>JARGCU010000007.1:552500-3475000 GCA_029227775.1 Morpho helenor
GTTCTTTCCTTATGTTGCAGGGAAAATCCGCGGGTGTTAAGTTTAAATTGGATGAAATAAGGGTTATATTCGTTTGTATATTTAGATTAATGGCGTCGTATTACTTTAAGTGTTTTAATATAGCGAGATGTATGTTCATGTGATTTTATATGCGTCAGGGAGGGATGTATTGTGTGTTGGATCTTTTAAATATGCATTATACATATTTAATCACTACATCGTATAAAACAAAGTCGCTTTCCCTGTCTGCCCCTATGTCTCTATATCCCTATGTATGCTTAAATCTTAAAAACTACGCAACAGATTTTGATGCGGTTTTAATAGATAGAGTGATTAAAGAGGAAGATTTTAATTTATAACATTCAATATGGAGTAGAGAAATACTGTAATTTTTGAGGTTTCTAATGTGATGTCGTAAATAATTTCATATTTTTCCGCTTACATTTCAAACGCATGCTGAACCCTACGAGATCTATCGAAATAATGTGATAAGTATTTGTACACCTTGAAAAGTTCTACAGAAAACTCCGCGATGGTATATGTCTATCTCTTATGGATAACCCAATCATTCATGAATCATTATTCATTTAAGTACCTTAAATATATTAATTTAATATAGATCAATATGGCCGTTTACAGCGTGTTAATTTCAATGAACATTGAAGCATTTAAATTAACATTTTAGAAGATATTACAGATTTAAAATGCAGGGGCATAGCGTTTTTTGTTTTTCTCCAAATTTAACGCGTGCGGGCCACGGGCAGTAATGAATAAATCAAAGCTACTGGATAGATTTAAATCATTTTTTTCACTGAGTGACATAGGACATATATATTTTATACCCGTGCGAAGCCGGAGCGAGTCGCTAGTTACTTTATAAATTATCTTGTGTATGACAATCACAATGTTATGAACATGTCACATGATATGGCTACGTCTTTTACGACCTGCCTGACGTAACTTACCTTGGCCGCCTGTTACGACACCTCGGTAATAAATGAGGGTGGTATATTCTACTCAGCCGGATAGCTGGCAGTCTAGTTAACACACCCCAACCAAAATCTATTAAATCAAAATATTCTTGAATATATCGCAATTTATAGTCAAGATATTCAAAAAAGTTATTTATGTCAAATTGTACGACCTACAAAACTCGCAAGCGTTAAAGGAATCTATCATTTGAAAGAAAAAGAAAACACCAGCTTTTTTAATAGTTCAAATTCAAATTCAAATTCAAAATATTCTTTATTCAAATAAACTTGTAAACAAGTGCTTTTGAATCGTCAACTCTACTGCTGGTTCGGAAAGCTGTTCCTACCGAGAAGAGCCAGCAAGAAACTCGGCGGTTGCTCTTTTAGCAAGAAACTCGGCGGTTGCTCTTTTAATGGTTGTCGTTTAAGGTTCGTAATGTGATGTCATTGTAATAAGGATTAAAATGTATCTAACTCAAAACTAATTTTGAATTAGGTCACTTTAATATTAAGAGTAACCAGTAACGTTACTGGTAAAACGTTCAGGATATCCAATTATTACATATTTCGAAAACCCTTCAAACATTTTCCATGGCGTCCAGAATCAGAGGTGGATCGAAATATTTCAAATACCAATGCTTTCATATTTCAATTTCTACATTCGATATCGTTTTTACTTTAAATATCGTATTCGAATATTTTATACAGGCTTCAAAATATTGCCAGCTGAAAAAATAATAAAATTAAGGTTACTATTACATTACTATTTTTTATCAAATCAAATTAATCTTTATTCAAATAAGCTTTTTTAAGCACATTTGAATCGTCAAGGATCAATATCATTATTGCTACTGGTTCGGAATGTTGCTCTTACCGAGAAGAACCAGAAAGAAACTCGGCGGTCGATATTTTAAACATTTACAATCTTACTTTCTTAAACGGCAGTCTTGTATGAAGCTGAAAGGATTTTCAAATCCAAACATTTTTATCGTGGAAATAATCTTCAATTTTGTAATACAAGTATGCTTTACGTATGAACATAGTTCTTACATTTAATTTAAACCTTTCTGTAGACTGGTCTAGTATGGATCGCGGAATTTTATTGTAGAAGCGAATACCGAGACCATCGAGTGAGTTGCTAACTCTGCTGAGTCGCGACACAGGTATCACAAGCTTTTTGTGACCTATCGTATGTCTATGATATACATCGAATTTCGTCTTGTACATATGGATATTTTCCGAACAAATACAATATTACTATATGCTATGCTACAGTAAGTATGACTATTTAAATGAAATAAATAAATATATGGGACAATTACACACACGGTCGTCCGTCCCCAAAGTAAGTAACTTGTGTTATGGTAGACAGAAAACTGGTGAATATAAACTTCTATATATATATTTTAAATACATACTTAAATATAAATAAACTTATATATTTCTTTGAACTTTTCGCGAAAATTTCATTAATGAAACGAAAATCGAAAATTTCGTTCTTTAGTTTCGTTTCATTTTATTTCGTTTCTTTTCATTTCATTTCAATATACAAGGCAAATTACAAGGTGTATGTATAAATATTGATTATACGTGTATATCTATCATATTTATTGCCAATTTTTTATTACAAATTTATGAATCACACGGGAGTTACATATTGCCGATATTTTTTGTTAATTAACATGGGCCGGATATAACAGAGATGTTCAGGTTTTATTTATTTATTTAAGAGTGAAAAACTGTATTTCGTGCTGCATGCAGGTTTTTATAAAAAAATAATATTGTATATACGCAGATTAAACCAAAATAATTTTATTATTACTTTTGGATCTCCGCAAAATAACGCCTAATTCTATAAATTATTTATACTATTCGTTAAAAAGTAACAGAATAGTTAGTGTCTTTTTGGTTAGTTAGCTAACGAAATGATTAGCGAAACTAAAAAATATAATCAAAATTAAATAAAAATTAAAATATTTACCTGGCTTATTTTTCATTATGGTCTATTCTATTCTACTCAGCCGGATACCACACGACGACTTACCTTAGTCGTCTTTTACGACACCTCGGTAAAAAAGACTGTAACCGAAAGATAAACTCCACGTCAAAATCGCATGCAATATCGTTACGGACCGAAACAATTGTTGAGATTGTGGTGGTGAATGTGTGCAGTGCTTGTGTATTGTTGTGTTATAGGTGTCGGGTAGTGCATGAGTTTTTACAAATTCTGCATATATCAGCTATGAGAATGAATAGTACACTGTACATTTAGCATTACATATATTTTCTTTTATCGCGGATTATAGCAAAATAATATTCTTATTACTTTTGTATTATGGACCTCCGCAAAGTAACGCCTAATTCTATAAATTAATGAAAGGGTGTAAAATTTTTTTGTGAATCCCAGAAATTGTAATATGAGATTTTCAAAAAGAAAAATCATTAAGATATTTCCGTTTATATCAAAACATGTTTGATCATACTTTAGTAGAGTGGTAGGGCACAGGCGCTAAGTGAAGTTGGAAAGAGGGTAATTTGTATAAAATGTAGTGACGAAGTGCTTACACGATCTCGCCGCCATTTGTATCTTTCTATATAACGATATCGTAGTGCAGGTTTCATATATGAGGGGTAAATAAAAAAACGGTTGCCTGTAAAGTCGGTTTTACGGGCAAAGATTTTACGTGACGTCTTTTTAAATGTGATGGATTGGAGTGGGAGAGAGACGCAAGGCATTCGCCAGTCCGGCGGGCCTCTCTTTCGTTCGGTGACTCATCGTAACAGACGTGAGCGGGCGTTACACTTTTTCATGAGTGACTCCAAGCCGCAACTTAATTTAAGACGTTGTCACGTCAAAAAAATTACAGGGAAACTCAGCTCCACGTGTAGCGAAATGACCCCTTATTAAAAGGAACCTGGTCCCTGGACCCTAGTTCGCCGGTTGGTGGTTTAAGTGGACTTTATAGGGGGGTTCACGGCTTTAGCTATTTTCTATCTTTCCGGGCAATGCACATTTACTGCCGATACGTAGTAACAACAACTTAACGGTATCCGGCGGAATAGAATAGTACCACCCTCATTTCTTACCTAGGTAAAAGGCGACTAAGGTAAGTCGACCCGCCGTGTGGTTTCCGGCTGAGTAGAATAGACCACCCTCATTTCTTACCGAGCTGTCATAAAAGGCCACTAAGGTAAGTTACTCACCGTGTGGTATCCGGTTGAGTAGAATAGACCACCCTCTTTCTTACCGAGGTGTCGTAAAATCCGTCTTACTTACCTTAAGTTGACGTCAGGCAGGCGGCTGGTCGTTAAAACGCAGCCAAATCATGTGACAGCATGTTTATAACATGTTGTGTCGACCCCACTTAGAGTAGGATAAGGGCAGGAGGATGATAAAGTAGTAACAACTTAACACAACCCACCTTTCGATGGCTTTGTACTGCCACCATACAGTGGAAGGTTCTAAGTCCTCGATATGCGCCGATTTAAAGAATCCGAAAAAAAAAAATTATAAAAATCAAAAAATATTTACGAACACCACGGTATACGCCCTCCGTAAAATTAAAGTTCACTGACGTCGAAATAGAAACACTTTATTTTGCTTACTACTATATCATTATGTCTTATGAAATGCTGTAATGTGGTAAATAGGTGTGGTAAATATTAGTGTTTGAAAAATCTTTGTGTTAGAAAAATAAACTAAAATTTAAAGTGATGTTCTTATACTAGCTCGGTTGTATATTTGAAGTACAAATAGATGAAAATATACTCAGGTAATATATATACTCAGCCAAATACCACACGGCGGGGCAAATTATCTTAGTCGTATTTTACAACACCACAGTAAAAAAGAGGGTGGTCTTTTCTACTTAGCCGGATACCACAATGGCGAGTCCACTTACCTTAGTCGAAAGTAAATAAAATTATTTTGCTATAATTCGCGATTAAGTAAAATAGACAATATATATAATGCTGAATGTAGAGTGGGCTATCCGTTTTCATACCTGATACATGCATTCGTAAAAACACATGCACAAACCTCCACCACCGCAACCACAATACACAAGCACTACACACGTTCACTATCACAAACTCAATCAATTATTTCGCCGCGTAACCGATGCATCATTAGTAGATAGACTCACTGACAAAATCGCAAAGCGAAGCAATACCCAAATAAGCTTAGTTATATACTAATCGGTTCAGCATTTATTTTACCACACGTCGGTAGTTTTATTATTTTAATTTATTATATTTAATTATAATTTATAGAATTAGGCGTTACTTTGCGGGAGGTCCATAATACAAAAGTAATGAGAATATTATTTTGCTATAATCCGCGATAAAAGAAAATATGTGTAATGCTAAATGTAGAGTGTACTATTCGTTCTCATACCTGATACATGCAGAATTTCTAAGAACTCATGCACAACCCGACACCGATGGCACAACAATACACAAGCACTGCACACATTCAGCACCACAATCTCAACAATTGTTTCGCCCCGTAACCGAAGCATCGTCAGGAGATAGACTCCACGACAAAATCGTAAAGCTTTAGCATTACACATATTTTCTTTTATCGCGGATTAAAGCAAAATAATATTCTCATTACTTTTATATTTAATTATCACAAATTTTATGTCTTTATCTAATTCTTTCAGAATTATTTATAGTGATGTTTTTCAAAGTTGTTTATATCATGGTGTATCCAGTTTTTTTGGCAAGCTTTTGCGAATAGTGAATATTTTGTATTTACACACAGTCTATATGAAAATATCCTCAGACGACAATACAAATCGTTCCTTTTAGTCAAATCGTATTCACATTTCACCGTCTTAATGGAAAGAGACGAAAATATTAACGTATACGATAGAAAGGGATGGAGTTTATAGAAATTGTACTAAATAGAATGAGATACATCTGTATGTATGAGAAGAATGGAAACTAGGAAATTTTGAATGTCATGTACCTACCAACTAAATCATTATAACAATAATAAATGAATAAATATACCCACGATCAGCTTTATATTATCATGTCATCAACATTCTTCTTCCAATATCCCACTGACCTGCCGCCTGACGTCAACTTACCTTAGCCGCCTTTTACGACAACTTGGTTAGAAATGTGTAGTCTATTCTACTCAGTTCATTCTATTCATTTAGAAATCCAAACTGAAGCAAAATTTTAAATGTTTGCTTCAATTATTCTTTACAAGGAAGAAAGAACCATTATCTGTAATTATATAATAATATTATAAATAGATAAATATAAATATATGGGACACTTACACACACGGTCGTCCGTCCCCAAAGTAAGTAACTTAATACTTGTGTTATGGACAGACAACTGGTGAATATATACTTATATATTTTTAAATACATACTTAAATACAAATATACACCCAGGCTCAAAGACCAACAAATTGATTTATAGAAAATGTTGGCACTCGGCGGGAATCGAACCCGCGATCCGCGGAGCCGAAGGCAGGGTCACTACCCACGCGCCGACGGGCCAGTAAATTATATCAATTATGTCAATTATATAAGCTTCTCTGAATTTAAACTATCGTGAGTGTTATTCATAATTAATGTATAGATTCCGGCTATACTCACGTCTTATTAGAGTCTTATAAATAGAGTTTTTATTGCCCAAAAAAAATGTATACGGGCAATATGTGGTGTACCACCGTATGAAACGTGTAAGCCGTTGTTCTCGAAGCTTAAGTTATTAACCCTTCCTTGCCTGTATATATTCGAGGTGTGTGTTTTTGTTAAAAAACATGGGGATTTGTTTACTAAGGCACATGATATTTATAGTGGTCGCACGAGGAATCCTAATAGATTAGTCTTTGGTCACATTCCAAGAACTAATTTGGTTCTAAAAAATTGTGTATCTATGAGCATAAAAATATTCAATAAATTGCCAAGAGATGTTAAATTATTACCGATTACACAATTTAAAAGAAAATTATTCGAAATGCTTAATTTAAAATGTTATTACGAAGTCAAAGAATTTTTAAATTTCAATGATCTCTAGTTGACAATTAAGGAATATGTACACATAATTATTTATATTACTCGTTTAACTGACATTTTAATTAACCTTTATTTTACCATTTTAAAACTTTGGCTATTTTTTATTTATTTGTTTTTTTTTGTATTTTGTATTAATTTTAACAATGAATTTTAATTTTTAACTTTTAATTATTTTTAATACTTTAATGTGCATGCAAATTTTTTGCGAAATAAGAGAAACTGTTATCACTGTCTATCTAATGTACCTTATTTCAAGCAATAAACGATTATTATTATTATTATTATTATTTTATCGGATGAGCCCGACCAGTTATATAAGAGCCCCTTATGGGCTTGAAACTAGTCGGGCTCATCCGATAAAATAACAATCTATAAATTAATTATATAAGCTTCCCGTTTCATTTCAGTTGTCTACCTTTGCTTCTCTTTAGATAACATAGTTTTAAAAGCGAGATAGAAATTGGTCAAACCCGTTATTTACTTCGCGAATTTCGGTGAAATTGGGGCTAAGTTCATTATTATTTTCATTTCCGAGTTCAATAAAGAAATTCAGAGATTCACTGTGAGACAACCACAAAGTTGGTGTCATAAAACTTGTGAAGTTTGCGGGGGTAAGCCAACAAAATATAGCCGCCAAGAATGTAGAGACACTAGATACGGCATTAAATCCAAAGTAATATATTTTTTTACAATATTTGCCAGAATATAGTATTTTTTTTTTATGAGATAAGGCTAGCGCCTGGCTACGATCTCGCCTGATGGAAAGCGAAAGATGTAACCTAAGGTGGACTGCGCTTGCCAGTGTAGTGCCTATTCACTCTTTTTTTAAAGTTTTTAAAATTATTCTATAAGACATAAGACATAAGCTGTGGTATCCCAGCGGTAATACCGTGCGCCTCTTTCGAGGAGGTCTAGAGTTCAAACCCCGGGCAGGCAGCAATGAGTTTTCTTAAGTAAAACTTATGTGTCTAATTGATAATTGCAATTTATCACACGCTTTTCGGTGGAGGAAAACATCGTGAGGAAACCTGCATATCTCTGGAGAATTCTGGGGATATGTGTAACCTACCAATCCGCATCGGAGCAGCGTGGTAGGTCTTAGCTCCAATCGTTCTCTCCGAAAAAAATCGAAGATAAGAGGCCTATGCCCAGCAGTGGGATATTAACAGACCGTTACTTACGACTTACTAAGACATAATGTGGAAGTAAGTATAATAAGCAAGTTTTGCTGTTTGAAGTAAGCATGTTTTTTGCGCCAGAGGCCGCTAATGTCACTCCCAAAAACATAATCTTCTATTTTAAGTAGTGAGTATTTTTGCAACATTTTTGTGGTATCTGGCTGAGTAGAATAGACCACCCTTATTTCTTACCGAGGCGTCATAAAACACGATTATGGTAAGTTGAAAAACCGTGTGGTATCCGGTTGAGTAGAATAGACCACCCTTTTTCTTATCGAGGTGTCGTAATACACAACTAAGGTTAGTTGGCGTTAGGCAGGCGACCGGTCGTAAAATACGTAGCCAAATCATGAGACAACATGTTAATAACATGTTGTGCCCACCGCACTTAGAGTGGGATAAGTGGAAAAAAGGATGATGATATTTTTGTAACATCAGGTTTTTTAAATTCTAGGTATTTTATTTACATCAGTATAAGATTATAGGTTTTATAATCTATGCATTTCAATTTTGGTTACGGTGGTGGAGGTTTTTTCATGTGTTATTAAAAATCCTGCATGTATCGGGTAAGAAAACGGATAGTCCATTATACAACATACTCGTACAACAATATATATGTTTTCTTTTTCCTTTATCCCGGATTATAACAAAATATTTTTATTATTGTACTTAACTTAACTTTTAGTTTTAAAAACTGCGTTACGCTTGCTGATGTAGTTCATTAATAAAATCACCCCTGTCTCATCTAGTAGTATTATATCACTGTAACGCGGTAACATATTTCAGCATTCTTTACGTTGTACACCACATCGTAAGTAAAAACGACTCTGGTGTCTACGACGTGATTACAGATTATATGGGGAGGAAATGGAAAAATAACAGCTTATAATAACTCAAGAATAGATTCTAGTAATATTCTATTCGAACGGAAATATATCCACATGTATAAAAAAATTAGATGTGTATCATAAACGTACGAGAGGTCACAATAAGCTTGTGACACCTGTGTCGCGACTCAGCAGAGTTAGCAACTCATTCGATGGTCTCGGTATTCGCTTCTACAATAAAATTCCACGATCCATACTAGACCAGACTACAGAAAGAATTAAATTAGGTGTAAGAAATATGCTTATATGTAAAGCGTATTACAAAATTGAAGATTATTTGGATGATAAAAATAAATTTGAAAATCCTTTCAGCTTCATACAAGACTGCGGTTTAGTAATGTAAAATTGAAAATGTTAAAAAGATTGACCGCCGTATTTCTTACCAGTTCTTCTCGAGAAGAGCAACATTCAGGACCATTTGTAGCTTCATTAATCATATTGATCCTTGACGATTCAAAAGTGCTTGAAAGGGTTAATTTGAATAAAGATTATTTTGATTCGATTTAAATGTAAGTTTATTTATAAATAATATATTTAGTTATTACTAAAAATCACTGTTTTCAGCTATTTTGTTGCTAAACAACTAACAGTTGCAACAGGTAAAGCTTGCAATAAAAATCTTACGTGTAAAAATTCAAATTCATGCAAAATACACGAGGGCTATAGAGACAGCACTTGACTGCGCCACCGTGTAGTACTAAAGCGGTTGTTTTATTAAGTGTACGGGCGGCGGCGAAAGTTGTTTTTTCTTTTTATATTTGGGAATCAATATTTTAAACTCTACATTCAGATTTACGAATATATATAGATAGAGATGAAAATATTAAGGTATTAGAAGCCGTGACGGCCTGACTGTAAGTCTGAGATTTTTATGAAAAACTTGACATATAAAATTTTAAAAATATTCAAAATTCGTTTCATCTGTCCCAGGTATGAATATTGTTATATATTAAAAAAATAATAAAATCAGTGATGAGACTGCATCGTCTTGTCGAGAAATTTGCAAAAATTTGAGTTTTTTTAATGAAAAATTTATGTGAAAAATGAATTTTTAAACTTTATTACGTTAAGGGAAATTGCAAAATGTCTATCGTATGTATTAGAAAGTCCATTAAAATAATAATTTTGTATACACGCATTGGTACATTTAGCTAAATAATACAAAAATAATGCTAAAATTATTTTGTTATAATCCACAACAATATTTTTAATCCACGATTATTTATCGCGGATTTTGGAAAAATATTATATAATTAACATTATGAATCTCTCCAAAGCAACGTCTAATTGATCACTTATAAACATGTTGTCACATGTTATAAATTATTAGATACGGGTACATACCACGGTAATTTGTTTTGATTTGCCGATATTTCGACCCAGTTGCATGGATCGTGGTCACGACGGAACTGCAGGTAGGCGGTACATCAAGCTGAGATGTTAATTATTTTAATTATGTCTTCAAACCACGAATATTCAAGTATAAAATCATTAATGTTGTCACATGATTTGGCTAAGTATTTTTTATATATTCGATTTACCTTAGTCGCCTTTTACGACAACTCGCTAAGAAATGAGGGTGATCTATTCTACTCAACCGGATACTACACGACGGGTCGACTTACCTTAGTCGCCTTTTACGACACCCCGATAAGAAACTTAAGTAAAATTGTTTATCAGTTAATACGTTATTATATAGAAATAATTTAGAGAGTGGAGAGACATTTTATTTTCATATAGTAAAGCGCATGCAGACGAAGTTATACGCGAAAGCTAGTTTTAACACAAATTAAATTATTCCATTGTCCGTTACTTTGTAATACTTGCATGTACCAGTTTAAATTGTACACACACTTAGGTGCAACACCGTGCAACTGCCGAACTTAGATAGTAACACTTTTACGAGCGGCAACAAAAGTCCTGTTTTATATTCTCGTATCTGCAAGTGACTTTGACAATTGTTTGGACGGAATCGATGGACTTGTATGGTGTAAACTTTTTATTTAGTATAACTTTAAATTAATTTATTTTTATTTATTTATTTACTAGTATTGATAGCCGAACGGTAATGCGACTCTTTCCAAGGGGTACATGTTCAAACATAGACATACGAGAGGTCACAAAAAGTTTGTGATACCTGTGTCGCGACTCAGCAGAGTTAGCAACTCATTCGATGGTCTCGGTATTCGCTTCTACAATAAAATTCCGCAATCCATACTAGACCAGTCTACAGAAAAGTTTAAATTAAGTGTAAGAGATATTCTTATGTGTAAGGCATATTACAAAATTGAAGATTATTTGGATGATAAAATTCTCTAGAGAATTCTAGGGATATATGTAACCTACCAATCCGCATTGGGGCAGCGTGGTACGTCGTAGCTCCAATCCTTCTGTCTTTAGTTTGATTATGTCGGTTGCAAGGCGAAACGATTGTTGAGATTGTCGTAATAAATGTGTGTACTGTTGGCGGCAGTGTTAATACGTGAACTAATCTATAACACAAACGAATTATAACGAGAGGTCACAAAAAGCATGTGATACCTGTGTCGCGACTCAGCAGAGTTAGCAACTCATTCGATGGTCTCGGTATTCGCTTCTATAATAAAATTCCGCAATCCATGCTAGACCAGTCTACAGAAAGGTTTAAATTATTAAATTAAGTAAAGCATATTACAAAATTAAAGATTATTCGGATGATAAAAAAGGCCTGGATTTGAAAATCCATTCAGCTTCATACAACACTGTGGTTTAATAATGTAAAATTGAAAATGTTTAAAAGATTGACCGCCAAGTTTCTTTCTGGTTCTTCTCGGTAAGAGCGACATTCCGAACCAGTTGTAGTTTCGTTAATCATATTAGTTTCCACATAAATTAAATTATTAACAATCGCTTTTCGCCTTTAGTTTGTACCAAGTGGAAAACATCAAACATTTCGCCTTACCGAAGATTTATGGGTGGGCAGCTGAAATTTACCGTACTTAGGTGATTGCTTGCTTCTTACGACGATGACTCATCGTGTATGTAAGTCTAGATCTAGGTAATTTATAACCGTTTTGTCTGTCTGTAGATCATTGTTAATTTATTAGTGAATTTGCGCAATCCAATATTTTTTTTCTATATTCCACGGTTATGTTTGTTGCTTTTGTAGTATTTTCTAATTCTCACTATATTATTATTGAATTAAATTAAATTAAATCAAAATAATTTTTATTCAAATAAGCTCTATAAAGCTATCAATATGATTAGTGAAGCTATACCTGGTTCGGAATGTTGCTCTTACCTAGACGAACCAGCAAGAAACTCGGCGGTCTGTTTTTTAAACCTTTTCAATTTTACATTATTAAACCACAGTCTTGTATGAAGCTTAAAGGATTTTGAAATTCAGGCTTTTTATCATCAAATAATCTTCAATTTTGTAATATGCTTTACATACAAACATATTTCTTACACTTAATTCAAATGGTTGAATTTCATTTAAAAAAAAACCAATTAGTTAAATTCAAAAGTAGTTTAAAAATTATAATAACATCATAGTGCGAGGTGTCGTAAAAGGCGACTAAGGTAAGTCGACCCGCCGTATGGTATCCAGCTGAGTAGAATAGACCACCCTCATTTCTTACCGAGTTGTCGTAAAAGGCGACTAAGGTAAGTCGACCCGCCGTATGGTATCCAGCTGAGTAGAATAGACCACCCTCATTTCTTACCGAGGTGTCGTAAAAGGCGACTAAGGTAAGTCGACCCGCCGTGTGGCATCCGGCTGACTAGAATAGACCACCCTCATTTCTTACCGAGGTGTCGTAAAACGCGACTAAGGTAAGTCGACCCGCCGTGTGGCATCCGGCTAACTTGAATAGACCACCCTCATTTCTTACCGAGGTGTCGTAAAAGGCGACTAAGGTAAGTCGACCCGCCGTATGGTATCCAGCTGAGTAGAATAGACCACCCTCATTTCTTACCGAGGTGTCGTAAAAGGCGACTAAGGTAAGTTGACCCGCCGTGTGGTATCCGGCTGAGTAGAATAGACCACCCTCATTTCTTACCTATGTGTCGTAAAAGGCGACTAAGGTACGTCGACCCACCGCGAGGTATCCGGTTGAGTGAAATTGACCACCCTCTATCTTACCGAAGAGTCGTAAAATAAAACTAAGGTAAGTTGACGCCAGGCAGGTGGCCGGTCGTAAAATACGTAGCCAAATCATGTGACAACATGTTTGTAATATGCTGTGCCGACCCCACTTAGAGTGGGATAACGGCAGGAAGATGATAATTGCGAAAAAATCTTAGCAGGTATTTCTAAATAAGTATCGTGTTTAGGAAGACCTGTAATCTTTTGGTATAAGTTTCCACATTTGCGATATTATGAATAATCTTTTTTGATAATTACTTTAAAAATATTATTATTATTTTTAATAATTAATTTTAAAATAATATTTTTCAATAATTATTTAAAAAATATTGACCGAACGAGTATTAAATATGAATGTGGATGGATATGTGACCATAAAGAGGCCTAAAAAGAGATGATGGCTGAACCACGGCTTAGGGCGACGTGTAGTGGAGGGCTGGTGGTATGACTGTGACTAGTCATCTCGCTGTTGTATGAAGCTCTACTAGCTATGGGGAACGTCGTCCTAAGGGTGCCTCCTGTGAGGCCGGACCACGGCTTAGGGCGACGTGTAGTGGAGGACTGGTGGTATGACTGTAACTAGTCATCACGCTGTTGTATGAAGCTCTACTAGCTATGGGGAACGTCGTCCTAAGGGTGCCTCCTGTGAGGCCGGACCGCGGCTTAGGGCGACGTGTAGTGGAGGGCTGGTGGTATGACTGTGACTAGTCATCACGCTGTTGTATAAAGCTCTACTGGCTATGGGGAACGTCGTCCTAAGGGTGCCTCCTGTGAGGCCGGACCACGGCTTAGGGCGACGTGTAGTGGAGGGCTGGTGGTATGACTGTGATTAGTCATCACGCTGTTGTATAAAGCTCTACTAACTATGGGGAACGTCGTCCTAAGGGTGCCTCCTGTGAGGCCGGACCACGGCTTAGGGCGACGTGTAGTGGAAGGCTGATGGTATGACTGTGACTAGTCATCACGCTGTTGTATAAAGCTCTACTAACTATGGGGAACGTCGTCCTAAGGGTGCCTCCTGTGAGGCCGGACCACGGCTTAGGGCGACGTGTAGTGGAAGGCTGATGGTATGACTGTGACTAGTCATCACTCTGTTGTATGAAGCTCTACTAGCTATGGGGAACGTCGTTCTAAGGATGCTTCCTGTGAGGCCAGACCGCGGCTTAGGGCGACGTGTAGTGGAGGGCTGGTGGTATGACTGTGACTAGTCATCACTCTGTTGTATGAAGCTCTACTAGCTATGGGGAACGTCGTTCTAAGGATGCTTCCTGTGAGGCCAGACCGCGGCTTAGGGCGACGTGTAGTGGAGGGCTGGTGGTATGACTGTGACTAGTCATCACGCTGTGGTATGAAGCTCTACTGGCTATGGGGAACATTTAAATTGATGCAAACGAATTCGAGTGTATAACTTAAACATAACGCAAAGGTAAAATATATTTCTCGTAACAATACCTTTATGCCTTTCATATTGAACTATCAATATTAGACAATATAGAAAATATCTTAATATAGCTGAACGAATATTAATATAATATTTAACTATAGTTCAGAAACTATTGTGAGCTTCTAAAGTATTTTAGTGCCTTCAATTTTGCTAAGCTTCTATTTATAGTCTAGGCTCTGATTATTTATTAAAAGTTATGAAATCATAATTTAGAATCGATACTGTAAGGTGTCCTTAAAATATAGAGATATGCTATCCCCAACTCGATGTATGTATTTAAAGTACTCCCAATACTGACATGACACCAAGATAAGAAATGTGGGTGGTCTATTCTACTCAGCCGGATACCACACAGCGGGTTGACTTACTCGCCTTTTACGACACCTAGGTAAAAATGGGGGTGATCTATTCTAACTAACTACAGACTACTACTAACTAATGAAAGAGAGTCAAACTTTTGTCAGTCCTAAAAATCGATATGTCATTTTTGGCAAGAAAAATTATTAAGATATATCCTTTTATAACAAAACATATTTGATCATACTTTAGTAGATAGGCATAGTCGCTGAGTGAAGATGGAAAGAGGTAATTTTTTTTAAGTTGGAAAGAGGGAAACCACACGGCGGGTGACTTACCTTAGTCGCCGTTTATGACATCTGTATGAAATGAGGGTGGTACTATTTTAGTTAGCGAAGCCGTCAGTACAAATCAAAGCCATAAATAAATTTCCCAACTTCCTTATTTAACGCTGTTTCTTGGAAACTTTTCCCTAACATTTCAATGTACATCTACATTGTAAGGTTGATTGTTAACTCGTTTGTTACCGAAGGCAACAGTTTCGTTTTAAACTTTGAAAGACTGGAGGGAAACTTGTTCATTTTGCACAGTATTGTGAAACATCTCGTTTTACACGGGTATTGCTAAAGTTTTCAGAACCCTCTGACTTAGTGCAGCCATTGTTAATTCCTTATTTCGTTTCATATTTGCGTCTGAAAATTTTCTATATCTTGTTACATTACTTAGATGTCATATAATTATTCTCCTGCCCTTATACCACTTTAAGTGTGGTCGGCACATCATGTTTTTCTCTTCCATTCCCTCTCATCATCAACTCTTTCACTACTCCTTTTACATGCATGTCATGCTTCACACAATCCAAACATCTGAACCACTCACAGGAGGCACCCTTAGGACGACGTTCCCAATAACTAGTAGAGCTTCATACAGCGTGATGACTGGTCACAGTCATACCACCTGCCCTCCACTACACGTCGCTCTAAGCCGCGGTCCTCACAGGAGGCACCCTTAGGACGACGTTCCCCATAGCTAGTAGAGCTTCTTCGGAGGTTGAGTTTTATAGTGCATGCTTTCTACGAATCCTACATGTATCAGATATGACAACGTAAACTACACTCTACATTTAGAATTACATATCGCTTAGTATTAAAGTGACCTAATTCGAATAAGTTGTTTTGTGTCAAATTGCAATAAAGCGTAGCGTGTACAAAACTCTAGGTTAAAGAGATCTATCTTGGAAGAGCAAGAAAACACTAGTTTTTTTTCATTGCTCGAAGCATGATACCATACATGGCATTGAAATGAGGATTACAATCTAAGTAAAAGTAGCGGCCTGTTACTATCCCACTGTTGGGCATAGGCTTCCTCTTTCCGTTTTTGGAGAGAAGGATTGGAGCTAAGACCTACCGCGCTACCCCAATGGGGATTGGTAGGTTACAAATTTGCCTAGAATTCTCTAGAGATATGCAGGTTTCTTAATGTTTTAGACACAAGTTTTTAACAGAAAAACTCATTGGTGTCTGCCCTGGATTAAACCTAATTTTGAATTAAGTCACTTTAATACTACGCATGCGATATATTTTCTTTATCGTGGATTATATAGCAATTATATTATCATTGCTTTGAAACTTTAGTTAAAAATTCTTAGTTAAAACATGGAGCAGCAAGAGTATAATTCCATTAACGTACACAAACTCCGTTAAGTTCTTTTGTTACCGACCATAGTTTAGTTTTAAACTTTGAAGGATTCCGCTACGCTCATTTCGTTACTGAGTGCAGTCCGTATTAACTACACAGTTAACTATTTTATTATATACTAGAGATGCCCGCGACTTAGTTCGCAGCAATTAAAAAAGTTAAGTACCAATAATATTGCAATTTATATTTATTTCTGTTTGGAACGCCGTGTGGTATCCGGTTGAATAGAATAGTACCACCCTCATTTCTATTGAGTTAAGTAATCATCACCATCTTCCTGCCCTTATCCCACTCTAAGTGGGGTCGGCATAACATGTTATAAACATGCTGTCACGTGATTTGGCTGCGTTTTTACACCGAACGTCTGACGTCAACTTACCTCAGTCGTATTTTACGACACCTCGGTAAGAAATAAGGTTGGTCTAAAATACGATTAAGGTAAGTTGAAGTCAGGCAGGCGTAAAATAAGTAGGCAAGTCATGTCACAATGTGTTTACAGCATGTTGTGCCAACCCCACTTAGAGTGGTATAAGGACAGGAAGATGATGATTTATTTCCGTTTGGGGAAGAAATACGGATTTTTTAAAATCATTTTTTACCTTTTTTTTACTATAAGCCGCGATAAAAGCGAGGATTATATCTAAATAATTTTATAACGACTTTTGTATTATGAATCTCCTCAAAGTAACACCTAATTCTAAAAATTGACTAAAATTTGGTTCAAATTTGTTAAGATGGTGAAGCGATATAACCGTTAATAAGAATTAAGTTAAAATAATTTTAAAAAGAGCAACCCCCGAATTTCTTGCTGGCTCTCCTTGGTAGGAACAGCTTTCCGAACCAGCAGTAGAGTTGATTCAAAAGCACTTGAAGTTTACTTGAATAAAGAATATATTGAATTTGAATTTCCCTTTTGCCGTGAAAAACTGTAGGTGCTTTTATTCCAAATTGTTCTTCGTCGCGTCTTATCTGACGCCCGCGGCATTACTTTCCGTGAAATAACATTTCTGATAGTGTCGTTTCTCGTAGCCCTTTGGGAATGTGAAGATATATTATACTGCCTAGGCACTATTAGCATTTTTTTGGGTTACACACTTGTATAAGAATTGATATGAACGGGTAATAAAGATCGTGGGCAATGACGAATTCGTAGCCCTGTTATAATACAGCTTCAATATAAATATATATTACAGCTTGCAATATATTTATTACAGCTTTCAATATATATATTGGAAGCTGTAATAGCCCAGAGGTCAGACCGTGCTACTCTCATCATGACGATTACGGGTTCGAACCGGAGCACCAAAGAGTGTTCTATTAAAACTTATGTGTCTAAGTGACAAATGCAATCACACGCTTTTCGGTGAAGGAAGACATCGTGACGAAACCTGCATATCACTAGAGAATTCTGGAGATATGTTTAACCTATCAATCCGCATTGGAGCAGCGTGGTAAGTCATAGCTCCAATCCTTCTCCACAAAAACGGAGAGAGGAGGCCTATGCCCAGGGATAGTAACAGGTCATTACTTTACTTTTATGGATAACAGTGCTAATCGGTCATAGATATGTATATAGACTACGCTGAGCGAGTTTATTATATTCAAATGAGTTTATTTTATATTTAACTAGCTTTACTTCACTTTAAATCCATTATTCTCGTGTAAATCCCGACTCTGCGATAATTATTGCATAAAAGAAGCCACAACCTCCTCTGTTTTCCAATAAAAGTCCCATCAAGATCGATCTAACCGTTCCGGAGAATGCACTATTAACTTAAACTTTTCTCAAAAATTGCATTTTATTTTAGTAAAAACGTATAAAAATCAGTTTTGTAGGTTTTTGGAAAATCGATTACATACAGACAGATCTTTGAGGACTTGATTTTATAATATTTATAAAATTTACATCAATGTTTCGTATACTTCGTTAAAAATACAAGGGACAAAGTATAACGCGCAGTCTTCTGCAAAAATATTTTTTAGATATCTTCAAACTTATATAGGTAAGCAATAGGCAAAACATGAAAAATCTTTAATATTTAAATGAGTTAATCTCGTATGTAATAATATATTTTCTGAATCTCGGAAACGGCTCCAACGATTTTCCTGAAATTCAGCATGTAGGGAGTTTTAAAGGAGAATCCATTTGGCTAGGTTTTATATAAGAAATTATTTCGTTCTATCCCTGTTTTTGGGCATAAAAAATATGATGTAATGTAGAAATGATACCAAAGGATTTTTTTAGCTGTCAAACGTAATGTTGCGATGGGCGATGGTTAATGTAACGAGCGGACTGTAAATTTTCAAAACCCGGATTCGAGTGCCACATGTTATCGGCGCCTTCTTTCTTTTTTTTAATTTTTTATCATCATCATCATCATCTTCCTGCCCTTATCGAGCGGTTTGGTCGGCACAACATATTATAAACGTGTTGTTACATGATTTGGCTACGTATTTTACAGGCCGGTCGTAAAATACGCCTGCCTGACGTCAACTTATCTTAGTCGTATTTTACGACACCTCAATAAGAAAGAGGGTAGTCTATTCTACTTAACCGGATACCACACGGTGAGTCACTCACCTTAGTCGCCTTTTACGACGCCTCGGTAAGACATGAGGGTGGTCTATTCTACTCAGTCGGATACCACCCGGTTGACTTACCTTAGTCGCCTTTTACGACACCTCGGTAAGAAAAGAGGGTAGTACTATTCTATTCAGCCGGATACCACACGGCGTTACTAAAATATTCGAAAACAAGATAAAATTTTGCAATAATAAACATTTATCTCTTAGCCTACAATTTTTGGGTCAGAAATACTCGAAAATCGTTTCGAGCAAATTCATTATCGTTTTCAAAATGTATGAGAGCGTATTAATAGACTAAGAGTGGCTGCAAATTATACATTGCTAATGATGTTCCATATTTTTAATACAATTTACAGTATATCTTTTCAGTGATGACTGATTCTTTAATTACCTTTTCCCTGGACTTAAACTTATCTAACTATAACGACCTATCAGACGAATATTCAAAATTAAAAATTAAATTAAATAAATAAATATACGAGGTGTGTTCAAAAAGTATCGCGAATTTTGAATTTTCTCGTTCTTTCCAGAGTTTGTTTAACGACAAGGAAGCTGTGAATGTTGTATATAAAGACATTCTGTAATTAATTGTAAAAATTAAATACATAGGGAAAATGTAAAAGTAAATAAGTAAAAATGTACTATATGAATTTAGATATTCCAAAGATAGCAGGAAATCTTCTTGGTACAGGGAAAGGAAATTGTTTTTCTCCAAATTTAACGCTTGCGGGCTACGGGCAGTAATGAATAAATCAAAACTACTGGATCGGTTTTAATCATTTTTTTACACTGAATGACATGGGATATAGATTTTATACCCGTGCGAAGCAGGGGCAGGCCGCTAGTACTTATATAATTTTAAATACATACTTAAATACAAATATACACCCAGACTCGAAGACCAACAAATTCATTTATAGAAAATGTTGGTCCTCGGCAGAAATCGAGCCCGTGACCCGCGGATCTGAAAACAGGTTCACTACACACTGCGCCTACGGACCAATCTTCAAAACCTATTCTATTCCTGGAATAAAGGATTGGTTTTAAACTAATGATGCTATTTCCTTGGAGATAGAATATTATAACCCCAGATTTTATAGCTATAAGCAGATTACCCGTTTGATTTAACTCTAAATTTATGATTAATTTTAAATATAAATTAAGCGCTAACTAAAGGAATAAGATTTTAATAGAAAATATCTGCTTGTGTGGATTTGAACCCACGACCTCAGATAAGAGTCAAGCACTTATAATTTGAAACTCAGTTATTATGTTTATTAGTTTTTTATATCACGATAGAAAGATAACCTTGTTTGCTTCGACTAGAAAATTGGACCTAGATTCGTATGTGAATTAATTTACAATTAACTAACATTTAGCGAATAATATTTTATTACTTTCCTAGTATATATTCGAGATACTCCCATAAGAAAATAGACTAGGTTCAAGGACTAGGATAATCTTGTTTATTTGGATTTAAAAAAAACCTAGATTAGTACGTAAATCACTACCGCATCGCAGAAGTAAAAGATTTTCTAGTGAAAAATACAAAAGAAATATAACAACTGACTCCTGACCTACAATCCCAAGCCAAGGTCCCATTCACAAAGGAGAAAACTTCTCAAGTGGTAGACGTTTCTTTCATCTCGAGATAATAAAATATGTAGGGACTCATTGCTTTGAAGTTTTCTGTACATCTAACCCATATTTTATTGTTCAAACCATTATTTTAATTATATGCTTATTTAAATAGACTTTAACGTGGAATTTTCGGCTCCTGCTTTACGCCTTCCAAAAAGACTTAAGTCATTTGAGGGTTTGAGTATTCTATAATAAAGATTCAATAATTATATTCCGCAAACAATTTGAGCTTTGCCATTACAGTACAGCAGTTTAAAAACACTGTTAAAAAAGCCTACTATGCAGTAGAGATGTTACTTAGGTAATAAGAATGCGTGGATATAGCAACTTTTCAACCCTGTAAAAGGCAGTAATAACTAAATGTAACTAGTAATGAGAATTATATTTTGAACAGAGCAACCGCCGAGTTTCTTGCTGGCTCTTCTCGGTAGGAACAGCTCGCCGAAACAGCAGTAGAGTTGACTTCTTATCTTTCAAGCACTTTTGAATCGTCGAACAATATGATTAATGAAGCTACAACGGGTTCGGAATGTTGCTCTTACCGAGAACAACCCGAAAGAAACTCGGCGGTCAATCTTTAACATTTCCAATTTTACATTATTAAACCACAGTCTCTCAGCTTAAAGGATTTTCAAATCCAGGCATTTTTATAATTCAAATAATCTTCAATTGTGTAATATGCTTTACGTTTAAGCATATTTCTCATACTTAATTTAAACCTTTCTATAGACTGGTCTAGTATGGCTTGCGGAATTTTATTGTAGAAGCGAATACCGAGACCATCGAATGAGTTGCTAACTCTGCTGCGTCGCGACACAGGTATCACGAGGTTTTTGTGACCTATTTTTATGACTTCTATTGAAATGGCACGTTTCACATATTCCAAATATTTCTTATACAAAAGTACATAATTATAAAAATTATTACAGAAATTTTTAAATTTTAATCCATAATTAACTTTGCTCGAATAGGTTTTTAAAAAACTTTCGAATCGTCTACTGCTACCTCAAAAGAATTGCCAAATAAATAAGCTAGAAACTGCGATTGCTACATTCAAAATTTAATTCTTAGAATCAACATTTGTATAAGATTGAACTATAATAATATTTGCATAACGATAACATTGGATATAATAACATTTATAAGAAATATATTCGGCAAAAGTTTATAACGACTTGCGAAACGTTATCTATTGACAGAAATTTCCAAACTGCTATTATAGTTTAAGAGCGGGATGCTTGTTTTTTTAATGTGACTTATAACTTTATTAAAGCAATATGTTTTTTATTGATACCGCCGTGTGGTATCCGGCTGAATAGAGTAGTACCACCCTCATTTCTTACCGAGTTTTCGTAAAAGGTGACTAAGGTAAGTCGACCCGCCGTGTGGTATCCGGCTGAGTAGAATAGACCAACCTCATTTCTTACCAAGGTATCGTAAAAGGCGACTAAGATAAATTGACTCACCGTGTGGTATGCGGTTTAGTAGAATAGACCACCCTCTTTTATTTACCGAGGTGTCGTAAAATACGACTGAGGTAATTTGACGTCAGGCAGGCGGCCGGTCGTAAAAACGCAGCCAAATCATGTGACAGCATGTTTATAACATGTTGTGCCGACCCCACTTGAAGTGGGATACGGGCAGGAAGATGATGATGTTTTTTATTTAATAGTCTTAACACTGTCCATATTTCAATATAGGAACAGCAAGATACGTTACTTTGCGGAATTCCATAGTACTGAAGTTATAATAAAATTATTTTTCTGTAATCCGCGTTTGTTAAAAGCATAAAAATAAATTACATTTTTTTTTGTTGAATTTCAAATCTACTTAAAAGAAAATATAGTTAATTTTTTTTTAGTTTATTGCATGCTGTTAAGATATGTTGTTTTGATTATAAAGAGACGAATCATTTGCATTTCCTATCATAATAATAAATATTTTACCATTACTTTGTACAAAGGCCATTCAATTTACTACACAAAGCCACGAAATCGACGACAGAATGGTAAATTCTAATTAAATACAACTAAAACACTCATCTCAAATAACAATCTACGCTCGAACTCACAAAGCGTGCCGAAATTATAACTTAATTTATTCGCCCCAAGTGTACTCCTTAAACTATTAATTACGCTACAAAGACACGATAGAACACGAAAAACCCACGTAGTGTGATTAACTAGCCGACTACACGTTAAGTCCTACATAAAACCTTTTGCCGACGCTCTGCTGAATTTAACGTAGGTAATTTATAAAAGTAAATACCACCTTAGCAAAGTTCCTTTCACAACATTGACTATTTAAAGCGTTATACGATTAAGGGAACAAGCTGTGGTAGCCCAGCGGTAACACCGTGCGACTCTTTCGAGGAGACCACGGGTTCAAACCTGGGCAGACACCAATGAAATAAAAAAACTATAAAAATCTTATGTGTCTAATTGATAATTGCAATTTGTCACACGCTTTTCGGTGAAGGAAAACATCGTGAGGAAACCTGCATATCTCAAGAGAATTCTGGAGATATGTGTAACCTACTAATCCGCATTGGAGCAGCGTGGTAGGTCTTAGCTCCAATCCTTCTCTCCAAAAACGGAGAGAAGAGGCCTATTCCCAGCAGCGGGAGAGTAACAGGTCACTACTTACAATTAAGAGAAGTTGAATCGTGTGGTATCCGGCTGAGTAGAATATACCACCCTCATTTCTTACTGGGGTAAGAAAATGATGAATAAAATACAATTTATTGCCTATCATTAAGAAATGTAATTGATAATCGTCAGTCTTCTACCCTTATCCCACTCTAAGTTGGGTCGGCACAACATGTCAAAAACATGTTGTCCAATGATTTGGCTAGGTATTTTATAACCGGCCACCTGCCTGACGTTAACTTACCTTAGTTGCCTTTTACGACACCGGGAAGAAAGGGGGTCGTCAATAGACCACCCTGATAGATTTTTCTTGTGTAGATTACTGCTTAGCCGGATACCACAAGGCGAGTCAACTTACCTTAGTCGGCTTATACGACACCTCGGTAAGAAATAAGGGTCTTTAATTATATCTGCTCTAAAACGAAACACATTTTCCATAGGATTCTATTTCCGACCACTTAATTAAAAGCCATTACTCGTTAATTCAAAACCAATTCTCTTGAATTCAATTAGGTTCTGAGTGCCGGCTCTCGGCCTATAATGGCACTCGAGATCAAGTGAAATTGGGCGGCATCTAGCTGTCAAACGCAAGCCGCTGTAAAAAGAACGGGAACTTTCCAGAATCCGGTCTAATGTTCGCTCCCTGAAATGGGTATTTAACTCATATTTGAATACAGACATCAAAAACCAATATTCAATGGGATTTTGCTATCGTATACATTTTCTGTTCCTTTTAATAACGTTATTTATAGAAGGCGTTACTTTGCGGAATTCCATAGTACAGAAGTTATGATAGAATTTTCTTCTACAGTCGTGTATTCTTGACAGTGGTAGTGGCTGATGAAATAAAATAATCTTTATTCAAGCTCTTTCAAGCACTTTTGAATCGTTGAATCAATTAGAATGAAGCTACAACTGGTTCGGAATGTTGCTCTTACCGAGAAGAACCTGAAAGAATCGGAAAAGAATGACGTCAGGCAGGCGGCCGGTTAGAATACGAATCCAAATCATGCGAAAACATGTTTTTATCATGTTGTGCCTACCCCACTTAGAGCAGGATAAGGGCAGGAGAATGATCTTAAAAAGAAAAATGACCTCAAAATAACGATTTCAAGCAGACAAATCGATATATTCCTGAAAGCTTCATTACAAGCTGTCACGCTGTAAATCAGACCGTAGACCGTGTATTGGGGATGTACGTGTCACGTCAGGCTCATGTCATGTCAGATAATGTAGCACCATGCGTCACATGCCAACCGTCAAAGCTGCATAACATCCTAGACGAGTGGGATTAACTATGACGTAATATCCTTAGCAATTGTAATTTAATCATTACTAGCTTAAGCTATGATAGCTTAGCGTTCATTGTTACTTTCACGGGTCAAAACTTGCCTGAGTTTTGACCCATTAAATTTTCTGTTAAATTCAAATAATCCTTTATTTAAATTGGCTTTAACAAGCACTTTTTGAATCGTCAAATTACAATGACGCTACGACTGGTTCGGAAAGGTGCTCACCGAAAAGAACCAGCAAGAATCTCGGCGGACAATCTTTTTAAAAATAAATATTTCAATAATGTATTTGTAATTCTCAAATCAAAAATAACAATATCTAGTGCTTCGCAATTTAAATGCAAGCTTTCTTATCATTAACATCTTCAACAGTATAATAAGCTGTATGAATAAGTGTTTTTTCTGTTGCTTTATAAACTTCTATACGACACGTCCAAAATAGATTGTGGAATTTTATTATAAAAAAAATATATCTAAACTCACAAACGATTTCCAAACTTTTTGAAGCCGTATTCTTGGTATTATTAATTTATTTCGGTTCCTGGTTTGCCTAATATATTAACATCGTTTTTTTCGATCACTCGATCGTGTTTATTACGTCACGGTCGACAAGGAGAGCTCGTGCCCCCAGTAGGGGCCCCGTCGCCTTGGCGGGCATTTCCGCCCCCACCGGGTAATTTTTATAGAGGTTTTCTTACTCGCAACCATCTCCAGCTAGACTTAATCAAGCCCAACTGAACCCGTCGCTCCTTAGGGACTCCACTCAAACCCCCCCGGAGTCTCCGGCCCGTCCAGATTGCCCGCTTCGATCAGAGGGACAACTGGATTGGCCACCCCACAGTGGCCCGTTGGCCACGACTAAGGAATAAGAGTTTTCCAAAGGCCTACCCAGGGTGCGCCACGAGGAGGCCGACCACTTTGGCACCCCATACTCATGGTCATTCAACTCTGTTGCTACTCCTGTTATACACACAATTCAACCATATCTTTTTGGGCCTTTTGCTTTTTAATCAAATGTTATTAATACAGAATTATTATTAATTAACCTAGGTACTCTTTTAGACCATACCACCTTAACACTGGCGGTTGGTCTACAATCAAAGTCATCGATGCCATTGCGGTGAGGTTGTTGATACATTTGGACACCATGGTCTCTCCTGTTTAAAAAGTGCTGGTCGCTATTCTCGTCATAGCAGTTTAAATGAGATCATCCGGAAATCTCTTGCTACCGCTAATGTGCCTGCTGTTTTAGAACCAAATGGATTGGCTCGTAGCAATGGCAAGAGACCTGATGGTATGACTCTCATACCTTGGAAACTGGGGAGGTCACTTGTTTGGGATGCTACATGTGTAGACACGTTAGCTGCATCACATATACAAGGGACCTCTACTATGGCGGCAGCAGCAGCTACCAATGCAGAACATGCCAAGAGGCGCAAATATGAAGACATAAATAGAAGCTTCATATTTGTGCCTTTTGGTGTAGAGACCTTAGGTCCATGGGGCCCGGACGCTCATACGTTCTTCAACGAGCTCGTTAGAAGGCTCGTAGAGCGTACCGGGGACCCGAGAGCTGGCAGCTACCTTGGCCAACGAATAAGTTTGGCAATACAAAGGGGCAACGCTGCCAGTATTTTAGGAACTCTACCCCATTGCAATGGAATGGATGGTTTTGATTTAGTGTAAATATATATATATTTATTAATTTTTATTTTTATTCTTTAGTTATTATTTAAGTAGTTTTAATTTGTTTTTTTTTTAATGCTTGTTTTTGTAAAATAGTTAAGTTTAGTAAATAGTATACTTAGTATATATTCAACATTTATTTAATTTGTGAAAATTATAATAAGACTTTTTTGGATTAAAAGACGATTAATACAGATCTAATAATTTGTATTCATGAATATTTATGCTTTAACAAAATACGTAAATCCTCGCCTGACGCATGTTAACGGCTATAAAGTGTCAATACACGTCACGTGTCACGCCGGTGTTGACTCCCGGCGGCGTGTCAGCGTGACGTCAGCGATGACGTGATCGCCGTGCGCCGTGACAAGATAATTGACAGCGAGAAATTACACGTAGAGTTTACAGCTGTCGAGTTGTTTGCGATGATTTTACAGCTGGGTTTTGATACCTGCAAATATTGTGATATGCTCTTTAATTAAAACTTCCGCAATGTGGTATCCGGCTGAGTAGAATAGACCCTAATTTCTTACCGAGGTGTCGTAAAAGGCGACTAAGGTAAGTTGACCCACTGTGTGGTATACGGTTTAGTAGAATAGACCACCCTCTTTCTTACCGAGGTGTCGTAAAATACGACTGAGGTAAGTTGACGTCAGGCAGGCGGCCTGTCGTAAAACGCAGCCAAATCATGTGACAACATGTTTATAACATGTTGTGCCGACTCCACTTAGAGTGGGATAAAGACAGGAAGATATATAATGGTTAATTTACCGGATGAGTATATACGCGGGAAAATCTTTTGTAACACATCCATGCGGGCAAATCTGCGTGCACAGCTAGTGCATATATATTTTTAGTATCACTTATAGTAATATGTGATAGCCGTGTGGTATCCGGCTGAGTAGAATAGACCAACCCTCATTTCTTAAAGAGGTGTCGTAAAAGGCGACTAAGGTATGTCGACCCACTGTGTGGTATTCGATTGAGTAGAACAGACCACCCTCTTTCGCACCGACGTGTTGCAAAAGGCGACTAAGGTAAGTTGGAGTCAGGAAGGCGGCCGGTCGTCAGTAAATAACCAAAGCATGTGTCAACATGTTTAAAACATGTAATGGCCCCTTAGAGTGCGATAGGGGCAGGAGATTGATGGTTGTTTAATAAATACTTTTTTACATACAAATAATATTATTTAAAAAAATTATTAAAAGAAAATTTTAAAAAAAGAAAAAAATAAAAGGTGGAGCTCGATCCTAGGTATTTTCATTTCTGGAGACCACTCGATCCCCGAATAAGCTACGCTGACGTGACAATTTACGGCTAAAATAGTGTTTTATATATTCAATTTAAATTTTAGTACTTTTTGAAGGTTATCCAGGTCTACGCACCGACCTCGTCACACTCGGATGACGAAGTAGAGGAAATGTTTGAAGACATTTCCAGAGCTTTACACACCACCCAAAAGGCCCACTTCAACGTTGTCATGGGAGACTTCAACGCAAAAGTGGGAGTACATATTAGCGGCGAATCGGTAGTAGGACCACACGGTTTTGGAAGCAGAAATCATAGGGGGCAAATGCTCGTCAACTTTCTAGAGAAAGAGGGGTTGTTCTGTATGAACACCTTCTTCAAGAAACAACCCCAACGAAAGTGGACTTGGCAAAGCCCCGACACTATGACAAAAAATGAGATAGACTTCATAATGACCGATAAGAAGCGTATATTCAGAGATGTCTCCGTGATCGCAAGGTTTAAAACCGGAAGTGATCACCGACTCGTACGAGGCACTCTGAATATTGATTGCAAACTCGAACGCGCCCGTCTTATGAGGTCTACGCTCCGGCCAAACCTGCTTCAAACCGTGGTTGGGTGTGAAACGTTCCAGTTACAACTGGAGAACCGGTTCGCTGCCTTGGAAACCACAGCTGACGTTGATCTTGACCATGAACTCGATCAAGCAGTGAAGATCCTCCGGGACGAGGGGACGAAGTTCTATCAGACGCGATGTACCCGTAAGGAGTCCAAACTTTCGCAGGAGACTTTGCACTTAATGCAAAGGCGACGAAATAATCCTACAGTCACTTCGTCAGATGTAAACAAAACAATTTCTAGGCTTATAAGACGAGACCTCCGAAGCCACAACGCAAATAAAATTAAAAAAGCGATTGAACAAAATCGGGGGTCGAAAGTCTTTTTTCAACAGCTTGGCCGCAGTCATCTCACGAAGTTGACTACAGCAAATGGAAAAATCGTCGCTTCAAAAGCAGAGATTCTTGCGGAGGTTAAAGACTTTTACGGGAAATTATATGCATCAGAAGCGTCTCGTCCACCACCCGATCCTGGAGATCATAGAGCCACATTGACCCGCCATTACACAGAAGAGCTGCCAGAAGTCAGCCAAGACGAAATCGTTCTGGCCTTGGAGCAGCTTAAGAATGGAAAAGCCCCCGGAGAGGACGGAATTACGACCGAGCTGCTAAAAGCAGGTGGAAAACCGATAGTCGAGCGGCTCCGACGCATATTTAATTCTGCTCTCTTTTCGGGGAGAACTCCGAAGGCGTGGAGCGAGAGTGTTGTCGTGTTGTTCTTCAAAAAAGGAGACAAAACTCTCTTAAAGAACTACCGACCGATCTCTCTCTTGAGCCATATCTATAAGCTGTTTTCCAGGGTGATCACGAATCGTCTCGCGCAGAGACTCGATAATTTCCAACTCCCCGAACAGGCCGGATTCCGAGGAGGCTACGGCACCATAGACCACATTTTCACAGTACGGCAGATTATACAGAAGACCCACGAGTATAATCAGCCCCTGTGCTTAGTATTTGTGGACTATGAGAAAGCCTTTGACTCTATTGAAACCTGGTCTGTTCTGGAGTCCTTGCAACGGTGCCAAATTGATTGGCGATACATCCAAGTGCTGAGAGGTCTGTATGACGCCGCAATTATGACCGTCCAAGTACAGAATCAACAGTCTGGACCTATCCAAATGCATCGAGGAGTGCGACAAGGGGACGTAATTTCCCCGAAATTGTTCACTAATGCTCTGGAGGATATGTTCAAGACGTTGCACTGGAAAGGACGAGGCATAAACATAAACGGAGAGTACCTCTCTCACTTAAGATTTGCAGATGACATCGTCATCATGGCCGAGACCGTACAGGACTTACAATACATGCTGAACAGCCTGGCTGAGTCTTCTGCTCGCATCGGTCTCCGGATGAACTTGGATAAAACCAAAGCAATGTTCAATGAACATGTCATTCTGGAACCGATTGGCCTTCATGGGACTCCTCTCGAAGTTGTTCAGGAGTATGTCTACCTCGGACAAGTCTTGCAGCTAGGTAGAAACAACTTCGAAAAGGAGGTCCGCAGGAGAATACAGCTTGGCTGGGCAGCGTACAGGAAACTTAATCGAGTCTTTTCGTCACCCATACCACAAAGCTTAAAGACAAAGGTCTTTAACGAGTGCGTCCTACCAGTTATGACATACGGAGCCGAGACGTGGACACTAACAATGCGACTGGTCCACCAATTTAAGGTCGCTCAGCGAGCTATGGAGAGGGCTATGCTCGGAGCTTCTCTTAAGGATCGTATCAGAAATGAAGTGATCCGACAGAGAACCGGAGTAATCGACATAGCCCAAAGGATTAGCAAGCTGAAGTGGCAGTGGGCTGGTCACATCTTACGCAGAACCGATAACCGCTGGGGTAGACGCGTTCTGGAGTGGAGACCGCGCCTTGGCAAACGTAGTGTAGGACGTCCTCCAGCTAGGTGGAGTGACGACATCCGCAAAGTGGCTGGCATCGGTTGGGGAAGAAGAGCTGAAGACCGAGCTCAGTGGCGTGCTATGGGAGAGACCTATGTCCAACAGTGGACAGGAGCAGGTTGTTGATGATGATGACTTTTTGAATACCCAAAAACAGGGATATAACGAATTTTTTTAAATAAAACCTAGCTAGATCGATTTTTCTCCCCCGGAACCCCTGCCGAATTTTATGAAAATCATTGGAGCCGTTTCCGAGATTCCGAATATATATACATACAAGATTAACTCATTTAAATATTATAAGAAATATTTTTATCAAGATTATAGCAAAATATTTTAATTACTTATGACATAAAAAACCAAAAACATTAATGGTTTCGTAGGACTACAAAGGCGGTGTACATTCAAACATTTCTCATGGGTGCCATCAAGGGAAACTGTGAAAACTTTTGTAGGCACAACACGGAGCGGTGTTGAGTTTGTCTTTGCCCGTACAAATTCTAAACAGAGTGCAATTCGAATACCGTTTCATATACTAAAATACATTGTTTGTTTGTTTAAAACTAACGAACTCTCGTATAAACTCCGGTTTAGACCGATTTGTTATAAACTATAGATAATTTATAGAATTAGGCGTTACTTTGCGGAGATCAATAATACAAAAGTAATTATAAAATTATTTTGATAAAATCTGCGATAAAGTAAAATAGAAACTATATTTATTGCTAATTGTAGAGTGGACTTTCCGCAAACAACTATACAAACAAGACAATATAAGACCAGACAATACAAGACAAGACAATACAAGACAAGACAATACAAGACAATACAATACAAGACAAGACAAGACAATACAAGATAATACAAGACAAGACAAGACAATACACGACTATACAAACCTACTCATGTGTGTAGGTTTGTATGGTGGAGGTTTGTGCATGTGTTTTTTACAAATCATACATGTTTCAGGTACGTATTGTCCACTCTACATTTAGCGTTATATATATTTTCTATTTTACTTCATGGTGGATTATAGCAAGATAATTTTATTATTACTTTTGTTTTTTTTATATAATCTATACAGTTCCTGACTCGTTTAACTTACCAACAATAATTCTAAGAACAATAAGCTTAGAACTTCTTGTTCATTTTGAAAATATACTTCAACTTTTTTTTCTTCTCCATCCCGGAAGATATTAACGTCACATATTTAGCACCAGCTTTTCCAGTAGTTCATACTATTTTTTTTTTTTAACTTGTTTGTCTATCAACTATCAACACGATATATTTCTAAATCAATTGTGTGGACCACCCTTATTTCTTATCGAGGTGTCGTCAAAGGCGACTAATGTAAGTCGACAAACAGTGTGGTATCCGATTGAGTAGAATAGAGAATCCTTATTTCTTACTGAGTTGTCGTAAAAGGCGACTAATGTAATTTGACCCCCCGTTTGGAATCCAATTGAGTAGAACAGATATGGAAGTCGACACACAGTGTGGTATCCGGTTGAGTAGAACAGACCTGAGACCACCCTCATTTCTTACCAAGGTATCGTAAGTGGCGACCAAGGTAAGTCGACACACCGCGTAGTACTCGGCTGAGTAGAAAAGATCACCGAGGTTTCGTAAAATAGGTAGTTGACGTCAGGCAAGTGGCCGGTCGTAAAATACGAAGCCAAATCATGTGACAACATGTTTATAACATGTTATACCACCCATCTTAGAGCAGGAGAATGATAAATGACACTTTGAGCTATTAAAAACCGCTTACAAAGCTTTAATAAATTATTTATCGACCAAGAATTAAAATTTACCGTCAAGCTATTCAATATTCATGATACAAAATGCTGTATTCATAATCTAATCTGGGTTACGAGTATGTAATCATGAGGTAGAGCTATTTAATCGATTCATGGCAACACTGCTACGGTACAGCTGTACAGTAAAATCTACCTTGTACCTTTACACCAAGGTTGAAATTGCATTAGAAAGTCTGTCTAAGGAACTAGTAAATTTAATTTTAGTTCACGCAAGACTCAGTAAAGGAAAATGAAAACTCGAGTTCATCTAAAATTGTTTAAATTTAATTTACGTGTACTTTAGAGGTGATTTACAGATGGTTATATTAAAATAGCCAGTATTTTTTCAGCAGTGAGCGGTATAAAATGAAAGTAAAGTAACTGTCTGTTCCTAGGAAGACTATCCTACTGCTGGGCATAGACCTTTTTTGGGGAAAAGGGTTGAGGCCAAGACCTACCACGCTGGTCCAAAGCGGATTTGTAGGTTACACATAAATGCAGGTTTCAATCAATAATGCAATCAATTTTAGCTTTAACTATGCAGTTTGAAATAAATAGGAGGCTGATAAGGAAATCTTATTACGCTATTAAGAATTATTTCAATGGTTAAAATGAGCTTAAATATTTTCTGACTTTGCAGAAGATAACAATAACGAAGTAGGTATAAGAATTATATTTCGAAAAGAGCAAATGCTGAGTTTCTATTTAAAAATCTTGTAGAAGAAATTTTTCCAACCAAAATCTTCATCTTGAATCATCATTTTTAATGCATTGAATCTATACTAATATATAAAGCTGAAGAGTTTGATTGTTTGAACACGCTAATCTCAGTAATTACTGGACCGATTGAAAAATTCTTTCAGTTTAAGATTGTCCATTTATTGAAGAAGCTATAGGCTATATAACATCACGCTAAGATGAATAGGAAAAACAGCATTAATATTGCGAAAACGGCAAAATTAAAAGCTTTCCTTGCGTGCGCTAAGTAAACGGTAATAGTTTTCAAAAAATCATATATTACAAAATTGTTCCTCTCTAAAAGTGCTACATAAAAGTTTGCGATAGCATATGTCTAGCTTTTAAGGTTAACCCATATAACCATATTTATGGTTTTAAAATTCAATATTACGGTTTTAATCTTTCCACGCGGGCGGATCCGCTGGCAATTGCTAGTAAATAATATATCGAATTAGAATTAGGAATTCATTAAGCGTTCCATCAAAAGAAAAATCTGTTTCGTATTCCAATTTGCCGAGAAAACTCTAAACTCTGTTTAATAGAGGCAATGTTATTATATTACCGTTCAAGTACTTGGTATATGAACCCTGTAACTTCTCGCATGGTTAGTGGATTACGCTTGCATACAACCATCAGTGCTCTAAGGGGCTTAAACGCTCGTGAACAATGATCATTGATGTATAGCAAATGGAAACGATATCTGATATTGTTTAATTTAGTCCATTGGTCGGTTCGATGGAAGTTGAGTACAATAAAGACTACAAAAATCTTTAAAAACCGTATTTTAAACCTTTGAAAATATTAAAAACTAATTTACAATAAATTAGCGTGGTGAGAAGTGAAAATCAACGATTAATGATTTACAGTGGAATATGAAAAATAAACAATTAAATTATGATTAAAATATACATGAGATAATTTATAGAATTAGGCGTTACTTTGAAATAATAATGAAATTGAATTAATAAAAAAATATAAAAATAATAATTATGGGACTTCTGGGGTCAATGTCGGTCAGAGTGGGGGCTGTGGCCGTTCCTTTTGACCCCGAGAGAAAACAGAGCTGGTTACGGACACAAGCTCTGGACTACATTTTGAAGAGCACCATGTGCACGACTCTAGAGAGACTGGTGCAGTTAGTCAGAGATCCCGGGGCCTCTCTGCTACTGCGGAGGCTGTCTATCGAGGGGGTTTTAGTGGGTAGGAATCCCACATAACCGAATCTCACCCCTAAAAGTTTCGGTAAATTTCTCCCCGAGATTGAAAAGTAACAGGTGTATACGCTTGTTTTGTATTTTATATTATAAAAATGTCACTTATAGAAACCTAATCCCACTTTTAGAAAACCACTGCAAGATTAAAATGGTATAGACATACTAGTATAATAGTGGGGAATGAAAATGATGTGTGTAAACGAGTGTTAAATATGAATGACTAGAGAGAGGCCTAAAAAGAGACGATGGAACTGTGTGAATGAAATGCATATAAAAGGAGGTCGAATGATATGAAATGGATATGTGGAAGTGAAAACATGTCGACCGACCATATTTAGAGGGTGATAGGTAAGGTTAGTTAAATGTCACATCTAGAAGCTCGACATCATTGTTATAAACACAAAACACGCCAAGTTAGCGAGCGTGGCTGTATTACATTTCAAACACTTAGCCAGCTTTGTTCCAACTCTTCAGCAATAATGGTGCGGCTTGCGGAAGAATTTACCCAAATTTTGGAATATAAAGCCGGGAGGTATATTAAATCTTAAACCCCGTATTAGAAGACTGTCGCTTGTTTATGTGAGCATTATTTTAACTATATCAACCTTACTAATATTACTTAAGTGAAAGTTTTCATCATCATTCTTTTACCCTTATCCCACCTCAAGTGGGGTCGGCACAATGTCTTCCTCTTCCATTCTCCTCTATCATTCGTCAACTCTGGTGCCACTCCTTTAACATGCATATCATTTTTCACACAATCCATCCTTTTTTTCGGCCACCCCCTAGCCATACATCCACATTCATATTTCAAACTCTTTTGGTCACATGATTTTCATCCTTCCTCATTACATGACCATACCAACTTAGTCTCGCCCCTCTCATCTTTTCTGTAATGGGCGCAACTTTCAGACTTCCAGACTTAAGTGAAAGTTTTATGAATGCGTTTATTTTTGGCTTAATAATGAATTAATAATTCAAAAACTATTTTTTTCCGTTCGAATCCATGACTTTGGAGAAAACAATAGGGAAAAAGAATTACAATTTTCCTCTATGATCAGGTCCCATAAATATACCGTGTGGTATTCGGCTGAGTAGATTAGACCACTCATTTCTTACCGAGGTGTCATTAAAAGCTACTAAGGTAACTTGACCCACCGTGTGGTATCCGGTTGAGTACAATAGACCATCCTCTTTCTTACCGAGGTGTCATAAAAGGTGACTAAGTTAAGTTGATGTCAGGCAGGCGGCCGGTAGTAAAATACGTAGCCAAATCATGTAACAACATGTTTATAAAATTTTATACCATTTAGGCACACCTATTTCACAAGTTACTGAAAAAATGTTGGATATTTAACCGACATATAAACTAAGTAGCAGATAAATGTCTTATAAAGAGACTAAAAAGTCAAAAATTTCAAAAATATAAAATCGCGGCCATTTTGAAATAGGTATTTGCTATCCAGCAGATAAACAAAATAACAGCCAAATGATCTGTTAATTTATTAGGGACTAATAAACTGAATAAGTCTATCAGAAACCTGAGAAACGTAAAATTCCGAGATATGTGCCAGATATGTTCCGAATAGGCTAACTGACAGTTTATTGGTAACTTGTGAAACAGGCTCCTTAGAGTGGGATAAGGGCAGGAGAATATAAACTTTAATTATGGCATAATGATTAAGTTTTCTTTGATCTCTGCAATTGAAAGTCGTTAAATGTTCCCATTATTTCAAAGTGTAAAAAAAATAAGCACTGGGAACAGAAAAAAAGCAATGTTATTTCGGCTTGTTAATTTTATTTTTCTTTGACGACGGGAAAATCTATGGGGAGTCGTTTATTTGTAATTTTGTACTTCTTTTATATCCCTTAAGGGTAGTTTTGTCGATTCTACATAATGTAGTTTTGTCAGGTATCGCAAATATTGTCAGCTGTAACGCTGTTTGCTAAAATGGACGTTCATTTAACAGAATAAATTGAATGTGTATTTAAGATCGTAAAAAGGATACTTTTTTAAAATTGCCAATCTCTTGTTCCTTTGCTTCATCTGAAATTATTTCAAGGACATAAACACTATGCGCGGAACTAAACAATCAATAAAATAACAATAACTCGCACGTATGCTAAATGTATCTGGAACTAGACAACTCCTCGGGTTAATTACGATTGACAAGACAGTACCGTGTCTTAACAAGACAATACCGTTTCTTAACAAGACAGTTCCGTGTCTTAACAAGACAGCACCGCATCTTTACAAGATAGTACCATGCCTTAACAAAATAGTACTGTGTCTTAACAAGAGTACCGTGTCATAACAAGACAGTACCGTCTCTTAACAAGATTAACGTGTCCTAATAAAACACTACCGTGTCCTAAAAAGACCGTAACGTGTCTTAACAAGACAGTATCGCATCTTAACAAGACAGTACCGTGTCTTAATAAGACAAATGTCCATGTAAATGTGTGACACTGGTACTTTTAGGTGTAGATTTGGACTCGAATACCATTAAATCTAAAGCAGCGGTTGCGTTAATATTTAAGTAGCTGGACATCGCATAGCAGTTTGAGTGCTTAATCGAAATTAAACTACTTCAATATGGAAATCTGTTGTTTAAAATGAAAATTGATCACTTATGTAACAGACACTAAAAATATTAGAGTAGAACATAGTCAAATGACAATCTGTGTAATTTTAAATATTGGAAACGGAGATTTTTTTGAGTTTTGACATGTTTATAACATGTTGTCATATGATTTGGCTACGTATTTTACGACCAGCCGCCTGCATGACGTCAACTTACCTTAGTCGTATTTTACGACTCCTCGGTTAGAAAGAGGGTAATACTATTCTATTCAGCCAGATACCACACGGCGTATCATGTTTATACTATACCCGCCGTTTATCCGGCGTAGTATAGTATCCGTGTCGTAAAAGGCGACTAAGGTAAGTTGACCCGCCGTGTAGTATCCGGCTGAGTAGATTAGGTCACCTTTATTTCTCCTGGTGTCGTAAAAGGCGACTTAGGTAAGTTGAACCGCGGTGTCGCCTGTCTGATTTCTAAACGAGGTGTCGTATTTTACGGTAAGAAAGGGCGTGGTCTATTTATTCTATCGTATCGTAAATAAAACTATTATTACATTTGAAATATTTGAGACAATATTTAAGAATAACCTATGCTCGACGTCAAATTATATAACTTTCAAAATAATTCACCGACATCGCAAACTAATGGATAAATAACGTCATCTATAGATGGCGTTGAAAGCCTCAATTTAACAGATCGTATTTTATAAACTTGTCTAAACATGTTCTCGACACGTTTTGCAGTCAGTTAGAATACCAAAGCTTGTTTATTTAACACGAAATTAGTTTCTCGCATTAACACAAATAGCGCGTTGTATTTTAGATCTGAAAATTGTTGGAAAAATTTTGGAATTTTTAAACACTTGTGACATGACATTTATATTTCCAGTTTGTTTCGCTGTTATCTGGTATTCTGAAGCCTTTATTGGTGTTAGAAACTACTGGTTAGTCTGGAACCGGAAAACCACTAAAATAACTTTCCCATTTGCAGACTGAATGAATTTTATTCAATTCTAAACAAAGCTGAACATATGTCATCTATATTTGAAATTCGTTTCATCCTCCTGCCCTTATCCCACTCTATGTGGGGTCGGCACAACATGTTATAAACATGCTGTCACATGATTTGGCTGCGTTTTTACGACCGGCTGCCTGTCTGACGTCAACTTATCTTAGTCGTATTTTACGACCCCTCGGTAAGAAAGAGGGCGGTCTATTTTACTAAACCGGATACCACACGGTGGAATACTATATTTGAAATTCGTTTATGGTTGTGTATTAGTGTTTTTGTTTTTGAAATACAATAGCTACTTTTAAATATGTTTATAAGGGTAAATGAAAATACATTTTTAAAAACCCGATTGCATCCGCCTGAGTAAATTAGACCACCCTCATTTCTTACAGATGTGTTTAAAAAGACGAATAAGGTAAGTCGACCCGCCGTGTGATATCCAGCTTAATAGAATTGACCACCCTCATTTCTTACCGAGGTGTCGTAAAAGGCGACTAAGGTAAGTTGATCCGCCGTGTGGTATCCGGCTTAGTAGAATTAACCACCCTCATTTCTTACCGAGGTGTCGTAAAAGGCGACTAAGGTAAGTTGACCCGCTGTGTGGTATCCAGCTTAGTAGAGTTGACCACCCTCTTTCTTACCGAGGTGTCATAATAGGCGACGAAGTTGACCGGCGAGTAAGGTAAGTTAAAGAAGTTGAGTTAAGGTAAGTCGCGTTTTATGACACCTCGCTAAGAAAAGATCGTGGTCTATTCAACTCAACCAGATACCAAACGGCGCATGTATTTATTTAATGTATAATAGTAGATTATGATACTGTTGCCTAATAAGGGTTCTTATAACACGAGTGTTATAAGACCAAGTTATGTACAGTGTCATACACTACTTTATCTACTCTCATACTGTAATACGTTAAACAATATTAATAAAAACCAAACTTTGTTTAAATATTGAAAAGATTTTTTAAATGTCAAATGTTAGCGTCAAGACGCAAACATCGATTGCGCATGCGTGTTGCGTCGCCGCGGACTTGTTCATTGAAACATTTTTTTTAAGGTAGAGTTTCAACCTCCTTGGTCCAGCTGGAGGTTGTATAGGTGTATCGTTATGATTTAAAAGTTATATTATGATACAGGTGTCCATACAAGACCTGTATCGTAATAAAACTTTTTAATTTTTTATTTTTGGCCTGTACGTAATGTTTGTCATAAGAATTTTGCTTTCAGTTTTATAATCTTTGTATTATAGTATCAGAGTAGATAAAAGTATTTATAGTATTTGTAACCTATTTTATAATTCAAGTGTTATAAATGTAAACTAATGCAATTTTGTAGCAAAAGCTACAATGCGCTTTGAAATTTGAAAACAAAACAGTGTAATCAATTAGTCAAGCACTTACCGTCTATGTCACCCGGCTACACTGTTCAACAACTTTAGCAATTTCGGAAAACATCGGTTAAATTTCAGTTAATTGAGCACACGTTGGACATGTTTGCACTTATACATACTTTGTGTTAAATTTATCGAATATACACTTGATTTTGCAAAGAGTGTGGGTCATAAATATAAAATATTAGCAATCGCTGCGTCTCCGCCCGCGTGCAAAGGTTAAAACCGTAATATAGTATTTTGTTAACCATAAAAATGGTTAAAGTGGGTTAACATCAAAAGCTAGACATATGCTGTCGCGAACTTTTATTTAGAACTTTTAGAGGGGAACAATATTGTAATACATGATTTTTTAATAGTTTTCACCGTTTACTTAGCGCATGCAAGGAAAGCTTTGAATTTTGTCGTTTTCGTAATATTTTTTATTGCTGCTCCTCTCCTATTTATCTTAGCGTGACGTTATATAGCCTATAGCCTTCCTTGATAAATAGACTGTCTTACATTTAAAGAATTTTTAAATGCTGAAGGGTTTGTTTGTTTGTTTGAACGCGCTAATCTCAGAAACTACTGGACTGATTTCAAAAATTCTTTAAGTGTACGATAGTCCATTTATCGAGGAAGGGTAAAGACTACATAACATCACGCTAAGATGAATAGGAGAGGAGCAGCAATAATAAATATGGCGAAAACGGCAAAATTTAAAGCTTTCCTTGCGTGTGCTGAGTAAACAGTGATAGTTATTAAAAATCATGTATTACATAATTGTTCCACTCTAAAAGTTTTAAATAAAAGTCCGCGACAACATATGTTTAGCACTTAAGGTTAACCAACTTTAACTATTTTTATGGTTATAAAAAGACTATATTACGGATTTAATATTTCCACGTGGATAATTTATAGAATTAGGCGTTACTTTGCGGAGATCCATAATACAAAAGTAATAATAAAATTATTTTGCTATAATCCGGCTTTGGCATTTGGTTTTGCGATTTTAGTCGTGGAGTCTATCTCCTGATGATGCTTCGGTTGCGGGGCGAAACGATTGTTGAGTTTGTGATAGTGAACGTATGTAGTGCTTGTGTATTGTGGTGGCGGTGGTGGAGGTTTGTGCATGTGTTTTTACGAATCCTGCATGTATCAGGTATGATAACCGATTGTCCACTCTACATTTAGCATTATATATATTTTCTATTTTACTTCTTCGCGGATTATAGCAAAATATTTTTTTATTACTTTTGTATTTCCACGCGGGTGGAGCCGCTGGCGATTGCTGATAGAATATATTTTTGGAAAATTAAATTAAAAATATTACGAAGCAGGCAATAAACAAACCGAAAACAAAGCGTTAAGATATCAGAATGAGTATGACAGCGTTAGATAAAAGATAACCAAAAACAAATCACCCTCTATCACGAGGCAATCGCGATGAAATATTTCCTTCAACTTCACAGAGTGGTGACTTTTTTTGTTTTCGCACCCCTTTCATTTGCGGACGTAAATTATCGCGAATTGCTTCTGTGAATAAGAAATGTTATTGATGGAAATAAGTTTTATCATCGTATCATATAATTATAGTAATTAGTAATAGGTACCTGTGTTTTTTACAGGCTTGTTCAGTAATTTTTTTTTAATAAATAAATTTTAAAAAATAATTCAGTTTTTTTTATCTGGAATTGATCCTGGTATTTAGAATACGCACGTCACCCAATTAAGCTATCAATGACTTTATTTTATTTTATTAAACACATATATTTGGCTAGTTCTTTTACGATGGTCGTCTGCCTGACCCCAACTTACCTAAGTCGTATTTTACGACCTCGTTAAGAAAGAGAACGGTCTATTATACTTAGCCGAATAACACCCGGCGAGTCAACTTACCTTAGTCACCTTTTACGACACCTCGATAATAAATGTGTGTGGACTTTTCTAATTAGTCGGATCCTACACGACGGGTCGACTTATCTTAGTCCCCTTTTAAGACACGTCGGTGAGAAATTAGGGCTATATTCTACTTAGCCGGATACCACACGGTGGGTCAACTTACCTTTGTCGCCTTTTATGACACCTCGGTAAGAAAGAGGGTGTTATATTCCACTCGACCAGATACTACACTGTAGATCAACTTACCTTAGTCGCCTTTTATGACACCTCGGTATGTGGACTATTCTACTCGGCCGGATATCACACGGCATGGAAACATCAAATATTGTTAATTACTGCAAATAAAAGGTACATACGTTACAATGAGATTGTTTAAAGCGACATCGCGGCTTACTGGGTGCGATTTAATAAGCATAAATTGGCAAAGTTTAAAATCAACATCATCCAACATATATCCCATTTAGGAATCGTTGTTCCACGACATTAATTTAATATGCAAATAGCTCGGTAAGCGAAGTATGCTGCGAGTTGTTCAGAGTTACAGACTTGTGTGACGCGTTTGGCTAAAGTTGGATCGTGTTTGTACATTCTAGTACAGTGTCAATGATTAAACGAACTTGGTAATTGGATTAATGGCAGGGTGCTGGGGAAAACAATATGGCGGCTGTGACGTTTGTCATTCGCGAAGTTTGATTTTCTTGGCTTTGTGATTAAATTCAGCTTTTATCAGTCTACAGAAAGGTTTAAATTAAGTATAAGAGATATGCTTAGTAAGTAGTGGCCTATTGCTATCTTTCTGCTGAGAATAGGCCTCTTCTCTCCGTTTTTGGAGAGAAGGATTGGAGCTATGACCTACCACGCTGCTCCAATGCGGGTTGGTAGGTTACACATATCTCCAGAATTCTCAAGAGATATGCAGGTTTCCTCACAATGTTTTCTTTCACCGGAAAGCGTGTGATTAATTGCAATTATCAATTAGACACAAGTTTTAATAGAAAAACTCATTGGTGTCTGCCCGGGTTTGGACCCGTGACCTCCTTGAAAGAGTCGCACGGTGCTACCGCTGGGATACCACAGCTTTTGTACAAATAAGAGATATGCTTATATGTACAAAATTGAAGATTATTTGGATGATAAAAAAGCCTGGATTTGAAAATCCTTTCAGCTTCATACAGCACTGCGGTTTAATAATGTAAAATTGAAAATGGTTAAAAGATTGACCGCCGAGTTTCTTCATGGTTCTTCTCGGTAAGAGCAACATTCCGAACCAGTTGTAGCTTCATTAATCATATTGATACCTGACGATTCAAAAGTGCTTAAAAGAGCTTATTTGAATAAAGATATTTTGATTGGATTTCATTTGATCGTCCTCCTGCGCTTAACCCATTTTAAGTGCGGTCGACACAACATGTTGTAAACATGTTGTTATATGATTTGGCGACGTATTAAACGGACTGCCTGACGTAAACACTTACCTTAGTCGCCTTTTACGACACCTTGGTAAGTAATGAAGGTTGTCTATTTTAATCATACAAAACATGTTGTGTCGACCTCATTTAGAGTGGGATAAAGACAGGAGAATGATGACGGATGATGATATAATTGGTGTTTTGATTGAATATATTAGAAGATATTAGTGCTTTGGGAGAAGCAGCGTTATTACACGTTAAATTTGATCAACGCAACGTTAATACACGTCAGCAAAGCAAAGAATTTGTTTGAACAACGTCTATAAACTGTTAAAACTTGTATCAACTCCTTAAGCTACAATATTCCCCCGATCACTTGAAATTTCTGGACTGATAGCGCCGCTCCACGTTGGTTTTTTATACGCGTATGCATTATTTTAATATTTTAATTATGTATGTTTTAAATCTGTAATATTCCGTAAATTTTGTCGAAGTTCTAACATTAGGAGCGTCTACCTCCAAACTCCTATTACATTAAGTGTCATTTGAAACAGCAATTCAGTATCAAAATTAATCCCTCTGACGGAAAGGGGGGATTATGAGAGGGAAATGCGCCGGTTCAATTAATACTCCATTCCAATTTCAGTTTAGCGATGTGATTTGTGAAAATTATAATCTATGAGACGTATTATTGGTACATTAATATCATGTGGAGTGGAGACTGATATGCGAGTTGTTAGCGCACACTTTCAACAATAATAATATAATGGTATACCACAATTCCCGCTCCGAGTTACACTTCCCTTGAATAACGAACAAAGACTGAATTCAACTAAAACGTTTGAGCAATAGGAAGACTCCACCGGAAACAACACGACACAGTGTTGCCAACATTTCAGTCAAAAAGAGCGGGTTACTCTTGTTTTATGATTGTTGCTATAAAATACAAAGTGGAAGTCATTGGCGACAACAGATTATTAGATATTATTATAAAATTACAATATAAATATTTATCTTATAATATTTAACGCCTATATCTTTAAATAACATAAATAGCTGTTAAAAACAATTTCAAATTATAGCGTAGAACACAATAATCTAGCTATAAAACAACCCACACTATTATGGGGCAATCGTGGTGAGAAATCGCCCCCTTAGATTCGCGGAGTGGTGATTTGTCTACTTTTTGCTATCTAGAGCTGCTAACATGAATTATTGGAACTTATCTACGATACTCTGAACGTGGCTTTTAGTCTATCTATCTTGTTTGACTCGTCACTCCGCGGGTCGAGGGTTCGATTTCCGCCGAGGGTTAACATTTTCTAACAAAAATTTGTTGGTCCTTCGAGCTTAGGTGTATATATGTATTTAAGTATATCTTTAAAATTATATAAGTATAAATTTACCAGTTGATGATATAAGTATTAAGTTACTTACTTTGGGGACGGACGACCGTGTGTGTAAGTGTCCCATATATTTATTTATTATTTAAATGTAACTGGTAACCAGATGAAAATGATATATATAATCTATACTTATTATAAATCCATAGAGCTATTTGTATGTATGTGATCGATTTTCTCAAAATCTACTGAACGAATTTTTGTAAAATTTCTATTAAATAATAGTGCAATTTTTGAGGAAGGTTTTAGTTAATAGTAAATAAAGTTTCTTCCATTGTTTTACATAAAATTCTTGCAAGTTGGAATTTACGCGGGAAAATTTTGTGACACTGATTTCCACACGGGTGATGTCGCGAACACAACTTGTGACTTAATAAAATAATTAGAATAAAAAACATCAATGCATCTAAACTGCCTTGCCATTGAAAATAATCAATGTTAAAATCAAAATCATCCATTGACGAATGAAAATAACCTCAAAATCTTTTAAATTTATTTTTAATTAGACAATTTAACTATTATTTCAAACTACATTAATTATAGACTCAAATTAGTAATAATTAGAACTGAGATCATTAGCGAGATGTCGCATTACGGAGGCTGTTTTGTCGATTAATCGTGGATTCTGTAAAACTTAATATTGTTTATTATACATACTACACTATATTTACACTTTTGTATTATACATACTGTAGACAATAGCCTTTATTCAATTAGCGTCTGAATTTATCAAATTATTCTTTATTCAAATAAACTTGTAAACAAGTGCTTTTGAATCGTCAACTCTACTGCTGGTTCGGAAAGCTGTTTCTACCGAGAAGAGCCAGCAAGAAACTCGGCGGTTGCTCTTTTAAAAAAATACAATTCTTAATACTAGTTACATTTAATGTTTCTATCTTGTATAGGGTCGAACAATACTTATATCCACGCATTTTTATCGTCTAAATAATCCTCAACAGTATAGTAGGCTTTCTGTATCAGCCTCTCCTTAATAGTGTTTTTAAACTGCTGTAATGGCAAAGTTAAAATTGAAAAAATTGAAAAAAAAATTATTTTAACTAGTGATACTTCATAATAACCATCCAGAGTTATAAAAGAGATCAAGTCTATTCAATGAAGAATTGTTTCGTCTTGCGAAGAACATAGTGGCTTACAGTATGCTAACGGCCAACCTTTATTAATAGGAGGGAAAGAAGTAGAAGAAGCAAACGAACAAATTGACGCAAAAAAGCGATTTGGTTATATTCCAGATTAATGTCACATCACCAGTTATATCAAGGCAGCTGATATCCAAAAAATATTCGTTCTGCAAAAGCGAGCTGTACGTGCGATTTTTAATATGAAACCACGTGACTCTGATAAATTTAAAGAAATAGGTATTCTCACTGTAGCTTCGCAATACATTTATAATAATATAGTGTTTGTGAGACTAAGTATACATCTTTTTAATAAAAAAAGCGATATTAGTAATAGGCAAATCAGGAACCGAAATAAATTAATAATACCCAGGATACGGCTTCAGAAAGTTCGTAGATCGTTTGTGGGCCTCGGTATACATTTTTATAATAAAATTCCACAATCTATTTTGGACTTGCCTTTACACAAGTTCAAAAAAGCAATTAAAAAGACACTGATTCATAAAGCTTATTATACTGTTGAGGACTATGTTGATGATAAGAAAGCTTGGTTTTTAATTCCGACCAGCTACGCACTTGATTAGGTATATTGTAATTTTTTTTATTTGTTCTTAATTAAGTCGTTATTGTAATACTCAATTCTGAAAAGAGTGACCGCCGAGTTTCTTGCTGGTTCTTCTCGGTAAGAGCACCTTTCCGAACCAGTCGTAGCTTCATTGTAATTTGACGATTCGAAAGTGCTTGTAAAAGCCAATTTGAATAAAGAATTATTTAAATTTGAATTTATTATCCAAACGTGCACTATTCCCTATGTAATAGAAACAGACTGAGCTCAGAAAACCATTCCCGCGTCATAACGCGGCTCGTTAATAATAAACGTCACATAAAACCCAGAAAGGGACATATTCGGGCGTGAAGCGGGAAAATATTAGTAGTGGCATTTGCATAATTTGACAAATCGTTTCTCGTCGAAACGCAGCGTTGTACGGTGGGACACGTTTTACGATGACGTGCGTCTGTTTATACTTATCTATCTATCTTGAATTAAGAATCAAGGTTCGGCTCTCAACAATATGTTATAAAAGAATCCTAGGATATTTTGGTCACATTGCTCGCCATCAACCAGACAATCTCGATAAGTTGATAGTAGTGGGCAAGGTCGAAGGAAAACGACCCCGCGGCCGATCACCTAGCCGTTGGTGTGACCAAGTGACCGCACTTACTGGTCTTTCTGTAACTTCCGCCCTAAGGAAAGCCGAACACCAAGAGAAATGGAGGCATATGATATGAACTATGAAGGACTTTCATCAAGAACACGACCTACAGGAATGAAGAATGCGACAGAAGATGATCTATCTTGAATATTTAAATGAGTTAATCTTGTAGGGCATTCAAATAAGTAAAACACCACGAATATGCATGTTTAGAAATATGTATAACAATTGACAAGTAATTAATATAACGACAACCTTTATGACTACTGTTATCCGCAGAAATCGATTTTATAAATCGACTCCGTAAATTGGTCTAAAATAAAAAAAAATATTAAAAAAGGCTAGGCTAACTATACACAGATATAGTTATTAATTTTTTTATGGTACCTAATAAAAAATAATTTATCAACAACAGTTATGAAATTTACAGTAAATTAGTTAGAATATTAGATTATTTAATTGATATAATATCTATATCGACTTTCTTACCGAATTGATAGAAATTGTGACTTGAGTTCTTTATTTTTACTTCACTAATTATATGTAACTGAACTGGATCAAATAAATAACTTTTTTATTCAACACCAGTTTTCCCTAGTAGTACAGAGATAGTGTTAATTTATTGTGGCGTTATATATTATTTCATATGTTATTATATAATTCATTATTTAGTCCGCACAGGCCAGATTCCTTTCATCGGTATTGGTTCAGCAGATTCGCCGTGAAAGAGTAACAAACACATATATACTCATAAACTTTCGCATTTATAATATTAGTAGGATAGGACTAGCTTTTACCCGTGACTTCGTTCGCGTGGACTGTTATCGCGTGATAGGTTGGTAAAAGATGGCGCTTTTCAATGTCATCCTATTCCTGTAGACTTTACAGGATTTCTAATGCCTATATGATACCCAGGTGTGTAAGGAACAATTGTGCCAAATTTCATCGATATTGGTGCAGCGGATTGGCCTGTGAAAGAGTAACAAACATACATCTACACTAACAAACGTTCGCATTTATAAAATTAGTAGGATTAGTAGGATAATATTATTAAACTACCCGTTCCCGTGATTTTGTTTGTGTTGACTCCTGTCGACCATAGACATACGAGAGCTTGCAATGAGCTTGTGATACCTGTGTCGCGACTCAGCAGAGTTAGCAACTCATTCGATGGTCTCGGTATTCGCTTCTACAATAAAATTAATCCATACTAGACCAGTCTACAGAAAGGTTTAAATTAAGTGTAAGAGATATGCTTATACGTAAAGCGTATTACAAAATTGAAGATAAAAACGCCTGGATTTTTAAAGTTCTTTCTGTTTCATATAAAACTGCGGTTGAATAATATAAATTGAAAATGTTTAAAAGATTTACCGCCGAGTTTCTTGCTTGTTCTTCTCGGTAAGAGCAACATTCCGAACCAGTTGTAGCTTCATTAATCATATTGATCCTTGACGATTCAAAAGTGCTTGTAAGAGCTTATTTGGATGAGATGAAAAATGAGATCATTTTTATCATTTATAATACTTTGTGTTGGTTATATAAAAAAATACTTGTATGGATATATCCTTGTATATATGTATCCTTGACGATTTCATTTGAATAAATATAATTTTAATTTGATTTGACCAATTCTTTTATATATTTTATGTACAAATTCTGTGACTATATTCATCAGTATTGATATTTGTCTAGACTTTTGCATTTATGAAATTAGTATATACTAGTAGCATCTAACAATTGTATTGTGGTATAGTTTTCAATGAATATTAAAGGATGTAATGCTATGTAGTATAGGGTAGAAAAATAATAGGTCTTTCGAGGTGAAGGAAATGACACTCATACAATACGTGCCGACAGGGTGGAGTGGGTGGATGAAATATGGGCGATATGTGATCAAACTGTGCCCAGGGTTTGCGTATATATCGACATGTAACGCTGTTATAGATTCGTGCTTGACCAATAAACTTGAGCTGTGATGGCCTAGCGGTGCGACCGTGTGAATCTCTAGAGACGATCATGGGTTCAAACCCGGGCAGACACCAATGAGTTTTTCTATTAAAATTTATGTGTCTAATTGATAATTACAATTTATCACACGCTTTTCGGTGAAGAAAAACATCGTGAGGAAACCTGCATATCTCTAGAGAATTCTGGAGATATGTGTAACCTACAAATCCGTATTGGAGCAGCGTGGTAGGTCTTAGCTCCAAACATTCTCTCTAAAAACGTAGAGAAGAGTCCTATGCCCAGCAGTGGGAGAGTAACAGGCTGTTACTTAGTAATATTATAAATGCAAAAGTTTGTCACTATAGAAATCCTGTTGATTGTACAGGTATAGGATGATACTAAAAAGCGCCATCTATTATCAAGCTATCGAGCGACAACAGTTCACGCGAACGACGTCGCGGGTTAAAGGTTTCTTCTTGAAACCATTCGACGTGGGCATGATTTGTATAGTCCTAGCATGTAAGTAGTTTAAGATAGATATAACTTGTACATTTTTGCTGTAAAAACTTTTCAAATTGAATATCCAATACTTAAACATTAAACCGTTTATGCAGAAGTGTACAGCTTGCAATTTGTTAGCTCAAACAGCTCATTTATCAAGAGGAATCTCGCTCGGCAAGACATACTGCATATGTAGCCAAATATTTACTTCATGCTGTATTGTGTACCATAGATCGTATTCTACTAATATTATAAATGCAAAAGTATGTGAGTAAGGATGTATGTTTGTTACTCTTTCACGGCGAATCCGCTGAACCAATATCGATGAAATATAGCATAATTATGCCTTATACACCGTATATATAGACTACAGAAATCCTGTAAATTCTACAGGAATAGGATGACATTGAAAAGCGCCATCTATTAATATCTATTTATAACCATTTATAACCATTTATAGCTTCATTAACTAAATATATAAATCTTTGACGATTCAAAAATGGTTGAAAGAGCTTATTTGAATAAAGATCAACAAAAGTAATGAGAATAGTATTTTGCTATAATCCGCGATAACAGAAAATATATGTAATGCTAAATGTAGAGTGTACTATTCGTTCTCATACCAGATACATGCAGAATTTGTAAGACAACATGCACTACCCGGCACCGATGACACAACAATACACAAGCACCGCACACATTTAGCACCACAATCTCAACAATTGTTGCTTAAAAATTGTTGCATAAAATTCTGCATGTTTCAGGTATGAGAACGAATATTACTCTACATTTAGCATTACATATATTTTCTTTTATCGCGGATTATAGCAAAATAATATTCTTATTATTTTTGTATTATGGACCTCCGCAAAGTAACGCCTAATTCTATAAATAAATAAAGATCAAATCAAAATATGATTTGAATTGACATGTAATAATTTTTAACCAGATAATCGAATCGACGTCCCTTGCTAGTTTTGTATGACACATACCAACCCCCATTACCGATGACATCCATCATTCGTGTCCCCGGAAGCGGAGTGGCGGCAGAAAAATGACACAGCATCCGACATTTTGGGATAAATAATGGGTCTTTGTATACATTCCAGAACCATGGTTTTTTTAATGTTCCTTCTCCTTGCGTCGTTTTCCTCAGTGCTGAGGGTCGTGACCTTTACCACGGATCACTTTTTTACGGATCACTGATCGCCAGGTTTTGCGATCACTTGCTGCTTTTAAGGCTTTGTGGACTTGAATGGAGAGAGAATGAGTGATCTGGTCGGACCATCGAGTTGGACTGCGGCCTCTTGCTCTTTTTCCTTCCACCGAACCAGTGATCATTAGCTTTTCCAGGTTGTCTCCAGTCTTCTTAGCGATATGTCCGAAAAATTCAAGGACTCTGCGGAGACACGTAGTTGAGAGCCTGGTGGTTACTCCTATAGCTTTGAGTATCGATGCATTGGTCCGGTGCTCAGTCCAAGATACGCCCAACATTTTACGCCAGCACCACATCTCAAAGGCATCAATGCGTTTTCTGTCAGCAGACTTGACAGTCCATGTCTCAGAAGCATACAGAAAAATGGAGAACACGAGTGTGTTTTCCATTTTTCGAGTGTGTTTTTTAATGTTACAAGGGATATATTTATGAATCTTTAACTTACTTGTCCCAAGTATCACATAGATTTTGTCATGGAAAAATCTGTAGAACTTTAATAATCCAATCCTATATTATTATTAGCCTTTTATTTTTGTCCTTAATAAATTGTATCTACTGTTTTTTAAATAATTTATTACAATTGTATTAATTTCGTGCCTTCAGCTCCGCGGGTCGCTGGTTCGATTCCCGCCGAGGGCCAATATTTTCTATAGATGAATTTGTTGGTCTTTGAGCCTGGGTGTATAGTTGTATTTAAGTATGTATTTAAAATAATATATAAGTATATATTCACCAGTTGTCTGTCCATAACACAAGTATTAAGTTACTTACTTTGGGGACGGACGACCGTGTGTGTAAGTGTCCCATATATTTATAAAAAAAAAATTAATATATAATAAATATAATTTTTAGAATTACTATCAAGTCGAACGTCAAAAAAATATGTCAGTTCTTAAAAGTAAAATGTCCGTTCGAAATTTCTTATTTATTTTAAGGACCTCTATTGATTATCGGCCTCCTTTATTTTTTTCTAAACCTCTCTTAACTTCCACCATATTTTACTATTTCATCTGACTAACGTATCCTATTAATATTATAAATGCAAAAGTTTATGAGTATGGATGTATGTTTGTTACTCTTTCAAGGCGAATCCGCTGAACCAATATCGATGAAATTTAGCACAATTATTCCTTATACTACGGAATAACATATACACTATAGAAATCCTGTTAATTTTACAGGAATAGAATGAAAAGCGCTATCTATTATCGACCTATCACACGACAACAGTGAACAAAGCTACGGTACGCTTTGTTGCAATTTGCTACAAAGCGAATTAGGTCACTTTAATACTAAGCGTGCGTATGCAAAATACAAAATGGATTGTATATTTTGGTATAAAAATTATTTAACAGAAGTTACAATAACTATTTGTTAAGAGAATCTATGTAATGCTAAGTGTATGAAGCAGGCAACATTTACATACCTTATACATGCAGGACGAGTCACCACACGTACCACCACCAAGCACTACACACAATCACTACCACAATCCCTACGATCGTTTCGGCCCGAAACCGAAGGAGGATAGGCTCCACGACAAAATCATATTGCGTCGCAAAATTATTTGAGGTCTAGCTTCATCCTCCTGCCCTTATCCCACTCTAAGTTGGGTCGGCACAACATGTTATAAACATGCTGTCACATGATTTGGCTGCGTTTTTACGACCGGCCGCCTGTCTTACGTCAACTTACCTCAGTCGTAATTTTAGACACCTCGGTAAGAGAGAGGGTGGTCTATTCTACTAAGCCGGAACTACACGGTGGGTCAACTTACCTTAGTCGCCTTTTACGACACCTCGGTAAGAAATGAGGTTGGTCTATTCTACTCAGCCGGATAAGTATGTAAATAAATATATTTTAAAAATATATAAGTGTATATTCACCAGTTGTCTGTCCATAACACAAGTATTAAGTTACTTACTTTGGGGACGGACGACCGTGTGTGTAAGTGTCCCATATATTTATTTATTTATTTATTTAATTATTTGAGGTCTAGCTTAAATAGTTTAAATTGGGAGATCGAATACCTCATTAAAAATTTTACTCATTTAACTTATCGTTTAATTAACTTGTGAAATGCAAGCAAAAGCATTTCCGTTTGGAAACATTAGATTTAGATATACTAACAGCAAAGTTTTAATTTTCCTCGTTAGTAACTAAAGTGCTGATTTATATGTTAGTACAGACAGCAACAGAAATTACGAATAAAGATTTAATATTTAATTTATAAAATTATATAAACAATTATTTATGTCTTGTCTACTAATATTATAAAGAGGAAAAATTTGTATGTATGTTTGTAGTGTTTTCACACAAAAACTAGTAAACCGATTTCAATTCTATCACCATTAGAAAGCTGCATCTTTATTGAGCAACATAGGCTATTTTACATTAAAAAAATTGATTTCCGTAATAAAAATGTAATAAGATGTAAAAAATTAGTTTTATAAATCTTTTATCGCATGCGCTGCGGAAACAATTGACGATATATTTAGCAAAATTAAATCCATAGTCTGACTTAGCAGACTTTCCACTGCCATGAGATCGGTATGTACGCGGGAGAAACCGCGGGATATTACTAGTTAAATTATATAAAAAAATATTTATGTCTTGACAAGCAGAGCATATATATATATATATATATATATATATATTACAAGATTAACTCATCTAAACATAAAAAATTTGACTTTGTATTACGTATTTAACTTTAATAATTATTAATAACTACATTAATAGAAAATAATAATTAATAATATTAATTAGTAAGTTGAATAACTTTATAATGCAGATTAAATAAATAACTAAATAAATAAATTACACAATTTTGTTACAATACTAATTTTTTTATAGAATTAGGCGTTAATTTGAATATAATCCGCGATAAAAGAAAATATATGTAACGCTAAATTTAGAGTGTACTATTCGTTCTCATACCTAATACATGCAGAATTTGTAAAAACTCATGCGTTACCCGCCAACGATAACACAACAATACACAAGCACTGCACATTCATGCACATTCACAAAATCGCAAAGCATTTGCAGCATTGCTTTGCGATTTTGGTGAATGTGTGCATGTACAAATTCTGCATGTATTATGTATGAGAACAAATAGTACACTCTACATTTAGCATTACATATATTTTTATCGCGGATTATAGCAAAATAATATTTTCAACAGTTTTGTTAAAAATTTATGGTACATAAATTATTTTGTTGACGTTACAACATTCGGAAATGACGGATAGAGCGAGATGATTAATACAAGTTCTTTGTTAGTTTCCTTTAAAAATGGTGTTCTTTAGCTTCGTTAATGACTCCATTTTTAAATTCTATAGATTAATATTTCCTAGTAGTATTTTAAGGATCTAAAGCTAAATTATTACAAGCTTTATGATTTTGTCTTAAATCTCCTTATGATGCTTCAGTTACGGGGTGAAACAATTGTTGTGTTTGTAATAGTGAACGTGTGTAGTACTTTTGTATTGTGGCGGTGGTGGAGGTTTGTGCGTGTGTTTTTATGAATTCTGCATGTAACGGATAGTAAAAATTTACATTTAGCATTATATATATTTTCTATTTACTTTATCGGTTTATAGCAAAATAATTTGATTATTACTTTTGTATTATGGATCTCCGCAAAGTAACGCCTAATTCTATAAATTACAAAACAAGTATTAAGTTACTTTGGGGACGTACAGCCGTGTGTGTAATTTTTATACTATATATTTATTATACATCAGTATTAAAGTCACAAACACTGACAGGGTTTTTAATCGAAATGCAAAAACAAGACTTGGATTTTCGAAAAGTTTACTACAACCAAATATTACTCTAAAAAGAATATCTGTGTCCCACAGGAATAAAGGGGAAACAAAGTTGAATTAGCGCTAACTGGGAAATTAAAAGTTTACCCCAAACAGAAAAAGTTTTACGCCAATTTTCACCACGTAATGCAGGTGTGTTAACACTCTTTAATACTTTTAATTAGAAAAATGTGTTTGTTGAAAACAAGTACGTAAATGGGGGGTTACCCGTCCCAGTTTGTCTCCCCAATCATCAACTTTACTATTTGTAAAGTAAAGGCCTGTTACTATCCAACTGCTGGGCATAGGTCTTTTACCAAGCTACTATCAGCTAAGCTAGATTAATTTTTATGCTTTTTCGATTTGTTACATAATCTTTAATGTTTAAGTAAGTTAATTTTGTGTATATGTATATACATTGCCTCTTAAAGTTAAGGGAAAAATTTATAAAGCGGTCATAAGACCTGTCGTATTGTATGGATCAGAATGTTGGGCAATGAAAAAGACGGATGAAAGAAGAGTACATGCAAATGAGATGAGAATGTTAAGGTGGATGTGTGGTGTGACAAAACTGGATAAAATACGAAACGAGTATATAAGGGGAAGTCTGAAAGTTGCGCCCATTATAGAAAAGACGAGAAGTGCAAGATTGAGATGGTATGGACATGTAATGAAGAGGGATGAAAATCATGTGACCAAACGTGTGTTAAATTTGAATGTGGATGGATATGTGCCTAGAGGGAGGCCTAAAAAGAGATGGTTGGATTGTGCGAAGTATGACATGTATATAAAAGGAGTGGCGCCAGAGTTGAATGATAGGAGAGAATGGAAGAGAAAAACATGTTGTGCCGACCCCACTTAGAGTGGAATAAGGACAGGATGATGATGTATTTACATTTTCTACATTTTCATTTTTTTTCACCGTGTTGTATCCGGCTGAGTAGGATATAACCTCTTTCTTACCGAGGTGTCGTAAAAGGCGACTGAGGTAAGTTGAAGCACTTTTTATCATTCAAATAACTAACACCCATACTTTAATATATTATAATAAACGGCGATATTTCTCCTTTATTCTTATTCAATAAATAAAAAGCAATTTTCCCGAAGTCAACTCATTTACTCCTTTTTAACAACTCAATGACACATATATATGACAGCCAAAATGCTTTTTCATATTAATTAATGGACCAACTCTTTGAAGGAACATAATATTAAAAACATGTTGTAACAATATACAATAAACAGATTTAAAAAGTCAATAAAAATAAGCCCAGAATTAAGATAGTGACAAATCATTTTGCTATAATATCACTGTTTAAAAAAAAGTAAGTAGCGGCCTGTTACTATCCCACTGCTGGGCATAGGCCTCTTCTCTCCGTTATTGGAGAAAAGGATTAGAGCTAAGACCTACCACGCTGCTCCAATGCGGATTGGTAGGTTACACATATGTCCAGAATTCTCTAGAGATATGCAGGTTTTCGATGGTTTACGATGTTTTCCTTCACCGAAAAGCGTGTGCAATTATCAATTAGACACATAAGTTTTTTTTTAATAGAAAAACTCATTGGTGTCTGCCCGGGTTTGAACCCATGATCGTCTCTAGAGATTCACACGGTCGCACCGCTAGGCCATCACAGCTTCACTCACTCACTCAGCATATCACTGTTTATTATAGTCTAAATCTTGAATAGTCAACACATCAGTGTAATTGAAAACTTATACCATAACGCTTGGCAAATGATGGGTGGCAAGTTCGTAAGTTGGCGAATTAGCGCCGATTTATGTGGCGTAATGTCGCGGATAATATCCCGGAGGTTACACCCATGTTGTTTTGACACTTTTATTACGTATTAATGGAGAAGTTTGGGAGTTTATTGGCAACTTAACCGGCATTGCGATAAGGGTCTTTTTCTCTATATTATCAGTATTTCATTTCTTGTCCTTTTAATTCCATTACTCAAAGATTGACTGTACACCGTGTGGTATCCGGTGAATAGAATAGTACCAACCCCATTTCTTACCGAGGTGTCGTAAAAGGCAACTAAGGTAAGTCGACCCACGGTATGGTATCCGGCTGAGTAGAATAGACCAACCTCATTTCTTACCGAGGTGTCGTAAAAGGCGACTAAGGTAAGTTGACCCACCGTGTGGTATCCGGTTTAGTAGAATAGACCACCCTCTTTCTTACCGAGGTGTCGTAAAATACGACAGAGGTAACTTAACGTCAGGCAGACGGCCGGTCGTAAAAATCATGTGACAGCATGTTTATAACATGTTGTGCCGACCCCACTTAGAGTGGGATAATGGCAGGAAGATGATGACTCAAAGGTTGACTGGAGGAGAGATTTAGGAATAAGTCCGAATTGTACATGTGCTTTTTTAACTTTTTAGTTTTCTTTTCTAACTATATGTATAAATCAGAAGTAACAATAAAAATATTTCGCTATAATCCGCGTTTGTTAATATACGTTATGCTAAGTGCATAAAGCAGGCAAACATATCACAATACACTGCCAACACCAAGCACTACACACACTCATAACCACAACCTCTACGATTGTTTCGCCCCGAAACCGAATTATCATCAGGAAGATAGGCTCCACGAACAAATAAATAAATAAATACATTCAAATTACCTCAGTCGCCTTTTATGATACCTCACTAAGAAAGAGGGTGGTCTATTCTACTCAACGGAATACCATACAGTGGGTCGATTTACCTTAGTCGCCTTTTACGACGCCTCGCTAAGAAAAGTGATATATTCTACTCAACCGGATACCACACGGTGGGTCGACTTACCTTAGTCGCCTTTTATGACACCTCATTAAGAAAGAAGGTGGTCTATTCTACTCAACCAGATACTATGTTAAATTACACGTGTAGTTTGATTATCGTATTTAGTACATTTTGTGATGTGCATAGAATTGAAGAACCAACAAATTGTATTTAAAATATGCTGTCCCTTGGCGGGAATCGAACCCGTGATCCGTGGAGCTGAAGCAAGGTTAAAGAAGACTTGTTTAAACAAGAATTCTTGATTTAATAATTGACTACTAAAACCTTTGTTGTTAGCTAAAAAAACCCAAAATATTGTGTGAATTTTCAGTATTATGCGCCCTCGGGAAAGGTCAAAAACTTTTTTATTCCAAATTTTATTTTCGAAATTCCAACGTAATATTTCGCATACAATGTGACCCTTTCTAGTTGGAGTCCCAATTTTTCTCGCTCGCTAAGTGTTTAAGCGTGTTGGAAGCCGAAACATTCTATGCGATTTGGGGTCAATTTTTATTCAATAAAACGTATACAAAATAATTGAAGTGATTGGAAATTGATCAAGGATTTTTTTATAGGTGGTAAATAATCGTGGTCATCATCACCCTCCTGCCCTTATCCCACTCTAAGTGGGGTCGGCACAATATTATAAACATGTTGTCACATGATTTGGCTACGTATTTTACGACCGGCCACCTGCCAGACGTCAACTTAACTTAGTCGCCTTTTACTACATCTCGGTAAAAAAGAAGATGATCTATTCTACTGAGCCGGATACCACAGGCGGGTAAACTAACCTCGTCGCCTTTTGCGACACATGTTAACAAAAGAGGGTGGTCTATTCTACTCAACCGGATACCACACGGCGGGTAAACTAACCTCGTCGCCTTTTGCGACACATGTTAACAAAAGAGGGTGGTCTATTCTACTCAACCGGATACCACACGGTGGGTAAACTTACCTTAGTCGTCTTTTGCGAGACATGTTAATAAAAGAGGTTGGTCTATTCTACTCAACTGGATACCACACGGCGGGTGAATTACCATAGTCGCCTTTTACAACACCCCGGTAAAAAAGAAGATGGTCTATTCTATTCAGCCGTATACCACATGTCGAGTCAACTTACCTTAGTCGCCTTTTGCAAGACCTCGGTAAAAAAGAGGGAGGACTATTCTACTCAGCCGTATATCACACAGCGGATCGACTTACCACGTAGCCCTCTGCGATACCTCGGTAGGAAAGAGTGTGGTCTATTTTACTCAACCGGATAACAAACGGCGGGTCAACTTACCTTAATCGCCTTTTACGACACCTCGGTAAAAAAGAGGATGGTCTATTCTATTCAGCCGGATACCATACGGATAATACAAGTTAAAGTAATATAAAGCGTAAAACATTTCTAAAGAGAATTAAAAGAAGAGTTTTGCCATAAAAAAGCCATAATTCCCCCTCCCCCCATCAACAGCCTTTATTACCTCATTTGGTTACAATGTTTAAATCTAAACTCGAGTACTCCCATAAAACTGTTACAGAGTAGATTTAATGTTTTCTTCCTCTATAAAAGTGGAACATGTGCGAACATATACCGTCGAAATTTAATATCCGCCTGCGAGGCATAACCGGGCACACGAAATATTCCGGTTAAAAATATCTCATTATTTTTATACTATCATCATCATCCTCCTGCCCTTATCCCTTATCCCTTGCCCACTCTAAATAGGGTCGGCACAACATGTTACAAACATGTTGTCACATGATTTGGCTACGTATTTTACAAGCTGACGTCAACTTACCTTAGTCGTATTTTACAACACCTCGGTAAGAAAGAGAGTGATCTATTCTACTCAGCCGGATACCACACGGCGTATCATGTTTATACTATATCCGCCGTTTATCCGGCTGAGTAGAATAGTACCCTCATATTTTACCGTTTTGTAAAAGGCGACTAAGGTAAATTCACCCGCTGTGTAGTATCCGGCTGAGTAGATTTGGCCATTCTAATTTCTTAGCGAGGTGTCGTAAAAAGTGATTAAGGTAAGTTGACCCTTCGCGTCGTGTGGTATCCGGTTTAGGAGAAAAGACCACTTTTAATTCTTAGCGAGGTGTCGTAAAAGGCGACTTAATTAAATTGACCCGCTGTATAGTATCCGGCTTTGTAGATTAGGCCACCTTCATTTCTTAGCGAAATGTCATAAAAGGCGACTAAAGTAAGTTGACCCACCGTGCTGTATCCGGCTGAGTAGATTAGGCCAATCTTATTTCTTATAGAAGTGTCGTAAAAGGCGACTAAAGTAAGTTGGTCTGTCATGTGATATTCGGCTGAGTATAATAGACCACCCTCATTTCTTAGTGAGAAATCGTAAAAGGCGACTAAGGTAAGTTGACCCGTCGTGTGGTATCCGGCTGAGTAGAATATACCACCCTCATTTCTTAGCGAGGTGTCGTAAAGGGCGACTAAGGTAATTTGACACACCGTGTGGTATCCGACTGAGTAGAAGTTACCACACTCATTTCTTACCGAGGTGTCGTAAGACGCGACTAAAATAAGTTGACCCACCGTTTAGTATCCGGCTGAGTAGATTAGGCCACCCTTATTTATTACCGAGGTGAAGTAAAAGGCGACTAAGTTAAGTTGACCCGCTGTGGGTATACAGTTGAGTAGAATAGACCACCCTCATTTTATACCGAGGTGTCGTAAAGGCGACTAAAGTAAGTTGACCCGTCGTGTAGTATCCGGCTGAGTATAATAGAAAACCCTCATTTCTTACCGCGGTGTCGTATAGGGCGAATAAGTTAAGTTGAAGACGGCTGGTCAAATAACTACCCAAAACCTCCGACCCTACTTAAAATGGGATCAGGGCAGAAAAATGATGAATGATGTACTAATTATAAATAATCTTTATTTGTATACAGTACACATTTAAGTTTTTTTTCTAATATACCATTTATTTAATGGTACCTCCATGAAAAACTTTATATCATTATATTCGTACGTAAGTTGCACCAATTTCTGCCACGAAAGTATACTTCAGCGGAAATTTTTCCATATGTGAAATTATATCGCCCCCACTTCCCAAATATTGCCATCGTTTGCCCCATAATGGCGGTTGACACGCGCCCTCCACGCCATGAATCCACCGTAAAGGCAGTTCGGAAGTTAACAAGCATGTAGATTTGAGTTCAGGAAAATGTTATTACGATCAAAGTTTGTTTTTATGGTTTAATAAGTTACATGTGTAATGTGTACTTGCTCTTAAAATATAAATAAATATATGGGACACTTACAAACACGGTCGTCCATCCCCAAAGTAAGTAACTTAATACTTGTGTTATGGTAGACAGACAACTGGTGAATATATATTTATATATATTTTTTTAAATACATACTTATATAAATATACAACCAGGCTCGAAGACCAACAAATTCATTTATAGAAAATGTTGGCCCTCAGCGGGTATCAAACCCGCGACCCGCGGAGCTAAAGGCAGGGCCACTACCCACTGCAACAACGGGCCAGTCGTATATGTAAAAGAAGAAAAAATCTCTTCCTGCCCGTATCCCACTCTAAGTAGGGTCGGAACAACATGTTATAAACATGCTGTCACATGATTTGACTGCGTTTTTACGACCGGCCGCCTGCCTGACGTCAACTTACCTCAGTCGTATTTTACGACACCTCGGTAAGTAGAGGTTGGTCTATTCTACTAAAGCGGATACCACACGGTGGGTCAACTTACCTTAGTCGCCTTTTACGACACCTCGGTAAGAAATGAGGGTGGTACTATTCTACTCAGCCGGATACCACACGGCGGGTCGACTTACCTTAGTCGCCTTTTACGACACCTCGGTAAGAAATGAGGGTGGTCTATTCTACTCATCCGGATACCACACGGCGGGTCGACTTACCTTAGTCGCCTTTTACGACAACTCGGTAAGAAATGAGGGTGGTACTATTCTACTTGGCCGGATACCACACGGCTATTTGTTTCATAATCAGTATAGATTGATAGATTGACTGGTACAGTGGGTAGTGATCCTGTCTTCAGCGCCGCGGGTCGCGGGTTCGATTCCCGCAGGCCAGGTCCAACATTTTTTTATAAAAAGAATTTATTGGCTCTTCGAGCTTGGGTGTATATTTGTATTTAAGTATGTATTAAAAAATTGTACATGTATATATTCACAAGTTGTTTCTCGCCCATAACACAAGTATTAAATTACTTACTTTGGGGACGGACGACCGTGTGTGTAAGTGTCCCATATATTAAAAAAATGATGTCCTAAACATTGCCCATTAAAAGGACATTTCGTTTGATTAAAACCCATCAAAGCTGTGGACCACAGGAGTCTGTGATTCACAGACAAACCGCATAATTATGCCAGATTGAACCCGAATAGGGATTGAATGTTAACTGAAATGCAGTATAAATAGAAGAACCGCATTTCCATGCAGCGGCCGACGGAAATGTACGTATTTCGAACATTTTCCTAAATCCCCGATATTTCAATTCTGTCAGTAACACGTCGTATTCCGAATTACAAGAAGTGATATTCTGTGTCGGATGAAATTTCGTTGCAAGAATATTTATTGTTGACTGAAAATACGATTATGCCCAAAATATCACCATCTAGTAGCATTGGAGCAGCGTGGTAGGCCACGCTGCTCCAATGCGGATTGGTAGGTTACACATATCTCCAGAATTCTCTAGAGATACGCAGGTTTCCTCACGATGTTTTCCTTCACAAAAAGCGTGTGATAAATTGAAATTATCAATTTGACGTAAGTTTTACCAAAAAAACTCATTGGTGTCCGGGTTTGAACCCGCGACCTCCTCGAAGGAGTCGAGTGGTGTTACCGCTGGGCTATCACAGCTGTTAGATTGGGATAAGGGTAAGAAAATGATGAATAATCATTGGTATAGATGCTGTGCAAAGTAGGGAAAAGTCTATTATACTGATTCACAATACGATATCTGCAGCTTACCTAGTATAGTCTTATACAAAAATAATACAAGTTTTTATATCACGTATCCCCGCGTTGAACAAGTTTTTTATTAGATAACTTTGTTCATTTCCCCACAACATTGTTTAGACCTAACCATGTTGACAATAGTTAATAAAATGTTGGGGTTTATACCACGGATTATAATGAACGATAATATAAGAATGTCTCGATTTAAGGTCACAACATCAGCATTCATGATGTTATTTCGAAAATGTGTGAATTTAATTTTACATTTGATAGCTTAGTGATCGTAAATGAACGCCAAGTATGAACTGAATACATCTAAATAGGAATCGGTCAATCAGTTAAATAAATACATAAGAGTTTATATAAAGCTTAAAGGCTGTTTTAATTTTTACAAGCGATTGCTTGGTATTCTTAAATGAGTGATTTAATATACAAAAGATGAAAATTACAAGACTTTACTAGTTGAAGACAAGAATACAAGTAAATTTTGAATTTATTTAAATAAAAATGAAATATTGTTTTATTCCCGAAACCCGGTTACGATTCCGCGAAGCCCATTGTCTTCAAGCTTACCTTATCAGCGGATTTGAAGGATTACGGCACCTTAACTCACAGCGAAACTTATTTTGCCTCGACAAGACATACGCCATCACCACACCATTAGCCCAGAACACGATAAATTAGCTTAGCTCTTCTTCTCTTCTGATTTTTCAACCGATGGACGTCCACTGCTGGACATAGGTCTCTTTAAGGGATCTCCAAACCCCTGGATTAAAGCTGGATTAAAGCTGCTTTAATCCAGCGGCTCGCCACGACCGTTTTGAGGTCATCATTCCACCTCGCAGGGGTCTACCGTTTTCCGGTGCGAGGTCGCCATTCCAACGCCCATCGGTTCTACGTACTACGTGCCCTCCACATTGCCACTTGAGCTTCGCCACACGATGAGCTATACCATTTACTGTGATTCTACGAATCTCCCCATTCCTAATTTGATCGCGTAGAGATACACCAAACGTATCTCCATCGCCCGCTGAGTGATTCTGAGTTTTCTCATGAGGCCTATAGTTAGTGACCATGTTTCAGATCCTTAAGTCATCACTAGCAACACGCACTGTTCGAAGTCCTTGGTCTTCAGGTACTGAGGTATTTTAGACGAAAAGATCTCGAGTAGCTTACCTCACGACCTAGATATCAGCATCTAATAGTTGCACGAGTCTCGGCTAGGACTAGATCTGTGATAACCTACTGAGCGTATAGGGTACAGACGAATGAAAGCTCAGTTGATGCAACCGTGCATTCGTTAGCCCAGAATAATCTAGAGAGCCCAAACACGTACAAATCTTTAATATTTAAATGAGTTAATCTTGTATATATATATATATTTTCCGAATCTCGGAAACGGCTCCAACGATTTTCCTGAAATTCAACATGTAGGAGGTTTTGGGGGAGAAAAATTGATCTAGCTAGGTTTTATGTAAAAAAAAATTTGTTTTATCCCTGTTTTTGGGCATTAAAAAACACTAACATTTATATTGAATTGAATTTTCGCCATTATCTGTCAAGTCGACGTGGCTTATTCGGGTAACGGGCAGATTCGTGAAATGTAAATGCCAAGGATCGATCCCAACTAAATAATTGTTTTTTTTAAGTTTTTTTTTTGTAAAAAATTACCGAGCGAAGCTTGGTCACCCAGATATTGTCATATTAACGGTGACAATGTTGACTATATTGTTGTCCTAATAATTTGAAGCAGGTTGTATTTGTAACATGTTGCAACATGTTTATATAAAACAAATCGACACCATCACGGGATTTGAATCCTCGACTTTGTAACTCTGTCAGTGTTTGCTTAGTCCATAAGAAATCCATAAAATTCGCAAAGCGTCAAAGTTCCCATATCAACAAAGCCGAGCTAGGCCAATTCTCGAATAAAGCGCTCACAAAATATTAGGCGAATCGTCAGCCAATTACACAGTTGCAATTTTATGGGTTAACTTTCTAGAAATATTTCTTTTTTATCGCTATAGTTTTAAAAGGTTCAATGTAAGGTTATTGATGGGGAAGTTTTAGTTGGAAAGTGACTACATCTTAGGTAAGTGCGCCGTTAAAACGATTTTAACTTTGTAAGTGTTTGTTTAATGTTTTTTGCAGCAGGCAGGATATTTTAATTGAAACATCTTGTGCTTTAAGCTACATGATTACATTCTGTATTTTCTAAAATTTGTTATACTATTCTATTGATGAAAGATAAAGAAACTTGCGGTTTGCTAATTTTACATTTTATGAGTTACGAAAATAAATATTGCACTCTACATTTTGTATAGCATAAATAGCATACATAGTTCGAACTTTACCTTTATCCTTAGCCTCTGTAACATAAACATCCATTTAAACTTGTTGTCACATGAATTGGCTATTTTTTACGACCGGCCGCCTACCTGACATCAACTTACCTTAGTATTATTTTACGACACCTTGGTAAAAAGAGTGTGGTCTATTTTTTCGACAAAAAGTAATGCAATAAAATAAAAAGGTGCCTAGAACATTTTATATAAAGCAACGAGTCACTCAATAAAAAAAAACCTGTCACGCTATAAAAAGCAGTCAATGTCACTTGTTAAAAAGTACAAAATGTCACTTGTTCAAAGCAGTCTCTGTCACTTGTTAAAGAGTGGACCATGTCAATCGATAAGCAGAAGCGTGTCACTCGAAAAAAAGTAGTCAATTTCACTCTATAAAAAGTAACTAATGTGACTCGATAAAAAGTAGCCTATGTCACTCAATAAAGTATACCCTATGTATTCGATAAAAAATTGACAAGGTCAAAGGTCAAAGTCAATAGTAGATCATGTCACTCTTTACATTCCGCAATCAATTTTAGTTTTGCCATTACAGCAGTATAAAAACACTGTTAAAAGGAGACTGCTACAGAAAGCATTACTGTTGAGGATTATTTAGATGATAAGAACGCGTGGATATAGCTACTGTCCAACCTTGTACAAGACAATAATGACTATCTTGTAATCTATATTATTTTGAATAGAGCAACCGCTGAGTGTGCTGCTCTTCTCGGTAGGAACAGCTTTCTAAACCAGCAGTAGAGTTGACGATTCAAAAGCACTATTTACAAGTTTTACTTGAAGAAAGAAAATTTTGAATTTGAAAATAAGTCACCTATGTCTAAGCCTTTGTCACTCGACAAATAGAAACCTGTCACTTGATGACAAGTATGAAGTATATAGAAGCCTATGTTACTTGATAAATTCAAATTCAAAATATTCTTTATTCAAGTAAAACTTGTAAATACTGCTTTTGAATCGCCAACTGTACTGCTGGTTCGGAAAGCTGTTCCTACCGAGAAGAGCCAGCAAGAAACTCGGCGGTTGCTCGTTTAAAAATATAATTCTTAATACTATTTACATTAAGTCGTTAGTGTCTTGTACAGGTTCAAAGAGCTATATCCACACATTCTTATCTTCTAAAAAGTAGTTAATGTCACTGGTTAAAGCTTAGACTTTTGCTAATTATTATCCCATTACTGAAGTCTACGCCAGCAATGTCACAGGCGCAAACTAATAAATCATAATTAAATTTAGTAGGAATAATCTGATGAAAAATCACTAGTGATTTTAAGCTCGGTTGACGCGATGAAAAGGAAAATTTATCATTTAAGACTGTCTGGACTAATTGTTCTTAATCCAATTTCCAATAAAAGTTTTAAGAAAATTTTCCATTTCCAGAAAATTCCTAGATATCGATAAGTTGGTGATTGCAGGATTACTTATTGTCGTCTTAATTAAATGTAGCTTAGTTTTATATTTTAAGAGCAATAATAAACGATTAGGGGAAAAATTGGGGGTAAACCTAACAATACTGTCAATAATTTATGTTATTACTTAGGGTACCTGGGGCTCGTTCTACCTGTTCCCAAATAAACTATGCTAACTTGACATTTAACCGCAAAAATAGTGTTTGATATATTTAATGTAAATTTCAGTATTGTTTTAATACCCAAAAATTTATATAATACCCGATTTTTTTTAATAAAATTTAACTAGATGGATATTTTTCCCCCAAAACCTCCTGCATGCTGAATTTCAAGAAAATAGAGCCGTTTTCGAGATTCCGAAAATATCTTTATTTGACTGGCTCTTTGGCGCAGTGGGTAGTGATCCTGTCTTCAGCTCCGCGGGTCGCGGGTTCGATTCCCGCCGAGGGCTAACATTTTCTACAAATGAATTTGTTTGTATTTGAGCTTGGGTGTATTTTTGTATTTAAGTATGTATTAAAAAAATATATAAGTATATATTCACCAGTTGTCTGTCACCCATAACACAAGCATTAAGTTACTTACTTTGGGGAGGGACGACCGTGTGTGTAAGTGTCCTATATATTTATTTATTTATTATTATTTATTATCCATACATATACATAAAGATTAACTGATTTAAATATTAAAATTTGAGTTAGTGAAAAAATATAAATTATTATATGATACTATTCCCTTCAAATTTCAATTCAATAAATAATTTATTCGAATATCATAATCAGCCAAAATGATAATTTGAAGATCCTATGAAAGGAGGTCTCAAAATGTATTACAAATGTAATTGTGAAAGGTTTAACAATATTACCGCTGTAATCCGTAATCCGGCCCGGACCGGCCAGGAGGTCAGTTGACCCCAGCTTATTTAATTACAGCCGGAAATCCGGCGTAAACTGTTTGAAATTCTATTGGATTGTTTACATCTATATTACAAAAGTTTTATATTTGCGTCTATAAATAAATCACTTCTGTATGTAATAAAGTATATTTAATATTTAAATGAGTTAATCTTGTATATATATATATATATATATATATATATATATATATATATATATATATATATATATATATATATATATATATATATATATATATATATATATATATATTCAAAAACTCGGAAATGGCTCCAAAGATTTTCCTGAAATTCAGCATGTAGGGGGAGAAAAATCGATCTTTATAAGTTTTATTTTAAAAAAATGTCTGTTTATTCCTGTTTTCGGGCTCTAACTTTTTTTTTAAATTAACTTTGAATAAAATTACAATTTTTCGCTGTCAAACGTGGAGTCATGGTAGTTCATTTGGGGAACGGGCGGTCTAGAGAGGTGAAAATACCTAGGATCGAGCCCCACCTGCCCTATTATTTTTTTATTTTTTAATCATTTTAAAAATTACCATTACATCATTTTAATTAATTAGTCGTCGTGGTACTTATATTAATTTCTTATTCTTTAACTTTTTCTTCAACCGATAGATATCTGCTGGATATAGGTCGCATCACGAGATCTCTAATCACGGATTATAGCAAAATCCTACTGATATTATAAATGCGAAATTTTGTGTTAATGTTTCTTTGTTTATTGTTTATGTTTGTAACTCTTTCACGGCGAATACGCTTAACTAATATCGATGAAATTTGGCACAATTATTCCTTTTATACCGGAGTAACATATAGGCTATAGATATCCTGTTAATTTTACAGGAATAGGATGACATTGAAAAGCGCCATCTATTATCAACCTATCACGCGAATGAAATTGCGTATAAAAGCTAGTATGATATATTAAAATGCGCGGACATAGCAACTCGTTGACCCTGTATAAGGTAATGACTAAATGTAACTAGTATTAAGAATTATATACTTAAAAGAGCAACCGCCGAGTTTCTTGCTGGCTCTTCTCGGTAGGAACAGCTTTCCGAACCAGCGGTAGAGTTGACGATTCAAAAGCACTTGTTTACAAGTTTACATCAATAAAGAATATTTTGAATTTGATTGTCGTCGTCAATGACTTTTGCTTTGTATTTTATAGCAACACAGTAATGAAACGAGTATCGCGCCCTTTTGACTGAAATGGTGGCAACACTGTGTCGTGTTGTTTCCGGTGGAGTGTTCCTATTGCTAAAACGTTTCAGTGACAGTCAGTCTTTGTTCGTCATTCAAGAGAAGTGTATCTCGGAGCGGGAATTGTGGTATTCTATTATATCGTGTTATTGTTGAGTGTGCTTAGCTGTGTGATATCCGGCTGAGTAGAATAGTACCACCCTCATTTCTTACCGAGGTGTCGTAAAAGGCGACTAAGGTAAGACGACCCGCCGTGTGGTATCCGGTTGAGTAGAATAGACTCTTTTCTTACCAAGGTGTCGTAAAAGGCAACTAAGGTAAGTTGACCCACCGTGTGGTATCCGGTTTAGTACAATAGACCACCCTCTTTGACTAATCAAACACCGAACGCGTACTGAACCGTATTTATTTCCATACAAAACAAGCTTGTATCTATACTTTTTACAATGCAACATCTTTAGCGCGGCGTAATAAGGAACAGCGCCATCTAGTACTGCGGGAGGTAACAAAATATCTCAAACACTCTTTCTTACTGAGGTGTCGTAAAATAGGACTGAGGTAAGTTGACGTCAGGCTGGCGGCCGGTCGTTAAAATACAGCCAAATCATGTGACAGCATGTTTATAACATGTTGAGCCGCTTAGAGTGGGTATAAGGGCAGGAGGATGATGATGTTGAGATAGTGTGCTAAAATAAATATGTTATCTTTTTTATGTGGGATTCTGCAAAATATTGCCTTATTCAGTAAATTATGTGTTCACTTTATAACCGCAAAATTAAGCTCAACTTTGGCATCATTATCTCTGATAAATCTCCAAAGTTTTTATGTTTTCGACATATCAAAGCCCTTGATTTATCGGGCGGAGTCACGCGTTTTATGAATTTGCAACTAATATATATCAGTTAGGATATTTTGGTGTTCACGTGCCATTAGTTGGCACAAACGACTCAAGTTTCGTTCGAGCGATAAAACTCGTAATATCCTGCTAATGTAGTGTCAGGAACAACATTTTAAATGCGGTGTTTCGGTGAGACGTACGCAATTTGGGTAGCGTTGACAAAAAAAGTGTAACTTGCAAATTTATAAAAAAATACTAGTTCAGCGTCGTTATCTTGCCCTTATCCCGTTCTAAGTGGGGTGGGCACATCAAATTCAAATTCAAAATATTCTTTATTCAAATAAACTTGTAAACAAGTGCTTTTGAATCGTCAACTCTACTGCTGGTTCGGAAAGCTGTTCCTACCGAGAAGAGCCAGCAAGAAACTCGGCGGTTGCTCTTTTTAAAAAATATAATTCTTACTATTATTTACATTAAGTCGTTACTGTCTTGTACAGGTTCAAAGAGAGCTATATCCACACATTCTTATCTTCTAAATAATCTTCAAGAGTATTGTAGGCTTTCTGTATCAGCCTCTTTTTAACAGTGTTTTTAAACTGCTGTAATGACAGTGCTGAAATTGATCATATATTTAATATAATTGATCATCATATTATAAACATGTTGTCACATGATTTGCGACTTTTTTTTTACTTTCGGATGTAGTGTTAGCATAAATATACGGAAGAAAACGAGTACAGACAAATCGAAATTTAAAAAAAAAACATGTATATGGCTTAGTATTTGGTAAATACCTACTAAGTTTATTTAATTATTTCTTTTTATACATCATCATCATCATCATCCTCCCTTATCCCAGTGTAAGTGGGGTCGGCAAAACATGTTATACACATGCTGTCACATAATTTGGCTGCGTTTTTATGTCCGGCCGCCTGCTTGACGTCTACTTACCTTAGTCGTATTTTACGATACCTTGGTAAGAAAGAGGGTGGTCTATTTTACTCAACCGGATACCTCACGGTGGGTCAATTTACTTTAGTCGCCTTTTACGACACCTCGGTAAGAAAGAGGTTGGTCTATTTTACTCAACCGGATATAACACGGTGGGTCAATTTACCGTAATCACGTTTAATGACACCTCGGCAAGAAAGAGGGTGATGTATTTTACTCAACCGAATACCAAACAATGGGTCCATTAACTTTGGTCGCCTCTTACGACACCTCGGTAAGAAATGAGCGTGGTACTATTCTATTCACCCGGATACCACACGGCGGGTCGACTTACCTTAGTCACCTCTTACGACACCTCGGTAAGAAATGAGTATGGTCTATTTATTGGTTACTCTTTCACGGCGTATCCACTAAACTTTCATCCATGAAATTTGGCACAATTATTCCTTATACACCGGAATAACATATAGGCTATAGAAATCCTGTTAATTCTACAGGAACATGATAACATTGAACAGCGCAATTATCAACCAATCACGCGACAACAGTCCATGCAAACGAAGTTGTGGGCTAAAGCTAGCCCACAACTTTAACTTTAGCTAGTATTATAAATGCGAAAGTTTGTGAGTATGAATGCATGTTTGTTACTCTTTTATGGCGCATCCGCTAAACGTTTATCCATGAAATTTGCACAAATATTTCATATACACCGGCGTAATATATAGGCTATTCAAATTCAAATTCAAAATATTCTTTATTCAAATAAACAAGTGCTTTTGAATCGTCAACTCTAATGCTGGTTCGGAAAGCTGTTCCTACCGAGAAGAGCCAGCAAGAAACTCGGCGGTTGCTCTTTTAAAAAATATAATTCTTAATATTATTTACATTAAGTCGTTACTGTCTTGTACAGGTTCAACGAGAGCTATATCCACACATTCTTATTTTCTAAATAATCTTCAAGAGTATAGTAGGCTTTCTGTATCAGCCTCTTTTTAACAGTGTTTTTAAACTGCTGTATAGAAATCCAGTTAATTCTGCAGGAATAGGATGACATTCAAAAGCGCCATCTATTTTCAACCTATCACGCGAACAAAGTTGCGGGTAGAAGCTAGTAATACCATAAATTGTATGGATCATAAAAATATTTATTGAAGGGAATAATCGCCGAGTGATATAAAAGTAATTTATTACCTTTTCTAATCTGTCACAGCTGTGGTTAGGAAAAAACATGGAGCTGGGGTCCTCAGAGGGCGTTTTAGGTTATGGATTATCTTGGGAAGACATAATGGCGTTTCAGAAATAATGTTATGTAACATTTGAGCATTAAGATTATATTTTACTGCTAAAATGTACAAGTTATATCTATCTTAAATTACTTACACGCTTGGACTATACAAATCATGCCCACGTGGAATAGTCCCAGGAATGCAACGTTTCCGCGCTGAATCGCTAAGCTGGTTGTGCGAAAAAGGAGCCATCCCTCTTGTCAACTGAAGAGACAATCAACCGTGGTGTTGAAACGGATAAAAATTTTTTTGCACTTTGACTCCATGGCCCTAGGGTCTCGACTGCAAACGGCACAAATATATAACTCTCGATGAGAGATGCATACTTCCGCCGTTTGCCGGATTCGATTGATATAATTGGAGACATTAGTTCAAACCCCGAGTAGAAGGGATGTGACTTGGAGTAGAAAAAATCGATTTATAAATAATCGATTTTTATCCCTTTAAAAATAATCGATTTATAAAAAATCGATTATTTTATTACGAAATAATCGATTTTTTTAAAACGTTTTAAAAGACGACTATTTTAAAAGTTGTCTTTTTTAATATAAATAATTCATTACAATAAAGACTAATTAAAATGGACAACTACCAAGAAATAATATTAGATGCGCTGTTCCTGAAATTGGATTGAAATGTGTAGTTTGGCTAAATTGGTTTCACCTAACAATGCATATCTAATCTTAAAAAACAAGAAAAAGAGTAAAAAAGAAAACGGGATACCTAAAATAATCGATTTTCAAAAATCGATTTTTGATAAAAAATAATCGATTATTAAAAATCGATTATTTTTTCACATCGCTACCGGGTAGGTAATATTGAGATTCTATATTTAATTTATTTTCAGTTTTTCACACATTTCAAGAAGATCGTGAAAAACCTGCATATATCTAGAGAATTCTAGGGATATGTCTAACCTGCCAAACCACATTGGAGCAGCGTAGAAGGTCTTAGCTTCAATTCTTCTCTCCAAAAACGGAGAGAGGAGGCCTATGCCTAGCAGTACGATAAAATAAATAAATAATTAATGATACCTGCCATTTGTCACACAGTTTTCTGAGAAGGAAAACATCGTAACGAAACCTGCATATCTCTGGACAATTCCTTGGATATGGGTAGAGGTCTATGCTCAGCAGTGGGATAGTAACAGATCGTGATTTTACTTAAATTGATAGACAGATCTTTTTTCTTTTTCTGGTGGCGTAATCATCCTCTCTGTAATATTCTAGTAGCTACTCGAATCATCCAAACTGCTTCGAGAAGCTTCTTTAAATCTCTTTCCCTTTCGGTATTTAAGTTACAGACTAGAAAATATTTATTTTAAGCATATATTAATAGCATCTTTTCATTTTTTTTTCCAAAATTAATTAATAGATTAAATAGTTAAATTTATATCAACTTTTACTTTTTCTCTATATTACCTTTCCTTCTGTTACTGAAAGGTTGACTGGAAGAGATCCCTTTTAGGGATAAGTCCGCCTTTATACATGTACGCCTTTTTTACTTTTTTTTCTCTTTTCTAACTATATGTATAAAAAGAAATTAATAAATAAACTTAGTAGTATTTACCAAATACAAAGCCATAAACGTTTTTTTTTTGTAAATTTCGATTTCTTTCTGGTATTTTTTTATTTGACTTTGTAAATATTTTTATGCTAACGCTACTCCCGAAAGTCAGAAGTTATATCTTCGATAAATAGCTGGATGTTATGATTAATTTGAGTTGTTTATAAAGTTTGGTACTTAATTTTTTTTCGAGTCATTAGATAAATATACAACGTTTGATCCAAGATGTACGAGATCGTGTGATATGAAGGTCTTTTGAAAAGACCTATGCAGTAGACTTATAAAGTTTAAAGAAATGAGTACATGGGTGAGCGATTTTTTTTTTAATATATAAAAAATAATATTAAAAACGCCGTGAGGTATCCGGCTGAATAGATAAATACCAAGGTGTATCGAGGTGTCGTAAAAGGCGACTAAGGTAAGTCGACTCGCCGTGTGGTATCCGGCTGAGTAGAATAGACCACCCTCATTTCTTACCGAGGTGTCGTAAAAGGCGACTAAGGCAAGATGACTCACTGTGTGGTATCCGACTAAGTTGAGTAGTCTACTCTCTTTCTTATCGAGGTCTCGTAAAATACGACTAAGATAAGTTGACATCAGGCAGGCGGCCGGTCGTAAAATACATAGCCAAATCATGTGACAACATGTTTATAACATGTTGTGCCGACCCCACTTAGAGTAGGATAAGGGCAGCAAGATGATGATAAAAAATAATATTTAAAAAAATTTAATAAAATAAACGAAGAAAGTAAGCGCCTATGACATGTTGGAATCGATCCTAGGTTTTAAACTTTTTGGTCCGCCCGTTACATTAGGCTATCATAGCTGTGCATTAGACAGCTCAAATATCATTTGCATTCAATTCTATATTTTAACATTTTTTTTAATGCCCCAAAACAGGTATAAAACGACATTTTTTTTAATGAAACCTAGATAGATCGATTTTTTCCGCCCAAGCCCTATATGCTGAATTTCATGAAAATCGTTGGAGCCGTTTTCGATATATACATGTAGGAGGTTTGGGGGGAAAATTGATCCAGCTAGGTTTCATTAAAAAAAGTGTCTTTATTACAGTTTTCAGGCACTGAAAAATGCTAAATTGTTGAATAGAATGTAAATGATATTTTAGCTGTCATTTGTAAAGTTGTGATAGCTCAGTGGGTAACGAGCAGACTAAAGAAGTGAAAACACCTGGGATCAAGCCCCTGTTCATACCACCCCTTTTTGTTTTATTAATAATTTTTTTTGGATTTTTATATATCTTTTAAAATATACAAGGCTCCCATACTATCATTAAAAGATAAACCCACGAGCTATATAAAATACGAGCAAAGTCGGATTAATTGCTAGTAAGCGTTGCATTGAAAAATATTGGTGTTTCAAACCCATTATCCCGACTCCAGGTTAATCCCGGTATCAACCGACACCGTGTCGGGTTCAATTAAAAAGTGAACTGTAGTTATTTAAAAGTCTATACCAGTTAACTGCAAATCGTAGTTTATTGCGAATTGACACTGTAAAAAAATATATCGAAAATAACAAACACAAATGGAACATAATCCCACTTCTGATATTGGGTTTAACATACAATGACCAAGCTTTGTTATATTTTTTTTTTTCGAAAATGTGCGTAAACATGAATTAAATGCGTTGCTGAAGAGAAATAGTTGTTAACGCACACTATATACACAATAACACGATATAATAGGATACCACAATTCCCGTTCCGAGATACACTTCTCTTGAATGACGAACAAAGACTGAATGTAACTGAAACGTTTTATCAATAGAAAGACTCTACCGGAAACAACACGTCACAGTGTTGGTACCATTTTAATCAAAAAGGGCGCGATACTCTTGTTTCATGACTGTGTTGCTATAAAATACAAAGCGGAAGTCAATGGCGACAACATAGTTTTACTCACAAAATATGGATAAAAAATAATACTCTTGCCATCTGGACCCGAATCAAGGGCTTCTGGTTTCGGAACATCTTCGGAAAAAGTAGTACTCAGAGTACCAGTCAGAAGAACTCGATTTCATTCTCTGCAAACTTAATTTGACTATACACTGGAATTACACTATATATAGCACAAAAAAAACCGTTTGTCTCTCGGTAACAGGGCAATAAACATACCTATTGCGTACTTTAACATTTAAATAGACGTGTGGTATCCGACTGAATAGAATAGTACCACCCTCATTTTCTTACCGAGGTGTCGTATAAGGCGACTAAGGTAAGTCGACCCGCCGTGTGGTTTCCGGCTGAGTAGAATACATCAACCTCATTCCTTACCGAGGTGTCGTAAAAGGCGACTGAGGTAAGTTGACCCACCGTGTGGTATCTGGTTTAGTAGAATAGATCACCCTCTTTCTTACAAAGGTGTCGTAAAATACGATTAAGGCAGGCGGCCGGTCGTAAAATGCGTAGCGAAGTCATGTGACAACATGTTTATACCATGTTGTGCCGTCCCCACTTAGAGTGGGATAAGGGCAGGAAGATGATGAATCCAGACAGTTTTAAATGATAAATTTAGGGTACATTTAAATAGGCGAGTCTCGGGTACATAACACTAGCAATAATATATTTCTGATACATTGTTATAAATTGGTAAGCCAGCAGCTAAACTTTCCGAACGGCGAACAACAAAATCTTTCAAGACTCGGATCAAGCTCGAACAGCTAAGTCCTTAAGCTGCTAATCCAAGAGTTCTCCCGCGGGACACGTCCCTAGCAAGTTAATAACGGGGAACGTGACTCCAATAACTAACCTGGTAAAGATGGCCAGAGGTAATTGAAGAGGGATATAAAAGATTCATTAGTAACAAATCTTTGACAAAATATAATCTTTATGTTAAATAGCGCCCAATTTTCTATAGCCTTTATATATAAGTACTTGGGTGACCGATTGCTCGGTAATTTTTAAACTGATGTAAAAAAAAAAAAATGAAAAAATAATAGGGCAGGTAGGACTCGATCCTAGGTATTTTCACCTCTCTAGACCGCCCGTTCCCCAAATGAACTACCGTGATTTAACGTTTGACAGCGATTAAAAAAAAAAATTAGAGCCCGAAAACAGGGATAAAACGACATTTTTTTTAAATAAAACTTATCTAGATCGATTTTTTAAACCCCAAACCCAATGCTGAATTTCAGGAAAATCGTTATATATATACATACAAGATTAACTCATTTAAAAATTAAAAATAGAATAAGCAACTCAGTATATATATTCTAAACAGGTGGGGACGTGGTGGTGGACATGTCCATTATCGGAAGCCGTCACCCCAACCTGGACTGAGTTTGGCCACGAAAAAAATGTGAAACACTCAAAACTGGGAAAACTTTGTGATATTACTTCTATTCTTTTTTTTTTTAGTTTAGGATGAATTAAGTATGATACTTTGATGGATTGGTTGAGGTCAACGACACGACAAAAACGCAAAAAAAATTATATTGTTTTGTTATTGGTAGGTATTGCATATTCAAATTCAAATTCAAATTCAAAATATTCTTTATTCAAATAAACTTTTAAACAAGTGCTTTTGAATCGTCAACTCTACTGCTGGTTCGGAAAGCTGTTCCTACCGAGAAGAGCCAGCAAGAAACCCGGCGGTTGCTCTTTTAAAAATATAATTCTTAATACTATTTACTTTATGTCGTTACTGTCTTGTACAGGTTCAAAGAGAGCTATATCCACACATTCTTATCTTCTAAATAATCTTCAAGAGTATAGTAGGCTTTTATAAGTTTTTTATAAGTTTTTAGCACGTATCAGGTGTACGGATGTACACTCTACATATATTATGTTATCGTTAAGTGTAGCAAAATAATATGTTCTATTATGGACCTCCGCAAAGTATCGCCTAATTCTATAATACCTAATTCATCGTTAAATTTACAGAAATGAAATCACTATTCCCGTACGTGAAATTCTATTTTACAGAATCAACAAGAAAATTCTTCGCAAAGAATTACGCTTTTTCGCGGTACAAAACCACGCTGTGTTAACGCGAAATGGGGTATGGCATAATGTATACACTGCAGCGGATTAAAGTAAACATTTTGTGTTTATCTACGTGACCTAACATACTGTTACCATATAATCGAATTGAAACTGTTTTCGATTAGTTACTGAACAAAATTTTATTAGTTTTCAAAACTATTTTGTAGTCTTGGACGTACTAGTTAAGATTGATTCATTTGGTTCGCCGCTTCAGTTTTAAAACGAGCGAATGATCTGCCTCATATTAAATTAATTAAAGACAGTACGTTTGTTCAAAACCTAAGTCCACGCGAACGAAGTTACGGGTAAAAAATAGTTCTGCTATTATCCGCGATAATACAAAATATAAATAAATATAACACTATAATTATTATATATATTATTATTATATTCCAAATATATATTTGTAATCTCGGAAATCGCTCCAACGATTTTGGGTAAGAACAATAAAACTAGCTAGGTTGTATTTAAAAAAACATCGGTTTATCTCTGTTTTAGGGCATGATAAAATTACTAACATTTATATTTAATATTATTACATTATTTTTGCCCTAAGTTCTCAAGAATTATTTGAAGTTTTTTTATTTAGTAGTATTAACACTTATACTTTTAGCATATCATAAATTTTCATTTATCGCGGATTATAGTAAAATAATTAATTATTTTTTTGCGATTTTAGTCTCTCTGTGTATGGAAAGTTATAGTCTTTTAATTATAAGTTACCTAATTATACTCGTGCGCCTCTTTCGAGGAGGTCACAGGTTTAAACTCCGGGCAGGCACCAATGAGTTTTCTATTAAAAAATTATGTGTCTAATTGATAATTGCAATTTATCACACGCTTTTCAGTGAAGGAAAATATTAGGAAACCTGCATATCTCTAGAGAATTCTGATATGTGTAACCTACCAATCCGCATTGGAGCAGCGTGGTAGGTCTTAGCTCCAATCCTTCTCTCCAAATACGGAGAGTGGAGACCTATGCCCAGCAGTAGGATGGTAACCGTTACTTTAGTTATACTCTTGCTGTTCACGAGATAAATCACCTTAAACAGATCTCATCTTTTCCACAGATCATGCGTCAGCGTTGGTGGGGAACACGGCGCGTCTCCGATGCCGGATTGATGGCAAGTCCTGTGGAGAGATGCACAGCATCAAATGGTATAAAGCTGACTCCAGGGTGTACGTGTATTCCGCCTCGAAGGATGCTGCCATCAACCGACCTGAGGGCGACATGATGAACAGGTAAGGATAATATTCTTTTGTATGCTTAAATCTCTAGCATTTTAAAACTGAAAATATTGACACGAAATTGAAATATAGACGGGGGAAAGAATAGGTACAAATGACAGGATTTTATTGTCACTTATACAGAGAATAATAATGGCGCGATCGATCAACGAACACTTTATATGGGGACTTAAATTTCATCATCCTCCTGCCTTTATCCCACTTTAAGTGGGGTCGGCACAACATATTATGAACATGCTGTCACATGATTTGGCTGCGTTTTTACGACCGGCCGCCTGTCTGACGTCAACTTATCTTAGTCGTATTTTAAGAGACCTCGGAAAGAAAGAGGATAGTATATTCTACTCAACCGGATACGACACGGCGGTTCAGTTTTCTTTAGTCGCCTTTTACGACACTTTGATGAGAAGTAAGAGTGTTCAATTCTATTCAGCCGGATACTACACGATGGGTCAACTTACATTTACCTTAAACGCCTTTTATGACATCTCGGTAATATTAAGGGTGGTCTATTCTACTCAGCCGGATTTCGCACGGATCTCTAGCATTTTATAACTAAAAATATGGACACCTATAACGCGTTGACCCAGACGGGGGAAAGAATAGGTACAAATGACAGGATAGTAATTTAATTGTCACTTATACAGAGCGTATCGCGGAGTAGGATCTTTAAAAAACTTTAAAAACCATGGCGGAATCGATCTATGAACACTATGTATGGGAACCTAAATTTAAAAAAAGTAATGAGAATATTATTTTGCTATAATCCGCGATAAAAGAAAATATATGTAATGCTAAATGTAACAATACACAGGAGATAGACTCCACGACAAAATCGCACTTTGCGATTTTGTCGTGGAGTCTATCTCCTGACAATGCTTCGGTTACGAGGCGAAACAATTGTTGAGATTGTGGTGGTGAATGTGTGCAGTGCTTGTGTATTGTTGTGCCATCGGTGTCGGGTAGTGCATGAGTTCTTACAAATTCTGCATGTATCAGGTATGAGAACGAATAGTACACACATTTAGCATTACATATATTTTCATTTATCGCGGATTATAGCAAAATAATATTCTCATTACTTTTGTATTATGGACCTCCGCAAAGTAACGCCTAATTCTATAAATTAACTTAAATTTACTTAAACTTGAAAAAAAAAACTTACAGTGTAAGATAGTCTATTTATCGAGAATCTATGTTATGCTTAAAGTATAGGTTTTAATATTTTATACATCTATACTTATATATAAAGCTGAAGAGTTTGATTGTTTCGACTAATCTCAGGAACAACTGGACTGATTTGAAAAATTCTTTGATTGTAAGATAGTCCATTAATCGAGGAAGGATATAGCATATATGATGACTATAATATAATATCACGCTAAGATAAATAGTAGAGGAGCAGCAATAAAATATATTGCGAAAACGGCAAAATTTAAGCTTACCTTGCGTGCGCTAAATAAACGGTAAAAGTTATTAAAAAACTCTAAAACATCTAGTGAAATATAAACCTGTTAATAACGAAAATACAAAATTTATTTAATTATATTTGCTTAATCATGATTAAATAAAATAACAATAACAAGCACACAAGTAATTGTAAAATAATTTATACGCGCGTTCAAAATAATTTATAACAATTATAATGAGACCGCAGCTTTTCTGGTGGATTTGATGTGAATGACGACACGTTTTTGATTATTCTACGGGGTCACTGAAACAATACATAGAAATTCGAAATATTTTTTATTCAAGAGGTTTTTAATAGCACCTTATTTATTTAGTTATATATATAGTTGGCCATGTGAAAAACAAACGCGTCTAAAAACTGCTAAATTCGAAGTGCTATAGGGTGAAGCGCGGCCTCCGTCGCGCTATGTATAGGCACACGACGCGCTGCCGCATCGCTATGCCCCTGCATTTTAAATGTGTAATATTTTCAAAAATGTTCATTTAAATTACATGCTGTAAACGGTCATATTGATGTATATTAAATAAATAGTGTATTTAAAGTACTTAATTGCTTACAGGAATAATGCTGTATGTTTAAAGTTGCTTCGAAAATAAAGCATTATTTTTTGTAAAAAGAAAATGACAAAAAATTCTATCGTGGGTTATCCATAACAGATAGACATATACCATCGCGGAGTTTTATATAAACCTTCCTCTTTAATCACTTTAACTATTTAAAAAAACCGCTTTAAAATCTGTTGCGTAGTTTTAAAGATTTAAGCATACATAGGGATATAGGGACATAGGGACAGACAGAGAAAGCGGCTTTGTATTATACTATGCAGTGATTAATATTGTTAGAAAAGATAAAGAAAAACTAAAATAGAACATTTACAAAGGCGGACTTATCCCTAAAAGGGATCTTTTTCAGTCAACCTTTGAGTAACAGAAGGAAAAGGACAAGAAGTGAAATACGGGTAATATAGAAAGAAAAAAAGGAAAAATAGCAAAAAACTATATACATTGGTTTGCACACAATATAGATAATAGTAATTATATAAATTTAACACATTTCTAATAATTTGTAACCTTTATTTATTTATTTTATTTTATTTATTTATTTATTTATTTTCTTACATATGACAAATAGGGCTTAAATTAATATATGACCATCTGCAGCCGAACTAGTTAAAACTGTATCTCGGCATACAGAGACAAACACCGAAGACATGTGACTTAGTTACTATTTGCTATAAGAAAAATAACAATACAATGAATATAATAATAATTAGCATGTCTGTAAGGAGAACCTGTCTGTGTGTTTATGAGTTGTGTTTATGAAGTATGCATGTAATTAATGTATATTAGTGTGAGTAGGAGGCATGTATGGAGAGAGGGTGAGTAAAAAACATTGTTATTTTAAACTGTCGTAGTAGGCAAAGCTAAATGAAAAATGATGGAAACATTAGTTATGTGAAATCTTTCTATTCTATTCTATTTTCACTCCCAAAAATACTACCTTATAAAAATAACTTCAAGCACTTTACAGTCGCTCTTTCGGCTACGAATAACACCAAAACTGCCCTCTGCTTAAAATATTCAGTCACCCGGACCTAAAATAGCAGGGTGGCGTTTACGTTCTTCAGTAAACATAGAATTAAAGCTTAAATAAACTTTTTGTTCTCCCTCATTTCTTACCCAGGTGTCGTAAAAGATGACTAAGGTAAGTTGACGTCAGGCAGGCGGCCGGTCGTAAAAATGCAGCCAAATCATGTGACAGCATATTCATGACATGTTGTGCCGACCCCACATAGAGTGGGATAAGGGCAGGATGATGATTCTTAAATACATAAATACAGCTGGAAACGAAGAAACAATGCTTTACCTGGACGGGAATCGAACCCTCTATCCATGGCGCTGAAAGTAGGGTTACTAGTACTTACACTAACGGCTCTGTCAGCGATATGCTTTACATAATTATTTTTTTAGCTTTTACATAAAACGCATGATAAATTTTTAATATAACTTTTAAAATAAAGAAGTTCCTGGTTGAATAGCCTTGCTCAGTATTTTTTTTTAAATAAAAAAAGAAACTCAAAAAAAAAATGAGGTAGGTGGGGCTCCATTCTAGGTATTTTTATTTCTAGCGACCACCCTTTCCCCGAATAAGCTACGCTAACTTGACATTTCACGGCGAAAATTGTGTTGTACATATTCAATAAATTAAAAGTAAATTTTTGTTTTTTTATGCCCAAGAACAGGGATAAAACTATTTTTTTTTAAAGAAAACCTAGCCAGATCCATTTTTCTCCCCCAAAACTCCCTACATGCTGAATTTCAAGAAAATCGTTGGAGCCGTTTCCGAGATTACGAAAATATATATACAAGATTAACTCATTTTTCGTTATGCTGCTACAAAGAACATGGAACAATCTTCCACCGCTGTTACGCATGTTACAAACAGTACGATTGTTTAAGTTAAAATATAAAGTGTATTTATTAAATCAACAAATCAATTCATATGAATCATTCAATGAATTCAATACATTGGTCATTATGAATTGAACTACCATATTTTCTTCATTTATTTATGTAATGTTTTATTTATGCATTGTTTTATTATTTTGTTTTTATTTTTTTTATTATTTTAGTCTGGCCATATGTAATTAAGGTGCATGTATATTTAAGAGGATGTGTGAAATGACGGGGACGAAGACGGAACGGGGGCACGCATTTAGTCGCTGACGTACGATGATAGCAGTTGGTGACCTCTGAAAATCAGCGTCGGTAGTGATTGATCACGACCGACAAAAGCTGACAGGTGACACCAATTTGGGGCATCACACTATGCAAGTTAGATTTTATTAAGTAGATTTTTTTAGTTTTAATATATTATGTGTGTTATTATACTTGTGTAGTGTGCTGTTACAAATAAAATTCTTTTTCTTTTTCTTTCTTTCTTTCATTTAAATATTAAAGAGATATTATCATGCTATTACTTGCGTGTTAATTATCACTATTGAATTTATTTTTAGGACATTTTTAGGATTTTAAAATCTATTGCCAAAGTTCAATTCCGATCAACGAACTATCCGTGACATTTGCAACTATTACCGCTATTAAATAACAGCTCAACCCATCAAAAAGCTGCACACAAATTTGGCTATTATTATGTGAAGAGCAAAGACGATAATGCCTTCAATTATTTAGCTAATACTCCGATAATGTAGCTAACTGTAAATGTCAGAAAATAGGTGTTATACAATAATCAACCTTAATTTCCAAATAATAAGAGTATATATAAACGCTGTGACAAGTTGGTGTATGTTGTAAAGTAATAGAATATGAAATGATACAACTGCCGTGATTACAAACGATTGCGATAAGTTTAAAATGCGTATAGTAGCTTCAAACGTGGTTCTATGAAGTACTGTAAGGTCACCATGGTTTAGACTTTAAACGCATAAGGCTTTAAGGTGTTAGCTCGTACTAGTAGGTTAAAACAGTTATCATTTACAAGTTAAGGTTATAGCAGTTGGAGGAAAGAATTTTTGTACACCCTTGTGGAGTAGGTTACAGTATTGTGTGCTTATATAAGATATATTTAATACTGTAATGCAAAAATAAAATATTTGATTTAAAAAGCGAATATCTTACTTAGTTCAGCGGCCTACGCTGTTCGAAAGATAAAACAGTTCATCAAATTCAAATTCAAAATATTCTTTATTCAAATAAACTTGTAAACAAGTGCTTTTGAATCGTCAACTCTACTGCTGGTTCGGAAAGCTGTTCCTACCGAGAAGAGCCAGCAAGAAACTCGACGGTTGCTCTTTTAAAAATATAATTCTTAATACTATTTACATTAAGTCGTTACTGTCTTGTACAGGTTCAAAGAGAGCTATATCCACACATTCTTATCTTCTAAATAATCTTCAAGAGTATAGTAGGCTTTCTGTATCAGCCTCTTTTTAACAGTGTTTTTAAACTGCTGTAATGGCAAAGCTGAAATTGATTGCGGAATTTTATTATAGAATCTTATACCAACATATCTTATACCATCGACGTCGAAACAGCAAAATTTTGTTTACTTTGCTTATTTCCATAGCATAGACATGTTTTCACATGATTTAGCTAGGTATTTTACGACCAGCCACCTGCTGGCGTCTACTAACCTTAGTCGTATTTTATGACGCTTCGGTAAGAAAGAGGGTGTTCTATTCTACTCAGCGCGGTACCACAGGGCGGGTCGACTTACCTGAGTTGCCTTTTACGATACCTCAGTGAGAAATGAGAAGATCTATTCTACTCATCCGGATATCACATAGCGAGACAACTTACCTTAGTCACATTTTACGACACCCCGGGAAAAATGAGGGTAGACCACCCTACTTATCCAGATAACACACGGCGGGTCAACTTATCTTGTTTACGACACCTCGGTAGGATACGAGGGTGATTTATTCTACTCAGCCGGATACGACACGGCTTTTTTTTCATGGATTTTGAAATATGTATATTTTACAAAATCCTTAGTATATAAATATTATGTGTGGACTCCGAGAAAAATCAGTTTAAAATCTAGATCAGAATAGTTAGCAAGTATATTGAGTGCCTAGAAAATGCTCGCATAAGACGAGAATCCGGCTGAGTGTAGGATTTATTAACGAGTGATAATGGAAGCGAGCGATGGGAAATAAAGCTCTGAACGTGTAAGTATGCAACAGAGGTAGCGTTTAAAACGAGCGTCTTGAACGCACATTTAATTGATAAAAACGTTTATTCAGTATTCTAACACTGGCCCGTTGACGTAGTGGGTAGTGATCCTGCTTTCAGCTCCACGAGTCACGGGTTCGATTCCCGCCGAGGGCCAACATTTTCTATAAATGAATTAGTTGGTCTTGTCTGGGTGTATATTTGTATTTAAGTATGTATTTAAAAAATATATAAGTATATATTCACCAGTTGTCTGTCACCCATAACACAAGTTACTTACTTTGGGGACGGACGACAGTGTGTGTAAGTGTCCCATATATTTATTTATTTATTATTTAAAATCTATGATAGCCGGTCAAGGCTGAGTAGAACTCTTCCTTGAAGAGATTTTTCACAAAAACTTATGTGTCTAATTCATATTTAGACTTGACGCTGGTACGTTGGGAACGGAGACGGGTCCAATGTAAAATAAGTGGAATGCGAGACGCAACATGCTTTGATACGTTCTCGTCCCATGTCAGGGAAACGTCGTTAAGAATTGGAGCTGGAAATGGTCGAATCCAGCAAGGAGCGAAAGTATGTTTCTCTTAATGTTCGATAAAAACCGCTTAGTGATAACTTTTTATTTATAAAAATTATTAAAATTAATTGATTTCAAAATTTCCTTCAAAAATTATGATTAATTGAAATTCAGGGCAAACAAGTTTAAGTGTAATGCTAACTCCTTATAATAAATTCTTTTTTTTTCTTTCAAATTACTATTTATCTAATTTGTATTAAAAAAAGGGTTTGATGGTTGCAGAGTCTCATAGCCTACTTTTTATCTTAGCACTGAAGTCCACATAAAGCATACATACAAGACCATAAGTATAAAATTGAATATTCTAAAATGTAGAAATAATTTAATATATCTTGCATCTCAATCAATTCAAATTCAAAATATTCTTTATTCAAATAAACTTGTAAACAAGTGCTTTTGAATCGTCAACTCTACTGCTGGTTCGGAAAGCTGTTCCTACCGAGAATAGCCAGCAAGAAACTGGACGGTTGCTCTTTTAAAAATAGAATTCTTAATACTAGTTACATTTAATTGTTTCTATATTGTACAGGATCGAACAATATCTATATTCACGCATTATTATCGTCTAAATAATTCTCATTAGTATAGTAGGCTTTCTGTATCAATTAATATCTGTAACACAACGTACTAGGAACACGTGATTCCGCACTCAAAACTAGATGGCGCCACTGATCGTTTGCTCCGCGCTATCGAAGTGCTTTCGTAGTAATATAAGAAGTCCCTATACATTATGTTATTAGATCGACATCGCCATCAGATCCTAGGGCTCTAAAATGCATCCTACTGGAACACTACGCTTTAGCGCGTTTGAAACGGTGCATCCTCTGGCACATCCACACTCGGAATGCTGTGAGGGACCCGTCGTCTGTCTGCGATGCTTTCCGTATTCGTAATTAGCACGCATTCTCTCCACCTACAGTACCTGTGTCGAGTACCCGTATTATATATCATATTAAATATATCTTGGAGAAGACGCTGCGTTTCCCAGCCTAATGCAGTTACGGCCTAATCGGATACACAGATTGGCACGGGAGAGGGATATATTCTCAAGTAATGAATGAATTAAATGAAGCATGAACTTAATCTGACTCTAGCGAAAATTCATATTAATTCATATTAAAATTCCTCTTATTTGTTGATGAGCGTAATTATATTTTAACTAATTACGTACATGATTAAATTACAGTACGAATTTATATGAGCCAGAGAGATTGAATGTTTATTACTGATTTATGTGTTTTATCATTGTTTATTAGGCGAATAATTTGTGTTTAAAATTGATATAATAAATATATAGGTATATGGTAAAAATACACACGCGGTCGTCCGTTCATCGTTATCCATAATACAAAAGTAATAAAAAAAATATTGTGTTATAATCCGCGATGAAGTAAAATAGAAAATATATATAATGCTATATGTAGAGTCGCTAAATATATATAATGCTAAACCGTTTTCGACAAAATCGCAAAGCTCTGCGATTTTGTTGTGGAGTCTATCTCTTAATGATGCTTCGGTTGCGGGGCGAAACGATTGTTGAGTTTGTGATAGTGAACCTATGTAGTGCTTGCGTATTGTGGGCGGTGGTGGAGGTTTATTCATGTATTTTTATCTAGGTTTATCAGGTATGAAAACGGATAGTCCACTCTACATTTAAAATTGTATATATTTTCTCTATTATATTTATTACACATCGAGTATTTTTTAGTCGCGGATTATACTAAAATAAATTCATTATAACTTTTCTATTATAAAACAAAGTCCCCAAAAGCGGTCTGTATGAGATCGATTTTCTCAAAATCTACTGAATGGATTTTGATACGGTTTTTACTATAAGATAGATTTTACATTACCGTTTTATGCCAATTGTGTTGAAGCGATCGCGCGGTTTATAAAAATTCGACCCGCTAGGAACTTTAATCGCGTGCGCCGCTTAAATCAAAAGAGATACACTAAAATAATGTACTAGACAATTGTAGATCTATAAAAATACTACAAATAAGTCCCGGAGAGCATGTCTCTATCTCTTATAGTTAACTCACAATAACTACTTTTATGTTCAAAACTTCAATTGGGAAAACACTTTGTGATACAATGATTTCCACATTTATAAACTATTTTTGTTTAGGTTTAATGTTAACCCCACGTTCACAAAGCCAGTAGCATGTCCCATTTTAGTATTTTCACTTAGTCCAAGCACTAACATATTCATGACGGCGTATTGTGCGCTCACAACTTCAATTATAAACTAGAGTTCCGCAGTAGAACAATTTAACGAACCTTCCGGATCAAAAAAATTTCGGTTTCGACAAAATTCATTCGTCCAACTAATTTCATTTTAACTATTTGGTACACAGCTAAAGTGAACAGTAAAAGTAACCGCCTGTTACTATCCCACTGCTAGGCATAGGCCTCTTCTCTCCGTTTTTGGAGAAGGTTTGGAGCTAAGACCTACCACGCTGCTCCAATGTGGATTAGTAGGTTACACATATCCCAGAATTCTCTAGTGATACGCAGGTTTTGTGATGTTTTCCTTCTCCTAAAAGCGTGTGATAAATTGCAATTATCAATTAAAGACATAGGTTTTAATAGAAAAACTTATTGGTGCCTGCCCGGGGTTTGAACTCATGACCCTCCTCGAAAGATTCGCACGGTCGCATCGCTGAGCTATCACAGCTATATAAAGTGAGCAGTAGTGTTTATGAATTAGAAACGAAACAAAAGTAATAATAAAATTATTTTGCTATAATCTGCGATAAAGTAAACAGAAAATATATATAATGCTATATGCAGAGTGGACTATCCGTTTTCATACCCGATACATGCAGGATTCGATTAACAACCTCCATCACCGCTATCACAATATATACAAGCACAACACACGTTCACTATCACAAACTCAACAATCTATCTATTATTACGAATAACGAAAGTACGAAATCTATTTTTACGAATCAGGTATGAAAACGGATAATTTATTTATTTTTATTAGGTCCGCCAATAGAATTAAACAAAACAAACAGCTAAGGGTTTATAAGTTTACACCTAATGCCATTTATAGGCAGACACAGCATGTTAAACAGTACGATGACATTGAAAATTAAAAACTAACTATGAACAAAACTATATAAATAAAAACTTATTAAAAAGGATTTAAAAATGGATATTAACAAGAAACTGTACGCTGTGTGGTATCCGGCTGATAGAGTAGTACCACCCTCATTGCTTACCGAGGTGTCGTAAAAGGCGACTAAGGTAAGTCGACCCGCCGTGTGGTATCCGGCTGAGTAGAATAGACCAACCTCATTTCTTACCGAGGTGTCGTAAAATACGACAGAGGTGAGTTGATTTCAGGCAGGCGGCCGGTCGTAAAAACGTAGCCAAATCATGTGACAACATGTTTATTACATATTGTGCAGACCCCACTTAGAGTGGGATAAGGGTAAGATATATAATAAGATAATGATGATTTTTACGAATCCTGCATATATCAGGTATGAAAACGGACAGTCCACTCTACATTTATTATTATATATATTTTCTATTTACGCAATCGCGGATTATAGCAAAACAATTTCATTGGATATAATAACTATGTAATTTTGATACTTTTGCAATACTAACATAGCAGACAAAACGATGTAATTTTGTAGTTTTTTGCAGAGTTCTTACTAAGCAATCTTGAACTATTTTTATACTGAACCCTCAGTAAAGTAAACTCTCGCACTTAAGGTGAACGCTTATTTATATTATATAAGCTCTCCGCAACAATTACCCCTAAAAGAAACTGATGGGTTTATTTTTGTTTCCATTCTTACTTTATTCTTTATTATTTTACTAGCTTTTACCCGCGACTTCGTTTGCGTCGACTGTTGTCGTGATCGATAATAGATGGCGCTTTTCAATGTCATCCTATTCCTGTAGAATTAACAGGATTTCTATAGCCTATATGTTACCCAGTGTATAAGGAATAATTGTGCCAAATTTCATCGATATTAGTTCAGTGGATTCGCCGTGATAGAGTAACAAACATACATCCATACTCACAAACTTTCGCATTTATAATATTAGTAGCATAGAATAGGATATAGTCGAAACTTGAAGTCAGTAATAATCAGAACTTATACTATGAATATGAAATTCTGTTGCTATTTCTGAATGTCTGTCTGTAACGTTTTTACGGATTTTACGGTGCATGTAAATTTAATACAATTGTAGCTTTTATACCATTAGCCGCGTTGTAACCGGCTGAGTAGCATAGACCACCCTCATTTCTTACCGCGGTGTCGTAAAAGGCGACTAAGGTAAGCTGTTCCGCCGTGTGGTATCCGACTGAGTAGAATAGACCACCCTTATTTCTCACCGAGATATATTAAAAGGCGACTAAGATAAGTTGACCCGCCGATTAGTATCCGGCTGAGTAGAATAGACCACCCTAATTTCTCACCGAGTTGTAGTAAATGGCGACTAAGGTAAGTTGACCCGCCTTGTGGTATCCGGCTGATCAGAATAGACTACCCTCATTTCTTACCGAGGTGTCGTATAGGGCGACTAAGGTAATTTGACCTGCCGTGTGGTATGCGGTCGGCTAGAACAGACCACCCTCTTTCTTAGCGAAGTGTCTTAAAAGGCGATTAAGTTAAGTTTTAGTCGAGCAGGCGACTTGTCGTAAAATAACTAGCCAAAACTTGTAAAAACATGTTTATAATATGTTGTGCCTACCCGACTTAAAGTGGGATAAGGAGAATGATGATATGTTACATAAGAATTTTGAAAAATCTTAGTTAGAGTTTTTCAAAATTCTTGAAAATGTTTGAAAAAAGGTTTGAAAACATCGTTTTAACCCGTAAAGCTTGGTTTGATCACACAGCTTAACCTCTTGGCTATAGCCTATCCAAAAAATAACCAGCCTTATTCCAGTTACAAGACAGTATTTGCCGTTGCAGTAGAAGTAACTTGATTAACTAACTCGTTGATAATGTCACTACGTGAGCTCTAACTTGGCACGTACGAAGTGTGGTCTATGTTACAAGAGCCAGCGGGAGCGGGAGCGAGAGCGAGTAAAACAATTCCCCTTTGATACCATGAATATTTCCTGCTATAGGGCAAAGCACGGCCTCCGACGCGCTGCAACAATCGCTATGCCCCTGCATTTTAAATATGTAATATCTTCGAAAATGTCCATCTAAATTACATGCTGTAAACTTACTTACTTACGTGGTACTTGATTGGTTAAGGATTAATGCTATATTGTTCGAAAATAAGGCATTATTTTTCAAAAAAATAAGGCATAAAAATGCTATTGTGGGTTAACCACAAGAGACAGACATTTACCATCGCGGAGTTTTCTGTAAATCTTTTTGAGGTGTACAAATACTAAGTAAATTAAGTTGATAAATCTCGTAGGGTTCAGCCTGCGTTTGCAATGTAAGCGGGAAAAAATGTAATTATTTACATCACATTAGAAACCTTAAAAATTACAGTATTTCTCTATTCAATATTGAATGTTATTATACATATAAACCTTCCTCTTTAATCATTCTAAAAATTACAGTATTAAAAAAACCGCATCAAAATCTGTTGCGTAGTTTTAAAGATTTAAGCATACATAGGGATATAGGGACATAGGGACAGACAGAGAATGCGACTTTGTTTTATACTATGTAGTGATGTATCCAGCTTTCAGCTAATAATGTTTAAAAATCAATACAATCCATTTTAGTGTAAAATCGTTAATATTTTATATCTTGTACCACATAATAAAACTACGTGAATTTCAAAATTGATATAAGTTTAGTTATGAGTATTAGGAGACCGGTTAGTTCCTCTTTAGCTTGTTACAGAAGCGCAGTAGCTTAATTAGCATCATTTCAAATTATGATGTTACCATGATTCTTAATACAGAAGTTACTATAAAATTACTTTGCTGTAATCCGCGTTCTAGAGAAAAGAACGCGAACGAAAGCTGTGATGGCCTAGCGGTGCGACCGTGTGAACCTCTAGTTTTTCTATTAAAACTTATGTGTCTAATTGATAATTGCAATTTATCACACGCTTTTCGGTGAAGGAAAACATCGTGAGGAAACCTGCATATCTCTAGAGAATTCTGGAGATATGTGTAACCTACCAATCCGCATTGAAGCAGCGTGGTAGGTCTTAGCTCCAATCCTTCTCTCTTATAACGGAGAGAAGAGGCCTATTCCCAGCAGTGGGATAATAACAGGCCGCTACTTAATCCGCGTTTGTTAAGAGAATAAATGCAATGCTAAGTGTATGAAGCAGGCAATCACATATCACATACATGCAGGACAAGCCGCCACATGTATCACAAGACGTCGCCAACACTAACAAAATTGTATAAGGTTCCTATATATATTAATATTATTATCTCTAAGTCATTCTCCTACTCTTATCCCACTCCAAGTGGGGTCAGCACAACATGTTTTAAACATGTTTTTTAAATTATTTGGCTAGGTATTTTATAACTAGCCGCCTGTTTATCGTTAACTTAGCTAAGTCACCTTCTACGACACCTCAGTAGAAAATGACTGAGGTCTATTCTACTAAGCCAGATACCACAGATACCATCTTATCTTAGTCGTCTTTTACGACACCTGGGTAAGAAATGGTCTATTCTGGTCTATGGTATTCTGATCTATTCTACTCAGCCAAATTATCCACAAAATAGTAGCAACATTAACTTAGATACAAACCTTATTACATTGAGATTGAATATAAAAAATAAATATAAATATATGTGACACTTACACACACGGTCGTCCGTCCCCAAAGTAAGTAACTTAATACTTGTGTTATGGGTGACAGACAACTGGTGAATATATACTTATATATTTTTGAAATACATACTTAAATACAAATATACACCCAGGTTCAAAGACCAACAAATTTATTTATAGAAAATGTTGGTCGGCGGGAATCGAACCCGCGACCCGCAGAGCTGAAGGCAGGGTCACTACCCACTGCTCCAACGGGCCAGTCAAAGCATAAAGCACTACTTTTCAGTAAACTATCAAGTCAGCGTAGCTTATTTGGGGAACGGGGAACGAAATGAAAATACCTAGGATCGAGACCTACCTACCCTATTATTTTTGTCTTTTTTTAAAAGTTTCTTTTTTTTTGTAAAAAATTACCGAGCAAGGCTGGGTCACCCAGATATACTCTACCTGAGATAACACTGACAGTGTCTCTGTAGTTAAAGTTAACCAGAAACATTTAAAGCCGACTAGCCAATAATTATAACAGTAATGGCTCACAATGGCCCCATTGGAACTAGAGTAAGCACTGTGAAACACAGTTAAAACTGTATTTGAACTGTAAATGCTGGGGACATGGTCGTATACTGAGCACTTTGGTTAAATTAACTAAATTGGGTTATAATGATAATAAGGGTTTACTTTATCTTATTACCGTGTGGTAACTGGCTGAGTAGAATAAACCACCCTCATTTATTACCGAGGTGTCGTATAAGGCGACTAAGGTAAGTTAATCCGCCGTGTAGTCGGTTGAGTAGAATAAACCACCCTCTTACTTACCGAATTGTCGTAAAATATGACTAAGTAAGTTGACGTCAGGAAGGCGGTCGTAAATACGTAGCCGAATTATGTGAGAACATGTTTATAATATGTTGTGCCGACCCCATTTAGAGTAGTAAAAGGGCAGGAGGATAATAAAGGGATTATCTAAAGTATATAGTTTGAAGAACTCATAAACTTTGGTGTAACAAAATTTTGGAATGAAAAAACAACGAAATGCTCGGATTTGTATGCTAAGTAGGAAGAAAAAACTTAATACTTACACAGAAATAATAATTGTAAACAGCATCAATATATATAGAACATTTAGTATTAAAGTGACCTAATTCAAACATTTAGTATTAATTGTTTTGTGGCACCTTTCAATAATATTTATGTAACGTAGTGCCTACAAAATTCGTGAGTGTTAAAAGGCTCGGCGCGTTTCATTTTTAAAAAGTGTGACGTCAGTATTGCTGACGTCACGAGCAGGGTTATCCCCCATAATTGGTGTTTAATACAAACAGCGAAGATAATTTATAAACTTTTATTTCCAAGAGCTCTGTTCGCTACGGCGGTCCGAGACAGAATAATCTCACGAGCTGGCGCGCGCTCGGCTTTTATAGAAAAACTGGGTGTGTCATTCGATTGAACAAACTACCCACCTTTTCAACTAAAACTATTCTTTACATACAAAGAAATGTTCTTAATTTTAAAATGAAATGTTAAAATTTATTACAATGTAACTTGTAAATACTAATTCTGAAGTCTGAACACGTGGTAAAAATATTAACCACGTGTTTTTATTTTAGTAATGAAGGTATTTATCGACAAATTAAACATCATAGTAACAATCTAAATCAAATGGCGTGATGTTGAATTAAAAAGTACGGCTACCCGCCGACATATCCATAACTTGGATGTCCGAAAACACTAGTTTTTTTTTATAGTTCCTAACGTGATATAATAGATGGCATTGCGACGAGTATAACAATGCATAACTCAATTAGGCTTCAATTTTTAATAAGGTCACTTGAATACTAACCATAAGATACATTGCACTCAGTGCGATAGTCACTCCACAGAATCTATCTAATAAAAGCAAAGCATAGCGAATGTAAAATACTAGTGTCCCACTAACAAGACAAACTGTATCGTTCCCGAAAATCGTTGCGCCAACGTAATGCCCGTTAAATTTAGCCGATTCAGCCCCCACTGGCCGCTATCGGTTCCCGTTTAACGGCCTAATTGTGCCGTTTGTGTGCTTTGAGACATCGAGCTGTATCAAATAGCTGGACTGATTTCGGATGCATTTTCTGTACGGTCCCGCGAGACATTGTTTTGTTTGTTTCATTGAGACTTAAATTTTTAAAACTGAGTTGGTTTATAGAAGCAGGCGTTACTTTGCATGATTCAATGGTACAGAAGTTATAATAGAATTAACGGAATTCCGTAGTACAGAATTTACAATAGAATTAGCAAAATTCCATAGTACAGAAGTTACAGTAGAATTAGCGAAATTCCATAGTACAGAAGTTACAATAGGATTAGTGGAATGCCATTAGTATAGAAGTTACAATAGAATTAGCGGAATTCCATAGTACAGAAGTTACGATAGAATTAGCGGAATTCCATTATACAGAAGTTACAATAGAATTAGCGGAATTCCATTATACAGAAGTTACAATAGAATTAGCGGAATTCCATAGTACAGAAGTTACAATAGAATTAGCGGAATTCCATTATATAGAAATTACAATAAAATTAGCGGAATTCCATAGTACAGAAGTTATAATAGAATTAGCGGAATTCCATAGTAAAGAATACAATATGTTATATAACATCACGCTAAGATGAATAAGAGAGGAGCAGTAATAAAAACGTATTGCGAAAATGGCAAAATTTATAGCTTTCCTTGCGTGCGCTAAGTAAACGGTGAAAGTTATTCAAAAATCATGTATTGCAAAATCGTTCCTCTCTAAAAGTTCTTAATAAAAATCCGAGACAGCATATATCTAGCTTTAAGGTTAACCCACATTAAGCATTTTTGTGATTATCAAAATACTATATTACGGTTTTAATCTCACCATGCTTGCGGAGCCGCTACCGATTGCTAGTCCTTAATAAATAAAAATAAAATGAAAAATAATGAATTTTCTATAATCCGCGATAGAGAAAATCTATGTTAGGTATGCTAAAAACGAGTGTACTATCCGTACTCAGCTTTGCCATTACAGCAGTTTAAAAATACTGTTAAAAATAGGCTGATACAGAAAGCCTACTTTGAAGATTATTTAGAAGATAAGAATGTGTGGATATAGCTCTCTTTGAACCTGTACAAGGCAGTAACGACTGAATGTAAATAGTATTAAGAATCATATGTTTAAAAGAGCAACCGCCGAGTTTCTTGCTGGCTCTTCTCGGTAGGAACAGCTTTCTGAACCAGCAGTATAGTTGACGATTCAAAAGCACTTGTTTACAAGTTTATTTGAATAAAGAATATTTTGAATTTGAATACCTTATACATACAACTAACACTAGCACTGCACATATTATATACCACAATCTCAATAATAGTTTCAAATCATAACTGATGCATCATTAGCACATAGTAAATACTTGACGCTAGTTTAACATTTTAATTGACGCGCGGGTTAAGAATTTAAATAAAGATAAATTTGAAACGTCCGTAACTAGCCGAGCTTTTAATTGCTCTTTAAAGTAAGTTAATATAATACAAAAGAGATTATTTTAAAAAACTGGCGCCGCATACCCGCGGGCTGTATCGGGAAAGCGTTCGGAAAATTCTACCGCAGAATTACTGATATCGCATTATGCTTATTAACCGAAATTTATTTTGTCCGGCGTTTAATGTTTTGGCCAAACGATAAAATCTGTATGTCAAAAATTTCTTACAATTTTCAAAAGTACAGAAAATGTTGGTCTTTGCCGGGAATTGAACCCGCGACCCATGTAGCTAAGATCGTTAGAGCCGTTTCCGAGATTCCGAATATATATATATATATTCACACGATTCTGTGCTGCATAAAACGAACGACTAGCCGCGACCTTTTTGAGGTCGTCAGTCCACTTCGTAAGGGGGTCTATCGACGCTGCATTTTCCAATGCGGGGTCGACATTCCGACACCTTGAGACCTTCAAACATACGAGTCCTAAGGTGCTAGAATTCAAGCTGTGAATGGACGTTACAAAATAGAATAAGTAACGGCCTGTTACTATCCCACTGCTGGGCATAGGCCTCCTCTCTCCATTTTTGGAGAGAAGGGTTGGAGCTAAGACCTACCACGCTGCTCCAATTGGTAGGTTACACATATCCCTAGAATTTTCTAGAGATATGCAGGTTTCCTCACGATGTTTTCCGTCACCGAAAAGCGTGTGATAAATTGCAATTATCAATTAGACACATAAGTTTTTATAGAAAAACTCATTGGTGTCTGCCCGGGTTTGAACTCATGATCGTCTCTAGAGATTCACACGGTCGCACCGCTAGGCCATCACAGCTTAGACAAAATAGAATAAACAATACAAATCCCTTTACACATTAAGTAACACAAAAATCTCCATTTTATTTCGATTTACCCGAAAATCTAATTCCTGAATAGGCTTCATCGGTATTCGGGGTTCATAAAAGTCAACGCCTACTAAATCTAGGTATTAATTCTGTATAGGAAAAGCATTTAATCTTCCTCTCCGTTTGCAGGGCGACCATAAGTCTTAATAAACGGGGATTTTTACATAATCTCGGAAATTGTTAATTAAATTTTACAAAATTTTATGAGACATTTTAATCCAATTGAATGTAGGAAAAAATATTTGTAGCGGAAGGAAAAGGAGGAGAGCGGAAGTCGCAGCTTAGCGACGTGAAGTGCTGTGGCGAGATGTGTTAAGGTGCGGTTAGGAGAGGTGCGGAGACGAGAGGGGTAGCGTCATTTGACGTAATCGTCATTTGTGCGGAAAGTTGACATTTTGAAAAAGAATAAATGTATGAACTTTTGAGAAAATTGCTTGTTATTTATCGAATGAGTGTAAAGGAAAAATCATCATCCTCCAGTCCTTATCACACCCTAAGTGGGGTCGGCACGACATGTTATAAACGTGTCGACACATGATTTGGCTACGTATTATACGACCGGCCACCTGCTTGACACCAAATTAACTTGGTCGTATTTTACGACACCTCATTAAGAAAGAGGGTGGTCTGTTCTTCTGAATTGGATACCACACGGTGGGTCAACTTACCTTAGTCGACTTTTACGACACATCGGTAAGAACTGAGGGTGGTTTATTCTACTCAACCGTATACTACACGGTGGAACTTTCTAATTTCTTCTTCAGCGGCGGTAGCAGGTTGTTTGTTTACATTTTTTTGTTTATTTATATAAATTTTATCTTAAAGAATTTTTTACTAGCATGGTGACTCTAACCTACCTTTTCCGACTAAATTCCCGCTTCATTTCCAAACGAATACCGAGACGGAGCTGTACAATTATGCCCCTAAACACGAACCACCAAAATTGGTACACGTGCAAATAAAATGCACGCTAATTTAGTGTTTGTTTCTATATCATCACAGCTTAAATTTGATTGAACAATTTTATAGTTACCCGAAAGTTTGAATACCGAGGGATATTATAGTCAGCGTAAATTAGAACTCCTATTATTTCTCGGTTAATTAAATATATTCGTGAATATTTATTCACAATGGTGTACCTTTATTTAAAAAGGTTTTTTTTTCATATAAATCCAAAATAAGGTTCTGCTTTTTTTTTAATTTTCACTGCCGCATATAATTTTGTAAATGACTAAATATAAATTATCTATAATCTGTGAAAAAGTTACTGTTGCAAAAAAGGAGCTCCAAAAAAGCTCCCAAAAAGTAATTTTGATCATCGTTCTCTATACGAAAAACTGTTAAATTTTTTTTATAATGCTTTTGAGGTTTTCTATGCAAAGGTAAAAACTGCCATTCCCTTTTCTGATTCGTCAAAAAACTGAAATAACTGAAAAGGCACAATTTTGTGTACTTTTAAAACGATATCGTGTAAAAAATAGATATTTTTCACTTCCTTCATTCAAAATTGACTAATTAAGTTGCTCATCTACGTCGATACCAACTTAAATTCAACTTATTTTTTTTTAAATATGCTTTTCTATTTCCAAAGATATCAGTCCTAAAATGATGGCTATAAGTGTGTATGAGTATTTCATTATTAGTACTAATATTAGCATGTAAGTCATTTACATACATTAGGAAAAGTTTTGTACAAAAAATTGATCCTTGGAGAATACCTTTATTGATAGGTTTCTATACTTATTATAAAACATAGTCCCGAAAAGCTGTCTGTCTGTCTCAAAAACTGTAGAGAACGGATTTTTGTACGGTTTTTACGAAACCATAGTGCAATTCTTCCGGAAGGTTTAGGTTAATAGTACATACAGATTTATGTAAATTGTGTTGAAGAGGCAGCGCAATTTAAAAAAAAACTTGCTTCTTGGAAGCTTAAGTCGCGTGCGATGCGTAAACCAATAGAGATACACTACAGTAATATACTAGAGAATTGTAGATCTACAAAAATACTACAAAAAAGTCCGCGATAGCATATCTCTAACTCTTATGATTAACTCACAATAACTATTTGAAGATTTTGTGATACACTGATTGGCACGCAGGCGAAGACGCGTATATAATTCACAGATATGATATTATAATTTATAGACATCACCAGGCATCACATTTCACAGAAATAGATCACAATTAATTTTGACTAAATGCATCTAGTATCAAAGGGCGCCAAATATATTGTGAATACCGACGTAACGAGTGACTCTTTGAAATCAGCGCACCAAACGACCGCGTGTATTCTATTTTAAGTGATTTGAATCGTACCGAGGAATTAATTGGATGCGATGTTAATTGCAACAAAGTTACAAACGCGAATTTTTTAAATACTCCCTCAAATGTTAGACCGTGTATAAAGCTTACCATGAAATTAAAAAATATATATCTGCGGCTTTTCATTACATTTTTAGTGAAAGGAATATTAAAAATATTTTTGTTTAATGAACGTTAAAAGCAAATATGTATTTTGGTGAATATAGAGTATATAATTTCACTCTCTTTGTGTCTGTTTAACCAATGTACCTCCCCAGCTTTATATTGGTCTCCAGATATAAAAGGAATAAATTATCTTAATTCTTTTTGTCTGTGGCTTCGGACCCAATCTATATATGTATATACAATATTAATCATTCACGTTTGTTATCTAGATCATTCCATTAGGGGCCTGCTACTATCCTAAAACTGGATATAGGCCTCCTCTCTCTGTTTTTAGAGTTAACGGTTGGAGCTAAGACCTACCACGCTGCTCCAATTTGGATTGGTAGGTTACACATATCCGAGAAATTCTATTGAGATTACAGGTTTCCTCACAATGTTGAATAAAAACTCAACGCCGTGTGGTATCTAGCTGAATAGAACAGTACCACCCTCAATTCTTACTAAGGTGTCGTAAAAGGCGACTAAAGAAAGTCGACCCGCCGTGTGGTATCCGGTTTAGTAAAATAGAATACCCTCTTTCTTACCGAGGTGTCGTAAAATACGACTAAGGTAAGTTGACGTCAGGCAGGCAGCCGGTCGTAAAAACGCAGCCAAAGCATGTGACAGCATGTTTGTAATATATTGTGCCGACCCCACTTAGAGTGGGATAAGGGCAGGAGGATGACGTTTAATAAAAACTCACAATATTTTTTCGAGCAATTTTGTTAACTCATTCTTCCCAGTTTTTGTGTTTGTATGTAAAAGAAAAGTAAAGGGAAAACTGCAGCTAATAGCAGTCCAGTAAATTCACATGTTCTAGTGGTTAAATCGTTTAAAACTTTTAGTTTTTCTTGTATGGAAAAAATAGAAAGCTACACATTAAATTAAGAGTTTTCTTTTACCCAGACTTACAAACTTTTAAGTGAAATGTTAAGTTTATAGTCTTGTAACTTGAATCGTCAATATTACTGCTGGTGCGGAAAGCAGTTTTTACTGAGAAGCGAAGTTTCATTTAGCGTTTACTATCTTGTTCATGGTAGAAGAGTGGCTATATCTACGCATTCTTATCATCTATGTAATTCTCAAATTAGTAGGTTTTGTACGGAGTTTCATACTTTAAGATTTTACTTTTCCCAATCTAGAATCAAATCTAGGTTCAGTCTCGTAAAGTGATCGCTTTATAAAGGCAACCGATTTGTATTCATGTTATATATATTTTATGCAAACAGCCCTTCAAATGCGGTCGTAAACTTACTTCCTTATAAATCTCAGTGCTCTGTATTCTTATAGCGATTAGGTATTTATTTAGGGCGGGTTTTATGGTCAACTGTACGAGTGACAAGAATTAGCGAGCTATAGTAAAAAAGTAAAGTTCAAAAGTAATAATTCCACTCATGTTTGAAAGCAAAATAAACGGTGGTGGTTGAACTAATAATACTAATACTGCTTGCCTGGATGACGTGTCGCTCTGCTATTCTATCGTGGAGCCTATCTCTTGGTTACAGGGTAAAATGGTTGTTGAAATTGTCGTACTGAATGTATGTAATTTACTGGTTGTGTTTTGTGATACGTACGGCAACCAATCTTGCAAGTATAAGATATAAAAATGGATTTGCTTCCTACACTTAAATTTCTTCCTTCCTTCACTTCCTTTCCTCAACAAACGTGGATTTTAAGTGTGGATAGCACAGAATAATTTTATCTTCTATTCTCTCTTATCATTCAACTCTGGCGCTACTCCTTTTATATGCACGTCATACTTCACAACCATCTCTTTTTGGTCACCATCTAGTCACATATATATCCCCGTTATTATTAAACACTCGTTTGGTCATGATTTTCATCTCTCCTCATTACATGTTCATATCTTGCACTTCTCATCTTTTATATAATGGTCGCAACTTTCAGACTTCCCCTTATATACTCCAGTATCATAACCAGTCTTGTCACACCACACATACACCTCAACATTCTCATCTTATTTGCGTGCACTCTTCTTTCATCCGACTTTTACATTGCCAACATTCAGATCATACAGTATGACCTTATGATATAACTTTCCCGAATAATTATCCATACCACGCTGAATAGAATAGTACCACCCTCATTCCTTACCGAGGTATCGTAAAATGCAACTAAGGTAAGTTGAACGTAGTATCTGGCTGAGTAGAATAGACCACCCTCATTCTTACCAAGGCGTCGTAAAATACGACTAAGGTAATTTGATGTCAGTTGGACGGGCGCTCATAAAATACGTAGCCAAATCATGTGAGATGTTTATAATATTTTGTGCGGACCCCACTTAGAGTGGGTTAAAGGCAGGAAAATGATGATTATATGTCCATATCATCCTAATCTTGCACTCCACGTCGAGGTGAAGAAATTTTTGCCCTGTAACTTAAGTTAACTTAACTCTTGTGCCTTGTACCGTATCCGGATTTATTCCGGTTCGCCCTTAGGGTGACAATAAACAGGACTGTCCTCGCCAACAAAACTGTTTGGTCAACGCGGGCGGAATACTACCACGTGTTTACTTACGGAGCGATTTAAAAGGATTTTTTATCTCCCGGAAGTCGGATATGTTTTTTTAACAATACCACTCTCAAAAGTAGATATGCAAAAGATATTTTGTGGGTGAAAGAATTTTGTATAAAATTAGAAATTACAAAATATTTTAATGTAAAGAAAAGGGCTATACTCACGTCTTATTAAAATAAGACGTCAGTATAGTCGGAATCTAAACATTAATTATGAATAGTTTACGATTCACGATAGTTTAACTTCAAAAATAAGGTAAGGGCACTAGTAATTGATCGTTTTGTATGAAATTTAAAATAATTGGACTGGCCCGTTGGGGTAGTGGGTAGTGATCCTGCCTTCAGCTCCGCGGGTCGCGGGTTCGATTCCCGCCGAGGGCCAACATTTTCTATAAATGAATTTGTTGGTCTTTGAGCCTGGGTGTATATTTGTATTTAAGTATGTATTTAAAAAAAACAGCTGTGATGGCCTAGCGGTGCGACCATGTGAATCTCTAGAAACGATCATGGGTTCAAACCCGGGCAGACACCAATGAGTTTTTCTATTAAAACTTATGTGTCTAATTGATAATTGCAATTTATCACACGCTTTTCGGTGAAGGAAAACATCGTGAGGAAACCTGCATATCTCTAGAGAATTCTGGGGATATGTGTAACCTACCAATCCGCATTGGAGCAGCGTGGTAGGTCTTAGCTCCAACCCTTCTCTCCAAAAATGGAGAGAGGAGGCCTATGCCCAGCAGTGGGATAGTAACAGGCCGTTACTTACTTAAAAAAATATATAAGTATATATTCACCAGCTGTCTGTCCATAACACAAGTATTAAGTTACTTACTTTGGGGACGGACGACCGTGTGTGTAAGTGTCCCATATATTTATTTATTTATTCTTCGCATGTTAAAAATATTCATGCGAAGAAGACTGTTGGTCAAGCGAGGATTAAGGGTCGACATTGCTTCCCTAGATTTAGCCGTGTGGTATCCGGCTGAATAGAATAGTACCACCCTTATTTCTTACCGAGGTGTCGTAAAAGGCGACTAAGGTAAGTTGACGCACCGTGTGGTATCCGGTTTAGTAGAATAGACCACCCTCCTTCTTACCGAGGAGTCGTAAAATATAACTAGGGTAAGTTGACGTCAGGCAGGCGGCCGGTCGTAAAAACGCAGCCAAATCATGTTACATGTTTATAACATGTTGTGCCGACCCCACTTAGAGTAGGATAAGGGCAGGAGGATATATATTGCTTCCCTAGATTGCCTACAGTCCGGTTTGTCCAGAGTGTATTGTGTGTTTCAATGGTCATGTCTCAAGCCATGATTTTATTAGTAGTTATAGTATTAGTATAGTTTAATACGCTTTCTGTATCAGCCAATTAACAATGTTTTTAAACTGCTGTAGCAGCAAAAGCTAAAATTGATTGCGGAATGTTATTATAGAATCTTATACCAAAACCAACAAACGACTTACGTACTTTTGCAAGGCGCAAAGCAGGAGCCGCAAGCTTATGTCGGTTCCTTCTTACATCAGCTTCCCTTTTTTAAACTGCTATCATGGCAAAGCTGAAATTGATTGTGGTTTTTTTAAATCAAATTCAAAATATTCTTCATTCAAGTAAACTTGTAAACAAGTGCTTTTGAATCGTCAACTCTACTGCTGGTTCGGAAAGCTGTACCTACCAAGAAGAGCCAGCGAGAAAATCGGCGGTTGTTGTTTTCAAAATATTACTTATAACTAGTTACATTAAGTCATTACTATCTTGTATAGGGTCGGACAGTAGCTATATCCACGCATTCTTGTCATCTAAGTAATCCTCAACAGTATAGTAGGCTTTCTGTATTAGCATTCTTTTAATAGTTTTAAAGTGCTGTAATGGCAAAGCTAAAATTGATTGCGAAATGTTATTAGAGAATCTTATACTCAATAAGATAAATATCAATAAAGAACTATAAAGATTGCGTTCAAGAAGTTATTTAATCGAATTGCCAATCAAGAATTGCAACTGCAATATATCTTCAAGAAATATGGCCTTCATGCCAATAGCAATATCGTGATGAAACTCGATACCGAGTTAATATCGACTACCCTCCAGAAGCTGCAGAAAAGATGGTATTTTCCTTGCTCTTTCAATTGTTTATTGGACTTTTAATATACGTGATGTTTCTTGTGAAGTTTTTCCGCCGTGTGGTATCCGGCTGAATAGAATAGTACCATCCTCTTTCCTTAACGAGGTGTCGTAAAAGGCGACTAAGGTAAGTCGACCCGCCGTGTGGTATCCGGCTGAGTAGAATAGACCAACCTCATTTCTTACCGAGGTGTCGTAAAAGGCGACTAAGGTAAGTTGACCCACCGTGTGGTATCCGGTTTAGTAGAATAGACCACCCTCTTTCTTACCGAGGTGTCGTAAAATCCGACTGAGGTAAGTTGACGTCAGACAGGCGGCCGGTCGTAAAAACGCAGCCAAATCATTTGACAGCATGTTTATAATATGTTGTGCCGACCCCACTTAGAGTGGGATAAGGGCAGGAGGATGATGATGTTTCTTGTGAGGTTTTTAATTTCAGACGCGCAATTATATATCTTTAATATTTAAATGAGTTAATCTTGTATGTATATATATATTTTCGGAATCTCGGAAATGGCTCCAACGATTTTTCTGAAAATCAGTACGCAGGAGGTTTTGGGGGCGAAAAAGCAATCCAGCTAGGTTTTATTTTAAAAAATCGTTGTATCCCTGTTTTTGGGCATTAAAAAAATACTACAATTTACATTGAATGTGTAAAATACTATTTTTGCCTTTAAATGTCAAGTCACCGTAGCTTATTCGGGAAACGGGTGGTCGCGAGAAATAAATATACTGTAACAACGCAGTCGTGTCGATACTGCAAGCAAGCAAGCAAGCCATGACGTCACATCTTGCCACAGCCTTTCGCGCCATTTTGACGTGGGAGATGTGACAGCCGCTGTCATTGGCAGCTAGCCCGCGGATAGCGAATGAGAGTTTGCCTTGATTTCATTTTAGCATTTTTTATGAAAAGAATAAAACTGATTTAGAATACTTCTTTTATTAATATAAATAGTTTAGTTACAATACCTAGAATCGAGCCCCACTTACCCTATTTATTTTTTAAGTTTCTTTCTTTTTACTGAGCAAGGCTCGCTCAACCGACTACTATATCTGAATTTCGGAAACGGCTGCAACGATTGTTATGAAATTCAGTATGTAGGAAGTTTCGAAGGGGCGTGATATATTGATTTAGCTAGGTTTGATTAAAAATATGTCGTTTTATCACTGACATTAACAAACTGCTAAAATACACATCCTCCTCCTCGAGTCGTCTTCCTCAATGCTGAGGGTCGTGACCCCCACTACGGATCACTTTGGTGCGAACTATGTTGCGCCAACGGGGTCTGTTGCTCGCAGCGTGAATGACCTCATACATCTTACTGTCGAGAGTGGTGCGGATTTGATCAGTCCAGCGCATTGGACTTCGACCTCGTGGTCTCTTCCCCTGGATTTTGCCGGTGATGACCATCTTTTCAAGATTATCACCACTTTTACGCGCAATATGGCCAAAATACTCAAGGACTCGTTGCAGGCAGATGGTTGAAAGCCTAGTTGAAACGTTGAGTTCCTTGAGAATTGATAAATTGGTTCTTTTGGCAGTCCAGGGGATGCGCAACATTCTCCTCCAACACCACATCTCAAAGGCATCTACGCGCCTACGGTCACTTGCTCGGAGTGTCCATGTTTCAACTCCGTAGAGGAATATGGAGAATATCAATGTCCGCACGAGTTTTTGTTTTGTGGCATTCCTGATATTTCTATCCTTCCATATTCCCTTTAGCTGGCCCATGGCTCGTTTGGCCATACCAATTCTCCTCCGGATTTCCGCTTCGTATGAGCCGGTGTTAGAAATGCTGGAGCCCAGATAAATAAAACTATCCACTTTTTCAAGGTTTAATAGTCCAGTGAGCTCCAGTTTATTGGTACGGTCAACTACCATTAGTTTAGTTTTGTCCCTGTTAATCTGCAGGCCCAGTTCACCACTTATCTGTTCAATTCGGTCTAAAAGGCGTAACATGTCATTTTCTGAAGCGGCAAAGAGAGTAGTGTCGTCCGCGTACCTTAGGTTAGTAATCTTGAACCCACCGACACTAACTCCTCCTTCCCATCCATCCATGGTTTGTCTAATAATATACTCTCCATATGCGTTGAATAGGATGGGAGACAAAATACAGCCTTGCCTCACGCCTTTACCGAATTTAAAGGGTTCAGAAATACTGTTGTTAATTTTTGCAACCCCGTGGCTTTTAAGGTATAGGGCCTCAAGGAGGGCAACTAAATGTTGTGGAACGCCTAGCTCCGCCAAAATATTCCAAAGTTTGACCCAGTTCACATTGTCGAAAGCTTTTCTGTAATCCACGAAGCACATGATGAAGGGTGCATCAAACTCGTAGGCTTTCTCGATGAGCTGTCTGATGTTTAAAATATGTTCACGAGTGCCTCGGCCCTTGACAAAACCTGCCTGTTCCTCGGGTATCTGCCAATCCAAAAAGTGTCTAATGCGATTATTGATGACGTGAAGCATGATTTTACTAGCATGCGACATTAGGGAGAGGGTTCTATAATTGTCGCATTTTTTCGTAGACCCTTTTTTGTGTAGCGGTATTATAGCAGATTGTGTCCAGTCTTCGGGCCATTTGCCAGTGCGCCAGATGTTATTGCAGATCATATGCAGTACGTCGATGCCTTTATCACCCATGGATTGAAGGACTTCAGAAGTTATCATATCAAGTCCGGGCGCTTTTTTAGGCTTAAGCACTTTTAGTGCAGCATTGACTTCGGTGCGAAGGATATCAGGTTCGAGATTGAAAGAAGTCCAGTCCATTTGCATGGCATTTGAGTTTATGCCGTTTGGGTCTTTGTAGAGCTGTTCACAATAATCCCTCCAGCGTGCAGCTATTTTATCTAATTCTTGTAGAACTTGGCCGTTAGCGTCTTCTACGACCCAAGTTAATGGTTTAAACTGCTTTGCCAGCAAATTAACTTTTTTGAAAAGATCTGCAGTTTGCATTTTCTTCGAGTGCTTCTCAATCTCTTTGCAGATGCTCTCAATGTAACTGATTTTATCAGATCTACACCGTGCGTCAATGGTTTTGCAAAGCGCTGAGTACATTTGCGCAGTTTCGGGGTTACGTAATCCGTTTATTTTCAGATCTTTTCGCTGTTGTATGAGATCCCAAGTAAGTTTAGTGATGTAGTTTTTCTTCTTACACACCGGTTTTCTGACTGATGTTACTTCATGCAAAGCTTTATTTATGTGACTTTTCAGATGGGTCCATTGTGAATTTGCATCTTTTTCAATTGGAGGTGGGTTCCGAGATAGTTTTACTTCGACTGAATTTTGAAAAGCTGATCGTTCTGAGATGTCTAGTTGAAGGGATTTCTTTTGTAGACCTCTGCGTTTCTTCAAACGAAGGGAAAATTCCGATACAAGCAGATTGTGGTCAGAGCCGCATTCCGCTCCAGGAAATGTCTTTGTATTGCTGATAGAAGATTTCCAACGACAATTTATGAGCATATAATCAATCTGATTGCGGTAGCGGTCACCTGGAGACTTCCATGTGTAAAGCCGTCTGGGATGGTGTTGAAAGCTGGTGTTCAATATGCTTAGGTTTCTTTCTACACAGAAGTTTATTAGACGATCCCCTCGTTCATTTCTTTCGCCTAGACCGTATTTACCAACATGCTGTCGAATATGATCATCAGCTGAAGTATTTCCAACCTTGGCATTGAAATCTCCAACCACGAGGCTGATCTCACGATTCGGAATTTTATTGAGAGTATCTTCTAGCAATCCGTAAAACCCTTCGATTTCATCTTCTGTAGCTTGCGATGTTGGCGCGTAAACTTGGACAATATGTAGGTTACACGGTTTGCAACTCAGCTTTAGAGATATAATTCTGTCCGAGATCGGGTTGTATCCAAGAACGGACTTATTGATTGTGGGTGGAACTAGTATGCCGACGCCATGACTACTCGATGAATCAGCACCAGAAAAGTAAAAAGTATTGCCAGCTGATGTGGAAAAGTGACCATTTCCGCGCATATGCGTTTCACTGATGCCTAGGACACCTATATTGTGACATTCCATTTCTCTTTCTACGATGCAGAGTTTACCTGTTTTGATCAAACCTCTGACGTTCCAGGTTCCAATACGATGATGCGCACGTATCGAGATCTTATTTACGAATTTCTCGCCAGAAGCATTTCTCCCTTCTGAGGCCTGACGAAACACCTCATGGGGAGCTTCGGTAGTCCATTTCACACTAGCCAGCCCGGAAACTGGATAGCGCCGAGCGTTAGTCGGATTGCATGACAAGTCGCTATTCATTTGTGATCTTTCCATTGTGAGGGGGGTTTTCTTGGGAAAAATATTTAAGTGGTGGGTTCCCGCGTCCTTCCACTCTCAGTCTTTAAGAGGTCATTTAACTCCTCACGGCTCCTGTAGCCGCTTCGAGCCTTAGGTGACTTCGAAGTTGTCGGGTTAATTAACTGCCGCCCGATGCTCGGCATTGACTGTTTTACGGCCGGGTTAGGTCTTTCCCTGACCAACCCTCCTCCTTTTGCATCCGGGCTTGGGACCGGCAATGGCGGAGTTAAAATACACATAGAAAAATACACATAGAATACAATAATTAATTTTGGTGTCTTTTGTAAAGTTGTATTAGCTCAGTTGGGAATGGGAGGACTAAGGAAGTGGAAATACCCGGGATCAAGTCCCAGAAACCCTTTGTTATTTGGTAGATTTTAAACTTTCGCAATACGCATACTAATTAATGTATAAACAAACGGGTCTTATTTTTATTTTATTTAAAAAAAATACCGCTAAGGCTTAAGGCTAGGTTATAATCAGTTACTTTATCTTAAATTGATTTCGGATAAATAAATATTTTAAACAGCTAAAAAAAATGTATACTCTGTATGTTTGTGCTTACAAAAATCATAAATTACTCAATCAAATATCTTCAAATTTAACCACAATATAGAATTTTAATCTGAAAATGTTTTTACGTAATTCTTATTACGATATCTTTTACAATTAAGTGAAATGTCCAAACATATCATCATCTTCCTACCCTTATCCCACTCTAAGTGGGGTCGGGACAACATGTTATAAACATGCTGTCACATGATTTCGCTGCATCTTTACGACCGGCGTTAACTTACCTCTGTCGTATTTTACGAAACCTCGGTAATAAAGAGGGTGGTCTATTCTACTAAACCGGATACCACACGGCGAGTCGACTTACCTTAGTCGCCTTTTATAACACCTCGGTAAGAAATAAGATTGGTCTATTCTACTCAGCCGGATACCACACGGCGGGTCGACTTACCTTAGTCGCCTTTTACGACAACTCGGTAAGAAATGAGGGTGATACTATTTTATTCAGCCGGATACCACACGGCGTGGTGTTAAATTATCGTACATCAAAAATTTATACTTCGTATGTTTGTGCTTACAAAACTCGTAAATCACTCAATTAAATATCTTCAAATTAAATCACAATATAGCATTTTTATCTGGAAATGTTTTTACGTAATTTTTATTTTGATTTCCTTTACAAATAAGTAAAATTTTCTAACTTATATAAAATCTAATTTAGCTTGAAATGTTGCTTAGTAAACTAACATCGTCTGCGATTGGACAACAATTCTGTAACTACCCACTGTATTAATGCACGAGTGGTTTCATTGTAAGCCCGTATGCCCATGCATGCATGCATTGGCGTACGTGTTTCAGCATAACATAAATCCTTTTATAAACTCTTACATACAACAGTTCAATGTAGAATACATTTATACATATACTAGTTCTGCTTGCGGCTTAGCCCGTGAAATCGGTTTATTCAAATGAAATCTATACTAATATATGAAGCTGAAGAGTTTGTTTGTACGCGCTAATCTCAGGAACTACTGGACCGATTTGAAAAATTATTTGAGTGGAATATAGTCAATTTATTAAGGAATGCTCTCTATACTAATATATAAAGCTGAAGAGTGTGTTTGTTTGATTGTTTGAACGCGCTAATCTCAGGAACTACTGGACCGATTCGGAAAATTATTTGAGTGTAATATAGTCCATTTATTGAGGAATGCTATCTATGCTAATATATAAAGCTGAAGAGTTTGTTTGATTGTTTGAACGCGCTAATCTCAGGAACCACTGGACCGATTTGAAAAATTCTTTGAGTATAATATAGTCCATTTATTGAGGAATGCTATCTATGCTAATATATAAAGCTGAAGAGTTTGTTTGATTGTTTGAACGCGCTTATCTCAGGAACTACTGGACCGACTTGAAAAATTCTTTGAGTATAATATAGTCCATTTATTGAGGAATGCTATCTATGCTAATATATAAAGCTGAAGAGTTTGTTTGAACGCGCTAATCTCAGGAACTACTGGACCGACTTGAAAAATTCTTTGAGTATAATATAGTCCATTTATTGAGGAATGCTATCTATTCTAATATATAAAGCTGAAGAGTTTGTTTGTTTGTTTGAACGCGCTAATCTCAGGAACTACTGGACCGACTTGATAAATTCTTTGAGTATAATATAGTCCATTTATTGAGGAATGCTATCTATAGTAATATATAAATGTGAAGTGTTTGATTGTTTGAACGCGCTAATCTCAGGAACTACTGGACCGATTTGAAAAATTCTTTGAGTGTAATATAGTCCATTTATTGAGGAATGCTATCTATTCTAATATATAAAGCTGAAGAGTTTGTTTGTTTGTTTGAACGCGCTAATCTCAGGAACTACTGGACCGACTTGATAAATTCTTTGAGTATAATATAGTCCATTTATTGAGGAATGCTATCTATGCTAATATATAAAGCTGAAGAGTTTGTTTGATTGTTTGAACGCGCTAATCTCAGGAACTACTAGACCGACTTGAAAAATTCTTTGAGTATAATATAGTCCATTTATTGAGGAATGCTATCTATGCTAATATATAAAGCTGAAGAGTTTGTTTGATTGTTTGAACGCGCTTATCTCAGGAACTACTGGACCGACTTGAAAAATTCTTTGAGTATAATATAGTCCATTTATTGAGGAATGCTATCTATGCTAATATATAAAGCTGAAGAGTTGTTTGATTGTTTGAACGCGCTAATCTCAGAAACTACTGGACCGACTTGAAAAATTCTTTGAGTATAATATAGTCCATTTATTGAGGAATACTCTCTATACTAATATATAAAGCTGAAGAGTTTGTTTGATTGTTTGAACGCGCTAATCTCAGGAACTACTAGACCGACTTGAAAAATTCTTTGAGTATAATATAGTCCATTTATTGAGGAATGCTATCTATGCTAATATATAAAGCTGAAGAGTTTGTTTGATTGTTTGAACGCGCTTATCTCAGGAACTACTGGACCGACTTGAAAAATTCTTTGAGTATAATATAGTCCATTTATTGAGGAATGCTATCTATGCTAATATATAAAGCTGAAGAGTTGTTTGATTGTTTGAACGCGCTAATCTCAGAAACTACTGGACCGACTTGAAAAATTCTTTGAGTAGAATATAGTCCATTTATTGAGGAATACTCTCTATACTAATATATAAAGCTGAAGAGTTTGTTTGATTGTTTGAACGCGCTAATCTCAGGAACTACTAGACCGACTTGAAAAATTCTTTGAGTATAATATAGTCCATTTATTGAGGAATGCTATCTATGCTAATATATAAAGCTGAAGAGTTGTTTGATTGTTTGAACGCGCTTATCTCAGGAACTACTGGACCGACTTGAAAAATTCTTTGAGTGTAATATAGTACATTTATCGAGGAATGCTATCTATGCTAATATATAAAGCTGAAGAGTTTGTTTGATTGTTTGAACGCGCTAATCTCAGGAACTACTGGGCCGATTTGAAAAATTTCTTGAGTGTAAGATAGTCCATTTATCGAGCTATAGGCTATATAACATCACGCTAAGATGAATAGGAGAGGAGCAGCAATAAAAAATATTGCGAAAACGGCAAAATTTAAAGCTTTCCTTACGTGCGCTAAGTAAACGATGAAAGTTATTCAAAAATCATGTATTACAATATTGTTCCCCTCTAAAAGTTTTAATAATAAAAGTCCGCGACAGCATATGTCTAGCTATTAAGGTTTACCAACTTAAACCATTTTTATGGATATCAAAATACTATATTACAGTTTTAATCTTTCGTTTTTAAGTAAACTGAAGTTATTGTGAGTAACTATGAGGGAATAGAGACATACTGTCCAGGACTTTTTTTGTAGTATTTCTGTAGATCTACAATTCTCTAGTACATTACTTTTGTGTATCTCTGCTGGTTTACGCGCCTTAACGGCAAGTACGCGGTTTACGGCAAGTTTTGTTTTAAATCATACTCGTAACATGTTTATAACATGTTGTGCCAACCCCACTTAGAGTGGAATAAGAGCAGGAGGATGATTAGATAGAAATTGTTGGAATGTATTTATTAAATGAGGCATTTCTTTGCATAAATCTATCTTACAAATGAAAAAACTGTCTAAAGACTGTATGTATGTCATCGATTATCTCAAAATCTACTGAACGGATTTTTGTATGGGTTTTTTTACAAGATAGTGTAATTCTTGAGAAAGGTTTAAATTTTATCTAAGTCCTCACACGGGTCGGTATTTACGCAAAAAATTGCGATACAATGATTTCTTCGCGGACGAAGTCTGAGGCGCAGATAATGCTATCCTTCTAATATTATAAATGCGAAAGTTTGTGAGTATGGATGTATGTTTGTTACTATTTAACGGCGAATCCGCTGAACCAATACCGATGAAATTTGGCACAATGATTCCTTATACACCGGAATAAAATATAGGCTATAGAAATCCTGTTAATTCTACAGGAATAGGATGACATTGAAAAGCGCCATTATTAAACTATCACACGAAAACAGTTCACGCAAACCAAGTTGCGGATAAAAGCACTTTATACATAAAAGACTTCAGGAATATAAATGTTTACAATGACAAATGGCAGAAATCCTTTTAAGAGATATTTCTAACCGAAATAAGCGTAAATAACGCAACATTTAGCGAAACACACGTGAAAATGGCACGATATATATGTAAGAAATTTATTAAAGACGTAAGCAACCAAGCATTGCCCATTTGACCCGATAAATTCATAAACTGACCAGGCTTTCCTATATCGTAGAAGCGGGGAAAACGTATAAACACATTAAAGGTCGACTCACACTATATTGAATGGTACTACCTTAAATTATACGAAACTAGCGGCCTGCCCCTGCTTCGCACGGGTGTAAAATAAAATGATTAAAATCGATCGAGTAGTTTTGATTTATTCATTACTGCCCGTGGCCCGCAAGCGTTAAATTTGGAGAAAAACAATTTGCCCAAGAAGATTTCCTGCTATCTTTGGAATATCTGAATTCATATAGCACATTTTTACTTATTTACTTTTACATTTTTCCTATGTATTTTATTTTTACAATTAATTACAGAATGTCTTTAAACAAACTCTTGAAAGAGCGACATCGCTGCTAAAGTCGAAGTGTTATAGGGCGAAGCGCGGCGTCCTCACGGCATTTTAAATCTGTAATATCTCCGAAAATGTTCACTTAAATTACATGCTGTAAACGGCCATATTGATCTATATTAAATCAACAATTTATTTAAGGTACTCAATTGGATAAGGATTAATGCTGTATTGTATAAAAATTGCTTTGAACATAAGGCATTTTTTTCGTAAAAAGTAAATGACAAAAAATGCTATTGTGGGTTATCCATAAGAGATAGACATATACAATCACGGACTTTTCTATAGACCTTTTCAGGGTGTACAAATACTTAGTACATTATTGTGATAAATCTCGTAGGGTTTAGCCTGCGTTTGCAATGTAAGGGGAAAAAAATGTAATTATTTACAGAAACCTCAAAAATTACAGTATTTCTCTACTCCGTATTGAATGTTATTATACGTACAAACCTTCCTATGGAATCACTCTATCTATTAAAAAAAAAACCGCATCAAAATCTGTTGCGTAGCTTTAAAGTTTTTTGCATACATAGGGAAATATGGACAAAGAATGCGACTTTGTTTTATAATATGTAGTGATTAGTCATCACGCTTTTATATCCGGGGTTCGCCATGGGCCAACATTTGTTGGCCATGACAACATGGGCCAACAACATACAAACAATTTGTTAGTTTTAGTCTGGGTTGATGTATTAGCCGTGTGGTATCCGGCTAAGTACAATAGACCACCCTTATTTCTTACCGAGGTGTCGTAAGAGGCGACTAAGGTAAGTCGACCCGCCGTGTGGTAACTGGCTGAGTAGAATTTACCAACCTCATTGCTTACCAAGATGTCTTAAAAGGCGTCTAAGGTAAGTTTACCCACCGTGTGGTATCTGGTTTAGTAGAATAGACCACCTTCTTTATTATCGAGGTGTCGAAAAATACGACTAGAGTAAGTTGACGTGAGAGCATTTAATATATTGAATTAAAAAAATATATGAAAATGACTTCTATCTGTCTTCTGCTATTTTACAACTAAGATATCCACAGATATCATTTGACTGTTTCCGGTTCTAGAACTAAACCAATAAGATTCATGATTTCTTAAAAATTCAGTATGTTTTAGGTACGAGAACGAATAGTACACTCTACATTCGCGGATTATAGCAAAATTCTCATTAGTATTGTATTATGGGCCTCCGCAAAGTAACGCCTTCTTCTTCTTTAACCGATGAACGTCCACTGCTGGACATAGGTCTCTTCATGAGATCTCCAGAACATACGATTTAGTGCCGCTTGGACCCAGCGGCTCCCCGCGACCTTTTTGAGGTCGTCAGTCCATAGGTCTTAGTAGGGGGTCTTCCGACACTGCCCTTTCCGTACCGCCTAATACTATAAATTAAAAAAAGCACTCCAAACATAGCTTACAGTTCTTAAAGTAATATAATACCTTTTATAAGTACACAATACATATGTACACATTTACGCCTTCCATTTTTTTTTTAAATGAACAGATATAACTTCGGTACGTCATTACGCCGGTATGTTCCGTGTAATGTGACTCCACCTTAATACCACAAGGGTTTCAACCGGAACAACATAAAAAGTAAACGTGACCAACAAACCACAGAGTAATGCATGCACAGAGGGCGCGTTTAGGAATTCTGAACATTTTTCTTTGCGCTAAGAATTTTAATTGTCCAGAATTGGTTATGCGCGGTTCGCTGAATATTCAGGTGTGGTGAAGCCTTTTTAGAGGATTTCGTTATTTACCTAGCGTGTTTTGGCTTAAAATATCTTTTTTAATACAAAATTTAAATGGGTATATCATCACCAATGCAGCGTCGCGATGTTCGCGAGTTCGATTCTCGTGGGCCAACATTTTCTATAAATGAATTTGTTGATCTTTTAGCCTGGATGTATATTTGTATTTAAGTATGTGTTTAAAAAATATATAAGTATATATTCACCAGTTGTCAGTCCATAAAACAAGTATTAAGTTACTTACTTTGGGGACGGACGACCGTGTGTGTAAGTGGCCCATATATTTATATATTATATCATCACTGTTTCACGACTAAAGGATACTCCTTGAATATGATAGATATAAAATATTCAATATGCAAACGCGGATTATAAAGAGGGTTTAATTATATTATAACAAGCTACACCCGCGACTGTGTATGCGATAACGTAAGAGACAAAATACCTTAAAAAGAAAGAAGACACAATAAAATTCCAATGGAAAAATGTTCATTAAATTCATTAAAGCAAAATTTGATACACTAAATTGAGTAGTTAGTTGTTATAAATAGAATTACACATCCGCATCAAACGCTTTGGCTCGTTTTTCCTTATGGATACGGCCAAAATATGGAATTCCCTTCCTGCAACAATTTATCCGGTCAAGCTGTGGTAGCCCAGCGGTAACACCGTGCGACTCTTTCGAGGAGGTCACTGGTTCAAACCCGGGCAGACACCAATAAGTTTTTCTGTTAAAACTTATGTGTCTAATTGATAATTGCAATTTATCACACGCTTTTCGGTGAAGGAAAACATCGTGAGGAAACCTGCATATCTCTAAAGAATTCTGGAGATATGTGTAACCTACCAATCCGTATTGGAGCAGCGTGGTAGGTCTTAGCTCCAATCCTTCTTTCCACAAACGGAGAGAAGAGGCCTATTCCCAGCAGTGGGATAGTAACAGGCCGCTACTTACTTACTTACTTTACCTATTTATCCGGCCTTTTATAACTTACAAAGTTTTAGTAAAATGGTTAGCTTTATAGTAGTAAAAAAAAACTCACTCGCATATAATCAAACTGACTGGCCCGTTGGCGCAGTGGGTAGTGACTCTGCCTTCAGGACCGCGGATTGCGGGTTCGATTCCTGCAGAGGGCCAACATATTCTATAAACAATTTGTTGGTTTTTGAGCCTGGGTGTATATTTGTATTTGAATATGTATTTAAAGTTATATATGTATATATACACCAGTTGTCTGTCACCTATAACACAAGTATTAAGTTACTTTGGGGACGGACGACCGTGTGTGTCCCTTATATTTATTTATTATTTATTTAATCTATAATCGAAGCCTCTGTTAAAAATTACTCTGCATCTCAAGGGACATATCTGATATAACTCTGTATGAAGATTTATGCGATGCCCTTTATCTTGTACACGTCGCGTCGCACGTGTAAACATATGGGGACATGTTTGTAAAAATACATTTGAAACAGAAATTCACGGCTTGTATTTTATATTACACAAATATTGTACATATTAGCTACTAACGAGCTACATATATTCTGCAGAATTACACTAATACTAGCTTTTACCCGCTGTATACGCCTATTAGTGATCGGCGAACAAAAGCAGCAACTGCGGAATTGCTTTTATAAGAGTGCAGGCTTATTCAATTGTTTAGCCGGACGAATACATGGACCGAGAGGTCAATTGAAGATCAGCGCGGTCACCTTACGCACCTTTTTTAGCGCGCTGCGTTGTAACATATCGAAATATAGTACTTGCAATCTTTAAAGACTTTTATTGTACGAAAGTACTAGGTAGGACATACAGTGAAACATAGATATCCTACCTATCAAGAATTTCCTACATGTGAATTGTGGCGACCGGTGAAAAAGGACTTCGCATCGCAGCGCTGGGGCCAAAAATCAGCTAAGTGTTCCTTCTTATTCCTTTCAATTTTCAAAGTTCTCTATTCTTCCTTTAAGTTAATTTCCAGCCTGTGTGTCTAGTGTCTAATTTCAGCACTAAATCGTATTTTCTATATTTAATGGCTATATAATTTATTAAAATTAATCTGCATATTTCTTTGACCAAATAGTGCAAATAAACTAGAATATATTTGAGTATTACGTAAACGTTTACAATAAAACAATATATTAAACAAATTAATTAAAAATTAATAATATATCAAATATAATAATTTCATAGTGTTTTATCTTTGTTAATTGTGTTTTATTTACAGCATATTCTGTTCCGTGATAGTTATTACGTAGTCGTTTCAAAGCATTTTAATTTGCAATTACAGGTGCATCAGCTGACTTGTTATCAGTCGTCCCATTGTTTAAGCGAGCAGGTAACCGACCCGTGGCAGTGGCCGCTCGGGTTGAATAGCGAACCGGTTTTTTATACAAAGGAGTATCGTAAGAAATAATATCTATTTTAATTACACGTTATTAAAGACTTGATTTGTATCGTTCGTACAAGACGATTCGTAAAATCGCTTGAGGACACATTTATTACGCTGTTCATGTCATTTGTAATTGTTTGAATCATGTCTGACGCGAAATTAAGGGAACTTTATACTAAACGTAGCTCCGTTAAGGGCCGTTTAACGAAATTTAAGAACTTCTTAGCTACAGTTGAATCTTTAAAATCTATAAAGGACATAGAAATTTCGAAATTAAATTTTCAGTTAACAAAGATAGAAAGTTTATCAAATTCTTTTGAGGAGATTCAAGGTCAAATAGAGATTTTAAATTCATCAGAGTTGGATGATGAGCTTGAAGAACGCGATTTGATTGAGATGGAGTTTGCCAGTCTTATTGCAATTTCACAAAGCTTTCAAACGAAATACAACCAAACAAACACATCTCATGTTGCTGACGCTCATAACTCGTCTTCTTCATGCTGTCACGATCATTCCGGGATAGGTTTTAAACCCCCTACACTGCAAATAGGGAAATTTGATGGGAGCTATTACAAGTGGCTCGAATTTCGGGATTTGTACTGTTCGCTCGTTCATGATAATACGCGGATTCCGGTGCCCATCAAGTTTTGCTATCTTAATTCATACGTGGAAGGGGAGGCCGCTCGGGTGATAAGTAATCTCGAAGTCTCTGAAGAAAACTACAATAAAGCTTGGGAGTTGTTGCGCGACCGCTATGATAATAAACGATTATTAATTAAGAGCCATTTAAATGCACTTTTAAATTTTGAAATTAAATCTAGTGAATCGGATAAGGTACTCAGGTCTATTATCGATAATATTAATAAAAATTTGCGTGCTCTGTCTAGTTTGGGGGAGCCCACGTCTCATTGGGATAACCTTATTATTCATATCGTTTCATCCAAACTTTCTAGCCAAACGAGCATGAAATGGGAGGAATACAGGAACTCAATTTCCGAATCCCCTACTCTAGAGCAATTTACAAAGTTTTTAAAGGACCGTGCTGACATTCTCGAAACTTACAATCACAATAGGCCCCTAGGTGACAAAATCTCACATAGCAAAATAAATAATTCTAAATTTACTAAAAGGAATCAATCACAAGCTAATTCATTTTCTGCACAGGTAATTAGCGACAATATTAGCGACAAAAATATTTGTGCTGTTTGTAGGGGACAGCATCACATCTACGACTGTTCAAATTTCAAATCTAAAACCATTGAACAGCGGCAGGGCATAGTATCTACATTAAGGCTTTGTCGCAATTGTTTGCGTTCAGGGCATAATGCTTACACTTGTCGTTTCGGATCTTGTCGCAATTGCAAAAAACGGCATAACACTTTACTTTGCAACAACAATCATCAACATGCCGTTCAAAGTAATACTACAGACACTCTGTGCACCGTGACGTCCGACGTGCAAACAGATGTCACAGTTAATTTTGCAACAAATAATTATAATAAATTAACATTTTTATCTACCGCTCTAGTCGAAGCTGTCAATCCATTAACCGGTAAACGTGTATTAGCGCGCGTGTTACTTGACAGCGGTAGTCAGTCTAGTCTTATATCTAAGCAACTACAAGCTAGGTTAGACCTACAGTCTCTTTCTATGGAGCCTGTCAAGGTCATAGGAATCGGAAATTCTGCTTCTCACTGCGTAAAAGAACTTTGTTCATTTCAATTAAAATCGTTACACAGTGACTACCTTCTGAAGTTGACTTGTCCGGTACTGCCTGAGCTTACAGGTGACATTCCAAGGTCACTTATTAACTCGAGAGCGTTTACCATACCCAAGGGTCTTCAGCTAGCCGATCTTAATTTCTATAAGCCATCACCAATAGATGTGCTGGTCGGCGCTGATCTATTTTGGACTATAGTAGGTAGTGAACGTTATTCTCTCGGTTCTAGTAAACCATTTTTAATAAATTCAGAATTTGGCTGGATTTTATCTGGTTCATTATATTTACATTCTAGAATTTCGAATATCCATTGCAATTTTTTAACATCTACCTCAGAAGAAGAAAATGTCAATAAGCTACTGAGCAGATTTTGGGAGCTAGAAGAGCTGCCACAAAGGGATTTGCTCAGCGAAGACGAGAAAGCATGTGAGCAGCACTTTAAGACTTACACTTCTCGTGATTCTTCAGGTAGATTTTGTGTGCGCTTGCCTCTCAAAGACTCACCCGACTGTCTGGGCAACTCATATATAATGGCCAGAAAGCGATTTTTCAATTTAGAAAAACGATTCAGGGCAAACCCCGAGCTAAAGGCTCAATACGTTGAATTCATTAACGAATATCTAAAATTAGGTCATTGTTCTATTCTAGATCAACAAAGGCTAGATCCTTCGTATTTTTTATGCCATCACGCAGTATTTAAACAAAGCAGTGAGTCAACCAAATTACGTGTGGTGTTTGACGCATCTGCTCGCACTTATTCTGGTGTCTCGGTCAATGATCTGCAGCTGATTGGCCCTACAGTTCAAGACTCTCTCTTCTCCATTCTTCTACGCTTTCGTCAACATAAGTACGTGCTGACAGGTGACATCGAGAAGATGTTTCGTCAGATTCAAGTGCACGAATCAGATCGTAATTTGCAGTTAGTTTTATGGAGAGAAGACGAGTCAAGGCCTCTTCAGACGCTAAGACTTAATACGGTGACTTACGGTTTCGCAAGCGCCAGTTATTTAAGCACGAAGTGTATTTGGCAGCTAGGAGAGGAATGCGAGGATGCGACAATTAGGAAAATCATTCAACATGATTTTTATATGGACGACTTGCTAACAGGCGCGGATTCGTTATCACAGTTGCAATATATTTTAAATTCTATTATAGCCGTTCTGCGTTCGGGTTGCTTTCCTATTCGCAAGTTTAAATCAAATGCGCCCTCTATTTTTGATGACATAAAAACAACAAACCCCCAAGAAACGTTAACACTTAGCGAGTCTACGAGCACTTTAGGTTTACAATGGAAGCCGTCATCCGATACATTACACGTATTAACAAATATTCCAAATGATTGCGGTAACCAAAGTACAAAAAGATCAATTTTATCATCAACATTCATTTAAGGTTTTAGATCCTTTAGGTCTGCTTAGTCTGTGTACTATTCGACCTAAGATGCTCATGCAGGAACTTTGGCGTCGAAATATCGCATGGGACGATCCAGTTCCTTTCGATTTACAGAGCTACTGGAACGAACTAAAACGAGAAATATTAAATTTACAGTTGATACAAGTGCCTAGGTTGGTATTATGCGATTCACCCGTATATATCGAACTGCACACATTTTGTGACGCAGCCATATCAGCCCACGGAGCTTGTCTTTATTTAAGATCAATAAGTTCTGATCAAACTATATTTGTAAAATTACTATGCGCAAAATCGAAGGTCAACCCCAGCAAGCCTATAACCATCCCGCGACTGGAGCTACTAGGAGCGTTACTGGCAGCTCGGTTATGTAAATTAGTAATAGATTCTTTGCGCTGTAAAATATCGCGATGTGTACACTGGTGTGACTCTAGTGTTGTTCTAGGGTGGTTGCATACTAGCCCAAGCAAACTAAAAACCTTTGTGGCCAACAGGGTTGTCGAAATTTGCGAAACTACTGCATCAGCCGATTGGCGTCACGTGCCCACAAATGACAACCCTGCTGATTTAATTTCAAGGGGTACGAGAGCTAGCCATCTTCAGCTATCGGAGTTGTGGTGGTCAGGTCCAAGTTTCTTGACTGCTGCTGAATCTCAATGGCCAGTTTTCCCCAAAGACGACGTACACGATTTGCCCGAAGTTAAGTCACACTTAGTTCAAGTTCAAGAACCTATAATATTATTTCAGAGATTTTCTAATTTTATGCGGATTAAACGATCATTTGCCTATTTGCTTCGATTTATACACAATTCTAGATTTTCTAAAAATAAACGTAACGGTATTCTTACAGTAGATGAGTTAGCTACGTCATTTAATTATCTTTGTAAGTTTGCTCAAGTTCAGTCATTTCCAGATGAGTATGATGCTTTAAAGAAAAATCGACCAGTCTCAACTAAGAGCAACCTTCAGTCTCTTAGTCCATTTTTGGATAAAAATGGTGTTATGCGTGTCTGTGGTAGGTTAAATAGTTCAAATTACGACTATGATAAAAAACACCCCATTATTTTCCATTCTGAGCATCACTTCACATTACTTCTCTTTCGGTACGAACATATAAGACAGATGCACGCGGGACCTCAGCTGTTGTTATATACAGTACGAAATTACGTATGGCCAGTAGGTGGTAGAAACCTCGCAAGACGTACAGTGCGCAGTTGCGTACGATGCCGACGCCTGCAAGGTAAAGCCATAACACCGATGATGGGTCATCTTCCATCACAACGTATAACGCCTGCGTTTCCTTTCGAAACTACGGGAGTGGACTTTGCAGGTCCATTTACTATTTTAAATAGGAAGGGTCGAGGCGCAAAAACTTCCAAGTGTTATCTGTGCCTTTTCGTTTGTTTTAGGTTTAAGTGCGTCCATCTGGAAGCAGTGACTGAATTGTCAAAAGACGCTTATATTATGACTTTGCGGAGATTTATCGCTCGACGAGGCAAGCCGTTGGAAATTTACTCTGACAATGGTCGCAATTTTGTTGCTACTGCTAAGGAAGTGGCTAACTTTTTTAAAGAAAACTCTGACTCTCTATCCGATTTTGCTGCTACCGAAAACATAAAATTTCATTTCATTCCGCCTTACGCTGCTTATTTCGGTGGCCTGTGGGAGAGTGGTATCAAGTCAGCTAAGCATCATATTAAACGTGTAATTGGTGATTTAAATTTAACGTACGAGGAACTCTCTACACTATTCACGCAGGTGGAAGCTATCTTAAATAGCCGTCCCCTGTATCCCATGTCTTCCTCTCCTCACGATCTTCTTTCCCTCACTCCAGGGCACTTTCTGATTGGCCGGCCGTTGACATCGCTTCCGGGTCCTGATCTTCGTGAAGAGAATTCCAGCCACCTCCAGCGCTACGCACGCATCGAGCAAGCCCGCCAGCACTTTTGGAAGCGCTGGCAAATTGAGTATATCAGCGAGCTGCAGCAGCGATCAAAATGGCGCAAGAATCATGACAATAATCTTCGTGTCGGAGACCTTGTTATCATCAAGGAGGACAACAGTCCCCCTCTTCAATGGAATATGGGAAGAGTGACGCATCTCTATCCGGGTATCGAAGGTGTAGTCAGAGTCGCCGACATCGTAACACGTAGGGGCCAAGTGCGACGAGCACTCACGCGGATATGCCCGTTATTCTCAGACTCCGAGTTGAGATGATTACTTGAATACCTCGGGTATTCCAGGGGGGGAGTTTATGTATACGCCTATTAGTGATCGGCGAACAAAAGCAGCAACTGCGGAATTGCTTTTATAAGAGTGCAGGCTTATTCAATTGTTTAGCCGGACGAATACATGGACCGAGAGGTCAATTGAAGATCAGCGCGGTCACCTTACGCACCTTTTTTAGCGCGCTGCGTTGTAACATATCGAAATATAGTACTTGCAATCTTTAAAGACTTTTATTGTACGAAAGTACTAGGTAGGACATACAGTGAAACATAGATATCCTACCTATCAAGAATTTCCTACACCCGCAACTTCGTTTGCGTGGACTGTTGTAGCGTGATAGGTTGATAATAGATGGCGCTTTTCAATGTCATCCTATTCCGATAGTAGAATTATTGGGATATCTATAGCCTATATTCTACCTTGGTATATAAAGAATAAATGTGCCAAATTTCACTAATATTGGTTCAGCGTATTCGCCGTGAAAGGGCCAGCAAACACATGTCCATATTCACAAACTTTCGTATTTATAATATTGGTAGGATGTGAAGAAAAAGCAGACAAAGACAAAGCAAGAACCGATGTATATACCCGTACAAGATAGTAACGACTTTAGGTAATTAGTTATAAGTATTATTTTGGAAAGAGCAACCGCCGAGTTTCTAGCCATCTCTTCTCGGTAGGAACAGCTTTCTGAACCAGCTGAAGAGTTCACGATTCAAAAGCTAACATGTTTACTTTATAAAGATTATTTTGAATTTAAATTGAATAAAATAATTAAAAATTACGAGCCCGGAATATGAAATATGAAAATCATAGTTAAAATAGAAGAGTACTGCAGAATGCTATTTATTTTAATCACAAATAAATATTGTTTTTTATGAGTGTCCAAAACTATGAAGGTTGAATGTTCAAAGTAGCTTATAAATTAATTAATTGTAATGCCATTTTCGCCAATCGTTGGATTTTTGTATATAAACTTAATTTTAAATAATAATAATAGGCGTTACTTTGCGGAGGTCCATAAAACAAGAAGTTATTATAGAATTTTGGATTTAAGTAACGGTTTGATACTATCCCACTGCTGGGCATAGGCCTCTTCTCTTCGTTTCAGGACAGAAGGGTTGTAGCTAAGACCTACCACGCTGATCCAATGCGGATTGGTAGGTTACACATATCTCCAGAATTCTCGAGAGATATGCAGGTTTCCAAAATGTCTTCCATCACCGAAAAGCGTGAGATAAATTGCACATATCAATTTAGACGTATTGAAAATGTGCAATAATTTTTCAAAATAGGTTGCTGTGATTTTTCACAGCACTATATTAATACAATGTAAGTAGCTGCCAAGTCTTGCAGAAATTTATTCATCTAATGTTGGACGCTGCCAAGAAAAGCAGCAATTTGTCAATCTTATGTTAATTGCGGCCACGAATTGCATTGCCTTCGTAATTCAATTCAAATTCAAAATGTTCCTTATTCCAAAAAGACTGTGAACAAGTATTTTTGAATCGTCAACGCCGAGTTCCTATCTGGTCCTTCTCGGTAGAAGCAATTTTTCAAAACAAGCATTGGAATTGACGATTCAAAAGCACTTGCTTAAAAAATTTCTTAAAAAAAATTATTTGGACTAAATATTTATTTTAAATATTTTAATTGATTCTACGAGTAAAACTAACTTTGTCACTTACAAAATACCGTTACAAGGCAATCTCTAAAAGTAGCGGCCTGTTATTATCCCACTGCTGGGAATAGGCCTCTTCTCTCCGTTTTGGAGAGAAGGATTATAGCTAAGACCTACCACGCTGCTCCAATGCGGATTGGTAGGTTACACATCTTTAGAAAATTCTGGAGATGTGTAACCTACCAATCCGCATTGGAGCAGCGTGGTAGGTAGGTAAGTTTTTTGACAATGTTTTCTTTCACCAAAAAGCGTGTGATAAATTGCAATTATCTATAAGACACATAAGTTTTAACAGGAAAACTCATTGGTGTCTGCCCGGGTTTGAACCTGTTACCTCCTCGAAAGAGTCACACGGTGTTACCACTGGTCTATCACAGCTCAGGGCAATCTATACTCGGTAGGAAACTAGAATTTTACAAATTGATCCGTAGAACATCCAAATAGAGAAACAAATGTTACTAATAAATCCAAGTCGTATTTTGCGAGTATCGTTCCAGAATCGAATGGAAAAACGAGTAAAAACTTGGAAGCTCCAACTAGGATGGTCTAACAATAGTAATCGATTCTGTTCCGAGCCAATTACTTGATGTATCGATTAATGCAAATTGCCGTTGAAATTCGGCGCAGCGCTTTTTTTGGGTACTTTTTTCGTACATTAACTTCATGATGTCAATTAACATAAGTCCTTTTAGATTATAGTGGTATTTTACACTTTGGAAAACTGTTCAGTATTTTTTAAAATAGACGTTCGTATGGAATAAGTAACATGAAATTTATTACAGTCTTTAGCAAAAGACTGTAATAAATTTCAAAAGCAGCCGTTTTCAAAAGGCAACCCATTCAGCAACGTCTTTTATATTATTGACCTAATTATTTGAAGGATGTTGTATTTGAACATTTTTTATTATACAGGAAAAAACCCCTTATGAGTACCTCCGCCCAACGGGGACAGGCGGCGGTTATGTCGGACTCACACCGACTAAATCGACCTATGTCCTCCACCATGCTGGTGGCAAGGATAGGGTAGCGTTGTACACATTGCCCCCATTTCCGCCAACAGCCGCTCTGATCCTAGAGACGCCTCCTCCGAGTAGGGACCTCTCAAAAAAGAAGCCCCCCTCCGCTAACCGGTGCATCGGGAGCACCAGATGCACGGACCGCCTCGGGGACCTGTCAGCCAGGTATACCCGATACGATATACCCCTTTCGGAACGCTTGAAGGGGGACCTTCGACCTATTAGGGTGGCAGACGATGGTTTTAGGCAGGTCGATTAAACCTGGTCTCAGTAGCAGCAGATTGGTTCTAGAACAAGAGTTCCCGGAACCGCTCTGCCGTCTCCCTTTGCAGAGCAAAAGGAGAACATCGCTGCCTACGATCGCTTTCTGCCCAACGTGTATGTTACGTCACGATTGACAAGGAGAGACCGCGCCCCAATTGGGGGCCCAGCGCCTTGGTGGCCGTTTCCCAATTTTTTATAGAGGTTTTCTTCTCGCAACCCGAAGTTTCTCGTTCCCATTGCTGGGCTTCCGGGTTTTGCCGAAGGTGGCCGAAAACCATGTCTTGCCAGACTTAAAGCAAGCGCAACTAAACCCGTCGCCTATTAGATATCCTCCCCCCCCCCTGAGTTCCCGGCCTATCTATTGCCCTCTGCTAATTAGAGGGACAACTGGATTGGCCACCCCACAATGGTTCATTCACCATGACTAAGAAATACATATTAGAGTATTCCAAAGACCTGCCCAGGGTGCACCACGAGGAGGCCGACCACTTTGGCACCCCGTATTTTAACATGTTGTAACATGATATTACCATTATTTTTGGAATAAATCGGCTTTAAGCACGATACTTAACAGTATGAATACGTAGAAACATTAACAATCCAATTAAAAACTACCAAAACTTTCGGTGTTTGTTTCCACGTACAACTTTACGAAGCTCTCCTTCATAAGTACTGCATTTTGGTTTAAAACTTTTCTAACGAGTTTCGCGAGTACAACGTATAAACTGTATGCTGTAATATCAAAATCTACCTTAACCTGAGTACGATATGCAATTTACATAATTTATACTAATATTATAAATGAGTACTACAGCCGGGTAGAATAGACCACCCTCATTTCTTATTGAAGTGTCGTAAACGGCGAGTAACATAAGCTGTCCCGCCGTGTGGTATCCACCTAAGTAGAATATACCACCCTCATTTTTTTACCGAGGTGTCGTAAAAGGTGACTAAGGTAAGTTGACCCGCCGTGTGGTATTCGGGTGAGTAGAGTAACCTATCTTATTACTTATCGAGGTGTCGTAAACGGCGACTAAGGTAAGTTGACCCGCTGTGTGGTATCCGGCTAAGTAGAATAGACCACCCTCAATTCTTACCGAGGTGTGGTAAAAGGCGACTTAGGTAAGTTGACCAGCCGCGTGGTATCCGGCTGTGTTAGAAAATACCACCCTCATTTCTAACCGAGATGTCATAAGAGGTGACTAAGGTAAGTTGACCAGCCGCGTGGTATCCGGCTGAGTAGAATAACCCACCCTCTATCTAACCGAGGTGTTGGAGAGTCGTCGTTTGGGTATAGGATTCTATAATAATATTCCGCAATCAATTTAAGCTTTGCCATTACAGCAGTTTAAAAATAGGCTGTTACAGAAAGCCTCTGTACCGTTGAGGATTACTAAAATGTTGCTTGCTGGCTCTTCTCGGTAGGAACAGCTTTCCGAACCAGCAGTAGAGTTGACGATTCAAAAGCACTTGTTAACAAGTTTACTTGAATAAAGAATAATTTGAATTGAATCGATGGTTTTTGATTAAATTCCAGTAATAAGGCGACCAACCCACCAGACCATAGAGACATTTAATTTAGCTTTAGTTTATTTCTACGCGGTCAAGCGAACGTTTCCAGTTGTTATCGTTAAGGAATGAATGCAAACTTTGGCAATTCCTTGCTCTTATCAGATTGAACCGGGTTCAGCTGTTAATTAGTTTGTTGAGAAGTTTTTTCCTCAGATTTACGTTTGGTTAGTTTAATGTGTTTTATTAATTAGTTAAATAACTTATGATTCTTTTTTTCCTAACCGAATTGTGGCATCTAACTGAGTAGTATATTCCGCCCATATTGCCCGGAAACCCAGCGATGGGGACGGGGACCTTCGGGTTACGAGGAAGAAAACCTCAATAAAAAATTACCCGATTGGGGCGGAAACGCCCACCACAGCGTAGGGGTCGGCGGAGGGGGGCGGTGGAGCGGTTCCGGGAACTTTTGTTCTGGATCCAATTTACTGCTGGCGAATTCAGGTGGTAGTGACTTGCCTAAGCCCATCGTCTGCCACCCTGTCAGGGGATCTTCAGACGTTCTGAACGGGGTATATCGGGCTTACAGGTCCTCGAGGCGGTCGGTGCATCTGGTGCTCCCGATGCACCGGTTAGCGGAGGGGAGCTTCGCTTTCGAGGGGTCCCTACTAGGAGAAGGTGTTTGTTCTCTGGGATCAGAGCTGTCGGCGGGGATGGGGGCAATATGTACAATGATACCCTGTCCTTGCCATCGGCAGCGTGGTGGAGCACACAGGTCGTTTAAGTCGGTGCGAGTTCACATAACCGCCGCCTGTCCCCGTCGGGCAGCGGTACCCATAACGGGATTTTCCTGTACTAAAAAAAGGCTACAATTCGTAAAATACCTAGCCTCATTATGTTAGAACATGTGCTGACCTCACTTAGAGTGGGATAAGGGCAGGAGAATGATGAGAATAATGAAACTGAATAATAGCAAATTGCAAAAAATAATATTACTATTACTATTGTATTATGGATACAGTAAAATATTGTATTTTTTTTTTAATTTTCATTTCACGTTGAACGCAGTCGCGGGTAAAGTTTGTATTTTATTGAATCGAAAACAATTTTCCATCGCGCATCACCAATTGGTAGCAATTACGAATAATAACTGTTTGAGTGATTTCAAATAAAGTAAAAGAAAAGTTGAAATTCGAGTTTCCCCACTTTAAGTACGTCTGAATATTATTTAGCTATGGTGGCTGTATATTACACCGAAGCGTAGCAAAGATCATTTTATATTAATTTTAATATTTATTAAAATTAGTTTAAAATATGACCTTTGAAAGATGCATTGCATGCAGCTTGATTTTGCGGTTATAAAAAGTGAACACATAATTTATTTAAATAGCCCCTATTTTGCGGAACCCTCTATAACAAAGATAATATAGGTATTCAAATTCAAAATATTCTTTATTCAAATAAACTTGTAAACAAGTGCTTTTGAATCGTCAACTCTAATGCTGGTTTGGAGAGCTGTTTCTACCGAGAAGAGCCAGTGAGAAACTCGGCGGTTGTTCTTTTTAAAATAATTCCTAAAATTAGTCGCATTTAGTCATTACTGTCTTCTAGAGAGTCATAGAGTTATATCCACGCATTTTTGTCGTCTAAGTAATCCTCAACAGTATAGTAGGCTTTCTGTATCAGCCTCTTTTTAGCAATGTTTTAAAGTGCTGTAATGGCAAAGCTAAAATTGATTGCAGAATTTTATTATAGAATCTTATACCCAAACCCACAAACGACTTACGTACTTTTGCAAGGCGCAAAGCAGGAGCCGCAAGCTTATGTCGGTTCCTATTTTGTCTATTATATACATAAACTACTTTTTTATAAATTCGTATATTTTATGTACAAAAATATTTTTTTTAATATATAATCGATTATCGCTGATAGTAAAGAGCAGACATAATGAAGTTGGTACATTACGGTGTAATTAGACTTCACAAAGGCACAATGCAAAGAAGACGAAACTTGGCATCGCTTCATAAACTTTATGATTTTTTTCTCCCAACGCCGGTATATTTAAAGTTCTACCCTCTTTTTTGTCGTCAACGCCGAGCATTGTTGTTTATAAGAGTCGAGTTAACTCAACGCCGTTTTAAGATGAAAACCGTGTCCTTGAGTTAAATAAAAAGTGATAAAGTTGCTCTTTGTGAAGTTTCTATGCGATTAAATCTAATATTTTATTATTTATGGCAAACTATGCTTTTAGCTGACAAAGTCCCATAAGTCGCGAGATACAACCTTTCTGTCTGCTTCCTTTCGCTTATAGCTTGGCTTCAATAACTTAGCTTCAAACAACGCCACCAAGTGTTGGAATAATCTGCCACCACCAATACGTAATGTTAAATCTGTAATTACTTTTAAACTTAAATAACGATGATGAGGAGGATGAAAGAGGATGAGAAAATGGATTATTTTAGCATGTTTGTTACTGCAGTGTATAAGAAATAATCGTGCTTATATTCATCAGTATTGGTCCGGTTTATTATTCGTGAAAGCATAACAGACAAACAGACTTTCAGATTTATAATATTAGCAGGTCATCATCATTCCCCTGTCCCTATCCCACTCTAAATGGGGTTGGCACATGTTATAAACATGTTGTCACATGATTTGGCTACGTATTTTACGACCAGCCACCTGACGTCAAATTAATTTATTCGCATTTAATGACACCTAGGTAAGAAATAAGAGTGGTCTATTCTACTCAGCCAGATACTTATATCTTTAATATTTAAATGAGTTTGTATGTTTGTCATCTTGTATGTGTGTACATATATATTCGGAATCTGGGAAACGGCTCAAATAATTTTCCTGAAATTCAGTATGTAGGGAGTTTTGGGGGCAAAAAACGATCTAGCTAGGTTTTATGTAAAAAAATCGTTTTATCCCTTTCTTTAGGCATTAAAATTTATATTGAATATAAAACACTATTTTTGCGATAAACTGTCAGTCAGACAGCGTAGCTTATTCGGGGAACGGGCAGTCTGGAGAACTGAAAATATCTAGGATCGATCCCAACTACCTAATTATTTTTTGATTCAAAAGTAATAATAAAATTATTTTGCTATAATCCGTGATAAAGTAAAATAGAAAATATATATAATGCTAAATGTAGAGTATATATAATGCTAAATGTAGAGTATATATAATGCTAAATGTAGAGTATATACAATGCTAAATGTAGAGTATATATAATGCTAAATATATATAATGCTAAATGCACTTTGGTCGTGGAGTCTATCTCCTGATGATGCTTCGGTTGCGGGGCGAAACGATTGTTGAGTTTGTGATAGTGAACGTATATAGTGCTTGTGTATTGTGGTGGCGGTGGTGGAGGTTTGTGCATGTGTTTTTACGAATCCTGCATATATCAGGTATGATAACCGATTGTCCACTCTACATTTAGTATTATATATATTTTCTATTTTACTTCATCGCGGATTATAGCAAAATAATTTTATTATTACTTTTGTATTATGGATCTCCGCAAAGTAACGCCTAATTCTATAAATTATTTTTTGATTTTTTTTTAGTCTTTTATTTTTTTTAAATTTACCGAGTAAGACTTGGTGAATCGGGTACTACGTTATAATATCTGTAAATATGGATATTATTTTGTATAATTGAATTTAAGGCTTTTTTTCACATAGGATAAGGCGGTTATGCGTGTTGTGTAAAACATGTATTTTCTCGTTTTCCCTTATCAATCCTATCCTATCAAATCTATCAAGTAAATGGACAGAAGCAATAACAGTGAATCAGTTATGAGTAAGCATATAGAATAAATCAGCATCCGCACAAATCGAGTGTCCGCGGCGTCCCTCGTGCAGATAACAGTGTCATAATTCTTTCTACAATAAACTTTGAGATACGTACGCAGTTGTAGCGATTTCTCAACTAACCTTTTTTTTATTTTTACTTTATCTCGTGCAAAAGTAATAAATAAATAAATAAAAATAAATGTATCATCATCATCCTCCTGCCCTTATCCCACTCTAAGTGGGGTCAGTACAACATGTTATAAACATGCTGTCACATGATTTGCCTGCGTTTTAACGACCGGCCGCCTGCCTGACGTCAACTTATCTTAGTCGTATTTTACGACACCTCGGTAAGAAAGAGGGTGGTCTATTCTAATAAACCGGATACCACACGGTGGGTCAACTTACCTTAGTCGCCTTTTACGACACCTCGGTAAGAAATGAGGTTGGTCTATTTTACTCAGCCGGATACCACACGGTGGGTCAACTTACCTTAGTCACCTTTTAGGACACCTCGGTAAGAAATGAGGGTGGTACTCTTATATTCAGCTGGATACCACACGGCGTGAAATTTCCAAACATATATAAAATCTATCGTCATCCTCCTGCCCTTATCCCACTCTAAGTGGGGTCACACGGCGTAAATAAATATAAATATATGGGACACCAAAATGCGATCATAAAATTATGTTGCTATAATCCGCGATGAAGTAGATAGAAAATGTATATAATGCTAAATGTAGAGTGGACAATCCATTTACATACCTGATACATGCAAGATTCCACAATACACTAGCCTTGCGATTTTGTCGTGGAGTCTATCTCCTGATGATGCTTCGGTTGCGGGGTGAAACGATTGTTGAGTTTGTGATAGTGAACGTGTGTGTTTGTGTATTGTGGTGGCGTTGGTGGAAGTTTGTGCAAGTGTTTTTACGAATCCTCCATGTATCATGTATGAAAACTGCTTGTCCACTCTACATTTAGCATTAAACATATTTTCTATTTTACTTCATCGCGGATTATAGCAAAATAATTTTATTATTACTTTTGTATTATGGATCTACGCACAATTCTGTATATTATTTATCTCACGTATTTCGGTGAATGAATCACTTTTTTTATTCAATCTATCACGCGATTTTTATGAAGGAAAACATCGTAAGGACATCTTTAATCAGGAGAATTTAAAGTATACGTGTAGCCTGCAGATCTCATTAGCAAAGCGTTATGGGTTTAAGCTCCAACTATTTCAAAGAAGAGGACCCCAGCAGTGGGATAGTCACAGACTGCAACTTAACTTTACCATTATTTTAGTTACTAATTAATTTTACGTTATAAGAATTAGTGTCACAAATTTTTCCCGAATTAAAATGTTGAACATATAAGTAATTATTGTAAATAAACCATAAGATATAGAGACGTGTATTTGCAACAGCAACTGCGCAATCTCTTCAATAAGATTTACATAAAACCGTAATGTGCTATTAACTTAAACCTTCTTTAAAAATCGTAACTTTCAGTAAAAACCGTACAAATATCCGTTCAGTAGATTTTGGGGAAATCGATTACATACAGACACACAGCTTTTGGAAACTTTTTTGTAATATGTATAGAAGCTTAACTCCTCTAAATGGTTTCAAAATACATACCAGCTACACAATAGCGTTAGAATTAAAAATGGCGCCGATATCGTTATTTAACTTTCATAACCCTCGGCGTTAAAAATTAATGATTATTTCTTTTGATTATTCTGCTTTTTATGAATTTTTATCGAGTTATCTTCACGGGATTCGCTTCATTTGAAATTCCCGAAGTTAGAATTTTAAAACGCGATCTATTTGCGCTGCGACTTAGCTAGGCCTCGGATTTACATACCACATTTCACCCCTGCCTACCCAACGGACGGCTGATTTATGCCGCGTCGCCCCTGTCTTGAGATGATAACGTGGTCTAAATCATAGGCGGTAGCGTTTATTCTTATAAAATCTACATTACATATTACAGAAATTCAACACTGTGTGGTATCCGGCTGAATAGAATAGTACCACCCTCATTTTTTACCGAGGTGTAGTAAAAGGCGACTAAGGTAATTTGACCCGCCGTGTAGTATCCAGCTGAGTAGAATAGGACCACCCTAATTTCTTACCGAGGTGTAGTAAAAAGCGGCTAAGGTAAGTTGACGTCAGGCAGGCCGGTTGTAAAACCACGGCGCTGCATACGCTCGCAGACTGTCTAGCTTGGGTGGCTCAGTAGGCAGAGCTCGTGGCACAGGTGGGGCACGATCTCTCCTTGACTACCGTGGTTTGTGCCATGGTGTACGGGGAGAGATCGTGGTCAGCTATGGCCTCCTTCTGTGAGGACTTAATCTCGCGGAAGGAGGCGGCGGGGTGGATCTGGGAAGTCGAGTCCTGTGATCCTATCTGCCGCATGCGAGCGGGGCGCAGACGAGTCGCCGAAGCCCGTCGTATGCCGTCCTAACGGGGACCTCTGGGGGTCTCGAACAGGGTTTATCGGACGCCCATCTGAAAAGGTCCCCAAGGCTGTCGATGCATCTGAAGTTTCCGATGCATCGATGTGCGAAGGGAAGGGCCACTTTAAAAGAAGCCCCGACACAGAGGTGGCGCACACTGGGATTCAGAGTTGCTGCTGGTGGGGATGGAGGTAATGTGTCCGACGGTACCCTGTCTCCACCAACAGCGTGGTGGAGCACTGTCAGATTTTAGTCGGTTAGAGTCTACATATTTTTTAATAAAAATGAAAGTTTCTTGCCCTGTGTTTAAACTCACGATTAAGCTTTAACAGCTTATTATAGTCTACAATCGCTATATCCTATAAATTAGACCACACCAGGTCCCCATTCGTAGAGAAATAACGAAATTTTATTTTTCCCCGCATGTGACAGTTTCTCAATGTCTCTGAATCGAATTGATTTATTTTCGCCCCCAAATACCACCTAATTGATACGAGCGTATTTTTCTGTGCCCCAGGAGGTAGGGGGGTTTGTAGAGGGGATGAGGAGATGAAATTAGTTTTCTGTCCCATTTCTTGAAGACGTGATCGCCCATCATGTTTAGAGGGTAGGACGAATATTAATATTATGAAAAGTTTCCTTTGAAGTTATGATTTTGTTTATTAGTTCGATGACCTTAGTAGGGCACGTGTAGGAATATGTTATGAAAAATCTATTTCACATGTTCTCCTTTATACAAAAGTAATAATACAATTATTTTGCTGTAAATGTAACATTTTCTATAAATGAATTTGTTGGTTTTCGAGTCTGGGTGTATATTTGTATTTAAGTATATATTTAATAAATATATAAATATGTATTCACCAATTGTCTGTCACCCAAAACACAAGTATTAAGTTACTTTGGGGACGGACGACCGTGTTTGTAATTGCCTCATATATTTATATATATATTTATTTATATTTAAAATTAATTTGGAATTTTTTGGATTTTTGGGTTACATAATATGTTATGCCGTTGGAGAACCGTATAAATAAATAAAGTAAAATAGGAAATATATATAATGCTAAATGTATCTCTATCCGTTTTCATACCTAATACATACAGGATTCGTAAAAACATGCACAAACCTCCACCACCGTCACCACAATACATAAGTATTACACACGTTCACTATCACAAACTCAACAATCGCAAAGATTTGCGATTTCGTCGTGGAGTCCATCTCCTGATGATGCTTCGGTTGCGGGGCGAAACGATTGTTTCTATGTAGTGCTAATGTGTAGTGCATTATATATTTTTTCTATTTAACTTTATCGCTGGTTATAGAAAAATAATTTTACCTACTATTACTTATGTATTATGGATCTCTGCAAAATAACACCTAATTCTATAAATTATTTGTTCTCCTTAACTTAATCATTATTTAGATCGGCAATTAAAACTGTTAATCGTTACGCTTTGATAAACGACAAGATTAGTTATTGTATAGAACCGGCTATAATCACGTGTTATTCTATCGGGTTAGCCCGACTAGTTTCGAACCCATCCGGGGCACTTATTCATGAGCTCTTTACACGACGTTATCGCGGCGAGAACGGCGGCGGATGGGTTCGAAACTAGCCTGCTAACCCGATAGAATAAGACGTGAGTATAGCCGGTTCTATACAATAACTATGAATACTACTCACGATAGTTTAAAAAATGACTAGATTATTGCTATTACATAACAGGCAATGGATTCCGCCGTGTAATATCCGGCTGTATAGAAAAGACCACCCTCATTTCTTACCGAAGCATCGTAAAGAGCGACTAAGGTATGTTGAGCTACCGTGTGATATTCGGCTGAGTAGAACAAACCACCTAATTTTACCGAGATATCTTAAAAGGTAAGTGACTGTCAGGAAAGTCGAAAATAACTAGCCAAATCATGAACAACATGTTTATAACATCTTTTGCGGGACCACTTAGAGTGGGATAAGGGCAGAAGAACGATTTTACCTTGGTATATAAGTTTCAATTTTACCAAATTCCATCAAGCAAATCCACTAAAGCAATATGATTTATGATTTTATAAGTAGCGCATGTCTGAATATAAATAAATAAATATATGGGACACTTACACACACGGTCGTCCGTCCCCAAAGTAAGTAACTTAATACTTGTGTTATGGGTGACAGACAACTGGTGAATATATACTTATATAATTTTTAAATACATACTTAAATACAAATATACACCCAGACTCGAATACCAACAAATTCATTTATAGAAAATGTCGGCACTCGGCAGAAATCAAACCCGCGACCTGCGGAGCCAAAGGCAGGATCACTACCCACTGCGCCAACGAGTCAGTCAAATAAATAAATATATGGTCAAATAAATCAGTCAGTCAAATAAATAAATAATATAAATATAAATGCTAGTATACATAGTATATAATAGAAACAAACAGACACACAAAAAGATTTTTGCATTTAAAATATTAGAAAATGTTAACATGTTTGTGATGTGCAAACAAGTACAGAAACAAAATTCAAATTTCAAAGAGCTATCCCATAACTGTAAATTAATATTCCCGACTGTCTAAACCAGTGTTTCCCAACGTGGGGCCCACGACCCACAGGGGGGCAATTTGATGGTTAAGAGGGGGCAACTCGACACGAGTTTAAGCCTTTCGCCCTGGGCTATTTAAGTGCAATGCTAGATTTCGATGCCAAATTTAACAAAAAAAAGCAATTTCTTCTGTCTAAAACCTATTATTTAATAATATTTATTTAATAATATTTATATAATATTATTTCTTAAGTGAACAATTCAATTTTTAATATTAAAATTTATGTATGTTACTTAGGGGGGCAAAATAATTTTAAACGTGGGGCATGGGCCAAAAAAGTTGGGAAACACTGGTCTAAACTGAACTAAGTTGTAATAACAAACGTAATATGTGAGTTAATTCAAACAGGTTAAACTTTGAAGGTAGAGGTAATTTACAGTAGTGTAAAAACTTCACCCCGTCTGCACCACTTTTACCCCCTCCCCCCCAAAGGTCCTTCTGCGAAATGTAACCGTGTTTCTAAAGCAATCTATATATATTTACTTAGCTACGTGGATTTTATCTTTGTCTTTATATATTTAAATGAGTTAATCTTGTATGTACATCATCATTCTCCTGCCCTTATTCCACTCTAAGTGGGATCGGCACAACATGTTATAAATATGCTGTCACATGATTTGGCTGCGTTTTTACGACCGGCCGCCTGCCTGACGTCAACTTACTTAGTCGTATTTTACGAAACCTCAGTGTGAAAGAGGGTGGTCTATTTTACTAAACCGGATACCACACGGTGGGTCAACTTACCTTAGTCGCCTTTTACGACACCTCGGTAAGAAAAGAGGTTGGTCAATTCTATTCAACCGGATACCGCTTCGCCCTATATTCGAATTTAGCTGCGATCGGACGGGTTTGTTTTTCACATGGCCAACTATATGTCGCTCTTTCAAGAGTAACCTTTTAAGTAAATATGTTTGTATTGTCTAATGACAAAAAAGCTGTGAATGGTGTATGTAAAGACATTCTGTAATTAATTGTAAAAATAAAATACATAGGGAAATATGTAAAAGTAAATAAGTAAAAATGTAGTATATGAATTTAGATATTCCAAAGATAGCAGGAAATCTTCATGGTATAGGGAAAGGGGAAGTGTTTTACTCAAAACGCATGTGGGCGACGGGCAGTAATGTATACAACAAAACTACTGGATAGATTTTAATCATTTTTTTTCACTGAGTGACATGGGCTATATTTTATACCGAGAAGCCGGAGCGTGCCGCTAGTATATACATAAAAGGTTAACTCATTTAAATATTAAAGATAGAGATAGTATATGTGATTTTATTAAAATTACCAAGGCACGTGATTAATTATATTATTATAACTAATGATACATAAAGCCAACGTGATAAAAGAAATAATATTTGATTGATTAACTTTCGCAGCTACGCGGAGATAATTAATTTGATTCCGTATACAAATACTGTTAGCGTGATATATAATAGGGTTACGGTGCGCAGCTGTGACATAGATCGATCAAAGTTTATTGTATTAGCTTTGTCGAACGTGGTTTTGTATCACCGTAATAACATTGCTTGCTAAACAAGTCATTTATTCAAGTAGACGTGCCTTAAGCAACGATGTCCATGTGGAAAAGAGGTAGACACTTTTGGCATACACGGGCTTTCATGCCATAGGAGCTCTGGTAGGCTTTTCCGTCATGGTTCTCTTAATGATAATCCATCAAAAGAGCTCTTGCCACCATCGACATTCCTGCTCTTCTCGAGCCTTCCGGGATATGTCGGGATGATGGCAAGAGACCAGACGGCTTGACGCTGGTTCCTTGGGAACGGGGACGGGCCCTAATGTGGGACGCAACATGCGTTGATACGTTAGCCTCGTCCCATATCAGGGAAACAGCGTCAAGACCTGGAGCTGCGGCGGAAATGGCCGAAACCGGCAAACGGCGAAAGTATGCATCTCTCATCGAGAGTTATATATTTGTGCCGTTTGCAGTTGAGACCCTAGAGCCATGGAGTCAAAGTGCAAAAAAAGTTTTATCCGTTTTAACACCTCGGTTGATTGCCTCTTCAGGTGACAAGAGGGCTGGCTCCTTTTTCGCACAAAGAATCAGCTTAGCGATTCAGCGCGGTAACGCTGCCAGCATTCTTGGGACCATTCCACGTGGGCATGATTTGTATAGTCCTAGCGTGTAAGTAATTTAAGATAGATATAACTTGTACATTTTTGCTGAAAAATTAAATATATTTTTTTAAAAGTAGACGTTACTTTACTTCAATTGTATTTATTTGTCAAGTCATTACCTAAACTAAAATTTTGTCGTGGAGTCTTTCTCCTGACGGTGCTTCGGTTTCGGGGCGAAACAATTGTTGAGATTGTGGTGGTTAATGTGTGCAGTGCTTGTGTATTGTTGTGTTATCGGTGTCGGGTAGTGCATGAGTTTTTACAAATCTGCATGTATCAAGCATAAGAACGAATAGTACACTCTACATTTAGTATTACATATATTTTCTTTTATTGCGGATTAGAGCAAAATAATATTCTCATTAGTTTTGAAGTTAAATGAAATCAAATGTGTCGCGGAGGTAATTTATTTGTTGTTGGTGATATTTATAACTTTAATGCCGTGTGGTATCCGGCGGGGTAGAATAGTTCACCCTCATTTCTTCTTTACTACACCAAGGTGTAGTAAAAGGTGACTAAGGTAAGTTGACCCGCAGTGTGGTATCCGGTTGAGTAGAATAGACCATGCTCATCCATACTAGACCAGTCTACAGAATGGTTTTAATTAAATGTAAGGGATATGCTTACATATAAAGCATATTACAAAATTGAAGATTATTGGAATGATAAAAATGCCTGGATTTGAAAATCCTTCTAGTTTCATACAAGACTGCGGTTTAATAATGTAAAATTGAAATTGATTTTAAGATTGACCGCTGAGTTTCTTGCTGGTTCTGTGGTTCTGGAACATGTGTAGTATTTGTGTATTGTGGTGGTGGTGGAGGTTTGTGCATGTGTTTTTCGAATCCTGCATGTATCAGGTATGAAAACGGATTGTCCACTCTACATTTAGCATTATATATATTTTCTATTTTACTTTATCGCGGATTGAAGCAAAATAATTTTATTATTACTTTTGTTTTTATTCTTAATGAAATAAATGTTTTGTGTGTATTTTTTAAAATATATAAATCCATAAAAATTGCACATATATATAAAAAGCTGGCATCAGAGCTTTGGAGTAACGACAAGTGCTTTATTTACTTTAAAAAAAAGCTTCCAAAAACATACGTAATTCTTAAGACGATAATCCTTTTAAAGCCGCTTGTTTATTTTGTCGGGCCACGCGCTACGCGTTTTACTGAATATCTGTGTACTATCGGCGATTATCGTTGATAGTGTGATCGTCTATAATCACAATCATCGGGCAATTGCCCAGATGATCATCCGTATTATCATACGATACATACAATCAAGCTGTGATAGCCCAGTAGTAGCACCGTGCACCTCTTTCAAGGAGGTCTAGGGTTTAAACCCCGGGCAAACACCATTGAGTTTTCTAGTAAAACTTATGTGTCTAATTGATAATTGCAATTTATCACACGCTTTTCGGTAAAGGAAAACATCGTGAGGAAACCTGCATATCTCTAGAGTTTTCCGGAGATATGTGTAATCTACCAATCCGCATTGGAGCAGCGTGGTAGGTCTTAGCTCCAATCCTTCTCTCTAATAACGGAAAGAAGAGGCCTATTTCCAGCAGTGGGATAATAACAGGCCACTACTTTACTTTAATTTTTACAAATCGTACTCCTAAAAGAGGGTAAACTTTAAATATATCGGCGTTAGGAGAAAATAAAACCCGAAAGTTTATGATGCGATGCAAAGTTTCGCCTTCTTTGCATTGTGCCTTTGTCAAGTCTTATTACACTGTCATGTACCAACTTCATGATTGCTCTTCACTATCGGTGATTATCGTTGATCGTGTGATCGTCTATAATCGGAATGATTATCGTAATAGTATCATACGATTGTATTATCCGTACTTGTAATTACACTACTATATAGCAAGGGGGCATAACCCTTATAATGCAACTAGTATAGTATTTAATTTATAGAATTAGGCGTCACTTTGCGGAGGTCCATAATACAAAAGTAATGAGAATATTATTTTGCTATAATCCGCGATAAAAGTAAATATGTGTAATGCCAAATGTAGATGTGTACTATTCGTTCTTATACCTGATACATGCAGAATTTGTAAGAAGAACTCATGCACTACCCGACACCGATGGCACAATAATACACAAGCACTGCACACATTCAACATGCTTTATGGTTTTGTCGTGGAGTCTATCTCCTGACGATGCTTCGGTTACGGGGCGAAACAATTGTTGAGATTGTGGTGGTGAATGTGTGCAGTGCTTCTTATTGTTGTGCCATCGGTGTCGGGTAGTGCATGAGTTCTTACAAATTCTGCATGTATCAGGTATGAGAACGAATAGTACACTCTACATTTAGCATTACACATATTTCCTTTTATCGCGGATTATAGCAAAATAATATTCTCATTACTTTTGTAGTATTAGTATTAGTTGCCGCTGTGTACCATATATTTATATTTTATATTTTTAAATATATTTGCACATTTTTCGTGGCCCAACCAGTATTAACGAATCTGTCACTCGATGTGTGGAGGCGGAATCCTTAAAAATTGCTTACTTGCACGAGGTTTTATCATAATATTTATCTTGCGCGAAATATTGTTTATAATTTATTCTTATAATATTTTATACATTATAAAAAATGTACTTCTTGTCCTTATCCCACTCTAAGTGGGGTCGGCACAACATGTTTTCCTCTTCCATTCTCTCCTAACATTCAAGTCTGGCTCTTCTGCTTTTATATGCATGTCATACCTCACACAATCCAACCATCTCTTTTCAGGCCTCCCTCTAGGTACATATCCACATTCAAATTTAACACTCGTTTGGTCACATGATTTTCATCCCTCATTACATGACCATACCATCTCAATCTTGCAATGTACATAAAATAATAATATTAGCGAGACTAAAAAGGTTTTGGTAATCAATAATTTCGTAGCTATATATTTTTTATCAAAAAAATAACATTGGTGTCTTAAACACAATAAGCTTTAATCTTACTACTAAAAATAGTTAAAATTAAAAGATTTCATTTAACTTAATAAATATATAAATAAATATATGAGACACTTACACACACGGTCGTCCGTCCTCAAAGTAAGTAACTTAATACTTGTGTTATGGTAGACAGAGAACTGGTGAATATATACTTATATATTTTTAAATACATACCTAAATACAAATATACACCCAGGCTCAAGGACCAACAAATACATTTAAAGAAAATGTTGGTCCTCGGCGGGAATCGAACCCGCGACCCGTGGAGCTGAAGGCAGGGTCACTACCCACTGCTCCAACGAGCCAGTCAACTTGCAATATATGTATGTGAAGGTGGAATCTTGCAAGTTAAATTTGACCCACTTCCCGGTGTCCAATTGAGCTGAAATTTTACATACTGGTCCAGTTCCGAACTGGTGGTAGAATCATTCTGTCGTTGGATTTTGTAGTGGAAAGTGTTGGTGCACAGTAAAGGGCCCGGCGTGATTCTCTAAACGCATTCGTTTATTTTAGTATTAATTTTAAATTGAATTTAGACTTAATTTCTAACAATACAGTAATTCCTCGTTATCACTATACTAATGTGAAAAGCTGTGATAGCCCAGCGGTAACACCGTGCGACTCTTTCGAGGAGGTCACGGGCTCAAACCCGGGCATACACCAATGAGTTTCTCTGTTAAAACTTATTTGTCTAATTGATAATTGCAATTTATCACACGCTTTTTGGTGAAGGAAAACATCGTGCATCTGCATATCTCTAGAGAATTCTGGGGATATGTGTAACCAACCAATCCGCATTGGAGCAGCGTGGTAGGTCTTAGTTCCAATCCTTCTCTCCAAAAAACGGAGAGAAGAGGCCTATTTTCAGCAATAGGATAGTAACAGGCCGCTACTGTATTTTTACTTTAATGTTCAGGAATATACCGAATCAAATAACTATACAGTAATTTCTCGTTATCACAATACTAATCAACTGTTTCATGACACCAACACGGTGGTAGGTCTTAGCTCCAATCCTTCTCTCCAAAAACGGAGAGAGGAGGCCTATTCTCAGCAGTGGTATAGTAGTAACAGGCCGCTACTGTGTAACACCATTACACCGACCCCACTTAGAGTGGGATAAGGGCAGGAGAATGATGATTTACTCAGTTAAATTTAAATACATACCTTGCGCAGAACATTTAAGGAAAATACTAGTGTATAAAATGAATATATGAAATAGACACGTCATTCTAAACCTGCATATCTCTAGAGAATTCTGGGGATATGTGTAACATACCAATCCGCATTGGAGCAGCGTGGTAGGTCTTAGCTCCAATCCTTCTCTCCAAAAAACGGAGAGAATAGGCCTATTTTCAGCAATAGGATAGCATCAGGCCGCTACTGTATTTTTACTTTAATGTCCATGAATATACCGAATCAAATAACTATACAGTAATTTCTCGTTATCACAATACTAATCAACTGTTTCATGACACCAACACGGCCGGCAATAAAATGGCGCCGCTCGCACTTCCGGTGAACAGGCATTAAAACATACATAAAGTCCTGTTATATCGTTCTATGTGCTTTTGCGATTTTATGTCTAGTTTTACGGTTTTGCGAAGAATAAAACAGCTTTTGCATGCAATATCGTATTTGAAATCGATTAATGAATTGTTTAGGATATCAAATATAATAAATTGTATCCTTACTAAAATTATAGATGCAAAAGTCTGTCTATCTGTTTGTAACGTTTTCACGATTAAATTTGGCAAAATTATACCTTATACACCAACTTATAATATAGACCATAGATTTTTTTTCAATTTTTTTTTATTTACGATGTCGCGTACAATTTATATATTACGGAAACTGTAATTAAAATGCGAATTCGATAGAAATATATTTTTAGCTTTAGCCACCACAGCAGCTTCAATTATCTATTAAAAAAGAAAGAAAAAAAATTGTATTACTATTATTATATTATTAGTATTATTTATAATTTAAGTCCGCGTGATTCCCTGCGAGAGAAGTTTAAGAAAACAGGTATTCTTACATTTGCTTCGCATTATATTTTAAGCAATTTAATTTATGTACATAAAAATATAAATAATTATAAAACGATAGGTGATGTATATAATAGACAACACAGGAACTGAGATAAGCTTGCGACTCCTGCTTTGCGCCTTGCAAAAATACGTAAGTCGTTTGTGGGTTTGGGTATAGGATTCTATAATAAAATTCCGCAATCAATTTCAACTTTGCCATTACGGCAGTTTAAAAACACTTTAAAAGAGGCTGATACAGAAAGCCTATACTCTTGAAGATTACTTAGAAGATAAGAATGTGTGGATATAGCTCTCTTTGAACCTGTACAAGATAGACTTAATGTAAATATTATTAAAAATTATATTTATAAAAGAGCAACAGCTGAGTTTCTTGCTGGTTTTTCTCGGTAGGAACAGCTTTCCGAACCAGCAGTAGAGTTGACGATTCAAAAGCACTTGTTTACAAGTTTATTTCAATAAATAATGTTTTGAATTTGAATCTAAAGGGATCGCGAGTGCAGCTTGTTCATATTAAAAAATATATACTATAAATTTACTTTTATCTTTTACTCAATTCACAGCTGTGAGGATAAAATAATCTTGAGTTATGCATTCTGAGCTCAGTCTAGACGTCTCTAAGACGGTGTACGACGTCCTCGACCAAGATTTATTGCTGTTTTGCGACTCAACATGATATTCCTTGAGAAGCATCTTCACATCCCAGACAGTCTATCGGTTTTATTTTACTGACAGATTGACAATGGCGTTTAGTTATATGGAATGATAAATTCTTTTCTCCTCTTGCGTTATAGTTAACGCTGCCCGTATTCTAAACTATGACCTAAAGGTTCATATATATATATATATATATTTTTTTTTCGGAATCTCTGATACGGCTCCAACGATTTGCGAAAAGTTTCAAGATATTTTAATACGCCGTGTGGTATCCGGCTGAATAGAATTGTACCACCCTCATTTCTTGCCGAGGTGTCGTAAAAGGCGACTAAGGTAAGTCGACCCGCCGTGTGGTATCCGGCTGAGTAGAATAGACCAACCTGATTTCTTGCCGAGATGTCGTAAAAGGCGGCTAAAGTAAATTGACCCATCGTGTGGTATCCTGTTTAAATAAAATAGACCACGCTTTTTCTTACCGAGGTGTCGTAAAATGACACGGTAACGTCAGGCAGGCGGCCGGTCGTAAAAACGCAGCCAAATCATGTGACAGCATATTTATAACATGTGCCGACCCCACTTAAAGTGGTATAAGGGCAAGAGGATGATGATAAGCTTATTTATAGGTATTTAATAATAATAATAATTCTTTATTGCATAAATATACGAACATGAATGTTGGTAAAACAAATTTTGTATCAGTATATTTAACCGATTAAGGCATGCAAAAATTATAATTAAATTCAAATTCAAATTCAAATTAAAAAAAAAATATTTCCAAACAGGTGGTTACATTTCTCAGATAAACTTAACTTAAGTAGATGCTAAATATTATAACTAAGTATTTAGATTAACTAGTAGTCCTCAAATTAGCCCTAAAACTAACTAATCCTGTATTTTAGGAGGCCAGTTTGCCTTTAACGTTATAAATATAATTATCCTTGTGAACAGAGTGGGATATTCTCAATTTAAAAGTTGTTCTATATCCAGATATTTTTTAGTGTGAAGCCATTTAATTAATACATCTTTAGCTGGTTTAGAATTATTAGATATTTAGTACATAATAAAACGGTTATATACAAGTATTTACATATTCCATCTATCGGATTACATAATGTAATAGGCACTTATAGTAATCAGAGCTTAATGAAGGGATCGGATGCATTTGTGACTAATTGGGTGATTTCAATGCAAATGAGTCAGGAACTATAGCTAACTGAAAATAATTTCACGTGTCCATATTGGTAATTAGGTCGTTAAGGTGATTATTCAAATATTCTGCATCGTGATTTTATATTAGAGGAAGCTGTGCCATTGATTTTCAACGTGTGGAAATTATGTCACAATTTTTTCCCTAGTTTTGAAATCCTGGCAGGTTTCCGCCCAGAAACCCCGGGCCAATGTGTTTTTTTATTACCACTTATGTGTTTAATACAAAAGTAATAATAAAATAATTTTGCTATAATCCGCATTATTATAGCAAAATTATTTTATTATTACTTTTGTATTATGGATCTCCGCAAAGTAACGCCTAATTCTATAACTTATGTGTCTAATTGATAATTGCAATTTGTTACACGCTTTTCGGTGATAGAATTTATAGATTAAATAGTTGAATTTTAAATATCTGGGTGACAGGGTAATTTTTTACATCATCCTCCTGCCCTTATCCCACTCTAAGTGGGGTCGGCACAACATGTTACAAACATGTCATATGATTTGGCTACGTATTTTACGACCGGCCACATGCCTGACGTCATTTTACCTTAGTCGTATTTTACGACTCCTCGATAAGAAAAAGGGTGGTCTATTTTACTCAACCGCCACACGGCGGGTCGACTTACCTTAGTCGCCTTTTACGACACCTCTGTCAGAAATCAGGGTGGTACTATTCTATTCAGCCGGATACCACACGGCGTATGAAAATAATTTCATTTGTCCATATTGGTAATTAGGTCGTTAAGGTGATTATTCAAATGTTCTGCATCGTGATTTTATATTAGAGTAAGCTGTGCCATTGATTTTCAACGTGTGGAAATTATGTCACAATTTTTTTCCCGAATTTTGGAATCCTGGCAGGTTTCCGCCCAGTAACCCAGACTCAATTAGTTTTTTATTTTATTATTAAAACTTATGTGTCTAATTGATAATTGCAATTTGTTACATGCTTTTCGGTGAAGCAATTTATAGATTAAAAAGTTAAATTTATATGAATTTAAATAATAACTTTTATCTATATGACATTTAAAGAAAAGTAATAATTTAAATTTAACGCGGTGTGGTATCCGGCTGAATAGAATAGTACCACCCTCGTTTCTTACCGAGGTCTCGTAAAAGGCGACTAAGGTAAGTTGACCCACCGTGTGCTATCCGGTTTAGTAGAATAGACCATCCTCTTTCTTACCGAGGGATAGTAAAATATGACTTAGGTAAGTTTACGTCAGGCAGGCGGCCGGTCGTAAAAACGCAGCCTAAACATGTACCAACATGTTGTGCCGACCCCACTTAAAGTGGGATAAGGCCAGGGGCATAATAACTTTTATCTATATTACTTTTATTGCAAATATTAATCTATGATAATTTTATTTTATTTTTCATTAGTTTTTTGTTTGACACTAGTTTTCAGTAGTTGTTGATTAGTTTTTATTTTTCTTGCGTTCTATATTATCCGTATTTAACTTCTTTTCCTTTTCCTTCTGTTACTCAAAAGTTATTAAGTCGGCCTTCCATTGTCCTCCTGCCCTTATCCCAATCTTAGTGGGGTTGTCACAGTTGGCTTCGTATTTTACAACCGGCCGGCTGACGTCAACTTACTTGAGTCGTATTTTACGACACCTCGGTAAGAAAGAGGGTGGTCTAGAAAGAGGGTGGTCTATTCTACTCAGCCGGATACCACACGGCGGGTTAAGTCGGCCTTTGTACATGTGCTATTTAACTTTTTCTTTCTCTTTTCTAACAATACGTATTTACAATAAATAAATAAGGAAAACGTGAGACAACCTACACATCTCTAGAGAATTCTGGGGATATGTGTAACCTACCAATCCGCATTGGAGCAGCGTGGTAGGTCTTAGCTCCAACCCTTCTTTGCAGAAGCATCGAGAGTAGGCCTACGCCCAGCAGTGGGATAGTAACAGGCTACTTTATTATTTATTATTTTATCTCCTGAGATACTGTATCTCTCTTGTATAATAAACAGTAAAAAAACTCCCATTAAGTATGTTTTATAACATAACTTACCCATGTGTCTAAATCCATTTACTTTATCAAACATCGTAAAACAACCTTATTCTTCGAGTGAAGAATTAAAAAGTTTTACGAGAGTCAACATAAAGATGTTTTATACGACTTTAAGTGACAGATAGAGTGAAAATATAAATTTGTTCTAAGGTACTTTAATTTTTATTAAACGCTAAAATATAAGTTTAAGTTTGATACAATTTAAATTGACCCAAAAAGCTTATGACAGAAGGATTACTTTATTTATTTTATGATACAAAATCTAAAAGTAATGAGGATATTATTTTGCTATAATCCGCGATAAAAGAAAATATATGTAATGCTAAATGTAGAGTGTACTTCGATCTCATACCTGATACATGCAGAATTTGTAAGAACTCATGCACTACCCGACACCGATGGCACAACAATACACAAGCACTGCACACATTCACCACCACAATCTCAACAATTGTTTCGCCCCGTAACCGAAGCATCGTCAGGAGATAGACTCCACGACAATTTATATGTTGTATTATTCACCTACAAAATCCTGAGATATTTGAAAGAGACATAATATTTCCATATAAAAACATTTCAAAAATAATTACTTCAGGCTAATATCGGACGCCATTTGTTTTATCGGGCGTCGTAAAATGGGAACTTTATTCTCCAAAGCGCGGAGAATTCCAAACTTTTACGAGAGTTAACATAAAGACAGCTGTTTATGGTGGCTTTTGAGTGGTCGATGGAAGTAAATTTTCCGTTGGAAGCTTTTAAGTTTTGTTTAGTGTAAATTTGTACCTATAATATAATTTTCTCGCTGCACACATTCATTACTGCGATCTCAAAAATCATTTCGCACTAAACCATTATCAGGAGATAGACTCCTACCTTTAGACACCGACGAAACGATAGACATTATAGATGTATATCATAGACATACGAGAGGTCACAAAAATCTTGTGATACCTGTGTCGCGACTCAGTAGAGTTAGCAACTCGTTGCCGAGTTTTTCACTGGCTCTTCTCGGTAGGAACAGCTTTCCGAACCAGCTTTAGAGTTGACGATTCAAAAGCACTTGTTTACAAGTTTATTTGAATAAAGAATATTTTGAATTTGAATTCTATGGTCTCGGTATTCGCTTCTACAATAAAATTCCGCAATCTATTGACCAGTTTACAGAAAGGTTTAAATTAAGTATAAGAGATATGGACGCCTCGGTAAGAAATGAGATTGGTACTATTCTATTCAGCCGGATACCACACGGCGGGTCGACTTATTGTCGCTTTTTAAGCCACCTCGGAATGAAATGAGGGTGGTACTATTCTATTCAGCCGAATACGACACAGCGAGTCAACATACGTTAGTCGCCTTTTACAATACCTCGGTAACAAATGAAGGCGGTCTTTTCTACTCAGCCGGATACCACACGCACAGCATGCGTACTATATATTAAAAAAATATAAAGATAAATCTTTTCAAATTGAATATCCAATACATAAACATTAAACCGTTTATGCAGAAGTACAGCTTGCAATTTGTTAGCTCAAACAGCTCATTTATCAAGAGGAATCTCGCTCGGCAAGACATACTGCATATGTAGCCAAATATTTACTTTATGCTGTATTGTGTACCATAAATCCTATCTTACTAATGTTATAATGCGAAAGTTTGTAAGTATTTATGTTTGTTACTCTTTCACAAATTAAACCCGGTATTTACAAATTAAACCCAGTATTTACAAATTAAACCCAGTATTTACAAATTAAACCCGGTATTTACAAATTAAACCCGGTATTTACAAATTAAACCCGGTATTTACAAATTAAGCCCGCGTGATTCTCGCGAGAGAAGTTTAAGAAAATAGGTATTCTTAGATTTGCTTCACAGTAATTAATTTAATTTTTGTACATCTAAATATAAAGAATTATAAAACGATAGGTGATGTATATAATAAACGAAGTAGGAACCGACATAAGCTTGAAAAAGTACGCAAATCAATCAATCAATCATTAATCAAGTGTGTCAAGGAGGTATTGTCGCCATTGACTTCCGCTTTGTATTTTATAGCAACACAGTCATGAAACAAGAGTATCGCGTCCTTTTTGACTAAAATGGTGGCAACACTGTGTTTTTATTGTTTCCGGTAGAGTCTTTCTATTGATAAAACTTTCAGTTACATTCAGTCTTTGTTCGTCATTCAAGAGAAGTGCATCTCGGAACGGGAATTGTGGTATTCCTATTATATCGTGTTATTGTATATAGTGTGCGCTAACAGAGGTAATATTTTTTTTGGTGGTGGTATTTATAATTTTAATCTATAATATCTTCTAAAGTGATTATTTAATTTATAGTATCATTATTTAATTCATAATATCACGCTTTTCGGTGAAGGAAAACATCGTGATGAAACCTGCATATCTCTAGAGAATTCTAGGGATATGTGTAACCTACCAATCTGCATTGGAGCAGTGTGGTAGGTTTAGCTCCAACCCTTCTAACGAAAGAGGAGATTTATACCAAGTTAACTATACGCGGGAAAAATTGTGACATTTTTCATTTTTGTATTTACTATTGTCTTGTTTTCGTATTATTGTTTTATGTTACTTTAATGGTTTATGACAAACAAATACAATAAACATCCAAATATTTGTATTAAGCTGTGTTGTTTCAAGATACCCCTAGTTTGTTTATATTTTTATGACTGAGGAATATGAATGTTTTATTAATAAACCAAATGTCAATTCTAACATTAATATTTTCAAGGTCTATAGACACAGCGTACTATCTGTTTTCCGTTTGTATTTGTTAGCGCACACTATATACAATAACACGATATAATGGGAATACCACAATTCCCGTTCCGAGATGCACTTCTCTTGAATGACGAACAAAGACTGAATGTCACTGAAACGTTTTATCAATAGGAAGACTCCACCGGAAACAATACGGCACAGTGTTGCCACCATTTTAATAAAAAAAGGGCGCGAAACTCTTGTTTCATGACTGTGTTGCATTAGCGGAAGTTAATGGCGACAACATATTTAAAACTTGACTGGGCCATTGACGAAGGTGGCAGTCACACTGCTTTCAGCTCCGCCGGTCGCGGGTTCCGTTCCCGCCGAGAGCCAACATTTGCTATAAACAATTTGTTGGTTCTTCAAGCCTAGGTGTATATATTTTCAAGTTGGGTACGGATGACTGGTCCATTGGCGTAGTGGATAGTGATCCTACCTTCAACTCCGCGGGTCGCGGGTTCGATTCCCGCTGAAAGCCAACATTTGCTATAAACAATTTGATGGTTCTTCGAGTCTGGGTGTATATTTGTATTTAAGTATGTATTTAAGAAATATATATGTATATATTTACCAGTTGTCTCTCACGACCGTTTGTGTAAGTGTCCCATATATTTATTTTATTTTACTTTTTAATTTCTAGTGTTTATAGATTTAATCTTCTAGATTGATTTCAATAACTAGAAAAGTTAATTTTAACTTACTCAATGTCTATTTAGTTATGCCATAAAGTTTTAAGTTAACCTTTAGGTATCATATGTCTATATATAGTTAATTAATAGTTCAAATAATTATTTTCCTGCTCTTAAACCACTCTAAGTGGGATCGGCACAACTTGTTGTTACATGATTTGACTAGTTAGTATCGCTATCAGTCGGACGTCAATTTACCTTAATCGTATTTTACAACACCTCGATAAGATAGACAGTGGCTTATTCTACTCAATCGGATACCACACGGCGGGTCAACTTACCTTAGTCGACTTTTACGACACCTCGGCAATGGGGATGACCTATTCTACTTAGCCGGATATCACTAAGTTACAGGCTAAGTTAAAAGTTATACAGTTTAAAATGAACTCAAAAATTCCTAGCATTTTTTAAAGTTAATAAAAACATGAAAGAAATTATACAACATACTTGACCTTTTTAAATAGTCCGATTTTCATTTGCCGATATTTTTATGATGCCAATTTAATTTCATGATATCTGGCAACATTTTGGCGTACACGGCCAAATATTTGCACAGAGCCGTGTTGTTTTACGTTACATTTGGGAATACGCGATGTACTTAAAGCTTAATCTGGATTTTTGGTACACGTTTTTAAATAGGACGTTAATTTTGCGTTGCTTCGAAACTTAATGACTAGCAAAAGCATCAGATAAAATATAATTACTCGGTTGACCGGTGCCCGGTAATATTTTTACAAAATAAAAACAAGAAACTTCAAAAAAACCAAAAAAATTACTGGGTAGGTGGAGCTCGATCCTAGGTATTTCATTTCTCGAGACCGCATTTTATATTTAATTTAAATGTTAATTATTATTATGCCCAAAAATAGGGGTAAAACGAAAAACCTATAGATTGATTTTTCTCCCCCAAAACCACCTACATGCTAAATTTTAGGGAAATCGTTGGCGCCGTTTCCGAGATTCCGAAAAAAAACTCATTTAAATATTAAAGAATTATAGAAGTATTCTTTACTTTGAGTATTAGTATCCGGTTTAGTAGAAAAGACCACGTAAAAGATGATTGTTGTCGCCATTGACTTCCGCTTTGTATTTTATAGCAACACAGTCATGAAACAAGAGTATCGTGCCCTTTTTCATTAAAATGGTGGCAACACTGTGCCGTATTGTTTCCGGGGCGGTCTCCCTATTAATAAAACTTTCAGTTACATTCAGTCTTTGTTCGTCATTCAAGAGAAGTGCAACTCGGAACGGGAATTGTGGTATTCCTATTATATCGTGTTATTGTATATAGTGTGCGTTAACATGATTAAGGTAAGTTGACCCATCGTTTGGTATTCGGCTGAGTAGAATAGACCACCCTCATTTCTTACTCAGGTATCGTAAAAGGCGACTAAGGTGCTGCTACGCTGGTGCGGTGGTACTATAATATAAGAAGGACTAATGTAACATACCTACCTCAAAATTCGCTTTGGCGTCCATTTTACTTTCACCCAAGGAATAGATATATTAGATACGTGACGTTATTCTTTGTTTTACTTTTTATTGCTCTACCCTCGTTATTTAAACATTATTTACACAACCCTTAACTTTACGAAAATTCTTCAAGTGAAAAGCAAATATTGTATTAGTTGTCCCAGTATGTTTTTTCAATTATGTTTTGATTTTCTCACTTTTGTTTCATTAATTAAATATTTAATGTATCTTTTTGAAAACTTGATGGTTGAAAACTTATCATCTTCCAGCCCTTATCTCACTATAAGTGGGGTCGGCACAACATTTATAAACATATTGTCATATGATTTGGCTACGTGTTTTAAGATCGGCCGCCTGCCTGACATCAACTTACCTTAATCGTATTTTACGACACCTCGGTAAGTAAGAGGGTGGTCTATTCTACTCAACCGGATTCCACATGGTGGGTCAACTTAAATTAATTATCTCTTACGAAATCTCGGTAATAAATGAGGATTGTCTAATTTACTCAGCCGGATACCACACGGCGGATCAACTTACTTTAGTCGCCTTTTCGACACCTTGGTACGAAATCAGGGTGGTCTATTCTACTAAGTCGGATACCACACGGTGGGTCAACTTACCTTAGTCGCCATTTGCGGCCCCTCGGTAAGAGATTGCAATAATTTATTATAATTAGTCATGTATCACATGAATGACGTATGACAAAGCGTTGTATTCAAAAATACCAAAGAGTTTGTTAAAAATACTGTATGGGGACTTCTTATATTACTACGAAAGCACCTCAATAGCGCGGAGTAATCGACTAGTGGCGCCATCTATTATTTGAGTGAGGAATTAGGTGTTCCTAGTACGTTAAGTTACATATATAAATATGTGGAATAGGCTACCCTGGTCTGTTCTAATGTATATAATTTATCAAAAAAAATTAAAATCCAATTCTAAAACAATCCAAATGGTGTTTCCACACGAACAATCGACCCTCGTCGGATTGACAAATTGTTTGTGAGGCTGCGATTCGGGCCTTTTATTTTGAACGAATCACGATAATTGCTCTTCAATGAGATTGCGGTATTTGTATTATTAATTAAAATGGTTTTGTGTGACAAATGTTTCTCATTTAGAACATTGAAGAGGAATAATAATATTGTGTTGTATCCGGCTGAGTAGAAAAGACCGCCCTTATTTCTTATTGAGTTTATTATTATTTCTTATTGAGATTATAAAACATAACAATGGCACCCTCATTAACGATCAGATAAATGTTTCTAGTTCAAGCTTGTTACACTTGTTCGCAGGCAAAATAAAATAAATGGTGGGGTTGAACCGATTAGTATATAACTAAGCCTATTTGGGTATTGCTTCGCTTTGCGATTTTGGTCGTGGAGTCTATCTTCTGATGATGCTTTGGTTGCGGGGCGAAACGATTGTTGAGTTTGTGATAGTGAACGTATATAGTGCTTGTGTATTGTGGTGGCGGTGGTGGAGGTTTGTGCATGTGTTTTTTACGAATCCTGCATGTATCAGGTATGATAACCGATGTTCCACTCTACATTTAGCATTATATATATTTTCTATTTTACTTCATCGCGGATTATAGCAAAATAATTTTATTAATACTTTTGTATTATGGATCTCCGCAAAGTAACGCCTAATTCTATAAATTATCTTATTGAGGTGTCGTCAACAGCGATTAAGGTTGGTTGACCAGCTTTATGGTATCCGGCTGAGTAGAATGGCCCACCCTAATTTCTAACTGAGATGTCGTGAAACGTGACTAAGGTAAGTTAACCCGCTGTGTAGTACACCACATCGCACTAAGATGAATAGGAGAGGAGCAGCAAGAAAAAATATTGTGAAAACGGCAAAATTTAAAGTTTTCCTTGCGTGCGCTAATAAACGAGTATACGTATTCGCCTGAGTAGAATAGACCAACCTCATTTCTTATCGTGGCGTCGTAACAGGCGACTATGGTAATTTGACCCGCCGTGTGGTATCTGGCTAAGTAGAACAGACCACTCTCATATCTTATCGGGGCGTCGTAGGAGGCGACTATGGTAATTTGACCCGTCGTGTGGTATCCGGCTGAATAGAATGGACCGACCTCATATCTTATCGAGTTGTCGTAAAAGGCGACTTAGGTAAGTTGACTCGCTGTGTGGTAACCAGCAGAGTAGAATAAATCATCCTTATTTCTTACTGAGATGTCGTAAAAGGCGACTAAGGTAAGATGACCCGCTGTGTGGTATCCGGCTGAGTAGAACAAACCACCCTCATTTCTTACTGCAGGCCCTTATCTCTTACACGTCAGGCAGGTGGTCCGTCGATAAGTGACTAGCCAAAACATGTAACAACATGTTTAAATCATGTTGTGCCTATCCCACTTAGAGTGGGATAAGGAAGGAGAATGATGATGATTGTTATTAGAATCTAACCTCAAATTATTGCTATTCGTGATAAGAGCGACCACTGAGTTTCTTGCCAGTTCCTCTCAAGTGGATTAGTATTCCGAACTGGTGGTAGAATCATTCTGTCGTTGGATTTTGTAGTGAAAAGTGTTGGTGCACAGTAAGGTGCCCGGCGTGATTCTCTAAAGGCATTTATGTTTTTATTATTCATTTTTAATTGACTTTATACTTAATTTCTAACAATACTATACTATGTTCAACAACGCCGTGTGGTATCCGGCTGAATAGAATAGTACCACCCTCATTTCTTACCGAGGTGTCGTAAAAGGCGACTACGGTAAGTCGACCCGCCGTGTGGTATTCGGCTGAGTAGAATAGACCAACCTCATTTCTTACCGAGTCGTCGTAAAAATCGACTAAGGTAAGTTGACCCACCGTGTGGTATTCGGTTTAGTAGAATAGACCACTCTCTTTCTTACCGAGGTGTCGTAAAATACGACTAAGGTAAGTTGCCCGGTCGTAAAAACGCAGCCAAATCATGTGACAGCATGTTTGTAACAAGTTGTGCCGACCCCACTTGGAGTGGGATAAGGGCAGGAGGATGATGACTATACTACGTTCAACACTATTAGTTACGGTATAAACAACCGAACCGTTAAATAAGTGGTGAACTAACAAAATAAACTCGTTCTAACTGCGCGAAACTCAATTAAGCAACGCCAAGCACAGATTTATCAATCAGATAGTTTAGGCGGATAATTTACTTTAGTTTGTGTTACAATGTGAGGTTTTTCTTGGAAGGTATTAAACAACAAAATCCATTTGTTCTTGTTGTCGCCAATGACTTCCGTTTTGTATTTTATAGCAACACAGTCATGATACAAGAGTTTTGCGCCCCTTTTGATTAAAATGGTGGCAGCACTGTGCTGTTGTTCTTTCCGGTGGAGTCTCCCTATTGAAAAACGTTTCAGTAGCAGACAGTCTTTGTTAGTCATTCAAGAGAAGTGCACCTCGAAACGGAATTGTGGTATTCCTATTATATCGTGTTATTGTATAATATCTGGGTGACCGAACTTCGCTCGGTAATTTTTTACATCAAAAAAAACATTTAAAAAAACAATTATTTAGTTGGGGATCGATCCTTGGCATTCACATTTCTCGAGTCTGCCCATCACCCGAATAAGCTAGGTCGACTTGACAGCTAATGGCGAAAATTCAATTCAATATAAATGTTAGTGTTTTAAAATGCCCAAAAACAGGGATAAAACAATATTTTTTTTACATAAAACCTAGCTAGACCAATTTTTCTCCCCCAAAACCTACTACATGCTGAATTTCAGGAAAATCGTTGGAGCCGTTTCCGAGATTTAGACAATATATATATATACAAGATTAACTCATTTAAATATAAAGATAGTGTGAGTTAACATTCTTTAACAAAATTCTTCCTTACTGTATCGGATGGAGCCAGGGTAAGGCGATAGGTTGAAAGAAAAACACTCAGATAGCTTTCAAATCAAATCAAAATTTCTTTATTCAAATAAGCTCTTTCAAGCACTTTTGTATCGTCAAGGATCAATATGATTAATGAAGCTACAACGGGTTCGGAATATTGCTCTTACCGAGACGAACCAGAAAAAAACTCGGCGGTCAATCTTTTAAACATTTTCAATTTTACATTATTAAACCGCAGTCTTGTATGAAGCTGAAAGGATTTTCAAATCCAGGCTTTTTTATCATCCAAATAATCTTCAATTTTGTAATATGCTTTACGTATAAGCATATCTCTTATACTTAATTTAAACCTTTCTGTAGACTGATCTAGTATTGATTGCGGAATTTTATTGTAAAAGCGAATACCGAACCATCGAATTAGTTTTCCTAGCTTTTAAACTCGAATGTGCGTCTATATATTGGGGCGTCTATATATACAAAGCGAATTATATATTGGGGGCGACTGTCGGGTATAAACTCCGTTTTATATCAATAACTTCTTTATTGAGTTCTATCTATGTACAATGATTATCTTATACTACGTAGATTATGTATATATGTAATTAAAACTATTCTTAAATGCTAGCGTCCGATCCCACCGATGTTAGGTTGGGTAAAGGCAACGATCAACGAAGTTTCTTTCCCAAGCTGGAACACTACACCTCGGTGTCGTATGGAGTCTGGGAAAGCGGCAATGCTGAGCAGACGTAACAAGCGTAACGTATATAAACCGACTACCACGATCGCAGGTCGAACCGCGAGCGTCTATAATAGATATTAATTAACATTAACATTAATTACCATAACAATTAACATAAAAAGGTAGGAACTTTCTATTAAGAAAATCAGGTCTTCTCGTTACAGAATGTCCCTAATTCCCTATTTCCCGAATAAGCTAAGCTGACTTAAAGATTTACGGCAAAAATAGTGTTTTATATTAAACTTAAATGTCAGTAATTTCAATGCTCACAAACAGTGATAAAACGATTTTTTTTAAATTAAAACCTAGCTAGATCGATTATTCTCCCCCAAAACTCTCTAAATGCTGAATTTCAGGAAAATAGTTGGAGCCGTTTCCGAGATTTCGAAAATATATATATACATACATCTCGGCAAGAAATCAGGTTGGTCTATTCTACTCAGCCGGATACCACACGGCGGGTCGACTTACCTTAGCCGCCTTTTACGACACCTCGGTTAGAAATGAGGGTGGTCTATTCTACTCAGCCGGATGCCACATACAAGATTAACTCATTTAAATATTAAATATCACACACACACAAGGTTATCTCATTAAAATATTACATCATCCTCCTGCCCTTATCCCACTCTAAGTGGGGTCGGCACAACATGTTACAAACATGTTGTCATATGATTTGGCTACGTATTTTACGACCGGCCGCCTGCCTGACGTCAACTTACCTTTGTCGCCTTTAACGACACATCGGTAAGAAATGAGTGTGGTATTATTCTACTCAGCGAGATACCACACAACGGGTTAACTTACTTTAGTCACCTTTGCAACACCTCGGTAAGAATGAGGGTGGTTTTTTCTACACAACCAGATACCACACGGCGGGTCGACTTATTTTAGTCACCTTTGCGACATTTCGGTGAGAAAGAGGGTTATTTATTCTACTCAGCTGAATAGCACAAACCGGTAAACCTATCTTAGTCGCCTTTGCGACATCTCGGTAAGAAAGAGGGTGGTCTAGTCAACTCAGTCGGATAGTACACGGCGTGTGAAAAAGAAAGGGAAATATTCGCGTTAAAGAATCAAATTAATTGTGAAAAAACAAATGTTTAACATTCAAATACTGGCGAATTACCAAAAATACTTTTTAATATACAAAGTACATTTTATTTTTTATAAAATATACACAGAGTTGTTTGTGGAAAGTTTTTAAATACAAATGAGGCTCCCGAAGGCATTTCTGTTAGTACTCCAGAGATAGCCGCAAGGGCTCCCGCGGGTGCGCGTGGGAAACTTTGGAAAATGCCGGGGAAATATCTAATTTTACAGTTCGTTAGAGTACAAAAGTTACTGTTTCCGAGAACCTCGAAACGAGTACTGATTTCCAGAGCACGCGACCCCAAAAGTTTGTGGGATCGTGGGCTCGAACTATACTATATTACACTCTTACCCAGGTGTCGTAAAAGGCGACTAAGGTAAGTTGACCCGCTGTGTAGTATCCGGTTGAGTAAAATACGACTTCGATAGATTAACCCACCGTGTGGTATCCGGCTAAGTAGAATAGACCACCCTCATTTATTACCGAGGTGTCGTAAAAGGCGACTAAGGTAAGTTGACCCATCATGCGGTATCCGTTTGAGTTGAATATACCACTCTCTTTCTTACCGAGGCGTCGTAAAAGGCGACTAAGGTAAGTTGACACATCATGCGGTATCCGTTTGAGTAGAATATACCACTCTCTTTCTTACCGAGATGTCGTAAAAGGCGACTAAGGTAAGTTGACCCACCGTGTGGTATCCGGCTGAGTAGAATAGACCACTCTCTTTCTTACCGAGGCGTCGTAAACGGCGACTAAAGTAAGTTGACGTCAGGCAGGCGGCCGGTCCTAAAATACGCAGTCAAATCTTGTGAGAACATGTTTATAGCATGTTGTTTAGACCCCACTTACAGTGGGATAGGGGCAGGAGGGTGATGATATAATTAATTAAACCGTGTCAAATCGGCCTGTTCTACCTATATAACTAACGCATCCATTCCATCCGCATCCGTTCCATCTTCTCTCAATGTGTCCCCTTTTTTATAAAAATACCCCACATATATTAATAAAAAAGCTGTCATAATCTAGCGGGGAGACAATGCGACTCTTTCGAAGGGGTCACGGGTTTAAACACCTGGCAGACACAAATGAGTTTTTCTAATAAAGTTCTCAGTGAAACTGTCAGTGAAAGAAAACTACGTGATAAAACCTGCATATCTCTAGAGAATTCTGGAGATATGTGTAACCTACCAATCCGCATTGGAGCAGCGTGGTAGGTCTTAGCTCCAATCTTCCTCTTCAAAAACGGAGAGTGGAGGTCTATGCACAGCTGTGGAATAGTAACAGGCCGTTTAGAGGTAGCTAGAGATAGTAGAGGCCGTTGAGTTGACGATTCAAAAGCACTTGTTTACAAGTTTATTTGAATAAAGAATATTTTGAATTTACTTTAATAGGATTTAGTTTTCAGGTTGTAGAATGGCGAGAACTTTAGCTCCAACACTTATATCTAAAGACAGAGAGCAGTCTTAGGCTAAGGATAGTAACAGCCCATTACTTTTACATACCTTTTTTGCTTATTCTATCTTTTTTGGTTCCAGAATGTCCATATCCCACGAGCCCAACGCCACTTACGCGGAACTGGTCATCACCAATGTACAGCCTGATGATGAAGGCGTGTACCGCTGCGAGATTACCTACCTCCAAGTCGGTGAAGATTGCAACACCGTGCAAGTCACTGATTTTCACACGTACAGTAAGTGGAATATTCTTTTTTCCTCTTTATCTCACTCTCTTTGTGCCTCTATTTCTCTATCTCACTCTGTTTGTGCCTCTTTGCGCCTTGCAAAGGTACGAAATGTATTTGTGGGTTTGGGTAAAAGATTCTATAATAAAATTCCGCAATAAATTTTAGCTTTGCCATTACAGCAGTTTAAAAACACTATTAAAGAGAGGCTGATACAAAAAGCCTACTATACTGTTGATTGAAAACACGCACACATGTCATTATGTTTTTATATCCTATGGAATTATGTCGTATGTAATATTGCTATGGGGTAAATGCGCGGATGATAAAAAAATAACCAAAAATTAGCCATAAGTTTAGAAGTAGAGAAGTTTAAGGAAATGGGTATTCTGACATTTGTTTCGCAGCATATTTTAAGTAACTTAATTATTGTACACAAAAATATAAGGAATTATAAAACGATAGGCGATTTATATAAAAGACAAAGTAGGAACCGACATAAGCTTGCGGCTCCTGCTTTGCGCCTTGCAAAAGTACGTAAGTCATTTGTGGGTTTGGGTATAAGATTCTTTAATTAAATTCCGTTATAAATTTTAGCTTTGCCATTACAGCAGATTAAAGGTTGATATAAATTTAAAGCTTTATTTGCGTGCGCTAAGTTAACGGTGATAGTTATTAAAAAATCATGTATAACAAAATTGTTTCCCTCTAAAAGTTCTAAATAAAAGTCCGCGACAGCATGTAGCTTTCAAGGTAAACTCACTTTCACCATTTTTATATTATCATACGACTATATTACGGTTTTAATCTTTATCATCGCTGGCGATAAATAAAAAAAAAACTAAGAAAATATCATGAATATTAATACCACTGTCGTTATTAATAAATATAACGGCTATTTTGTGACAGGGAAAAATAACGTTATGTTATCCAGCAAGTAAGATGCTTCCTATTTATTCTGCCCCAATATGAAACAAATCCAATATTTCATATCGGAGTGGATAATTCTTAACACGTATCGTAAGTACTAAAGTCAATAGCAATGAACCAAATCGGTTTAGTGAGGAGCAACGTATGATTAATGTCGATTTTATTTTATTTAGAGAGATATAAATAATTTTATTTATCACACGCTTTTCGGTGAAGGAAAACATCGTGAGGTAATCTGCATATCTCTAAATTATTTGGAGATATGTGTAAACGAATCACTACATATTATAAAACAAAGTCGCATTTTCCGTATGTATGCATAAAACTTTAAAACTACGCAACAGATTTTGATGCGGTTTTTTTTAATAGATAGAGTGATTCCAGAGGAAGGTTTGTACGTATAATAACATTCAATACGGAGTAGAGAAATACTGTAATTTTTGAGGTTTCTGTAAATAATTACATTTTTTTCTGCTTACATTGCAAACGCTGGCTAAAACCCTACGAGATTTATCAAAATAATGTACTAAGTATTTTTACATCTTGAAAAGGTCTACAGAAAAATCCGCGATGGTATATGTCTATCTCTTATGGATAACCCACTATAGCATTTTTTGTCATTTACTTTTTTACGAAAAATAATGCCATATTTTTGAAGCAATTTTTATACAATACAGCATTAATCCTTATCCAATTAAGTACCTTAAATAAATAGTTGTTTTAATATAGATCAATATGGCTGTTTACGGCATGTAATTTAAGTGAACATTTTCGGAGATATTACAGATTTAAAATAACGTGAGGACGCCGCGCTTTACCCTATAGCACTTCGCATTTAGCAGCTATGTGTCGTTATTTCAAGAGTTTGTTTAAAGACATTCTGTAATTAATTGTAAAAATAAAATACATAGGGAAAATGTAAAAGTAAATAAGTAAAAATGTACTATATGAATTTAGATATTCCAAAGATAGCAGGAAATCTTCTAGGTATAGGGAAAGGAAATTGTTTTTCTCCAAATTTAACGCTTGCGGGCCACGGGCAGTAATGAATAAATCAAAATTACTGGATCGATTTTAATCATTTTTTTTACACTGACTGACATGGGATATATATTTTATACCCGTGCGAAGCAGGGGCAGGCCGCTAGTAAAAAATAAAAGAAACCTACCAATCCGCAATGGAGCAGCGTGGTAGATCTAAGCTCCAACCCTTCTCTCCAAAAACGGAGAGAAGAGGCCTACTCCCAACAGAGTAACAGGCCACTACTACTTATTAATTACTCACATTAATTACTTATATAAATAATTACTGCCGTTTGGTATACGGTTGAATAGAAAAGACCAACATCATTTCCTACCGTAATTTTGTCAAAGGCGACTCAGTTAAGTTGACACGGCTGTGATATCTGGCTGAGTAGATTAGACAACACTCATTTCTTGTTGAGGTGTCGTAAAAGGCGACTAAGGTAACTTGACCCACTGTGTGGTATCCGGTTTAGTAAAATAGACCACCATCTTTCTTACCGAACTGTCGTGAAATACGACTAATGTAAGTTGACGTCAGGCAGGCGGCCGGTCGTAAAAACGCAGCCAAATCATGTGACAGCATGTTTATATCTTGTTGTGCCGACCCCACTTAAAGTGGAATAAGGGCAGGAGGATGACGATTTTGTATTTTGTATTATTATTTCTAATTCTATAAATTATGACAAGTTACCTATAAAAAACCCATGAGAAAACCTTGATAGAATATAAGATTCGGATAGAAAAGACACAAGGTCAACGTGTACCCGCTTTGCATGCTTCACCATAAGATAAGAGTCAGAACAATGGGAAAGTGACGTCGTTTCATTTTATTGGTGCTTAACTTCCGTTTTAGTATGATCACAACTGATGATATTGTTCTATAATTTTAGGGTAGATATCTGTTACAACATGATTTAAATACAATTCATATAGTCATATAGTCAGTAGGTCAATAATAAAAAAAAAATTGAAGCCGTCGTTAATATTTATTATTTTTTTTGGCTACATAAAGTTTCAAAAGTAATAATAAAATTATTTTGCTATAATCCGCGATGAAGTAAAATAGAAAATATATATAATGTTAAATTTAGAGTGGACAATCAGTTATCATAATCGCAAAGCCTTTGCGATTTTGGTCATGGAGTCTATCTCCTGATGATGCTTCGATTGCGGGGCAAAACGATTGTTGAGTTTGTGATAGTGAACGTATATAGTGCTTGTGGTGGCGGTGGTGGAGGTTTGTGCATGTGTTTTTTACGATTCCTGCATGTATCAGGTGTGATAACCGATTGTCCACTCTACATTTAGCATTATATATATTTTCTATTTTACTTCATCGCGGATTATAGCAAAATAATTTTATTATTACTTTTGTATTATGGATCTTCACAAAGTAACGCCTAATTTTATAAATTACATAAAGTTTTTTATTAATTAATTATTATTATGTATCGAGTTGTTGAGAAAGAATGAATGGGTTGACTTTTGAGAAAATTGCTTATTATTTATTGAGCTTAAAGGAAAAATATCTCGAATATCACTAGTAATCGCCAGCGGCTCCGCTCGCGTAGAAAGGATTCACAAAGGACGTCTTATGTAGAAATACTCTACCTTAAGAAACTGCTATATAAAACAAAAAATTCATTACATCTAATAAATAATTAATCATAAAACTTATAAGAGATTGTTTAATAAAAAATACATCTCTCGTGACAATTACGCACTACGTAATATGACTATTGTAAGATATTAATTTTTACTATTATTTAAAAAACATTTCCAGCAAAAAGAATATAGCAAGTAAACCAAAATATCGTCAACAAAAGATAAAATCTGAAATGAGACAAATTTTTTAACCTTTGCACATTTGTTAGTTTTTCAAAATCTTTGTAAATTTCAAAATAACACGCTACAATTCAGTTACGAGTTACAAAAACGCTTCAACAGCAATATTTCACACCCCAGGCAATAAAATATACCCTTCCGAAACAAATAAAACTCTCGATATGATAGATATCGACACTGTCACAACACTTCGTTCCCGCTAGATATTGCGTTCATACCGCCCGAAGCGATACGATTTCATCGAGCACCTCAATTTTATTGTCTCATTCCCACCCATTTCCTTTTATATATTTCCATCTCCCTTCCCCCCTTGATTTTCACCAAGAGAAATGGAAGTCGTCATTTTATTTGATACATTCGGCCCTTGTTTGGAGTTTTGTTACTTTACGCGGGGATTATTTTGTTTCGAGACAATACTGTAGATATATATTAAAGAAGAATACCAGAATTTCATACACTTTTGGGCCCACACGTTACTTTATTTATTTTATTTTATTTTATAAGGAAAACTTACAGCTATTACACTAGAATAGATACAAAAAATAAATTACAAAATAAAGCCAATTAAAAGTTTTCACAGATAGAAGATAAATATATACATATGCTAGCATGGATACATAAATATAATATATATACGTAATAAAAATTTTACATTATATCTTTGAAAGAAAATGTGTAGTTAAAAGTTTACGAGCGGAGGTTGCAGAGGTACTATACAAATCTAAATCTACGTTACTTTTACATAATTTATTAAATGCAACAGTTACTGTAATAACTTGTGTTGTTAAACATAAAAATATTTAAATAATTTATAGAATTAGGAGTTACTTTGCGTAGATTCATAATACAAAAGTAATAATTAAATCCTTTTGCTATCCGCTATTAAGTCAAAAGTAAAATAGATAATATATGTAATCCTAAATGTGGTTTATAGCAAAACTAACTTTTCCGCAATTTCGTGGACTGTTGTCGCGTGATAGGTTGGTAATAGATTGCGCTTTTCAGTGTCATATTATTCCTGTAGAGTTAACAGGATTTCTATAGCCTAAGTAACGGCCTGTTACTATCCCACTGCTGGGCATAGGCCTCTTCTCTCCGTTATTGGAGAGAAGGATTGGAGCTAAGACCTACCACGCTGCTCCAATGCGGATTGGTAGGTTACACATATCTCCAGAATTCTCTAGAGATATGCAGGTTTCCTCACGATGTTTTCCTTCACCGAAAAGCGTGTGATAAATTGCAATTATCAATTAGACACATAAGTTTTAATAGAAAAACTCATTGGTGTCTGCCCGGGTTTGAACCCATGATCGTCTCTAGAGATTCACACGGTCGCACCGCTAGGCCATCACAGCTTTTTTAGCCTATATAGAGTTATTCCGGTGCCAAATTTCACCGATATTGGTTCGGCGGATAGAGTAACGAACATTTTTGTTATTACTCTAGAACGATTATTTAACTTTTTGAATGCATTATCAGAACTTTGTATTCAAAAAGTTCGCAGTCTTATTATTAATGAAATTAATGTCATAAGCCTTATTTCAATGGACTTCTATCGATTGAACCGACTTTTACATTGTAAGTTATGTACAATAGAAAATAATTAAGCCTAAGTAATAGCAAAGTAACAGCCCAACCCTTAAGTGAATTTCGTGGTCCATGTGGCCCTTTGTTAGCTGAAACGAGGCAATTAATGTAATTAATCACTGTGGCTAAGGATAGATTGGGTTCGGATAATGGTCTTGAGCGGACTATTTGAGTATAGCCGCGACACCGGGGTAGGTCTGGAATAAATGGCTCATAACTGGCAATTTATTGCTATGGAGTGTTTGGAATATTCCAGAGTACTCGTGAAATCTGGAGTGCCGCGTGGTCGATTGAGGATAAACCCCTGTTAGCACACTCTATATACAATAACACGATATAATAGGAATATCATAATTCCCGTTCCGCGATGCACTTCTCTTGAATGACGAACAAAGACTGAATGTCACTGAAACGTTTTGTCAATAGGAAAACTCCACCGGAAACAACAACGACACAGTGTTGCCACTATTTTAATCAAAAAGGGCGCGATACTCGTTTCATGACGGTGTTGCTATTGTTAGCGATACCACAAATATGTGTCCGCGTTTACACCGAAAAATGATAGACAGCCTTGTTGTAAAGCCGACGGGCGGCCATTCTGGCGCGAACTCTCAGAGTGGAAGGGCGTAGGCAAAGATAAAGTGTACGATATAATAAATAGTTTGTAAAGTTAAATAAAGTGTTGAAACATATTCTGTCTCTGGATTTAATACCTGGAGGAGTACGAGTCTCTTATACTATAAAATACAAAGCGAAAGTCATTGGCGACAACACTCCCTCATTTCTTTCCGAGGTGTCGTAAAAGGCGACTAAGGTAAGCTCCGTGTGGTATCCGCTTGAGTAATAGACTACCCTCATTTCTTACACAGGTGTCGTAAAAGGTGACTAAGGTAAGTTGACCCACTGTGTGGTATCCGGTTGAGTATAATAGACTACCATCATTTCTTACCGAGGTGTTGTAAAAGACGACAAAGTTGTGAAACATGCGGTATCTTGGTATAGGATATGTTAACGGTTTTTGCTTCCTTCACTTAACATAACATAGATTTTCTTAGCAATTGCGGATTATAATAATATAATTCTAATAATAACTTAAATAATTTTAATAATCATAACTTTTGCACTGAAATAGTAACAACCAAATACTTTAACTTTAAAATTCTAGAATCCAATGGCTTTTAGAACTATAGCGGGCGACTAATTGAACAAAAAAAGTACTAGGAAAATATTTATAATCTTTGATAATAGAAAATATATGAAATTCTAAATACAAAGTGTACCTACTATCGGTTCTCATACCTGATATAAAAACTCATGCACTATCCACCGCAAATAACAAAACAATACCCAAGCACTGAACACATTCACCACCACAATCACCGTTTCGTAAAATTAAAGAAAGAAAACTTAAATGTTGATTCATAAAATAGGTAGGTGTAACGGACTTACGAAAACTTAAAATAAATGTCATTCTTATTGTTGTTAAATGCAAAAAAGATATCTGATATTGTAAATGCAAATATATCTTAAGATGTAAACAACCCTAAAACCCTTTCCCCCTAAATCAAACCCTCAAAGAATTCGAAACAATTTATTCATGTAAATTAATTCAATCGTTATTGAATAATGCTAAAGTGTTCTGGAAAATACATTAAAATCTCCATTTAGGCAAATTTAAGGCGCCATTTGGTGTTCAGTTGATTGGGCAGATTGAGCGTTTACTAGATTTGCATATAAATGTGGAATTTGTTGTCGCGACTTGAATAGTTGTTAAAATAAGTCGATGGGTATAAAGGGGCCGCGGGCTGTAATCTTGGATTATTATTTGCCTAGCTTTGTAAGGGTTAAGTGGTTTTAAATTATGCATAGCGTTTTATATATTGACTGGCTCGTTACCGCAGTGGGTAGTGACCCTGTCTCCGTTTCCGCGGGTCGCGGATTCGATTCCCGCCGAGGGCCAACATTTTCTATAAATGAATTTGTTTGTATTTGAGCCTGGATGTATATTTGTATTAAAGTATTTAAGAAATATATAAGTATATATTTACCAGTTGTCTGTCCATAACACAAGTATTAAGTTACTTTGGGGACGGACGACTGTGTGTGTAAATGTGCCATATATTTATTATATAGTACATTGGTCACCGAGAAGGTGTGATAGGCCAGCGGTAACACCATGCGACTGTTTCTAGGAGGTCACGGGTTCAAACCTAAGCAGACACCAATGAGTGTTTTTGTAAAAACTTATGTGTCTAATTAATAATTGCAATTTATCACACGCTTTTCGGTAAAACATCGTGAGGAAACCTGCATATCTCTAGAGAATTCTGGAGATATGTGTAACCTACCAATCCGCATTGCAGCAGCGTGGTAGGTCTTAGCTCCAATCCTTCTCTCCTAAAAATGGAGAAAACAGGCCTATTCCCAGCAGTGGGAGAGTAACAGGCCGCTAATTACTTACTTACCCTGGTCACCGAGATTTGCTCGGCATTAGAAAAAAAAGATGTAGTAAGAAAAAAAATGTTTAAATTATTTTGAACAAAATTAATTTAATTTAATTGTCAGCTAGCTTTGTTGATAATGGTTGACTGACTTAAAGCATCAGGAGTTACCAATAATATTCTTGTTTTGTCCCACTCACACCTGTATTAAGGTCAAGATTATGCACCGTATTGAATATTAGAAATTGCGTATTAGGGTACGGTCATTGATCTCCATAAGCCATGTTCCTTGTAAAAAATGTAAAATAAATTCTGTGGGTATAATATTTCACTGAATTAACTGATTTTTTTAGGTAGAGTGCTGAGGTGTAGGTACATAAAATTAAAATTAAAAATATGGTATGGTCGCTACAACTCTGTATACACACATTCACAGAACCTACTACTTTTTTTAAGGACATGTTGGCTCTCGGTTGACCGCCAAGTTTCGTGCCGTTTCTTCTCCGTAAGAGCAACATTCCGAACCAGTTGTAGCTTCATTAATATATTGCACCTTGACGATTTAAAAGTGCTTGAAAGAGCTTATTTGAATTGAACTTGATTTTGATAATTGCAATTTGAACAAATTTCAAAAATTTTTAAATTTTAAATTTGAACCCCCGACCCACGGTTTTGAAGGCAGGTTCACTATCACCTGCGCCAACGGGTCAGTCATATTAAAGGTGTGTGAAATAATCAAACAAATTTAAAATAAACTTTATTGGCAACAACTTTTACAAAGCTATTAAAGTTTTTCAATTCTATCACATCAAAAAACTTTGTGAAACGAGTTTTCTTTGAATGATTTAGTATTTTTTAAGTAAAAAAATAGTAAGAAACTTTTATTTAAAAAATAAAAATTCGCCAATTTCGGATTGCTTTGGATTGGATTGATTGAAATTTTTGTTATAATAATATCATTTCATTAATCGATAATAATATAATATCTTTATGTGTTTCGTTTACAGAAAATGTAATTGTTTTTTTTTACCTATTAACTTTAAACTGTTTGCTTATATCTTTATGTAATGTTTTTATTTAAATTGTTTAAAATTTTTGGTGCATGCCGTGACACCTTCATAAGTTGTACATATTCATTTATTTTTTGTGTCTGTTTTATATGTAGCAACTACTGGATGTCCTAATAAATAAATAAATAAATAAATCATACCATGCTATATATACGATACATGCATATATACATTCGCCGTGTGGTATCCGGCTGAATAAACCAGACCACCCTCATCTTTTACCTAGGTGTCGTAAAAGGCGACTAAGGTAAATTGACACGTCGTGTGGTATCCGGCTGAATAGAATAGACTACCCTAATTTCTTACCTAGGTTTCGTAAAAGGCGACTAAGGTAAGTTAACCAACCTAGTGGTATCCTGTTTAGTACAATAGTGATCTATTCTTTTACGTGAATAGAGAGAAACTTTTATGCCGTGTGGTATCCGGTTAAGTAGAATAGACCACCCTTTTCTCACTGAGGTGTCGTAAAAGGCGACTAAGGTAAGTTGACCCGATGTTGTGATATTCGTTCGAGTAGAATAAACCCCCCTCATTTCTTAACGAGGTGTTGTAAAAGGCGACGTAATTAAATTATATTATTAAAGATTTCAATTACTGTCTACTGTCTATCTCTTCCGAGGCGAAACGATTGTTGAGTTTGTGATAGTGAACGTATGTAGTGCTTGTGTATTGTGGTGGCGGTGGTGGAGGTTTGTGCATGTGTTTTTACGAATCCTGCACGTATCAGGTATGATAACCGATTGTCCACTCTACATTTAGCATTATATATATTTTCTATTTTACTTCATCGCGGATTATAGCAAAATAATTTTATTATTACTTTTGTATTATGGATCTCCGCAAAGTAACGCCTAATTCTATAAATAATCATTAAAATCCTTTTAATAGTCTTGAGTTTATCACAAAACAGACAGTCATAGGTTCACTTTGTTCTGTAATAGGTAATTTAGGAAATACGTTAAAGTTAATAAATAAAACTAGTATTTCATAAAAAACTAGTATTTCATCCACAAAGGAAACAAGTTTTTCATCGTGCGTTATTCGCGTCAGTAAATTTGCAACACAGCTGCTGGTATCCCGAGGAGGTACATCACTTTAGCTTTATCGCGCGAAACACAATACATCATATACATCGCGCGCGTTGTAGCCGGATTTCCGTTTCCGTATAACATCTACGCGGTAATATATATCTAACGTTAATTTATTGTTGTATTTCTGTAGTGTGCGGTCATGTAACCTTTAGAAAGTGTTGCCATATTTTCAAAAGATACACGTTTTATTGTTGAATACTCAAAATTTATTTCACTTAACTCAAAATTAATTTCATTTACATAAGTAGCGGCCTGTTACTATCCCACTGCTGAGAATAGGCCTCTTCTCTCCGTTTGGAGAGAAGGTTTGGAGTTAAGACCTACCACGCTGCTCCAATGCGGATTGGTAGGTTACACATATCTCCAGAATTCTCTAGAGATATGCAGGTTTCCTCAAGATGTTTTCCTTCACCGAAAAGCGTGTGATAAATTGCATTTATCAATAAGACACATAAGTTTTAACAGAAAAACTTATTGGTGTCTGCTCGGGTTTGAACCCGTGACCTCCTCGAAAGAGTCGCACGGTGTTACCGCTGGGCTACCACAGCTTCATTTGCATAATTGTGTAATAAACTTTGGTATTTTTATATATTTCATAGTTTTGTTTAAACTGCTGCAAAGGCTCTTATAATCCGGCTGAGTAGATAAGACCACCCTCGTTTCTTGCCGAGGTGTCGTAAAAGGCGACTAATGTAAGTTGACCCGCCTTGTGGTTTCCGGCTGCGAAGAATAGACTACCTTTATTTCTTACCGAGGTGTCGTAAAAGGTGACTAAGGTAAGTTGAGCCAGACAACGGCAGATCTTAAAATAACTACCTAAAACATGTATCAACATGTTTAAAACATGTTCTCCTGTCCTAACTTGAAGTGGGATAGGGGCAGGAGAATGATGGTATATTATCACATACCAACACCCATAAACGATTTATGGACTTTTAAAGCGCAAAGTGAGAGCCGCAAGTATATGTCAAATTTTTAACTTTGTTTGGGTTGCCAATTTTTGAAATTGAATGAATCCTTTTTAAAAGATTTTTTAAAAATTCCAAAAGCATCTATAAAGGTAGGTCTAGAAGCTTATGTTGGTTTGCTTTATCTTCGTTAGTACCATTTTATGACAATAGAATACTCTTTGAAATTAAAAACCTGTATATGGGCTAGCAAATGTAAAAATACCTATTTCTTTAAAAACGCCACAAAAGTAATCATACAGTCTTTGTATCAGACATGTATTTTCCATCAAACGGTAAAATTCTCTAAATATACGTCAATCAGTTTGAAGAGTTAATTAATATAGGCTGAGAGCCGACAGTAACAACTTTTACCTTCCTTCTTCAACAATCTTGACTGGCCCGTTGGCGCAGTGGGTAGTGATCCTGCCTTCAGCTCCGCGGGTCGTGGGTTCGATTCCCGCCGAGGGCCAATATTTTCTATAAAAAAAAAAATGAATTTGTTGATCTTTGAGCCTAGGTGTTTATTTGTATTTAAGTATGTATTTAGAAAATATATAAGTATATATTCACCGGTTGTCTGTCTACCATAACACAAGTATTAAGTTACTTACTTTGGGGACGGACGACCGTGTGTGTAAGTGTCCCATATATTTATTATTATTATTTATTTCTCTATTTATTATTATCTTTTTTTCAGTGTATGCACCTAACGAGGTTTAAAATTTTTAATAAATCATGCTTATCATAATATATTTGTAATTTATTTATATAATTAGGATGACATGAGCTCTGCCGTTAACCGCAAATCTGTTTCTTATCTTAAGAAATTGTTTAATATCTTAATTTATTGTAAAGTCAATAAAATAGATACAACGATTTTCACAAATTTAATCCAGTACGTTGATGTATTTCTTCAAGTTAGGCAGAATGAAGTACAAATATAAATTGTCTCACTTAGCAGGTAAGCTAACAGAGATCTCAGTCTTAGGGATAAGTTGACCTTTTTTATTAATAATATTTTTCCAATGTTTTTTATGATAAATAAATAAATAGGTACAACAATGTTATACGCAATTAGGCGCTACTTTTCTTCCATAATACAAAAGTAATAATAATATGATTTGCTTTAATCTGTGATTACAGAAAATATATATAATGCTTAATTTAGAGTGTACTATCCATGTTTATACCTTATGCATGCAGAATTCGTAAACGTCATGCACTTTAAACCCTCACCACTACACAGCTCAAGCACTGCACACACGTACTACCACAATTCAGTGATCTATTCGCCCCGTTACCGAAGCTTCACCTGGAGATAGACTCCACGACTAAATTTACGGATTCACGAACGAATTTACGAACTTTAATTTGTTTATATAATATAGTGTATTAGTTATAATTTATAAAGTTTGGTCGACTCTTATACTATTAGAAAAATACAGTTCAATTACATCCCTCAGGAAATTAATAACATATCGCACATCAAAGTGTGACAGCCCTGTAATAGACGTCCCGTAATGACGATGGGGTATTTTACACCCCATTTGACATGTCTTCCGGTAATTATGTTATTTACGCCGCCGAGGGTTGACATGCGGCTTTTGTTTCGTATTATAGATTTACAACGCGAGATTATTATGTCCGAAGGGAATAGTGTGGTTAGTGGACTGAAATGAAGTGAACTAGCTTCTTAATGAGTTTAAAATCACATAATTATAATGGTCAGAAATCACCTTAGGTCTCTTTTAACTATTACATGACAAAAAAGGTTTGAAGGACCACGTGGTAAAAACCGTCTTTAACCTCCCCGAACGTCCAAGAGGAAGAGGACGTCCAAAAGCTACGTGTGATCCAATATCAGGTTGGTACTGGAAACCCTTTACTTCAAAGTAAGACCTGGGGCTAAATATGCTCGACAAGCAGACCTGATCCCAAATAAAGGGAAAAGGGAAGGAAGAAGAAGAAGACATGACAAACCGTCTTTTAAAGTAACGGCCTGTTACTATCCCACTGCTGAGCATAGGCCTCTTCTCTCCGTTTTTGGATAGGAGGGTTGGAGCTAAGAACAACCAAGCTGCTTGTTTGGTGCACATATTCCCAGAATAGAGTTATCCTAGGTTAGATTTCTTCGCGATGTTTTCCTTCAACGAAATGCATCTGATACATCGCAATTATCAATTAGACACATAAATTTTAGCAGTAAAACGCATTGGTGTCTGCATTTGACTCGCGATCCTCTCGAAAAAGTCGCAAGATCTGCTTATCATAGCTTTTATGAGTTATCTACCTCTCTGAGGTCGTGAACCTTAGTTTAACCATGTGCAAATATTGATAAATTAGGCTCACAAGATGACCGATTGGGAAGAAACCGAGTTGTTCTGTTTATACGTCCGTAATCAAAAGGACATTAGTCAAAGCCAAATGAGATTCTTTTGCCCAATACCCCTAAGTACTATAAGCTCTTAAGTGCAAAAACAATGCGTATTAACAGTAATGAGAAATGGACTTATAGACCTCATATTAAAGCCCAAACAATCAGCTTAGCGATTCAGCGCGGAAACGCTGCCAGCATTCTTGGGACCATTCCACGTGGGCATGATTTGTATAGTCCTAGCGTGTTAGTAATTTAAGATAGATATAACTTGTACAATTTTGCTGTAAATAAAAAAATAAATTAAAAAAAAACCAAACATTTAGCGAGCGATATGGATATTTATCTACGGAGGTTTAATGTTTCTAACCTTAATTGCAAATGAATAGATGTATAAAAATCGTCGATTACCGAAAAATATTAAACATTTGCGAAGCTAAAAAGACAAGAGCGGGCCATAGTTGTAAATAGACGGATAGATAAGTATATTACAACTGAAATAAAACAATATGTAAGGATTAAAGCATAACTATTCATACAAAAAGAAGCTGCAGTGGTTACTACCAAACTCCCATATCGTAAGCCAATGAAGGCTAACAAACACGACCATAGAAGTCAAAAGTTTTGTTCTTAAAAATTTAATCATCACCTTCCTGCCCTTATCCCACTCTAAGTGAGGTCGGCATAACATGTTATAGACATGCTGTCACATGATTTGGCTGCGTTTTTACGACCGGCCGCCTGCCTGACGTCAACTTACCTTAGTCGTATTTTACGACACCTCGGCAAGAAAGAGGGTGGTCTATTATACTAAACCGGATACCACACGGCGGGTCAACTTACCTTAGTCACCTTTTACGACACCTCGGTAAGAAATGAGGTTGGTCTATTCTACTCAGCCGGATACCACACGGCGGACCGACTTACCTTAGTCGCCTTTTACGACACCTCGGTAAGAAATGAGGTTGGTCTATTCTACTCAGCCGGATACCACACGGCGGACCGACTTACCTTAGTCGCCTTTTACGACACCTCGGTGAGAAATGAGGTTGGTCTATTCTACTCAGCCGGATACCACACGGCGGGTCGACTTACTTTAGTCGCTTTTTATGACACCTCGGTAAGAAATGAGGTTGACACTATTCTATTCAGTCGGATACCACACGGCGTAATATTAATACCACTGTCGTTATTAATAAATATAAAAATTTAATATTGGACACAATAACAGATTCAGTGGCCGGGCAATTTAATCCCAAAGGTGACCAAGCGTGAGTTGCGAAACCAGCGAGCAATCACTTCAAAACTAATCCGAATACTATAGATTTACTGTAAACATACAATTATATCTAAGCCAATGAACTCTTATCATTGACAGAATAAAAGTAGAGAGAAGATCCGTCCTAAATCTCTCACAAACAGTTAAATCCACCATAAATAATTCCCTTTCGCCGTCAAAAGAAAATAAATCAAGTGGAAATAGTAAATCGAATTTAAATCGGCCGATACAGTCCGATCTTGAATAAAATATTGATGCTTCAATATAATTTGATAAGAAAAATGTTGATATTTAACTGGGACGGATTCGGATAAATAGGGAACTGGGGCAGATATATTTGAATCTTGTTTAGGGACTGGGGATATCTCAGGTCTTTATTCGTACGGAAGTAATCAGCATTCCGTTTACGCAATTTTGTATTTATAAACGAAATTTTATTTATCAGAAGGTAATCGATTTGATGGATACATTGATTATCTATATCTAGATCTGTACACCAATGAGTTTTTCTGTTAAAACTTATGTGTATAATTGATAATTGCAATTTATCACACGCTTTTCGGTGAAGGAAAACATCGTGAGGAATATCTCTAAAAAATTCTGGAGATATGTGAAACCTACCAATCATTTTTTAAAATAAATTAGTAATAAGGTAGTAAGAATTGATATAATTAATAATTGCTATCATCATCCTTCGGCCTTTATCCGACAAAATCGTAAAAGCAAAATCGCTTGCTTTGCAATTTTGTCGTGGAGTCTATCTTCTGACGATGCTTCGATTACGGGGCAAAACAATTGTTGAGATTCTGGTGGTGAATGTGTGCAGTGCTTGTGTATTGTTGTGTTATCGGTGTCGGGTAGTGCATGAGTTTTTACAAATTCTGCATGTATCAGGTATGAGAACGAATAGTCCACTACATTTAGCATTATATATTTTTTTATTGCGGATTATCTTCTATACTTATAATAAATCTGTAGAGAGGTCAATTCTGTAACTGGAATATATTTCCAAAATAACTATCAGGGGGTGATTAGGGATCGATACTGATGCCAAAAATGCAATCAGTAAAAATTTTGTCTGTCTGTCTGTCTGTCTGTCTGTATAACCGTTATAGAAACAAAAACTACTCGACGGATTTTAACGAAACTCGGTACAATTGTTTTTCATACTCCTGGGCTGGTTATAGTATACTTTTCATCACGCTACAATCAATAGGAGCAGAGCAGTGAAGGGAAATGTCGGGAAAACGGGAGGAGTTACTCCATTTTTTAAGCTTTCGTCGCGTGTGCAACCTTGATGGTTAAAGCTACACAGAAATCATGTATGACGGATATGTTCTCCTTAAAATTATATAAAAAATATCCCACGACAGCATATGTCTATCTTTTATGGTTGACTCACAATAACACGTGTAACTCCCGATAGCTTAGCAGTTCGAAGCTTTCTGGTTATATTTGTCTACTCCTACGTTTATATCACTCTCAGTCATCCCTAAATAAAAAAGTGAATAGTATTAACCATTGTATAAAAAAAGAATCATTGAAATCGGTATAGAAACACCAAAGTTATATATGAAATACGCTAATAATAAGCCATCGCGCGTGAATACTGAATCATGCTATAGGGATTATCACTACATAGTATAAAACAAAGTCACATTCTTTGTTTGTCCCTATATCCCTATGACTGCTTAAATCTTTAAAACTACGCAACAGATTTTGATCTTCTTGAAATCTTCTTGGTATAGGGAGAGAGAATTGTTTTAACGCTTGCGGGCCACGGGCAGTAATGAATAAATCAAAACTACTGGATCGATTTTAATCATTTTTTTCACTGAGTGACATAGGCTATATATTTTATACCCGTGCGAAGCAGGGTAGGCCGCTAGTAGCAAAATAATATTTTCATTAGTATTGTAAAAAATATTTCTAAATGTAGGTCAATAAAAAAAAAATCATCAAACATAAATTAGGTACTATGGAAACGGGAATTCTTGAAATTCTAAAAAATAACGCGTTGTATACTGTTTCAAAGATTTTATACATTTGAGCCACTGCTATTCAAGTCTCAATGCAATTTCCTGCAAATCCAAAGATATATGGACAGTTGGCCATAAATTCCGTAAAGCAGACATCGCATAACTTGTGAAGCTGGATGTTTCACAGGACAAATGTTCCCGGGACAATTTCAGGCAGAACCAAGTTAGGTATTGTGCGGAAGTAGGTCGTGTAGAATGTCTCATTGTTCTGGAGATCTTTGCCATTTCAATTAGTTATTCTGTTTGAGAAACACTTCAGATAATCTTGCTGTTGTAGAATATGTTATTCTACATGCAGCTGGAGTTAAAGAAAATTTAATGATCTTCTAAGGTTGTTATCTAAATCTTAAACTAAGTTAATAATTTGGTTCGTGACAGATTTCGTCCAGTCCGATGCAGTATGATTAAAAGATAAACCCCATTTAGTATCCCAAAAAGAATCATTACTGAGGGCCATGTCCTTGAAAGTCTTTTGCATTTTTTGCATGAATTTCTTCCATTTTGTCTGCCATATCTATCAGGGCATTTGTAATAGAATCCAGTATAGGAGGTTATTTGTTAACAAAAAGGAGCAGTTGATCGCTCGCGAGACCTTTTCCTTCCACATTGCAACAACAAAAATATTTCATAAGTATTTATTATTATTACTATATCAAAGTCATCGTTTCATAACATGGTATGAGCGGCCTTCTATATTCTATGCTTATTTATTTTGAAAATACATGCAACAGGATGATATTTTGGATATTTACAGAAATGACCTATGTCTAACTTTACATAACATTGATTGAATTGGTGAAAATGATGCAGCTTAACTTAACTTTCGAAAATAACCTCGAATTAAAATATTATATATCACCAGTATTATTTTTACAATGTACATTTTTACGCTATACACAATGAGATGTCGTTACGTGGTTTGAAATTTCATGGTCATACCTGGTAGTGATGTGTTTATCATATCGATATAAATAAAAGACGATAAATGATTTTCTATGTGAGGAAATATTCACAAACTGCATGCCGCTGAAAAAGTAAAACATTCTTGTTATGCTAATAATTTTGACAGTACGATATGAACTGGAGCTTAGTTTATCCGATTTAATGTCATCCGATTCACTCTTAGTGACGGCTATGAACCGTACTGTATTTGGAGTATTTCTATAGGATATTATTAGAAATAGGGAGCTAAGGTGTCTTGAAGCTAACGTTACAGCGGGGGCGTGGTACCACATAGTACCACATACACATACAAAGAACCATTGGTTATTTAGGATCCTAAAAGAATGGTGATCAAGTACTAGTAAACCTTGGTGTACCTACATGGTAGCCAGAAAAAGGAGTGAAACACTGAATCCAAGCCGCAAATGTTGTATTATTTGAAGACGTCTTATTGCGCAGATTAGCTGATGTTAATTAATTTGAGGTCTGTGAATATAAAAATAAATATCGACTGATTTCCAATGAAACTAGGTTCACCAAAATCAGGATTCAGTAATTCAGTACAGTTCAGTGATAAGTCAGTACTTATCTTAACAGATAATGTTGTTTAAGTATCTGAAGTCATTTCATTGCCAGCTTGAAGCCAGCTCATTGGAGCCATTTGTGTGCAGGTATACCAAAATATCCACTTCAAAAATCTATTTTCGCGTCGTCTATGATGCCTTTTTTTGTCGTTATGTTTTCAACACAATTTCAAATTCGACAAGCACTTTTTATTCTCAAGAGATTTCACGTAAGCATATCCTTAAAGCAGTTGTTTTGCAACTGACTAACAAAACTATTTCCACGCAGATTTTTTTCAGAAGGAATTTTGAAAAGACCGTAGCACTGCGAGTTTGAAAGACAACAATGCATTTATTAGCAGAAACGTCGACAAAAATGGCGTTCACTGAGACAGACAAGCTAGCTTTTTGTTGAATTTTTCCAACTTTATAGCGAACTTGGGTGGGATTCTTTTTATACCTGAAAGAACTAGTAACTACATATAAAAATATTTAGTATTTGTGATATTTAAACTTCTTTATTTAGGTAAAATAAAACAATTTAGATTCAGCTATACCAGAAGTGGGATCATGATTCTCTAATTTATGTTAATTTTATCCACATTGTCTATCTTGTTTTTTTTTTTAAATACTCGTATTTATATCATACATACAAGCTGTGCTTGCAGCTTTTCCCACGTAAAATCAGCGTGACGAAAAAGACACAAAAGTAATCATTGTGAGTCAACCATAAGAGATAGATACATGCTATTACAGACTTTTTTGGTGTATTTTTATAGATCTACAATTCTTCAATACATCACTTCAGTGTATCACTGCTGGTTTGCGCGGTTTGTTTGTTTTTATGTAAAACCGTTATGTACATAGTATTAACCTAAACTTTCCCGAAGAATTGCACTATCTTTTAATAAAAACCTTTCAAACATCCGTTCAGTACAATTTGAGAAAACCGATTACATACAGACAACTTTCAAAGACTTTGTTTTATTATTAATAAATAAGTAAGTAAATCACATTTATACACATATATATTTATTTATTATAAATGTATTATAATATATGATATTAAATAAATAAATATAAATAATAAATCGATAGAAATTTTATCGATACACGCACGTCATTAACGCTAAAAGGTACCTCTCATTTAACGTGACATTACACAGGGTGACCCGAGAATGACCGTCCGAAAGTGGTTTAGTGTTTAAGGTATATAAATATTTCATGACATGTTGTGACTTAACCTTATAACCCAGTGACGTCACAAGTCCGACAAGTCTAAGGTTTTGGGAGTAGATTCCCGGTTTTTTAACTTTGTACTCGATAAATATACAACTAATGACTATTTCCTACAATTATTTTCATCATTCATTCTTCTGCCCTTATCCCACTCTAAGTGGAGTTGATACAACATGTTCTAAAAATGCGTGACGTTAACTTCCATTAGTCGCCTTTCCGACACCTCGCTAAGAGAGTGGGTTGTCTATTATACTCAGCCGGATACCAGACAGTGAATTAACTTACATTAGTCGCCTTTTACGACATCTTGGTAGGAAATGAGGGTTGACTATTATACTCAACCGGAAACCACACGGTGAATTAATTTACCTTAGTCGCCTTTAACGACATCTTGATAAGAAATGAGAGTTGTCTATTATACTCAGCCAGATACCACACAGCAGTGTTTCCTACAATTATTTTGTAAGAAATTTACTTCTGCACTAGTATTGAATTTATTGAAAACGAAAATATCGCTATCTATCGTAAATTACCTACACGCTAGTATACAAATAATGTCCACGTAGAATGGAGCCTCGTATTTCATAAATTAATATATACATATATTTTCATTCTAAATACAATAATAAAAAAATAAAAAAATAACACACCTCTAATATGTGCCGCCTCGCATATACTCACCTCTTAGTCTGTTATTAACTTAAAAATATATAATTTCTTAACTTATAACCATCTACTAACTACTAACTTATAACCATCTTTGACTGGCCCGTTGGCGCAGTGGGTAGTGACCCTGCCTTCTGCTCCGCGGGTCGCGGGTTCGATTGCCGTCGAGGGCCAACATTTTCTATAAATGAATTTGTTGGTCTTTGAGCCTGGGTGTATATTTGTATTTAAGTATGTATTTAAAAAATATATAAGTATATATTCACCAGTTGTCTGTCCATAACACAAGTATTAAGTTACTTACTTTGGGGACGGACGACCGTGTGTGTAAGTGTCCCATATATTTATTTTTATTTATTATCTAAATGTATTTCTCTACAATATTCGGTTCTTGTGTACTTAACAACGTCAATCATTCGCGAGCCATAATTCTTTTTTTATTCAAGCCAACACCGAATGCTCTTCTCTCGAGTGCTATTCTACGGACATTTTTCAAATGGGGGGGACATCTCCCTTTAAAAGATAGCGTTGATTACCTTTCTATTGCCTTGCAAATCGTCTTACATTAGTCCGTTTTAAATAAAATTACATTTTAATCGGGAAGAACGTATTTCTTTAGCGTTTCAACATAGAATTGTGAGAAAAAAATCATACTTGTTACAAAAAAATATTGTACTTTTTTAAAACATGCGTTAATATAAGAAAGTTTAAGATAAGTCACTGACTCTTAGATATAGGCTAAGTTTAGATTTTAGTTTAATTTATATTTAGTCAATATCCATTAGACATTTTTTTGTTGTCCTTGTCCCACTCTAAGTGGGCACAAAATGTTATAAACATATTGTCACATGATTTGGCTACTAATTTTGCGACCGGCCGCCTGCCTGACGTCAACTTACCTTTGTCGTATTTTACGACACCTAGGTAAGAAATGAGAGTGGTCAACCGGATACCACACGGTGGGTCAATTTACCTTAGTCACCTTTTATGACACCTCGGTAAGAAATGTGTGTGGTCTATTCAACTCAACCGGATACCACACGGTGGATCAAATCACCTAAGCCGTATTTTACGACACCTCGGTAAGAAATGTGTGTGGTCTATTCAACTCCGGATACCTCACAGCGGATAAAATTACCTTAGTCGCCTTACACGACGCCTTGATAATAAATGAGGGTAGTCTATTCTACTCAGCCAAACACCACAGCGCGGGTTGAGTTACCTTAATCACCTTTCACGACGCTTCGGTAAGAAATGACGGTGGTCTATTCTACTGAGCCGGGTACCACACGGCCATCAACCCTCTGTAATAAATCTTAAGCCGAAACAATAAACAAAGTTGCTACTTTAACAGACTTCAATACACAATGGGCGAAATATTTTCTATAACCAAACTCCTATACAAAATTCAAAGGCTCGTTTATCATTCGACGCGCCAAATATAGATAATGCCCCGTCATCAATATCATACACTCCATAATCTATTTACAACGCGTGACATAAAAAGTATAGCCTTGGCATCCGACCAGATGAACAGTGCAAGACATTTTTCTGGATCGCATGACAGATAATCACTGAAGTGCTTTGAAATATACAGACAGACACTTTTGTTGGTGCATTTGTGGAAACTGTTCATATTTTGTTTTGAAAAACGGAAAACGAAAACGATAGGTGATGTATATAATAGACAAAGCAGGAACCGACATAAGCTTGCGGTTTCTGCTTTGGTTATAAGATTCTAAAATAAAATTCCGCAATCAATTTCAGCGTTGCCATTACAGCATTTTAAAAACTCTGTTAAAAAGAGGCTGACACAGAAAGCCTACTATACTCTTGAAGATTACTTAGAAGTTAAGAATGTGTGATATAGCTCTCTTTGAACCTGTACAAAAAATAAAGACTAAATGTAAATAGTATTAAGAATTATATTTTTAAAAGAGCAACCGCCGAGTTTCTTGCCGGCTCTTCTCGGTAGGAACAGCTTTCCGAACCAGCAGTAGAGTTGACGATTCAAACGCGCTTGTTTACAATTAATATTTGTATATTATATTATATTTACTAAAACTCGTTTTAATCCAAATTAAAATAGCAATATTTCTTGGTCTTTTTAGCTTAATATTTATAAATTTATACAAATTAAACACATTAGAAATAATTAAAATAAAGCCAAAAACTTTGTGTAATTACGTTTTTAAATTAATACTTATAAATTTATTCAGGTGAAACACATTAGAAAGAATACTAACAAGTAAGGAAATAAAGTTTTGTCAACTTTATTTCGTGTTTAGAAAATATATAACCTAATTTGTATGACTTTTGAAAATTACGAGGTGTTTTCCAATAATAATATTTTGAAATTCTGTATATTTTCTTTATATGATTTCATAACTTTTAATAGAAAAACACTACAACTTCTTGCAAAAAGTTTACTGAAATATTTTCCTCAAGCAAATACAGTAACCTTTTACAACAAATGTTAAAATAAATTTTCACGTCGTAAATACGTCAAATTAAAATCTTGGATTACGAATATTAATATAATAATTATATTGGAAAAATTTGCTGTATTATATAGCTCAATTATGATTATAATTACTTAGAATTTATACCAATATTTTATAGAAATCTTATTATAAAATTCAATAAGATTTAAAGTCTTCATTGAAGAATACAAAATCTTGATTGTTTAAATATTTTTTGACAGTACACTTTTGTTGTATTGCAGTGTACTTGAAGTATGTTATGATTTTTAATCTGGTGAGTGGAACATAATTCTATCTTCGATATTATTACAGTGAAATATTAGCATTATTATAAAACAATTTAGCCAATACATATTAAAGTGACGTCATATATCTTGTATCCAATTTACTTTATGTAGCTTCGATAGACAATTTGTATAAAAAACTAATGAATAAAGAAGCGAAGAGAGATTTATTTATTTATTATATTTATTTTAGGGGGAACAAACAATTATTATAAAACTTAAATATCTAACTTATGTTATAAACTGAAATCAACTAAGTTTCCACTGATACAAAAAAACTTACAACTATATTTTAATTTGTAATGATTAATGATGGTTTTCGGTATGGTTTTTTTTTTCTATTAATCAGGCAGGCGGCCGGTCGTAAAAACGCAGCCAAATCATGTGACAGCATGTTTATAACATGTTGTGCCGACCCCACTTAAAGTGGGATAAGGGCAGGAAGATGATGAATTTTTTGGTGAAAAATAAAAAATAAAAAATAAAAAAATAATAACAAAGTATAAAGTGATATATGATAAATGTCGGCTATTGATCACTAAAATTAACAAATTGCAATTCAGCCGGATACCCCTACGAATATTAAAACTAATTAATATATGATTGTGAAATAATAGGCATTATACTTTAGTTGGTTCGCGGTGTATTTGTATATTTATTTTAATCTCGAGAGTGGTTTATAATTTTATCTAGATTCTAGACGAATCATCATATCAAAGAAATAATAATGTTGAATATTCTATGAGATTGAAATTACTTTGTCAAATAGAAATTATTTATAAAGACGTTTTTTTTTAAATCCCCACATTATACTAGACAACGTCAAAATTCATATTGAAAATATAATTTATCTTTAACATTTAAATGAGTTAATCCTGTATTTCTAAATTTGGAAAACAGTTAAAACGATTTTCATGAAATTTAGTATGTAGTTTGTGGGGGGAAAAAATCGATGTAGATTCATTTAATAAATGTCGTTTATTGCTGTTTTCGGGTATTAAGATAAAGCTGAAATGTAGAGTTGAACGCAGATGATATTTGAGCTGTCAAAGCTGTAATAACCTAATGGTAACGGCTTAACCAAAAGAAATTATAACCTGGGATCGATTGCCACATGACACTCAGCGCTTTTCTTTCTTTTTTAATTTTATTTTTAGCATTTTTTTATATATTTAAAAAAATTATCGAGCAAGGCTTGGTTACCCAGGTATATAGGCTGTCATAGCTTAGAGATCTTGATTCCTAACAGTATATATAATCTAGGGTATTTTAAGACTAAATTCAAGTCGTATAAAGCAGTTTTCCACAATATTACATATACACAAAAGCTCTCTTACAACTTACACTCGACGCTGCGGAGTCAAATAAATAGCCCACTTTTTACAATCGCCTCCCAAAGAATACAGTTGGCACTAACCCAGTAGCAAGTCGAGACATTTTCCGTATCGCCTGATAGATAATCACAGAAATGGGCAAAAATAAATCTTATACTTTTCTTGGCTGGCGGTGTAGTTGATCTGGTGTTTGGACCGACAAATGGGACCATAAACCACTTTATAGTTTATAGAAGTAGGCGTGGGTTTGCGGAATTAAGAAGTACTAAGTAAAGTAACGGCCTGTTACTATCACACTGCTGGGAAAAGACCCCCACGGTGCTCCAATAGGTAAGTTACACATACCTACAGAATTCTCCAGAGATCATTTCTTATCGAGGCGTCGTAAGAGGCGTCTAAGGTAAGTCACCAGGCAGGTGGCCGGTCATAAATACGTAGCCAAATCATTTAATTACATATTTATAACATGTTGTGCTGACCCCACTTATAGTGGGATAAGGGCAGTTTCCTCACGATGTTTACCTTCAACCAAAAGCGTATGATAAATTGCAAATATCAATTGCACACAAATTTTAATTGAAAAACCCCTTCTTAATATTCGCATGGTCTTACCACTGATCATAGTTTTTATTACATAGGAATGACAAGATTTACCATTAATCACACGCTTTTAGGTGTGAAACTTAGGTGCCTAATTGATAATTGCAATTTATCACTCGCTTTTCGGTATTAAACTTATGTGTCTAATTGATAATTGCAATTTATCATAAGCTATAGTTAATGTATAGAACCGGCTATACTCACGTCTTATAGCCGGTTCTATACATTAACTATGAATACTACTCACGATAGTTTAAAATTATCATAAGCTTTTCAGCGTTAAACTTATGTGTCTAATTGTTAATTGCAATTTATCACAAGCTTTTCGGCGTTAAACTTATGTGCCTAATTAATAATTACAATTTATCACACGTTTTTTGGTGTTAAATTTATGTGTCTAATTGATAATTGCAATGTATCACACACTTTGCGGTGTGAAAATTATGTGTCTACTTGATAATTGCAATTTTCGCACACTTTTCGGTGAAAGAAAACATCGTGAAGAAACCTGCATATCTCTAGAGATTTCTGGGGATTGGAGTAACGTAGGTCTTACCTCAGACTCTTCCCTTCCAAAATAGAGAGGCCTATGCCCAGCTGTGGGATGGTAACAGGCCGTTACTTTACTTTATTTTAGTTACAAATGTTTTTAAAATACCCTTATTCGAATACTGGGTGTGGCTTTCCATGCATATATATTTACAAAGTCTGGCTTCAATCCAGAGCAGGCGTCGCGATACACGGAATCTTGTTTGCTTTCAGAAAATGTATAGCATTTTGATAAAATATAACGAGTTTCAAGGGTTTAGTGCCAAACGGATATTGATGCTTTATACAATGCAAAGATTATGTATTATTTTGCTATAATATGCGCTTAGAGAAAAATTTATATATTGCTTAATGAGAATTAAGAAAAAAGACGGGTGAAAGAAGAGTGCATGCAAATAAGATGAGAATGTTAAAGTGGATGTGTGGTGTGACAAGACTGGATAAAATACGAAATGATTATATAAGGGGAAATCTAAAAGTTAGGCCCATTCTAGAAAAGAGAAGTGCCAGAATAACATAGCATTGGCATGTGATGAGACACGAAAATCATGTAAACAGACGAGTGTTAAATTTGAATGTTAATGGATATATTATTAGAGGTAGGCTGGAAAAGAGATCAAATCAAAATAATCTTTATTCATATACACTCTTTCAAGCACTTTTAATCAATTTGATTAATGAAGCTACAACTAGTTTAGAATATTAAGAACCAACAAGAAATTCGGCGGTCAATCTTTTAAACATTTTCTATTTTACTTTATTTAACCACAGTCTTTTTAGAAGCTGTATTTTCAATCCAGATATATTTATCATTCAAATAATTTTCAATTTTGTAATATACTTTACGTATAAGTATATTTCTTACACTTAATTTGAACCTTTCTGTAGAGTGGTCTAGTATGGATTGCGGAATTTTATTGTAGAAGCGACAACAATGACCAACAGAGACCAACGAATGGGTTGCTAACTCTGCTTTTGCTATTGAGCGAAGTATGACATGCATATACAAGGAGTACCAGAGTTGAAGAATGATAGGTGGGAACGGAACGAAAGACATGTTTTGCCGACGACAATGATAAATGACATTGATGAGAAATTAAATAAGTAACGGCTTGTTACTACCCTATTTAAAGAAGAAATCTGCCTATTACTATTTAAAGAGAAGAATCGAAGCTAAGACATACCACGCTGCTCCAATGCGGATGGTAGGTTACACATATCCCCAGAATTCTCTAGAGATATGCAGGTTTCGTCATGTTTTCCTTCACCGAAAAGCATGATAAATTGCAATTATCAATTAGACACAAAAGTTTTAATAGAAAAAACTCATTGGTGCCTGCCCGGGGTTTGAACCAATGACTTCTTTTCCCATGACTTCTTCTTTCCCATGACTTCTTTTATGATTTCTTTAGACAGTCGCAAAATCTCACCGCTGGGCTATCAAAGCTTATGATGAGAAATTAACTTTTTTATTAAAAACCATTCAATTATGCAACGCGTCTTTTGTATACGGGAATACCAAATGTTTTTATTTATTTCCCGCTATTCAAATTCCGCCATTTGTCTTATAGCAGAATATTCTTTTCACCAACTTGTTCGTTTATTCAAGCGTTATTTCGCTTAAAACGAAACAAATTCAGATTTTGGCGTGCGAGATACTGGAATGTTTTATGGCACTGGTTTTAAAATACTGGATAAAGACAAAGTCTTTTGTGTATAAGGACAAAGGGAGAATGCTGAGGATGAATTTAGCTAATGCGTTATGGTTAAAGCCCATATAAATCAACTACTAGAAACTTGTTTTGTTTTTTTATTAGCTACTATTTTAGTCGTTACAGACATAGACAGTAACTTTTGCATTCATAACATTGGTATTGTATCAACGCCGTGTGGTATCCGGCTGAATAGAATTTCTTACCGAGGTGTCGTAAAAGGCGACTTAGGTAAGTCGACCCGCCGTGTGGTATCCGGCTGAGTAGAATAGACCAACCTCATTTCTTACCGAGGTGTCGTTAAAGGCGACTAAGGTAAGTTGGCCCACCGTGTGGTTTCCGGTTTAGTAGAATAGACCAGACTCTTTCTTACCGAGGTGTCATAGAACACGACTGAGGTAAGTTGACGTCAGGCAGGTGACCGGTCGTAAAAGTGCAGCCAAATCATGTGACAGCATGTTTATAACATGTTGTGCCGACCCCACTTAGATGTGATAAGGGCAGGAAGATGATGAACATTAGTATAAGTACTTCACTACGCCGCAACCAACACACCACACAAGCACTACACACACTCACTACGACAATCTCTACGATCGTTTTGCCCCGTAACCAAAGTATCATCACGAGGATTTGCTCCACGACAAAATCGTAATACCTTACGTGTATTTGATACGTGTGGTGACTGATCCTACATGTATAAGGTATGAGAACTGATTTGATTCCTACACTAATCATTACATAGATTCTCTTGACAAACGCGGATTATAGCAAAATAATTCTATCATTACTTTTGATTTATTTAAATTTTAAAATGGATTTGTGAATCTTATTGAATACTTTAATTTAAATTCTCTATTCTAAAAAAAACTCCAAGTAAACATTGAAATTTTAATCCATGCCAATAATTTTTTTAAGGTATTAATTTGTAATGATATTAAAATGTTTTCCTTAGTCCCCATTCTGGTATTTAGCTGAAACATGAAAACTATAATTATGTATATTGCAACAATCTATACTTATTATAAAACAGTAACCATAAGCAGTCTGTCTGTATGTAAAGATTTCCTCAAAATCAACTGAAGGGATTTTGAACGGTTTTTACTTAAAAGTTTTGTAACACAATTAACATAATGTACTATTAACTTAAACTTTCTGGTTATGGTAAAAACCGTACAAAGATCTGTTCAATAGATTTTGAGTTAATCGATCAAATATAGAGAGATAGCTCATAGTACAATCAATAATAATATATACTAATTACTAATATATAAAGCTGAAGAGTTTGTTTTTTGCAATTTAATTTATGTACATAAAAATATAAGTTATCGATCTAATAACATTTTGAATTTGTATGGGGACTTCTTATATTCCTACGAAAGCACTTCGATAGCGCGGAGCAAACGACGAGTGGCGCCATCTAGTTTTGAGTGCGGAATCACGTGTTCCTAGTACTTTGTGTTACAGCATCTACTATGAAATTCGGTACAATTTAAGATTCAAATCCAAATAGTCTATTCAAATAAGCTTTTTAAGATAAATCTTAACACTTACGACACTCTGTATAGAAAACGCAATCCTTATATTCGTTCCTCCAATAATTTTTGATACAACGGCAGGCTGGTCGGCATATTACAGTGACCCCTATTTTGCCAATAAATCTGCAACGTCTGCCATCTGGAGCAGCGTTATCACAATCCTCAGAACATACAGGACATGAGTCGAACTCCTCGTTTTCACCACAAGGAATGGCAGCTGTGAAATGGAAATAAGATTATTATTCTAGCCTCATGACCAAGCACCTAGGTGGAATACCAGAAGGTTTTACGTCCGACATAAATGATATTGTGAAAATACTAAATAAATAATACTAGCTGTACCCACAACTTCGCCTGTATAAAAATCAGTGTGTCACATTTATTCCTGAATTAAAATTTTGGAGATAAAAATAGTTATCGTCAGTAAATTATAAGAGATTTTTGAATAACTTTCACCGTTTACTTAGCGCATGCAAGGAAAGCTTTAAATATGGCCGTTTTTGCGATATTTTTTATTGCTGCTCCTCTCCTATTCATCTTAGCGTGATGTTATATAGCCTTCCTAAATAAATGGACTACCTTACACCTCTTTTTCAAATTGGTTTATTAGTTCCTAAAATTAGCACGTTGAAACAACCAAATAAATAAACAAAGAAACTCTCCAGCTTTATATATTAGTAAAGATAAGGAATGCAATAACAAACACTACATACCTCATAGCAATATTCCATAAGACACAATGCTATGGAAGATTGCAAAATAAAATTTAAATACGCGTGATTCCCTGCGAGAGAAGTTTAATGAAATAGGTATTCTTATATTTGCTTCACAGTACATTTTAAGTAATTTAATTTTTGTACATTAAAATATAAAGAGTTATAGAACGATAGGTGATGTATATAATAGACAAAGTAAGAACCGATATAAGCTAGCGGCTCCTGCTTTGTGATTTGCAAAGGTACGAAATTCGTTTGTGAGTTTGGGTATAAGATTCTATTATAAAATTCTGCAATCAATTTTAGCTTTGCCATTACATCAGTTTAAAAACACTATTAAAGAGAGGCTGATACAAAAAGCCTAATATACTGTTGAGGATTATTTAGATGATAAAAATACGTATATACAGCTACTCTTCGACTTTGTACAATACAGTAATGACGAAATGTTACTAGTATTAAGTTTATTTTTAAAAGAGCAACCTCAAGAGTTTCTTGCTGGCTTTTCTCGGTAGGAACAGCTTTCCGAACCAGCAGTAGAGTTGACGATTCAAAAGCACTTGTTTATTTGAATAAAAAATATTTTGAATTTGAAATTGAATTTGACGTCTGTCAACTGTTTTATGTTTCGAACAGCGTAGGCAGCTGAACTGAGTAGATATCTAAGTAGTTCCTAATATTTATTATCTACTTACGGCAATCTCTACCCCGAATACATGTTCCGTTTGGCGCTCTGAGGTAAAATACGCTACAATCGGAGCTCTCATCAGTAGTACAAGTCCCTGGGCAGGTTGAAGACTGACCTTCTGGCTGTGGACAGCATTCGGATTTACAGATCTTCCCGTTAGATCCAGCTGCGAAAAGAGATTGCCAAAATTGAGCCTAATGTTACATACATAATTTATAGAATTAGGCGTTACTTTGCGGAGGTCCATAATACAAAAGTAATGAGAATATTATTTTGCTATAATCCGCGATAAAATAAAATATATGTAATGCTAAATGTAGAGTGTACTATTCGTTCTCATACTTGATACATGCAGAATTTGTAAGAACACAAAAAAAAAACATGTGACAACATGTTTATAACATGTTGTGCCAACCCCACTTAGAGTGGGATAAGGGCAGGCAGAAGATTAATCTATTAATTTATTTTGATAAATTCTTGATTTATTGCAGATTGATCCTAATCTATGTGCGGTCAAAGACGTAAAGCGTAACAGACGAACAGACTTTCGCATTTGTAAAAATCATATAGATAAGGAAAAAATATGATTTAATTTATGATAACACCCACGCGCGTAATAATACGGAATACTTGAACGTGACCTTGTCATAAAGTAACATTATATTACATTTTGAATAAATTACATTTTATATTTTTATGAAGGGTCTACAATTGCTGTTTGGTATCCGGCTGAGTAGAATAGATCACCCACATTTCTTACAGAGTTGTCGTAAAGGCGACGTAGGTAAGTTGACTCGCCGTGTGATATCCGGCTTTGTAGAATAGACCACTCTCATTTTTTACTGAGATGTCGTAAAAGGTGACTAAGGTAAGTTGACCCGCCGTGTGTTATCCGGCTGAGTAGAATAGACCACCCTCATTTATTACCGAGTTCTCGTAAAAGACGACTAAGGTAAGTTGACCCGCCGTGTGGTATCCGGCTTTGTAGAATAGACCACTCATTTTTTACTGAGATGTCGTAAAAGGTGACTAAGGTAAGTTGACCCGCCGTGTGTTATCCGGTTGAGTAGTATAAATCACCCTCATTTCTTACCGAGGTTTCGTAAAAGACGACTAAGGTAAGTTAACCCGTTGCGTGTTATCCGGCTGAGTAGAATTGACCACCCTCATTTATTACCGAGTTCTCGTAAAAGACGACTAAGGTAAGTTGACCCGCCGTGTGGTTTCCGGCTTTGTAGAATAGACCACTCTCATTTTTTACTGAGATGTCGTAAAAGGTGACTAAGGTAAGTTGATTCGCCGTATGTTATCCGGCTGAGTAGAATAAATCACCCTCATTTCTTACCGAGGTTTTGTAAAAGACGACTAAGGTAAGTTAACCCGTTGCGTGGTATCCGGCCGAGTATAATAGACCATCCTTATTTCTTACCGAGGTTTTGTAAAAGACGTCTTAGTAAGTTGACGTCAGAGAGGCGGAACTTAAAACTGGTATCAACATTACACCGATCCCACTTAGAGTGGGATAAGGGCAGGAGAATTATGATTTACTGAGTTAAATTTAAATACATACCTTGCGCAGAACATATAAGGAAAATACTAGTGTATAAAATGAATATATGAAATAGACACGTCATTTTCCTGCCAAAACAATACACAGACTGACATATTATCTGTTTTTATTTACATATCGTGGTCACGACCTAGTTTTTATTATGCATATTAACTTGCTAGCTGATCCATAGATTATACTAGAGTAAGGCCATAAGCTAGTAAGTAATAGTGTAATAAATAATTAGAGAGGATGGAATTTTACTTTTCTTTCTTTTTTCTATTTGTATAAAAAGAAATATTAGATTATGATACTGTTGCATAATAAGGGTTTTTATAGTATCACATGAGTGTTATAAGACCAGTGTCATACACTAATTTATCTACTCTCATACTATAATACATGAAACAATATTGCAAATAAAACGCTGAATATAACAACAAATTTATTTTTTAAATGTCAAATGTTATCGCCAAGGCGCAAACATCGATTGCATGCGTGTTGCGTTGCCGCGGACTCGTTCATTGAAACCTTTTTTTTAAGGTAGAAGTAGTTTTATTATGCATATTAACTTACTAGATGACCTATACATTATTATACTAGAGTAAGGTAGCCATAGGCTATTCAGTAATAGTGTAATAAATAATTAGAGAGTATGTAATTATTATACTTACCTTTGTCTAATCTATACTATTCTTCTTTCTACCCTTATCCCACTCTAAGTGGGGTCGACAACATGTTATAAACATGTTTTCACATGATTTGGCTACGTTTTTCCGATCGGCCGCCTACCAGACATCAACTTACCTTAGTCATATTTTACGATACCTCGGTAAGAAAGAGGGTGGTCTATTCTACTCAACCGGATACCACACGGCGGGTCGACTTACCTTAGTTACCTTTTACGACACCATGGTAAAACATTAGGGTAGTCTTCAATATAAATGTTGGTGTTTTTAATGCCCAAAAACATAAAACTTATCTTAAAATTATTATTATTAACTTTGAAGCGAAAAAATAACAATAACATTATCAAAAAATTGCTAACGGATGGAAGGCAGCGATAAAATGCAATCACTAATCCAAAATAATTTAACAAGCAAGCTATAGAACTACCCTCTTTAAAAAAACAATAAATACTAACTCGCTGGAATCTTTCACAGCCTGCAATTCTCGACCTCTAAGGATTTGCACAAAGACATTTTTAGACAATTTTGTTGCAATTTACAGTAGAAGGAACTTGTTAATAATTTTGATTTTATGACTAACGAAGGTCTGATAGCGATGTGAAAAAATAATCGATTTTTAAAATAATCGATTATTTTTCAAAATAATCGATTTAATAATCGATTCTTTCTCAAAATAATCGATTTTTAATAATAGATTATATTTTAATCAAAAATTGATTTTTTAAGAAACGATTTTTTTAGGTATCCCTTTTCCTTTTTTACTCTCTTTCTTGTTTTTCAGGTTAGATATACATTGTTGGATAAAACCAATTCAGCCAAACTATTCATTTTAATCCAATTTCACAAACAGCGCATCTGATATTATTTCTTGGTAGTTGTCCACTTTAATTTACCTTTATTGTAATTAATTATTGATATTTAAAAAAAGACAAATTTTGAAATAGTCAAACAAAAATCGATTATTTCATAACACAATAATCGATTTTTTTTAAATCGATTCTTTTTAGACGGATAAAAATCGGTTATTTATTAATCGATTTTTTTACTCCAAGTCACATCCTTAAGGTGTGACGCCTATTGTAATTCGAGTTTTGAGACTTAGTTATTGAAGATATTTCTTAACGGCCTTTCTAAATATCCGTCTAGACGCTTAATTGTGAAAAAAGATATAACCAACTTCTTCACAGAAGTTATGATAGGATTTCTTGCTATATTCTGAGTTTTTGAAAAAGGGTGGTTTATTCTACTCAGCCACACGCCGGGTTAACTTATCTTGTTTTACTGGCCCGTTGGAGCAGTGGGAAGTGACCCTGCCTTCAGCTCCGCGGGTCGCTCGAATCCCGCCGAGGGCCAACATTTTCTATAAATGAATTTGTTGGTCTTTGAGCCTGGGTGTATATTTGTATTTAAGTATGTATTAAGAAAATATATAAGTATATATTCACCACTTGTCTGTCTACCATAACACAAGTATTAAGTTACTTACTTTAGGGACGGACGACCGTGTGTGTGTCACATATAAAAAAAAAGAATTATATCTTGAATAAAGTAACCCAGTTTCTTGCTGGCTCTTCTCGGTAGGAACAGCTTTCCGAACCAGCAGTAGAGTTGATTCAAAAGGACTTGTTCACAACTTTATTTGAATAAAGAAAGATATGATCTTAGATCTTGCCTTCTCTAAATGCTCCTCATTGACTTACTCGAGATTATTTAGGTTTCAAGATGTTAAGCTGTGAAATGATTTACCAGTATCAATCCCTAAAACTTTTTCTTTTTCTCTATATTATCCGTATTATCTTTCTACTTCAATTCTTGTCCTTTTCCTTCTGTTACTCAAAGGTTGACTTTAAGAGGTCAATTTTAGGGATAAGTCCGCATTTGTACATGTACTATTTTACTTTTTCTTTCTCTTTTCTATTTGTATAAAAATAAATAAATAATATTAAATTATGATACTGTTGCATAATTAGGGTTTTTATAGTATCACACGAGTGTTATAAGACCAAGTTATGTACAGTGTCATACACTACTTTATCTACTATCATACTATAATACAATATTGCAAATAAAAAGCTGAATATAACAACAAATTTATTTTTTAAATGTCAAATGTTAGCGCCAAGGCGCAAACATCGATTGTGCATGCGTGTTGCGTCGCCGCGGACTCGTTCATTGAAACCTTTTTTTTAAGGTAGAGGTTCAACCTCCTCGGTCCACCTGGAGATTGTATAGGTGTAACGTTATGATTAAAATGTTATATTATGATACAGGCGTCCATACAAGACCTGTATCGTAATAAAACTTTTTATTTTTTTATTTATGGCCTGTACGTAATGTTTGTCATAAGAATTTTGGTTTCAGTTTTATAATCATTGTATTATAATCATTGTATTGAGTTTGGATTGGATTATAGCATATTATTGCTTTTATTCTATAGAAATTATTTTTCTTAGGAAAATAATCTTCCCAACTGAGGCAAGTGTCTAACGATCAGCCAGTAATGGGGCGCCATTTCCATAAATAACGGGACGTTGGTGGGGAAAGGGTGCACTTAACGATTCCCCGTTATCATCCGTTCCCCGTTTTTATTAGGATTAAAGCCATGTTTGCTTTTAGCTTCCATTGTAATTATAATAAACTGTTGGGTCGCCTTAAATTTTGCTTTTGTTTTTGATACTGCCGAATCCAGAAACGCCATGTGGTATACGGTTGAATAGAATAAACCACCCTCATTTCTTACTGAAGTGTCGTAAAAGGCGACTAAAGTAATTTGACCCGCTGTATCGTATCCGGCTGAGTAAAAAAGACCACCCACTTTTTTACCGAGGTGTCGTAACAGGCGACTAAGGTAAGTTGTCTCGCACTTTGGTATCCGGCTGAGTGGTATAGACCATCCTCTTTCTTACCGAGGTGTAATATCAGGCGACTAAGGTTAGTTGACCCACCGTGTGATATCTGACTGAGTAGAATAGACCACCCTCTTTCTTACCGAGGTGCCGTAAAAAACGACACCTCGGTAAGTAAGCTACTATCATGCAGGCGGCCGGTTTTAAGATACCTAGCTGAATCATATGACAACATGTTTATAACATGTGTCGACCTAACTTAGAGTGGGATAAGGGCTGGAGGATGGTAATGATGAATCAAATTCAAACTCAAAATATTATTTATTCAAATATTTATATTTAAATTTTTTAACAAGTGCTTTTGAATCGTCAACTGTAGTGTTTGAAAAGCTGTTCCTACCGAGAAGAGCCAGCAACTTGGCAGTTGCTCTTTTAAAAATATAATTCTTATTACTAGTTACATTAGTTATTACTGTCTTGTACAGAGTCGAACAGTAGCTTTATCCACGCATTCTTATCACCTATATAATCCTCAACAATATAGTAGGCTTTCTGTATTAGCCTTTTATTAATAGAGTTTTTAAACTGCTGTAAATACAAAGCTAAAATTGATTGCTGAATTTTATTATAGAATCTTATACCCAAACTCACAAATGACTTACGTGCTTTTGCAAGGCGCAAAGCAGGAGCCGCAAGTTTATGTCAGTTTCTACTTTGTGTATTTATATACATAGCGATTTTTTTAAATATCCTGTTTACTTTTATAGATAACTTATAGAAATAGAAAACTTATAGTTATTGAACCCTGTCCACAAGATAAATATCACGCTGTCTCACCGCTAGGCTATCATGGTTTAAAAAGTGTATAGTCGAGTTTAGAAACTTAAAGCTTTTATATTAAGAATCTCAGAGTAAACTGAAAGTGTTTACATATAATTTTACCTCTCAAAATTTTTAAACTTCCTACTTTATGTTTGAAGTTTTTTCTAAATTGTACAAAGTTTCAATTGTTATGATGTCGAAAGGAAAATAAAAGGGAAATAACTAAGTTTTCTTTGATAATTTTTTGAGTTCAATTCTTGAAACTTAGTTCAAGTATTAAGACGATTTTATTGTTCAGAAATTTATTGGAACATGATTTCAGAAATTTTATCACCAACCAGTCTTAAAATTAATTTATAGAATTAGGCGCTACTTTGCGGAGGTCCATACATATACAAAAGTAATAATAAAATTAGTTTGCTATAATCCGTGATGAAGTAAAATAGAAAATATATAAAATGGTAAATGTAGTAGACAACCCGTTTTCATACCTGATACATGCAGATAGACTCCATGAAAAAAGTTTGCGGGGCGAAACGATTGTTGAGTTTGTGATACTGAACGTGTGTAGTGCTTGTGTATTGTGGTAGCGGTGATGGAGGTTGGTGCATATGTTTTTACGAATCCTGCATTTATTATGTATGAAAACTGATTGTCTACTCTATTTTAGCATTATATATATTTTCTACTTTAACTTCATCGCGGATTTATAGCAAAATAATTTTATTTTTACTTTTGTACTATGGATCTCCGCAAAGTAACGCCTAATTCTATAAATAACAGTTAAACACTGGATCGATACACAAATATTTAACACACTTATCGATAAGCTTATCGATTCTTAGAAAGATGAATACTATGCGCTGGTATACTATTCATATTCTACACTATCACAAATTCAAAAATTGAATTTGAATTTTAATGATTTCGCCTCGCAACCAAAGAATCATCAGGAGATAGACTCCACGACATTACATATATTTACTTTTTACTTTATCGCGGATTATAGCCAAATAATTTTATTATTACTTTTCTATTATGGATTTGAAGTAAAGCCTATAATTCTATCAATATTATTAATTCTTCTATAATTCTATACCTTAACAGTAAATATTAAACCAGTTTAACAACACTATTAAAGAGAGGCTGATACAAAAAGCTTACTATACTATTGAGGATTATTTAGACGATAAGAATGCGTAGATATAGCTACTGTAATGACTTAATGTAACTAGTTATAAGTATTATATTGAAAAGAGCAACCGCCGAATTTCTTTTTGGCTCTTCTCGGTAGAAACAGCTTTCCGAACCAGCAGTAGAGTTGACGATTCAAAAGCACATGTATATAAGTATTTGGAAGAAGAAGAAAAATTTGAATTTGAAACAAAGGCGCGTGTAAATTCTATCTTAGAATAAAGCATACTCCATTTTTCTCACTAAATTTATTTCAAGTATTTCCACATGGAGCCAATAAAGATATCAAGATGTATCTCAAACGCGACTAAATGCAGTTCCGTTCCGATAAATCTCAAGATCGGGAATCGCAACACATTAGTGATGCGATGTTTCGATGTCGATTCTGTAGCTGTACTTAGTAAAGTTCGTCGCCCACTAAACATATTCCCTAATATTAAAAAAATATGCGTCGAATCATGATACGCCGTGTGGTATCCGGCTGAATAGAATAAACCAGCCTGATAACTGAGGTGCTTCAAAAAGCGACTAAAGTAAGTCGACACGCCGTGTGGTATCCAGGTGAGAAGAATAGAATACCTTCATTTTTTACCGCAGTGTCGTAAAAGGTGACTAAGGCAAGTTGACTCACCGTGTGGTGTCCGTGTGGTGGTTAAGTAGAATAGACCACCCTCTTTCTTATCGAGGTGTCGTAAAATACGACTAAGATAAGTTGACTTCAGGTAGACGGCCGGTCGTAAAATACGTAGTCAAATCATGTGACAACATGTTTTATGACATGTTGTGCCTACCTTATTTAGAGTATAAGGGATTAGGGCAGGGGTAAGGGCACGAGGTTGATGATATGTCGAATCAGGATAAGGAGATTTAAAAGTAATGAAAATATTATTTTGCTATAATCCGCGATAAAAAAATATCCGTAATGCTAAATGTAGTGCTATCCGTTCTCATACCTGATATATGCAAAATTTGTAAAAACTCATGCACTACCCGCCACCAATAACACAATACACAAGCACTGCACACAATCACCACCTCGATTCGCCACTTTGCGATTTTATCGTGGAGTATATTTCCTCGCGATGCTGCGAACACGGGGCGCAACGATTGGTGAGAGTGTGGTGGTATCCAGCTGAGCAGAATAGAACGCCATCTTTCTTACCGAGTTGTCGCAAAAGGCGACTAAGGTAAGTTGATGTCAGGCAGGCGGCCGGTCGTAAAATACGTAGCCAGTTTGTAACACGTTGTGCCGATCCCACTTAGAGTGAGATAAGGGCAGGATTTTTTATAGAATGTCAGTAAAATAAGAATGATAAACGTTTGTATTCATGTATATATAGTGGGCGAACACCTTTATCAGTAAAGTTTATTGATATTGCTGCAGTGATTTATTGGATATTTGGACATAAACATAACTGTGGCAGCGGTTGCTTGTTGGATTGTATTGAAATAATTTTGGACTCCAGTATCATATTGTATTCGGTACTTTTTGTGCAAAATATATATCTGCAAACGTTATTGAATGTTCAATACTTTATACTATATTTTATACTATACTTTATACTTATACTTTTTACTAAGATGATAATATGTACATGTAGGTATGAGATTATATAATTTTAGCTTTGTCATTACAGCAGTTTAAAATAAATATCTGGGTGACCGGTAATTTTTTACAAAAAAAAAACTTAAAAAAAAGAAAAAACAATTATTTAGTTGGGGATCGATCCTTGGCATTCACATTTCTCGAGGCTGCCCGTTACTCGAATAAGCTACGTCGACTTGACAGCTAATGGCGAAAATTCAATTCAATATAAATGTTAGTGTTTTTTAATGCCCAAAAACAGTGATAAAACAATATTTTTTTTGCATAAAACCTAGCTAGATTAATTTTTCTCCCCCAAAACTTCCTACATGCTGAATTTCGGGAAAATCGTTGGAGCCGTTTCCGAGATTCAGAAAATATATATATATATATACAAGATTAACTCATTTAAATATAAAGATACTTTACCGTTGAGAAGCCGTGTGATATCCAACTGAGTAGAATAGACAACGCCTTTCTTAGTGAGGTGTCGTTAAAGACGAATACGATAAATTGACACGCCGTCTGGTATCTGGCTGAGTAGAATAGACAACCCTCCTTGGTAACAAGGTGTCGTGAGCGACTAAGTTAAGTTCACCCGCCGTATTGTGTCCGGCTGAGTAGAATAAATCACCCTCTTTCTTACCGAGGCGACGCAAAATGTGACTGAGGTAAGTTGATGTCAAGCAGGCGGCCAGTCTTAAAATACGTTGCCAAATTATGTGACAACAAGTTTGTAATATGTTGTGCTTACCCCACTTAAAGGGAATTAAGGACAGTAAAATGATGACTGTTGACAATATACTCGTAGGTGATAAGAATGCGTGAATTTAGCTTTTGATCCTATACAAGGTAATAATGACTAAATGTTACTAGTTATAGAAAATGTTTTTAAAAAGAGCAACCGCCAAGTTTTATGCTGGTTCTTCTCGGTAAGAGCAACATTCCGAACCAGTTGTAGCTTCATTAATCATATTGAAGTGTTGACGATTCAAAAGTGCTCGAAAGAGTTTATTTGAATTAAAATTATATTGATTTTATTTTACAAATATTTTATTGTGAAGTCGACAATCGATGTTTCAATATTACCATCACTATAACTAGCTGGTATGTCGCGCGACTCAAGATATGCTATCGACAGGTTACTTATCACTGAAGCACCGCAAAATATTGTAGAAATTTTTGCAATTTTCGTAAGTCAAGATTTTTTAGAGCTGTTAGATTTTTACAAGCTGTGACTTTCGAGAGGGCCACGAGTACAAACCCCGGCAGGCACCAATGAGTTTTTCTATTAAAACTTATGTGTCTAATTGATAATTGCAATTTATCACACGCTTTTCGGTGAAGGAAAACATCGTGATGAAACCTGCATATCTCTAGAGAAATCTGGGGATATGTGTAACCTACCAATCCGCATTGGAGCAGCGTGGTAGGTCTTAGCTCCCTTCTCTCCAGGAACGGAGAGATGAGGCCTATGTCCAGCAGTAGAATTGTAGCAGGTCGTTACTTTACTTTTTGAGATTTAATTTATAAAATTTAATTTATAAATTATATAGTAGGCTTTTTGTATCAGCCTATTTTTAACAGTGTTTTTAAACTGCTGCAATGGCAAAGCTGAAATTGATTGCGGAATTTTATTATAGAATCTTATACCAAAACCCACAAATGACTTGAACAGACTTTCGCATTTATAATATTAGTAAGTATGGAGTCGAGGGTAAATCTTGTAAAGATATAAAATTCCAAACTAAAATACTGTTGGAATTCCATTCAGATCGAAACGTGATTTTTCAGTAAATCTTCATCCAATTGACTTTCGCATCCGGAAGTAAGATGGCGCGTCGGCTACATCCGACCACCGGGCGGAAACGTCAAACTTTACACTGGCTTCCTGTTATTGAATTTCAAACTAGTTTCCCGTTACGGTACACTTCGTTTCGATTTGAAATTGAAATGAAAAAAATATATCCATTTTTTTCCGATTTTTAAACTTTATGAATTAATGTGACCTAATTCAAATCGTCATCTTTCTGCCCTTATCCCACTTTAAGTGGGGTCGGCACAACATGTTATAAACATTACATCATTTTGCTACGTATTTAACGAACGGCCGCCCGCTTGACATCAACTTAGTTGTTTTACGACACCTTGATAAGAAATAGGGTGGTCTATTCTACTTAACCGGACACCACACGGTGGGTCAACTTACCTTAGTCGCGTTTTACGACACCTCGGTAAGATATGAGGGTGGTCTTTTCTACTCAACTGGATACCACACAGCGGGTTGACTTACCTTAGTCACCTTTTGCGACAGCTCGGTAAGAGATGGGGGTGGTACCATTCTATTTAGCTGGATACCACACGGCTTTTAATGTAGATATATTTATATGGTACTAAACGCCGTGTGGTATCCGGCTGAATAGAATAGTACCACCCTCATTTCTTACCGAGGTGTCGTAATAGACTACTAAAGAATGTTGAACCGCCGTATGGTATCCGCCTGAGTAGAACAGACCACCCTCTTTCTTACAGAGTAAAAGGCGACTAAGGTAAGTTGACCCTCCATGTGGTATCCTGCTGAGTAGAATAAACCACCCTCTTTTCTACCGAGGTGTCGTAAAAGACGACTAAGGTAAGTTGACCCTCCATGTGGTATCCTGCTGAGTAGAATAAACCACCCTCTTTTCTACCGAGGTGTCGTAAAAGACGACTAAGGTAAGTTGACCCACCGTGTGGTATCCGGTTTAGGTAAATAGACCACCCTCTTTCTTACCGAGGTGTCGTAAAATTCGACTAAGGTAAGTTGACGTCAGGCAGGTAGCCGGTCGTAAAATACGTACCCACCATGATATAACGAAAAAATGCTAAATTTGATGATGTATTAAATATACTTAAATAACTGTTAATAAAACGATTTTTCCCTCGTACAGATAAAAATAATGACAATATTAAAAAATCGTCTTGCCTCGTAAATTAGAAAAGTAATTTGCTTGGAATTTTTTTACGTTCGTGTCCCTCTTCATATCGACCAAGCATAAATCAGGCTAATATGATTAGCTCTGAACTTGCTACGGAGGGTATTTTTAAAATATTGACGGTAGATATTTTTTTTCTTAGACTAAAGCTTATTATCACGACTTATAGACGTCAAGTTCATTAAGGGATATAATTAAGTAAGTCATTTATGAACGCATGGTATCATTAAATAAATTATCCTCCTGCCCTTATCCCACTCTAAGTGGGGTCTGCATAACATGTTATAAACATACTGTCACATGATTTGGCTGCGTTTTTTGCGACCGGCCGCCTGCCTGACGATAAATTAACTTAATCGTATTTTACGACACCTCTGTAAGAAGGAGGGTGGCCTATTCTACTTAGCCGGATACCACACGGCTAAAAATAAATAAACAGTATATTGTTAAAATTATTTTTGACTAGCTTTCAGCCGCGACTTGGTTTGCGTGGACTGTTGTCGTGTGATACTGACATTGTTAAAAAGGGGCTGATCCAGAAAGCCTACTATACAGTTGAGGATTACTTGGAAGATAAGAATGTGCGGATATAGCTCGCTTAGACCCTGTACAAGACAGTAAGGACTAAATGTAACATAAGAATTATATTTTTAAAAGAGCAACCACCGAGTTTCTTGCTGGCTCTTCTCGGTAGGAACAGCTTTCCGAACCAGCAGTAGAGTTGACGATTCAAAAGCACTTGTTTACAAGTTTACTTGAATAAAGAATATTTTGAATTTGAATATGCTACAGGCTACATATCAAAGCAATATGCGCACGAAATAATTTCAACAGAACAATATCCATTTGCTATCTTCACACCTACAATGGATGCAATAAACAAATATATTTAGTGTCCGAAACGCTGACCTGCATTGTGTATCTATTTATTAGCAATGGCTGCAGCTGCGAAATGGAGATAGCATCGAAATTTACAACAAAGTTTATAATGATGTAAAATATTTACTGGATGTGGCCTATTGATTGCATATATGAAATTGATTGAGCCACGAAGCTGGCGAAACGATTGTTGAGTTTGTGATAGTGAACGTATATAGTGCTTGTGTACGAGGTGTGTTCAAAAAGTATCGCGAATTTTGTGTATTTTCAAAAACTATTTATTTATTCGTGAATATTTATTTTGTCCCCTTCAAAGTAGTCCCCCAGGGATATTATACACTTGTGCCAACGTTTTTTCCAATCTTCGAAGCACTTCAAAAAATCATTTTTTTGTATCTTGTTCAGCTCCTCCTTCGATGCCGTCTTTATCTCGTCAGTCGTGGCGTAGCGTCGTCCTTTCATGGACCTTTTCGATTTCGGGAACAAGAAAAAGTCCCAGGGGGCCAGATCTGGGGAATAAGGTGGCTGCGGTATCATTAGTGTGTTGTTTTTGGCCAAGAAGTCGCGTACAAGCAGCGATGTGTGAGCAGGGGCGTTATCGTGGTCCATTTTTTTGAATAAGTAAAAATCGAAGACGGACCAAAACACGTGCAAGCAAAGCAGCTGTCAACAATTAACTGAAAATTCAAATAGGCCAAACTTGTCAGCATAAGTGAGGGACAAATGTACCAACATAACGCTACAAAAAAAACAAAATTCGAATATACGTAACCCGAGAAAATTCAAAATTCGCGATACTTTTTGAACACACCGCGTATTGTGGTGGCGGTGGTGGAGGTTTGTACATGTGTTTTTTACGAATCCTGCATGTATCAGGTATGATAACCGATTGTCCACTCTATATTTAAATGTACCAACATAACGCTACAAAAAAAACAAAATTCGAATATACGTAACCCGAGAAAATTCAAAATTCGCGATACTTTTTGAACACACCGCGTATTGTGGTGGCGGTGGTGGAGGTTTGTACATGTGTTTTTTACGAATCCTGCATGTATCAGGTATGATAACCGATTGTCCACTCTATATTTAGCATTATATATATTTTCTATCTTACTTCTTCACGGATTACAGCAAAATAATTTTACTATTACTTTTGTTTCCATTAAGGTGCACTTAAATCGAAGGATCGCGTAGATAGTTGGAGGGATATATAATTGATTGTATATAATAGACAAAGTAGGAACAGACATAAGCTTGCTCCGGCTTTGCGTCTTGCAAAGGTACGAAAGTCGTTTGTGGGCTTGGATATACTATACATCATCTTCCTGCCCTTATCCCACTCTAAGCGGGGTCGACACATGTTATAAGCATGCTGTCTCATGATTTGGCTGCGTTTTTATGACCCGCCGCCTGCCTGACGTCAACTTACCTTAGTCGCCTTTTACGACACCTCAGTAAGAAATGAGGATTTAATAAGAGGTTTGGATATAAGATTCTATAATAAAATCCCGCAATCAATTATAGTTTTGCCATTCAGCAGTTTAAAGACACTATTAAAGAGAGGCTGATGCAAAAAGCCTACTATACTCTTGAAGATTATTTAGAAGATAAGAATGTGTGGATATAGCTCTCTTTGAACCTGTACAAGACAGTAACAACTGACTGAATTTTTAAAAGAGCAACCGCCGAGTTTCTTGCTGGCTCTTCTCGGTAGGAACAGCTTTCCGAACCAGCAGTAGAGTTGACGATTCAAAAGCACTTGTTTACAAGTTTATTTGAATAAAGAATTATTAAATAAACGACTATATTTCTCCTTTATTCGGATTCAATAAATAAAAAGCAGTTTTCCCAGAGTCAACCCATTTACTCTTTCGCAACAACTCAATGAATGACACATAAAAATATGACAGCCACAATGCTTTTTCATATTAATCGCCAACTCTATGAAGGAGGTTGTATTAAAAACATGTTGTAACAGTCGACCATCCTGACAACATTTGCGACCCCGCAAATCTCATAAGCTGACTTCTGGGAATGAATCTACCACCGATTCGGAATGCTGATTGTACTGAGAAGAATCGGCAAGAAACTCAATACATGCTCTTTTCATCTGTAAAAGAAAACCGCACATGCCATGACATGACAGGACTACGCTCACGCTTTATGCTCAACTCTAAGCTCACGCTTTATGCTCAACTCTTTAAGCTCAACTCCTCAACTCTTTAAGCTTTTCGCACCATAAGCATTACGCACCTCAAGCTCACCCTCAATCACTGTCATAGCATAACACAGCTCAATTAGTGGCAACCAACTCAGCAGATACACACGTAAACAGACTCGCAAATGATAACGCTCAAAGAACAATCACCACTTCTAGGCAGAGCCTAGCTGACAGTCGTTACAGATGTCCACAGTCCAGAAAACAATCATTACAACTGAAAAGATCCAGAGAACAATCGTCATTCTAGCTGACAGTTCCATCGAACAAAAGTCACGGGCGCGTCTAAGGCCTCACATAGCACATCGTCACGGTGATCTCACAGAATTAATTAACCGAATACCAATTACCATTAATAATCTCTGAAATAAAAACTCCATTTTTTATTCCATAGCATTGCATATCGCAACTATCTCTCATATTAATGAAATTCGCACTCCCCGTGTTGTCTCAAGATATTGATCGTCATTTGGCTTTTCTTTAATCTCTTTAAATTTCCAGATATTCCTTATGTCCACTCTATTTGTGAGTTTAGGTTACATCCCACTTCTGAATATTAAATAAACGACTATATTTCTCCTTTATTCGGATTCAATAAATAAAAAGCAGTTTTCCCAGAGTCAACCCATTTACTCTTTCGCAACAACTCAATGAATGACACATAAAAATATGACAGCCACAATGCTTTTTCATATTAATCGCCAACTCTATGAAGGAGGTTGTATTAAAAACATGTTGTAACAGAATATTTTGAATTTGAATTTATTCTTGGATAGTGAATGTTGTAAACAAAGTTTTATATCCTACTTTCTTTCTTTAAAACTTCGCCGTTTAGCATAAAACCACATCCAGCGTCACAGCATCTTTGGAAAACGGGATAAAACAATAGTCCCACTTGATTACGTCGTGATTATTCCCATCTAATTAGGTCAGTGTTCGCCAAACTGTGCCACAGTAATATGGCCATTGTATAATTTTCGCGCCGTAACTAAACTGCTGAAAATTTTCAGTTATTGTACTACTGTAATAAAATTGTCAGCTTTTATTGTAGGTGTTTAATGAAATGTTCCCAGTTTTATGATTATTTACCACAATACAAAAGTAATGACAAAGTCTCAAAGCGTATCGTAGAGTCCTGACGATGCTTCGGTTACGGGTTGGAACAAATGTTGAGATTGTGGTGGTGAATGTGTGCAGTGCTTGTGTATTGTTGTGCCATCGGTGTCGGGTAGTGCATGAGTTCTTACAAATTCTGCATGTATCAGGTATGAGAACGAATAGTACACTCTACATTTAGCATTACATATATATTCTTTTATCGCGGATTATAGCAAAATAATATTCTTAGTACTTTTGTATGGACCTCAGCCTAATTCTAATCCAGTTATTTTAGTAGATGAGTTTAATTATAAGTACGCCGTGCGTTATCAAATTCAAATTCAAAATATTATTTATTCTAATAAACTTGTAAATAAGTGCTTTTGAATCGTCAACTCTACTGCTGGTTCGGAAAGCTGTTCCTACCGAGAAGAGCCAGCAAGAAACTCGGCGGTTGCTCTTTAAAAAATATAATTGTTATTACTAGTTACATTTAGTTATTACTGTCTTGTACAGGGTCGAAGTGTAGCTACATGTACGCATTTTTATCATACAAGTATTCCTCAATGGCTGAATACAATAATATCACCCTCATTTCTTACCGAGGCGTCGTAAAAAGCGACTAAGGTAGTCGAGTGATTGCGGCCATCGTATTGTATCCGGTTGAGTAAAATAGACTATGTTATATAGACATGTCGTTTATAACATGTTGTGCCGATCCCACTTAGGGTGGGATAAGGACAGGAAGATGAATAGAAATTTTGCAGTATTGACGTGACAACGTCTTAAATTAGGTTGCGGTTTGGAGTCACTCATGAAAGTGTAACGCTCGCTCACGTCTGTTACGATGAGTCACCGAACGAAAGAGAGGCCCGCCGAACTGGCGAATGCCTTGCGTCTCTCTCCCACTCCAATCCATCACATTTAAAAAGACGTTGTCACGTAAAATCTTTGCCTGTAAAACCGACTTTACAGGTAACCGTTTTTTTGTTTTTTTGTTTTTGTGAAACGAGAAAATCTATGCAGTCGCGGATTATATATGTATATTATATATAGTACCTGGTAATTTTAAACAAAATTAAAAAGAAATAAATAATGGGGTAGTTGGGGCTCGATTCAAGGTATTTACATTTCTTGAGACCGCCCGTTCCCCGAATAAGCTACGCTGACTTGACATTTTATGGCAAAAATAATGTTTTATTTTCAATGTAAATTTTAGTATTTTTTAATGCCCAAAAACGAATTTTTTTAAAAATTAATCCTAGTTAAATCGATTTTTCTACAACAAAACCCCCTACAACCCCCCTGGTTTGGAGCTGTTTCCGAGATTCCGAAAAATATATATACATACAAGATTAACTCATTTAAACATTAAAGATATTATATATATAACGAGCATCGCTGTAATTTTTTATATCTGCTAAAAAAGTTTCTCGTTTACACAGATATTTAATATTAATCTGGCTTTATCCAGACAAAAGAACACGTCACCATACGCTCAAACATGTTCACGTTCCATTAGACATTAGAACTACTTTTTGTCCCCATTAGGTATTCAAATTTAAATTCTAATACGCGTCGACTCTGAATATTTACATAAATTCCCACCACATGTTCCAAACGGCCCTAATTATATTCTGGATACCAAACTCCACGCGCAAACTTCTAGTTATCAGTAAGTTTTGGTTAATTTATAACGAAAGCTTTGCGAAAGGTGAACTGAGTAAACTAATTACGGTTAAATGTGAACCATATTTCAATCTCGTATGCTTAGAAATGTGTTTAGTTATGTTTGTTTATAACATGTCTGAAATATACAAGTGATTAATAATCTTACTAATTAGGTAATAATAAACCTTATATAGTACGCCGTGTGGTATCCGGCCGAATAGAATAGTACCACCCTCATTTCTTACCGAGGTGTTGTAAAAGGCGACTATGGTAAGTCGACCCGCCGTGTGGTATCCGGCTGAGTAGAATAGACCACCCTCATTTATTATCGAGGTGTCGTAAAAGGCGACTATGGTAAGTCGACCCGCCGTGTGGTATCCGTCTGAGTAGAATAGACCAACCTCATTTCTTATCGAGGTGTCGTAAAAGGCGACTATGGCAAGTCGACCCGCCGTGTGGTATCCGGCTGAGTAGAATAGACCACCCTCATTTATTATCGAGGTGTCGTAAAAGGCGACTATGGTAAGTCGACCCGCCGTGTGGTATCCGGCTGAGTAGAATATACTAACCTCATTTCTTACCGAGGTGTCGTAAAATACGACTGAGGTAAGTTGACGTCAGGCAGGCGGCCGGTCGTAAAAACGCAGCCAAATCATGTGACAGCATGTTTATAACATGTAGTGCCGACCCCACTTAGAGTGCAGGAGGATGGGTGTATTTAAGTATGTATTTAAAACTATATAAGTATATATTCACCAGTTGTCTGTCCATAACACAAGTATTAAGTTACTTACTTTGGGGACGGACGACCGTGTGTGTAAGTGCCCCATATATTTATTTATTAATTTATTATTAATTAGGAAATAATAAACTTTGTATAGTGTTAGTAATTCGGTAAGCGCTTTCTGCAATATTCTGCGATATCACTGTCACATAATATGAAACGCAGTGGTCTATTCTACTCAGGAAATCACACGGCGGGTCAACTAACCTAAATCGCCGTTTACGACACCTCGGTAAGAAAGAGGGTGGTCTATTCTATTCAGCCGGATACCATACGGCGGGTCGATTTACCTTAGTCCTCTTTTGCGACATCTCGGTAATATATGAGGGTCGTCTATTCTACTCAGCCGGATACCACACGTCAGGTCAACTTACATATCATATTCAACGTCATCTCGGTAAGAAATGAGGGTGGTCTATCCTTCTCAGATAGATACCACACGGTGGGTCAACTTACCTTAGTCCCCATTTAAGACACCTCGGTAAGAAAGAGGGTGGCCCATTCTACTCAGCCAAAAATCACACGGCGGGTTAATTAACCTAAATCGCCTTTTAAGACACCTCGGTAAGATATAGTGTGGTCTATTCTATTTAGCTGGATACCGGATACCATATTACAAAATTGAAGATTATTTGGATGATAAAAAGCCTGGATTTGAAAATCCTTTCTGATTCATACAAGACTGAGCTTTAATTATGTAAAATTAAAAATTAAAAGATGGACCGCCGAGTTTCTTTCTGGTTCTTCTCGGTAAGAGCAACATTGCGAACCAGATGTAGCTTCATTAATCATATTGATCCTTGACGATTTAGTGCTTGAACGCACAAACTATGCAACAACACGATATAATAGAAATACCACAATTCCCGTTCCGAAATGCTCTTCTCTTGAATAACGAGCAAAGACTGCATGTCACTGAAACGTTTTAGCAATATATAGGAAGACTCCACCGGAAACAAAACGACACAGTGTTGCCACCATTTTAATCAAAATGGCGCGATACTTTTGTTTCATGACTGTGTTGCTATAAAATAGAAAGCGGAAGTCAGTGGCGACAACATAACGTAAAATTGAAAATATCTAAAAGATTGTTTCTTTCTGGTTCTTCTCAGTAAAAGCAACATTCCGAAACAGTTGTAGCTTCATTAATCATATTGATCCTTGACGATTGAGCGCTTGAAAGAGCTTATTTGAATTGATTTAATTTGATACTTATTTTTCTTTCTTAAATCTGCTTCTAACTGTTACGCTCTAGTGGTTTTCGCATTGCGGGTATCCTATCTATTAACATTTATCTGTTAACTTTGGTACGATATACGAAACGCCAAGGCGAGCTTCCGGTCAAGTTAAACACTGAATATTCATGTAGGCACATAATACCTAGGGTGTTCGCTATAAGCGATACGTTTCGGGCGAGCCGCCAAAACGCGTGCAAAATGCATAAGGTTTATTCGTTTGTTACATTATGACCTAGTTCTGCATAAGGTTTTGTTAATGCAAACGTCAGACCAGTTGTAAAATATTAGTTACAAACTACTTAACAACATGTTTAAAACAAGTGCCGATTACACTTAGAGTGGGTTGAGAGAATGATGATTATTGAACCACAATCTTCGAGATTGTGGTTTTATGACACCTTGGTAAGAAATGACGGTGGCATATTCTACTCAATCACATGAATTGGCTTCGTATTTTATCGTATTCGATCGGCCGCCTGCCTGATTTATATTACCACCCTCATATCTTACCGAGGTGTCGTAAAAGGCGACTAAGGTAAGTTGACCCGCCGTGTGGTATCTGGTTGAGTAGAATAGACCAATTTCATTTCTTACCGAGGTGTCGTAAAAGGCGACTAAGGTAAGTTGACCCACCGTGCGGTATCCGGTTTAGTAGAATAGACCACCCTCTTTTTCACCGAGGTGTCGAAAAACACGACTGAGGTAAGTTGACGTCAGGCAGACGGTCGGTAAAATGCAGCCAAATCATATGGCAGCATGTTTATCGCATGTTGTGCCGACCCCACTTAGAGTGGGATAAGGGCAGGAAGATGATGAATCAAATTCAAATTCAAAATATTCTTTATTCAAATAAACTTGTAAACAAGTGCTTTTGAATCGTCAACTCTACTGATGGTTCGGAAAGCTGTTCCTACCGAGAACAGCCAGCAAGAAACTCGGCGGTTGCTCTTTTAAAAATATAATTCTTAATACTAGTTACACTCGTTTCTATCTTGTACAGGGTCGAACAATATCTATATCCACGCATTCTTATTGTCTAAATAATCCTCAACAGTATAGTAGGCTTTCTGTATCAGCCTCTTCTTAATAGTGTTTTTAAATTGCTGTAATGGCAAAGCTAAAAATATATCCAATCCAATCCAAATCTATAAATATATCCAATATCCATATCAAGTACTCCAAAGTGGATATACTGCTCAATCATTAATACTTTGTTTGACCTCTTTAACTTTAAAATGAAAAAAGTACGCATCTCATAAGCTTTCCGAACGATTGAAAATTTGTTTTCCCCGAGGCAATATTCGACTACCCCCAAACGAGATTAAAATCAAAATTTATATACCATAAGGTACATTTTTCATTGCACGTTACATCGGAAAATCGTATATAACTCAGAAAACTTGGGAAGAGTTAAAAATTTTTCATCGAAATGCGAAATATTTTGAATCGAATATCGACTGAATGATTTAGTACTTGTATATAGAACATTTTACAATTTGTTAAACAACTTTTGTCACTTCGCTATTATGGTACGGAGTTTGGCAGTTTAGTTAGTGTAATACTGTATTTTTGAAACGGAATACGTGTACACAAATTTGGTAACTAACTTTTTTTTTACTTTTGCAGAGATCCTTATCATTTAAGAGCAACTTGATCGCTAAACACATAAAAGTTTCTAGTTCAAGCTTGTTACACGTGTTCGAAGGCAAAATAAATGGTCGTGGTTTAACTAATTAGTATATAACTATGCTTGTTTGGGTGACGCGTAGCCTTGCAATTATTTGTGGAGTATAACTCCTGATGATACTTCGGTTGTGGGGGGAAACGATTTTTGAGATTGTGATAATGAACGTGTGTAGTGTTTGTGTGGTGGCGGTGGAGGAGGTTTGTAGTGCATCTGTGTTTTGCGAATCCTGCATATATCGGGTTATAGCAAATCACTTAATAACTTAAATTTGTTGATAAGTGTCGATAATGTTTGCTTCCAAAAAAGCTTGCTATCATAAAAATAATAAAATCTGTAAGTCAGTTTTAAAGATTTAAAATTTAAATACTAAGAATTCAATAATAGCAACACTCAATAAAACATAACGGCAGCCATTTTGATATAAATTGGCGCGAAAGCTGACATCGGTTGACAGCTGTCACAAGGCGGTACAAGGTATACCGTAATAGTTTGCTTTGTTTGTGAAACGCCTAGACATATGAAATTAATTGTTTCGTAATTATGATGATTTATTAATTACAAAATATATGTTTAAACGCACAATACGTAACGTGTAAAATATTTTTTTTTCTAATGCATGTTAATATTGATAGATGGCGCTAGTAGTATTTTATAAAGCTGTTACTACACGTGTTTGAAGACAAAATCAATGGAGGGGGTTAAACTATTTGTATATAATGCTCGCTTGAGTGATGCATCAGATATTTCAGACGCCATATAGGTCTAAATTGACAACAACACTTGAACAAACTCAAAATTTTTGTATATAAAAATATAAAGAATTATAAAACAATAGGCGATGTATATAATAGACAAAGTAGGAACCGACATGAGCTGGAGGCTCCTGCTTTGCGCCTTGAAGAAGAACGTAAGTCGTTTGTGGGTTTGGGTATAAGATTCTATAATAAAATTCCACAATCAATTAACTTTGCCATTACAGCAGTTTAAAAACACTATTAAGGAGAGGCTGATACAGAAAGCCTCCTATACTGTTGAGGATTATTTAGACGATAAAAATGCGTGGATATAAATATTGTTCGACCCTGTACAAGATAGAAACAATTAAATGTAACTAGCATTAAGAATTGTATTTCTTAAAAAGAGCACCCGCCGAGTTTCTTGCTGGCTCTTCTCGGTAGGAACAGCTTTCCGAACCAGCAGTAGAGTTGACGATTCAAAAGCACTTGTTTACAAGTTTATTTGAATAAAGAATATTTTGAATTTGAATTTAAGTGCTGAATATGCCTATCAGAAACCTGATAAACGTAAAATTCCGAGATATGTCAGATATGTTCCGAATAGGCTAACAGACAGTTTATTGGTAACTTGTAAAACAGGCTCTTAATATAAAATTGTCCAGCGCCAATATAATTACAAGCTCCAGTTTTATAACAGGTTAAAGTCTGTATTCGTGCTATAAAATTACTTAACTCCATTTTTATAGATCCAAAACAAAACTATTCAATTTCATATCTATCAAAACTCGCGCCATTCCCGAATCTGTCATGGCCGCCAATACCTGTCAAACACTTTTTTCTCGTCGTCCGTGACGAGGGGCGTAAATAAACGGAAAAATGATTTCATTTGTATTCTATTTTGATCGATTTGTAGTTGATTGATTTTTAGTTTAAATATATTTTTTTGTCATCTGTTACATATATTTTATAAGACTTACTAACTATATTATCATTTAATGATGATAACTATGAAATATAATTTTAATGCCGTGTGGTATCCGGCTTAGAAGACTAGGTTACTCTCATTTCTTACCGAGGTGTCGTAAAAGGAGATTAAGGTAAGTTGACCCACCGTGTGGTATCCGGTTGAGTAGAATAGACCACTCTCTTTCTTACCGAGGTGTCGAAAATACGACTAAAGTAAGTTGACGTCAGGCATGCCACTGGTCGTAAAGTAACCAGATAATCAAATACGTAGCCAAATCATGTGACGACATGTTTATAACGTTGTGCCGACCCCACTTAGAGTGGGATAAGGGCAGGAGAATGATTATTTCTTATAAATTCAACAATAATTAATTTAGTAATTGTTAATTACTAAAACTTGTCGAACGCTGTTTGATTACCAATAAAGAAATAAATAAATAAATCTGAATACTATGTAATTAATGTATAGAAACTGGCTATACTCACGTCTTATTTTATCGGATGAGCTGGAACAATTCCCACCGCGATTACGCCACGTAAAGAGCTCATGAAGCAGACGCTCAGACTCAGAGAAGCTCAGACTCATCCGATACAATAACACGTGAGTATAGCCGGTTTCTATACATTAATTATAATACCACTCACGGTACTTTAAATTCAAAAACTGAATACTATGTTACCATTAATGACTTCCATGTGTAATAGTAGATTATGATGCTGTTGCACAATAAGGGTTCTTATAACACGAGTGTGTTTTAAAAAAACGAGCCGCAGGCGAGTTTTTATAGTATGACACGAGTGTTATGTACAGTGTCATACTACTATTCTTATTCTATAATACGTAAAACAATATTAATAAAAACCAAACATTGTTTAAATATTGAAAAGATTTTTTAAATATCAAATGTTAGCGCCAAGGCGCAAACATCGATTGCGCATGCGTGTTGCGTCGCCGCGGACTCGTTCATTGAAACCTTTTTTTAAGGTAGAGGTTCTACCTCCTTGGTCCAGCTGGAGTTTGTATAGGTGTATCATTATGATTAGAAAGTTATATTATGATACAGGTGTCCATTAAGACCTGTATTTTAATAAAACTTTTTAATTTTTTAATTTATGACCTGTACGTAATGTTTGTCATAAGTTGTTTCAGTTTTATAATCTTTTTATTATAGTATCACAGTAGATAAAATAAAATAACATTTTCTTGTTGCAAATTTGAATTCCAAATTAATCAATATTCAATAAAGTAATTACTGTTTGCTCATAAAACGAAAGCGAGCCGGATTATTGAAGTATCATTCAGTATAATGAATTATTAAAAAACGTAATTCCGTTTATAAGAAAATTACGTTGAACAAAATCAGAGCAATCAAGTAATGTTATTAAGTATTGGGGTGATTGGGCTGAGGAACGTCGTGCACACAAGTCGTTATGAAAATTGTTATATATTTTCCCCTTTATTTGCTTATGGGGGAAAATTGATATATGAAATTAAAATTCGGACTAAGTATGCAGAGTGAATATTTAGTAACTAGCTCTCTGGCCACGCGTTGCTGTGCTTCAGTCGAGTTTCGAATAATTTATAGAATTAGGCGTTACTTTGCGGAGATCCATAATATAAAAGTACTGAAAATATTACTTTGCTATAATCCGCGATAAAATGAAATATATGTAATGCTAAATGTAGTGTGCTATTCATTCTTATACCCGATACATACAGAACAGATAGAGCAAAGACAACCGTCGAAATGGCAAAGCTATGCGATTTTGTCGTAGTTTATCTCCTGACAATGCTTCGATTACACGAAACAATTGTTTTGTTATATATAAATAAATGGGACGACCGCGTATGTTAGTGACGTACGCGGTCGTCCGTTCCCAAAGTAAGTAACTTAATACTTGTGTTATGGTAGATAGATAAGTGGTGAATATATACTTATATATTTTTTAAATACATATATACACCCAGGCTCAAAGACCAACAAATTCATTTATAGAAAATGTTAGCCCTCGGCGGGTATCGAACCCACGATCCGCGGAACTTAAGGCAGGGTGACTACCCACTGCGCCAACGGCCAGTCAGTCATTTTCCCCTTTATTTGCTTTGGGGAAAAATTGAGACATGAAATTCAAATTCGGACTTAGTATGCAGAGCGAATATTTAGTAACTAGCTCTCTGGACTCGTGTTGCTGTGCGTCAGACGAGTTTCGAATTCCCCTTGAAATGCAACTCAATAGTTTAAAAAAATGGTCCGAAAAATGGACCACTAAACTTTATACTGAATTATTCACTGTCATTCAAAGATTGTCTCTGTTTCACTTAATGGGTAATAATAATAATGTTCTTTTAATATTACAATATTTGTTAGAGCTAACTTATCTAAAATATTTAAATGAGTGATTCTAAACCGCCCCTTCCCTGAATAAGCTATGATACTTGAAAATTAAAGCCAAAAATAGTGTTTATATTCAATGCAAATTTTTTTAATGCCCAAAAGCAGAGATATAACGTATTTTTTTAGATAAATCCTAGCTAGATCGATTTTTCTCCCCCAAAACCCCTAAATACTGAATTTCAGGAAATCGTTGGAGCCGTTTCGAGATCCAAAAATATATATGTATACATACAAGATTAACTCATTTAAATATTAAAGATTATCCCTAGCTCTATGTTCATTTGGTTTAAACCGGTGATTTACGATATATCTTATGAATTAATTTTTAGAACTTTTGTACGTGACGTTACTTATCGAACGATGGTAATAATGACAAGGCGTACTTGAAGCTCTCGGGCTTGTTAGGGACTTTGTATTTTTAATAATAATAAAATGAAGCAAATCCCTAATAACAATGGAGACATAATTGGCTAGACAAATTTAAGATCATTAGTTGTGTACGCCTGATATAAACAGCTAAGCTAAGTTGTAGCTAAGCGATGAGACCGTGCGTCTCTATCGAGGGTTCAAACCCTATTACAGTATATTTTAAGCAATCTAATTTATGTACATAAAAATATAAAGAATTATAAAACGATAGGTGATGTATACAATAGACAAAGCAGGAACCGACATAAGCTTGCGGCTCCTGCTTTGCGCCTTGCAAAAGTACGTAATTCGTTTGTGGGTTTTGGTATAAGATTCTATAATAAAATTCCGCAATCAATTTCAGCTTTGCCATTACATCAGTTTAAAAACACTGTTAAAAAGAGGCTGATACAGAAAGCCTACTATACTCTTGAAGATTATTTGGAAGATAAGAATGTGTGGATATAGCTCTCTTTGAACCTGTACAAGACAGTAACGACTTAATGTAAATAGTATTAAGAATTATATTTTTAAAAGAGCAACCGCCGAGTTTCTTGCTGGCTCTTCTCGGTAGGAACAGCTTTCCGAACCAGCAGTAGAGTTGACGATTCAAAAGCACTTGTTTACTAGTTTATTTGAATAAAGAATATTTTGAATTTGAATTTGAATTTGAATTATTTTTGTGATTTGACTGCATATCTCTAGAGAATCCTAGGGATATGTGAAACCTACCAATCCGCATTGGAGCAGCGTGGTAGGTCTTAGCTCCAATCCTTCTCTTCAAAAAAACTGAGAGAGGAGGCCTATGCCCAGCTATGGGATAGTAAAAGGCCGTTACTTACTTTTTTATATTTAATGTATATGTATGTGAAGGTGGAAGTTAATTTTGACCCACTTCCCGGTGTCCAATTGAGCTGAAATTTTACACACTGGATTAGTTTATGTGACAATGTATATTTATTATAAGCATGACCTGATGTTGCCAGGGTTGGCTCCAGACGAGGGAGCTCACGAAAACAGTAGCGACGTAAAATTTTGTTAAAAGCTTTTTTAACTTGAATTGTTTTTGTTCGCAGTTAAACCCAAATCGGTGGAGGTGAAAGCGGGCGATGGCAGCCTCCTGGCAGAGGGCGCTACATACGGACCTTTGTCAGAGAGGACTAGAGTCAACATAACCTGCTTGGTGGTAGGGGGGAAACCGCAACCGAAAGTCACCTGGTATTTCAACGGGAAAGAGAAACTTGATGGTAAGTAGTAGAAGAGTTTACTTTAACTGTGGATTAAAATGTCCAAAATACCTCGGTGCCCAAAGGCCTTCGAACAGTGCGTGTTGTAAGTGATGACATACGAATCTGAAACGTGGTTTGACTATGGGCTTTATGACAAAGCTCAGAATGGCGATGAAGCGAGCTATGCCTGTAGTATATCTACGTGATTAAAAATGAGGAGATTCGTGGAAGAACCAAAGTAACTGTCATAGCTTAGCGTGTCGCGAATGTGAAGTGGCGGGGTACAAAGTGCGGAGAACCTATTGACGTCGTTGTCTTAAGGTGTTGGAATGACGACCCCGCATCAGAAAACGCAGCGTCGGCAGACCCCCTACCGGTTGGACTGACGATCTCAAAAATATCGTGGGGATCCAAACACAAAATCGTATAGTGTGGAGATCCCTTGAAGAGACCTATATGCAGCAGTGAACGTCCGTCCATTGGGGAAAAAGGAAAGTAGACTGATAATTCAGCACAGGTGGCAGTGATCTAGCTTTCAACGGGGTCGCGTTTCTGAAAACAATTTGTTCTTATTTTATTTAAAGACATAATGTACAATTGTACTGAAATAATGTATCTTAAATTACTTACACGCTAGGACTAAACAAATCATGTTCACGTGGAATGATCCCAAGAATGCTGGCAGCGTTTCCGCGCTGAATCGCTAAGCTGATTGGTTGTGCGAAAAAGGAGCCAGCCCTCTTTGTATTGGACTTGTAAATACTTCTAGCTTTGTTCAGGACTGCAACTTAATTATCTTAATTAAAACTTTCGTCGTCGTCGTCGTGCAGTCCGGCCTCACAGGATGCACCCTTAGGACGACGTTCCCCATAGCTAGTAGAACTTCTGCGCCCCACTCTCCGTATTTTGCAACCACGACGACGCTTTTGCGCTCGCCCGTCCCACTCGGTGGCGCTGTAAATTTATTATATTAAATACATTTTTATTTATATGTCAACACACAATTTGCACTAAGCTGTAGTAGCCCAGCGGTAACACCGTGCGACTCTTTCGAGGAGGTCACGGTTTCAAACCCGGGCAGACACCAATGAGTTTTTCTGTTAAAACTTATGTGTCTAATTGATAATTGCAATTTATCACACGCTTTTCGGTGAAGAAAAACATCGTGAGGAAACCTGCATATCTCTAGAGAATTTTGGAGATATGTGTAACCTACCAATCCGCATTGGAGCAGCGTGGTAGATCTTAGCTCCAAACCTTCTCTCCAAAAAAATGGAGAGAAGAGGCCTATTCTCAGCTGTGGGATGGTAACAGGCCGCTAGTTACTTTACTTACTTACACAATTTGCATCTAAAATTTCGTAACAATTCACACTATCTATTAAATGAAATGAAAATTCACTGTAGTTTATGAGTTTATCACCAAAAGACACATCGCCGTGGAACTGACTGCGTTTTATATATTGATATCTATTTTGAAGAAAATCGGCATCTGAAAATTTTAAATTCCTCCCAACATCGGATTTACTTTAAAATACGGTTGCTTGTTGACACAAAAGGCACTCAGTATTCCGAATGCTTCGGCACAATAAACAGAAATCGAACCCACGCTCCTACGGTAAACATTTTTGAGTTTCTTCGCGCTCCAATTCAAATGTATTTACGAGTCGAAACTTTTCTATATCCAGATAGTTTCAAAATAATAGATTTTAAACCTTTGCAGCATACTTACTATTATATGCAATTTGCTTATTATATGCAATTTGCTTTCGGCAAATTTCGAACCTTTGACTCGTCTATTGACACAGTTGGCAGTGATCCTGCTGACTCCGCGGGTCGCGGATTCGATTCCCACCGAGAGCCAACATTTCCTAAGTACAATTTGTTGATTTTTGCAATTCTGCTTGTATAAATGAATTATTTAAGTATGTATTTTAAATAATATATAAATACTTTTTTCACCAGTTGTCTGTCCATAACACAAGTATTAAGTTACTTACTTTGGGGACGGACGACCGTGTGTGTAAGTGTTCCATATATTTATTCATTTATTTTACAACCACCGAAATGTTGTACCTAATATATAGTACTTTCATTTCATTTCAAATACTATGTACATATACGCATATATTGGAGAACAATATAAATCGTGTTTAGAAAATGCCCTCTGCGGGCATCAAACCCGCGACCAGCGGACTTAAATACCTTTAAGGTCACTAAACTTTTATTTGTATCTCCTTATATTTAAATGAGTTAAATCTTGTATGTATGTAAGAGTCGGAGATCCAGGGGAGACAAAGTCATCATTATCTTGATTATCCATTTTATTATATCATTAGTACACAATAGTAAGCAATCACACCACTAACTATTAAAACACTATTTAAAACAAATCTCTTTAAATCACAATCACTTCACTAATTTTAATCTAAAACAAAACTCTTTAAATAAACATAAGACCGACTTCACGCTGAGAGTGTTCACAAACGAATGATCCCCTCCAACGACAAAGCGCCGTTATTTATAATCTGCGCCAAGGTGGGGTTGCCAACGATACTGCGTCAGTAGTGGGGTTGTCAACACTACGTTCGCGCCGATATGTATATATATTTTTCCTGAAATTCAGCATGTAGGTTTTTGGGGAGAAAAATCGATCTAGCTGGGTTTTATTTATAAATCGTTTTATCCCTGTTATTGGGCATTAAATAGATACTAAAATTTACATTGAATATAAAACACTATTTTAGCCGTAAATTCTCAAGTCAGCGTAGCTTATTCGGGGAACGAGAGGTCTTGGGTTATGAAAAATACTTAGGATCAAGCCCCACCTACCAAATTATTTTTTTTCTATTATACTTCTATTTATGGCATACTTGATAGAATACGCAATGAGAAAAGATGAGAATTACTAAGTGGAGTTAAAATAAGTGGTCATGTAATGAGGGGGGATAAAATTAAGTTACCAAAAGATTTTCAAATATGAATGTGGATGGATGAATGGCTAGGGGGAGGCCGAATTTGTTTGTTTGTTGACGAATGATAGAGGAGAATGGAAGAAGACATATTGTGCCAACCCCACTTAGAGTAGGATAAGGGTGAGAGAATGATATATGTATAGCTCTCTTTGAACCTGTACAAGACAGTAACGACTGAATGTAAATAGTATTAAGAATTATATGTTCAAAAGAGCAACCGCCGAGTTTCTTGCTGGCTCTTCTCGGTAGGAACATTCCGAACCAGCGGTAGAGTTGACGATTCAAAAGCACTTGTTTACAAGTTTATTTGAATAAAGAATATTTTGAATTTGAATTTGATGATGATGACTTCTATTTATGGCATAAACATGAATATATTCGCAAAATGACAGTAATACACGAAATTTTGTGCCAGATATCTCTCTATGCAATAATTACGATCAAATTTAGTGCGCTCGCAATTCGTGTGATTCGCAATTTATTGGCAGCTAGTGCATTCGATGCAGCATTAGACGTGCCCTGGTTCGTTAATGAGATGGCCTATTGTGTGCTAATTGCGAGATTTTGATTGTTTTGTAGTAATTTATATTATACTTGCTGTGATTGCAGCTTTAGACGAGTGGAAATATGTGTATTTAATTTTGAGTATAAAATTAGGTATTGTGTGTCAACCATAAGAGATAGAGACTTGATGTCGCTGACTTTTTTGTAGTATTTTTGTAGATCTACAATTGTCTAGAACATTACTTTAGTGTATCTATGGCGGTTTACGCGGCGCATGCAACTAAAGCTCCTAGAAGATAACTTTTTTTACAACCGTACGTTCACGTGCGTTTCGTAAAAACACATGTTTTTACGATACCTGCATGTATCGGGTATGAAAATGGATAGTCCACTCTACATTTTGCATTATAAAATATATTCAAATTCAAATTATTCTGCAGTTATTCAAATAAACTTGTAAACAAATGCTTTTGAATCGTCAACTCTACTGCTGGTTCGGAAAGCTGTTCCTACCGAGAAGAGCCAGCAAGAAACTCGGCGGTTGTATATTATTATATGTTTTCTATTTTACTTTATCGCGGATTATACCAAAATAATTTTACTATTACTTTTGTAATCTGTATTTAACTCCAGAAGCTAATACGCCACTTCTGTACAAAGATTGTGCGGTTATAACAAAATTCTCCTGTTAGCAACATCCAAATATGAGACTTTATTATCATACAAACGGTTCGTTTATCCATTTTCCTTTCCCGCAACGTTTTCTCTAACAGAACCCTTAAATTCCCCTCAAATTTTCCTTGTGTTTGACGCTCGCTGACTTTAATGCAAAATATAGAGCGCAATCCGCGAACATTTCTCACTTGCGGCTCTTTTCGTAATGCTTTTACGTTGAAATTATTGACAGCTTACTTTGAATTTGTCGTAAAAAGCGACTAAGGTAAGTTGACCCGCCGTGTGGTATCCGATTTAGTAGAATAGACCACACATTTCTTTTGTAAAATCGTATCATCGAGGTATCGTAAAATTCTCCTAAGGTAAGTTGACGTCAGGCAAGCAGTCGATCGTAAAATACGTGCAGCCAAATCAAGTGGCAACATGTTTAGAGCATATTTGTCGACCCCACTCTATGTGGGGTAAAAACAAAAAGTTCGCATCGAAAGTTTATGCGTTCATCACATTCAAAGTTATAAAGAAAAAGAGGATAATTAAAATAATCGATTTTTGATGAATAAATAATCGATTATTTTAAATCGATTATTTTTAAAAATAATCGATTATTTTAAAAATCGATTATTTTTTCACATCGCTGTCTTACACACCGGGAGGGCTTGGTATTTTCCATCGACATCATTCTCCAGCCCTTATCCCACCCTAAGTGGGGTCGGCTCACCATGTTTTAACATGTATGTATGTGATGGGGATATGACTTTGAGTAGAAATACGATTGATAAATAATCGATTTTTATCCCTTAAAAAAAAACGATTATTTTGTTACGAAATAATCGATTTTTTAAAAAGCGATTTTTTCTGACTATTTCATAAGTTGTCTTTTTTAATATTAATATTTAATTACAATAAAGGCTAATTAAAGTGGACAGCTACCAAAAAATAATATCAGATGCGCTGTTTGTGAAATTGGATTAAAATGTGTAGTTTGGCTAAATTGTTTTCATCCAACAATGCATATCTAATCTTAAAAAACAAGAAAAAGAGTTAATAAGAAAAAGGGATAACTAAAATAATAGATTTTAAAAAATCGATTTTTGATGAAAATATAATCGATTATTAAAAATCGATTATTTATAAAAATAATCGATTTTTTTTCACATCGCTAGTATGTGATTGTTGCCTGTTTCATACACTTAGCGTTACATATATTCTCTTAACAAACGCGGATGACAGCAAAAAAATTATTGTTACTTCTGTGATGAATAGAGATTCAAACTATACAAGTAAGATATCTCCGCATTTGTATTAGAGATGATAAAAATTCCGCAAGCGATCTTCTATATTGCCTCTATGAATAGATAAGGAGGTCGGAATGGTTGTATATCTGCGACGAAATGTCGTTTACTTAATACAGTTTTTATCTGGTAACATTGCTTATGTTATTAGTATTTTTGGTTTAAAGGATAGATCGATTTTGTTACCATATTCATTACTATGGAGTCAAAGTGCAAAAAATATTTTATCCGTTTTATCACCTCGGTTGATTGCCTCTTCAGGTGACAACAGGGCTGGCTCCTTTTTCGCAGCTTAGCGATTCAGCGCGGAAACGCTGCCAGCATTCTTGGGACCATTCCACGTGGGCATGATTTGTATAGTCCTAGCGTGTAAGTAATTTAAGATAGATATAACTTGTACATTTTTACAAGTTGTTAATTCAAATATAACCAATATTTGAATTTGAAAATAAACTTGTAAACAAGTGCTTTTGAATCGTCAACTCTACTGCTGGTTCGGAAAGCTGTTCCTACCGAGAAGAGCCAGCAAGAAACTCGGCAGTTTCTATTCTATTCTATTTTATTCAACCGAATAAATAAATCATCTTCCTGCCCTTATTCCACTCTAAGTGGGGTCTGCACAACATGTTATAAACATGCTGTCACATGATTTAGCTGTGTTTTTACGACCGCCCGCTTGCCTGACGTCAAATTACCTCTGTCGTATTTTACGACACCTTGGTAAGAAATGAGAGTAGTACTATTCTATTCCGCCGGATACCACACGGCGAAGCCAAATAAATAATATAAATAATAAATATATGGGACACTTACACACACGATCGTCCGTCCCCAAAGTAAATAACTTAATACTTGTTATGGTAGACAGACAACTGGTGAATATATACTTATATATTTTTAAATACATACTCAAATACAATAACACACCCGGTCTCGAAGACCAATAAATTGATTAATATACAATGTTGGAATCGAACCCGCGATCCGTGGAGCTGAAGGCAGAGTCACTACCCACTGCGCCAACGGGCCAGTCAAATACCTAACGGCGGGTCAACTAACCTAAGTCAACTTTAACGACACCTCATAAAGAAAGAGTGTATTTCTGTTTCTTCTCGGTAAAAGCAACATTCCGAACCAGTTGTAGCTTCATTAATCATATTGATCCTTGACGATTCAAAAGCGCTTGTAAGAGCTTATTTGAAAAAAGATGATTTTGATTTTGATAGGTACTATTTTTAAAAGGGCACGGCATTTTCCGGTTTGATTGAAAGCGAACTGTCCGAAATATTCGATTGGATGCTGAAACGATTTTACCTGATATTTGATATACGGACAGACTGTTTCAATTCGGGCGACGTTTTTTGTTAACGTCAGCATTGTTACACTGTTACTAAGGTATATAGAAACTAAATCCTGAATAACGGGTCACGAAAAATTCGTCAGGACATACCTAACTGAAATTTTATATTGGCTTTCCAAATAATTTATAGAATTAGGCGTTACTTTGCGGAGGTCCGTAATACAAAACTAATGAGAAAATTATTTTGCTATAATCCGTATATAACGCCTAATTCTATAAATTTTCGTAATTTAGTCAAATAATTCTCTACATATTATAAAACAAAGTCCATATTTCCGTATGTACGCATAAAACTTTAAAACTACGCAACCGATTTTGATGCGGTTTTTTTTAATAGATAGAGTGATTCAAAAGGAAGGTTTGTACGTATAATAACATTCAATACGAAGAAGAGAAATACTGTAATTTTTGAGGTTTCTGTAAATAATTACATTTTTTTCCGCTTACATTGCAAACGCAGGCTAAACCCTACGAGATTTATCAAAATGATGTACTAAGTATTTGTACACCTTAAAAAGGTCTACAGAAAAGTCCGCGATGGTATATGTCTATCTCTTATGGATAACCCACAATAGCAGTTTTTTTCATTTTTTTTTTACGAAAAATGATGCCTTATGTTCAAAGGTAAACGACTTGGAAGACGGGCGGTTCGGTTCATACGTACGAGTGCTCCTCATAAGAATTAAGTTTAAAGAAGTAAATAATCAATATATATGTATTATTATTGTGAAAACTGTGTGTGCAAGTGTTAGACACTGTGTGGTCTATATAATTTAGACAATTATAAACTCCCAATAACCTTTTTTGCGAATAAGTGTTAACTAAAGTATAAAAGAAACGTTGTTTACCTCCATTTAACTGAGTAAATAAGTCGAACGCGTAAGCGACGCGATATACACGGCGGTTAAGACGTTTTTCTCGCGAAGTTTGAGTTGTTGATACGGGCTTGTTAATAATGTCTATACAAAGTTACAATACAATATCAGACGATTCGCCGATCGTTTATGAGGGCGAGTTGGAGAATATTACTTTCCGTAATACACAAAGAAAGGAACATAAAATATTGCAAGCACAACACGGTGGTTCTGAATATTCGACTGACGACTTGAGGGACATTATACGAACAGAACTGAAAGCTGTAATGGATGATTCTTTTATATCATTTAGTGATATTATAGTTCAAAAATTTAAGACTGCTCTACAACACGAGGTGTATAACAAGATGTTGGATGTTATAGCTGATTTAAATAAAAAGATACTGCATTTAGAACAGAAGGTTGCAAACTATGAAACCCGTCAAACCGAGCCGATTGTCACTAAATTGGTAAACATTAAATCAAAGGATAAGATGACGAACTTCAGGAAAAATGAAACATCAGGATCTTCACAAAATACTGTGCAACAAAATAACATGATGGGAACTAATACTGCAAAAGAAGATGAAACGAAGCAAATACCTGTACCTATCAGGGTGTCTACGTCAATTGAGTCAGGATCAATGTCAAAGGAAAGTCTAGATCAGATAGCCCCCAAACGTACAACAGTCAGTAATTCATACGCCAATGTTGTGCGTGGAACGGCGGCAACTGGGGTGACCACACTAGAAGCTTCGGAAAATTGGAAATACGTGCACCTATATTTCGTAAAACAGGGCACATCAAATGATCAAATCTCCGAACACCTGAAATCAAAATGTGGAATAGACACATGTACAGTGGAAATACTTAAATCGCGCGGCAATTACGCATCGTTTAAGATTGGAATACCAGCTAGACTGTCAAACAATGTTTTAGCGGCGGAAAATTGGCCGGAAAATATTTGCATTAAACCTTGGAAGCAAAATTTTCGTTTTCTCAGCAAGCAGAAATAAGAAACTAAATAAGTTAAAAAAAATTGAAATTATGTATCAAAATGTTAGGGGATTACGTAGTAAAACAGAAAATTTCAAAAATAATGTTTATGTATACTATCCAGATATTGTAATGCTCACAGAAACATTTCTCACTACTTCCGTTTTTGATTCTGAAATATTTCCAGCCGAGTACACGGTGCTGCGCAAGGACAGACAAGGTGATTCAGGTTGGGGGGGAGTTCTTTTAGCAGTACGTGGTTGCTGCTCTTTGAAATTGGTAACAGATATTGAGGGTTTAACTGGGGATAAAGAGTTATTATTTGGCTTAGTAAAGTGGAAAAACATAAAATTTATTCTTTGTGTAGTTTACCTACCACCTAGTTATAATGATGATCAATACCTGAGTGTTTTAAGTTGTATAGAAAACGCTGTTATGAAACATAATTCCATAGATTTTGTCATTGTTGGGGATTTTAATCTTAATTCATGCAGTGCTAGCGTCAAGACGCAGTTCCACTTATTTTTAGAATATTGTAAGTTACAACAACATAATTCCATTGTTAATGAATATGGAGGCATCTTGGATTTTGTGCTTAGTGGGTTACAATCAAGTCAGATTACAGTGACAAATATGCAAAGAGAACTAGTACCAGCTGATGCTTACCATCCTCCGTTAGATATTACAGTTCTTATGGAGCGCGGTCCACGTACTTTAGACAATCCGCCGTCTGTATGCATTCCTAACATAAATACAGGTCCTGAATGGAATTTTCGTAAAGCTAATTTTAGTACCCTTTACGAAAGTATTAGAAATATTAATTGGTCAAATTTACTTAGCAAGAATGAAATAGATTCAGTAGTCGATATCTTTTACAGTAACCTCAATAATAGTATCCATGCAAATGTTCCATTAAAAAGAAAAGATGTAGTAGTAAGAAAATTTGTGTATCCAACTTGGTTCACATCTAAAATAATATTTAACATACAACTTAAATATTACCATTTAAAAAAATTTAAAGCTGAGGGAAGGGAATGTAACAGGGAATTATATAAATATTATAGGCAACATGTAAAAATAATAATGGATCAAGCGTATACACATTACAAAATCACTATGCAACAAAATATCCAGAAAGATCCCAACAAATTTTGGGATTATGTAAGGAATAACCACAAAGTTCAGAAGCAAGAACGCGAGTATGTGTACTTAGAAAAATCCTTTAAGGGGCAAGATGCGGCAAACATTTTTGCTGAATATTTTGAGTCCGTTTTTCATAAAGATATTCCGATATTAGATCCTTTAACAGCGCATAATGTCTCCTGTCTTAATAAGATCGCTGACAAAGATTCCTTCCACATCGTTGTTGATAGAATATCTGTAAAAGATGTTCGGCGAGCAATAAAACGCTTAAAATCGCGCTCTGCAGTTGGACCTGATGCGATACCTGCTTTCTTAATAAAGGATTGTGCATCAGTTCTTGAAGAGCCCTTACTACATTTATTTAATCTTTCCTTAAATCAATGCAAGTACCCCAGTAAGTGGAAAGTGTCTAGGGTGACACCAATACCGAAACAGGGATCATCTCAATACGTTAATCAACATAGACCGATAGCAGTGTTGTCATCCTTCGGCAAAGTATTTGAGTCAATTATAAATAACCTAATCGTATCTCAGATAAGAGGTAGGCTCGATGAATGCCAGCACGGTTTTCGGTCAGCGCGTTCAACTTTAACCAACCACATAAATCTGGTGGACTATGTCACATCCGAGATGGATATGGGTCGTCAAGTAGACGCCATTTATTTCGATTTTAAAAAGGCTTTCGACCTTGTTGATAATGATATCCTTCTTCGAAAGTGTTACTCATTTGGTTTTGTACCAAAACTATTGCGGTTTTTTTCCAGTTATTTAGGTAATCGCTCACAATATGTACGTGTTGGTAAATTTGAATCGAGCACTTATTTCACCCGATCAGGCGTAAGTCAGGGAAGTAACCTAGGTCCAACTCTGTTCCTCATAATGATAAACGATTTGCCAAATATTATAACTGCGTCAAAGTATCTGTTATTTGCCGATGATTTAAAATTATATACAAAAATTGATCAAACCACAACATGCGATACGTTACAAAGAGACATAGATCTGGTGGGCAATTGGGCTAAAACAAATAGATTGAAATTCAATGAAGATAAGTGTAAGGTGATAAGTTTTTCGCGATCTCGAACTCCGATTCTTAATAACTATACGCTTTTAAACCAACCTTTGGAACGAGTCAATCAAATACGCGATCTGGGCTTAACATTAGATACTCGGCTTGAATTTAAAGAACATTACGAATCCATATGTAAATCCGCCTATAAAATTCTAGGTTTTGTCATACGAATGGCTTCACAGTTTAGCGATGTCAGGGTGTCCATCTTACTTTATAATAGTTTTATTCGTAGCAGATTGGAATTCGATGCGGTTGTTTGGGATCCATACGAAACTAAATATATAATTCAAATAGAAAAAATACAACGCAAGTTTGCGAGATATTTATATAAGAGAATGTACGGTTTCTATCCTTATCTATATCCGTCGATGTTCGTAAATGGTATGGTCGGACTGAATACTTTGGCATGCAGGAGGAAAATACAGTCCATAATGCATTACTATCAGTTGTTGCACAATAGGATAGACGATCCATCTACTCTTAGCCGGGTCGGCTTTGTGGTGCCGCGGCACCACATGTCCGGCATGGAGGGAGCAGTCGGCATGCGGCGCTGGCCGCGCCTGCTGGCGGTGCGCGAGCGGGCGCGGACGCGTCGCGCGGCGGCTGCTCCGACTCATAGGGCTATTGCGCAAATCAATGAGCTGCTAAGCAGATTCCCAGATGCAGACATATTCACACATAATGTTAAAACCTTTTTAAAATACGTTATTTACTATTTAGATAATATTTAAAGTAATTTCTATTGTAAAATTTTCTCACTGTTGTTTATATATATATATTTATATCATGTATACGTTTTGGCTAGTTCTGTAAGTGTACATGTGTAATTTGATAATAAATAAATAATAAATAAATAATAATAAATAATAATAAAAGCAATTTTTATACAATACAGCATTAATCCTTATCCAATTAAGTACCTTAAATAAATTGTTGATTTAATATAGATTAATATCGCCGTTTACAGCATGTAATTTAAGTGAACATTTTCGGAGATATTACAGATTTAAAATGCCGTGAGGACGCCGTGCTTCGCCCTATAACACTTCGACTTTAGCAGCTATGTCGCTCTTTGAAGAGTTTGTTTAAAGACATTCTGTAATTAATTGTAAAAATAAAATACATAGGGAAAAATGTTAAAATAAATACGCAAATATGTACTATATGAATTTAGATATTCAAAGATAGCAGGAAATCTTCTTGGTATAGCGAAAGGAAATTGTTTTTCTCCAAATTTAACGCTTGCGGGCCACGGGCAGTAATGAATAAATCAAAACTACTGGATCGGTTTTAATCATTTTTTTACACTGAAAGACATGGGATATATATTTTATACCCGCGCGAAGCAGGGGCAGGCCGCTAGTATAGTAATATAGTAAACTCATGCACTACCCGACACCGATAACACAATATCGCAAAGCGAATTGCTTTGCGATTTTGACGTAGAGTCTCTCCTGACGATGCTTCGGTTACGGGGCGAAACAATTGTTGAGATTGTGGTGGTGAATGTGTGCAGTGCTTTTGTGTTTTATTGTTGTATGAGTTTTTACAAATTTTGCATATATGAGTTATGAGAAGGAATAGTACACTCTACATTTAGCATTACATATATTTTCTTTTATCGCGGATTGTAGAAAAATAATATTCTCATTAGTTTTTTTTTACTATATTACGGGTTTAAACTTTCGCCGTGTGCTGTCCGGCTAAGTAGAATAGTACCACCCTCATTTCTTACCGAGGTACCGTAAAAGGCGACTAAGGTAAGTTGACCCGCCGTGTGGTATCCGGCTGAGTAGAATAGTACCACCCTCATTTCTTACCGAGGTGCCGTAAAAGGCGACTAAGGTAAGTTGACCCGCCGTGTGGTATCCGGCTGAGTAGAATAGTACCACCCTCATTTCTTACCGAGGTGTCGCAAAAGGCGACTAAGCTAAGTCGACCCGCCGTGTGGTACCCGGCTGAGTAGAATAGTACCACCCTCATTTCTTCCCGAGGTGTCGTAAAAGGCGACTAAGGTAAGTTGACCCACCCTGTGGTATCCGGTTTAGTAGAATAGACCTTCCTCCTTCTCACCAAGGTGTCGTAAAAACGACTTAGGCAAGTTGACGGCAGGTCGTAAAAACGCAGCCAAATCATGTTACAGCACGTTTATAACATGGTGTGCCGACTCCACTTAGAGTGGGATAAGGGCAGGAGGATATATATTACGGTTTTAATCTACCCACGCGGGCGAAGTCGCTGGCAATAATAAATATTAAAGTTTAAAAGCGTTATTGGCAGGACGTTTATCTTCCACTCCCTCGGGTCTAAACATCGGTTCAGAAATGCAAGTTGACGTGCCGCGGTACATCAAACGCGGCTGCGGAATACCTAATGCGAATACAAAGTACCATATGTTACTGCTACGAACGTAAGCCTTTGGAGATTTTTCAAAATCAAACCAAAGGAAATATTCCGTCTATAGTTTAAAATAAACTCTGTATAGTAAAGTTTGTTTTCTATCGGTATTTAGATTGTATAAAGAAGACTGAATGCCGCTAGGGACGTTATAAAATAATCGATTATTTTAGGTATCCATTTTTCTTTTTTACTCTTTTTCTTGTTTTTGAAGATTAGATATGCATTTTTGGATTGAAACCAATGTAACCAAAATACACAATATTTTAATCGAATTTCACAAACAGTGCATCTGTTATTATTTCTTGGTACTTGTCCACTTTAATTAGCGTTTATTGTAATTAATATATAAAATTATTGATATAAAAAAGGAAACTTTTCAAACACTCAGAAAAAAAAAACGATTTTATGAAAATCGATTATTTTGTATTAAAATAATCCGTTATCAAATAATAGAATTATTTTAAATCGATTTTTATTTATTAATCGATTTTTTCTACTCCATATCATATCCGTAAATGCCGCTCCAGTCATTATCCATGCACCATTAAGACTCCAAAATGGCGGGAGTCAAGATGGCGCCGCCTTCAGTGTAACCAGTATTTTATCCAAAATACCTCAGCAAAATGTTGCTAGCGATAAGGATTCCTTGCTCTTTTTAGTCGTATTTTATTGGACTATGCACTAGAATATGCAAAAAAAGGGCAAACATCGCAATCCATACTTCAAAAAAAGGTATTCTGTGATATTCATATAAAACCGGGAAACTGCTCGCCAATCGAACAGTTTCCGCGCAGTTTACCAAAAAAGAGGTTAAAAAAAATGATTTCGAAAAATCAACGAAAGTAACTGAATCCGTGCCGGAATGAAAAACGGTTTTCCCTGTTCGGTTATGATGGGAACGTCGGGAAAGTTCGATGGTAACTTTTTTTGGGACGCGTTTGATTGATAGCGTTGTCGAATTTTTTGTTTGCTTCAAAAATCTATGATTATTCCAATAGGAATATCGGAAAACTATGTATTTTTTGTTATTAATAAATAATTAAAATAATAAATAAATATATGGGACATTTACACACACGGTCGTCCGTCCCCAAAGTAAGTAACTCAATACTTGTGTTATGGTAGACAGAAAACTGGTGAATATATACTTATATAAGACTGGCCCGTTGGCGCAGTGGGTAGTGACACTGCCTTCAGCTCCGTGGGTCGCGGATTCGATTCCCGCCGAGGGCCAACATTTTCTATAATATGAATTTGTTGATCTTTGAGCCTGGGTATATATTTTTATTTATGTATGTATTTAAAAATATATATGTAAGAATATATATTCACCTGCTGTCTGTCACCCATAACACAAGTATTAAGTTACTTACTTTGGGGGCGGATGACCGTGTGTGTAAGTGGCCCATATACTTATATTTTATATATTACTTATATTATATTCCAATAGGAATATTGGAAAAAGTATATATTTTCTGTTATTAAATAAATAATTTATAAAATTGGACGTAAATTTTATAGAACTAAGCTTGTTTGGGTGATGCCTTGCGGTTTTGTTGTGGAGTTTATCTATTCACGATTCGGTTCGGGGCGAAACAATTGTTGAGATTGTGGTGGTGAATGTGTGCAGTGCTTATGTTTTGTTATTTATCGGTGGCGAGTAGTATATAAGTCTTTACAAATTTTGCATGTATCAGGTATGAGAATGAATAGTACACTGTACATTTAGCATTATATATATTTTCTTTTATCGCGGATTATAGAAAAGTAATAATTTCATTAGTATTGGATCTTAGTATTCTGAATTCGAGACCGCCCGCTACCCAATTGAGCTATCATGATTTTGCAACAGAATGTGAAATTATCCTCTACTTTCTCATAAAATTATAGCATTTTTTTTTGTGCCCGATAACAGGGATTAAACAATTTTTTTTCTTAAAAAAACCTAGCTAGCGTTATTTCCCCCGAAACCATCTACATGATGAATTTCATGGAAATCGTTAGAGCCGTTTCCAAAATTCAGAAAAATATATATCTAAAAAATCTACTCATTTAAATATTGAGGATATTTTAAATACTCTCTCTCCCTTTTTGTGTTATTAAAGTTAGGTAAATTTTTGTTTTTACTTATGTAAATCTTAGTGTTAAAAAAGTATATTCTATGAAACATTTAGTCTTCGTTTATAATTAGTTATCTCATCATCCTCCTGCCCTTACCTCACTCTAAGTGGGGTCGGCACAACATGTTATTAACATGCTGTCACATGATTTGGCTGTGTTTTTACGACTGGCCGCCTGCCTGACGTCAACTTACTTTAGTCGTATCTTACGACACCTCGGTAAGATAGAGGGTGGTCTATTCTACTAAACCGGATACCACACGGTGGGTCAACTTACCTTAGTCACCTTTTACGACACCTCGGTAAAGAAATGAGGTTAGTCTATTCTACTCAGCCGGATACCACACGGCGGTCGACTTACCTTAGCCGCCTTTTACGACACCTCGTTAAGAAATGAGGGTGGTGCTATTCTATTCAGCCTGATACACACAGCGGGTTTATAATTAGTATATCATCATTCTCCTACCCTTATCCCACTCTAAGTGGGGTCGGCACAATATGTCTTCTTTTTCCATTCTCCTCTATCATTCGTCAACTCTGGTACCACTCCTCTAACATGCATATCATTTTTCACACAATCCAACCATCTTTTTTTCGGCCTTCCTCTAGCCATACATCCATCCACATTCATATTTAAAACTCTTTTGGTCACATGATTTTCATCCCTCATTACATGACCGTACCAACTTAGTCTCGCACTTCTCATCTTTTCTGTAATGGGCGCAACTTTCAGACTTCCCCTAACATACTCATTACGTATTCTATCAAGTTTTGTCACACCACACATCCACCTTAACATTCTCATCTCATTCGCATGCACATTTCTTTCATCCTTTCCTTTTATTGCCCAACATTCTGATCCATACATTACGACAGGTCTAATGACCGTTTTATAAATTATAATTAGTATATAGTAATTTAAATTATATTGTGCAGCAGACATTAACAATATATGTCTAATTATCAAACTAGGTCAGAGCTTAAATCGTATGCACTTACGGCCGATAAATTATATATCAGTGCACGACTCTATTTGAATTAACCTATCAGAGAATGTTTGCGGTGGTTAATGCAAGGGTAATTTAATTTTAATAATATATTTTTTCTTCAAGCTGTGGTAGCCCAGCGGTAACACCTTGCGACTCTTTTGAGGAGGTCAGGGTTAAAAACCCGGGCAGACACCAATGAGTTTTTCTGTTAAAACTTATGTGTCTAATTGATAATTGCAATTTATCACACGCTTTTCGCTGAAGGATAACATCGTGAGGAAACCTGCATATCTCTAGAAAGTTCTGGAGATATGTGTAACCTACCAATCGGCACTGGAGCAGCGTGGTAGTTCTTAGCTCCAACCCTTCTCTCCAAAAAAGGGAGAGAAAAGGCCTATTCTCAGCAGTGGGATAGTAACAGGCCGCTACTTACTTACTAACTTTTTTCTTCTTTTCTTCTAGCGTATATGGAAAAAGTGTATTTACATATAAAACTAATAAATTTCCGCGATAATACCGCCATTATTTCAATTCAAAATAATCTTTATTCAACTAAACTTGTGAACAAGTGCTTTTGAATCGTCAACTCCACTGCTGATTCGGAAAACTGTTCCCTACCGAGAAGAGCCAGCAAGAAACTTGGCGGTTGTTCTTTTCAGAATATAATTCTTATTAGTTACATTTAGTTATTACTGTCTTATATAGGCTCGAAGAGAGCTATATCAATACATTCTTATCATCTAAGTAATCCTCAGCAGTATAGTAGGCTTTCTGTATCAGCCTCTTTTTAACAGTGTTTTTAAACTGCTGTGATGGCAAAGCTAAATATGATTGCGGAATTTTATTATAGAATCTTATACCCAAACCCACAAACGACTTACGTATTATGACAGTAAATTCACGAGGGTATTTGACATAGCGCGCTTTAGGAAGACGCGAATGACGTCACGGGAATGTCTTGTGTTAAATATAAGAAGCATATTAGGTAGTATTCATTCCGCGTGGCATTCGACTGAGTTGAATAAACCGCCCTCATTTCATACCGAAGTGTCGTAAAAGGCGACTAAGGTAAGTTGTCGTCAGGCATATGGCCGATCGTAGAACACCTAGCTAAATCATTTAACAACATGCTGTGCCAACCCCATTAAGAATTTTATACACAAGCCCAAAAAATTTCTTACGTACTTTTGCAAAGCGTAAAGCAGGAGCCGCAAGCTTTCGGTTTCTACTTTGTCTATTATACACATCACCAATCCTTTACATTTTTATGTACAAAAATTAAATTGCTAAAAAAAAATATACCGTGAAGCCAATGTAATAATACATATTTCCTTAAACTTCTCTCGCAATGAATCCAGCGGACTTAAATTGTAAATGCCACAGACAAGCTTTCTAGCAGTAGAGTTAACGATTCAAAAGCACTTGTTTACAAGTTTACTTGAATGAAGAATATTTTGAATTTGATAAAAGAGACAACACTCTTTGATCGTCGCAATAAATTTAAAACACGTTACATCCATTTCAATAAGGCAACTTTCATCAAAGCGCTTTGACGAAAGTTGACGTGAAATCTGCATTTTATTTAGCACCTAGTGTCGAGGGAACTTTTAAAATTCGCCCTGCGACTGTTCCGGAGTTGGTAACTTTGTTTATTTCAGTTTTGCAAAATTAATTTAGTTCTGATCGTACATAATTAACTGTTTGACTTTGGAATACTTAACTGTCTTTTTTTACATTGCCGAATTTGGCATATTGGCATATGTTTAGCGGGCAGTGATAATAATCTTCTTGTTCTTCTTTATCAACCGATGGACGTCCACTGCTAGACATAGGTCTCTTCATGGGATCTCCACCATACACGATTTTGTGCCGCTTGGACCCAGCGGCTCCCCACGACCTTATTGAAGTCGTCAGTCCATCTCGTGGGGGTCTACCGACACTGCGTTTTCCGATGCGGGGTCGCCTTTCCAACACCTTGAAACCCCAACGGCGCGTTTCTGTAGTGCGTCATTGATGTTTGCTGAAGCTTGCGATCATGAGGAAGCATGGTAGCTTCAACAGTATTCTGAAGACACTTTATGAAAAATTGGATAACCCACTTATGAAGCGCAGGATTCGAATGCATATGCATTCCCAGTGCTTCATAAATGGTCGTAATTCTAGAATTTAATTTTAATTCTAATTTTAACACTAAAATAGTCTATATGTTTCTATATTTTATTTTTATTGTCCACTAACACAATGGATGTAATGTCTTTAAATTTAAATAAATTATTATAATTATCATTACTGACTATGACTGGGTTGCTGACTATGGGCCTCATAAGAAGGCTCAGAGTTGCTCAGCGGGCGATGGAGCGAGCTATGCTTGGAGTATCTTTACGTGATCGAATCAGAAATGAGGAGATCCGTAGAAGAACCACAGTTACCGAGATAACTCAGCGTGTCGCGAAGCTGAAGTGGCGATGGGCAGGGCACATAGTGCGGAGAACCGATGGCCGTTGGGGTCTCAAGGTGTTGGAATGGCGACCTTGCAACGGAAAACGCAGCGTCGGTAGACGCCCAACGAGATGGACTCACGACCTCAAAAAGGTTTCGGGGAACCGCTGGTTCCAAGCAGCATAAGATCTTTTTTTATGGAGATGTAGGGATTCCATCACATTCACACACACCTACATACACACATGCATACACTTACAATCACTCAACTTACACACTACATCACACACAAGTACACCCGCGGTACAGAACATACTCACATACTTACACGGGACTGCCGCGACATAGTCACCCTTCCCGCTGCACTCGAAACCGGTTGCGGCCGGCCGACCTAGCAGTGACCTACCATCAGCCGATGCGAAAAGAAGGTTTCATTGTAGTTGCGATCATTGTAGTTCCTTTTACTTGCTTGTGTATTGTGTACCTCTTTCTCTGAACTTTATGTGTGGCATATTAGACGTATGGACATTGTGATTTGTGTATAATTTCTTCTCTTATACTTTCACCAACCACCATACCGGTACCCCCACAGAGATCATGGGAACAAACCAATGTCCAAACCGTGTGGTATCCGGCTGAATAGAATAGTAACACCCTCATTTCTTACCGAGGTGTCGTAAAAGGCGACTAAGGTAAGTCAACCCGCCGTATTGAATCCAGTTGAGTACAGTAGACCACCTTCATTTCTTACCAAAGTGTCGTAAAAGGCGACTAAGGTAAGTTGACGTCAGGCAGGCGGCCGGTCGTAAAAACGCAGCCACATCATGTGACAGCATGTTTATAACATGTTGTGCCGACCCCACTTAGAGTGGAATAAGGGCAGGAGGATGATGATGGGAACAGACCTACGTCCAGTGGACATCTATAGGTTAAGAAGAGTAGAACAGAAAAAATCATAACATTCAAATTTATGAAGGGCTTACATAAATAAATTGAGAATTTTATTTGACAAACATTGGACGTTTGTAGTATAACGCGTTCAAACTCGTTTTAAATTCAAATTTTACACACGTCTCTGTATGGATGAACACAAGGGGTCAAAGCGATGCGTTTTAGATTGAATGTTTTATAGGGAATTGATATTCATAGTGACAGTTGCGATCGTGATAGGTTTATGGTGAACGCGTTTTACACGACTTTATTATTTGAAGAATTACCATATCTCATCTCATCGAATGCTGGTGGTGCTGATAGCATTAGCCGGAAAATGATAGTCCCTATCCTCGATATAGTCTCACCTATATTAGTCCATGTCCTAAATCATTCCATTCAAACTAGCCAATTTCCTGATGCCTGGAAGAGTGCACAAATCATTCCTATTCCGAAAAAAAACAACCCTTGTGTCTCTTCCGATTATCGCCCCATTTCCATTCTACCTTTCCTCTCAAAACTTCTCGAAAAGTTAGTATACCAACAACTAAGCCTTTTCATTAATGATCACGCCCTTCTCAGTCCGTTTCAATCTGGCTTTCGTCCTGGACATAGTACGGTCACAGCGCTTATTAAAGTCACTGATGACATTCGTTGGGCTATGGATAATAAACAGCTTACATTACTGACGTTGCTTGATTTTAGCAACGCATTTAATACCGTAGATTTTGATATACTGCTAAGTCTGTTACGTTCCATTAACATATCTCCATCAGTGATAGGCTGGTTTCGAAGTTGCCTCAGTGGCCGACGACAGCGCGTTCGATCTGATGAAATATTCTCATCATGGTGTGACGTGACCACTGGAGTACCTCAAGGCGGAGTGCTATCCCCCTTGCTGTTTGCAATTTTCATTAATTCCATAACTCCGAAAATTTCTTCTCTCTACCATATGTATGCAGACGATCTCCAAATTTATTGCCCCTCAGTGCCGGACAATCTTGATAATGCTGTTTCAATAGTTAATGCCGATCTAGCTGCGATTGCAGAATGGAGTAAGTATTATGGTCTTAATATTAATCCTGCAAAATCACAAACTATTCTCATTAGTAGTCGCAGTATGATTAAGAAAGTTGACCGGTTGAAACTTTCGCCTATAGTATATAATGGTGCTATAATACCCTACTGTAAATCGGTTAAAAATCTTGGTCTGCATCTTGATGAGACATTATCTTGGGACAACATATCAAGGAAATGGGTCGAAAAATTTATGCAGCTTTGAGCTCTTTGCGACGGTTGCGTTATCTTCTTCCAATTCCTACCAAAATTATGTTAGCACATTCCCTTCTTCTTTCTATTCTCGATTATGCCGATGCAAGCTATCTCAACCTTACTGATGACCAACTTAACAAACTTGAGCGTCTTCAAAATCTTGCTATTCGATTTATATTTGACGTACGCAAATATGATCACATATCACAGTTTCGACACCAGCTCAAGTGGCTCCCTATTCGATGTCGCCGGAATCTCCATTTTACTTTCTATTCTGTACTGTGTGCTATTTCATACTAATACTCCTTCCTACTTCAAGCATTCCAAAGTTCTTCGTTCACCGTACCAATTCACGCTTAGAATGCCTAGACATAAAACAATATTTTTCAGTAAATCGTTCGCTGTACAGGCCATTAAATTATGGAATGCATTGCTTTTAAATATACAAAAGTCAAAGTCATTAGACATTTTCAAAATATCCGTTAAGCAATATTATCTATCTAAAAACAACCAAGATGACTATATAAGATAATTGTTGTGTATTATATTATGTATATTATTTATTAGTTTATATATTTAATATTTATTATTTCTATATAATTTTATGATGTGTAAATGTTTTGTCTGTGTATTGGTGTGTATTATTAGTATGTATTTAATTTTATAAAAGTGCACCACCCACATAAAATTTTCAGCTCTCCTTAACCCTAAGGTCGTCTGGAAGAAATCGCTACCAAGCGATAAGACCGCCCTTTATACATTACATTTTGTTTTCTTTTTTTTTTATTGCTGTTTTTGTTTCTTTTCTGTATTTTTTATCTGTGGTGTATAATAAAGTATATAAATAATATCTATACCCTCGCTCGCTTAGACTCTGTACAAGACAGTAATGACTAAATGTACTAATAATAAGATTTATATTTTTAAAAGAGCAATCGTCGAGTTTCTTGCTGGCTCTTCTCGGTAGGAACAGCTTTCCGAACCAGCAGTTGAGTTGACGATTCAAAAGCACTTGTTTACAAGTTTATTTGAAAAACTTGCAGCATACTTGCTTACCATCCTCCTGCCCTTATCCCAATCTAAGTGAGGTCGGCACAACATGTTGTAAACATGCTGTCACATGATTTGGCTGCGTTTTTACGACCGGCCGCCTACCTGTCATCAACTTACCTCAGTCGTATTTTACGACACGTCGGTAAGAAAGAGGGTGGTCTATTCAACTAAACCGGATACAACACGGTCGGTCAACTTACCTTAGTCGCCTTTTACGACACCTCGGTAAGAAATGAGATAGGTCTATTCCACTCAGCCGGATACCACACGGCGGGTCGACTAACCTTAGTCTCTTTTTACGTCACGTCGGTGAAAAATGAGTGTGGTATATTATACTCAGCCGGATACTACAAAGCGGGTCGAATTACCTTAGTCTCTTTTAACGACACCTCGGTAAGATATGAGGGTCTATTCTACTCAGCCGGATACCACACGGCTATGTCATTAAATTTTATAATTATCCAAAATAGTGATGCAATTATTTATAATTTTCACCTGCAAAAGTCATTTCCAATTTTATAGTATCTTCGTTACCATATGAGACTTGCGAAAGCATCGGCGATTTAATTTACAATTTTAATTGAAACGTCTGAAGTGACTCTCAGCTTAACAGAACAAGTATACTGTGTATTAAAATACATTATTCTGTGCATTAATAATGAGTTCATAAGTTGAAAATATTGCAGTTTCACTCGCGGAGTTTTTTTATTATTAAAAGCTTTTATTCATCTTTCAATGTATGTGAAGGTGGAATCTTGCAAGTTAAATTTGACTTACTTGTCCCGATGACAATGTTTATGATAACCATGACCTGATGCTGCCAGGATTGGCTCCAGACGAGAGAACTCCTTAACAGTTAAAATAACTCGGAACTTTAAATAAGAAACTTGAAACTTTCTTAAAATCTTTTTAAATAATTTATAGAATTAGGCGTTACTTTGCGCAGGTCCATAATACGAAACTAATGAAAATATTATTTTTCTATAAAATTATTTTGCTATGATATAATTTGCTATAATGCTATAACTTTATCGCGGATTATAGCTTAATAATTCAATTTTTTATTTATACATATATGCTACATTTGCGAGGATGACATTGCGATATTATAAAACTGTGTGCATATGCCATCCTCGCAGTCAAAATTATTAAAATTATTAAATTTAAAAAAAAATTATTATTTAAATTAATATTTTCATTAGTTTTATAAAAGACTTTTTTAAAAGCCTTTTAACATTACTTGTTTTTATTACCTTTCAGTATTGCCAATTCGACATAGATCAATTCACCGATACCATGTATATAGATTTTACTTTAAACTAAAGAATAAAGTAAGTAAGTAAGTAACGGCCTGTTACTATCCCACTGCTGGGCATAGGCCTCTTCTCTCCGTTTTTTTTTTAGAGAGAAGGATTGGAGCTGAGACCTACCACGCTGCTCCAATGCGGATTGGTAGGTTACACATATATGTAACCTACCCCAGAATTCTCTAGAGATATGCAGGTTTCCTCACGATGTTTTCCTTCACCGAAAAGCGTATGATAAATTGCAATTATCAATTAGACACATAAGTTTTACTACAAAACTCATTGGTGCCTGCCCGGGGTTTGTACCCTAGACCTCCTCGAGAGAGGCGCACGGTGTTACCGCTGGGCTTCCACAGCTGTAAACTGACTGAAACTAAAGAATAATTAAAAAGATTAAGATGGTATGGAAAAAAGAAGGGATGAAATCATGTAACCAAGCTAGTGTTAAATATAAATTTGGATGGATATGTGACAAGTAGGAGCCTAAAAGAGATGGTTGGATTGTGTGAAGTATGACATGTATATAAAAGGAGTAGCGCCAGAGTTGACAAATGATAAAATGGATAAGTTAAATATGATATGATATAAATATGATAAATATGATGACAGGAAAATGATGAATAAATAATGGAAATAGAAAGGTTTTTTTTAACATTTAAGTATTTACAAATAATGGTGCAAAGACTATATAATGGCGTGTGGTATCCGGCTGAGTAAAATAGACCACCCTCATTTCTTACCGAGGTGTCGTAAAATACGACAAAGGTAAGCTGACGTCAGGCAGGCGGCCGGTGTTAAAATTCGTAGCTATATCATGTGAAAACATGTAAATTTTGGAGCATAGATGATACAGTGATACCCCAAAAAATCTTGCATTCGAATTCCAACCAACGATGTATTGGTAAATTCAAATACTGGCAACACATCGCAAAACTAAATCTAAGTTGGCAGCGAGGGAAATCAGACGGTCCGCGTTTAATTAAAATTAATTAGATCCAGTAATTGAATCGCTGCGGCGCATACTTTTGTCACCCGGCGCAGTGTTGCCATCTCTAGCGCAACAATTGCATTTGAATGTTTAATTAGTAACTTAATGGAGCATTCGAGTAAAGGTTTTGCGGTATTAACTCCAAATTAAACTGTATACATGTTTGTTATAAACTTTCAAATGCTTTTAAATTTGTTGCAAGGATGCGTTGAAACTTTTGTATTATTGGAACCTTATTATCCCACTCTAAATGGGGTCGGCACAATATGTTATAAACATGTCACATGATTTGTCTACATATTTTACGCCTGCCTAACGTCAATTTAGCTTAATCGCCTTTTATAACACCTCGGTAAGAAAGAGGGTCTAAGACGGATACCACACGGCGGTCAACTTACCTTAATCGCCTTTTACGACACCTCGGGAAGAAAGAGGGTAGTCTATTCTACTAAGCCGGATAATACGCGGCGAGTCAACTTACCTTAATAGCCTTTTACGACACCTCGGTAAGAATGAGAGTGGTCTATTCTACTAAGCCAGATACCACACGGCGGTCAACTTACTCAGTCGCATTTTACGACACCTCGGTATAAAATGTGGTCTATTCTACTCAGCCGAATACCACAGGGCGGCCAACTTACCTTTATCGCCTTCTACGACACCTCGGTAAGAAAGAGGGTGGTCTTTCCTACTCAGGCGGATACCACACTGCGGGTCAATTTACCTTAGTCACCTTTTACGACACCTCGGTAAAAAATATGGTCTATTCTACTCAGCCGGATACCACACAGCGGTCCGATTTACCTTAGTCTCCTTTTACGACAGCTCGGTAAGAAAGAGGTCGGTCTATTCTACTCAACCGGACACGGCTGTTAAAAAACAAAAAAAAATTCCATGTTCGCGAATTTACTTTATAACAGTATTTCATAAGACATAATATTATAGCAAAAATACATACGTGTTAAGTTTACAAAGTCATTTCATAGTTTTGATACTCACTATAGCTTAGTTCGCCTTGAGCTAAGTTTCGTGGAAGCTAAAACATACGTCCGTCCGTCTATTTGCATGAACTTGCAGCATATGTATAATTGAGTTGCAGCCCACCGCTTGTGTCGCCAGATTCTGCTTCTAATAGAAGATCGGGAGTTCTAAGTTTTGAGACGATGCAAGTTATTATACGTAACGGATAGTAGAAAATTGGGTGGCGAGTCTAAGTCATGAGAGAAAGCGAGTACGGCTCATGGGAAATTGTTTAATCTATATATATAAAAGAAAGTTGGTCCCAGTTACACTATTTATAACTCAAGAACGGATGAACCAATACGGCTGAAAATTGGTGGAGAAGTTGCTTAGAACCAGGAGACGGACATAGGATACTTTTTATCCCGTTCGACCGCATTTATTTTATCCCGTCAAGTCACTATAAAACGTGGTACAACAAAAACGACTATGACATGGAAAAACAAAACATAAATGACAGCTAAACGTAATTTAGTCTTTGGGTAAGTATGGTAAAAATTTGATAAATATCAAAATAGTAGTAGCTATAAACGTTACCACATAGTATAAAACAAAGTCGCTTTCTCTGACTGTCCTTATATCTCTATGTTTGCTTAAATCTTTAAAACTACGCAACAGATTTTGATGCGGTTTTTTTAAAATATATAGAGTGATTGAAGAGGAAGGTTTATATGTATAATAAAATTCAATATGGAGTAGAGAAATACTGTGATTATCACTGAGTGACATAGGCTATATGCTTTATACCCGTGCGAAGCTGGGGTGGGACTCCTAGTAGTTAATAGTTAGCACCAGGTTGACCGACCTTGCTCGGTAATTTTTTATAATAAAAATAATAGGGTAGGTGGGGCTCGATCCTAGGTATTTTCATTTAGCGCGACCATCCGTTTCCCGAATAAACTACGCTGGCTTGACATTTCACGGCGAAAATTGTGTTGTATATATTCAATAAATTAAAAATAAACATTTGTTTTTTTTATGCCCAAAAACAGAGATAAAACGATTTTTTTTTCAATCAAACCTAGCCATTTATTATAGCCATTTTTCTCCCCCAAAACTCCCTACATGCTGAATTTCAAGAAAATCGTTGGGTCCATTTCCTTAAAGATAGAAGCTGTGGTATCCCATCGGAAACCGTATACATTTTTGACACTATAAGTTTTTCTGTTAAAACTTATGTGTCTAATTATTTAGCTTTGCCATTGCAGCAGTTTAAAATCACTTTTAAAGAGAAGCTGATACAAAAAGCCTACTATACTGTTGAGGATTACTTATATGATAAGAATATATTGATATATCTCTCTGAGAGCCTATATAAATCAGTAATAACTAAATGTAACTAGTTATAAGAATTATATTCTGAAAAGAACAACCGCCGAGTTTCTTGCTGGCTCTTCTCGGTAGAAACAGCTTTCCAAGCCAGCAGTGTAATTGACGATTCAAAAGCACTTGTTTACAAGTTTATTTGAATAAAAAGAATTGAATTAGAATTTGATAATTTATCACACGCTTTTCGGTGAAGGAAAATATGGTGAGGAAACCTGCATATCTCTAGAGAATTCTGGGGATATGTGTAACCTACCAATCCGCATTGGAGCAGCGTGGTAGGTCTTAGCTCCAACCTTCTCTAAGTAAACGGAGAACCGAGGCCTATGGCATCCCACTGGCCCACGGCCTGTTACCATCGTACCAGGCCGATCAGAATTAGATTGAAAAAAAATTGCTTGAATAAGTTAAAAAAATTTAAAAATATTGTATATTTTTTTATAAAAACAATGCCTTTTTGTACTATTTTTATTGCTGTTCCTCTCTTAGTCATCTTAACGCGATGTTATTTAGCCTGCCTCAATAAATGGACTATCTTACACTCAAAGAATTTTTAAATCGGTCCAGTAGTTCCTGAGATTAGTGCGTTCAAACAATCAAACAAACAAACTCTTCAGCTTTAGCTTCAGCTCTTCAGCTTTATATATTAGTATAGATTATCTTAAGTATGATTTGATTTTCAATAAATGCCTTTTAACAGAATGGTCCCTCAACTCTTATCACTTGTACCACGCGTCAAGCTTGAACTTCTGTAGATTTTAGCCGTGTTGACAGAAACTTGGTACAAAGTTGTCTTACGGCTCACGGTTATTATTACACTACCCTCAGTTCGGAACTTACTGCCACTGCACTGTTAATAGGAAACTTTACAAATTAGAATATAAAATTTGTACCAACACCGTGTTACAATTTGTAACTTTCCTTATGAATAAAGAGCTGTTGTTTCGTACGTGAAATAACGAGTTTTGGAACTGAAAAATGTCACATTAAATTCAAAATACTCTTTATTCAAATAAACTTGTAAACAAGTGCTTTTGAATCGTCAACTCTACTGCTGGTTCGGAAAGCTGTTCCTACCGAGAAGAGCCAGCAAGAAACTCGGCGGTTGCTCTTTTAAAAATATAATTCTTATTACTAGTTACATATATTATTACTGTCTTTTACAGGGTCGAAGAATCCACACATTATCATTTATCTAATACTCAATAGTATATGTTTGATATCATACTTGCAATAGCATCCTTCCCGTTTCCTTCCGCACGCACTTCAGTCGCAAGACGGTCGTCGCACGTCGCACATCAACGCCGTATGTGATCTATCGCCGCACGCGCATAATTTTGGCTATAAGTGCGCACCGCACCGCTAGCAGGTTTGTGTAGTGTAAATAGTGTTAGCAGCAGTGAATGGACAAAGTGTTGGATCCGATATCACAAGGAAGTGCCTCCATCCCTCTTGGCAGTTATTTTATTCCCGCCCAGTACCAGACGGCTCCATATCCTACCTGGTTTTTGCAAGTATTTTGGAGGTGTCCGCGAACCAGCAATAATCAAAAATACAGTCCACTTTATTAAGGCTCGGGATTAATACTTTGCACCGGGCCCCACGCCCGCATGTCCAGTATAGTAGGCTTTCTGTATTAGCCTTTAATTAATAGTGTTTTTAAACCGCTGTAAAAACTAAAATTGATTGCGGAATTTTATTATAGAATCTTATACACAAACCCACAAACGACTTACGTACTTTTACAAGGCGCTAAGCAGGAGCCGCAAGCTTATGTCGGTTCCTAATTTGTCTATTATATACATTGCAAATTTTTGATATAATTATATATATTCTTATGCACAAAAGTTCACACATCACGACATTTTCAAACAAAACAAATGTCATGTTGTGATAGCCCATAGGTGCGACTCTTTTAATGGTATCACAGCAAGCACCAATGAGTTTACTGTAAATACTTTATACTATTAGGCGTTAATTTGCGGAGATCCATAACACACTCAATCCATAATACAAGTAATAATAAAATTACTTTACTATAATCCGCGATAAAGTAAAATAGAAAATATATATAATGCTAAATGTAGAGTGGACATCCCATTCTCATACCTGATACATGCATGCTTCATAAAAAGAATCACCTGTTGATGCTTCGGTAGTGGGCGAAACGATTGTTGAGTGTGTGATGTTAGGAAGTCGCGAATTCAGAATGCTAGGATCGATCCCAGATAAAAAAAATGTTTTAATTGCATTTTTTTTATTTATTAAAAAAAAAAAAATTTGTTTACCAGTCGTTTGTTACCCATAACACAAATATTAAGTTACTTTAAGAGCGAACGTCTATATGTGTAAGTACCGACTATATTTATTTAATAGGTATTTTTTTAGGTATTTTTTTGTACAACAATTTTTTTCCGTATATTTATTATGTCTGTAATCACTATTTTTATTGCTATACTCTCATTTATATGTATCTTTTATCGCAGGAAACTGTTAATGGTTTAAGTTACGTTTTAGTGTACTTTACTTATAAGAGCTTATATACACTATGTTTCCAAAATATATTTAAATAAAATAAATAAATAAATAAAATATTATTTAATCCTCATTTTCTAAGCCCACCGATATTCTTATTTCTTCTTTTTTATAATGGCTGTTTAAGACTTATAAGTCTTAAAAAATTTTGAACAAATTTCTAAGATAAATTTCTCCGATATTCTAAGTAGGTATTTTATGCTACTCCAAGCATAGAATACTTTGTAAGTTGTTATCAAACTTTCCCATAAGCAAACACGATAGAAGATCTTGAAATATTTCGAACTGAAATTTTAAAACCCGATAAAATATATTCAAATTGGTTCAGAAAATTTTCTCGTCGAAATTTTCAGAAATCGGAAACAAAGTCGTAACTTTTAAGGAACCTCTTCATGGGCCCTGAATTATTGAATTTAAACCCATTCCGAGTGTGAAAACTTAGATTTCTCGCAATAATGCACACAAACTTGGCACTTCAGTAGAAATTCGGTTCGAAAGGACTCGCGTTACCTCGACTTTTCTTTTGGATGGATAGCGTAATGCAACAGAATATCAAGAAACAAGTATTTCCAAATATGAAATTATGAAATTGGTGTGAAACGGAGATAACTGCTGTTAGCGCATCACTACATATTATAAAACAAAGTCCATATTTCCGTATGTCACTACATATTATAAAACAAAGTCCCATATTTCCGTATGTACGCATAAAACTTTAAAACTACGCAACCGATTTTGATGCGGTTTTTTTAATAGATAGAGTGATTCAAAAGGAAGGTTTGTACGTATAATAAAATTCAATACGGAGTAGAGAAATACTGTAATTTTTGAGGTTTCTGTAAATAATTACATTTTTGTCCGCTTACATTGCAAACGCAGGCTAAACCCTACGAGATTTATCAAAATGATGTACTAAGTATTTGTACGCCTTGAAAAGGTCTACAGAAAAGTCCGCGATGGTATATGTCTATCTCTTATGGATAACCCACAAAAGCATTTTTTGTCATATACTTTTTACGAAAAATAATGCCTTATGTTCAAAGCATTTTTTATACAATACAACATTAATTCTTATGCAATTAAGTACCTTAAATAAATTGTTGATTTAATATAGGTCAATATGGCCGTTTACAGTATGTAATTTAAGTGAACATTTTCCGAGATATTACAGATTTAAAATGCCGTGAGGACGCCGCGCTTCACCCTATAGCACTTCGAATCTTTTAAGAGTTTGTTTAAAGACATTCTGTAATTAATTGTAAAAATAAAATACATAGGTAAAATGTAAAAGTAAATAAGTAAAAATGTACTATATGAGTTTAGATATTCCAAAGATAGCAGGCAATCGTCTTGGTATAGGGAGAGGAAATTGTTTTTCTCCAAATTTAACGCTTGCGGGCCACGGGCAGTAATGAATAAATCAAAACTACTGGATCGATTTTAATCATTTTTTTACACTGAGTGACATGGGATATATATGTTATACCCGTGCGAAGCACGGTCAGGCCGCTAGTAAACTATACAATAACACGATATAATAGAAATACCACAATTCCCGTTACGAGATGCTCTTCTCTTGAAAGACGAACAAAGACTGAATGCAACTGAAACGTTTTAGCTTTATATAGGTAGACTCCACCGGAAACATGACATAGTGTTGCCACCATTTTAGTCAAAAGGGCGCGATACTCGTTTCATGATGGTGTTGAAAAGCGAAAGTAATTGGCGACAACAGTGCGAGTTAAGAAACGTGTTATTAAAAGATATCGTTCCTAGCTACAATTCAATGTAAAAATTTTATTCAAATGGACTTTCTTTTTGGTACTTTACATCGTCTAATGATTTGAAAGCATGTACCTGTATTTTCTCCTACTGAGAAGAACCAACAAGGAGCTCGGCTGATAATCTTTTCAACAAAAAATAATTACAATTTGATTGATGGTTACAAGTTAATCGTTGTAGCCTGGTGCTTAGCTGATTATAGTTAAATCAAATCAAAATAATCTTTATTCTAGCTCTATCAAGCACTTTTGAATCGTCAAGGATCAATATGATTAATGAAGCTACATCTGGTTCGGAATGTTGCTCTTACCGAGAAGAACCACAAAGATACTCAGCGGTCAATCTTTAACCTCTTTGTATCCCACAGTTGGGCATAGGCCTCCTCTAATTTAGACAGAAAGGTTGGAACTAAAATCCACCACGGCAGAATTCTCTAGACATGCAGGTTTCCTTTACCGAATCTTTTCGGTGAAATAATTGTGATAAATAATTGATAGAATTAGACGTTACGTTTCGGAGATCCATAATACAAATAGTAATAATAAAAATATTTTGCTATAATCCGCAATAAAGTTTACTTTATAGCGGTAACGAAGGTAGCCAAATCATGTGATGTTGACATGTGCCGACCCCACTTGAAGTGGGATAAGGGCAGGAGAAACCTTGGTAAGAAATTTGGGTGGATATTCTACTCCGGATAACACATGGCGTAATTTAATTATTAATGAATAATTTTAAATAATAATATTTTAATAAAATGATATAATGTTGCATAATGCCGTCCAAGTCGAGCTCGGCCTCACTCGGTCCAATAACACTTGAAGCCTTGTTCAAAAAACAGAAATGGAATTGTGAAGCTTATTGAGTCGACAAATTTTATCTGAAAATAGTATTGGCAAATGGAAAATTTATGTTTTTTAAGGTTATTTAATCGACTTTAATTTTCTTAAATCTCAAATTTAAAGGGGATAAAATAAAATACCATCAGAGTAACGAATGATGTTGAATGCCTTTCGTTTAAGCAAACTAAAGCATTTTTTATATATTTTCCGTAGCATTGAAAACTTTAAGCCTCCGCCGTGTGGTATCCGGCTTTATAGAATAGTACCACCCTCATTTCTTACCGAGGTGTCGTAAAAGGCGAATAAGGTAAGTCAACCCGCCGTGTGGTATCCGGCTGAGTAGAATAGATCAAACTCATTTCTTACCGAGCTGTCGTAAAAGGCGACTAAGGTAAGTTGACCCACCGTGTGGTATCCGGTTTAGTAGAATAGACCACCCTCTTTCTTCCCGCGGTGTCGTAAACTACGATCCAGGTAAGTTGACGTCAGGCAGGCGGCCGGTCGTAAAAACACAGCCAAATCATGTGACAGCATGTTTATAACATGTTGTGCCGACCCCACTTAGAGTGGGATAACGGCAGGAGGATGATGATGAAAACTTTAAACCTATTTTAAAACATAAATTTTTGAGTGCCACTATTGCAGCTTACGAGTGACAACATGTTGGAACAGTAATTGTATTTTTGAAATTTTAACTTTGCATGTATATAATATACAAAGGGGGAACCGACATGAGCTTGCGGCTCCTGCTTTGCGCCCTGCAAAAGTACGTAATTCATTTGTGGGTTTGGGTATAAGATTCTATGATTAAATTCCGCAATCATTATTAGCTTTCCCATTACAGCAGTTTAAAAACACTGTTAAAAAGAGGCTGATACAGAGCAGAGCTGTTGAGGATTACTTAGATGATAAGAATGCGTGGACGTAGCTAATGTTCGACCCTGTACTCTTCGACAAGACAGTAATAACTAAATGTAACTAATAATAAGAATTATATTTTCAAAAGAGCAACCGCCGAGTTTCTTGCTGGCTCTTCTCGGTAGGAACAGCTTTCCGAACCAGCAGTAGAGTTGACGATTCAAAAGCCAAGTGCTTTTGAATCAATAAATTTACAAATTTATTTGAATAAAGAATATTTTGTTTTTTTTTTAATATAAGAGATATACTTATACCTCATATTACGAAATTGAAGATTATTTAGATGATAAAAAAGCCTGGATATGAAAATCCTTTCAGCTTCATACAAGACTTGATTCAAAAGCACTTATACAAGCCAACTTGAATAAAATATATTTAGAATTTTCAATTGAATAAAACTTATCAGGTAATTTACATTTAAATTACATGAAATAATCGACACCAGACAGAATAAATTTGTATTTTAAATGTAACTGCTTATGAAAACATTGCTAGTTCGTTCACCTCCAAAATTCGTTGAAACAAATAGTTGTCCGCTTACAACCGAGCCGTCAGTGTGATATATGATGTCCAGGAAATTAATGCGACATTTCATTATATTCTTTACCTTTTGCTCCAACAAATAACTACGTCCTTGCTTCTGAATGTTTTATTCGAGACTAAAAGGCCTTCTACACGGTCGGGTTCAACCGTCCCATCGTGTCCTTGGTCGGGTTGGTGTAAAAATGGACAGTAATACTTGTTTTTTATACAGGAAAAAACTCTTTATGGGTACCGCCGCCCGACGGGGACAGGCGGCGGTTATGTCGGACTCGCACCGACAAAAACGACCTGTGTGCTCCACCACGCTGCCGATGGCAAGGACAGGGTATCATTGTACACATTGCCCCCATTATCACCGACAGCCGCTCTGATCCCAGAGATACTTCCGAGTCTTTTGGACTTTCTCAAAAGAGAAGTCCCCTCCACTAACCGATGCATCGGGAGCACCAGATGCACCGACCGCCTCGGGGAAATTTAAGTCAGGCGTCCGATATACCCCAGGATAAAGGATGCCTATTGATGCGTCTTCACGCTTAAAATACCAGAGATAACTGACAAGTTGGGTCAAACACCCGACCGTGTAGAACGAATACAAAAATTGGTTGACCGGACCAAGGACATGATGGTCGGCGTTTGCTCCCGACCGTGTAGAAGGCTTTTAACATATGCATCCTGATATATCTATTATAGCAATGAAACTATTTGTCTCAGCAAGTTACAAATTAGTCATCTGTGCCTGGATTTGTTAGGTTGTCAAAATAATAGACGATATTTACATGCACTGCTTACAACGAATTTATTGTTACTTCTTGCACGGTGAGTAATACCACGCCCGGAACGTCACCTGTCAGAAATGTTTCCCGCCTCTTTTAGGTGATTGGAAACGCAGACTAAAAACTACAAAAGCGGTAATTGGTAACACTGTCCAATCCCTTTCATATGTAACAAGGAAGCTTACGAGGAATTAATGTCTTGAATTAACAGGCGAGCAAAATCCATAAACTCACAGGCTGACTCGGAGTAATATTTAATAACACTTACTGTGGATACGGTTTATTTTATCATTAAGCCACCATACAGTTATATTTGATTTATAAAGGTCTAATTACAGAATAATGATACAAACTGAAATATTATAGTAATTACTGTATAATTTACTGAGTGATTTGGGTTTGGAAACTAATGACATAGACAAAGTAGAAACTGACATAACCTTGCAGTTCCTTCTTTACCTCTTAAGTACGTAAAACGTTCACAGGTTTTGGTATATGATGATATAATAAAATTTCATTCATTTCATTTCTTACAAGATTAACTATATAACTTGTACATTTTTGTTGTAAATAAAAATTAAAGATTGACTAATAATTAACTAGATTTAAATATTAAACATTATCTATCTATTCTGTTGTTAAGATCTCTCTAACTTCAAACGGTTTTCTAACTTCCGATCAAACCAAAATCAACTTCAAACGGTCCTTCAGTAAATTAATTTCCAAACTAATTTTGAGATTCATTGTATTCGACGAAGGCGTTTCAATTTTACTATAATAGTTCATAAACTAAGTATCTGGTGACCGAGGCCTGCTTGGTAACTTTTTAAAGAATATAAAAAAGGTTGCAATATGAAAAAGAAAAGAAAAAAATTGTATTGCCATATCTGGTGCTCTTGAGAGGAGTCGCGGCTTCGTGAAGTTAAATCTATTCTAATATATAAGGCTTAAGAGTTTGTTTGTTTGAACGCGCTAATCTTAGGAACTACTGAACCGATTAGAAAAATTCTTTGAGTGAAAGATAGAAAGATAGTTTCTTTATCGAATAAGAATTATCTATACACTGTATAACATCACGCTGAAATGAATCGGAGAAGAACAACAATATAAAATATTGCGAAAACAGCAATTTTAAAGCTTCCTTGCGTGCGCAAAGTAAACGGTGAGAGTTATTCAAAAATCTCTTATCAAATCAAATCAAAATAATCTTTATTCAAATAAACTCTTTCAAGCACTTTTAAATCGTCAGGATCAATATGATTAATGAAGCTACAACTGGTTCGGAATGTTGCTCTTACCGAGAAGAACCAGAAAGAAATTTGGCGGTCAATCTTTTAAACATTTTTAATTTTACATTATTAAACCGCAGTCCTGTATGAAGCTGAAAGGATTTTCATATCCAGGCTTTTTTATCATCTAAATTATCTTCAATTTTGTAATACGCTGGAGGTATAAGTATATTTCTTATATTAAAAAAAAATCAAAATATTCTTTATTCAAATAAACTTGTAAATTCATCGATTCAAAAGCACTTGGCTTTTGAATCGACTGTACTGCTGGAGCGGATAGCTGTTGCTACCGAGAATAGCCAGCGAGAAATTCGGCGGTTGTTCTGTTAAAAATATAATTCTTATTACTAATTACATTTAGAGCTGTCTTGTATGCTTAATTTAAACCTTTCTGTAGACTGGTCTTGTATGGATTGCGGTATTTTATTGTAGAAGCGAATACCGAGACCAACGAATGAGTTGCTAACTCTGCTGAGCCCCGACACAGGTATCACAAGCTTTTTGTGACCTCTCGTATGTCTATGATATACATCGAATTTCGTCTTATACATATGGATATTTTGTGGATATTATTATTGGATGGATATTATAATTAAACCACGATACTTTTATGTTCAAAATTTCAATTTGCGAAATTTGTGATACATTGATTTCCACGCTGGTATCCGGCGAAATAGAATAGTACCACCCTCATTTCTTACCGAGGTGTCGTAAAAGGCGACTAAGGTAAGTCGACCCGCCGTGTGGTATCCGACTGAGTAGAGACCAACCTCATTTCTTACCGAGGTGTCGTAAAAGCCGACTAAGGTAAGTCGACCCGGCGTGTGGTATCCGGCTGAGTAGAGACCAACCTCATTTCTTACTGAGGTGTCGTAAAATACGACAAAGGTATGTTGAGGTCAGGCAGGCGGCCGGTCTCAAAATTCGTAACCAAATCATGTGACAGCATGTTTATGACATGTTGTGCCGACCCCACTTAGAGTGGGATAAGGGAAGATGGTGTGACGCATTGTTTTCCATGCTGCTAGGCACAGCTAGTTTTTAATATATGTTATCGACACATGTTTGTACTTATCTCCTTTTGTTCCAGCTCAAACAATAACCGACCAGACGCAAGTCAAGCACGTGTTGCCGTTGACAGTGACCAGATCAGAGCTGGGAGGTGAACTTATGTGCAACGTGTCATCTGCAGCTCTGGACCGGCCGATATTGAGACATGTCAAACTGAATGTTGAAGGTTGGTAACTTAATAACTCTAATTGGCTCGTTCCGACTGAATTTGTATGTATTATTAAGTGCTTTTATTTAACTTGCCGTGGATGTATGTAAAGGAATCGTACAAGTTAATTTTGATCCACTTCCTGGTGTACGATTGAGCTGAAATTTTACTGGTACTAAAGTATCAGTAAAAAAATGGTCTTTTTCAGGATTGACACTAAACGACAGAACTTCCCAACGGTTTCTCAACAATAGGGACGTGAAATGATAATAGAGACATGATGCGATCATTATTCGTGTGCCCCGATACCAGGCAGTAAAACTCAAAACTATAAGATTTTAGTCGTCAAGAAACTTGTATAAATATTATAGCTCACCACGGACAGTACTATCCATGTTGTCTCAAGTAAAAAGGGGGGATTAATCATTAAAAGTCTCACATAACTATAACTGTCTATTAACAGAACCGGTAATTTTAACCCTTAAATCATGGGTTCATCAAAAAAGAGGGGAGTTCTTGGTAAAAATGCCACTTATTTGGGCAAATCCAACAAATTTGATGTTTGGAAGATTCCCTCTTCATAAAAGATACTCTAGGTAACCATTTTGGTTCTCACGTGAACTGGTCATAACTTTATCATTACTCTGTACATAACAGATCTGTATTTGGAAGGTTTCCACTTAAAACAGGTACTCTTAGTTAACCATCTTGGTTCTCATAGCAGGTCATAGCAGGTGGAATCCCCGGCCATGCTACAAGGATAATTTTATTATTACCTCTGTCATAATAGCCCCCTATTTAATCCCGTCAAAAGTTTTCAATTCCTCACGAATCTGGTGACGCTTTACGTTTTTCAAGTTTAATTTTGCGAAGGAATAAATTTTCATTAGGGACTTTTCTTGATAGCGGATAATTAATGGCTGTAATTATCCCGAACGGTGTTTAGGTAGATAAAAATTCATCACCCCAAGGGACCTAAGCCTTTGCGTAAAGAAAATTGTGTGTCAAAATCGAATAGTCAAATACTAATTGTTTAGTAACGAAAGTGCAAGTCATTATATAAAAGAAAAGTGAGTCGAAATCAGATATAGATAACAATCATATAGTTTTCTGTAACAATTTTAAGTTGTGAGGTGTCCAGTTGAGTAGAATAGACCACCCTCATTTCTTAGCTAGGTGTCGTAAAACACGACTAGGGTAAGTTGACGTTAGGCAACGTTAGTTCAAATCCAAAATATTCTTTATTCAAGTAAACTTGTAAACGTTTTAAAAAGTGCTTTTGAATCGTCAAGTAGAGTTTACAATCCGTTGCATAGCGATGATTTTTACGAATCCTGCATATATCAGGTATGAAAATGATTGTCCGCTCTACATTTAGCATTATATATATTTTCTATTTTACTTCAGCGCGGATTGTAACAAAATAATTTTATTATTACTTTCGCGCCTTGCAAACGTACGAAATTTGTTTGTGGGTTTGGATATAAGATTCTATAATAAAATTCCGCAATCAATTTTAGCCATTACAGCAGTTTAAAAACACTGTTAAATAGAGGCTGATACAAAAAGCCTAATATACTGTTGAGGATTATTTAGACGATGAGAATGCGTCGATATAGCTACTGTCCGACCCTGTACAAGATAGTTATGACTTAATGTAACTAGTTATAAGTATTATGTTGAAAAGAGCAACCGCCGAGTTTCTTGCTGACTCTTCTTGGCAGGAACAGCTTTCCGAACCAGCAGTAGAGTTGACGATTCAAAAGCACTTGTTTACAAGTTTATTTGAATAAAAAATTTGAATTTGGTATTGATTTAGTCGTAGCAGACACTTAGAGCCGCTAACTCCCAATTCATTTATCACTTCAAACGGGGTGTCGAGCTCTCGCTTAGCCGCCAATCGACCCTTGTCGATATTGCAAGGTGGTAAAATTTCCCGACCCTTGTTATAGTGATGCGTAGCATATATACTTTTTTATCGATATCGATTAAATTCAACTCCTTTTAAAGAATTCCCTGTATTTTAAGTCACAGATGCTATATTTCTGATGTGTTTTATAACACAGTTTTTAAGTCGCTGTCTTTTTACTATAATTCGTTTTATAAAATGTTAAAATGTACCAGGTGCTAACGCTGCTAGCATTTTGTTACATTACTTTTTTTTGATTCCATTGATCAATAAAAAAGCAGTTAAAATATTATCGCTCAAACTATCACTCAAATAATCACACAAATAATCATGCTATCAATCAAATAATCATACTATTCAAATTCAAAATATTCTTTATTCAAATAAACTTGTAAGCAAGTGCTTTTGAATCATCAACTCAACTGCTGGTTCGGAAAGCTGTTCCTACCGAGAAGAACCAGCAAGAAACTCGGCGGTTGCTCTTTTAAAAATATAATTCTTAATACTAGTTACATTTAATCGTTTCTATCTTGTACATGGTCGACCAATATCTATATCCACGCATTCTTATCGTCTAAATAATCCTCAACAGTATAGTAGGCTTTCTATTTCAACAGTATAGTAGGCTATCACTCGAATAATCATACTAACACTTAAATAATCTTCAATTGTACACTTTATGTATTTGCATACTTTTTAAATAATTTCTGAACTTAACCAAACTAAAATCGTGCACCAATGATTATCGGACCTTCTGCGGCCATATTTATAATGATTAAAAAGGTGTTTACAATAACAATTAACCTACAAACATACAAATACATTATGCACACAACTATACACGCACCCACACACCACCCCACATATGTATGTATGCAACACACACAAATATATTTTTGATTATATATTAGATTAAGAATACTGTTACGTCATTAAAATCTGTTATCGGCTGTAGTTCTTAACTAAACTAACATTCTGTTAATTAATAAGAGAAAGTTAAAGAGTTGTATAGGATTATGTAAAAATAAATATGTAAATAAATTTTATCGATATATTTAAACGTAGCCAGCACATCACTACACCATTCCGCCACTTATTAGCAATACGCTTCTCGAATTATCGCGTGTGCCCAGAAAATTGCTGCCTCCACGAACATCTGAATGATGCGTCAATGTACTGCTATATGTTCAGCATTCGTTTTTACCTTCTTAATGTCAGTTTTACCACGGTTTTTTAACTCTGCTATAGTCCTTCTGAATTTCCGCTATGTGGTATCCGGTAGAATAGAATAGACCAGCCTCTTTCTAACTGTCGTGTAAGGCGACTGAGGTGAGTCGACCCTCAGTGTGGTATCCGATTGAGTAGAATAGACCATTTCTTATCATTTCTCATTTCTTAGAGTGGGATAAGGGCAGAAAGATGATGTACTGTAACTGACCCCACCTCGCTCCGAATAAAATAATAATTTAAAATTATAACACCGCTAGAGTTCCGCACCCTAACAGCGAAATAAATGAAATACACACGAAGGCGCTAGCACTTTTAATATATATTGGCACGTGATTCGTCTAAGTGGCTAGGACCCGTACTACGTTGTGATTTGTAATAACTCAAATTCTTTTAGAGCGTCAGAGGCTGTGTGTCCATCACCCTTAAGGAGTGAAATAAAACCTTAAATTAAATAAAATAATGTGATAATAATCACATTATAGTTTTATAATAATATTTCAGTATATTATATTCTTTAATATAGAACAAGCCGTCAGACCCTACATTCGTAGTTTATATCACTTTGCTCAACAGAGAGGTTCATTATCAAATATCATTTGTTATAATATAAAACAGTTGTTTGTCATCAGAATGGAATTATCAGTATATTAGAGACAAGCTGTAAACGGCCATATTGATCTATATTAAATCAACTATTTATTTAAGGTACTTAATTAGATAAGGATTAATGCTGTATTGTATAAAAATTGCTTCAAAAATAAGGCATTATTTTTCGTAAAAAGTAAATGACAAAAAATGCTATAGTGGGTTATCCATAAGAGATAGACATATACCATCGCGGACTTTTCTGTAGACCTTTTCAAGATGTACAAATACTTAGTACATTATTTTGATAAATCTCGTAGGGTTTAGCCAGCGTTTGCAATGTAAGCGGAAAAAAATGTAATTATTTACAGAAACCTCAAAAATTACAGTATTTCTCTACTCCGTATCGAATGTTATTATACGTACAAACCTTGCTCTGGAATCACTCTATCTATTAAAAAAAACGCATCAAAATCTGTTACGTAGTTTTGAAGTTTTATGCGTACATAGGGAAAATGCGACTTTGTTTTATAATATGTAGTGATTAATGATTATATAATAAGTTGTTAGCCATCAAAAGGGACTGAGAAATGTTATAAATATAAACCCCTTGAAACGTTAAGCTTCTCCGAAGATTAGCTTAGAATAGTGGCACAATTCCCAATATTTAGGTTTTTCATTAAGAAAAACTCTAAAAGAGAGCGGCGGTCAGTAGCTCCACACCCGCTACCAACGGTGGGCTCCGTCCATAGGATATGAGCCCCCCCATAGGTGGCGTACCTGTTTATAGTGCGCCTGCGGTGTACGATTATGGGATAAACAAATTATTTATTTTTAAAACTCGACCGTAGGTATGAGACTGTTACAGTATTTATATTTACCTCTTTTTTAATTTTGGTCTGGTTTGCTGAAAGAGATTCCGATTCCGAAATAAGATCGATATTACAAATTATGTTTTTTATTTTTATTTGAATTAATACAATAAAGAGATTACAAACAAACAAGTATAGATTTATTATTGGCACTAATCTAAATATATATTGGGACAAAGTAAACAATAGGGTCGGTAAATCCGCAGAATGACACATTAGCCGAGTTAAACCGATTACATTTACGTACCATCTACCAAACATCGATATATCCAATTGTCGATTTATAAGCTGACCGAACTATTTGTTACGGCAGGGGCGGACTTTGCTGTACGAATTATTTAATTAAAATACTTTACGCATAGAAATGCCGAGTGATATCCGGCTGAGTAGAATAGAGCACTCTCATTTCTTGCCAATGTGTTGTAAAAGTCGATTAAGGTAAATTTATTCAGTGTAGTACCTGGTTGAGTAGAATAGGCCACCTTTTTTTTACCGAGGTGTTTCAAAAGGCGTTTTACCACACGGCGCGTCGTCTTACCTTAGTTGCCGACACCTCGGTAAGAAATGAGGGTCGTACTATTCTACTTAGCCGGATACTACACGGATAAAGGAAGCTCTATTAAAATATATATCCTAAATACATTGATCTAATCTAACAGTCACCCACGCACCACACACACGCTACAACACATACACTATAGTTTAAATAACTTAATAAATAGTACATACCTTTTTAACAATTAAATAACTTACCTTTGTTATGGAAGAGCGAGACCTTCTGACACAAGTATTTCTAATACTTACTAGAAGGTCTCAATCTATATTTCTTGTAATAAGTTTTGGAAAAATAAAAATATTTTTCTATTTTTATTTTTAATAGAAATCCTTTATAATCCTTTATAATATATATAATTTATCCAATCAAAAGAATACAAAATGTGTAAATATGTTTATATCTTAGATGAAAAGATTTGGAATGTTCACCAATGTATCTTACATATAGCTAACTCAGCATCTATATAACTAAATAGTTTAAATTTTAATTAAACAATTGACTCTTAATTACGTCTCTGTACCAAGATATATGGAAAGGTCAAAACCCCTTACAGTGTAAGTAATGGGCCAATCATCACATTCAATGGGTTTATGCGGGAACCAAGTTATGAACTTATCGCGTTTTTCCCCACAACAAGTCAGTCAGTCAGTTTTAGACTGTAAAAAAATCGCATTTCTTTGCGAGTTTACTTCTACAGATATTATCATTCTCCTGCCCTTGGCCCACTCTAAGTGGAGTTGGCATAACATATTTAAACACTAGCTTTTACTCGCGACTTCGTTCGCGTGAACTGTTGTAGAGTGGTAGGTTGATAATAGATTTTTCTAGTGTCATTATAATTAATAACAGAACTAATTAATTAACAGAATTTCGATAGCCTATATGTTATTCCGGTGTATAAGGAATAATTGTGCCAAATTACATTGATATTAGTTCAGCGGATTTGCCGTGAAAGAGTAACAAACATACATCCATACTCACAAACTTTCGCATTTATAATATTAGTAGGATAGGATATTGTTACATGATTTGGACAGATATTTTACGACCGTGATGTGACTGCGTGACGTCAACTTACTTAAGTCGCTTATTACGACACTTCGGTCCAAATCATGTAACAATATATTTAAAACATGTTGTGCCGATCTCACTTAGAGTGGGGGTGTAATTCGATAATATCGATAAAATTTGCCACAATTATCCCTTTTATACCGGAGTAACATATACATATATAGGCTATAAAAATCCTGTTAATCTATAGGAATAGGATGACATTGAAAAGCGCCATCTATTATCAATCTGTCATGCAATTTTAGTCCACGCAAACGAAGTTGCGGGTAAAAGCTAGTCTTATAAATTTATTTAGTATATTTTGTCAAATCGCTCCTCTCGTGACTTGGGCCAGCGTATATTTCATAAGTATCAGGCCCGCAAGCGTTTCTAGTGGACCCTACGTAAATAATGGCCAGGGCGTGTCAATTACTGTCTGATTGGTTCTGATTTTGCACATGTTACGAATTTTATACTCAACCCTTGTCCACTATCGCATTCAAAATTCTACACACGGGTGAAAAAACACTTGCCGTACTAGGTACTCCTATATTAAGTTGATATGGAAGATTGCGGTATCTTTTTTAATTTGAACTTGAAACTTTACAATAATTTTGGAGTTTAATCTGAAAACAAGTATATAATATCCATTTTCCATCTAACGTTATGGATTTTACACTATTAAATGAACGAAAAAAAATACAAAGAAAATAATTATAATCAAAATTATTATCCTATAATCCGCGATAAAGTCAAATAGAAAATATATATAATGCTAGATGTAGGGTGAACAATCCATTTTACATTTAGTTACATTCAGGATTCGTAAAAACACATGCACATACCTCTACTACACAAAAGCACTACATACGTTCACTATCACAAACTCAACAATCGTTTCGCCCGCAACCGAAGCATAATCAGGAGATAGACTCCACAAACGAATCCTGCATGTATCAGTTATGAAAATGGATAGTCCACTCTACATTTAGCATTATATATATTTTCTATTTACCTTAATAGCCGTTTATAGCAAAATAATTTTAATATTACTTTTGTATTATAGATCTCTGCAAAGTAACGCCTAATTCTATAAATTATGGAGAAAAATACGTTTTTTTATCTATTTAAACCCGACATTTCTAGCAATGGACGTTAGTCTTATTTCCAATAACGGACACCAGAAAAATCTATTTCTATTATAAGACGTTTGTCAATTAAGTCTATGATATGATATTATGACTCGTGATAATTCAATATAAGAAACCTTCCTGACTTGATATTCGGACTCACAATATCTATAAGATAAGGCGACTAAGATGAGTTCACACATCGTGTGGTGTCCGATTGAGTAGCATGTATCACCTTCTTTCTTACCGAGGAGTCGTAAAATACGATTAAAGTATGTTGACGTCGGGCAGGCGGCCGGTCGTAAAATAACTAGCCAAATCCTGTGACAATATTTTTATTACTTGTTATGCGGACTCCACTTAGAGTGGGATAAGGGGAGGAGAATGATGACGTTCATTAGACGACTTATTTCAAGCATTAGGTCTTTGTATGAAACTTTTTTCTAGCAACGGACATTAGAAGAGTCCTATTTCCAGCAACGGACATTAGAAGACTCCTATTTCCAGCAACGGACATAACAAGAGTCCTATTTCTAAGAACGGACATTTGAAAAATCTATTTCCAGCATCAGACATCAGTCTATGATATGATATTATGACTCGTGATAATTTAATATCCGAAACCCCTGCTTATATGCCGACTGAAAGCCCCAATAAGTAGTAAATTAAGCATAAACAACATATCGCCCGAAATAAATGTCACCCACAAATAATACAAATCTTCAATAAACCAAGTGTTATCGGAAAAGAATATTGTCGATAAAGACCCTAATTCGTCCGATTCGCAATACACGTCTCGTATTGACTAATAAACTATCTCGGACAGAATTGCTTATTAAGATGAGGGTATGATCGAAAAATAATATCGTTATATACTATTTATTATCTTGACAATATGGCGAGGGGTATGGTAAATTAATAAGGTTGTGCTATTTATCTTTAATATTTAAATGAGTTAATCTTGTATGTATATATTTCTGAATCTCGGAAACGGCTCCAATGATTTTCCTGAAATTCAGTATGTAGGGGGTTTTTGGAGAGCAAAATTGATCTACCTAGGTTTTTGTTTAAAAAAATCGTTTTATTCCTATTTTTATTTATTTTATTTAATATACTTTATTGCACAACAAAATTTCAGAGTACAAAAATAAAACTTATATCTAGAAGACATGTACAAAGAGGCGGTCTTATCGCTTAGCAGCGATTTCTACCAGACAACCTCGGAGAAAGAAATTATATTATAAAGAGTCGGGTAGGAGGTGCATAAACTTACATACTAATATTTAATAAAATACATAAATAGTTACTTACTATACAAAATTCAATACATATAGACAAATAAATAGTAGATAGATAAAAATAATAATAATAAATAAACATACATAAACATACTAAACATACATAAATAATAAAGTGAATAAAATGATCAACATCATCCATAGCAAAGCGAAAGATAAAAATCCTTGACTTCAAGTTTGAATTTATGTAATGATTTAGTCTTACGAATATTTACCGGCAACTCATTCCATAGGTTCACCGCCGTTACTGTGAATGACCTGGCATAAAACTTTGTGTGCTGCTTAGGCATTTTAAGTCTAAGGTTTTCAGCAGCTCTGGAACCCTTGCTACTATGCAACCCAAGAAATTGAAATTTTTCTTTTAAGTAAGCAGGAGACGTGGGGTGGAATAACACACAGTACAGAAGAGAAACGATATGAAAATTCCGTCGAAAACGAATTGGTAACCACTTGAGCTTCATACGAAATTGGGAAACATGATCATACTTGCGTAAACCAAATATGAATCTAATTGCAAGATTTTGAAGTCGCTCAAGTTTATTTAATTGTGCCTCGGTTAGGTCAAGATAGCTTGCGTCGGCGTAGTCGAGGATTGGTAGTAATAGGGATTGTGCTAACATAATTTTAGTAGGAATGGGGAGAAATGCACTCAACCGACGAAGGGAGCCCAATGCACCAAATATTTTTTTACTGACTTCTGTCATTTGTACAGGCCATGTCAACGTTGTATCAAAATAAATACCTAAATTTTTAACTGTCGTACTGTACGGAATAATTACGCCATCAAGAAAAATTGGAGGAAGACAGTTCCAATCGATTCTAGTGACCATGCCAGCGCTGCCAATAATAATAGCTTGGGATTTACTTGGATTAACTTTCAACCCGTATTGTCTACTCCATTCAGAAATTGAAGCCAGATCATTATTGACAGCAGTAACCGTATTGGGCAAGTCTTTAAGTAAACTTTGCGAGTATATTTGGAGATCGTCTGCATACATGTGATAGAGAGAAGTTAAGTTTTGAGTAATAGAATTAATGAAAATTGCAAAGAGTAAAGGTGACAACACGCCACCTTGTGGCACACCAGCTCGTATTTCACACCAGGAAGAAAAAGTATCTTCAACTCTAATACGCTGCTGGCGGCCCTTCAAATAACTTTGAAACCAACCAATCACTAATGGAGATATGTTAATAGAACGTAACAGGCACAACAGGATGTCAAAGTCAATAGTGTTAAACGCGTTACTAAAATCTAACAATGTTAAAATTGTGAGCTGTTTATTATCCATGCCACAACGAATATCATCGGTGACTTTGATCAATGCTGTAGCCGTACTATGGCCGGAACGAAAACCAGACTGGAAAGGATTGAAAAGGGACTGCTTATTAAGGAAGTGACTTAATTGAGAAGAAACTAATTTCTCAAGCACTTTGGAAAGGAATGGTAAAATGGAAATTGGACGCAAATCATTCAAATCTGTTACAGTCGCTTTTTTAGGAAGAGGAGTAACAAGAGCATTTTTCCATACTTCAGGGAATTTACCACAGGAAATGGATTTATTTAGAATATGGGTAATGATAGGAGTAATAATATCAAGGATGGGGACGAGCATATTACGGCTAACATTGTCATCACCGACGGCATTTGAAGAGATGGATAATATGTTCTTCTTAACATCACATTCAGTGAAAGGACAGAAAAGAAACGGTGGAAGATTTGGAGTTGGAAGATTGGAAAGATTTTTGAGAGTACGCTCTTTGTCTTCTTTTTTTATAATATCAGTAGATACGAAATGTTTATTTAGGAGCTCAACATTGATGTTTGACTGAGAAAAGGTTTGAGACGTTTTACCAACTCCAAGTGATTTAAGAAACTTCCATACCTTAGCGGTGTCGCCGTTTTCGACAGATTTATGAATGTGGCGTCGTTGTGCATCTCTACACGATGTATTGCAGCGATTACGGGCTTTGTTATACTTAGCACGATTCAAATCAGAATTGTCAGCTTTCAGTTTCCTTTTTGCACGAGCTTTTTTTGTTATCAACAGTTTTAAGTCGTCAGTTAACCACGGAGCAGGGAGATGCTTAATCTTGACTGGTCTAACAGGCGCATGTCGATCGTACAGTTGAATCAATATGGAATTAAATATATCAACCTTTTTATCTACTGTGTCAGCAGATATAACTGCAGACCAATCTAGTTTACGAGCATCGTCACTGAGGCACTCTCTATCCATACCGCTAAAATTACGCTGCAGAATTATCCTCGGCTTCGCTTTGGGAGTACGGACTTTATAGGAGAGAAAAATCAAATCGTGATGGGAAAAAGCATCGGCAGCAAATTGCCCGTGCTTTAATACATAATGTGGTGAGGAGACTAAAATGAGATCTAAAAGGGAAGGAACACAATTAGGGACTTTATGGGTAGCATTAAGGGGCAATATTTGCAAATTACAAGCCTCTGCCACGGAAATAAACTTTTTACAACGACTGTCGCCTTTTAGTAAACATGTGTTAAAGTCACCCATGATTATGGTATGACTATACAAAGGGAGAAGGTTTTCTAAGACATTCTCAAAGGAGTGAAAGTAATCAATATGAAGAGAGGGACTATAAAAGACGCCAAGAAGGATCTTGGTGTGAGACAAGGTGACTTCTATTAATAGGTGTTCGGCAGCATTGTCGGGTGGAGGCTGCGTTGATGAATTAACTACAGTGAATGGAATATGAGAACGAAGATAAATCGCTACACCCCCACCCACCCTACGAATGCGGTCGTTACGGATGAGGTGAAACCCTGGCAGTGAGTATGACGTCGACGGCAAACATGGTTTCAACCACGTTTCAGAAACGAGAATAGCATGAATGTTACAGGATTCGAATGACGCAAGCATATCGGAATAATGAGCCGGAATACTTTGGGCATTAATATGGATAATGTTGAAATTTTTCAGTGACTCTGAGAAACATGAATCAAGGACGTTATTAAGTGAAATGAAAGATGTACTGTGGAAACTATCGTTGCTAAAAGAGTCATTGCTTGAAGACAAAGAAAAAAATTGATCACTATGTGTACTGCTGTTCAAGGATGACATGATGATAAAAGTAGTATAAGTATTTATATACAATAAATATATAAATTTATATATAATATATGGTAAAATAGTATAACTATAAGAATATATATATAACTAAACAATTTAAAATTAGAAAAACAGCCTTAAGTTATTAATTTACAGCTAAACAAAAAATAAAACTAAAATACAACAGTAAGTAGGTGTAGTTAACAAACAATAATAATTATATTATACTCACCAGCAATAATCAACTATTCCGTTTTTTTTATTACCTATGTTTTCCAGAAATTATAATAATTTTATTAATATGACATTAAATCTTTCAAAACATAACAAATTATAACGTAAAAAGGAGCGTAATAACTTTGTGATAGTTTGTCTATGATCGAAATATAAGTTTGACATTTGACAATAACAATAACAAGAAAAAACAAAACAAACTATGTTATATACTGAGATAATTAATTGTGCGGGTATTCAAGTATTCGTTTGGTAAACAATATAAGTTAAACCTATTGTAGGAAATAAGCAATATAAAAAGTAAAACACATACCTAACGTATAACTCAGAACAACTGAACATTTTAGAAAAGAATCAGTATGCACGGACTTATTTTTTTAAATGTCTTTTGGTTCTGGGGAATTGCGATACTTTGGCTTGTGATGGATTGGATGAAATTACACCAGAGGAACTGGGGGCTCCAGGTTTCTGAAATTGGGGTAAAGCAACCCTCGGTATGGAATCCAGCTCAGTTTTTGATAAAATGTTATGACGCGATCCATCAGCACCAATGACGATTATACGACCATGCTTAGTCCAGCATTTGGAAACACCAAATTTTTGCCTCGCAGATAGAAACACTTCGTGACGATCCTTGGTTAGAAATTCAGAAAGCGTTATTCCTGTGTTTTTAAGACTCTTTTTGGCAAACCATATTTGATCTCTGGAAGAAAGTGCTTTAAATTTTATGAGAACAGCTCTAGGCTTCTCTGTCAGTGTGTTGCCTAAGCGGTGACACCTACTGAGAGCATCCACAGAAAGGTCTGGCATTCCAAGATGTTCAGATAAGGATTTAACTACAGAAGTTGATACATCTTCTTTCTTCGCCTCAGGAATACCATGGACGAGTAAAATCTTTCTTCGGCTTCTCATTTCAAATTCATCATGCTGCTTGCTCAGAAGGGATAACTGTAGTTGGAGTCCTTCCAGTGCAGACAAAACAAAGCTCCGGAATGCAGTAAATTGTGCAGCAATATTTGAAGTCGGGCTCGTTGCTGGAATAGCAGTCTGGAGATTTTGTTGAAATTCTGCCATTTTTGAATTAAAATGTACAGTTAATTCATGGATTGAGTGCTTGATGCTTTCCATTCTAATACTTGGTAGTGAAAAAATATATTGGTACAACTTGTGAAATATAGTGAAATGTTGTGAAGGAATAATTGATGGCTGGCAAAATTACTTTTAACACATTATAATTATGTATGTATACACCAAAAACTATATTAGTATTTAATTTAATAAAGAGCACAGAAAAAAATTATTGGGCATCAAAAAATACTTAAATTTACATTGAATATATAACACTATCTTTGACGTAAATTATCAAGTCAGCGTAGCGTATTTGGGAAACAAAAGGGCGGTATGTAGAAATGAAAATACCTAGGTTTGAGCCCCAAAATTATTTTTTCTTTTTTTGAAGTTATTTTTTTATATCCTTTAAAAAATTACCGACCAAGTCATAAAGGAATTAATGTAACCGCCGTGTGGTATCTAGCTGAGTAGAATAGACCACACTCATTTCTTACCGAGATGTCGTAAAAGGCGACTGAGGTAAGTCGAAACGCCGTGTAGTATCTGCTTGAGTAGAATAGACCACCCTCTTTCTTACCGAGGTGTCGTAAAATACGACTGAGATAACTTGGCGTCAGGCAGGCGGCTGGTCGTAAAATACGCAGCCAAATTACGTAATAACATGTTCATAACATGTGCTGACGCCACTTAGAGTGGGAATGACAGCAGGATTATGAGATTACCAGGTGCGGTTGCGGTAGCTTTATATATATTTTCTATTTTACTTCATCGCGGATTATAGAAAAATAATTTAATTATTACTTTTGTATAGAATTTGAATTGTGTTTTATTGATCTTCACAGTCCCACCGAACAAGATATCGATACTGGGAGTTGGGGAGCACGCTACCCAAGGGACGCTGCTGACTCTGATGTGCACAGTGTCAGGCGCCAGACCACCAGCCACCATTGAATGGTTCAACGGTACTCAGAAGCTAACAGCCAAGGATCAGAATATACAGGTAGGTCCTAGATAAAATTTCAACACCCCCCCCCCCCCCCGCCATTTAGAACCCCATGGTTCCTGGCGACCCAGCCCTGGAGAATGGGCTGGATAGATAAAATCGTCCAGAATCCTGCACTGGGCGATTCCAGCCACCGCCTATAGAAGCGGAGAAGCTCCTCTTGAGCTGCTCGCCGCCAGACCACTTCTACCGCCGCTGAGTCTCCCCCCGATGAACGGGCATCAACTCTACGGTAGGCCTGAGCAAGTACCATGGTTTCTAGGTCCCGTTGAGGGGACCCGGCCAAAGCGCAGGCCGCCTCGCCGGTGATGTTCCGCTATCCCCGTACAATTCTGACCGCAAGAATCTTCTGCGCCCGACGCAAAAAAGGCAGAGACCTGGCGGTCAGCCGCTCCGCCCGTACGGGAGCACCGTACAGGCCATCGACCGAACCAATCGGCGTAAATGTGCATTTGGCCCCCCCACATTCGGGAGGAGCCTGTTCAGGGCTCCAGCGGTCGCCTTTAGTTTAGGGGTGAGCCGCCGGAAATGAGCCTTAAACGTCCATCGGTTGTCTAGAGTTAATCCCAGGTACTGGTACCTAAGATTCCGACGGACATTCCGCCCACCACCAACCGGGAGCCAACTGGGGGCGCCATCCGAGGCCTGTGGAAGCAAATGGCCTCTAAGGCCACCCCCAGTCCCAGCCGGCGAATCCGGGCCACAACGTGAGCCGTGGCCACCGATGTTTTACAGGACGGGGCCAAGAAACAACCCCTGTGGAACACCGCACGACATCTTCCGCTCCTTCCCAACTGTCGGGTACCTGACAGCGCGGTCAGCCAGATCAGACTGTCAGAAGCAATTATCTGATAAGTCATCATACCAAACTTCTTTGTAGTGAAAAACAAACAGTCGATTCTTTAATATCAAAATAAACGCATAAGTCTTAACCACTATGTCATCACGTCTTATATCACATTAAATCGGATCACATTAAATATAGATGTCCAATATCGTAGCAAAATATATTGCTGCTCTGTCGCAACTAATACGCCTTTGTAACCAATACAGTACAGTGGGCCTCGTTAAATATTACCGAACCCTAACTAACTCACGTAGTCTTCATCGCCGCAAATTACGATCCGACTGTACTGGGTGAAATTTACGGTTTATGCACACTGCGGTTACGGATAATATTTAGATACTGTTTTCATTGTCATTCTGCGCCGTGTGGTATCCGGCTGAAAAGAATAGTACCATCCTTATTTCTTACCGAGGTGTCGTAAAAGGCGAATAAGGTAAGTCGACCCGCCGTGTGGTATCCGGCTGAGTAGAATAGACCAACCTCATTTCTTACCGAGGTGTCGTAAAAGGCGACTAAGGTAAGTTGACCCACCATTTGGTATCCGGTTTAGTAGAATAGACCACCCTCTTTCTTACCGTGGTGTAGTAAAATACGACAGAGGTAAGTTGACCGGCAGGCGGCCGGTCGTAAAAACGTAGCCAAATCATGTTTATAACATGTTGTGCCGACCCCACTTTGAGTGGGATAAGGGCAGGAAGATGATAATAATAATAATAATAATAATCTTTATTGGTGCATAAAAACAAAGTGAACACAATATATTGGAACCCTGGCGATGATCAACCCTGAAGATGATGATGCATTGTCATTCTCAAGATTTGTAATGTCTCGTATTGCCTTTTACATGATGTTTATCATTTATGTATAGCATGGATGATTATAATGTATTTTCCCTTATTTAAGTTTAAAGTTTTATACTTTCTTATTTTTCTTCTGTTAGAGTTGTTCTTGATCATCCCTAAATTGCAGCACTAATCTTTTACTGAAAATTACTGTTTATTATTTTTATTGCAATAAGTATTGGCTTATCGCATCATGTATTATTTTATACTAGCTTTTACACGCAACTTCGTTTGCGTAGACTGTTATGGCGTGATAGGTTGATAATAGATGGCGCTTTTTAATGTCCTATTTCTGTAGAACTAACAGGATTTCTATAAGTAAGTAACGGCCTGTTACTAACCCACTGGTGGGCATAGGCCCGTTTCTCCATTTTTGGAGTGAAGGATTGGAGCTAAGACCTACCACGCTGCTCCAATGCGGATTGGTAGGTTTCACATATCACTCCTTGTTGTTATTGATGTTTTCCTTCACCGAAAAGCGTGTGATAAATTGCAATTGTCAATTAGACACATAAGTTTTAATAGAAAAACTCATTGGTGTCTGCCTGGGTTTGAACCCATGATCGTCTTTAGAGATCCACACGGTCGCACCGTTTGGTCATCACACCACACACAGGGGGATTTCTATAGCCTATATGTTATTTTGATGTATAAGGAACAATTGTGCCAAATTTCATCGATATTGGTTCAGCGGATTTGCCATGAAAGTGTAACATACATCCATACTCACAAACTTTGCATTAATAATATTAGTATGATAGGATAATGACAAAACCACAGTGCGTCGTGACCCGCAGCAAGTTGCCAAACCACTATTCTCTTATTATAACGATATCCCAGGATATTGGTACCGATATAATATCCCCTCTTAGTAGTAACCAAATATTATACTGACTTATATGATATGGGACTGTGGAAAATTGGAATCGTTGATGGGATTGCCTACAGCATGGTAGCCGGACCTATATGTTACAACATGTCTTCTCTGTATTACAAAAAAAGGTTGTACTTTAAAATAGAGCCATACGTGGCATTTACAATTTAAGACCGCGTGATTCCCTTATGTGATTAAAACTTATGTGATTGATAATTTCAATTTATCACACGCTTTTCGGTGAAGGAAAACTTCTTGAGGAAACCTGCATATTTCTTGAGGATTCTGGGGATATGTGTAACCTACCAATCCGCATTGGAGCAGTGTGGTAGGTCTTAGATCCAACTCTTCTCTCCAACAACGAAGAGAGGAAACCTATACCCAGCAGTGGGATTACAACAGGCCGTTACTTTTACTTACCTATATACATAAATATTTTTATCTTATTTCTGAACACCATTCCGTTTTTACTGAATTGGAAAAAGAAAAGTTACAAATTTTTTCAATTACAAAAAAGGAAAGTGCCCGGACTTTTCTCCTTATTAATTAATCGTGCCAAATTAAATTTCACAGTTCCGTAGCTCTTGGGGGGAGTCCGCTTAGGGGGGGCTGGTAAATTAATTATTTCAAATGCGTTTCTCAAAAGTTTTACGATTAAAGTACCTAAAGCTTACCTGATAGCATAGTGGCTAGAGTGAACTTTGCCAAATGTTTGCACATTCAAATACCTACATAAACATACAGTCGGGCTAACCCGATAAATTACTATCTTTAATATTTAAATGAGATAATCTTGTATGTATGTATATATATTTTCGGAATCTCGGAAACGGCTCCAACGATTTTACTGATATTCAGCATGTTTTGGGGAGAAAAATCGATCTAGATAATTTATTTTTTAAATGTCGTTGTATTCCTGTTTTCGGGCTCAAAATTTTTTTTGAAATGTACGTTTAATACAATCACAATTTTTCGCTGTCAAACGTAAAGTCATGGTGCTTCATTTGGGGAACGGGCGGTATAGAGAGGTAAAAATACCTAGGATCAAGCCCTATTATTTAAAAAAAAATATATTTTCAATTTTTTTTTTAATTTTTTTACATCATTTTAAAAATTACCTACCCTTTACCCAGGTAAATAATTAGGTATGTAACTATTAAACTCCGCAAATTTACGCCTAATTCTATGTAAATGTTTACATTAATAGCAAAGTGATATTATTCAAATAGTGAGATTTAAACAATAGTTGAGCTCAAGCTAAAAATGAAAATTGTGATAAAATTTCTCAGTAGAAAATACAAAATCCCTCCGCAAAAAAAATCCGCAAGCATTATTGAATTTGACTTATTGAAGCGAGAATACTAACAGAGGGAAAGAAAGTGACTTTTTGCAATTCTTCTTATATTATACTTACTTTTACCCGTAACTTTCCCATAGATTGTTGTAGTGTGACAGGTTGATAATGGCGCTTTTCAATGACATCCTATTCCTGTAGAATTAACAGGATTTCTATAGCCTATATTTTACCTGTGTATAAGGAATAAATGTGCTAAATTTCATCTATATTGGTTCAACGAATTCGCCGTGAAAGAGTAACAAACATACATCCATACTCACAAACTTTCACATTTATAATATTAGTAGGACTAGCTTTTACCCGCAATTTCGTTCGCATAGATTTTTGTAGCGTGATAGGTTGATAATAGATGGCGCTTTTCAATGACATCCTATTCCTGTAGAATTAACAGGATTTCTTTAGCATATATATTACCACGGTGTATAAGGAAAAATTGTGCTAAATTTCATCGATATTGGTTCAGCAGATTCGCCGTGAAAGAGTAACAAACATACATCCATACTCACATACTTTCGCATTTATAATATTAGTACGATAGGTAGCCGTATGGTATCCGGCTGAATAGAATAGACCAACCTCATTTCTTACCGAGATGTCGTAAAAGACGACTAAGGTAAGTTGACCCACCGTGTGGTATCCGGTTTAGTAGAATAGATCAACCTCATTTCTTACTGAGGTGTCGTAAAATACGTCTAAGGTAAGTTGATATCAGGCAGGCGACCAGTCGTTTAAACGTAGGCAAATCATGGGACAGCATGTTTATAACATTTTGTGCGGGCCCCACTTAAAGTGGGATAAGGGATAAGGGCAGGAGGATATTGACTTGTTTTAAAAAAAGTAAAGTGTAATAATATATCTCTATCGTTTTTGGTTAACCGACAATACTTTTGTTCATAATTGGAATTAAATACATTGATTTCTACGAGGACGGAAGGTTCTAGCTAGGCGACGTGAAAAAATAATCGATTTTTAAAATATTCGATTATTTTTTCAAAATAATCGATTTTTAATAATCTTTTATTATTTCATCAAAAATCGATTTTTTAAATCGATTATTTTAGGTATCCCTTTTTCTTTTTTACTCTTTCTCTTGATTTTTAAGATTAAATATGCATTGTTGGATTGAAACCGATTGAGCCAAACTACACATTTTAATCCAATTTCACAAACAGCGCATCTGATATTATTTCTTGGTAGTTGTCCACTTTAATTAGCCTTTGTTGAAATTATTTATAAATATAAAAAAACACCTTTTGAAATAGTCAGAAAAAATCGATTATTTCGTAACAAAATAATCGATTCTTTAAAAATTAAAAAATCGATTATTTTAAAGGGATAATAATCGATTAATTATTAATCAATTTTTCTACTCCAAGTCCATCACTAGTTCTAGCTAGAATACAAAGAAAATGATAAAAATTGTCAACAATTTAATTTAAATCATCCATCATCTTAAACTGTCATCACAATTCAAATAAAAAAGGTAAAATTTATGTTGTTCTTTTTCCCCCGCTCTTCCGCAAAGCGACAATCTCATTACGAAAACTTTGGGCGAATCAAATTATTACGGCCGACTGAGAATTTTTTATTGACAGATTTGACTGATTAGTTTTTGGAAATTTGAGTGATTCAAGAGGGACATTAAATTACTTTAGCCCATATAATTGAGTTCTTTTTTGTTCACAATTTTATTGTTTGATTCATTATTATTACTAACTGGTTGACGGAGCCTTGCTCGGTAATTTGTAATAAAATAAAAAATAGAAACTAATAAAAAAAAAGAAAATAATAATATGGTACTTGGGAATCGATCCTAGGTATATACATTTCTCGAGACTGCCCGTTCCCCTAATAAAGTACGCTGACTTTTTTTTATTTATTATGACAAGCCAATAGCATTTTACACATACTTATTAATACACATTTTCATACGGTAAGTTCTAGGTAAAACACTTTTTAAGGCGAATACAGCGTTATCGTAGGTACAGTTATTTATATAACTAAAAGGAGTAAAATTAAGTTAGGTATACTTTAAGGAAAATTTTGATAAAAAATGTTACAGACTTGACAGTTTATGGAAAAAATAGTGCATTAATATAAATTTTAGTATTTTTTAATGCCCAAAAACAGGGATAAAACGATTTTTTTTACATAAAACCTAGCTAGATCGATTTACTCCCCCAAAACCATACATGTTGAATTTCAGGAACATTGTTGGAGCCGTTTCCGAGGTTCCGAAAAAATATATATAATATATATATAAAAAATATATATATATATTATATATATAAAAAATATATATAATATATATATATATATATATATATATATATATATATATATATATATATATGACATAAATCCGAGGTGTCTATGGTAAGTTGACGTCAGGCAGGCGGCCGGTCGTAAAAACGTTGCCAAATGTGACAATATGTTTAAAATATTGTGCCGACCCCACTTAGAGTGGAATATATAAAAACTTACTTAAAATAAATCTTTCGGAAACCAACGTGATATAAAACCAATTTCTTTAAATTACAAGTTTGACTCGACGTCAAAGTCAAGTCAAATCTGTAATTATTATCGTGAATATATAATATTAGATGACGTTTTTCAATGTCATCCTATTCCTTTTGAATTAACGGGATTATTATAGCCTATATGTAATCCCCGTAGCTTTTATTGTGCTTAATTTCATCGATATTGGTTCAGTGGCTTTGCTGTGAAAACGTGAGACAGACTTTCACATTTAAAATATTAAATATAAATAAATATAAAAAAGAAAAAATGAAAGAAAAACTTTCAAATTACTTTAATTTATTAATTGCCTCTTCAGGTGACAAGAGGGCTGGCTCCTTTTCCGCACAAAGAATCAGCTTAGCGATTCAGCGCGGAAACGCTGCCAGCATTCTTGGGACCATTCCACGTGGGCATGATTTGTATAGTCCTAGCGTGTAAGTAATCTAAGATAGATATAACTTGTACATTTTTGCTGTAAATAAATAAATTATTATAGCGGAAAATATAATTGTTACTTTTGTATTATGGAATGTCCACAAAGTGACGAGTGTTTATATAAATTATTGTAAAGAACTGGTCCTTTATTTGCTGATATAGACGGTCCATCGATGAAACTACGCCATTTATTCTATTACAGAGATCACGAGCAAGCGATCTCAGTACGTAAAGTTTCGTGCAATTATTTTAATAGAGGACATCTGGGGAAGTGTGGCCCGTTTTTCATTCTTTCATTTACTTCAAGCTGCGAACTTAATGTACCCGCTTAGGTCATGAGCGGTAGCGGGTAGAAATGATAATACTATAAATGTATTTAAATTTTTCTTTAATAAAGTAACCCTAAATTTAATTTTTGACTGGCCCGTTGGAGCGGTGGATAGTGACCCTGCCTTCAGTTCCGTGGATCGCGGGTTGGATTCCCGTCGAGGTCCAACATTTTCTATAAAATGAATTTGTTGGTCTTTGAGCCTGGGTGTATTTAAGTATGTATTTAAAAAATATATAAGTATATATTCACCAGTTATATGTCTACCATAACACAAGTATTAAGTTACTTACTTTGGGGACGGACGACCGTGTGTGTAAGTGTCCTATATATTTATTTATTTAATGTCTCTAGCCCAAAGGTTGCCTAGAAGAAATCGCTAGTTAGCGATAAGGCCGCCTTATTGTGTCTGCATTAAGTTAATATCCTTTTCTTTACAATATATATTGTAATTTTATGTGGTGCAATAAAGAATGTTCTATTCTATTCTATTCTAAAGTAGCGATGTACTTAAAACCTATTAATCTTATGTATGTATATAATATTGTGATAGCCCTACGGTGCGACCGTGTGAATATCTGACGATCATGGATTCAAACCCGGGCAGACGCAATGAATTTTTCTATTAAAACTTGTGTCTAATTGAGAATTGCATTTTATCACACGCTTTTCGGTGAAGGAAAATATCGTGAGGAAACCTGCATATCTCTAGAGAACGATTTTTATAAAATTTAGCATGTAGGGGATTTTGGGGGAGAAAAATTTTCAAGGTTTCATTTATAAAAATTTATGTTTTTGGCATGTTTTCGGGCACTGAATATAATGCTAAAATGTTGAATAGAAAGTAAATGAAATTTTTGACGATATGCTGTGATAGCCTAATGGTAAACAGACGGGCCAAAAAAATTCAAAACCCGGGATCGAATACCACATGTCACAGGTGCTTGTTTCTTTTGTTTGCTTTTTTTTAATTGCATTTTTTATATATTTTCAATTATGTAATGCTGTGATAGTCAAAAGGTTCAAAACCCGGGATCGTGTATTATATATCACAGGTGCTTTTTTCTTTTTTTATTGCATGTTATATCTTTCAAATAACCGGCTCGGCCGGTATTACATTTTTATGAGACGACTGATATATCAGAACGCGTGCGAGCGATTTCATCATCCGCTTATCGCTTACGCTTGTGCCTTGCACCACATCAAACAAAGGTTTTTATGTGAGATTCGAGAAAATTGCTCGATCTCGGTTTTTGTTGTTACAGCCGTTAGACCCGGTGCTTTATTACAGACTCTCAAAAAAAATTACGGCTGGATTTGAATCATCAGCGCGACGATTTTTTTATTCACGCCGTTTTTTAAATCGAATGTCCTTTCGAATTCCGTCATTCCGAGTTTGAATTCAAATTCTAAATATTCTTTATTCAAATACTGTTTCCAGTTGTTTTGAACCGTCAAATTATTAAAGACGCTTCTGCTGGTTCGGGGTTAATTTAGTGTCAATAATTCCAAATTCAATCCAAAAGTATTATAAACAATTGCTTTTGAATCGTCAACTCTACTGCTGGTTTGGAAAGCTGTTCCTACAAAGGAGAGCTAGGAAGAAACACGGCGGTCTTTTCAAAATATATACATTTTTTATACTACTATCTTGGACGAAGTCGAAGAGAAGCTATATCCAAGCTTTCCTTTCATTTATAAAATCCTCAACACTACAGTATAGTTTATATATTAGCCTCAATTTAACAGTGTTTTTAAACTGCTGTAATGGCAAAGCTAGAATTGATTGCGGAATGTTATTATAGAATCTTATACCCAAACCCACAAACGACACGTACTTTTGCAAGGCGTAAAGCAGGAGCCGCAAGCTTATTTCGATTCCTTCTTGTCTATTGTATAAAATCACAATTTTTTTTATAATTTTATATATTTTATGCAAATTAAATTAATATACTTATATTAATACTTGATTGTAGCAACTTATAAAATCATCATCCTCCTGCCCTTATCCCATTTTAAGTGGGGTCGGCACAACATATTATAAACATGCTGTCAAATGATTTGGCTGCGTTTTTTACTTATAAAATGTTTTCTGTAAAAGAAAATATCAACAACCTTCATATTTCTAGAGAATTCTGGAATATGCGTAACCTACCAATCCACATTGGACTAGTGTGTTGGATCTAAATAATTTCTTTAGAAAAAAAGGAGTGAGAAGGCTTATGCCCAGCAGTGGGCTATGCCTTACTTTGCTATGTTATTACTGAATTTTTTATTTCTTTACTTTAGTCATTCTCCTGCCCTTATCCCACCCTGTTATAAACATGTTGTTACATAGTTGGGCTAGGTATTTTATGACCATCGCCAGCCTGACGTCAACTTACCTTATTCACTTTTACGACACCTCGGTAAAAAATGAGGGTAGTTTATTCTACTCAGACGCGTACCACACGGCGGGTCGACTTACCTAAGTCGCCTTTTACGACACCTCGGTAAAAAATGAGGGTAGTTTATTCTACTCAGCCAGATACCACACGGCGGAACTCTAATTTATAACTAGCAAGACCATAAGAAGTGTAGTTTTGTTTTTTAGTATCTGACCTTTTTAGAAAATTTCCTTTTTTTGGTGGAGGATTATAACAAAATATATTAATCATAAAAAGCTGTGATGGCCTAGCGGTGCGACCGTGTGAATCGCTAAAGACGATCATGGGTTCAAACCCGGGCAGACACCAATAAGTTTTTCTATTAAAACTTATGTGTCTAATTGATAATTGCAATTTATCACACGCTTTTCGGTGAAGGAAAACATCGTGAGGAAACCTGCATATCTCTAGAGAATTCTGGAGATATGTGTAACCTACCAATCCGCATTGGAGCAGCGTGGTAGGTCTTAGCTCCAATCCTTCTCTCTTATAACGGAGAGAAGAGGCCTATTCCCAGCAGTGGGATAATAACAGGCCGCTACTTTACTTTTTTTTATGTTAATCATCCTTTCAAGCCAAAGCCACAGCCACTGCCAGCCCTTTTCAATATAGGACCATTAATCTGACATGTCTCATCGAGGTGTCTTTAATTACACGTGAGGGTGGGGGAAGGAAATAGGGAAAGGGTGGGGGTGTAGGAAATTGAATTTTCCGCGCGTAAATATATTTCCTGCAAACGTCATGATTATATATTCAATTAAACTAATACGTATGTATTTTATACATCATTTATCTTTATTATTTAAATGAACTAACCTTGTCTATACTAATATATAAAGCTGAAGAGTTTGTTTGTTTGATTGTTTGAACGCGCTTATCTCAGGAACTACTGGACAGATTTGAAAAATTCTTTCACTGAAAGGTAGTCCATTTATTTAAGAACATCACGTTAAAATTAATAGGAGAGAAGTCGCAATAAGAAATAGTACGAAAATAGAAACAAATAAAGCTTTCCTTGCGTGCGCTGAGTAAACGGTAATAGTTATTCAAAAATCATGTACTAAACTATTGTTCCTCTCTAAAAGATCTAAATAAAAGTCCGCGACAGCATATGTATATCTTTTAAGGTTATCCCACTATAACCATTTTTATGGTTATCAAAAGACTATATTGCAGTTTTAATCTTTCCACGCGGGCGGAGCCGCTGGCGATTACTAGTATTTAAATATATAAGCTGAATTTCGGAAACTGCTATAACGATTTTCATGAAGCTTAGTATTTAGGGGGTTTTGGGGGGGGGGGGATAAGTAGGTTTTACTAGGTTTCATTAAAAAAAGGCATTTTATTAAGGTTTCAAGCACTGAAAAACTGCTACAATATAATTTAATTCAAATTCAAATAAACTTGTAAACAAGTGCTTTTAAATCATCAACTCTACTGCTGGTTCAGAAAGTTGTTCCTACCGAGAAGAGCCAGCAAGAAACTCGACGGTTGCTCTTTTAAAAATATAATTCTTATTACTAGTTACATTTAGTTATTGCTGTCTTGTACAGTATCGAAGAGTAGCTATATCCACGCATTCTTATCACCTAAGTAATCCTCGATAGTGTAGTAGGCTTTCTGTATTAGCCTTTTATTAATAGTGTATTTACATTGCTGTAATGGCAAAGCTAAAATTGATTGCGGAATGTTATTATAGAATCTTATACCCAAACCCACAAACGACTTACGCACTTTTGCGTTAGAATTAATGCGTTAGGCATTAGAAAACAAAGGTTGTTATTTGTTAACAAAGGTTGTTATTTGTTAACAAAGGTTGTTATTTGTTAACAAAGGTTGTTATTTGTTAACAAAGTTTGTTATTTGTTGTTGTTATTTGCAAAGTAATGGTAGCTCAGTTGGAAACGAGCCGATTTCAGGAAAGAAAATGCCCTGGATCGAGTCCTAAAAATCACCATTCTTTTTTCTCTTTATTTGTTATACTGCATATTTGTATATCTTCCAAAAAAAAACCAAGCAAAGTTTATTTTACGATGTTTTCCTTCGCCGAAGAGCGTGTAACAAATTGCAATTATCAATTAGACACATAAAGTAGAGGCCTGTTACTCTCCCATAGCTGGGAATAGGCCTCTTCTCTCCGTTTTTGAAGAGAAGGATTGGAGCTAAGACCTAACACGTTGCTCCAATGCGGATTGGTAGATTACACATAAATCCAGAGATTCTTTAGAGATATGCAGGTTTCTTCACATTTTTTCCTTCACCGAAAAGCGTGTGAAAAATTGCAATTATCAATTAGACACATAAGTTTTAGTAAAACCATTAGTGCCTTCCTTGGTTTTGAACCCGTGAAACTTGAAAGAACACGATCTCACCACTGGGCTACCACAGCTTTACATCTAGTAGTATCATATAAATGGATAATTTTGTCTTACTACCCTACTTTCGCTAATGGGGACGGTTGCAATTTTTCATCCTGTCACCGCCCAGCTTCCTCGGCATCAGCTGATCGATGTGTGCTAATTTACCCCCTCTCCCCACCCCCGTTCCACCGGAAATCTAGAAAGTCCTTCATTAATCATGAGTTAAAAAATTAATTTTCTCTTGAGATGGGATATTGTAAGATATATTGTATTTTTATTACTAGCCGTGTGGTATCCGGCTGAGTAGAATAGTACCACCCTCATTTCTTACCGAGGTGTCGTAAAAGGCGATTAAGGTAAGTCGACCCGCCGTGTGGTATCCGGCTGAGTAGAATAGACCACCCTCATTTCTTACCGAGGTGTCATAAAAGACGACTAACGTAAGTTGACCCACCGTGTGGTATCCGGTTTAGTAGAATAGACCACCCTCCTTCTTACCGAGGTGTCGTAAAATACGACTATGGTAAGTTGACGTCAGGCAGGCGGCCGGTCGTAAAAACTGAGACTAAAATACTTATATTGACGTATACAAGCTGTGTGGTATCTGGCTGAGTAGAATAGACCACCCTCATTTCTTACCGAGGTGTCGTAAAAAGCGATTAAGGTAAGTCGACCCGCCGTGTTGTATCCGGCTGAGTAGAATAGACCACCCTCATTTCTTACGGAGGTGTCGTTAAAGGCGACTACGGTAAGTCTACCTGCCGTGTGGTATCCAGTTGAGTAGAATAGACCACCCTCATTTATCACCGAGTTGTCGTAAAAGGCGACTAAGGTAAGTCTACCTGTCGTGTGGTATACACTTGAGTTACACTCCTACGCTTAATTACAATTTGCCAACTTTTTTTAAATTAGGTCACTTTAATAATAATCGTGCGATTAATTCAATTGTACCTTATATAATGGATTGGTTCCGAGGATTAGCCTAACGCGTTTTTGACAGACGGACGGACTTCCGCACTTATAATACTGACGACTGGCTCGTTGGAGCAGTGGGTAGTGACCCTGCCTTCGGCTCCACGGGTCGCGGGTTCGATTCCCACCGAGGACCAACATTTTCTTTAAAATGAATATGTTGGTCTTTGAGCCTGGGTGTATATTTGTATTTAAGTATAAAAAGCGACGATATTTCTCCTTTATACTTATTCATTAAATAAAAAGCAGTTTTCCCAGAGTCAACCCATTTACTCTTTCGCTACAACTCAATGAATGACACATAAAAATATGACAGCCACAATGCTTTTTCATATTAATCGCCAACTCTATGAAGGAGGTTGTATTAAAAACATGTAACAATATATTTAAAAAATATATAAGTATATATTCACCAGTTGTCTGTCCATAACACAAGTATTAAGTTACTTACTTTGGGGACGGATGACCGTGTCGTGTCCCATATATTTATTTATTATTATTTATTTATTAATATAGATTTAAATAAGGATTGATCCGCGTCCCATTTATCACCCACTTTTAGTTTAGTTCATCATATATTAGTCATGCTATCTCCATGCAAAATTTCATTTAAATCCATTCACGAGTTTTGTCATAATTGATTAACAAATTCAAATTCAAAATATTCTTCATTCAAATAAACTTGTAAACAAGTGCTTTTGAATCGTCAACTCTACTGCTGGTTCGGAAAGCTGTTCCTACCGAGAAGAGCCAGCAAGAAACTCGGCGGTTGCTCTTTTAAAAATATAATTCTTAATATTATTCACATTACTTAATACTATTTACATTATGTCGTTACTGTCTTGTACAGGTTCAAAGAGAGCTATATCCACACATTCTTATCTTCTAAATAATCTTCAAGAGTAGGCTTTCTGTATCAGCCTCTTTTTAACAGTGTTTTTAAACTGCTGTAATGGCAAAGCTGCAATTGATTGCGGAATTTTATTATAGAATCTTATACCAAAACCCACAAACGAATTACGTACTTTTGCAACGCGCAAAGCAGGAGCCGCAAGCTTATGTCGGTTCCTGCTTTGTCTATTATATACATCACCTATCGTTTTATAATTCTTTATATTTTTATGTACATAAATTAAATTGCTTAAAATAAATTGCTTAAAATAATTTAGTTTATAATATATTAGTCATGCTATCTCCATGCAAAATTTCATTTAAATCCATTCACGAGTTTTGTCCTAATTGACTAACAAACATACAACAACTGTTTTATTTATGTATTAGTAAGATTTCTTAGCACCTGACCGTTATTAATCACTCTATGATAAAAAAGCAGTAACCTGTAAAATATTTGGTTAGTGACGTGACTGTAAAAGAGCATCGATATCGATTGATATCGATGTCAAGTGATATTTGTCATCATCCTCCTGCCATCCCACTCTAAGTGGGGTCGGCACAACATGTTATAAACATGCTGTCACATGATTTGGCTGCGTTTTTGCGACCGGCCGCCTGCCTGACGTCAACTAACCTCAGTCATATTTTACGACACGGTAAGAAATGAGGTTGGTCTATTCTACTCAGCCAGATACCACACGGCGTGTCGACTTACCTTAGTCGCCTTTTACGACACCTCAAAAAGAAATGAAGGTTGTACTATTATATTCAGCCGGATACCATACAGCATTCAAGTGATATTTGTATCTGTAGTTTTTTTTATACATCACAAATACCCAATAGTGACAAAGTTTTCTTCGACCGATATGTTGATATGTTGAGTTTGATGCGGAAAAAGTCGCAAATAAAAGAATATTCATCATCTTCCTGCCCTTATCCCACTCTAAGTGGGGTCGGCACAACATGTTATAAACATGTTATGACATGATGTGGCTACGTATTTTATGACCGGCCGCCTGCCTGACGTCAAGTTATCTTAGTTGTTTTTTAGGACGCCTCGGTAAGAAGGAGGGTGGTCTATTCGACTTAACCGGACACCACATGGTAAGTCAACTTACCTTAGTCGCTTTTTACGACACCTCGGTAAGATATGAGGGTGGTACTATTCTATTCAGCCGGATACCACACAGCGTAAATAAAAGAATACTCTCATTTTTGATTATCGATAGAAATATTTCGCATCACTATTTCCACTCCGAGAGCGTCGCACATTTTTTATATCTCGCCGCGAAAACTGATATTTATTCTGAGGAAAAAATCGACTTCTGAAGAAATTTGTAACAGTAACAAGCTGGATATTTCAAAAGCCATCTTTTGTATTCCTTAAGATTGCCATCCACTGTTATAGTGAAGCGATATTGGAAGATATATATTATATTTTGAGTCTAAACCGAATGAATTTATTGTACACCAAAAAAATATAGATCCACTGGTATCACAAAATACACAAAAGTAGTTATTGTGAGTTAACCATAAAAGATAGAGACAAGCTGTCTTAGACTTTTTTATAGTATTTTAATAGATCTACAATTCTTTAGTACATTATTTTAGTGTATTTTTGCTGGTTAATGCGTTGTACACGACTAAAGCTCCCAGCAAGCGAGTGTTTTTTTACAGCCGCGCAACACAATTTACATAAAACTGTAATTTACTATTAGGTGGATGTGTGGTGTAACAAAACTTGATAGAATACGCAATGACTATATTAGGGGAAGTCTGAAAGTTACATTACAAGCATTGTAAGCCCATTACAGCAAAGATGACAAGTGCGAGACTAAGTTGGTATGGTCATGTGGGACGAAAATTATGTGACCAAACGAATTTTAAATTTGAATGTGGATGGATGTATGGCTAGGGGGAGGCCTAAACAAAGATGGATAGATTGTGTGAAAAATGATAAAACTTGATAGAATACGCAATGACTATATTAGGGGAAGTCTGAAAGTTACATTACAAGCATTGTAAGCCCATTAAAGCAAAGATGAGAAGTGCGAGACTAAGTTGGTATGGTCAGGTGGGACGAAAATTATGTGACCAAACGAATTTTAAATTTGAATGTGGATGGATGTATGGCTAGGGGGAGGCCTAAACAAAGATGGATAGATTGTGTGAAAAATGATAAGCATGTTAAAGGAGTGGCACCAGAGTTGACGAATGATAGAAGAGAATGAAAGAAAAAGACATATGTTAGCGCACAAACTATATAATATCAGGATATATTAAAAATATCACTATTCCCGCTCCAAGATACACTTCTCTTGAATGACGGACAAAAACTGAATGTCACTGAAACGTTTTATCAATAGGAAGACTCCTCCGGAAATAACAGTGTTGCCACCATTTTAATCAAAAAGGGCGCGATACTCTTGGTTCATGACTGTGTTGTATAAAATACAAAGCGGAAGTCATTGGCGACAACACATATTGTGCCGACCCCACTTAGAGTGGGATAAGGGTAAGAGAATGATGATGCAATTTACTATTAACTTAAACCTTTTGGATCTTTTAGTAAAAACAGTACAAAAATCCGTTAAGTAGATTCTGAGAAAATCAAGCACAGGAACGCCTTTTTTCCAATTCATACTTCTCTAGCAATTGAACCTTATCAAGTACGCTGTCGTCTATAATAGTTAATTGTCCACGAAATTAACATAATTTAATTCTTAATCAACTTTACAATTAACTCCAAATTAACATGACAGACGCAGTGAACACCAATTAAAGTTGGCGAAATTAATTAAAAGACTTTTGAGGCCTGTGTTAAAGCCTCATTAGACTTTACAAGATAATAATGAAAGATAAATTTACCGTATGTACGTTAATATGTGTGTACATAATACTATATATGTATGACGGCGCGTGGAGTAATTATAAGTTGTGAACTAAGTTATTTGATTAATTATTACAAATAGTTATGAGATTGTTATTTTATCAATGATTATACTAGGAAAAACGTACTAAGGAGAAATTAACATTAAGAGCGGGTAACCCCGAATAGAGTAGTAGTTCGACGTTGGCATGGTAACGTGGGTTGTTATGTCAAGACGGGCGAAGTTCTAATCTATTGGCTCTTGATCTTATTAAATCTGGCGTTAAATATTGTATTGCGAAGTATACTGTATTGAAACTAAATAACTAATTGTTGCATCGTACAAGCGTGGTTTTATTTCCGAGTTACTGCCACTATCGCGCCCACAAGGACAATAGCCCGGTCCGCTCTCTAGAAGGCTTCCTGATGCTTCTATATCAGAAGTCGGATTTACCAGAGGCTTTACCGGAAAAGAATACAGGTCAGACCGTTAATATTTCATGTTGGAACGTTGGAGTGTGAACGTTGGAAATTTTTGTTTGAAATGCAACAAAGATATATGATGGAATTAATAAGAGCCATACAAGAGCCGCTTGTAACGGAAATGAAAATTATACTACCTAATTTTTAATTTCGACAATCAGGACCCCGATGCTCGTGCTTGGTGCGATCAGTCTATTTGTGTCTACAAGAAAAGCCGCTGTCAGGCAGTGTATTGATAATCACAATGAGCAAGGCGTTTAAGGGATCTACAGCCTCATAGTTGGCTCAAGCTAGTTTTCCGGGAATAACGTGGTCACAATTAAAGGATCTGTTTCTAGCTAGATTTGATGTTGTGGAAACACCTGCAGTGAATTCATGGTGTCTGTTTAATGGTAGTCCTAAAGAAGAAAACGAGGTCCTCCCGTTATTGAAAAAACAAATTTAATCACAGAAGCAAAGAGACCTCGTGTCTTACGAAGGTGTTACAACTGTGGCAATGCAGGTCATGTATTTAGTTAATGCCGAGGAAATGATAGCCGTGATAGCAACACTAATATACGTGCTGAGTTTTTAGGTACCACTGCGGTGTAGCAGCAACAAAACGATGTCACCATCACACCTAGCTGCTTCAGTTGCGGTGAACAGGGCTACATCGCGAAATGCTTTAAAAGCAAATAAGTAAATGTTGGCAGTGCTGGGACTGAAAGTCGGGTGGATATCTGCGCAATCAAACCAGATACGTACCATCTTTTACATGAAACCGGTGAGATGTTTCCATTTTATTTTGATTCTGGTGCCAAAATTTCCCTGATAAAACGAAGTTTATCCGAAAGATTATCAGACAAATGAAATAACAATGCAGTTGCATTGTTAGGGTTAGATAAAACTAACAAAAATTGTAATGCCTCAACAGTTTCCATTCAGGGCTACTCAATACAGTTGTTATTTCGTGGAGTACCTGATTTTTGCATTTGTGATGACATATTGGTAGGACGAGAGCTAGCCGCATTAGGTTTTTGGATTGAAATTTTTGAGAATAGTGTTGTTCTAAAATAAATAAACTAATAATATTATAAATGCGAAAGTCTGTTTGTTACATTTTCATGGCCAATTCGCTGAACCAATATAGATGAAATTTTGCGCAATTAATGTTTATACACCGACATGTATTGAGAAGTTTTATTTAATTTAATCACATAGAGAGAAGTACATACAGCTAATGAAAAACTATTTTATTTCCTAAACACCATTCTTAATATTCGAAAAGTCATTACAGTTAATAAAGTGAAAATTCCGATACCTATTTTAAAATATGTTAACAAAAACATAATTTAAATTCAAGTTTTCGTATTTATACAAAAAAAACGTTGGAATCCAGCGCCGTACGTATAGGTAATTTAAAAAAAAAAACAAGTTGACAACGTATCAACTTTACGTATAAATGTTATTATTAAATAAGTTTTCTAGCACGTTCCCATTAAAAGTTTATAATATTATTAAAGATATTTCAGAAAAACGTTATGATTTTTTTTGATGTATATGAAGTGTGTATTTCATATTAGTACGGGCTGTTTATTAAAATTATCCAATTATGTTCTTGATAAAACGATAAATCCCTCTGATTCTTCCCGGATCGATCACATTTTTGTGATAAAGATATTTGCGGTGTTGAAAAGTGACAGAAGCTACTCTTAATTTCAAGACTACATACAGTCCACGAGAACGAAGTTGCGGGTAAAAGCTAGTAGTTAATAATTTTAAAGGTATAGACAGTGATATATCGGGGTTTAAAAGACAAAAGTTAATTTTGGGATTGGAAACTCCAACTAATCAAATTGAAATGGAATGTGCCGATGACGGCAGTAGTGAGTATTACATATACCGTGCATATTTATCTTGGTACCATGGTAGCACCAACGCCACTGGCTGCTTTGGGTGAAGTTTTTATGAATGATGCTGGTTCAAGTAAGGGTTTATTGGGCCCCAAAGGAGTCCGCTTCCGCTAAGGTATACGTCTCTGAGCCCTCTGTGTTGCCACCCGTGCCAATTGGGGATGGTAAGGATACAATTTGGCTGGGTGGTGCCGGCATATGCAGTGTTTTGCCTGTTAGTAATTTTCTGTGACTAGCCTGTGTGGCATAGACTAGCCTGTGTGGCATTGAATTGCCTGTGTGGCCTTGACTTGACTAGCCTGTGTGGCATTGATGAGCCTGTGTGGCATGACTGGCCTGTGTGGCATTGACTGGCCTGTGTGGCATTGATTAGCCTGTGTGGCATTGACTGGCCTGTGTGGCATTGACTGGCCTGTGTGGCATTGACTGGCCTGTGTGGCATTGATAAGCCTGTGTGGCATTGACTGGCCTGTGTGGCATTGATTAGCCTGTGTGGCATTGACTGGCCTGTGTGGCATTGACTGGCCTGTGTGGCATTGACTGGCCTGCGTGGCATTGTCTAGCCTGTGTGGCATTAGCTAGCCTTTGTGAAAAAATAGCCCGCTAAGCAAAGTCTATTTAGTGGTGCGGGCGTTCTGCGGAGACTATCGGAGGGATGCTCGAGGTTAATGTAATAAAACCAGCAGTTGCAAGCCTTGTCGATGCATGTCGCATACTAAGCGTTTAATCTTATATACATTATATTTAATGTCATTGTTAGCCTAATTAATCAGCGTCTTTCCGCGCGGTGGATGCGCGGGAGCGGGGTGCCGCGCCTCGCCCCCCGACCCGCACATTGCGGTCGGCGCGGAGTGCGCACGCGCCGATCGCCGTTGGGAGCGCCGCGCGGTCCGCGCCCCAGTCGGCCGCTGACGCTGGCGGTGGAGACGCGTGCTCAAGCCTCCACGCTTCTGTTCTTGTTGTTCATGGAAGATAGTTGATACAAGGCGGCCGGCTTCCTGATGTCTTGCTAATCGTTGGAGAAGATTGTGCGATGTGAACGACTCGTTGTGGGATGTAAAATGTGCGATAATTAATTCGCAGTAACCTGAAGATAGAAGGAAGGCTTTTCGCACAGTGAGTACCACGTCACACTAAATGTAACCATCAACTATTAAACGTCACATTAGTCAAATCATCATCTCAACGTTGCATTAAATCATCATCTAAACGTTGCATTAAGTCATCAACATTCTCATCATAATAAACTATAGCCTTGGTGTGATGTTTTATTCTCCCATAGAATATATTTGTCGCTATACCTAAACTTCTGTGATTATAAGTAATAACCATTGGTATGTTGTTTCATTTACTCCTTTTCCTATTTCCTGGTAACGGTATTTCAGGTACTAGGTACGGTATTTGTTTTTTAAAGGTAATAATAGGTAAAGTATTTGTAGCTCCGTCAGGCAGCTACATTACTCCGCCCCTAGCGAAAGCGTACCAAAGGCTTGACGACACGACCGTAACGAGTAACTTTCTTTGTTGTTAAGTTTGTGGTATTCTGTTCATTCGCTATTGCTGGAGTGACTGTAGTTGTACTCTGACAGCTCGGTAGTGGCGTTTGTTGACTTTTCTCTGTGCTATCGTCGACCGTATAGGCGGGTTTGAGCCGGTCGATTGATATTACGGCCGATCGCCTCTGCGGTAGCTGTATGGTGAAAGTCTTGCTGTCTCGCTTTAGCACGTTGAACGGTCCTTCATACGTCGGTAATAGCCCTCTCTTAAAAGTATCATTTCTTATAAAGACTTGCTCGCAGGTTTGTAAATCTTTATGAACAAATATAGATCGTTTATTTCCGTGTATAGGAGTTTTAATAGGCTTTGCTGAATCAATGCTTTCTCGCAATTGGCAAACATAATCGTAGTCTACGTCTTTCTCGTTTCTGGGTGTTTTCGTGAAGAAATCACACGGAAGACGTAGGTTATAGCCGTATGTTAGCTCGGCTGCGCTAACGCCATTGTCGGTGCGAGTTGCGGCGCGAAGACCCAGTAGTACGGTAGGTAGCTCGTCGATCCACTTCGTATGTTGCGATAGACGAGTTTTTAATGATGTTTTAAGCGAGCGATGCCAGCGTTCGACTATACCGTTCGCTTGAGGATGGTAAGGTGTTGTACGCGTCTTCTCTGTTCCCATAGTACTCAGTAATTTATTGAATAGGCGACTTTAAAAATTTCTTCCTTGGTCAGTTGTTATTAATTTCGGTGAGCCGAATCTAGTTATCCAATTTTCGTAAACTATTTTTGCGATTGTTTCGGCTGATGTCTCGTGCGTCGGTATTGCTTCAGGCCATCTAGTCGCTCGATCGATCATCGTGACTAGGTATCTGTGACCGTCGGCTGAAGTGGGAAGGGGTCCGACGACATCTATGTGAACGTGTTGAAATCGTTCTGACGGGGGAAATGAAGAAATTTCGCTTGACGTGTGGCGTTGAACTTTGCACCGTTGACATTGAAGACATTGTTTTGACCAGTTTTTAGCGTCTATGTTCATTGAAGGCCAAAAAAATCTCTGACTGATTAGCTTGCGCGTTGTTCGGATACCAGGGTGACTTATGCTGTGGACTGCTTCAAATGCGGTTCGTCGGAATTCTTCAGTAAGATAGGGTCGAATGAATGAAGTAGACGTTTCGCAGTAGACAGGGGAAGTCGAATTAGGTGGAGTTATTTTTTTTAGAGTGATATTACTTTGCTTGGCGAGTTGTTCGATGCTATCTCTGTTTCTTTCTTGCGCTTTTGATAGTTCTTCATAGTCGATCGATGTAGGACAGTTTATGACGTCGATGGGTATCCGACTTAGTGCGTCTGCGACTATATTATCTTTTCCGCTGATATGACGAATATCGCTCGTGAATTCGCTGATGAATATTAGTTGGCGCGTTCGACGTGGTGTTTCTGTTGCTGATGGTGGCTTCTGTAGTACATAGGTTAGCGGCTTGTGGTCGGTGAAAACAATTAGGTTTTTTCCCTCGAATGTTTTTCTGAAGTGTTTGATAGCCATGTAGATAGCGAGTAGCTCTCTGTCGTATGTACTGTAGTTGCGTTGCGCGTCTGAGAATTTCTTCGAAAAATAACCAAGCGGTTGCCATCTTCCGCGGACGTACTGTTGTAAGACTGCTCCCGCTGAGAGGTCTGATGCGTCGGTGCAGATTGCGAGAGTAGCTTCATGTATAGGGTGAGCAAGTAAAGTAGCGTTTAGGATAGCAACTTTACATGCTTCAAATGACTTTGTTGCTTCGTCTGTCCAGTCGATTGGCGTTTTATCTTTCTTCTTAGAATTGTGGAGATAAGCATGAAGTGGTGCTTGAATGTCTGCGGCCTTCGGGATATGTTCTCTGTAGAAATTTATCATTCCGAGAAAACGTCTGAGCTCTTCGATCGTTTTCGGTTTGGGGTAATCGCGTATTGCTGTGACTTTTTCGACAGGCGGTTTTATGCCTTCTTGACTGACTGTGAAACCGAGGAATTTTACTTCTTGCTTTCCAAAATTACATTTGGCTGGGTTGATTGTTATGCCGTTATCTTCTAATCTTTGTAGTACTGTTCGTAAATGTTTTTCGTGCGTTTTCTTGTCAGTGCTTGCTACTAGAAGGTCGTCTATGAATGCGTAGACGAAATCTAATCCCTGTAGTGCTTCATGGATGAACCTTTGAAATGTTTGGCCTGCGTTTTTCAGACCTGGCGTCATTCTTGGGAATTCGAATAGTCCCATGGGAGTGATTATGGCCGTCTTGGCTATATCTTCTTCGCGTACTTTAATTTGTTGATATGCTCTGTTGAGATCAATTGTTGAAAATATAGTTTTGTTTGCTAGTTGAAAGGTGAAGTCTTTGATTCGTGGAATTGGATAGCGGTCGGGTGTAGTGACGCTATTTAGCCTCCGATAGTCCCCACAGACTCGTAGATCGCCATTTTTCTTTGGTACAATGTGCAGTGGCGAAGACCAAGGACTTTTGCTTGGGCGGCATAATCCTTGTTCAATCATGTTTTCAAATTCTTTGCGAACAAATTCATAGCGATGAGGTGCTATTGGTCTAGCGCGACAGTGAAGTGGTGGTCCCGTAGTTTCGATATAATGTTCGACGTTATGCTTTGGTGTCAATTTCATTGAGGTTAATCTTGTAGTTCCGGGAAACTCGGCCAATATGTCGTGGTATGACTGTTGAATATCTATGCTTCTTATTGTCGGTGTGTTCGTTGCTCGGACGAAAGACTGTGACGTGAGACTGGTTTTGCCATCAATTAGTTTTCTGTTCTTGATATCGACGATGAGCTGGTGGTGTTCGAGAAAATCGGCTCCGATGATTGGTTTGCTGACTTTCGCGACGATGAATCTCCATTTGAATGGTCTTCGTAAGTTAAGATCTAGTTCCAGGGTTTTCTCTCCGTAGGTTGGGATTACCGTATTGTTTGCGGCGTAAAGTTGAAATTCTAGTGGTTGCTGTGTTTGACCTCTTCTTGGTGGTAAGACGGAGATATTTGCGCCCGTGTCGATTAAAAATGTTGTCTTCGTTTTCTTGTCGGTGACAAATAAGCGGTAAGATGCTTCAGATACGCTAGATCCCGCTTCATCGAGCGTACTTGTTAGTTTTCCGACTTCTTATTTTCATTCTTGAATGAGCATGGTAGTGTGCATCTTCTGGCTTCGGTACCAAATCGGCGGTGGTAATAGCAATAAGGTAACGGTGTTCGGCTTCGAGATCTATTTTTTCGATTTTCAGGAGTGTTTCTTCGAAACGGCGTTCTTCTATGATTTTGATAACGAAAATTTTCCTGTGAGGCTCGCAATTCGGCGACTTCAAACGATAATTTTCGGATTTGTTCAGTGAGGTATTGCGTTTCAGTGCTCGGAATGCGTGAGGTAGAAGCTTCGACGGCTGAGACTTGCGAAACGTTGTTTGTTTCCATCATCTTGTCGGCCAGTAGCGCTAGTTCGTCGAGTGCAGTTTGTGTGCTGAAGGATTCGCTGACTGCTAGTACTGATCGAATATGCGGCGGAAGGTGATTCGTCCACATTATTCTAAGCGTCGAGTCTGGAACTTTGTCGCGAGCGAGAATTTTCATTCGGCGTAATAGCTGTGTCGGTTTTTGATCTCCCAGTTCGATTTCTGATAGTAATTTTTGCAGTTGACGGCTGTCGGACTCTTCATAAGCAGAAATTAGGCGGTTTTTTAGCGCGACGTATGGCTCCTTTTCTGGTGGATTATACAGCAGGTCGGAGATCTGTTCGATGTCTTGTTTCTCTAGCTGAGCGATGACCATCTGGGCTAATTGTTCCTGGCTTCTCTTAAGTTCAGATGTGGCGGCTTCGAAGCTAATAAACCATAGGCGAGGTTTATCTCTCCAGAACGGTGGAACTCGCAGTGATAGAGCGATTCCGGCGACTTCAGGTTGCGCTGGTGTTGTTTTTCTTTGTGCTTGCTCCATAATTTGATTGAGGTTGCTTGAAAGATTTTTCGGGTGTTCTTTGTAGGGTCACCAGTTTTAGCGGTGCGGGCGTTCTGCGGAGACTATCGGAGGGATGCTCGAGGTTAATGTAATAAAACCAGCAGTTGCAAGCCTTGTCGATGCATGTCGCATACTAAGCGTTTAATCTTATATACATTATATTTAATGTCATTGTTAGCCTAATTAATCAGCGTCTTTCCGCGCGGTGGATGCGCGGGAGCGGGGTGCCGCGCCTCGCCCCCCGACCCGCACATTGCGGTCGGCGCGGAGTGCGCACGCGCCGATCGCCGTTGGGAGCGCCGCGCGGTCCGCGCCCCAGTCGGCCGCTGACGCTGGCGGTGGAGACGCGTGCTCAAGCCTCCACGCTTCTGTTCTTGTTGTTCATGGAAGATAGTTGATACAAGGCGGCCGGCTTCCTGATGTCTTGCTAATCGTTGGAGAAGATTGTGCGATGTGAACGACTCGTTGTGGGATGTAAAATGTGCGATAATTAATTCGCAGTAACCTGAAGATAGAAGGAAGGCTTTTCGCACAGTGAGTACCACGTCACACTAAATGTAACCATCAACTATTAAACGTCACATTAGTCAAATCATCATCTCAACGTTGCATTAAATCATCATCTAAACGTTGCATTAAGTCATCAACATTCTCATCATAATAAACTATAGCCTTGGTGTGATGTTTTATTCTCCCATAGAATATATTTGTCGCTATACCTAAACTTCTGTGATTATAAGTAATAACCATTGGTATGTTGTTTCATTTACTCCTTTTCCTATTTCCTGGTAACGGTATTTCAGGTACTAGGTACGGTATTTGTTTTTTAAAGGTAATAATAGGTAAAGTATTTGTAGCTCCGTCAGGCAGCTACAGTCTATTTGTGAGATGTACCATTCAAATTAAATTACAAAGAATTCGAAATTTAAAATGTATTATGTGACCTGGGAAGTAGTGTTCACAAATGTTGGTCAGGGTGACCGAATGGTGTATTAAGTGTATTATGCCACCTCGTTTGTTCACAGATGTGATAGATGAAAAGAGAGCACACGAGGACGTGTGATATGCAGGACGGCCGTGACGGCGCGTGGAGTAATTATAAGTTGTGAACTAAGTTATTTGATTAATTATTACAAATAGTTATGAGATTGTTATTTTATCAATGATTATACTAGGAAAAACGTACTAAGGAGAAATTAACATTAAGAGCGGGTAACCCCGAATAGAGTAGTAGTTCGACGTTGGCATGGTAACGTGGGTTGTTATGTCAAGACGGGCGAAGTTCTAATCTATTGGCTCTTGATCTTATTAAATCTGGCGTTAAATATTGTATTGCGAAGTATACTGTATTGAAACTAAATAACTAATTGTTGCATCGTACAAGCGTGGTTTTATTTCCGAGTTACTGCCACTATCGCGCCCACAAGGACAATAGCCCGGTCCGCTCTCTAGAAGGCTTCCTGATGCTTCTATATGTATATATATGTACATAATACTTAATACATATCCAGCGTATAAAAGAAACGTTACTCTGTTTTAAGCGCACCACGTCAGTAAAACCAGAGCTGCGGCCGAGAGTGGACGTGTCGTATTTCTTATACGCTAGATATGGCTAAAATGAAAATTTATGCGAAAATCAAGTCCTCTTTTCACTTAAAGAGTAATAAACCAGTTTCTTTTATTATTATTGTATGAGATTTTTTTTCAGAGAGAAATTTAATTTTAGGCCTCAAATACCCTTAATTACTGTACTATATATTTTTGGTATTATCAAATCAATAAAGTTTTTTATCTTGTAGGTTAATATAGCGAATATTAGCTTTTTTTGTTCTAAATATTATCATCAATGCTCGAGTGAATTAGCTATGAAAGCGCATGACAAGACAGACAGACTGTTTATAATTATAATACTATACAATAATGGATATATCGTTAGCATAAGCATTAGATTTAAGATTTAAAAAATAAACGAATCATTATCTCCTGCCTCTTCTTATTCCACTCTAAGTGGGGTCAGCACAACATGTTATAAACATGTTGTCACATGATTTAGCTAGGTATTTTACGGCAGGCCGCCTGCTTCACATCAATTTAACTTACTCGGCTTTTACGATAAGAAAGGTGGTCTTTTCTGCTCAGCCGGATACCACACGGCGGGTCAACTTACCTTAGCGAATATTCGATATAAAAAAAAACCATTGCCGTAAAAAGCTGAAATTTACGATCAACTAAAATTTAAAAAAAAATATAGCCGCAAAAATTTACGATCAAGTAAAATTTAGCTTAAATCTGTAACAATAACCAACAAAAAACATCTCTTAAAAGTTTTCTCGTATACAATCCGACTAAAATACATTCAAAGAAAGTACAAATTGATTCCTCCGTTCAACCGTTTCAGTAAAAGAAACTCAATAGATGAACAAAAAAGAATAAACTTTAATGACGCTGAAAACCTAGGCTTACAGGAATGAAATTTCAAAGAAAATAACGTAACAAAAGTGGAAACACAATATGGACGGACAGAAAAACATTTGCGACTTGAAAATACCTTGAAATGCAGCCTACTATAGTAATCGGATTAAAGGGACGTTGCCAATATTTTTATCGTTATCGATAAAATTTATTTTATATATCATATACTAGTGACTTCGTTCGTAAATAATTTATAGAATTAGGCGTTACTTTGCGGAGATCCATAATACAAAAGTAATGAGAATATTATTTTGCTATAATCCGCGATAAAAGGAAATATATGTAATGCTAAATGTAGAGTGTACTATTCGTTCTCATACCTGATACATGCAGGATTTGTAAGAACTCATGCACTACCCGACACCGATGGCACAACAATACACAAGCACTGCACACATTCACCACCACAATCTCAACAATTGTTTCGCCCCGTAACCGAAGCATCGTCAGAAGATAAACTCCACGACAAAATCGCTTTGCGATTCTGCATGTATCAGGTATGAGAACGAATAGTACACTCTACATTTAGCATTACATATATTTCCTTTTATCGCAGATTATAGCAAAATAATATTCTCATTACTTTTGGACTTCGTTCGTGTTGACTGTTGTCGTGTGATATGTCGCTAATAGATGGCGCTTTTCAATGACATTCTATTCCTGTAGAATTAACAGGATTTCTATAGCCTATATAATATTCCGGTGTTTAAGGAATAACTGTGCCAAATTTCATCAATATCGGTTCAGTGGATTCGCCGTGAAAGAGTAACAAACATACATCTTTCACAAACTTTCGCGTTTAGAATATTAGTAGGATTTACGTCCCCCGTATGGTATCCGACTGAATAGAATAAACCACCCTCATTGAGAAATGAGGATGGTTTACATACGAACCTCTAGAACTGAGGTGTCGTAAAATTCGGCTAAGGTAAGTTGTCCCACCGTGTGGTATCCGGCTGAGTAGAATAGCCCACACTCTTTTACCGAGGTGCCGTAAAAGGCGACTAAGGTAAGCTAACCCGCCGTGTGGTATCCGGTTGAATAGAATAGACCACACTCTTTCTTACCGAGGTGTCGTAAAAGGCGACTACGGTAAGTTGACCCGCCGTGTGGTATCCGTTTGAATAGAAAAGACCACCGTCTTTATATCGAAGTGTCGTAAAAGGCGACTAAAGTAAGGTGACACGCTGTGTGATATCCGATTCAGTAGAATAGGCCACCCTCATTCGTGCTGAGGTGTCGTAAAATACGACTAAGGTAAGTTGACGTCAGGCCTTCGGCCGGTCGTAAATACATAACAAAATTCAAATGGATACCACACGGCGGGTCAAGTTACCTTAGAAGCCTTTTACGACATTTCGGTAAGAAATAGGGGTGGTCTATTCTACTCAGCCGGATACCACACGACGGTTTTATTGTTGCTATTGGATGATTTTTAGAAACTTAGACTTAATCAAAAACGTCTCGTTAGATTGTCTTCCATAGATTGAAGATACAAACTAAACCAAGTTTCCCCCTTCCAATGTTATGATAGCATTAAAAAAAAAATATGCAAGCAACAAAAAAATATCGATATAATATTCGAACCTTGCCCATCACTTTAATAGACAACGAGAAAAACGTTACAAAAAGTTCGGCGAAGTGAAATTCCAACCAATTAATTCGCCAAAACGTTGAAAAATTTTCACGATGAAAAACGGAAGGACTTGTTTCTTTTTTACGTACTGTTGATGACAAGTGCTCTGCGGGAAAATTAGTTTATTTTAACTGGTTTTAAATTGGTATGAAACGGAGATAACTGCGAGTCAGGAAACGTAATATTAAAAGATATCGTTCCTAACTACATTTCAAATTGAAAAAAAATATTCAATTGAACTGTTTTCGGTACTTTTGAATTGTCAAATGTTTTGAAAGCAGGTACCTTTTTTATACAGGATAAAACCCCTTATGGGTACCGCCGCCGACGGGGACAGGCGGTGGTTTAGTCGGACTCGCACCGACTAAAACGATCTGTGTGCTCCACCACGCTGCCGATGGCAAGGACAGGGTATCATTGTACACATTGCCCCCATCCCCGCCGACAGCAGCTAATCCCAGAGACTCCACCTCCGACTTCTCAAAGTCCTGCACCAAATGCACCGACCGCCTCGGGTATCTGTAAGCCAGGCGTCCGATATGACCGTATTTGCTCCAACGGAGAAGAACCAGCAAGAAACTCGGCGGATAATCTTTTCAACAAAAAATAATTACAATTTGACTGATGGTTACAAGTTAATCGTTGTAGCCTGGTGCTTAGCTGATTCCAGTCAAATCACATCCAAATAATCTTTATTCAAATAAGCTCTTTCAAGCCCTTTTGAATCGTCAAGGATCAATATGATTGATGAAGCTACAACTGGTTCGGAATGTTGCTCTCACCGAGAAGAACCAGAAAGAAAATCGGCGGTGGCATGAAGCTAAAAGGATTTTCAAATTCAGGCATTTTATCATCCATCATTCACATATAAAAAATAAAGTAAAGTAGCGGCCTATTACTCTCCCACTGCTGGGAACAGGCCTCTTCTCTCCGTTTTGGAAGAGAAGTATTGGAGCTAAGCCACGCTGCTCCAATGCGGATTGCTAGGTTACACATATCTCCAGAATTCTCTAGAAATATGATTTTCTCACGATTCACCTTCACCGAAAAGCGTGTGATAAATTGCAATAATCAATTAGACACATAAGTTTTAACAGAAAAAGTCATTGTTGCCTGCCCTGGTTCAAACCCATGACCTACTCGAAAGAGTCGCACGGTGTTACCGCTGGGATATCACAGCTTTTTTTCACATATATTGCAAGTTAAATAAAAGCTTTTAAAAGATCCAGTTACTCACTTTCAAAGAAAGTCTTGGCTTAATAATTCTTGTATACCTCTTTTCTCAAAATAATTTCAAATTAACTTCCGCGTCACACAGAGAGATCGCCCTCTGAAGTTATGAGGGAAGGTGTTAAATTAACTCTTAACTTCAAACGAGATGAAGTAAATTGAGTTGGCTCCACTCGAAATGTCTTTTATTTTTGCCATAAAAGATTATCTTGACTGCTGGTTTATTTGGAGACACCTTTTTCAAAGGCAATAATATAACTGCCACCTTGTATAAGATTCTATAATAAAATTTCGCAATCAATGTTATCTTTGCCATTACAGCAGTTTAAAAACACTATTAAAGAGAAGCTGATACAAAAAGCCTAATATACTGTTGAGGATTATTTAGACGATAAGAATGCGTGGATATAGCTATTGTCCGACCCTGTACAAGATAGTAATGACTTAATGTAACTAGTTATAAGTATTATGTTGAAAAGAGCAACCGGCGAGTTTCTTGCTGGCTCTTCTCGGTAGGAACAGCTTTCCGAACCAGCAGTAGAGTTGACGATTCAAAAGCACTTGTTTACAAGTTTACTTGAATAAACAATTTTGAATTTGAATTTGTAAGAGTAATAATATTCATCATCCTCCTGCCCTTATCCCATTCTAACGTTATAAACATGTTGTCACATTTGGCTACGTATTTTACGACTGGCCGCTTGCCTGACGTCAAATTACCTTACTCGCCTTTTACGACGACTCTGTAAGAAATGAGAGTGGTCTATTCTACTCAACCGGATACCATACGGCGGAAAACATCTAAAATCTGTTGATTAAAAATATTTACCTACATTAATATCTATTTTCTTTGTTTCATGTCGAATCGAGTAGCAGAGGGAAACTGAAGAGGTAAGTCTAATTTTTCAATACCAAAAATTGGGTAGGTAGGGCTGATCCTAGGTTTTTAAGTTTCTCGAGACCGCCAGTTCCCCGAATAAGCTACATTGACTTGATAATTTACAGCAAAAATAGTGTTGTAGTAAATTTCTTTTTAATGCCCAAAAAAAGGGATAAAACGATTTTTTTTTAAATAAAACAGATCGATTTTTCTCTCCCAAAAGCTGAATTGAATCTAAGAAAATGCTTAAATGAAAAAATAAAAATGTCATTAAAAAATGCTAAAATATAAAATTGATTTTTTAGATGTCACACGTAATACTGCTACAGTCGATGGGTAATGGGTGAATCGAAAATGTGCATAACCTGTGATTGAATTCCATATTTACTTGACGCCTTCTTTTTTTTTCTTTTTTTAAATATTGTTAGAAATTAAGTCTGAATTTAATTTTAAATTAATAATAAAAATAAACGAATGCGTTTGAGAAACACGTCGGGCACCTTACTGTGCACCAACATATTTCACTACAAAATCCAACTACAGAATGATTCTACCACCAGTTCGGAACACTGATCCACTTGAGCAGAACTGGCAACAAACTCAGTGGTCACTCTTATAACGAATAGCGATTATTTGAGGTTAGATTCTAATAACACGAAATACAAAGAGGTCTCCTAAACACGTCTACCTCCTATGAATGTCGCACGCCAAAAAACAAAGAATGACGTCAGCTATTGTCTTATATAGGCTGTCACAGCTTAGAGATCTGGACTACTATAAAAATCCTCCTTATTTCTTAAAAAAAATTACAATTAAACAGCTAAATTGTATTAAATTAAATTGTAAACTCATGAATTCCCTTTATAATTTTACATTTAAAACAATTAAAATTAAAAGTTCAATAAAGACAACATAACATAAACATACAGTTTAAACCATGGCTCTTATATCCTATGCATAGTTAATTAATATACATCTGCAATGCAAATACTTGGAAACACTTAAACTTTGAGATGTAAAATTTGCTGGAAACGTCTTAGGAGCGCTTAACAGTTTGTATATTGAAAATTTATAATATTAGCGCCGTTTTGTTATATATTATTATATTCCTTCTGCCTTATCCCACTACCGGCCGCCTGCCTGACGTCAACTTACCTTAGTCGTATTCTACGAAACCTCGGTAACAAATGAGGGTGGTACTATTCTATTCAGCCGGAAACCACACGGCGTTACAAATACATTATTGATATATTTATTTTTAAAAAGTGACCGCCGAGTTTCTTGCTGGTTCTTCTCGGTAAGAGCACCTTTCCGAACCAGTCGTAGCTTCATTGTAATTTGACGATTCAAAAGTGTTCGTAAAAGCCAATTTGAATAAAGAATTATTTAAATTTGAATTTAGTACATACATGAATATACTTATACATAAACACAACCTGTCTCAAGCGCACAACGTCAGTAACACAGGAGCCGCGGGTGAAAGTGGACATGTGGTGGCGTAGTGCTTGCTAAATAAAATATACCGAATAATAGAGAGTATTTTCACACTTACATATTAGTGTAGATATAGTTAGTATACAGAGTGGTACCGACGATACGACATTAAATATTTTCACTGCTCACTTGGAAGTAATACATTACTTTGGTATAATTCAATGTAATTAAATATAGAATTTAAGAAAAATATATTGTAACAAACTAAATACGTTTAAATTACGAAACACGCTCAATCATTAGGGTTCACTCACCTTGTAGTGCGCGCGTGCGGCGCTCGGTGTTGATATGACGATCGCCGCGAATATCAAACGAACCGGTGAAATACAAAGGTCGCGGCGCGGTGACCGCAAGGCCAAGTCCAAGGCCATTTTTACATTTTTGATACAGAGGAGTATAATATTGTTTATAGGGTTTATTCTTGTATGGCATGCTGCCATCGGTCATTGATCCATATACATCATGAAGTTTAATTTCAAAATGAAAAATAATATCTTGTGGCTAAAGTGCTTCATTGAATTAACTGATTTTTTTTATGTAGGCTGCTAATTTGCGTAGCTATCTAGGATTAAAATTAATGTCGTATCGTCGGTACCACTCTGTATATATATTTTTTGTTTTACCAATGTCTCTTCCATATACTATATATGACGTTATAAACTCAGTAAAGTCCTGACAGTCAGAGATTGTTGAAGACCCCCCCGGGGTGCGTACAATTAAAATTTCGCAGTAACAACTCACCCTTTGCCGTCTAAATCGTAACTTTTAAACTGTTTTATGCGTTTGCAGCAGTAATTAAGCTCTGGAGGCTTTAGTGTATATTAGATTAAAAGCTCGAGTTTTTGAAATTATGAGAGCTTAGATAAATTTAAAATATTCTTTGCTGAAATCAACTTGTAAGCCTTTGAATCGTTAATTCTACTGCTGATTCGGAAAATTCCGATCCAAACAAGAGCCACGAAGGTTGCTATTTTAAAAATATAAATCTTACACCTAGTTATATTTCATCCTTGCTATTTCGTACAAAATCGAAGAGTAAAAATCCACGAATTCTTATCATTTATTTATTCCTCAATAGTACAAGGGCTGTATCAAAAGGATGTTCCTTTTAATAGTTATTTTAAACCGTTGTAATAGAGTAGCTGAATTTTTTAAGCAATATTAAAAAGTTGGCCGTGGTATCTTTAAATAGATGTACGCCATCGCCGACTTTTCTGTTGAGCAGAACGACAAATAATCCCACCACTTTATATTTCATCTAATTTGCACAGTATTTTAAAAAAAACCCTTTCAAATCACTATGCCAAATGTAAAAAACACATGAAAATCTGTTCAGTATTTATTAAGTTCATAAAATACAAACACAAGAACGCGGCGACACTTAAAAAAATTCAATGACTATCCTAACGACTGCGCCACTTTAATATTATGAAAATACACCAAATCCATTTCCAACATTTTTGAATTTGCTTGACAGTTTACTTACTTGCCATAATCTTCTATTCAATCGATAGACGTCTAATGCTGGACAAAATTATCTTCAATATTTTCTATATTATGGGATACTGCAAACCTTCGTGAACTCTTTTTTCAGCAGCCTTTAAGTTTTTCTTATGGATTACAACCGTTAACTTAAAAATATGATATAGTTGCTATATTCTATTCCAGAGTGACAAGACGTTCGAGACCAAATCGAATCTGACAATAGAAGCTACTAGATACGAGAATGGAAGGAAGTTCATCTGCAAGGCCATCAATAAAGTCATGTTGGAGACCAACGACCACCCAATCCACGCCACGAGGGAGCTTGAAGTTTGGTGTAAGTATTGCATCCAAAACATGACATGTTTGTTATATATATATATAGTATTTATGTATTTTGTTTGGTTTATTCTTTGCTATGTTGTTACTGACGTTGGGACGATTGGGGATTAGGATTAGGATTAGTTTTAGTTCGCTGCTACTGAAAATCAGTGTTGGGCTTTCCAGCTCAACAATCGCTGAGTAGCTACCATTTTATAGCATTGCACTGCTATTATCTGTATGTGTCAACTGTTTGCTTGTTGTATACTTCACTGTATGTTCACTGTTAGAATAGTAGTGCAATTATATAAATAAAGATGTTCTTATTCTTATTCTTATAACTATATTGGAAGTAAGGGGTCCATTCTTCTCCAACCCAGTAGAATTAGCAATTCATTTTTTTTAATGTTACTAGCAATTTGGGTTACAATTTATTAGTAAACTTGTTAACCCCTCTAGCTAAGTTAAAATGCTTGTTCTTGTGGAATGGGTTCACGTCGGTAGTAGTCGGTGGCCGGGATTCGAACCCACGACCCCTCGATCGCAAGTCCGTTACTTTAACCATTCCGCTACCGCCGCTTTTTATTTGTTTGTCTAAACGTTCAGTTCATTTCATCCTATATGGAGTTTTAGTTACCATCTGAAAGTTATAGTAAACTTCCAATCTGTAAATAATAAAAAACTAGATTATGTCATTTGAATCAATTTATCATATAGTAGCGTTTACCCGCAACTTCGTATGTGCGTACTTTTGTCGCGTGATATGTTGATAATAGATGGCGCTTTTAAATGACATCTTATTCCTGTAGAATTAACAAGATTTCTATAGTCTATATGTTACTCCGGTGTATAATTCTGCCATATTTCATCGATATGGGTTCAGCGGATTCGCCGCAAAGAGTAACAAACATAAATCCATACTCAAAAACTACGCATTTATAATATTAGTTGGTAATCGTTGATAGATTGCAAAATTTTTGTGTACATAATGAACATTGATTTATTGATGTTGCTAATATCTCAACAATTTTTTTATGGTTTCCAGATCCACCAATAGTACACGTTGGTCCACCGAATATCACAGTTGTTGAAGGCTCCAAGATTCTCCTCAAGAGTGAATATGAGAGCAATCCGTCGGCCCTTAACGAAGTTATATGGTAAGTGATATTTATACTGTTAGTTGTATGTGCGACTTCTTTTGCTCCAAGTGGAGAGTTAAATTGTCTTCAATATTTTAATATATTGACTAGACCGTAGGCGTAGGTGGCAGTGACCCTGCCATCAGTAGGAGGTTTCGCAGGTTCAATAAACAAGTTCAATAATCAATAACTTTCTATACCTAAACAATTTGTTGGTTCTTCGAGTCGAGGTGTATATTTTTATTATATTTGTATTTATTCACCAGTTGTCTGTCACCCATAACACAAGTATTAAGTATAATTCTAGCCGTGTGGTATCCGGCTGAGTGCAATAGACCACCCTGATTTCTTACCGAGGTGTCGTAAAAGGTGACTAAGGTAAGTCGGCCCGCTGCGTTGTATCCTATTGAGTAGAATAGACCACCCTCTTCCTTACTGAGCTGTCGTAAAATACGACTAAGGTAAGTTGACGTCAGGCAAACGTGACATGTTTATAGCATGCTGTGCCGACCCCACTTAAAGTGGGATAAGGGAAGGATGATGATTACAAATATTTTCTTTTATCGCGGATTACATCCAATAATAATTTCAAAACTTTTGAATGCGAAGTATTATGAAGAGGAACACAATCTAATTTCTCTAATATGTTAAATTATTCCTTAAGCTATATGGCTAGTGATATATTCCAAATGTAATGCGCTTAAACGTGTATCCGAATAAAGTATCCTATTTCACGCTCCGTTAAAATGATATTTTCTTTTGGGTTCCGTCTTAATTTCCGCATTCTAAGCATAGATTTATTATAGTAGATTAGGAAACTTAATTTTTTACTGAAACTGTTACTATCCTGCTGGGAATAAGACTTTATTGAATAAAAAAGAGAATTGATAAAAAAGCCTGGATTTGAAAATTCTTTCAGCTTCATACAGGACTGCGGTTTCATTATGTAAAATTCAAAATGTTTAAAAGATTGAGCGCCGAGTTTCTTTCTGGTTCTTCTCGTTAAGAGCAACATTCCGAACCAGTTGTAGCTTCATTAATCATATTGATCCTTGACGATTGAAAAGTGCTTGTAAGAGCTTATTTGAATAAAGATTATTTTAATTTTATTTGATTTGAAAAGAAAGGTTGGAGCTAAGACCTACCACGCTGCTCCACTGCGGATGGGTAGGTTACACATATCCCCAGAACTTTCTAGAGATATCCAGGTTTCCTCATGATATTTTCCTTCAGAGAAAAGCGTGTGATTAATGCACATATCAAAGCAAATGTGTTTTAATAGAAAATTCATTGCTGCCTACCCCTAGAGCATCGTACGATCTCACGTTGGACTATCACAATTGTTTTTATATCAGAAAAAGGGGAAACTATGATTTTTTTCATTATCAATATATACATTAGATACGAGTTCAGGAGAGGCAAGATACATTAAAAAATAGAAACTAAATGCTATATTAATTAAACAACATGTACAACAATAAATAACATCAAGGTTCAGGTGGTAAAAGCAAAAGAAATATATAAATAGAAAAAAGCAAAAACTAGTGATATTAACACATATTATATGATGGAAAAGGAGGGAAATATTGCGTAAATAACTAGACCATAAAGAACTTATGTTTACCTTAAGTTAGTCTGACGATACGAAGGCGTTTCCTGTTAAAAAGCGTTCAAGCGACATAAAATTCTGTTGTATTAAAAGGTGTCATGTTTTACGCACCGTCGACTTTTTATCTTATCTTTGTGTACGGAACCAACATAACAATTTTACTCTCACCCACATTTATAACGTCAAGCGAAGCTCCCATCGTATTACTCAAGATAATGTTACATCCGAAACACATAAAACTAGAGTATATTAAAAATCAAATTCTATGAATATGAACGCAGAATTGCATAAGTGCTATCATGTTATGCCCGAATTACTTAAATTCTTTAAAAACTAAGATTGACCAGCAAGAAATTATTTCTTTGGTTTATATGGAGCCATGATCGTCACTCCATTCAAAAATTCAAAACTCAATTTTTTTTTTATTCAAATAAACTTGAAAACAAGAACTTTTGAATCGTCATATCTACTGCTGGTTCGGAAAGCTGTTCCTACCGAGAATAGCCAGCAAGAAACTCGGTGGTTGTTCTTTTACAAATATAATTCTTATGACTAGTTAAATTTAGTTACTACTGTCTTGTACAGGGTCAAAGAGTAGCTATATCCACACATTCTTATCATCTAAGTAATCTTCAATAGTGTAGTAGGCTTTCTGTATTAGCCTTTTATTAATAGTGTTTTTTGTTGTAATGGCAAATTGCTATAATGGCAAAGCTAAAATTGATTGCGGAATTTTATTAAAGAATTTTATACCCAAACCCACTAATGAGTTACGTACTTTTGCAAGACGCAAAGCAGGAGCTGCATGCTTATATTGGTTCCTACTTTATCTATTATATTCATTGCCAATCTTTTTATGATTATGTATATTCTTATGCACTAAAATTAAATTACTAAAAATATACTGCTAAGCCAATGTAAGAATACTTATTTCTTTAAACGTCTCTTGCAGGAAATCACGCGGATATATATAATGTTAAATGCACACATACTCTAGGAACCAACAAATTGTATTCAGAAAATGTTAACCATCGGTGAAAATTGAACCCGTGCTTAATTGTCCAATGATAAGTCCACTTCACTACTCACAGCCCAACCCAGCTCTGCGAACCTCTAGTATTAAATAACGTCTTCCCCTTTCAGGTACCGTGATGGCAAACGTGTCAACGTTAACAGCAGCAACTACCAGGGTGGTACCCCGGACCAACACGCGTTGATCATCCTGGATGCCAGTGGCGAGGATATGGGCAACTATACGGTGTTGATGGGGAACACCGTTGGAAATGGTACCACCAATGAAACCATCAGTGTCAACGTGCTCTGTAAGTGACGGATTTGTCTACATCAACATACTCGTTTATCAGAAACATGGTTTTGGTTCCATGTATAATGGTTTTAAAGCTTTCAACTTGTTCTTAAAGTCCTATATATCTTAGGTATATCTGGGAACTGATTTTCCAGATCTATTAGAAAAAAATCACTTAAATACAACATCAAAACTGTATAGACATTCAAAATTATATCAAACATACGCTACATATATGTATATAGGTCGGCAAATTGTACCTCATCAATAAAGCCACCTTGATTCTACAAAAAATAAGATAAAATTAAAGAAGATATATTAAGTAACAGCGTCCGTTGTTTTAAACAAACTACAATTCATATACTAATATTATAAGAACAGACAAACTTTCTCATTTGTAATGTTAATATGGATTGCTCTCAAATAATCTCATTATTGTACCTCTATTGCAGTCAAGCCTCAGGTCCGGTTGACAATGAATTCGGAAACACCAGTCCTCGAGAAGGACCATAAAAACGTGACCCTCACTTGCGAAGTGGTCTCCGGAAACCCGTCCATACTCGACGAGGTCATCTGGTACCTGGACGGAGAGATATTGAAGCAGCTACCAGAATGCAACGGCACTGATGGTAAGAAATTCATTAATAGCTTTAAACCTGGCCTACTTATAAAAGTTAATGAGATCATAGCTTCCTAAATCTTTGATTCTATTAAAAGCATGTATATATCAAACAAAAATTGGTGTACATAAAGTTATATGACAATTCATTCTATCTTTGTTTCTATTAGTTATTCTATCTCGGCCTGTTTTCATTAGATATGCATTTACTATTCCTACTTTTGTTAGAGTTGAACTTTCTATTCCTGCTTTAATTAATTTTACACTTTCTATGGTCTTTTCTGCTTGAGTTATTGTAACTTGGACTTAAACTTTATTTTCCTACTTTTGTTAATGTTAGACTTTCTATCGTTTTTTCTGCTTGAGTTATCGTAACTTGGACTAACCCTGCTTCTGTTATACTTAGATTTACTATCCCTAATTCTGTTAAAGTTATTGTTTCTAACTTTCCTTCTGTCATGGTTCGATTACTATCCCTGATTCTGTTAGAGGTCGGACTGTCTATTCATGCTTCTGTTAGAGTAAGACTTTCTATTCCTACTTTTGTTAGATTTAAACTTTAGCCTAGCTTCTGTTATAGTTAGATATTCTATCCTTGCTTCTGTTATAGTTAAACTTTCTATCTTTGCTTCTGATATAGTTATACTTTCTATTTTATATATTCTATGTTAAGTATAACTGTAATGTTTATTATAGACAACCTATGTAACGAGGTGGACCCCTCGATGCTACTCCTTCAGGACACCACGAAGAGTTTTCACGGTAACTACTCCTGCAAAGGCAAGAACTACGCCGGTTGGGGTAACGAAAGCGAGAAAACAGAGCTTATAGTTAACTGTAAGTGGTAATTAATCTTTTATAGGATAGGGTCGGTCTGTCGAAAGCTGATGTCAGTTCCGCCCATATTTAGGAACTTTTTCATGTTATAGACCGATTAAACGATGAAGATTTTAATTTTGTTGTTGATGATTACAATTTATTTATTGATCTCCTCCTATAGATGCACCTGGTCCAGCTAAACTGACGTACTCTCCGTGGCGGGTCATTAAAGGGAAGTCTCTGGTGCTTAGCTGCAGTATACAAGAGAAGGGTCGACCTGAAACTCATAGGTATATCTTATTTTTCACAAGCTTCTTACAAACAGCGTTCTCGTTGGTTGATATGCTAAAAATCTTTTCACGTTTGTAGAAGAAAAACTTCTTTCATTTTATTGTTATTTGATATACGCGATTTCAGTTTTCTAACGTCGATCAGTCATGGCTTCTCGCCGCTCTCCCAATTGCATCACGACTTAAAAATGAATCGGCAAAGGGATATAAAATGTACTTTCGTTAATGTAAATGTTTTGTATCCCTTGTCGACCTTAATTATACTAATAGGATAGAATAATTCACTTTATTAAAAACATCGTGATAAAACCTACCTATCTTTAAAGAATTCTTTGTATATGTGTAATCTATCTATTGGACTTGTGTGAAAAGTCTAAATTCCAATCCTCCTCTCCAAGACGAAAAGAGGTCTTTACCCAGCACTAAGGACATTCAAATTCGTAAGGTTCAATACATAAAATAAAAATAATATGTCAAGATATTGACAAAGGTTTTTTATAGTAAGATAAATATAAAAGAATGTGGACGATATCGCAAAAAAAGGAATAATTTCAATTTGGGACTAGAAAAGGAATTAAATGCTTGAGAAAGATAGTTGGATCGAGCAAAATCTAATCTAATTTGAGTTTGAAAATGAGTTTTATTTTCTAATCGGGTCCTAATGCTAGATTTCCTTACACTTAAAAACTGTTTTGTGTTTCTGGTTTCTCTGAGTAAACTGCAAACATACTAACAAAGCCGCTCCTCCAACCGTTTAAGCAAGCGTGCAAGTCAACCATTCATTCTAACAAACTTTTTCAGATTCCGCTGGTACCGTGGGAATCGGTTGATAAGCGACATCGTCTCCCAAAATTGGACCATAGATCCCGTAACTCTGGACCACCGGACCAACTTCTCTTGTCGAGGCAACAACTCTGGGGGCGAGGGGGAAGAGGCAACTGTCAATATCGATGTTTTGGGTATGATTATATACGCAAAATTTTTAAGTGACCTAATTTGGTAAATAATCAGCTAATTTTGTAATGAATCCTAATTTTGAAATTAAATCCTGAAATGTATGCTGTCATCATCATCCTCCTGCCCTTATCCCACTCTAAGTGGGGTCGGCACAACATGTTATAAACATGCTGTCACATGATTTGGCTGCGTTTTTACGATCGGCCGCCTGCCTGACGTCAATTTACCTTAGTCGTATTTACGACACCTCGATAAGACAGAGGTCTGTTCTACTGAACGGATACACACGGTGGGTCAACTTACCTTAGTCATAACCTCGGTAAGAAGTGAGGGTGGTTCTATTCTATTCAGCCGGATACCACACGGCTTCCTAAAATGCATGCTGTCATTGCATTAAATTAAAAATTCCGTAGAATATTTGGCAATTTAGTTATGACTAATAATATGAATTAGATTTCTCATTCGTAATTGTTTTTTGGTTCACAGCGCCACCAAGCTTCAAGTATGCAATGAATCATTACAGCGGTGCGCTGTACAAATCACAGGTAACTAACGACAGCTGAATAAGATTATTTGCGGAGTATACTTCTTTCTGTTAATCACCAACTCTACTAAGTCGTGCAGCGTCCAGAAATCAACAAAATCCCTTATTCAAATGTCTTTATTCAAAATCCTTCAGCCCTTGTAGAATAAAGCCTTGAGGCCTTGGCCACTACTTCCGCTAATCGATGTATCGAAGACAACAGATGTATAGGCCACCTCGAGGACCTTCAGCAAATGAGCGTCCGATTCTGATTCACTACAACCTTTTCCTTATACTTAATTAATATATATAAAAGAGAAAATATTTATGTATGTTCCTTAGAGACTGAAACATTTGGACCAATTTGAATGAAATGTGGACCAATTTGAATGAAATGTTGAGTTAATTTTTAGCTACAATCAGTGGGTAATTTAAAGTTGTAGATCAGATCCAAGGAGATGAAACCAGACTGGGCCACAGCAATACGTGGTTGGACCGCTATTTCTATCAAAAAGATGATTTCTTGCAGAATATATCGCTTTCCTGCACGGTGGAGTGCGCGCCGCTGTGCAGCGTGGACTGGTTGAAGGACGGTCAAGTGATAGACCCTGCGAAGACCGACAAATACTACGTGGTGGAGAGGAAGATCGAGCCACAAGTGAATAGGAACGACTTCGAAGCTACTGAATCTACTTTGGTAAGTGCCAAACAGAAATATTTTTCAACATAGAATGTTCAAAGAACAGCCGTCTGAAATGACTAAATACAACCCAAGAGCAAATTACGATTCCAAATTGGGATATATACACAGGTTCTTCGCCGGTATAGATGAAACCCTAGTTTTCAACGTCGGTCGGGGCTTCTGGCCGAATACGTAATGACTAGACCTAGCCGCCTGTTCTACACTACACATCGCTCTAACCCATGGTTCGGGCTCACATGAGGCACTCTTAGGACAGTGTTGCTTGACGCTGTTAGTAGTAGTACTTCAGTCTTTCTGTTCTAGCGCTTGTTTGAAAGTTTGATAAAAGATTCAATGTAATCGATAACTATCGCTTATAGTTAAACTCGATTATCGGGTGGGGAGGTGAGTCAGAATAATTCTATTTTTATAAAAAGGGAATAATCCGGAATAATCCTTTATCCTTTAACATTCTTTTTATTATACCTAACCCTTTATGTGAAAAATACTTAATTCCTGTATGTCGGACTCGCACCGACTAAAATAACCTGAGTGCTCTACCAAGCTGCTTGTGGCGGAGACAGGGTAACGCTCAACACATTACCAACATTACCAACCACATTACCATACCTCACCACATTACCAACTCTGAACGCATAATACGACGCGTCTGGGTCGGGTGGGTCTTTTAAATGTGGCCCTTCCCTCCACTAGACGATGCATCGATCGCGTCGGGAACCTTTTTAGATGGATGTCCGATATACATAACATGCCACAGCTCTCTGCCCGAAAGGTTTTCTAATATTTTAATCGTATTTTGTAATGGATCATCATTGAACTCTTACATAACCTTTCCTCCAGCACTGGAACATGTCCGCGTGGCCTGGCGGAGTGCTGTCGCGTGGAGACTCAGTGCGGTACACGTGCCGTTCGTCCGCCAACGCCGCCGGGCCCGCTGTCAACAGCACTACCACTTTCGCCGTTGAGTGTATGTATAAATAAATAAATAAATAAATATAAAAAAAATATATGGGACAATTACACACACGGTCGTCCGTCCCCAAAGTAAGTAACTTAATGCTTGTGTTATGGGCAGACAACTGGTGAATATATACTTATATATTTTTAAATACATACTTAAGTACAAATATACACCCAGGCTCAAAGACCAACAAATTCATTTTATAGAAAATGTTGGCCCTCGGCGGGAATCAAGCCCGCGACCCGCGTAGCTGAAGGCAGGGTCACTACCCACTGCTCCAACGGGCCAGTCAAACATAAACATACATCTTCTATACATGTACTTAGTGTATTGGTCAATTTCAAAATCAAATTAATTTAAAGTACACTCAGCATAATTTAACCGTACGTACAAACGACCTCCAATCAAGACACCTGTGTCTGATGGACTAAGCTTTACCGTTTTTTCTACTCTGCTCTTTACCATGTATGTGTTGCAACATTCAAAATATTCTTTAATCGAGCAAAATTGTATAGCAACACTTTTTAATCATCAACTCTACTGCTGGTTAGAATGATGATAGTAAACACCGCTTTCTGATTAAGCATCCCTTTTATTTATTTATTTGGACAGCCAGTTGTTGTTACATATAAAACTTACATATAATAAAAATAAAAACAACAAAAAATATTTAACATGTACAACATATGAAGGCGTCACATGCACCAAAAAATTATTAAACAATGAAAATTAAAAAAAACTTTTTTTACATAAAATCTTAAGCATGTGATTAATATTATAGGTAGAAAAAAACAATAATATTTACTGTGAACGAAACCAGTAACCAAAAAATTAAATTAAATTAAATTCTAAGAAAATATCAAATGCATTTAGTTAATCGCCTCTTAACAATCTTACTGTCTATTTTTTAATTTTTGTAAAGTGTCATCAAAAATATCAACTTCACCGCAGATGGAATTAAATAATTTAGGCAACCTAGACATGGGCGAAAACTGTTTTAAATTGGTTTTAGCAAAAGGCTGGTAAAGTAACGTTGTTGGAAGTCTCGGCACGCGGCGAGGAACATGGAACTTAATACATTGTAAATTGTACATCCCTTTAACAGTTTGTTATAAATTGCTGCAATGGCAAAGTTAAAATTGATTGTGGAATTTTATTATACAATCTTATGCCCAAACCCACAAACGACTTTTGGTTTGTTTAATGATGCTTATCATTTAAGTAATCCTCAATAGTATAGTAGGCTTTCTGTATCAGCCTCTTTGTAACAGTGTTTTTAAACTGCTGTAATGGCAAATCTAAAATTTATTGCAGAATTATAAAATCTTATACCCAAACCCACAAACGACTTACGTACTTTTGCCGCAAAGCCGCAAAGTAATATCGGTTCCTTCTTTGTCTATACATCATCTATTATTTTATTATTCTTTACATTTAGAGGAACAAAAATTAAATAGCATTTACTAAATAAATATACTATTTTCAGATGAACCGGAAAACATTACGGTGATGCCACGTGTGGTGTCCGTTATTGAGAACGAGATTCCAGCCAAAGTCGTGTGTCACGCTGAGTAAGTTATATACTCATATCTCATTAAAACAGCCTGCCAATGCCACTGCTGGGGTTGGACGCCACCACGCTCCAATGCGGATTGGAAGGTTACACATATCCCCAGAATTGTATAGAGATATGAAGGTTTCCTCACGATTTTTTCCTTTACAGAAAAGCGTGCAATTATCAATTAGACATAAGTCTTAACAGAAAAAACCCTTGTTTCCAGGAGTTTCAGCACTTGATGCTATCGAAACCGCTATCACAGCTTTATATTATAAGGCATCAAGGTTCATTGCCTGGCTAATATAACCTTCGAAGCAGGAAATGGAACTGGGAGGTACAATAGGATCTCACCGGAGGGATCTCTAGATAGGTTTTGACAATATCCAGCAGCATTCAATTCTTGCCCCATCAGTAATTCGCTAGTTAAGAAATCAACCTATGCAAGATCAATATAAGAATTATTAAAAAATGTTCATTTATAGTAGTGATGCCGTGTGGTATCCGGCTGAGCAGAATAGACCTTCATTTCTTACCGAGGTGTCGTAAAAGGCGATTAAGTAAGTTGACGTCAGGCAAGCGGCCAGTTGTAAAAAAATAGCCAAATCATGTAAGAACATGTTAAACATGTTGTGTCGACTCCATTCAGAATGGAATATGGACAATGATAATTTACAGTAATATTTTATAGTCACGTATAAAGTAAAGCAAAAATTGGATAGTACCTACTTAAAGATATCATCAGAAGAATGAGATACCATGTGATTGTTTCTTATTTGTTAAAATTCTACAGAATTTACTGAGTGTTCGTGTATTAACGTGTACAATTACACATGTAATTAAATAAATAAATAAATAAATATATGGGACACTTACACACATGGTCGTCCGTCCCCAAAGTAAGTAACTAAATACTTGTGTTATGGACATACAACTGGTGATTATATACTTATATAATTTTAAATACATACTTAAATACAAATATACATCCAGGCTCAAAGGCCAACAAATTCATTTATAGATTATGTTGGCCCTCGCCGGGAATCGAACCCGCGACCCGCGGAACTGAAGGCAGGGTCACTACCCACTACGCCAATGGGCCAGTCAAGTTGGTCTCTGACTAAACATATTTGGTCTACAGAGGTTTCCCGAAGCCGAGTTACTCGTGGAAAAGAGAGCACTCGTCGAAAAGCGCGGCAAGAGAACACAGCAACAGTTCTCTTGTACTCTCTTCTTCTAATACTCTTCTACTGGGACCTGCGGCAAGGAAGGACGGCGGGAACTATGTCTGCGAAGCGTACAACAGACACGGCGCGATACACACCAACGTGTTTCTAGACGTCATGTGTAAGTCGAAACTAACCTTTAGCAGTCCACGAGCGAGCATTTCGCAAAGGGTCTAGTAATCACAAGACAAAAATTATTGAAGGATAAATTAATACAATTAATTTAAGTTGGCCTAAAAGTTGTCCAAAATGGCCTTAATTAAACCTGGTTAACCGAGCCTTTCTCGGTATTTTTTTACAATATATATATATATATATATATATATATTATATATTCAAGATTAACTCATTTAAATATTAAGGATTATAATACATGTTTCAGTTATACCAGAGTGTGGCATCAAGCAGGTGGAATTAGATGGCCAACCTCATCTCCTCTGCACGGCGAACGCTAATCCATCTGAGGTAAGTTATTAAACTAACAAGAAAAACTTAATAATATTTTAAGTAACCAACTAAATCTGCCAGCGGATTTGCCCGCGTGGCAGTGTGTGACAAAATTTTTCCCGAATTGAAATTTCGAACATTAAAGTCGTTATTGTGACTTAACTATGGGAGATAGAGACATGCTGTCGCGGACTTTTTTGTAGTATTTTTGTAGATCTTCAATACTTTAGTACGTTATTTTAGTGTGTCTCTGCTGGTTTACACGTCGCACGCGAGTAAAGCGCTCAGAAGTTGAGTTTTTTTTATAATAGCGCAACCTCTTCGCGATTCTTCACTTTCCTTCTTTCTTAACTTTCCGAACCAGCAGTAGAGTTGACGATTCAAAGCACTTGTTTACAAGTTTATTTGAATAAAGAATATTTTGAATTTGAATTTGAATTTCCAGGTGAATTTCACTTGGAAGCTTAAGAACGACAACGATAGTCTGACGACAGAGAAAATTTGGCAAGATGGTGCCCAAAGCTACCTCAAACTAAGTTCGAGCGTCGATGTCTATAGGACCTATCTCTGTTACGCGAACAACAGTGTTGGAAAGTCAATTGAATGTGAAAGAGACGTGATGGGTAAGACAATTTTAATCATCATCCTGCCCTTATCCCACTCTAAGTGGGGTCGGCGCAACATGTTATGAAAATGTCCTCACAAAATTTGGCTACATATTTTATGACTGGCCGCCTGCCTGACGTCAATTTTAACTTAGTCGCCTTTTACGACAAGTAATGAGGGTGGTCTATTCTACTCAGCTGGATAACACACGGCGGGTTGGCTTACATTAGTCGCCTTTAACAAACCTCAGTAAAAAATAAGGGTGGTCTATATTATTCAGCCGTACACCACACGACGGGGCTATTTTTTTTAAATATTATAAAAAAAAATTACGCTACAATTTTTTTTTGGTAATATGCGTTTGTATTTTATTAGGTAAAAGAATCAGATGCGATATATAGTAAATAATCATCTTTTTTGTCTCATAGCTAACCTGGAAAGTTATAGTAAGTGTAAATCGAAAATATAACAAATTTCCTACTCTAAAATCAGCCTTACACTATCTTCTCTAATAATACATACATATGTATATATATATAGTTAATCAAAATTAACTATTTCGTATTCCCATATATTCTTATGTATTGTATTGTGTATATTCAACTAAAGCTCCATATTACAAGTAAGATTTTAATGTCTCTTCAGGTAACAAAGTGTGGTGGCGCGATCGACAAAAGCTGTTGCTGATTGGAGGCATCGCTTTAGCAGTACTAGTCATTACTGTCATCCTGTGCATCATTATCATCTGTATCTGCCGACGGATGAGGGCTAAATCTAAATGTAAGTGAATTACTTATAATAATACTTCCTCTTATGTGTTTTGAAATATTTCCCTTTTATGACCTTCCAATTTTTATTGCTGCCAATTATTTTTGTGTGATTCCTGTAATTAATTTCGATATTTTTATTTCTTTCATTCAAGTCTCTATCTGTATTATCATCCTTAATTCCTTCAAACTCATTCTAAGCGTCATCCATAGATTTTTGAGTAAAAAAAGAAACAGCATAAACCACCCAAAAGCTAACTTTTACTCTTTGTAGCCAAACTTTTTATTTTACATATATACTTGGTGGACATTATAAATATTGGATTCCACAGTTAATTTCAACCTTTTATTGTATTAGCGCAGTGTTTGCATGCAATATACTTTAGTAAAATCAAATAACATGTCGAGTATCATTTTGTCTTCCCCAGCTAATTATTTAAGGGCGTAGATATTCTCCAGTGTATAATTTCCTTAAATAAGTGAATTCCTTTTTTCCTTCTTTAATGGATTATTCCTTATTTTTACTTTCTCTGGAAATTATTGCCGGCCTATTGATTATTAATCTATACCACTTGAAAAACCGGTTCCAACAGTTTTGTTGTATAAATTTTGCTAGGCATAGACAAGTTTCTGTAAAGTTAAAGATTTGTTTCCTAGTTCCTTGCATGCTCTCAAATCGCTCGCTCTATATTCAATGGATGTTAAACTCTCGCTATAGAAGTTTTAACTATTCTGTTATAACCATTCGTGTAGCATAGTCCATTTAGATTAAGTAGTATTTCAAGTAAACCAGACTTAAATTAATCCTCAATTTAATTTGCTCATCTGTAATTATAGAAATTGTTATTAGTTAACCTAATGAAGTTTTAATTGAAATATGGTGATATTTTAATTAGACATATCCTCACATGCGATCATGTTATCACAATTTTTAGCATTATCAACTTTAATGTTGCTAATATTTGTTTTGTTTGTTTGTTTTCGTGTTGCCGCCTTTTTAATATGGACTAATTCAACTTGAACTAACATAAAAAACTACAGACAATAATCCAGTCGAGCTGGAAGAGCGAGAAAAGTAAGTACTTGTGATTTTAAATTAAAATGAATGTCTTAAACCTCAATTAGTATCAAATCCTGAATGGCGTTGAACAAACAATTGACGTTATTTTTTACAATTCAAAATTATTTAATCTTATTATCAACTATTAAGGTATCGATTGTTTGTTTGTTAACTTTCTTATATTTAACTATTTTTAAACTCTTTTTTATTATAAGCATATTATAATTTCTCACATTTTTATTTATATTTATTCGCAAATTTATTTAAATTGTTTAATTTATTCGCCTATCGCATTTCATATTTGAGTCAGTATAATATTTTTATTTATTTAATTATTTTAATAGCTCTATGACTAGTTTGTAGTTATTGTATATCTTTCTTTTTCTATCAATATTTTCAGCTACGCCCTTGGTCCGAGCTGACTCTTGGCATACATTATCAATGCCTCCTTCAAGGTCACCACTAATTGTACCCAAGAGTACTTAAATTAGCCAAGGTCAAGAAAATATCTAAGGTCTTGAATGCTAATTTAACACAATTCATAATTTGGCCGACTTTCATTTTGTGGTCTTAACATATTATTTTGTGATACTGAAATCTACCACTTTTTATAATCGCTTTTGTTTGTTTAGTTCTATTTGATTCAAAATATACAATAGAATATTACTTCAATGAATTGGTAAAATATTGGATTGTGTTAATTTAATTTCGTTTGGGTTTTCGGCTGTAATTTTGCTAAATGCTTGGACCAAAGGCCTTTAGCCATAGAACCAAATAGGGCTTTCTAATTTTCAAATGTTTAAGGCATGATATATTTTTTTTACTCTTAACAGTTTAACACATTTGTTATTTATATTATATTATTTAATTGTTTATTCCTGCGTAGGTTCCTAACCGCTCTAACACCAGATGTTTTGAGACTGACGACTATTAACACTTCAGGTATACATTACTAACCAATTAACGTTCTGTTTATTCTTCCTAGATGGGGAATGCTTTCTTATGTTTTATCGCTGTTTTTGGATATTTTGCATTAAACATTTTAAAAGAATTGCGTATGACTTTCAGTAGGTGAAACTTTTGTAGTAATTAAAAATTGATTGCTCTATTCTCACTGCATGGACATTTTGGAAAGCATTCTTCTAGTTATTGTATATTATTTTGTATAATTATATTTTTGTAGTATATTATGTGTACTTATTAATGTATCGTATGTAATTTCGTATTATATTATGACCAAATTATTTTACTATCCTTTATATATTTTTATGACTATTTAGTTGTTGACTATATTCGGATTTGAAAACTACGAATGCTGTAATGAGCTTATATGACATAAATTTAACAATCATTTATATCAATCGTTTAAGAAATCCTTTTCTATGTTCAATACTTCCAATCAGAATATAACGATAACATTCATTGTATTTATTGTACTTGTATCACCTTAATATAATCATCGTCGAGCCCTAACATTAGTTTGTTTTCATGTTTTTTAAACAGTCCGGATGGTAGCTGTCTAAATGAAGTGTCCATAGCTCAATCAATTATATCGCAAGCTTTACCCGCTTTATCACCTCGCATAAACTTATCATTCAGTCCAAAATCCTCGGATAGAACTAGACTCGTCGACTCACAAAGCTACCCTCACAGTTTAGAAATGATAACGAAAGATAATCCAGCAGCTAATCTACAGACGAGCTTGACGCATTTAAATACAAGCACCAATAATAATGAAGTTAACCAAAGTGATAATACGGCACAAACACCAACACCCAAACCAAAAAATGATTCTGAAAAAGTGCAAACTGTAGTGACACCGAATAAATGGCCTTTAAAACCCGGAGTTTTAGTGCATATTAATTCTAATCACACGCTTAGTCCAAAAAATCAAGCAAAATTACAAAATAGAACTAATAATGATGGCACTGAGGAAAGTAATTTAGGATTACTTGAAAGAACTAGAAATGTTGAAGCAAATAAAATAGCACCAAAGTCTGACTATTCCAAAAAGAATGGGAAGCCAAGAAAGCATACTCAAAAAATGGTTTCGGGAATTTTGAGAAATTTGAGACGTAAAAGCGACTCATCTGACGATGACAGTGGCAAATATAAGAAAATAAATAAATCAAACGAAAAAGCTATATCCTTAGTAAATTTAAATAAATGTCGTGGGCCAAAGAAAAGACTAAGATCATTTTTTCAAAGCGAAACTCCGAATGTGATTGTTACTGAAGGAGGTAGTTAATTTTTTTACAACGCACCATTTCAAAATCTTGTACTTTTGACGTGTGAGATTATATTTAAATTGCATCTACAAACGTTTAAACTTCTCTACAATCCATATTATTGATAAAGTCCTTAAGTTTTATGTTTTTCATCATTTGTTTTCCCTAACTTTTTATTTTTTATTTCCTACAAATATCATCTCATACATAGTTACTTTACACATCACTCTTCAAAAACATAATTAATATCTTTTGATTGCACGTGATTGCACTTTGTTTGACAGTACAAAATAAGAATGTTAATTTTTTAATTTGCATGAAAAGCTTTAATTTTGAAATTTGCTTGTTTTATTTATTTATAGTTTGTTTGGTTTTGGCATGTTTTAGTCGTTTCGTTTAAAAGGCCTGATAGAATAAACACGAGAAATATTAAAGTTGAGACAAGTAAAGAAACAAGAAATACAAGAAAACGAAAAAAACCAGGTGATAGTAAGTACTGCACGTGTTGTTCATGCTTTTCTTATGTAAGGCTTTGCATTAAATAAAATCATTTCTTTCAAAATTTAAATCCTACAATCATAATATGTTACATAAATCACTAGTGATCTTTATTATTTTAATAAACTATTGAAAAACAATTTTCATTTATGACAGGGTTTTATACTTATTACAAGCTAGTTTGATGCTACAATTAAAGACGAATCGATAGAAATTATGTGATGAAGTTGCTTGAATTTGAAAATCCATTCAGCTTCATACAGGACTGTGGTTTAATAATGAAAATTAAGTTTTTCTCGGTAAGAGCAACATTCTGAACCAGTGGTAGCTTTATTAAATCTAATTGATCCTTGACGAATCAAAAAGCAAAAAGCTTACTTAAATAAAGATTATTTTGATTTGAGTATAGTTTAAGGAACAGATGAGCTATTTTTGGCTCTTTTTGATTTTAAAAAGCTTAATAAAGTCAAATTGGATAAGGTTATTTTAAATTTGAGTCTTACATCTCCAGGCCCACCTACGAATGGCGTAGATAATGCAGCGAACGGCACCCTCGGAGCGGAAACCCCAGGCCTCTACGAGAACCTGCCGTTCCATGGCTTGCAACAACCCCCTAATAAGGTAAAGGTTTTAACTACTTATTTATCAGAAAGAAAAAGACAAAGTAATAAAAATTAAAATAATAATAACACTAATGAAAATATAATATACCACCATAACGCAGCAATGAAAGGCATCCGGCTCATAATGGTGTAGCATTTGTCACATTACAGAATGCAGTGCTAAGTTTGTCCAAAGCCTTTGATGACACGGTAGTGTATGGCAACATGCATTTCAAAGCACAAAGTAAACCGACTTAAACAATATTTTGGTAATATTATATAACTCAATATTCGTTTTCATGTTTGAAGAATATACGAATAACTTATGAAATTTAGGCCCCAATCACATTTCATAGATCGATTAAATTATAAATCCAAAGAAGTTGAAAATATTCATGTGTTATTTATTATACGCAATCCAATAATCGTTATTAAATTTACAACTACAGTAAATTTGATGCCCTACTAATAGCCAAAAACTAATCATGAAATAACATAGTAATGAGTATTAATATAGCTCTCTATATATCAAAAAATTCTAATTTTATATTGAGATATAAACAACTATTTAGCTGCTTATCTGAAATCTTTAACGTGTGACAGTACTTCTTACAAACAATTTCCTTCAATAATATGTTATGTACAAATCTATTTTATTGATTCTTGCATCATATTTTTTTCATTTTTATTTAATTATTTTTGTTCTTCAACAATCTAATTTCATACATTTTGCTTCTTTTATTAATTTTTTGTTTTGTTTCTTTTCATGTTTTATTTTGGCATGCATAACAGCCTGTACAAGCAATACAACCTAGAATTGTGGAAACTAACCAAAAAACTGTGAAAGGCATTGATACTTTACAGAAACAATTGACGACGAATCCATCGTTCACACCAAGAATTGTATGTCCGCCATTCGTGCAAAATTCTATTAGTTATCCAATGCATTCATCAAATTCACAATATCCAACCTATGGTATTCCAGTACTGTCCCCAATACAGCAAATGTATCCTCTGCATCAGACAGTTTTACTAAATCCATATTTGCCCCAAATGCAACCATCTTTTCTAAAACAATTTCCAACTATTGACGAAGAAACCATAGAGCCAGAGTCCAGAAAATTTAGTTCACTCAATACAAGAAATGTCAAATCAAAACCACCAAAATTCCAATCTATGAGAATAGTGAGAAAACGAAATATCGAAAGATTTTATCCAAATACGGAATATGGCGAAAATTTCAATGAAATTAATAATAATAAAAATTCCAATGATTCTGAAAATGATAAAATAGAACTAGAAGATAACATTTACGAAAATTATCCATCATTCAAATCTAATATGAGTGGTGTTGAAGAGTTTGAAAATTTAACTGACTCTATACAAGTCTGTGAAGAGAGTAATAATGAAATAAGATCACCGACGTCTCATTTAAACAGACCAATACCTGCTCCAAGAACTAAATTATCTCCCATTAAATCTTCGGTTAAAAACGATCATGTTTACGTAAATTTATCAATGCCACTAATAAATACTAGCTACTTAAAAGCTTTTGATACTGTCGATGCACCAGTCCGATCATCTAAATCTGAAGAAAATGTTTCTAAATCAACTACCCAAAGAATAGTACCCAAGAATATAAGTACACCAAAGAGGGCTACTAGCTTAAAAAATGTCAATATGGAAAATTCTGTCGGGGACAATGAAAACAATGCAAATGAAGAAAAGGAATTTACAAAGCCAAATATAATCGGCGCCACACCTAAACGAACATCATCCATCATTTTACCATCAAGCTCATTAGTTAAATCTGTAGTTAGCCAATTAAACGACCAGGGACTTAACCGAATCGGTTTACCAAAAAAGCAAGTAATATTACCAAATAAAACATTACAAATACCAAAACTGACAGAAAAACCGATACCAAAAAAAAGCCTCGTGCAACGTAGCAATTCTGTACAAATTAGTTTACCTAACGATAGTGAAACCACTCAGGTATAAACGCTTTGTATGTTTTCCTTTTTCATTTTTCATCACATTCATCGTTCGTCACTGTAACACCGTACTAACAAACTAACCTCTCATTTTCAGAATACTAATATAATCCAGCAACAATATCTCCAAAAAAGAAACCACTTCCCTAATATAAATTCAAAAGGCAAGAATAAGAAAAACTTTCAAATACCTCTCCAAAAACATCACAGCTTCTGCTATTTTCAACCTATAAGAGTCGATAAGAGAATCCCTGTAGATCAAGAGAGATCCTATAACAATACGATAGGTCCCATGATATACCAGCCACCTGAAACCCACTATTATACAAAAACTTTGAACAGAACCAGGGAGAAGAATAGTCAAAAGTTGAATCGTTTGAAAAAATCTGAAAGCTTAAGAGAAAAACTGTCCTGCGTAGGTGTGTATGAGAACTACGAAAAACCAAACTACCCAGAGCCGGAATACAACGATTCAGAACGTAAATCCTATTTGCACCTTTTAAAAGGGAACTACATATCAAATTCAACGAGAAATTTAGGCCCAGAGCACAATTACAATACAAATTTTAACACAATGGGCACAAAAGATGAAAGGCCTAAACATAAAAAGTTAGTGTACGCAGATTTAGCGTTAGGTAATCATAATTTAAAATTTAAGAATACAGTCAATTCCAATAGACATTTATACGATACGTATACCATAGGAAATGTTGATACTAACAAAGATAGTAACAGTAGTTATAAAAGTAACGTATCGAGTAGCCAAAGAAAAAGTAGTCAACAGAGAAGCGAATATGCGACTCTGAAATTTAATGAAATCGACGTTTAGAGGTAAGTGCGAGATTGTTTCCTATATTAACCAGTATTAACCGAACCTACTAGTGCTAGAGCCAATTGATTATATCCTGTTTTCGTATTAGAAATATCATTATTGCCAATTTGCACCTTGTAGAGTGAAAATCCAGTTTGCGTTAGTTGGTACATCAAAACAAGAAGGAAAATTGACGATTACAGTATACTAAACCTATTGAGATATGTAAATATAAAACTTTAGTATAGAGATAACAGTAATTTCTATTAGATTTACGGAATTTGTTGGAAATTCTAATTTAATTGTCAGTGCAAAATGACAATATATCTTATATATTCTTTTATATTAATACTTATAACAGCAAAACTTGTTTATTTTGCCTACTTCCATAGCATTATGTCTTATGGAATATTGTTATGGGGTAAATGCGCGGGTAGTGAAAAAATTTTTGTTTTACAAAAAAGAGCTATACGTGGCATTTATAATTTAAGGCCGCGTGATTCCCTGCGAGAGAAGTTTAAGGAAACAGGTATTCTTACATTTGCTTCACAGTATATTTTAAGCAATTTAATTTATGTACATAAAAATATAAAGAATTATAAAACGATAGGTGATGTATACAATAGACAAAGCAGGAACCGACATAAGCTTGCGGTTCCTGCTTTGCGCCTTGCAAAAGTGCGTAACTCGTTTGTGGGTTTTGGTATAAGATTCTATAATAAAATTCCGCAATCAATTTCAGCACTGCCATTACAGCAGTTTAAAAACACTGTTAAAAAGAGGCTGATACAGAAAGCCTACTATACTCTTGAGGATTATTTGGAAGATAAGAATGTGTGGATATAGGTCTCTTTGAACCTGTACAAGACAGTAACGACTTATTGTAAATAATATTAAGAATTATATTTTTTTTAAAAGAGCAACCGCCGAGTTTCTTGCTGGCTCTTCTCGGTAGGAACAGCTTTCCGAACCAGCAGTAGAGTTGACGATTCAAAAGCACTTGTTTACAAGTTTATTTGAATAAAGAATATTTTGAATTTGAATTGAATTTGAATATAGAAATTCTTGTAGAAAAAATTTTATGTATTGCTTTTGACGTCACATTAATTTAATTTAAAATCTTACAATCTTTTCTTTTATTCAGTGGATTAAAAGCAGTTTATAAATTTGTTTATTTTAACTTCCACGATTTTAACTTTGATATAATATTTATTATGTAAAAAATATTTATAATATAATATTTATTATACGATTAATGATTACAAATTTCTTAGCTATTAATGTTAATAGGATGACATTGAAAAGCGCCATCTATTATCAACCTGTCACGCGACAATAGTCTACGCGAACGAAGTTGGGGGTAAAAGCTAGTCTATGATAAATTACTTGTCATGCCCACTTGAAATGGTCCCGAGAGTACTGGCGTTTCTGCGTTGAATCGCTAAGCTTCTTTGTTTGAAAGAAATTGATTTTATAATTACTTTTGCATTATAGATCTCCGCAAAGTAACGACTACTTTTATAAATTATTTTAATTTACAATTACAAGTAGCATGAATCTAATTACTTCATGCTTCAGAACACTCGATTTTAACGCTTCATCTAGCAGTATAATATAATTACCAAAAACCAGCAACTTGAAAAGCATGTAATGTAAATGTTGTGACGTTTGTCTTTTTGTTTTTAGGAACGCTTTGCCAAGAGTGACACGTACATTTTTTAAAAAGGTAATTTTCTAAATTCTAAAATTGCTAACGCTTTGGCATTTATTATTTTATTAATGTGTATTATAATACTAATATAATTGGCTTGGCAAAATTTGTAACTAAAAATTTTTTTAAGATATTAAAATTTAATGAAAATATTATGTTGATATACAGAACGGTAAATGCACTAATCACTTAAACGTATAAGATAACTTTGGCATAATTCAATCCCTCAAATACCGTTTTAAAAAAATATTTATATCAGTTTAATTTATATAATTGAGATCTGGCTTCGTTAGTTATAGTTCACTGACCCGGCGCTGCGCTTGTTTAAAAAAAACAGGAGACAACAATAATTCATTACAGTTTTGTCTCTTTCGCACTTGTATTAAGACTCTCGGCCAAGGTTTTGCATTACATACGAAATGGAATGGAATGGAGTACGGTCATTCATATCTTCTTCCCCTCTATATCTTTTATTCAAGCGATAAAATAATTCCTGTTGCTTAATTACTTTACTAATTTGATTGAAATTTTTAATGTAGGCTGGTAAGGTGTATTAAGGTCCTAAGGTCGTTATCACCTGTTTTTTTTTGTATTGTTATATTTAAGATTATTTGTGTAACTTAAGCAACTAATTTCTTCAAATAAAAGATTAATTTCAATTTTATTCAAAATAATTGCAATTGCAGTTTTAATTTAAAGTTTGCTTTAAATTAAAAAAAAAAAAAAAAAAAAATTATAATTGTGAATCATTTACCCAATTCACCGCCAATCAATTCAATACCGCCAGTTCCCCAATTCAGCTACCATGACAAATGACAGCGAAATTTATTTGTAATAATTTTGTAACAGTTTTTCAAAGCCTGAACACAGAGACAAAAAGACAAATTTCATAACTGAAACCTAGCTAGATCGATTTATCACCCCCCCCCCCCCAAACTCTACGCTAAGTTTCATGAAAAATCATTGGAACTGTTTCCAATTCAAATTCTATATATACACGATTATCTCATTTAAATATTAAAGATTATATTGAAAACTGTCCTTTTCAGGCTTTCAGACCAGAAGACCAATTCGTATACGCAGATGCTGACCTCAAAGATTACGGACCCATCAACTATAAGGCCGCTTCTATCTACGCTCAAATGAAAAAAGTGAAAAACCAACAGAAACTTCAAGAAATATACGAAAAAGATCACCCCGAAGAGGATATGCTTTGAACATGTTTAGACTTTGTAAACCGATAAACAAATCCCGAAAATTCGGTTGTTGACTGCATTTTCGTTTATTTTATATTTTATTATCTTTCTTTAAAAGATTTCGCACGCTTCATATTAAAGTGAGCGAAAAAAAAAACATTTTAATAGTAAGCCTACTTTTTTAATGAGTATGTAAATTTAATTTAATACTTAGAATTATTCGAATGTATTTATTAATAATACAAATGAATATTAATGGATTATTAATTATTCATTTACATTTATCATTCGTCAATTTTTTTCTTTTACAACGATTTTATGACAAGGTTTTGAATGTTGAATTCCAATTGTAATTATTTAAATATGCTCTAATTAATGTCAGTTTGTTTTAGATGAAAAAATTATAAACGATATGAACCTGAAGTCAATCACAGATAATATATGTGACATTCGAATGAATTTCAGGGTACCGGAAGGTATGATGATATGAAGGTATGAAGGTATGAGGATGATAATTATTCTCCATACAAGTACTTAAACAGATTTCTGAATGTGTGCGACATTCAGTAAGTTTTTAAAAATATTCAGCAATACTGTTTTTTGGATCCAATTAAAGCATTTGAGACGCATTCAACAACCGAATTTTCATATTAAACAAAATGATAATATACATTTATCTGACAGATATAATATAAACAAATTTAAAGGCTGTATTTCTAGATGGTCATTTATAATCTTTATATGAATTCCACTGTAACAATAGAGTCCAAGACAAATAACATCGCTTATAACGACTGTCAAAATATAAAGTCATAGACTAATATACCAATGAAACGCGTGGCCCCTAAACGTTATAGGTTGTACAGATAACGTAGTGTCTTGTAAATAAAACGTAGTTTTCTTATGGAAAGATAAGCATAGATAAAATAGAATAAAGTATTTCGTAACAAGGGAGTTATGAAATTCTTTAATCTATTTTATCACCAAACAAAATCTTCAATGATAGTCAATCTAAACAGGTTATTTTATTGTGTTTGCAACATCGAATTATTCTATTTTAACTCAATTTAATGATTACATAGCTTGCTAGTATATTTTTTACCGTTCGTTTCAGATGTCTTAAAATCCTTAGCATTAAAACGACTTCTAAGATTTTAAGACAACTAAAGATCAGTTTTATCACTACGATACCTATTATAAGTGATTCTACCCTTTGTATTATTGCATTTGAAATTTTTTATACCTTTTAATTTGACTTTATTTTTAAAGATCATCAGTATATAATTTTTTTATTAATATGGAACCATAATTTATAGCCATAGTTTTAATATTAAAGTTATCTATGCATTTTTTAGCGTTTGATTTTTAGTTGAGACGATTTGTAACTTAAAACCAAAACTAATTTATCGATGAGATACAAAAAGTGAGTTAACCAAAGCAAAGCTTCACGTAGATTAACACGGCTAGTTTTATGTCCGTCCGTCCAAACGGGAAATCTAAGAACCTAGTTGAGTTTAGCTAAACCCATATCTTTAAAGAGATTAGTGTAAATTATATGTATAGTCAAAATACTATGAAATTTTAGTAGCCAATTTGCGATAAACGAGTCTGTAGTTTTCAAAATGTTTTATATAATGACTCGCAGTTTAATGGCATTTATTTTACTTTATGCTTTTTGAATTAACAATATTTAAGAATTTCATTTGTCGTAAAGAAAAATATAATTGGAAATTGGCATTACATTTATTTTTCGCTTCATTTTTAATTTCTTCTTCTCTAACCGAACGACTAATGGAAATAGGTTTCTTAAAGGAATCTCCACATAACACAATCTTGTGCTACTTCAATCCAGCGGTTCTCCGCGACCTTTTTCAAGTCCTCAGTATCCTCCTCGTAGGGATCTACCGATGCTGTATTTACCAATGCGGGGTCATTTTTAAATTAAGGGTCTTTAAATATAACATCTTCTTTACGATAATTTCCATAAGGGTTATTAAAATTAATTATGATCTTCACTCCACTATTAATTTGTCAATATTGTTACAAAGATTTTCAAAGATTGCAATTGTTTAAACATATTTATCAAGAATATTTGGTATATCACTATCGTTTGAATATTGTTAATCTTATTTTTGGAGTTGGCAATATTGTCTTTCTTTTTTATCTTTATCAGAAACTACCTTTATGTTGGTACTTAAATTTAATTCTAGTCTTTTTAGTATCCAATAATTTGTTATTTTTCAAAAGAAAAACAATTTATATTATATTATTACTTTTGTTTAAGTAACCCTTTTCTAAACCATCGTAAAATTATTTGCCAGTTAATGTATTCTGCAACCATTCTGATAAAGAAATATTTATGAATGCTAGATTTATATTTTTAAAACTAATTTTAAGCATTTGAACATTCATTTCGAATATTTTTGTGAGACTAAACACTAAATACTAATGTAAATACGATAAAATGTTTTAAATGTAAGTAATTTTAAATTTGTTAATGTTTTACCTTGTTTTAAAGATGACTAATTGTCTACATTTTTTCCCTTGTAACATTTTTTATACAACAAACTGCTTGTTTTCAAATTAACACAAATCAAGTAAGTGAATTATGTGGTATATACGGATTGGATTTAACAATTCTGGCAAAAGCCTGGTGTCGAATGTATAGGATTAGAGGAAGCTTAGATCGGCGACAGACCTTTCCACCTGAATTACTAACATTTTGCATTTTCCTGAGCATAGTTGCTATTTCAGAGGTCCATTAATTGCTTAGACTACGAAAAATAGGATAAATTAATAGAGGATATTAAATCGATAGCAATTACTATAAATTATTGTTCATTTATAATTTACGTGTTGTTATTTGCAGTTACTTAAAATTTAAATTTTGGAGAAGCTTGGAGAAACTTTGGCAATAACTGAAATTGCTAAATTCAATCCGTTTTTACGAAATATCTGCGAAAGTACTTAAAACTTTAAAAAGTAAAATTTGTACATAATGTAACTTGTTAAAATATTGTCAAATAGTATTAATAAAGTAATTTATGGATTTTGTTATATTGTTTGATTTTTTCTCTATTATATATCGATATGTTTAATTATTTTTAAAATTTAATTATTAAATTGAATTAATGATTCATTGAAGAAATTAATGAATTATTTTTCATATTAAATAATCGAATTGAATTAATGATTCATTGAATGTAATGAATGATAATTGAATTAATTTTATTTAATACTAGCGGCCTACCCTGCTTCGCACGGGTATAAAATATATAGCATATGTCACTCAGTGAAAAAAATGATTAAAATCGATCCAGTAGTTTTGATTTATTTATTACTGCCCGCGGCCCGCAAGCGTTAAATTTGGATAAAAATAATTCTTTCTCCCTATACCAAGAAGATTTCCTGCTATCTTTGGAATGTCTAAATTCATATACTACATATTTACATTTTACATTTTTCCCTATATATTTTATGTTTAAAATTAATTACAGAATATCTTTATATACAACATTCATAGCTTTGTTATCATTAGACAATACAAACATGTTTTCGTTAGAGGTTACTCTTAAAAGAGCGACATTTAGTTGCGCGTCCGATCGCTGCTAAATTCGAAGTGCTATAAGGCGAAGCGCGGCCTCCTCGCGGGATTTTAAATCTGTGATATCTTCGAAAATGTTCATTTAAATTACATGCTGTAAACGGCCATATTGATCTATATTAAATCAACAATGTATTTAACGTACTTAATTGGATAAGAATTAATGCTATATTGTATAAAAATTGCTTCGAAAATAAGGCATTATTTTTCGTATAAAAGTAAATCACAAAAAATGCTATTGTGGGTTATCCATAAGAGATAGACATATACCATCGCGGACTTTTCTGTAGACCTTTTTAAGGTGTACAAATACTTAGTACATCATTTTGATAAATCTCGTAGGGTTTAGCCTGCGTTTGCAATGTAAGCGAAAAAAAAAGTAATTATTTACGACATCACATAAGAAACCTCAAAAATTACAGTATTTCTCTACTCCATATTGAATATTATTATACATTCCTCTTGAATCACTCTATCTATTAAAAAAACCGCATCAAAATCTGTTGCGTAGTTTTAAAGATTTAAGCAGTCATAGGGATATAGGGACAAACAAAGAATGTGACTTTGTTTTATGCTATGTAGTGATAATCCCTATAGCATGATTCAATATTCACGCGCGATGGCTTATTATTAGCGTATTTCATATATAACTTTGGTGTTTCTGTACCGATTTCAATGATTCTTTTTTTATATAATGGTTAATACTATTCACTTTTTTATTTAGGCATGACTGAGAGTGATATAAACGTAGGAGTAGACAAATATAACCAGAAAGCTTCGAACTGCTAAGCTATCGGGAGTTACACGTGTTATTGTGAGTCAACCATAAAAGATAGACATATGCTGTCGTGGGATATTTTTTATATAATTTTAAGGAGAACATTTCCGTCATACATGATTTCTGTGTAGCTTTAACCATCAAGGTTGCACACGCGACGAAAGCTTAAAAAATGGAGTAACTTCTCCCGTTTTCCCGACATTTCCCTTCACTGCTCTGCTCCTATTGATTGTAGCGTGATGAAAAGTATACTATAACCAGCCCAGGAGTATGAAAAAAAATTGTACCGAGTTTCGTTAAAATCCGTCGAGTAGTTTTTGTTTCTATAACGGTTATACAGACAGACAGACAGATAGACAGACAGACAGACAGACAGACAGACAGACAGACAAAATTTTTACTGATTGCATTTTTGGCATCAGTATCGATCCCTAATCACCCCCTGATAGTTATTTTGGAAATATATTCCAGTTACAGAATTGACCTCTCTACAGATTTATTATAAGTATAGAAGATTATTGGATTTTAATTAATGTAATGGGTTTATATTGTAACGGAAGGAAAAGTTAATTAAGATAGTAGTAGATTTGGCGAAGTAAATTATTAGAACATGTTTCTAATACAACCTCCTTCATATAGTCAGTCAGTAATATAATAAAACATTGTGGCCATCATTGTGTCATTGAGTTGTTGATAATGGGTAAATGGGTTGACTTTGGGAAAATTGTTTTTTTATTATTATATAAGTAAAAGGGAAAAATATCGTTATTTTATTAAATTATCTATATAAAAAAACAAATAAAATTCAACTGATACAACTTTATTAAAGAAAATATAAATATTCAACTTAACTAATCACAGCCATATCTTTTGGTTAACAAATTTATACAAAGTTTAAAAAATTAGCTGTTTGCGACAAATATCTCTTATAACATGATAATAAATAATACATTTTCTGAAATATACCAAAATACTCGAAATAAACAAATTAAATATATTTAATAATACTAGCTTTTACCCGCAACTTCGTTCGCGTGGCCTGTTGTCGCGTGATAGTTTGATAATTGCGCTTTTTAATGTCATCCTATTCTTATTCCTGTATCATCATGTCATCCTATTCCTGTAGAAATAACAGGATCTCTATAGCCTATATGTTACCCAGGTGTATAAGCACTCGCCGCGTCGCCAGAAAGCAATTATAGAGTTCTCTGTCACCAAGCGTCCTACGAACACAGCCGAGTGCTCGGCGTAATACTCAATAAAAAATGGCGGTTTCCATGGCAAAGGAATAACAAGCCATTTTGTGTGACGTGACGTTTGCTTTGAGATATGGTATTAATTACGAGAAAATTTGAATTATAGTTTAGGGATTCATTAATATTCGCTTCTGAACCTTCTTTAACAATACCTATTTATATATTGCGTTATAAATTTATCATAAATAATTATATATTAATAGCATCTCACTTTTATCTATTTCTTTTATCAAAATTATTTAATAGATTAAATAGTTCAATTTATATAAACTTTTTCCTTTTCTCTATGTAACCCGCACTCTCTTTCTTCTTCAATTCTCTTCCTTTTCCTTCTATTACTCAAAGGTTGGCTGGAAGAGATCCCTTTTAGGGATAAGTCCGCCTTTATACATGTGTTTTTTTTTTAATTTTTTTCTTTCTCTTTTCTAAATATGTAAAAAGAAAAAAAGAAAAATAAAAAAAATTGACGAATTAAAAATCAGAGACAATACATATCTTAAAGTATAATCGATGCATCAATTTAAATTAGTCATCATAATGATTTGCAATAAAAAAAGATATCAACGTTATCTTGGATTAGCAATTATAATCGCCAGATTATAATTGCTAATTAATTATCGCTAATTCAACAATTCATCGTAATAAACCAATTTATAACGTGGAAAGCTAAAAATAATTATGAGTAAATAATTTCTACTACTATGACGTACTTCTTTAAAAATATAAGGCCGTGTACATCGCGAGGCGTTCCACTGAATATAGCTTATAAAGTTGTCAAAATATTAGTAATTTAAGTAATATAAAAATAGTTAAAACAAATCTATACACCCTCGAGACTAATATATATAGCTGAAGAGTTTGTTTGTTTCTTTGATTGTTTGAACGCGCTAATCTCAGGAACTACTGAACCGAATTGAAAAATTATTTGAGTGTAAGATAGTCTATTTATCAAGAAAGGCTATATACATATAAAATCACGCTGTAATGAATAGGAGAGGAGCAGCAATAAAAAATATTGCGAAAATGGCGAAATTTAAAGCTTTCTTTGCGTGCGCTGAGTAAACGGCGAAATTTAATAAAAAATCTCTTATCAACTCAAGATTTTTGTTCATACAAATTTTATTTTATGTTCAAAATTTCAATTCAGGAAAAAAATTGTGATAGTACACTGATCTACTGATCAGTGATTATTATAAAACAAATTCCCCAAAAACCTCTGTCTGTCTATATATGATTGATTATCTCGAAATCTATGCAACTGATTTTTTTACGGTTTTTACTAAAAGTAGTGTAATTCTTTCGGTAACCAGCAGAGACACTAAAGTAATGTACTACAAAATTGTAGATCTACGAAAATATTACAAAAAATTCCGCATCACCATGTCGCTATCTCTTATGTTTAACTAACGATAACTACCTTTATGTTCAAAATTTTAATTAAATACACTTATTTCTACGCGGGCGAAGCCACAAGCACAGCTAGTATTATATAACAAAGTCCCCAAAAACTGTCTGTCTGTATGAGATCGATTTTCGCAAAATCTACAGAACGGTTTTTTTGTACGGTTTTTACTAAATGATTCAAATTCCAGAGAAAAGTTTAGCTTAGTACATTATTCGGAACACCTTAACCGATTTTAACGGGACTTTTGCGAAGTACGCGGAAGAAACTTTATGACACACTATTTTGTGAGTGAAGGCGCTGGCGCTAATATATGAAGATTAAAAGGACTTCTTTAAAACAAGAAAGCAACTTCAGAACAGCTAAGTACTTTTAAAATTTCATTTTTAATATACTATTTAATTGTTAATGATCCTAATAATATATTTATTTTATCCTACCCTATGCCTATGATTTATTAATACATAATTTATTTACCAATTTTATCACAGGCTAGCTTTAAAATAAAGAAATGTATGGCTCTTATTTTATTGCGAAAATAATTACGATTTAAACCGAAAACTAAATTTTCTTGAATTTAGAAAATTTAATAAATCATTGTCACTAAGAAATTACGCAATGATTTATTAAATTTTCTCCTTGATTTATGAAAATTCTACCCCGATTTATTAAAGTTTTCTATTATCTGTAAATTTATCTGCATATGCAATGTATTATGCAAATATTCGCATTTTATTAAATATTACTTTAGAATTTAAATTTAGTTAACAAAGCTGTTTTAACATAATTAATCTATAATCAAATATTAATTTCATATTTCACTTATCTTCAATATTTCAATAATTTTAGATAACACTTTTTAAGTTTCTGAAACATTATAGTAGTTTTATTTTAAAATTTTTAGATTCCTAATTTAGTTTTATTTAATTTAAATATCATTACTTAGTTTATATAACTTATAGAATTAGGCGTTACTTTGCGGAGATCCATAATACAAAAGTAATAATAAAATTATTTTGCTATAATCCGCGAAGAGTTCTTCGCGGATTACAGCAAAATAATTTTATTATTACTTTTGTATCATTACTTAGGTTATTTTCGCACTAAAAATACAATTATGCCATGCATTCCCATAAATAAATTTAAATTAATTAAAACAATGGACTGTTATAGTGGCACAACTCAAAAAAATCATATTTGAAACAAATGGGTTTAAAGTTTTCCAAAGAAAATGCATAAAAAAATGATTTATAGAATTAGGCGTTACTTTGCGGAGGTCCATTATACAAAACTAATGAAAATATTATTTTGCTATAACCCGCGATAAAGCTATAAAAGCGATTTTATCGCGGATTATAGAAAAATAATATTCTCATTAGTTTTGTCATAAAAAATGCTTTAATTTGCTTAAACGAACGGCCTAATCAGTTATGATTTCTGCCGGTATTGCTTCTGAAAAAAATGGGTATTTTAACATTTAAACCTATAAGTACAAAACACGATTTCTTGAGTTTTGCCACTATTACAACCTATGAGCGATATATTTAGTAATCTTAGTTAAACTATATATTGCCTAAACCTTTGGGGCAAGATTAAAGTCTCACATGATCCACTTTAACCGACTTCAAATAAGATAGAAGTCAAAAGCACCCCTGCCGAAGTAAACATAATCGGAACACCACTTCCTGGCTTCAAGATCCATGGAACAGCAAGCTGGGTAGGCCAGCTTGGATTTAGTTAGCTTGGCGCATCTTTGGCAAAGATCTAGAAGTTCATCCTGTAAGATAAGTTATTTATATAAATAAATCAAGTTTTATTGCCAACAAAAAAAAATGTATATAGGTCAAAGATGCCAATACAAATTACTAACGTTGCTGGTTTAGCCGCAAAATGGCGTGTGGTATCCTGAGTAAAATAGACCACCCTCTTTCTTACCGAAAATTTGTAAAAAGTGACTAAGGTAGGTTGAATCGCCGTGTGGTTTCCGGCTGAATAGGATAGACCACCTCCATTTGTTACCGAGGTGTCGTAGAAGGCGATTAAAGTAAGTTAACCCGTTGCGTGGTATCCAGCTGAGTAGAATAGACTACCCTCGTTTTTGAGGTGTCGAAAAAGGTGCTTAAGGTGAGATAGCCCACCGTGTGGTATCCGGCTGAATAGACCACCCTCGTTTTTATTGACGTGTCGTAATAGGCGCCTAAGGTAAGTTGACATGCCGTGTGGTATCCGGCTGAGTTGAATAGACCACCCTCATTTCATACCGAGATGTCGTAAAAGACTACTAAGCTAAGTTGACATCGGGATAGCGGCCGATCGTAAAACTAGCCAAATCTCGTATCAACGTGTTAATAAAATGTTGTGCCGACCCCACTTAGAGTGGGATAAAGGCAGGAGCTTAAAGTTTTTAATTAAAAAAACTCACATCAGTGTGACATGCCGCTGATTCAGTGAAAACCCCGCTCCCGGGTTTCAACCACGGGGGTCGGGCGTTTGATTCCTGGACCATGCTGGCCACATACAGCAGCACCATCAAGCATATTAAGCTGGTTTTCTGTAGATTGAGACAGATTATAATAAAAAAATGTTTATAGCTGTAATGCCTATTTACTAGATTATAAATAAATTACAAACTACCTAAGTGACCAAGCCTTGAATGGATTTTTTTTTGAAAATTAAAAAAAAATTAAAATTTAAAAAAAAATGAAAATTTAGTTGGGCAAGTTGGTGTGGGCAACCTAGACCGCCCGTTCCCAAAATGAGCTACCATTACATGTGACAGCAAAAACGGTATTTTGAATTCAACGTAAATTTTAGCATCTTGCCGAAAACAGCGATAAAACCTAGCTAAATCGATTTTTTTTCATTAAATTTTTTCATGTTCCCCCTACATGCCAAATTTCATGAAAATCGTTGGCGATTTTCGATTTTTTTGGCGAAACGGAAATCTCGAAATATATCACTATATAGTATAAAACAGTCACATTATTTGTTTGTCCCTATATCCCTATGTATGCTTAAATCTTGAAAAACTACGCTACAAATTTTGGTGCTGTTTGTTTTAATAGATAGAGTGATTCAAGAGGAAGGTTTATATGTATAATAATATTCAATTCCGAGTAGAGAAATACTGTAATTTTTGAGGTTTCTAATGTGATGTAAATAATAAATAATTCATTCTAATATTAAATTAGTTCTGTATTTTCATATAGCTGGTATATGGTATGGGTGTATATTTGTATTTAAGTATTATTTAAAAATATATAAGTATATATTCACCAGTTGTCTGTCCATAACACAAGCATTAAGTTACTTACTTTGGGGACGGACGACCGTGTGTGTAAGTGTCCCATATATTTATTTATTTATATTTTTTTACTTCTAACGCCGGGCGTTTCGTTACATTGTAGAAATAAATGAAAACAACTTTGCCCCAATTTAATATCATGCCATATTATCAGCCAATGTAATTTATTGCTTAGAGATAACGAGGTTAACTATAGAATAGTGATATATGATTTACAAGTTGGGGTTCGATTTCCGGTTAGGTTAATCACTCAAATAAAAATGAAACAAAATTTAATATGAAAATCCTGGAGAAATTAATTTAATGTTTTTTACGCAAGAATTATTTAAGGAGGTCTGAAAGTTGAACCCATTATAGAAGAATAATATTTAAATGAGTTAATCTTGTATGTATATATATGACGCAGAATGGCCATCACTAGGACTATTGTCTCCATACTCTGCGGGCTTTTTGTGGGTGGGAAATTCAAAGAGGAGTTGACAGAAATTATAATTATTTGTATTCAAGGAAAAGTAAAGTAAAGTAGTAGTAAGTAACGGCCTGTTACTATCCCACTGCTGGGCATAGGCCTCTTCTCTCCAGAGAGAAGGATTGGAGCTAAGACCTACCACGCTGCTCCAATGCGGATTGGTAGGGTTACACATATCCCCAGAATTCTCTAGAGATATGCAGGTTTCTTAACGATGTTTTCCTTCACCGAAAAGCGTCTGATAAATTGCAATTATCAATTAGACACATAGGTTTTACTAGAAAACTCATTGGTGCCTGCCCGGGGTTTGAACCCTAGACCTCCTCGAAAGAGGCGCACGGTGATACCGCTGGGCTACCACTGCTTGTCAGGAAAAGTAAATCACACGAGAATTAGTAAAACAGAAACAATAATTAATATTCGTCTGGATATTTAAATGACGATTTTTTAATTTAAACTATCGTGAGTGGTATTCATTATTAATGTATAGAAACCGGCTATACTCACGTGTTATTTTATCGGATTGAGTTCCCGCCGCGATAACGCCGCGTAAAGATGAATAAGAGCCCCGTATGGGCTTGAAACTAGTCGGGCTCATCCGATAAAATAACACGTGAGTATAGCCGGTTTCTATACATTAAATGACGATTTGTCGCAGATGTGGTGCGCTGGCTCTTTTCACATCATGAATAATGACAACCACTGTCAATCAATGTAAGATTTTAAATCTCTATCAATATTTCGAACGTCTATATATATTTTCGGAATCTCGGAAACGGCTCCAACAATTTTCCTAAAATTCAGCATGTTCGATTTTTCTCCCCCAAAACCCCCTTTTGGGGGAGAAAAATCGATCTAAGCTAGGTTTTATGTAAAAAAAATCAGTTTCTCCCTGTTTGTGGGGATTAAAAAATACTAAAATTTATATTGAATATGAATCACTATTTTTGCCATAATTGCCAACTCAGCGTAGCTTATTCGGGTAACGGGCAGTCTCAAAAATTTAAATATAGGATCAATCCCAACTACCTTATTATTTTTTTCTTTTTAATTTTTTTTTATATTTAAAAAAAATTACCGAGCAAGGTTCGATTTTTTTTTAAGAAATAATCATGAACTAATGTTACCCGCCGTGTGGTATCCGGCTGAGTAGAATAGACCAACCTCATTTCTTACCGAGGTGTCGTAAAAGGCGACTAAGGTAAGTTGACCCACCGTGTGGTATCCGGTTTAGTAGAATAGACCACCCTCATTCTTACCGAGGTGTCGTAAAATACGACAGAGGTAAGTTGACGTCAGGCAGGCGGCCGGTCGTAAAAACGCAGCCAAATCATGTAACAGCGTGTTTATAACACGTTGTGCCGACCCCACTTAGAGTGGGATAAGGGCAGGAGGATGATGAATCATGAACTAATGTTACAAGATACATATTTTCAGACAAGATATATCTTGATCGTCAATGATTAGAACTAACTAAAACCCGATTACACCAGTTTCTAAGTCGTAATCATTGAAAATCACAATCAATGATTGCTCCAAGGGTAATTGATCCTTGACGACATATAATTATCAATTTTAATTGATATTTGCAGGTGTAATGTAATGGACTAATATATTATTTGTAATAGTGATGGTTTTTATTTATATTGTATTTGTTTTTTTTACGCCGTGTGGTATCCGGCTGAATAGAATAGTGCCACCCTCTTTTCTTACCGAGGTGTCGTAAAAGGCGACTAAGGTAAGTCGACCCGCCGTTTGGTATCCGGCTGAGTAGAATAGACCAACCTCATTTCTTACCGAGGTGTCGTAAAAGGCGACTAAGGTAAGTTGACCCACCGTGTGGTATCCGGTTTAGTAGAATAGACCATCCTCATTCTTACCGAGGTGTCGTAAAATACGACAGAGGTAAGTTGACGTCAGGCAGGCGGCCGGTCGTAAAAACGCAGCCAAATCATGTAACAGCATGTTTATAACATGTTGTGCCGACCCCACTTAGAGTGGGATAAGGGCAAGAGGATGATGATGATGTATTTGTTTTTTTTTCTACTTTTTTTTTATTAATTAAGTGGTGTTAAAAATAAAGAGAATCAATAAATAAATAAATAAATAATGTCACATTTAATTAATTACTAGTAATATCCCGCGGTTTCACGTAATTTTTATATTTTTACACATTAAATTTTTATAACGGATCCCTATTTTATTGAAAATGTAATATAGCTTATGTTGCTCTCCCTATTTTATTGAAAGTGTTATTGAATATAGCTTATGTCGCTCAGTAAAGATGCAGCTTTCTAATGGTGAAAGAATTTTTAAAATCGGTCCAGTAGTTTTTGTGTAAAAACATTACAAACATACATACAAATTTATCTTCTTTATAATATTAGTAGGTATAGATAATATCTAACTAAAATTTTTAAAGTAATAATAAAATTATTTTGCTATAAACCGCGATAAAGAAATAGAGATATATAATGCTAAATGTAGAGTGGTCAATCCGTTTTCATGATACATGCAGTATTCGTATAAACACTTGCACAAACCTCCACCACCGCAAAGCGAAACAAAACACAATTGGGTATTGCTTTGGATACCCAAAGTGTAAATACCTTAGTCATATTTTACGACACCTCGGTAAGAAATAAGCGTGGTCTATTCTACTCAGCCGGATACACGTCTAAAACAATAATTTTTTTTTTAAATTTATATTTTGTTGTCTATAATTTAATATTTACAACAAAAATGTACATTATCGATCTTAGATTACTTAAAATTGTTTTTTTGTTGTCTTAATGTCACTTTTAATTTTTTATAAAAATTAATTTACCTTTAAATAACAAAAAAGCTTTACTAAGTAATAGACAATATATAGTAATAAAAACTTACCAAAGTCAAAGTAAACGACATATCTTTCAAATCACTTCCGCTCACAAAACACTGATTAAAAAATAGTTTCCTTGTACACAGACCGTGTTCTAAGACGGCTTAAATTAATATGTGTTGTTTGAGAGACGTGGGCTATATTATGTGTCTGTTATCTACAAGACACATAGCTGTCGCGTGCTTGTGTTGTGATTTAGATTAACTTTAGTGTTACCGTCTGGCACTAAAGTGTGACAATAACCTGGGGACCATTGTTATGAGACAGATGGTAAGCTTTTACAAACTTTCTTATCGAAGAGAAAACTTCGATTCATATAGATAATTCTGGAAAAGTAGATGTGTTCAATAATATATTTGTTCTTATAAATATAGAGAATTTATTTATCAATTTATATGAGTGATAAATACAAAAACAATATTTGTTTTTATACAGATAGATAATAAAATAATTTATTTAATGAGTGATGAAAACGAAACACTTAATTTATTGTTATACATACAGAGAATTGGAGAAAAGCAGATGAATAAAAAAAAAATATTTGTTTCTACTTCTCTCTATACATGAAATACGGAGAAAACAGAATATAAACAACAAAAATAAAAAGCGGGTAAAAGCTAGTAAACGTTTAAGTTAACTTTGGCATAATCCAATTAACTATATTTATATTTTTTTAAAAGAACCTGGCGCGGTGCTCTTGTTCAAAAAACTAGATAAAACATTACACATTATAGTTCTATCTCCTCACGGTCAAGGTCAATGCATTACATACAAAATAAAATGGAATGGGTACGGTCATTCACCATTCTATATCTTTGACGTTAAACGTAAAATAATTCATGTAGTTAAATTAGTTTACTAAATTAACTGATTTTTATGTAGGCTGCTAAGGTGTATTTTAACCTGATATTAAAAATAATGTAATTAAATCGCAGAGCGCAAATCTATACTAATATATAAAGCTGAAGAGTTTGTTTGTTTGAACGCGCTAATCTCAGGAACTACTGGACCGATTTAAAAATTCTTTCAGTGTAAGATAGTCCTTTTATTGAAGAATAACATCATCATAAAATGAATAGAAGAGGAGCAGCAATAAAAAATAGTACGAAAACGGCAAAATTTAAAGCTTTCCTTGCGTGCGCTGAGTAAACAGTAATAGTTATTCAAAAATCATGCATTACAAAATTGTTCCCCCCTAAAAGTTCTAAATAAAAGTCCGCGACAGCATATGTCTAACTTTCAGGATTGACCCACTTTAACCATTTTTATGGTTATCAAAAGATATTACGGTTTTAATCTTTCCACGCGGGCGGAGCCGCTGGCGATTGCTAGTAAATAATAAATTAAAAATAAACCTTAAGCTTAATATTATCTCAGGAAATGGCAATCATAAAAACTAATTCAGATATTATCATAATAAATTTCATCACCGTAGCGATTGATTGACGGAACGATATCGTAATTTTTTTATCAGCAAAATGATAATTTAGTGTGTCATCGAAATAAATATCTAGTTTTAAACATGTGGCAACACACGTCACTTACGTGATGAAAGCAAAGCGGAAGCTAGCATAGATAATTATAATAATTGGGTAGGAGGGGCTCGATCCTAGGTATTTGCATTTCTCGACCACCCATTCCCCGAATAAACTACGCTGACTTGACAATTTACTAGCATTATGTCTTATGGAATATTGCTATGGAGTAAATGCGCGGATAGTGAAAAAATTTTTGTTTTACAAAAAAGAGCTATACGTGGCATTTATAATTTAAGACCGCGTGATTCCCTGCGAGAGAAGTTTAAGGAAACAGGTATTCTTACATTTGCTTCACAGTATATTTTAAGCAATCTAATTTATGTACATAAAAATATAAAGAATTATAAAATACAATAGACAAAGCAGGAACCGACATAAGCTTGCGGCTTCTGCTTTGCGCCTTGCAAAAGTACGTAATTTGTTTGTGGGTTTTGGTATAAGATTCTATAATAAAATTCCGCAATCAATTTCAGCTTTGCCATCACATCAGTTTAAAAACACTGTTAAAAAGAGGCTGATACAGAAAGCCTACTATACTCTTGAAGATTATTTGGAAGATAAGAATGTGTGGATATAGCTCTCTTTGAACCTGTACAAGACAGTAACGACTTAATGTAAATAGTATTAAGAATTATATGTTTAAAAGAGCAACCGCCGAGTTTCTTGCTGGCTCTTCTCGGTAGGAACAGCTTTCCGAACCAGCGGTAGAGTTGACGATTCAAAAGCACTTGTTTACAAGTTTATTTGAATAAAGAATATTTTGAATTTGAATTTGAATTTGAATATATATATACATACAAGATTAACTCATTTAAATATTAAAAGATAATCCACATCCACTTAGGTCGACCCTGCCTAGGCTTTTAGCCTATGTTTTAGCTTTAAGCTGAGCATTTATACATTTACATTACTTATTTATTTATATTTTCGTGTTAATTTTGTTTTTATTTGTTACTTTTAATATAAGTGTAGCACTTTTTTATTTTACCTATATACTCCTTATTTGTTGATAGTGTTTGTTGTAATTAAGTTTTTCTTTAAGAAGGGGAATAAGAAGAAGACAAAGGAGGGGTGTGGCGTAAAAGGTTGGAAATACTGCTTATGATATAAAGTCATTGGATAGTATTGGACTTTGTCAACACAGACCGACTTATCCTCTTGACCTTAGATAGTAAATTTCTCCCAATGTTAATAAACTCTGTACAAAACAGATTGTTTACAAAAATGTCCTACAGACCAAACAATATTTCGTTATACTGAGAAGTACGTTGTTTTGAATATTTATCTCATATTTATTTATAAATCATAAACTAAATAGACACCAGAAATAAATTTTGTTTTAATTACATTACATTTTACGTTTAGCATTGCAGATAATATTAATATTCAAATAATTCTTTATCCAAATTGGCTTTTACAAGCACTTTCGAATCGTCAAATTACAATGAAGCTACGACTGGTTTAGAAAGATGCTCTTACCAAGAAGAACCAGCAAGAAACTCCGCGGTCACTCTTTTCAAAATTGAGTATTACAATAATGGCTTAATTAAGAACAAATTAACAAATTTACAATATAATCTAGTGCGTAGCTGGTCGCAATTTAAAACCAAGCTTTCTTATCAACATAGTCCTCAACAGTATAATAAGCTTTATGAATAAGTGTCTTTTTAATTGCTTTTTTGAACTTTTGTATTATGGATCTCCGCAAAGTAACATCTACTCGTAATTCTATAATTTACTTTTGAACTTTAAACTTTGTCATTAGGCTACCAAAAAGGAAGGGGTTCTTCATTTTCTTGATGGTTGTCCTCTGCTTAACGTAGCTCTATTAATGGGATTTCCACAACACATGGTCTTCTGCCGCTTAGATCTGCGACCCTTTTGAGTTCGTCAGTCCATCTATTAGGGGGTTTGCCGACACTGCGTTTTCCGATGCCATTCCAACACCTTGAGACCCCAACGCCGGTGAAGACAAGGTCCTAATTTTCTGATGCTACTAGGTTTTAGAAGTAAAATAACCTCAAAAACCTACTAGCCCTGCCTTCACAGAGGTTTAAATTAAGCAAGGTATTTGCTTCTACGCAAAACATATAATACAATTGAAGATTATAAATGACAAACATGCTGCGACTTAAAACTCCTAGTTTACAGAATTGAAGTCTTCCTACTAATATTATAAATACGCAAGTTTGTTATGGATGTATGTTTGTTACTCTTTCAAGGCGAATCCGCTGAATCAATATCGATGTAAGGATAATCGATGTAAGGTCCTTTGGACTAGATTCCTGATTATGTACGGAAGAAACAGTAATGATTACACGTTGTATCCATCAGGCCATCACTTGTCTAGACATGCTAGACATAAGTCCTATTTGACTGATGTCAGTTTGTTTATATGCTTGTGATGGTATAATTTATTAGTGCAAATAAATGTGTCATGAAGACATTCATGTAGACATGTTTATACAAGTAAATAGCACGTGGTAAAATATTGCATTATTTCCATTCATATACATGCCGATTTGAGAGTGGTAAAAATCAATTAATAAAGAATCGATTTTTCTCCTTCAATATAAATCGATTTTTTTTCAAACTATTTTTAAAAGTTCTTTTTTACATTAATAACTGAATATTAAAAAAAACAATTTGGTAGGTGGCACTGCATAGGGAATGTTTGAACGAAACTCATCCATGAATTTACGGGGCTTAGTTAGTTAGTAACTCTAACTCCTTTGTCATTGTCCAGCGAAAAGTAATAATAAATAATCATGGAAAAATAAATAATGATTGAAAATAGATGTGTACAATTTTTTTTCCTGAATTTCCTAAAAGAACTATATTTTTTTCCTGAATTTCCTAAAAGTATTGTATTTTTTTTTATTTAAAAAGAAAAATACTATTTTTCTTCAAAAAAAAGGTGGCAACCCTATAGGTGGGGCTCGATCCTAGGTATTTTCATTTCTAGAGACCACCCGTTTTTCGAATAAGCTACGCTGACTTTATAATATGTGAATTTATATATATATTACATACATATATTATTATTACATATTTATATATTACATACATAACTATATTTTTATAGTATATGTTGAATGTAAATTTATATATTTTTTAAAGCCCAAAAACAGGGATAAAACTATTTTTTTGTTTAATAAACCCTAGCTAGATTGATTTTGCTCCCCCAAAACCTCCTGCATGCTGAATTTCATGATGCTTCGGTTGCGGGGCGAAACGATTGTTGAGTTTGTGATAGTGAACGTATATAGTGCTTGTGTATTGTGGTGGAGGTTTGTGCATGTGTTTTTTACGAATCCTGCATGTATCAGGTATGATAACTGATTGTCCACTTACATTATATATATTTTCTATTTTACTTCTTCGCGGATTTTAGCAAAATAATTTTATTATTACATTTGGATAGAATAATTGATTAATATAAAAATCGTGGATCGCAATACATTGCTCTCAAAAGGTATTCGAAGACAGTCTCAAAACATGAGAATGACATAAAACAAACACCATCATTCCAGATACAGCCGGCAGACGTGTTTGCATGGAGATAAACAATAGCATGACTCCTACATGGGGGCAAGTTGTGCAATTGCAGATAAAATAATCTTTAAACAGGTGACAAATAGAGATAATAAATTAATAAGAAATTGGTATTATCAGAAAGGTTTAAATTAGGTATAAGTGATATGCTTATACGTAAGTAACGGCCTGTTACTATCCCACTGCTGGGCTTAGGCGTCTACTCTCCGTTTTTTTTTCTTTTAGAGAGAAGGATTGGAGCTAAGACCTACCACGCTGCTCCAATGCGGATTGGTAGGTTACACATATCCCCAGAATTCTCTAGAGATATGCAGGTTTTCTCACGATGTTTTCCTTCACCGAAAAGCGTGTGATAAATTGCAATTATCAATTAGACACATAAGTTTTACTAGAAAACTCAAGAACCCTAGACCTTCTCGAAAGAGGCGCACGGTGATACCGCTGGGCTACCACAGCTTACTTGCTACTATTGCTTATACGTGTGCATATATATATATATATATATATATATATATATATATATCACTACATATTATAAAACAAAGTCCATATTTCCGTATGTACGCATAAAACTTTAAAACTACGCAACCGATTTTGATGCGGTTTTTTTTAATATTTAGAGTGATTCCAGAGGAAGGTTTGTACGTATAATAACATTCAATACGGAGTAGAGAAATACTGTAATTTTTGAGGTTTCTGTAAATAATTACATTTTTGTCCGCTTACATTGCAAACGCAGGCTAAACCCTACGAGATTTATCAAAATGATGTACTAAGTATTTGTACGCCTTGAAAAGGTCTACAGAAAAGTCCGCGATGGTATATGTCTATCTCTTATGGATAACCCACAAAAGCATTTTTTGTCATATACTTTTTAGGAAAAATAATGCCTTATGTTCAAAGCAATTTTTATACAATACAACATTAATCCTTATGCAATTAAGTACCTTAAATAAATTGTTGATTTAATATAGGTCAATATGGCCGTTTAAAGTATGTAATTTAAGTGAACATTTTCCGAGATATTACAGATTTAAAATGCCGTGAGGACGCCGCGCTTCACCCTATAGCACTTCGAATCTTTTAAGAGTTTGTTTAAAGACATTCTGTAATTAATTGTAAAAATAAAATACATAGGTAAAATGTAAAAGTAAATAAGTAAAAATGTACTATATGAGTTTAGATATTCCAACGATAGCAGGAAATCGTCTTGGTATAGGGAGAGGAAATTGTTTTTCTCCAAATTTAACGCTTGCGGGCCACGGGCAGTAATAAATAAATCAAAACTACTGGATCGATTTTAATCATTTTTTTACACTGAGTGACATGGGATATATATTTTATACCCGTGCGAAGCATGGGCAGGCCGCTAGTATATATATATATATATATATATATATATATATATATATATATATATATATATATATGTAGACTTATCAGTATCTTGGAAATTATTCTTAGAAATTAGTGGGCGTAATTAGGGTATCGTGCATATGGAAAAGTACAACGCTTATCTTCAACTTTATATTCTTCTTAACAATTTTCACAACTGCGCCATGACAAGCATCTGTCTTCATCTCTCACATGCGCCGTCTGCATTCTGTCACCGCTGCGCCTTCTATTTTCAATGTATTTTCAATATATTTTTAATGGTGGAACGTTGGTTGCCAGGATGCGACATATATATATATATATATATATATATATATATATATATATATATATATATATATATATATATATATATATATATATATATATTCGGAATCTCGGAAACAACTCCAACGATTTTCCCGAAATTCAGCATGTTGGGGGTTTAGGGGGAGAAAAATCGAACTAGCTAGGTTTTATTTAAAAAAAAAACTTTTTATCCCTGTTTTTGTGCATTAAAATATACAAAAAATTATATTGATTTCTATTTTTGGTGTCAAATTTCAATTTGAGTGAAAGTGCAAAAAAAATTTTATCCGTTTTAACACCTCGGTTGATTGCCTTCAGGTGACAAGAGGACTGGCTCCTTTATCGCACAAAGAATCAGCTTAGCGATTCGAGGAAACGCTGCCAGCATTCTTGGGACCATTCTACGTGGGCATGATTTGTATAGTCCTAGCGTGGAAGTAATTTAAGATAGATATAACTTGTACATTTTTATTTCTATAATATAAAAAAAAACTTTTCTTTGGATAGAAAGTAGTCAATTAAATTATAAAATTTCAATTCAATTCAGCGTAGCTTATTCGGGTAACGGGTGGTTTTGAAAAATGCAAATACCTAAAATCGAGTCCTACCTACCCTATTATTTTTTCTTTTTTTTTTAAGTTTCTTTTTTTTATTGAGTAATAAATTACCGAGCAACCACATATTTATTCTTAAAAGAGCAACCGTCGAGTTTCTTGCTGGCTCTTCTCGGTAGGAGGTCACGGGTTCAAACCCGGGCAGACACCAATGAGGTTTTCTGTTAAAACTTATGTGTTGTTGATAATTGCAATTTATCACACGTTTTTCGGTGAAGGAAAACATCGTGAGAAAACCTGCATATCTCTAGAGAATTCTGGGGATATGTGTAACCTACCAATCCGCATTGGAGCAGCGTGGTAGGTCTTAGCTCCAAACCTTCTCTCCAAAAACGGAGAGAAGAGGCCTATTCTCAGCAGTGGGATAGTAACAGGCCGCTACTTACTACTTCTCGGTTACCAGCAATAGAGTTGACGATTCAAAAGCACTTCTTTACAAGTTTACATGAGAATTACAATTTGTCGATTCAAGAGTGCTAGAAAAAGGTTATTTAAATCCATTTATGATGTCAGCTTAATAGTACAAAAAGATTAAGATAAAGATAATCTTGTACATCAGTGACATGCTTCACGCGGCTGCTAGTCTACCTGTTGACAGGCACCTGTTTGTTGATAGCAGCTGATAACATCAATGTACTGATAACGCTGATAAGAAACGTAATCTTTGATTTATAATGTATTAATTGGAGCAAATTTGAGATGATTTAATGGATTATGAGATCATCTCATATCGCTCACATGGATAATCCATAATTTATAATCAATAAATTATGGATTATCCATGTGAGCGAAACCAGATTCGAATTTCCAAGTTTCTGTTTGTAGATTTTTATAAAGCCAATTACGTTTTTTTTTTTAATTTTTTTTTTTTTTAATATATGGGACACTTACACACGCGGTCGTCCGTCCCCAAAGTAAGTAACTTAATACTTGTGTTATGGGTGACAGACAACTGGTGAATATATACTTATATATTTTTAAATACATACTTAAATACGAATATACACCCAGGCTCAAAGACCAACAAATTCATTTATAGAAAATGTTTGCCCTCGGCGGGAATCGAACCCGCGACCCGTGGAGCTGAAGGCAGGGTCACTATCCACTGCTCCAACGGGCCAGTCATGTCAGTTTGAAGCAGCGAGAGGTTTTAAAAACAATTCAGAAATAATTTATTTAATATTACAACTAAACTAAATCTACTGTTACAACATGTTTTTAATACAACCTCCTTCTTAGAGTTGGTCATTAATATGAAAAAGCATTGTGGCTGTCATATTGTTATGTGTCATTCATTGAGTTGTTGCGAAGGAGTAAATGAGTTGACTTCGGGAAAACTGCTTCTTATTTATTGAACAAGTATAAAGGAGGAATATCGTCGTTTATTATACTACTTAAACTATCTTCTCAGTTGAAGCTAAATCTAATAACGATGAAATATTGTCATTTAACTTGAGTTTCCTCGGCTGATGCAATGCTGCATCAGCTTTACCCTACTTTCATTAGGAATGTATTTAATTAGGCTGCGATATTATTAACTTCAAGCTGTGGTAGCCCAGCGGTATCACCGTGCGCCTCTTTCGAGAAGGTCTAAGGTTCAAACCCCGGGCAGGCACCAATGAGTTTTCTAGTAAAACTTATGTGTCTAATTGATAATTGCAATTTATCACACGCTTTTCGGTGAAGGAAAACATCGTGAGGAAACCTGCATATCTCTAGACAATTCTGGGGATATGTGTAACCTACCAATCCGCATTGGAGCAGCGTGGTAGGTCTTAGCTCCAATCCTTCTCTCCAAAAAAAAAAAAAACGGAGAGAAGAGGCCTATGCCCAGCAGTGGGATAGTGACAGGCCCTTACTTACTACTTTTATTATTAACTTCCGCACATTTAGATGCCAGGAACTCAGCGACTCGTATTTAATTTACATAACAAGCTCCTACAACTAAATAGGCATAAAGCAAACAAAGAATCATCGTAGAAGGTAAATGAGAGAAAATGCTCCAATAGCATCGGGAAATATGTACTAGCAATCGCCAGCGGCTCCGCCCGCGTGGAAAGATTAAAACCGTAATAGGTACCTATAGTGTTTTGATAACCATAAAAATGGTTAGAGTGGGTTAACCTTAAAAGCTAGACATATGCTGTTGCGGACTTTTATTAAGAACTTTTAGAGGAGAACAATCAAGTTATAATAAACGAGGATATTTCTTCTTTATTCTTATTCAATAAATAAAAAGCAGTTTTCCCAGAGTCAACCGATTTACTCTTTTCGCAACCACTCAATGAATGACACATAAAAATATGACAGCCACAATGCTTTTTCATATTAATCGCCAACTCTATGAAGGAGGTTGTATTACAAACATTTTGTAACAAAGTTATTCAAAAACAACAAACAAGTTATTCAACAACAAAGTTATACATGATTTTTAACTAACTTTCACCGTTTACTCAGTGCACCCAAGGAAAGCTGTAAATTTTGCCGTTTTCGTAACATTTTTAATTGCTGCTCCTCTCCTATTCATCTTAGCGTGATGTTATATAGCATATAGTCTTCCTCGATAAATGGACTATCTTACACTGAAAGAATTTTTAAAATCGGTCAACTTTATATAAGTATTTGTATAGATATTGTTACAACATGTTTGTAATACAACCTCCTTCATAGAGTTGGCGTTTAATATGAAAAAGCATTGTGGCTGTCATATTTTTATGTGTCATTCATTGAGTTGTAGCGAAAGAGTAAATGGGTTGACTCTGGGAAAACTGCTTTTTATTTATCGAATAAGAATAAAGGATAAATATCGTCGCTTATTATAATATGTTATCATATCCTATCCTACCAATATAAATAATAATAAATGCGAAAGTTTGTGAGTATGGTTGTATGTTTGTTACGACCAAGATATCAGCAGCTCATAGTCGCTTGTCTAGGCTAGGACTAGCTCTGTGATACTACTGAGCGTATATGGTAAAAGTGAATAAAATGTCACTTGATGCAACCGTGCAATCGTTAGCCCGGAATAACCGAGAGAGCCTAAACAAGTACAAATAGGTGGTCAGCAAAAAACCCGAGGCGTAACAGGCGACTTAGATAAATTGACCCGCCGTGTGGCATTCGGCTGAGTAGAATAGACCACCCTCATTTCTTATCAAGATGTCCCTAAAGTACATCTAAAAGGTCACTAACGTAGGGCAGGCGGCTGGTCGTAAAATTCCTAGCCAAATAATTTTCCAACATGTTTAAAGCATGATTGTGCGTACCCAACTTAGAATGGGATAAAGGCAGGAGAATGATGTTTCTTTTATTTTCTCTCTTAATGTACCTTGTGTAATATAATACGCAATAAAGAAATGTCTGAATTTAAACTATCGTGAATGTTAAATTAAAAAAATAATATAAAAAAAATTAATATATAGAAATCGGCTATACTCACGTGTTTTTTCCCAGTTCTCGCCGCGATAACGCCGCATAAATAGCTCATGAATAAGAGTATTGACTTGAAAATAGTCGGGCTCATCCAATAAAATAACACGTGAGTATAGCCGGTTTCTATACATTAATTTAAAAAAAAATCGTTTTATCTATTTAAATCAAAAAATATTTATTTTAGTTTACGAAACGGCTACAAAATTTTCCCCTCCACGAACATTCCATATTTTTAAATCTTATCTTATTTTGTCACCTTTAAACTTTATAAAGATAGATTTATGATGTTTTCTTCTTTTGCCTAATTAAATATTTGTTTATACGAAATACAGTTTAATTAGGTCTTTACTGTTTTGATTATAATTATCGTTTTAATGTTTACTTCCAGATGTTTTGTTGCTAGGAAGCGAGTGTTGATAATTTTCCGTCAAATTTTTAATGTTTATTGATTACTTGAATATTGCATTAAAATAAGTCTTTGAAAGTTTAAAATTCATTATAATACACATCTCTTTATCCCACTCTAAGTGGGGTCGGCACAACATATTATAAGCATTTTGTGACATGATTCGGCTAAGTATTATACGACCGGCCGCCTGCTTTCGTTTTTCGGAAAGCTGTTCCTATCTTGATCTATAGAATCTTATACCAAAACCCACAAACGAGTTACGCACTTTTGCGCGGCGCAAAGCAGGAACCGCAAGCTTATGTCGGTTCCTGCTTTGTCTATTGTATACATCACCTATCGTTTTATAATTCTTTATATTTTTATGTACATAAATTAAATTACTTAAAATATGTGAAGCAAATGTAAGAATACCTATTTTCTTAAACTTCTCTCGCAGGGAATCACACGGACTTAAATTATAAATGCCACGTATGGCTCTTTTTTGTAAAACAATTTTTTTTTCACTATCCGCGCATTTACCCCATAGCAATATTCCATAAGACATAATGCTATGGAAGTAGGCATAATAAACAAGTTTTGCTGTTTCGACGTCTGTGAATTAGGTATCTTATTTTTGAACATATAAGAAATGTGATTGTTGCCAATTTCATACACTTAGCATTACATATATTCTTAACAAACGCGGATAACAGCAAAATAATTCTATTGTATCTTCTATATTTGAAACATGTTGTAACATTAAACTACTATTTCACGGATTAATTATGACTTGCTAATACAGAAGGTATTATCTTTTTATCAATTATATACTATTAAATTAATTAAACATTATCTATATTAATATATAAAGCTGAAGAGTTTGTTTGAACGCGTTAATCTCAGGAACTATTGGACCGATTTGAAAAATTCTTTGAGTGTAAGATAGTCCATTTATTCAGGAAGTCTATAGGTGAATAGCCTACAGACTTCCTATAATATAATATTCCTTCCTATAATATAGCCGAAGAGTGTTTGTTTGATTGTTTAAACCCCATAATCTCAGGAACTACTAAATCGATTAGAAAAATCTTCCAGTGTAAGATAGTCCATTTATCTATATAACATCACGTATAGGCTATATAACATCACGCTAAGATGAATAGGAGAGGAGCAGCAATAAAAATATTACGAAAACGGCAAAATTCAAGCTTTCCTTGCGTACGCTGAGTAAACGGTAATAGTTATTCAAAAATCATGTATTACAAAATTGTTCCCCTCTAAAAGTTCTAAATAAATGTCCGAGACAGCATATGTCTAGCTTTTAAGGTTAACCCACTTTAACCATTTTTATGGTTATCAAAATACTATATTACGGTTTTAAGCTTTCCACGCGGACGAAGCCGCTGGCGATTGCTAGTCCTACTAATTCTACTAATATTATAAATGCGAAAGTTTGTGAGTATGGATGTATGTTTGTTACTCTTTCACGGCGAATCCGCTGAACCAATATCGATGAAATTTAGGATAGAATAAGCTAATCAACTCTAAAATGTTCAGTTTTTCTCACGATATAAATAAATATATTACATATAAATATTAAGGCACAATTATTCCTTATAAACCGGAATAACATATAGACTATATAAATACTGTTAATTCTACAGATATTCACGGGTCCAAACCCAGGCAGACACCAATGAGTTTTTCTATTAAACTTATGTGTAATTTATAGAATTAGGCGTTACTTTGCGGAGGTCCATAATACAAAAGTAATGAGAATATAATTTTGCTATAATCCGCGATAAAAGGAAATATATGTAATGCTAAATGTATAGTGTACTATTCGTTCTCATACCTGATACATGCAGAATTTGTAAGAACTCAAGAACACCAAGAACATCAAAGAACCACCACAATCTCAACAATTGTTTCGCCCCGTAACCGAAGCATCGTCAGGAGATAGACTCCACGACAAAATCGCAAAGCATTTGCTTTGTTGAGATTGTGGTGGTGAATGTGTGCAGTGCTTGTGTATTGTTGTGCCATCGGTGTCGGGTAGTGCATGAGTTCTTACAAATTCTGCATGTATCAGGTATGAGAACGAATAGTACACTCTACATTTAGCATTACATATATTTTCTTTTATCGCGGATTATAGCAAAATAATATTCTCAAACTTATGTGTCTAATTGATAAATGCAATTTATCACACGCACACGTGAAGGAAAACATCGTGAGGAAACCTGTATATCTCTAGAGAAATCTGGGGATATGTGTAACCTACCCATCATTGAAGCAGCGTAGGTCTTAGCTCCAATCCTCTCCAAAAACGCAGAGAAGAGGCCTATTCTCAGCAGTGGGATAGTAACAGGCCGTTACTTACTTTTTTACTTAGGATGTTACTAAAAAGCGCCATCTATTATCAACCTATGACGCGAAGTCGCGGATAAAAGCAAGTACATTATAAATGATAAAGATTTTAATGACATGCACAAGATAACAATGACAAAGTAAATTACTTATCCGCTTATATCATTTTGGTAACTGGAATCTATATCTGATAGAAAAAGATAAAAGGATCAAAGTGCGATTTTTTTTATAAATAGTTTAACTATCATAATATTTAAATCTATACGAATACTAACTTTGGCGGTGACTTCGCTCGTAGAAATCAGTATGTTACAAAAGACGCAAAAGCAGTTGTCCTTCTGCCCTTATTTTAAGTGAGGTCGGCATATTTTATAAATATGTTGTCACATGATTTGGCTATGTATTTTATCGGCCACCTGGTTGGCGTCAACTTACCTTAGTCGCCTTTTACACCTCGTTAAGAAATGAGGGTGGTGTTAGAATAACAATGAAGATAATGTTGTCTGTGGTAGTTCATAAGATTTTCTTGTCCATGTATAACTTCCTTCTTCCTGTTCCTGCCTTGTAATGGTCACGTATACCATACGGTGCTTTTAATAAACTACATTTAACAGTAACAAAAGCACACAGAAGTTTTATTTATCGCTATAGGTTATGGGCCCAGACTCCCAAACCACACAGAGAAAATAATAAAAGAGAAAAGGCATGGATCGAGCAATTATCCTTAACAGAGAAAACTGGCCAACATGGCGGTTCCAAACTACAATTGTACTAAAATCAAAGGGATTATACCAGGTTGTTACAAATCAATCATGCAAAGACGAAAGTGATTATCAAGAAAAAGATCAAAAAGCGCAAGAATTAATTGTTACCAGAGTCGAGGAAAGTATACTAACCTATCTCATGACATGTGCTACAGCTTACGACATGTGGGAGAAGCTTATAATCATATTTGAAGCTAAATCAAAAGTCGGTGTTCATCTCTTACAACAAAAGTATTACAACATAAAATTTGAAAGTCCTATAACTACATTTATTGCTAAAATAGAAGATATACTACATCAGTTAAAGTTACACGGAGAAGAAATTTCAGAAAAGATGATTATTACAAAGATATTACTGAGTTTACCAGGAGAATACAAGCATTTTATTTCAGCATGGGAAAGTGTTCCAGTCTGTAATCAAACACTGAAAGACTTGACAGCCCGTTTATTAGTTGAAGAGGAAAGGATTCAAAACCACTCCGAACCATTGAATGGACAGATGTCTACAGAGGCCTTTATGGCAAACAGAGGTAATAACAGGAGAAATAAACAATACAGAGAGGTCAAGAAAAATACTAGTGACAGTTTAAAGTGTTTTCAGTGTGGTAAGCCCGGACATTTTATAAAAGACTGTAAATTTAGAAAATGTAATCATTGCGGTAAAACAGGACATATTTTCAAAGACTGTAAGTTGCGTTTAAACAAAGTTAAGAATAATAACAATAGTAATTCAGAAAATAATAGTAATATTTCTAGTGCATTTATAGTTGATATGTATAACAATGATAGTTGGATTATGGATACAGGAGCTAGTGAACACATGTGTAAGAGCTTGCAATTATTTAAAGAGTATAGAGAAATTAAATCTGATAAATATGTAACAGTAGGTAACGGTAACAAGTTAAAGGTAAAAGGTATTGGTACAGTTGAATTTTTAGCATATAATGGTGTTTCTTTTACAGAGTCAATATTACTTAATGTACTTTATGTCCCTGATCTTACAGTGAATTTGTTTTCAGTTGTCTGTGCTATGGATAGAGGTTATGTTATGAAGTTATCTAAAACAGGATGTAATTTTTTGAAAAATAATGAGGTTATCTGTACTGCTACTCGTATTAACAGTTTGTATATTATGAATTTTGAATTTAATGTTTCTGTTGCGTTGATGTCATTGATAGATTGGCATGAACGTTTCGCACATCAAAATTTTAACTTAGTGAAAGAGACTTTAGCGAAGTATAATATTAAATATAGTGGTAATATAGAGCAATGTATTCCATGTATTAAAGGTAAACAGCATAGGTTACCCTTCTCTAAAAGCGATAGTAGAAGTAATTGTCCAGGAGACCTAATTCATGTAGACTTGTGTGGACCTATGGAAAAAGAGTCATAAGGGGGTTCAAAATATTTTTTGCTTTTAAAAGATGATTATAGTTCATTTAGGTTTATTTATTTCTTAAAAAATAAATTTGAAACAGTAGATGTTATAGAGAATTTTATATTAACATTTAAAAATGAGTCAGGTTTTACAGTAAAAAGATTTAGATCAGACAATGGTACAGAGTTTAATAATATAAAATTTCAGAATTTATGTACAAATAGAGGCATAATACACGAGAAAACAGTTCCATATACACCTGAGCAAAATGGTAGAGCAGAACGAGAAATGAGAACTATTGTTAAAGCAGCTCGCACAATGTTACAAAGTAAAGGTCTTGCAAAGGAATTTTGGGCAGAAGCGGTAGGTACTGCTACATATGTTATTAACAGAACAGGGAAGACAAAAACACCAGGTAAGACACCATATGAGTTGTTCTATGACAAACCAAGGTTTGATATTACTTTATTACAGCCATTTGGAACAGAAGTGTATGTACATATACCAGCTCAAAAGAGATTAAGATGGGATACAAAAAGCATGAAAGGTATATTTGTTGGTTACGGAATAAATACAAAAGGATACAGAGTTTGGTTTAATGATAAAAAGGAAGTAAGAACTTACAGAGATATAATATTTATAGAGTCTAAAAACAGTGATAGAGTCAATACAGCGAAGAACACAGAAGTACAAAGAAGTCAGCAACCATGGAAATTTGATACTCAGACAGTACAAAATAGTGAAGAAAATGAAGTTACAGATGAATCAACAGATGATAGAAATAGAGAAACAGAAGTGATGATGACAGATGGGGAATTTCATAGAGGAAGGGAATTTGATAGAGTTGAAGAAGTTGACACAGATAAGGAAAGTGATACAGTAGAAAAACATTCAGAAAATGTATATTATACAGATGAAGAAACAGAAGATACATATTCTGATACAGAGGATAATGAAAGCGAGGAAGAAATCATGAAGACAAGAGCGACTAAGTCACGAGAAATAAAGAAGCCTGCGTACTTGAAAGATTACTATACAGGGTTTACAGCAGTTAATGACAGCGAAATAACATTTAAATCAGCAATGAGTGGAAAGCATTGTGATAGATGGAAAGAAGCTATAAAGAAAGAATTACAGGCGTTAGAAAGAAATAAAACATGGATACAGACAGATTTACCAGAAAATAAGAAAGCTATTGAGACTAAATGGATTTTTAAAATTAAGAAGGAAGATGAAGAAAGTATAAGAAGATTGAAGATTAATTTACAAAGAGAGTTTGAAATGAAGGATATGGGAAATGAAAATAATTTTAAATATCTTGGAATAAATATAATACAGAAGAAAAATAAAATAAGTTTAGATCAAACACAATATTTGAAAGAGATTTTGAAGAAGTATAAAATGGAAGAGTGCAATTCCATTTCTACACCAATTGCAAAGGGTTTAATTTTACCTACACAGATATGTCAAAATAAAATATTAGAAAAGAAATGTAGAAGTCTAATTGGCAGATTAATGTATGTGATGCTAGGAACAAGGCCTGATACATGTTTTGCTTTAAGTTATTTGAGCAGATATCAAGTTTATGCAAGTCCAGAATTATGGAAAAGTTTAAAACGTTTATTGCGTTATTTAAAGGGAACCTTACAATATAAATTGGTTTATACAGTAAACAGTCAAGATACAAAATTAATAGGGTATACAGATGCCGATTAGGCAGGGGATTTAATAGATAGGAAGTCCACATCAGGATACATTATGAAGGTTTATGGATGTATAGTGTCATGGTGTAGTTCAAAACAACAATGTACATCATTGTCTTCTACAGAATCTGAATACATAGCGTTAGGAAAGGGAATAGCAGAAGGATGTTGGATAAGAAATTTGTTAACAGAAATAGGGTTCAATTGTAAAGAATTTAATGTGTATGTAGATAATCAGTCAGTTTTATATGTATCAAAGAATCCTGAACAGCATAGAAAACTAAAACATATAGATTTAAAATACCATTTTATTAGAGATAAAGTTTGTAAACAAATTGTAATATTAGAATATATCAGTACGGAAAATCAGCTTGCTGATATATTTACAAAGAGTCTAAGTAGAGAAAGATTTAAAAAGTTGTGTAATGGTTTAAATTTATATATGTAATTTGACAGTTTGTAAGAATATGATACTAGAGTGAATTGTTTAAAGTATAGATATGTATTAATAGTAGTTAACTTTATCTTCATTGAGGAAGGGTGTTAGAATAACAATGAAGATAATGTTGTCTGTGGTAGTTCATAAGATTTTCTTGTCCATGTATAACTTCCTTCTTCCTGTTCCTGCCTTGTAATGGTCACGTATACCATACGGTGCTTTTAATAAACTACATTTAACAGTAACAAAAGCACACAGAAGTTTTATTTATCGCTATAGGTGGTCTATTCTACTCAATTTGATACCACACGGCAGGTCAAATTACCTTAGTCACCTTTTACGACACCTAGGTAAGAAATGAGGGTGGTATATTCTACTCAACCGGATACCACACGGTGGGTCAACTTACCTTAGTCGCCTTTTACGCCTCATTAAGAAATGAGGGTGGTCTATTCTACTCAACGATACCCCACGGCGGGTCAACTTACCTTAGTCGCCTTTTACGACACCTCGCTAAAAAATGAGGGTGGTCTATTCACATAAGCTTTCATTGTAATATAGTCAATTTATCGAGGAAGGCTATAGGCTATATAACATCACGCTAAGATGAATAGGAGAGGAGCAGCAATAAAAAATATTACGAAAACGGCAAAATTTAAAGCTTAGCTTGCGTGCGCTGAGTAAACGGTGTAGGTAAGTTATTAAAAAATCATGTATTACAAAAATGTTCCCCTCTAAAAGTTAACCCAATCTAACCATTTTTTTGGTTATTAAAATACTATATTACGGTTTTAATCTTTGTACGCGAGCGGAGTCGCCGATTGCTAATAGATTATATAGATCAAGAACGATTAGGTATTAGGTAACGAGTCGATATCAGATGATATTTGTATCGGAAAAATTAATTGGGAACGCGATAAATTATACAGATAATAAGATACTGAGAGAATCCGGGTGTAATGTAGGAAACGTGTGATAACACTCTCAAGGTTGAATTGTCTTTAAATTCAATCTACAGTCTGATAAGAATATTTTAGATTTATAGTATCATAAACTTTATAGTTCAACTGTACCAATATCTTTAATATTTAAATGAGTTAATCTTGTATGTATATATATATTTTTTCGGTATCTCGAAAACGGCTACAAAGATTTTCCCGAAATTTAGCATGTAGGGGGTTTCTGAGGAGAAAAGTTGATCTAGCTAGGTTTTATAAAAAAAAATACCGTTTTATCCCCGTTTTTGGGGCAATAATTTAAATGAGTTAATCTTAGATATATATATATATATATATATATATATATATTCGGAATCTCCACTTCTCTCCAACGATTTTCCTGACATTCAGCATGTAGGAGGTTTTGGGGGAGAAAAATCGATCTAGCTAGGTTTTATTTAAAAAAAAAATCGTTTTATTCGGGGGCATTAACAAAATGGTAAAATGTAGAATTGAAAGCAAAAGATTTTCTTAGTTGTCCAACGTAATGTTGCGATAGCCGATAGGTAACGGGTGGACTGAAAATGTTCAAAACCCGAGTTCGAATCCCACATCTCATTGGCGCAGTCTTTTTTTATTCTTGTTAAATATTTTTTTTTAATCTTTTAAAAACTTTAAGAGAAAAAATTATTAGTATATTATTATTTTATTACTTCGTATTGACGTTGAGATTGACAATAAATATGTTACAACATGTTTTTAATACGGTATAAGGTAAGTTGACCAACCGTATCCGATTTGGTAGAATAGACCACCCTCTTTCTTACCGAGGTGTCGTAAAATAAGACTAGGGTAAGTTGACCCACCGTATCCGATTTGGTAGAATAGACCACCCTCTTTCTTACAGAGGTGTCGTAAAATAAGACTAAGGTAAGTTGACCCACCGTGTGGTATCCGGTTTAGTAGAATAGACCACCTTCTTTCTTACTCAGGTGTCGTAAAAGGCGACTAAGGTAAGTTGACCCACCGTGTGGTATCCGGTTTAGTAGAATAGGACGCCCTTTTTCTTACCGAGGTGCCGTAAAATACGACTAAGGTATAAATAAATAAAGCCTGTATACTCGAGGTCTAGAATTATATATTCGACGTTCATTACGTACGTAATTTAAAAAAATAAATTGTCGATGTGACAAATTATTAAAAAAAAAAAATTAAAATGGATAGATTTTGAAAATTGTTTCTCATTTATTGAATAAATGGAAAGAAAAAATATCATTATCTATTTTGGCATTAATACTTGCAATTTTTTTTAATAAGCTATGATGGCCTAGCGGTGCGACCGTGTGAATCTCTAAAGACGATCATGGGTTCAAACCCGGGCAGACACCAATGAGTTTTTCTATTAAAAACTTATGTGTCTAATTGATAATTGCAATTTATCACACGCTTTTCGGTGAAGGAAAACATCTTGAGGAAACCTGCATATCTCTAGAGAATTCTGGAGATATGTGTAACCTACCAATCCGCATTGGAGCAGCGTGGTAGGTCTTAGCTCCAATCCTTCTCTCTTATAACGGAGAGAAGAGGCCTATTCCCAGCAGTGGGATAATAACAGGCCGCTACTTTTACTTGCATTTTTAGTTTATGTTAATATGTTTTCGTGTTCTTTTGTTTTTTGTAACAACGCCGCCTTGTCGTTACTGCAAGCAAGCAAGCCATGACGTCACATCTTGCCACAGCCTTTCGCGCCATTTCGACGTGGGAGATGTGACAGCCGCTGTCATTGGCAGCTAGCCCGCAAATAGAGAATGAGTTTGCTTTTATTTCATTTTAGAATTTTTTATGAAAAGAATATAATTGATTTAGAATACTTCTTTTATTAATACAAGTAGTTTAGTACTTTTTACTTTTAATATAAGTGTAACACTTTTCTTTTTTTTTAATTATATACTCCTTATTTATAAATAGTGTACGTTGTAATTAAAGTTTTTCTTTCTTTCTTTATATTTATTTAAATAAAAGGCATGTTGTGGTATTTTTTTATTGTTTTCAACCCTCCCTATAGTAGTGCGGCGCGGCCTCTACCAGCCACTTCTTGTCTATGGTCATCATATCGCGCATGTACGTCTTGTCGCCGGAACTCTGTACGCTGGCGAACACCACCCTGAATCCAAATTTATTAATTTATTTATTTTAAAAGGCTATCAACAATATACACACCAAGTAGAGCTAAAAATACAAATGTTGAAAACTTAAACTAAGTGCTATATCAATTATAGATGGCAACGGCATGCACAATTTGACAACAGTTATTTTGCCATTTCAAATTCAAAATATTCAAAATATACATTATTCAAATAAACTTGTAAACAAGTGCTTTTGAATCGTCAACTCTACAGTCTGCCTGAATACAGAAATATCATATTGGTACTATATTTATTTATTTATATATACATATGCTACATTTGCAAGGATGGCATTGCGATAGTATAAAACTGTGTGCATATGCCATCCTTACAGTCTAAATTATTAAAAGAACATTAGATATTAATTTAAAAAAATTATATAATATATATTTAAAATTACTGCCTGTTACTATCCCACTGTTGAGAATAGGTCTCCTCTCTCCGTTTTTGGAGAGGTTTGGAGCTAAGACCTACCACGCTGCTCCAATGCGGATTGGTAGGTTACACATATCTCCAGAATTCTCTAGAGATATGCAGGTTTCCTCACGATGTTTTCTTTCACCGAAAAGCGTGTGATAAATTGCAATTATCAATTAGACACATAAGTTTTAATAAAAAAACTCATTGGTGTCTGCCCGGGTTTGAATTCGTGACCTCCTAGAAAGAGTCGCACGGTTAAAATTACTACCGTGTGGTATAAGGGTGAGTAGAATAGAACACCCTCATTTCTTATTGAAGTGTCAAAAGGGGATTGGAGTAAGTTGATCTGCCGTGTGGTACCGGTTGAGTAAAATAGACCACTCTTATTTCTTACCGAAATGTATAAGGCGACTAAGATAAGTTTATATCAGGCAGGTGGAGAGTCGTAAAATGCCTAGCCAAATCATGTTACGTGTTTATAATATATGCCGACCCAAGAATGGAATAAGGGCAAGAAAATGTTGATGGTCGGAACAATCCTGTATATCTTCTATGTACCTTAGGAGCGAATAGCACATCATTTTCTTCGAATTGATTATGTGCTGTTAGACCTAACTTAGCCCAGCGGTAACACCGTGCGCCTCTTTCGAGGAGGTCTAGGGTTCAAACCCCGGGCAGGCACCAATGAGTTTTCTAGTAAAACTTATGTGTCTAATTGATAATTGCAATTTATCACACGAATTTCGATGAAGGAAAACATCGTGAGGAAACCTGCATATCTCTAGAGAATTATAGGGATATGTGTAACCTACCAATCCGCATTGGAGCAGCGTGGTAGGTCTTAGCTCCAAATCCCTTCTCTCCAAAAAATAAAAAAAACGTAGAGAAGAGGCCTATGCCCAGCAGTGGGATAGTAACAGGCCGTTACATTATATATAACATTTATAGACCTAACAGCTTTTACAGCGGGATGGGCGAACGCAGAAGCATCGTTGAAATTTCGAAATGCGGAAAAAAGAGCTCAGAAGCTCTACTAGCTATGGGGAACGTCCTAAGGGTGGGTGAAGTCACTCACCATTTGGGTTGTTGAACGTGGTACAGACACGAGTCAGGGCTGATATGTAGTACGGCTCCTCGGATGCCTCGGTAAGTGTTATCTATTGACAGATAAGCCGCTTGTGGGAACAGACCGGACAGTACTGCTTTCATAACACGCACACATTTCGCTGTAACAACGAACAAATCTGATATATATTTAAAACATAAGTAAAAAGTAAGTAACGGCCTGTTACTATCCCACTGCTGGGCATAGGCCTCCTCTCTCCATTTTTGGAGAGAAGGATTGGAGCTAAGACCTACCACGCTGCTCCAATGCGGATTGGTAGGTTATACATATCCCCGGAATTCTCTAGAGATATGCAGGTTTCCTCACGATGTTTTCCTTCACCGAAAAGCGTGTGATAAATTGCAATTATCAATTAGACACATAAGTTTTAATAGAAAAACTCATTGGTGTCTGCCCGGGTTTGAACCCATGATCGTCTCTAGAGATTCAAATGGTCGCACCGCTAGACCCTACGAGTGGGATAAGGGCAGAAAGATGAGGATATATCTTTAATATTTAAATTAAATTAAATTAATCTTGTATATATATATATATATATATATATATATATATATATATACACATATGTGTGTGTTTGTGTACATATATTATATTTATTGATAAGTTAGTAATTATTAATAAATATAATTCAAATTCATAAATTTGATATTTGCATACCAATATATAATTTACTACAATTTGTCTCACTTCATAGATTAGCTGGCAGAGATCTCTGTCATAGGGATAAGTTGACCTTTGTACACTTTTTCTTTACCAATAATTTCCAACGTTATAATACATAAATAAATAAAATTACCTGTTCCTAAATCCAATCCTTCGAATTGTTGATCTTTTAATCCAAATTTATTTTTAATTAATTTCTCTAAACTATTTCTTATTTCTACCGCCTGTAACAAAAGTTGTTTTATTAATACAAACATATGCACTCGTAAAAACATAGAAAAAATAATGATGAGAAAACAAAAAGAAGCCTTAAAATTCAAATTCAAAATATTCTTTATTCAAGTAAACTTGTAAACTTTAGTGCTTTTGAATCGTCAACTCTACTGCTGGTTCGGAAAGCTGTTCCTACCGAGAAGAGACAGCAAGAACTTCGGTGGTTGCTCTTAAAAATACTTATAACTAGTTAAATTAAGTCATTACTATCTTGTACAGGATCGGACAGCAGCTATTAAAGTACTATTAAAACAATATATAAAAAAAATGAATTCATCGAAGCACATTTAAATTTGTCGTCCTAAGTTAAAGTCTTTAACTGAAATATACTTTAAATAGTAGCTGAAGTTATAAAATAAGTAAAAATACCTTCTCCATAACTCTATAATTGATATACATCTTCTGACACCAGTCTTTGCACGCTCGTTTCGATCTCTTGTCATCTCCACTCGATCTCACTTTCAGATATGAATCGAACACGTTCAAATACATTATTATATCGCCTTCTGCAACCTGAAATATAATACATGACTTAAAGTGCAGTTAAATACCGTTTAACTAATACTTATAATACTGGTTTCAGTTAGATATCGTTCAGTTAAATTTATTAATTGATACTGTAAGGAATCCAGATCTTTTAAGGTGTAATGGCCTATATAAGGCAACGGTTGACATCATTCGTTGGTAAACATTGATTTTGGCTATCAATTACTGAATTTGGTTACCAATTACTCAATTTGGTAAGCTCTTACTGGATTTGATTACCAATAACTCAATTTGGTAACCTCTCACTGGATTCAGTTCTCAATTACTAAATTTGGTAACCTCTCACTGGATTTGGTTACCAATTACTCCATTTAGTAACCTCTCACTGGATTTGTTTACCAATTTGATTAGTAATTGCTCAATATGCTTAATATTTATTGACTATCAATTACTAAATTTGGTTACCAGTAAATTTGACAATCAATTACTAAATTCCATTACCAATTACTCAATTTGGTTCAGAATTATTGAATTATATTTACTGAATTTAGATACTGTTAGAAAAATAAGACAAATGCCTTTAGGGCATCACGCCGTGCACCTTACTGTGCACCAACACTTTTCACTACAAAATCCAACGACAGAATGATTCTACCACCAGTTCAGAACACTAATCTACTTGATAAGAACTGGCAAGAAACACAGTGGTCGCTCTTATCACGAATAGCGATTATTTGAGGGTAGATTCTAAAAACACGAAATACAAAAGAGGTCTCCCAAACACGTCTACCTCCTACAAATGCCAAAAGAGAGCGAATAACGTCAGCTATTGTCTTATACAAGCTGTCACAGCTTAGAGATCTGGATTCCTAACAATACATATAAAAAAACTGTGTATGCTATCCGGTTGTGTAGGACCACCCTGTTCTTACCGAGGTGTCGTAAAAGGCGACTAAGGCAAGATAATCCACCGCGTGGTATCCGGTTGTGTGGGACCACCCTGTTCTTACCGAGGTGTCGTAAAAGGCGACTAAGGCAAGATAATCCACCGCGTGGTATCCGGTTGTGTGGGACCACCCTGTTCTTACCGAGGTGTCGTAAAAGGCGACTAAGGCAAGATAATCCACCGTGTGGTATCCGGTTGAGTAGGATCACCCTCATTTCTTACCGAGGTGTCGTAAAAGGCGACTAAGGTAAGATAATCCACCTCGTGGTATCCGGATGACTGGGATCACCCTGTTCTTACCGAGGTGTCGCAAAAGGCGACTAAGGTAAGTTGACGTCTGGCAGACGGCCAGACTAATTCCGCACGCCAAAAGAGAGCGAATATGCAATGAATATATTAGGGGAAGTCTGAAAGTTGCGTCCATTACAGAAAAGATGAGAAGTGCGAGACTAAATTGGTACGGTCATGTAATGAGGAGGGATGAAAATCATGGGACCAAAAGAGTTTTAAATATGAATGTGGATGTATGGCTAGGGGGAGGCCGAAAAAAAGATGGATGGATTGTGTGAAAAATGATATGCATGTTAGAGGAGTGGCACCAGATTTGACGAATGATAGAGGAGAATGGAAGAAGACATATTGTGACCCCACTTAGAGTGGAATAAGGGTAAGAGAATGTTGATGATGTCTAATTTAATTAATTGGGCCGTCCGAGCAGTTGGCAGTGACCCTGGCATCAGCTTCGCGGGTCGCGAGTTCGATTCCCGTGGGTCATACTTTCTATAAACAATTTGGTTTTTTTTTCGAGCCTGAAGAAGAAGACATATTGTGCCGACCCCACTTAGAGTGGGATAAGGGTAAGAGAATGATGATGACAAGAGAGCGAATGACGTCAGCCGTTGTCTTATATAGACTGTCACAGCTTAGAGATCTGGATTCCTAACAGTATATTTTCTACCACCACGATTTATTTATTTATTTAATATACTTTAAAAAGTAAGTAAGTAACGGCCTGTTACTATCCCACTGCTGGGCATAGGCCTCTTCTCTCCGTTTTTTTTTTGGAGAGAAGGATTGGAGCTAAGACCTACCACGCTGCTCCAATGCGGATTGGTAGGTTACACATATCCCCAGAATTCTCTAGAGATATGCAGGTTTCCTCACGATGTTTTCCTACACCGAAAAGCGTGTGATAAATTGCAATTATCAATTAGACACATAAGTTTTACTAGGAAACTCATTGGTGCCCGGGGTTTGAACCCTAGACCTCCTCGAAAGAGGCGCACGGTGTTACCGCTGGGCTACCACAGCTTACTAATATACTTTATTGCACACTAAAATTAAAGAGTACAAAAAAAAACCTAGAAGACATGTACAAAGAGGCAGTCTTATCGCATCTTAGATACTAATATTTACGGTTTAAGAAAATTTTATTCCCATAAGAATTTACATTCACTTAAATGAGAACTTAAAACTAAAACTTAACTAAGTACAATTTTTTGCATGTAGGAGCGTGCTAAACAAAAAAAAAATAACATAACTTAATATAAAATATCACAAATAAACATTACTAACAAAAAAAAGATAATAAATTTGTGGGTGAAAATAAAATAAAACGTATGGTATGCTTTACTAGCGATTTAAAGTCCCTAGATGTGGCTTTATCGTACATGCAAAAAATTGTACTTAGTTAAGTTTTAGTTTTAAGTTCTCATTTAAGTGAATGTAAATTCTTATGGGAATAAAATTTTCTTAAACTGTAATATTTAATTAAAATACATAAATAGTTACTTACCTACTATACTAAATTTAATGCATATAGACAACGGTTCATAATTACCTCAAAATTATTTCTCCTAGAGACTTTGCTAGCTATATTGTCTTTGCCCGTGCCATGTTTAGTGAACACACTGTCCACTTGAAGCATAGACACTATAGACAATATTTCGTCTATGCATCCGAAATCACCTGCAATTGATAGTATCGTAGAATAATAAATAAGAATATTGTCAACTGCAAGTTTATTCAACACTACCTATATAGTTAGTATATATATATATCTCTATCCTCCTGCCTTGTCAAAGTGGGGTCAGCACAACATGTTATAAACATGCTGTCACATGATTTGGCTGCGTGCCTGACGTCAACTTACCTTAGTCGTATTTTACGACACCTCGATAAGAATGAGGGTGGTCTATTCAACTAAACTGGATACCGCACGGTGGGTCAACTTACCTTAGTCGCCTTTTCCGACACCTCGGTAAGAAATGAGGTTGGTCTATTTTACTCAGCCGGATACCACACGATGGGTCGACTTACCTTAGTCGCCTTTTACGACGACTCGGTAAGAAATGAGGGTGGTACTATTCGTTTCAGCCGGATACCACACGGTGGGTCGACTTACCTTAGTCGCCTTTTACGACGACTCGGTAATAAATGAGGTTGGTATATTCTACTAAACCGGATACCGCACGGTGAGCCGACTCACCTTAGTCGCCTTTTAAGACACCTCGGTGAGAAATGAGGGTGGTACTATTCTACTCAGCCGGATACCACGGCGATTCGACTTACCTTAGTCGCCTTTTACGACACCTCGGTAAGAAATGAGGGTGAAATATTCTACTAAACCGGATACCACACGGCGGGTCGACTTACCTTAGTCGCCTTTACGACACCTCGGTAAGAAATGAGGGTGGTCTATTCAACTAAACCGGATACCACACGGTGAGTCAATTCACCTTAGTCGCCTTTTGCGACACCTCGGTAAGAAATGAGGTTGATATATTCTACTAAACCGGATACCACACGGCGGGTCGATTTACCTTAGTCGCCTTTTACTCCTCGGTAAGAAATGAGGTTGGTATATTCTACTAAACCGGATACCACACGGTGAGTCAACTTACCTTAGTCGCCTTTTACAACGACTCGGTAAGAAATGAGGGTGGTACTATTCTTTTCAGCCGGATATCACACGGCGTATAGTTAATCTTGTATATATATATATATATATATATACAAGATTAACTCATTAAAATATTAAAGGTTCACGTCAATTATTTGACGACCCATGGATTCAGAGACGACCATTAAAGAACAATACATACCACTGCTGCATAACATCTTGGCGCACATCGGCTTTAGTGGTAGTTCGGCAATTTTGAGTCCCAAATCCTCGGTCAAATCACCGCCCTTGTCTATGGCCTTCAAAGCGTAGAGAGTCTCCAGAGCAGCGAGCAAGCTCCTTGCTGGAGGGGGGGTTGGGAATGTGAACCTAAAAAGTGTTATACAAATAGACTCTAGTAAAGTAAAGTTGTTTTGATTGTAATAATGTAGGTTTTAAAAAATGGTTAATTTTTTTCATCTTTAATACCGTTAAAATTGAAACACTCAAGAATTTATTACGGCCGTGTATTTTAAATAAAATAAATAAATATATGGGACACTTACACACACGGTCGTCCGTCCCCAAAGTAAGTAACTTAATACTTGTGTTATGGACAGACAACTGGTGAATGTATACTTATATAATTTATAAATACATACTTAAATACAAATATACACCCAGACTCGAAGACCAACAAATTCATTTATAGTAAATGTTGGCCCTCGGCGGGAATCGAACCCGCGACCCGTGGAGCTGAAGGCAGGGCCACTACCCACTGCTCCAACGGGTCAGAAATTAATATTATAATTATATGTATTATACCTCAATAAATTATGTATCCCTAGAGCTTTTAGTTGCAACAAAATGGCGGACAGATCACTCCGACACATTTCCGGTGGAACGCTTGGAGGGAGGTTTTCATGATCTGATTCCGTGTAAAGTCTGGAAATTAAAATATAATAAAAACCCTCTTTATTATTATTTATTTCTTTTTATACATATATTTAGAAAAGAGAAAGAAAAAGTAAAAAAGCACATGTATAAAGACGGACTTATCCCTAAAAGGGATCTCTTCCAGTCAACCTTTGAGTAACAGAAAGAAAAGGACAAAAAGTGAAGAAGAAAGAGAGTACGGGTTATGACCCGTACTCTGTCTTCTTCAATTCAATTCAAGAGAAAAAAAAAAAGTTTATATAAGTAACGGCCTGTTACTATCCCACTGCTGGGCATAGGCCTCCTCTCTCCATTTTTGGAGAGAAGGATTGGAGCTAAGACCTACCACGCTGCTCCAATGCGGATTGGTAGGTTACACATATCTCCAGAATTCTCTAAAGATATGCAGGTTTCCTCACGATGTTTTCCTTCACCGAAAAGCGTGTGATAAATTGCAATTATCAATTAGACACATAAGTTTTAATAGAAAAACTCATTGGTGTCTGCCCGGGTTTGAACCCATGATCGTCTCTAGAGATTCACACGGTCGCACCGCTAGGCCATCACAGCTTCATATATTAATTAATTTTCCGCCGTGTGGTATCCGGCTGAATAGAATAGTACCACCCTATTTTCTTACCGAGGTGTCGTAAAAGGCGGCTAAGGTAAGTTGACTCACCGTGTGGCATCCGGTTAAGTAGAATAGACCACTCTCTTTTCTTACCGAGGTGTTGTAAAATACGACTAAGATAAGTTGACGTCAGGCAGGCGGCCGGTCATAAAAACGTTGCCAAATCATGTGACAGCATGTTAATAACATGTGCCGACCACTTAGAGTGGGATAAGGGCAAGACGATGATTTTTATGCTATATATGCTGTCATAGCTTAGAGATTTGGATTCCTAACAGTATATACAAGATTAACTCATTTAAATATTTCTTGTATGTAGGTAATAGTGTATTTTTAGGCAATAATTTAAGTTTTAGTTATATAATTGTTAATAATAGTTTCAGTACTACATTCTGTCTACATTTCTGTCTGTTAGTTATCATACGTAGTAGTCTATAAAAGACCTAAAACCTATAAGCGAAATTATATGTAATTAGCAAATAAGACCAAGTACCTATGGTTTAACATACATGTAATTTTGTTGGTAGGCCATAATTAAATAAATAAATAAATGAATTAATTAATTAATTAATGAATAAGTAAATGAATGAATGAATGAATGAATGAATGACTGAATGAATGAATTAATGAATAAGTAAATGAATGAATGAATGAATGAATGAATGAATGAATGAATGAATGAATGAATACATAACTAAATAAATAAATGAATGAATTAATGAATGAATAAATAAATAAATAATTAAAGATATGGGGTGTTAAGGTGTGTATGTACCTAAAATGAATAAGTGCTATGTACTTAACAAGTGACTTTAAACAGACACTATACCTATAACATTTCCCACGACTAGTCCTGCCCGCCCGCCCCGCTCGCTGCGTCGCGTTCTGCCTCGACACGGGACAAACCGACACGCACTCCACGCCCACAGCTGGGTCGAAGTGTGGAAGCTTGTGGAAACCACAATCAATTACTGGAAAAAATTATGGATAACATGCTAACTGTCTGTCTGTAAAAGTAACGCCCTGTTACTATCCCACTATTGGGCATAGGCCTTCACTCTACGTTCCTAGAAAGAAGGGAGCTAAGACCTACCACGCTGCTCCAATAATGGTAGGTTACACATATCCCCAGAATTCTCTAGAGAATGCAGGTTTCCTCACGATGTTTTCCTTCACCGAAAAACGTGTGATAAATTGCAATTATTAATCAGACACATAAGTTTAATAGAAAAACTCATTAGTGCCTGCCCGGGGTTTGAACTCGTAACCCTCTTAAAGAAGACGCACGGTCACACCGCTGGGTTATCACAGCTTGTTGTAAAACAGTTTTTTTTACGGTTTTTACTAAAAGATTTTTATACAATACAGCATTAATCCTTATCCAATTAAGTACCTTAAATACATTGTTGATTTAATATAGATCAATAGGGCCGTTTGCAGCATGTAATTTAAGTGAACATTTTCGGAGATATTACAGATTTAAATGCCGCGAGGAGGCCGCGCTTCGCCCTATAGCACTTCGAATTTACCAGCTACATGTCGCTCTTTCAAGAGTTGGTTTAATGACAAGAAAGCTGTGAATGTTGTATATAAGGACATTCTGTAATTAATTTTAAAAGTAAAATACATAGGGAAAAATGTAAATATGTAGTATATGAATTTAGATATTAGATATAGCAGGAAATCTTCTTAGTATAGGGAAAGGAAATTGTTTTTCTCAAAATTATATCAAAACTACTCGATCGATTTTAATAATTTTTTTTACACTGACTGACATGGGATATATATTTTATACCCGTGCGAAGCAGGCAGGCCGCTAGTATATATAAATATCTCACCATAGACAACACCGGGTATAGTGACGCTGGTCTCAGCTATGTTAGTGGCCAGGACCACCTTCCTTACATTCCTGTCCATCATTTGAAACGCCTTAATCTGTTTGTAGTGCGGCAGACTGCCGTACATCGGTACTACGGCGAGATCGGATGCTGCGATACCGGATGGGAAGTGTCTCCTGTGTTTGTTTGTCTGGTTGTTCTGTTGGGCGTACGTGTCTAACGTGTCTAGTGCGGAGAGGATCTCTTCCTAAGAGAATATATCTAATTTATCTCAAAAGTAATATTAAAAAATTATTTTGCTATAATCCGCGATGAAGTAAAATAGAAAATATATATAATGCTAAATGTAGAGTGGACAATCGGTTATCATACCTGATACATGCAGGATTCGTAAAAACACATGCACAAACCTCCACCACCGCCACCACAATACACAAGCACTACATACGTTCACTATCACAAACTCAACAATTGTTTCGCCCGGCAACCGAAGCATCTTCAGGAGATAGACTCCACGACCAAAATCGCAAAGCGAAGCAATACCCAAAAAGCTTAGTTAAATACTAATCGGTTCAACCCCACCCTTCATTTTATTTTGCCTGCAAACAAGTGTAACAAGCTTGAACTAGAAACATTTATATGATCGTTAATGAGGGTGCCATTGTTATGTTTTATAATCTCTATTTGTTCGCAGATGTTTAACTTAAGTCCTTTTTTGCCAATGCATAATATTTCTATAATATATCTAATTTATTTATTTATTTATTTATAAGGCTTACCAACTAGAAATCATATACATATACTTTTGCAACTAATTTTAACCATACATCATCTTTCCTTTATTTCTAAATTACAGGTACGCACAGCATTTATTTATGACTTCAAACAATAATTGATGCAAACTATACTAATATATAAAATATAAAAACTATACTTATATGATAAACTACTACAAAATATATAAACTATAATTAAACAATGTAAAAACGTAACAAAAAAAATTAATAAGAGAATGTACGCGTCGAAATGTATCACATACAAATATATATTCTATACTGCGTCCATCATATTATCAGTCTTTTGACAGCTCACGCTCATTAAGTTTTGTATTGCTTACGTACAAATATCATACAAATAATATTTGTACTTTATGGATGGGTACCGCCCACTTAGTGATGTCACACATAATGGTTACTACGATTATGCCACAGATTAAAAATAATCGGTAGAAATCGATGTTACGAGTATTAAAAGACATTTAATAACATTATATAAAGTTTTACTTTCTTCTTAGTTAATACATGAATAAAACAATCAGGATATTTTAATTTATTTTATTAGCACGAGTCGTCGGAATGATAATCAACACTAGACTCCTCCGATGAGGAGTCTTCAGTAGCAGTTATTATTAGCTCTTGTGTAGATAATATATTATCAAACGCAATATCACGTTCCCAATCAGAGAATATTACTCTTTTAGTTCTTTCCACCACACTTGCCCAGTTCTCGGCCGTTACGTGGGTGCAAGCATTTTTTAGCAATTGCAACATTTTATTCGCTGTGAATGGGGGGCTTGTATTGCATCTCGCAGCATGCCCTTTTACTTGTGCCCATATATTCAAATTCAAATTCAAATTCAAAATATTCTTTATTCAAATAAACTTGTAAACAAGTGCTTTTGAATCGTCAACTCTACTGCTGGTTCGGAAAGCTGTTCCTACCGAGAAGAGCCAGCAAGAAACTCGGCGGTTGCTCTTTTAAAAAAATATAATTCTTAATATTATTTACATTAAGTCGTTACTGTCTTGTACAGGTTCAAAGAGAGCTATATCCACACATTCTTATCTTCCAAATAATCCTCAAGAGTATAGTAGGCTTTCTGTATCAGCCTCTTTTTAACAGTGTTTTTAAACTGCTGTAATGGCAGTGCTGAAATTGATTGCGGAATTTTATTATAGAATCTTATACCAAAACCCACAAACGAGTTACGCACTTTTGCAAGGCGCAAAGCAGGAACCGCAAGCTTATGTCGGTTCCTGCTTTGTCTATTGTATACATCACCTATCGTTTTATAATTTTTTATATTTTTATGTACATAAATTAAATTGCTTAAAATATACTGTGAAGCAAATGTAAGAATACCTGTTTCCTTAAACTTCTCTCGCAGGGAATCACGCGGTCTTAAATTATAAATGCCACGTATAGCTCTTTTTTGTAAAACAAAAATTTTTTCACTATCCGCGCATTTACCCCATAGCAATATTCCATAAGACATAATGCTATGGAAGTAGGCAAAATAAACAAGTTTTGCTGTTTCGACGTCTGTGAATTGTCTTATCTTTCGAACAGCGTAGGCCGCTGAACTCAGTTTCTTATCGTTTATAAGTTCTATTGCGTTGTACTGGCAGTGGTATGGAGGAATCCGAAGAACAGTATGGCCATATTCTGCTGCCATTTCATTGATTACATAGCGTTTTGCTCTCTTTTTGGTTTTTAATATTTTTATTAATTCAACTTTTAACATTGAGTCGTCCACATTTTCTCCATTGTCCCGAAGCCAATTAATTATTTCATGCTTTTTATTAGCCTGTGTTGGCATTTTGTCAATTTGACGGGAGTGGTAGGGCGCATTATCAATAAAAATTATTGATGGTTCTTCCAATGAAATGAGCATTTTTTTGAACCACTCTTCATACACATTTGCATTCATCTCTTCGTGGTAGTCATTTGATTTCTTCGATTTAAATGCCAACAGTGCGTCTTGTACAAATCCTTTTGCTGTACCTGCATGGCAAATGATTAGGCGCTCACCTTTTCCCATTGGTACTGAGGAAGTGGAATCAGCAGTATCATCAGTCCAGAAACGAGATAGTGTGTGGTTAGCGTTGAGCCATGTTTCATCCGTGAAAACAATATTTGCCCAATCTTGTATTTTCTTTGCCTCTCTTAAAAAATCACAACGTGCTATAGCTATATCTGTGCGTTCCATTAATAATTTTCTTTTATTTAACTTTTTATATGAAAAGCCAATTGTGTTCAAAACTTTGACCAAAGAAGATTTTTCACCATGAAATAGACCACTTCTTTTCAAAGAAACAATAAGTTTTCTCAAAGTTGGAATTTCTTTTCTCAAGTAGTAATCTAGTTTACGTAGGTTATCATTAATCGAATTACTTAGGTACGTAATTCGATTAATGATAGTAGGTACTATAATCGGAATGGTATCGCATACGAGAATCTTTAGGACATCACTATCGTCAATCTGTCAAAAGATGGTTAATATAATGGACAGTGTATAATCATTTTGTAATCTATACTGGCCCGTTGGCGCAGGTGGTAGTGACCCTGCCTTCAGCTCCGCGGGTCGCGGGTTCGATTCCCGCCAAGGGCCAACATTATCGAGCTGGGTGTATATATGTATTTAAAACTATATAACCATATTTACCAGTTGTCTACCATAACACAAGTATTAAGTTACTATGGGGACGAACGATCGTAAAAAAATTTACCCTCCGTGTGGTATCCGGCTTAGTAGAATAGTACCACCGATTTCTTACCGAGGTGTCGTAAAATACGACTAAGTTAATGTCAGGCAGGCGGCCGGTCGTAAAAACGCAGCCAAATCATGTTACAGCATGTTTATAATATGTGCCGACCCCACATAGAGTGGGCTTCTCCCACTCTAAGGGGAGAAGGATATATGGGGATGGACCGTGTGTAAGTGTCCCATATATTTATTAACTTACCTGTGAAGTCAAAAACGCCAGTATATCTCCAAAAGGCTCGTTTTCGTGTATCTTTATGACTGTATCTATAGTCGCCTTCACGTAATCCGCCACTGGTTCTAATAGAATGCAAATAACTTATTACTTAGGCTACACTGGACTTATTTGAGTCTTAGTCGCAGAGCAAAATCAAATAAAAAATAATCTTTAAAAATATAATTCTTATGACTAGTTACATTTAATCATTACTGTCTTGTACAGGGTCTAAGCGAGCTATATCCACACATTCTTATCATCTAAGTAATCCAAAAGTAATGAGAATATTATTTTGCTATAATCCGCGATAAAAGAATATATATGTAATGCTAAATGTAGTGTACTATTCGTTCTCATACCTGATATATGCAGAATTTGTAAGAATTTATGCACTACCCGACACCGATGGCACAACAATACACAAGCACTGCACACATTCACCACCACAATCTCAACAATTGTTTCGCCCCGTAACCGAAGCTTTGCGATTTTGTCGTGGAGTCTATCTCCTGACGATGCTTCGGTTACGGGGCGAAACAATTGTTGAGATTGTGGTGGTGAATGTGTGCAGTGCTTGTGTACTGTTGTGCCATCGGTGTCGGGCCACTCTACATTTAGCATTACATATATTTTCTTTTATCGCGGATCATAGCAAAATAATATTCTCATTACTATTGTATTATGGACCTCCGCAAAGTAACGCCTAATTCTATAAATCTAAGTAACCCTCAACAGTATAGGCTTTCTGTATCAGCCGCTTTTTAATAGTGTTTTTAAACTGCTGTAATGGCAAAGCTGAAATTGATTGCGGAATGTTATTATAGAATCTTATAGATAAGTGAATTATAAAGATAGAGCTGTCAAAATCAAGATAATCTTTATTCAAATAAGCTCTTTCAAGCACTTTTGAATCGTCAAGGATCTATATGATTAATGAAGCTACAACTGGTTCGGAATGTTGCTTTTACTGAGAATAATCAAAAAGCACGTACGTATGTAACGTATATATATCCTCCTGCCTTTATCCCACTCTAAGTGGGGCACAACATGTTATAAACATGTTGTAACATGATTTGGCTGCGTTTTTACGACCGGCCGCCTGCCTGACGTCAACTTACCTTAGTCGTATTTTACGACACCTCGGTAAGAAGGAGGGTGGTCTATTTTACTAAACCGGATACCACACGGCGGGTCGACTTACCTTAGTCGCCTTTTACGACACCTCGGTAAGAAATGAGGGTGGTACTATTCTACTCAGCCGGATACCACACGGCGGGTCGACTTACCTTAGTCGCCTTTTACGACACCTCGGTAAGAAATGAGGGTGGTACTATTCTACTCAGCCGGATACCACACGGCGGGTCGACTTACCTTAGTCGCCTTTTACGACACCTCGGTAAGAAATGAGGGTGGTACTATTCTACTTAGCCGGATACCACACGGCTAACATTATGTAACGTAAAACATATAAATAAAATTAAGATTATTTGGATGATAAAAATGTCTGGATTCAAAAATCCTTTAAACTTCATACAAAGCTGCGGTTTAATAATGTAAAATTGAAAATGTTTAAAAGACCACTGTCTTGCTGGCTCTATAGGAACAGCTTTCCGAACCAGCAGTAGAGTTGACGATTCAAAAGCACTTGTTTACAAGTTTATTAAATATAGAATATTTATAATAAATAAAGAATATTTTGAATATGAATATGAATTTAAAATAAAGTTCTACATACCTTCTATGTAAAATACATCAATGGGATGCGTCCTGCCCTGCATCGCCATAACAACAGACGTACTTCTACCGCCATCTTTTTTCTCATTTACATTGAAGAAATCTTTCAAAAAATCAGCATCCATAGTCGCTGAAGATACAACGATCTTTAAGTTTTTCCTTTTCTGTAAAAATAAGTAATATCAAAAAGTAAGTACCTGTTTGACCGAGCCTTGATCGGTAATTTTTTACAAAATAAAAAAAAATAAAAAAAATGATAAGGTAGTTGGGATCGATCCTAGGTATTTACATTTCTCGAGACTGCCCGTTCCCCGAATAAGCTACGCTGACATGACAGTTTATGGCAAAAATAATATTCAATATAAATTTTTGTATTTTTTTAAAGCCCAAAAACAGGGATAAATAGATATTTTTAAATAAACCCTAGCTAGATCGATTTTTTTCCCCCAAAAACCCCTAAATGATGAATTTCAGTTGAGTCTATCACCTGATGATGTTTCGGTTGCGGGGCGATACGTTTGTTAAAAGAGAAGTGAGGGAAATAGTGATATAATGTTTGCATCAGGAATAATAAATCACCAAATTCACATTTTATCAAACATCTGTTAGAAAACGGTCATAAAGTTCCTAATGACCATTGTTTCGAAGTTTTGCACACCTGTGACAAAAGGCTCCGATTAAATATCTTAGAACAACTTGTAGAAGTTGTAACCAATAGTATATAACTATGCTTGTTTGTGTAATGCTTTGCTTTGCGATTTTGTCGCGGAGTCTATCTCCTGATGATGTTTCGGTTGTCGGGCGATACGTTTGTTAGAAGAAAGGGTAAGGGAAATAGTCATAAAATATTTGCATCAGAAATAATAAACCACAGAATTCACATTTTACCAAACATCTGTTAGAAAGCAGTCATTAAGTTCCTAATGACCATTGTTTTGAAGTTTTGCATACCTGTGATAAAAGGCTCCGATTAAATATCTTAGAACAACTTGTAGAAGTTGTAACAAATAGTATATAACTATGCTTGTTTGTGTAACGCTTTGCTTTGCGATTTTGTCGCGTAGTCTATCTCCTGATGATGTTTCGGTTGCGGCGATACGTTTGTTAGCAGAGAAGGTAAGGGAAATAGTGATAAAATTTTTGCAATTAACTTACTTTGGCAATTTTTTTCAGCAGACCCATTAGAACATCAGTCATCTGCGATCTTTCATGGACCTGGAAGTCAATTAAGACAAAATTTTTGAAAAAATTTAAGTATGAAAATTTAGGATTAACTAATCCATACTAATTTATAGAATTAGGCGTTACTTTGCGGAGGTCCATAATACAAAAGTAATCAGAATATTATTTTGCTATAATCCGCGATATATGAAAATATATGGAATGCTAAATGTAGAGTGTACTATTGGTTCTCATACCTGATACAATGGGTAGTGACCCTGCCATCAGCTCCGCGGGTCGCGGGTTCGATTTCCGTCGAGAGCCAACATTTTCTATAAATGAATTTGTTGGTCTTTAAGTCTGGGTGTATATATAAGTAAACGTATATATAAGTAAACATATATATTCACCAGTTGTCTGTCTACCATTACACAAGTATTAAGTTACTTACTTTGGGGACGGACGACCGTGTGTGTAAGTGTCCCATATTTATTTATTATTTATGATTCGACAAGGTATTTTACTGTCCTACCTGTCTGACGTCAACTTACCTTAGTTGCCTTTGCGGCATCTCGGTAAGAAATGAGGTCTACTCAGCCGGATACAACATGGCACGTAATACACAATTCAAAGTATTTTAACACATAAGCCGTCGAAACGAAGTAGCAATTACAGCTTACATTCTATATGAGATTATTTCACAACACTGACGTCACGTCCGGTGTCGTTTTATCGTACGAACAGACGGATGTTGATGCGATTATTATATATCCATTGTTATATGACACTGACGCCGTGTGGTATCCGGCTGAATAGAATAGTACCACCCTCATTTCTTACCGAGGTGTCGTAAAAGGCGACTAATGTAAGTTAACCATCCGTGTGGTATCCGGTTGAGTATAATAAGAATAGACCACCCTCTTTATCATCGAAGTGTCGTAAAAGGCGACTAAGGTAAGTTGACCCACGTTTAGTATCCGGTGGAGTAGAATAGACCACCCTATTTCATACCGAGGCGTCGTAAAATAAGACTGAGGTAAGTTGACGTCAGGCAGGCGGCCGGTCGTATAATACGTAGCCAAATTATATAATGTTAGGAATCCAGATCTCTAAGCTGTGACAGCCTATATAAGACAACGGGTGACGTCATTCTCTCTTTTGTCGTGCGGCATTCGTAGGAGGTAGACGTGTTTGGGAGACCTCTTTTGTATTTCGTGTTATTAGAATATAACCTCAAATAATCGCTATTCGTGATAAGAGCGACCACTGAGTTTGTTGCCAGTTCTTCTCAAGTGGATTAGTGTTCCGAACTGGTGGTAGAATCATTCTGTCGTTGGATTTTGTAGTGAAAAGTGTTGGTGCACAGTAAGGTGCCCGGCGTGATTCTCTAAACGCATTCCTTTAATTTTTTTATCTACCCGGATACTATAATACAAAGATTATAAAACGGAAAACAAAATTCTTATGACACACATTAAGTACAAACCAAAAATAAAAAAATTTAAGTTTTATTACGATACAGGTCTTGTATGGTCACCTGTATCATAATATAGCTTTTTAATCATAACGATACACCTATACAACCTCCAGCTGGACCAAGGAGGTAGAGAACCTCTACCTGAAAAAAAAGGTTTCAATGAACGAGTCCGCGGCGACGCAACACGCATGCGCAATCGATGTTTGCGCCTTGGCGCTAACATTTGACATTTAAAAAATCTTTTCAATATTTAAACAAAGGTTTTTATTATTATTGTTTCACGTATTATAGTATGAGAGTAGATAAAGTAGTGTATGACACTGTACATAACTTGGTCTTATAACACTCGTGTGATACTATAAAAAAACTTGCCTGCGGCCCGTTTTTTTAAAACACACTCGTGTTATAAGAATCCTTATTATGCAACAGTATCATAATCTACTATAATTATTCATTTTAAATTGAATTAAGACTTAATTTCTAACAATAAATATCAATATATAAAAATTCTAAAATCTCACCTCATCAAGAACAATGCACGAATACTGCATCAGCAACGGCGAAGCAAACATCTCCCTTAAAAGGACGCCCTCCGTCATGAACTGGAATACAAAATATCAAATTCAAATTCAAATTGTCTTTTACAAGCATTTTTGGATCGTCAAATTACAATGAAACTACGACGAATTTACTAACGCGTGTTGCGTCTACTTAGCGTTTGCCGCTTTCCCAGACTCCATACGACACCGGAGGTGTAGTGTTCCAGCTTGGGAAAGAAACTTCGTTGAACGTCGCCTTTACCCAACCTAACATCGGTGGGAACGGACGCTAGCATTTAAGAATAGTATTAATTACATATATACATAATCTACATATTAAATAGTTTAAGATAATTATTGTACATATATATATATAACTCAATAAAGAAGTTATTGAAACTAAACGGAGATTGTACCCAACAGTCGCCCCCCCAATATACAATTCGCGTATTTGGCATATGTTGCCTTTGCTTTTAGATATAAGTAATCTCAAGTAAATGCAAATACCATATGACCATCATTAACAAACATATAAAAGAACAGGAGTCCCAAGAGTGATACCTGAGGTACTCGTTATCTACTGGGCTTTATTAAATCATTACTACGGACCGACATATATTTGTAGTGACATATAATTATTTAGACTGTTTAGCTTTAGAATAGTAACGGTTTAACTATGAAGAACGTTAATATAATTACATAAAATATCAAAAGTAATAATAAAATTATTTTGCTATAATCCGCGAAGAAGTAAAATAGAAAATATATATAATGCTAAATGTAGAGTGGACAATCAATCAACAAGTGGTCGTCCACTGTCGTGAAGTGGAGTCGTGGTCGTGGAGTCTATCTCCTGATGATGCTTCGGTTGCGGGGCGAAACGATTGTTGAGTTTGTGATAGTGAACGTATATAGTGCTTGTGTATTGTGGTGGCGGTGGTGGAGGTTTGTGCATGTGTTTTTACGAATCCTGCATGTATCAGGTATGATAACCGATTGTCCACTCTACATTTAGCATTATATATATTTTCTATTTTACTTCTTCGCGGATTATAGCAAAATAACGACTTAATGTAAATAATATTAAGAATTATATTTTTAAAAGAGCAACCGCCGAGTTTCTTGCTGGCTCTTCTCAGTAGGAACAGCTTTCCGACCCAGCAGCAGAGTTGACGATTCAAAAGCACTTGTTTACAAATTTATTTGAATAAAGAATATTTTGAATTTGAATTTGAATAATTTTATTATTACTTTTGTATTATGGATATCCGCAAAGTAACGCCTAATTCTATAAATTACATAAAATATCCTTAGTAAAAGAATCTCACGGTCATGGTCAACTTAGTCGAAAGCCTTTCTGAAATCAATGTGGATTACGTCAGCGCACATTCGTGACAATGTTTTTGATTACATCAGAGGGAATGAGGTCAATTTGTTAAGCGAGCCTTTTTAAGGCCGTGCTGTTTAAACGACACAAGTTATTTAACTTGGTAAAAGCACTATTATTTTTAGGACGGTCAATTTAATTATTATTGCGAGTTTTAATAGTTTTTTTCAACTTCGTAAAATTTAATCTTTAATATTTAAATGAGTTAATCTTGTATATATAATCTCGAATGTTATGCTTGTCTGGCTAGGGTAGGAACTATGGAAAATGTCTGGCTAAAGGGGAAACATCATCTTATTCTTATCCAAGTAATATATATTAAAATCAGCTTTTATACTATGACGTAAATAGAAGTCAAATTTCATGAACTTTATGGGTGTCTGGCAGGGGGTTTCCACTGTCTGGCATTGACTGACGTGATTTTTAATATTATTCTAAAGGTAATATCAAAAGATCAAGCTTTATACTATGACGAAATTAATTCGGAATTTTGCAACCTTGAGTACCTCGTATCTCCCAAAGCCACTATGATCCAAATTTCATAATCTACCATCGTTCTTACCTGTGTTGGGAGCATGCACTGACAAAGTTTCAGCTTTTATAAAACGACGAAGGTCTGTCGCTCACGGGATCTTGGGCCATTAGGCATCTTCAGTTTTAAATATTTGCACACTGTTATGTTAGTAACAGTATAGTATAGCAACACACTGTTGTGTTAAGTTGAAGCTGTGATGGCCTAGCGGTGCGACCGTGTGAATCTCTAGAGACGATCATGGGTTCAAACCCGGGCAGACACCAATGAGTTTTTCTATTAAAACTTATGTGTCTAATTGATAATTGCAATTTATGACACGCTTTTCGGTGAAGGAAAACATAGTGAGGAAACCTGCATATCTTTAGAAAATTCTAGGGATATGTGTAACCTACCAATCCGCATTGGAGCAGCGTGGTAGGTCTTAGCTCTAACCCTTCTCTCCAAAAATGGAGAGAGGAGGCCTATGCCCAGCAGTGGGATAGTAGCAGGCCGTTACTTACTTACTTTTTTTTTCTTATATTAGAAACAGCAGATTGTGATAGGAAATTTATTAATAAGTGATATCTGTATATACGCACAATTTTTGCAAATATATTTATTATTATTATCCGCATTGAATCAGTGATAGGAGGCCTAAGCCCACAAATGGGATAAAAGGAGTTTTTATCTAGTTACGTTTAAGTACGCTAAAATTGCGGTCAGATCTAGTTTCATATGAAAAAATCACTACAAGTACCACTTAAGGCAGAGAAAGACCCGTTTAACGTCTGTTGTTACAAACACGTTCGCCCTTATCGATATTAAGAGCCCTTGAATATTAACCGGTTATTCTAGACTTTACTACATTGTATTAACGTTTAAAACCAACTGAACAATCACTAAAGGCATTTTATACTCTATTACAGTTAGCCTAAGGTTTAAAATACTTTGCAATGTTATTTCAGTTTTTATAGTCACTCGAAACGAGTGGTTAAATATTTATAGTTAGGCATTGATAAAAGCATTTTACTGTAATCCGCGCAAAAAGAAAATTCTGTTATGGTGAATGAATAACGGACGCCGTGTGGTATCCAACAGAGTAGCAAAGACCACCCTCATTTATTACCGAGGTGTCGTAAATACGGCTAAGGTAAGTTGATGTCAGGCAGGCGGCCGGCCGTAAAACACCTAGCCGAATCATGTGGCAAAATGCTTATAACATGTTGTGCCGACCTCACTTAGAGTCAATAAAAGGTAAATAAATATATAAATATAAATATATAAATATATGGGACACTTACACACACGGTCGTCCGTCCCCAAAGTAAGTAACTTAATACTTGTGTTATGGACAGACAACTGGTGAATATATATACTTATATATTTTTAAATACATACTTAAATACAAATATACACCCAGGCTCAAAGACCAACAAATTCATTTATTGAAAATGTTGGCCCTCGGCGGGAATCGAACCCGCGACCCATGGTGCCGAAGGCAGGGTCACTACCCACTGCACCAACGAGCCAGTCAAAAATGATGTCGTAAAAGGCGACTAAGGTAAGTTGACCCACCGTCTGGTGTCCGGCTGAGTACAATAGACCAACCTCATTTCTTACCGAAGTTTCGTAAAAGGCGACTAAGCGAGTTTACCCGCCGTGTGGTATCCGGTTGAGTAAAATAGATCACCTTCATTTCTTACCGAGGCGTAGTAAAAGACGACTAAAGTAAGTTGATCCGCTGTGCGGTATCCGGCTGGGTAGAATACCATCCACCCCCTTTCTTACCATTGTGTCGTGTCGGTGTCGTGTCGTAAAAGGCGACTAAAATAAGTTGACGTCAGGCAGGTCGTAAAATACGTAGCAAAATTATGCAACAACGTGCTTATAACATATGCCGAACCCCACTTAGAGTGGGAAAAGGTCAGGAGGATGATTCATCACACGCTTTTCGGTGAAGGAAAACATCGTGAGGAAACCTGCATATATCTAGAGAATTCTGGAGATGTGTACCTAACCTATAATAAGATATGTGCAAAAAAATACTAAATATTTACATTGAATATATACAACACTATTTTTGCTGCAAAACTGTCAACTCAGCGTAGCTTATACGGGGAACGGGTGGTCTCTAGAAATGAAACTATTATCGAGTCTAGGGTTGCCACCTTTTTTTTTGAAGAAAAATAGTATTTTTCTTTTTAAATCAAAAAAATATAGTACTTTTAGGAAATTCAGGAAAAAAAATTGTATATATTGTATATATTATATACTATTTTCAATCATTATTTATTTTTCCATGATTATTTATTATTACTTTTTGCTGGACAATGACAAAGAGTTAGAGTTACTAACTAACTAAGCCCCGTAAATACATGAATGAGTTCCGTTTAAATATTCCCTATGCAGTGCTGCGGGTGCGTTCCATTCACAGTTGATTCAAAAAAAGCGCGACAATTGAATTAGCGATAAAAATATAGTATTTTATATTGTTTTTCTATAATATATAGTACAATTGACTAAAATATAGTACGATACTATATAATATAGTACGGGTGGCAACCCTACCTCTGACTAACTTAAAGTAAACATAAGTTCCTTATGGTCTAGTTATTTACGCAATATTTCCCTCCTTTTCCATCATATTATATGTGTTATTGTTACCAGTTTTTTTGCTTTTTTACTATTTATATACTTCTTTTGCTTTTAACACCTGAATCTTGATGTTTATTATAGTTTTACATGTTGTATTATTCGTCCTATATTGTTTTTCTATAATATATAGTACAATTGACTCAAATATAGTACGATACTATATAATATAGTACGGGTGCCTAATCGAGCCCCACCTCCTTAATTATTTTTTTGCCTTTTTTATTTTGAAAAAAATTAACTAGCAACGCTTGGTCAGCTACTAGATTTATTAAATCAACTCACCACAATACCAGTCTCGGCTGTTCGCATAGACGTCATAGCTGCTGAGTAGCCAACATGCTCGCCGAGCGGCTCGCCGCGCTCGTCAGCCACTCGGCTCGCTAGAGACAAAGCAGCGGCGACGCGCGGCTGAGTGACGCACACTTTATGACCGATTTCGTACAGATACTGGAACATAAATAAAAATTTATATCACAGATGTGCAGCATTTTAGCCGTGTGGTATCCGGCTGAGTAGAATAGACCACCCTCATTACCGAGGTGTCGTTAAAGTCGACTAAGGTAAGTCGACCCGCCGTGTGGTATTCGGCTATATAGAATAGTACCACCCTCATTTCTTACCGAGGTGTCGTAAAAAGCGACTAAGATAAGTCGACCCGCCGTGTGTTATTCGGCTGAGTATAATAGTACCACTCATTTCTGACCGAGGTGTCGTAAAAGGCGACTAAGGTAAGTCGACCCGCCGTGTGTTACTCGGCTGAGTAGAATAGTACCAACCTCATTTCCTACCGAGGTGTCGTGAAAGGCGACTAAGGTAAGTCGACCCGCCGTGTGGTATCCGGCTATGTAGAATAGTACCACACTCATTTCTTACCGAGGTGTCGTAAAAGGCGACTAAGGTAAGTCGACCCGCCGTGTGTTATTCGGCTATGTAGAATAGTACTAACCTCATTTCCTACCGAGGTGTCGTGAAGGCGACTAAGGTAAGTCGACCCGCCGTGTGTTATTCAGCTGAGTAGAATAGACCACCCTCTTTCTTACCGAGGTGTCATAAAATACGACAGAGGTAAGTTGACGCCAGGCAGGCGGTCGTTCGTAAAAACGCAGCCAAGTCATGTGACAGCATGTTTATAACATGTTGTGCCGACCCCACTTAGAGTGGGATAAGCGCAGGAAGATGATGATGATAATTTTTTTAATCTTTATTTTTACATATATAAAGAAAACAAAGTGTCCCAGCAGTAATATATAACCGCCGTTTCTTGCTCTTCTCGGTAGGAACAGCTTTCCGAACCAGCAGTAGAGTTGACGATTCAAATACACTTGTTTACAAGTTTACTTGAATAAAGAATATTGATGAATATTGATGAATTTGAATGTATTTAAACATTTAAATTGACGCGCACGACCTCATGATATAGCTTGTATAAATATAGTATGACTTTATATATATAGAACTGTAACAAAACAATTCGATTTTACATTTAACCGCATTATTACAACGACACCGCAAAATAATTTTGAAATACCCGCAACAATTTTTATGGGATATAAACCTCATTTTATTATCTATACAAGAATTTAATAACACGTTTTAAATAAAATAACGGATTTTTTTACCGAGGTATCTTAAAGGACGACTGAGGTAAGTTGACGTCAGGGACGCGTCCGGTCGGAAAGGAACTAGCCAAATTATCTAACAACAAATGTTTATAACATTTTGTTATTTCTTGCCGAGGTGTCGTAAAATACGACTAAGGTAAGTTGACGTCAGACAGGCGGCCGGTCGTAAAAACGCAGCCAAATCATGTGACAACATGTCTATAACATGTTGTGCCGACCCCACTTGAAGTGAGATAAGGGCAAGAAGAAGAAGTTTATAACATATTGTGCCGACCCCACTTAGAATGGGATAAGGGCAGGACTATGGTAAATGAAAAACTGCTACAATAATTGTTAGCGCACACTTTCTACAATAACACGATTTAATAGAGAAATACCACGATTCCCGCTCCAAGATACACTTCTCTTTTTTCATCTCTCATTTCTCTCTTAAATAACGAATAAAGAATGAATGTCACTGAAACGTTTTATCAATAGGAAGACTCCACCGGAAACAACAACGGCACAGTTGTGCCACCATTTTAATCAAAAAGGGCGCGATTCTCTTGTTTCATGACTGTGTTGCTATAAAATACAAAGCGGAAGTCATTGGTGACAACATATTATTAGAATACTATGGTAAATTTCGCCACTATTCACACAATGAATGTCATAGTAATAACGTCGAAACGTGGTCAATATAGTATCATCCAGCAAACCAAAGCCAATAATAATTTTTAAAAAAATCACAATTGGCAAAGCGCATTGCTCCGTATGGTTCAAGCTTAAAAGCTTTGAAGCTTTAGTGATATAAGCGGTACTACTTACTACTCCATACGAGAGGTCACAAAAGCTTGTGATACCTGTGTCGCGACTCAGTAGAGTTAGTAACTCATTCGATGGTCTCTGTATTCGCTTCTACTATAAAATTCCGCAATCCATACTAGACCAGTCTACAGAAAGGTTTAAATTAAGTGTAAGAGATATGCTTATACGTAAAGCATATCACAAAATTGAAGATTATTTGAATGATAAAAATGCCTGGATTTGAAAATCCTGTCAGCTTCATACAAGACTGCGGTTTAATAATATCAAATAGAAAATGTTTAAAAGATTGACCGCCGAGTTTCTTTCTGGTTCTTCTCGGTAAGAGCAACATTCCGAACCAGTTGTAGCTTCATTAATCATATTGATCGTCGATTCAAAAGTGCTTGAAAGAGCTTATTTGAATATAGATTATTTTGATTTGATTTGCAATTCTCCAAAATGAACGAGTCACAAACATGCCAAATATCTTATTCATAGTTTGTATATATCACCAAATTTAAATAGAACATTTGGCGTAAACATCGCAACTAATTCTGGCTTTTGCCAAATTGTATTTCTTAATACGAGTAAACCGAATCTTGGCAAAGATTAAAATTAAAGGCATCATCCTCCTGCCCATCCCACCCTAAGTGGGGTACGTCATAACATGTTATAAACATGTTGTCACATGATTTAGCTACGTTTTTTACGACCGGCCGCCTGCCTGGCTTAACTTACCTTAGTCGTATATTACAACACCCCGGTAAAAAAAGAGGATGGTCTATTCTGCTCAGCAGCATACCACACGGCTGTTCGACTTACCTTAGTTATCTTTTATGATACCTTGGTAAGAAATGAGGGTGGTCTATTCTATTCAACCTGATATCAATTGTTGGATTTCCAATGAAATTATTTGCTAGTTAGAATAGCTGTTCCTACCGAGAAGAGCCAGTAAGAAATTCAGCGGTTGCTGTTCAAAATATATTTCTTCATAAAATCTTATATAATGGTGCAGTCTCAATTACAATAAATGCTCCTGCTAGGATTGGCTCCAGACGAAATAACTCCTCAACTGTTAACAGTACGAACATGAAATGACATTTAAACGCGTTCTTAAAAGCATTTTTAACTTGACTGTATATAATAGAGTTAAACATATATTCACACGTACCTGCATTTTGCAATTTTAGATCGATAAAATGCATGAGGCATGACCTGATGATGCAAGGATTGTCTCCAGACGAGGGAAATACTCAACAGTTAACAGTAGGGACATAAAATCTTATATAATGGTGCAGTCTCAATTACAATAAATGCTCCTGCTAGGATTGGCTCCAAACGAAATAACTCCTCAACTGTTAACAGTACGAACATGAAATGACATTAAACGTATTCTTAAAAGCATTTTTAACTTGACTGTATATAATAGAGTTAAACATATATTCACACGTACCTGCATTTTGCAATTTTAGATCGATAAAACGCAATTTATAATGAATCACTAGTTACACGGCTTATCATGGCAAATACTTGAATACATATCGTAAGTGCTGCTTAGGGGAAAGGTGCGTAAGTTTTCTCTTGTAATCATAACGAATATGATTCATTATCAGGTCAAGAAACAGGTGTTCACGGTGTTTCATAATACAAAAGAAATGATAATATCCAAACAAGGCGTGAATAACTTAATAAGTCCAAAACGCATACTTAACAGGGCATCCATAAATAGGTTTACGTTTAGTCATCATCATCATCATCATCCTCATGGCCTTAACCCACTCTAAGTGGGGTCGGCACAGCATGTTAAAAACATGCTGTCACATGATTTGGCTGCGTTTTTACGACCGGCCGTCTGCCTGACGTCAACTTAATTTAGTCGTATTTTACGATACCTCGGTAAGAAAGAGGGCGGTCTTTTCTACTAAACCGGATAACACACGGTGGGTCAACTTACCTTGTTCGCCTTTCACGAAACCTAGGTATGAAAAGAGGGTGGTACTATTCTACTCAGCCGGATACCATATAGCTAACGTTAAGTATTCGGTCATATTCAAAATTGAAAATATACTCTTTTCAAGCTAACTTGTAAACAAGTGCTTTTGAATCCAAAAGTAATACTGTATAGTAATTCATACCTGATACATGTAGGATTCGTAAAAACACATGCACAAACCTCCACCACCGCCACCACGATACACAAGCACTATATACGTTCACTATCACAAACTCAACAATCGTTTCGCCCCGCAACCGAAGCATCGTCATGAGATAGACGCCACGACCAAAATCGCAAAGCGCTTTGCGATTATGTGGTGTGGTCGTGGTGGTTTGTGCATGTGTTTTTACGAATCCTGCATGTATCAGGTATGAAGACAGATTGTCCACTCTACATTTAGCATTATATGTATTTTCTATTTTACTTCATCATGGATTATAGCAAAATAATTTTATTATTACTTTTGTGTTATGGATCTCCGCAAAGTAACGATTAATTTTATAAATTATGCTTTTGAATCTTTAACTCTACTGCTGGTTCGGAAAGCTGTTCCTACCCAGAGCCAGCTAAAACTCGGCGGTTGCTTTTAAAATTATAATTCTTGTTACTAGTTACATTTAGTTATGACTGTCTTGTACAGAGTCGAAGACTAGCTATATCCACACATTCTTATCATTTAAGTAATCCTCAACAATACAGTAGGCTTTCTGTATCAGCCTATTTTTAACAATGTTTTTAAACTGCTGTAATGGCAAAGCTAAAATTGATTGATTTGACTGGCCGTTAGAGCAGTATAAATTAATTTGTCGGTCTTTAGAGTCTGGGTGTATATTTGTATTTATTTAAAAAATATATACGTATATATTCACCAGTTGTCTGTCTACCATAACACAAGTATTAAGTTACTTACTTTGGGAACGGACGACCGTGCGTGTAAGTGTCCCATAATTTTATTTATATTTATTTATTTATTGCGGAATTTTATTATAAATTCTTATACAGGCCCTTAGCTTATTAATTAGTCAAGTCTAGTTCACAGATTGATGACAAATCAATGATAATCATCAAGTATTAAGTCGTTAGCATTGACAAACTGACCTCGTTATAAAAACCCGATGCGCTCGGATGCTCGACTCCAAGATTCATCTCAAGACATTTATACAAGCTATATTCGATCGGTTCACATCACTACATAGTATAAAACAAAGTCACATTCTTTGTTTGTCTCTATATCCCTATGTATGCTTAAATCTTTAAAACAACGCAACAGATTTTGATGCGGTTTTACGCGGTAAACTACTGGATCGAATTTAATCATTTTTTTTTCACTGAGTGACATGGGCTATATATTTTATACCCGTGCGAAGCAGGGGCAGGCCGCTAGTTTACTTATATGTTCAAATAGATACTATGTATTTTAGCCTCATTCTTTTACCCTTATCCCACTCTAAGTGAGGTCGGCGCAACATTATTTCAACATGTTGCATATTTTGACTAGTTATTTAACGACCGCCTTACGTTAACTTACCTAAGTCGCGTTTACGAGACCTCGGTAAGAAAAGAGGTTAGTCTATTCTACTCAGCCAGGTATCTTATATCCCTTTTTTTCGTTTTGTATCTTTTTTCTTCTTCTTCTTCCTGCCCTTATCCCACTCAAAGTGGGGTCGGCACAACATGTTATAAACATGCTGTCACATGATTTGGCTGCGTTTTTACGACCGGCCGCCTGCCTGACGTCAACTTACCTCAGTCGTATTTTACGACACCTCGGTAAGAAAGAGGGTGGTCTATTCTACTAAACCGGATACCACACGGTGTGTCACCTTACCTTAGTCGCCTTTTACGACACCTCGGTAAGAAATGAGGGTGGTACTATTCTATTCAGCCGGATACCACACGGCGTCGTTTTGTATCTTTTTTATTTTCTAAAAAAAATTACCGAGCTATCACTCAACCAGGTACAACATCAATTTAACGCTCGCACCTTAAATCACCTTTAGAGTATTTGACGCAACAATAATACAGCAAACAGTCAAGGTCGAAACAAGTCAATAATTGGTGAATCATGACCGTCTACATGATTGTAATGGCTTCAAATTAACCTTTACCACATTTTATTGCCGGCAATTTGACCGCCAACTCACCTGGCCTCACCTTATCTAAACTAATTATAAATGAAAAAATATGTCTCGCTGTCTGTTACACGTACAGAGTTAATGGACTAAGAGCCCGTGAACCCCAGACCTTCGTCATTTTATAAAAGCTGGAATATTTTTAGCGCATGCTCCCAATACAGGCAAGAACGGAAAAATGTACCATACAATATAGAATTTGGATCATAGTGGTTTTGGGAGATAAACGGTACTCAAGATTTGTAAAATACCAATCTACTTTCGTCAAAGTATAAAGGCTGATTTTTTGGTATAACCTTCAGAATAATATCACAGAATAAATCACGTCAGTCAATGCTAGACACCTAGCATCGTGGCTAACCCTTTCCAGACTCCCTTAAAGTTAATTTAATTTACGTCATAGTATAAAAGCTGATTTTTTGGTATAACCTTCAGAATAATATTAAAAGTCACGTCAGTCAATGCCAGACACCTAGCATCGTGGCAAACCCCTTCCAGACACCCTTAAACTTCATATAATTCTATTTACGTCATAGCATAAAAGCTGATTTTTTGGTATAACCTTCAGAATAATATTAAAAGTCACGTCAGTCAATGCCAGACACCTAGCATCGTGGCAAACCCCTTCCAGACACCCTTAAACTTCATATAATTCTATTTACGTCATAGCATAAAAGCTGATTTTTTGGTATAACCTTCAGAATAATATTAAAAGTCACGTCAGTCAATGCCAGACACCTAGCATCGTGGCTAACCCTTGCCAGACTCCCTTAAAGTTCATTTAATTTACGTCATAGTATAAAAGCTGATTTTAATATATAGTTCTTACCTGTATGCATGCATGTTAGCATGCGCTGACAAACTTTCAACTTTTATAAAATGACGAAGATCTGTGGTTCACGGGCTCTCGCTCTATAATCTGCTGGAATAATATAAATGAATTTTGGTTGAAAATGTTTAAAAGATCGACCGCTAAGTTCCTTGCTGGTTCTTCTAGGTAAGAGCAACATTCCGACCCAGTTGTAGCTTCATTGATCATATTGATCCTTGACGATTCAAATGCTTAGAAGAGCTTATTTGAATAAAGATTAGCAACTGGATGACCGATCCTTGCCGGGTAATTTTTTTTAAATTATAAAAAATTAAAAAGCAAAAAAAATTATAATAACATAGACTTGATCCCAGATTTTTTTTCACTTATTAAATCCGCTCGTAATCCACTGAGCTATCGAAACTTTACAAATAACAGCATTTTTTCAATGCCCGAAAACAAGGATAAAACGATAATATTTTTTTTTTAATGAAACTTAATTAGATCGATTTTTCCCCCAAAAACCCCTACATGCTGAATTTTAGGAAAATCGTTGGAGCCGTTTCCGATGTTCAGAAAATATACAATATATACAAGATTAACACATTGAAATATTAAGGATTTAATTTGATTGATATGCCCAATGCACCAATAACTATAAAAAGAAAAAGTTCACTCCTAACCTAATTATATATTAGGATAAATGAATCTGCGAAAAATGATGCTGTTATCACGAACAACAATAATATTAGCGATATCATTAGCAAATGTACATTTTTTTATCTCCCGACACCAATGGGACAACGAACGATCCGGTCAAGGTTTCAGCTATTACACGGATTATAATTTAAATTCTAATTCTAATTCAAAAACCAACACAAAAGGTGTTATTTGTCACTGAATTTCTACTGGGCCATTGGCGCCGGGGGCAGTGACCCTGCTGCGGGTTCGATTCCTGCCGTGGGCCAATATATTCTTTAAAAAATTTGTTGATTCTTCGATTGTATTTAAGTATGTATTTAAAACTATATATGTATATATTTACCAGTTGTATGTCTAACACAAGTTAGAAAAATGAATGCCTTATGTTCAAAGCAATTTTTATACAATACAGCATTAATCCTTATCCAATTAAGTACCTTAAATAAATTGTTGATTTAATATAGATCAATATGGCCGTTTACAGCATGTAATTTAAGTGAATATTGTCGGAGATATTACAGATTTGAAATGCCGTGAGGAGGCCGCGCTCACCCTATAGCACTTCGAATTTACCAGCTATATGTCGCTCTTTCAAGAATTTGTTTAATGACAAGGAAGCTGTGAATGTTGTATATTATGTAATTATTTTTCGTTAAAAGTAAATGACAAAAAATGCTATTGTGGGTTATCCATAAGAGATAGACATATACCATCGCGGACTTTTCTGTAGACCTTTTCAAGGTGTACAAATACTTATTACATCATTTTGATAAATCTCGTAGGGTTTAGCCTGCGTTTACAATATAAGCGGAAAAAAATGTAATTATTTACATTACATGAGAAACCTCAAAAATTACAGTATTTCTTTACTCGGTATTGAATGTTATTATACATATAAACCTTCCTCCTGAATCACTCTTTCTATTAAAAAAAAACCGCATCAAAATCTGTTGCGTAGTTTTAAAGATTTAAGCATACATAGGGATATATGGACAAACAAAGAATGTGACTTTGTTTTATACTATGTAGTGATGCTCTGTGCCCTAAGTTGTTATTGGTCCATTATTATTTCTTTCGTGCGGCAGTTCCTTAACGTGTTTGACCAACTAACTGTGACTAGTAATAACCCGCGGTTTCACACGCGTAATTTTTATTTTTTTACACCTTAACATTTTATCCCTGTTTTTGGGCATTAAAAATACTATAATAAAATGTCCATCTTCATCTTCCACTTCTCGCCTTTATGTAAAGGGCGGAACAGACTTCCTCTTATATAATCATTTCGTATTTTATCCAGTCTTAACACACCACACATTTACTTTGCCATTTTCAATTTGCATGCACTCTTCTTTCATCCATCTTTTTCATTGCCCAACAACATTGCGTCTGACCTGATTTTTGATTTTGATTTTAAATTATTTGATGTTATAAACCTTCCTCTTAAATCACTCTATCTATTAAAAAAAACCGCATAAAATCTGATGCGTAGTTTTAAAAATTTATAACATAGGGATATATGGACAAACAAAGAATGTGACTTTGTTTTATACTATGTAGTGAAGTATAAATAGACAAATTAGTATAGTTCCCCTATTCTAGAATAATAACTCTATGAAGCCAGTACACTAAAGCTTAACCAAAATTCGTGTAAATTAGCAAAATTTGTAGGATATCAATAAAATATATATACAATTCCGATAAAAAAATAATTTATTGCTCCATTTAATATACATAATACATTTATATTGAGATTTTACAGAAGCGCTTCGGAGGGAATGATTTGAAAGATTATTTGTACTCTATATATTATCATATAAAAGTGACCTAACCCAAAAATAAGAAATTCATCAAATATCATAGGATATAATAATATACCTCTAAAAGATTTGTATTAACAAACTATGTTTGAAAAATTAGGAAGTCAATTTTCGATTTTAGTACACATATTAAGAATTAAGTAATTGACAAAATCTTATTTCGTCTAGTATTTTAATCTATTTATAAGAATGCGTCGTTTATCTATAGAGACTATTATTTTTTTATCCAATACTGTTTTTCCTTAACATAAAATTAGTGTAGATTTATTAAACTAGAGGTAAAACGAAACCTCTAACTAGATTATATGTTTCTTTTTTCAGTTATATCTTAAATATATCCGTAGATCATATTGTATTGTAGTACTTCTTAATAGGCTATTGCTGATTCCATGATTTTAAGGCTGAAAATCCTTTGGCATACTAAAACTGTTTAAGGGAGGCTAATACAAAAAGCCTGCTATACTGTTGAGGATTATTAAGATGATAACAATGCGTTGATATAGCTACTGTCTGACCCTGTACAAGATAGTAATGACAATGTAACTAGTTATAAGTATTATTTTGAAAAGAGCAACCGCCGAGTTTCTTGCTGGCTCTTCTCGGTAGAAACAGCTTTCGGAACCAGCAGTTAGAATTGACGATTCAAAAGCACTTGTTTACAAGTTTATTTGAATAAAGAATAATTTGAATTTGAATTTGGCTACCATCCACGGTTCTCATATACTTGTAAAATTATATTGCTATCATCAGATATTCATGTTATCGTTTTAGCATTGTAAACAATTCAACAATTTTGAAAAACGAAACAATATCTATCTAAATAACGTATATCGAGCTTTTATTATGTAACCTAGACAACAAACTTATTTAATTTTATAATTTTATAAAATTTTCAGCTCTCCTTAACCCTCTGGTCGTCTGGAAGAAATCGCTACCAAGCGATAAGACCGCCCTTTATACATTACATTTTATTTTCTTTTTTTTATTGCTGTTTTTGTTTCTTTTCTGTATTTTTTATCTGTGGTGTATAATAAAGTATATAAATAAAAATAAATAAACAAACAAAATATAGTTTTTTTGGGTTAGGTCACTTTGGTTATAGTAGAAATAATTTAGTAAAGAAATTTGTCCTTTTAAATAATTATTAGGATACTTTTGGATGTCATTTGCCCCCTTGTCTATAAAAAGTTTACCAAGAATCTCTTTTATATTAAAAATGATTATAGAAAAAAAGAGTAATTATTGAAATAAAACTCTTTCAGACAGAGTCGTGTATTACACGTAATAGCTCAAAATCAGTTGGAAGAAGGAACATCTCTAGGTGATCGAATCGGATATGAGAATATCCTTAGAAAAGATAAACCAAATTGATAACTAGAACCAAAGATTTATACGTACGAATCTAGACGCATTCAGGCTCTCTACGTGATAAATCTAATAATTACAAAATAATTACAGCTTAAACAGTGATTTACTAGTAATTAATAAACAATTGCTGGGCATACGCCTCCTCTCTCCATTTTTGGAGAGAAGGGTTGGAGCTAAGACCTACCACGCTGCTCCAATGCGGATTGGTAGGTTACACATATCCCCGGAATTCTCTAGAGATATGCAGGTTTCCTCACGATGTTTTCCTTCACCGAAAAGCGTGTGATAAATTGCAATTATCAATTAGACACATAAGTTTTAATAGAAAAACTCATTGGTGTCTGCCCGGGTTTGGACCCATGATCGTCTCTAGAGATTCACACGGTCGCACCGCTAGGCCATCACAGCTTTTTAATATAAATATAAATTTAATAAACAATTTAAGGATTTACTTAAAAATTCTTATCAATAAAATTTTTAAAAAATAATGTTAACTTAAGTACATTTTTATAAATAAGGGGGTAAAATAATATATTACTGAATATATTGGCACGTCGAGTGTATTACAGACAATTATATAACAAAATATATCTTTATATTATTATCTATGGTAACGAACAATTAAATCTATATATATAAAAGAGAATGTATGTTTTTATATACGGCTGGACCGATTTTAATGAAATTTTCAATATTTTACATTAATCCGGCGGTAAATAATTCTATAAAGTTTAGCGCAGTAATTTTTTTAAGAAATTTCGATAATTTTTTATTATTAACATTTTTAAATACGAAATATTTTAACATAATTATTCACTAAATAACATTAGATAAGGTTAATTTCTTATCAGAGATGAAATTTCAAATTAGCTAATTAACAGGACAAACCAAAGAAAAATTTATACAGATATTTCCAAAATTTAATTATACACAATTTAATTGTTGTTAAATATCTCACAACATTAATCCATAATGATTTTTATTTAAATTCTGAAAAAAGATAATAATTTTATTATAGACTAGCAATCGCTAGCGGCTCCGCCCGCGTGGAAAGATTAAGATAGTCTTTTGATAACCATAAAAATGATTGAAGTGGGTCAACCTTGAAAGCTAGACATATGCTGTCGCGGACTTTTATTTAGAACTTTTAGAGGGAAACAATTTTGTAATACAAGATTTTTGAATAACTATTACCGTTTACTCAGCGCACGCAAGGAAAGCTTTACATTTTGCCGTTTTCGTACTATTTTTTATTGCTACTCCTCTCCTATTTATCTTAGCGTGATGTTATATAAACAAATATATCATAGATGCACTCAAATCAACTAAACCGACTAGATTCGTAAAAATATTAATAATTTCTCCGAATGACATGAAACGTATCCCCAAATATAAATTTAACTTTTCGTATATTATTCATATACCTATTTTGTCCAACACGTTAGTAATTTATATAAAAAACTAGCTTTTACCCACAACTTCGCTTGCGTGGACTGTTGTCGCGTAAAAGGTTGTTAATAGACGCTTCTCAATATCATCCTACTCCTGTAGAATTAACAGGATTTCCATATATGTTACCCCGGTGTATGAGAAACAATTGTAGCAAATTTCATCGATATTGGTTCAGCGGATTCGCCGTGAAAGAGTAACAAACATACATATTAGTAGGATAGAATATGAATAATATTTTGACAGACAAACATTAACAGTTTAAACGTTAAAAATGAATATATATATTTCTTTTATAAATTTTAAAGTAATTTAAATGAGTTAATCTTGTATATATATATATATATTCCGAATCTCGGAAACGGCTCCAACGATTTTCCTGAAATTCAGTATGTAGGAGGTTTTGGGGGAGGTAAATTGATCTAGCTAGGTTTTATGTAAAAAAAATATTGTTTTATCCCTGTTTTTTGGGCATTAAAAAACACTAACATTTATATTGAATTGAATTTTCGCCTTTAACTGTCAAGTTGGCGTAGCCTTTTCGGGTAACGGGCAGCCTCGAGAAATGTGAATGCCAAGGATCGATCCCCAACTAAATAATTGTTTTTTCTTTTATTTTAAGATTTTTATTTTTTTTTGTAAAAAATTCCCTAGCAAAGCTCGGTCACCCAGATATTAAATTTTAAAGTATGTCTAACCATGGATATATACCAAACTTATATATAATATAAATGCGATGGTCTATCTGTTACACTTTCACGACTGTTCTACTGGATTGATATTGATAAAATTTTGCGCAATTAAGATTTACATCGGATAAGCATTACGTTAACGAAATTCCATTTTTACAGGACCAGAATATAAACTCAAAATATTTAAGCGATGTTATTTTGATATTTAAGTTGACGCAAACTTATAGGTACAACTAGTATGTATATATATATTTGAAGTTAAATAACAATTTAAGTATAACAGACTGGTAATCGAACTTGTTACTGTATACACATTGGCAATTGCAAATTAATTTTCAAAATTTCATACATCAGCACCGTTGATTACATACGATCTTATATTCCCCACTAAATATTCAGACGTCCCAACAGTCACCACTAAGCACAAATATCCACTATAATGCACCGCCTTCAAGAAACCCCATGTCTTATCACAGAACACCGCAAGAGATAACAGATGCAAGTAACTATGGGGATTTACCACCCTCCACAAGCCCGTCGCGAAGAAAAACATTCCAGACCTAAACGTGGCCTCCCTCCTCCAAACATCGTATTCCGTACAATTCTCCAACATATCCTGGTACATATCGATATATCTGTTCCAAGCTAGCGAAGATAGCACCATCTGACCCGAAAACAGTCCTATCACTTGGACAATCCTCTGAAAAGTGACCTTTGTCTTATAAGATATGCCTATATCTGTATGTTCCTTCTCTATGTCTTCACTAGAATTTATCTCTTTCAACTGGTGATAAGGTAAAGTGCTTACTGGAGTGCCTTTATAGCCACGACGAGGCGGGTTATTCTTGAAGTAAAGTAGTATACCAATCATCATAGCTATGACGCCAAGAAGATCGCATATACCATCCACCCAATACCCAATACTACCGACCTCAGATCTCTCCCCCTTTATATGCTTCCGTTCCCTCGCTATATGTCCATCTAAATCATCCATGAACATACGTATCTGGAATAACACTACAGCTATCCTACGCACAGCTAAACTCTGGCATATCAGCAATTTAGCACCCAAACATGCTATAAGTACATGGACAAATGAGATCATATTAGGCGTAATGAACAACATTCTATCAGATATACCGATCGCTTTATCCAATAAAGCACACAGAGGCCCGTAAATATAATGGTTTATATGATCAACCATTAAAGCCTTCACAGTTGGATGGCATAGCGGATTAATATCACAAGATATCCATACATCGTAATTCTGTATCCTTATAGATCTGTGAGTCGACGATTCCTGAGTCACATTCGTCTCATAATCAAATATATCTATCCTGTAATTCTGTATACGCAAAAACAGGAATGTGTCCATGTAAATACAGTATATAACTACGGATAGCAAGAGAAATGTCAATATTTTGCTAGCTTGCGACGACGGCCACATCATCTTGATTTAAAGTTTTACGCGTTTCCAAGATTATCCACGAGGGGCTTCGTTAATCAATCCACAATACCACGAAACATAACGCGTGGGTTACGAAACTCCAAATCTATTTATAACCATGGAATAGTGTTGAATTTTTTTAACGCGTTCGTAAATAAACGTGATACATGAACCATCAACGGAACTTGCCGTTCAACCACAAGAAGAACAAATCCATTTCTTTTTAACACAACACAGTCCGCCGTGAAAACAAAACCGGTCCGCGTCGTTAAACTTTATAAAATCGATGCGTCGTTTTCGTGGAACGGATGCTTTATAAAAACATAAGTTCGATTGTTAACTGTACAATGGCTGTTATAGTTTGCTTAGAGTGTTATTAGGTACATTTTTTTTAAACACAAACGTTATTTATCACAATGTTTACATAACTAAGGCACGGTGCGCTCCACAATATGCGTGCGCAACCACCCCGACCGGCAAACTGAATGCGGGTCGAGCTCGACTTGCCGTTAGCGCTCAAACAGCTGTAAAACGACCTTGTAATTCTATGCGTTCGAATTTCAAAGCACTCTTTTTTTTATTTAAATTATTCACAGAGCAAAGGCTGATTGTATACAGCCTGCGTTGTCAAAAGAGTATTTTATTGTTTAATATTCATTAAAATGTATTTTATAGAAAATAATATGTCTGTAGCTAGCGTATTGACTTTACTGGTCCGTTGGCGTAGTGGGTAGTGACCCTGCCTTCAACTCCGCGGGTCGTGGGTTCGATTCCAACATTTTCTATAAATAAATTTGTTGGTCTTCGAGTCTGGACGCCGTATGGTATCCGGCTGAGTAGAATAGTACCACCCTCATTTCTTACCGAGGTGTCGTAAAAGGCGACTAATGTAAGTTGACCCACCGTGCGGTATCCGGCTGAGTAGAATAGACCACCCTTATTTCTAACCGAGGTGTCGTAAAAGGCGACTAACGTAAGTCGACCCGCCGTGTGGTATCCGGCTGAATAGAATAGTACCACCCTCATTTCTTACCGAGGTGTCATAAAAGGCGACTAAGGTAAGTTGACCCACCGTGTGGTATCCGGTTTAGTAGAATTGACCACCCTCCTTCTTACCGAGGTATCGTAAAATACAAGTAAAATATGTTGACGTCAGGCTGGCGGCCGGTCGTAACAAGCCAAATCATGTTACAGCATGTTTATAACATGTTGTGCCGACCCCACTTAGAGTGGGATAAGGGCAGGAGGATGTTGTATTTTATAGAAAACAATATGTCTGTAGCTGGCGTATTGACTTTACTGGTCCGTTGGCGCAGTGGGTAGTGACGCTGCCTTCAACTCCGCGGGTCGCGTGTACGATGCCCGCTAAGAGCTAACATTTTCTTTAAATAAATTTGTTGGTCTTCGAGTCTGGCTGTATATTATTTAAGTATGTATTTAAAAATTATATATGTATATATTCACCAGTTGTCTGTCCATAACACAAGTATTAAGTTACTTACTTTGGAGACGGACGACCGTGTGTGTAAGTGTCCCATATATTTATATATTGATAAGTTGAGTTACGTGTTTTTTATATTTAAACATAGGCATTAGGATTTAATAATTTATATGGTGAATATTTCAGTGAATTCTATAAGTTCTCTACTTAATATATAAAGCTGAAGAGTTTGATTGATTGTTTGAACGCGCTTATCTCAGGAACTAATGGACCGATTTGAAAAATTCTTTCAGTGTAAGATAGTCCATTTATCGAGGAAGACTATAGTCTATATAACATCACGCTAAGATGAATAGGAGAGGAGCAGCAATAAAAAATATTACGAAATCGGCATAATTTAAAGCTTTCCTTGCGTGCGCTGCGTGCTATTATGTTCGGAATAGGCATAGATAACAAAACGTGATATCTCAATAGTTATAACAGTGCTAAAATTACAAAAATAAACAATTTAAACTATCCTTGAAAATGTTTGGTGTTAAAAGTTTCAGATACTCGCAGTTGATAATTTGGTTTTGTTTTTGATCAGTTATTAGTAAATCTTTAATATTTGATTGAGTTAATCTTGTATATATATAATATATATATTTATTGTATATATATAGTATATATATCTGTAATATATATAATTATTTTTTTATGAAATAACCGACTTATTAAAAATATTTATTTTTTAATTTAAAAGGTTGTCTTGTTTAATATTAATAATTAATTACAATAAAGGCTTATTAAAGTGGACAACTACCAAGAAATAATATCAGATGTGCTGTTTGTGAAATTGTGTTAAAATGTGGTTTGGCAGAAACAATTCCAAAATTATGTGGCAGATATTTCTTTACTCTAAAATTCAAATACTTGAGCGTAGTTTAGTTACATTTAATTTTTTATTTTTATTTTTTTTATATATCTTTATTTTTATTTTTACATTCAATTTTTCTTTACCTACACTTCCTGTTTTTTATTCGTAACTTTCTTTTTTGTTTTATCTTATTTAAACTTCAGTTGCATGCAATATTGTTTATTTAATTAGATGTTTTATTCGGAGCGTCACTAAGGTTTCGACTGAAAACCAGCGCCGCGTGATGTTAGCCATATGCTGCATCACGCTGCTTTTATGCTGAGTCTAACGCCAATTCATTTCTGCATAGTTGTGGTTTTTAAATTTTAATGAATTTTTATAAGATAGATTTAAGTGTCTGTATCTACTTATAAGATAAATTTTGTACATTGCCTGCAGAAATGAATAAATGTCTTGTTGTTGTTGTTGTTGTTTGGCTAAATTGGTATCATCCAACAATGCATAAATTACAGAAGTCGCTGTCGGAGGATTCAAGAAAACCCAAAATAACTAATTTATTTTTATATAAAAACTACAAACTAATTACAAATTAAAAGCGTCTTTTCTAGCTCGATGCTAAGGAAAGAATATTTTAAACTAATTTACTTTTATATAAAATAATTACAATCTAACTACAAACTAAAAGTGTCCATCCTAGCTCGATGCTAAGGACAGAATGACCAAATTAAATAACTATTCCTAACTTTATAAGGGCCGGCGGCAACATATCCGATTACAATGATTAGTTACACCGACGTTTAATTAATGTTCACACGGGCAGGCGGCAACGTATTCAATAACAATGATTTGTAAACAAGTGCTTTTCAATCGTCAACTCTACTGCTGGTTCGGAAAGCTGTTCCTACCGAGAAGAGCCAGCAAGAAACTCGGCGGTTGCTCTTTTAAAAATATAATTCTTAATACTATTTACATTAAGTCGTTACTATCTTGTACAGGTTCAAAGAGAGCTATATCCACACATTCTTATCTTCTAAATAATCTTCAATTGTATAGTAGGCTTTCTGTATCAGCCTATTTGTAACAGTGTTCTCTTTTTAACAGCCAACAGACAGACAGACATTGGTCTTTATAACATAAGTATATATATTTTTAACTCACCTGAGGCACCTGGGTAGACTTGCCGCATCCAGTTTCTCCGATCAAGACCAATGTCTGATATTTCTCAAGCATATACAAGATGTGGTTTCTGTATTGGAACACCGGAAGCTTCTGTTTTTGCACCTCCAATGGCAAATGATGGTATCTGTTGTATACAAAGTTTGTCCGTGCATCTTTATCTATAGATAGCGCTGTGTCTATGTTTGGATTTACTAACGGTTCGATGACGCCATCTTTGTTTTTAACTGGATACAGAGTATCATCGCCTGGAATAAAAAATATTGTTAAAAATAGTGATAGCTGTAAGTTTGCAAGTATTATTTTGAAGTATAATTACATATTTGTATATAATATATATTCATATCGTGTTCTATTTTTTTCAGGTGAAGGGTGTAACATAAGGTTTCCACTATTTGTAAATAATCTAAATTTCAGTTTTATTCTTTGTTTCACAGTACAATCTCCTTTGTGTGTACTCCATCTTACACGACATTAGCAAAGTAATCTGTGCCAATATGGCACTTCTAAAAGCCATTGAAGGAAAATTGAATTGAAATTACAAGTATTAAGTAAGTTTGTAAGTATAAAATTTAATGATTATTATTACTCTATTATTTGTGCTAATACATAAAGCTGAAAGTTTATTTGTTTGTTTGAACGCGCTAATCTCAAGAAATACTGGGCCTAATTAAAAAATTCTTTAAGTGTAAGATAGTCCATTTATCGAGAAAGGCTATAGGCTATATAACATCACGCTAAGATGAATAGGAGAGGAGCAGCAATAAAAAATAGTACAAAAATGGCAAAATTTAAAGCTTTCCTTGCGTGCACTGATTAAACAGTAATAGTTGTACAAAAATCATGTACTACAAAATTGTTCCCCTCTAAAAGTTCTTAATAAAAGTCCGCGACATTATATGTCTAGCTATTAAGGTTAACCCACTTTAACCATTTTTATGGTTTTTTTTTTTTTTTTGTTTTTATGTCAGGAAAACCCATTATGGGTCATCACCGCCCGACGGGGACGAGCGGCGGGTATGTCGGACTCTCACCGACTAAAAACCTGACAGTGCTCCACTGCGCTGCTGGTGGCGGGGATAGGGTACCTATGAAGACATTGCCCCCATCCCCGCCAGCAGCAGCTCTATACCCCGGAGAGCGCCACCTCCGGGTCGGGGCCTCTCTTAACAGTGGCCCCTCCCTCCGCTATTCGATGCATCGGGAGCACCAGATGCATCGACCGCCTCGGGGACCTAACTCCAGCGAGCGTCCGATACCCCGTTCGGACCGCTCGGAGGTCCCCGTTAGGGCGGCATGCGACGGACTTCGGCGAGACGCCTGCGCCCCGCTCGCCTGCGGCGGATCGGATCCAAGGACTCGACTTCCCGGATCCGCCCCGCCGCCTCCTTCCGCGAGATTACGTCCTCGCAGAAGGAGGCCATCGCTGCCCACGATCTCTCCCTGTCCACCATGGCACGAACAACAGTGGGCAAGGAGAGATCGTGCCCCACCTGCGCCACGAGCTCTGCCCGCTGAACTGCCCAAGCTGGGCAATCCGCGAGCGTGTGCAGCGCCGTGTCGAATTCGGCGCCGCACTCGTGGCACTCACCGGTCGGTTCGCACCGGGCCACCCGCCACAGATACCTCCCGAAGCAACCATGTCCGGAAAGCACCTGTGTCAGGCGGAAGGTGAGGACCCCATGCCTCCTGGCGACCCAGCCCTGGAGAATGGGCTGGATAGCTGAAATCGTCCAGAATCCTGCACTGGGCGATTCCAGCCGCCGCCTCCATTGGCGGAGGAGCTCCTCTTGAGCTGCCCTCCGCCAGTCCACCTCTACCGGCGCTGAGTCTCCCCCCGATGAACGGGTTTCAACTCTACGCCGGTAGGCCTGAGCAAGTACCTTGGCCTGTAGGTCCCATGGAGGGGACCCGGCCAAGGCGCAGGCCGCCTCGCCGGAGATGGTCCGGTAGCCCCGTACAATTCTGACCGCAAGAATCTTCTGCGCCCCGCGCAAAAGAGGCAGAGACCTGGCGGTCAGTCGCTCCGCCCATACGGGAGCACCGTACAGGGCCATTGACCGAACCACTCCGGCATAAAGGCTCCGGCAGCCTGCATTTGGCCCCCCCACATTCGGGAGGAGCCTGCTCAGGGCTCCAGCGGTCGCCTTTAGTCTAGGGGCGAGCCGCCGGAAGTGGGCCTCGAACGTCCATCGGCTGTCGAGGAGCAATCCCAGGTACTGTAATGTACCCGAGATTTCGATGGACGTCTCGCCCACCACCAACCGGGAGCCCACTGGGGGCGGGGGCCCACAATGGTTATCAAAATACTATATTACGGCTTAAATCTTTCCATGCGGGTAAAGCCGCTTGCGATTGCTATTCTATAATAAAATTATTATCTTTATTCAGAATTTAAATAAATATTCTTTATGATTAATGTTGAGAAATTAAAGTTGTGTATAATATAAATTTATTTATAAAAAGGGTTGCAGGTCACATGTGGAGACAGAAGGCTGGCAATAGGATAACTTGGAAATCTCTGGAAGCGGCCTATCTCAAGGGGCAAACTGAAAGCTAAAAGTTTTTCATAAAATTTAAAAAATATTATGTATATTAATTGTAAAGTTTGTGATAATAAAGGCTAATAATATATAATTTAATTTTGGAAATATCTCTATAAATTTTTCTTTGTTTTGTCCTGTTAATTAGCGAATTTGAAATTTTCATGTTTAATAAGAAATCAAACTTATCTAATGTTATTTATTGAATAATTATGTTAAAATATTTCCTATTTAAAAATGTTAAATATATAAATTATTTCTCTATATTCCTTCAAAAAATTGCAGCGATAAACTTTATAGAATTATCCACCTGATTAATCTAAAAATTCTACTATATATGTCTGTAATTGGTAATTACCATTATTCACATGGTTTTCGGTAAAGGAAAACCTAACTAGGAGTCCTGCGTATCTCTAAAGAGAGAGAAAATAGAGAATTCTACGGATATGTGTAACCTCATATCCACATTGGAGCAGTGTGGTTGGGCTTAGTTCCTCCAAAAACAGAGATGTTGTTTGCCCACCATAGAGATAATAACAGACATATCTCTGTTTACTTTCTATCAATAATAAATTTAAAAAAAACAAACATATCAAACTCAACTGCGAAAAAGGATTCTTAATTGAAATTCTACAAATTGTCAGACAAAATTGACAATAAATTGTTTAACCATTTAGTCCAAATCATTATTAGGTAGATAAGTTTTTAGTGATTACATTTTAATTGTATTGTCATTTACTAACATTTAGTCTTAAGGTACTTACTAACAGACTGTTGATGAAGTTGGAACAAGTATTTTTGAAATCTTTCCTTTATGTATGGCAAAGGTACAAGTTTCTAACAATCCTCAGAATATTCATGTATATATATATATATATATATCCTACTGCCCTTATTTCACTCTAAGTGGGGTCAGCACAACATGTTGTAACATGATTTGGCTGCATTTTTACGACCGGCCGCCTGCCTGACGTCAACTTACCTTAGTCATATTGTACGACACCTCGGTAAGAAATGATGGTGGTATTCTACTCAGCCGGAAACCACACGGCAGGTCGACTTATCTTAGTCGCCTTTTACGTTACCTCGGTAAGAAATGAGGGTGGTATTATTCTACTAAGCCGGATACCACACGGCTACCTCAGAATATTCATGTATAGATTAAAAATAAGAAGGCGCAGGCTAAAATAATTCATCCTAATTCATCATATAATAACCTATGAGTTTGTATCTTGTTACCTTGGAATTACAAAATGCTATTTAAATATACTATTTATATAAATTGACAATAAAAATAATTATTTAATAAATAATTATTTTTATTGTCATTGCCTACAAGAAGTAAAATATATATACATATTTATCCAACCTTAAGAATATCGTTGTTAAATCTACGAAAGAATATTCTTAACTTTGGTGATAAAGTATTGTTTCATTATTGTTTACTTACCCGGCTTAATATACACAGGTCTTCTGGAAAGCATCTTTTACATAAATGTTATTGTTTATCACGTCAACTAAACATTCAGTTACTTTAAATTTTCAGACACACATATTATAAAACTCATCACGCTATTAAAATCAATATATTTGCTATTTTTACACTTAAATATGAATAAATAACCCGAAAAACTCAGATTATGAAATATCAAATAAGTAGCGATGTGAAAAAATAATCGATTTTTGAAATAATCGAGTGTATTTTAAAATAATCGATTTTTAAAAATCGATTATTTTAAATACCTAAAATAATCGATTTTTAAAAATTGATTATTTTAGGTAGGTATCCCTTTTTCTTTTTTACTCTTTTTCTTGTTTTTTAAGATTAGATTGGATTGTTGGATGAAACCAATTTAGCCAAACTACACATTTTAATCAAATTTCAAAAACAGCGCATCTGATATTATTTCTTGGCAGTTGTCCACTTTAATTAGCCTTTATTGTAATTATTTGTTAATATTAAAAAAACCACTCGAAATTTTTGAAAAAAATAGTTTTTTAAGAACAAAATATTCAATTTAGTAACAAAATTTTTTAAAAATCAATTATTTTTACTCCAAGTCAATTCCTATAAATAAGTCTTTTTATTTCATCGGCCTCACAATCCTGCCTTTTTAGTTGTCAAAATTTAATTTACGTTCTTATTACAGCTAGTAGATTTATATAAATTCTAACATGTTTTAATTTTTTCTTGTATTGTGAAACCTGAATTAATTATTTTTATGATTTTACTTTATGGCCTGTACATGTACAAATTAGGCCCAAATCACTCTGCCAGTGTCACGTAAAAATTAAAATGGCAAACACACGAGTAATGGAATTTAGAATTTGCCTAAAAAAGAATGCGCCAAACTAACTATGTAAAATAGTATAAAATATTTGAATTAATTATACAGTCCCTAATAATTTCTTTTTTATAATTTTTAGTGACATCAAAGGCCTACTTAGTAAAATAATAACTAAAATATTTCTTAAATTTGATATCACCAGAATTATTGAATTAGATTAAGAATATTAGAATTCACTTTGTTATATTCTTTGGAGAAAGCTATTAAAAGAACGCAAATTCTGGTCCGATAGACATATGCGCATATCGCTCAGACAAAGATCATGACTGTTACACATCATACACGAATAACGAAATTAATAAAATAAAACTCAATATAATCACAGTTTAATAATTAAGACTGTTTTATTTTCCATAATAATTCAAGAGTTGAGGGTAACTTTTCGCAACACTCTGAGAATATACCAATGGTAATTGAGCATTTGTATTAATTGTATTGTAACCGTATTTTAAAGGTGCTGTGTAGATTGTTGGGTTGGCTTGATACGTCGAATAAGGATAGTAAGTAAGCCCAGAATGATATTGGCTTAATGTATTGACCGGATAACTCAAATACTGATACAACCCTCGTCTTTGTGTATTAATCTGTGGAATATTCAGAACAATAGAATCTTGAGACCCATTAGCTTTATCTTCTTTTATATCCATACGTAAATTTTTTGTTGCGTTTAGATTAATAATATTTTCGACAGGTATATTTGAATTTAACCGCTGCACCAATTTCAGTGTATTGTCCAATACATTGTCATTGCTTTCCAATAACTTAGCAGTAACTAATGTCCCGTTAGCTGAAGTCAGCTTGATAATTTCATCATAGTTTAGATCTTTTAGATCATTCGAAGTATCCGTCACATTGGAACCGACGAGTAATACTTGATACAGTTGATTTGGTTCATTCCGCAAATGGGGCTTCTTAATGAGTAAATTTTGCAAGTTGTAAACAAACGTTTGGTAAGGCAATCGATATTTCACGTAATACTCTGAATCGTAAACAGGCTTGGGTCTTTTGAGCGCATACGTAAGTTCTACTATACCGTTTTTGTTCGGCGTCGAATGCAATTTAGCTAAATTCGTTACACCCAGTATTTGATTCAAATCTAATTGGTTGGCATAATTTCCTTGTTTGTTATCATTAAAAGTGTTAACAGTATCTATTTTCTGTTTGTAATTATGATTAAGATTACCATATATTTTATTTAAATCCAAAACGTTAAGCAACGGATTATGTCTATATAAAAGCTGGTTCTGGTTAAAATTTTTCTGTGGATCATACGTTATTAAATTGCCTTGTTGTGGGTTGTGATTCGGATTGTATTGTAAGGTTTTTAGTAGTACATTAGGTGGAATATTTTGTGCAATTTGATTATGCAAATCTGTGTTTAGATAATGATTGTTTGGAAGTAAATTTTGTAAATTTGTTTTGCTTTGTATACTGTTAATATCTTTTCCGTTTCCTGTATTTACTTCGGGTGAATGTTTTACTGGAGACAAATTTGTATTTGAAGAAAGCAAATTTTGTTGTGGATTACTTAGATATAGTTTCGTAAGATCATTCAGTACATTTGGATTCGTATTAATGGCATTTGGCTTAAAATTCGGAAAACTTAGAATATTTGATTGGGCATTCTGTTTTAACTCAGTAGTTGGAGTTTTAATTGGTACAATCTTTCCATTTAATATTATATATGATACTTTATCCATGCCAGGATATATAGAACTTGTTAAACCTAAGTTATTACTTCCATACAACTTTTGTTCTAATAGTTTAACATTATGTTGATTTTCATATGTATTAGGCAATCCTTTTAGTCCAGAGAAGATATTCTGCCCAAGTATTGTTTTTAAATTAGGAGTTTTGTTAGCGAATTGCATGGTCAATTGAGGATTTATTGGGAGTTTTTGTCCATTTACGTCGTAGCTTGGTTTTTCAGCATTTGGTATTACGGATGGTGTTAAATTATACATGAGAGTCTTTCCTGGATCAACATTAGGTATCAAATTTGGTACATCAACTACTTTACTTGGATATTTGCTAATAATGTTCATACTTCCACTTGGTTTATGATTTTGGAGAATAGCCATTAGATTATTTACATCCTTAACTTCATTATTCTTCATAAAGTTAATTAAATCGGCACCGGCTATATTAGACCCAGTAAGTTTACTTCCCAATGATGGAAAGTACTTTAAAGCTTCCTGATTTTGTTTGTTAGTTGCGAAGTTTGGTTGTACTGAGGCATCGAAATAAAATGGATTAATGCTTGAATGTATGTTGGGGTTAACATTTCCGTTATTAATATAACATTTCTCAGTAACCGCACAGTATTTTAATACTTGGGAATAAGCAGAATTAATCAATTTTATAAGATTGTTAAATATCTCATGGCAATTTTGATTTTGCTGTGTAAAAGTATTCTCTATAGGTATTTGAGGTTTTAAATTTTCATTGATACTACCACGTAAATCGTTATCGTTGTTAGGAACATTTATTTGAACCAATTGTTGATCCATAATTTTTAAAAGCTCAAACAAATCCGTGTTACCTGAATTAAATGGTGTTGTTTCTAAATAGTTCTTGACGATTGTCAATACGTGCTTGAATTTATCCGGTTCTAACATATTTTTATCATCATTAGATAATATTTTAGTCATATAGTTAAGGATATTCAGTAAAATATCCGTATTAGGGCAATCGTGTACATTTATACTACCCTTATTGACCTCAACGTCTTGATTTGGAGGCTGTAAAAAATAATATAAATGGACTTTAAATTTTGCTAACAAGTTAAATATTACTTCACTACAGAATTAGAACATATTTTTAGCATGTAAGCTTCAATTATGCAAATTTTCATCAATATTCGATGCTTCTACTATGGCAAACTTACCATGATTTTCGGGATCCCTGTATTATCTGTGCCGTAATTTGCAGACAATGGCAACACTGTAGACGTTCCCGCCATAATTAAATTGTTTATCTGTACGTATAAGAAATTTGGTAATTCAAACATATCTTGGCATAACAATGAAATAAAAAACAAACTCAGCTGCTTCTTAATATTTCTTTTTTCTTCTTAATCTTTCTCTTAATATTATGAGGAGCACGAATTTAATTTTGCAATAGCTAATATTGATTAGCTTTAGCTAATTTTAATTATGTTCTTTTCTTTACTTTAATTCTTTATTTGCTAACAGCTTGGTCTTTGATTTTGAAGAATATTTATAATTTATTAATTAATAATTATTAATGATTAAAACATTATTATAATTGATAATTAAGTTATTAATACTAAATTTCCTTTAATTCAAATATTTTTTTATAATTTCTATATTTCATTATTTTATCTATTAATAATCATAGTTATTTTGATTTGATTTGAAATCTTACCTATTAGTTATTAGTAAAATACTATATTAAAATACTTTAGTAAACTAGAAAAAAAGTAAAAAGAGTAAAGAATATAACTTCAATCAATGTTATTTATAGAATACAAACAATTTTGAACACCGCCGTGTGGTATCCGGCTGAGTAGAATAGACCACCCTCATTTCTTACCGAGGTGTCATAAAAGGCGACTAAGGTAAGTTGACCCACCGTGTGGTATCCGGTTTAGTAGAATAGACCACCCTCCTTCTTACCGAGGTGTCGTAAAATACGACTAAGGTAAATTGATGTCAGGCAGGCGGCCGGACGTAAAAACGCAGCCAAATCATGTGACAGCATGTTTATAACACGTGCCGACCCCACTTAGAGTGGGATAAGGGCAGGAGGATATATATACAACCAATTTTGCAACTTGACTGGCCCGTTGGTGCAGTGGGTAGTGACCCTGCCTTCAGCTCCGCGGGTCGCGGGTTCGTTCCCGCCGAGGGCCAACATTTTTTATGAATGAATTTTTTGGCCTTGGAGCCTGGGTGTATATTTGTATTTAAAAAATATATAAGTATATATTCATCAGTTGTCTGTCCATAACACAAGTATTAAGTTACTTACTTTGGGGACGAACGACCGTGTGTAAGTGTCCCATATATTTAAAAAATATACATATATTTTTTATTTAAAAAAAAACACAAGATTTACACGCACACAACACGCATTTAGACGATCATTTAAAGAAATCTATGTCCAGTAAAAAAAATATATAATTACCATAGCGTCCGCAAACACGACAAAAGTTAAACATAAAATCGAAACTCCCAACATCCCTCCAAAAAGTTCAAGCGACAAGTGATTTCACGTTAAAATTGCGTCTTGTTTAATTAAGACGCGTGTAATGGGAAAAATGTTATAATTACGTTTTATGACTGGCGTGTATTAAAGTAATTTATTGGGTACCATTAATATATTAAATTAGGTGTAAAATTAAAATAATTTACTGATAATTATTGGGTACCTAGATCATATCTAAGAAAAAAAACGGTTGTCTGTAAAGTCGGTTTTACGGGAAAAGATTTTACGTGACAACGTCTTTTTAAATGTGATGGATTGGAGTGGGAGAGAGACGCAAGGCATTCGCCAGTCCGGCGGGGCTCTCTTTCGTTCGGTGACTCATCGTAACAGACGTGAGCGGGCGTTACACTTTTTCATGAGTGACCAAGTCGCAACCTAATTTAAGACGTTGTCACGTCAAAAAATATGCTTAGAATACTTTATGTATACCCACTCACGTTTTATTCTATAGGGATTCCACTACATTCACACGTACGTACATACGTACAAACATACATACCTTTTTTATGTTAGGAAAACCCATTATGGGTCGTCACCGCCAGACGGGGACGAGCGGCGGGTATGTCGGACTCTCACCGACTAAAAACCTGACAGTGCTCCACCACGCTGCTGGTGGCGGGGACAGGGTACCCATGAAGACATTACCCCCATCCCCGCCAGCAGCAACTCTGTACCCCAGAGTGCGCTACCTCTGGGTCGGGGCCTCTCTAACAGTGGCCCCTCCCTCCGCTGGACGATGCATCGGGAGCACCAGCAATTCAAAATATTTTATTCAAATAAACTTGTAAACAAGTGCTTTTGAATCGTCAACTCTACTGCTGGTTCGGAAAGCTGTTCCTACCAAGAAGAGACAGCAAGAAACTGAAAAAATAATGGTATTTTATAATATTTAGATATAACTATATCTAAATATTATAAAATACCATTATTTTTTCAGTAAATCGTAAATCGTACAATGCCATTTTACGATACATACATGACTATAACTATAGTCATGTATGTATCGTAAAATGGCATTGTACGATTCCCAGAAATATTGTCAACGCAGTTCTAATATTATAAGAATGTAAATCTCTCCGTAGTTAGTCAGTCACAGCTAACCGCCGACCAGCCGTTCTTAGCTTCTTCCAATAAGAGTATGGTACAACTTTATCATTTTTATAATTTATAATACACGATAACACAACTGAATTTAACTTAAAAAACTAATTTTTCGCCCTACTAATGTTGACTTGTCCTAGATAATGTAGCTTTTGCAAGTGACATTAAGTGGCGAGGTTGTGAACGAGGTCTTGGCCACTTAGTCGCTTTTTTTTTGTTAGCGAATACCAAGTTGTATGAAGGAATGTCAAACGATGTCAACGATGGCTTTCATAAGTTCAAACAGACGTACTCGCCGTAGAGCGCTAGTGTAGCTTAGTATGAGTTAGTGAATACCAAATCCAAAAGTAATAATTTTTTGCGATTTTGGTCGTGGAGTCTATCTCCTGATGATGCTTCGGTTGCGGGGCGAAACGATTGTTGAGTTTGTGATAGTGAACGTATATAGTGCTTGTGTAGTGATGGCGGTGGTGGAGGTTTGTGCATGTGTTTTTTACGAATCCTGCACGTATCAGGTATGATAACCGATTGTCCACTCTACATTTAGCATTATATATATTTTCTATTTTACTTCATCGCGGATTATAGCAAAATAATTTTATTATTACTTTTGTATTATGGATCTCCGCAAAGTAACGCCTAATTCTATAAATTATTTAGAATACCAAATCATTAAGTCGTCGCTGTTCCAGCCGTGACCACAATTTATGTCCTTAGCGAATAACACTCCAGAGCGGACAATAAATAATACTTAAGTGAATAAGAATTTCATTTGGGGTCGCCACCTTACACTTTCTTAGTTAGAGACGCCTACCTCTAAAGTCAATACATGTCAATACATCGTGGTTTAAATAAAACAAATATTCGGATTGTAACATATTTTATTTGCAATATATAATTATTTTACAGCAATTGACGCAGTATTTAAAACCGTATGTCCATATCCGCGGTTTGTGGCGGAACGGAATATTTAACGGAGTGTATTTGAACTCTTCCGTTAGTTAACCCAGGTTCTGGATTCAAGTAGGTATAAACAGGTTCAACATAGTACGGCACATGGTACAACATGTGCAGTAGTTCGTGTAGACTTCGTTGTTGAAGATCAAATACATCGTAAGGTACTACGCCGAATCTTCTTGTCTGACCTGTTCTTCTTGTTTGTCCAAAGTTTCTTCTTGTCTGTAGAAATAGGTTGGGTAATTTATAAAATTAGGCGTTACTTTGCGGAGGTCCATAATACGAAAGTAATGAGAATATTATTTTGCTATAATCCGCGATAAATGAAAATATATGTAATGCTAAATGTAGTGTACTATTCGTTCTCATACCTGATACATGCAGAATTTGTGAAAACTCGACCTACCCTACTGTACTAAACGTATTAGGAGATATTAAGGCACGACAATCCCTTATCTCGCTGTGTTAGTTTATTGTAGAAAAAGAAGATAAACAGGAGAAATAAGAATAAAAAAGAAAGAAAGTTCCAGATTAACGATAGATACAAAATTTCTATATACACTAATATATAAAGCTGAAGAGTTTGTTCCTTTGTTTCAACGCACTAATCTCAGGAACTGCTGCAACGAATTTGAAAAATTATTTGAGTGTAAGATAGTCCATTTATCGAGGAAGGCTATAGGCTATATAACATCACGCTAAGATGAATAGGAGAGGAGCAGCAATAATAAATATTGTGAAAACGGCAAATTTTAAAGCTTTTCTTGCGTGCGCTGAGTAAACGGTGATAGTTATTCAAAAATCATGTATTACAAAATTGTTCCCCTCTAAAAGTTCTAAATAAAAGTCCACAACAGCATATATCTAGCTTTTAACGTTAACCCACTATAACCATTTTTATGGTTATCAAAAGACTATTACAGTTTTAATCTTTCCACGCGAGCGGGGCTGGCGATTGCTTGTTATGAATGAAATGAGATTTTACTTACCTGTCCAGATCTCCTTGAAATAACTTTTATGACAATTTGTTTGAAAATATCTTCCCAGCTCGGATTTCCGCCTCCACCGGCCATTCCTGTATCACCGGGTTTCTAGAAATAGAGAAAATTATTATGAAGTTGTTCCCAACAAAATATAGATAACATTAATTGTACTTATAAACGCGATAAGTGTTTTTTTTATTGCAATATGGCTTAATGTAGTATTTTTGCGATAAAATATACATCTTTTGAATGAACTCTACTAGACTAGCGATCTCAAAAAGGGAACCGGGGAACCGTTGGTTCCAAACCGCACAAGATACTGTGGTGTGCAGATCCCGTCAAGAGACCTATGTCCAACAGTGGACGTCCATCGGCTAACGAAGACACTCAAAGGATATGCCAATAAACACCGCGCTGGACACGATTAGTAATCGCAGTTGCTAACCATGTCACACCGACAGTTTTGCTGCCTAGTTGATTTATTTGCAGGGTGCACAACGAAGAGTTAAGGTTGACAAATAAAAAAACTGAATGGGACAAGCTACACCCTAACACGGTCAACGCACTAAACGTAACATCAGTAGACCTTCTACGAGGTAAACTGATAAATTCAAAAAGGTAGCGGGGAGCCGTTGGTTTCAAACGGCACAAGATATTCTGGTATGCAGATCCCATCAAGAGATCTATGTCCAATAGTGGACGACCATCGGTTGACTAAGACACTCAAAGAGAAGGGTTTGCCATTAATCATCGCAGTTGCTAACCATATCACACCGACAGTTTTGCTGCCTAGTTGATTTATTTACAGGATGCACCATGAAGACTTGAAGTTGATAAATAAAGAAACTATGTAGGACAAGCCACGCCCTTACACGGTAAACTCAAAAGCATCAGTAGAACCCCAACGAGGTAAACTGATGATTTTAAAACGGGCGAAATAAGGATCCAAGCAGCCCATGATATTATGGTGAGATTCTAGGAAGATACCTATGTCCAACAGTGGACGTCCATCGGCTAACGAAGAAATTTAAAGAGAAGGGTTTGCCATTACACATCGCGCTGGCCACGATAAGGGATCACAGTGCTATCCCAACCTAACCATGTCACACCAATAGAGTTGCTGCCTCCTTGTTTTATCTGCAGGGTGCACCACGAAGAGTTGAGGTTGATATAACTCCTTATCAGAAATGTTACTTGTGATTTTTAGGAAGGTGTCAGCACTTTTTAACACAGGTATTTCCTAGCACAAGTTTTGACAAACCTTTTTCCAAATTGTTCTGTGATTATTAATTATATTACTAGCATAAGAAAATTGTATCTGTATCTAACATTTTGTAAGCAAATAAATAAATCATGAAACTGAGTAGGACAAGCCACGCTCTGCAAAAACGCAGCATCAGTAAAATACCTACAAGGTAAACTGATGACTTCAAAACGGTCGAAATAAGGGATCCAAGCGGCCCAAGATATTATGATGAGATCCCACGAAGATACCTATGTCCAGCAGTGACGAACATCGGTTGACAAAAAAAAAGATTGTATCCTTACCTCAGCAGGCGGTGCATCTTTCGCAGGAGCCTGGAACATTAAGAATAAAACATTTATTGGATGAAGGGAAGATGTATACTATGCCTGGAAGTACCCAAGTAACAAGTCAAATTAGAAAGGCTTTAAAAAAATCTTTTAATATTTCATGTCATACTGTTAACCGAGGAGTTCTCTCATCTGGAGGCAATCCTGGCATCAGGTAATGCTTATCATAAACATTCATTCTCAACGAGACTGGACCAGTATATATAATTTCAGCTCATTCGGACAGATGGTGGGTCCAATTTAACTTGCAAAATTCCTTTACATAAAAACATGCTAAATTTCAGGAAAATCGTTGGAGCCGTTTCCAAGATTCAGAAAATATATTTATATTTATTTATTTATTTATTTAGAAAGCCAGTTGTTGTAATAAAACTTACATATAATAAAAATAGAAACAAAAAAATATTTAACATGTACAACATATGAAGGTGTCACAACATGTACCAAAAATTATTAAACAATGAACATTAAAAAAAAATAACATAACAACTTAAGCATGTGATATTAATATAATATTATCTCTATACATACAAGATTAACTCATTTAAATAATAAAGATAATATTTTCATTACTTTAGTTAAATGTTCTAATTATAAGCGTTCAATCATTAAATTACTTTGGATTCAATTATCAAAAGTTTTATTTAAATAACATTTGCAATAACATACCCCACCGCCCTTGTCTGCTTTCTGAAATGTTTAATAAATCAAGTAAAAGCTTTTATTTATTTCATGTCCCTACTGTTAACTTAGTTCCCTCGTCTGGAGCCAATCCTGTCATCAGGTCATGCTTATCATAAACATGCATTGTCAACGAAACTGGACCAGTATGTCAATTTTTCAGTCCAATCGAACCAGGGAAAGTGAGTCAAATTTAACTTTCTAGATCCCACCGTCACATACATACGCGACAAAATAAATAAAAGCTTTTAAAATAGGCCTCCTTTTTCCGTTTTTGGAGAGAAGAATTGGAGGTAAGACCTACCACGCTCCAATGTGGATTGTTAGACAGTTAGGCAACACATATTCCAACAATTCTGAAAAGATATATATTCTCACGACGTTTTCCTTTACCGAAAAGCGTGTCATAAATTGCAATTATCAATTAAACACATAAATTTTAATAGAAACACTAATTATCAAACCGCAGTCTTGTATGAAGCTGAAAGGATTTTTAAACCCAGGCATTTTTATCACTTAAATAATCTTCAGTTTTGTAATATGCTTTACGTATAAGCATATCTCTTATACTTAATTTAAACTTCTGTAGACAGGTCTAGTATGGATTGCGGGATTTTTTTAAGCGAATACCGAGACCATCGAATGAGTTGCTAATTCAAATCAAATTCAATTTTACATTATTAGACCGCAGTCTTGTATGAAGCTGAAAGGATTTTCCTTCTTATAACTTTTTTTTCCTATTAGCATCCCAATCAATCAATTTTTGTACTTATCCATTTGTTATAAATTTAATTTATTTTTTAAATAAATCATTGGTTAAACTTTGTCTTATTGTAAAATGTACTTATAATACGGGTCCATTCACTAAATTACTTTTAAAACTTGGATTAATAGAAGCAATTAATTATAAAATATAAATATATGGGACACTTACAATTAATTAATACAAGCTTAATTAAATAACATTTGCTTACCCCACCGCCTTTATCCGCTTTACCTCCTTTCTGAAGAGTTAAAAAAAGTATATAAATATAAATATAAATATATGGGACACTTACACACACGGTCGTCTGTCCCCAAAGTAAGTAACTTAATACTTGTGTTATGGACAGACAGCTGGTGAATATATACTTATATATTTATTAAATACATACTTAAATACAAATATGTTAATATATTCAAACATTTAAAAAATGTATGTATTAATACATAGTACCTAGTTGACCAAGCATTGCTCGGTAATTTTTAAAATGAAATTAAAAAAAAGAAATATAATTGTGTAAGTGGGGCTCGATCCTAGGTATTTTCATTTCTAGAGACCACCCGTTCCCCAAATAAGCTACGCTGACTTGACAAAAGTAGAGTTTTATATTAATAAAAATAGCGTTTTATATTAATAAAAATAGAGTTTTATATTAATAAAAATAGAGTTTTATATTAATAAAAATAGAGTTTTATATTAATAAAAATAGAGTTTTATATTAAATTGGATCCGTTATCTAGATTCCGAAAATATACATAAATACATACAAGATTAAATAATTTAAATATTAAATATTCCATAAAAAAATATCATAAATTTTCTTACCGCAGCTGCTTTATCCTTTTTCGCACCACCCTGACGCTGCAAGATTAAAAAATATATATTTATTAATAAATGAATTTTTGTATAAAATCATCATCCTAAGATAAGTTGACTCACCGTATGGTATCCGGCTGAGTAGAATAGACCACCCTCTTGCTTACCGAAAGTAAAGTATGAGGTAAGTTGACGTCAGGCAGGCGGCCGGTCGTAAAATACGTAGCCAAATCATGTGACATGTTTGTAACATGTTGTGCCGACCCCACTTAGAGTGGGATAAGGGCAGGAGGATGATGATAAATTAACTAGCTTTTACCCACAACTTCGTTCGCGTTATAGGTTGATATTAGATGGATTCAATATTATTCTATTCCTGTAGAATTAACAGGATTTCTATAGCCTATATGTTATTTTAGTGTATAAGGAATAATTGTGCTAAATTTCATCGATATTGGTTTTGTTGTAACCAATAACTTACGCTTTGTATTTTATAGCAACACAGTCATGAAACAAGAGTATCGCACCCTTTTTTATTAAAATGTTGGCAACACTGTGCCGTTGTTGTTTCCGGTGGATTCTTCGTATTGATAAAACGTTTCAGTGACAGCCAGTCTTTGTAGGGATGTGACTTGGAGTAGAAGAAATCGATTAATAAATAATCGATTTTTTTAAAATCGATTTTTTTCTGACTATTTAAAGCTGTCTTTTTTAATATTAATAATTAATTACAATAAAGGCTAATTCAAGTGGACAACTATCAAGAAATAATATCAGATGCGCTGTTTGTGAAATTGTATTAAAATGTGTATTTTGGCTAAATTGGTAACATCCAACAATGCTTATCTTAAAAATCAAGAAAAACAGTAACAAAGAAAAAGGGATACCTAAAATAATCGATTTAAAAAAAATCTAAAATCGAAAAAGCCTATATGTTAACCCGGTTTATAAGGACTAATTGTGCCAAATTTTAATTGTAATTGGTTCATCAGATTTGTGAAAGAGTAACAAACATACATCCATACTCACAAACTTTCGCATTTATAATATCAGTAGGATATTAATAACTATTTTGACATAACACATTAACAGTTTAAACGTTAAAAATGAATATATATATTTCTTTTATAAATTTTAAAGTATGTAAAACAATTGATATATACCAAACTCATATAAATGCGATGGTCTATCTGTTACACATTACTCACAAACTTTATAATATTAGTAGGTTAGGATATAAATCTTGATAAAAACTTTCACTTACTCTGGAATGTTCTACTATAGATTTAGCTAAATCTAAACCGGAAGTTAAAAGGTCAACACCTTTACCCCAATCGAATTGGGGAGATCTGCGGCTTGACTGATGTAACAAACGCTGTGGAAATAAGTAAATATTAAAATGAGTTGTGTAATCTTGTATATACTATATATAAATATATTTTCTGAAACTCAGAAACGGTTTCAACGATTTTCCTGAAACTTAGCATGTAGGAGTAAGCTGTGATGGCCTAGCGGTGCGACCGTGTGAATCTCTAGAGACGATCATGGGTTCAAACCCGGGCAGACACCAATGAGTTTTTCTATTAAAACTTATGTGTCTAATTGATAATTGCAATTTATCACACGCTTTTTGGTGAAGGAAAACATCGTGAGGGAACCTGCATATCTCTAGAGAATTCTGGAGATATGTGTAACCTACCAATCCGCATTGGAGCAGCGCGGTAGGTCTTAGCTCCAATCCTTCTCTCCAATAACGGAGAGAAGAGGCCTATGCCCAGCAGTGGGATAGTAACAGGCCGCTACTTTAGCATGTAGGGGAGAGAGTTTTGGGGGAGAAAAATCGATTCGGGGAACGGGTGGTCTCTGGAAATCATCTTCCTGCCTTTATCCTGCACTACGACACCTCGGTAAGAAAAGAGGTTGGTCTATTCTACTCAGCGCCTACCACAGAGCGGGTCGACTTACCTAAGTCGCCTTTTACGACACCTCGGTAAGAAATGAATACATAGTACAACACTATTTTTGCTAAAAACTGTCAAGTCAGCGTAGCTTATTCGGGGAATGGGTGGTCTCTAGAAATGAAAATACCCCATCCCACCTACCCCTTTATATTTCCTTTTTTTTTAATTTTTTTATATCATTTTAAAAATTACCGTCATCAAGTTACTGTATATTATACTCGTAGATCGCAATTGTTATCTCATACATTGAAAAATGAAGGAAAACATCGTGAGGAAACCTGCATATCTCAAGAGAATTCTGGAGATATGTGTAACCTACCAAACCGCAGTGGAGCAGCGTGGTAGGTCTTAGCTCCAATCCTTCTCTCCAAAAACGGAGAGAAGAGGCCTATTCCCAGCAGTGGGATAATAAAAGGCCGCTACTTTACTTTTTTTTTTTACATTGAAAAATGAAAAAATAATAGGGCAGGGTGGGGCTCGATCCTAGGTATTTTCACCTCTCTAGACCGCCCGTTCCCCAAATGAACCACCATGACTTTACGTTTGACAGCGAAAAATTGTGATTGTATTCAACGTAAATCTCAAAAAAAATTTACGACATTTTTTTAAATAAAACTTATCTAGATCGATTTTTCTCCCCCAAAACCCTCCACGTGCTGAATTTTAGGGAAATCGTTAGAGCCGTTTTCGAGATTCCGAAATATATATACAGTGTAAACTGCATATAACGTCACTCGATATCACTTTGCTTTGGTTGGTTTAGCTTGTTTCCCATACAATGATACACTCTATATAGCATTGCTCCCACTCTCAATAACGTCAGCAATTTAATAATATACCCGTAAAGTACTTTAAAAGTTACCAAAATTAGTAAAAACTGCGCAGCTGTGTACGTTCTTTTGTCGTTTTATTATCCTAGCCCTTAATAAACTGTACTGTCGGCATAACATATACCGAACTTTCTAAGAAATCCGTGCTTTTGTTTACAAATTGGGATTGCATCTAAATGCGCCTAAATTATTGGAAAAGTTTCTTTGTCACCAAGTTGCCTCAATATCGCATGGTATGAATAAAGTATTTAAAAAAATACAACAAAATTACTGGTGCAGCAAAAGACGTCACACAAAAATAATAGACTATACGCAATAGCGATCGAATAAGAATTGTTTTTTATGTAATGACTAACACTAGTCTGAATTTTTTTTTTCTAATACAGATTTTTCTTATCTCCATTTAACGACAACTCTCTATAACGTCAAAATATGCACAGTCCCTTGAGGGTCATTTTATAGAGTTCGCACTGTATATACATACAAGATTAACTCATTCAAATATTAAAGATTACTTACTCTTTTCAACGGCGTTCCATGGTGTCTGCGATTGCCATGCAATTCAGCCTGCAGTGCTTCTAGTGCCTCTGCTGCATTCACGACGTCGTCGATGTTAAATTGTCTTCTCTTAGGAAAAGGATCAATATTATGGAATTGTCGCTATTGATAAAAGGTTCAAAATTCAAAATATACTTTATTCAAATAAACTTGTTGTTTACAAGTTTATTGTGCTTTTGAATCGTCAACTCTACTGTTGGTTCGGAAAGCTGTTCTACCGAGGGCCAGGAAGAAACTCGGCGGTTGCTCTTCTCAAAATAACACTTATAACTAGGTACATTAAATAATTTATAGAATTAGGCGTTACTTTGCGGAGATCCATAATACAAAAGTAATAATAAAATTATTTTGCTATAATCCGCGATGAAGTAAAATAGTAAATATATATAATGCTAAATGTAGAGTGGACAATCGGTTATCATACCTGATACATGCAGGAGTCGTAAAAAACACATGCACAAACCTCCACCACCGCCACCACAATACACAACAAGTGCAAGTGCAATCAATCAAAAAGTGGACGACCAAAATCGCAAAGCTTTGCGATTTTGGTCGTGGAGTCTATCTCCTGATGCTGCTTCAGTTGCGGGGCGAAACGATTGTTGAGTTTGTGATAGTGAACGTATATAGTGCTTGTGTATTGTGCTGGCGGTGGTGGAGGTTTGTGCATGTGTTTTTTACGAATCCTGCATGTATCAAGTATGATAACCGATTGTCTACTCTACATTTGGCATTATATATATTTTCTATTTTACTTCATCGCAGATTATAGCAAAATAATTTTATTATTACTTTGGTATTATGGATGTCCGCAAAGTAACGCCTAATTCTATAAATTATTTGCCAATTCTCGTCCTTACACAATACCTTGGCCTAGGATTTATCATTAGGATTTACTACAACACTGATCACGTAATTCACTTATAAAAACTCCGCAAGTCACAGTTAGTTGGTCAAAAACGTTAAGGAACTGCCGCACGAAAGAAATAATAATGGACCAATAACAACTTAGGGCACAGAGCATCACTACATAGTATAAAACAAAGTCACATTCTTTGTTTGTCCATATATCCCTATGTATGCTTCAATCTTTAAAACAACGCAACAGATTTTGATGCGGTTTTTTTAATAGATAGAGTGATTCTAGAGGAAGGTTTGTATGTATAATAACATTCAATATGGATTAGAGAAATACTGTAATTTTTGAGGTTTCTAATGTGATGTCGTAAATAATTACATTTTTTCCGCTTACATTGCAAACGCTGGCTAAACCCTACGAGATTTATCAAAATTATGTACTAAGTATTTGTACACCTTGAAAAGATCTACAGAAAAGTCCGCGATGGTATATGTCTATCTCTTATGGATAACCCACAATAGCATTTTTTGTCATTTACTTTTTACGAAAAATTATGCCTTATGTTCAAAGCAATTTTTATACAATACAGCATTAATCCTTATCCAATTAAGTTCCTTAAATACGTTGTTGATTTAATATAGATCAATATGGCCGTTTACAGCATGTAATTTAAGAGAACATTTTCGGAGATATTACAGATTTAAAATGCCGTGAGGACGCCGCGCTTCGCCCTAACACTTCGAATGTAGCAGCTATATGTCGCTCTTTCAAGAGTTTGTTTAATGACAAGGAAGCTGTGAATGTTGTATATAACATTCTGACACTGAGTGACATGGGCTATATATTTTATACCCGTGCGAAGAAGGGGCAGGCCGCTAGTTAAAAATATAACAGTTTGTAACGAACACTCACTCTTGGAAATGCACGTCTGTTGCTTTCAGTATTGTCTTTTCCTGTGAAAGTCTTGTAATAGTCTAGGCCAGTTTGCAACCCACTAATTCCGGTATCAGTCGCATCAATAATTTTGTCGAATTTGCTCCTCTTTTTCGACTTCTTAGAAGACTTCTTAGATCGTCGAACATTGGTCAGGAAATGAGTCATGTCCTTAAAATCAAAATCAAAAATCAGGTCAGACGCAATGTTGTTGGGCAATGAAAAAGATGGATGAAAGAAGAGTGCATGCAAATGAGAATGTCAAAGTGAATGTGTGGTGTGACAAGACTGGATAAAATACGAAATGATTATATAAGAGGAAGTCTGTTCTTCCTTTACATAAAGGCGAGAAGTGGAAGATGAAGATGGACATTTTATTATAGTATTTTTTAATGCCCAAAAACAGGGATAAAATGTGTTGTTTAAGGTGTAAAACATAAAAATTACGCGTGTGAAACCGCGGGTTATTACTAGTCACTACATAGTATAAAACAAAGTCACATTCTTTGTTTGTCCATATATCCCTATGTATGCTTAAATCTTTAAAACTGCGCAACAGATTTTGATGCGGTTTTTTTTAATAGATAGAGTGATTCAGGAGGAAGGTTTATATGTATAATAACATTCAATACCGAGTAGAGAAATACTGTAATTTTTGAGGTTTCAAATGTAATGTCGTAAATAATTACATTTTTTTCCGTTTACATTGCAAACGCAGGCTAAACCTTACGAGATTTATCAAAATGATGTACTAAGTATTTGTACACCTTGAAAAGGTCTACAGAAAAGTAGCGATGGTATATGTCTATCTCTTATGGATAACCCACAATAGCATTTTTTATCATTTACTTTTTACGAAAAATAAAGCTTTATGTTCAAAGCGATTTTTATACAACACAGCATTAATCCTTATCCAATTAAGTACCTTTAATAAATTGTTCATTTGATATAGATCAATATGGCCGTTTACAGCATGTAATTAAGGTGAACATTTTCGGAGATATTACAGATTTAAAATGCCGTGAGGACGCCGCGCTTCACCCTATAGCACTTCGCATTTAGCAGCTATATTATGTCGTTCTTTCAAGAGTTTGTTTAAAGCTGTGAAAGTTGTTTATAAAGACATTTTGTAAAAATAAAATACATAGGGAAAATGTAAAACTAAATAAGTAAAAATGTACTATATGAATTTAGATATTCCAAAGATAGCAGGAAATCTTATTGGTATAGGGAGAGGGGAATTGTTTTTCTCCAAATTTAACGCTTGCGGGCCACGGGCAGTGATGAATAAATCAAAACTACTGGATCGATTTTAATAATTTTTTTTACACTGACATGGGATATATATTTTATACCGGTGCGAAGCAGGGGCAGGCCGCTAGTATATAATAAAAAAAGAAATAAATACCCTTGCATTGAACCTCCTGTCTCCCGGAAGAATTTTGCCTAGCGCATCACTAATGCTTATAATATCGTCCAAATAATCCTGACGTCGAGTTTGCTCGCTAGGATGTTGCAGCTAAAAACGGAGACAAATTTTACAAAATAATGATTATAAGAATATATATAAGCTTTGGTAGCCCAGCGGTAGCACCGCACGACTCTTTCGAGGAGGTCACGGGTTCGGACCCGGGCAGACACCAATGAGTTTTTCTGTTAAAACTTATGTGTCTAATTGATAATTGCAATTTATAGACGCTTTTTGGTGAAAGAAAATCGTGAGGAAACCTGCATTTCTCTAGAGAACTCTGGAGATATGTGTAAGCTACCAATCCGCATTGGAGCAGCGTTGTAGGTCTTAGCTTTAATCCTTCTCTCCCAAAACGGAGAGAAGTGACCTATTCCAAGCAGTGGGAGAGTAACAGACCACTACTAATACATATGTGGCCGCTGTGTATCCGGCTGAGTAGAATATACCACTGTCATTTCTTATGGAGTTGTCGTAAAAGGCGACTAAGGTAAGTTGACCCACCGTGTGGTATTCGGCTGAATAAAATGGACCACCCTCATTTCTTACCGAGGTGTCGTAAAAGGCGACTAAGGTAAGTTGACCCGCCGTGTGGTATTCGGCTGAATAAAATGGACCACCCTTATTTCTTACCGAGGTTTCGTAAAAGGGACTAGGGTTAGTTGAACCGCGGTATGGAATCCGGCTAAGTAGACCAAAGTCATATCTTACCGAGGTGTCATAAAAGACAATATGGTAAGTTGACCCGCCGTGTAGTATCCGGCTGAGTAGAATGGACCACCCTCATTTCTTACCGAGGTGTCGTAAAAGACAACTAAGATAAGTTGACCCACCGTGTGGTATCCGGCTGAGTAGAATGGACCACCTTCATTTCTTATTGGGGTGTCGTAAAAGGCGACTAGAGTAAGTTGACCCACTGAGTGGTATCCGGTTAAGCTTCAGCGAATAGACCACCCTCATTTCCTTACGAGTTCTCGCAAAAGGCGACAAAGGCAATTTGACCCGCCGTGATATTCGGCTGAGTAGAATATACCACTGTCATTTCTTATTGAGTTGTCGTAAAAGGCGACTAGTGTAAGTTGACCCGCCATGTGGTATCCGGCTGAGTAGAATAGACCACCCTATTCTTACCGAGGTGTCATAAAGGCGACTAAGGTAAGTTGACGTCAGGCAGGCGGCCGGTCATAAAATACGTAGCCAAATTACGTGTCAACATGTTTAAAACACGGTGAGCCCACGTACTATACATGAACTGCACATGTACTGTAACCGGTTTTAGATAGAATACCTGTTTAAGGAAACAGGTATTCTTACATTTGCTTCACAGTATATTTTAAGCAATTTAATTTATGTACATAAAAATATAAAGAATTATAAAACGATAGGTGATGTATACAATAGACAAAGCAGGAACCGACATAAGCTTGCGGCTCCTGCTTTGCGCCGCGCAAAAGTGCGTAACTCGTTTGTGGGTTTTGGTATAAGATTCTATAATAAAATTCCGCAATCAATTTGAGCTTTGCCCTTACAGCAGTTTAAGAACACTGTTAAAAATAGGCTGATACAGAAAGCCTACTATACTATTGAAGATTATTTAGAAGATAAGAATGTGTGGATATAGCTCGCTGTGAACCTGTACAAGACAGTAACGCCTGAATGTAAATAGTATTTAGAATTATATTTTTAAAAGAGCAACCGCCGAGTTTCTTGCTGTCTCTTCTCGGTAGGAACAGCTTTCCGAACCAGCGGTAGAGTTGACGATTCAAAAGCACTTGTTTACAAGTTTATTTGAATAAAGAATATTTTGAATTTGAATTTGAATAAACATACAAAATATGAATGAAATCTGTCAGTTGAAAGTCAGTTACATACACACATGTAAATAAAGAATACTTACCGCTAATGTTGTTACTATGATACTTAACACAAGACATAGCGCTGCCTTCATGGTGACTGTCGCAACAAGGAAACCGACCTCCCTTCAGTATATACTAACGGAACAGCGTGAATAATTCACATATTTTCACCGCTTATATCTTTAAATTGAATTATTACACGCTATTATAACAAAATAAGCATATTATTACACTATTTGCGGAAATGTAATTGAAATTTTGAGATATATTTTAATTTAAACAGAACCTAATTTACTAATAAGGATTCTTGAATAATCTTTATTCAAATAAACTTGTAAACAAGTGCTTTTGAATCGTCAACTCTACTGCTGGTTCGGAAAGCTGTTCCTACTGCGAATAGCCAGTGACAAATCGCAGGTTGCTCTTTTCATAATATAATTATTATAACTAGTTACAGTAAATCATTACTATCTTGTGCAGGGTCGAAGAGTAACCTATATCCATACATTCTTATCATCTACGTAATCCTCAACAGTATAGTAGGTTTTCTGTATCAGCCTCTTTTTAATAGTTTTTTTTAAATTGCTCTTATTGCAATACTAAAATGGTTTGCGGAATTTTCTTATAGAAATACATAGATGCTATAGCTAAACCATGAATAGACTAAAATAGGTAAATCAACACTTAATACTTGTGTTATGGGTTACATACAACCGGTAAATAATATCGTTCGGTATATAATCATAAATAAATACTTAAGTACACCCTAGTTTTAAAGAACTAGGATATTGTTGCAAAAATGTTAGTTTTTTTTTAGCAAAAATTTCCGAATCAACAGTAGAGTTGACGATTCAAAAGCACTTGTTTACAAGTTTACTTGTATTAATCATATGTTTTTTAATTTAATTAATTTCGAAACATGTGTTTTTTAATTGTCATCACTATTACTAATTTGAAAAATTGTTACTACCGAGAAGAGCCTAGAAAATATGTGAACAAAGTCTCTAGGATATAATAGTATACAATAAATATGTAACTAACTAAATAAAATGCTTAATAATTGATTATATCCCATAATAAGTAAAAAAAAATTGATTTTAACACTCATTCAATCTAATGACACGGAAAATTTTTTGGCCACGGCGCAACCTATTAAATCAAAATAATCTTTATTCAAATAAGCTCTTTCAAGCAGTTTTGAATCGTCAAGGATCAATATGAATGAAGCTACAACAAACACATTCTGAATGTTGCTCTTACCGAGAAGAACCAGAAAGAAACTCGGCGGTCAATCTTTTAAACATTTTCAATTTTATCAGACCGCAGTCTTGCATGAAGCTGAAAGGATTTTCAAATCCGGGCATTTTTATCATCTAAATAATCTTCAATTTTGTAATATGCTTTACGTATAAGTATATCTCTTACACTTAATTTAAACCTATCTGTAGACTAGTCTACTATGGATTGCGGAATTTAATTGTAAAAGCGAATACCGAGACCATCGAATGAGTTGCTTACTCTGCTGAGTTGCGACACAGGTTTCACAAGCTGTTTGTGACCTCTCGTATGTCTATGATATACATAACATTTCGTCTTATAAATATGGACATTTTTAATTTTACGCAGTCTTGTATGAAGCTGAAAGGATTTTCAAATCCCGGCTTTATTATCACCCAAATAATCTTCAATTTTGTAATATGCTTTACGTATAAACATATCCGGCAAGACAAGTCACCACACCATTAGTTCAGCATAAGGCATGTTAGCTTAGCTCATGACTTAGATATCAGCATCTAATAGTGGCTCGAGTCTCGGCTAGGACTAGCTCTGTGACAACCAACTGAGCTTATACCTAGGGTACAAGTGAATAAAAGGACTCTCGATGCAACTGTGTATTCCTTAACCCAGAATAATCAGAAATCCTATATAGTGTATTATCTTTGATCAAGAGAGCCAAAACAGCCACACATGGCACATTGACGTTGACAATGTTTTTATATCCTATGGAATTATGGCTTGTGGAATTTTGCTATGAAGTAAATTGCGCGGGTAATGAAAATGTATTATAAAAAGAGCCATACGTGGAATTTGCAATTTAAGTACACGTTATACCCTGCGAGAGAAATCCCTGTTTAAGGAAATAGGTATTCTTACATTTGCTTCACAATATGCTCAGCAATTTAATTTTTGTACATAAAAATATAATTATAAAATAATAAGCGATGTTATAATATAAAAAGTAGGAACCACCGACATAGCTTGCGGCACCTGCTTTGCGCCTTGCAAAGGTACGTAAGTCGTTTGTCGGTTTGGGTATAAGATTGTATAAAAAAAACAGTTTAAAAACGCTGTTAAATGAAGGCTGATACAAAAAACCTACTAAAACTGTTGAGAATTAATTAGATGATAAGAATGCGTGGATATAACTACTGTACTCCCCTGTACAATATATTAATGACTTAATATAACTAGTTATAAGCATAATTTTGAAAAGAGCAACCGCCGAGTTTCTTGCTGGCTCTTCTCGGTAGGAACAGCTTTCCGAACCAGCAGTAGAGTTGACGATTCAAAAGCACTTGTTTACAAGTTTATTTGAATTTTGAATTTGGATTTGAGTACCCATCTATGTATATACGATCCAAATATGTCTTTAATATTAGATTGAGCTAATCTTGTGTTACATTTCGGAAACGGCTCCAATGATTTTCATGAATGTATTATTGACCTATTTGATGCAGTTTTTGAATTTAAACTATCGTGAGTAGCATTCATAGTTAATGTATAGAACCGGCTATACTCACGTCTTATTCTATCGGGTTTCGAACCCATCCGGGGCTCTCATTCATGAGCTCTTTACACGACGTTATCGCCATTTGATGCAGGTTGTATTTGAAACATGTAACAAATATACTGTCTCGTCATTTACTTTTGTACAGGCATGATTATACCACTATTCAGTCGCCAAAGCCTCGTTAGTCCATAAGATACACCACGAGCAGGTGAGCTTGGGGATTTAAGAGACTGAATGGGACCAACGGTAAACGCACGAAATGGACTGATGACCTCAAGATGTGTAATAAAAAACCAAATTTTCAAACAGTATATATTACAAATTTACACAAAACAACACTTTAACACTTTCCACACAATCCCTGATTACGATACCACCTTGGACGTGAAAATCTCTATCCAATACCCATCAGGATCCTGGATGAAGGCCAGGCCTTTCATCTTCCCGTCCTGGGGACGCTTGATGAATTTAACACCTTGCTGTTCGAATCTGGAATAAGTAACGGCCTGTTACTATCCCACTGCTGGGCGTGGGTCTACTCTCTCTTCGGTGAGAATAGTTTGATTTAGGGACCCACAAACTGATGCAAAGCGGATTGGTAGGTTACACATATCCCAGAGATATCCATGTTTTTATATTCTCCACCCTTCTTTTATCTCAACATCCTCCTGCCCTTATCCCACTCTAAGTGGGGTCCGCACAACATGTCACATAATCTGGCTAGGTATTTTACAACCGGGAGCCTGACGTCAACTTACCTACAATAGTCGCCTATTACTACACCTCAGTAAGAAATGAGGGTGGTCTATTCTACGCAGCCAGAAAATATATGTCGGGTCAACTTATCTTAGTCGCCTTTTACGACATCTTTATAAGAAATGAGGGTGGTCTATTCTACTCAACCGGATACCACATGGCGGGTCGACTTACCTTAGTCGCCTTTTTCGACATCTCGGTAATAAATGAAGGTGGTCTACTCTACTCAATCGGATACCACATGGCGGGTCGACTTACCTTAGTCGCCTTTTTCGACATCTCGGTAATAAATGAAGGTGGTCTACTCTACTCAATCGGATACCACATGGCGGGTCGACTTACCTTAGTCGCCTTTTTCGACATCTCGGTAATAAATGAAGGTGGTCTACTCTACTCAATCGGATACCACATGGCGGGTCGACTTACCTTAGTCGCCTTTTTCGACATCTCGGTAATAAATGAAGGTGGTCTATTCTACTCAATCGGATACCACACGGTGGGTCGACTTACCTTAGTCATATTTTACGATACCTCTATAAGAAATGAGGGTGGTCTATTCTACTCAGCCAGAAACTATATGGCGTGTCAACTTACCTTAGTCGCCTTTTACGACACTTCTATAAGAAATGAGGGTGGTCTATTCTACTCAGCCGGATACCACACGGCGGGTCAACTTACCTTAGTCGCCTTTTACGACACTTCTATAAGAAATGAGGGTGGTCTATTCTACTCAGCCAGAAACTATATGGCGGGTCAACTTACCTTAGTTGCCAATTACTACACCTTAGTAAGAAATTAGGGTTGTATATTCTCCTCAGCCGGATACCACACAGCTATATGAAAGAGTTTGAATATATTATTTTGAGTTTTAAAGTTTGAGCTGCCTCACCTAGTACAAGCTTCTTCTACATCAGGCACAAGGACACCAATATGTCCAAACCCTCGTGGGTCAGAGTTACCGTTGTGGTAACACGAGTCGTCACTCTCAGTACCCCAATTGCTGGAAACAGATATAGTGAAGTCAGTTAGTTAGTAGCTGCCTGTTACTATCCCACTGCTGGGAATAGGCCTCCTCTCTCCGCTTTTGGAGATTAGGAAACAGATATAAACAATAGGTAACAGATATAGTCAAGAATAGGAAACAGATATAGTCAACAATAGGAAACAGATATAGTCAAGTTAGTTAGTAGCAGCCTGTTACTGTCCTACTGCTGAGAATAGGTCTTTTCTCTCCCTTTTTGGAGATTAGGAAACAGATATAGTCAAGAATAGGAAACAATAGAATAACAGAACAGATATAAGCAATAGGAAACAATAGAATAACAGAACAAATATAAACAATAGGAAACAGATATAGTCAAGAACAGGAAAAAAGATATAGTCAACAATAGGAAACAGATACAGTCAAGTTAGTCAGTTAGTAGCTGCCTGTTACTATCCCACTGCTGAGAATAGGCCTCCTCTCTCCGTTTTTGTAGAGAAGAATTGGAGCTAAGACCTACCACGTTGCTCCAATGATTGGCGTCAACTTACGTTAGTCGTATTTTACGACACCTCAGTAAGGAAGAGGGTGGGCTATTTTACTCAGCCGGATACCACACGACTACTCTAATATGAAGATAACTTACTATGTTAATTCCAACGTAGCTTTCCTAGTCATAGCCCAAGTGGTCCTCTGCGATTCGTCTTGAGGCACCTCGGCGGGGTTCTCATAACCCATGAAGAATAAAGAGAACTTCATCTCCGGAAAGTGTAACTGTTTGAGTAATGTCATGCCCAGAACCCCAGTGTAGAAAGGGATTGACTTCCTTGGATCCTTGATCCTGTACATTGTTTGCTGGAACATAAAGTCCTGGAAAATAAAAGAAAAAATTTAAATAAATTTATTTATTTCATCATCTTCCTGCCCTTATCCCACTCTAAGTGGGGTCGGCACAACACGTTATAAACATGTTATCACATGATTTGGCTGCGTTTTTACGACAGTTTTTACTGACATCAACTTACCTCAGTCGTGTTTTACGACACCTCGGTAAGAAAAAGGGTGGTCTATTCTACTAAACCGGATACCACACGGTGGGTCAACTTACCTTAGTGGCCTTTTGCGACACCTCGGTAAGAAATGAGGGTGGTAGTATTCTATTCAGCCAGATACCACATGGCGTAAATAAATTTATTTATTTATTATTGGGAAACATACAGCTTAAAATATTACATATTGAAATAACAACCTAGTTCTGTACAATGCCAACAAAGTTTCCACCATAAGCTAATAACAAATTAAGGGAAACATCATAATTCTCTCACCCTTATCCCACTCTAAGTGGGGTCGGCACAATATTTCTTCTTCTTCCATTCTCCTCTATCATTCAACTTTGGTGCTCCTTTAACATGCATATCATTTTCACACAATCCATCCTATTTTTTTTCGGCCTCCCCCTAGCCATACATCCATCTACATTCATATTTAAAACTCTTCTGGTCACACGATTTTCATCCCTCCTCATTACATGACCATACCACCTTAGTCTAGCACTTCTCATCTTTTCTGTAATGGGCGCAACTTTCAGACAAATTAAGTGCAACATTATATTTTAATTTTAAAAGTGTCCAATATAACAATACGGTTAAAAAATTTAGAACAATTAAAAACTTTAAATTTCAACTGTTAATTTAACATAAAAGAAACTAAATAATTTATAGAATTAAGCATTACTTTGCAGAGATCCATAATACAAAAGTAATAGTAACAATACACAACATATGTTCACTTTGCATATGCAAAGCTTTGCAATTTTGTCATGAAGTCTATCTCTTAATAATGCTTCGGTTGTGAGCAGAACAATTGTTAAGTTTGTGATAGTGAAGGTATGTAGTGCTTGTGTACTGTAGTGGCGATGGTGGAGGTTTGTGCATGTGTTTTTACGAATCCTGCATGTATCAGGTATGAAAACGGATTGTCCATTCTACATTTAGCATTATATACATTTTCTATTTTACTTCATCGCAGATTATAGCAAAATAATTTTAACTATTACAGAAAAACTCTAACTGTGAACTCTATTTAAAAATAATATAATGTTCGTTATAATAAGTATATCTGGATTGGTATTTGAGATAAGGAATTAAGAGTAGCAAGATAATGATTGAAGACAAATTATTATAATATGATGCTTTATCATTGCTATTTAAAATATTTTACTAGTGTATTTTCGTTTTTTCAAATTCTTATGAAAGTCAAAGGTCATAGATTAAATATACAAAATATACTTGCCTTGGTAGAAGGACATGGTGTTTGGCATAATGCTTCAATTTCTTGGGGAGAAATACCTTCACCAGCCATTACTCTGAAAAAAAAAACTTATACCGTCTCTTTTTAGTCAGATAGAAATAATTAGGCTCTACTTATTTCAACTTGATAAGATAATTCACGTTTTATAATAGGTCAAACAGGAATAAAAACAAACTCAAAGTAACAGACTAATAATTTAGAATCTAATTTGTATGGATGATGACATTAACAATATAAAAGTCATAGACCAATAATATTTTATATCCAAAAATTCAATTATACATATTACAGGTTTGAAAAAAAGACTAACGATATCTATTATCAAAAGGTCATTAGATTATCATCTGCTTTTGATATTTTATCAATCTTAAATGACTTTGAAACGATCTTTCATACATAACATAATATTTTTTTTTATTTACCCTAAACATTAATATAATATCACACTACCGGTATATGTTTCTCGTAAATTAGAATAATTACACTCCTAATAGCACGTATATTCAAAATGCAATAAAAAATGAACTTAGGTATTATTTTATAACATTTTTAATAACTTCTATTTTTTTTATAGTTCTAGTTTTATATCTACATTAAGGAAAAAATACAAGGAATCTCATAAATATTTAAAAGTTATTTAAACTTTTTAGTAAAGAAAAAATATTGGATAACACAGAAGGTATGCACTCCAAGTTACCTTTAATAGACTGACTCGTTGGAGCAGTGGGTAGTGACCCTTCCTTCGGCTCCGCGGGTTGCGTGTTCGATTCCCGCCGAAGGCCAACATTTTCAATAAATGAATTTGTTGGTCTTTGAGCCTGGGTGTATATTTGTATTCAAGTATGTATTTAAAAAATATATAAGTAAAAATATATATATATATTCACCAGTTGTCTGTCTACCATAACACAAGTATTAAGTTACTTACTTTGGGGACGGACGACCGTGTGTGTAAGTGTCCCATATATTTATTTATTTATTTATTTTTAAGTTACTTACTTTGGGGATTGGACAACTGTGTATGTAAGTGTCCCATATATATCTTCAATAACTTAAATATGTGCCTTTGGTCATATTTTATTTATTTATTTAAATACATTAATAGTTTTTACAATTTGTGTCTTCGTATCCTTAAGCCTTGATGACTTGTCTGGATATTGCACATTTCTCTTAAACATAAATGATCAAAACAAACTTAAACAAAGTACCAAAATAATACTTAAAAAATAATAAATTATAACTTAGTATTCTTAATAATATGTAGTGTGGGTAGATTTTTTTAAATAAATGCGAGCAAAACAGAAAAATATTGTTGGAGATAAGGATCACAAGTGATACACAGGTTGATTCTGACATGTATTTAATAATTGATTTTAGTTTTGTCATTTATGTACAGATTAATTTTATTTCATTATGTACCATAAAAAATGTTAGAAAAAACATTATTGGTAAAAAAAAGTGAACAAAATTTTTGAATTTAAACTATTGTGAGTGGAATTCATAATTAATGTATAGAAACCGGCTATACTCACGCCAACTAATCGGGCTCATCCGATAAAATAACACGTGAGTATAGCCGGTTTCTATACATTAAGTGAACAAAAGTCATCATATCCCTATGACAGAGATCTCTGCCAGCTAACCTACGAAGTGAGACAATTTATAGTCAAGTAAAAGTTGGTACGCAAATATCAAACATTATGAATTAGAATTACCTTACTAATAATTTCCTAATTTACCAATAAATAAAAGAATGATAAGTGTTCTTTGATTTTATATTTTAAGCAAACATTTTAGTTTCAGTTAAAAGGAAGTAACAAAAGATAAATGAAATAAAAATTGAAATAAAGATTCAGAACACAAATTGTATTAATATTAGAACATATATCGACATCCAAAAGAATTTAAACTAATTAAGTATATAACTTGAACTGTAGCTTCATTAGAATTAACAAAGTATAAATATGCTTGTACTTGATATAAATATTAGCCATTTTTATTCATTTTATAACAGCATATATTTTATAATAACTTATTTCAGTTTAATATTATTTCACATTATCTTATTGTTATAGAATATATTTCCATGTGGTATCCGGCTAAGTAGAACAGCATCACCCTCATTTCTTACCGAGGTGTCATAAAAGGCGACTAAGGTAAGTTGACGTCAGGCAGGCGGTTGGTCGTAAAAACGCAGCCAAATCATGTTACACCATATTTATAGCATGTTGTGCAGACACCTCTTAAAGTGGGATAAGGGCAGGAGGATATATATATTATTGTCACAGAATATATGAAAATTATCTTCCTAACTTGTGTAAATAAACATTTACAGATTAAAAATAAATACAAAATATTTTTTTATCTAAATTTCGCTTTGTTCTTGTGACTCTTATCTAATGCTTTGTATTTAATTCATGCAGGATATATTTTCTGACTTACCTACTAAATCTTACATTATGTATTAGTGCATAGATAATAATTATCATATAAATATCTTAGTTCTTCCAACCACAATATGTCTCTCTCCACAGAAGTAGTGTTGCAACTATATGCGCAAATCTTTCTTCCATTGTTAAATTCATCTATAAAAATATCGCCAATAATACTGACATAAGAACCAACTGCAAAATTAAAAGGATTTTTATAATTTTTTTCTATAGAATTAAGCAAATGTGACATTGTAAGTATGTTATCTGTGCCAGATCTCGATTTCCGCGCGAAAGTTGTTACGAGATCTTTCATAGTATCATCGGATATTTTAATATTATTTTTTTTACTGTCATAGTAAACTTGCACGCATCCTGTAGGATCACTTAGTTCAAAATTTGTTGTTCTTTCTGTGTTATTATAAATCGATGTCACTACACCGTGTATCATAATATTTTTAAACTTATAATTGAAGAGTTCGTAAACATATTGGTTTTCTTCAGTCTGCTTGGCGCGAAAAATGTCCTGTATATACAGTTTTAGCGGATTCTTTTTGAAGTTATCCATTCAATAATTGTCTTTTAACTGAAGAGAATGTTAATTATTTTAAAACTACAATTTAATTACCGGCCAAAATTTTAGTTTCATAACATATCACTGTCATTTGTCAAAGTCAAAAACATGTTTTTTGTAGCGATGTAAAAAATAATCGATTTCTAAAATAATCGATTATATTTGCTAAATAATCGATTTTTAATAATCAATTATTTTTTCAACAAAAATCGATTTATTAAAAATCGATTATTTTAGGTATCCTTTTTTTTAGTCTTTTTCTTGTTTTTTAAGATAAGATATGCATTGTTGGATGTAACTAATTTAGCCAAACTACACATTTTAATCCAATTTCACAAACAGCGCAACTGATATTATTTCTTGGTAGTTGTCCACTTTAATTAGTCTTTATTGTAATTAATTATTAATATTAAAAAAGACAGCTTTTGAAATAGTCATAAAAATCGATTTTATAAAGATTGATTATTTTTAAAGGGATAAAAATTGATTATTTATTAATCGATTTTTCTACTCTGTCACATCCCTAATCTATACGTCTATAGACAAAAACTATGTTTTAGACGCATTTATAAATAAAGAATGGAGGCAAAGTTCGTTTGAAATAATGTTTTCCTAAAAATAAAGATGTTTATTATATTGTTGTGCAAGCAAGCAAGCCATGACGTCACATCTTGCCACAGCCTTTCGCGCCATTTTGACGTGGGAGATGTGACAGCCGCTGTCATTAGCGCCTAGCCCGCGGATAGCGAACGAGAGTTTGCTTTGATTTCATTTTAGCATTTTTTATGAAAAGAATAAAACTGATTTAGAATACTTCTTTTATTAATACAAGTAGTTAAGTTACAATATTTTATATATCAAAATATTTATTCCATTATTTTTTGTTAATTTAAAGTTTAAAAAAAAAATATTATATAATTCGAACGATGATATGACAAATGATGATATACATAATGAAACGATATGAAATGATATAATTCGGGAACAGAGTTAGCGCCATCTATTAACCGCTTTCACCGCCATTTACGCCAACGTAAATACCACAGATTAGTAAATACTATCAAGTCCGATAATGATAGGACAGTTGGAGACACTAAAATAAATAAAATGGTTCATTTTTCTTATCAACCTTACTTTATATTTAAATTAATTGACTAAATGTGTATGTGTTATGTCACACAGGTTTATTGTTTGTGTCATGTATTAAAATACTTAGAAAAGATTTCCAAAATATATGAAAACAATTCCTAAACACTTTATTACTCTTAATTATGTACTTTAAAAAACAATTATTTTTCGTCTGGACAGAATGCCGCCAAAATTAATTCCTCTTCCATTTTTAAAATCCTCTTAAGTTGAGACTACAATAATTATTATCTTATTATACAAATGTTAAAATTGTTAACACATGATTGTTTATATTTCTTTGTAGCAACCCAAGTATTTCGGGGAAGCCCGCACGTTATTTAGATTAGTATAGAGTTGTTTAATCGTTCCCGCCTCACGGATATATCTTTGAATTCGAGCCAGACTACGACAGACTACGCCTGCGCGGAGGCGTTGATACAAGTCTGTAGTCTCATTTTGTATAACGTTTCGGTTAAGTTTCGGTATTGTTGTTTAAAGTTAGTTATAATCACTGTTTTACGTTTGTAGTGTAATAGTTTTGTTTAAGTCAACGCATAGTATACGAAGTTCTGCCCAAACTATTTCTTTTATTTTGGGAAACCGAACCCATTATTTTGTCACCCACCAACGTGTTATTGGAGCCCATCGTGACTGATATTAGCGCTCCACCGTGACATTGACACCCACCGTGATATCTTCTTATATATGTAGCTTCTGATTGATTCGGGCTTCGGATTAGCGCTGTTAACGCATTGACTTTCGCTAGCGTTAATTTCTATTTGGAACTAACTCATAAGTCCTGAGATATAAATTAAAATAACATAATATAAATTATCAAAAAAACTATATCCAAATTTCCGAACGTTTCGATTAAATTATTGATTCATTTCAACCAAAATTAATCTTTACAATGAAAATGATAATTTTCCATACGATAATATGGAACCACCCTCGTGGAAAGCTTAAAAACCGTAATATAGTCTTGTGATAACCATAAAAATGGTTAAAGTGAAACTTTAAAAGCTAGATATATGCTGTCGCGGACTTTTATTTAGAACTTTTAGAGAGGAACAATTTTGTAATAATTGATTTTTTAATAAATTTCACCGCATGTAAGGAAAGCTTTAAATTATTCCGTTTTCGTAATATTTTTTATTGCTGCTCCTCTCCCTTCCTCGATAAATTGACTATCTTACACTGAAAGAATCAAATCCATTAGTTCCTGAGATTATCGCCTTCAAACTCTTCAGCTTTATATATAAGTATAGATTAAATTAAATTGATATTGAAATAGTAAAAACGTTTATTACCAGGAAAGCTGAAATATATTCTTATTGGCATACAATAGTTTAGTTTCAATGGAAATCTAACGGCGTACTAAAAAAGAGGAAACAAAAGAGTAAAGCAGATATAGATTGGTCTGCGCGATATTTATCATGGCCGATGAAAGATTAAAAGAAGAAAGAAAAATGTTATTTTATTTTTATATTTGGATCCGGCTCTAGTATCCGGCTGAGAATAGACCACCTTCATTTCTTACCGAGGTGTCGTAAAAGGCGACTAAGGTAAGTTCACCCACCGTGTGGTATCCGGCTAATTAGAATGGACCACCCTTATTTCTTACCGAGGTGTTGGAAAAGGCGACTAAGGTAATTTGTCCTGTCGTGTAGTATCCGGCTGACTACAATAGACCACCCTCATTTTTTACCAAGGTGTCGTAAAAGGTGACTAAGGTAAGTTGACCAACCGTGAAGTATCTGGCTGAGTAGAATAGACAATCCTCATTTCTTACTGAGATGTCGTCAAAGTCGCCTAAAGTACAACGTCAGGCAGGCGGCCGGTCGTGAAATAACTAGTCAAATCTAACAACATTGTTAAAACATATGCCGCCTCCACTTAGAGTGGCAAAAGGGCAGGAATGTATTCCAAATTGATTTTATCGGTTACGAAACGTGCAAAACATTGTATAGTTGTCTATAGTGTAAAACAAAAGAGTTAGTAGCGCCCCGAGCTAGTCAATTATGCTAACTGCCCCTCTCTACCCGTCTGCATCCGTTTATTTGTCGACTGTTTTCTTGACTTAACTAGTGATGCCCTATTTCACTATTGACAATTTATCGATAAAGTATTTTCTACCTTCTTACCTACCTTCATAAGCTGTGGTAGCCCAGCGGTAACACCGTGCGACTCTTTCGAGGAGGTCAGGGGTTCAAACCCGGGCAGACACCAATGACTTTTTCTATTAAAACTTATGTGTCTAATTGATAATTGCAATTTATCACACGCTTTTCGGTGAAGGAAAACATCGTGAGGAAATCTGCATATCTCTAGAGAATTCTGGAGATATGTGTAACCTACCAATCCGCATTGGAGCAGCGTGGTAGGTCTTAGCTCCAATCCTTCCCTCCAAGAACGGTGAGAAGAGGCCTAATCTCAGCAGTGGGATAGTAACAGGCCGCGTCTTATTACCTACCTTCTCTTTAAAATTTCTACCTTCTCTTTAAAAACTTGAAAAAGTACGTAAGTTTGTGGGTTAGGGTATAAGATTCTATAATAAAATTCCACAATTAATTTTAGCTTTGCCATTACAGCAGTTTAAAAACACTGTTAAAGAGAGGCTGATAAAGGAAGCCTACTATACTGTTGAGGTTTATTTAGATGATAAATGCGTGGATATAGCTACTGTCCGACCCTGTCCAAGATAAAAAAGATTAAATGTGACTAGTATTAAGAATTTTATTTTTTTAATAAGAGCAGCCGCCGAGTTTCTTGCTGACTCTTCTCGGTAGGAACAGCTTTCCGAACCAGCAGTAGAGTTAACGATTCAAAAGCACTTGTTTACAAGTTTATTTGGGTAAATAATATTTTGAATTTGAATTTTAAAAACGATGGACGTCTACTGCTGAACATAGGTCTCTTACCATTAAAGTAAGTAAGTAACGGCCTGTTACTATCCCACTGCTGGGCATAGGCCCCTCTCTCCATTTTTGGAGAGAAGGGTTGGAGCTAAGACCTACGACGCTGCTCCAATGCGGATTGGTAGGTTACACATATCCCTAGGATACTCTAGAGATATGCAGCTTTCCTCACGATGTTTTCCTTCACCGAAAAGCGTGTGATAAATTGCAATTATCAATTAGACACATAAGTTTTAATAGAAAAACTCATTGGTGTCTGCCCGGGTTTGAACCCATGATCGTCTCTAGAGATTCACACGGTCGCACCGCTAGGCCATCACAGCTCTTACCATTATCTCCATAAAATACGATCTTGTGTCGCTTGGATCCAGCGACTCCCCTCGACCTTTCTGAGGACGTCGGTCCACCTCGTCGGGGGTCTATCGCCATTCCAACACCTTGAGACCCCAACGCTCATCGGTTCTCCACACTATGTGCCGCCAATCGCCACTTCAGCTTTGCGACACGATGAGCTATGTCAGTGACTTTGGTTCTTCCACGGATCTTCTCATAGTTATTGTATAGAACCGGCTATACTCACGTCTTATTCTATCGGGTTAGCCCGACTAGTTTCAAACCCTTACGGAGCACTTATTCATGATCTTCTCATGTTTATTTGATCACGAATAGATACTCCAAGCGTAGCTCACTCCATTAGCCACTGAGAGTCTCTGAAATTTTTTATGGGGCCCATAAAGTAAAAGGCGTATAATATATAAGTTATCTGTATTTTGAAAATTCGTAAACGCCTTCAAGGATAGTTAATGTATAGAACCGGCTATACTCACGTCTTATTCTATCGGGTTAGCCCGACTAGTTTCGAAGCCAACCACAGCCTTCAAGGATTTTCATGAGATTTAGTATATAGAGTGTTTCGAAGGGTTTCATTTTTAAAAAATGTCATGTTATCCCTATGTTATGTTTTCAGGCATTGAAATAACTGATACAATATTATTAGAAATTGAAAACATAGGGTAAATACACTGTCACGTATAGTCGCTAGAAATATGCAGGTTTCCTCGCGATGTTCACCTTTACCGAAGAGCGTGTGATAACTTGCATATATCAATTAGACACATAAGTTTTTATAGAAAAACTCATTGGGGCCTGTTCAGAGTTTGAACCCATGACTCCATGATGAAAAGAGTCAGTGTCACCGCTGGGCTATCACAGCTTTTTAACACAATGTAGATATTTTATACAATATAGTAGATAGAATTGACTGGCCCGTTGGCGCAGTAGTGATCCTACCTTCAGCTCCGCGGGCAGCAGGTTCGATTCCCGCTGAGGGCTAACATTTTCTATAAACAATTTGTTGGTCTTCGAGTCTGAGTGTATATTTGTATTAAAGTATGTATTTAAAAATTATATAAGTACTAGCGGCCTGCCCCTGCTTCGCACGGGTATAAAATATATATCCCATGTCAGTCAGTGTAAAAAAAATGATTAAAATCGATCCAGTTGTTTTGATTTATTTATTACTGCCCGTGGCCGTAGCGTTAAATTTGGTGAAAAACAATTTCCTTTCCCTATACCAAGAAGATTTCCTGCTATCTTTGGAATATCTAAATTCATATAGTACATTATTACTTATTTACTTTTATATTTTACCTTTGTATTTTATTTTTACAATTAATTACAGAATGTCTTTAAACAAACTCTTGAAAGAGCGACATCGCTGCTTAAGTCGAAGTGTTATAGGGCGAAGCGTGGCCTCCTCACGGCATTTTAAATCTGTAATATCTCCGAAAATGTTCACTTAAATTACATGCTGCAAAACGGCTATATTGATCTATATTAAATCAACAATTTATTTAAGGTACTCAATTGGATAAGGATTAATGCTGTATTGTATAAGAATCGCTTCAAAAATAAGGCATTATTTTTCGTAAAAAGTGAACGACAAAAAATGCTTTAGTGGGTTATCCATAAAAATTAGACATATACCATCGCGGACTTTTCTGTAGACCTTTTCAAGATGTACCAATACTTAGTACATTATTTTGATAAATCTCGTAGGGTTTACAGTTTAATTATTTACAGAAACCTCAAAAATTACAGTATTTCTCTACTCCGTATTGAATGTTATTATACGTACAAACCTTCCTCTGGAATCACTCTATCTATTAAAAAAAACCGCATCAAAATCTGTTGCATAATTTTAAAGTTTTATGCATACATAGGGAAATATGGACTTTGTTTTATAATATGTAGTGATTGTTATTTTCCTCGCTAGAGAGCTCCGATCATAAATGCGTCCGATCGCTGCTAAATTCAAATGGTTAAAGGGCGAACCACGTTTTTTCACGGCACAACATGTTACAAACATGTTGTCATATGATTTGGCTACGTATTTTACGACCGGCCGCCTGCCTGACGTCAACATACCTTAGTCGTATTTTACGACTCCTCGGTAAGAAAGAGGGTGGTCTATTTTACTCAACCTGATACCACACGGTGTGTCAACTTACCTTAGTCGCCTTTTACGACACCTGTTGGTCGACGGGTTGGTCGACGGGTTGGTCGACGGGTTGGTCGACGGGTTGGTCGACTGGTTGGCCGACGGGTTGGCCGCCGGGTTGGCCGCCGGGTTGGCCGACGGGTTGGTCGACGGGTTGGTCGATGGGTTGGTCGACGGGTTGGTCGACTGGTTGGCCGACGGGTTGGCCGCCGGGTTGGCCGCCGGGTTGGCCGACGGGTTGGTCGACGGGTTGGCCGACGGGTTGGTCGACGGGTTGGTCGACGGGTTGCTCGACGGGTTGGTCGACGGGTTGCTCGACGGGTTGGTCGACGGGTTGCTCGACGGGTTGGTCGACGGGTTGGTCGACGGGTTGGTCGACTGGTTGGCCGACGGGTTGGCCGCCGGGTTGGCCTCCGGGTTGGCCGACGGGTTGGTCGACGGGTTGCTCGACGGGTTGGTCGACGGGTTGCTCGACGGGTTGGTCGACGGGTTGCTCGACGGGTTGGTCGACGGGTTGCTCGACGGGTTGCTCGACGGGTTGCTCGACGGGTTGCTCGACGGGTTGCTCGACGGGTTGCTCGACGGGTTGCTCGACGGGTTGCTCGACGGGTAAAAAGTAAATGATAAAAACTGCTATTGTGGGTTATCCATAAGAGATATACATATACTATCGCGGACTTTTCTGTAGACCTTTTCATGGTGTACAAATACTTAGTACATCATTTTGATAAATCTCGTAAGATTTAGCCTGCGTTTGCAATGCAAGCGGAAAAAAATGTAATTATTTACGACATCACATTAGAAACCTCAAAAATTACAGTATTTCTCTAATCCATATTGAATGTTATTAGACATGTAAACCTTCCTCTAAAATCACTCTATCTATTAAAAAAAAAACCGCATCAAAATCTGTTGCATAGTTTTAAAGATTGAAGCATACATAGGGATATACGGACATAGGGACAGACAGAGAATGCGACTTTGTTTAATACTATGTAGTGATATTATTTATTTTTACAATTGATTAGACAAAGTCTTTACATACAACATTCATAGCTTTCTTATCATTAGACAATATAAACTTGAAAGAAGGACAAATAGTTGCGCCTCCGGTTGCTGCTAAATTCGAAGTGCTTATAGGTCTAAGCGCGGCTTCCTCGCGGGATTTTAAATCTGCAATATCTCCGTAAATGTTCACTTAAATTACATGCTGTAAACGGCAATATTGATCCATATTAAATCAACAATTTATTTAAGGTACTCAATTGGATAAGGATTAATGCTGTATTGTATAAAAATTGCTTTGAACATAAGGCATCATTTTTCGTAAAAAGTAAATAAAAAAAACTGCTATTGTGGGTTATCCATAAGAAATAGATATATACCATCGCGGACTTTTTCGTAGACCTTTTTAAGGTGTACAAATACTTAGTACATCATTTTGATAAATCTCGTAGGGTTTAGCCTGCGTTTGCACTGTAAGCGGAAAAAATGTAATTATTTACAGAAACCTCAATAATTACATTATTTCTCTACTTCGTATTGAATGTTATTATACGTACAAACCTTCCTCTGGAATCACTCTATCTATGAAAAAAAACCGCATCAAAATCGGTTGCGTAGTTTTAAAGTTTTATGCGTACATACGGAAATATGGACTTTGTTTTATAATATGTAGTGATATATTCACTAGTTGTCTGTCTACCATAACACAAGTATTAAGTAACTTACTTTGCGAACGGACGACCGCGTGTAAGTGTCCCATATTTATTATTATATTTATTAATTTAATTTCATATTTATCGATACACTGCCCATCCCTATATTACACGTGTTTTGAAGTTGCATAGAGATTGACTGTTTATGTATTGACTCCATAGCAATTTTTATATTTTCCCTCCCACTTAGCATATTTTTGATATTTCGCTCATTTATTTCTTTCGCTTCAAGTTTTTAATAGAAATATTATAGATAGCCCGTATGGCTCTTTTTTGAGCAACAAAAATCTTTTATATATCGGCCGCTTTGTTTTACAAATAATATAACAGTGTTTGAAAACAAATCTTTTATATCCTAAATGTAACCTTTTGTTCCTTATAATAAATGGCACTAAAGCTTTTGTAACAAGGGCTATACAATGGCGCAAATTGCAAATCACTTTGTATTCAATCAATCAACAAGTGACGTAATCACAAACTAGATTGATTGTAGGTCAGTTCGTTGACAGATTCTATTGGCCTACTATTAGCGATTATATTGTGCTAACATCGATTGACTGAGTGCGGAGTAATCTACAAATGTCAATTAACACTCACACCTACGATATTCGATGTAATCTTTAATATTTAAATGAGTTAATCGTGTATATATATATTCGGAATCTCGGAAACGGCTCTAACGATTTTCCTAAAATTCAGCATGTAGGGGATTTTGGGGGAGAAAAATCGATCTAGATAAGTTTTATTTAAAAAAAATGTTTTATCCCTGATTTCGAGCTCTAATTTTTTTTTGAAATTTACGTTGAATACGATCACAATTTTTCGCTGTCAAACGTAAAGTCATGGTAGTTCATTTGGAGAACGGGCGGTCTATACTGCGTCCATCATATTATCAGTCTTTTGACAGCTCACGCTCATTAAGTTTTGTATTGCTTACGTACAAATATCATACAAATAATATTTGTACTTTATGGATGGGTACCGCCCACTTAGTGATGTCACACATAATGGTTACTACGATTATGCCACAGATTAAAAATAATCGGTAGAAATCGATGTTACGAGTATTAAAAGACATTTAATAACATTATATAAAGTTTTACTTTCTTCTTAGTTAATACATGAATACAAATAAAACAATCAGGATATTTTAATTTATTTTATTAGCACGAGTCGTCGGAATGATAATCAACACTAGACTCCTCCGATGAGGAGTCTTCAGTAGCAGTTATTATTAGCTCTTGTGTAGATAATATATTATCAAACGCAATATCACGTTCCCAATCAGAGAATATTACTCTTTTAGTTCTTTCCACCACACTTGCCCAGTTCTCGGCCGTTACGTGGGTGCAAGCATTTTTTAGCAATTGCAACATTTTATTCGCTGTGAATGGGGGGCTTGTATTGCATCTCGCAGCATGCCCTTTTACTTGTGCCCATATAAGTTCTATTGCGTTGTACTGGCAGTGGTATGGAGGAATCCGAAGAACAGTATGGCCATATTCTGCTGCCATTTCATTGATTACATAGCGTTTTGCTCTCTTTTTGGTTTTTAATATTTTTATTAATTCAACTTTTAACATTGAGTCGTCCACATTTTCTCCATTGTCCCGAAGCCAATTAATTATTTCATGCTTTTTATTAGCCTGTGTTGGCATTTTGTCAATTTGACGGGAATGGTAGGGCGCATTATCAATAAAAATTATTGATGGTTCTTCCAATGAAATGAGCATTTTTTTGAACCACTCTTCATACACATTTGCATTCATCTCTTCGTGGTAGTCATTTGATTTCTTCGATTTAAATGCCAACAGTGCGTCTTGTACAAATCCTTTTGCTGTACCTGCATGGCAAATGATTAGGCGCTCACCTTTTCCCATTGGTACTGAGGAAGTGGAATCAGCAGTATCATCAGTCCAGAAACGAGATAGTGTGTGGTTAGCGTTGAGCCATGTTTCATCCGTGAAAACAATATTTGCCCAATCTTGTATTTTCTTTGCCTCTCTTAAAAAATCACAACGTGCTATAGCTATATCTGTGCGTTCCATTAATAATTTTCTTTTATTTAACTTTTTATATGAAAAGCCAATTGTGTTCAAAACTTTGACCAAAGAAGATTTTTCACCATGAAATAGACCACTTCTTTTCAAAGAAACAATAAGTTTTCTCAAAGTTGGAATTTCTTTTCTCAAGTAGTAATCATATACATGACGACGAATAGCGTCAGCGTCAAAGTCATCAACAGCTGTCACCTTATGAGCCCGGCGCTTTCTTTTTGGTGTAGATGGTTTGTTTTGCTCCAAGCTGCTCCTGCCGTAGGCATCAGTAGTGATTTTAGTCACAGTTGATAGACTGATCCCCAACGCGGCTGCAACACGGTTTCGGACTTGCGTGATAGGTATAAGAGGTCCGCCATTTTGATTTTCTTGCTCAAAATACTCATGAAGTTTTAACACTAACTGTCTCGATTGTGCTTTCAACACACGTCCTTTCGGCATTTTCACGATCAATTAATATAAGTTTCACAAAAGTTTTTCCGAGGAATAAAGCTACTTAACTCAAGGTGTAACAGATGCGAGAGAACACTCAGCGAACGTAAATGCGTGTGACTATCACGGGCGTTTCGTTGAGAGTGACAGATCACGTCAAAATGGCGGCCGAGCGGAAGGTCTGTTGATGTTGCCAGTTGATGTATAATATATTTTTTATGATTATAATAAATACACACGGATTAACATTTATTTTCAAAAAACTAAGGCAATATTAAATCAAAATGTTGATTTCTATATCTGTTATTAGTTTACGTAGGTTATCATTAATCGAATTACTTAGGTACGTAATTCGATTAATGATAGTAGGTACTATAATCGGAATGGTATCGCATACGAGAATCTTTAGGACATCACTAAATATGTAAATCGTCAATCTGTCAAAAGATGGTTAATATAATGGACAGTGTATAGAGAGGTGAAAATACCTAGGATAGAGCCCCACCATTATTATTACTTTTTCTTTTCAATTTTATTACTTTTTTTTACATCATTTTGAAAATTACTGAGCATGGCTCGGTCAACTAGGTACTATTATTTATTCAAGTAAACTTGTAAACAAAGTGCTTTTGAATCGTCAACTCTACTGCTGGTTCGGAAAGCTGTTCCTACCGAGAAGAGTCAGGAAGAAACTCGCCAATAGTAACCTAAAGCAGTAGAATAAAGATCTGTAGAATCAGTAACACAAAGATGCAAAAAATTTTCGTCAAACCATTACCCCTGCCTTAAAAATATACATTAAAAATGCGCGTCATCGAATGAAATTTCTCAGATAAATTATATCACAGCATGATTTATTTAAGATTATTTTTAACTGAAAGATTTTTTGTTACTGGAATTTCTTATAAAAACAATATGGCATATACTATAACGTACATATATAGCATATGTTATAAATGTATATTTCTCTTTCGTTGATGTATTTGGTACCCTTTTCTCCTCGCTTAAATCATAAGTCCTGACATCGCTAATATTGGTTAGTTCTTGGAACTGCCTTTTATCCTCCTTTCTCATTACTTTTGTAACAAGAAATATCATTTAATTTAAATAAACCTAGCTTTTTCACTCCAGCGTACACTTCTTCGCTTCGGTTCTCAAGATAAGGCATCTTTGATTTCGCAGGATTATACCCCTCTTTGTCAGTGGAGCTTCCACGGAGTTAATAGCCGTTTAATGTCCTAATATAAAACAAAGGCTTTACTGTTTAATGGAGGGGCGCTACGGTACGCCCGTTTACTTGTGTTGTTTTAATTAGTTTCTTTGTGGAGAGCCGTCATGAACACGGGACATTGCTGGCTATTCTTGGAAGGAGCAGAACTAAACCAGAATTAAGTCAGTCACTATTTGACAATCCAAAAGTTTCCTCAATACTTAAGACTCTTCCAATAAAGCGTTTGGATTTTGAGTCTGTTTTCTTTAAATTGTTGAGTCCTATTCAAATTCAAATATTCTTTTTTCAAGTGGACTGTTTACAATACTTTCGAATCGTCAAATGTTTTAAAGAAGCTACCACTGATTCGGAAATTTTCTCCTACCAAGAACCAGCAAGAAACTCGGCGGCTAATATTTTCGACAAAACATATTACAATTTGATTGATGGTTATAAGTTAATCGTTGCAGTTTGGTGCATAGCTGACTGCAGTTAAGATATGCTACTATCAATCAAGTAATCCTCAATAGTATAAATTCAAATTCAAATGCAAAATATTCTTTATTCAAATAAACTTGTAAACAAGTGCTTTTTAATCGTCAACTCTACTGCTGGTTCGGAAAGCTGTTCCTACCGAGAAGAGCCAGCAAAAAACTCGGCGGTTGCTCTTTTAAAAATATAATTCTTAATATTATTTACATTAAGTCGTTGCTGTCTTGTACAGGTTCAAAGAGAGCTATATCCACACATTCTTATCTTCTAAATAATCTTCAAGAGTATAGTAGGCTTTCTGTATTAGCCTCTTTTTAACAGTGAATATATAGTAAGCTTTATGTAGCAACATCGGTTTAATAATTTCTAAACTTGTGTAAATATAAGTTAAGATAGAAGTATCAATAATTTAGTTTGATATTTCGCTATTTTTATCATTACACAAATTTTTATCATTCATGTAATATAAGAATACAATATAAGAACACCTTTTTCCATTAAACTTCTCTTCTTAAATTGTAAACATTATTAGTAAAATATTTCCGTTTTTAAACCAATCTTAAGACGATATAAACCAGAACATTGAATTTTATAAAAATAAGAGTTTTCTCGATATATATTACGTGCTATAAATTTATAAAACTACATTTATGAAAATAAGCTGTGGTAGCCCAGCAGTAACACCGTGCGACTCTTTTGAGGAGGTCACGGGTTCAAACCCGGGCAGACACCAATGAGTTTTTCTGTTAAAACTTATGTGTCTAATTGATAATTACAATTTATCACACGCATTCGGTGAAGGAAAACTTCGTGAGGAAACCTGTATATCTCTAGAGAAGGGGATATGTGTAACCTATCAATCCGCACAGGAGCAGCGTGGTAGGTCTTAGCTCCAATCCTTCTCTCCCAAAACGGTGAGAAGAGGCCTATTCCCAGCAGTGGGAGAGTAACAGGCCGCTACTTTAATATGAATTTAGATATTCCAAAGATAGCAGGAAATCTTCGTGGTATAGGGAGAGGGAAATCATTTTTCTCCAAATTTAACGCTTGCGGGCCACGGGCAGTAATGAATAAATCAAACTATTGGATCGATTTTAATAATTTTTTTTCACTGAGTGACGTGACGAGCTAGTAATATCGCTAGTAATATTATAAAACTACCTCCTGCCATTATCCCACTCTAAGTGGGGTTATAAACATGCTATAACATGATTTGGCTGCGTTTTAACGACCGGCCGCCTGCCTGACGTCAACTTACCTTAGTCGCCTTTTACGACACCGCGGTAAGAAATGATGGTCTATTCTACTCAGCTGGTAACTACATAGGGGGTCGACTTACCTTAGTCGCCTTTTATGACACCTTGGTACCTAAGAAATGAGGGTGGTACTATTCTAATGCCGGATACTACACGGCGTAGAATTTTATTATACCTACGTACTTTTGCAAGGCGCAAAGCAGGAGCCGCAAGCTTATGTCGGTTCCTACTTTGTCTATTATATACATCGCAATTTTTTTATTAATAAACCTATTTCCTTAAACTTTTCTTCTTAAATTGTAATAATAAACATAAATATTTTACTAGTATTTATATTTCTGTTTTTTAACCAATCTTAAGACAATATAAACCAGAACATTTAATTTTTTTTAAATAAGAGCTTTCTCGACATATTATATTTTACGTGCTATAATATTATAAAACTATATTTATGAATAATCTATTATAATATAAAAATACACGTATGCCATAAAAAGATATTATGTTTCATAAAGAACAATTTATATGTTCACATAAAGGGAACCGAGTTTTAATATCTAAATAAGTTTTCCCGCCGTAACTGTCTGCCATTTGCTGTTGCTTTCAAAATGGCGGCCGTTACCGTACCTCCTTGTTGCCGGAGTCATTAGGAGAATTAAATTAGAGTACACGTTTATTTATAAACATTTATTCTGTGTATTTAATAAAAATATATTAATGCAACTAGAAGTTATATTAAAAAGTAAATATAGTAGTATATAGTAGCGGCCTGTTACTATCCCACTGCTGAGAATAAGCCTCTTCTCTCCGTTTTTGGAGAGAAGGGATTGGAGCTAACACCTGCCACGCTGCTCCAATGCGGATTGGTAGGTTACACATCTCCAGAATTCTCTTGAGATATGCAGGTTTCCTCACGATGTTTTTACAACAATTCGGTAAGAAATGGTGGTCTATTTTACTCAGTCGTATACCACACGGCGGGCCAACTTACTCTTACCTTAGTCGCCTTTTACGACACCTCGGTAAGAAATGAGGGTGGTCTATTCTACTCAGCCTGATACCACACGGCAGGTCCACTTACCTTAGTCGCCTTTTACAACACCTCAGTAAGAAATGGTGGTTTATTCTACTCAGCCGGATACCACACGGCGGGCCAACTTACTCTTACCTTAGTCGCCTTTTACGACACCTCGGTAACAAATGAGGGTGGTCTATTCTACTCAGCCGGATACTACACAGCAGGTCCACTTATCTTAGTCGCCTTTTACGACACCTCGGTAAGAAATAGTGGTCTATTCTACTCACCCGGATACCACAAGGCAGGTCAACTTACCTTAGTCGCCTTCTACGACAACTCGGTAAGAAATGGTGGTCTATTCTCATCAGCCGTATACTAAATAGCGATAGGTTTTTAAGGTATTTGTCAAGCAAAAAATATATTTTGATTCCAAATGACATGTTTTAATTATTTTTTCCCTTCAATATATTAGGCAGTGTCCAAAATTAACATGTAAAATTAGGGTTAAGGCAAACAAAGAGCCTAAAACACGCTTGCAACAGTTTTGTCCGAATTCATTAGCAATTTCAGCTTATTCGGGCGCGTCGACACTTGTGGAATATATTAACACAAACGACATGGAACCACGAACATAGTATTATGGAGAAGACACGTCAGCTTTTAAAAGTTACCATAAATTATTTTGCCACTATGAAAGTAGGTAATTTGCCATAAATTATTTTGCCATAAACCACTATGAAAGTAGGTAATTTGCCATAAATGATTTTGCTATAAACCACTATGAAAGTAGGTAATTTGCCATAAATTATTTTGCCACTATGAAAGTAGGTAATTTGCCATAAATTATTTTGCTATAAACCACTATGAAAGTAGATAATTTGCCATAAATTATTTTGCTATAAACCACTATGAAAGTAGGTAATTTGCCATAAATTATTTGGCCACTATGAAAGTAGGTAATTTGCCATAAATTATTTTGCTATAAACCACTATGAAAGTAGGTAATTTGCCATAAATTATTTTGCTATAAACCACTATGAAAGTAGGTAATTTGCCATAAATTATTTTGCCACTATGAAAGTAGGTAATTTGCCATAAATTATTTTGCCACTATGAAAATAGGTAATTTGCCATAAATTATTTTGCCATAAACCACTATGAAAGTAGGTAATTTGCCATAAATTATTTTGCTATAAACCACTATGAAAGTAGGTAAATTGCCATAAATTATTTTGCCATAAACCACTATGAAAGTAGGTAATTTGCCATAAATTATTTTGCCATAAACCACTATGAAAGTAGGTTATTTGCCATAAATTATTTTGACATAAACCACTATGAACGTAGGTAATTTGCCATAAATTATTTTGCCATAAACCACTATGAAAGAAGTTAATTTGCCATAAATTATTTTGCCATAAACCACTATGAAAGTAGGTAATTTGCCATAAATTATTTTGCCATAAACCACTATGAAGGTAAGTAATTTGCCATAAATTATTTTGCCATAGACCACTATGAAAGTAGGTAATTTACCATTATAACATGTTGTGCCGACCCCACTTAGAGTGGGATAAGGGCAGGATGATGATGAAACATCAATTTGACGGAGGCTAGCGCCATCTTTTTGATTCGGACATCGGGCTTGGTATTATATCATGTAACCGTGATGTTGTGCTTAAGAATAAACGGTAATCGGAGTATTATTTGTGGCACATCCTGAACAGTTATCAATAAAAATCTATTTAAGGACATGTCCATAGCCTTTAGTACATCTATAGCTTTGATGTCTGTTCTATAATGAGTATAAGTTTGCAAGTAAAACAGCTTATACCTACTCGCTAGACATTGCGGAGTTTGTGCGAAATAAATTGTTGCCGAATGAAATTACTCTGTACTTTAAGCGTTTCGAGGAACAGAAGCTTTAGGCCTATTGTACACGTTACTACACCGTGGAGAATAACGGTTGATTCGCCGTGCGTGGACACGGTTGTAAATAAATAAATATTTGGGACAATTACACACGGTCGTCCCCAAAGTAACTTAATACTTGTGTTATGGGTGACAGATTACTGATAAATATATCAAATTCAAATTCAAAATATTCTTTATTCAAATAAACTTGTAAACAAGTGCTTTTGAATCGTCAACTCTACTACTTTTTGGAAAGCTGTTTCTACAAAGAACAAGCAAGAAAGTCTGTGGTTGCTCTTTTAAAAATTTAATTCTTATAACTATTTACATTAAGTGGTAACTGTCTTGAACAGATTTAAAGAGAGCTATATCCACACATTCTTGTCTTCTAAGTAATCCTCAAGAGTATAGTAGGCTTTCTGTATCAGCCTCTTTTTAACAGTGTTTTTAAACTCCTGTAATGGCACAGCTGTAATTGATTGCGGAATTATATTATAGAATCTTATACCAAAACCCACAAATGACTTACGTACTTTTGCAAGACGCAGAGCAGGAGCAGGAAATTACCGCCGAGTTTCTTGCTGGCTTCTCGGTAGGAACAGCTTTCCGAACCAGCAGTAGAAGTGACGATTCAAAAGCACTTAAATACAAGTTTACTTGAATAAAGAATAATTTGAATTTGAAAGAGCTAGCAAAATCCATAGACAATAGATATCCAAACGATGGCTATGCATTAAGATAACGATCCAATAAATCAGACTCTTTTCAATTCAACAAAAGGTTTCCTTATCCCATATTTTACACATCATTAACTCTAAAGTGAGCTAAATTTACAGGCAAATAAATTGATAGAAGCGGAACACCTATTAGCGTTTTTGCATCAGATACGGAACCCAACAAAATTGCAAGTCCCCTTCGTAGATAAGGCACTGCGGTCTATGGGCTGTCGATTATTGCCAACGATTCTTATAGTGTTGTCTGTATACATCGATATATTTATTGGCAATAAAACGAAACGAGCCTTCGGGGATATGTCCGGTACAAAATTGAATATTATTTAGATGATAAAAAAGCCTGGATTTGAAAATCCCTTCAGCTTCATACAAGACTGCGGTATAAAGATGTAAAATTGAAAATGTTTGAAAGATTCACCGCCGAGTTTCTTGCTGGTTCTTCTCATTAAGAGTACCTTTCCGAATCAGTAGCTTCATTGTAATTTGACGATTCGAAAGTGCTTGTAAAAGCCAGTTTGAATAAAGAATTATTTATATTTGATGGCATGAGACCTGACGGCTTAAGGGTAGTTTCTTGGCAACGGGGACGGGCTCTAATGTGGGACGCAACATGCGTTGATACGTTAGCCTCGCCCCATATCAGGGAAACAGCCTCAAGACCTGGAGCTGCGGCGGAAATGGCCGAATCCGGCAAACAGTGGAAGTATGCATCTCTCATCGAGAGTTATATATTTATGCCGTTTGCAGTTGAGACCTAGAGCCATGAAGTCAAAGTGTGAAAAAAATTCTGTCTGTTTTAACACCTCGCTTAATTGCCTCTTAAATTAATCTTAATTGGCTGGTTCCTTTCACAAAGAAACAGCTTAGCAATTCAGCGCGGAAACGCTGCCAGCAGTCTTGTGACCATTCCACGTGGGCATATAGTCCTAGCGTGTACTTCACTACATTAACTCCAATACGTAAAGTCCATAGATTGATAAAACATATATTTCTTCATCAGAATTTCGATAAAACTTGAAAACTGTGCAGTAATACACCGAGTGATGATAGATCGATAAGACCAAAATTAAAGGCAACTTTTATCACAAGATTGATATCATAGTGAGAATTGTTGTCGCCACTGACTTCCGCTTTGTATTTTATAGCAACAAAGTCATGAAACAAGAGTATCGCGCCCTTTTTGATTAAAACGGTGGCAATACCTTGCCGTTGTTGTTCCCGGTTTAGTCTTTCTATTGATAAGCGTTTAAGTGACAGTCAGACTTTGTTCGTCATTCAAGAGAAGTGCATCTCGGAACGGGAATTGTGGTATTCCTATTATATCGTGTTCTTGTATATAGTGTGCGTTAACAGAATTTTGAACTTATTATCGGACGTCAGCTGGTTCTTACTTTTTTATCTACAGCATTATCAGTTTTTGTTGCCAAATTGTAATATTTGTGTGAAATAACAACAATTTTCCAGTCATTGTCTTTTCTTTATCGTTTTATTTCAATGATCATTTGAGCCGTGTGCTATCCGGCTGAGTAAAATAGACCACCCTCATTTCTTATCGAGGTCTCGTAAAAGCTTACTAAGGTAAGTTGACCCGCCGTGTGGTATCCGGTTGAGTAGAATATACCACCCTTTTATTGTGAGGTGTCGTAAAATACGATTAAGGTAAGTTAACGTGAAGCAGGCGGCTGGTCTTAAAATACGTAGCCATATCATTGTGATATCATGTTTATAACATGTTGTGTCAATCCCACTTAAAGTGGGATGAGGGCAGGAGCATGATGATGATAATTTTTCATTCCTCATACAACGGGGTAACATATAGGCTATTGAAATCCTATTATTTTTTCAGGATGACATTGAAAAGCGCCATCTATTATCAACCTATCACAGTTTTGTTAAAAGTTTGTAGCTTTGGAGAGTGAGTGAAGCTATTGGTTTATTCCAAGACTACACGCGAAGGAAGTTGCAGGTAAAAGGTAAAAGATAAGAGAGAGCAAAATTTTTATGTATGTTTGTAATGTTTTCACACAAAAAATACTGGACCGATTTCAAAAATTATTTCACCGTTGGAAAGCTGCATTTTTATTGAGCAACATAGGATATATTACATTAAAAGGTAAAGGTAATAAGGTAATGGTAAAAAAATTAGGCATAAAAACTGTCATCGCACGCGCTGCGGAAACTATTGATGATATATTCAACATTAATAAATGTATAGGCCCACTTAGTAGACTTTCCACTGCCATGAGATCGGTATATATATGGATCAAACCGCGGGATATTATTAGTATTATATATTATAGTATTATATAAAGGATCGATATTAACCGTGTTGTTTCCGGCTAAGTAGAATAGTACCACCCTCATTTCTTACCGAGGTGTCGTAAAAGGCGACTAATTTAAGTTGACCTACCGTGTGGTATCCGGTTTAGTAGAATAGACCATCCTCCTTCTTACCGAGGTGTGGTAAAATACGACTAAGGTAAGTTGACGTCAGGCTGGCGGCCGGTCGTAAAATACGTAGCCAAACCATATGACAACATGTTTGTAACATATTGTGCCGACCCCACTTAGAGTGGGATAAGGGCAGGAGGATGATAAGGTTTTGTTAAAAGTTTGTAGCATTGAAGTAACAGAGGCTATTCCAAGGTTTATTCCACAACTACACGCGAACGGAGTTGCAGGTAAAAGGTAAAAGATAGTATTATATAAAGTATCGATATATCGACATAGTAGCATCCCTATCGGCAGTGCATCACGGGTTCCGCTGAGTCGGTTGGCGTTTCGCCAGAGCTACATACAATATGTACTGAGACAAAACCTTGAGGAATTTATTAGCCTCATCGACTTTCTTGGTGGATTTTACATTAAATCTTTATTAGATCAAATTGTACAATGAATAATTCATCATCTTCCTGCCCTTATCCCACTCTAAGTGGGGTCGGCACAACATGTTATAAACAAGTTGTAACATGATATAAACATGTTGTAACATGATTTGGCTGCGTTTTTACGACCGGCCGCCTGCCTTACATCAACTTACCTTAGTCGTATTTTACGATACCTCGGTAAGAGAGAGGGTGGTCTATTCTACTAAACCGGATACCACACGGTGGGTCGACTTACCTTAGTCGCCTTTTACGACACCTCGGTAAGAAATGAGGGTGGTACTATTCTATTCAGCCGGATACCACACGGCGTTGTACAATGAATAATTGATTTATACTTTAAAAAAGTAAAATAATAGTTATTATGCCACTGCTGGGCATAGGCTTCTCTCCCCGTTTTTGGAGAAAAGGGTTGGAGCTAAGACCTACCATGCTGCTCCAATTCGGATTGGTAGGTTACATATATCCCCAGAATTCTCTAGTGATATGCAGGATTCCTTCACCGAAAAGTGAGTGATAAATTGCAATTAGCAATTAGACATAAGTTTAACAGTATAACTTCTTGGTGCCTGATCGGGTTTGACCCCTTTGAAAGAGTCACACGGTCTCACCGATATGCTATTACAGCTATTTAGCCCATAGACTTGGTGGTACCTTTTATATACAGGAAAAACCCTCTTATGGGTACCGCCGCCTGACGGGGGCAGGCGGAGGTTATGTCGGACTCGCACCGACTAAAATGTCCTGTCTGCTCCACCACGCTGCCGATAGCAAGGACAGGGTATTATTGTACACATTGCCCCCATCTCTGCCGACAGCAGGTCCGATCCCAGAAAACATCTCCTCCAGGTAGGAACCCCTCGAAAGAGAAGCCCCCCTCCACTAACCGATGCATCGGGAGCACCTGATGCACGGACCGCCTCGGGGACCTTAAATATTTAAATATTTAAATATTTTTCTTTTGATTCAGTTTGAACGAGGTTTAAATCTAAACAAAAGATCCATGTAAATTTCCTCATTTAAATCACGAACAAAGGGTTAAGGTAAAGTTTTCACTAGATTGAAACTGTATGTTTAACATGCGTATTTTAAACTTTACGTTTAACGTTACGTACAATTATCTACATTGGAATTTACATGGCTAGAGGCGTCTTTACTTCAACCTATTTGGTTATACTATTAGGTTTGTTACATACACATTAGGTAGCGGTTAGTTATGAAATTAAGAATTGATGTAATTTAAGCTTTTGCTTTTTTAGTAGTTTAGATCTCTTTACTAACCAGGCAAAGAGAGTCGCGAGTTTAAACACAAAGCAACTTAAAATTTCCTATAACAATATAATGTTTAACCGATATTAATAATAATGGTTACGCCAAACCATTATTATGATGGCAAAGCATTATTAAGAAACTTGCATATCTATAGAGAATTACTGGGATATTTATTTATTTATTACACACACAGAATACAAATTATACACAAAAATACAAAAAAAATTTTTTATGACTATATCTAACTACAAAAATAATAAATTTAATCCACACTAAGGTAAAACTTGTGCCGTGGATTTGAGTTACAAAAAAAAAAAAAAATTTATAAAATTTATTAGTAAACTATATTAATGTGTGTGTTTGTTTATTTGTTGTGTGAATGAGTTGTGTGTGGGTATTTGTGAGTGAGTTGTGTGTAGGTGTGTGTGAGTGCATTGTGTGTGAAGAGTGTCCTAGAGGTGAGAAAGCGTAGAGATGTGCTGCCATAAGCTTATTTCTGAATAGTAAGTAAACTTTCAGTATCTTCGTATGATTTATTCTGTAGTAATTTTATTATGATTGTTTTACATTTAGATTTTGGTAAGTTAATAATATCAATGTATGCTGATATCCTGTTGTATAGAAAAGGACACAAAAAACAGGAGAATTTTTGAGCAAATGCTGTGCCAAAAACAGGTATTTCACATAATCTATCTTTTCTTCTCTTTTCAAAAACATTTTGCAAAACTTGTACATAATTTATTCTTTTATGTTGTATAAGAACAATCTTCAGAATATACAATTGTCTTACAGTAAGGACTTTAGTCATTTCATACAGTTGATTAGTGGGAAACCGAAATTTTTTGGAATACATAGTTTTTAATACAGCTCTTTGTGCTCGTTCAATATTTAACATTAGGGTTTTGGATGTTCCACCCCACGCGGAAATGCAATAGACTATAACAGATTGACAAAGCGTATGATAGACCGTTCTTAGTGTTTTCTCATTCACTATACCTCTAACATTCTTAGCGATGAAAATCAACTTTCGTATGCGCGCGGTTAATGTACTTACATGTGCTTTCCAGTTTAGATGTTCGTCAAGATGAATTCCCAAATATTTTATACTAGATGTACGTTCAATTTTATAACAATTACAGTGCTTATGTATGTGACAATTACTATTGTGGCCTTTTAGACTAAATGACTCAGGCAGTTGCTCATTAGTTATTGAAAAAGCTATGTATTTTGTTTTATTTAAATTAAGTGACAGAGAATTAATTCTTAACCATTTAATAATTAACCTTATACCTTGTTCGGCTTTGTCTTTTGTATCATTCCAGTTATCGCCACTAAAAATCAGAGCGGTATCATCCGCATATGAAATAATTTTACATGAATGAGTGTTGAGATGAAAAAGACTATTTATATATATGAGAAATAGACTGGGCCCAAGTACACTTCCCTGAGGGACACCGTGTGTTATCAGACACTCTTCGCTTAAGCAATCTAATATTTTAGTCCGCTGGGTTCTGTTAGTGAGGTAGTCATGGAATAATTTTAAAGGTGTACCACGTATGCCAATTTTAGGTAGCTTAGAGAGAAGGATCGGTATTGAGACGGTATCGAACGCTTTAGCAAGGTCAAGAAACACGCCAACAACCTTTTTCTTCATATCTGATTTATGTACTACATGTTCCACTAAATCCAAAACAGCGTCTTCAGTAGATAGCCTATAAGCCAGACGTCCGATATACCTCGTTTGGAACGTCTGAAGGTCCCCTGACAGGGCGGCAGACGATGGGCATAGGCAAGTCGCTACCACCTCGACTCTGCAGCAGCAGATTAGATTCAGAATAAAAGTTCTCGGAACTGCTCCACCGCCCCCCTCCGCAGAGCAGAAGGAGGCCACCGCTACCCGCAATCGCGCGATAGGAAATCAGTGTATTAAATGAAATTTTGAATACAAAACTAGTTATTGTGAGTTAAGTATTAGAGATAGAGACATGTTTTTATGATTATGAGAAAACGGACGATCACGTGGTGATCGTGCCGATTATAGACGGTCACACGATCAACGATCGTCGCTGATAGTGAACAGCTGGTATTAAGATTGGATGATTGGTAAGGTACTTTATACTTGTATGGTTACCTTTAAGTAGTATTTTAGGCAAGAGGTTTTTGTATGGTGTATTTAGTAAAATATAATGTATATATATGAATATGGTCCATGGTAACAATCTGTAAGCTCCCACGCTCCGTAACTTGGCTAACAAGACCGACTCAGTAGCTCACATTTATACACACGGTTCATAAAAATGGCCAACTTGTGATATTGTAAGAAAACTGTTGTATATCATTCACGATAGCTTTTAATTTACGAATTCTACATCAGGGATCGGCCCATTTTTTCACAAGATTTGGATACGTATTTTACAACTGGCCGCCTGCCTGACGTCAAACTTAGTCGTATTTAAGACACCTCAGTAAGGAAGACGGTGGTCTATTCTACGCAGTCGGATACCACATGGCGGGTCAACATACCGCATTCGCCTTTTACGACACCTCGGTAAGAAATGTGGGTGGTCTATTCTACTCAGCCGGTTACTACACGCCAGGTTCACTTACCTTAGTCGCCTTTTACGACACCTCGGTAAGAAATGAGGGTGGTCTATTTTACTCAGCCGGATACCACACAGCGGGTCAACTTACCGCATTCGTCTTTTACAACACATCGGTAAGAAATGTGTGTGGTCTATTCTACTCAGCCGGATACCACACGACGAGTCAACTTACCTTAGTCGCCTTTTACGACACTTCAGTAAGAAATGATGGTGATCTATTCTACGCATCCGGATACCACGAGGCTTATTTATAGAATAAATATAAATGAAAAATATCGTTGTTGTAAATATGTTAACATATATAAGCTTCAATTTTACAAAATTTCATCATAATTTTACAAGCGCAGCTGTGGTAGCCTTTTTTTTTTTTTTTTTTTATTATACAGGAAAAAACCCCTTATGGGTACCGCCGCCCGACGGGGACAGGCGGCGGTTATGTCGGACTCGCACCGACTAAAACGACCTGTGTGCTCCACCACGCTGCCGATGGCAAGGACAGGGTATCATTGTACATTTTGCCCCCATCCCGCCGACAGCTCTGATCCCAGAGAATAAACACCTCCAGGTAGGGGCCCCTCGAAAGAGAAACCCCCCTCCGCTAACCGGTGCATCGGGAGCACCAGATGCACCGACCGCCTCGGGGACCTGTAAGCCAGGTGTCCGATGTACCCCGTTCGGAACACCCGAAGGTCCCCAGTTAGGGCGGCAGACGATGGGCTTGGGCGAGTCACTAACACCTGGACTCACCAGCAGCAGATTGGATCCAGAACAACAGTTCGTGGAACCGCTCCGCCGCCTCCCTCCGCCCCCCTCCGCAGAGCTAAAGGAGGCCATCGCTGCCCACGATCGCTCCCTGCCCACCGTGTTTGCTATGTCACGGTCGACAGGGAGAGATCGCGCCCCAAGTAGGGGCCCCAACGCCTTGGTGGGCGTTTCCGCCCCCACCGGGTAATTTTTTATAGAGGTTTTCTTCCTCGCAACCCGAAGGTCCCCGTTCCCATTGCTGGGCTTCCGGGTCGCCGACGGTGGCCGTAACCATGTCCAGCCAGACTTAGAGTAAGCCCAACTGGACCCGTCGCTCATTAGGGACTTCACCCCAACCCCCCCGAAGTCCCCGGCCCGTCCAGATTGCCCTCTGCTAATCAGAGGGACAACTGGATTGGCCACCCCTCAGTGGTCCGTTCGCCAAGACTAAGCTTGCCCAGGGTGCGCCACGAGGAGGCCGACCACTTTGGCACCCCAGCTGTGGTAGCCTACGGTAACACCGTTCGACTCTTTCGAGGGGGTAACGGGTTCGTCCCCGGGCAGACACCAATGAGTTTATCTGTTAAAACTTATGTGTCTAATTGATAATTGCAATTTATCACACGCTTTTCGGTGAACGAAAACATCACGAGGAAACCTGTATATCTCTAAAGAATCCTGAAGATATTTCTAATCTACCAATCCGAATTGGAGGAGCGTGGTAAGTCTGAGATAGCAACAGGCCGCTACTTACTATTTTTTACTTTACAAGCGAGTTCAGTCAACACATACAATTACATTAGTATGTAACAAAGAGTCAAACTCGCATTTCTACTTATCCGTATGTCCCACTCCACCGCAGATATTTAGCGTTTAGATCCAACGTGTTCCGACAAGACGTATGCCAAGTTTCTTGATGGTTACCTTGTACTATGAGTTTAAACTCTGAATTTCATAGAAGTGGCTTGTTCTAACGTTATTGAGATATTATTTCATGCATAAGTTTTTGGTGCTCTGGTTTTGAGTTGACTTTTAATACCTTAATTAAATTTTACCCTAGGTGTTTTAGATCAAAATAATTAACAGAATTAGGCGTTAATTTCCAGAAATTCATAATACAAAAGTAATAATAAAATTATGTTGCTATAATCCTCGATGAAGTAAAACAGAAAATATATATAATGCTAAATGTAGAGTGGACAATCCATTTTCGTAACTGATACATTCAGGATTCGTAAAAACACACTTCTTGCATACGTGTGACAAAAGTCTTAGATTAAACATCTGTGAACAGCCACCTTTTATTTACACCATAAAAAAAATTAATAAGAAAAAATGAAACGCAAGCAGGATTATCAATTTAATACAAAGTTATAACATTTTTACAAAAAAAACCTTAGATTAACATGACTTAACAAAAACTACACAACATAACTTAAATCGGATATCTTTTGTTTATTTCGTAAATTGGTAATCCTTCTGTTTATTATTTATTCAATAAATATAATTATTTTAAAAAAATAAGAAAATTAAGTACAAAATAACATTGTTTGTTTTGTTTCTTATATTGTATTGAAATAATTGATGTTTGGTTGATTTTTAATTACATTTTTATTACATCATGCTTATCATATATTAGAAAGGCTTTTACTCTAGGTCTCGGTATTCGCTTCTACAATAAAATTCTGCAATCCATACTAGACCAGTCTACAGAAAGGTTTAAATTAAGTGTAAGAGATATTATACGTAAAGCATATTACAAAATTGAAGATTATTTGGATGATAAAAATGCCTGGATTTGGAAATCCTTTGTACTTCATACAGGACTGCAGTTTATTAATCTAAAATTGAAAATGTTTAAAAGATTGAAATTTTTGAAAGATTTTGGTTCTTCTCAGTAAGACCAACATTCCGAACCAGCTGTAGCTTCATTAATAATATTTACAATGTGGTTAATGTAGCTACAAGTCGTAGAAAGTAAGTTTAGTTTGTAGTTACTATGGGGGTGGCATTTGCTCTACAAGGAAACCCCCGAAAATTTTGATCAAAAAATTAAATTCAATAGAACTATTTTTATTTAGCTTAAATTAATAAATAAATATGACCATTTAGAGTGATATATTTACCGCGAGAGTGGCAAGAGACGAATGGAGGAGTCTTAAGTCTAAAATTAAGAGATACAGAAGTAAAATGAAATTTCGCAACTTCGTTCGCTCTGGTCTCCTAAAGCATTTACTCTCAGGCGATGAGATTATTTATATTATTTACATAAAGAATGTATTAATAGATTGCTTGTGTGAAGTTTGATATATAAAAGAAGAAAGAGAATATGTCAGGCGTTGACATTGGGTATTTGAAAAAATTTAAAGAAAATATATAAGAAATAAGGGACGATATACGTAAATGGGGAAATTATTGGAATTTGGGACGACGAAGGAGATCATGGGAATGAGAAAGGAAAAAGAGGATTTTGTGGGTGAATCAAATAGCAGCATTTAGTTCAGACAGATTTTAAATAAGTAGGAGATGTAAAAGAAAATATTAAAACTAAAGGAAAATACAAACAGTAATGTAAAGTTTGTGTGTCATTAACTAATCAAGGTCAAAGAGCAGAGTTCCTTGTACTTGGAACTTCATTAAAAATATTTCAGATGTTTAACTGCAGTGAGATTGGAAATTTATAATTTTTATTATTGGTTCCAAGATGGCTGTAATCAGAAAGTAAGGTGAAATTGTTTTCGGGCATTAGGAATTCAGGTAAATTTTCCTAATTTGGTAGGACTGTATATAACATATGTCTGTTTGTTAAAAGGCTTAATTACTTGCGAGTTTTATGAACAAATTCACCTAGCTTTTGGATCACATTATTATAAATTAAAGTACTTTCATTGCAATACCATCACGATAATTTCTTTGATATAATAAGAATTATCATTTGTACGTTAAATATTTACTTAATTTCTCAATAAAATTACCAGTAACAATAGCTTTCGGCGCAAGTCTTTCTCTAAGACTCGCAATAGTAGATGCTAAATATGAAGCAGGAGTTACTGTAAATGTATTTTGTGCAGCTGGAGTTGTTTCAGGAGCAATATTATTTACATTCGTATATAAATTCTTTTCACCAATTACTACTCTATCCGTCGTAGTTTCATATTTAACTATTGGATTATTAGAAGCTGATATAATACCGTCGGAGTAAATAATTACTGGTTTAGGCGTTGCTGTAACTAAATTGTTAACTGTATAAGGTGTTACTGTTGAAACTGTAGGTGTTGAAACAGGTTTGTAAATATATTTGGTATTATAATCGTAATTTTGATTATAATCTGATGAATAGTCGTAGTATTCTTTTGAATTATATTGATTTGGTTCTTTAATAGGCACTTCTTCTCTAAAGTTTTCATTGACGTAGTAATTTTGTATTTTTTGATCGTTGTATTGATTTTTATCGTTATCGTTTATTGGATTATTATAATTATCAACAAAATCATTTTCGTTGTCGTATCTAACATCAGCTTTGTAACCACTTTCGTCGGCTGTGTAGGAAACGATTTGTATTCTTCCATCTGGGAGTCGAACTCTGTACTCTCCGTTTGTGCCGCCACTGATGCTTTCTTGCTTGTGGGAGAAATCATCACCTGTTTCCTGATCTCTTACCGTATAAGAGAAAGCATAATTTTGGTTCTGTAAAGGTTGAACAATCATTAACCGTCTTATCATAGTCACATATATTATTTGCAGAGGTAAACTTAGGGATGCTATGCAGAAACTTATGCTAGTTTATTTCCTCCAATACTTCATCTTTTTGTGGTGTTCACTGTTCTTTCTCAGGTTCCCTGAATACCATTAACTGCAAGCAACCATAAGGTCTTGTTGGAATTATTTTTAAAACTTTTAAACCAATAAATATGCTACTATCCTATTAATATTATAAATGTGAAAGTTTGAGAGTATTGATGTATGTTTGTTATCCTTTAACGGAGAATTCGCAGAAACAATATCGATGGAATTTGGCACAACTATTTCTTATACACCAGGGTCAAATATAGGCTATAGAAATACTGTTCATTCTGCAGGAATAGAATAAAATTATTGATCTCGTGACAACAGTCCACGCTAACGATGTTGCGAGTAAAAGCTAGTATTCTATAAATATAAATAATATTTAATATAATATGTTATAATCTGCCTACTTTAAGAACCCAAGCAACCACCCAAACACACATGTATTTTAAACCTTTTCAAGAATAAAATTTATCAAAGGCATTATTAAATTATACAAAATAAATATTTCGTTTTACAAAATATTTTGATGAACACAACTGTATCTCAATTTCTTTATTTGTAAATCATGTTACCGCAGTAAAATGTTGGCCAATCCTGAGTCATAGGGTTCGTTTGTTTATGTTTATCTAAGAACCTAAGAAGTATAGAAGGTTTTTACCTGATCATAATCCACATTATCATTTTCGTCTGAGACTTTGTTATATTGCTTCCCGTAGTCCGAGTTTTGAGGCTGAAAATTGAAAATTGAAAATCAATATAAAAACATTCTTATTTTAACGCTGCCAGCATTCTTGGGACCATTCCACGTGGGCATAATTTGTATAGTCCTAGCGTGTAAGTAATTTAAGATAGATATAACTTGTACATTAAAAATAATATACCTATTTGTATTTTACCTTTTTTCATTACTTTGAGATTAAAATAAACAGAATACGGACTTTATGGAACTTAACGTCGTGTGGTATCCGGCTGAATAGAATAGTACCACCCTCATTTCTTACCGAGGTATCATAAAAGACGACTAAGTTAAGTCGACCCGCCGTGTGGTATGCGGCTGAGTAGAATAGACCAACCTCATGTCTTACCGAGGTGTCGTAAAAGGCGACTAAGGTAAGTCGACCCGCCGTGTGGTATCCGGCTGAGTAGAATAGACCAACCTCATGTCTTACCGAGGTGTCGAAAAATACGACTGAAATAAGTTGACGTCAGGCAGGCGGCCGGTCGTAAAAACGCAGCCAAATCATGTGACAGCATGTTTATAACACGTTGTGTCGACCCCACTTGGAGTGGGATAAGGGCAGGAAGATGAAGATGCTGATATCGTGTAAGTAATTTAAGATGGACGTAACTTGTACATTCAAAATATTATATTTGCTTATTTAACCAATATAAGATTAAAATAAGCGGAATGTGGACTTTATGGAACTTAATTAAGAATTAATCAGCTTATTGCTTTTTGTTAGTATTTGACAAATAACAATAAATCCTACTAAATGTGAAAGTTTGTGAGTATGGATGTATGTTTGTTACTCTTTCACGGCGAATCCACCGAACCAATAAGGATGAAATTTGGCACAATTATTCCTTATACACCGGGGTAACATGTAGGCTATAGATAATTTCACAGAAATAGTATGACAATGAAAAGCGAATGGAAAATGAAAAATTTTCAACCTATCGCGCGACAACAGTCTACGCGAACGAAGTTGCGGGTACATTTATATTATTATATATGACGGAAGAGGCTCGGCGCGATTATTTTTAAAAAGTGTGACGTCAGCATTGCTGACGTCACGGGCAGGGTAATCCCCCATAATTGGTGATAAATATAAACTGAATAGATAATTTTTATAAACTTTTATTTGTCAAGAGCTCTGTTCGCTACGGAGGTCCGAGACAGAATAATCTCGCGAGCTGGCGCGCGCTCGGCTTTTATAGAAAAACTGGGTGTGTCATTCGATTGAACAAACTACCCACCTTTTCAACTAAAACTATTCTTTACATACAAAGAAATGTTCTTAATTTTAAAATGAAATGTTTAAATTTATTACAATGTAACTTGTAAATATTAATTCTGAAGTCTGAACACGTGGTAAAAATATTAACCACGTGTTTTTATTTTAGTAATGAAGGTATTTATCGACAATTTAGACATCATAGTAACAATCTAAATCAAATGGCGTGATGTTGAATTAAAAAGTACGGCTACCCGCCGACATATACCATCGCGGAGTTTTCTATAGACCTTTTCAAGGTGTACAAATACTTAGTACATTAATTTGATAAATCTCGTAGGGTTCATTGCGTTTGAGATGTAAGCGGAAAAATAATGTAATCATTTACGACATCACATTAGAAACCTCAAAAATTACAGTATTTCTCTACTCCATATTGAATGTTATTATACATATAAATCCTTCCTCTGTAATTTATTTATTTATTTAGTAAGACATGCTAACAGTATTATTAACATACATTTTTGTTTTTTACATGTATTTCATAGTCTTAATCTATTTAAAATACTATTACAGGCATATACAACATTCAAAAACAGTGAAAATAAAAATAAACATTGGTTATGGTACAAAGTAAAATAAAAAAGAGTAAAATTTTAAAATATTTGGGAACTAACACTGAAAAGTAAAAAATATAATAAAAAAAATATAATAATAATAAACAAAATACTACAGAAATTTTTTAGAAAATATTAAAACAAAATTGAATAAACTTTATTCTTACAACTATAATAGGTATCAGAGTGATACCTATTATAGTTATAATCACTCGGTGATCACTCTATCTTTTAAAATAAACCGCATCAAAATCTGTTGCGTAGTTTTTAAGATTTAAGCATATGGGACATGAGGACATGGGGACAGACACAGAAAGCGACTTTGTTTTATACTATGTAATGAAAATAACTGGTAGAACTTTAACCTAATTTACGCACCTGATAGTTTTTACCGTTCGTTGATTTTTGATTCAATGAATTTTGATTTGCGTAGTTTATTAACGCTCTATAGATCGGCGGTGATGCAATTCTTTCCTGAAAACATAATATAATTTATAGAATTAGGAGTTACTATGCGGAGATCCATAATAATAAATATATAAAATAAAGGACTTTTATTTTTCACCAAAAAATTACACAGTTATAAATAAAAAAAAAAATATTTGTCAACTGTCCAAAAGATGTCAAATAAGATGTCAAGTATAAAATTACCTTTATCTTATCCGCCTCTAATTAGGGTCGGCACAACATGTTTTCAATATGCTGTTAGATGATTTATTATTTAGGCTAGTTATTTTACGACCGGCCGCCTACCTGTCTTCAAATTACCTAAGTCGCCTTTTACAACACCTCGGTTAAGAAATGCAGATTGTCTATTCTACTCAAACGGATACCACACGGCAGGTCAACTTACCTTAGTCGCCTTTTACGACACCTTTTTCTACTCAGCGGGATACAACACGGCGTTGTTTCTGATCTACATCAAAACACATAAAATCAAACTCATCTTTATTTAAATAAGCGTGTGGTATCCAGTTAAGTAGAATAGACCAACCTGTTTTTTACCGAGGTGGCGCAAAATACGACTATGGTAAGTTGATGTCAGGCAGGCGGCAGGTAAAATAGATAGCCAAATCATGTGACAACATGTTTATACATGTGCCGATCCCATTTAGAGTGGGATAAGGGCAGGAAGGCAGGCTGAAGTGGCGATGGGCGGGGCATATAGTGCGGAGAACCGATGGGCGTTGGGGTCTCAAGGTGCTGGAATGGCGACCTCACACCGGAAAACGCAGTGTCGGCAGACCCCCCACGAGATGGACTGATGATCTCAAAAAGGTCGCGGGGAGTCGCTGGGTCCAAGCGGCACAAGATCGTGTATGGTGGAGATCCCATGAAGAGACCTATGTCCAGCAGTGGACGTCCATCGGTTGATAGAGAAGAGAGAGAGAGAAGGGCAGGAAAATGATGATCAGAAATACATCAAGTACTCACAACCTCGTGAATATGAGGGTAATAAAAAATATATACACGAATGTGGCTTTAAACAATACAATTACGGAAAGGGAAATGGATTGGATACGAGCTGGCAGCACCTGAACAATAGCGTGTAATCAATCACAAAGCGATGAAAGAAATAAATAATATCATGGAGCCATTGCTCTTTGTTAGGCCACCAAACGAGCGGACTAGAAAGCTATAATCTACTTTTTTTCAGCAATGATAGTGTTGGAATTGCAGTTCTATAACAAAAAATGTTAACATTTGACTACTAGTTAGGGATCATCATTCATCATTCTCTTACCCTTATCCCACTCTAAGTGGGGTCGGCACAATTTGTTTTCTTCCATTCTCCTCTATCATTCGTCAACTCTGGTGCCACTCCTCTAAGTCATATCATTGCATATCATTTTTCACACAATCCATCCATCTTTTGGCCTCCCCCTAGACATAATCCATTTTTTTTACTCCAAGTCACAATCTCCCTAACTCCTATTCTCCGTGAAAGGCGTGTTAAGTAGAATAGTCAGGCAGGCGGCTGGTCGTAAAATATGTAGCAAAATTATGTAACAATATGTTTATAACATGTTTTTTATACAGGAAAAAACCCTTAGGGGTACTGCCGCCCAACGGGGATAGGTGGCGATTATGTCGGACTCGCATCGACTAAAACGCCCTGTGTGCTCCACAACGCTGCCGATGGCAAGGACAGGGTATCGTTGTACACATTGCCCCCATCCCCGCTGACAGCAGCTCTGATCCCAGAGAACATCATCTCCGGGTATCTCAAAAGAGTAGTTCCCCTCCGCTAACAGATGCATCGGGAGACCCAGATGCACCGACCGCCTCGGTGACCAGTAAGCCAGACGTCCGATATACCCCGTTCCGAACGCCCGAAGGCACCCTGTCAGGGCGGCAGATGATGGGCTTAGGCAAGTCGCTAACATCGGGACTCACCAGCACCAGATTGGATCCAGAACGAGAGTTCCCAGAACCGCTCCGCTGCCTCCCTCTGCAGAGCAGAAGGTGACCATCACTGCCCACGTACGCTCCCTGGCCACCGTGTATGTTATGTCATGGTCGACAGGGAGAGACCGTGCCTTAAGTAGAGACCCCTACGCCATGGTGGGCGTTTCCGCCCACACCGAGTAATTATTTAAAGAGGTTTTCCTCGCAATCCGAAGGTCCCCGTTCCCATTCCTGGGCTTCAGGGCTTTCAGGGCTCGAAATCATGTCCAGCCTTAAAGTAAGCCCAACTGAACTCGTAGCTAATTAGAGATTCCACTTCTTAACCTCCCTGGACTCTCCGGCCCATCCAGATTGACCTCTGCTAATCCGAGGGACAATTGGATTGGTCAACCCACAGGGGTCCGTTCGCCAAGACTAAGGAATTAAAATATTCCAAAGGCCTGTCCAAGGGTGCGCCACGAGGAGGCCGACTTTTTTTTTCGGATATGACTAATGCTGTTAGCCCTAATGGCTTTGACAGCGTCACCGATAAGACGGGCGAGCGCAGAAGCATCGCCGAGAAGAAATGGGTGGTACAAGCGAGTGCATTATTCGCACCCGCTCTACAGGGGGCGTCGCCTTAAGGGTGTCTCCTGCGAGACCGAACCTCGGCTTAAAGCGGCGCGTTTTTGGAGGGCTGCATCTAATAAATGACTTTGAAGAAGTCTGCATCACGGCGGCCGCGGCAGAGGGCTGCGGCCGCTTGACACAAGCAAGCGGGGACCTCGTCTTCGCCGGCGAAGACGCTGTTTGTGTGAGTGTAGTGTGAATATCTTGTTGTATGCTGTTATAGCATCGTCGGGGTCGTTAAGGACGCTCTTCGGGCGCCTGTGAATCTTGTTGGGGTGCCTGAACACCTTATAGTTGGACGCGGCCACTATAAGGGGGTTCGGGTGTACGCTTTCTCGAAGTAAGTCGTCGAGAATCGTCTGAGAAGATAAGGAGGCCGACCACTTTGGCACCCCTTATAACATGTTGTGCCGACACAACTTATTGTGGATTAAGGGCTGATGGGAATCGCTTGTTTAATGGTCCAACATACATTTCGCCACAAGCCAGTCATCGCCGGCCACAATACGTACCTACATTGTGCATGCGAAACTAGGCAAAGAAGCTCGGAGGCACTTTGGCCCATTGTTGACAAGGGTCCGTGAATATTTAAAGAGTCTAAGGGGATGTTTTTGCATGTTTGCACATTTGTGTGGTCGACCGAAAACATTGAGTTTATATATATAGAATACAACATTGTGTAACGGTTTTTTTAATGGAAAAATTAAGGGATGATACCGGAAAAAGGCGTGCAATTAGAATTATTAAACCTTTCCTTGCATGCGCTAAGTAAACGGAAAGTTATTCACGACCGCCTGCTTGACGTCAACTTATCTTAGTCGTATTTTACAACAGATTGAGATGTGTACATATCAAAATTAAAAAGAATTTATATTCTTTACATATATATATATATATATATATATATATATATATATATATATATATATATATATATATGTAAAGAATATAAATTCTTTTTATCCGGCTGAGTAGAATAGACCAACCTCATTTCCTACCGAGGTGTCGTAAAAGGCCACTAAGGTAAGTTGACCCACCGTGTGGTATCCGGTTAGTAGAATAGACCACCCTCTTTCTTACCAAGGTGTCGTAAATACGACAGAGGTAAGTTGACGTCAGGCAGGCGGCCGGTCGTAAAAACGCAGCCAAATCATGTGACAGCATGTTTATAACATGTTGTGCCGACCCCACTTAGAGTGGGATAAGGGCAGGAAGATTATATATATATATATATATATATATACAAGGTCAACTCATTTAAATATTAAAGACAAATTTATGACCACTCCGTAACCACAAGAATAATTATGAGTTTATAAAAGCAGCTCAAAAATAGACCAATCAAAGTCGATATCCTCTCATTAACGCAATTTTCCCAATTCCCCCCAAAATTGCGGCCCTTCCTCATTGTCCCTATTAAAATAGTCTGTGCGGTATCAAGCGGTATTAATTTTATGATTTCGCATAAGCTTCTTAATTACGAACTGTTTATTTGTGTATTTTAACGTTATTTTTGTTTGCTAAAGTATTTTTCGTAATATACAAGCTAACTGTTCATTTATTAAACATTAAAAATTATCCAGATATTAGTATAACTCTAGTGCAAACACTTTAAAGCACTCTTCATCAAAGCTGAAGAATTCATCATCATCCTCCTACCCTTATCCCACTCTAAGTGGGGTCGGCACAAAATGTTATAAACATGCTGTCACAGGATTTGGCGACATATTTTACGACCGGCCGCCTGTCTGACGTCAGCTTAGCTTAGTCACCTTTTACGACACCTTAGTAAGAAATAAGAATGGTCTATTCTACTTAGCCGGATACGACACGGCGAGTCATCTTACCTTAATCACCTTTTACGACGCTTCGGTAAGAAATGAGGATTGTCTATTCTACTCAGCAGGATACAATACGGTGGCTTGACTTACCTTAGTCGCCTTTTACGACACCTTAGTAATAAAGAGGATGTTCTATTCTGCTCAGTCGGATACTAAACGGGTCCACTTACGTTAGTCGCCTTTTTCGACAGTTCGGTTAAAAATATGGGTGGTCTATTCCAATCAGCCGGATACCGCACGGCTTTAGTCACTTCAAGAATATCCTCTGATATAAAATATAAATTTTATTCAATACGCTAAGGATGAGATAAACAAATTAAAGTCACAAATTAGACTTATTATTTCCGGATTGAGGAAATTTTACTATTCATCCCGTCACAAGTCGTTATCAGGGCTTATTCAGTTGATCGGTGTATATTTTACTGAGTTGAATAAGTTCCTGATTAGCTACCATTTGTTTATAAGTTAACTTACCATATATGTATTTATTTTAAAACGACATTATAAAACTGACTGTCGGTTCTTACTAAAACTTAGTGCAATTAAAGGTTTAAGTTAATATTTAGTACCTTAAGATTTATTATGATTTTTATCTTTAATATTTAACATATAATGAATTTATTCTTGTATGATTCTATAATAAAATTCCGCAATCAATTTTAACTTTGCCATTACAGCAGTTTAAAAACACTGTTAAAAAGAGGCTGATACAGAAAGCCTACTTACTATATATAATCTTGAAGTTTATTTAAAAGATAAGAATGTGTGGATATAGCTCTCTTTGAACCTGTACAAGACAGTAACGACTTAATGTAAATAGTATTAAGAATTATATTTTTAAAAGAGCAACCGCCGAGTTTCTTGCTGGCTCTTCTCGGTAGGAACAGCTTTCCGAACCAGCAGTAGAGTTGACGATTCAAAAGCACTTGTTTACAAGTTTATTTGAATGAAGAATATTTTGAATTTGAATTTGAATATGTATATATATATATATATCTGTATCTCGGTAACGGCTCCAACAATATTCCTGAAATTCAGCATGTAGGGGGAGAAAAATTCGTTTATATTTATGTGTGTCTATCGGTTGGGAACGGGAATAATCAAATATCATCTATTTAATTTTTAATACCGCGAATACTGGTAGCGCGGCAATCACGTGACCAAGCGGATCAAGTGGACTGAGGTTGCGGGTAAAAGATAATAACTAAATATAAAAAAAGATGAATAAAGCCACAAGCTTTGTGTATAACAGCTCACCTGCAGTGTTCTGTAGTTTTGTTAAAATAAATTCATCATTAAATTAAAAGTGTTCACCTCATAATCGTTGTAAACATTCTGTCTGTCGAATCCGTTTAGCCTGGCCTTCTTTAACATATCAGCATATGGCACTTGGCTATATGAAGATGCTGCAGGTACACGGGTTTCTGAATCACCGTTGACACCAGATCCTTGGCCATAGTTCTTATCTTCAGGATAAGCTGGACTGGGTATAGGGTAGGCTGGGTTCAAATGACTGGCTTGTGATGTTACAGAATTATCTGGATTTGGGTTCAGCTCGCTTCTGGCTATGGATTCGACGAGGGGTCTAGATGTGACCACTAGGGGGGGTCTGGGAGGAGGTGGGGCATCGTTCGGGAATAACACTGGTCCTTGTCTGGGGAAGATAAGATAAGATTAGTTATTGCTTATGGGTGTCTATGCAATTTGAGAAGTGAGATTGTATTTTGTCAATCTGATGTCAGAAGTGGGATTTCATTGCTTTATTCTTTGTCAATCTTTCAATAGAAGTGGCATTTAACATCTATATTATACTAGTGGCCCGCTCCGGCTTCGCACGGGTATAAAATATATAGCCTATGTCACTCAGTGAAAAAATGATTAAAATCTATCCAGTAAGTAAGTAAGTAACGGCCTGTTACTATCCCACTGCTGAGACTATTCTCATAGGCCTTTTCTCTCCATTTTTGGAGAGAAGGATTGGAGCTAAGACCTACCACGCTGCTCCAATGCGGATTGGTAGGTTACACATACCTCCAGAATTCTCTACAGATATGCAGGTTTCCTCATGATGTTTTCCTTCACCGAAAAGCGTGTGATAAATTGCAATTGTCAATTAGACACATAAGTTTTTTTTAAGAGAAAAACTCATTGGTGTCTGCCCGGGTTTGAACCCGTGATCGTCTCTAGAGATTCACACGGTCGCACCGCTGGGCCATCACAGCTTTTCTCTATCCAGTAGTTTTGTTTTTTTCATTATTGCCCGTGGCCTGCACGCGTTAAATTTGGAATAAAACAATTCCCCTTTCCCTATATCATGAAGATTCCCTGCTATCTTTGGAATATCTTAATTCAAAAAATATACTTAACCAAAGACAAAATTACGTTAAGCTGTCATTTATGTTTTGTTATTCCCCTGTTATTTACGTTTTGTTATTCCATGTCATAGTAGTTTTTGTTATACCACGTTTTATAACGGAAATCTGGTCGAACGGGATAAAAAGTATTATTCTCTACAGTACTCTACATTAAGCATCATCATCATCACTACATATTATAAAACAAAGTCCCTATATCCCTATGTACGCATAAAACTTTAAAACTACGCAACAGATTTTGATGCGGTTTTTTTTAATAGATAGAGTGATTCCAGAGGAAGGTTTGTACGTATAATAACATTCAATACGGAGTAGAGAAATACTGTAATTTTTGAGGTTTCTGCAAATAATTACATTTTTTTAATTACATGGACCTATTTTAATCATTTTTTTTACACTGACTGACATGGGATTATATATTTTATACCCGTGCAAAGCAGGGGCAGGCCGCTAGTTATATATATTTTCTATTTCACTTCATCGCAGATTATAGCCAAATAATTTTATTATTACTTTTGTTTAATTTGTAGTCACGGGTACATCTAGGCCGATGTTTACATAGCTATTAACTGCCAGTCTATCAATTTTGAACCATTCAACAAGTTAACTGCAAATTCCATTAGCAACTGTCATTAGCAATGGTAAGTTCGCTCAGTTAACTATTCTGTAATGGATATCTCATTAGCAGGCGTCTGGAATTCTCTAGAACTTGTTAATTTCTATTCAGTAGTATAATATTAAGCTGTGATGGCCTAGCGGTGCGACCGTGTGAATCTCTAGCGACGATCATGGGTTCAAATCCGGGCAGACACCAATGAGTTTTTCTATTAAAACTTATGTGTCTAATTGATAATTGCAAATTTAAGCTTTTCGGTGAAGGAAAACATAGTGAGGAAACTTGCATATCTCTGAATTCTGGAGATATGTGTAACCTACCAATCCGCATTGGTAGGTCTTAGCTCCAATCCTTCTCTCCAAAAACGGAGAGAAAAGACCTATTCCCAGCAGTGGGAGAGTAATAGGCCGCTACTTTACTTTTTTTTACTATACAACTTACTTGGTGGGCTTAGTTTCCTCCAGGTATTGTCGCACTTGGTATGGGTGGTAGTTAAAGTTTCTGGGTTCGAGGAAGCTGGCTGGAGTGGCGGTCTCTTGTGTTGCTTCTATGATGCATGCTGTGAGCAGGGTGAAGCTGGAAATTGGATATTGCTTAGTATGATGTATTTTTTATTCTTTATTGCACTGTTAAAATATAAAAGTACGAAGGACTTAGCGCTTAATAAAGCGTACCTCTAAGCTCTACGAGTAAACTTTTTTTATACAGGAAAAAACCCCTTATGGGTACCGCCGCCCGACGGGGATAGGCGGCGGTTATGTCGGACTCGCACCGACTAAAACGACCTGTGTGCTCCACCACGCTGCTGATGGCAAGGACAGGGTATCGTTGTACACATTGCCCCCATCCCCGCCGACAGCTTTGATCCCAGAGAACACCTCCTCCGGGAAGGGACCCCTCGAAAGAGAAGCCCCCTCCGCTAACCTAGCTAACCTCCGCTAGCCAGACGTCCGATATACCCCGTTCGGAACACCCGAAGGTTCCCAGTTATGGGGGTAGACGATGGGCTTAGGCAAGTCGTTACCACCTGGACTCGCCAGCAGTAGATTGGATCCAGATGAGAAATAAATAAATGGATAAAAATAAAATCCTACTAATATTATAAATGCGAAAGTTTGTGAGTATGGATGTTTGTTTGTTACTCTTTCACGGCGAATCCGCTGAACCAATATGAATGAACTTTGGCACAATTATTCCTTATACATCAGGGTAATATAGGCTACAGAAAGTCTTCAGCACTTATCCCTCTTTAAGTGGAATCGGCACAACATGCTTTCACCATGTCGTGATATGATTTGACTAGATATTTTACCGGCTGCCTGCCGTCAACTTATCTTAATCGGCTTTGACGACACGTCGTTAAGAAATGATGGTGGTCTATTCTACTTAGCCGGATACCACACGGCTTGTCAACTTACCTTAGTCTTTTGTGACACCTAGTTAAGAAATGAGAATGGTCTATTCTACTTAGCCAGATACCACATGACGGTTCAACTTGCTTTCGTCGCTTTATACGATACCTCATTAAGAAATGAGGGTGGTCTATTCTATTCAGCGGGAAAGCACACTAAATATATTTATTATTTACTAGTAAAAGTAAAAGTTTTTGAAAATGTAATATGCAGCTTTCCAATGAAGAATTTTTTTTATAATTGTTTCAGTAGTTTTTTTATTTATAATATTACTAGCTTATACCCGACACTCCGTTCGCGTGGAACCAAAATTACATAAAATTACAAAATTTAGCCTATGTTTTATTCCGATGTACAACCTATATTACTGTGAAGTTTCATCTAAATCCGTCCCCAACTTTTGCATTTATAATATGCGGAATATCTGAAAAACCCAATAACAAACACAAATTAAAAACCGCTTCTTCAAAAAGAAATGAATAATGCCTTTCTCCTATTGAAAAATGTCGTTAAAATCAATATGTTTACACAGTTTTTTAATTAAAAACTCATCGGAAATCGCACTTTCCACAAAGCCGACCGAATCCGCCATTTTCGCACGCCAACAATGGTTGCCATGACGACGGCAATATGGCGGCATTCTGTGGCGGCGCGTTCCCATGAAACAATGACGCAATTAAGGCGGCAAATATGGCGTTTTATAAGTTTTTATTCAATTAAAATCCATTGATGGTATCGTAGAGCGATTTCGTGTATGTTTGCGAAATATACAGATACAAAAATGCGACCGAGTGTAGTATTTTTGAGTTCTTTTGAAATTGTGTTGATGTAGTGTTGGGAAACAGTCGTGTAGTCGGTTGAGTAAAAAAAACTACCCTCTTTCTTACCGAGGTGTCGTAAAATACGACTACGGTAAGTTGAGTTAGGGCAGGCGGCCGGTCGTAAAATACGTAGCCAAATCATGTGACAACATGTTTATGACATGTTGTCCCGACTTACTTAGCGTGGGATAATAGCAGAATGGGAGAGGAGCAGCAATAAAAGATATTACGCAAACGACTAAATAAAAAGCTTTCCTTGCGTGCGCTGAGTAAACGGCAATAGTTATTCAAAAATCATGTATTACAAAATTGTTCCCCTCTAAAAGTTTTACATAAAAGTCCGCGACAGCATATGTCTAGCTTTTAGGGTTAACCCACTGTAACCATTTTTATAGTTATCAAAAGATTATAATATTACGGTTTCAATCTCTCCACGCGGGCGGAGCCACTGTCGATTGCTTGAGTCGAATAATTTCAAAGTATAATTTTTACAATGTGACTAAGTTTCTTGCTGGTTTTCCTCAGGGAGAACATGTTCGGAACCTGTGGTACTGTGTGGTTTCATTACAAAAAGACGATTAGAAAGCGCTTGTCAATTTGAATCTATACTAATATATAAAGCTGAAAAGTTTGTTTGTTTGAACGAGCTAATCTCAGGAACTACTGGACCGATTTGAAAAATTCGTTAATTGTAAGATAGTCCATTTTTCGAGATAGGCTATATAACATCACGATAAAATGAATAGAAGAGGAGCAGCAATAAAAAATATTACGAAAACGGCAAAATTTAAAGCTTTCCTTGCGTGCGCAAGTAAACGGTAATATTACTCAAAAATCATGTATTACAAAATTGTTCCCCCCTAAAAGTTCTACATAAAAGTCAGCGACAGCATATGTCTAGCTTTTAAGGTTAACCCACTTTAATCACTTTTATGATTATCAACGGTATATCACGGTTTTAATGTTAAACGGAGCCGGAGCGATTGTTAGTAAAGAATATTTTGAATTAGAATAAATAACCCGTGGATCTTTAGATCTTTTAAGAAAACTCTCTGGATATTTCTCTCAGTATATTTTAAGCAATTTAATTTATGTACATAAAAATATAAAGAATTATAAAACGATAGGTGATGTATACAATAGACAAAGCAGGAACCGACATAAGCTTGCGGCTCCTGCTTTGCGCCTTGCAAAAGTGCGTAACTCGTTTGTGGGTTTTGGTATAAGATTCTATAATAAAATTCCGCAATCAATTTCAGCACTGCCATTACAGTTTAAAAACACTGTTAAAAAGAGGCTGATACAGAAAGCCTACTATACTCTAAGATTATTTAGAAGATAAGAATGTGTGGATAGCTCTCTTTGAACCTGTACAAGACAGTAACGATTTAATGTAAATAATATTAAGAATTATATTTTTAAAAGAGCAACCGCCGAGTTTCTTGCTGGCTCTTCTCGGTAGGAACAGCTTTCCGAACCAGCAGTAGAGTTGACGATTCAAAAGCACTTGTTTACAAGTTTATTTGAATAAAGAATATTTTGAATTTGAATTTGAATTTGATACATAACATATCACAAATATCACTTTAAGAATACATTGCCGTCTCTCTAACGATTTAACTCATTCCTCACACATCGCAAAAGTAACATGCTTGGTGTGAATAATTTCTAGATGACCTCTCAAGAATAACTCCATTCGTCTTATCTGACAGACGGACAAATAGCGGCTCTGCCACTTGATATATTGGTGTGAAATTGTGTTGAATTGAAAGCTTGATTGTATATTTCGTTTCATAGCTTTTTTACATATTCATATTTATGACTGATGTTTTTTTTGTAATCCTACTCACGCCGTGTGGTATCCGGCGGAATAGAATAGTACCACCCTCATTTCTTACCGAGGTGTCGTAAAAGGCGACTAAGGTAAGTTGACTCACCGTGTGGTTTCCGGCGTGAGTAGAATAGACCACCCTCATTTCTTACCGAGGTGTCGTAAAAGGCGACTAAGGTAAGTTGACTCACCGTGTGGTATCCGGTTTAGTAGAATAGACCACCCTCTTTCTTACTGAGGCGTCGTAAAATACGACTGAGGTAAGTTGACGCCAGGCAGGCGGCCGGTCGTATAAACGCAGCCAAATCATGTGACAGCATGTTTATAACATGTTGTGCCGACCCCACTTAGAGTGGGATAAGGGCAGGAAGATGATGATGTTTTTTGTAATCCTACTCCTATAAATTAAAAAGTCAGCCTGTGATATAAATATATACTATATAAACATGACTGGGCTGTTGGCGCAGTGGGTAGTGACTCCTTCAGCTCCGCGGGTCGCGGGTTCGGTTCCCGTCGAGGGCCAACATTTTCTTTAAATGAATTTGTTGGTCTTCGAGCCTGGGTGTATATTTGTATTTAAGTATGTATTTAAAAGTAACGGCCTGTTACTCTCCCACTGTTGGGCATAGGCCTCCTCTCTCCATTTTTGGAGAGAAGGGTTGGAGCTAAGACCTACCACGCTGCTCCAATGCGGATTGGTAGGTTACACATATCCCTAGGATTCTCTAGAGATATGCAGGTTTCCTCTCGATGTTTGCCTTCACCGAAAAGCGTGTGATAAATTGCAATTATCAATTAGAAACATAAGTTTTAATAGAAAAACTCATTGGTGTCTGCCCGGGTCTGAACCCATGATCGTCTCTAGAGATTCACACGGTCGCACCGCTAGGCCATCACTACTTTTTACTATGTATTTAAAAAATATATAAGTATATATTCACCAGCTGTCCGTCTACCATAACACAAGTATTAAGTTACTTTGGGGACGGACGACCGTGTGTGTAAGTGTCCCATATATTTATTTTTATTTATTTAAAAAGGAAAAAATTGTATGTATGTTTGTAATGTTTTTACATATACCGTGTTACTGTGTGGTTTCATTACAAAAAGACGATTAGAAAGCGCTAGTCAATTTGAATGTATACTAATATATAAAGCTGAAAAGTTTGTTTGATTGTTTGTTTAAACGCGCTAATCTCAGGAACTACTGGACCGATTTGAGAAATTCTTTGAGATAGTCCATCTATAGAGGAAGGCTATAGACTATATAACATGACGCTAAGATGAATAGGAGAGGAGCAGCAATAAAAAATATTGGGAAAACGGCAAAATTTAAATCTTGCGTACGCTAAGTAAACGGAGAAAGTTATTCAAAAATCTCTTATAATTAACTAAGGATAACTACTTTTATGTTCAAAATTTCAATTCGGCTAGTCTTTCGTATTTCTCTTCATTGCAACATCGACCAATAACATTATAAATTCACTTTTAACAGACTATATAAATAAAAGTATGGAAGCGAGTCTTATTGGTTTAAACAAGTTTGGTTTGAGTGGCTTTTAGAAATTAATTTAAAAGATACAAATAAGCAACTCACCATAAAGCTTCGAACATGTTCAAATTGATAACACTAAACACTAACACGAAAGCACTAGAAGCACACTAAGAGATATTTAACAAAAAAAAACGAATTTAAAATTGAGAAACGTCAAAAATTCGATATTTAAAACTTTGTGTCAAACGATATGGCGGGAAAAAAAACAAAATGGCAGTCACAAGCGCGGGAGTTTCATTGCAAATGATAATGGCGTTTGCTTCAATGACTTTTATTACACGGCCTTTAACCCACGGGTTTTGTAATCCATGCTTAATTTAATTTGTATTTTGATGATCTAATTGTTAAGTTGTTAAATATTTCCATTAGAATCTTAACTATTATTTTTAAGGGGAAATTTGAAAGTTGCCGCCATTATAGAAAAAATCAGAAGTGCAACATTAAGATGATATGGACATATAATGTTGGGGGATGAAAATGTGACCAAACGAGTGTTAAATATGAATGTAGATGGATATGTGATTAGAGGGAGGTTTAAAAGAGACTAAATTATCTTGTATGACATGCATATAGTAGCGCCAGAGTTGACGAATAATAGCAGAGAATGGAAGCGACAAATATGGTTTGCCCATCCCACTTAGAGTGGGATAAGGGTAAGAAAATGATTTGGTTTAATATTTTAAGCCATATTAAATAAAATTCTAAACTCTAAACGCTAAACTCTAAAGATTATATATTTTAATATTTAAATTGACATGAAAAGGTTAAGGATACAACAGCTTGTATTTAATTTTAAAATAAAGTCACATACAAAAAACAGTCAAATGAAACTCATAGTTTAAATGTTTCATTTAACACCTGGATCATTTATCATCACTGGGTTTATAATTAACATTTAAACTCAAAGAGGTTAAGTTATATCTGGTATTTTGGTAAAATATAAATAACAAAAGTAATAATTAAATTATTAAATCCCCGATTAAAGCGCGGACTAAATAATTTAATTATAACTTTTATATAATGGATCTCCGCAAAATAACTTATAATTCTATAACTTCTTTATAATATATAGAATTACGCGTTACTTGGCGGAGGTCCATAATACAAAACTAATGAAAAAAAATGAAATGAAAAATATACTATATATATTATAGAGATCATTATATTCTACTAATATTATAAGGGCGAAAGTTTGTGAGTATAGATGTATGTTTGTTACTCTTTCACGGCGAATCCGCTGAACCAATATTGATGAAAAATGGCACAATTATTCCTTATACAACATAACATATAAGCCTATATAGAAATCTTGTTAATTCTATAGAAATAGGATGACATTGAAAAGCGCCATCTATTATCAATCTATTAAACGACAAGTCTACGCGAAAAGTTGCATTTAAAAGCTATTATATTATATATTATATTCTTCTTTTATATGTTAATGAGTACAAAACTCAAAAATAATAAGTAAATTACCTTTAAAGTTTTATAAAGCTTCAAATTTTATAACCATAGCATAGTGTAGCAACCACAGACTCTAATCTCTTGCTATTTAGTTGTAAAGAATTTGATATTAAGGTGGCATCATAATATATCTATAGCGATATATTTTTCGTGAGAAAAAAATTATCTTACATATCACAGATCTACAGAAAGAAAGACGGAGACCACGGAATTTTATAATGAAACATTTTTAGCTGGTTCTATGACTCGTTCGGAACTGATTTTTTTTTTATTTACACTAAACATTACGAAATCAAAAGTAATATGTTTCCTGAAATTCAGCAGGGTTTTGGGGGAGAAAAATCGATCTAGCGAGATTTTATTTAAAAAAATTGTAAAAAAAAGGGATAAACCCTGTTTTTGGGCATAAAAATTATTACATTTAAATTTAATATGACATTATTTTTTACCGTAAATTGTCGAGTCAGCATAGCTTATTCGGGGAACGGGCAGCTTCGAGCAATGAAAATACCTAGGATGATTACCTATCCATTAAGTTTTTCTTTTTTTTTTTAAGTTTTTTTTTATTCTGTAAAAGATTATATTTTGTATAAATATCTTTAATATTTAAATGAGTTAATCTTGTATATGTATATATATCTAAATATTTTCAGAATCTCAGAAACGTCTCCAACGATTTTCCTGAAATTCAGCATGTAGGGGGGTTTTGGGGGAGAAAAATCGATCTAGATAAGTTTTATTTAAAAAAAATGTCGTTTTATTCCTGTTTTCGGGCTCTAAAATTTTTTTGAAAATTACGTTGAATACAATCACAATTTTTCGCTGTCAAACGTAAAGTCATGGTGGTTCATTTGGGAAACGGGCGGTCTAGAGAGGTGAAAATACCTAGGATCGACCCGCACCTGCCCTAATATTTTTTAATTTTTCTTTTCAATTTTTTTTTAATTTAATTTTTTTACATTATTTTAAAAATTACCAGGCAAGACTTAAGGCCACTATATATAAATACTACACTCGATTGTCTATCCTTCCGTCTTTTATATTTTGTTGATCTGCGTTACATAGTTCATATAAAATTTGGCACAACTGTGATAAGAAAACTAGACGCAGAAATATTGTGAGGCCTACATAAGGTGTATTTCGTGGGAACGAGGGTATGTGAAGTAATGTAACGGCCTGTTACTATCCCACCGCTGAGCATAGGCCTCCTCTCTCCGTTTTTGGAGAGAGGGATTGGAGCTAAGACCTACCACGCTGCTCCAATGCGGATTGGTAGGTTACACATATCTCCACAATTCTCTAGAGATATGCAGGTTTCCTCGCGATGTTTTCCTTCAACGAGGCATGTGCCGTGTGATTAATCGCAATTATTAAATAGACATATAGAATAAATCAAATTTTAACGGAAAGACGTGACACGTCGAAAGAGTCGCACCTTTTCACCGCTGGGCTTTCGAAATATTTTCTTTAACCTCAGTCGTCTTTTACGACACCTCGGTAAAAATGAGGGTGGTTTATTCTACATAGCCAGATATCACACTGTGGGACAATTTGCCTTAGTCGCCTTTTGCGATATCTTGGTAAGAAACTGAGTAGAATTACTCAGCCGGATTGCACACGGTGGGTCAACTTAGCTTATTCGTCTTCTTTAATCGGTTCAACCCCACTATTTATTTTATTGGCGGTGGAGGTTTGTGCATGTGTTTTTACGAATCCTGCATGTATCAGGTATGATAACCGATTGTCCACTTACATTTAGCATTATATATATTTTCTATTTTACTTCTTCGCGGATTATAGGAAAATAATTTTATTATTACTTTTGTAATAATAAAATCTCCGCAAAGTATCGCCTAATTCTATAAATTACGAATTCTGAAGAATAATTTTTCAAAAACTATCACCTCTCTTTAGCGTGATATCCAATACGTCAATAATAAGAGCAAACTCAATTTCGCACAGTGAACGGGCAGTTTTTAAATCTCCGACGTGATAAATGGACTAAACTGAAACGAGAAGAAAGTTTTATAAAATCTATACATAGGAGTCTTCAAACAATTTTTTTTTAATTTAAACTATAGTTAGTAGTATTTATAGTTAATATATTATATACAGTACATAGGTGACCGATCCTTGCTCCGTAATTTTTAAAATGATATAAAAAAATTTGAAAAAAGAAATGAAAAAATAATTGGAAAGGTGGGGCTTGATCCTAAGTATTTTCACCTCTCTAGACCGCCCGTTCCCCAAATGAACTACCATGACTTTACGTTTGACAGCGAAAAATTGTGATTGTATTCAACGTAAATTTCAAAAAAATTTTAGAGCCTGAAAACAGGGATAAAACGATATTTTTTTTAAATAAAACTTATCTAGATCCATGTTTCTCCCCCAAAATCCACTACATGCTGAATTTCAGGAAAATCATTGGAGCCGCTTCTGAGATTCCGAATATATATATATATATAGGTATACTATATACAATATCTAGGTGACCGAGCTTCCCTCGGTAATTTTTTACAAAAAAAAACTTCAAAAACAAACAATTATTTAGTTGGAGATCGATCCTTGACATTTACATTTCTCGAGTCTGCCCGTTACCCGAATAAGCTACGTCGACTTGACAGTTAATGGCAAAAATTCAATTCAATATACATGTTAGTGTTTTTTAATGTCCAAAAACAGTGATAAAACAATTTTTTTTTTACATAAAACCTAGCTAGATCAATTTTTCTCCCCCAAAACTTCCTACATGTTGAATTTCAGGAAAATCGTTGGAGCCGTTCCCGAGATTCGGAAAATATGTATATATACAAGATTAACTCATTAAAATATTAAAGATACAAGATTAACTTAGTTAGATTCTAACATATGTTAATGATGTTAAATCAATAATTCTTATTTAAGTAAATTTGTAATCGTAAACTCTACTGCTGGTTCGGAAAGCTGTTCCTACTGAGAAGCCAGCAAGAAACTCGGCGGTTGCTCATTTCAAAATACAATTTTCATAACTTGTTAGTCAATAATATCTTGTACAGGGTCGAACAGTAGCTATATCCACGCATTCTTATCATCTAAGTAATTCTCAACAGTATAGTAGGCTTTCTGTATCAGCCTCCTTTTAACATTGTTTTTAAACTGTTGTAATAGCAAAGTTAAAATTGATTGCGGAATTTTATTATAGAAGGCATATGAAGATAGCCTAAAATATTTTTTGCGTATCTATTTATACTTATTATAAAACAAGCCCCCAAAAGCAGTTTGTTTGTATGTGATTGATTTTATCAAAATCTACTTAATGGAAATCCATTCAGTAGATAGATGTACGGTTTTTACTTAAGGGTAGTGGAATTTTTCGACTTCGAAACTCGCCTACTGGGAGCTTTACTCGCGCGCGCCACGTAAACAAATAGAGATACACTAAAGTAATGTACTAGAGAATTGTAGATCTACATAAATACTTTAAAAAAGTCAAAGAGAGCATCTCTCTATCTCTTATGGTTTACACAATAACTACTTTTATGTTGAAAATGTCATATTTCGTGACACACTGATTTCTACACGGGCAAAGTCGTTAGCAAAGGTAGTTAATATATAAATTTGACGTCTGTAACAATTATAAAACTATAAATAGGCAATTATAATGAAGAATTGGGTTAAAAAAAGCAGACAATGTTCTAAGGTCCCACGGTATTGTGGGAGTAATTACATCAACACAGTGTATATTGTAACTTATGAATGAAATGTACATCTGTGTTCATTATCTTTAATATTAAAATGAGTTAATCTTGTATGTATATATATATATATATATATATATATATATATATATATATATATATATATATATATATATATATATATATATATTTCGGAATCTCGGAAACGGTTTCAACGATTTTCCTGAAATTCAGCATACTGAGAAAACCTGGCATATCTCTGGCCAATTCCTGGAAAATATGTAACTTATCAATCCGCATTGGAGCAGCGTGGTGGGTCAAAACTCCAACTTCTTTTTCTAAAAGGAGACAAGAGACCAAGCAGTGGGATAATAACATGCCATTACTTTACGTCTTTTAATAAAAGTTTTTAAATTCATACGTGGTCGGAGTTTGAACCTGCTACCTCTAATGAAGGTCAACGATGTATTGCTGCATCAGATCTTCCAGCATTATTTTTTTGAAATAAATAAAAATATTTCCAATTTAAAAACCGCCGTAAAAACCAGCAATATCATCACAATAAACTAACATGGCAATAAACTGTCCCTCTATAATAGGGTTGCCAATTTTATGATTAAAAATTCAAGTCAGTCGAGATGTTTAGGGGGGATGTATAAAAAACTGAATTTTAAACTATGTAGGAAAAATATAAAGAACATATTAAAATAAGTCAAGTTCAAAATAAGCCTTTCAACAAAATTTTATGTCTCTACTATTAACCGTTGAAGAGTTACTTCGTGTGTAGCCATTCCTGGTAACTGCATCATTTTTGGGCTAGTATGTAAAATTTCAGCTTAAACAGTCCCTGGGAAGTGGGTCAAATTTAATTTGAAAGATTCCACCTTCACATACATACAAGGCAAGTTAAATTAAAGCTTTTAAAAATCCATATTTCTAGTGTAACACACATAACAAATGCCTATTAAACCAGTTTTTCTCAGCAATGTTGGAAACCAACGTCCACGCAAGACGTTGCCGTCGTCGAGAACTCCATACTAGAAACTGTAGATGAGTATATATTCCTGGCATATACGGTTCAGCTAGGTAGGTCCAATTTTAGCTGTCATTCGTTGAATCCAACTCAGTTAGACAACGTTGGACAAGTTGGGCGAGTTCTTTTCACTCATGAGCATAAGAAAGCAAAGAGTCACTCAGCAGGCGATGAAAAGATCTATGCTTGAGGGGGAAGATGCTATGATCTATGTGATCAAATCATGAAAAACGAGATCCAAATGAAGACCATAGTGACATACATAGTTCAAAAGTTCCTGAAGCTGGAAGAGCAATGGACGGGGTACATAGTTAGAAGAAACAATGGACGTAGGGGTCTCGAGGTGCTAGAGGGGGGCCCCACAACAGAAATCGCAGATAAGGCAGACTACCTACTGGTGGACAGAGCTCAAAAAGCCGATGGAATCGCTGGACCCGGAAGGCAGAAGATTATATACCCTGATAGTTATTTCTTCTTCTCCGTCGATACGCTCTTGGCAGAGCGGTCGTGGCCGTCACGTAGTTGGGGCACTTATCGCTCGCCTAACGATGTTTCGCCATTTTTCTCTGTTTGCCGTCTTCCTGGCGCATTCATGAAGAGGGCCACCAACAACAGATTATATTTGATCGGTCCACCGCATAGGCGATCGACCGCGAGTTCCGGTACCCTCGACCTTGCCTTGGACTACAAGGCGTTCTATGGAATCTGCGTTTCTGCACGAGACGTGGCCAAAATATTTTAAAATGCGTGCTCGGACTGTAGTCGATAGACGCTGCTTGATGCCGAGTATCGTCTCGTCGAGTATCGATATATTGGTCCTGAATTTAGTTCAAGATACTCAAAGCATCCTTTGCCAGCATCAAATCTCCAGAGCGTCTATCTTCTTCTTTTCTATTTCACATAATGTCCACGTTTCAGCAGCGTATAAAAAGATTGGAAATGCCAGTGAACGTACAAGTCTAATTTTTGTAGCTTTTGTCACTTTTCGGCTTCTTCATATTCTTTTTAATTTGTCCATAAAACTAGTTAGATAGTTATTTGAAGGGAACTATATCCAGAAGAGATGGTACGAGGTCCATTTATTGGTTAGTAAGAGTTTGGATGTTTTGATGTAAAGCTTTATAACATAGACAGTCACGATTTATCGGGACAAGCGGCAACCCTAGTCCATAAGACCACGGTGGACTGTTGCCAATACTAGAGACAATGCCCGGCGTCACATACCTTGCATCATCGCATAGAACTCGCAGACTTTATCTCGATCTGAAATATGATAAGTTCCCAGAAATATTGTCACAGATGCGGCTTTATTCGAAAATGGAGTTGCATTCTGTTGTATTTTTCAAAACATATTTGATATAATGAAAGGATCTACCGTAAAATATTGAGAATGAGGGATTTATGTTTTTCCTTTTTGTTATTTCAATAAATGTGTTGGTAGAGAATACTTATTTTTTTACATTACTCTCGAAGGCAATTTGTGGTCTTAATACATCCCATACTTTTTTTTAAAGAAAGAGAGTGTTAAAGTCATAGGGATAAGTTGACCTTTGTACACTTTTTTTACCCATAATGTTTTTCTAACTTTTTTTATGGTACATAAATAAATTTAAAAAAATAAATAAATTTGTTTAAATTACCAGATATTATTGCGCTATAGAAGAAATTGTCCTTTCTATTCCATTCTCCTTATCCCACTCTAAGTGAGGCCGGACAACATGTTATTAACATGATTTCACTTCATATTTTGCTATCTCTGTCTGCCTGTGGTCACCTTACCTTAATCGTATTTTACAATCATCATCCTCATCCTTCTGCAATTATCCCACTCTAAGTGGGGTCGGCACATGTTATAAACATATTGTCACATGATTCAAGGTCACATTTTGCGTCCAGCCATGTGCCTGTGGTCAACTTACCTTAGTCGTATTTTACGGTTAAAAAAAGTTTGGTCTAAACTACTCAATCGGATACCACACGGCGGATCAACTTACCTTAGACACATTTCACGATAGCTCGCAAATAAATGCGGTCTAAAACGAGTTATATTTTTTCAAAAAGAAAAGCAACCCCAATTTTAATCTAAGCTTAATCCTTTATTACTGAAGCCATTAAAGCTTGGACGGTACATTAAAACAGTCCGCCCTAATTCTTTTCGGTTTAGAGACAACTCGCCTCGCAATTGCCAAATGCAATTTTTCCAAATGTTGGGCTTAGTTTGCGGCTGGCCTAGCGCCAAAATAATAATGGAGTTATAGACGCTTGAAGATTTGATGTCGCGAAATAAATTGCGATATACTTGACAGAGAATTCAGGAAACTTGCATATATATATATATATCTTCCTTCCCTTATCCCACTCTAAGTGGAGTCGGCACAACATGTTATAAACATGCTGTAACATGATTTGGCTGCGTTTTTACGACCGGCCGCCTGCCTGACGTCAACTTACCTCTGTCGTATTTTACACCTCAGTAAGAAGGAGGGCGGTCTATTCTACTAAACCGGATACCATACGGTGGGTCAACTTACCTTAGTCTCCTTTTACGACACGTCGGTAAGAAAAGAGGTTGGTCTATTCTACTCAGCCGGATACCACACGGTGGGTCGACTTACCTTAGTCGCCTTTTACGACATCTCGGTAAGAAAAGAGGTTGGTCTATTCTACCCAGCCGGATACCACACGGCGGGTCGACTTACCTTAGTCGCCTTTTACGACATCTCGGTAAGAAAAGAGGTTGCTCTATTCTACCCAGCCGGATACCACACGGCGGGTCGACTTACCTTAGTCGCCCTTTGCGACACCTCGGTATGAAATGAGGCTGGTACTCTTCTACTTAGCTGGATACCACACGGCTAAATCAGGAAACTTGCATATCATTCAAAATATTCTTTATTCAAATAAACTTGTAAACAAGTGCTTTTGAATCGTCAACTCTACTGCTGGTTCGGGAAGCTGTTCCTACCGAGAAGAGCAATTTAGCATTATATATATTTTCTATTTTACTTAATTGCAGATTATAGCAAAATAATTTTATTATTACTTTTGTAGTAATAAGAATTTTATTCTTAAAAGAGCAACCACCAAGTTTCTTGCTGGCTCTTTTCAGCAGGAACAGCTTTCGGAGCCAGCAGTAGAGTTGAGAAAAAAAGCACTTGTTTAACTGGCCCGTCGGCGCAGTGGGTAGTGACCCAGCTCAGCTCCGTATTTGTATTTAAGTATGTATTTCAAAATTATATTAGTATATATTCACCAGTTGTCTGTCACCCATAACACAAGTAGTAAGTTACTTTGGGGACGGAGGACCGTGTGTGTAAGTGTCCTATATATTTATTTATTTATTTATAGTGGATTTCGGGAATGCCCGATTCTCCACCTGATCTATTATAACCGTATAGATGGCGAAATTTACCTTAGTATTCTAATAATAATTTAGCAATTTTTTATTACCTGAAAATACTATTTTTCGACGACCCGGATTTTTTTCGGATTCGGCGATTCGACGATTTTTCGGGATGTGTGTGTCCCATATATATATTTTTATTTATTTATTATGTTTACTAGAATAAAGATTATTTAGAATTTGAATATCGATTATCGATTTCAAACGTTAACGACTTACAACGACAACGTGTGTACGATCCCGTAATAAGACACGTGGGTCTCCCCACACGTATATAAACTCGCATAAAAATAAGGCTGAGGCGCCTCGTAAAAGTAACTAAGCAGTTTAAGGGTTATACGTGCGCATGCATAACGACATACAGATATAAAGCTACTGGATGTGGCTGTGGATGTACTGAAAAAGTTAAGGAAAGAAAGAAAGAAAAATATTTATTTATACACTGCATAAAACATAGATAAATACAGTACACTTATAACTAAATACAATACTTGATTAAAATAATATTTATTTATTTATTTTTCTTTTCGTACATATAATTAGAAGAGAGAGAGAAAAAAAAAACATGTATAAAGGCGGACTTATTCCTAAAAGGGATCTCTTCCAGTCAACCTTTAAGTAACAGAAGGAAAAGGATACCACACGGTGGGTCAACATACCTTAGATGCCTTTTACGACATCTCGGTAAGAAATGAGGGTGGTCTATTCTATTCAGCCAAATACCACACGGCTTTATGTGTATCTTAAAACTGCAATGTCAATTAACATACCGGTATACATAACATCTTTTATAAACCACCCGCATTTCTTACCGAGGTGTTGTAAAGGCTACTAAGGTAAGTTGACGTCATGCAGCCTGCCGGTCATAAAATCCCTTTTACCACTTAGAGTGGGATAAGGGCAGGAGTATAAGAATGATATCTGCTGTTATAAGCAAAAAAATACGTTATATAATGAGGGTACACAATAAATGTTTTTTTAAATTATTCTATATGTCAAAAAATATAATAAAAATTATATTTTTTGACATATAGAATAATTTATAGCTTAAAATTTTTTTTTGACATATACATTTTTTCAGAACTAACAAAAAAATAAATAAAATAAAATAATGCTGAATACGCCTGTAAATGATTATTATATTGGAACTTGAATTAATATAAGAATTTATTGTTAATGTATGTAGAATATATCGTTGGTGTATCTAATAAAAAAAAAAAAAAAAAAAAAAAAAAAAAATGTTGGTTCGTTGTGTTTATGAGCTGATTCATTTCGTGTTATTTTATTTTGTGTTCAGAAAGTGCAGAAAGTTATACACCCGCGTTACTGCTTGTCTTCCCTATTTACCGATGTAAGCCAAATTTTTCCACTTTTAATATTGTCTTTGAATTATATACACTACTAACGTTATCTAGGGACGGAAAATTACCTCTTGGTTTATGCTAGTTATTACAAATATTATTTGAGTTTAAAATGGCTTTTAAAAGGACGTTGATACAGAAAGCCTACTTAAATTATCTTATATTGGAGAAAATATTGGAGATTATATAAATGATAAAAATGCGTCGATTTGGCTGCTCTTCGATGACGCACACGATGGCGATGATCAAATGTAGCTAATTATAAGAATTATATTTTGAAAAGAGCAAAAGCCTAGTTTCTTATTAGATCTTCTCGGCAGGATTAATTTTCAGAAACTGCGGTAAAGTTGGCGATTCAATACACTTGTTTACAAGTAAACTAAAATAAACAATATTTGTAATTTGAAATTCACTGTCATTTCTAGTAAATCTAAATCGCGTCAAGCTTTTTCGAACAAACAATTGTTTAAATATTAATGTTTGCAGACGAAGGGGGGTTAAATTTTGCACGTGAGGCATCTTAGCTGGTGATTGAAAAGATTTTTATCGTGACATACAAAAAGACAAGTCTACTTTGTTATGAATTCGTCATTTTCTGCTCTTGTTGCTGTGAATAGTCATCAAGAATACCTAGAAGACATCATTCTTCTAGAGAGATTCTCTCGTTTCGTCAACTTTTTTTTGTTAGGAAAACACGAGCGGCGGGTATTTCGGACTCCCACCGACTATAAACCTGACAGTGCTCCACCAAGCTACTGGTGGCGTGGACAGGGTAACGTTGGTCACATTTAGTTACACAGTTAGTATATTTTTAAGATAAAATAGACCTATGTTCATCTGTGGACTTTTATTTGTTTAAAAAACAAAACAGAGTTTTATGTTTCTTATGCTTTTATATTGGACGTGTTCAATCAAGTGTAACTTTCAACGTTATGCATAATATGTGACGTCATGCATATATGATGCGAATCATGAAACCATGCATAAATAACAACAGACGACGCAGCGGTATTTCATGCATGATATCTTCGCGAACCTCGGTTTAGATTTAAGTAGACTATTCAAATACTGCTTTTAAAAGCACTTTTAAAGAATAAAATAAAAAGAAAATATATGTCAATGTAGGAATTTACAAAAAATCTGACGTGTGGTATCCGGCTGAGTAGACCACTCTCTCCTACAAAGGTTTCGTAAAATACGTAGCCAAATCATTTGACAACATGTTTATAATATATTGTGCCGACCTTTTAGCTATAACTACTTTTAACCTCTGATAATCCTATCCTACTAAAATTATAAATGCGAAAGTTTGTGAGTATGGATGTATGTTTGTTTCTCTTTCACGGCGAAACCGCTGAACCAGTATCGATAAAATTTGGCATAATTATTCCTTAAACACCGGAGTAACATATAGGCTATAGAAATCCTGTTAATTCTACAGGAATAGGATGAAATTGAAAAGCGACATCTATTATCGACCTATCATACAACAATAGTCCACGCGAATGAAGTTGCCTATAAAAGCTATTATATTATATATTATATTTTTTCTTTCATATGTTAACTAGTACAAAACTCAAAAATATTAAGTACCTTTAAAGTTATAAAACTTTTGAATATTTCTATTAAATTATTTTTAATTCCGAAATTCTTGCGGGAATTTTTTATAACCATAGCTAAGTGTAGCAACCATAAAGCATTTTTTCTAATCTCTTGCGTTGTTGTAAAGACTTTTTTATTAAGGTGGCATCATAATATATCAAAAACGATATATTTATAGTTTAAACGATATATTTATCGTTATAGTCCACGCGAACAAAGTCGCAGGTAAAAGTTAGTATAGTAAGGCTAATCTCCGCGTAATACGGTCTACTTATGCGTCGTTTAGCTGAGGTAAGAGAATTACGCGCAGTGACAAATGGACAAACATTTCGCTGTAGTCCCCCTAATGGGGACAGTTTACTTCGTAATGGTGTTTTTTTTCCACTGAGATTGATGCTACCCTTTATTCTACGTCTTAGGTAGAAGACGTAAAGGGCATGCGAAAATTTCAGAAGCTATAATTCGTTGTAATACGTATGACATGATGCTGTGGAAATAAGGAAAATAAATAAGTCGCGTTATTTCAATTTTTTTTTTTTCTTTAATGCCCTATTATTTAGATATAAAAGTACAAAAGGCAGACTACCGCTAAATTAAAAGTTCTCTACAAGTCAACCTTAGAATCAAACGGTAAATTTAAATAGGCGCAGCAAGCAAACAAACAGAAGAAGAAAAGTAATAATAGGCGTAAATAATTAAGAAATGAAAATCATTAAAGTGTAGCGACGTGCAAATGAGAAATAAATGAAAGGGTAAAACAAATACATGATTATATGGTAGGGTAAAGAAATACTCGAATTGTAAAGTTTAAAATTTACCAAATAATACACAAGATAAACTAAAAAGGATATGCTTAACAGAAAAAAAGACGGTATAACAATAAACATAGCGATTTAAAAACAAAATCTTATTGATAGTTACAGATTATTAATGAGGTGTAACATCGGTTAGATGTCTTATTTTTCTAACAGCTTAAGCGGCGAAACTAAGACTACCTGCGAGGGCAGATATATGGATGCCCCACTGGAGTTTATCCAAAGTGAGCGCTAAAAATGTTGTATTTTGTAGTTTTAATATTTGCTTATTAATCTTTAATTAAATGTCTGACCTAATTACGTTCGGTGATATGCAAACATTTAAAAGTAAATTATCTACTGAAAACCATTTTGATATTTGAGGCACTGTTTACATCGTTAAAGTTACCTTTCTCTCGAGTTATTTTAAAAATAAAAGTATCATCTGCAAATTCAAAGTCAAATTCAAATTCAAAATATTCTTTATTCAAATAAACTTGTAAACAAGTGCTTTTGAATCGTCAACTCTACTGCTGGTTCGGAAAGCTGTTCCTACCGAGAAGAGCCAGCAAGAAACTCGGCGGTTGCTCTTTTAAAAATATAATTCTTAATACTATTTACATTAAGTCGTTACTGTAAAACAACAGTACAATATCGCAAATATTTTGAACACAATAAGCTAAGTAATTTATGTATAGTAAGTAGCGGCCTGTTACTATCCCACTGTTGGGCATAGGCCTCTTCTCTCCGTTATTGGAGAGAAGGATTTGAGCTAAGACCTACCACGCTGCACCAATGCGGATTGGTAGGTTACACATATCACCAGAATTCTCTAGAGATATGCAGGTTTCCTCACGATGTTTTCCTTCACCGAAAAGCGTGTGATAAATTGCAATTATCAATTAGACACATAAGTTTTAATAGAAAAACTCATTGGTGTCTGCCCGGGTTTGAACCCATGATCGTCTCTAGAGATTCACACGGTCGCACCGCTAGGCCATCACAGAATTTATGTATACTAAAAACAAAAAAGGAACCGGGAGTGGTCCCTGTTTCTTTTTGCTTTTTTGTTTCTCATGTATAAATAAAAATAAACTAATAAGTATTTCCTTAAATTTTCTCGATAGATAAAGTTTCATATCATGATTCTCCTGCCCATAGTTGCCTTTTACGATACTACAGTAAGAAATGAGAGTGGTCTATCGTTACTACAAACCGTACTTTGCCGGTTCCACTTAGCCTGATACTACATGACGAAGATAAAGTTTCATAGTCGTCATATTTTTAGGAATAATTTCTTGTATATTAACAGCTACGCTTCGCTGTCAGACAGCAGCGTTACACGCCATTGTGATGGTAAAATACGAGGTTCTCAAGACGATGTAATACGAGAATGAAAACAATATAATACGGCTCTTTCATCATATCGCCCTTGGTCCTTTGTACCGCTGTCATGACGAGCTCTCGACGTGTTGTGAGCAGAATATTTGATACCCTGTAAAAGTCTTACTATAGATTTATCCTTAATTAACGTTCAAATACTAAAAAACGAAAATTCAAATTCATAATATTCTTTATTTACTCTGATACTATAATACAAAGATCATAAAACTGAAACCAAAATTCTTATGACAAACATTACGTACAGGCCAAAAATAAATTAAAAAGTTTTATTACGATACAGGTCTTGTATGGACACCTGTATCATAATATAACTTTTTAATCATAACGATACACCTATACAACCTCCAGCTGGACCGAGGAGGTTGAATCTCTACCTTAAAAAAAAGGTTTCAATGAACGAGTTCGCGGTGACGCAACATTCATGCGTAATCGATGTCGACATTTGACATTTATTATGCAACAGTATCATAATAAACTATTATTCAAATAAACTTGTAAGTGCTTTTGAATCGTCAACTCTACTGCTGGTTCGGAAAGTTGTTCCTACCGAGAAGAGCCAGCAAGAAACTCGGCGGTTGCTCTTTTAAAAATACAATTCTTATTACTAGTTACGTTTAGTTATTACTGTCTTGTACAGGGTCAAAGAATAACTACGGCTAGGCATTTTATCATCTAAGTATTCCTCAGAAGGCTTTCTGTATCAGCCTCTTATTAACAGTTTTTTTTAAACTATCTGTATTATTATTATTATTGATGGATATAACTATCCGTTTTAGTTATATCCTTCAATAATCTTAAATCGATTTAACGAAACGCTTACCAGATTATCTGGAGTGAGTAAACAAAGTCAAGTCATTACTCAAAATTTTATCATAATGTGTCCATAATTAATTTTAAATTAGGACAAACCAGAATAATAGATATAACAGATATATATATATATATATATATATATATATATATATATATATATATATATATATATGTCGCATCCTGGCAACCATCATTCCATCATTAAAAATATATTGAAAATACATTGAAAATAGAAGGCGCAGCGGTGACAGAATGCAGACGGCGCATGTGAGAGATGAAGACAGATGCGTGTCATGGCGCAGTTGTGAAAATTGTTAAAAAGAATATAAAGTTGAAGATAAGCGTTATACTTTTCCATATGCACGATACCCTAATTACGCCCACTAATGTCTAAGAATAATGTCCAAGATACTGATGAGTCTACATCAGTCGTGGGATTCAATCGTGCAAATGGATGGATAGTATGAAGAGACTCACAATTGCGGATACTACAAGAGTTCCGAAAGAAAACAATACAAACAACAAAAAAGAAAAGAAAAAAAAAAAAATCAATTTGCCGGAGTTTAATCCTGATAAGCGATGATTTTACGTAAAATTGTGGTGTACTACAGCTGACTTATACTTGGACGGAAAAACAAAAGAAGATACATTTTCTGGAAATTTCTGCGGTTGCACTTATTAATTTAAGCAATGATAGATCAGTGGATGATTAAAAATCATTCTGTATATGCCTGTTGTCGTGTTACGTATTTGTTGAATTGTTGGAAGAATTTAAATATAGTGCAAATAGCAGCATGAACGGTGATTACGCATTTGGTACAAAATTGATATATGACTGCAATGACTTGCATTCACACCGGAGATATCTTCGCGTCAAAAGCTGCATCAGGAACTACAAGTATACTCCTATTTGAAACGAAAGTTATTTATAGAGGATCGCAGATTCAACGCGATCCCAATTGAAACGTCTTAGTTGCGATCAGCAGTGCACAGAAAAATGGAGTGTCGCAAACGGATTTTGGAACCAAAAGACTATTGTCTGTGGTACTGTGGTAAGCTCTGGACAACGACGACAAGCAGATTACAAATTATTTGTGTACTACAGGTGTAGCAGGCTGGGCCACGTCGCGAGTCGCTGCATGGCCAATAGACCTGCTCTTTGAGGTACCAGAACACTGACGTGTAGACTGTAGACCAATGTCTGGTCAAACCGCCATCAGGAGCTTTCACATAATTTGGTAGGTGTTATTACTTTGATTTGTTTCTGGGCCTGGATGTTCTCTCATAAAAGAGACTATAGCTAAAAAATTTAGTTCGGAAATAATTGATAATGTTGTCATTAATAGGGATGGCTAACAAGAATGTTTATAGTATCTTTCAAATAATTGTCAAGTAAAAGTAATCGGTTTTGCAACTGAAATTATAAGAAGAGGGTGAACTGTTCACCTTTTGCCAATCCAGCTCTTTTAGTCAAAAACATAATGTGTCTTATTGTTTTACAAAAATACCTGAGAGTCAAGTACCTATTGATAATGACAAGATTTGTGTTAACGTAATTTGTGTTGATGTTTATACAGACTGGTTCTTGGTTCGGTGGGTCGGTGACTGTACCAGAGTATCGTCTGTAGCCCAGTAGAAATCGGCATCTGCTCAGGGTGGTCCGTGGGTACGCAGTGAGCGATAGCTCTGGGGGTCGATGACACCAGGGTATCGTCTGTAGCCCGGTAGAAATCGGTATCTGCTCTGAGTAGTCCGTGGGTACGCAGGGAGCGATAGCTCTGGGTGGTATAGTCGGGTCTAGCTGTGTAGCGATGGCCGTGAGTCATGTGAACTCGTTATCCCTGAGGGAAGACCCTTCTGCTGAGACAGAAGCGGTAGACCAAGAACAAGATACCTGGGTTGTTTTTGAAGTAAATTCTGATAGGTTTTCTGTTTATTTTTGTAATGTCATGGTGAGTGTCAGTCAATGGTACTCTGCCTCAGTACTTTTCGTATGCATTATGGGTTTGACATGCCCTTACATTTTATTTGTTGGGTTTCATAATTCAATGATCAACTTATGACGAGATATAATTTTCCTTGTTTTGTTCGTTTATTAAAAAGATCTAGACCTCAATGACCCAGATGTTGTAGGATAGGCCGAACGGAATTTCTGGGTTCGTTTGTTTGTTACAGATCAACACACGGGGACGTGTGTCTCGCAGGATGGCCGTGTCGCATCCTGGCAACCATCATTCCATCATTAAAAATATATTGAAAATACATTGAAAATAGAAGGCGCAGCGGTGACAGAATGCAGACGGCGCATGTGAGAGATGAAGACAGATGCGTGTCATGGCGCAGTTGTGAAAATTGTTAAAAAGAATATAAAGTTGAAGATAAGCGTTATACTTTTCCATATGCACGATACCCTAATTACGCCCACTAATGTCTAAGAATAATGTCCAAGATACTGATGAGTCTACATATATATATATATCTTCTTCTTCTTCAACCGATGGACGTCCACTGCTGGACAAAGGCCTCTTCATGGGATCTCCAGAACACACGATTTTGTGCCGCTTGTATCCAGCGGCTCCCCGCGCCCCTTTTGAGGTCGTCTGTCCATCTAGTAGGGGGTCTTCCAACACTGCGCTTTCCGGTGCGGGGTCGCCATTCCAACACTTTGAGACCCCAACGTCCATCGGTTCTCCGCACTATGTGCCCCGCCCATCACCACTTCAGCTTCGCGACCCGCTGAGCTATGTCGGTGACTCTGGTTCTTCTACGGATCTCCTCATTTCTGATTTGATCACGTAGAGAAACTCCGAGCATAGCTCGCTCCATCGCCCGCTGAGCGACTCTGAGCTTTCTTATGAGGCCCATAGTCAGCGACCAAGATTCAGAGCCATAGGTCATCACTGGCAACACGCACTGTTCGAAGACTTTAGTCTTATATATATATATATATATATATATATATATATATATATATATATATATATATCTGTTATATCTATTAGGCGTCATATGAACATTTCAACTCAACTCAACGAAGTCAACTCAAACGTACCTTCTACAATGCAATAGGTATATGTTTTATCTTCTTTTCCTAAAAGAAAAACGTGATGTTTTCCTATACGTTACCCCAGTGTATGAGCTTTAATTTTAACTGTTTAATTTTTTTGCTTCTGAATTCAACCAAGTTTAATTGCTTTTGAATCGTCAACTCTACTGCTGTTTCGGGAAGCTGTTCCTACCGAGAAGAGTGAAGCTCTTCTAAAGACCCCATCGCCCATAGATTCAATATATTCAAGATATTCAATTCGAATTCAAAATGTACTTTATTCCAGTAAACTTATAAACAATTGCTTTTGAATAGTGAATTCTTATGCTGGTTTGGAAAGGTGTACAAGGTGCACATCAACTCGGCGGTTGCTCTTTTTAAAATATAATCCTTATAAATTGTTACATTTAATCATTACGTTCTATAGGGTCGAAGAGTAGCTATATCGACGCATTCTAATCATCCATGTAATCCTCAACGGCAAGTAAAGTAGGCTTTCTGTATAAGCCTCCTTTTAATATTTATTTTAAACTGCTGTAATGGCAAAGCTATATTTGTTGCGGGATGTTATTATAGAATCTTATACCAAAACCCACAAACGAGTTATGTACTTTTGCAAGGCGCAAAGCAGGAGCCGCAAGCTTATGTCGGTTCCTACTTTGTCTGTTATATGTATATAACTTCATTCATTCATAGTCATTTCTTTTTTATAATTCTATATATTTTTATACACAAATAGCGGTGTGGTATCCGGCTAAGTAGAATAGTACCATTCTCATTTCTTACCGAGGTGTCGTAAAAGGCTACAAAGGTAAGTCGACCCGCCGTGTGGTATCCGGCTGAGTAGAATAGACCACCCTCTTCTTACCGAGGTGTCGTAAAAGGCGACTAAGGTAAGTTGTCCCACCGTGTTTTATCCGGTTGAATAGAATAGACTACCGTCCTTCTTACCGAGGTGTCGTTAAATACGACTAAGGTAAGTTGAAGTCAGGCAGGCGGTCGTAAAAACGCTGCCAAATCATGTTACAGTATGTTTATAACCGACCGTTGTGCCGACCCCACTTAGAGTGGGATAAGGGCAGGAGGATATATATATTTTTATACACAAAAATTAAATAACATGAACAATTCAGTTATCAAAATTATGGACACCCTGCTTTAAGTGAAATTTAATTAAAACACCTTAACTTAACGGAACTTATCCTGCGGCTGGGAATTTGTTACGGACAGTTTTCAAAAAGTTAATTTCGTTACTCAGATGGCGCTTTTTAATAATTTCGATTTGGCAGTTATATATATTATTATAATTATTATTTCTTATATTATTTATTTACAGCAAAAATGTACAAGTTATACATATCTTAAATTACTTACACGCTAGGACTATACAAATCATGCCCACGTGGAATGGTCCCAAGAATGCTGGCTGGCATCCGCGCTGAATCGCGGATAAGGATTCAGCTGGTATAAGCTGATTCTTTGTGCGAAAAAGGAGCCAGCCCTCTTGTCACCTGAAGAGGCAATCAACCGAGGTGTTAAAACAGATAAAAAATTTTTGCACTTTGACTCCATGGCAGTTATATTATTTATATTATTTACGAATCATGAATATTCCTTAAATCTACCCAAAGAGAATCATGCGGTCTTGATTTATAAATGGATCAAAATTTTTGTCTATAAGGCGCACATTTACCCCTTAACAATATTCCGTAAGGCATAACGCTATAAATGTAAGGTAAATACATACAATTCCTTCAATAAAATTAATAAATACACAGGCTACTTTTGTCATGTTATTTAAGTGGGTATAAACTATTTAAATTGAAAACTATTAACAAATTAGATTATTAATTATTAATTAGATTATTTCAACAAATCCAATAAATACTAAAGCAAAAGTAATAATAAAATTATTTTGCTATAATCCGCGATGAAAGCGGATTATAGCAAAATAATTTTATTATTACTTTTGTATTATGGATCTCCGCAAAGTAACGCCTAATTCTATAAAATACTAAAGCAATTAATCGGCTAATTATTTAGGTGACTGAGCTTTGCTTTGAAAGATATAAAAAGAAACAATTAAAGAAAAAAAAAGAAAAACAATGCGGCGGTTGAGACACGTGAGATTTGAACGGATTTTGAAAATTTTTAGTCCGTACGTTACCCATCGGCTATCGCAACATTACGTTTGCAATTCTACATTTTACCATTATTTTAATGCCCAAAAACACTGATAAAACTATTTTTTTTAAATAAAACCTAGCTAGATCGATTTTTTCCCCCAAAACCCCCTACACGCTGAATTTCACTAAAATCGTTGCAACCGAATTCGAAAAATATACAAGATTTACTCATTTTAATATTATACGTTAGCCTCGTCCCATATCAGGGAAACAGCGTCAAGACCTGGAGCTGCGGCGGAAATGGACGAATCCGGCAAACGGCGGAAGTATGCATCTCTCATCGAGAGTTATATATTTGTGCCGTTTGCAGTCGAGACCCTAGGGCCATGAAAAAATTATTCATTTTAACACCTCGGTTAATTGCCTCTTCAGGTGACAAGGCTGGCTCCTTTTTCGCACAAAGAATCAGCTTAGCGATTCAGCGCGGAAACGCTGCTTGTATAGTCCTAGCGTGTAAGTTATTTAAGATAGATATAACTTGTACATTTTTTCTGTAAATAAAAAAATATTTATTAAAGATATAGGAGTATTTATAACATTCCAACTTGATCCGTTTCACACTGTTCAATGTACCGCGACCAGAGTCCTATTATATTGGTTTTGTTCATGTTAAATTCCTAACCGTAGCTTGGGGTGTACGCGTCGGACTTGACATTGAGATTAGAGAGGTGACATGTTAAATTATTATATCGATACATATTTGACGTTTGTATTTCGATACATTGTACATCGATAGAAAAAAATTACTTGACTGCTTGACTGACTCGTTGGCCCAATGGGTAGTGACCATGCCTTCAGCGCCGCGGGTCGTGGGTTCGATTCCCGCCGAGAGCCAACATTCGCTATAAATCAAATTGTTAGTCTTCGAATCTGGGTGTATATTTGTATTCAAGTATTGTATGTTATTATGTATATTTAAGTATTTAATTATAGCATAATAATTATATTATTATTACTTTTACTTACTATTTATAGTTCTGGACGTTTATAATATTAGTACATAACTATAAAATGAAACAATAGTTATATATAGTTTAGTAGTAGTAGTAGTAACGGCCTGTTACTATCCCACTGCTGGGCATAGGCCTCCTCTCTCCGTTTTTGGAGAGAAGAATTGGAGCTAAGACCTACCACGCTGCTCCAATGCGGATTGGTAGGTTACACATATCTCCAGAATTCTCCAGAAATATGCAGGCTTCCTCACGATGTTTTCCTTCACTGAAAAGCGTGTGATAAATTGCATTTTTCAATTAGACACATAAGTTTTACTAGAAAACTCATTGCCCGGGTTTGAACCCTAGACTTCCTCGAAAGAGGCACGGTGTTACCGCTGGGCTACCACAGCTCATATATAGTTTACACAATAAAATTCTGCAATCCATACTAGACCAATCCACAGAAAGGTTTAAATTAAGTCTAAGAGATGTACTTATATGTCAAGCATATTACAAAATTGAAGATTATTTGGATGATAAAAATGCCAGGATTCAAAACTCCTTTCCGCTTCATACACTACGGTTTAATAATGTATATAAAACGTTTCAAAGATTGACCGTCCACTTTTTTGTTCGTTTGCAGTAAGAGCTAAATTCCAAACCAGTTCTAGCTAAGTTAATCATTTAGATCCTTGACGATTGAAAGTCCTTTTTTATTCTATTTTTTTTAAGGGGTTGTTAAATTATGAACATGTCATTAACATGACACTTTACAAAATGCTACCGTCTACGTTTTAGCCCTATATCAACTAATATTATTATATTATATTTTGTATATGTATTGTAGAAAACGTTGGCCCTCGATGGGCATCGAAACCGCGACCCGCGAAGCTGTAGGCAGGGTCACTATCCACTGCACCAACGGGCCAGTCCAATTTATTAGCCAATTTATATATATATATTTCATTTATTTATTGTAAAATTAGGAAATTATTAGTAAGGTAATTCTAATTCATAATATTTGATATTTGTGTACCAACTTTTTCTTAAATATTGTCTCACTTCGTAGGTTAGCTGGCAGAGATCTCTGTCTTAGGGATAAGTTGACCTTTGTACACTTTTTTTACCAATAATGTTTTTCCAAAATTGTTTGTGATACATAAATAAATAAATACATAAATAAATACTTTGTACAACATTCTTGCTTGTCGTGATGAAGGAAAAGCAAGAATGCTATTACAAATACCAACAATGCTTGTACTTGCAAAAGTGCTTAGATAATTTCGATTTGATTTGATAGCATAAGGTAACATATCGATACATCAATGAGACATCACTAAACCTCTTAGGGTAACCGCATTTTGTGGAAGTCGCTCTGCGTTCCCGAAATTAGATTTGCCCTGTGAGCTGTAAGACTGATTAAAACCATTTTCGGGAAGCACTTGCCCTGTCTTCCTCCACGGTCTACAACTTTCATATCTTACAACTAGAACTTGAGAAATGTTTGTCTTGGAATGTGAATTTTTTCAATCTTTAATAATCTTTAATAAATCTTTAATCTTGTTTTACGAAAAACGGTTTTGGGGGAGAAAAATCGATCTAGATAAGTTTTATTTTAAAAAAAAATCGTTTTAGCCCTGATTTCTAAGCGGTTCTAAGATAATCTAATAAAAGATCGGATAAGCGGCTCTAAAAATTTTTTTAATTTACTTTGAATACAATCACAATTTTTCGCTGTCAAACGTAAAGTAGTGATGGTTCATTTGGGGAACGGGCGGTCTAGAGAGGTGAAAATACCGAGGATCGAGCCCCACCTGCCCTATTATTTTTAAATTTTTTTAAATTTAACTAGTCACAGTCATACCACCAATCCTCCACTACACGTCGTCCTAAGCCGCGGTCCGGCCTCACAGGAGGCACCTTTAGGACGACGTTCCCCATAGCTAGGGATATTCTGCGCTCTACTATCCGCATTTCGCAACTTCGACGAAGGATCTGCGATCATGTAGGCATGTATAGGAACAGGAAAGTTTTCCTTCTATCTTTACTTGGTAACGTAAAGGTAGAAGTGGACAAAGACTATAAACACTAAAGACCATTTCACTGCAAAATATTGTGTACTTTATTTGCCGTGTACAATCGAGAACAAAATTTTATTTTTGAATGTAAACTATCGTGAGTAGTATTAAGAGTTAATGAATAGAAACTGGCTATACACACGTGTTATTCTATGGGGTTAGCCTGACTAGTTTCGAACCCATCCGGAGCACTTATTCATGAGCTCTTTACACGACGTTATTGCGGCAGGAAAAAATTATTTCACTAATAGTCTCTGGTAGCGATCGTTTAGCGCGATTTTGAATTCTAAAACAATATATTAATTTCGAAATTCAACTTTCTCCATACCTGGTATAAATAACTTTTTTTAGCACCTCTATAGTTATTATAAAACAAAGTCCGCAAAAGATGTCTGTCTGTGTATTACTGTATTGTCATTTTTGTGTACGATAGCGCAGTAAATGAATATTGTAGTTTATCAAATACATGATAATACTTTTATACTGATAATTAAAAGCAATTCATGCAAAATTATTCCTTTAACATTCAAAAATATTAATGCACAACGTTAATATTTAAGTTTTCACTTTTGCCGACACTCCCGAGTGCAACCCCGTTGATTTTTTTTACAGTATTTATCCTTATCCCTAACTTAGGTTAACCAATCTTCATTTATCAACTGGTTACAAAACTTGGACAATGTCCAAGTTTGTAAAATAATAATTTAAAAACCCGTCTTTTTTACGCATTATTTGTATTATTGTAATTTCAATTTGGACATAAAACTATTTGACATTTATATTTTATTATATTATATCTGACATACGTATTATTTTATTGTATTTGACATTTGTATTACCACATTATAATTGAATATTTAATTTTAGTATTATTACTAGCGGCCTACCCTGCTTCGCACGGGTATAAAATATATAGCCTATGTCACTCAGTGAAAAAAATAATTAAAATCAATCCAGTAGTTTTTATTTATTCATTACTGCCCGTGGCCCGCAAGCGTTAAATTTGGATAAAAACAATTCTCTCTCCCTATACCAAGAAGATTTCCTGCTATCTTTGGAATGTCTAAATTCATATACTACATATTTACATTTTACATTTTTCCCTATATATTTTATGTTTAAAATTAATTACAGAATGTCTTTATATACAACATTCATAGCTTTGTTATCATTAGACAATACAAACATGTTTTCTTTAGAGGTTACTCTTAAAAGAGCGACATTTAGTTGCGCGTCCGATCGCTGCTAAATTCGAAGTGCTATAGGGCGAAGCGCGGCCTCCTCGCGGGATTTTAAATCTGTGATATCTTCGAAAATGTTCATTTAAATTACATGCTGTAAACGGCCATATTGATCTATATTAAATCAACAATGTATTTAACGTACTTAATTGGATAAGAATTAATGCTATATTGTATAAAAATTGCTTCGAAAATAAGGCATTATTTTTCGTATAAAAGTTAATGACAAAAAATGCTATTGTGGGTTATCCATAAGAGATAGACATATACCATAGCGGACTTTTCTGTAGACTTTTTCAATGTGTACAAATACTTAGTACATCATTTTGACAAATCTCGTAGGGTTTAGCCTGCGTTTGCAATGTAAGCGAAAAAAAAGTAATTATTTACGACATCACATAAGAAACGTCAAAAATTACAGTATTTCTCTACTCCATATTGAATATTATTATACATTCCTCTTGAATCACTCTATCTATTAAAAAAACCGCATCAAAATCTGTTGCGTAGTTTTAAAGATTTAAGCAGTCATAGGGATATAGGGACAAACAAAGAATGTGACTTTGTTTTATACTATGTAGTGATAATCCCTATAGCATGATTCAATATTCACGCGCGATGGCTTATTATTAGCGTATTTCATATATAACTTTGGTGTTTCTATACCGATTTCAATGATTCTTTTTTTATACAATGGTTAATACTATTTACTTTTTTATTTAGGGATGACTGAGAGTGATATAAACGTAGGAGTAGACAAATATAACCAGAAAGCTTCGAACTGCTAAGCTATCGGGAGTTACACGTGTTATTGTGAGTCAACCATAAAAGATAGACATATGCTGTCGTGGGATATTTTTTATATAATTTTAAGGAGAACATTTCCGTCATACATGATTTCTGTGTAGCTTTAACCATCAAGGTTGCACACGCGACGAAAGCTTAAAAAATGGAGTAACTTCTCCCGTTTTCCCGACATTTCCCTTCACTGCTCTGCTCCTATTGATTGTAGCGTGATGAAAAGTATACTATAACCAGCCCAGGAGTATGAAAAATAATTGTACCGAGTTTCGTTAAAATCCGTCGAGTAGTTTTTGTTTGTATAACGGTTATACAGACAGACAGACAGACAGACAGACAGACAGACAGACAGACAGACAGACAGACAGACAGACAAAATTTTTACTGATTGCATTTTTGGCATCAGTATCGATCCCTAATCACCCCCTGGTAGTTATTTTGGAAATATATTCCAGTTACAGAATTGACCTCTCTACAGATTTATTATAAGTATAGATTATGATTTTGTTTTTTGTTTTATTTTGTTTTTATTATTAACGCTTATAATTTTTCAGAATAAATGCCATATGATTAAAAAAAACCTGGGTTAACCCAGACAGGGACAGGTAACATGCAACTCGAAAAAAAAGTTGCTAAACTTTTTCTCCTCGACTGTACTCGCGACAAACAAAGGCAATCCAGGATAACTTAATAACATAATTCCGTTTATATTGAACCTTATTCTGATAACAATAAAAGCTATTCTCCGACACTACTCATAACACCCGACTTCACCCGACTTCACACGTCTTTATGTTTGCTATGGCCTTTTATTGTTCAAATAAAAATCTGTTTCCCGGCTGCTTGTATTTTCGTTTATTTCGATCTATAATAGTTCAGTGATTTAGTTCAGACTTAAGAAGTAAAATACCTGGGATTGTCTCAGATATCACCAACCTTTTCATCTTTTTCATTTTTTTATTGCATTTTTCAATAAAATGACTGAGCAAAGCGCGGTCACCCATGTACCATACAATAAATAGACTTAGATTTGAAAGTAAGTAAAAAAAAGTAGCGGCCTGTTACTATCCCACTGCTGGGAATAGGCCTTTTCTCTCTGTTTTTGGAGAGGTTTGGAGCTAAGACCTACCACGCTGCCCCAATGCGGATTGGTAGGTTACACGTATCTCCAGAATTCTCTAGAGATATGCAGGTTTCCTCACGATCTTTTCCTTCACCAAAAAGCGTGTGCAATTATCAATTAGACACATACGTTTTAACAGAAAAACTCATTGGTGTCTACCCGGGTTCGAACCCGTGACCTCCTCGAAAGAGTCGCACGGTGTAACCGCTGGGCTACCACAGCTGAAACTGAGTAAATTTATTTATTTATTTATTTCTTTTTATACATATATTTAGAAGAGAGAAAGAAAAAGTAAAAAAGCACATGTATAAAGGCGGACTTATCCCTAAAAGGGATCTCTTCCAGTCAACCTTTGAGTAACAGAAGGAAAAGGATAAGAATTGAAGAAGAAAGAGAATACGGGTAATATAGAGAAAAAGAAAAAGTTTATAAAATTTAACTATTTAATTTATAAATTAATTTTGGTAAAATAAATAGATGAAAAGATGCTACTAATATATAATTACATAAGATAAATAACTTTGGCATAATCAATCTTCTAAAATATAGTTAAAAAAATGTATTTCCGACCAAAATAAATATAATTTAATAGAGATCTGGCTTTGTTAGTAATGAATGTGACCTGACGTGGCCTGTTTGTTTAAAAACAGCAATAAACATTTACATTGTTGTTTTCTCTCCCTCGCACCAGACTATTTAGTTTATGTGTCAAGGTTATATTTCGTTTCGTGTATCGTTATAGAGTACGGTCGTTGATCTCCATAAATCGTGTTTATATTTAAAAAAACGTAAAGTTATAGTCTGCGGTTAAAGTATTTCATAGAATTAACTGATTTTTCTTATGTAGGCTGCTAAGTGTGACTGCGTGTGTGTATCTAGGATTAAAATTAATATCCTATTATAGGGATCTCTCGTATATTAATATACTTTGTAAGTAAATACGAGTAATTTTCTAAACCAATAGTAGAGTTAGAGAGTCAAAGGCACGTATTTGTCTTTGTATTTTACGACCGGTCATCTGAAGTCAACTTACCTTAGTCGTATTTTACGACACTTCGGTAAGAAAGAGGGTGGTCTATTCTACTCAGCCGGATACCACAATACAATATAATACAATACAAATAACACATGAATTTGTGAAAAATGTATATTTGGAATTATTTTTTTATATTCCAAGTTGAGTTTATTCTCACTAATTTTCCTGCACAGTGTAGGTAGGTGCTCATAATGAATAACTAGATTCGTTTAACGGCCATGACTGACGCGTACTGCGTGGGAACATCGGCGGGAGAGGAGTGGACATTGTGAGTGTGTAATTTAAGTCATAGCCGCCCAAAATAATATAAAAAGAAGAATTGAGTAAATATTATGACTTTTTTCGTATTTACTGTATGCTGTTAGCCCTAACGGCTTTTACAGCGTCACCGGGCAGGACAGAAGCATCGTCTAGATTGCGAAATGTGGAGAGTAGAGCGCAGAAGCTCTACTATCGTCGGGGAACGTCGTCCTAAGGGTGCCCCCTGTAAGGCCGGACCACGGCTTAGGGCGACGTGTAGTGGAGGACTGGTGGTATGACTGTGACTAGTCGTCATGCTGTTGTATGAAGTTCTACTCTCTCTACTAACGTCGGGGAACGTTGTCCTAAGGGTGCCTCCTGTGAGGCCGGACCACGGCTTAAAGCGACGTGTAGTGGAGGGCTGATGGTATGATTGTGACTAGTCATCACGCTGTTGTATGAAGCTCTACTAGCTATAGGGAACGTCGCCCTAAGGGTGCCTCCTGTGAGGCCTGACCACGGCTTAGGGCGACGTGTAGTGGAGGGCTGATGGTATGACTGTGACTGGTCATCACGCTGTTGTATAAAGCTCTACTAGCTATGGGGAACGTCGTCCTAACGGTGCCTCCTGTGAGGCCGGAGCGCGGCTTAGGACGATGTGTAGTGGAGGGCTGATGGTATGACTTTGATTAGTCATTGCGACGTCGGAAGGTTTGCAAAAAGCCACGACCAACCGACGTGTATTAGGACTTAGCTCATGAGATAACCGCTATGTGGATTATTGATTCAACAATAACCGTTCCTATTATTGTATTGGTTAATGGTCTTATTGCGAAGAGCCTCGATTAATATGTCAAGAGGCTCTCGCTTAGTTCTTGTTTTAAGCCTAGGATATACTAGGCAGTGTATCCTACTTTTTTAGGCCGCTGGTTTCCCTGTGAGCTATTACAACTTTGCAATGGACAGCAAAAATTGTCTAGTCCATTTAATGTCAATTGAGGCAATTCTTTAAAGCCTAAATTATTAATAACAAAAGTAATAATAAAATTATTTTGCTATAATCCGCGATGAAGTATTTCATCGCGGATTATATACTCTTCTCGGTAGCAACAGCCTTCCGAACCAGCAGTAGAGTTGAGTCAAAAGCAGTTGTTTACAAGTTTATTTGAATAAAGTATGTTTTGAATTAAAATGAATGACGACTCCACTGCGTTCCTGTGCTCGTTCTCATTACTCTTTAGTAATAAACGGAGCGCTGCGATGGTACATAATTTGTGTCCTTTGATATTCCCACTGAAATTGGCACATTTAGCTCCACCTTCCTTTTTATTACGCCGCCTCTCACACCGTCATTAACGATGTCACAGCGAATGATTTTATTTCATACAAAGAATTTTTGCTTTACGTCTAAATGTGACTAAGGCAAGTTGATCCACCGTGTGGTATCTGGCTGAGTAAAATAGACCACCGTTTCGTACCAAGGTATCGTAATACGCGACTAAGATTATTTGACCCGTCGTAAATCCCCGGTCAAATATTTGACCAGTCATAAATATTTTTACATTAAAAATTTCTATTCGGGAATAATTGTGACTGATTTCTAATCGAGCAAATCCACTGACATATGTAGTGTTTTGTACAATTAAAACTCAACGAAGTCTGCCAGAGTTGAACCTGTGACCCTGTGAAAATAGTCACGTTATTTTGTCGTTCATTTATTCAGCTTCGTACAAATTGTTTTACCATAAACCAAAAAGATTTACCACCATAAGGAATAACCGTAATATATTTGCTATGTAATTACCCCATTGATTGAATTCTCCCATTGACATAACAAATAAATAACATATGGGAATCATATTTTGTTATTGTTACAATATATTAGAGATAAGGCATGTAGACCTTTAATAAGCGAATAGAGAGAAACTTTTATGCCGTGTGGTATACGGTTGAGTAGAATAGACTACCCTCTTTTCTTCTCGAGGTGTCGTAAAAGGCGACTAAGGTAAGTTTTTGGTCTTCGAGTCTGGGTGTATTTATTTATCTTTAATATTTGAATGAGTTAGTTTTGTATGTATATATAAATAAATAAATAATAAATATATGGGACACTTACACACACGGTGGTCTGTCCCTAAAGTAAGTAACTTAATACTTGTGCTATGGTAGACAGACAACTGGTGAATATATACTTATATAATTTTAAATAGATACTTAAATACAAATATACACCCAGGCTCAAAGAATCAACAAATTCTTTTTTATAAAAAATGTTGGCCCTCGGCGGGAATCGAACGCGCGACCCGCGGCGCTGAAGGCAGGATCACTGCACCAACGGGAATTATTAATTTAAAGTTCTTTTATGCTTAAAGGGAAGCTTTCATTGAAAATTATGATTTTTTAAATATTGATATTTAATAATGTACTTCGTTTACGGTGAAACTTTAGACGAAGAGTCGGTAAACAATGAGGGCCAACAAAACTGGTCAAATGACCGCCCACCCTCTATCTACCTTTATACTAGACCTCTAGTAGCGATAGCAAAAAACGATAAAACAAAATTTAAAAATATTATATCAGTATACGATCCTTCTGCTGTGCAAAGTCTTTTGTACCCTTGTTTTTGGATTTAGTTATTTTGGAATGTTAGACCCACCACGCTACTCAAATCAGGATTAGCGTTATTCGTAATAACTTCCCTTCATATATGCAAATGTCCTCACGATGTTTTTTACCACAGAAAAGCGCGTGATGAATTGTAAATTGATATATATAATTCATATATTATCAATTTAAGCTAGCCGTGTGGTATACAATTAAATTATGTTGCAACATGTTTATAACATGTTGTGCTGACCCCACTTAGAGTGGTTATCCCACTCTAAGTGGGGTGGGGCAGGAGGATATTATCAATTTAAGCACATATCGCAGGTTTACTATTAAAGTGACCGATATCAACATTAGATTTAATTTTTCTCGTAAATTTTTTTAAAATATAAAAATGCAAATAAATGCAAAAAGGGCTGGTGAAATGCAAAATATCTGGGATTAAGTCCCAGATATTTTGACTTCTCTAGTCAACCCGTTAGTTCCCCGCTGAGCTATTTGTAATGAAACTTTAGAAATGACAGCAAAAATAGTCGTTTCTATTCAATGTCAATTTTAACAATTTTTGAATGCCTGAAAACAAGGATAAACTGATATTTTTTTTAAATAAAACCTGAGCTAAATCGATTTTTTTCTCTCTCAAAACCCCATAAATGCTAAATTTCATGAAAATCTTTAGAGCCGTTTTCGAAATTCGGAAAATATGGATATTTATACAAGATTAACTCATTTAAATATTAATGATATTATTATTTTTTTTGTTTGTTTTTTTGTTGACGCTACAGTCCGAACGGCGTCGATACGTCACGCAAACATTAGTTCATTAGCCGCCGCACTCATTGCACGCCTTTGTGACTAAGAATTAGTTTACTTTGCTTTGTTTTCAGGCGATGCTCGTCTATGTGCTGCCTACACTGGACACGTCAAACGGACTACCAAAACCCTATCTATTACAGTTAATACGCTTTTAGACTTGTGGCTTTTAGATGAAGTAATTAATCTTTGACCCACAATCGCAAAGCAAAAAATTTTGGTCGTGGAATCTCTGATGATGCTTCGGTTGCGGGGCGAGACGATTGTTGAGTTTGTGATAGTGAACGTATGTAGTGCTTATGTATTGTGATGGAGGTGGTGGAGGTATGTGCATGTGATTTTACGAATCCTGCATGTATCAGGTATGAAAACGGGTTGTCCACTCTACATTTAGCATTATATATATTTTCTATTTTACTTCATCGCGGATTATAGCAAAATAATTTTATTATTACTTTTGGATTATGGATCTCCGCAAAGTAACGCTTAATTCTATAAATTATATAATTCTAAATAGTTTGTTTGTTTGAACGCGCTAATCTCAGGAACTACTAGACCGATTTGAAAATTTTTTTGAGTATAAGATAGTCCATTTATCGAAGAAGGTTATAAGCTATAGGATATATAACATTACGCTAAAATGAATAAGAGAGGAGCAGCAATAAAAAATATTACGAAAACGGCAAAATATAAAGCTTTTCTTGTGTACGCTAAGTTAACGGTGAAAGTTATTCAAAAATCATGTATTACAAAATTGTTCCCCTCTATAAGTTCTAAATAAAAGTCTGCGACAGCATATATCTAGCTTTTAAGGTTAAACCACTTTAACCATTTTTCATCATCATCAGGAAGATCTATATATCCCTTATCCCACTCTAAGTGGGTCGGCACAACATGTTATAAACATGTTGTCACATGATTCGGCTACGTATTTTACGACCGGCCGCCTGCCTGACATCGACTTACCTTAGTCGTATTTTACGACACCTCGGTATGAAATAGGGTGATCTATTCTACTAAACCGGGTACCACACGGTGGGTCAACTTACCTTAATCGCCTTTTACGACTCCTCCGTAAGAAATGAGGGTGGCACTATTCTATTCAGCCGGATACCACACGGCGTACTTTAAACATTTTTATGGTTATCAAATACTATAATACTATATTACGGTTTTAATCTCTCCACGAGGGCGAAGCCGCTGGCGATTACTAGTTCGTTATAACTTTAGACATCATCCAATAAAGCGTTTCAGTTATGTTTATACTGCGCATTGTTTTATAATTCAGTGCAGTACAAAACTATTGGCCGTGAGTAGCTCATTAATATAAAATTATTTATTTTGTATTCATTGTTTGCGAAACTATTTTCGTGATGCGTTGGAAACGAGCAAGTAACTCGATCAAGTTGTGCCTGTAAAAGTTACATAATCTAACAGCTATGAATTACTTTTAAATTCGTGCATTGTGTTTTTAAAAAATAAGAATAAGAAATATAAATTTATAAGCAAACTAATGACAATATAATTTTGCTATAATCCACGATAAAATATAAATAAAATTATACGATAAATACGATATAAAATTAAAGCAAAATAATATTCTCATTAGTTTTGTATTATGGTCCTCCGCAAAGTAACGCCTAATTCTGTAAATTATTAAAATTTATAAGATAAGAACGAAAGATTCGCCCGAACGTTGATTCACTTGTACAATTGCGTAGCAATGTGTGCGTTTTTTGTATATTTTGTATATCTTGATTCGAAACACAAGCTAATTCTTATTGAAAGTCAAGCACCAATAAATAATATATCAAAACCTAAGTATGTAAATGATATTTACAAATCGTCATGCGTATATGATGGTTTAATCACAAAGAATCTTGGGATATGTATAGCCTGTTAATCTGCATTTAAGCAACATAGTGAGTGCAAGTTTCAATCCACTTTCCGAACCAAAGACAAGGGAGAATTTGCCCAATAGAAGTATAGTAACATACTCTTATATTAGCTTTAACAGAACCTTATATAAGCTTCAACACGTGTCGACGCTTTAACTGTCACAGTGTGTTTAACGCCTTAACCAAGCAAGTACAAAGTCTTCATAAACGCAGCACAGGCTTGACAACTGGTGTGTGTTGACCGATTTTAAATGTTTACTTTTAATAACTCTCTGATTCCATATTGATTGCAATATAACTGTGTATTTGATCGGTTCAAACGGAATATTGAATTTTTTATGACATATGTTTATATGACAGATTTTCTATACGAGATCTGTTGACAGAGAACCAATAATCTACAACAATAGATAAATTTCAAATTCAAAATACTCTTTATTGAAGTAAACTTGTATGAAAGAGCTTTTGAATCGTTAACTCTACTGCTGGTTTGGAAAGTTATTTCTATCGAAAAGAACCAGCAAGAAACTCGGCGGCTAGTAAGGCTGTGATGGCCTAGCGGTGCGACCGTGTGACGACTAGAGACGATCATGGGTTCAAACCCGGGAAGACACCAATGAGTTTTTCTATTAAAACTTATGTGTCTTATTGATAATTGCAATTTATCACACGCTTTTTGGTGAAGGAAAACATCGTGAGGAAACCTGCATATCTCTAGAGAATCCTAGGGATATGTGTAACCTACCAATCCGCATTGGAGCAGCGTGGTAGGTCTTAGTTCCAACCCTTCTCTCCAAAAATGGAGAGAGGAGGCCTATGCCCAGCAGTGGGATAGTAACAGGCCGTTACTCGGCGGTTGCAGGAATATAATTATTAGAACTAGTTACATTATTATATCGAAGGTCGAAGAGTAGCTAAGGTAAGTTGACTAGCCGTGTGGTATGCGGCCGAGTAGTATAGACAACCCTCTTTCTTACCGAGGCGACAAAAGGCGACTAAGGTAAGTTGACGTCAGATAGGCGGCCGATCGAAAATACGTCCATCACACGTCTATCGTGTTTATGAAAAAGATTATCCTAATATTATAAATGCAAATGTTTGTGACTATGGATGTTTGTTACTTCTTTACAGTGAATCCGCTGAACTAATATCGATGAAATTTGGCACAATTATTCGTTATACACCGGGGTAAAATATAGGCTATAGAATACCTGTTAATTCTAGAAATAGGATGACCTAAAAGCGCCATCTATTATCAATCTATCACGCGACAACAGTCCATGTTAACGAAGTTGCGCTAGTCATAATATAAGTAAGTAACGGCCTGTTACTATCCCACTGCTGGGCATAGGCCTCCTCTCTCCATTTTTGGAGAGAAGAGTTGGAGCTAAGACCTACCACGCTGCTCCAATGCGGATTGGTAGGTTACACATATCCCCAGAATCTCTAGAGATATGCAGGTTTCCTCACGATGTTTTCCTTCACCGAAAAGCGTGTGATAAATTGCAATTATCAATTAGGCACATATGTTATAGAAAAACTCATTGGTGTCTGCCCGGGTTTGAACCCATGATCGTCTCTAGAGATTCACACGGTCGCACCGCAAAATCGTCAAAACCTACCTTTTTCATTTCCCCACCAATTTATTCCAGCTACAGAAACGAGAGTATCCTTTTATCCCCCAAAAGACATTGATAAGCAAGCTTGATTAAACACGCGTCGGCTTTAGACACTGTCCCTTATTTATAACGAAAGGGCGCTTGAATTAGACAAGAAATAAATAGGTGTAATTTGGACATCCGTCGACTCTGCAATGTCTACCTGCGAATAGTGATGTGCTTACGAATAAATCATCGATATCGAATAGAATAAAATACTGATATATATTATTTTATTTCACTTATTGTCCTTTTCCTTCTGTTACTCAAAGCTTGTCTGGAGGAGATCCCTTTTAGGGATAAGGCCGCTTTTGTATTAACTTCACTACTGTAGTGACACTGAATGCTGACACTAAACTGCCTAGAATAAGCCAAACAGGCTTATTTATAACTTCAGTTACTTTACAAAGATAATAATAAAATTATTTTGATATAATCCGCGATGAATAAAATAAATACATAAATGAAGTAAAATTTCTATTTTACTTCATTTATTTATTTATTTATTTTATTTATATATTTTCTAAATATATATGTTTAATTAGTGAACCTACAGTGCTTGTGTATTGTGGTGACGGTAGTGGAGTTTTGTGCATGTGTTTTTACGAATCCTGCATGTATCAGGTATGAAAACAGATTGTCCACTCTACATTTAGCATTATGTATAATTTCTATTTTATTTCATCACAGATTATAGCAAATTATTTTATTATTACTTTTGTATTATGGATCTCAGCAAAGTAACGCCTAATTTTATCAATTATTCAGTTACTTTGTTGTGTACACCGCTCTTTATATCTAATGAAATAACTAACTCTCTATATCTGTATATTAAGAAGGACTTATGGCTATTTGGCGTTCTATGGTGTTAGCATAACTGTAATCGATAGAAATCACAATTTGATTTGTTGGCGACTGAAAGAGCGTATACAGAAACTTTTCCTGTGAAAGAAGAAGAATTTCATGGCTTGCCAAAAAAATCGTCTCTATGGAGAGAAGGTTTGGATCCACTACGCTGTCCAAAGCGGATAGGCAAGTAAAAAACCTTCCCGAAGTTCCGTAACCATGGAGATTTTGAGATAGTTAACAACATCTTGACATCATAACATCATGACATCATCACATCACATCATGAAAGCACCAGTTGCGTTGAGATGCTACTGATGACGATAATTTGGACGTGATTCGAACAGTTTCTCTGTTTAACATAAAGATAGATAGATAAGTGTTTAACCTTAAAGAGTCTGATATGACTTGCCATACTATACCGGAGGATTACAGTACCCAAAAAGGGTTTTCGCATATTACATCCGTCTAAAAATCACCACATTGTTCCATCACGATGTTTTCGTTAAGTCACTAAGTATATATTTTTACGAAACCCATATGTATGTCGAAGATTTTAATTAGGTGAAGTAATTTATAGAATTAGGCGTTACTTTGCGGAGATCCATAATACAAAAGTAATAATAAAATTATTTTGCTATAATCCGCGTTTCATCGCGGATTATAGCAAAATAATTTTATTATTATGTTTTAATTAGGTGAAGATTAATATAAATTTAAATGTATCGATAAAATAAATACATCACTAGCTGAACAAAAAGAGGGTATTCGTATGGGAGAATGTTTTTTCTTCGACGTCCCATATTTTCCGACTTTACAACATCATTGCTTTTACGATTCCAAAATAAGGGTAAATCAAGCCAGAAAACAGAGATTACAACATAAATTTACTTAAAGTATAATTATCACCTATTTTAAACATGTTGTAACATGCTTCGGCTTGGTATTTTACGACCGGCTGTCGGTAAGGTAGTTGACGTCAACGTACCTTAGTCGCATTTTACGACACCTCGGTAAGAAATGAGGGTGGGATATTCTTCTCAGCCGGATACCACACGGTGGGTCAACTTACCTTAGTCGCCTTTTACGACACCTCGGTAAGAAATGAGGGTGTTACTATTCTACTTAGCCGGATACCACACGGCTACCCTTAAGTGCTGTACTAAGTCAATATTTTTGCATTAAATCATCCATAACTAAGCCATGGTCTTCATAAAGGAAAGAAGGAAATGATAAGGCCATTTCTATTCCTACGCGATCGTGTGGACTTTATGAGTTCTGTACAAGTAATATATACTGACAGAGGCGTAAAAGTGTAATAAAAATGTTTTCGCCGTTAATAAAGATTGCTTAGCGTGGCAATTCGACTGAATTGATAGGTGTACCTGAGGCTTGGTTACGGGATGCGGTAACTATGTATTCAAATTCAAATTCAAAATATTCTTTATTCAAATAAACTTGTAAACAAGTGCTTTTGAATCGTCAACTCTACTGCTGGTTCGGAAAGCTGTTCCTACCGAGAAGAGCCAGCAAGAAACTCGGCGGTTGCTCTTTTAAAAATATAATTCTTAATATTATTTACATTAAGTCGTTACTGTCTTGTACAGGTTCAAAGAGAGCTATATCACACATTCTTATCTTCTAAATAATCTTCAAGAGTATAGTAGGCTTTCTGTATCAGCCTCTATTAAATAACTAGTGCAAAAGCAAAAGCAACGGCCCGTTACCATCCCATTGTTGGGTGCACACACAAACGCTAACTTGACAATTTACGGCAAAAATAGTGTTTTATATTCAATGTCAATTTAAGTAATTTTTGAATGCCTGAAAACAGGGATATAACGTCATTTTTAAATATAAAAACCTGGCTAGATCGATTTTTCTCCCCTAAAACCCTACACGCAGCACTGGTTTTCAGCCGCGGCCCTTTAACTGTAATTACGGTAAACATTTCTTAATTAGCTACTATGAAAAAAACATGATAAAAATTATACAAAAAAAGCGTACGGACAATTAATTTAACTAGACGTACAAATATAAATAAATAAATAAATATTATAAGTTTTATTCTATATTTTTATTATTCAACACTTGTTGTTCATTTGTTATATCATTACATATATAGTTTTTAATTTTCATGTTATTATGTTCTTTGAAAACAAATGAAGGTCTTTTTCTCTTTGAGAATCTTTGAGATCAAATGCTTATTTATAAGATAGAAATGTCAACTTTTCTCAAAATTTCTCATAAAAAATTTGATGTTGTACTAAAAGCTGTTTCAAGTTTGTTTTAAAACAAAAACTGCATAAATCTCGAATAGGTTGTAGAATATTATTCACCATATTCTTAATGTTTGAGCAAGTTAACCCATAAGACTTATAGAAAAGGTCACAAAGGCCCTAAGCGACGATACGAACAACTGTCAACTATGATCCAGAAATAAGCTTTCTTGTTGGCACAAATCGTGAGATTAAATATCTTCATAACTAACTCTTGTTTTCTCTTTATTTACTAATCTTTAGGCGGAAGTTGTCGTGAGTTACTCATTCATTATTCAAAAGTGTTAACAGTAATTTCTTCCACAATCCAAACTACGACGAATCGACTAGACCAATATACAGAAAACTGTAAATTAAGTGTAAGAAATATGCTTATATGTAAAGCATATTACACAATTTAAAGATTAGTACTGGTTGTCCGAGTTGTCGGTAATTTTTTGCAAAATAAAAATAAACAAACTTTAAAAAAAGAGAAAAAAAGTTGGGGATCGACCATAGGTATTTGTATTTCTCGAGGCTGCCCGTTATTCGAATAAGCTACGTCGACATGACAGCTAATGGCAAAAATTCAATTCAATGTAAATGTTAGTATTTTAAATGCCCAAAAACAGGGATAAAACGATTTTTTTTTAATAAAACCTAGCTAGATCGATTTTTCTCCCCCAAAACCTCCTACATGCTGAATTTCAGGAAAATCGTTGGAGCCATTTCCGAGATTCGGAAAATATTTATACTTACAAGATTAACTCATTTAAATATTAAATATATAAAAGATTTGGATGATAAAAATGTCTGGATTTAAAAATCCTTTGAGCTTTATACACTACGGTCTAATAATGTAAATTTAAAATGTTTAAAAGATTGACCGAAAATCTTTTGGTGATTCTTCTTTGTTAGAGCATTCCGTACCAGCTGTAGCTTCATTGATCCTTAACAATTCAAAAGTGCTTGAAAGAACTAATTTGAATAAAGATTATTATGTTTTGATTTGAAAATGAATTCACGTGTCTTATCTCAAGGAAGTACAACAACGCTGCCTTCAATTCCACGGGTCGTGGCTTGCAATATAATAAGGAAAAAGGCAAGTTTACAAACTGGATATATGCTGTCAAGCTACAGCTTTAACAGCGTCACCGGAAGGGAGTGCAGAAGCATCGTCAAGGTTGCTAAAAGTGGAGAGTAGAGTGCAGAAGTTCTGTAGCAGACATGTTTAAAGTAATACCCGCATAAACCTGGGCTATTTAATATGAAAATTTACAGAATTAGGTTTGAAAAGAACACGACTTTGCAAGACTGTAAAAAATAGGCAATCCAATATGAAGCGTGCAACGTATATCACAGTACAAGACAGACGTGAATGAGAAATGACGGGGTATTTACAGCTTGCGATGCGACACGATGGCTACAACGACTTTATTAGCTCGAAATAAGTTCCTTGCGATACGACACAATGTCTACAACTAGTATTGCCAACCAAGTTTTAAAAGAAGATTTGTTGTTTTCACATTGATGTTTTTTTCTACCTGTTTCTATAAATCATTCAAAAAATATTTTTGATTTTTAAAAGCCTCTCATCTTTAGAATGACAGTGGAAAATAATGTTACTAAAATCAGTATATTTTGATTAATATAATAATATGTTATGACTAGTAAATAATAAAATTAGATATTATATGAGTACAGTAAAAATATCACTGTATAACTTTAACTGTATCGAATGAGAATGCAATCGCCTTTACATATGCAAATTTTTAATTAAAAGTAGATTTTTGAGTCTGTTAAATAACATTTAAACTACATTGAGTAGCAGAATTTATTCTAATGCGCGAAAATTTGACTTTATCGGCATATTTTTGGCTTTTTAAAATACACGCCATTGTCATACATAGCGAACATAGATACATCGTGTCGAGATTACAGCGAACGCGTTGCGATTCACGCGCTAATTGAGACGATATTAAGCGTTTGCCCACGACAAGTCGCAACATGTAAAGGCGTACTGACATTATGGAGATTAAAATTGTTTTTTTCGCTGACAAGATGCTGTCGGTTGCTATTTCTATAACGGCACAAGCAATCCGTTTGTTTTCGCCCCTTGGATTAAAGATGAGCAGCGAAATCGATCTTTACTTTATTACATTTCATTTGATATGTTGGTTTTTTTATGCCAGTGGATACTGGGGTTTGTGTGTGTTAGATAGAGTATGGATTTGTACGATATTGGAATTACATTCGGTTTGGAAACAAGGTTACCTTATTGACACGTGTTTTATCCCTTGGATTATGTCTGGAATATAGATTTTATGAGTAGGTATGGCCGGCTGAGTAGAAAAGACCGCCCTCATTTCTTAGCGAGGTGTAAATGGCAACTAAGGTAAGTCGACCGGCCGTGTGGTAGGATACTGGTGCCTGTGTGTGTTAGATAGGATATGGATTTGTACGATATTGGAATTATATTCGGTTTGGAAACAAGGTTACCTTATTGACACGTGTTTCATGCATTGGATTATGTCTGGATATATTCCAGGATTTTTTGAGTAGGTATTACGGCTATGGCCGTATGGTATCCGGCTGAGTAGAATAGATCCCATTTCTTACCGAGGTGTCGTAAAAGGCGACTAAGGTAAGTCGACCTGCCGTGTGATATCTGGTTGAGTAGAATATACCACCCTCATTTGTTATTGAAGTATCGTAAAAGGTGAGTAAGGTAAGTCGACCCGCCGTGTGGTATCCGGTTGCGTAGAATAAACCATCCACATTTCTTACCAAGGTGTCGTAAAAGGCGACTAAAGTAAGTCGACCTGCCGTATGCTATCTGGTTCAGTAAAATAGACCACCTCCGTAAGAAATAAAGGTAATTTCTTACAGAGGTGTCGTTAAATATGACTAAGGCAACATCTACAGGCGGCCGGTCGTAAAATACGAAGCCAAATCATGTGACAACATGTTTATAAAATGTTGTCACATCGGGGTAACATATAGGCAATAGAAATCCTGTTAATTCTACAGGAATAGGATAACATTGAAAAACGCCATCTTTTATCAACCTATAACGCGACGACAGTCCACGCGAACGAAGTCACGGATAAAAGCTAGTAATATTATATATGCGAAAGTTTGTGAGTATGGATGTATGTTTGTTACTCTTTCACGTTGAAACCGCTGAACCAATATTGATGAAATTTGCCACAATTATTCTATATATACTGGAATAACATATAGTCTATAGAAATCCTGTTAATTCTAAAGGACTAAGGAATAGGATGACATCGAAAAACGCCATCTATTATCAACCAACAGTCCACGCGAACGAAGTTGCGAGTAAAAGCTAGTTGTGATATATTTTGTTTAGTTTCCTCGACACTGACATATACGTTAGGGGTTTAACTTACAAGTTAATGTAGACAAATAGAAAACTACGCTCAGACAAATGTGGTTTAAATTTTAAAAGTTAAGACAGAGGACGCGGTAAAAAATACCAACAGAAATGAAAGTCTGTAATTGAATTTACAATGGATTTCTTAGCTATAGTGTCTTAAATATTTAAATGAGTTAATCTTGTATGTATATATATATTTTCGGAATCTCGAAAACGGCTCCAACCTGAAATTCAGCATGCAGGAGGTTTTGGTTGAGAAAAATCGATCTAGCTAGATTTTATTTTAGAAAAAATCGTTTCATCCCTGTTTTTGGGCATTAAAAAATACTAAAATTTACTTTTCATTTATTGAATATATAAAACCCTATTTTTGCCGTTAAATGTCAAGTCAGCGTAGCTTATTCGGGGAACGGGTGATCTCTAGAAACGAAAATACCTCAGATCGAGCCCTACCTACCTAATAATTTTTTCTTTCTTTTTTGAACTTTTTTTTTATTATTTTGTAATAAATTATCGGTCAACTAATTTTGACTGGCCCGTTGGCGCAGTGGGTAGTGACCCTGTCTTCAGCTCTGCGGGTCGCGGGTTCGATTCCCGCCGAGGGCCAACATTTTCTATAAATGAATTTGTTGGTCTTTGAGCCTGGGTGTATATTTGTATTTAAGTATGTATTTAAACAATATATAAGTATATATTCACCAGTCGTCTGTCACCCATAACACAAGTATTAAGTTACTTACTTTGGGGACGGACGACCGTGTGTGTAAGTGTCCCATATATTTATTTATTTATAATTCAGTATTTTATGTTTTAATCTACTGAAATATGTACTAGATTTAAACTACTTAAGTTTTAAAGTTTAATAGCTTAGTATTTAACATTGTAAATTAAATTGTAGGCAAAAATAATAATGTAATATTTTGTTATAATTTGGGTTGAAATGATGTTTCGGTTCGGGCGAAACGATTGTTGAGTTTGTGATAGTGAACGTGTGTATTACTTGTATATTGTTGTAGCAGTGGTGGAGCCTTGTGCATGTGATTTTACGAATCCTGCATGTATCAGGTATGAAAACGGATTCTCCACTCTACATTTAGCATTATATATATTTTCTATTTTACTTCATCGCGGATTATAGCAAAATAATTACATTATTACTTTTGTATTATGGATCTCCGGAAAGTAACGCCTAAATCTATTATTTTAGTTATAGGCTTTGCTTTATTATTTCCTATGTGCTGAAAAAAGCTTACGGTTGATTGAATACACTCATAAAGCAGAAAGCTTTAAGCTCTAAGCAAAGATTAACTTCTTAAATCCACTTTTTACTTATTACCCGTGCAACCCTAAACAATATACCTAAGGGGGGGGGGGGAGAGTTTCCCCCACAGATATTTCTCCAGTGGCCACCAATAAAAAAGCGTTGTTTCACGGAAAACTTGGCTTAAGGAAGTTAATAACTTGAGAAGTGAATTTATCTATACTAATATATAAAGCTGAAGAGTTTGTTTGTTTGTTTGAATGCGCTAATCTCAGGAACTACTGGACCGATTTAAAAAATTCTTTCAGTGTAAGATAGTCCATTTATTGAGCAAGGCTATAGGCTATATAACATCCCGCTAAGATGAATAGCAGAGGAGCAACAATAGAAAATAGTACGAAAACAGCTTTAAAGCTTTCCTTGCGTGCGCTGAGTAAACGGTAATAGTTATTCAAAAATCATGTATTACAAAATTGTTGCCCTCTAAAAGTTCTAAATAACCGCGACAGTATATGTCTAGCTTTTAAGGTTAACCCACTTTAACCATTTTTATGGTTATCCAAATACTATTACGGTTTTAATCTTTTCACGCGGTTGGAGCCGTTGGCGATTGCTAGTGGTAAATAAAGCTTGTTGTTTGACGCTGGTTCAGTGGCTAGGCCTGTTAATTGAGGGATTTGATTTCTGATGCAATTTCAATTTTACAGATGATTGTTTCTAGTCTGATGCGATAGTTTAATTTGCGTTTACATTAATATGTGAATAGTTTATGTGAATATTTTAGGTTAACTCACGTTTATTTGTGGTACTCGTTCACACCAACTTAAGACAGACTTTCTCACCTCACTTTAAACGCAAAATCACAGAACGTGTTTCTGCACCGTAGGTAAAATTATAGAAATTATAAAAGTAATGTAAAAAAAAATATTATTATTATTTTAAAGACAAATTTTATATAATATTAGGAGATAAAATTATTGTTAATTACTATTTTAAATTATTTTATGACTTCGTGTTGACATTGAGATTGATATTATATTATATATATTATTAACATTATTATTTTACGGTAGCTTTAATTATTTTTACGACTGAGATAACCTGTAAGTAATAGAACATTACCAATGAGATCGGAATAATTTAATTAAAGCAAATAAAATGTGTCTATTTTGGATTGAAAATAAAATCTCTTATTATGTAAAGCAGCAAAGACACGATACAACACGAGTGCTATACAAAAATAAGTTGAGATATTCAAGCGCGCGTCGTGTTATGCTAATAACTCGTTCACTGTTCATATGGTAATGAGCCAAGAAATAATTATAAGCTGTTGTAGGAAGTTCTTAGTTGGAGTTTTGGATTTAGTTATGCGACGTTATATTGCGAACGTGTGATAATGTAGAGAAATACTTATCAATTAACGCTTCTATAAATATAAAAGCTAAAAAAATTGTCGTGAGTCTATCTCCGGATGATCCTTCGGTTGCGAGGCGAAACGATTGTTGAGTTTGTGATAGTGAACGTATGTAGTGCTTGTGTATTGTGGTGGCGGTGGTGGAGGTTTGTGCATGAGTTTTACGAATCTTGCATCTATCGGGTATGAAAACGGATAGTCATTATATATGTTCTCTATATATTTTAACGCGGATTATAGCACAATAATTTTATTATTACTATAACAATTTCCATATCAAATAAAGAAAGAATTATCAGATCTAAAAATAAGTATGTATAATATTAACTTAATTTAAATTATTTATATAATATTAACTTAATAAATTTTAATATTTAGAATACTTAATAGAAACAAAAATGACAACAGAAAATAAAAATAGATTAGCTTATTGAGTTCTTTATTTGAAAATATACCACAAATATATTTTCAAATTCAGAATACTTAATAAAAACAATGGTGTGCATGAGTTGATTAATGGTCCACATAAAAACTCTATAGAAGGTAATTTATAGAATTAGGCGTTACTTTGCTGAGATCCATAATACAAAAGTAGGTATATTTATTTTTAAATTACTAAATTTATTGTAAAATAATGACGTCATTTACTTCCTATGCACGACCTCGTTACACGTGGTCTCATTAGTCCTCTTGTAATTTTATTACAGAGAACTCTACGCTCTGTAATTTACCAATCAGGTAAAAGAATTACCTGCGGGAATAGAAAAAGTGAATAGGTACTTTCCAATTTTCACTCCAATTTCTAGTTGAATTGAAAGGCGTTTTCACTGTTATGTTGAATTAAATATTTACGGTATTTCTACGAGAAAATATTCTTTTTGTTTAGTATGTTACCTATTCATAAATACTTTATGTATTTAATTATTTGATAATTATCATCATCATCATCATCCTCCTGCCCTTATCCCACTCTAAGTGGGGTCGGCATAACATGTTATAAACATGCTGTCACATGATTTGGCTACGTATTTTACGACCGGCCAAATTACCTTAGTCGTATTTTACAACACCACGGAAAGAAAGAGGGTGGCCTATTCTACTCAGTCGGATACCATAAGGTGGGTCAACTTACCTTAGTAGCCTTTTACGATACCTTGGTAAGAAATGAGGGTGTAATGTACTTTATAGTTTATAACACGAATATAAACCCAAGTTACAGTTAATTTAAGCAGCAATAACTGAATCACACAACACAATACTGGAACAAGCTCATCTTTGAATGCTAACTTGTAGTTATTTGCAAACTCATCATAATGCAAACGCGAATGTAATTAGCATAACACGACGCGTCTCAACATGTTATATCACTTCAAAGTTAAAATGACTTCAATTTGTAATATTACATCAATGATTATTATCGTTCGACAGTTACTTTTATGAATCTACAAGCTTTCTTGTCGTATGATATGTCGATAATAGATAGCGCTTTTAAATGACATCCTATTCCAGTAATTACCAGGATTTCTATAGCTCATATGTTATTACGTTGTATAAGGAATATTTGTGCCAATTTGCATTGATATTGGCTCAGCGGATTCGCCGTGAAAGAGTAACAAACATACATCTATATTCACAAACTTTCGCATTTATAATATAAGTTAATAGGAAAGATGAATCTATACTCCAAAAGTAATAATAAAATTATTTTGCTATAATCCGCGATGAAGTAAAACAGAAAATATATATAATGCTAAATGTAGAGTGGACAATCCGTTTACCATACCTGATACATATATGAAACGATTTTTGAGTTTGTGATAGTGAACGTATGTAGTGCTTGTGTATTGTGGTGGCGGTGGTAGAGGTTTGTGCATGAGTTTTACGAATCTTGCATCTATCGGGTATGAAAACAGATAGTCATTATATATGTTCTCTACTATATATTTTATCACGGATTATAGCACAATAATTTTATTATTACTATAACAATTTCCATTTCAAATAAAGAAAGAATTATCAGATCTAAAAATAAATATGTATAATATTAACTTAATTTAAATTATTTATATAATATTAACTTAATAAACTTTAAAATTTAGAATATTTAATAGAAACAAAAATGACAACAGTAAATAAATATAGATTAGCTTCTTGTGTTCTTTATTTGAAAATATACTACAAATATATTTTCAAATTAAGAATACCTAATAGAAACAATAATAAAACTAGAAATAAATATGCATAATATCAGCTTATTTTGTTCTTCATTTGATAATATACTACGAATTCACTTTCAAATATAGAATAATTAACACAAATAATAATGAATCCAAAAAATTAATATGCATTCTATAAGATTATTGGGTTCTTTATTTGAAAATATATTTTCGAATACAGAACATTTAATAGAAACAGTATACACACTGAAAGAAATATGTATAATATTAGCTTAATGAATTCTTTATTTGAAATTATATTAAGAATATATATTCATAAATATATTTGAAATCAGAGAATTCTATAAATCTTTATTGGAAACGGCAACAATCAGTGATATTAAATCGGGCGTAATATTTTATAATTTTTAAAATTCGAACGGCGCAGCTGACTAATTAAGAATAAATTACGAACGTTGAAAGCACTAGCAGACAGGGTTGACGTCTCATTTATACTATAATATTTACTATTAATATTTGTAATTAATAAATATAATTAATATTTTCCGTTGATATATCTGTAATGTTGAAGCTGTGGTAGCCCAGCGGTAACACCGTGCGCCTCTTTCGAAGAGGTCTAGGGTTCAAATCCCGGGCAGGCACCAATAAGTTTTCTAGTAAAACTTACGTGTCTAATTGATAATTGCAATTTATCACACGCTTTTCGCTGAAGCAAAACATCGTAAGGAAACCTGCATATCTCTAGAGAATTCTGGGGCTTTGTGTAACCTACCAATCCGCATTGGAGCAGCGTGGTAGGTCTTAGCTCCAATCCTTCTCTCCAAAAAAAAAAAACGGAGAGAAGAGGCCTATGCCCAGCAGTGGGATAGTAACAGGCGTTACTTACTATATCTGTTATTGAGTTACAGTTACTTAAATAAAAGCTGTGATAACCCAGCGGTAACACCGTGCGACTCTCTCGAGAGAGATCACGGGTTCAAACCCGGGCAGACACTAATGAGTTTTTCTGTTAAAACTTATGTGTCTAATTGATAATTGCAATTTATCACACGCTTTTCGCTGAAGCAAAACATCGTAAGGAAACCCGGTATCTGTAGAGAATTCTGGAGGTCTTAGCTACAAACCTTATCTCCAAAAACGGAGAGAAGAGACCTATTCTCAGCAGTGGGATAGTAACAGGCCGCTACTTACAGTATGAAATGAGGAATGGTCTATTCTACTCAGCCGGATATAAATCGGTGAGTCAACTTACCTTAGTCGCCTTTTACGACACTTCAGTAAGAAATTAGTGTGGTCTATTCTACTCAGCCGTATACAACACGGCTTAACTACGTTAAGTTAAACACCTAATTTTTAACCGGGAATATCCTGGATCTAACTGATAAGAAAGCTCTCTCAGCCAAATCTAAGGCCCTTATTCATGAGCTCATTAAGCTCTGTTTCCGTAACGGAAATTAGACCCGATTATTCCGGCCCATTAATATAACAGGATGTTAAATAATTCAGCATGCTATTTAACGTTTAGAGTATCTCTGCCAGTTAAATGGAACTGTAATTGTACTAAGTGATTATCTTATTAGTTAACTTTACTTAAGTAATTTCAAGTATTTGGATATATCGTGTGATATCCGGCTGTGTAGGATAGATTACCCTCATTTCTTACCGAGTTGTCGTAAATGGCGTCTAAGGCAAGTTGACCTGCCGTGTGGTATCCGGCTGAGTAGAATAGAACTCCCACATTTCTTACCGAGGTGTCGTAAAAAGCGTAGTCGCTTTTTAAGGTAAGTTGACGTCAGGTAGGCGGCCGGTCGTAAAATACGAAGCCAAATTATGTTTCATGTTTAGAACATGTTATGTCCACCCCACTTAGAGTGGGATAAGGGCAGGAGGATGATCAATTTATTAATTTACGTTAATTCATGTGATAGCCGTATATTTGAAAGCACTATAAAAAGTTCAAAATGAAACACGCTGCTATAAAATTCTCATGTTCAAATTTTCAAAAGATTCGTACGATCGTAAAATCAAATTTCTTAAGTAATAATGAAATTATTTTGCTATAATCCCCGATGAAGTAAAATAGAAAATATATATAATGCTAAATGTAGAGTTTCGTAAAAACATATGCACCAACCTCCACCACCGCCACCACAATAAACAAGCACTACACACGTTCACTATTACAAACTCAACAATCGTTTCGTCCGAACCGAAGCATCATCAGGAGACAGACTCCACGACAAAATCACAAATACGCGAAAAAAAAGTGTCGTGGAAAACTTTTTGGAAAATATTTGATTAAAGAATATTTTGAATTTAAATATTAATATCATAATTAAATGAATAATAAATAATTAAAATAAAAAGAATAATTAAAAAATAATTCAATTAAAGGAATAATTAAAAACTTGTTTTATTAATAAATATTAATTAACTTTGTAATGATAGTAAAAAAATTATCTACTTCATTCGATAGCCCTATATTTGAAAGCACTATAAAAAGTTCAAAATGAAACACGCCGCTATAAAATTCACACGTTCTAATTTCAAAAGATCTTCGTTCGTGAAATTCAAATTTAGAAATCGTGTTCGCTTTTTAAATCCAGGATTACGGCCGAAGCCGCAATGTCAAACTAATCGGGCTTAATTCTTATTTCGAATTCGAATTTCGAACATGTTCTATTCGTTTTTTTATGAATTCGAACGTATTGTGACGTCGCTTTGTATTTTCCAAAGCGGATTTGTTTTGTTGACTTTTGTGTTGAGCTTTTAAAAGTTTTCATTTTATATATTCGGTTGATTGATATACTCCGTAAATATTAATTCTGATAAATGTTTTTGGTGTGAAAAATTCCATATTGTTAGCAATTCTAAAATTTGCATAATAAGATAATAATTTATTGTATTAAGTTTAGTGTATTAGAAACTATAAATATTGGCATTAGTCTCAATATAGAGGATTTTAAAAATGGAGGAGGAATTCATTTTGGCGGCATTCTGTTCTGACGAAAAATAATTGTTATTAAAGTAATTAAGAGTAATAAAGTGTTTAAGAATTGATATATTTTGGAAATCTTTTCTAAGTATTTTAATAATACATATATACATGTCTGTTTATTTGGTTGTCCTTATTTTAATGATCAATCTCCTGCCTTTAATTTTATGTTTTATGTTGGCATAACTTTTTAATTTGGCTAGGTATTTTACGACCGGCCGCCTCCCTGACGTCAACTTACCTTAGTTACCTTTTGCAACGCCTCAGTAGGAAATATGGTGGGTCTATTCTACTCAGTAGAATACAACACGGCGAGTGAACTAGCCTTATTCGCCTTTTATGACACCTCGGTAACAAATGAGGGTGGGTCTACTGTCACCGTGTGGTATCCGGCTACCACACGGTGGGTTAACTTACCTTAGTCTCCTTTGAAGACACGTCGGTGAGAAATGAGGGTGGTCTATTCTACGCAGCCGGATACCGCACGGCGAGTCAATTTGCCTTATTCGCCTTTTATGATACGTCGGAGAGAAATGAGTATGGTCTATTCTACTCAGCCGGATACCACACGGTGGGTTAACTTACCTTAGTCGTCTTTTACGACACCTCGGTAACAAATGAGGATGGTCTATTTAACTCAGCCGGATACCACATGGTGGGTCAACTTACTCTAGTCCCCTCTTACGACACCTCGGTAAGAAATGAGGGTGGTCTATTCGACTCAGCCGGATAACATACGGCGGGTTAATTTACCTTAGTTGTCTCGGTCTAAAAAAATCTCGATTTTACTTCGGGAATATGAAAAAAAAAACTGTACTTTAATGCTCAAGTTGTCGCAAGCAAAATCGGGGATACAACTAGTGATCTATATTTGCTTATAAAAGCAGAAATTTTATCCGCGCTAAGCCCTGGGATAATATCCCGGACAGCAGCAAATGAGAGTTTCATGATATGGTGGAGTGTCACGGCTAAGTTAGTGGAGAGACGGACTCTGGAATTAAATATCGCGGATTATAGCTGTAATGTATTGAAAATAAAACGCACAGTCCGAGCAACAGTTTATTCCGAACTGACAATCGCTTAACAATTTTGCAATTACCTACTATTATGTTATATTTATATTACAACTATATTTATAGTAAAAATACCCACAATATACTATACTATTCCCCCCTTTTTTAAGCGTATAAAATAACATTTATTATATATGCTGCAACTATACCTATATATAATATTAAGGATTAACAAAACAAGATATACATATAATTTTTAACGTTATATAATACTAACTTTTATTTTTATATAAGAAACAGTATAATATTCATGAAGGCCATAACGACGTTGTGGCTTACGGTCACGTTTATTTGCTGTGGGCAGGTCATATTCCTTGCACAAATTCGATGCGATACTATTATTTTTAACAGAAACGCTAAAGCCTGGGAACGCGGTATGTACACGGATAGAAGGATAATCACCCACTCGGGTTACCGCTGAGTTTCGACTGTGCCTTGAACGGATCTGGTCTCTATGCCGAGTCCACCGTAAACCTTCCTCAGTCTCCACCCCATACATATTCTGTCCCTTTTTACTTGTAATAATAGCTGAGCTGCACTTTTTATTTTTACGACAATCCCTGACCCACACTTTCTCTCCTTCTTCCCCCTTTTTCGCTTGATCTCCCAATCTAAACGCGGCCACCAAAAATAAACTACGCGCGAATCCTTTACTCTTAACCATTCCTATGTGCAAGCCGTGCAACTCGGCTAACACTGCGGGCCGCAGTACATCGGATACTACAACGCGAAAACCCCAAAACAACCAACCGTTTTCTACGTAAAGGTCATCGCGCCGCCGCCAATATGCCCGCCAGATAGCTCGTTAACGCTTCTGTTATACTATCGAAATCTCTATTTTGTTCGTCGCACCACTCCCAAATAACTTCTTTCCTAAGTAATTCTACCACTACCACGCTCCGCAACGCACGTGGGAGCAGTAAGTAAGCTCGGTGTCGACGTCAACGCGCAGCGCCAGCGGCAGGGCGCGCGCGCGCTTAAACACCTGCGGAGCGTCCGCACGCTCGCACAGCAGGCCCAGCTTGCCACTGAACACCGCCGGGTACCGGCTCTTAAACTCGTTCTTGTTAAACTTACCGCGAACAAAATTATCGCGATTATTACACCCACGGTCGGACACTTGATGAATAGATTTCGAAACGATAACACTCATGTGCAGCTTTTTCAGCCACTCTCTGCCTAATAAAGGTACAGCACCGTTACAAATTATATACAGTTTCAGGTTTTCCTCGATTCGACCGTGACTTACTGGCACTACAATATAACCTATACACTTTATAACACTTCCATCGTAACCTTTTAACTTATAATTATTTTGTTTCACAGGATATTTAGAAAAATTTTCTGCATACAATTTGTCCCCGATGCACGATATGTGCGATCCGGTATCTACATGCATAACGAGACACCTTTCCGCGATTGTAACCTCGACGACGACGGGATCACTACCCGTAAGCTCCAACATGTACAATCCGCTGGGACCCCCAACTCCCTCGTCATCGTAGTCCATTTCGGACCTGTTGTATTCTCCATCATCACGAACACATCCGTCAAACGTATTTTCTACCCTCGCCGTATCTAGCCGGAGCACTCGTCCCTCTTCTCTGCCTTTTACGTTCGGGCACACCCGTTTTAAATGACCTCTTCTTAGGCAAATTCTACAGGCATAATCTACAAATTTGCACTCTTTCCATGTGTGACCGTTGTTCCCACAACATGTACAAATTAATTTGTTCGTGCGGCTACTATCTAGCCCCGCCACGTTCCGCTCGCTGCCGCCGAACTCGCTCCGCCAGCGCGGCCCCGCCCGCCGGCCGTGCGCCGCTCGCGCATGCACCGCGTGCACCGCGCGCTCGTCCGTCCCCCGTTGCTCGACCGCTGCTGCGCTGTGCGCGGCCGCCTCCAGCGACACCGCTTTATTGAACGCCGCCGTAAAAGATAAACTGTCTTCACAAAACATACTCTGACGTGTAGATTCACTATGCAGGCCGCATATAAACTGATCTCGTAAATTCTCCTCGAGGTTGTCCTTGAAATCACAATTTCTCGCCATATGTTTTAAAGCCGCAGCGAACTGAGATACCGATTCACTAATAGCTTGTGTTCGCTTCCTGAACTTATACCTCTCGGCGAGCATCGATGGTGTAGGCTGAACGTATTTCTTCATTAGACGAACGAGTTCACTGAATTTACACTCCCCCGGTTTTTTCGGGGAACACAAATCGACCATTAATTCGTAAGTTGCATCACCAACACACGCGAGCAATGTGGCCACTTGAAGGTTAGGTTTTACATCGTTTGCGAGAAAGTATTGTTCCATCCTTTCAATATAGGTGCTCCATATTCCCGAACTAAGATCAAATTCACCTAAGTGGCCGACCGACATTTTAAACTTTAATGAAATAACTAATAAATTCGATACCGACTGCGCCACTGTAATGTATTGAAAATAAAACGCACAGTCCGAGCAACAGTTTATTCCGAACTGACAATCGCTTAACAATTTTGCAATTACCTACTATTATGTTATATTTATATTACAACTATATTTATAGTAAAAATACCCACAATATACTATAATAGCTAAATAATTTTATTATTACTTTTGTATTATAGATCTCCGCAAAGTAACGCCTAATTCTATAAAAATAGTTAAAAAGTTTAAGTTTAAAATTGAGGAATAACACTGCGAGAATAAGCTGTAATAGCCTGGTGGTAAAACCGAGCGACTTTTTCGATAAGGTCGCGGTTTCAAAGTCCGTCAAAGCCAATGAATTTACTGTTTAAATTTACATGTCTAATTCATAACTGCATTTTAACACACGCTTAATGGTGAAGGAAAGTTATGTGAGAAAACTTGCAAACTTGAAAATTTTGGGGTTATGTTTAACCTATTGAATTCCAAATCAAAATATACTTCAATAATAATTTTCTTCTTTCTTCTATCCCTATCAAACTCTAAGTGGCATCGGCAAAACATTTTATAAACATGTTGTCAGATGATTTGGCTACTTAATATTTTACGACCAGCCGTCTGCCTGGCGTCCACTTAACTTAGTCACATTTTACGATATCTCGGTAAGAAATAGGATGGTCTATTCTACTCAGCCGGATACCACACGGCGGGTCAACTTGCCGCAGTCGCTTTTTACGACAGGTCGGTTAGAAATGAGGGTGGTCTACTAAGTCGGATACTACACGGTGGCAATAATAATCAATTAAATATATAACCTAAATCTACCTGATTAATTTAAATTCTATTATTATATAGTGTTATATAAAGTTGTTGGAGTAACATCAAACTACCAATGGGTATTGAAGCGGCGTGGTGGGTTTTAGTTCCATTATTTCTCTCTGAGAGAGGGGAGGCTTATGCCCAGCAGTGGGATACTTGTTAGTATCCCTCTGCTGGGCACAACTTTACTTTTCATATTACTCTCTTTTTATATTTTACTGAGGTACCGTAAAAGGCGACCAAGGTAAATCGGCTTGCCGTATGGTAACCAGCTGAGTAGAATAGACCAGACTTATTTCTTACCGAAGTGTCATATAAGACGACTAAGGTAAGATGACGTCAGGCAGGCGGCCGGTCGTAAAATACCTAGCTAAATCATGTGACTTGTTTATAATGTTGTGCCGACCCCACTTAGAGTGGGATAAGGGCAGAAGAATGATGATTCTGGCTTAATCATTTTGACGAAAGAGTTTGATGAATAATAAACCTTTTTTAAGGTGAAGTGAATTACTTATTAATTGACGTACTAAAATAGTAGATTATAATACTGTTGCATAATAAGGGTTCTTAAAACACGGTGTGTTTTAAAGAAACGAGCCGCAGGCGAGTTTTTTTATAGTATCACACAAGTGTTATAAGACCAAGTTATGTACAGTGTCATACACTACTTTATCTACTCTCATACTATAATACGTAAAACAATATTAATAAAAACTAAACTTTGATTAAATATTAAAAAGATTTTTTAAATGTCAAATGTTAGCGGCAAGGCGCAAACATCGATTACGCATGCGTGTTGCGTCGCCGCGAACTCATTCATTGAAACCTTTTTTTTTAAGGTAGAGGTTCAACCTCCTTAGTCCAGCTGGAAGTTGTATAGGAGTATCGTTATGATTAAAAAGTAATATTATGTTACAGGTGTCCATACAAGATCTGTATCGTAATAAAACTTTTAAATTTTTTATTTTTGGCCTGTACGTCATGTATGTCATAAGAATTTTGGTTTCAGTTTTATAATCTTTGTATTATAATATCAGAGTAGATAAATATCTAAACAATATATAATATATATTGAGAGAAATATCTCACATCAGGTAAAGTTAATTGAATATTCGCTATGCAGAGAAATATCTAACATGGGCAATATTTTAATATAGAAATATTAATAAACAAGCTTTCTCCATTGTAATATGACCGGATATCTTGGTGACCGCGCGGCAACATTATTAAACCATTAGTCGGAAAGAAAAATGTATTTTTGACTCAAGGGAGGGGGTATGTTTACAACCCCCATTACACTTGGTGCTTTATCCGTTTTATCATTTCTACATTCGAATTTTTTGAGAAAAGGTTTAATCTAGATAACATTATAGCCATACTGCAATAAATTGTAAATCTGTCTGTAACACAAAAGGTTTGTGCGATTTTGTCGTGAGTCTATCTCTTGATGCTTCGGTTGCGGGGCGAAACGATTGTTGAGTTTGTGATATTGAACGTGTGTAGTGCTTGTGTATTATGGTCGTGGTGATTTTTCTCCCCCAAAACCTCCTGCATGCTGAATTTCTTTGGAAAATCGTTTCGTTAGAAAAGTAAAATCGTTGGAGCCGTTTCCGAGATTCCGAAAAAAATATATATATACAAGATTAACTCATTTAAATATTAAAGATATATGGGACACTTACACACACGGACACGGTCGTCCGTCCCCAAAGTAAGTAACTTAATATTTGTGTTATGGGTGAGAGACAACTGGTGAATATATACTTATATATTTTTTAAATACATACTTAAATACAAATATACACCCAGGCTCGAAGGACGAACAAATTGTTTATAGAAAATGCTTGGTTTCGGCGGGAATCGAACCCGCGACCTGCGGAGCTAAAGGCAAAACCAAAAGGCTTAAACAGTGGTATTTCGCTAGTGTACAAGTGAAGTGAAACATAACTAAAGTTGAACCAATAGCGGTGTAAAGGGGAAGTGTTGTGACGTCACTTCCGGGGAACGGAAGTTTAATCACTCACGGGCGGCCACTTCCGGTTCACTGGCGTACCTGCGATGGTGGCAAACTATGTTTTGATTAAAATTATTTGATAAAGATAATAAGATATGACGAATTTGTGATTTTGTACGCCGTGTGGTATCCGGCTGAATAGAATAGACCAACCTCATTTCTTACCGAGGTGTCGTAAAATGCGACTAAGGTAAGTTTCACATTTCACAAACTGCGCATCTGTTATTATTTCTCGGTAGTTGTCCTTAATTATTTATCATAATTAATTAATAATATAATAAAAGCCAAATGTTCAAATAGTTAAAAAAATCAATTATTATCAATCGACTATTTTGGTACAAATTTTTCGATTTCTAAAAAATTGATTTTTTTGAAGGTAACAATCGATATTTTCTACTCCAACTTACATCCCTACTGTCTGATCAATAAATAAACGTACATTCAAATTCAAAATGTTCTTTATTGAAATTAACTTATAAACAAGTACTTTCAAATCGTCAACTCTACTGCTGGTTCGGAAAGCTGTTCCTACCGAGAAGAGCCAGCAAGAAACTCGGCGGTTACTCTTTTCAACTTAATACTTATTATAGTACATTAAGTCATTACTATCCTGTACAGGGTCGGACAGTAGCTATATCCACGCATTCTTATAGCCCAAATAATCCTCAACAGTATAGTAGGCTTTTTGTATCAGCCTCTCTTTAATAGTGTTTTTAAACTGCTGTAATGGCAAAGCAATAAAAATATAGAATAATAGTAGATTATGATACTGTTGCATCATAATAAGGGTTCTTATAACACGAGTTTTTTTATATTATCACACGAGTGTTATAAGACCAAGTTATGTACAGTGTCATACACTACTTTATCTACTCTCATACTATAATACGTAAAACAATATTAATAAAAACTAAACTTTGTTTACGCTAAGGCGCAAACATCGTTTGCGCATGCGTGTTGCGTCGCCGCGGACTCGTTCATTGAAACCTTTTTTAAGGTAGAGGTTCAACCTCCTTGGTCCAGCTAAAGGTTGTATAGGTGTATCGTTATGATTAAAAAGTTATATTATGATACAGGTGTCCATGCAAGACCTGTATCGTAATAAAACTTTTTAATTTTTAATTTTTGGCCTGTACGTAATGTTTATGATAAGAATTTTGGTTTCAGTTTTATAATCTTTGTATTATAGTATCAGAATAGATAAATTAATATAAACATATGAAGAAATACATCAGATTTAATTTATAGAGTATTTTGTCAACTGTCAGATACTTCAGCAACAAGTACAAAAGTCGCATACGATTTTGGGACATTTTTACGAAAAAAAAAGAAAATCTAACTCCGATACACATAAATAAATCAAAATTTCCGGCCCTCTGATTAACCGTTGACAAGGGTCGGGTACCTCTCAATAGGGATGTGTAAAAATAATCAAATTTTTATATTAATCGATTATTTATTCTTATAATCGATTAGTAAAAGATTTTCTAAACATTATAAATATAAGTAAAAAAGTAAGTAAGTAACGGCCTGTTACTATCCCACTGCTGGGCATAGGCCTCTTCTCTCCGTTTTTGGAGAGAAGGATTGGAGCTGAGACCTACCACGCTGCTCCAATGCGGATTGGTAGGTTACACATATCCCCAGAATTCTCTAGAGATATGCAGGCTTCCTCACGATGTTTTCCTTCACCGAAAAGCGTGTGATAAATTGCAATTATCAATTAGACACATAAGTTTTACTAGAAAACTCATTGGTGCCTGCCCGGGGTTTGAACCCTAGACCTCCTCGAAAGAGGCACACGGTGTTACCGCTGGGCTACCACAGCTTACATTATAAATATATTTATAAAAAATTATTATATTAAATAAATAAATATATGGGACGCTTACACACACGGTCGTCCGTCCCCAAAGTAAGTAACTTAATACTTGTGTTATGGTAGACACAACTGGTGTATATATACTTATATATTTTTTAAATACATAATTAAATACAAATATACACCCAGACTCGAAGACTAACAAATTCATTTATAGAAAATGTTGGCCCTCGGCGGGAATCGAACCCACGAGCTGAAGACAGGGTCACTGCGCCAACGGGCCAGTCTAAATAACCCCTTTTTTTAACTCTTTTTTTAAGATAAGATGTGTTGGATTAACCTAATGTAGCTAAACTACACATTTTAATCAAATTTCGCAAACATACCATCATTTTCCTGCCCTTATACCACTCTAAGTGAGGTGGACATAACATGTTATAAACATATTCATAAACGATCTATGTTAAATTCAAATAGGTATATTTTTTATTCAAGTAAACTTGTAAACAAGTGCTTTAAAATATTTTTTATTAGCAATCGCCAGTGGCTCCGCCTGCGTGGAAAGATTAACACCGTAATATACTAAAGCTAAACATATGCTAGATATATGCTGTCGCGGACTTTTATTTAGAACTTTTAGAGGGGAACAATTTCGTAATACATGATTTTTGAATAACTATCACCGTTTACGAGCAAGGAAAGCTTTACATTTTGCCGTTTTCGTATTATATTTATTGCATCTCCTCTCCTTATCATCTTAGCGTGATGTTATAGCCTATAGCCTTCCTCAATAAATGGACTATCTTATACTCAAAGAATTTTTGAAATCGGTCCATAAGTTCTTGAGATTAGCGCGTTCAAACAAACAAACAAACAAACATACAAACTCTTCAGCTTTATATATTAGTATAGATTCATACTACTTTAATGAGTCTTTTATCCTAATTAATTATGAATATAGAAAAAAGCATCTTTGCTTGCTTTTGCTGTTTGCAAGCTGGCTGAGTAGAATAGACCAACCTCATTCCTTACCGAGGTGTCGTAAAAGGCGACTAAGGTAAGTTGACAGTCAGGAAGCCGGTTTTAAAAACGCAGCCAAATCATGTGACAGCATGTTTATAACATGTTGTGCCGACCCCACTTAGAGTGGGATAAGGGCATGAAGATGGTGATGAGAAAAAAGCATGTTTTTAAATTGGAATTTTTTTAATCGATCTTTTATTTGGACTGGCCCGTTGGAGCAGTGGGTAGTGACCCTGCCTTTAGCTTCGAGGGTCGCGGGTTCGATTCCCGCCGAGGGCCAACATTTTCTATAAATTAATTTGTTGGTCTTAGAGCCTGGGTTTATAGTTGTATTTAAGTATGTATTTAAGAAATATATAAGTATATATTCACCAGTTGTCTGTCCATAACACAAGTATTAAGTTACTTACTTTGGGGATGGACGACCGTGTGTGTAAAGTGTACCATATATTTATTATTAATTTATATTTATTTATTTATGCATCGATATAATTTTGCAGTAAAACAGATTATTAAGTTATCGATTTTTTCCACTGCAAGTAACATCCCTATACTCTATATTAACTTTTATTTATACCGACTTTTATTTATCAAACTTTTATTTATTCACTCAACGAGTGTCCAACTTTTTAAGCTCGTTTAGAAAGATCAGTTCGTTTATTCTTTTGCCTAAACTCTGAACTTGTTTGGGTAACTTTTGAAAGTTTGTTTTTTGTAAATCAATTATTTATCGAATTCTTTTCTTTTTAGACATCGCTGATATCTATTAATTTAGTTTATCTTTGTCAATCTTATACGTCAACAGGTATATTCTGTTACCGCACGATTAATAGGAGACTAAGGAATGTGTCACATCTAGTGATGTGTAATAATTAATAAACAATATCTATATCAACAATAAAACAATAAAGCTGTGATGGCCTAGCGGTGCGACCGTGTGAATCTCTAGAGACGATCATGTGTTCAAACCCGGGCAGACACCAATGAGTTTTTCTATTAAAACTTATGTGTCTAATTGATAATTGCAATTTATCACACGCTTTTCGGTGACGGAAAACATCGTGAGGAAACCTGCATATCTCTAGAAAATTCTAGGGATATGCGTAACCTACCAATCCGCATTGGAGCAGCGTGGTAGGTCTTAGCTCCAACCCTTCTCTCCAAAAAATGGAGAGAGGAGGCCTATGCCCAGCAGTGGGATAGTAACAGGCTGTTACTTACTTTTTACTTACTTATCTATATCAAATGCTATAGTTATGACTTATTGCATCTTTAAATAAGATACTCTTTTGACATAATTATTTAGGCGCCAGCGATTGTGGTGCCATCTTAAAGTTGTTAGTAATGGAAATAGTCAAATATCATCTCTTTAGTTCATCATCTTCCTGCCCTTATCCCACTCTAAGTGGGGTCGGCACAACATGTTATACACATGCTGTCACATGATTTGGCTACGTATTTTACAACCGGCCGCCTGCCTGATATCAATTTACCTTAGTCGTATTTTACGACACCTCGGTAAGAAATGAGGGTGGTCTATTCTACTCAGCCGGATACCACACGGCGGGTCGACTTACCTTAGTCGCCTTTTACGACACCTCAATAAGAAATTAGGGTGGTACTATTCTATTCAGCCGGATACCACACGGCGGATAGGTTATTATTTTTTGGTAACTTTAATTTGCCTTTATTCTAATTAATTATTATTAAAAAAAAAAATTTAATCAATTATTTTGTTACGAATTTATCGATTTCTTTTAAATGGTATAAATCGATTATTTATTAATCGGTTTTTTTTATTCAAAGTAACATGAAACATCCCTAGCTTTAAATTTATTAATTACGATATTTCAAAAGAAATACTATATTATAATTTAAAATTATTATGTATAATAGCCTATTATTCAAATATCATCCTAAATCCTAATATAACACCTCTAGTAATATTCAAGTATCATCCTAATATAACTCCTCTAATAATAGGTTTATAATCGTGCATCATTTCTGGAAATGAGCACGATATTTCAAAAATAGAAAAATTCTCTTGAAATATGCAGGTTACTGTCGCTTTTGTATGCGCGATACTTATTCTATTTTAGATGGCACAACATTAGCGCGCCTCAATCTACTAGTAGCGCCATCTAGTTTCAGATTTAAAAGATAGTAGGTTTCAGGTATTTTATCAAATCATTTGCTGTAGTATATCAAACACTGCCTTTAACTTTATGTAGCCGTGTAGTATCTGGCTCAGTAGAATAGACCAACCTCATTTGTTGCTGAGGTGTCGTAAAAGGCGACTAAGGTAAGTTGACCCACCATGTGGTATCTGGTTGAGTAAAATAAGCTAACCTCTGTCTTACCGAGGTGTCGTAAAATGTTTATAACATGTTGTGCTGACCCCATTTAGAGTGGGATAAGGGATGATGATGCCTTTAACTTTATGTTTTAACTAATTAGTTTTAATAGTGGCTTCCACATAATTTTTATTTAGAATTATTCAAGACAAACAATCCTACGGTACGTCATATTTGTATTACTCCATTATTAATTTTTTCAAAAAAATCGATTATTTTTTCATTAAAAATCGATTATTTTTCTTTTTCTTTTTTACTCTTTTTCTTGATTTTTAAGATTAGATATTCATTGTTGGATCAAACTAATTTAGCTAAACTACACATTTTAATCCAATTTCACAAACCACATCTGTTATTATTTCTTGGTAGTTGTCCATAAGGTTGTGAAAAAGAATTGGTTTTTTAAATAATTGATTATTTCACATCAAAACTCGTTCTTTTAAATTGATTATTTTAACAATTAAAATAATCCATTTAAAAAAACGAGTTTTGATGCATTATAATGCAATTTGATGAGTTTTTTAATCAAAAATCGATTTTCTTTAAATCGATTATTTTAAGTATCGTCTTTTTTCTATTTTACTTCTTTTCTTGTTTTTTAAGATTAGATATGCATTGTTGGATGAAACTAATGTAATAAAACTGCACATTTTAATCGCATTTCACAAACATCGTATTTGTTATTATTTATTGTTAGTTGTCCACTTAACTTAGCCTTTATTCTAATTAATTATTAATATTAAAACAGGCAACTTTTCAAGTAGTCAAAAAATAATCGATTAATTTGAAATTTTTTCAAAAAATAAAAATTAATTTAAAAGGATTTTTTAAGAATCGATTAAAAGTAAAGAAAAAAAAACCGTTATATATTAATCGAGTTTTCTATTCTAAGTTAGCGATGTGAAAAAATAATCGATTTTTAAAATAATCGATTATTTTTTTCAAAATAATCGATTTTTTATTTTTTATTGTCCCTTAGAATTTTAGGTATCCCTTTTTCTTTTTTACTCTTTTTCTTTTTTTTAAAGCTAAAATATTCATTGTTGGATGAAACCAATTTAGCCAAAGTACACATTTTAAAGCAATTTCACAAACAGCGCATCTGATATTATTTCTTGATAGTTGTCCACTTTAATTAGCCTTTATTCTAATTTATTATAAATATTAAAAAAGGCAACTTCTCAAATGGTTAAAAAACAATTGGTTAAATTGATACGACTGTTTCGATTTTTTAAGAATCGTTATTTAAGAAAAAAAAACCATTATGTATTAATCGAATTTTGTAATTTATGTCACATCCCTAGTTCATAAACGTTCATCATTTTTGAAAATGAGTACGATAGTTCAAAAATAGAAAAATTCTCTAGAAATATGCAAGTTGATAAATTATTGTATACGCGAGACTTATGCTTTTACAGTTGGCACAACATTAGCGCGTCTCAAACTACTAGTAACGCCATCTAGTTTAACATTTCAAAGGTGCTAAATGTAAGGACATTTCTAAATTTAGGCGTTATTCTACGGTGCTCCTATTATTTTGCCATAAGAAAATATAAAATACTACCTATACCTGCGGTTTCACCCGCGTAGAAATCATTGTCACAAAAGATAAAAATAGTTATTCTGACTAAACGGTAAGTGATAGAGATATGCTGATTTGGACTTTTATGTAGAATTTTTGTAGATCTACAATTCTCTAGTACATTACTTTAGTGTATCTTTGCTAGTTTACGCGGTGGACGCGGCTAAAGCTCAAGCAGCCGAGTTTTTTAAGAACTGCGAGATTTCTTCACACCATTTACATAAAACCGTAATGTACTATTAACTTAAACCTTCCGAAAGACTGGCACTATCTTTTTGTTGAAACCGTATAAAAATCGGTGCTGTAGATTATGAGGAAATCGATCACATACATACGTCTTTTGGGGACTTTGTGTTATAATAAGTATAGATATGTTATGCTAAATGTAGAGTGTACTTTTTACTATGTACATGTAAAAAGATTTTGTTTCACGTATTAAAGCTAACGAGCTAAGCTACGAGCTAAGCCAGCGTAAAATGTGTTTATCTATTCTATACTAATATATAAAGCTGAAGAGTTTGTTTGTTTGAACGCACTAATCTCAGTAACTACTGGACCGATTTGAAAAATTATTTCAGTGTAAGATAGTCCATTTATCGAGGAAGGCTATAGGCTATATAACATCACGTTAAGGTGAATAGGAGAGGAGCAGTAATAAAAAATATTGCAAAAACGTCAAATGTTAAAGCTTTCCTTGAGTGCGCTGAATAAACAGTGACAGTTATTAAAAAATCATATATTACGAAATTGTTGCCCACTAAAAGTTCTGAATAAAAGTCCGCAACAGCATGTGTCTAGCTTTTAAGGTTAACCCACTTTAAATAGGAAATAGATATTCTTACATTTGCTCCACAGTATATTTTAAGTAATTTAATTTTTGTATATAAAAATAAAAAGAATTATAAAACAATAGGCGATGTATATAATAGACAAAGTAGGTACCGACAAAAGCTTGCGGCCCCTGCTTTGCGTTTTAAAAAATATAGGCTTGGCTATAAGATTCTATAATAAAATTCCACAATCAATTTCAACTTTGCCATTACAGCAGTTTAAAAACACTATATATATATATATATATATATATATATATATATATATATATATATATATATATATATATATATATATATATCGGTAGGAACAGCTTTCCGAACCAGCAGTAGAGTTGACGATTCAAAATCACTTGTTTACAAGTTTATTTGAATAAAGAATATTTTGAATTTGAATTTAACCATTTTTATGGTTATCACAATACCTACTATATTATTTAATATTACGGTTTTAATCTAACCACGCGGGCGGATCCACTGGCGATTCCTAGTTTACAATATAAATAACCAACTAATATATTTAGGTCGCTGACTTTTTCACTAGAAATATGTTTTCTTTAAGCTATTATGTCCGTATAAACAGGGGAAAAACATTTTCCGACCCAATTTTATCCACTTTGAGAAGGGTCCAGTAATTATACGTTTTGCGATTAGCAAAAACGGGCCCGTAATAACAACGGACGGACGGAATTTGATGTTATTTTATTAGTAGGGAAGAATATTTTATATGCCTAGTGTTGAATTAATGTGCATAATTTATATATGCTTAAGTACAAGTAAAATTAATAAAACAGCTAGAGAGATTTTTTGGCGTAGGTAGCAATGACCCTGCCTTCAGCTCCGGGGATCATGGATTCGATTCCGGTGAGTGGAATTATCCCATATTTATTATACCTCACTATTATAATAGAGTTTTTTATTATAAACAATCTATACTAATATTATAAAGAAGAAATATTTGTATGTATGTTTGTAATGTTTTCACACAAAAACTACTGCGCCGCTTTCAAAAAGCCTTTCACCATTGGAAAGCTGCATCTTTACTGAGCAACATAGGCTATGTTACATTAAAAAAATAGGGATATGTAATGAATATGTAATAAAGTGTAAAAAAATAGTCATAAAAATCTGTAATAAAAAATTTTTTTGAAAAAAAAAGTTTGAATAAAATTTAGCTGAACGATTTTTCTCCCCAAAACCCCCTACATGCTGAATTTCAGGAAATCGTTGGAGCCGTTTCCGAGATCCCAAAAAAAAATATATACATACAAGATTAGTAAGTAAGTAAGTAAGTAACGGCCTGTTACTATCCCACTGCTGGGCATAGGCCTCTTCTCTCTGTTTTTTTTTTTGGAGAGAAGGATTGGAGCTAAGACCTACCACGCTGCTCCAATGCGGATTGGTAGGTTACACATATCCCCAGAATTCTCTAGAGATATGCAGGTTTCCTCACGATGTTTTCCTTCACCGAAAAGCGTGTGATAAATGGCAACTATCAATTAGACACATAAGTTTTACTAGAAAACTCATTGGTGCCTGCCCGGGGTTTGAACCCTAGACCTTCTCGAAAGAGGCGCACGGTGATACCGCTGGGCTACCACAGCTACGATACAAGATTAACTCATCTAAATATTAAAAATTGTTTAACAGTATATCTTCTAAATAAAATAAATAGTTTAAAAAAATATTATAGCGAAATAACATACGTATTTACGATATATGACAGACAGATTATCATACACGCTAATGTATTATTCATATAACATAATGACGTATTACGTGAGTGTTACAGACAGATGGAAATTATATATCATGTATTATTAATAAGGGTACATCTGATAGCAATTATTGGATGAAAATGGTTTATAGAAGCGGGCGGTACTTCATTAGCGATGTGAAGAAATAATCGATTTTTAATAATCGATTATTTTTTTCATAAACAATTGATTTTTTTAAAAACGATTATTTAAAAAATCACAAATGCAATACAACTACAATTTCATTACCGGCCAAAATTTTAGTTTCATGACATATCACTGTCATTTGTCAAAGTCAAAAACATGTTTTCTGTAGCGATATAAAAAAATAATCGATTTTCAATGATAGATTATTTTTTCATCAAAAATCGTTTTTTTAAAAATCGATTATTTTAGGTATCCTTTTTTCATTTTTTACTCTTTTTCGTTTCGTTTTTTATGATTACACTAGCGGCCTGCCCCTGCTTCGCACGGGTATAAAATATATATCCCATGTCAGTCAGTGTAAAAAAAATGATTAAAACCGATCCAGTAGTTTTGATTTATTCATTACTGCCCGTGGCCCGCAAGCGTTAAATTTGGAGAAAAACAATTTCCTTTCCCTATACCAAGAAGATTTCCTGCTATCTTTGGAATATCTAAATTCATATAGTACATTTTTACTTATTTACTTTTATATTTTCCCTATGTATTTAATTTTTACAATTAATTACAGAATGTCTTTATATACAACATTCACAGCTTCCTTGTCGTTAAACAAACTCTGGAAAGAACGATAAGCTGCTGGATTCGAAGTGCTATAGGGTGAAGCGCGGCCTCCTCATGGCATTTTAAATCTGTAATATCTTCGAAAATATTCACTTAAATTACATGCTGTAAACGGCCATATTGATCTATATTAAATCAACAATTTATTTAAGGTACTCAATTGGATAAGGATTAATGCTGTATTGTATAAAAATTGCTTTGAACATAAGGCATCATTTTTCGTAAAAAGTAAATGAAAAAAACTGCTATTATGGGTTATCCATAAGAGATAGACATATACCATCGCGGACTTTTCTGTAGACCTTTTTAAGGTGTACAAATACTTAGTACATCATTTTGATAAATCTCGTAGGGTTTAGCCTGCGTTTGCAATGTAAGCGGAAAAAAATGTAATTATTTACAGAAACTTCAAAAATTACAGTATTTCTCTACTTCGTATTGAATGTTATTATACGTACAAACCTTCCTTTTGAATCACTCTATCTATTAAAAAAAACCGCATCAAAATCGGTTGCGTAGTTTTAAAGTTTTATGCGTACATACGGAAATATGGACTTTGTTTTATAATATGTAGTGATATGCAATGTTGGATGAAACCAATTTAGCAAAACTACACATTTTAATCCAATTTCACAAACAGCGCATCTGATATTATTTCTTGGTAGTTGTCCACTTTAATAAGCCTTTATTCTTTTATTTACAGGAAAAATGTACCATTTTATTGTTATTAATTATTAATATTAAAACAGACAACTTCTGAAATAGTCGGAAAAAAAGAATTAAAAAAAATCGATAACTTCGTAACAAAATAATCGATTTTTTAATATCGATTATTTTTATTAATCGATTTTTTAAAAACCGATTATTTTTATTAATCAATTTTTAAAAAATCGATTATTTTTATCAATCGATTTTTTAAAAATCGATAATTTTTAAAAGGATAAAAATCGATTATTTATTAATCGATTTTTCTACTCCAAGTCACATCCCTAAACTCCATAGTACAGAAGTGAATATAGAATTATTTTGCTGTAATCCACGTTTGTTAAGAGAATACATGCAATGCTAAGTGTATGAAGCAGGCAATCACATACCACATACATGCAGGACAAGTTACCACACGTATCACAAGACGCCGCCAACACCAACACTCTATACAAGCACTACACACACTTACTACCACAACCTCTACGATTGTTTCGCCACGAAACCGAAGCATCATTAGGAGAATAGGCTCCACAAACAAAAAACGACCTGGAATTCTTTGACTGTAAGATAGTCCATCTACCGAGGAAGTCTATAGTCTATATAACATCACGCTAAAATGAATAGGAGAGGAGCATAAAAAAATATTACGAAAACGGAAAAATATAAAGCTTTCCTTGCGTGTGCTAAGTAAACGGTGAACGTTATTCAAAAATCATATATTACAAAATTGTTCCCCTCTAAAAGTTCTAAATTAAAGTCCGCGACAGCATATGTCTAGTTTTTTAAGGTTAACCCACTTTAAACATTTTTCATTCTCTTACCCTTATCCCACTCTAAGTGGGGTCGGCACAATATGTCTTCTTCCATTCTCCTCTATCATTCGTCAACTCTGGTGCCACTCCTTTAACATGCATATCATTTCACACAATCCATCCATCTTTTTTTCGGCCTCCCCCTAGCCATACATCCATCCACATTCATATTTAAAACTCTTTTGGTCACGTGATTTTCATCCAACCCACTTTAAACATTACGGTTTAATGTTTTCACGCGGACAGAGCCGCTTGCGATTGCTAGTAAAAACTAAAAGATAGCATCTGCACGGTTTTCGTACCTTAGTCCGACGCTCTAACAGTTCAGCTATCTTGCCAACTTGTCGATAATTTAATTTATCTACTCTGATACTGTAATACAATGATTATAAAACTGAAACCAAAATTCTTATGACAAACATTACGTACAGGCCAAAAATACAAAATTATAAAGTTTTGTTACGATATAGGTCCTGTATGGACACCTGTATGATAATATAACTTTTTAATCATAACGTAAGCTGTGGTAGCCCAGCGGTAACACCGTGCGCCTCTTTCGAGGAGGTCTAGGGTTCAAACCCCGGGCAGGCACCAATGAGTTTTCTAGTAAAACTTATGTGTGAAATTGATAATTGCAATTTATCACACGCTTTTCGGTGAAGGAAAACATCGTGAGGAAACCTGCATATCTCTAGAGAATTCTGGGGATATGTGTAACCTACGAATCCGCATTGGAGCAGCGTGGTAGGTCTCAGCTCCAATCCTTCTCTCTAAAAACGGAGAGAAGAGGCCTATGTCCAGCAGTGGGATAGTAACAGGCCGTTACTTAATCATAACGATACACCTATACAACCTCCAGCTGGACCAGGTTGAACCTCTACCTTAAAAAAAAGGTTTCAATGAACGAGTATCAGAACTATTATTGAACCCTTTCAAAACAGCAGTATTCGTTTTGGTGGAGGGATTTGTTTACCTCATTACTTCAACATGGCGGGGTGATTGAATTGGCTGATTAAACTCTCTTTCAGCGGAGCGAGTCAATTAAACTGTTACATCCGACTCTTGGGAGGGGTGGGGGTTGGTACAAGTCATGAGAGAAAAGTAATAAAACCTACTAATATTATAATTGATACGTTCCGCTTAAGGTATCAACTATTTTATTTATTTATTTATGTACAATTTATAGAGTTAGGCGTAACTTTGCTGAGGTCTTGGAGGAGAATATATATATATATATACATACTATGATATACAAAATATAATATATAAATCATCATCCTCCTGCCCTTATCCCACTCTAAGTGGGGTCGGCACAACATGTTACAAACATGTTGTCATATGATTTGGCTACGTATTTTACGACCAGCCGCTTGCCTGACGTCAACATACCTTAGTCGCCTTTTACGACACATCGGTAAGAAATGAGGGTGGTCTATTCTACTCAGCCGGATACCACACGGCGGGTCGACTTACCTTAGTCGCCTTTTACGACACCTCGGTAAGAAATGAGGGTGGTACTATTCTATTCAGCCGGATGCCACACGGCGTAAAATATAATATATAAATGTCAACTATTATAATCATTTCTTATCGAGGTATCGTAAAAGGCGACTACGGTAAGTCGACCCGCTGTGTGCTATCCAGCTGAGTAGAATAGATCACCCTCATTTCTTAGCGAGCGAGGTGTAGTAAAGGGCAACTAAGGTAAGTTGAAGTTTAAGGTTAAAATACATAGCCAAATCATGGGACATGTTTATAACACGTTGTGCATTTGACTGAGCTATTTTAATATATATTTCATGTAAGTCATACGGGCTATTTACTAAAATGATGAAACTATGGTCTTGTTAAACGATAATTCTCTCGGCGGCCAATCTTTTAAATATTTGCAATTTTTAAAGGATTTTCAAATCCAGGCTTTTTTATCGTCCAAATAATCTTCAATTTTGAAATATGCTCTACCTATAAGCATATCTCTTACACTTAATTTAAACCATTCTGTAGACTGGTCTAGTATGGATTGCGGAATTTTATTGTAGAAGCGAATACCGAGACCATCGAATGAGTTGCTAACTCTACTGAGTCGCACAGGTATCACAAGTTTTAAGTAAGACAAGCTCTAATAGCTTTAAGAGTGTTTTGGAAAAATCTAAATACTATGTTAAAACAATGACAATGGAAAGTAAATTCGCAATTCGCTTTCCGCTTTCAGCTTGTATTTAGACGCGTCGAAAGTAGGAAGTGATTGGATATGAAATTTTAATGCCCCGCACTGGAAACCCAATCACTTAGCGATTGTTACACGCAGGTCAAAGAGATTATCCTTTGTTATAAAAACCATACCATAGAATAACACATAGGCGAAATACATCGGTGTACAATATTTTGAAAATTTCATTATTCATAGTGACTTACAAAGTGCGTTGCAAACATTTTCCCGAATGGATATTTTATAAAAGTAAGGTAAGTGCACTAGTAATTGATCATGTACTAGTAGTTGACCGTTTTGTATGAAATATTAAATAATAAGCGTTTTGTTTGTTGTAGCTAATCTATATATATAAAAGAAAGTTGGTCTAAGTTACACTATTTATAACTCAAGAACGGATGAACCAATTTGGCTGAAAATTGGTGGAGAGGTTGCTTAGAACCAGGAGACGGACATAGGATACTTTTTATCCCGTTCGACCGCATTTATTTTATCCCGTCAAGTCGCTATAAAACGTGGTATAACAAAAACGACTATGACATTGAATAACAAAACATAAATGACAGCTAAACGTAATTTAGTCTTTGGGTAAGTATGGTAAAAATTTGACAATTATCAAAATAGTAGTAACTATAAACGTTACCACATAGTATAAAACAAAGTCGCTTTCTCTGTCTGTCCTTATATCTCTATGTTTGCTTAAATCTTTAAAACTACGCGACAGATTTTGATGCGGTTTTTTTAAAATATATAGAGTGATTGAAGAGGAAGGTTTATATGTATAATAAAATTCAATATGGAGTAGAGAAATACTGTGATTATCACTGAGTGACATAGGCTATATGCTTTATACCCGTGCGAAGCTGGGGCGGGACTCCTAGTAAAATATAAATTTGTAATTACCTGTTGCCATCACCAACCTCAGAACTGAAACCCATTGTTTAATATTTAAAATTTAATATTCATCATCATCATCATCTTCCTGCCCTTCCTTATCCCACTCTAAGTGGGGTCGGCACAACATGTTATAAACATGCTGTTACATGATTTGGCTACTTATTTTACGACCGGCCGCCTGCCTGACGTCAACTTATCTTAGTCGTATTTGACAACACCTCGATAAGAAAGAGGGTGGTCTATTCTATTTAACAGGATACCACACGGTGAGTCAACTTACCTTAGTCGCCTTTTGCGACACCTCGTTAAGACATGAGGCTGGTCTATTCTACTCAGCCGGATACCACACGGTGGGTAAACTTACCTCATTCACATTTTACGACACCTCAGTAAGAAATGAGGGTGGTCAATTCTACTCAGCCGGACACCAAACGGCGGGTTGACTTACCTTAGTCGCTTTTTACGACAATTCGGTAAGAAATAAGGGTGGGTATATTCTACTCAGCTGAATACCACACGGCGGGTCAACATTCCTTAGTCGCCTTTTACGACAATTCGGTAAGAAATAAGGGTGGTCTATTCTACTCACCCAGATACCACTAGGCGGGTTGACTTACCTTAGTCACCTTTTACGACAATTTGGTAAGAAATAAGGGTAGTATATTCTACTCAGCCGGATACCACACGGCGTATTAAACAGTATTATTTTTAGTCCTAATTGAACGTGAGTGCAGGCCATTCCACTAATTCCACTCCAGTGGTGTGAAACCACTAATAGCTTTTGGAATCCATTAATATAAGCCATCCTATTTTGTCATATAATCCATGTTTAATATTTGATATCAAATAGTTTGCAAAGGAAAAAAATATTTCTTTTTAATATCGAATTATTAATTAAATAAATTGATAAATTAATTTCATAGTCAATAAATGATTATAAATAATTATTTAAAAATTATTATAAATAATTATTTAAAAATTATTATAAATAATTATTTAAAAATTATTATAAATAATTATTATAAATAATTATTTAAAAATTATTATAAATAATTATATAAAAATTATTATAAATAATTATTTATTGAGTAACATTTTAAATATCCAATTGAGTATTTTTTATCTATTAACATGTTTTCTAATTTAGAATAAATATGTTTAATAATTTAATTTAGCCATGTGGTATCCGGCTGAGTAGAATAGACCAACTTCATGTCTTACCGAGGTATCGTAAAAGGCGACAAAGGTAATTTGACCCACAGTGTGGTATCCGGTTTAGTAGAATAGACCACCCTCTTTCTTACCGAGGTGTAAAATACGACTAAGGTAAGTTGACGTCAGGCAGGCAGGTCGTAAAAACGCAGCCAAAACATGTTTAAAACATGTTGTGCCGACCCCGCTTAGAGTTGGATAAGGGCAGGAGGATATTTATGTTCGATTATTTTATATTTATTGACTGTTTTGTAAATATATAATTATTTGAGTTTATTTTTAAGTTTTAATTTTTTGAGTATCTTTATTTATTATGACTTTAAATATTTTTATTTAGGTACCGAATTAACTTACTGTTTTTAAATTTAAATATTCTTTGTCTTTCATTAAATATTCAATTTCTCTATAAAGAATAGTATTTGTATATTTTCTCAAAGCTGTGGTAGCCCAGCGGTAACACCGTGCGACTCTTTCGAGGAGGTCACGGGTTCGAACCCGGGCAGACGCCAATGAGATTTCTGTTAAAACTTATGTTTCTAATTGATAATTGCAATTTATCACACGCTTTGAGGTGAAGGAAAACATCGTGAGGAAAACTGCATATTTCTGGAAATTTCTGGAGATATGTGCAACCTACCAATCCGCATTGGAGCAGCGTGGTAGGTCTTAGCTCCAATCCTTCTCTTCGAAAACGGAGAGAAGAGGCCTATTCTCAGCAGTGGGATAATAACAGGCCGCTACTTATGTTTTGTCTTATTTCTTATTCTTAACAATTTTTTGCACTAATTTTATTAATAAATTTCCGAGTTGCCTTTAATAATTTACCCAAATTTATGTAAATACTTTGGCATTAATTAACACGTTTTGTACCTAATTTGCTTTGGACCTTTTCTAGTAATTAATATTTTCATTTTAAGAGGTTTATTTGTTTGAGCTAATTCTTAATATAGTTATGTTTTAATATACTGTTTATTAATGTGGTATCACTACATATTATAAAACAAAGTCCATATTTCCGTATGTACGCATAAAACTTTAAAACTACGCAACCGATTTTGATGCGGTTTTTTTTAATAGATAGAGTGATTCAAAAGGAAGGTTTGTACGTATAGTAACATTCAATACAAAGTAGAGAAATACTGTAATTTTTGAGGTTTCTGTAAATAATTACATTTTTTTCCGCTTACATTGCAAACGCAGGCTAAACCCTACCAGATTTATCAAAATGATGTACTAAGTATTTGTACTCCTTAAAAAGGTCTACAGAAAAGTCCGCGATGGTATATGTCTATCTCTTATGGATAACCCACAATAGCAGTTTTTTTCATTTACTTTTTACGAAAAATGATGCCTTATGTTCAAAGCAATTTTTATACAATACAGCATTAATCCTTATCCACTTGAGTACCTTAAATAAATTGTTGATTTAATATAGATCAATATTGCCGTTTACAGCATGCAATTTAAGTGAACATTTTCGGAGATATTACAGATTTAAAATGCCATGCGGAGGCCGCGCTTCACCCTATAGCACTTCGAATCCAGCAGCTACATCGTTCTTTCCAGAGTTTGTTTAACGACAAGGAAGCTGTGAATGTTGTATATAAAGACATTCTGTAATTAATTGTAAAAATTAAATACATAGGGAAAATGTAAAAGTAAATAAGTAAAAATGTACTATATGAATTTAGATATTCCAAAGATAGCAGGAAATCTTCTTGGTATAGGGAGAGGAAATTGTTTTTCTCCAAATTTAACGCTTGCGGGCCACGGGCAGTAATGAATAAATCAAAACTACTGGATCGGTTTTAATCATTTTTTTTACACTGAATGACATGGGATATATATTTTATACCCGTGCGAAGCATGGGCAGGCCGCTAGTAAGTTATAAAGTAACTTATTCAAATAATTTATAGAACTAGGCGTTACTTTGCGGAGATCCATAATACAAAAGTAATAATGAAATTGTTTTGCTATAATCCGCGATGAAGTAAAATAGAAAATATATATAATGCTAAATGTAGAGTGGACAATCTGTTTTCATTCCTGATACATTCAGGATTTCGTAAAAACACATGCACAAACCTCTATCACCCCCACCATAATACACAAGCGCTATACACGTTCACTATCACAAACTCAACAATAGTTTCGCCCCGCAACCGAAGCATCATCAGAAGATAGACTCCACGACAAAATCGCAAAGCTAAAAGTGTAAAAGTAATGTATACATATATATATTTTCTATTTTACTTCATCGCGGATTATAGCAAAATAATTTCATTATTACTTTTGTAACTAATTTAACTAATGTAGTAGTTATATAGATAATTTAAGTAGAAACATAATAAGAAACCCCTTTCCCCGAATAAGCTACGCTGACTTGACATTCAACGGCAAAAATAGTGTTTTATTTTTATTTATGTTTAATGTAACTTTTAGTATTTTTTAATTACCAAAAACGATTATTTTTTTTTAATAAAATCTAGCTAGATCGAATTTTCTCCCCCAAAACTCCCGGAATCTCGGAAACGGCTCAAACGATTTTACTGAAATTCAGCATGTAGGGGGTTTTGGGAGAGACAAAAAAGATGAAATAAAAGCAAAGGCACTTGGACTATTTAAACTATTTATTTTAAAAAGAGCAATTTATAACACGTACTGACTGTAGACAATCGTACGAGTGAAGGGGGGAGTGTCGACAGATAATATTATAAATTAAATATGCCGATGATATTGCTATAAATTAAGCGCAGGCGTCCATACTTTCAACAAAAACCAATCAAGATAAGTTTTATTTTAAAAAATCGTTGTTGTTTTCGGGCTCCAAATTTTTTTTTGAAATTTACGTTGAATACAATTACAATTTTTCTTTGCATCATGCATTTGCATGTATTTTAATTTTTTTTTGCATCATTTCAAAAATTACAGAGCAAGGATCGGTCACCCCAGGTACATTAGTTTATTTAACTTAAATATTTAATCACTGTCTAGACTAGTTAATGAAGATTAAAACTATTAATTTAACTAAGGTCGGCTCAATTGACCTGTGGTTCAATTGAATAGCTTAGAACCAAACTTGTGTTAACTATTTTTAAACCTTTAACCCCAAAAGGCATTTTCGCGAACGCATATACAAAAAAACCCTATAAAAAATTGTGTCTTAAAACATCCACTGTAGTGTCAAAAAAAGTTAATTTTGGTGGTATAAATTTATTTGAGGTTATTTCTATCATGTATGACGCCATGTGGTATCCGGCTTAATAGAATAGACCACCCTCATTTCTTACCGAGGTGTCGTAAAAGGCGAATAAAAGTTGACCCACCATGTGGTCTCCAGCTGAGTAGAAAAAGACCACCCTAATTTCTCGCCGAGGTATCGTAAAGGGCGACTAATGTAAGACGACCCGTCGTGTGGTATCCTGTTGAGTAGAATAGTACTACCCTCATTTCTTACAGAGGTCGTAAAAGGCGACTAAGGTAAGTCGACCCGCAAAATGGTATCCAGCTGAGTAGAATAGACCATCCTCTTCCTCACGGAGGTGTCGTAAATACGATTCGATCACGTACAAAAGCATAGCTCGCTTCATGTCTTACTGTTACTTTTTCTGATAATAAAGAGGATTTTTAAATCTATTCCATTTTTAATAGGAATTTTTTTTAAAGCATGCATGATAGATATTCTTTCCTCCTTTTTTTTTTTTTTTTTTAAAACAGGAAAAAACCCCTTATGGGTACCGCCGCCCGACGGGGACAGGCGACGGTTATGTCGGCCTCGCACCGACTAAAATAACCTGTGTGCTCCACTACGCTGCTGGTGGCGGGGATAGGGTACCTATGAAGACATTGCCCCCCATCCCCGCCAGCAGCAACTCTGTAGCCCAGAGTGCGCCACCTCTGGGTCGGGGCCTCTCTGAAAGTGGCCCCTTCCTCTATTCTTTCCTCCTGCCCTTATCCCACTCTAAGTGGGGTCGGCACAACATGTTGCCACATGATTTGGCTACGTATTTCACAACCGGCCGCCTACCTCACGTCAACTTACTTAGGTAGTCGTATTTTACGTCACCTCAGTAAGAAATGAGGGTGATCTATTCTACTCGCCCAGATACCACACGGCGGGTTGACTTACCTTAGTCGCCTTTTACGACACCTCGGTAAGAAATAACGGTGGTCTATTCTGCTAAACCGGATAGCACACGACGGGTCAACTTACCTTAGTCGCCTTTTACGACACCTCGGTAAGAAATAAGGGTGGTCAATTCTACTCACCCAGATACCACACGGCGGGTCGACTTACCTTATTCGCCTTTAACGACACCTCAATAAGAAATGAGGGTTGACTATTCTACTCACCCAGATACCACACGGCGGGTTGACTTACCTTATTCGCCTTTAACGACACCTCGGTAAGAAATGAGCGTGGTCTATTCTACTCACCCAGATACCACACGGCGGGTCGACTTACCTTACAACACTTCGGTAAGAAATGAGGGTGGTCTACTTAGCTTATTTTACTTATTTTTGTTGTCGCCAAAGACTTCCGCTTTGTATTTTATAGCAACACCGTCATGAAACGAGTATCGCGCCCTTTTGACTGAAATGGTGGCAACATTGTGTCGTGTTATTTCTGGTGAAGTCTTCCTATATATTGGTAAAACGTTTCAGTTGCATGCAGTCTTTGTTCGTCATTCAAGAGAAGAGCATCTCGGAACAGTAACTGTGCGATTTCTATTATATCGTGTATAGTGTGTGCGTTAACATTTTAGATATATAAGCTTTAGGAGCAAAGAAATTCCTCTTCACAATAATTGAACAATATTAAATTGTTCCATAAAGTTCCATAAAGGTTAGACAAACCAGGGTGCAGTAAATGAGGGTATAAAATTAAAAACTGCGATGGCGGACGTCTCATTAACTTCTTCTGACTAGAATTAAACTGTTGCGGACTTAATGAATGGTTTAAATGTTGAACCATGAATATTATTTTGGATGCGGCATAATTTTTTTGGTCTCCAGTTAATTAAATTTAATTTAAGTCCGCGTCAATTTAATTTAAGTCCGCGTGATTCCCTGCGAGAGAAGTTTAATGGAATAGGTATTCTTATATTTGCTTCACAGCACATTATAAGTAGTTTAATTTTTTTCCTTAAAAGTATAAAGTTATAAAACGATAGGTCATTTATATAATAGACAAAGTAGGAACCGACATAAGCTTGCTTCTGCTTTTATATATATGCTTTTATATAGTATTGAATATATGAACCAATATTTTTGCCAAAAACTCGCAAGTCAGCGTACCTTATTCGGGGAACGGGTGGTCTCTATAAATGAAAATACCTAGGATCGAGCCCCAATTATTTTTTTAAATTATTTTTTTGATTTTTCCAGTCAACCAGGTTAACTCGTCTAAAGATTATTGCCCGGTTCACATTATTCCAGTCCAGTAATCCAGCAAGTCAACCCAATCCAGTGCTGGACTGGATTATATCGTTTACATTATTCAAGTCATTAAAAGCTGTCGCATCGGTTAACACTATAGTGACAATGCTATCAACAAAAAGTTTAGAAGTTTCAGTTAACTTCATTGTTAAGAACAAGGTACCAATAGAATTCCACAAATGAAACAATACGTGTTCACTGTTAAGCGTGGTAGTCAAGCACTGGATTCAACTGAATTGGCCGTTAACACTATTCCAGTGGCAATGGAATGGGCGAGCTGGAATGAAAAATAGAACGCCAATCCAGTCTACTGGACTGTATTGGTACATTCTAGTACAAGTTCACATTATTCCAGTAGCATTCCAGCGCTGGACCGCAATGGTCGACTGGAATAATGTTTACCTACACTGGAATGTACCAATCCGGTGATCAATCCAGTCCAGTCAACTGGATTGGCGTTCTATTTATTATTCCAGCTCGCCTATTCCAGTGCCACTGGAATAGTGTGAACGGCCAATCCAGTTGAATCCAGTGCTTGACTACCACGCTAAACAGTGAACACGTATTGTTTTATTTGTGGAATTCTATTTGTACACATGCGACAGCTTTTAATGACTGGAATAATGTAAACGATATAATCCAGTCCAGCACTGGACTGGATTGACTTGCTGGATTATTGGACTGGAATAATGTGAACCAGGCATAAAGATATGCCGCGTCTGAAATACATTCGTATTGAATGTAACCTCATCAAGGGGAATCCCATTGTGCCCGCTGTAATGGACCCCGTGAAAAGAAAAGCGACGCCGCGCGATCCGAAATATGGCGCGGGATCGGTCACTGTTTGCATAATTTACTGTTTCGCAACCGTTTGTTGCGAACTCTTAATTCGAATTGGGGGGAGGGGGAGAAATATATATTAGAAATAATACTCTTGTGTGATTATGGCACGTGTTATAACCATGTTATCACATGATTTGGCTAGGTAGGCGACCGGCTGCCTGCCTGACGTCAACTTAACTTAGTAAATTTTACGACACCTTGGTAAGAAGAAGAAAGAGGGTGGTGAATTTAATGATGAAAATCTTTGTACACTTTTTAAATTTATAAAAAACATTTTAAAATCAAAATAATCTTTATTCAAATAAGCTCTTTTAAATCGTCAAGGATCAATATGATTAATGAAGCTACAACTGGTTCGGAATGTTGCTCTTACCGAGAAGAACCAGAAAGAAACTCGGCGGTCAATCTTTTAAACATTTTAATTTTAAAGGTTTTTAAAGTGATTAAAAAGTATAAAATTTACTCGCTATAAAAGATTGAAAACGCAAGACTGAAAACATTTTAGGGAATATTAAAAAGTTAATAATTTATTTTAAATTTTTGGTCAGTACCATAGATGGATTACGTCATATTTCCAAACAAAGCCCACTCCAGTAAATTAAAAAAGTTACCCAAAAGCACTTCCGTTTAAATAGCCCCAAATTTTCCCGCGCAATTTTTTATCCCACAAGGAATTATTTGGGTTCTATAGAAATATATAATAATCATATTTTGAATACTATAAAAAATATCATTCTCATGCCCTTATCCCACTCTAAGTGGGGTCAGCAAAACGTGTTATAAACATGTTGTCACATGAATTGGCTACGTATTTTACGACCGGCCGCCTGCCTGACGTCTGAGTTACCTTAGTCGTATTTTGGGACACCTCGGAAAGAAATGAGGGTGGTCTATTCTACTCAGCCGGTTACCACACGGTGGGTCGACTTACCTTAGCAGCTTGTTATGACACCTCGGTAAGAAATGAGGGTGGTCTATTCTACTCAGCCGGATACCACACGATATATTAAAAAAGCTAGTGTTTTATGCTCCTATATGTTATGGGATGCTTTTACACTCATAAGTTTTGCAAACAACTTTTTTTGTATTAGGTCACTTTAATACTAAGCATGCGATGTCTTTTAATATTTAAATGAGATAATCTTTTATATATATTTTTGGAATCTCGGAAACGGTTCCAACGATTTTACTGAAATTCAGCATGTAGGGGGTTTGGGGGAGAAAAATCGATCTAGATAAGTTTTATTTAAAAAAAAATGTCGTTTTATCCCTGATTTCGGACTCTAAAATTTTTTTGAAATTTACGAATCACAATGTTCCGCTGTCAAACGTAAAGTCATGGTAGTTCATTTGGGGAACGGGCGGTCTAGAGAGGTGAAAATACCTAGGATCGAGCCCCACCTGCCCTAATATTTTTTCATTTTTCTTTTCAATTTTCTAAAAAAAATTTCACCCAGGTACAATTTTTTAATTGCGAATTATAGCAAAATAATTATTTCATCACTTTTGTATTTTGATAATCAGATGGTAAATGTAACAAAATAACTCATTTTTAACGGCAAACCTTTTTGATACTTGAAAGTAAAAAGTCGATACATGATTTTTCCACTTTCACGTCAAGAAATCCACGCAAGCCAACTTAACCTTATGTTGTTTTTTCTAGGTGATACGAACACCATGCGTTTGGTTTTTTATCAGGAAACTCCTGAAACGAGCTCGGAAGTACGGACTTATAAATAGTAAAAAATTCCTCCTGCCCTTATCACACTCTAAGTGGGGTCGGCAAAACATGTTGTCACATGATGTGGTACTACTATTACTGCGTATTTTACGACCGCCGCCTGCCTGACTTCAGCTTACCTTAGTCGCATTTTAGAACACCTTGGTAAAAAAGAGAGTTATTTATGCAACACAACCGGATACCACACGGTGGATCAACTAACCTTAGTCGCCTTTTATGACACTTCGGTAAGATGTGAGGGTGATTTATTCAACTTAACTAGATAGTAGCTTTAGGTCTCAGATTGGGAACTACATTGTGCCTTAAGCACCGATGTCCATGTGGAAAAGAGGTAGACACTTTTGGCATACACGGGCTTTAATGCCATAGGAGCTCTGGTAGGCTTTTCCGTCATGGTTCTCTTAATGATACCATCAAAAGAGCTCTTGCCACCATCGACATTCCTGCTCTTCTCGAGCCTTCCGGGATATGTCGCGATGATGGCAAGAGACCAGACGGCTTGACGCTGGTTCCTTGGGAACGGGGACGGGCCCTAATGTGGGACGCAACATGCGTTGATACGTTAGCCTCGTCCCATATCAGGGAAACAGCGTCAAGACCTGGAGCTGCGGCGGAAATGGCCGAAACCGGCAAACGGCGGAAGTATGCATCTCTCATCGAGAGTTATATATTTGTGCCGTTTGCAGTCGAGACCCTAGGGCCATGGAGTCAAAGTGCAAAAAAATTTTTATTCGTTTTAACACCTCGGTTGATTGCCTCCTCAGGTGACAAGAGGGCTGGCTCCTTTTTCGCACAAAGAATCAGCTTAGCGATTCAGCGCGGAAACGCTGCCAGCATTCTTGGGACCATTCCACGTGGGCATGATTTGTATAGTCCTAGCGTGTAAGTCATTTAAGATAGATATAACTTGTACATTTTTGCTGTAAATAAATAACTAGATACTACACGGCCTAATTTTTTAAAAATAATACAAACTTTCAAAAGAGCTTTTTCTACTATCGACATTCGTGCTTTTCTCGAGCCTTAGGGATATGTCGGGATGATGGCGAGAGACGCTAATTCTTTGGGAACGGGAACGGGCCCTAATGTGGGACGCAATATGCGTTGATACGTTGGCCTCGTTCCACATCAGAGAAACAGCTTCAAGACTTGGAGCTGCGGCGGCAATGGCCGAATCCGGCAAACGGGGGAAGTATGCATTTGTCATTGAGAGTTATATATTTGTGACGTTTGCAGTTGAGACCATAGGGCCATGGAGTCAAAGTGTAAAAATTTAATATAAATTTAATATAATAATTGTTAATTGTCTCTTCAGGTTACAAGAGGACTGGCTCCTTTTTCGCACAAAAATCAGCGTAGCGATTCAACGTGGAAACGCTGCCAGCAATTCTTTGGATCTTTCCACGTGGGCATGATTTGTATAGTCCTACCGTGTAAGTAATTTAAGATAGATATAAATTGTTTTTTTGTTGTAAATAAAATAAGCTAAGCAAACCTTTTTTAAATACAAACTTTTTGGTAAGGGGGGAGGGATTTGGGGGCGGAGAGCGGCAGAGCGTAAGTTATGCGTAAGATAGGCCTGATCTATCTCTCCATTAGAAAAATTACAGCATATGATTGCCAGATCCTATTCTTGCGATATGACTATAGCTGTATGTATGTGTCTCAAACACTGCTCTCCAAAAGGTCTTCTTCACCTAACATGCTAGTAGCAGACCGTTACAATTACCTTATATTTACCTGCCTTCGCTTCTTCCACAGTGTTAATAAATGAGTCTGAATTTTAATGAATAAGTCTGCCTTTTTTAAGCCCATGGTCACCGCAGCTACTCGACGCCTTTCTACATCAATCAATGTGGTAATGATGTGACGTCACAGGTCGGAAACACTTGCCGCCGCATCGGTTAACGATCGCTAATAGTTCGCTCGACGTTAAGTGTATCCTGGTAAGGAGAAACGGGGGAATATGATAAGGCTTGAGTAAAATCGACGTTTGCTGTATAAAGGTCAAGGTTTTTCCCCGTCATACGATCCTATGCTTGGATTCAGCTCTTTACAAGCTCGTCAGTCCATCTCGTAGGATGTCTACTGACGCTGCGTTTTTTATACAGGAAAAACCCCTTATGGGTACCGCCGCCTGTCCCCAACGGGGACAGGCGGCGGTTATGTCGGACTCGCACCGACTAAAACGACCTGTGTGCTCCACCACGCTGCCGATGGCAAGGGCAGGGCATCGTTGTACACATTGCCCCCATTCCCTTCGACAGCAGCTCTGATCCCAGAGAACATCTCCTCCGGGTAGGGACCCCTCAAAGGAGAAGTCCCCCTCTGCTAACCGGTGCATCGAGAGCACCAGATGCACTGATCGCCTCGGGAACCTGTAAGCCAGACGTTCGATATACGTGCGGGGTTGCCATTATGTCACCCAACCCCCACCGGTTATGCGTATTGAATAAACAATCAATCTATAAAATTCGACCTGGTGTAACTGGGCAAAATTTGTGGCCATGGCCCAATTCATTCGGCTCGGCAAGATGCACGCCTTCACCTCACCACTCATTAACTTAGCTTACGTTAGCTTAGCACACAACCAGCCCCCACCTTCCATCTGACACAGGTGGTTTCGGAACAAGTTTGTTTCGGAAGTATCTATGGAAAGTGGCCCTGTCCAAGCGTCCGGTGAGTGATCCTGATGCATCGTCCAACTAAGAGGTGGCGCAATCTGGGATTCTAATTTTCTGCTGGCGGGGATGGGGTCAATATACAACGGTTCCCTGTACTTTTCATAAGCCAGACAGCTTTTAAGGGCTTTGTTTTCCCCATTTACGTTCCCCCCTCTAAACTATAAGCTACATTCAATGTTTCTACCCCTAGTAAAAATTGTTGTAACACTAGACAAAGTATATAACTATTAACTACAGAAATAAAGTAAAATTGAATATACATTTTTAAAATTTTAGTAATCCACATAACGAAAGATGGGATTTATAAAATGTAACGCAATCTATCGTCGAGATCTCGTTATGTGTGACACGGTGACGAGTAACGAGAGTGCAATGGATGGGTACTTGATCGTTACTTACACTGTAGTGCAATTGGGTGCAATGTGAAGATATACTTAAATTCAAATTCAAAATATTCTTTATTCAAATAAACTTGTAAACAAGTGCTTTTGAATCGTCAACTCTACCGCTGGTTCGGAAAGCTGTTCCTACCGAGAAGAGCCAGCAAGAAACTCGGCGGTTGCTCTTTAAAAAATATAATTCTTATCACTAGTTACATTTAGTCAGTACTAAGTAATTGTCCAATATATTTATTTAGTCCCTGGCTGACAGAGTCTTGCTTAGTAATTTTATTAAAATTATAATATAAAAAAAAAACAATTTAAAAAATAAAAAAGAAAGGAAAAATGCAATTAAAAAATAAAAATCAAGAAAGAGTCAGTGGCATACGAGATTTGAACCCGAGTATTTTCTCATATGTAATCCACCCGATTAACATTGCGTTATTACAATTTTAAAAGTAGTATCAAAACTTGTCTAGTCTACTTAATGTCGATGTCAGCAATTTTTCAATGCCTGAAAACTTGGATTAAACGACATTTTTTTTAAATAAAACCTAGCTAGATCAATTTACCCCCCCCCCCCCTACATTTCACGTTCAAATATTAAATAATAGCAATCCCCAGCGGCTCCGCCCGCGTGTAAAGTTTAAAACCGTAATATAGTATTTTGATAAAAATGGTTAAAGTGGGTTAACCTTAAAAGCTAGACATGTGCTGTAGAACATGTGCTGTAGACATGTGCTTTTGTATAGGACTTTTAGAGGGGAACAATTTTGTAATACATGATTTTTTAATAGCTTTCAGCGTTTACTCAGCGCACGGAAGAAAAGCTTTGAATTGTGCCGTTTTGGTACTATTTTTTATTGCTGCTCCTCTCCTATTCATCTTAGCGTGATGTTATTTAGTCTATAGCCCTCAATAACCGGACTATCTTACACTTTAAAAAAAATTCAAATCGGTCCAGTTGTTCCTGATGTTAGTGCATTCAAACAATCAAACAAACAAACTCTTCAGCTTTATATATTAGTGTAGATTCTCACTAAATTCCATCTAATAAATTTGTCGTAGAATAATAGGCGATGGCAAAAACATGAAATGCATTTGTAAAAACAACGTGACAACAGAGTTTCACGCCGAATAATAATTCCCGATATTTCATCGCGAAAGTATCTGCTGTCGTTTGAAATTCTAGTCACATGTGGCGACATGTGACAGGGTTGGCAACTTTGGATTTAAACATTACATCATTCATCATAAACTCTAACTTGGATTGAGTTGCTTTGAAAAGAGTTTTTAGATTTATTACATAAAACTTTTACATTACTGTCCTAAATAAATGTTAATCAAAAACTCACCTGAAAAGAGAAATAACATTCTAAGCTATTGCTTTACTACAATTATTAATTAATCAATTACAATTTTATCACTCAACTGTTTAAGTTTGATGTCTTTACGTCAATCTGACAGTCCGCCCCATAGATCCACGAGTCCAGACAAATCAACGTTAAAGACAACGCGGCAAATTTGAATACTTAAATGAAATGTCACGCATTTCGCTCACACACACACACACACACACACACACATATATATATATATATATATATATATATGTGTGTGTGTGTGTGTGTGTGTGTGTGTGTTATATACAAGTCCCCTAGATTTAGGGCCTGTTTCGTAAGGTACTGATAAAGTGTCGGATAGTTGACCGACAAATAAACTAAATAGCAGATAAATGTCACTAAAAAGTGAAAATTTTTAAAAAATAAAATCGCGCCCAGTTTGTAATAGGTATTTGCTATCCAGCAGATAAACAAAATAACAGCCACATGATCTACCTGTTAACTTATTAGGAACTTTAAGTGCTGAATAAGCCACGCATAAGAAAGCAAACATAAGAAACGCAAAATTCTGAGATGTGTGTCAGATATGTTCCGAATAAGCTAACTGACAGTTTATTGGTAACTTGTGAAACATGCCCTTAGACTTAATTTCTAACACTATGGAAATTTCTTCAAAGCGCCAACCCTAACCAGATATGTGTTTACGAAAACTCTTTGGTGTGAAAACATAAGATAAATAAATCAGGTGAGAGACTAGATTTTTCCAGATATTCACCGTAATGTTCTGCATTCGCGAGAGATTCGATTCCGGGGTGAATCAATTTAGCGCATATTTTCGCTTCGTTCGAATAAAACTAGTGAAATATGTTTGACAAAGATTTTCCATATGTAAAAAATGAAATAAACATTTATGTAATGTTTAACATAGATAGCCGTGTGGTATCCGGCTGAGTAGAATAGAATACCCCAATTTCTTAACCAGGTGTCGTCAAAGGCGACTAAGGTAAGTTGACCCACCGTGTGGTATCCGGTTTAGTAGAATAGACCACCCTCCTTACCGAGGTGTCGTAAAATACGATTAAGGTAAGTTGACGTCAGGCAGGCGGCCGGCCGCAATAAATATAAATATGATAATAATAAAAATAAATAAGTGGGTTTTAGACGACGTGTGGTATCCGGCTGAATAGAATAGTACCACCCTCATTTCTTACTGAGGTGTCGTTAAAGTCGACTAAGGTAAGTCGACTCGCCGTGTGGTATCCGGCTGAGTAGAATAGACCAACGTCATTTCTTACCGAGGTGTCGTAAAAGGCGACTAAGGTAAGTTGACCACCTTGTGGTATGCGGTTGAGTAATATAGACCACCCTCTTTCTTACCCAGGTATCGTAAAAGGCGACTAAGGTAAGTTGACCCATCGTGTGGTATCCGGCTGAGTAGAATAGACCAACCTCATTTCTTCCAAGGTGTCGTAAAAGGCGACTAAGGTAAGTCGACCCGCCGTGTGCTATCCGGCTGAGAAGAATAGACCAACCTCATTTCTTACCGAGGTGTCGTAAAAGGCGAATAAGGTAAGTTGACCCACCTTGTGGTATCCGGCTGAGTAGAATAGACCAATGTCATTTCTTACCGAGGTGTCTTAAAAGGCGACTAAGGTAAGCCGACCCGCCGTGTGGTATCCGGTTGAGTAATATAGACCACCCTCATTCTTACCTAGGTGTCGTAAAATACGACTAAGGTAAGTGGACGTCAGGCAGGTGGCTATTCGTAGAAACGCAGCCGAATCATGTGACAGCATGTTAATAACATGCTGTGCTGACCCCACTTAGAGTGGGATAAGGGCAGGAGGATGTAATGCTTAACATAGAATGGCATTTATTCTATCCTTATATTATTCTTTGCTAATATTATAAATGCGAAAGTTTGTGAGTATGGAATGTATGTTTGTTACTCTTTCACGGCGATTCCGCTGAACCAATATCGATGAAATTTGGCACAATTATTCCTTATACACTAGGTTAACATATAGGCTATAGAAATCCTGTTAATTCTACAGGAATTCTACCATAATTATCCTTAAATAAGGGTCCCAGTTATATTTTCATTAACCATCGCTAGGGGCTTCTCCCGTGAGAGTTTTTCGCCTCCTAACCACTCATTTCATTATCACTGTTGTTTTCCCTGCAATGCGTACGAAACATCGAAACCCATGGAGTCGCTTGTTATATTTGGTTATTTGTTTATTATTAAAAAAAACCATACATGGCATTTACAATTTAAGTCCGCGTGATTCACTGCGAAAGAAGTTTAAGGAAATTTATATTCTTACATTTGCTTCACAGTACCTTTTAAGTAATTTAAATTTTGTACATAAATATATAAAGAATTATAGAACGATAGGTGATGTATATAATAGATAAAGCAGGAACCGACATATGCCTGCTTTGCGCTTTGCGAAAGTAGGTAAGTCGTTTGTGGATTTGGGTATAAGATTCTATAATAAAATTCCGCAATCAATTTTAGCTATGCCATCACATCAGTTTAAAAACACTATTAAAGAGAGGCTGACAAAAACAAAAAGCCTACTTACTATACTGTTGAGGATTATTTAGACGATAAAAATGAGTGGATATAGCTACTGTCCAACCCTGTACAAGATAGTAATGACTTAATGTAACTAGTTATAAGTATTATGTTGAAAAGAGCAACTGCCGAGTTTATTGCTGGCTCTTCTCGGTAGGAACGGCTTTCCGAACCAGCAGTAAAATTGACGAGTCGAAAGCACTTGTTTACAAGTTTATTTAAATAAAATTTTTGAATTTGAATATAATATGGTTTTTTTTATTAGGAATTGTAAGGTGTTACCGCACGATTAATAGGAGACTAAAGAATACGTCACATCTAGTGATGTATAATAATTTATAATCAATATTTATATCAAGTGCTATAGTTGTAACTTATTGCATATATAAATCAGTAAATAAGTGACTGTTTTGATATAATTATTAAGCAAGGGGGTGAACAAGTTAACTAGTACTTTTGCCAAATTGCTAATAACCTTTAAAAAATGCCTGTTGGCGCCGTGGGTAGTGATCCTGCCTTCAGCTCCGCGGGTCGCAGGTTCCAATCCTACCGAGGGCCATCATTTTCTAAAAATGAATTAGTTGGTCTTCGAGTCTGGGTATATATTTGTAATTACGTATGTATTTAAATATTATATAAGTATATATTCACCAGTTGTCTGTCACCAATAACACAAGAATTAAGTTACTTAGTTTGGGGACGGACGACCGTGTGTGTAAGTGTCCCATATATTTATTTATTTTATTAAAAAAAAACAAAACTATGGAATTCCGCAAAGTAATGTTTGTTTCTATAAATTATATTTCAATATTAAATTGTATAAAACAAAAAAATATTCGACTCCATGTATGTCTGTGTTCCTTCTGTTATTTCGCCTAATAATAACAAACTAATATGGCGGTAGGTGAATATTATATAAACGGACCTCATTATTCTATTGAATTTCACACAATACTGTCTGTATATTTGTGTCCCATATATTAAAAATATTGTTCCTACTAAATTCCTATTATAAATGCGAAAGTTTGTGTGTATGGATGTATGTTTAACTTTAACTTACTCTTATTTAACTGCTAACTAGGGATGTGACATGGAGAAGAAAAAATCGATTAATAATTTATCGATTTATTTTTCCTATTAAAATATATCGAATTTTTTTAATCGATTATTTTGATACGAAATATTCGATATTTTGAAAATCGATTTTGTTCTGATTATTTGAAAAGTTGCCTTTTTAAATATTAATAATTAATTACAATAAAGGCTAATTAAAGTGGACTATTACCTAGAAATAATAACAGATGCGCTATTTGTGAAATTTGAATAAAATGTATAGTTTTGCTGCATTTGTTTCATTCAACAATGCTTATTTAATCTTAAAAATAAGAAAAAGAGGATAATTAAAATAATCGATTCTAAGAACGAACGATACGATTTTCCTGAAATTCAGCATGCAGGAGGTTTTGGATGGGATAAATCGATCTAGCTAGGTTTTATTTTTAAAAAATCATTTTATCCCTGTTTTTGAGTACTAAAAATATACAATAATTCAAAATGAATAAAACACTATTTTTGCCGAGAACTGTCAAGTCAGCGTAGTTTATTCGAGGAACGGGTGGTCTCTAGAAATTAAAATACCTAGGATCGAGCCCCATCTGTCCAATTATATTTCTTTTTTTTTTCTTTTTTTTATTTTGTCAAAAAATTACCAGGTACATAGATATAGCATAAGTTAACTTTAAATGTCTCTTAACACCCATGACGCTTTTGGAAAATGTCACACCCTATAGCTATAACAGCTTATTTTTTGGTTCTCGTGGAATTTCGTTTAAAAAGCCGTGTGCTATCCAGCTGAATAGAATAGTACCACCCTCATTTCTTACCGAGGTGTCGTAAAAGGCGACTAAGGTAAGTCGACCCGCCGTGTGGTATCCGGCTGAGTAGAATAGACCAACCTCATTTCTTACCTAAGTGTCGTAAAAGGCGACTAAGGTAAGTTGACCCACCGTATGGTATCCGGTTTAGTAGAATAGACCAACCTCATTTCTTACCTAAGTGTCGTAAAAGGCGACTAAGGTAAGTCGACCCGCCGTGTGGTATCCGGCTGAGTAGAATAGACCAACCTCATTTCTTACCTAAGTGTCGAAAAAGGCGACTAAGGTAAGTTGACCCACCGTGTGGTATCCGGTTTAGAATAGACTCTTTCTTACCGAGGTGTCGTAAAATATGAGGTAAAGTTGACGTCAGGCAGACGGCCGGTCGTAATCACGCAGCCAAATCATGTGACAGCATGTTTATAACATGTTGTGCTGACCCCACTTTAAGTGGGATAAGGGCAGGAAAATGATGTGAAATTTCGTTTAAAAAAATATTTTAACAGAATACTACATTCAGTAGGTGAAAGGTTATACAAATTTCTACCATTGTTCTACAAAAGCCAACCCCATAAATCACTCAGCGTTTTCACTATGATTTACGAGTGTTCACCATGAATTGGATTCGCTTACTTTTAGCTTTACTGTTTGAGTTTTACAAAAGTAAAAATAAATTTTGTTATAATCCGCGATGTAAAATAGAAAATATATATATACTAAATGTAGAGTGGACGATCTGTTTTAATACCTGATACATGCAGGATTCGTAAACATGCACAAACCTCCACCACCACCACCACAATACGCAAGCACTACATACGTTCACTATCACAAACTCAACAATCGTTTCGCCTCGCAACCGAAGCATCACCAGGAGATAGACTCCACGATAAAGTCGCAAAGCTTTGCGATTTATAAATACTCATTTAAATATTAAGTACCTGATAAAACTATTTTTTTAAATAAAGCCTAGCTAGATATCCCCCAAAACCCCCTACATGTTGAATTTCAGAAAAATCGTTGAAGCTGTTTCCTAGATTTAGAAAATATATTTAGGTATATATATACATACAAGAGTAACTCATTTAAATATTAACGATAATCCAGCCTTTATAAGTTATACAGAAATAATATGTTTTAATCCTAAAGAGAAATTCCTAATTCCTTAGTCTAAGTCTTCGTCTAAAAACTTCCTCGTTTCAGAATTATAATCGTCATAATCGGCGTAAGTAAGTTAAATACAATAATAAAAAAAAGCGCCGATGAAAAGTTGGACTCCAACCCGGTTTTCGAACTTTTTGGTCTGTCATTAACTATTAGGCTATCACAGCATTACGTTTTACAGCTACTCATTTACTATCTATTCGACATTTCAGCATTTTTTCACTGCCTTAAAATATATATATTATGTATAAACAAGATTAACTCATTTAAATATTAATTATAATCCAGACCTTGTAAGTTATAAAGAAATAATACGTTTTAATCCTAAAGAGAATTCCCTAATTCCTTAGTCTAAGTCTTCGTCTAAAAACTTCGTCGTTCCAGAATTATAATCGTCAGAATCGGCCTCAAGGGTATATTGCAGAGTAGTTTTGAAAATGGTCAGAGATAAACTGATGAAATAAAAGCAAACGCACTTGGAACTTTTAAACTATTTATTTTAAAGAGAGCAATTTATAAAACGTACTGACAATTGTTAGAGTGAACGGGAGAGCGCCGACAGATTATATTACAAATTAAAGATGAATGTGTTATTGCTATAAATTAAGCGCAGGTGTCCACACTATATATTATATTACAATTTAAAGATGAATGTGTTATTGCTATAAATTAAGCGCAGGTGTCCACACTATAGATTATATTACAAATTAAAGATGAATGTGTTATTGCTATAAATTAAGCGCAGGTGTCCACACTATATATTATATTACAAATTAAAGATGAATGTGTTATTGCTATAAATTAAGCGCAGGTGTCCACACTATAGATTATATTACAAATTAAGATGCATGTGTTATTGCTATAAATTAAGCGCAGGTGTCCACACTATAGGTTATATTACAAATTAAAGATGCATGTGCTATTGCTATAAATTAAGCGCAGGTGTCCACACTATAGGTTATATTACAAATTAAAGATGAATGTGTTATTGCTATAAATTAAGCGCAGGTGTCCACACTATCAACATAAACGTCTGTTATTAAATGTTTAAATACTCACTAGATATTGCTCAAGGGCTGAAATAGTTAAACAATTAAAAAAACACGTGTTGTCCGCAGATCTATAATATAAAAGTAATAATGAAATTATTTTGCTATGATCCGCGATGTGAACAGTAAATCACTACTTAGTATAAAACAAAGTGGCATTCTCTGTCTGTCCCTATATCCTTATGTTTGCTTAAATCTTTGAAACTACGCAGCAGATTTTGATAGGTAGAGTAATAAAAGAGGAAGGTTTATATGTATAATAACATTCAATTATGTAGTAGGGAAATACTGTAATTTTTGAGGTTTCTAATGTGATGTCGTAAATAATTATGTTTTTTCCGCTTACATTGCAAACGTATGCTGAACCCTACGAGATTTATCGAAATAATGTACTAAGTATTTGTACACTTTGAATAGGTCTACAAAAAACTCCGGGATGGTATATGTCTATCTCTTATGGATAAACCATAATAGCATTTTTTTGTCATTTTCTTTTTACGAAAAATAATTATTATCGAAGCAATTTTAAACAATACAGCATTAATCTTTATCCAGTTAAGTACCTTAAATGCATTGTTGATTTATATATAGATATAGATAAATATTGCCGCTAACTGCATGTAATTTAAAAAAACATTTTCGAAGATATTACAGATTTAAAATGCAGGGCATAGCGATTGCGCGCTTTGCCCTATAGCACTTCGAATTTAGCTACGATCGGTGTCATAAAATACGACTAAGGTAAGTTGATGTCAGGCAGGCGGTCGGTTGTAAAATAACTAGCTGAATTGAAACTGTAACATGTTGTGCCGATCCCACTTAGAGTGGGATAAGGGAAGGAGCATGATGAGTTTTAAGCGCATCTAAATGAAATTAACGAATTTCCGGCATCGTTTCGTCGTATTTCAGATTAATAATCGTCGGAATTGCACCCCCGGGTCCTTGTATCGCGCTATAATTTTGCAAATGGCGCTTCGGGGACCGCTATATATGTCTTGTTCTGGACCTTTTGTATCGTCCAGGAAATGCGTGAGAACGGGATTTATCGCTTAAAACCGTTTGACGATATCTCTATTTCTATTCAAAATATTCTATTCAAATAAACTTGTAAACAAGTGCTTTTGAATCGTCAACTCTACTGCTGGTTCGGAAAGCTGTTCCTACCGAGAAGAGCCAGGAAGAATTTCGGTTGTTGCACTTTTTATCTAAACTAATAGATAAAGCTGAAGTTTGTTTGTTACCCGCTAATCTCAGGAACTACTGCACCGATTTGAAAAATTCTTTAAGTGTAAGATAGTCCATTTATCGAGAAAGGCTATAGGCTATAGGCTAATATAACATCACGCTAAGATGAATAGGAGAGGAGCAGCAATAAAAAATATTGCGAAAACGGCAAAATTGAAAGCTTTCCTTGCGTAAGCTAAGTAAACGGTGAAAGTTTAAAAATCATGTATCACAACATAAACAAATATTTCAGTGTAAGATAGTCCATTTATCGATGAAGCAGCAATAAAAAATAGTATAAAAACGGCAAAATATAAAACTTTCCTTGCGTGCGCTGAGTAAACGGTGATAGTTATTCAAAAATCATGTATTACAAAATTGTTCCTCTCTAAAAGCTCTAAATAAAAGTCCGCGACAGCATATGTCTAGCTTTTAAGGTTAAACCCACTTTAGCCATTATTACGGTTATACCATATTACGGATTTAATATTTTCGCCATTGCTAGTACCTTATAAAGTAATTGAGAGTATTTCAGCTGTCAAGTTGCGAACAAATTCGCGGTAACGGCCTGCGGTTGGAAAATTTGAAGATTTTCAAAAAATTATACGTGCAACAATTTCAATAGTAGTATTAAATAATAGGAGACAATGGTTCCGAGCTCGACTGAGTGACTTCATTTGCCTCGACGGACTGTGGCGGACGGCGATATGCAACAAGCTTGAATCTTTAATATTTAAATGAGTGTATCTCGATATCTCAGTGCCTGAAGACCAAAGTCTTCGAACAGTGCATGTTGCGAGTGATGGAGCGAGCTATTCTGGGAGTATCTACGTGATCAAATCAGAAGTGAGGAGATCCGAACCAAAGTCACATAGCTCAGCGGATCGCGATCATACGTGGCTCTTATTCATGAGCTCTTAATGCGTCAATATCGCGGCGGGAACTGTGAAGCAGCAGTATGAATAAGAGCCCCGTATGGACTTGAAACTAGTCGGGCTCATCCAATAAAATAACACATGAGTATAGCTGGTTTCTATACATTAATTACTTCTGAAGGTTTTATTATAATTTCAGGGATTCTGGCTGTTTCTCTACCAAGATATTTAAGCTACACAGTATAGCAACAATGGATAAGAAAGTATGAAAGCGGTCAGGAGAAAAAAGTAAAAAAGGTGCGAGTGCGAGTCTCGGTATTGGCTTCTACAATAAAATGCCGCAACCCATACCAGTCTACAGAAAGATTAAAATTAGTATAGCTTATACTTACGTATAGCAAATTACAAAAATGAAGATTATTAGGGTGATAAAATAACCTGGATTTGAAAATAATTTTAGCTTTATACAAGACTGTGGTTTAATAATGAGACCTAGTTTATTTCTGGTTCTTCTCGGTAAGAGCAACATTCCGAACCAGTTGTAGCTTCATTAATCATATTGACGAATCAAAAGTGCAATAATGCTTGTTATATTAAGATTATTGTAATTGATTAAGCACATATCTTTAAATAAAAGAACACGGAGGTCTACTCGGGGCTAAGATAAAAAAGTGCTTGAAAAAGTTTGATTCACACGCTTAGTACTAAAGTGACCGAATTAAAAAAATTTTTGACATCACGTTACGGACTATTAAAAATGCTAGTGTTTCCTTGTTCTTCCAAGTTATGGGCCTTAGGAGTTTTTTAGGGGCTACTATTCACATTTGGATCACATTTTAATTTGATTTGGAGTAAAATTGAAATTCTCAGTACTGCATAAATACGTTCAGTGAAGAGCTCATCTTGCAACAGGAAATATCATTAGCGGTACAGTCGGCCCGGAAAAGAGGCTTCCACTGGGAGTGCATTTCTGCCCTAATTATTTATTTATGGGCATTCATCTTTTAATTTCTCTCGCGCTTCTGGACTACTTAGCTTTTGTCTTTTTAAATTTAAGTGCTCGCTACTAATTAATTAATTGTTGAATGATAAGATAGTATAGTGTACTATATTTAGCACTAACTTGCGGCTTTGTCCGCGTAGAAATCAATGTATTTAATCTCTAGTGTATTTAATTTAATCTGTGTAAAAAATTTGAACTTAAAAGTATTTATTCTAAGTTAACCATAAGAGACAGAGACATGCTGTCTTAGACATTTTTGTAGTATTTTTGTAGATCTACAATTCTTTAGTACATTACTTTAGTGTATCTCTCTTGGTTTACGGGGTGCATGCGACTAAAGCTCGGGCGAGTTTTATTTTTAGCGTGACCTCGTCAATACAATTTATAAAACGGTAATGTACTCGTACTGTTAACTTTAATCTTTGGAAGACTTGCACTAATTAGTAAAAACCATGCAAAAATCGGTTCAGTTTATTTTGAGCGAATCGATCACTTACAGACAGACAGAGGATTATAGATATACTGAGTGGTACCGACAATACGACATTAAATAATTTCACTGCTCACTTGGAAGTATTACATTACTTTGGTATAATTCAATGTATTTAAATATAGAATTTATAGAAAAATATATTTTCTAACAAACTAAATACGTTTAAATTGCGAAACACGCTCATTCATTAGGGTTCACTCACCTTGTAGTGCGCGCGTACGGCGCTCGGTGTAAATATGACGATCGCCGCGAAGATCAGACGGAGCGGTGAAATACAAGGGTCGCGGCGCGCTAGTCGCGACCGCAAGGCCATGGCCATTTTTACATTTTTGTATTTATAAATAAAGAGAAGTATAATATTGTTTATAGGGTTTATTTTTGTATGGCATGCTGCCATCGGTCATTGATTCATATACATCATGAAGTTTTATTTCAAAATGAAAAATAATATCCTGTGGCTAAAGTACTTCATTGATTTAACTGAATTTTTTATGTAGGCGGCTAAGGTGCGTAGCTATCTAGGATTAAAATTAATCCTAACAACAACCCCCTCCTTTACCGGAAATAGCAGTGTCGATACTTCCCTCCTAACTACTGTAAATTCTGTTTTAGAAGACTCTAAAAAAACCTAAAAAAGATCATTTAGGCTGCTAGATCGAGGTAGATTAGGATCGTGCGATGCAGAAATCTCTTGTAGAGATGTAGGCCGGAAGTGAATGTCCATTAGTTGATGAGAAACGTGCTTTGAGTCAGTCAGCTTTCGACTTTGCCCCCAAAAAGACTGTCATTGAAAAAAATACTCCGATCGCTATTAAACTTTAGAGAATTACCCTCTTAGTCAATTTAGCTGAAAATTAGCTGAAAATTCTATTAAAATCGGTCCAGCCGTTTCGAACTCTATAAAGAAGATATTCAAATTCATTTTATAAAATTAAATATGTATAAATTTTTGTTAACTGTTGTTAATAGTATAAGTAAAGAAATTTTAATTTACAATTACGAAGAGCCCTTTATGCAGTTAACCGAGGTATATGGCGCTCTACCATCTCATGACTTTGTAATACTATTGGGAGACTTTAATATAAATTTGCTTAACGAAAACGATCCTAACACAAAGTTACTTAATGAATTTCTGACGATTACTAATCTAAAACAGTACGTAAATGAACCTACCCATTTCACCGAATATAGCGAAACCTTGATCGACTTAGTATGTACCGACGCATATGTTCGCAAATTGACAGTCGATCATATCAGAGATCTCAGTCGTCACTCCTTCATTTGTTGCGAAATATCGGTTATAACGGAAAAAGTTCGGTCTCAAAAAGTCATTTCTAGATGTCTCAGAAATATCGACAACGAACAATTTAAAGAATACTTAGAAACCATCAATTGGGAATATGTTAGGAATGTCAAAGATTTAAATGATATGGTAACTATATTTACAAATACAATGTTACAAATATTTAATCATTTCGCTCCTCAGAAGAGGTTGTACATAAAAGATAGACAATTACCTTGGATCACTTACAATATAAGGCTTATGATGAAACGTCGCAATGAAGCGTTTGTAAAATATAGGTTAAGCCATCAGGAATCAGATAAAAATTACTATAAAGATTTAAAAAAAATAGTAGAAACAGCAATTGTTAGCGAAAAAGCAGCTTATTTTAACGCATATATTAACAATAATATTAAAAATACTGGAGCTATGTGGAAACATTTGAAAAATCATATAGTATACAAAGAAAAGAATGACTTCGCTCTTCCTAATCAATTAGCTGATGCGGAAAAAATTAACCTCCACTTTCTTAAAATACCAGGAAAAACCTGCGCCCCCATATCAGATATTTTGTACTATAATACGCATCGGTACGGGTCGGCAACATTCCAACTGAATACTGTAGATGAAACAGCAGTTTCTAAAATTTTACTTGCACTGAATTCAAATGCAATAGGTGTAGATGGCATATCTCGATCCATGGTAATTATGACTCTCCCAATTACTCTTTCTTTGATAACTAAAATGATTAACCATTCAATTTTGACTAGTACTTTTCCAAGCCTATGGCAAGAGGCTATAGTGAAACCATTATCCAAAATTAAAAATCCAACTGATTTCAAGGACTTACGTCCTATTAGTATACTCCCATGTTTATCTAAGGTTCTAGAAAAAATTGTTGCAAATCAAGTATCTGAATATTTGGAACGCAATAATATATTGCCAGAAGTTCAATCAGGTTTCAGGAAAAATCGTGGCACTTGTACAGCTCTTATAAATGTTGTTGATGATGTACTAACTTCACAAGATCAAGGTAAATGTACCATTCTTGTACTTTTAGATTACTCCCGTGCGTTTGATTCAATAAATATCCCATTACTCTTATCTAAATTACATTTTTATGGTTTTAAGCAAGAGGCCATTAATTGGTTTGCCAGCTATTTTTGTTACAGAAAACAAATGGTTCAGGTTTTACGTGATGATGGAACTGAGGTCTATTCTAAATCTATGAATGTTAATAGAGGAGTACCACAAGGGTCAATCTTAGGGCCTCTTTTGTACATCTTATACAGTGCTGACATGATTTCCTGTATCAAACATTGTAATTATCATATATACGCGGATGATGTTCAAATATACATATCCTTTCATCACTCGGAAATTGACATTACACTAAAAAAAATAAATGAAGATCTAGAGCGTATTTTTCAATGGTCTGAATCCAATACGCTAGTTCTTAATCCAGTGAAGACAAAATATATGATATTAGGTACAAAAAAGCGTATACTAAGATTGACCAAAGAAAAACTTTGTATTAAATTGAATGGCACCCCTATCGAACGTGTTAAGGAAGCAAAGAATTTAGGAGTAATCTTTGACGAAAATCTTCGGTTTAACAGTTACATAAATAATGTTGTTCGTAATTGTTTCTATAGGCTCAAGGTTTTATATCAAATCCGACCATCATTAAGTAAACAATTGCGTTTAACCGTATGCGATTCTCTAGTTTTATCGAAACTCAATTATGCTGATACAGTCTACGGACCAAGATTACTAGCGCGGACAAAAAATGTCATCCAACGTGTCCAAAATGCATGCGCAAGGTATTGTTTTAGTATACCTCCACGAACACACGTTACTCCGTACATAAATAATGTTAAATGGCTTAAAATGGACTATCGTCGAAGGTTACATTTTGCGACTTTATTATTTGGATTAATAAAAACAAAGAACCCTTCTTACCTGTATATAAAGTTACACTGGGCTTCTGACGGAAAACAAACTCATATGTTAAGATCAATCACGTCTAATAAACTAAAAAAGCATACTCATCATACCGCCAGCTTCCGCGGTAGTTTCAAATTCAGTGCAACAAAGTGTTGGAATGACCTGCCACCCCCGTTACGTAGCCTACAAACTAAATCTTACTTTAGACTTAAACTAAAATCTTATCTATTTAATATACAACAATCTCTTTTGTAAATATATAAAAGTTATATCTATTTTTATTTATGTAAACGTTTTTTTTTAATTTCATCTTTATCCACCTTTATGTTAAGTTAAAATTCAATTAAGTTTATTTGTATGTTACACACTTTATAACTATCGCTCCATTCTTGGTAAGTCGTGCCTGTTCTTCGGTTTATATATCCACTGTCGGTCTTTCGAATATTTGATTTGCTTGAAAAAAAAAATGTTGTTATGTATAATGTAAAGGTTATATTCTACAATCGAATAATAATATTTATATCTGTCGACGTAACCCCTAGGGAGGCCACTGAAAATCAGCGTAGGGCTCACCGTCCTTGTTAGTCTGAGTGGTTATCCTATTTCTTTTTCTTCACACCGCCACACAACGTTATATAAAAGTTTTTTTTGTTAACTCCTTTTTTATGTTAATTTTTATTTTTAATTTTCTATTGTTTTAACTCTGTAATGTGTGTAGAAAAGAAATAAAGAAATTCTATTCTATTCTATTCTAAATGTCCAAACCACCCTTTCCCCACCAGACAGATTAGCAAATACAATTTAGAGACCAGACAGGCATTGAACTTTAAACTGCGTTTCTCTTTTCCGAAACCATATTGAATCGAAAATTCCGATTAGACTAGAAAGGGATCAACTTAAAAAATAGTTCAAAAAACTACAAGCTGCCACGCATAGCTGTAGCTTATTCTAGTTTCGAATTCCCCTTGCAGTATCCGGCTAAGTAAAATGGACCATCCTCTTTCTTACAGAGGTGTCATAAAAGGCAACTAAGATAAGTCGACTCGCCGTGAGGAATCCGGCTGAGTAGAATAGACCACTCTTATTTCTTGCCGAGGTGTCGTAAAAGACGACTAAGATAAATTATAAAATAAATAAATTCTACACTCTTCGCTCTTTTTTAATAATGTCCCTACATATCTAAAATTATTGTTAAGGTAAAATATGTGTACAGTTAAGAAGGAAGTTAACAAAACAATCTTCAAATTTAACTTATTGCCTTCCGGGTTAACATCCGCATCAACTCGTTTACCACCAACAATATTAACCTAACGTAATTCAAGTTCAAAAACTGTTTAATCTTTAAGGGGGGATACGTAAAGCGAGGAAGGGGGGGTTGTATTAGTAAAATTCCTCCAGTAGGGCCCGAGCCCACTTTCCGAAGCTTTAATGGGCTAAATATCTTGAGCCTGGATAACTTGAGGTGGTAGTGTTAGCAAAAAAATATTATTATATTATTTAATATTTTTTTTTTATTTAGCTGACTCACTGACTGGACCAGTGGCGGAGATGGCAGTGACCTTGCTTTCACCTCCGCGGGTCACGGCTGGGACCTTCACCGAGGACCAACATTTTCAAAAAAATAAATGATTCAATAGTAATGAGAATATTTATTATTTTGCTATAATCCGCGATAAAAGAAAATATATGTAATGCTAAATGTAGAGTGTACTATTGGTTATCATACCTGATACATGCAGAATTTGTAAGAACTCATGCACTACCCGACACCGATGACACAACAATACACAAGCACTGCAAACTTTCACCACCACAATCTCAACAATTGTTTCGCCCCATAACCGAAGCATTGTCAGGAGATAGACTCCACGACAAAATCGCCAAGCCTTTCAAAATCAAAATCTTTGCAAAATCTTTGCGAGCAAAGCCTTCTTATGAGGTCCATAGTCAGCGACCAATTGTTATAATAATTGTTTAATATATTTATTTATTTATTAGTGACGTCTTATAACATAGTATCGCTATAAACAGTATAAAAAGTCAAATTATACCTAAAATATAAGTAAAATAATAATAGCAACAATTTTATTTTCTCATACAACCTAGTATAACATCTAATTAATGTTTTCGCCATTTATTTTTGCTATCTCTACGTTGCTCGCATATTAGTACAGAAGATTGGGCTTAAGCTCCCATTCACGGTCGATCTACGCAAAAAAAGGAAAAATTAACAATCCACTGCCTGACTACAAGAAACATCATCATCCTCCTACCCTTATTCCACTCTAAGTGGGATCGACACAACATGTTATAAACATGTCACATGATTTGGTTACGTATTTTGCGATCACCGCCTGCCACGTCAACTTACCTTAGTTGTATTTTACGACTCCTCGGTAAGAAAGAGAGTGGTCTATATTACTAAACCGGACACCACACGCTGGATCGACTTTCCTTAGTCGCCTTTTACGACACCTTGGTAAGAAAGAGAGTCGTCTATTCCACTCAACCGGATACTACACGGCGGGTCAATTTACCTTAGTCGCCTTTTACGACACCTCGGTAAGAAAGAGGATGGTCTATTCTATACCGGATACCACACAGCTAAAAATAAGTGATGAATATCTTCTGTGACAGAGCACCATATATTTATATATTTATATTCAAATCCAAATTCAAATTCAAAATATTCTTTATTCAAATAAACTTGCAAACAAGTGCTTTTGAATCGTCAACTCTACCGCTGGTTCGGAAAGCTGTTCCTACCGAGAAGAGCCAGCAAGAAACTCGGCGGTTGCTCTTTTAAACATATAATTCTTAATACTATTTACATTCAGTCGTTACTATATATTTATATATTATAGCTGTGATGGCCTAGCGGTGCGACCGTGTGAATCTCTAGAGACGATCATGGGATCAAACCCGGGCAGACACCAATGAGTTTTTCTATTAAAACTTATGTGTCTAATTGATAATTGCAATTTATCACACGCTTTTCGGTGAAGGAAAACATCGAGAGGAAACCTGCATATCTTTAGAAAATTCTAGGGATATGTGTAACCTACCAATCCGCATTGGAGCAGCGTGGTAGGTCTTAGCTCCAACCCTTCTCTCCAAAAATGGATAGAGGAGACCTACGCCCAGCAGTGGGATAGTAACAGGCCGTTACTTACTTATATATTATATATTTATATACTATATATTTATATATTATTTATTTGAATTATTTTTTTGCTATCCCTCCTGTTTAAGTATTAGTACAGAAGAGTGACCCTAAGTCGTGCCGATTACGGGCGGTTCACCGCAATCGATACACATCAATACTACGGTATACAGGTTCGAACCACTGGGTTTGCTTGTTTTTTTTACATTCCAAAGATATAACATGCTAGTGGCATAAATGAGAGTGACGTAAATTTAAAAAGCTAAGTTACCATCCCAATATTAGGAATAGGCCTATTAGAGAGAAGAATTGAAGCTAAAACCCAATTATTTATTTATTCTTATATTTATATTTTTTGACATATATGATAATTTTTCGTGAGACCTCGTAATTCTTTGATATTTGCATTTAGCACACGCATTCCGGTGAAGGAAAGCATCGTGAGAACACCTGAATTTTTTGTAGAGAATCTTCAGGATATGTATAACCTACAAATCCGCATTGGAACAGCGTGGTAGGTCTACATTCCAACCCTTCTCTCCAAAACCGGAGAAACAAGGCTTATATCTAGAAGAGGGATAGTAACAACTTAGTAGTAGTTTACTTTGTTTCTTCTTCTTCAACCGATGGACGTCCACTGCTGGCTGCACATAGATCTCTTCATGGGATCGCCACACCATGCGATTCGATGCCACTTACATTCAGCGGCTCCCCGCGACCTTTCTGAGGTAGTTAGCCTACCTCGTAGGCGGTCCACCGACGCTCATTTTCCGGTGCGGCGTCGCCATTCCAACACCTTATGAGCCCAACACCCATATCCGCATTATGTGCCCCGCCCATCGCTATTTCAGCTTCGAAAGACGCTGAGCTGTATGGTTCTGGAGCATTCTTATGAGGCCCAAGTCAGCGACCACAGACATATCTTAGGGCTACTTAACACTTCTTTCTACTTAACACTTTTACGGAAAAGTTCTATAGTTAAATTATTACCTAGTACCTAAATACTCGGCCTTAATACAAACTTGATCCTAAACAAACAGATATAATCTTGTTACTTGGGATGCTGTGTTAAATAAACACCCAAAGTACATGGACCGCGTTGAATTTTTCTGCTTATTTATGTTATACCTTTGTTTTATTAGAGCTCAGACTCCAGACTTTCTATTATTAAAAAAAAACATTAAAAAAAGCTGTGATAGCAAAGCGGTAACACCGTGCGCCTCTTTCGAGGATGTCTACGGTCAAACCCCGGGCGTTTTCCGTTGAGTTTTCCGTTAAAACTTATGTGTCTACTTGATAATTGCAATTTATCATACGCTTTTTGGTGAAGGAAAATATCGTGAGGAACCTGCATATATCTAGAGAATCCTAGGGATATCTGAAACCTACCAATCCGCATTAGAGCAGCGTGGTAGGTCTTAGCTCCAAACCGTCTCTCCAAAAATGGAGAGAAGAGGCCTTTTCTCAACAGTGGGATAGTAACAGGCCGATAGTTACTTACTTACTTTTTTTACCCAAATGAAACTACGTAGAACTCACGTTAAAATAATCCAGATTCAATAATTTCCTTTTGAACGTGTCGTCTAAAAGAAAATCTTCAGTAAAGGAAAATTATAAAATTTATGCACAGCAAGAACCACTCGTAATTGAAAATTTACGGCTCCACAGACGAATAAAAAAAACCTAAAACGATCGTAACTGCTCAGAGTTACCCCCTAAGGGGCATTTAACAAACAGAACTCTTCGGTTTTGTATTATAAATGAGGGAAAACAAACATTTTATAGCAAAGTAAACCTTATTGTCTTCCGCATAAGGCCACCAGCATTGTGGTCTACGTACGTACACCCGGCAAATCATAACACCATAAAAATAATTTACACTAAAATATACTTTATAGTAAAGCATTAAGGTGTAAAGTTATGTCGCCTATAGTCTTTAATAAGAGAATGTTAAACAGTGGGTAATCGTTAAAAGTGCTGCAGTTTTACGGTCAAAATGATAAAAAGTGTTGTAACGATAATTTATGGACTTAAAAACGAAAATAATGTTAGGGAATCTTCGCATCTTTAAACGTAATTACCAACCAACAGCGCAAAGTCGATATAAAAACGCGATGCTACCTAGTAATCTCTCTGATAACATTGTCTTCACGGGATCTCTACATCATCACGATCTTCTGTCGCTTGAACCCAGCTTCTCCCATGACCTTTTTGAGGTCTTCAGTCCACCTCATAGGGGTATACCGACGCGTTTTCCGGTGCAGGGTCGCCATTCCATCTCTTAAAGACCCCAAAGCTCATCAACTCCTCGCACTATGTGCCGCTCATCGCCACTTCAGCTTCACTTCAGCTATGTCGGCTTTTACCTAGCAAAGATCAAAGAAAATGAATTTCTTCCATTTTGACTAAAGAATATTTAATAATATATCTACAAAAATGTACAATTTATATCTATCTTAAATTACTTACACGCTAGGACTATACAAATGCTATCGTGGAATGGTCCCAAGAATGCTGGCAGCGTTTCCGCGCTGAATCGTTAAGCTGATTCTTTGTGCGAAAGGAGCCAGCCCTCTTGTCACCTGAGGAGGCAATTAACCGAGGTACTTACTGTACTTTAAATTCAATTTGTTTGTCATTATTAAATAAGTTTCATTTTTATTTCAATTTATTATCCTTAGTACTTATTTTTTTTTAATTTTAGACTCGTTGGGTGGTCCCTTCCACCCTTTTCGATTCCGAAATAAGCCCACGATTGCACATTATGTTGTTTTTTATCATTTTTATATTAAGTAATGCAATAAATAGAATACAAACAAACAAAATTGCAGATCTTTTATTAATAGATCTAAACTCGGAAACTGGTTCTTAATATAAAACAAGTTACCGCGTTAAAATCCAATTAGCAAATGGAATTCAGCTAGAAAAGTGACTTTAGAAACGTTTGTAAACCGCATTTTATTTTATTTTTATTCTATTCCAGTTTAACTCTAACTCTGTTTATTTACTTCAATTATATTTTAAGGCTCTTCTATAGTTTTGTTCTAGCAGAAAAGACAGATAAAATACTAGTAATTAGTAGTAGTAACTTTCCGTTTTTTGGAAAGAAGGGTTGGAGCTAAGACTAACCACGCTGCTCAAATGATAAAAGATGGCGCTTTTCAATGTCATCCTATATTTGCAAAATTAACAGGATTTCTATAACCTATATGTTACCCCGGTGTATTAGGAAGAATTAAGACATTTCATCGATATTGGTTCGGCGGATTCACCGTGAAAGAGTAACAAATATACATCCATATTCACAAACTCGCGGGGAGCCGCTGGATACAAGCGGCACAAAATCGTGTGTTCTGGAGATCCCATGAAGAGGCCTATGTCCAGCAGTGGACGTCCATCGGTTGAAGAAGAAGAAGAAGAAGATTCACAAACTTTCGCATTAATAATACTAGCTTTTCAATGTCATCCTATTCGTTATTCCTTTAGAATTAACAGTATTTCTATAGCCTATATGTTATCTCGGTGTATAAGGAATAATTGTGCCAAATTTCATCGATATTGGTTCAGCGGATTCACCGTGAAAGAGTAACAACCAGGCACAAGTTCGTTCCTGTATGGAGTACTGCAGTCATCTTTGGGATGGGTCCGCTAAGTACCAGCTTGAGGCACTCAACTCAGTAGATCGACGCGCCAGAAGAATTATAGGCAATAGTAAGCTGGCTCAAAGAAGGCTCCCGACACTAAAACACAGGCGTACAGTTGCATCACTTTCTGTTTTTTACAGAATATATTTCGGTGAGTGTGCCACAGATTTGTTTAATCTGATCCCTCCATCACCATTCTACTACCGGACAAGCAGACGCCACGAGGGGCTCCATCGCTACACAATTGATATCCCCAAATTACGCACTAAACGCTTTGGCTCATCATTTCTCATGCGCACGGCCAAAATGTGGAATTCCCTCCCTGCATCTATCTTTCCGGAATCTTACGATCCACAAAGTTTCAAAAAAAGGGTGAATAGGCACTATAGTGGCAAGCGCAGTCCACCTTAGGCTGCATCCTTCGCTTACCGTTAGGCGAGATCGCAGCCAGGCGCTAGCCTTTCTTCGTAAAAAAAAAAAAAACAAAACAATCTTCAGGTGACAAGAGGGCTGGCTCCTTTTTCGCACAAAGAATCAGCTTAACGATTCATCGCGGAAACGCTGCCAGCATTCTTGGGACCATTCCATGTGGGCCTGATTTGTATAGTCCTAGCGTGTAAGTAATTTAAGATAGATATAACTTGTACATTTTTGCTGTAAATAAATATAATAATATAGATCCATATTCACAAACTTTCGCTTATATTAGTCCCATATAAATATTACTAGGAATAACGGTCAATAAATTATTAGAGGATTACAAGAAGCATATTTTGGGTTGGTAATTCAAATGTTATAAAGATTAGGAACAAGTTCGAACTACCAGAGGCCTTGGAAATGTATGTTGGGGGCTTGATTTTTAACATTACAACTTTGTAATAGGCAATATTCATCAAAGAATAACCATTAAGGGTGAGTTATATCTCGACTTCATCTCATAAAACAACCATATTGATCCTGCGGCGGAGATAATTTTCGATGTCTGTTACGGGATCGCTTTTACAGCATCCTTGTAACCGTTTAATCTTAAACGTAGCTTCAATAAAAGACATTATTTTGTTATAATAGACGTACAAATTTTTCAAATTCACTTCGGATTCACAATTTAATTTTAGTATTTTTTATGTGTCTTATAATTAATAGAACACGTGTAATTCCCGTTTGTTAAGTGAATCTATGTTATGCTAAGTGTATGAAGCAGGCAATATTCACATACCTTATACATGCAGGACACCACCAACACTCCACACAAGCGCTACGACAATAACTACGATCTTTTCACCCCGTAACCGAAGCATCATCAAGAGGAAAAACTCCACAACAAGGTCGTAATGCATTATTATTAAACATGTTGTTACATGATTTTGCTATTTTACGACCGGCCGCCTGCCTGACGTTAACTTACCTTAGTCGCTTTTAACGACACCTAGTTAAGAAAAAAGGGTGGTCTATTCTACTCAGCCGGATACCACACGGCTGATGAACTTACGGCTTACTTTAGTCGCCTTTTACGACACCTCGTTAAGAAAAAAGGGTGGTCTATTCTACTCAACCGGATAGCACACGGCGGATCAACTTACTTTAGTCACCTTTTACGACACCTTAGTAAGAAATGAGTGTGGTCTATTCTACTCAGCCTGATACCACACGGACAAATAACATCTGAAAATACAAAAATAATACCATTGTGTATAATATCAGAATTTTTCGTGATTTCCAGCGAAATGTTATTATATAGAGGTAGAATAACAAAAATACACTCTTATAATATCATTTGTGGTCTTTGAACGGTACAATTTCGCTTGATCCACTTTAGGGTTGTCACTTTTAGTTAATTTATTTTTACAAAAGTAATAATAAAAGAGGCGAAGCAATAAAAAATATTGCGAAAACGGCAAAATTCAAAGCTTTACTTGCGTGCAAGTAAACGGTAATTGTTATTCAAAAATCATGTATTACAAAATTTTTCCCCTCTAAAAGTTATAAATAAAAGTCCGCGACAGCATATGTGATGAAATAAAAGCAAAGGCACTTGGACTATTTAAACTATTTATTTTAAAAAGAGCAATTTATAACACGTACTGACAGTAGACAATCGTATGAGTGAAGGGAAGAGTGACGACAGATAATATTATAAATTAAATATGCAGATGATATTGCTATAAATAAAGCGCAGGCGTACATACTTTCAACAATATGTTTAGCTTTTAAGGTTAACCCACTTTAACTATTTTTATGGTTATCAAACTACTCTATTATACGCCGTGTGGTATCCGGCTGAATAGAATAGTACCACCCTCATTTCTTACCGAGGTGTCGTAAAAGGCGACTAAGGTAAGTCGACCCGCCGTGTGGTATCCGGCTGAGTAGAATAGACCACCCTCATTTCTTACCGAGGTGTCGTAAAAGGCGACTAAGGTAAGTTGACCCACCGTGTGGTATCCGGTTGAGTAAAATAGACCACCCTCTTTCTTACCGAGGAGTCGTAAAATAAGACTAAGGTATGTTGACGTCAGGCAGGCGGCCGGTCGTAAAATACGTAGCCAAATCATATGACAATATGTTTGTAACATGTTGTGCCGACCCCACTTAGAGTGGGATAAGGGCAGGAGGATGATGAAACTACTCTATTATGGTTAAAATCTTTTCACGCGGGCGGAGCCGCTGGCAATTGCTAATATAATATAAACCAGGAACGAAGAACCTATGGTTTCTTCGATTGTAGGTTCTTCGATTTAAATCTATGGATTAAAAAAAATCCTATGGGAATCAAACCTGCGACCTACGGATCTGAAGGCAGATTCATTGCTAACTGCGCTAACGGGCCAGTCAAAAAAGACAAAGGTTCATCAAACATCTTCATATATTTTTTTCGTAATATCCACAATAAAATAATTTTATTATCAGACTAGTAATATCCCGCGGTTTCACCCGCTTAATTTTTTTTTCCATTTTTATAATGGATCCCTATTTTCTTTTAATATAATATAGCCTATGTTGCTCAGTAAAGATGCAGCTTTCCAATGGTGAAAGAATTTTTGAGATCGGTCCAGTGGTGTTTGTGTGAAAACATTACAAACATACATACACATTTTTCTTTATAATATTAGTATAGACGAGGCAACCCTATATAGATTTAGGAAAATATTTATTTGGCGCTTTCTGATTAAGTGATTCTGTCATTGAAAAAATATTTTTTTAAACAATTATTTGTTGCGACTTCGAGCTAACTTAAGCGTTTGAGTAACCTCTATTCTGGGTATATACAATATTTTTCCTTTTCCCAAAATAAAAAGTAATTTATTTATCTTGTATGTTACCTGATAAGCGCTAATTGTGCCAAATTTCATCAGCAGATTAGTCGTGGAAGCATAATAGGCAGACAAACTTACCATTGGTATTATATATAAAACTAAAAATCGCCAGCGACTCCGCCCATGTGGAAATATTAAAACCTTAATATAATCTTTTGATAACCATAAAAATGGTTAAAGTTGGTTAACCTTAAAAGCTAGACATATACCGTCGTGGACTTTTATTTAGAACTTTTAGAGAGGAACAATTTTGTAATACATGATTTTTTAATAATTATTACTGTTTACTGAGCGCAGGCAAGGAAAGTTTTAAATATTGCCGTTTTTGTAATATTTTTTATTGCTGCTCCTGTCCTATTCATCTTAGCGTGATGTTATATAGCCTATAGCCTTTCTCGATAAATGAACTATCTTACACTGAAAGAAATCGAGAATCGGTCCAATAGTTCCTGAGATTAGCACGTTCAAACAATCAAACAAACAAACAAACTCTTCAGCTTTATATACTAGTGTAGAGTATAGATAAATGTTTGTATGTATGTCCTTTATAAACACCGTAATGGTTGGACCGATTTTCATGACATTTTCAGATAACCTATTGACCCGACGAATATTCATGTAAAGTTTGATGGCGATCGGAGCATTTTTTGAAAACTTTTTAGTTCTGTTTCGAGGGCAATTCGAAACCAGATTGGGTCGCCGCAACGCGTGGCCAGCTAGTTATTTTATAATTTGAGCACAAATTATATTATAACGCCGTGTAGTATCCGGCTGAATAGAATAGTACCACCCTCATTTTTTACCGAGGTGTCGTAAAAGGCGACTAAGGTAAGTCGACCCGCCGTGTGGTATCAGGTTAAGTAGAATAGACCACCCTCTTTCTTATCGAGGCGTCGTATAATACGACTAGGATAAGTTGACGTCAGACAGGCGGCCGGTCGTAAAATACGTAGCCAAATCATGTGAGAGCATATTTATAACATATTGTGCCGACCCCAATTAGAGTGTGATAAGGACAGGAAGATGATGATACATATATCTTGAAAACTCTATTTGAAATGTTACCTGCCATCTCTTGAAATAATGTAGAACTTCTTACTAAGCGACTAAGATTAATCGATATATCCATAGTCGCGTGTAACGACACCTTGTGACGATTTACTGAAGTTTTCACTGTAAAATATAACAAGATGGCGCTATTAGCGAGAAATATTAACTACACTAGTATAGAATAAAGCCGATGCGGATGACGACGGCGATGACGAGGACGACGCGACGGGCCAAAGGGCGAAAACACCGGAATTGACACCACTGACCACGACACCACCCGATCTTTGACTTACCTGACGACGACTTTGAGGTCTGGGATCTACCATTCAAAGACCTCCTCACCGTACAAGACATTAGGTCACCTAGGCGACCTCGGCCCACGGCTGGTACACATACCGGGTTTAAGAGCCCGCGAAGCGATGCCCAGGTAGAGAGGATTTCCTCGAGGCCCGCACCCCGCTTACCCCCACCCGGGGAAAAGAAGAAGAAGGGAGAAGACCCCTCTTCGAAGCTACTAGTAGGTGAGTTTTATTACAACTCTCAACCTCTTCCACACAGTTGACTTAAAGCGGTAATGGTCTATTAACATTAACCTACGAGATTAAGGAGTTCAATTTGCAGGAAGCCTGGAAAACAGAATGGACCGCATCTGGACCACCAGCATCACACATTTCCGACCCCACACTAAAGTTAAAGGGTTTCCACCTCCCACGCAATTTGTGGTGCCGCTTAAACCGATTACGAACAGGGCATGGGCGCTGCAATTTTTTGCTGCACAAATGGGGCTGGAAGCCTTCTGGCGTCTGTGACTGCGGCGAGGAAGATCAAACTATGGAACATATAATCCAGCGTTGTCCCATACGTTCGTACCATGGCCCATTTGGAGACTTGTTTGATCTTCCTTCGACGTTCACCAACTGGTTGGACAACCTGGACATTGATTTATAAAAATAAAAAATTCTATTAGTATTATATAATATATTTAATTAATTCCCAATTTTGACATAAAAATCTTTTGACATTAATATATTATATTGCATTTGACATTCTTATTATTATTCATTACGCTTATAGTTTTTCTCTGACATAGTACCATACGATTAAATAAATAAATTAACCTACCAGAAAAATTGCACTACCGTTTTGCATAAACCGTATATAAATTCATTCTGTAGATTTGAGAAAAATCGATCACATACAGACACACAGCTTTTGGCGGTTTTGTTTTATAATAAATATAGATAGATATTATCTAAGTGATAGAGAGTGGTGTGAATACGCCGAAAGTTATTTGCGATTTCCAAAAAGTAGAGCAAAAATTATATATTTCATCATCATTCAAGAGAATGATGATGAAATATATAATTTTTGAGAATGGGATATGGGTAAGAACCCTTATTCCACTCTAAGTGGGGTCGGCACAATATGTCTTCTTCCATTCTCCTCTACCATTCGTCAACTCTGGTGCCACTCCTTTAAAATGCATATTTTTTTTTCACACAATCCATCCATCTTCTTTTCAGCCTCCCCCTAGTCAGACATCCATCCACTTTCATATTTAAAACTCTTTTGGTCACATGATTTTCCTTCCTCATTACATGACCATACCAACTTAGTCTCGCACTTCTCATCTTTTCTGTAATGGGCGCAACTTTCAGACTTACCCTAATATACTCATTGTGTATTCTTATTTTTTTTTAATAAACATTAATAAAAATACTAAAAAACAAGCTTTTATACATAGCGCATTGAACTATGTGGAAAATAATGCAAATTGTGCTGAGGGTATCCATACAAAAATTGAAAAAAAAAAATTACTCCGACATCCATGTCTTTAAAAAGGTGCAGAGGTGAGGAGCCTAGCTCCGGACGCCCTTCACTAAAATATAAATCGTATCAAAAGTTAAATTAAAAAATGTCATTAATTCAAATTCCACGTATTGAAATCTGTAATCAAACGGCGTATCGCGACGGATGTTCCCAATATCCCCCCTATAATCCTATAATTCTACGCTGGAGCAATTTTACGATGTTCTACGTAGCTGTGGGAGGAAGCGCATTCGTTTTATTATAACCAAAACAGGTTTCTTTAACCTGTATTCTTACAAACAACGATCCAAATTATGAGCTGGGCGACTTAATAATTCTAAAGTTACAAATATATCGTTTTTTCAACCGATGAACGTCCACTGCCCTACGCCGTGTGGTATTCGGCTGAATAGAATAGACCAATCTCATTTCTTACCGAGGTGTCGTAAAAGGGGACTAAGGTAAGTTGACCCACTACGTGGTATCCGATTGAGTAGAATAGACCAACCTCATTTGTTACCGAGGTGTCGTAAAAGGCGACTGAGGTAAGTTCACCCACCGTGTGATATCCGGTTGAGTAAAATAGACCGTCCTTTCTTACCGAGGAGTCGTAAAATACGACTAAGGTAAGTTGACGTCAGGCAGGCGGCTGGTCGTAAAATACGTAGCCAAATCATATGACAATATGTTTGTAACATGTTATACCGACCCCACTTAGAGTGGGATAAGGGCAGGAGGATGATGATGATGAACGTCCACTACTCGACAGTGGTGTCTTGAAGCTGTCAATGATGTGTGCAGGTCTTGTAGCTTCATTAATCATATTGATCCTTGACGATTCAAAAGTGCTTGAAAGAGCTTACTTGAATAAAGATATTTTGGTTTGATTTGATTTGAAGGGATCTCCACACCACACGATCTTGTGCCGGCAAAAGTACGTAAGTTGTTTGTGGGTTTGGCTATAAGATTCTATAATAACATTCCGCAATCAATTTTAGCTTTGCCATTACAGCAGATTAAAAACACTATTAAAGAGAGGCTGATACAGAAAGCCTACTATACTGTTAAGGTTTATTTAGATGATAATAATGTGTGGATATAGCTACTCTTCGACCCTGTACAAGATAGTAATGACTTAATGTAACCGCCGAGTTTCTTGCCGGCTCTTTTCAGTATGAACAACTTTCCAAACCAGCAGTAGAGTAGACGATTTAAAAGCACATTTTTACAAGTTTACTTGAATAAATAATATTATGAATTTTGAATTTGTATTTACTTAATTCATACCTTTATGTAGACAAGTCTAATATTCCAAGTACAAGCATATTTAAGCCGTAAGTCGCTAACTTGGCCCAAACGATCCTCGGTCCGGCTTCAATGGGAACCGGTCGCTACTCGATACGAGTATGAAATTGTGAATGGAAGGAAATGAGCGATATCATCGCGGTCAGCCGCATTCACACCGCAATTCGTTTGCGAGCGTTTGATTTTCTTTAACACGTTCATATTCACCTTCATATACTTTGTATTGTAAAGTAACGGCCTGTTACTATCCCACTGCTGGGCATAAGCCTCGTCTCTCAGTTTTTGTTCAACCCTGTACAAGATAGTAATGACTTAATGTGACTAGTTATAAGTATTATGTTGAAAAGAGCAACCGCCGAGTTTCTTGTTAGCTCTTCTCGGTCGGAACAGCTTTCCGAACCAGCAGTAGAGTTGATTCAAAAGCACTTGTTTCAAGTTTATTTGAATAAAGAATATTTTGAATTTGAATTTGAATTTGGAGAAGTTTGGAGCTAAGACTTACCAAACTCCTGCAATGTGGATTGGTAGGTTTCACATATCCCTAGAATTCTCTAGAGATATGCAGGTTTCCTCACGCATCGAAAAGTGTGTGAGAGATTGCAATTATCAATTAGACTCATAAGTTTTAATAGAAAAACTCATTAGTGTCTGCCCGGGTTTGAACCCATGATTCTCTAGAGATTCACACGGTCTCACCGCTGGGCTATCACAGCTGACGTACTTACTATTTTACAATTAAATTAAAAATTAATTCATCATCACTACCCCTTTTTTGCTTTTTATTTTGGATTTTTTTATATATTTAAAAAAATTACCAAGCAAAACTCGGTCACCCGGGTACTGTTAAATAAAAAATACGTCGATCTAAAGTTTTGTTCGTTACACGTCGGTGTAAATACGTCCCAAACGTGGTTCATTCATGAGCCTATAAGTTATAAATTAACATATAAGCATAATAGGTTTATTAATCTTGAAAACACGGTCAACCTGAATTTTATCTCATTAATAATTTGTTCTAATTTAGCATAAAGCTGATGTGCCAACGAAAAAACGCCTATATATCTCACTGCTGGACATATGCCTCCTGTCTCCATTTTGAAAGAGAAGCTAAGACCTACCACGCTGTTCCAATGTGGATTGGTAGGTTACACATAACTCCAGAATTCTCTAAAGATAAGGTTGGTCGCGATGTTTTTTAAAACTCGAAAGTGTATAAAAAGTGAAATAACGTCCTCTTACTATTCCACGTATAAAAGTAAAATAACGGTCTGTTACTATACCACTGCTGGTCACAGGCCTCCTGTCTTCATTTTTGGAGCCTTCTCTCCAAAAATGAACACAGGAGGTCTCCAAAAATGAAGGACAGGAGGAGGATTGGAGCTAAGACCTACCACGCGGCTTCAATGCGGATTTGTAATTTACACATATCCCTAGAATTCTCTAGATATATGCAGGTATCGTCGCGATGTTTTCAATACCAAAAAGTGCATAGAAAAAAGGGATAGTAACAACCTGTTACTATCCTACAGCTAGGAATAGGCCTCCTCTCTCCATTTTTGGAGAAAAGGATTGGAAGACCTACCACGCTGCTCCAACGCGGATTGGTAGGTTACATCCCCAGAATTCTTTAGAGATATGCAGGTTTCGTCGCGATGTTTTCCAAAACCGAAAAGAGTATAAAAAGTAAAGTAACTGCCTGTTACTATCCCACTACTGGGAATAGCTCTTCTCGCCGTTTTTGGAGAGAAGGAAACTAAGACAAATAACACATATCCCCATATAAGCAAATGACACATATCCCAAGAAATCTCTAAAGATATTCGAGTTTTCTCATGATGTTTTACTTCCTTCGTGTGATAAATTGCAATTATCAATTAGACACAAGTTTTAACAGAAAATCTTATTGGTATCTGCCGGGATTGGATCCCGTGACCCATATAAAGAGTCACACAGTTTCATCGCTGGACTATCACAGCTCATTTAAAATAATATAGCTTTTACTTGCGACTTCGTTCGCGTGGACTGTTTCATGTGATAGTTTGATAATGGTCACACAGCAACAGGTTAACTTACAGAATAAAAAATAACACTACATAATTGAAAAGTATTTTAACACTAAACTTGACGAACGAACGGGTTAAGCTTTGCAAACTCTATCTCCTCGCAAAGTTCTGTTTATATTTCCAATCTACGGCCACTTTTCTTCGAGACCCAAAGTTTCCGAGTTACCAAAACAAACAAAGTATGTCCCGTGTCCCGGAATAATTAAAGTTGGAGTTTGTGCGTCTGCCCGAATTAGCCCTGGAGCTGTAGATTAACTAGATGAACCAAACTTTAAGAGTTAAGAACATAGACTTATTATACTAGAATTGAGCCGTATGCATTGAAAATCTATTCTAATCCAAATCCATTGAAAATCCTTACAGCGTCAAACCGTTTGGGTAAAGGAAAATAAATTCAAAGTCAAAAATAGTTCAAAAGTAATAATAAAATTATTTTGCTATATCGCGTTATAATCGATTACCTTAGTATAAGGTTCTACGTTTCGGCAGAGTTGCATCCACCGTGGTCACGAACTGACTGGAGCGCCGCGGCGTCTTCGTTCCCGAGTACGAGTATGAATCGCGAAAGTTTAAAATCTACTATTTTGCTATAATCCGCGAATGAATGAATTTCATCGAAAACGATTGTTGAGTTTGTGATAGTGAACGTATGTAGTGCTTGTGTATTGTGGTGGCGGTGGTGGAGGTTTGTGCATGTGTTTTTACGAATCCTGCAGGTATGATAACCGATTGACCACTCTACATTTAGCATTATATATATTTTCTATTTTACTTCATCGCGGATTATAGCAAAATAATTTTAATATTACTTTTGTATTATGGATCTCCGCAAAGTAACGCCTAATTCTATAAATTATTCAAAAATAGTTAATATTAACTTATATAATAAAATTCCGCAATCCATACTAAGGCTGTTTACAGAAAAATTGAAATTAAGTGTAAGATATATGGTTATACGTAAAGTATATTTCACAATTGAAGATTATTTGGATGATAAAAATGCTTGGATTTGAAAATCCTTTCAGATTCATACAAGACTGCTGTTTAATAATGTAAAATTGATAATGTTTAAAAGCTTGACCGCCGAGTTTCTTTCTGGTTCTTCTCGGTAAGAGCAACATTCCGAACCAGTTGTAGCTTCATTAATCATATGGATCCTTGACGATTTAAAAGTGCTTGAAAGAGCTTATTTGAATATTTTTATTTACAGGGCTGTATGTGAGTGTCGCAACAAATGATAAGAGATGAAATTCACAAAACAAGTTATGATGTTAGATAGATATTGATTTTTTCTCAATTTGATTTTTGGACATACTAATATAAAGAATTAAACTATAGGTCATGTGTATAGTACACAAAGTAGGAACCGACATAAGTTTGCGGCTCCTGCTTCGCGCCTTGCAAAAGTACGTAAGTCGTTTGTGGGTTTGGGTATAAGATTCTATAAAAAAATTCCGCAATCAATTTTAGCATTGCCATTACAGCAGTTTAAAAACACGTTTAAAAAGAGTCTGTTACAGGAGGAATACTATACTGTTGAGGATTGATAAGAATGCGTGGATATAGCTACTCTTCGAGCCTAAGCAAATGTATTTATAAGAATTAAATTTTGAAAAGACAAACCGCCGAGTTGCTTGCTGGCTCTTCTCGGTAGGAACAGCTTTCCGAACCAGCAGTAGAGTTGACGATTCAAAAGCACAGTATCTTTGACAGTAACTCTTATATTATAATACTAGTAAAGATATTTATGGATGAAAGACCTGGAGCTGCGGCGGAAATGGCCGAATTTGGCAAACGGCGGAAGTATGCATCTCTCATCGAGAGTTATATATTTATGCTGTTTGCAGTTGAGACCCTAGGACCATGGAGTCAAAGTGCAAATTTTTTTATCAGTTTTAACACCTCGGTTAATTGCCTCATCAGGTGACAAGGCTGGCTCCTTTTTCGCACAAAGAATCAGCTTAGCAATACAGCGCGGAAACGCTGCCAGCATTCTTGGGACCATTCCACGTGGGCATGATTTGTATAGTCCTAGCGTGTAAGTAATTTAATATAGGTATAACTTGATAGATATCAATGATTAAACAGAGTTAAACGTAAACACTGTTAAAAAGAGGCTGATACAGAAAGCCTACTATACTCTTGAAGATTATTTAGAAGATAAGAATGTGTGGATATAGCTCTCTTTCAACCTGTACAAGACAGTAACGACTTAATGTAAATAATATTAAGAATTATATTTTTAAAAGAGCAACCGCCGAGTTTCTTGCTGGCTCTTTTCGGTAGGAACAGCTTTCCGAACCAGCAGTAGAGTTGACGATTCAAAAGCACTTGTTTACAAGTTTATTTGAATAAAGAATATTTTGAATTTGAATTTGAATTTGAGTAAATGGCATTTACCATTAAAATAACATCACCGTAAACTTTCTCCCCAAAGTCTATATGGGATACCTTCGCACACCATGAATTCTGAGCATGTATTATAAACTTGGATAATTGTTATTACACCGTAATATTGTCTCCGCCAGTACTTTAATGGAGTTTTGGCGCGAACTTATTGAAAAGTTACATAATTATTTCTTGTTGGTAAATATTTGGGTGTTTATATTATGAGGGTATTTTGCGCTTTAATCATCTTCCTGCCCTTATCCCACTCTAAGTGGTGTGGGCACATATTATAAATATGTTGTCACATGATTTGGCTATGTATTTTACGACCGGCCGCCTGCCTGACGTCAACTTACCTTAGTCGTATTTTACGACTCCTCGGTAAGAAAGAGGGTGGTCTATTTTACTGAACCGGATACCACACAGTGGGTCAACTTACCTTAGTCGCCTTTTACAACACCTCGATAAGAAATGAGGGTGGTCTATCCTTCTCGGCCGGTTAACACACGGCACTTACCTTAATCGCCTTTTACGAAACCTCGGTAAGAAATGAGTATAGTCTATTCCAGTCCACAGATACCACACGGTGGTAACTTACCTCAGTCGCCTTTTAGTATACTTCGAAAATAAATGAGGGTAGTCTATACCACTCAACGGGATACGCGCGGTGACATCCAACTCTTCTCATAAACAATATTTACATAGTTATACAGCTGTGTGTTGGTTTATCACAAAGTAACTTCGATGAGTGAATTAATGTAGGATTTAAACAGTTTTCGCCCATGGCTAGGTTGCATTTATTTAATTACGTCTGTGGCGAAGTTAATATTTTTGATGACACTACAAAAATTAAAAAAAGACAGTATTATTGTTAAGAGGAGATTAATTAGATGCAATCAATATTATCTTAGAATTTAATTTAATTTTTTGGTTATTTGTTTCGTTCATAATAAATATTTTTGTTTTTGTGCCTTTCGCGATACCTTGGTAAGAAATGAGGTTGGTCTATTCTACTCAGTCGGATACCGCACGGGTTGACTTACCTTAGTCGCCTATTACGACACCTCAGTAAGAAAAAGTGTGGTCTATTATATTAGGATATCATACGGCGGGTCAACTTACCTTAGTCGCCTTTTACTACATCTCGATAAGAAATGAAGGTGGTCTATTCTACTTAAATACGCGGGGTGACATCCAACTCTTCTCATAAGCAATATTTACTAAGTAATGCAGCTGTGTGTTTGTTTATCACAAAGTACATCTGCCATATGTGCTAATGCCTGGATTCACTTGTCGTGGTATTAGCGAAAACTCCATTAGGGGAAATAGTGTGGACCTGACTTCTAATACTTAATACATAATTTTAGCCTTCTCATTACAGCAATTTAAAACACTGTTAAAATGAGGCTGCTACAGAAAGCCTATTATACTGTTGAGGATTATTTAGATGATAAGAAAATGTGGATATAGTGTTCGACCCTGTAAAAAATAGTAATTACTATATACTAGTTATAAGTATTATTTTGACAAGAGCAACCGCCGAGTTTCTTGCTGGCTCTTCTCGTTAGGAACAGCTTTCCGAACCAGCAGTAGAATTGTAAAGATAAAGTAATAATAAAATTATTTCGCTATAATTCGCGATGAAGTAAAATAGAAAATATATATAATGCTAGATGTAGAGTGGACAATCCGTTTTCATACCTGATACAAGCAGGATTCTTTATATCTCATCTTCCTGCCCTTATCCCACTCTAAGTGGGGTCGGCACATCATGTTATAAACATGTTGTCACATGGTTTGGCTACGTATTTTACGACCGGCCGACTGCCTAACGTCAACTTATCTTAGTCGACACCTCGATAAGAAAGAGGGTGGTCTATTCTACCATACGGATACCACACGGTGAGTCAACTTACCTTAGTCGCCTTTTACGACTCCTCGGTAAGAAGAGAGGGTGGTACTATTCTATTCAGCCGGGTACCACACGGCGTACATTTAGCATTTTATATATTTTCTATTTTACTTCATCGCGGATTATAGCAAAATAATTTTATTATTACTTTTGTATTATGGATCTCCGCAAAGTAACGCCTAATTCTTTAAACTTAGAGATACTTCGAGCCTTCTTATGAAGCCTATAGTCAAAGAAACTTAAGCTATCATTGTTTTTTTTACCATATCCACATAATTCTTTAGTCACCCGTATCCGCCTCATTACCAATGTAGCAGTGAATCAAGGGAAACCGACTATTTTAATTGTTCCTGCGTGGGCCATTAACAATGGATCGGTACGGCCGTTTCGCGGAATGGCCGGTTTAATGATTTAGAATTTGAATTTGAATTAAAATAACTTATTAGACAAAAGTAATAATAGACAAAATCGCAAATCCTTTGCGTTTCGGCAGTGGACTCTATCTTTTGGTGATGTTTCGTTTGTGAGGCGAAAAGATCGTTGAGATTGTGGTAGTGAATGTGTGCAATGCTTGTGTAGTGTGTGGATGGAGTAGTTTTTAGTGTATGCATTTTCACGCATCCAACTTCGGACAAAGGCCGAAACGATCGTAGAGATTGTGGTAGTGAAAGTGTGCAATGCTTGTGTTGTGCTGATGGTGGAGGTTTTAAGTGCATGCATTTTTACGTATACATCTTCGTTTACAGCATGAAATGATCGTTGAGACTGTGGTAGTGAATGTGTGCAATGCTTGTGTTGTGCTGATGGTGGAGGTTTTAAGTGCATGCGTTTTTATGCATCTACCTTCGATTGCAGGGCGAAACGATCGTTGAGATTGTAGTAATGAATGTGTGCAATGCTTGTGTAGTGTGTGGATGGAGTAGTTTTTAGTTATGCATTTTCACGCATCCAACTTCGGACAAAGGCCGAAACGATCGTAGAGATTGTGGTAGTGAATGTGTGCAATGCTTGTGTTGTGCAGATGGTGGAGGTTTTAAGTGCATGCGTTTTTATGCATCCAGCTTCGATTGCAGGGCGAAACGATCGTTGAGATTGTAGTAGTGAATGTGTGCAATGCTTGTATTGTGCTGATGTTGGAGATTTTTAGAGCATGCGTTTTTACGCATCCAGTTATGGTTACAGGGCGAAACGATCATTGAGATTGTAATATTGAATGTATGCAATGCTTCTGTATTGTAAGGATGGTGGAGTTTTTAGTGCGTGCGTTTTTATGCATCCAGCTTCGATTGCAGGGCGAAACGATCGTTGAGATTGTAGTAATGAATGTGTGCAATGCTTCTGTATTGTACGGATGGTGGAGTTTTTAGTGCGTGCGTTTTTACGCATCCAGCTTCGGTTGCAGAGCGAAACAATAGGTATGATTGTTGTAGTGAATGTGTGCTATGCTTGTATTGTGCTGATGGTGGAGTTTTTAGTGCGTGCGTTTTTACGCATCCAGTTTAAGTTACAGGGCGAAACGATCGTTGAGATTGTGGTAGTGAATGTGTGCAATGCTTCTGTATTGTACGGATGGTGGAGTTTTTAGTGCATGCGTTTTTACGAATCCAGCATGTATCAGGTAATAAAACGTATTGTCGACTCTACATTCAATATTACATGTATTTTGTATTTACATTATCGCGGATTATAGCAAAATAATTTTATTATTACTTTTGTATTATGGATCTTTCCAAAGTAACGCCTAATTCTATAAATAGTAAAAAAAATTAACAATATGACTTATTACATAACATCAAAAAAACTATTTTAAGATATAGATTAAAAGATAATATCTTCAAAAACTTAACTAATCTTAATTAATAACTTGTTCTAAGAACAAATAAACAGCTAAGTCAACAAGACTTTTCAATCAAAACTTTCAATTTTAACTGAAAACTTTTATAAGTTATCGCTATTTATATACTTTATATCTCTATCTGCTGTGATGGCCTAGCGGTGCGACCGTGTGAATCTCTAGAGACGATCATGGGTTCAAACCCGGGCAGACACCAATGAGTTTTTCTATTAAAACTTATGTGTCTAATTGATAATTGCAATTTATCACACGCTTTTCGGTGAAGGAAAACATCGTGAGGAAACCTGCATATCTCTAGAGAATTCTGGAGATATGTGTAACCTACCAATCCGCATTGGAGCAGCGTGGTAGGTCTTAGCTCCAATCCTTCTCTCCAATAACGGAGAGAAGAGGCCTATGCCCAGCAGTGGGATAGTAACAGGCCGCTACTTATATCTCTATCTTAATTAAATCAAAATAATCTTTATTCATATAAGCTTTCAAGCACTTTTGAATCGTCAAGGATCAATATGATTAATGAAGCTACAACTGGTTCGGAATGTTCTGACAGAGAAGAACCAGAAAGAAACTCGGCGGTCAATCTTTTAAACATTTTCAATTTTACATTATTTATACCGCAGTCTTGTATGAAACTAAAATGATTTTCAAATCCAGGCATTTTTATCATCCAAATAATCTTTAATTTTGTATGCTTTTCGTATAAGCATATCAAAAGTAATGAGAATATTTTGTTATAATCCGCGATGAAGTAAAATAGAAAATATATATAATGCTAAATGTAGAGTGGACAATCATTTTTCATACCTGATACATGCAGGCTTCGTAAAAACACATGCGCAACCCCCACCACAGCCACCTCAATACACAAGTACTACATATGTTCACTATCACAAACTCAACAATCGTTTCGCCCCGCAACCGAAGCATCATCAGGGGATAGACTCCACGACAGAATCGCAAAGCTGCTTTGTACATGTGTTTTCACGAATCCTGCATGTATCAGGTATGAAAAAGGATTGTCCACTCTACATTTAGCATTATATATATTTTCTATTTTACTTCATCGCGGATTATAGCAAAATAATGTTATTATTACTTTTTTATTATGGATATTCGCAAAGTAACGCCTAATTCTATAAATTATTTAATACAACTGTAATTCTGGGAATGGGATACAAAACTCCAATGGAAAAAACACACACACACACATAACCACTCTCGCTGGGAAACTCAGTTAAACAGCCTACGCTGTTCGAACGATAAGTTTAGACGTCGAAACAGCAAAACTTGTTTATTTTTCTTACAGTTCAGTAAATTTTGAAAAAACCGATCACATAGAGACAGCTTTTAGAGACTTTGTTAAATATTTATAAATAGATTATATTCACGTCGTGTTCTATTAATAATTTCGTCTAGTGACATTACTTGTAATGTGTGTTAATTAACATAAATAATTAATGTTTAACACGGTTATTAAATGCCATCAGAGCTAACGCCTACATCGTATTTCACAGTAGAGATGGGCACAATGCATCTCTGACAAGAAAAGAGTGATGTATATCTTTTCGATCTTGGTATATATCAATCTTTTTTATCTTTAACTCATTTAGCTCAGTACGACTTAGAGTAGAATAGGGTAGCTCGCTAGCTAAAGTTTAGAAAGATATATGTCTTTACAAAAGATGTAATTACTCTGGCTCGCATGTTTTTCAATTATATCTCTATATCTTTATATAGTCGTGTGGTATCCGGCTGAATAGAATAGTACCACCCTTATTTCTTACCGAAGTGTCGTAAAAGGCGAGGTAAGTCGACCCGCCGTTTGGTATCCGGCTGAATAGAATAGTACCACCTTCATTTCTTACCGAGGTGGCGTAAAAGGCGACTAAGGTAAGTTGACCAACCGTGTTGTAACTGGTTAAGTAAAATATACCACCCTTTTTCTTACCGAGGTGTCGTAAAATACGACTAAGGTAAGTTGACGTCAGGTAGGCGACCGGTCGTAAAATACGTAGCCAAATTATGTGACAACATGTTTATAACATGTGCCAATCCCACTTAGAGTGGGATGAAGGCAGGAGAATGATGAAAGATATAGAAATATAATGGCTATAATGACTGGCTCGTTGGAGCAGTGGGTAGTGACCCTACCTTCAGCTCCGCGGGTCGCGGGTTCGATTCCCGCCGAGGGCCAACATTTTCTATAAATGAATTTGTTGGTCTTTGAGCCTGGGTGTATATTTGTATTTAAGTATGTATTTAACAATTATTTATGTATATATTCACCAGTTGTCTGTCACTCATAACACAAGTATTAAGTTACTTAATTTGGGGACTGACGACCGTGTGTGTAAGTGTCCCATATATTTATATTTATTTATTTATAATTATAACACATGCGAGCTAGAGAGTGATTATATCTTTTGCAAAGATATATCTTTCTTATCTTTAGCCCACGAGCTACGCATCTCTATTTCACAGTTACAATTCCGTTTTGTAACCTGACCGCCATCTTGTCTCGTTTCCGGTCACGAGATCGCTTCCCATGTCTTAGACACGGTGTTCCGATTGTGTAATCTGTGACTATAATTAGAAATTAATTTGGTGTAATTTTAGGGTCGTTTGGAAGGTTTTTTTAGATTCCTGTCAGGTAAATTATGGAAATGTGGTTAACCTTTCATTTTGATGATAAAATGTTAATGAATCAAGGTAAGTGATGATGGGAAAGTTTAAGTACATTAATGTTGTCGCCATTGATTTCCGCTTTGTATTGTAAAGCAACAGTCATGAAACCAAAGTATCGCGCCCTTTTTGATTAAAATGGTGGCAACACTGTGCCGTTGTTGTTTCAGGTGGAGTCTTTCTATTGATAAAATGTTTCAGTGACACATACAGACCTGATACATGCAGGATTCTTAAAAACATAAGCACAAACCACCGCCACCACAATACACAAGCACTACACACGTTCACTATCACAAGCTGAACAATCGTTGACGACAAAATCGCAAAGCTTTACGATTTTGACATGGAGTCTATCTTCTGATGATGCTTCGGTTGCGGGGCGATCGGAAACGATTGTTGAATTTGTTATAGTGAACGTGTGTATTGCTTGTGTATTGTGGTGGCGGTGGTGGAGGTTTGTGCATGTGTTTTTACGAATCCTGCATGTATCAGGTATGATAACCGATTGTCCACTCTACATTTAGCATTATATATATTTTGTATTTTACTTCATCGCGGATTATAGCAAAATAATTTTATTATTACTTTTGCGTCAATTGTATATTACCTAAGCTATATATGTTGTCGCCAATGATTTCCGCTTTGTATTTTATAGCAACACAGTCATGAAACAATAGTATCGCGCCCTTTTTGATTAAAATAGTGGCAACACTGTGCCGTTGTTGTTTCAGGTTGAGTGTTCCTATTGATAAATCATTTCAGTGACAGTCAGTCTGTGTTCGTCATTCAAGAGAAGTGCATCTCGGAACGGGAATTGTGGTATTCCTGTTATATCGTGTTATTGTATATAGTTTGCGTTAACATATATTACTTTTGTTTCATAAACTTATACGATCAAATTCGAAAGCTTTCGTAACGTATTATGGGTAACTGGGACAACAGTTTCACATTACGTGTAACGCCCACCATATCACAATTTGTTAGTCTGGTGAATGACATTAACAAAAATGGACACATCTGTTTTGGTAATGGAATAAATTGCGCAACGCTAGTATCCGGCTAAGAAGAATAGACTACCCTCATTTCTTACAAAGGTATCGTAAAAGGGGCCTAAGGTAAGTTGACACGTCGTGTGGTATCCGGCTGAGTAGAATAGAACACCCTCATTTCTTACCGACGTGTCGTAAAAGGCGACTAAGGTACCTTAACCAGTCGTATGGTATCCGGCTTAGTAGAATAGACCACCCTCATTTCTTACCGAGGTGTCGTAGAAGTTGACCCGTCGTATGGTATCCGTTTGAGTAGAATAGACCACCCTTATTTCTTATCGAGGTGTCGTAAAAAACGATTAAGGTAAGTCGACCTGCGGTGTGGTATCCGGCTGAGTAGAATAGACCACCCTCATTTCTTATAGAGGTGTCGTAAAAGGCGACTAAGATAAGTTAAGCCACCGTGTGGTATTCGGTTGAGTAGAATAGACCACCGTCATTTTTCACCGAGATGGGGTAAAAGGCGACTACCTACCTAATTCGACGTCAGGCAGGCGAGCTGTCGTAAAATAAATAGCGAAAACATGAAACAACATGTTTACAACACAAGAGTGGGATAAGGGCAGGATAATGATGATGGAATAAATTACAATAACAAAAAAATCTATATATATTTTCTGAATCTCGGAAACGGCTCCAACGATTTTTATGAAATTATCATGTCGGGGATTTTGGGGGAGAAAAATCGATTGAATCATAAATACATAGAATATACAAATACATATATTAATATAGTAAGTAAGTAAGTAAGTAGCGGCCTGTTACTATCCCACTGCTGGGCATAGGCCTCTTCTCTCCGTTATTGGAGAGAAGGATTGGAGCTAAGACCTACCACGCTGCTCCAATGCGGATTGGTAGGTTACACATATCTCCAGAATTCTCTAGAGATATGCAGGTTTCCTCACGATGTTTTCCTTCACCGAAAAGCGTGTGATAAATTGCAATTATCAATTAGACACATAAGTTTTAATAGAAAAACTCATTGGTGTCTGCCCGGGTTTGAACCCATGATCGTCTCTAGAGATTCACATGGTCGCACCGCTAGGCCATCACAGCTGTTATCATTATTACATCATCAATTATATTAATATAATTAAATTAAAAATACATAATATATAAAAATCGTCACCCTTCAACATGTGTGTAATTAAATGTAAAAAACACAGTGTGTAAATCACCCATATACTTATTTATTTATCATAGTATCCCAGATTCCATAAGAGTGGCTCATCACAGCCTCCGTGTGCTTATTGTCTTCTCAGCAGTTCCCAAAGTTTGCATAATAGGGGAAGTTTTATATATCTTGCGGGCAGCTTTTAGTACGTACACCATACTTTTGGATCCAATTAGGATAGTCCTTTAAACTTCCACTCTTTACTTTTGGAGAGAAAGGTGCTAAGGCCGACCATGCTGTTCCAATACAGTTTCGTAGGAAACGAAAGGTACGAAAGGTAAGAATATGAAAACAAAAATAATATATCTTTAATATTTAAATGAGTTAATCTTGTATGTATATCACTATATAGTATAAAACAAAGTCACATTCTTTGTTTGTCCATATATCCCTATGTATGCTTAAATCTTTAAAACTACGCAACAGATTTTTATGCGGTTTTGTTTTTTAATAGATAATGATTAAAGAGGAAGGTTTATATGTATAATAACATTTAATATGGAGTAGAGAGATACTGACATTTTTAAAGTTTCTATTGTGATGACGTAATTGTAAAAATAAAGAAAATATGGAAAAGTAAATAAGTAAATATGTAGTATATGAATTTAGATATTCCAAAGACAGCAGGAAATCTTCTTGGTATTGGGAGGGGAATTGTTTTACTCCAAATTTAATGCGTGCGGGCCACGGGTAGTAATGAATGAATAAAACTACTGCATTGATTTTAATAATTTTTTCACCTGACATAGGCTATATATTTTATACCCGTGCGAAGCAGGGGCAGGCCGCTAGTTTAATACTTATTTGAAGAGTTTCATATAATTAATATTTAAATAAGGTTGACTGGCCCGTTGGAGTAGTGGGTAGTGACCCTGCCTTCAGCTCCGCGGGTCGCGGGTTCGATTCCCGCCGAGGGCCAACATTTTCTATAAATGAATTTGTTGGTCTTTGAGCCTGGGTGTATATTTGTATTTAAGTATGTATTTAAAAAATATATAAGTATATATTCACCAGTTGTCTGTCTACCATAACACAAGTATTAAGTTACTTACTTTGGGGACGGACGACCGTGTGTGTAAATGTCCCATATATATATTTAAAATATTTAAATGGGTTAATCTTGTATACTTATATAAGCACTACATACATTCACCACAATCTCAACAATTGGTTCGCCCCGTAACCGAAGCATCGTCAGGAGATAGACTCCACGATAAAATCTCAAAGCGAAGCATTACGGATGCAAGCAGAGATCGAATAGTACACTCTACATTTAGCATTGAGATTTTGTCGTTGAGTCTATCTCCCGATGATGCTTCGGTTGCGGGGCGAAACGATTGTTGAGTTTGTGATAGTGAACCTGTGTAGTGCTGGTGTATTGTAGTGGCGGTGGTGGAGGTTTGTACATATGTATTTACGGATCCTGCATGTATTAGGTATGAAAAAGGATTCACTCTACATTTAGCATTATATATATTTTCTATTTTATTTCATAGCGGAATATAGCACAATTTTTTTTTATTACTTTTGTATAAAAAAAGTAGTAAGGGGATAACGGAAACAACATCTTATACGGCCCAATTGTCAATCTCAACTGCTCGCGCAAGTTGTTCTTTTCAGACTAGCTGGCGGCGGCGGTTCTAAGACCGTCGTGGTGCTCCCTGCTAGACAAAAGACGAGGCAATGACGACCTAGCTTAGGCGGTATAACCTAACCCACTTGGACAACCATCTAAAGAGGCTTCAACGGCCTTGGGAACAAAATATTCCCTAAAAGGTTTGATGCAGAAGGCAAGGGGAAAGCACTGCACTTAATTTCCCTAGTAATCAGCTTTACATGGAAAAAGTTAAAAAAACCATGGCCCCGAATTCTCGGCGTCCCTTTAATGGGACAAACGAAGAATCTCCGGGCGAAAATTACTTAGATTTGCAACGTAGGAAGTCCCAAAAGTCCTGGGAGTGGACGGGAAATAATAGCGCTCCCGAACTCTTCCATCTGGCCGCCGATAGGAGGGCGTATGCAGAGCTGACTGGCAACCTCCACTAGTTGGAGAAACACCAAAGAAGATAAAAAAGGTCCTAGGAATAATCAAGACGTGGCGATCCTTTTCGCAGCTTTGTTCAAACTATAAGGGAGCAGATAAACATAATTCCAGACTTAGTCATTACAGCGCGGTCTGCAGCTTCCTTACGAGGGTGCGGTGCCGTTTTGTGCCAAGGTTTTCGATTAAACTTGATAATTTTGACACGGCCAAGTTGAAATATTTACTGCGAGTAAATGTGGCTTGTATGAACTTTATAACTATAGGTTATGTTTAATATTTAAACGAGTTAATCTTGTATATAGGTAATTATACAAGGTTTTATTTTTAAAAATCTGTATATTCCTGTTTTTGGGCATTAAAAAAACTGTTTAAATGTTGAATAGATAGTAAATGTTCATCCAGGTAATATGCTTATACCTAAAGCTTGCAGGACTGAATTGGGTCGCAACTCACCTGTTGTCCGCGTTTCTCGTCGAATATATAAAGCTGAAGCTGTAGTAGCCCAGCGGTAACACCGTCCGACTCTTTCGAGGAGCTCACGGATTCAAATCCAGGCAGGCCAATGAGATTTTCTGTTAAAACTCATGTGTCTAATTGATAATTGCAATTTGTCACACTCTTTTCGGTGAAGGTAAACATCGTGAGGAAACCTGCATATCTCTAGAGAATTCTGGGGATATGTGTAACCTACCAATCCGCATTGGAGCAGCGTGGTAGGACTTAGCTCGAATCATTCTCTCTAAAAAAAACGGAGAGAAGAGGTTGATTCTCAGCAGTGAGATAGTAACAGGCCGCTACTTACTTACTTTACTTATATAAAGCTGAAGAGTTTGTTTGTTTGAATGTTTGAACACGCTTATCTCAGGAACTACTGGACCGATTTGAAAAACTCTTTCATTGTAAGATAGTCCATTTATTGAGATGGCTATAGGTTATTTAACATGACGGTAAGATGAATAGGAGAGGAGCAGCAATAAAAAATGTTACGAAAACGACAAAATGCAAAGCTTTTCTTGCGTGCACTGTATGTAAAATGTGTATTGCAAAATTGTTCCCCTCTAAAAATTCCAAATAAAAGCGTGCGACAACTTATGTCTAGCTTTTAAGGTTAACACGCTTTAACCACGTGGGCGGAGCCGCTGGCGATTGCTAGTAAACAATTCTTTGTTACCTGCCCAAGGTATATTCAAATTCAAATTCAAAATATTCTTTATTCAAATAAATTTGTAAACAAGTGCTGAATCGTCAACTCTACTGCTGGTTCGGAAAGCTGTTCCTACCGAGAAGAGCCAGCAAGAAACTCGGCGGTTGCTCTTTTAAAAATATAATTGTTAATACTAGTTACATTTAATCGTTTCTATCTTGTACAGGGTCGAACAATGTCTACGCATTCTTATCGTCTAAATAATCCTCAACAGTATAGTAGGCTTTCTGTATCAGCCTCTCCTTAATAGTGTTTTTAAACTGCTGTAATGGCAAAGCTATAATTGATTGTGGAATTTTATTATAGAATCTTATACCCAAACCCACAAACGAGTTATATAGCTCGGTGTTGCCACAAAAAAATAATATTCACCCCGTATATAACTACACTTATATTTTTGAAGCTAGTAAGACCTTTGACATGAGTTTCTAGAAATTAAATTAAAAAAACAGATGTGAACGACCACCCATATTGTTTACGTTATATTTTATTATGAACCGCTATAAAATGTATGTTTGTTTATTGGATTTTTATTTGTAACATGTGTAACTTCCTTAGTCGTTTGATAATCACAAAACTATTGATCAAAGTTCAATCTCAAACGGGTGTGCTCCGTGGGTCACGGGTTTGATTCCGAAGACCAATAATTTCTATAAACGAGTTGTTGTTTCTTGGACTCTGGGTGTCTATTTGTTTAAAATTATATATGTATATATTTCCCAGTTTTTTTTTTTTTTTTATAATAGCAAAAAAAAAAAAAAATATATTTCCCAGTTGTCAGTCACCCTGTCGCTATGCGATTTTGTCATGGAGTCTATCTCCTGACTGTTACGGTGCGAAACAATTGTTGAGATTGTGGTGGTGAATGTGTGCAGTGCTTGTGTATTGTTGTGTTATCAATGGCGGGTAGTGCATGAGTTTTTACAAATTATGCATGTATCAGGTATGAGAACGAATAGTACACGCTACATTTAGCTTTAGGTACATATATTTTCTTTTATCGCGGATTATAGCAAAATAATAGTTCCATTAGTTTTGTCTGTCACCTATAAAATAAGTATTAAGTTACTTTGGGGACGGACAGACGTGTTTGTAAATGTTTTTCATATTTATTTATTATATGCATATGTCTTCATTTCTTACCGAGGTGTCGCAAAAGGCGACTAAGTTAAGTTAGCTCACCGTGTGGTATCCGGTTCAGTAGAATAGACCACCCACTTTCTTACCGAGGTATCGTAAAATACGACTAAGGTAAGTTGAGTTAAAGTAGGATAAGGGCAGAAGGATGCTGATATGTCTAAGGATTTTTCGACGAAGGAAAACATCATCTATATAAAATTCTTGTGATATTATACTATATAATATTTGTGTTCTTCTTCGGATCGCCTTGTTTCTGATGTCATCACGCAGAGTAACTCCAAGCATACCATACTTAACCGATAACTCTGAGCTTTCTTAGATTATAAATTATTTTTAAATAAAATATATTTATTAGAAGCAAATAAAAACATTTTATAATTATCACAGACTTAATATATGGGATTAATAGTATCAACGGGTAGCAGGTTCAAAGCCGAATAAACCTCTAATGCTATAATAAAAGGTTAGCGGAAAACCTAAATTTAATTTCAACGAAACTACATCGGGGTTGAATTAGCGGACATTGTATTTTAGATGTACAACTATATAGAGCTACTAGAAGTGAGTCTTGAATATATTTTTATAGAAATTTGAGCGTAGTTTATAAGTAACTCTGCCTTCAGCGGGTGATGGGCTGTGATGGCCTAGCGGTGCGACCGTGTGAATCTCTAGAGACGATCATGGGTTCAAACCCGGGCAGACACCAATGAGTTTTTCTATTAAAACATATGTGTCTAATTGATAATTGCAATTTATCACACGCTTTTCGGTGAAGGAAAACATCGTGAAGAAACCTGCATATCTCTAGAGAATTCCGGGGATATGTGTAACCTACCAATCCGCATTGGAGCAGCGTGGTAGGTCTTAGCTCCAACCCTTCTCTCCAAAAATGGAGAGAGGAGGCCTATGCCCAGCAGTGGGATAGTAACAGGCCGTTACTTACTTACTTACTACTTTTCTTACCGAGAAGTCGTAAAAGGTGACTAAGGTAAGTCGACCTGCCGTGTTGTATCCGGTTGAGTAAAATAAACTACCCTCTTTCTTACCGAGGAGTCGTAAAATACAACTAAGGTAAGTTGATGTCAGGCAGGCGGCCGGTCGTAAAATACCTAGCCAAATCATATGACAACATGTTTGTAACATGTTGTGCCGACTGCACTTAGAGTGGGAAGGGCAGGAGGATATAATTATATATCAGTAGCATCTTTTCATCTATTTATTTTACCAAAATTAATAAATAGATTAAATAGTTAAATTTATATAAACTATTTTTTTTCTCTATATTACCCGTATTCTCTTTCTTCTTCAAATCTTGTCCTTTTCCTTCTGTTACTCAAAGGTTGACTGGAAGAGATCCCTTTTAGGGATAAGTCCGCCTTTATACATGTGCTTTTTTTTAACTTCTTTCTCCTTTCTAACTATATGTATAAAAAGAAATCAAAAACAAATTGTAGTAAGTAAGTAGTAAGTAACGGCCTGTTACTATCCCACTGCTGGGCATAGGCCTCTTCTCTCTGTTTTTTTTTTTTAAAGAAGGATTGGAGCTGAGACCTACCACGCTGCTCCAATGCGGGTTGGTAGGTTACACATATCCCCAGAATTCTCTAGAGATATGCAGGTTTCCTCACGATGTTTTCCTTCACCGAAAAGCGTGTGATAAATTGCAACTATCAATTAGACACATAAGTTTTACTAGAAAACTCATTGGTGCCTGCCCGGGGTTTGAACCCTAGGCCTCCTCGAAAGAGGCGCACGGTGATACCGCTGGGCTACCACAGCTTCAAAAACAAATTGATTGATTGATTATTCTTGTCACTTCAATATCCTTTAGGTCCGTGGTAAAGAGGTCGGTCTATGATACGCGGTCACGTTGGCTTTGCGCCCTCCAAAGTTATATTATAACTGGCCAACTCCGTACCTCTATACATTAATGTACCTGTTTTGCATATTTAGAGATCTGTATATTAATTATGCATGAAATATCTCGGTTCGGTTTTTATATGATAATTATTCGCGACAGTAATTAAGAAAAGATTTTTAATGTTGTGTTTATGATAGAATCTTATATATAAGTTGCTTTTACCCGCAATTTCGTGTGACGTGACAAAAAGCCTACTATACTGTTGAGGATTATTTGGACGATAAGAATGCGCGGATATAGCTACTGTCCGACCCTGTACAAGATAGTAATGACTTAATGTAACTAGTTATAAGTATTATGTTGAAAAGAGCAAACGCGGTGTTTCTTGCTGGCTCCTCTCGGTAGGAACAGCTTTCCGAACCAGCAGTAGAATTGACGTTTCCAAAGTACTTGTTTACAAGCTTCTTTGCAATTTGAATTTGAATTTGTTGTCGCGTGATTGGTTGATAACAGATGGCGCTTTTCAATTACATCCTATTCCTGTAGAATTAGACTACTCTTTATCTTACTAAGGTGTCGTAAAAGGCGATTAAGGTAAGTTGACGTTAGGCAGGCGGCTGGCAACATATTGCTGACCCCACTTAGAGTGGGATAAAGGCAGGAGGATGATGATGATAGGAAATATACACTTTTTGTTATTAAACCAATCGAACTTAGGACATAAAAGTACTTTACTTTAAAAGTAAAGTACTAAAGTAAATGTGCCAAAATGTAATGTAATACATCTCTTGGCACATTTGAGATAAAAAATAAAATTCTATTATAAATAAATATATGGGACACTTCCACACACGGTCGTCCGTCCCCAAAGTAAGCAAACTTAATACTTGTGTTATCGGTGACAGACAACTAGTGAAAATATACATAAAAGTAAAGTAAAGTATCGCCATTTGCTGCTAGACATAGGCCTCCTCTGTCTGTTTTTGGAGAGAAGGATTGGAGCTATGACCTACCACGCTGCTCCAATGCGGATTGGTAGGTTACACATATCCCCAGAATACTCTAGAGATAGGCAGGTTTCATCGGTTGTTTTCCTTCCCAGAAAAACGTGTGAAATTGCAATTATCAATTAGATACAAGTTTTCCAATAGAAAACTCATTGGTGTCTTCCTGGGACTTGAACCCTAAACCTTCTTGAAAGAGGCGCACGGTGCTACTGTTGGGCTACCACAGCTTTTTGAATACATACAAAAAATACAAAAATACAAAAAAACAGCCAGGCAAATTTGTTTATAGAAAATGTTGGTCAAAATTGTTGGAAATGAGTTCCTCAGCGGAAATCGATCCCGCGAACCGGAGCTGAAGACAGAGTCACTACCCACTGCGCCAACGGGCTACCCAATGTTAAAAGCGAGCTTTTTTCCAATCTGTCCTACCGTGGGAAATATTTACAAAGATTTTAGTGTATCTCAAATTTGCAAAACCTACTGCGGTTAGTATACACTCTACGCTATAGGAAATAAGGGTGATTTTTCTTTATTCTAGTGTTTTATTGTGGTAATTAAGATAACCAGTTACATTTTAACACCATCCGGTCTTAGATGATATAACGAGTATTGATCGATCGTATCTGTAGAGCCAAAGCTACTTGTCCTAAGTTGTATTTCTGGTTGAGTTGTTTTACAATAACGTATTAGCTTACAAATAAAAACGACGTGTGTTCATTTGCCATTTTTTGCCAATTTTTGCCATTTGAGTCGTAACGAGTTCAGGAACCTATGATCTTTTTTATACATAACTTATGTCCTTTTGTTTGTCTATAAGTTACGCTTTCATGAACAATTTATCGGAGAATAACGGATGGATATAAAAAAAACAGTTTTCTTCGGGAACAATAGATCCATTGAGGTTATTTTAACATTTAAACTTACAAGAACGAAGTGGTGAGGTATCATAATCATACCACTAGTCCATTATTACGTCGCCTTGGTTCGGTCTTACAGGAGGCACCCTTAGGACGACGTTCCCCATATCTAGTAGAGCTTCATACAACAGCGTGATGACTAGTCACAGTCATACCACCAGCCCTCCACTACACGTCTAAACCGTGGTCCGGTCTCACAGGAGGCACCCTTAAGACGGCGTTCCCCATAGCTAGTAGAGCTTCATATAACAATGTGAAGGCAAGTGGGCGTCTACGCACCATTTGAATGCGATGGTAGACGAACAAAAATTGATGCAGTAATGTTTTGTATTACTACCCACCAATATAATAAGCAAAGATCGAACATATATTAAATCAACAATTTATTTAAGGTACTTAATTGGATAAGGATTAATGCTGTATTGTATATGTCAACGCACACTATATAAAATAACACGATATATTAGGAATACCACTATTCCGTTCCGAGATGCACTTCTCTTGAATGACTAACAAAGATTGAATGTAACTGAAACGTTTTATCAATAAGAAGACTAAACCGTTAACAACAATGGCACAGTGCTGCCGCTGTTTTAGTCAAAAAGGGCGCGATACTCTTGTTTCATGACTTTGTTGCTATAAAATACAAAGCGGAAGTCAGTGGCGACAACATATACAAATTCCTTTGAACATAAGGCATTATTTTTCGTAAAAAAAAAAGACAAAAAATGCTACTGTGGGTTATCCATAAGAGATAGACATATACCATCGTAGAATTTTCTGTAGACCTTTTTGAGGTGTACAAATACTTAGTACATCATTTTGATAAATCTCGTAGGGTTTAGCCTGTGTTTGCAATGTAAGCGGAAAAAAATATAATTATTTACATCACATTAGAAACCTCAAAAATTACAGTATTTCTCTACTCCGTATTGAATGTACATACAATACATATAAACCTTCCTCTTAAATCACTCTATTTATTTAAAAAAATCGCATCAAAATCTGTTGCGTAGTTTTAAAGATTGAAGCATACTTAGGGATAGGTGGATAAACAAAGAATGTGACTTTGTTTTATACTATGTAGTGATAAGTTACATAACTTAGACCTAATTCCCGCCGTAGGTGTCACGTGGTATGTGGTGGCGACCACGAAATAGTTACCACGAGTATCGTTATTGATATGGTTACCCAGTTGTAATATCTAATTATAATTCAGTCGAGGTTCCCATCGGGGACCGTGTAAACTCGGTCTTCGCCTTGTTTGACGTCTAATGTTTCTGAACCTGCTCCCATGACGTCGTTAGGGCTGCCGCGAATGTACATAAACATATTTACATTATCCCACTCTAAGTGGGGTCGGCACAACATGTTATAAACATGCTTGTTAAAGCACACTATATACAATAACACGATATAATAGGAATACCACAATTCCCGTTCCGAGATGCACTTCTCTTGAATGACGAACAAAGACTGAATGTAACTGAAACGTTTTATCAATAGGAAGACTAAACCGGGAACAACAACGGCACAGTGTTGCCACCATTTTAATCAAAAAGGGCGCGATACTCTTGTTTCATGACTGTGTTGCTATAAAATACAAAGCGGAAGTCAGTGGCGACAACATGCTGTCAAATGATTTGGCTGCGTTTTTACGACGTCAATGCACATTTCTCGTATTTTACGACACCTCGGTATGCCAATGTGTGGTCTATTCTACTGAGGCGAATCGCACAGGGTGGGTCGACTTACCTTAGTCGCCTGTTACGACACCTCGGTAAGAAATAAGGGTAGTTTATTCTACTAAACCGGATATCACACGGTCGGTCAACTTACCTTAGTCACCTTTTACGACACCTTGGTAAGTAATGAGGTTGGTCTTTTCAATTAAACGGGATACCACATGGTGGATCAACTTACCTTAGTCGCCTTTTACGACACCTAGGTAAGAAAGAGGGTGGTCTTTTCAATTCAACCGGATACCACATGGTGGGTTAACTTACCTTATTCGTATTTTACGACACCTCGGTAAGTAATGAGGGTGGTCTATTCTACTCAGGCGGATACCACACGGCGGGTCGACTTAACTTAGTCGCCTTTTACGACACCCAAGTAAGTTATGAGGGTGATCGATTCTACTCAGTCGAATACCACACTGCTAACATGAACATAATAAGTAAATGTAAACTTTAACATATATGGATCTGAAATAAACTGTAAAATTTTAAAATATACAGACCTTAAGTAAATACTGTAAAATTTTGACAGAACGCCGCTTTGCCGCGTTTTTGACAATTCGCCGCTTACGCTGTTAGAAAAATAAGACATCTGACTGATGTTAAAACAGCGTGACTAACAAGTAAAGCAAAAGAAACATATTTTGCTTATTTCCACAGCATCATGTCACATGGAATAATGCTGTGGGGCAAAGTTTAGTTGCCCAAAAAAGAGCCATACGGACTACCAAATATTGTGAATATGATTGCGAAAGGATTCTTTCTACATTTTTGGACTTACATTATTGTAACTGATAAAAAATTATGCGAAATTGTTTAAGATATGTATTTTATTAATGTATCCATGTGTATATAATTGTTAGTTAGTAGTGGCCTGTTACTATCCCACTGCTGAGAATAGGCCTCTTCTCTCCGTTTTTGGAGAGAAGGTTTGGAGCTAAGACCTACCACGCTGCTCCAGTGCGGATTGGTAGGTTAGACATATCTCCAGAATTCTCTATATGTGCAGGTTTCCTCACGATGTTTTCCTTCACCGAAAAGCGTGTGATAAATTGCAATTATCAATTAGACACATAAGTTTTACTATAAAACTCATTGCTGCCCGGTTTGAACCCTAGACCTCCTCGAAAGAGGGACACGGTGTTACGGATTTTAGGCAACCCTACGCAGTTGTAATCGGATATGTTCGGCACCACTCGTGTAAGTTCGGGCCACGCGTCTCGAACCTGTTAGCTACCGATTGGTCCTTGACCTAAACTAGTTCCACGGGACTGTTCACACTGAGCGTTTAAGACGTCATTTTAAACCAAGTGTTCAACCTTTTGATAGCCATGTGGTATCCGGCTGAGTAAAATAACCGAGATGTGAATATTCTTACCGAGATGTCGTAAAATACGACTAAGGTAAGTTGATGTTAGGCAGGCGGCCAGTAGTAAAATACATAGCCGAATCATGTGCCAACATGTTTATAACATGTTGTGCCGAACCCACTTAGAGTGGGATAAGGGCAGGAAGATGATGATGGTGCTCAACCTTCTAAATGGTCGGGCAAAACGGACAACACAAAAATCTTTGGCGGGCCACTGTAATAATATATATATATATATATATATATATATTAGCTGTGCAATTTAAATATCATATTATCAAATGTGTTTATACTAAAAATAATATTGTTATTAAATAAATATTGTTACAATCATTTAAAACCAATCTTATACATAGGAAAATGTCTAATATTTATATCGATTTTATAAAAGTCTTTTCTAGTCTATGGTTCACTACATAGTATAAAACAAAGTCGCTTTCTGTATGCTTAAATCTTTAAAACTACGCAACAGATTTGAATGCGGTTTTTTTAATAGATAGAGTGATTCAAGAGGAAGGTTAATATGTATAATAACATTTCATACGGAGTAGAGAAATACTGTAATTTTTGAAAATAATTACATTTTTTTCCGCTTACATTGCTAACGCTGGCTGAACCTTACGAGATTTATCAAAATAATGTAGTAAGTATTTGCACACCTTAAAAAGGTCTACAGAAAACTCCTCGGTGGTATATGTTATCTCTTATGGATAGCCCACAATAGCATATTTTTGTCATTTTCTTTTTACGAAAAATAATGCCTTATTATTGAAGCAATTTTAAACAATACAGCAATAATCCTTATCTAATTAATTACCTTAAATACATTGTTGATTTAATATAGATCAATATGGCCGTTTACGGCATATAATTTAGATGAACATTTTCGAAGATATTACAGATTTAAAATACCGCGAGGAGGGCATTGAGTGACTGAGTTCACTGAGTGACATGGGCTATATATTTTATACCCGTGCGAAGCCGGAGCGGTCTGCTAGTAGTTGTATAATCTAGAACAATATCATAAGACATGGTAAATTTTTACCATTAATTAAACTAGTAAAATTATTCAAATGTGATTTAACATTTGACATTTAGGCCATAGAGTGTAAGCTAAATGAGAGTGTTATAGACAACAGCTTACAAAATACGGACAGCTGCCAACGTCGAGTGATAAATCACGCTGTGGTCAAGGACCGTCGGCAAAAAATATAAATCTATACTTATATATTTATATATAATATCAGCGCTAATCTCAGTAACTACTGGACCGGTTTGAAAAGTTCTTTAATTCGATGAATAGGAGAGGAGCAGCAAATACGTCATAAAATACGTTGCCATATCATGTGACAACAAGTTGTGCCGAGGATGATGACACTTGAAATATTATTTTAATATTGTTAAAATTAAAGCTAGATTCAATTTAAAATGAAAAATAAAAAATGAAAGAATGCGTTTAGAGAATCACGCCGGACACCTTACTGTGCACCAACACTTTTCACTACAAAATCCAATGACAGAATGATTCTACCACCAGATCGAGAGAACACTAATCCACTCGAGAAGAACTGGCAAGAAACTCAGTGGTCGCTCCCATCACGATACCGTTGTCTTATATATGCTGTCACAGCTTAGAGATCTGGATTCCTAACAATATAATATGGCAAATGGGTCAGCTAATAAAATTATGCAAATAATAGTAAGTAGTAAATAAATAATTCAGAAAAATAAAATTTTAATGAACAAATAAATAGCATCATTTCTTCCGGAAGTTTGGTTGAAAGCCACATTTTTGTGGTTATTTATTAATTCAATTTATTGAATAAATAACTGTAATGTATTTTATTGGCTTAATCCAGATCCTTCCTTCAGCTCCGGGGTCACGGGTTTGATTCCAACTAAAGACCAACATATTCTATAATTTGTTAGTTCTTCTAGTCAAGGTGTAATGTATTTAAGTATTTATTAACAAAATTATATGCCAGACACAATTTGTTCATAACCAACTGTTTCTAAACTTTTTTTTTTATACAGGGAAACGACCTGTGTGCTCCACCACGCTGCTGATAGCAAGGACAGGATATCGTTGTACACATTGCCCCCATCCCCGCCGACAGCTCTGATCCCTGAGAACACCTCTTCCAAGTAGGGACCCCTCGAAAGAGAAGCCCCCCTCCGCTAACCGGTGCATCGGGAGCACCAGATGCACTGACCGCCTCGGTGACCTGTAAGGCAGACGCCGATATACCCCGTTCGGAACGTCCAAAAGTCCCCTGGCAGGGTGGGCTTAGACAAGTCGTCACCACCGGGACTCGCCAGCAGTAGATTGGAACCAGAACAAAAGTTCCCGGAACCGCTCTGCCGCCCTCTTCCGCCTCCTCCGCAGAGCAGAAGGAGGCCACCGCTGCCCGCGATAGCTCCCTGCCCACCGTGTTTATTATGCCACGGTCAACAGGGAGAGACCGCCCTAAATTGAGACCCCTACGCCGTAGTGGGCGTTTCCGCTCCCACTGGCTAATTTTTTATATAGGTTTTCTTTCTCGCAACCCGAAGGTCCCCGTTCCCATTGATGGACTTCCAGGCTTGACCGACGGTGGCCGAATCCATGTCCAACTAGACTCAAAGTAAGCCCAACTGAACCTGTCGCTCACTAGGGACTTCACCCCAACCCCTCCGGAGTCCCCGATCCGTCCAGATTGCTCTCTGCTAATCAGAGGGACAACTGGATTGGCCACCCCACAGTGGTCCGTTCGCCAAAAGCTTGCCCAAAGTGCGCCACGAGGAGGCCGACCACTTTGGCACCCCACTTACTAGTGCTTTAATACTAGTATTTTAATATTGATGATTATAATATTGATAAGTTTTATCTGCTATCGGTACAGCCGTCTTGGCTTTATCTTCCAAATCTCTCAGGGCACGCATTAGCCCTCGCATGGTACACAACACGCGCGGGGATCATTGTTATGGGGTTTGGGATCTTGATATATTGTTTCAGGCTATTAATATCAACCCTTCACATACTTTGCGGGCTCCGAAGGACCTTTGAATATGTTGCCCATTTGTCTTAGTTTCTTCGGATTTGTCCCGTATTGAAAGCACTTTGGTGACACGACCATAAAGTGCTTAAAATGAATGCAAACTACTTCATCATCTTCCTACCCTTATCCTACTCTAAGTGGGGTCGGCACAACATGCTATAAACATACTGTCACATGATTTGGCTGCGTTTTTACGTACGTTGCCTGACGTCAACTTACCCTAGTCGTACTTTACGACACCTCGGTAAGAAAGAGGGTGGTCTATTCTACTCAGCCGAATACCACACGGTGGGTCGACCTACCGTAGTCGCCTTTTACGACACCTCGGTAAGAAATGAGGGTGGTACTATTCTACTAAGCCGGATACCACACGGCGGGTCGACTTACCTTAGTCGCCTTTTACAACACCTCGGTAAGAAATAAAGGTGGTCTAAGAAGCCTATTCCTAGAAGTGAGAGAATAACAGGCCGCTACTTACCTACTTTACTTACATACAAGATTAACTCATAAGTCCGTCTTTATACATGTACTTTTTTTAATTTTTCTTTCTCTTTTCTAAATATAAAAAGAAAAAAAAACTCATTTAATTAAATATTAAAGATAGGTAAATGTAGGTAAGAATATCCTTTAGAATTTTTTCTCTCATTATTTTAAGTCCTGTTAACGCTGGTAGTGTTTATTCAGTTATTTAACTAAACTAAAATTTAATATACACAAAATATAATATCATAGAACTTGTGCAAGCTTGTTATAAGTACATGGAAGGGATAAAATTACGTAAATTACGATCTCTTATAGCGTAGAAAGGAAACGGAGGTCGGGTCGAGGCGGAATAGCGCTTTGTAATGCTAGGGTTGTCGATTATAATAAATAATAAACTTATAAATAAAACTTATAAATAAGTTATAAACTTAATAAATAAAAGTATCTGGTTTACCGAGTCTTGCTCGGTAATTTGTTAAAAATGAAAAAAAAGAAACAGATAAAAAGAAAAAAATATATATTGTAGGTGGGGATCGATCCTAGGTATTTACATTTCTCGAGACTGTCCGTTCCCTGAATAAGCTATTGATGCCCAAAAACAGGGATAGAATAAAAACCTAGCTAGATCGATTTTTCTCCCCTACATGCTGAATATATATATATATATATATATATATATATATATATATATATATATATATATATATATATATATATATATATATATGTAGACTCATCAGTATCTTGGGCATTATTCTTAGAGATAAGTGGGCGTAATTAGGGTATCGTGCATATGGAAAAGTACAACGCTTATCTTCAACTTTATATTCTTCTTAACAATTTTCCCAACTGCGCCATGACAAGCATTTGTCTTCATCTCTCACATGCGCCGTCTGCATTCTGTCACCGCTGCGCCTTCTATTTTCAATGTATTTTCAATATATTTTTAATGATGGAACGTTGGTTGCCAGGATGCGACATATATATATATATATATATATATATATATATATATATATATATATGTATATATATATATATATATACGAGGTGTGTTCAAAAAGTATCGCGAATTTTGTGTAATTTCAAAAACTATTTATTTATTCGTGAATATTTATTTTGTCCCCTTCAAAGTAATCCCCCTGGAATATTATACAATTGTGCCAACGTTTTTTCCAATCTTCGAAGCACTTCAAAAAATCATTATTTTGTATCTTGTTCAGCTCCTCCTTCGATGCCGTCTTTATCTCGTCAGTCGTGGCGTAGCGTCGTCCTTTCATGGGCCCTTTCAGTTTTGGGAACAAGAAAAAGTCACAGGGGGCCAGATCTGGGGAATAAGGTGGCTGCGGTATCATTAGTGTGTTGTGTTTGGCCAAGAAGTCGCGTACAAGCAGCGATGTGTGAGCAGGGGCGTTATCGTGGTCCATTTTTTTGAATAAGTAAAAATCGACGAACCAAAACACGTGCTAGCAAAGCAGCTGTCAACAATTAACTGAAGATTCAAAATGGCCAAACTTGTCAGCATAAGTGAGGGACAAATGTACCAACATAACGCCACAAAAAAAACGAAATTCGAATATACGTAACCCGAGAAAATTCAAAATTCGCGATACTTTTTGAACACACCTCGTATGTATAAGATTAACTTAATAGTTACGACTTAATATTTAATCAAGAAAAATGTATCAATGCTGGAGTTTATATAAGTCGCCGTGCAGTATCCGGCATGAATAGAATAGACCACCCCCATTTCTTACTGAGGTGTTGTAAAAAGTGATTAAGGTAAGTTGACGTCAGGCAGGCGGCCGGTCGTAAAATACGTAACCAAATTATTTAACAACATTTTAAAACATGTTTTGCCCACCTTACTTAGACTTCTCCAGGGTTTTGTAAATTGTGTGGTAGAGGTCACGCAGTTCCTAAAAAAACTCGCCTGCTTGCTTTAATCGCTTCCGCCGCTTTAACCAACAGAGATACACTAAAGTAATGTACTAGAAAATTGTAGATCTATAAAAATACTACAAAAAAGTCTGAAACAACATGTCTCTATCTCTTATAATTAACTCACAATAAATAATTTATGTTCAAAATTTCGATTAAAAATATTGTTATTTTCGAGACTGTGTTTTTCTTTTAAGTAGTCAATCTAAGGCTACTTCTTATTTTAGAAATCTCGAAAAATCACGATTTACGCTGAAAAAATCTGATTTACACGCGGACCAAGCTATCTAATAAAAGTAAAGGTGACAACCCTAATCCAAGTGAACACTTATCACAGTGTACATGGGCTCCTGCAGGTAAATAACACTATGGCTTTGTGCGCGGCGTTACTTGATGTAGGTATACAATTGCTACGGGAAGTGCTCGCCACGTTACTATCTTTTTATACTACTTTCATCGCTTTCCTTTTAGTTCAATCCCTTTGTAAGTCTTGAAGAGATCGTGAAACTAGCAATGCGATTTAAAGTTAAATACATTGATAATATTCTTTACAACTTGAACTACCATGACGTTACGTTTGATAGCGAAAAATTGTGATTGTATTCAACGTAAATTTTAAAAAAATTTAGAGCTCAAAAACAGTGATAAATCGACATTATTTTGAAATAAAACTTATCTAGATCGATTTTTCTCTTCCAAAACCTACCCTACATGCTGAATATCAGAAATTTAAAATCGTTGGAGACGTTTCCAAGATTTCGAATATATATATATAGCCCATGTCACTCAGTGAATAAAAATTATTAAAATCGATCCAGTAGTTTGATTTGTCGCTCTTCCAAGAGTTTGTTTAATGACAAGCAAGCTGTAGTATATGAATTTAGATATTCCAAAGATAGCAGGAAATCTTCTTAGTATAGGGAGAGGGGAATTGTTTATCTCCAAATTTAACGCTTGCGGGCCACGGCCAGTAATGAATCGATCAAAACTACGGGATAGATTTTGATCATTTTTTTTACTGAGTGACATGGGCTATATATTTTATATTGCGAAGCAAGGGCAGGTCGCTAGTATATATATATATATATATATATATATATATATATATGTATATACAAACATATATACATACAAGATAAACTCATTTAAATATTAAAGATATTTCATTACTTTTGTACCTAAAATATAACTATTAAATCATAATTGCATAAACCTAAACTCACATACAACAATAACAATAAACAAGCATAACTTGCTAAGAAAACCGACTGTAACAATTTGTTATACCGAAATTTCAAGTCGTGCATTCCAGAAACATCTCGGTATCTCGAGTTAACTTTGAAGCTTTAGTCGGTTCAACAAAGACTTACACAAGAAATTATATTGAGCTACCAGAAATGAAGTGAAACGTGGCTTCTCCTTTTGGTGCGGAATACTATAATGTTTTGGGTTGAACTTGGAATACTATAATGTTTTGAGTTGAACTAAGTTTTCCGCGCTTTCGTCTAAAGGTACTTTAGTGCTGATAAATTCAAGACGAATTTAAATTCAATATATTCTTTATTCAAGTAAACTTGTAAACAAATGCTTTTAAATCGTCAACTCTACTGCTGGTTCGGAAAGCTGTTCCTACCGAGAAGAGCCAGCAAGAAACTCGGCGGTTGCTTTTTTAAAAATAATTCTTATAACTAGTAAAATTAATATAAATATATAGGACACTAACACACACGGTCGTCCGCCCCCAAAATAACTTGTATTATGGGTGAGAGACAGCTGGTAAATATGTACATATATAATTTTTAAAAACATACAAATACACACCCAGGCTCGAAGAACCAACAAATTGTTTTGTAGAAAATGTTGGCCCTCGGCGGGAATCGAACCTGCGACCCGGGGAGCTGAAGGCCACTCCAAAAGTAGCTATATTCATGCATTCGCAGTTTAGTAGGATTTTTGTATCAGCCTCCCCTTAATAGTTTTTTTTAACTGCAATACATGATTTTTGAACAACTTTCACAAAAGCTTTAAAGTTTTATTCCTGCTCCTCTCCTATTCATCTTATCGTGATGTTATATAGCCTATATATAGCCTTGCGCGATAAATGGACTATCTTACACACAAATAATTTTTTAAAATCGTTTCTTAATGGCTAAGTTAAAGTTCTAAATAAAAGTCCGCGACAGCTTTTATTTATTTATCTAGTAAGATATGCCAATAGTATTATTGACATACATTTTTGTTTTTTTTACATGTAATTGATACAGCCTTAATTTTATTACAGGCATATACAAGATTCAAAAATAGTAAAAATAAACATCGGTTACGGTACACAGTTAAAGTGAAACAGTAAAATTTTAAAATATTTGTTTAGTTCACAAATATAACTGAAAAAACTTAAAAACAAGAACATTTTAAAAATTTTAAAACAACCCACGGTTTAACGGTTAACCCACTTTAAAATTTTTATTGTTATCAAAATACTATATTACGGTTTTAATCTTTCAACGCGAGCGGAGCGGCTGGCAATTGCTAGTTATTAATAGGTTTTGTCTTCAAAATAAATTATGTTACAAATTTAATAAGAAAACATGTTCTGAGTGTCGCATTAGGGGTATAATGGGAGGAAATGGTTGACATCACACGAATGTCCCGTCCCGTATAAGCGTCCCATAAGGCTGCCGTTAATATAATGCTTTCCATTTTCTACACTGAACAGAGGTATAAAGCAATAGACATGGCAATTTCGTTAATCATTCTGCCCTTATCCAACTCTAAGTGGTAGGCACATGTTATCACATGATTTGGCTGCGTATTTTACGATCGGCCGCCTGCCTGACGTTAACTCACATCAGTCGCATTTTACGACACCTCGTTAAGAAATGAGGGTGGCTTATTCTACTCAGCCAGATACCACACGGCGGATTATATATAATTAAAGATTTTTTAGTATAGGTAAGTTACAACTGTACCGGCTAAGGTTAATTTATTATTTTGCTATAATCCGCGATAAAAGGCTAAGATAATATTAAACTGTTAAGTTCCCTAGCTTTTTGTTTGAAGGCTTTAGTACCCATTAAAAAAGCATTCTATGTCATTTTCCAAAGCCCCAAAAGATCGTCTCTATCAAATAAAAACACACATTTTCGCATTTATGCAAATGGATTTTCGCAGATTTGTAAATGATACTCATTAATATAAGCAGAACAAATAATAATAAAAATACTAATTCTTATTGTTTACGTGCAGTGAAACATGTTATGGGAAAACGATGGTATTATTCATATAAGTCTGTCAGTATGCATTCTTGCTGCTAACCCATAAAACTAAAATACATAAAACAATCATTATGGTTTTTCAATGTTTAATTTTGGTTGCAGATACACCTAGTTCTACTAATATTATAAATGCGAAAGTTTGTGAGTATGGACGTATGTTTTTTACTCTTTCACGGCACATCCACTAAACCAATATCGATGAAATTTGTCACAATTATTTCTTATACATCGGAGTAACATATAGGCTATAGAAATCCTGTTAATTCTACAGGAATAGGATAACATTGAAAAGCGTCATCAATTAACAATCTATCACGCGACAACAGTCCACGGGAATGAAGTTGCGGAAAACCTTAGTTCTTATATAAATAAATGCCAGCTATTAATTGTACAAGTTCTCTTCCTCTTCTTCGACCGATGGACGTCCACTGGACATAGGTCTCTTCATGGGATCTCCAGAACACACGATTTTGTGCCGCTTGGACCCAGCGGCTCCCCGCGACCTTTTTGAGGACGTCAGTCCATGTAGTAGGGGGTCCAACATTGCGCTTTCCGGTGCGGGATCGTCATTCCAGCACTCTGATACCCCAACGCCCATCGGTTCTCCGCACTATGTACCGCCCATCGCCACTTCTGCTTCGCGACACGCTGGGCTATATCGGTGACTCTGGTTCTTCTCCTCATTTATGATTTGATCACGTAGATATACTCCGAACATAGCTCGCTCCATCGCTGGCTGAGCGACTTTGAGCCTTCTTAAAAGACCCATAGTCAGCGACCACGTTTCGGATCCGTATGTCATCACTGGCAACACGCACTATTCGAAGACTTTTGTCTTCAGGCACTGATGTATCTTGGACGAAAAGATCTCGCGTAGCTTCCCATACGCTGCCCATCCGAGTTGTATTATACAAGTTCATGTCTATGCATTTGTAAGTCTATGTTATCTCAGGAGAATGTGTACCAATCAGTAAACGAGTAACACTTTCAATTCGCAATCTTTAGGTTTACTTTACAATACAGGTTATATTATCTCCGTTTAAAGACAAAAAGGTTCATCTTTAGTTACCTCTATTTCAAGTAAACGTTACGATAAGCTTGAATTTCAATTGCGACCAGCTACGCACTTGATTATATTGTAAATTTTTTTAATTAGTTAATAATTAAAAATACATTATTGAATTAAATGAGGGATGAAAATCATGTCACCAAAAGAGTTTTAAATATGAATGTGGATGGATGTATGAATAGGGGGAGGCCGAAAAAAAGATGGATGGATTGTGTGAAAAATGATATGCATAGTATAGGAGTGGCATTAGAGTTGACGAATGATAGAAGAGAATGGAAGAAGATATATTGTGCCGACCCCACTTAGAGTGGGATAAGGGTAAGAGAATAATGGAATTAAAAATACATTATTACTTAATTTTGAAAAGAGTGACCTAGTTTCTTGCTGGTTCTTCTCGGTAAGAGCATCTTCCTGTACCAGTTGTAGCTTCATTGATATTTCAAGGTTCAAAAGTGCTTGTTAAAGACAATTTGTATAAAGAATTATTTGAATTTGAAATTGATAGTTTTTAACTCAAACAATAAAAATACTATTACGAATTTAAAGTTTTTTATGTTAAAAGGATCTAAGTTCTATAAGTTTTGCATAAATGTCAATATTAAGGTTTTTTTTACTAAGTCAAGTCTGTAATTCAAAGGAGTAGGTACTATATCACGATACTTGTCGTGTGGTATCCGGTTGAGTAGAATAGACCACTCTTATTACTTACCGTATCGTAAAAGACGACTCAGGTACTCGTAAGTTGACCCGCCGTCGCTGTGATATCCAGCTAAGTGGAATAGACCCTTATTTCTTACTGAGGTGTCGTAAAAGGCGACTAAGGTAAGTTGACTCACCGTGTGGTATCTGCTGAGTAGAATGGCCCCTAATTTTTTATTGAGGTGTCGTAAAAGGCGACTAAGGAAAGATGACTTCAGGCAAGTGGTTGGTCGTAAATTACGCAGCCAAATTATGTGACATGTTTATAACATGATGTACCGACCCCGTTTAGAGTGGGATAAGGGCAGGAGGATAATGAGGTCTCTTTAACATATCTTGTACTTAATCAACCGCTACGCCGTGTGGTATCCGGCTAAATAGAATAGTACCATCCTCATTTCTTAACGAGGTGTCGTAAAAGGCGACTAAGGTAAGTAGACAAGCCATGTCTTAACCGGCTGAGTAGAATAACGAGGTGTCGTAAAAGGCGACTAAGGTAAGTAGACAAGCCATGTGATATCCGGTTGAGTAGAATTAACACTCATTTCTTACCATGGTGTCATAAAAAGCGACTAAGGTAAGTTGACCCACCGTGTGGTATCCGATACATAGTGCGGAGAACCGATGGACGTTGGGGTCTCAAAGTGTTGGAATGGCAACCCCGCACCGGAAAGCGCAGTGTTGGAAGACCCCCTACTAGAGGGACTGACGACCTCAAAAGGGTCGCGGGGAGCCGCTGGATACAAGCGGCACAAAATCGTGTGTTCTGGAGATCCCATGAAGAGGCCTATGTCCAGCAGTGGACGTCCATCGGTTGAAGAAGAAGAAGAAGAAGAATTGGTATCCGATTGTGTGTACACAATGTCTATTGTAATAGACAACCCTTTTTCTACCAAGGTGTGGTAAAATACGACTAAGGTAAGTTGACCCATGTGGTAAAAAAAGATGGTAGTCTTTTCTACTCAGCCTGAAAAATCTTTTAATTATTACCATTCATTGCTTTCCATTCATTTCATATTCTTTTTGTTAAATATTAAAATATGATAATTTATAGAATTAGGCGTTACTTTGCGGAGGTCCATAATACTCGTTAATAGTTAAATTCGATACTATATAACTCAGCTTGCTTGGGTAATGCTTCGCTTTGCGATTTTGTCGTGGAGTCTATCTCCTGAAGATGCTTCGGTTACGGGGCGAAACGATTGTTGAGATTGTGGTGGTGAATGTGTGCAGTGCTTGTGTATTGTTGTGCCATCGGTGTCGGGTAGTGCATGAGTTCTTACAAATTCTGCATGTATCAGGTATGAGAACGAATAGTATACTCTACATTTAGCATTACATATATTTTCTTTTATCGCGGATTATAGCAAAATAATATTCTCATTACTTTTGTATTAAAATATGAAGAATCATGTATACTATTGTATATGAAATAAACAACAAATTACCAATCGATTTGTAAGGAGCGCACAATAGCAATATTGTACAATACCCGATTGTTTTTAATAGGCCAAGAGTCAACGGAGCTTTCTGTCGTTTTATTCCTGCACTTCCGGAGCGACGTCCTATTTTATTTTCTGTTTTTGTAGCCTTTGTGGAGACGTGAATTTCTTTGAGCAGCTACTTTGTTAGCGCATTTGAAAATGTGATTCTTTGAAGATATTTTATTTAAAGAATTGCTTTCAAATATAAAAAGGGAACCAATTTTTATATTACAATGTTAGTGACACATTATTTATAAAGCTTGCTAGGTCTAGACAATGGAAAAGTGTTTGAATTTGTGCAGTGATCTTAATATTTAAATGAGTTAATCTTGTATGTATATAAATTTGGAATCTCTGAAACGGCTCCAACGATTTCCTGAAATTAATGCATGCATGTAATAATGAAAGCATGTAGTGGGTTTTGGGGGAAAAAAATTGTTTATCTAGGTTTATGTAAAAAAAAATTGGTTTTATCCCTGTTTTGGTCTCTATTTTTGGTAAAAAATACTAACATTTATATTAAATATAAAACACTATTTTTGCCATAAATCAGCGTAGTAGTAGTAACACCTAGGAGTGATGTAAAAAAAATCGTTCTATCCCTGTTTTAGGGCATTAAAAATACTAAAATTTATATTGAATTGAATTTTTGCCACAAACTGTCAAGTCAACGTAAGTTATTCGGGGAACGGGCAGTCTCGAGAAATGTAAATAGGATCGATCCCAACTAAATAATTATTCTTTTCTTTTTTTTTAAATTACCGAGCACGGCTCGGCCACCAAGATATTTCTGTTAATATGTGATAATTCTGAAACAGAATTTAGTACTTTTCTTAAGGGGATGGTTACCTCTTGATTACGCGCTGTCGCGTAAGTCGTGCAGATAGTTAAGGTAATATTTGTCTTGCTTAGGAACGTCGTTTACCATATTTAACTTATTGCTTAATCTATGCCTATCTGGTATCTATATGGTACTTTGGTAATTTTAATGTTCGCGGGATAGATATATTATATTAACCCATATTTCTTGTTAATTTGCTTATAATGAAATTCACAAGTTTCTGTAAAGAGAACTGTACTTTCTTCACAGTTTTTCTTAATGGATGACAGAATTTTGAAATCGTGGTATAGCTCTGGTTGTGAATATTATATTCCAAAATAGTTTTAACTCAACTCATTTTCGGGTCGGTTATGCTGTACATATTTTTTTTAAATATATAGATATATTTGGTCTGTTACCCGAAATCAGAAATGGGTCGAAATTTCCCTAATATGTGTTAATACATATATATATAACTTTTTGTTTTATTCGAATGTTTTACAAGTTTTTTTTTTAAGTTATAAAAATAGCTGTTATAAAAAGTTGTATGTACTAAATGTTAGAGACATAATCGGCCTTTAACAAGCAATACGTGTTCCCATACAATACGTATTAAATTTCCAAGTAATTCTTTTATTTTAAACGCTTAACTTATTTAAACTACGTGTTTATAAAAATAACGCTATGCGCAGACTAAACCCTAAAAAAACAGAAATAAGCTAATCAATTACTGTTTTAAAACTAATTTATTACAACAATTAATAGTACATACCAATTTAACATTTCAAGGGATATCACATAACGATATCGTTGTAAATACGTTGTAAACACGTTACAGCGTGCCAAAAACCGCCACTAAATTAGCTTTCAGCATAAATTACTAATAAGCGGTCATGCTTGACTGTTCAATTTCATTGTTTCATGTTTACATGTATAACTCAGTAGCAGACGTGCGATTTTCCATTCATGAGAAATACTGATTTATAATTTATATTATTTATTACTGGCTGTGTCGGCGACTTCTTTTGCGTCAATTTAAAATTTAAAATAAAGTCAACATGTTTATTGTATCCTATGCAGGTTATAAAATCGGGAATCAAAATATATTATAGTTAGGCCTGTAAATAAGCTTAAATTGAATCAAATTTCATTATTATCACTTCTGCGAGTTACCGTGAGAGTGTAACAGACAGGCAGATTTTGCAATTATAATTTACTAGCTATGCTTGCGGCTGCGGTGGCGGAAATCGATGTTTCACAGAGTTTTCTTGCGTAAATCCTGAGATTGCGGAAGTTTAACCGTAATATACAAACCTTTCTCAAGAATTGCACTATCTTATATTAAAAACCGTACAAAAATCTGTTCAGCAGATTTTGAGAAAATCAATCACATACAAACGGACAGCTTTTGGGGACTTTGTTCTATAATATACATAAATGTATGGATTAGAGTTATCCACTTAGTTTTTCGACATCGCGTATTGCGTTGTAACAGTGTTAAATCATTTACTTATTTTATTGTACTAAATCTCGCATTATAAATGTGAAAGCTTTAACGTTTTATCCGCCTATTCGCATTAATTAACAAAATTTGATAAATTAAAAGCTTTTAAAAGCATGCAATTAAAGAATAAGCAAAATCCCGTCTTTTCTTCGAAAAAAAGAAAAATCATAACACAATTATTTATATTATAATATTTTAACATTTCAGTAGATCTGATTATTGAAAACTGATAGTACAACAACGATTTGATGCGGATTATAGCAAAATATTATTATCATTACTCTTATATTATTGAACTCCGAAAAATAATGCCTAATTTTATTAATATTAAAAAAAGTCCAATCCTCTCAGAGAATTGGGAACCGGCTCCTAGACTAGTTTTCTTATATTAAAACACACTCTTACGCACCGTATCACAACATTTATGACGGAAGCAATAAATATAACAAGGCTGATTGATTTATCGCCGTTAAAGCTACGATAAGCTTTAACACTGCCTTTATAGGTCGTTAATAGCTTGGGTTGAGCTGTAAAATGTCTCAAATTCCATGATCCTTAGTAAATGTTACTGAGTTCGATGCGCGGTCTAAAAATACGGGCAATACTTTTAGCCAGCTAAAAGTTTTGCAAGGACGTTTGTTATCTTTATTTATATAAAGAAAAACTGGTTAGTACGCCCTATTGTGAAAGTAACGGCCTGTTACTATACCATTGATGAAAAAGTTTCGTCTGGTCTCGTCTTGTCTCGCCTTGTCTCGATTTGTCTCGCCTTGCTTCACCTTGTCTGGTATTGTCTAGTCTTCTCTTGTCTTGTCAGGTCTTGTCTGGTCTTGTCTGGTCTTGTGTGTCTTGTCTGTCTTGTCTAGTCTCGTCTGGTCTGGTCTTGTTGCGTCTTGTTTCGTCTTGTCTAGTCTTGTCCCGTATTGTCTCGTCTCGTCTCGTCTTGTCTTGTGTCGTCTTGTCTCGTCTTGTCTCGCCTTTTGTCTTATGTTATCCTAAATTAAGCAAACATAAGGTCTGTTACAAAGCTAGTGAATAATAAGCTTTATTCCCGAATCCCGAGTCAGAGACTGATCCGTTTCGAGTCAGGAAGTGACGTACACGCCGTTTAGACAGTGGGTTCAAGTTGGAGCAGAATTAATTTTGTTTACAAAGACCCAAGTGACGTTAAAGTTCCGGAACTTTGGACTTTGACACGAGGGTAGTTTTCTATACAAGCTGTTGTTGACGTCCGTATAGTTAATCAATTTAATTCATGTATGTACGTTGTAATTATAAACAACAAACAATAAAGCTGTGATAGCGGAATATTGAAACTTAGTTTTTCTGTTAAAACTTAAGTACCTAATTGGTATTTGCAATTTATTATATGGGTATGTCAGGATCGAATAAAGCCGCATATAAGTTATAGTGATGCGAATTATAAAAGGAATTGAGGTTTGCGAGTGAGTAATACATTTTTGTTATATAGGAGAGCCATATTAGAGTCAATTTTATGCTAAACGTTGACTCATAACGCTTAGTAGATTCTCAAGCCTTTTTAGCGTTTTGTAATAGTCTTATTGAGACAAGTAGGTACAATTTCATAGGACGTTTATAAGTTCTAAATACTAACTTACTATGCATAGTAAGTAGGCTTTCTGTATCAGCCTCCTATGAACAATGTTTTTAAACTGCTGCATTGGTAAAGCTAAAATTGATTAAAAATTTATTGAATTTTTTTAAAGATATCTTGTACTCAAATTTAGTATCACATATTTTGCCTTTACCAACATACAAAGTGTCTTTTTCCTATACCGACATTCATATTTGAATATTGGAGGATATAGTACAAAGTTGTGCCTGTGGCTTTGCCTGCGTGGAAATAGGTGTATTTATTTAAAATTGTGACGTTTTCTGAATAATTTTTATTGCTGCTCCTCTCCTATTCATCTTAGCATGATGTTATAGTCTATAGCCTTCCTCTATAAATGGACTATCTTACATTCGAAGAATTTTTCAAATCGGTCCAAAAGTTCCTAAGATTAGCGCGTTCAAACAATCAAACAAACAAATTCTTCAGCTGTATTAGTATAGCTAAGCAAGCAATGCCACTTGAAACCCCTAGTATTTATATTTCGGTATTTTATTACATCTGAGTCGGGAATTTCATAAAAATCTTCAAACACATATCAATGTCTGCCCCTGAAGAATGTTATACGCAAATATAAAATCGATATCGTTTCCAATTTTGCAATTTCTCTATTTACAGAGTCCATGAAAGTTTCAGCCAAATCACAAAGTCTGAGACAAAGTGCTCCAAATTGCTACTTTTCGAGTCACATTCGATATTCCCACGCGTTGTTTCCATTGTTCGTCAGATTTTGATGATGTATAAGAATTATTATTAATAATGTAATAATAATATTATTAATAATTATTAATAATGTGTATAAGAATTTATTGTCTGACTGTGAAGATTTTGCCAGTAATCACCACGCTTGACATGCGGGTTGGTGATCGCAGTGCTGAACATGTCACGACAGTCCTGCTGCCCACTGTTGGTATGGTTGTATTTGGGTCAGCTGTAGAATGGTTGTACTGCCAATAATCAGTCGTCAGAGCCACGTTGGTTTATTTACAAGGTGCACCACGAACAAGTGAGGTTGTCATTTGAAGAAACTGATTGGGACCAGCCCTCCCCCTTACACTACGGCACATAGTGCGGAGAACCGATCGACGTTGGGGTCTTAAGGTATTGCAATGGCCACCCTGCAACGGAAAACTTCGCTGGATTCTAGCGGCATAAGATTGTGTGTTTTAGAGATTCTATGAAGAAACCTTATGTCCAGCAGTGGGCGTCCATGGGTTTACAAAGAAGAAAGAAGAAAACAATAGGAATAAGAAGCTGTGATATAGCATAGCGTGCGACTCTCTCAAGAAGGTCACGAGTTCAAACTACGGAAGCCAAAACTGTTCTCATACCTTAAACATGCAGGATTACTTCGTATCACAAAACGCCGCTACCAACATCACGCCACACAAGCACTATACACATTCACTCCGACAATCTCTAAGATCGTTTCATCCCGTAACTGAGGCATCATCAGGAGCATCTTTGTGTTAGGATTCGTAATTTATTTATGACTTAATGACTTGTAATTTGCGTTAGGACTCGTAATTTGTGCTAGAATTCGTAATTTGTGTCAGAACTCGTAATTTGTGCTAGGACTCATAATTTAAGCTAAGAGTCATAATTTGTGTTAAGACTAGTAATTTGTATTAGGACTTAATTTATAATAGGACCCATAATTTTTGCCAGGTCTCTTCATTTGTGCTAAGTCTCGTAATTTGTGTTAGGACTCGTAATTTAGATAAGATAGTATAGAAACAATTTACAGAAACAATGGAAACGGTCACAAAGTTTTATATAAGCGTTCACTTAGACGAAAGGAAATATCGGCACGAGTCATTGAATTTTACGTTTTACACTATTTCTATATGGATATATCATCCAAGTTGAACGTCTGTCTGTAAAAATGTGTTACTTATTCACTACATAGAAAATTTCTTCTTCCAACATTATCAGCATTGTCCTTTTTTCATGAGATAACCTAACGAGTAAATTTAACATTGGTTCCCAATACGCGATAGAAGAACGGTGGATTTAGAAGTAACTGAATTCTTCATTTAGTTTGGATCATAAGCTAATAAGAAAAATACAACTATTATCAACAATTTATGAAAGAAAGAGTAGTACTTCATATCTAACTTATTTCTTAAGATTAAATCTGGAATCCAAGAACGATCTACTTGTCGAGACATAACCAGTTCTTCAGTTCGATTTCTCTTAACAATTCCATAATCCATTCTGTAACAAAGTGTAAGACCACGTCTATTGCCTGAATTTATATCACACTTATCAGATATTAATCAAAACCATTATTCTAAGGTCTTTAAGGTCTGAATGCCTTAAAATTCAGAATTATATTCCTTTATCCTCAGGCTAATGATATCTGAGAATATTAGAATCGTAAACTGTAGTGATGCTCTGAACTAGATGATTCAGCTTCAATAAGTTTTTGCCCTGTGATTTTACAATTTATCGATCAACTTTGACTTATCCTTTTAAGATATTTACATCATCATCGGAATGGAAATCCATATATGAAGCAAAATGTAAGAGTAAAGTACATGTATTGATCTATCTACTGGGAAGACGTTCTCTGGTTTGGGATGGCTTAGACCCATATAATGGCGATTTGACTGAGAGCAGTGAAGTATGATTCAATGAACAGTTAGGATCTGAATGGTTCTGAGATGGTAGAACGGTGTCACCGCCGGAAAAATCAAAAGTTCATAGGACCCACTAGATCCAAGAGGCGTAAGATTGTGTGATGGACATCTAACGGCTGAGTAAGAAGTTGTATGCAACGCTTTTGACGTAGCTATGTAAGCACTATCTAAGACAAATTAAGATGGATATATGGAATTGTTGTATGTAATGCGAAACGCTTTTATAGCCTATATTTAAGATATGAGGAGTTTGGAAGATATATGACCGGATTTGACAACCTTTATGAGTTGGAATGAAAGAGATTTTATGCCTATAAAATCGTTCTTTTAGAAGAATCTAGGAACTCTCTCATTCCCCTAATTTATTAGTAATCACTAAAAGTCTTTTGAACCAATTGTTTGGCAAACATTTGGCCATTGGAGTTGAATTGTTTATTCCATAAAGCATTATGGTTTTCAATTCAGAAACAAAAAGCTTCATCATTAAATAGTTCCACGATATCCTACAGCATCTGTAAAATAAAGCGCATGAAGTAGTCAATATAAATGTAGGAATAACAAGTCCAATCAATCGCTTTCATTATAACAATGGATTTTGATTTAACAAACTCCTTTCTTACAATAGCGTGTGGTTTGGATGACGAACGTTTCGCGATTTGGTGGAAGATTGGTTTTGGTTTCTCGTTAACCTAGAAGTCTTTATTATATCATGTTATTAAAATTATCTGGGTGACCGAGCCTAGATCGGTAATTTTTATAATGATGTAAAAAAAAAAAATTAAAGAAAAATGAAAAAATAATAGGGCAGGTTGGGCTCGATCCTAGGTATTTTCACCTCTCTAGACCGCCCGTTCCCCAAATGAACTACCATGACGTTTGACAGCGAATAATTGTGATTGCATTAAACGTAAATTATATACATATATATATATATATATATATATATATATATATATATATATATATATACAATATTAAGATTATATACAAGATTATATATATATATATACAAGATTAACTCATACATACAAATTTTCCACTTTATAATATTACTATAGAAATAAAACTTATGTTCTGCTGTGTAGACACCGCCGTGTGGTATCCGGTTGAGTAGAATAGACCACCCTCATGTCTTACCGAGGTGTCGTAAAAGGCGACTAAGGTAAGTTGACTCACCGTGTGGTATCCGGTTTAGTAAAATAGACCACCCTCTTTCTTACCGAGGTGTCGTAAAATACGAGTAAGATAAGTTAACGTCAGGCACGCGGCCGGTCGTAAAAATGCAGCCAAATCATGTAACAACATGTTCATAACACGTGCCGACCCCACTTAGAGTGGGATAAGGGCAGGAAGATGATGATGTTCTGCTGTAGATACCTATGGTTTAAGAGAGATTATCGCTACCCGCTTATGGCTTACAGATTAAAACTTGTGAACTCAAAGCTCAGCGTTTCGCGGGATTCATTGTTCGCACTCCCTATTATTTATTGAATGCTTTTCAGACAATTAGCGCGTACGAGATAGGATGCTATTGAGCATCCCAGATTTATTGTGCAGCTTGGATTTATTATATTAAGGAGGTTTTCGATTCTTAATTTAATTTTGAAATTTCAATTTTGGTCTACAGAAAGGTATTCAAATAAGCTCTTTCAAGCACTTTTGAATCGTCAAGCAATATGATCAATGAAGTTACAACTGGTTCGGAATGTTGCTCTTACCGAGAAGAACCAGAAAAACTCGGTGGTTAATCTTTTAAACATTTTCAATTTTACATTATTAAACCGCAGTCTTGTATGAAGCTGAAAAGATTTTCAAATCCAGGCTTTTTTATCATCCAAATAATAAGAGATATGCTCAAAAATAAATCGTATAAATCAAATTTGAAGATTATTTGAATGATAAAATACCTAGATATCAAAATCCTTTCAGCTTCATACAGGATTGCGGTTTAATAATGTTAGATTGGAATTGTTTAAAAGATTGATCGCCGAGTTTCTTTCTGGTTCTTCTCGGTAAGAGCAACATTCCGAACCAGTTGTAGCTTCATTAATCATATTGATCCTTGACGATTCAAAAGTACTTGAAACAGCTTATTTGAGTAAAGATTATTTTGATTTCATATGATTTGATAAAATTCTATAATAAAATTCCGCAATTAAGTTTAGATTTGCCATTACAGCAGTTTAAATAAAAACACGGTTAAATGGAGGCTGATAGAAAGCCTACTACACTACACTTTTAAGGGATTACTGAGATAAAAAAAATGCGCGGATATAGCTACTCTTCGACCCTGTACAAGATAGTAATGACTGTAACTAGTTATAACAATTATTTTGAAAAGACCAACCTCTGAGTTCCTTGTGCTTGTGTCTTGCTGGCTCTTCTTAAAGCCTATTATACTCTTGAGGATTACTTAGATGATAAGAATGTGTGGATATAGCTGTCTTTGAACCTGTACAAGATATTAACAACTAAATGTAACTAGTAAAGGGAATTATATTTTAAAAAAGCAACCACCCAGTTTCTTGCTGGCTCTTTTCGGTAGGAACAGCTTTCCGAACCAGCAGCAGAGTTGACGATTCAAAAGCACTTGTTTACAAGTTTACTTGAATAAAGAATATTTTGGATTTGATGTCTCAACAACTTTACTTAAATTAAAAGAGTCAAAGGTGGTTTTTCTTCACACTTTTATTACAAAAGCTCGCAGACCCACACAAATGCTTTTTGCCAGTATAAATAAAGAAGATAAACATAGAATAATATAAAGTCTTGTATACAAGGAAAAGCTCGGAGGCTGTGGTAAGTTTTACACTGTGTCCACAGTTTAAACTGCGTTATTTTTCCATCTCCTTGTTCCTAGATAGTTTGCATTGTGTACAGAGGCCATGGATTATGGCATACGTTTTCAATCCTATTAACTTTTTTTCTTAATGGGGTGTAGTAAAAACATAAAAAACCGTAAACACGTACAAATAAAAATTAGTAGTTTGGAATCTTTTCATTTGAAAATGAAATAATCCATTGTTTATTTTTATGTTTAAAGTTGTTTTTAATTGTAATAATATTGAAACTTTGTAACTAAGAATGATTTCATCTCCTATAAATGATACTACATTTGTTTATTTAATGACGTGTGTTATCCGGCTGAGTAGAATAGCCCACCCTCGTTTCTTATCGAGGTGTCGTAAAAGGCGAATAAAGTAAATTGACCCGCCGTGTGGTATCGGGCTTAGTAGGATAGACCACCCTCATTTCTTACCGAGGTGTCGTAAAGCGCGACTAAGGTAAGTTGGAGTGAACAGGCGGCCGGTCGTAAAACAAAATCACGTCACAACATGTTCACAACATGTTGTGCCGATCTTAACTAGAGTGGGATAAGGTCAGGAGAATAATGATGATTGATAAAAATGATAGTACAAAAGTAATGAAAATATTATTTTACTATAATCCGAGATTTTTTCGCGGATTATAACAAAATAATATTTCCATTAATTTTGTATTATAAAAAAAAATAAAGCTGCTCCAATGCGTATTGGTAGGTTTCACATATTCCTTTTTTTTTTCGAATTGACTATATGCTGTTAGCCCTAACGGCTTTTACAGCGTCATCGGGCGATCCACATATTCCTAGGATTCTCTAGAGATATGAAGGTTTCCTCACGATTTTGTCCTTCACCGAAAAGCGTCTAATAAATTACAATTATCAATTAGACACATAAGTTTTAACAGAAAAACTCATTGGTGTCTATACGAGGTTTGCCCTGCAACTCCCACGGAAAGAGTCGCTTCGGTGGCACCGCTAGGCTATCACAGCTGTCTATAAGTTTCCTTTTGTATTATGGAACTCCGCAAATAACGCCTAATTCTATAAATTATTTAAAAAAAGATGAACGTTCACGTTCCAAAATGACGCAACAAATGACGACAAAGACGCGCTGATGCATATAACGTTGATTGGACATCCGATAGAATCTAACAAACGTCTAGTCTAATTAAGATTTGTCTATTGTTTTAGGACTACATTTTTTATCAAACTATCATTGTCACCCTACACAAAGACGACCTAACCCGCGAACTGCTCAATTCAGCCCGTACGTCCGTTAGTCGCCCAGTCGGAAAAACTATTGCACTTTTATTTATATAGCTTTAGTAATAAATATTTACACTGTCGTTTCTTACTCAGCACAACTTATCTGATAAAAGTCTAAAGATCATTTATTTATTTTTTATTTTGACTGGCCCGTTTGAGCAGTGGCTAGTGACACTGCCTTCAGCTCCACGGGTCGCGGGTTCGATTCCCGCCGAGGGCCAACATTTTCTATAAATGAATTTGTTGGTCTTTGAGCCTGAGTGTATATTTGTATTTAAGTATGTATTTAAAAAATATATAAGTATATATTCACCAGTTGTCCGTCTACCATAACACAAGTATTAAGTTACTTACTTTGGGGACGGACGACCGTGTGTGTAAGTGTCCCATATATTTATTTATTTATTTATTTATTTATTATTTTCTAATCTTTTTTAGCACTAGCTGAGCTGTGGTTTTGCTTGCATGGTAACAAAATTCTTGCTACATACATCCTTATATTTTTATCTCAGTAAGTAGTGACCTGTTACTATCCCACTGCTGAGAATAGGCCTCTTCTCTCCGTTATTTGGAGAGAAGTTTTGGAGCTAAGACCTACCACACTGCTCCAATGCGGATTAGTAGGATACACATATCTCCAGAATTCTCTAGAGATATGCAGGTTTTCCCACAATGTTGTCCTTCACTGAAAAGCGTGTGATAAATTGCAATTATCAATTAGACACAAGTTTTAACAGAAAAACTCATTGGTGTCTACCCGGGTTTGAATCCGTGACCTCCTCGAAAGAGTCGCACGGTGTTACTGCTGGGCTACCACAGCTTGCTTTATCTAAGTAAAAAATATAACAAAATATAGTGTGCCGTGTGGTATCCGGCTTAATAGACAACCCTCATTTCTTACCGAGGTGTCGTAAAATACGACTGAGGTAAGTTGACGTCAGGCAGGCGGCCGGTCGTAAAAACGCAGCTAAATCATGTGACAGCATGTTTATGGCATGTTGTGCCGACCCCACTTAGAGTGTGATAAGGGCAGGAAGATGATGTTTTAATTTTTAATCTTATTTAGTTTCGAACTAGTTATTTTAGGTTTTGCTTCTGTGCAAATTATTGTGTCATCAAATTTTTGCCACATACTTTTATTTTATTCTGAGTACAAAATATATATTAAACTAAAATAAAAAAATAATAAAAATAATAAAAAAAAACAAAATCAAGTTATAGTTTATAAATAATAAGTAACATGTTTTATCTTTATATGTATAGTATTATAATATATTATGTTGTCTGTTTTATTTTAGGTGAAGGATTAACTTGAAATTCTGATTTTTCTACTGTCAAATTAAACAGACCAATAAAAATTTCACCGATCAAAGTCTATAAACGTGATTCTTCCATTCTACGTGACATTGGCAAAGTAAATAGTGTCATATGACACTCCTGAAAGCCATAAACTGAAGAATTGAATTGAAAACCTCTATCTAAGATGCATAGAAAAGAAATGCATACAAGATTGAGCGTTCGGTCAGTCGATGTGTGTAATACGTCCACTCGCTATCAAAGTCGAATTACGGCGGCATTTCATTGAAAGAGCGCTGGTTCGCATCGGTAATTTTTTTTTGTAGTGTATAAGTTATATCTACCCGCTGTGTGTTATCCGGTTGAGTAGAATAGACAACCCTCTTCCTTATAGAGGTATCGTAAAATAAAACCAAGGTAAGTTGACGTCAGGCAGGTGGCCGGTCGTAAAATACGTAGCCAAATCATGTGACAACTTGTTATGCCGATCCTATTTAGAGAAGTAGAAAGAGTGATGATTGATTGATGATGAGTGATTTTAATCTATATATTTTAAAGTATTTATTTGATTTATATGACAATTTATACAGACAGACAGGTCTATATTAAATGGCGAAACTAAGGGACATTTTTATTCATGTTTTCATGGCTAATTCGATAGACCAATATCTATGAAATGTGTATAATTTATACACTGGGGTATCATATAGGATGCAAAAAATTCCCGTTTTATTTCGGGAATAGGAAAAAAACACATTGCATTACTGAAAGAACCTTTACACCTAAGTTAGCCCTCATGTAGGACTGCAAAAATGGCAAAAAATTGCGTTTATTTTTCGGGAATAGAAAAAAAACATTGCATTATTGAGGGAACCTTTAAACCTTAGTTAGCCCGAGCGAAGTCGGGGTTATCTCTAGTAGAAAAATAGTAAGACTTTTCGCTCCGCATTCCATCGAGCATGCAACGTGTTGATGTGGAAAGAATTTGAAATATTTAACTTTTTATCGTAATTCCTCAGTAATGGCTCATCTCGTTTGACCTAACTGGTCATGCAAGATGCAGTTTATATTTAGAAATGTGTAATTTAACTTACGACTGCTGTTCTTGTTGCTATTTTCCGTATTCAGTCAGAATTAGGTAACCCATTGTATGTATCACAAGATTGAACCATCGACCATAACCAGCGTCTAACCCCGACCGTTATGATTAGGACATTTCCACAAGTCCGACGTATTCCTGCGCAGTGCGTCGCTTTAAACTGAAGTCTGGTCTTAAACGAGGCACCCTCAGTTGACAGGATGCTGCAAGACTTTCGAGCTCGCCCATTCTCCTGGTGATGCTGTAAAAGTCGTGATGTGATTGATTGTTATTCAAAATCTAAAGTATAACACCCTGCAAGAGTTTGCGGATGATCTAGCAAGGGAAGAACTTGAGCGTCCAATATAACAAAAAACTAAGTAACTGTTAAATAGATTTAAAATAAATGTACCTGGTAAAACTCCTCGCATTCCATGTCCGTTCTTTAAGACAAAGTTTTCTAAAACTGTGGCAGAATACCTCGAGCTCATGTAATAGCTGCACAATGGACGAATTATCACCGGATATTGGCCGCGATGGGCTTACATCATTTGTGAAAATAAATACTAAAATTTTAAGTTCAAAGTTTGGACCTTAATAACCTTTAAGTCTTAACCTTAGAACCTTTCTTACGTTTTCATTATTCTCTTGTTTTCTGTTTATTTTTAGGTTTGTAATATTAAAATTGTAACTAAGAATGATGTGATTTCATGATTTGAGACTATTTGGATATTTTTTGGGTTATATAATACTAGCTTTTTTTTACCCGCGATCTCGTTCGCGTGGACTGCTGTCGTGTGATAGTACGATAATAGATGGCGCTTTTTAATGTCATCCTATTCCTGTAGAATTAACAGGATTTCTATAGCCTATATGTTATTCCGGTATATAAGGAACAATTGTGTCAAATTTTATCATCGATATTGGTTCAGCGGATTTACCGTGAAAAAGTAACAAACTTACATCCATACTCAAAACTTTTGCATTTATAATATTAGTAGGATGTTATGCTGTTGGAGATCCGTATAAATATATAAATGAATAAACTAAGAACACTCACAATTAACAACAGAATGCTCATCTTAGAAGAAGCAGACGAAATATCCAGAAGTGGGTCTACTAAAAGAGCAGGCTTTTCCCGACGTTTGACGCCTGAACAAAACACTATCAAGAGTAGTCATTTGATCCCTAACGCCTAACAGGACACTAATCCCTAGGGCGTATAGAGGGCCAACTTGTGCTCTGTCTGAACCGGATCTTCCGTTTTGTTTGGCTGAGCCACGTCATAGACTAACATTGTAGATACGTCAACGTCCTAACGGGGACCCTTGGGTGTTCCGAACGGGGTTTATCGGACGCCCTCCTGACAAGGTGCCCGAGGCGGTCGATGCATCGATTAGAGGAGGGCGAGGCCACTGTTTGGAGAGGCCCCGACCCGGAGGTGGCGCTCTCTGGGGTACAGAGCTGCTGCTGGCAGGGATGGGGGGCAATATCTTCATAGGTACCCTGTCCCCGCCACCAGCAGCGTGGTAAAGCACTGTCAGGTTTTTAGTCGGTGAGTCCGACATACCCGCCGCTCGTCCCGGTCGGGCGTTGACGACCCATAATGGGTTTTCCTGACATTTTCCTGACAAAAAAAAAGATACGTCAACATCATTCTCCTGCTTTGTAAAGTTTTGTGATAGTTTTTATTTCATTTACATCATCATGATCCTTCCTTCCTTATCCAACTTCTTCTCTTTTTCTTCTACCGATGAACGTCCATTGCTGGACATAGGTCTATTCATGGGATCTCCACAACACACGATTTTGTGCCGCTTGTATCCAGTGGGTCCCCGCGACCTTTTTGAGGTCGTAAGTCCATCTCGTGGGGGGTTTTCCAACACTGCGCTTTCCTGTGCGGGGTCGCAATTCCAACACTTTGAGACCCTAACGTCCATTGTTTCTCCGCACTAGGTGCCGCCCATCGCCACTTTAGCTTCGTGACCTGCTGTTCTATGTCGGTGACTCTGGTTCTTCTACGGATCTCCTCATTTCTGACCTGATCACAAGACAAATATTTTGTTTTATGCGTTTAATTCTTGGAGTTTCGAAAAATAAAAAATATTAAACAGATTTAATCACTGTGAATGTAAGTAATATCAATCTTTACGTTTCCAGCAAACTGTAATACAAATATTTAAAGTTAGCTGAATTAGATTGTGACTATCTATTTTTGATTCTGAACCCCTCATAGCCGTGTGGTATCCGGCTGAATAGAATAGTACCACCCGCATTTCTTACCGAGGTTTCGTAAAAGGCGACTAAGGTAAGTCGACCCGCCTCGCGGTATCCGGCTGAGTAGAATAGACCAACCTCATTTCTTACCGAGGTGTCGTAAAAGGCGACTAAGATAAGTTGACGTCGGCAGGCGGCCGGTCGTAAAATACGTAGCCGAATCATGTGACAACATGTCGTGCCGACCCCACTTAGGGTGGGATATCCGGCTGAGTACTATAGACCACCATCTTCCTCACCGAGTTGTTGCAAAGGGCAACTTAGGCAAGTTTACATCGGGCGGGCGAGGCGTAAAATACGTAGCCAAATCATATGACAACATGTTTATAACATCTTGTTACCCCACTTAGAGTGGAATAAGGGCAGGGGAATGATGATGAAGGAATAATTGTGCAAAATTTCATCGTATTTGCCTTGAAAGAGTAACAAACATACATCATGCAACAAACATAATATAAGTAGGATATGATAGGATTACAGCTTTAAGGTCTACATTCCTATATAATATAGAATTTGCAGATCGTATGACGTTGATTTTATTTGCAAATAAACATTTCTATTCAAAGAATTAACAACTAGAAATAGTTTAAGATGGCGCATCTACAAACTACGTATGAATTAGATAATCTATGATTATTTTGCTCCAAAGCTCGGATGCGTCGAGTCATGCAATTTTCACTATACATTTACTTAGAAACCGCAAATATGCAAAAGTGTTCCTTATGCAACTGTAAATAGAACTACTTCTCCCTTGATTCTGTTTGTTTGTTGAATGTATTTCGGTATGTGTGTAGAATTCAAAGGCTTTGACGCACGCCCCTGTCATACCCATCAGTATTTGGTTTGGAAGTTATTCCGCAAATATTGCTGTTTCCGAAGCGATGAATCTTACAGCCGGACAAATATCCCTTTAAATAGAACTTTGACCCAAATTACCGAATTTAAATTTAAATTAAATTTCTTTCAGAATCTCGGAAACGGCTCCAACGATTTTCCTGAAATAGCATGTAGAGGTTTTGGAGGAGAAAAATCGATCTAGATAAGTTTTATTTAAAAAAAATGTCGTTTTATCCCTGTTTTCGGTCTCTAAATTTTTTTTTGATATTTACGTTCAATACAATCACAATTTTTCGCTGTCATACGTAAAGTCATGGTAGTTCATTTGGGGAACGGGCGGTCTAGAGAGGTGAAAATACCTAGGATCGAGCCCCACCTGCCCTATTATTTATTAATTTTTCTTTTCAATTTTTTTTTTACATCATTTTAAAAATTACCGATCAAGGCACGGTCACCCAGGTACTAGATATTTTTAATGCCATCTGGAATCCAGCTGTTTGGAATAGATTATGATACAACCTTATTTCTTATCGAGGTGTCATAAAAGGCGACTAAGCTAAGTCGACACGTCGTGTTCCACCCTAAGTAAGGTCGGCACAACATGTTATAAACATGTTGTCTCATGATTTGGCTACGTATTTTACGACTGGCCGCCTGCCTGATGTCAACTTACCTTAGTGGTATTTTACGATAACTCGGTAAGAAATGAGAGTGGTCTATTCTACTCAGCCGGATAACACGCGGTGGGTAAACTTACCTTAGTCGTATTTTACGATAACTCGGTAATAAATGAGGGTGGTCTATTCTACTCAGTTCGACACACCACGGCGGGTCGACTTACCTTAGTCGCCTTTTACGACACCTCAGTGATAAATGAGGGTGGTCTATTCTACTCAGCCGGATAACACGCGGTGGGTAAACTTACCTTAGTCGTATTTTACGATAAATCGGTTATAAATGAGGGTGGTCTATTTTATTCAGTTGACACACCACGGTGGGTCGACTTACCTTAGTCGCCTTTTAAGATACCTCGATTACAAATGAGGGTGGTCTATTCAACTCAGCTTGATACCACACGGCATCTATTTAGCTAAATTACGCAATAAAAACATTTCATTCTGAATAAAAATATATTTTGTTTAGTTAAAGTTAAACATAAAAACAGAGAAAAAAAATCAATGATAAAATCCCTTTAAATTGTTAAAATCCATCCCCAAACTAATAAAAATAATTCGTGCAATAATAAAATCACCTCCATTAGTATCCGTTGCAATTTACTTTTTTACTCTGTAATTTAATAAAGACATGTTCCAGAAGCATTAAATAAATCTTCCATACAAACTCGCTGCATTACTTGTTACCTACTATATTCTGAAGATGTTAGACTATTCAGTTATCTAATTTAATAACCATATACCTATTTATACATATAAGGTTGAGTAAAAATTTCAAAACGATCGGTAAAGGATTTTAAGAGAAAATAGATTTTGAATAAACTGTAAATTTGTATATATAAAAATACAAAAACCTCGCAACCGGCCGCAAACTAGATTATTTCAGAATAACAAGATACAACACGATCTATAAAATATACCTTATTTATAACAACTTAAGAGTAAAAATCGTTTGAAACTAAACGTAAAAGGTATGCGTAGATAAGGTATAGGTTAGAATGAGATAAGGCTATCCTCTGTTCCGCTCTAACGCACAGAAAACAACATGGCGAAGTCAGAGCTCCGATTTACTTGCCGGCTGTATTGAGCGCCGTTGCCGTTCTTACCGGCTCACATCCGGCCCGGCGAGCATGACATCAGTATTCTATTTACAACCGGTCGCGTTATACGTATTTTTTTTACAATAATATTAATATATTTTTATATATAAAGATATTTTTGTATTCTGTACGTGTAAAATTTTAATCGACAGCCCAAAGCCGCCATCTTGACGCGCCAAATTCAAAATGTCGGACGAAGAAGAATACATCACAAGTATGTCACTTTTATTTTAATTTGCAAAGCAAACGTAATCTGAGGTCATTACAATCCGGCCTAGATAATATTGAAATATTGTAAACATTAAAATTTATGTTTCGTTGCTCGTAATTTTGATGAGGTAAACAATGGATTTTTCCCACATATCTCATTAGTTCAGAATTATTAATTCATTATTGGAATCAAATAAGAAATCTGTAATTAATATTGTCTATTATTGTAAAAAAAACTTTTGATAAATTATGATTATAACATACCTAGGTTATACTTGTATTTTTTGGAATAATTTTTGGATTCAAATCTTTAATTAAACACAAACATCACAAATACAGTATATCTTAATTGATTTTCTAATAGCAACATTTATTTCTTTTGTTTACTTCCAAATCAGATTTGTTGAAAAATCGAATATATTAGTTAACGATAATAAGCTTTATTGATATATAAATAAAGTCGAACAATACGCACATTTGCGATGGCGTTTGTAGTTTTAATTTGTATTTGTATAAATATAACCGGCTTAGTCTTTGTCAAATACTAAGACAAAAAAATGGTTCATTTTTAGCTACGTGAGCATCATCTTATTTTATTTGTAACAAATATTTCCATGGTAACAATGAATTTAACAACAATATGTATTAAAAAAAGTAAAAAAAAAGTTTTTATAGCCATCAATTATTAACTTATCACGCGACAACAGTCCACGCAAACGAAATTGCGGGTATAAGTTAGTTAAGTTAAAAAAGTTTTGATTTAATTTGGTTTATTTGTTATTGTTATTTTTCATTAAATGACATTAAAATAAGATCAGTCAACCGTGATGCAATGATTAAATGTCCCGTGTTATTATTTGATTCCGAGTTCGATTCCCAGTCTATATTATATTCTTCATAATGGCGTCTCTAGCCGATTTTACCACGACATACAACACTTCCGGCAAAACCTTACCAACAAACGATTCACTTCCGTTGCGATATTGTACATGAACCGTAAAGAACTCAACCTCTGCAAGGTTGGCACACTTTCACCAAATTGTTAACATTTACTCCTATTCTTAGTCCAAAACACGTGTTTTTTGAGTCAAGCTAAAGCCAAGGCCTTATGCCGCCTTAAAGGGCACCTCTGGGTGTTCCGAACGCTCATCTGAAAAGGTTCCAGAAGCGGCCGATGCATCTAGTGCTTCTGAAGCATCGATTAGTGGAGGAAGGGGCCACTTTTAGAGAGGCCCTGACCTAGAGGTGGCGCACTCTGGGGTTCAGGGGTGCTGCTGGCGGGGATGGGGGCAATGTGTACAACGGTACCCTGTCCCCGCCACCAGCAGCATGGTGGTGCACTTAGGCTGTTTTAGTCAGTGCGAGTCCGACATACACTTAAGGGATTTTCCTGATAAAATAAGTCTACATAGAGATTCAGATTTTTAGGCACATTTTATTTTCAGATACCTTCAAATTAACAATATCAACGGAACAAATGATAAACCTGGTTAGAAGTAAACCGTGTTTATGGAACAAGTTCGACCTTGGCTACAGGGAAAAGGCCTCCAGGGACAAAGCGTGGGTGGAAGTGTACAAAGAGGTTTATCCGGGATACGATGGTCTGAAAGAGAAGATGAAGGCGAAGATAGGTACGTATTATCTCCTGAAGATGCTGTAAATGTGTAGATTAAGGCGGTATAAAAGAGAGTTTAATTTATGCCGTGTGGTGTCCGGCTGAATAGAATAGCACCACCCTCATTTCTTCTTCTCAATGGGTGGAATAGTCCGGAATAGGAGCTGACCACCCGCCCTGCACCGACAGGCGTCCCCGAAATTATATAGATAGACCCTCATTTCTTACCGAGGTGTCGTAAAAGGCGACTAAAGTAAGTCGACCCGCCGTGTGGTATCTGGCTGAGTAGAATATACATCCCTCATTTCTTACCAAGGCGTCGTAAAACGCGACTAAGGTAAGTTGACCAACCGCGTGGTATCCGGTTTAGTAGAATAGACCACCCTCCTTTTTACCGAGGTGTCGTAAAATACGACTAAGGTAAGTTGACGTCAGGCAGGCAGCCGGTCGTAAAAACGCAGCCAAATTATGTTGCGGCATGTATATAACATGTTGTGCCGATCGCACTTAGAGTGGGATAAGGGCAGGAAGATGATGAAAAGCGAGTTTAATTTATGTCGAATTCAAAATTTCCATGGTGAGTTAAAAAATATCTGATTACAGAGTTAAGTAAGAGACAGAATGAATAAACTAGTAAGTTAATAATTTTAGCTAGTAATTAGTTATGGAGTTGTTGCTAACAAAAGTAATAAAAAAATTAATTTGCTATAATCCCCGATGAAGTAAAATAGATAATATATATAATGCTAAATGTAGAATGAACAATCCGTTTTCATACCTGATACTTACAGGGTTCGTAAGAACACTTGCACAAACCTCCACCACTGCAATACACAATCACTATATACGTTCACTATCACAAACTCAACAATCGTCTTGTCCCGCAACTGAAGCATCATCAGGAAATAGACTCCACGACAAAATCGCAATTTGCAATTTGGAGTCTATCTCCGTTACTTTTGTATTATGGATCTCCGCAATGTAACGCCTAATTCTATAAATTTGTTACTAACACTATAGATGATGTCTGAAGTAAAATAAATAATAATAAAAAAATCAGTGTTTAATGAAACGGAACAAGGAAAAAAATAAATATAGAATTACATAATAACGTTTATAATAAACGCAATAAACAGAGTAAGCAGTCGGATGATTAAGTAGAACCCGTGCTAATTGTTCAATGAGCAATTAGTACGTAGGTCAGTAACGTATATACTTGGTATGTTATCGGTCAATGGACGATCAGTTATCTCTAGTTCAGTTTGGGTTAAGTAAACTCGGATTTTAACTACGGATCTCAAGGTTTTCTATTAGTGTTTTTGAATTTACATTTGAACTTTAATCTTTTATGCAAACGTTTTGATAATAGATTATTAGAACATTAGTTATATATTGTTCGCAACGTCATTAATTATTAATGCATGATAATATCTTAATAATTCCTGTTTCTTTAATATGTATTTAAGTATGTATTTAAAAATATATAAGTATATATTCACCAGTTGTCTGTCTACCATAACACAAGTATTAAGATACTTCTTTGGGGACGGACGACAGTGTGTGTAAGTGTCCCATATATTTATTTATTTATAATATCTATCCTTTATTGCAGCAGCGAAGTGACAAATCTTTTCCATGTTAGATGGCAAAAGGCCTCTATTTTACTATAAAATACTTTTAAATTATCATACACAGACATACACTGGCGGATTTAATGTGTTAAAACTCAATACCTAAATATACTGATGCTCAGTTTGATATTACTGAATGCAAAAAAGTTGTACATTATTTTTATTTATTATTATGTCAAGTAACATAGACTCACAATAATTGTTAGTACCTTAACCATTATGCAGAATATACTTTCTGGATCAGCAGTATTATATGGTAGAATTAATATTATCGCTGATAACAAAGTTCAATATTCAAGATTTTAACTATAATCATTTTACAGGTCAACAAATATCAAAGAAATGGTTCAACGTTAGAGATGCATACGTCAAATCAATAAGAGATCCTCGCGGGAAAAGACGTCCGTATATATATTCTAATATTCTAGGGTTTTTGGACGGAGTCATATTAGGTGACAATGTAAAACAGGGTGACGGTGAAGTGTTTTTAAATGAACAATCCTTTGACGAAGAACCAAATGAGAGCTGGTTGAATGAAGCATCGTTCGTAGATATAGATGCCGATCCAGAAACACCAAATAAAAAACCTAAATTAGACGTTCCTGCAAAAGACTATTTAGATGTAGCTGACAACGATACAATTGTATCTATAATCTCTAAACTAATAAATAGAGAAGAAGACGAAGACAGAGCGTTCTTCACATCAATAGTACCATCTGTTAAATTACTATCAGATAACGCGAAATTAGAATTTAAAATGAAAGTAATCAAATTGTTAAAAGATGTTAAGAAGAAAGATAAAAATGGGAAATATGTTAAAGTTAATGAATCGGATTCTGAATAGATTGTTCAAAATCAATTAACCTACATAAATAGCTTAGTGTTATAAAAAAGAACCAATTTTAGGAGTTTAAAACTCTCTGTATGAATGCCAAATATTTTTTATTGCTGCTCCTCTCCTGTTCATCATAGCGTGATGTTATACAGTCTGTAGCCTTCTTCAAAAAAAGGACTATCTTATACTGAAATAATTTTTCAAATCGGTCCAGTAGTTCCTGAGATTAACGCGTTCAATCACAATCAAACAAACAAACCAACAAACAACTCTTCAGGATTATATATTAGTATAGATTATCAGGGAGTTAAAAAATGGGGCCTACGTACAGCGTGATTACCATTTGAAAAATAACATTTTACATTATCATGAGACACTATTTAAAATAAAATGTTTGTTATATTAAAATATTAGTTTATGTATATTTACATTTTGTACGTTTTGTATTATTGATTAAAAAATAAAGAAAACCTAAATACTTTGATGTTTTTAATTTCTTCTCTCTCGTTCAATAGCGCATTGGGACGTGTAAAATAATTATATTTTCACCGAAATATGAAAATATTTCTTACCGAGATGTCATAAAAGGACGTAAGGGAAGCAAACCCGCCGTGTGGTATCTGGCTGTGTAGAATAGACCGCCTTCATCCCTACCGAGGTGTCGTAAAATTCGACTAAGGTAAGTTGACGTCAGGCAGTAAAATACGTAGCCATAAGTGTAATAATGAAAAATAATACTTAAATGATTTTTTTTTTATGAAATTCAAATAAATATATCTATTTTGTCTACGCCGTGTGGTATCCGGCTGAATAGAAAGTACCACCCTTATTTCTTACAGAGGTTTCGTAAAAGGCGACTAAGGGAAGGCGACCCGCCGTGTAGTATCCGGCTGAGCAGAATAGACCAACCTCATTTCTTACCGAGGTATCGTATAAGGCGACTAAGGTAAGTTGAGCCACCGTGTGATATCCGGTTTAATAGAATAGACCACCCTCTTTCTTACCGAGGTATCGTAAAATACGACTGAGGTAAGTTGACGTCAGGCATGCGGCCGTAAAATACGTAGCCAAATCATGTGACATATTTATAGCATATACCGACCCCACTTAGAGTGGGATAATGGCAGGAGGGAGATGACATCAAATTTTCTTATGTAATGCGTGTGTATATATTATACTAGAAATCGTCAGCGGCTCTGCCCGCGTGGAAAGATTGAAACCGTAATATATTTTGATAACCATAAAAATGGTTAAAGTGGGTTAACCTTAAAAGCTAGACATATACTGTCACTTTTTAGAGGGGAACAATTTTGTAATACATTTATTTATTTATTTATTTATGTACCATAAAAAATGTTGGAAAAAAAACATAATTGGTAAAAAAAGTGTACAAAGGTCAACTTATCCCTATGACAGATATCTCTGCCAGCTAACCTACGAAGTGAGACAATTTATATTAAAGAAAAAGGTACGCAAATGTCAAACATTATGAATTAGAATTACCTACTAATAATTTCCTAATTTAACAATAAAAATAAAATAAATATATAATATATTTATATATAAATAAATATATATACATACACACTATATATAATACAAAGTATAATATTTAAATGTCAACAATTACATTATGATGGTAAAGATGTGTAATGTTTCTTTAGTCTTAGTTTAAAAGTGCTGAAGGAAAGGCTAAAGCAGTCATTGATGACGCTGTATGGCAACGAGTTCCACAGACATCCAGCAAGTACAGAAAAAGATTTAGCAAAAAATACGGTATTGTATGGCGGGATGGTACATGTTTTTTTAATAACTATCACCGTTTACTCAGCGCACCAATGCTGTAATATTTGCCGTTTTCGTAATATTTTTTATTGCTGCTCCTCTCCTATTCATCTTAGCGTGATTATATAGCCTATAATTCCTCGATAAATGGACTATCTTACACTCAAAGAATTTTTCAAATCGGTCCAGTAGTTTCTGAGATTAGCGCGTTCAAACAATCATACAAACAAACTCTTCAGCTTTATATATTAGTATATATTTATATATACATTAGTATATATTTATTAGTATATATTTATATTATAATAAAATTCCGCAATCAATTTTAGCTTTGCCATTACAGCAGTTTAAAAACACTGTTAAAAAGAGGCTGATACAGAAAGCCTACTATACTCTTGAAGATTATTTAGAAGATAAGAATGTGTGGATATAGCTCTCTTTGAACCTGTACAAGACAGTAACGACATTATGTAAATAGTATTAAGAATTATATTTTTAAAAGAGCAACCGCCGAGTTTCTTGCTGACTCTTCTCGGTAGGAACAGCTTTCCGAACCAGCAGTAGAGTTGACGATTCAAAAGCACTTGTTTACAAGTTTATTTGAATAAAGAATATTTTGAATTGAATTGAATATATTAGCATTAAATTTTGCCGTTTTCGTAATATTTTTGATTGCTGCTTCTCTTATATTAATCTTAGCGTGATGTTAATAGACTAGGTATAGTTTTCCTCGATAAATTGACTATCTTACACTGAAATAATTTTTCAAATAGGTCCAGTAGTTCCTGAGATTAGCGCGTTCAAACAAACAAACTCTTCAGCTTTATATATAAGTATATATATTAAAATAGATACAATGAGTCGGTTTTATACCAAGGTATCGGTGTTTTCCAGACAACCTTACGAAGGTGAAATAACAAAGGTAACGAGGCCAAATAAATACATCGTCTATTTATGTGTAGACATCAATATTAGCGAACAAAACAAAACTTTTTCCAATGCCTATCTTTGATTCTATATTTATAACGCTGTGGTACGATTTCGTATCTATACTAATTTATAAAGCTGAAGACTTTGTTTGTTTGATTGATATATATAACATCACGCTAAGATGAATAGGAGAGGAGCAGCAATAAAAAAGATTGCAAAAACGGCAAAATTTAAAGATTTCTTTGCGTGCGCTGAGTAAACGGTGAAAGTCATTCAAAAAGCATGTATTACCAAATTGTTCCACTCTTAAAGTCTTACTTTATTGAATTGTCTCTATTCGGTTTACAATTGTTAATATGGCTAGCTGTCTGTCAAAATCTTTGTCTGACGTACATGTTATTTACAAGGAGGTCGTAACGCGTAACTTCCACCGCCGACATATATATTCACCAGTTGTCTGTCACCCATAAAACAAGTATTAAGCTACTTTGAGAACGGACGACCGTGTGTTTAATCATCCCAAATATTTATTTATTGATTAATTTAAAAAGTTCAAGTCATATATTTAATTAACTATAAACGATGTAATCTCATAAAAAAAAAATTCGACAAATTTATTGTTGATTGTTCTCGATAGAAGCAATGTTCCGGACCACTACTTCTGTTATAAATTAACAAGTCATTGATTCAAAAGAGAGTATATCTATACTAATATATAAAGCTGAAGAGTTTCTTTGTTTGTCTGTTTGTTTTATTGTTTGAACGCGCTATTCCCAGGAACAACTGGACCGACTTGAAAAATTCTTTGAGTGTAAGATAGTCCATATATTGAGGAAGGCTATAGGAATGCTATATTATTGATGATCTTCAAATTAAAATGCAAAATATTTATTTAAGTAAACTTGTAAACAAGTGCTTTTGAATCGTCAACTCTACTGCTGGAAAGCTGTTCCTACCGAGAAGAGCCAGCAAGAAACTCGGCGGTTGCTCTTTTAAAAATATGATTCTTATCACCAGTTACATTTAGTACTGTCTTGTACAGGGTCGAAGAGTAGCTATGTCCATGCATTCTTATCATCTAAGTAATCTCCTGACGATGCTTCGGTTACGAAACGAAACAATTATTGAGATTGTGGTGGTGAATGTGTGCAGTGCTTGTGTATTGTTGTGCCATCGGTGTCGGGTAGTGCATGAGTTCTTACAAATTCTGCATGTATCAGGTATGAGAACGAATAGTACACTATACATTTAGCATTACATATATTTCCTTTTATCGCGGATTATAGCAAAATAATATTCTCATTACTTTTGTATTATGGACCTCCGCAAAGTAACGCCTAATTCTATAAATTATTAATCCTCAATAGGTAGGCTTTCTGTATTTATTGCTTTGCCTTTTATTAATAGTTTTTTTAAACTGCTGTAATGGTAAAGCTAAAATTGATTGCGGAATTTTATTATATAATCTTATACCCAAACCTACAAACGACTAATGTACTTTTGCAAGGCGCAAAGCAGGAGCCGCAAGCTTATGTCGGTTCATATTTTGTTTATTACATGTCGGTTTCTCCAGATATGATGGAAAACATTAATTAAAACCTAATCATACCCCAAAATTGGGGGCCAAATTCAAAGAGCTTCATTATGTATCATTACAAAATCTATATAAACACATACAATATGCAAATCGGGCCTCATTACTCGATCCATATTTATGGTGGCGCGAGTGAATGGAGGAAGCGGGAACCATGGGATTATTTCTGTACCAGGCGTGAATAACTGAACAAAACCAATACGCACTGTTTTCATGGCAGCCATAAATTGATTTACGTTTAAGAGAGTTATTTTATACATTCACAAGGTTGTGTGAGATATAAAAGACAGTATCTGGGTGACCGAGCTTTGTTCAGTAATTTTTTAAAGATAATAAAAAATGCAATAAAAAAGAAAGTGCTAGTGATATCTGGAACTAGATCTGGGCTATTTTTACTTTATTCCGCCCGTTTTATAGGCAAACCAGGAACCGAAATAAATTAATAATTCCCAGGATATGGCTTCAGAAAGTTCGTAGATCGTTTGTGTTCGGTATACATTTTTATAATAAAATTACATACAATCTATTTTTGAGTTGCCTTTACACAAGTTCAAAAAAGCAATTTAAAAGACAGTTATTCATAAAGCTTATTAAACTGATGATGACTATGTTGATGATAAGAAAGCTTGGATTTAAATTGCGACCAGCTACGCACTAGATTATAAATTAATTTAAGATAATAAATAGATTACAAATACATTATTGTAATACTTAATTTTGAAAAGAGTGACGGCCGAGTTTCTTTCTGGTTCTTCCCGGTATAAGCACCTTTCCGAACCAATCGTAGCTGCATTGTAATTTGACGATTCCAAAGTGCTTGTAAAAGCCAATTAGTTAGAAGAATTATTTGAATTTGAATTTAAATATATACTGAAATTAATGAAAATCGTTGGAGTCCTTCCGAAATTCTATATATATGTGTGGGTACAAGATGAGTTCATTTAAATAAAGATAAAGATTTATATATCGCCCTATTTACACCTAGAGACTACAATTAAATTTCACCATAAACTGGCTCTTCTCGGTAGGAACGGCTTCCCGAACCAGCAGTAGAGTTGACGATTCAAGAGCATTTGATAAGGTTAATTTCAATAAAGAGTATCATGAATTTGAATTTTAACTCTGGATCAACACTCCACAGTCTACACATTGAACCCCATCCAAATCTTATATCAGCCGGAAGTTCAACGTTACCCGATAATTGTACGTAGATAATATAACTTTAGATGATTCGCATTGACTCTTGTACATATAAAGGCCTTTGTTTATATTAGGAAAACTTATAGGTCGGTACCTATGTCCGTATGTCAGACTCTCAAAACCTGCCAGTGCGCCACGCTGCTGGTGGCGGGGACAGGATACCGTTGGACACATTGCCCCCATCCTCGCCAGCAGCAACTCTGAACCCCAGATTGCGCCACCTCTGGGTCGGGGCCTCTTTTCATAGTAGACCCCTTATACTTATCTATCTTTCTTTATATTTTATTCTTTTTATCCCACTGATCCTATCCTACTAATATTTTAAATGCGAAAGTTTGTGAATATGGATGTATATTTGTTACTCTTTCATGGCGAATATGCTGAATCATTATCGATGAAATGTCGCACAATTATCCCACATACACCGGGGTAGCGTATAGGCTATAGAAATCCTGTCAATTCTACAGGAAAGGGTTGGAATTGAAAAGCCCCATCTATTATTAACCTATCACGAGACAACATATTTTCACATTTTTACCTATTTCTACCCTGTTTATATTGTGAACCATTATTAAAAATGTTTGTAACACCTTCAAAATCTCCATTGTGTAAATCCCGATAAAAGTTCTTGAAAAATAACTTCTGATGTAACTTCAAGCATTGAGTGATCTTTGATGATTCGAAAAAGCTCCTAAAAGTCCACCCAAAGCTATCCGAATCCAAACTTTACGATGGCAGCAGACTTTCGGCGAAAACTTTCATAAAAAAGAATAAGTTTTCATGTGAGTTGTCGATGGGAAAAAGTCTCCGAACCGATGCTTTTAATACTCGTATATTGAGTAAAGTTTGACGAAACAAAATTACTTTCTAAGCTATTTCGCCTATCTAAATTTGGCCTAAATATTTTGTACACAAGGCATACATATATGACTAGCAAAGATTAAAACCTAATATAGTATTCTGACAACCATAAAAATGGTTAAAATGGTTCAACCTTAGAAGCTAGATATATGTTGTCCCGGACTTTTGTTTAGAATATTTAGAGGGGAATAATTTTGTAATACATGATTTTTGAATAACTATCACCGTTTACTCAGCGCAAGCAAGGAAAGCTTTAAATTTTGCCGTTTTCTTACTACTTTTTATTGCTGCTATTCTCCTAGTTATCGTAGTGTAAAAATATAAAGCTGAAGAGTTTGTTTGCTTGATTGATTGTTTTAACGCACTAACTACAGGACCGACCTAAAATTTCTTTAAGTGTAAGATAGTCCATTTATTGAGGAAGGCTATAGGCTATATAACATCACGCTAAGATGAATAGGAGAGGAGCAATAATAAAAAATATTGCGAAAACGGCAAAATATAAAGCTTTTCTTACGTGCGCTAAGTATACTGTGACAGCTATTCAAAAATCATATTTTACAAATTTTTTCTCCTCTAAAAATTCTATATAAAAATCCGCGACAGTATATGTCTAGCTTTTAAGGTTAACCCACTTTAACCATTTCTATGGTTATCAAAATACTATATTACGATTTTAATATTTACACGCGAGCGGAGCCGCTGGCGATTGCTAGTATTATATAGAACTGAACATATTTTTATACCATACCCTAATTCAATAATACTTTGCAAACTATATTATCATCATCCTCCCTTACCCCACTCTAAGTGGGGTCGGCACAACATGTTATAAACATGCTGTCACATAATTTGGCTGCGTGTTTACGACCGGCCGCCTGCCTGACGACAACTTACCTTAGTCGTATTTTACGACACATTGGTAAGAAAGAGGGTGGTCTATTCTACTCAACCGGATACCACACGGCGGGTCGACTTACCTTAGTCGCCTCGGTAAGAAATGAGGGTGGTCTATTCTACTCAGCTGGATACCACACGGCGGGTCGACTTACCTTATTCGCTTTTTACGATACCTCGGTAAGAAAGAGGGTGGTCTATTCTACTCAGCCGGATACCACACGCTGAGTCAACTTAACTTAGTCACCTTTTACGACACCTCGGTAAGAAAGAGGGTGGTCTATTCTACTCAACTGGATACCACACGCCGAGTCAACCTAACTCAGTCGCTTTTTACGACACCTCGGTAAGAAATGAGGGTGGTCTATACCACTCAGCCGGATACCACACAGCGGGTCAACTTACCTAAGAGTAGTAGGGAATAGCCGGTTCTAACTCACTCCCAGCACCTTGAAATCCTTGAAATAGGCTAACTTAGCGGATTCTAAAAAAAGCTCGCCAAAGCAGATTCCAATTGACCGTCAGAGGTCTCTTCGGATTTTCCAATTGGATCCTGGGTTGCAATAGGAATTTTCTTACTTACCCTCGTAACGAATCGTTTTTTCTCGTATTTTATTAGATTAACTTATCGGACTCCTTGACCAATTGGATTTTCCATTTGATCCACGACTTTCCTTTCCTACATTAATGATTCAAATTAACTGAATTCTAATTACAGTATGAATGTCTGATATTTAATGGCCGATTCTGGCTCATTGGCTTGGTTTTATCAAACTTGATTAGGTTTCCAATCTAAGATTTTTCTTAATAAATAACATTAATCGTTCAATTTTGTTTTTATCATTAATTTGATATCAAACTGATAATAATTGAATAGGATGTGTGTCAGATATAAATTCAATATGAAAATATAAATAAAAAAAAGTCTCGTACAAATAACTCAAAAGTTTTATTTTTTCGAAGAAACGCTTTGACTTTTTGCTGCTATTTCAAAGAAAGTGTATCATAAAATAATATTTTAAATTAGACAGGGTCGTAGTAATTTATTATAGTAGACCCTAATAAATCAATGGAAATAATGGGCATCGACCATCCGCCCTCTTCCTTATAATATTCTTTTATCCAGCCTAAACGTTGTATTCTGTGGCGACAAGTTTAGACACGATCTCGCAAAAAGCAGATGTAAAAGGATCACATGGCATCATGTATATCATAATTTATTATAATAGACCTTAATAAATCAATGGAAATAATGGGCATCGAACATCCGCTCCTTTTTTATAATATCCTTTTATCCAACCTAAACGTTGTATTTTGTGGCGACACGTTCAGACACGATCTCAAAAAGCAGATATAAAAGGATCACATGCATCATGTATATCACAAGATATTTTAATACCACGCGGCTAGTATCCAGGCTGACGTAGTGTTCAAGTGAAGGCAGTAACTAGGCAATTATTAATCATGGAGGTAAGATTACGTACTTATATAGTATAATTTCATGATATATATGAATATTCGTATTAAATTTTAATCCCTGTTGACCAAGTGACAAGAATACGTGTTACAACGATATCTTTGTTACTAGTAAAGTTAAATTAATAAGACCAAGATGAATATTTTTTATAATTAAAATCTTATGTTTCTAACCTAACCTAACCTATAACGGTCACAAAAATCTATAGATTCATTCTGCAATAAAAATAATATTAATGTATTAGATTTTAATAATAATAAAGGTTCTTACTGTATATGAATAATTTTGATGACACTAGTGATTATATTTACTTATTTCTATTTTTTTTTCAGATCTCACCGAATCTCGATGAATTCAATGTAAAAAACTATTATTATCCTATTAACTTAAGTGATGACGAAAATGCAAGCAATTCTTGCATAGTAAAAAATAAAAAAATCGCAACGAAAAGAGCTGGTAACAATATCGACATATTCTTTGAAAAGCCTAAGAAAAAGAAAAAAACCATTCCGTCTTCATGTGTGGCTCAAGCGTGTGATGGAGGTGTATCATTTATTTCTTCCAATGATAATGACGGAGCGAATGCTTCATACCTCATGAAAATAGAAATTTATGACATGAAGAATCTGAAAGAGGTTTCGCCTGTAGACTATTGGAAACATGCAGACTTGCGATTAAAGTACTACATACAATCCAATACTGATAAACATTATCAGAACACACGAGATATAATATACAACATTACAAAGCAGATCGCCTGCAAAGAAGACTGTAAAAAATATTTCATTGATAGAGACAGTAAGAAACAATAGAACTTTCTCTAACTCATCACAAATCAAACCCATAATATAACTTTACTTACAAAAACCTTTTAAAAAAATACAACCCCCACTGCCGCTCTCGCCTCGCAAACAAATTATAAAGAGATCAGTCATTCGCTACAAGCGTTCATACTAAGCACAACGAAACACAATGGCTGAGCTTGACAACTCTGTATACGACGAAGAAATGGTCGCGATATGTGAAGAAATTGAAGACAACTTTTTGCACCTATGTAAAAAAATTGAAAAGGACCATGCAGAGATGTGAGTGATCAATCTTGTTTAAACTTGACTTTTATGGAGGGGTTGATTTTGTATATAAATATACGGACATCTAGAACGTTTTATTCAGTCACGAGTACGCAGTGAATATATAAAAGTTACTATGGAATTCTTAACCAGTGATGATATTAGTTCATTTACAAAACAGTTTTTGATCGATAAGATGCATAAATTCATACGTTTGTGGTATATCAGTGATAGACTTCCAGGGTGGATGTTACAGGATCCTGATATAAAACCCTATTTTACTCCTTGTAGTGGACATTTTCAAACGTGTTCTGTATTTGATGATATATATGATGAAATTGATGGAGTATTCCCGATGGAAGCTTATTGTACTTTATGCAAAAAGTCTGAAAAATAAATAGTTTATGTAAGTTGAATATTTATTAACATCAACTTAAAACGTAACACGGAATATTATTTGAATTTTATATATTTATTGGTTTACTTCATTCCAGTGCGGATCAGTTTGGAGCAGGAGTGAGACAAGTTGGAGAAGCAGTCAAAAGAAATGTCACAGAACATGGAACTCCTCAATATTCAAGGAAGCGTTTATACGCACAAAAGTCTACATCACCTGGGAAGGCAACAGCTTCACCACCGAACACAGAAACAGAGCCATCTGTAAGTTCTGCAAACTTAAATAGCATTAAATGCCCAACTCGTGAAATATTTGTTAACAAAAGGTACTTTACCAATCATCTTAAAAGTAATAGGCATAAAAATAATGTTTTCACGTTGATACCGAACTTAAATAATGTTCAGTTAATAGAAAAAGCGTTCGGTCAGAGATTAGTAACATACAGAGTATTCTCTAACTCTGCTACAACTGATACCGACTTTAAAACTCCTGAATCATTTCTTGGTTCAATTCGAAGCACTGTTCAAACATTACTGGAAAAAGTCTTGAAAGAAAATACCACAGTTAAAGTTAATTTTATTTTAAATGGGGATTTTGTTCAGGCAACGAAAAATTTAGAAAACTCCTTTGACTTTCAAACTTTTAATTACATGTTCTGTTTAGGTGATGAATTTGATGATATTTACTCAAATATAAGTTCTGAAATTTCAAACAAAATAAGTAATTTTGAAAAGAAAGATAGTGGTTGGAGTCTTAAAGAAATGAGATATGTCGATCTAAACATTAACAAATTCAACCCATTAAAAGGATCTTCATACATAGACCTACCGATAGATATCAAACGTAAACGAGCAGTAGTTAATGTTAAAAACAATGATTATCAATGTTTTCTATGGGCTGTTCTATCCGCTTTATATCCTGTGAATAGAAATGCAGACAGAGTTTCCTCATATTTATCTAAACAAAACTTGCTAAATTTCAAGGGTATTGCTTTTCCAGTAAGACTAAAAGATATTATAAAATTTGAACGCTTAAATAATATTAGTATTAACGTTTTTGGAATAGAAAAATCTAATAATAAATCTACGAAGATAATTGGGCCTCTCCATTTTACCAAATGTCGTAAATTAGTTCATGTAAATTTATTATATTTAGATAATGGTTCTAACGGTCATTATTGTTATATTAAAAACCTTTCTAGACTAGTCAGTCGTCAATTAACTTCACATGAACATGCAGTCTACATCTGTGATGGCTGCTTGCTCTATTTTCAAACAAATGATAAGTTGATTTCTCATAGACAATTTGATTGTAATCACGTGAGAACAGATTTGCCTGATATCGGTAAAGCAAAAATTTCATTTAACAAATTTGAACGTGAACTAAGAGTACCTTTTGTCATATACGCAGATTTTGAAGCATTTTTAAAGCCAATACAAGGGTGTGATAATAATCCATCTCTATCGTATACCAGTAATTTTCAAAAACATGATGTGTATAGTTTTGGATATTATATCAAATGTGCGTATAACGATAGCCTCTCCAAATATATAACTTACACAGGTAGTGATTGTGCAAAAGTGTTTATGGAAAGTTTGAATGAAGATTTAAAATATATATCTAAAGAGTATTATGTCAAAGTTGATCCTCATCCGCTTACAGATGAAGCTAGGAGAAGAATATCTTTGACAACTACTTGTTGCATATGCAAAGACACTCTGAAATTAGATAGTAGCTTAAATTTTGATAAATATACTGGAATCTTTACAGGTGTTAGTCATAAAGCTTGTTGTAAAAAGTTAGAAACCCCTCGATTTATACCGATTATTTTGCATAAGCTTAGTAATTATGATGCTCATTTCGTAGTGCGCGCATTAAATTTTGCTGAAGGTGACATTAAAGTTATACCACAGAATAAAGAACGTTACATTTCCTTCTCAAAGATATTAAAAATCGAGAATCAAAATTTTGAGTTAAGATTTATTGACTCTTTTAAATTTTTATCATGCAGCTTGGAATCTTTATCAAATAATTTGAATGATGAGGATTTTATCGAGCTGCGTAAAAATTTTCAGCACCCTGACGATTTTTATTTTTTAAAACGCAAAGGCATTTATCCATATGATTACATGACCTCATTTGAGTCATTAAAGTTAACTTCACTTCCCACACAAGATCAGTTTTACAATATACTAACTAATAGCGATGTTACAAATGAAAATTATAACCACGCTAAAGATGTGTGGCATCATTTTAAGTGTCGCAATATGGCTGATTATTCTGATTTATACCTGAAAACTGACGTGTTACTTCTAACTGATATCTTTGAAAATTTTAGAAACGTTTGTATCAAAACTTACGATTTAGATCCTGCACAATATTACACTGCACCTGGCCTAAGTTGGGATGCAATGTTGAAGCACACAAAAATAACATTAGATCTATTGACAGATTTTGATAAAATTGCTTTCATAAAGTCTGGTATACGTGGTGGTATTTCTCAATGCAGTAACCGTTATGCTCATGCTAATAATAAATATATGTTCAATTTTAGTGAGAAAACTCCTACATCTTACCTTACTTACTTAGACGCGAATAATTTGTATGGCTGGGCTATGTCTCAATATCTTCCTACGGGTGAATTTCAATGGGTAAATTGTGACACAAATTTTATGGTTCCAATTGACTCAGAAATAGGTTATATTCTTGAAGTGGATTTAGAATATCCACAAACTTTGCATGAATCACATTCAGACTTTCCACTATGCCCAGAAAATATATGTATTGGTGGTAGCAGAGAAACAAAATTAGTTCCAAATTTATATGATAAAACTAAATACGTTATTCACTACAGAAACCTCATACAGTGCATAGAAATGGGATTAAAGTTGAAAAAAGTTCATAGGATTTTAAAATTTCGTCAAAGTCCATGGTTACAAAAATATATAGATTTAAATACACAATTACGTATGTCTGCAACATCTGATTTTGAAAAGGATTTTTATAAATTAATGAATAATTCAATATTTGGGAAGACTATGGAAAATGTAGAAAAACGTGTGGATGTCAAACTTTGTACTCATTGGGAAAATAGGGGTAAATGTCAAGGTGCTCAAAATCTAGTAGCACGACCTGAATTTCATAGTCTGTCTATATTTTCAGAAAACTTAGTGGCCGTTCAACTTAAAAAAACAAAAATACTCTATAATAAACCCATCTATCTAGGACTTTGCATATTAGACATATCCAAAACGCTCATGTACGATTTTCACTATAATTATATGAAAAATAAATACGGTTCACGCTGTAAAATGATGTATACCGACACTGACAGCTTCATATATCAGATTTTTACTGATGATTTCTATGAAGATATTAAACCGGACTTGAACAAATACTTTGATACCTCTGACTATCCTTTTGATAATCTTTTTGGTTACCCTCAGATAAACAAAAAAAAGATTGGTTTTTTCAAAGATGAAAATAACGGTAAGATCTTTACAGAATTTGTCGGTTTAAGGTCAAAAATGTATGCGATGAACGTACAGAATAAATTTATAGCTAAAGCAAAGGGAGTTAATAAGTCCGCTACAAAAAAGTTTAATATGCGAAATTACAAAAACGTCTTATTTAAGAAAAATAATCAAATATGTGAAATGTACAGATTTAGATCGATAAAGCATGTTATTTTTACTCAAAAGGCTAACAAAATTTCTTTATCGCATTCTGATACTAAACGATTTTTAATTAGTAACTGTACTGATACTCTGGCTTGGGGTCATTATAAAATAAAATCATATAAAAGTGATGAATAAACTAACATACACTATTAAAATGACTTTATGTTTAAGAATTGCTAAGTATTATTATTATTTCGTCAATAGTACCTAAGAATGTAAATATGTAATTATAATATAAAATACGAACTTGTTGAGTTTTTTTTAATTGGATTCCTACCTCTTCCAAAAACACACGTATTCAAAAAATGTATCACTTTCTTCATCCATTTACTGCAATCGTGGCAGGTCCGAGTGGTTGTGGTAAATCAAACTTTGTTACTAATTTTCTAAAATATTGTAATGATATATGTAATACAAGTTTTGCACAAATTTTATGGTGCTATGACGAAATGCAGCCACTCTACAACCTAGAAAATGTATCTTATGTTCAAGGGTTACCAGATATGAGTATGTTCGACGGCATACAGCCACGATTAGTTATAATTGATGATCTTATGAGAGAGTCCGATGGTCGTATTGTTGACATTTTTACTAAAGGTAGTCACCACAGAAATTTAAGTGTGTTTTATATTACGCAGAACTTGTTTCACCAAGGTAGAGGACAACGAGATATATCTCTCAATACAAGCTATATTATTTACTTCAAAAATCCTCGAGATCGAACACAAATACGTTACTTAGCACGTCAAGTGTTTCCAGATAATTGTAAATTTGTTGAAGAAGCTTATAAAGATGCTACTGTCGAACCACATGGTTATCTAATGATCGACTTAAAGCAGAATACACATGATCTCTGTCGCTTTAAAACCAAAATCGATCCAATAAAAAATCTATGTGTTGTCTATGTACCAAAGAAGGGACTTAAATACAATATACATCAACCAATTATAGTTAGTGATAAATAATGGTCGAAGATAGCACAACGTTAGATGAAAAATCGTTAAGGTGTGCATTACAAACTTTCAAACCAAAATATCGTAAAATATTGCTAAAGTCGCTTAGTAAAAAAGAGATAGATCTGGTTTGTAAATATATTCAAGAAATTTTCAAAGATAAAACCCCAACAGAAAGAGTTAAACGATCGTCTATTGTTAAATTGAACTGTTTTCTTTCAACTAATATTATATAAATATTAAGTTATTTTAAAAATCGCTATCAGTCGGATATAATGCCTGGACGAGTGACAACTCATAAGGATTTATTAAAATCGTTACACACTCTCAAACCTAAATACCGCACAGCTTTATTAAAAGCTTGTAACGAGGAAGAAATAAATTGTATTTGCGAATGCATTTATAACACCTTAAATGGTAAAGTGGTTTTAAAAGAAAACGAGAAATCAAAATTAAGAAAACATAAAAATATTCTCAGAAAACTAATAGGTAAAGGTAAAAATAAAATAAGAAAAAGAATTATCATTCAAAAAGGAGGAGCATTTCTGCCTATCATTCTAGGAGCTGTGTTGAGCGGATTATTAAAAAAATTTTATGATCAATTATTTTAATTAAAAAAAATGGATAATACTAAGAAAATGATTCTCATTGAACAAGATGTTATTGATAGACTTAAATCAAGAGACACAACGCCTGAAAGTAATTTATCTAGATTAGATAAAGAAATGCAAAATATATTAAGTAGTAAAATGGACGATCGCGAAAAATGGTCACTGTACATGCAAATCTTACAAAGATATCTCCATTTCGCTAATGAAAATCGAAAACCAATAAAACTACCCGTGACCGTTGAAGGTGAGCATAAATATTCAGAAGATTTGACTCCTCATAAAAAGACAATTAAAGACGAGGACGCACCAGTTAACGAAAACTCCGTACATGATAAGGACGCACGAGATGTATCAAATGAAACATTGTATACACCTATTTACATAAATAAATTCATTCCAAAGACGTATCGGAGAAGAAGTGAATTATTATTGGACACTATTCTCAATCATAAAGATAAAATTAGTTGGAACGAGGAGGGCTTGGTGTTCATCGATAATGAAGTTGTAGACGACAGCAACATTGTTGATCTCGTGAATTATACTCTTAGGCCTTTAAAGCGCCCGAAACCTAATGGATGGAAAAAGTTTACAGAAACTATTAAAGATATAAGGGTTCCTCTCACTTGTATTGGTAATCCGCAAACTCTTGAGTATATTAATAATCTTTCTCTGAAAGGACAACAACATCTAACACCAAGTGATGATAGTAATCCAAAAATCAAAACATCATATAAACTGAGAAAGAGAAAAGACATTTGGGAAAGATGGAATCCGTACTAGACATTAAAGATATATATTACGACGTATCGAATCCAGCGGGATACAGCAGTGTTGACAAGTTAACTCGAGCGTTAAAAGGTAAAATGAACAAAAAACAAGTAAAGGACTGGTTGCAATCCCAGGAAACTTATACACTACATAAACCGGTACATAGAAAATTTCAACGAAATAGATACATATTGTCAAATTTTAATGAACTGTGGCAAGCTGATTTGAGTGATATGCGGACTTATTCTCAATATAATGATGGTTTTAAATATATACTTTGTGTTATTGATGTTTTTAGTAAATACGCTTTCGCTAGACCGTTAAAAAAGAAAAATTCAGAAAGTATAAAGGAAGCGTTTGAAAGTATATTTACTGAAGCTAACGCGACCCCCACACACATACAATCGGATAAAGGAACAGAGTTCGTATCAAAGGATGTTGCACAATATTTTAAAACTAAAAATGTAAACTACTATACTACAAATAACCCAGATATTAAAGCTAGTATTGTCGAGAGATTTCAACGAACTCTAAAAACTAAAATGTGGCGTTATTTTACACATAAAAATACATACACTTATATTGATATTTTGGATGATTTGCTTTATTCTTATAACCATAGTTTTCATTCAAGCATTAAGATGTGTCCATTTGAAGTTAGTTCTAGTAACATCATGAACGTTTGGAATAATTTATATGAGAATAAAAAATATAGATTGGATGTTATACAAAAAAATAAGTTTGAAGTTGGTGATCACGTAAGAATAACTAGACATAAGCATATTTTTCAAAAAGGCTATGAAACTAATTGGAGTGATGAAATTTTTATCATAACAGCTATAAAAAATAACATGCCTAAAGTAGTCTATACACTCAAAGATCTTCAGCATGAGCCCATTATAGGAACATTTTACGAGAATGAATTACAAAAAGTAATTTATAACCCCACTACTCATTATAAAATAGATAAAATACTGCGTTCTCGTAACTCAGGAAACAGAAAAGAGGTTCTTGTTAAGTGGAGAGGTTATCCCAACAAGTTTAATAGTTGGATCTCTGTATCAGAACTTGAAAAAATATGAGAGAAGACAGCTTTTATCTCACTTTGCTAAGTAACAGTTCCATGACATACTTTGCTGAAAACACTACAGCAAATTTTTTTACCAAGTTACCAAAGACTATGAAATTAGAAGGCGAATGGGAAGTCGCTATTGTGGAATTTCATTACCCATGTAGTATGTTTAATCTGGAAGAAAATGATAATATTATTTACATCACGTCTAAAGGCGATAAATCGCAGTTATTCACGCATCTGGAATACATGACACCAACCAACTATATTAGTGTGGATCAATTCGTTATCGATTTTAATGAAAAATTAAAGGATAAAGTTAAGCTTAGATATGATACATTATCGAAACTCGTTACAGTGAGTAGTTGGGCAATCGACGTTACATCTGTGGTATGTAGTCCTAGACTGAGTGTGCAGTTAGGCTTTGCACCATTTACTAATTTAATAAAACATAACTTCGGAAAATATCCCGCGAATCTAAACTTGGGTCTACCTTCACAACTTTTAATATATTGTGATATAGTAGAACCACAAGTAGTGGGTGATGTCATGACACCTTTATTGAGAATTGTTTCGTTGGATCCCACCAAATATGTATATGGCGCTTCTAAAATAAATATCTTTTCGTCCCCTCATTATGTACCTGTTATGCGCAGGGAATTTGACGTTATAGAAATAGATATAAGAACAAGTACAGGTCAAAGAGTACCATTCCAGTTTGGAACTACGTGTATAAAGGTACATTTTAAAAAAGTCAAGTGAAAATATCAATCATGTCTTGTCCATATTTACATTATTATACTCATCAAGCTGGTTCTGGTATGGGGGTAATTTACAAAGGTGCACCACATCAGCGAGGTCATGGTATAGGGAGCTTTTTGGGGGGTTTGTTCCGATCGGTTCTTCCACTTTTAAAAAATGGTGCGAGATTTGTAGGCAAAGAAGCTTTAAATGCAGGTGTAGGTCTTCTATCTGACATGTTAAATGTTCAACCAATGGGTGAATCTGTCAAATCACGCTTGAAAACGGCAACTTCAAATTTGAAAAGGAAAGCTGATGAAAAAATAGATTCAGTAATGTCTGGATCCGGATATAAAATAAGAAAGCTAAAGAGGAAGATCATCACTTCTAAAAAACCTTCCAAACGGAACGGTACTAAAAGAAATAAACGACAAAATATTCAAGATATATTTTCTTAAATTACTTCTCGTAATTCAAAAATGGCGTTTTTACATCATCATTCCTGTGAATGCGTAAAATCAGAGTTGGATTTATTTGCTCTACCATCTACGCAAACGAGTATTGAGAGTGGTCAATGGATACATTACAATCCCATTTCATCATTGACTGACGATGGACCGATTGAGTTTTTAGTACCGGGCAATGGAGACGATTACATTGACTTGTCCCACACTTTACTTCATATAAAAGCTAAAATACAGAATGGTGATTCAAGCAAACTTTTAGCAGGAATTCATGTCGCTCCAGTTAATAATTGGTTGCATTCTCTTTTTAGTCAGTGTGATATTTATCTTAATCAAAAGTTAGTGTCTCCTCCAAATAATACCTATGGATATCGCGCATACATTGAAACGTTACTCAATTATGGAAAAGCTGCTAAGGAAAGCCATCTTACTTGTGGACTTTGGTACAAAGACACTGCTTCGAGCATGGATTCATGTGATGTTTCAAATCGAGGATACGTTCAAAGAGAAGAACTGGCAAAGGAAAGTAACACTATTGAAATGATAGGTCACATACATGCTGATATTTTCAATCAAGATAAGTTTTTAATCAATGGTGTTGAAATGCGCTTAAAACTAGTTCGTTCAAAAGATACTTTTAATTTAATGTGTTCATCTGTAGATAAAAAATTCAAAGTCCATATTTCAAGTGCTAGTCTCATTATGCGTAAAGTTCGTATCAATCCTTCAGTATTAATTGCTCATGAAAAAGTATTAGCAACCACTCCTGCAAAATATCCAGTTACGCGTGCCGAGGTTAAGGTTTTGACTATCCCATCAGGAATCCAGGGTAAAATGCTCGACAATGTATTTTTAGGTCAAATACCTAAAAGATGTATTGTTGGGTTCGTTAGTAATGCTGCATTTAATGGTGCTCTTAATGTGAATCCGTTTAATTTTGGTAACTATGGTCTCAACTTATTTGGTTTGTATGTCGACGGTCAATCTATACCATCAAAAACGTTGGTTCCATCTTTTCATGATAATACATATATAAGTGCATATCATACCTTGTTTTCGGGAACGGGAATTCATTTCCTGAACGAAGGAAACGATATTTCCAAGGCAGAGTACAGTCATGGTTATTGCTTGTATGCATTTGATTTAACTCCAGATCTATCCGCTAACTCAAACTCTCATTGGAATCTTATAAAGCGGGGTAGTGTAAGGTTTGAAGTTCGATTCGATAAAGCTCTAACTACAACACTTAATTGCATTGTGTATGCAGAGTTTGATAATGTAATTGAAGTCAATAAAAATCGAGAAGTCAGCTTAGATTATAATAGTTAAGATAAATATAAGTGGAGATTTCTAATGTTTAAGTCATTCTTTGTTAGGTCATGCTATTACAAAGATATGGATACAAAAGAGATAGAAAATTATTTAAAACAAATAGATAAAAATATTGAGTTCAATGTGTTTGCGGCGAATCAAATGCCTGTGTATTTTACTAAGCCAGTATATCTCATTTCAAATTTAGATCCTGATACAAGACCGGGATCACATTGGGTTGCTATATATGTAGATATTTACGGATTTGGAGAATATTTTGATTCGTTTGGCCGTAAACCAGAAGGATATCATGAAATGTTTTTAAAAACCAACTGTAAAAAGTGGATTTCTAATAATAAAATACTTCAAAATTATTTCAGTGCGCAATGTGGACTCTATTGTTTAGTTTATATTTATTTTAAGTATAATCATGTTTCAATGTCTAACTTTATTGATTTTTTTTCTAATGACACTGTAACAAACGATAAACTTGTACAACAAATGTTTATTTCTTTATTTAAAACTTGAATAAACAACAACTATGTGAAATGAGGTTGTTTTATTTATTTCAATTATCTATTAAATTCTAAGCGTAATAAATAAAAACTTAATATAAATTTAAAGAAATTTATTACAAAAAATTAAAGTAAAAGAACATATTTGACTTAAAATTATAACACAATTATTATTTAATCTCCCATCGATTCCCAATCTATCTCCAGAGTATTCGATAGATTCTCCTGAAGAATCACGAATGGAATTGGGACTTCGTAATCTCTGTAGTCAGACACATGGAATGAATCAGGGCTATATAAACTTGGACTTGGAGACAGGATCACTAGTTCATCCGTTTCGTCTTCTTCAAATAATGGTTGAGACATTGGTTGGTACTCAACCATGTACTCGAAGTTTAATGGAGCTATTGGATTGGAATAACCCCTTTTAATTTGGTCCTCCACGTCCTCACATATTAACACTAATTGTTCTTCAATATCACTCTCTTCGTTCTTATCCAGGACACGACACATATCATTTTCTAATTCAATTTCTTCACATATCGCGACCATTTCTTCGTCGTATACAGAGTTGTCAAGCTCAGCCATTGTGTTTCGTTGTGCTTAGTATGAACGCTTGTAGCGAATGACTGATCTCTTTATAATTTGTTTGCGAGGCGAGAGCGGCAGTGGGGGTTGTATTTTTTTAAAAGGTTTTTGTAAGTAAAGTTATATTATGGGTTTGATTTGTGATGAGTTAGAGAAAGTTCTATTGTTTCTTACTGTCTCTATCAATGAAATATTTTTTACAGTCTTCTTTGCAGGCGATCTGCTTTGTAATGTTGTATATTATATCTCGTGTGTTCTGATAATGTTTATCAGTATTGGATTGTATGTAGTACTTTAATCGCAAGTCTGCATGTTTCCAATAGTCTACAGGCGAAACCTCTTTCAGATTCTTCATGTCATAAATTTCTATTTTCATGAGGTATGAAGCATTCGCTCCGTCATTATCATTGGAAGAAATAAATGATACACCTCCATCACACGCTTGAGCCACACATGAAGACGGAATGGTTTTTTTCTTTTTCTTAGGCTTTTCAAAGAATATGTCGATATTGTTACCAGCTCTTTTCGTTGCGATTTTTTTATTTTTTACTATGCAAGAATTGCTTGCATTTTCGTCATCACTTAAGTTAATAGGATAATAATAGTTTTTTACATTGAATTCATCGAGATTCGGTGAGATCTGAAAAAAAAATAGAAATAAGTAAATATAATCACTAGTGTCATCAAAATTATTCATATACAGTAAGAACCTTTATTATTATTAAAATCTAATACATTAATATTATTTTTATTGCAGAATGAATCTATAGATTTTTGTGACCGTTATAGGTTAGGTTAGGTTAGAAACATAAGATTTTAATTATAAAAAATATTCATCTTGGTCTTATTAATTTAACTTTACTAGTAACAAAGATATCGTTGTAACACGTATTCTTGTCACTTGGTCAACAGGGATTAAAATTTAATACGAATATTCATATATATCATGAAATTATACTATATAAGTACGTAATCTTACCTCCATGATTAATAATTGCCTAGTTACTGCCTTCACTTGAACACTACGTCAGCCTGGATACTAGCCGCGTGGTATTAAAATATCTTGTGATATACATGATGCATGTGATCCTTTTATATCTGCTTTTTGAGATCGTGTCTGAACGTGTCGCCACAAAATACAACGTTTAGGTTGGATAAAAGGATATTATAAAAAAGGAGCGGATGTTCGATGCCCATTATTTCCATTGATTTATTAAGGTCTATTATAATAAATTATGATATACATGATGCCATGTGATCCTTTTACATCTGCTTTTTGCGAGATCGTGTCTAAACTTGTCGCCACAGAATACAACGTTTAGGCTGGATAAAAGAATATTATAAGGAAGAGGGCGGATGGTCGATGCCCATTATTTCCATTGATTTATTAGGGTCTACTATAATAAATTACTACGACCCTGTCTAATTTAAAATATTATTTTATGATACACTTTCTTTGAAATAGCAGCAAAAAGTCAAAGCGTTTCTTCGAAAAAATAAAACTTTTGAGTTATTTGTACGAGACTTTTTTTTATTTATATTTTCATATTGAATTTATATCTGACACACATCCTATTCAATTATTATCAGTTTGATATCAAATTAATGATAAAAACAAAATTGAACGATTAATGTTATTTATTAAGAAAAATCTTAGATTGGAAACCTAATCAAGTTTGATAAAACCAAGCCAATGAGCCAGAATCGGCCATTAAATATCAGACATTCATACTGTAATTAGAATTCAGTTAATTTGAATCATTAATGTAGGAAAGGAAAGTCGTGGATCAAATGGAAAATCCAATTGGTCAAGGAGTCCGATAAGTTAATCTAATAAAATACGAGAAAAAACGATTCGTTACGAGGGTAAGTAAGAAAATTCCTATTGCAACCCAGGATCCAATTGGAAAATCCGAAGAGACCTCTGACGGTCAATTGGAATCTGCTTTGGCGAGCTTTTTTTAGAATCCGCTAAGTTAGCCTATTTCAAGGATTTCAAGGTGCTGGGAGTGAGTTAGAACCGGCTATTCCCTACTACTCCTAAGTTGCTTTTTACGACACCTCGGCAAGAAATGGGGTTGTTCTATTCTACTCAGCAGATACCACACGGCGAGTCAACTTACCTTAGTCGCCTTTTACGACACCTCGGTAAGAAATGGGGGTGGTACTATTCTATTCAGCCGGATACCACACGGCGTTTTATGCCATACCCTAATTCGATAATACTTTACTATATTATATCGATAGTATTTTTCTCCATCACTCAACAGAGCACTCCGGCTAATTGAAACACCATCGACCTTTGTTAATGCAGTTTTTAGTACTTAATTAGGTTTCGAGCGAGACGGGCGATGTTTCTGTCTCGCTAAGTAATTAATGGACAAATTAAAAAGGCTGCTCATTTTATGGTTTGAAAGGCAAGTGGGGCGGGTAAAAGAAAATTATGCTATGCGTCTTACTTTGAAGTAATAGCTTGATAAATTACTCGTTTTGAGCAAATAGAGCAGATATTTTAACCAATTTGATGCAAGGGTTTTTTTTTTGGAATTGACTGTATGCTGATAGCCTTAACGGCTTTTACAGCGTCACCGGGCGGGACGGGCGAGCGCAGAAGCATCGTTGCGGTTGCGAAATGAGGAAAGTAGAGCGCAAAAGCTCTACTAGCTATGGGGAACGTCGTCCTAAGCGTGCCTCCTGTGAAGCCGGACCACGGCTTAGGGGACGTGTAGTGGAGGGCTGATGGTATGACTTTGATTAGTCATTACGACGACGGAAGGGTGGCAAGAAGCCACGACCAACCGACGTCAGAAATCTGGGACCTCGTGTCTTCGCCGGCGAAGACGCTGTATGTTTTTAAGTGTTTTTGTGTTTGCGATTTGATCGTCAGGGTCATATAGGACGCTTTTTGGACGCCTATATTTTCAATGGTCAGACCTAAAACTAGATGTAGGTGGAAGCAACTGAAATGAGAGGAGGGAGAGATGCATGGGTTAAAAAGTAAAATAAAGTATCAGCCTTTTACTACTTCTACTACTACTAACTACTACTACTATTACTAACTACTACTACTATCCCAGCCATAGGATCCTTTCTCCGTTTTTGAAGAAGGGTTGGAGCTAAGACCTACCACGCTGTTCCAATGCCGATTGGTAGGTTACACATATCCCCAGAATCCTCTAGAGATATGCAGGTTGACTCACAATATTAATTCACCGAAACGCGATAAATTTTAAATATCAATTAGACATTTTTTTACAGCAAAAATGTACAAGTGATATCTATCTTAAATTACTTACACGCTAGGACTATTTATTTATTTATTTATTTATTTATTTATTTATTTATTTATTATTTAATTAGAACGGACATGGTCCACTTACACTAATTAAACACAATACATCACAAAAAAAAGAATACATAATTTTAACTGTAACACAAAAAAAAGAAAATTAAATTATAAAAATAGAAAATAAAATAAAACAATTAAAGAATAAAATAAAATAATAAAGTAAAATATGTAAAAAAGTAAAATCTCCATCCTTCCATCCATCATATCTCTGCCGTCACAGTTGCTCGCTGAACTGCATGCATTTCTTTGCAATAATAGCCCATTTATCCGCAAATATGTCGCAGTGTGGGTACTCCGTTAACATTTTATTAAGCGCAGACAACGAACGCGGTATAGGAGAGTTGGCGCGAGATACGGTGCGACATGCGGGGACAGCGAACAATCTGTGACGACGTAGACGACAGTAGTTATCTGGTGTAAATATATTGCATAATTTGTTATGCAGCACAGGACAGTCTACCCTACCGTTTAAAACCTTGCACACAGTTAAAAGTTGGTCACAAGATCTTCGTGTTTCAAGAGAGTGAAAGCCCAACTGACCCAATAGAAATTTGGTGGGGTACAGGAAAGGATAGTAACCATAGAGACGTTTGTATAAGTACCTCAAGAATGCTTTTTGTACTTTCTCAAGAAGCAAAGTATAGGTCACTTCATATGGATTCCATACACAACTACTGGTTTCCAGTTTGCTACGAACAAGTGAATCAAATATCAGCTTAATGGTATGGCGGTTTTTAAAGTCACGACTATTGCGCAACACAAATCCTAAGCGTCTAAATGATTCTGAGGCGAGAGTTATTATATGGCTATGGAAAGTTAATTTTGTATCAAACGTTACACCTAGGTCTTTGATGATCGTTACTCTTGGCAATTCTGCTCCAGCTATATTGTAACTGAATTGGACTGGATTCTTCGTTCGCCCAAAAGTCATAACGGAACATTTATCCATGTTAAATTCCATACCATTAACGACGCTCCAGTTTGCTACAGCAGTAAGGTCTCTCTGGAGAGCTTCACAATCATGTTCTGATGTTATATAGGAGTACAATTTTAAATCATCGGCATACAATAGGCATCTGGCCTTTCCAAGAATCGACGGTAAATCATTAATCATTATTAAAAAAAGGAGAGGTCCTAGTATCGATCCTTGACTGACGCCTGAACGCGTATGATAAGGATTAGACTCATACAGGCCGAGACGTACAAATTGCTTACGGTCACGTAAATAACTTGAAAATAACTGTAAAAGGTTAGGAGTGAAACCGATTTTACTTAATTTGGTTAGTAGTATGTCGTTATGTACTCTGTCGAAAGCTTTTCGAAAATCAAAGTATAGAACATCTACCTGCCCACCATGATCTAAACAACTGGATATGTAATCAACCAATATTAATAAGTTACTATTGACTGATCTCTTACTCCTAAAACCGTGCTGCTCTTCACAGAGAAATGAATTTATTTGTTTATATATTATTTCATGGAGAATACTTTCAAAGACTTTTGCTGGCGATGAGATAATGGCTATTGGACGAAAATCCTCTACAGTTGTAGTCTTACTTGTTTTAGGAATGGGTGTGACTCTAGACAGTTTCCATGCTGATGGATAAATACCAGTTCTTATGGAAAGATTAAATATATGGAGAAGAGGATAAATGACTTCATTAAACTTTTTAAGCATTAAGGGTGGTATTCCATCGGGTCCCAAAGAACTATTTGCTTTAAGCTTCTTGACGCTATTTTTTATATGAGCAGAAGATAGCAGCGGTATACTTATGTTATAGCTATTACTGATTTCATCATGCCTAGATGCCTCGAACGCATTTAGTTTGGGAACATCAGGCAGAAATACATTAGAAAAGAATTCTGCAAAGGCGTCGGCTGCTTTGACTCCTTCATATCGCTCGCCTTTGTAATCTACGATAGGTTCAAATCCACCCTTAGATCGCAAACTTGAAATATGAAACCAGAATTTTTGCGGATTTTTCCTGATCTCATGCTCAATGTTATGGACATAACGGTCATAGGCAGCTGATATTTGTTCATTTAAACTAGATCTCATTTTGGAAAATACTTTGTAGTCGGTCTCGGATTGAGACCGCTTCCATTTTCTATGCAATTTAATTTTCCTTTGGCAGTCTTTGATTAAGTCTTTCGTGAACCAAACAGGACCACATAATTTGGACTATACAAATCGTGCCCACGTGGAATGGTCCCAAGAATGCTGGCAGCGTTTCCGCGTTGAATTGCTAAACTGATTCTTTGTGTGAAAAAGGAGCCAGCCCTCTTGTCACCTGAAGAGGCAATTAACTGTGGTGTTAAAACGGATAAAAAATATTTGCACTTTGACTCCATGGCCCTAGGGTCTCAACTGCAAACGGCACAAATATATAACTCTCGATCAGAGATGCATACGTTCGCAATTTGCCAGGTTCGGCCATTTCCACCGCAGCTCCAGGTCTTGACGCTGTTTCCCTGATATGGGACGAGGCTAACATATCAACGCGTTGCGTCCCATGAACTAGACATGTAAATTTTGGCAGAAAAACTCAGGAATTAAATGAAGCTACAACTGGTTGGGAATGTAGTTCTTACCAAGAAGAGCCAGCAAGAAACTCGGTGGTCAATCTTTTAAACATTTCCTATTTACATTTTTAACCCGTTGTGTGATGGATTTTCTTGTATGATCAAACTGAAATGAATTTCAAATCCAAGCATTTTTACTTATTTATCTATTCTTTATTACACACAAAGAAGAATTACTTTTACATAACATATGATTACACAGTAGCGTGCAAAGGTGGTCTTATCGCTTGAAGCGATCTCTCCCAGGCAACCTTTGATGTAAGGATCATGGTGAAAGTAATTTTATCATTGAATTCTCGATATTGCTTTCTGTAACAGCTTTTATTCAATTTTTCTTAAACTGCTGTAATGGGATGACCTTATATTGACTTATCATCATCATCTTCCTGCCCTTATCCCACTCTAAGTGGGGTCGGCACAACATGTTATAAACATGCTGTCACATAATTTGGCTGCGTACTTACGACCGGATGCCTGCCTGACGTCAACTTACCTCTGTCGTATTTTACGACACCTTGATAAGAAAGAGGGTGGTCTATTCTATGTAGTACTTTAATCGCAAGTCTGCATGTTTCCAATAGTCTACAGGCGAAACCTCTTTCAGATTCTTCATGTCATAAATTTCTATTTTCATGAGGTATGAAGCATTCGCTCCGTCATTATCATTGGAAGAAATAAATGATACACCTCCATCACACGCTTGAGCCACACATGAAGACGGAATGGTTTTTTTCTTTTTCTTAGGCTTTTCAAAGAATATGTCGATATTGTTACCAGCTCTTTTCGTTGCGATTTTTTTATTTTTTACTATGCAAGAATTGCTTGCATTTTCGTCATCACTTAAGTTAATAGGATAATAATAGTTTTTTACATTGAATTCATCGAGATTCGGTGAGATCTGAAAAAAAAATAGAAATAAGTAAATATAATCACTAGTGTCATCAAAATTATTCATATACAGTAAGAACCTTTATTATTATTAAAATCTAATACATTAATATTATTTTTATTGCAGAATGAATCTATAGATTTTTGTGACCGTTATAGGTTAGGTTAGGTTAGAAACATAAGATTTTAATTATAAAAAATATTCATCTTGGTCTTATTAATTTAACTTTACTAGTAACAAAGATATCGTTGTAACACGTATTCTTGTCACTTGGTCAACAGGGATTAAAATTTAATACGAATATTCATATATATCATGAAATTATACTATATAAGTACGTAATCTTACCTCCATGATTAATAATTGCCTAGTTACTGCCTTCACTTGAACACTACGTCAGCCTGGATACTAGCCGCGTGGTATTAAAATATCTTGTGATATACATGATGCATGTGATCCTTTTATATCTGCTTTTTGAGATCGTGTCTGAACGTGTCGCCACAAAATACAACGTTTAGGTTGGATAAAAGGATATTATAAAAAAGGAGCGGATGTTCGATGCCCATTATTTCCATTGATTTATTAAGGTCTATTATAATAAATTATGATATACATGATGCCATGTGATCCTTTTACATCTGCTTTTTGCGAGATCGTGTCTAAACTTGTCGCCACAGAATACAACGTTTAGGCTGGATAAAAGAATATTATAAGGAAGAGGGCGGATGGTCGATGCCCATTATTTCCATTGATTTATTAGGGTCTACTATAATAAATTACTACGACCCTGTCTAATTTAAAATATTATTTTATGATGCACTTTCTTTGAAATAGCAGCAAAAAGTCAAAGCGTTTCTTCGAAAAAATAAAACTTTTGAGTTATTTGTACGAGACTTTTTTTTATTTATATTTTCATATTGAATTTATATCTGACACACATCCTATTCAATTATTATCAGTTTGATATCAAATTAATGATAAAAACAAAATTGAACGATTAATGTTATTTATTAAGAAAAATCTTAGATTGGAAACCTAATCAAGTTTGATAAAACCAAGCCAATGAGCCAGAATCGGCCATTAAATATCAGACATTCATACTGTAATTAGAATTCAGTTAATTTGAATCATTAATGTAGGAAAGGAAAGTCGTGGATCAAATGGAAAATCCAATTGGTCAAGGAGTCCGATAAGTTAATCTAATAAAATACGAGAAAAAACGATTCGTTACGAGGGTAAGTAAGAAAATTCCTATTGCAACCCAGGATCCAATTGGAAAATCCGAAGAGACCTCTGACGGTCAATTGGAATCTGCTTTGGCGAGCTTTTTTTAGAATCCGCTAAGTTAGCCTATTTCAAGGATTTCAAGGTGCTGGGAGTGAGTTAGAACCGGCTATTCCCTACTACTCCTAAGTTGCTTTTTACGACACCTCGGCAAGAAATGGGGTTGTTCTATTCTACTCAGCAGATACCACACGGCGAGTCAACTTACCTTAGTCGCCTTTTACGACACCTCGGTAAGAAATGGGGGTGGTACTATTCTATTCAGCCGGATACCACACGGCGTTTTATGCCATACCCTAATTCGATAATACTTTACTATATTATATCGATAGTATTTTTCTCCATCACTCAACAGAGCACTCCGGCTAATTGAAACACCATCGACCTTTGTTAATGCAGTTTTTAGTACTTAATTAGGTTTCGAGCGAGACGGGCGATGTTTCTGTCTCGCTAAGTAATTAATGGACAAATTAAAAAGGCTGCTCATTTTATGGTTTGAAAGGCAAGTGGGGCGGGTAAAAGAAAATTATGCTATGCGTCTTACTTTGAAGTAATAGCTTGATAAATTACTCGTTTTGAGCAAATAGAGCAGATATTTTAACCAATTTGATGCAAGGGTTTTTTTTTTGGAATTGACTGTATGCTGATAGCCTTAACGGCTTTTACAGCGTCACCGGGCGGGACGGGCGAGCGCAGAAGCATCGTTGCGGTTGCGAAATGAGGAAAGTAGAGCGCAAAAGCTCTACTAGCTATGGGGAACGTCGTCCTAAGCGTGCCTCCTGTGAAGCCGGACCACGGCTTAGGGGACGTGTAGTGGAGGGCTGATGGTATGACTTTGATTAGTCATTACGACGACGGAAGGGTGGCAAGAAGCCACGACCAACCGACGTCAGAAATCTGGGACCTCGTGTCTTCGCCGGCGAAGACGCTGTATGTTTTTAAGTGTTTTTGTGTTTGCGATTTGATCGTCAGGGTCATATAGGACGCTTTTTGGACGCCTATATTTTCAATGGTCAGACCTAAAACTAGATGTAGGTGGAAGCAACTGAAATGAGAGGAGGGAGAGATGCATGGGTTAAAAAGTAAAATAAAGTATCAGCCTTTTACTACTTCTACTACTACTAACTACTACTACTATTACTAACTACTACTACTATCCCAGCCATAGGATCCTTTCTCCGTTTTTGAAGAAGGGTTGGAGCTAAGACCTACCACGCTGTTCCAATGCCGATTGGTAGGTTACACATATCCCCAGAATCCTCTAGAGATATGCAGGTTGACTCACAATATTAATTCACCGAAACGCGATAAATTTTAAATATCAATTAGACATTTTTTTACAGCAAAAATGTACAAGTGATATCTATCTTAAATTACTTACACGCTAGGACTATACAAATCGTGCCCACGTGGAATGGTCCCAAGAATGCTGGCAGCGTTTCCGCGTTGAATTGCTAAACTGATTCTTTGTGTGAAAAAGGAGCCAGCCCTCTTGTCACCTGAAGAGGCAATTAACTGTGGTGTTAAAACGGATAAAAAATATTTGCACTTTGACTCCATGGCCCTAGGGTCTCAACTGCAAACGGCACAAATATATAACTCTCGATCAGAGATGCATACGTTCGCAATTTGCCAGGTTCGGCCATTTCCACCGCAGCTCCAGGTCTTGACGCTGTTTCCCTGATATGGGACGAGGCTAACATATCAACGCGTTGCGTCCCATGAACTAGACATGTAAATTTTGGCAGAAAAACTCAGGAATTAAATGAAGCTACAACTGGTTGGGAATGTAGTTCTTACCAAGAAGAGCCAGCAAGAAACTCGGTGGTCAATCTTTTAAACATTTCCTATTTACATTTTTAACCCGTTGTGTGATGGATTTTCTTGTATGATCAAACTGAAATGAATTTCAAATCCAAGCATTTTTACTTATTTATCTATTCTTTATTACACACAAAGAAGAATTACTTTTACATAACATATGATTACACAGTAGCGTGCAAAGGTGGTCTTATCGCTTGAAGCGATCTCTCCCAGGCAACCTTTGATGTAAGGATCATGGTGAAAGTAATTTTATCATTGAATTCTCGATATTGCTTTCTGTAACAGCTTTTATTCAATTTTTCTTAAACTGCTGTAATGGGATGACCTTATATTGACTTATCATCATCATCTTCCTGCCCTTATCCCACTCTAAGTGGGGTCGGCACAACATGTTATAAACATGCTGTCACATAATTTGGCTGCGTACTTACGACCGGATGCCTGCCTGACGTCAACTTACCTCTGTCGTATTTTACGACACCTTGATAAGAAAGAGGGTGGTCTATTCTACCCAACCAGATACCACACGGTGGGTCAACTTACCTTAGTCGCCTTTTAAGACACCTGGGTAAGAAATGAGGCTGGTCCATTCTATTCAGCCGGATACCACACGGCGGGTCGACTTACCTTAGTCGCCTTTTACGACACCTCGGTAAGAAATGAGGGTGGTACTATTCTATTTAGCCGGATTCAACACGGCGTACCTTATATAGACTTATAATCACCAAAATTAGGTTCTACAGTCCGATATTGGCATTAAAAATTCTTGACAATGCTTTGTTCTGAATACGTGATGCCACTATAAGGACGTCAGGTTACCAGCTGCGAATTCGAAAAAAGTAATTCAAATCTCCCGTTCACCTTCGAATACCACAGTTTTTGAATGTTAATTTGTTAAATACACCTGTAGATAGTTTTGGACTTGTTAAGGCATTTTAAATAGGTCGGGAAGCTTGCAGGTTACAGGTGATATTCTAGTTATAATTGACTTTTTATCGACGTTTGGTAAAAAACTGTGGCCATGGTTCATTTGATGTGGTACAAGGTATAAGAGTTTTTACTTCTAAGAATTTTATCGTTATCCGATTAATCCACGGATTAAATATCTAAAGCTGTCGCAGATGCACCTAGTAAAAATATTAATATACTAGTGGCCCGCTCCGGCTTCGCACGGGTATAAAATATATAGCCTATGTCACTCAGTGAAAAAAATGATTAAAATCTATCCAGTAGTTTTGTTTTATTCATTTCTGCCCTTGGCCCGCACACGTTTATTTGGAGTAAAACAATTCCCCTTTCCCTATACCATGAAGATTCCCTGCTATCTTTGGAATATTTCAATTCAAAAAATATACTTAACCAAAGACAAAATTATATTTAGCTGTCATTTATGTTTAGTTATTCCGCTGTCATTTGCGTGTTGTTATACCATATCATAGTCGATTTTGTTATACCACGATTTATAGTGACTTGACGGAAATCCGGTTGAATGGTATAAAAAGTATCTTATGTCCGTCTCCTGGTCCTAAACAACCTCTCCACCAATTTTCAGCCGAATTGGTTGCTCCGTTTTTGAGTTATAAATAGTGTAACTAAGACCAACTTTCTTTTATATATATAGATGTATTGATTTATAGAAATTAGGTGTGACTTGCGTAGATAAATAGTACACAAATAATAATATTATTCACATTCTATTTTTTATAATAATTATAATTGAGCTGTGATAGCCCAGCGGTGTAACCATGCGACTCTTTCGAGAGGGTCACGATTTCAAACCCCGGCAGGCACCAATGAGTTTTTCTATTAAAACTTATATGTCTAATTGATAGTTGCACTTTATCACACGCTTTTCGTAAACCTGCATATCTCTAGAGAAATCTGGTGATATGTGTAACCTACCAATCCGCATTGGAGCCGCGTGGTAGGTGTTAGCTCACACCCTTCTCTCCAGGAACGGAGAGAGGAGGCCTAGCCCAGCAGTGGGATTGTAATGAGGCCGTTACTAATTGATAATTTACTATTCTCAAACTTTAATAGCTATTGTTAATTTTTAGTATGTATTGATAATGATTGTAAAATAAACCAACGGCTTTAACGTTAAGTTTAATCCCAATTTTTGGTAAACTTTAAATGTGCTAAACTTCATCAATATTAATAAGTGGATAAGCCATGAAAATACCAATACAAACGAAGCATCCGCTCTCTCGGTGGCATGGCTGATGTCACATGCGTTTCATTTTGGCGGTACGAAAGTGTTATTTGAGCCACACGGTTTTGGCTGACAGTTACGCCTTTCTCGTGGCTTGGCTTTGCTTTTACTCGCTACCGCTTATGACTAGCACCATCCGCCCTCCAGCTTCCAGCACGCGCTACAGCAGGTGTGCAGTTCGATTCCATATTTAGACACGTAAGGTGCATTTGAAATTGATGCGGTCAGGATAACTGTTTTGTATCGGGACAAAAACTTTTACTTTATGGTTGACAGTTTTACGCTTCACCGTCTTATCTTGATGGTTATCATGGAAATGAGCTTACCTGGAAAAGGTAACCTTATGGTTGCCATAAGAATTGAGGTTTGAGATATCTTTATTTCTCACTAGTACCCTCAAAAGCTGTAAGAGTCAATCGATAAGACAATGTCCCTCTCTATAGGGGGTCATGAGTTTAAACCCCAGACACCAATGAGTTTTTCTGTTAACCTATGTGTCTAATTGATAATTGCAATTTATCACACGCTTTTCGGTGAACTTAAATATCGTGGGAAACCTACATATATCTAGAGAATTCTGGAGATATGTGAAACCTACCAATTCATGTTGGAGCAGTGTGGTAAGTCTTAGCTCCAACCCTAATCTTCAAAAACGGAGAGATGCCTATGCCCAGCAGTGGGATAGTAACTACTTTTTAAAAGCTTTTGTTTAACTTGTCGTGTATGTATGGTGGAATCTTACAAATAAAATTTGACCCACTTCCCGGTGTCCGATTGAGATGAAATTTTACATACTGTTTTTTTCATTCCAGTCCCGATGACAATGGATTTTTTTAAAGGTTACTAGCAATTTGGGCGTCAAACTTGTTAACCACTCTAGCTAAGGTAAATGCTTGTTCTAGGAGTAGGTTCACGACGGTAGCATAATAGCCGGGATTCGAACCCGCGACCTCTCGAACGCAAGTCCGTTACCCTAACCATTCCGCTATCGCTCCTTATGACAATTATGACCTGATGCTGCCAGGATTGGCTGCAGATTGGGAACTCCTCAACGGTTTACAGTAGGGACATGGAATTTTGTTAAAATCTTTTTTAAATGCATTTTTAACTTGATTTGTTTTACTGCAGTTCGAAAAACACTCAAAGAGATGAGCAAAGGTGGGAAGGTCGAGTTGCTTATTATTGCAAAACGGAGTACACCTTTGCCCACCTGTGGGATAGTCATGTACTATCACTATATACCTACACTGATTGTAGTATATACAATGGTTTTCCAAAGGTTTCTAGATTATCTACGCTGTGACAGATTCACAAAGCGTTCAGCTTCGACGATTAATGCAGGAAATTGTATTGCCGTCGGAGGAAACACGGCTTTTTCAAAATTTGGCTTGAAGAAAAACACCATTCAAGGCAAGGCACTTCTAAATAAATACATAGATATAAGTACCTGGTTGAACGAGCCTTGCTAGGGCATTTTAAAAAAAATAAAAAAATAAACTTAAAAACAAAGAAACTTCCAAAAAAAAGGAACTTCAAAAAAAGAAAGAATTCTATTAAAACTTAAGTGTCTAATTCATAATTGCTATTTATTACACGCTTTTCGGTGAAGGAAAACATCGTGAGGAAACCTGCATATCTCTAGAGTTCTGGAGATATGTGTAACCTACCAATCCGCATTGGAGCAGCGTGGTAGGTCTTAGCTCCAATCCTTCTCTTCAAAAACGGAGAGAAGAGGCCTATTCTCAGCAGTGGGATAGTAACAGGCCGCTACTTACTTACTTAGTAGTAGGTTTGAGCTCCAACACTTCTCTCGGAAAACGAAAAGAGGAGGCCTATGCCCAGCAGAGGTATATTAAAAGGCTGTTACTTACTACTTACTTTAAGAGAATCTATGTACGAGTAATGCTAAGTTGAAGAAGAATGCAATGTTTGCATACCTTATACAGTCACTAACAGCACACCGCACAAACACACACACTCATTACGACAATCTCTACAATCGTTTCGCCCCGTAACCGTAGCATCGTCAGGAGGTAGACGACCAAATCGCAATGCTTTTCTATTTTCTCTTATCACGGACTATAACAAAATAATATTTTCATTACTTTTATATTATGGACCTCGGCAAAGTGACGCCTAATTCTATAATCAAATTGTTTATATAAAATGTTGGCTCTAAGCGGGAATCGAACCCATGAACAGCGGAGCTGAAGGCAGAGTAACTGCGCCAAGTGGGCTTTTTAAAAAAAAAACAATGCGTAAAATAAGTGAATTCAATTACCTCTAACCATTTTTTGCTAAACAAAAGAAGTATATAAATTGCGATGGATATGTGGTTTTTCTGTTACCATTAACTATAAGTTCAATGTCGTTTCTATTAGACATTAATTTGGCAGGTGTAGTGGTACCACCTGCGCGGCAGATGGTAGGGTGGTTGCATCTTGTTAACCTTTACTCGATTGGATGCTCTGACCTACTAAACAATTCTATAGTAAAATTAACATTATGTGATGGATTGACACGTTTTTCTTATACAAAGTACTAGTGCCTGCGTTAAAACCACGTGGAAATCTAATATATAAAGTATTAGCTTTTACACGCAATTTCGTTCCCGTGGACTGCAATCTTAAAATTAATAGTAGCTTCTGTCACTCTCTAAATCTGCAAATTTTGCAGGGTCTTCTCGTTTACTCCCCGGGTGGGGGTAAACGGGGTGCGGGCCTCGAGGAATTCCTCTCTACCCGGGCATCTCCTCGCGGGCACTTAAGCCCGGTATGTGTTCCGGCCGTAGGCCGAGGTCACCTAGGTGAACCAAAGGTGTCGGTATTTGGGCCGTAAGCCCAGGTCACCTAGGTGACCTAATGGATGTCTTGTTCGGTGGGGAGGTCTAGGAATGGTAGCTCCCAGACCTCGGGGTCAATTTCGGTGGTGTCTCGTCCGGTGGTCTCTTGATCAGGTAGGTGTGTCATGTCCGGTGTATTCGCCCTTTCGCCCGTCGCGTCGTCCTCTTCGTCGCCGTCGTCATCCGCAAACCTGCAAATATCTCTATCACAAAAATGAGATACATGCTAGTTAATAGATGGCGCTTTTCAATGTCATTCTATTCCTGTTGAATTAACAGGGTTTCTATAGCCTATATGTTACTTCGGTGTATAAGGAATAATTGTGCCAAATTTCATCGATGTTGATTCAGCGGATTCGCCGTGAAAGAGTAACAAACATACATCCATACTCACAAACTTTGGCATCCCTACTAATATTTATAATACTAGTAGGATTTATGTGATGCAAATCAAATTAAAATAATCTTTATTCAAATAAGCTCTTTCAAGCACTTATTAATCGTCAAGGATCAATATGATTAATGAAGCTACAACTGGTTCGGAATGTTGATCTTATCGAGAAGAACCAGAAAGAAACTCGGCGGTCAATCTTTTAATTTTCAATTTTACATTATTAAACCGCAGTCTTGTATGAAGTGGAAAGGATTTTCAAATCCAGGCATTTTTATTCAAATTATTTTCAATTTTATAATAGGCTGACCCCGCTACCAGCAGCGTGGTGGAGCACTGTCAGGTTTTTAGTCGGTGCGAGTCCGACATACCGCCGCTCGTCCCCGTCGGGCGGTGACGACCCATAATGGGTTTTCCTGACATAAAAAAAGAAAAGGAAAATAATGAATTTATAAACACTAAAACTATAGATAAAACTTTAATTCCTTAGCTGCATATATGTTAATTTATTTTTAATTATTTAGTAATGGAATTAGGCGTTACTTTGCGGAGATCTATAATAATAAAATTATTTTGCTATAATTCGAGATGAAGTAAAACACAAACACGTCTAACAAATTTACACGTGTTCGTAAGCAAAATAAAATAAATGGTGGGGTTTAACTGATTACTATAGTCGAGATTTTGTGAGTCTATCTCCTGATGATGCTTCGGTTGTGGGGCGAAACGATTGTTGGGTTTGTGATAGTGAACGTATGTAGTGCTTGTGTATTGTGGTGGCGGTGGTGGAGGTTTCTGCATGTGTTTTTACGAATCCTGCATGTATCGGGCATGAAAACGGATTGTCCTCTACATTTATCATTATATATATTTTCTATTTTACTTCATCGTGGATTATAGCAAAATAATTTTATTATTACTTTTGCATTTAAGTTATACCTGAAATAAATGTCGTCAAATATATGCATTATCATTTAAAAAAATAAAATCCACATCCACCCGGTTCACGCTGCGCCGGACGCCGCCTCCAACCCGGATATCCGGTATCGACAGACTGTCCGGGTAAAACTGCAACCGACGAGCGCTTTGACGCGAGCTTGCGAAAATTGCGCTCAATATCAATGTATTTTAGTGTGAATAGGGATTTATATATTAAATAACTTAAATACAAATTTTTAATTTAATATATATATATATATATATATATATATATATATATATATATATATATATATATATATATATATATATACTAGCGACCTGCCCCTGCTTCGCACGGGTATAAAATATATATCCCATGTCACTCAGTGAAAAAAATTATTAAAATCGATCCAGTAGTTTTGATTTATTCATTACTGCCCGTGGCCCGCAAGAGTTAAATTTGGAGAAAAACAATTTCCCTCTCCCTATTCCAAGAAGATTTCCTGCTATCTTTGAATATCTAAATTCATATAGTACATATTTGCGTATTTATTTTAAAATTTTTCCCTATGTATTTTATTTTTACAATTAATTACAGAATGTCTTTAAACAAACTCTTGAAAGAGCGACATAGCTGCTTAAGTCGAAGTGTTATAGGGCGAAGCGCGGCGTCCTCAGGGCATTTTAAATCTGTAATATCTCCGAAAATATTCACTTAAATTACATGCTGTAAACGGCAATATTGATCTACATTAAATAAACAATATATTTAAGGTTCTTAATTGGATAAGGATTAATGCTGTATTGTATAAAAATTGCTTTGAACATAAGGCATCATTTTTCGTAAAAAGTAAATGACAAAAACTGCTATTGTGGGTTATCCATAAGAGATAGACATATACCATCACTGACTTTTCTGTAGACCTTTTCATGGTGCACAAATACTTAGTACACCATTTTGATAAATCTCGTAGGGTTTAGCCTGCGTCCGCAATGTAAGCGGAAAAAAATGTAATTATTTACGACATCACATTAGAAACCTCAAAAATTACAGTATTTCTCTACTCCATATTGAATGTTATTAGACATGTAAACCTTCCTCTAAAATCACTCTATCTATTAAAAAAAACCGCATCAAAATCTGTTGCATAGTTTTAAAGATTGAAGCATACATAGGGATATACGGACATAGGGACAGACAGAGAATGCGACTTTGTTTTATACTATGTAGTGATATTATTTATTTTTACAATTGATTAGACAATGTCTTTACATACAACATTCATAGCTTTCTTATCATTAGGCAATATAAACTTGAAAGAAGGACATTTAGTTGCGTCTCCGGTCGCTGCTAAATTCGAAGTGCTTATAGGCCGAAGCGCGGCCTCTTCGCGGGATTTTAAATCTGTAATATCTCCGAAAATGTTCACTTAAATTACATGCTGTAAACGGCAATATTGATCTATATTAAATCAACAATTTATTTAAGGTACTCAATTGGATAAGGATTAATGCTGTATTGTATAAAAATTGCTTTGAACATAAGGCATCATTTTTCGTAAAAAGTAAATGAAAAAAACTGCTATTGTGGGTTATCCATAAGAGATAGACATATACCATCGCGGACTTTTCTGTAGACCTTTTTAAGGTGTACAAATACTTAGTACATCATTTTGATAAATCTCGTACGGTTTAGCCTGCGTTTGCAATGTAAGCGGAAAAAATGTAATTATTTACAGAAACCTCAAAAATTACAGTATACCTCTACTTCGTATTGAATGTTATTATACGTACAAACCTTCCTTTTGAATCACTCTATCTATTAAAAAAAACCGCATCAAAATCGGTTGCGTAGTTTTAAAGTTTTATGCGTACATACGGAAATATGGACTTTGTTTTATAATATGTAGTGATATATATTTTTTTTATATTTAAAAAAATTATCTCATTCTTAGTATTAAAGTGACCTAATACAAGCTAGGTACATTCATCATCATTCTCCTGCCCTTATCCCACTCTAAGTGGGGTCGGCACAACATGTTAACATCTATTCACATTTGCCTACGTATTTTATGGCCGGCAGACGTCAACTTACCTTAGTCGCCTTTTACGACAACTCGGTAAGAAATGAGGGTGTTCTATTCTACTCAGCTGGATACCACACGGCGGTTCAACTTACCTTAGTTGCCTTTAACGACACAAAGAAATGGGGGTAGTATATTCTACTCAGCCGTATACTACACGGTTTACGACACCTCGGTAAGAAAAATAATGGTATATTCTACTCAGCCAGATACCACACGGTGGTTCAACTTACCTTAGTCGCCTACGCCTCGGTTATAAATGAGGGTGATATATTCTACTCAGTCGGATACCACACGGCGGAACATTCCATAACATAACAGCATTTCTGCATGTAAACAAAATTTTATTTCAACGGAAATACGTGTGTATGCAAAAATTCAGTCACTCAAAGGGTGAGAATGAAATTTTTCAAATACTTTCCCAAACGCTCGCGCCAGCTGTTCTCTAAAGATTGGATCTATTTCGAATAGATGCGATATTTTTTTGGTGTAACTGTTGAAATGAACGCATGAAAAACTTAAAAATTTTACGTTTAAAAGAGGCTAATTAAACATTTATTTCGATATAAAGCTTCTAGTTTCTAGATAAAAAAAGCCTGGATTAGAAAATCCTTTCAGCTTCATACAAGATTGCGGTTTAATAATGTAAAATTGAAAATGTTTGAAACATTGACCGCCGAATTTCTTTCTGGTTCTTCTTGGTAAGAGCAACATTCCGAACCAGTTGTAGCTTCATTAATCATATTGATCCTTGACGATTCAAAAGTGCTTGTGAAACCTAATTTGAATAAAGAGTTATTTGAATTTGAAACTTCGAAGGCGATTGGAGGATTTTTTTTTAACTGTCAATGTTACCTACTTTGGAGATGGTCGACCGTGTGTGTAAGTGTCCCATGTATATTTATTTGCTTATAATAATATTTGTATTATTTTGTACGAAACTTGTCCTAGAAACCCATATAACTAGAAATATTTTTATTCAATTAAACGGTAGCTTATTTCCCGGACGGACGACGACACGTGACGTCACAGGAAATTCGCCGGAAGTGCCGCCATGACGGCTTAAGCGTTGGCAAAAAATTACGCTTTTCGGGGGAAAATGGCGACTTCCGCTTCCGGCGCCAAATTGACGGCAAAGTGTTAAAATTTCACGATTTATTGTAAATGAGGAAAATTATAAAAGATTATAAGAGAGAAGGCTTAACCTAAATAAAGAAATAATTTTGTTTTTTTCCCTGTTTTTTTTAATAACATGAGTTTTTTATAAAAAGTTAGCTCATATTTTTAATTTTTTCTATGAATATAAATATCGTAAGGAAACCTACATATATCCAGCATATATACGTGATTTGGTATTTAAAACAAATCCAAAAAAAAATTATTCAAGCAAGCTTTTTAATGAAGCTACAACTAGATCGGAGTGTTGCTCTTACCGAGAAGAACCAGAAAGAAACTCGGCGGAAATCGAAGAAATCTTTTTTAACATTTTCTGACACTGAAAATACACTGATATGGCGAATATTATTAAAATATAACCTTGGTGTTATAAGCTTTGATTGTGCCAAATTTCATCACTATTGGAGTGAGAGAGTAATAGACAGACAGACTTTCACATTTATAATATTAGAAAATCCTTTTCTTAGTAATTCTGGGCTTCAGTTTATTTGCACTGCAACGTGTAATGACGGTAAACAAGTTGATTGCATCTAACGCTTATGACATACATCTATAGTCCGATCCTACATTGATAACATTAAAAGACAAAGCCAAGTTTGTCTTTTTGTGAATAACTCAATAACCACTAAGGTAAGTGCACTAGTAATTACCATGTACTATTAGTTGACTTTGTATGAAATTTTAAATAATAAGCGTTTTGTTTGTTGTAGCTTATAAAAAATATTAATTAATAATATTAAATTTTAAATGAATAAACAATGTGATACAATTCTGAGGTTTTGGGGAGTTGTAATAGATGGCAACAGGCCATTACAAAATTTATTATATATATTTATTTGTATATATATCTTTTTTCGGAATCTCGGAAACGGCTCCAACGATTTTCCCGTAATTCAGCATGTAGGTTGGAAATTAATGTTGAATACAATCACAATTTTTCGCTGTCAAACGTAAAGTTATGGTGGTTCATTTGGGGAACGGATGGTCTAAAGAGGTGAAAATACCTAGGATCGAGCCCCACCTGCTCTATTATTATACATGCGTAAATTTCTGGCAGACCCAAGTAATAAATTCTGTATTAGCCTATACATACGCCCCCACCACAAGTGGTTCGAGAACTGGTGTTTTGCTGGGTTTTTGTGATCACGCAACATCTCTAACGGTCTGAAACTGTATCGGGACGACAGTTAAGGTGCCGTAACCATTGGAATCCGCTGATGAGGCAAGCTCGAAAACAATGGGCTTCGCGGAATCATAACCGGGTTTCGGGAATATAATAATTTTTCATTTTTATTTAAATTACTTCTAAATTCACTTGCATTCTTGTATTCAGGTAGTAAAGTCTTGTATAATTTTCATCTTTTGTAATAAATAAATAATTTTTTAAAAAGACTTTTACTCGCCGCCATATCATAACTGGCGCAGTCGGTAGGATTGTGACAGTTGGTTAATCAAACTCTTAACCAACTGAACGATATCTATCGTTAAAAATCGCAATAGAGAACCTACAAAGGCGGCGCTGAACAAGAGAACAAGTCCGGAGAGGAGATGCAGAGAAAAGTAATCTTGTGGTGAGTACTCTCGCTATCCAAGTTCCTCTGTTATATTTCCTACCGTATAGTATATAGTATATTTTAAAAGTGTTTCTGTCTATAAGCTCAAATCGCATTATTAGGCATATTGATTCACTCAAGACGATATTTCGTCATAGTTTTAAATTTATTATTCGCATATTAAATCTATCGAATATAATAGTATATAGAGTATTTTAAAAGTGTTTCTGTCTAAAAAGCTCAAATCGCATTATTAGGCATATTGATTCACTCAAGACGATATTTCGTCATAGTTTTAAATCTATTATTCGTATATGAAATCTATCGAATATAAATATAACTTTAAGGTATTAAATAAAGACGATATTTCGTTATAGTTTTAAATCTAATATTCGTATATTAAATCTATAGAATATAAACATAATTTTAATTTATTAAATAAAATATATTAATTAATTAAAAATGGCTTTCCTAAATTGCGATCTTTCTGGTTTTAAATTAATAGCAGATTTTATGCCACATTACGATGGGAACGTAAAACGGTTAAATTATTATATAAGAGAGGTAGAAAGTATTATCAGTGTACTAGACGAGTCCGCTAAGACTCACCCAGCAACAATTCGATTAATAAAAAGTAGATTAAGTGGTGCCGCAATAGACGCAATTGCTTATGAAGAGTGTCTTGACTCATGGGAGCATGTTAAAGCAGCCCTCATACGTAGACTACGTGAACCCCGTAACGAAATCCAGGTTATGCAAGAATTAAGTAGGACGCGTAGAAATAGGCAAGAGGACGCCGAGTCATTCGGTAGGCGACTAAGAGAAATATTAGATACTTTATTCTCCGTAGGCACACACACAAATAAAGCATATTATGAGAGCATGGTCATAGAACAATATATAAATAATTTAGAATTTCAAGTATCAATAGGCGTAAGAATAGCGCAACCCGCGACGCTAGAAACAGCTATAGTTGCTGCTAGGCAGGAAGAAGCTAGAGCTGCATATAATAAGACATTTAATAATTTTAATAATCCGTCAACATCTCAAGCAAGGTTAAAGGAACCAATTAGATCTTTTAACCACCACCAGCAGAACCAAAGTCCATTTAAATTCAATAATCCAGCTACCGCACAACACCATTCGCCAAACCCATCATATACACCTCGTCAAAATAACTGGACACCCGAACAACGACAAAAATGGGTTCAGTCTATGTTACCGTGGAAGAACCGCCCACAATCAGGCAATTACAGACCCCCTTCAGGTAACTTTAGGAACAACATCCCCCAACAACAACAGGTGAATCCACCCCAAAAGGTTTCCGACGTAACCATGAGGTCTATTACAAAGCCTCAAACACCACAGTTTGCCGTTGAGGAGCTGTTCTACTCAGGTGGACCCTCAACAAATGAACCGGCCTACTACGAGGAAGAAGCAGAACCGTGCTATGAACAAGGTCAGTACCAATACCTAGACAGTAATATCCCTAATAATCAGGAATTGCAATGTGAACTAGAAGACGGTCAAACCCAGCAGGATTTTCCTCCTGATTTAGTAAAGTTAAACCACCACGATACAGACCACCTTCCGTATATCGAATTACCCGAATTTCAAGGTAAATTCCTAATAGATACTGGCGCATCACGCTCTATGATATCGCCTAGCGTTATAATTGATGCAGTGTTCGAAGAGCTCATTGAATATGAACCATTCGAAGTTAAGACAGCACACGCTGTCACGCGTCACGATCAAGTAGCTTATTTACCCCTTCCCCCGGCATTTAATAGTAATAGTATTCATAAATTCCTTCTTTTCAACTTTGACCCTAAGTATAAAGGACTTATAGGCTTGGACTTATTAAAAGCGTTATCGTGTAACATTAATATAAAGAATAAGATCTTATGTACAGCTGACGCAGAGATACCTATTTACTTTGACTACCCTAGTAAGAATCTTAAGATTGAACCAATATGTGAAAAAAATTATAACCATTAAGACTAACTATACAGTGGACATACAAGCAACAACATCTAACGAAAACAATGACCACCCTAATATTGACTCTAATAACGATAATTTATCCCAAACGAACACGCAACCCCCTACACTACAATCGGAATCAGACACTATGAGTGTCGTGACATTTGACCCCGACAATCTAGTTTCTACTAACCATACTCAACCCGATAATGAGAATAGAGGTATACCAATTTTATCAGACGCAATAGATCGACAGCTAAAGGAATTTCATATAGGATCAACCCCTGGCTCAACTTATAGAGTAGATAATAGATCGACAACTTCAAGGACCACGATTCAAGAATGTGTTACTGCACACATGTCCAAAAATAAGGATCATCGCAAAATCATCGCAAGAAAGAAGAAGAAGGAAGAAATCATCGCAAAACGCTATCAGACAGCCGAAGAAGTTAATTTCAAGGTAGGTGAAACAGTTTTTAAACAGGTGGCGAAGACCGCGAGAAATGATAAAACAAAACCGGTATTTAAAGGACCGTATAAAATTATTCATTTACATCCCAATAGCATAGCTGAAATCATAGGCAATCACCCTAATTCTAAATCTATTAGAGTACATTATAAACTACTACGAAGACCCCATCTTGTTACAGGACCTTCGTCTTCGGAGCCCACGTGTTCCAAATAATATCCGAACTTACCTTTGAACCCGTAGACAATGCTAACGGAATCCTTTTATTACAACAAGGATTCATAACAAAACAAATTGCTTCCTTAAACCTAGCCTGTGTGTATAATATCACACAGTTGCATTTAGTTTCTATAGAACTCATGTCATTATATGCAAGCACCAAAGCAGCAGAGAACAACACTGCTTCACGAAATCTACATAGGATATATAGGAATCAAATAGAGCATAATTTAGATTTAATTGATAAAAAGATTATTTTTATTGCACCTAAGATAAGAGTTAGACGTGGTATCATTAACGGTTTAGGTTCAGTTGTTAAATTAATTACAGGTAACTTAGATAACGAAGATGCGATTCGTTTTGAAAGCGAAATTAATAAATTACGCAATTCAGTATTTAAAATTCAAAGATCTCAAAAGCAAACACTCTATTTGGCGGAAAATAATATTAATGAGTTTTCTACTCAGTTAAATAAAATTAATAATAATCAAAATAGGTTGGTTTCTATCTTACAAAATATTACGATTAGCTCTAATACCACAATAAATCAATTGCACTTCTTAGAGATATACATTCAAATAAGTTTTAGTTTACAAATAATTTTAGATAAGTTAATGATACTAGAAGATGCGATGACATTCTCGCAATTAGGTATAATGCACCCTAGTATTATAAGCCCTCGTAATTTACTATCAGAACTTAATAATATGCAAAGACTTTATCCCTTAAGACCCGTAGCAGACATTAGTATTAATAATATTCATATAATAGAAAAGTCTATTAATGTAAAGGCATACAGCACAGAGCACTCTTTAACATTTATATTAGAAATCCCGTCCATTGATCATAAGATATACGATTATATACATTTATACTCCCTTCCAAATAAAGAAAACCTTACCATTATCCCTAAATCCAATTTCCTTGCACTTGGAAGCGATGAGTATGCTTACCTGGAAGAAGAGTGTAAGAAGATATCAGAAGACACTCGACTTTGCAAATCTCTCAACTCCAAAATCACAGAGAAGTCCGATGACTGTATCATATCTCTTATTAAACATCAAAAGGGAAACTGCACCCGCGCTAAGATGAATCTCAAACGAGGAATAATTCAGAAAATCCAAGAAAACACATGGTTGGTGATAACTATAGAACCAGAGGTATTAAAGACGCAATGCGGAAGTAAAACTGAATATCGAAGATCATCAGGATCATTTCTTATAACTATAACAGGAAACTGCAATATCACGGTCATGAACAGGACCCTAGACGCGCGATATATACGAACACCATTACGATGAACGAGATTGTTCCATTACCTAATAAGGATATCTTACATCAAGAAGAAGCGCACTATGAATTACACCTAGAAGACGTATCCTTAGATAACATCCACGAGCTCCTGAACAAAATAGAAGATGTAGATGAAATAGATTATAGTTCCTGGATCAAAATGATGGTGATCCCTAGTTGGTCAACCGTATTCCTGTATGTTCTAATCATAGCCTTTGCAGCATGGAAGTTCTACCCAAGTAAGAGTCCCCCTAAGGACATGCAGCGCGAGGACGCTCCTGGAAGCTGCAGGACCATCTTCCATCTTAAGGAGGGAGGAGTTAAGGTGCCGTAACCATTGGAATCCGCTGATGAGGCAAGCTCGAAAACAATGGGCTTCGCGGAATCATAACCGGGTTTCGGGAATATAATAATTTTTCATTTTTATTTAAATTACTTCTAAATTCACTTGCATTCTTGTATTCAGGTAGTAAAGTCTTGTATAATTTTCATCTTTTGTAATAAATAAATAATTTTTTAAAAAGACTTTTACTCGCCGCCATATCATAACTCGACTTATGTGATTTTATGTGTACCATTTAATGTCCAAACTGATAATAGAAATCACTACATATTATAAAACAAAGTCCATATTTCCGTATGTACGCATAAAACTTTAAAACTACGCAACCGATTTTGATGCGGTTTTTTTTAATAGATAAAGTGATTCAAAAGGAAGGTTTGTACGTATAATAACATTCAATACGAAGTAGAGAAATACTGTAATTTTTGAGGTTTCTGTAAATAATTACATTTTTTTCCGCTTACATTGCAAACGCAGGCTAAACCCTACGAGATTTATCAAAATGATGTACTAAGTATTTGTACACCTTAAAAAGGTCTACAGAAAAGTCCGCGATGGTATATATCTATCTCTTATGGATAACCCACAATAGCAGTTTTTTTCATTTACTTTTTACGAAAAATTATGCCTTATGTTCAAAGCAATTTTTATACAATACAGCATTAATCCTTATCCACTTAGGTACCTTAAATAAATTGTTGATTTAATATAGATCAATATTGCAGTTTACAGCATGTAATTTAAGTAAACATTTTCGGAGATATTACAGGTTTAAAATCCCGCGAGGAGGCCGCGCTTCGACCTATAAGCACTTCGAATTTAGCAGCGACCGGAGGCGCAACTAAATGTCCTTCTTTCAAGTTTATATTGTCTAATGATAAGAAAGCTATGAATGTTGTTATTGTGACATTGTCTAATCAATTGTAAAAATAAATAATATCACTACATAGTATAAAACAAAGTCGCATTCTCTGTCTGTCCCTATGTCCGTATATCCCTATGTATGCTTCAATCTTTAAAACTATGCAATAGATTTTGATGCGGTTTTTTTTTTTAATAGATAGAGTGATTTTAGAGGAAGGTTTACATGTCTAATAACATTCAATATGGAGTAGAGGTTGAGGTTTCTAATGTGATGTCGTAAATAATTACATTTTTTTCCGCTTACATTGCAAACGCAGGCTAAACCCTACGAGATTTATCAAAATGATGTACTAAGTATTTGTACACCTGAGAAAAGTCTGCGATGGTATATGTCTATCTTTTATGGATAACCCACAATAGCATTTTTTGTCATTGACTTTTTACGAAAAATAATGCCTTATTTTTAAAGCAATTTTTATACAATACTGCATTAATCCTTATCCAATTGAGTACCTTAAATAAATTTTTGATTTAATATAGATCAATATGGCCGTTTATGGCATGTAATTTAAGTGAACATTTTCGGAGATATTACAGATTTAAAATGCCGTGAGAACTTCGAATCTAGCAGCTATATGTCGCTTTTTCAAAGTTTGTTTAACGACAAGGAAGCTGTGAATGTTGTATATAAAGACATTCTGTAATTAATTGTAAAAATAAAATACATAGGGAAAATGTAAAAGTAAATAAGTAAAAATGTACTATATGAATTTAGATATTCCAAAGATAGCAGGAAATCTTCTTGGTATAGGGAAAAGAAATTGTTTTTCTCCAAATTTAACGCTTGCGGGCCACGGGCAGTAAAGAATAAATCAAAACTACTGGATCGATTTTAATCAATTTTTTTTACACTGACTGACATGGGATATATTTTATACCCGTGCGAAGCAGGGGCAGGCCGCTAGTTATAAAATAAATCTGAAAGAGGGTGGTCTATTCTACTCAGCCGGATATAACAAGAGGGGTCAACTTACCTTAATCGCCTTTCACGAAACCTCTGTTAGGAAGAGGGTGGTCTATTCTACTCAGCCGGATACAACACGGCGAGTCAACTTCCGTTAGTCACCTTTTACGACACCTCGGTAAGAAATGAGGGTGGTCTATTAATTATTACTATTACAATTCTAAACTATTACTTTACTTTACTATTATTTTACTATTCAAATTATTCTTTATTCAAGTAAACTTGTAAACAAGTGCTTTTGAATCGTCAACTCCACTGGTTCGGAAAGATGTTCCTACCGAGAAGAGCAAGCAAGAAAGTCTGCAAAAGCCGCCCGGTCTCATATTGGGCTATCATAGCTTTTATATACTCGTAAAGCATCACAGTATATCCCAAAAACAGTAACACAGCATTCACACCGTAGATTATCCCAGTAATTTACCAACTATCAGAAAAGATAACAACATAGACAAGGCATTGATGTCGCAAAACGAATAAAAACTGGCTTACGTCCGGCCGGGCCGAATTGATGGTGTTATGCGAGAGCGAGTCAACTTAAGGTGAATTTTTCCCACGATCGAAATTAACTAAAAATATATTCTTACTGTGTGTAACTTAAGCTGTGATGGCCTAGCGGTGCGACCGTGTGAATCTCTAGAGACGATCATGGGTTCAAACCCGGGCAGACACCAATGAGTTTTTCTATTAAAACTTATGTGTCTAATTGATAATTGCAATTTATCACATGCCTTTCGGTGAAGGAAAACATCGTGAGGAAACCTGCATATCTCTAGAGAATTCTGGAGATATGTGTAACCTACCAATCCGCATTGGAGGAGCGTGGTAGGTCTTAGCTCCAATCCTTCTCTCCAATAACGGAGAGAAGAGGCCTATGCCCAGCAGTGGGATAGTAACAGGCCGCTACTTACTTACTTTTTATATTCTTACTAGCTTTTAGCTTTTACCCGCAACTTCGTTCGCGTGGCCTTAACAGTAAGTCTTGGAATGAACAGTATTTTCTGTCACTCTCCAAATCTGAAAATATCTCCATCACAAAATTGAGATCGATCCGGGAAGAATCAGAAAGATTTATCAAGACCATAGTTTGATAATCTTAGTAAATAACCCGTATGACTTACAAGAAATATATATATAAATAGCTCAATTAAAGGAGACTGCTAAAATTGGGCCTAACTTTTACAAAACCCAATACTCATCAAAAAATGTAGAAACTTTCTTACAATAACTTTTCGATTTTCACATGTTACTCCTGTATATAAACATTAATTGTGCCAAATTTCATCTATATCAGTTCAGCTAATTGGCCATGAGAACGTAACATACAGACTTTCGTATTTATAATATTATTAGTTTATTTATTTTAGTAAATATCCCGTATAACTAATATTACGTATAGATTGTAATAGCTCTGTTAAATTTATCCAGTAAACTGAAAACAAAATATATAAAAACTCTCTGAAGCTAAACTCTTTGACGTAAGCCGAACAACTTGAAATTTAATCTACTTCTGTACATACAGATTTCACTTGACTTTGACACGACGAAGGGTCTTCTCGTTTACTCCCCGGATGGGGGTAAACGGGGTGCGGGCCTCGAGGTATTCCTCACTACCCGGGCATCTCCTCGCGGGCACTTAAGCCCGGTACGCGTTTCGGCCGTAGGCCGAGGTCACCTAGGTGACCTAAAGGAGTCGGTATTTGGGCCGTAAGTCTGGGAATGGTAGCTCCCAGACCTCAAAGTCGTCTTCAGGTATGTCTCGGTCTGGTGGTGTCTTGTTCCGTGGTTTTGTCATATCCGGTGTTTCCGCCCTCTCGCCCATCGCGTCGTCCTCGTCGTCGCCGTCGTCCTCCGCATCGGGACGCGGAGACGGTGATCGCAGGAGCTCGCGAGGCAGGGAACGTCCATCGGGTGGTCGCGCATGGAGTGGCGCGATGCCATGGAGGTGTACATGGACTTTGACACATCGTGAATACAATTACTTCCATAGGTTGATAATAGATGGCATTTTTGAATATCATCCTATTCCTGTTTAATTAAGATGATTTCTATAGCCTATAAGTTACCTCGTTGCAGGTGTTAGATACTCAGCTTTCAGTTTCGCGGGTCGTGAGTTCGATTTGCGCTGAAGCACAAGCACTCATTCACCACCACAATCTCAACAATTGTTTCGCCCCGTAACCTAAGCATTGTCAGATAGACTCCTCAACAAAATCGCAAAGCGATGCATTACCTAAGCAAGCAGAGTTATATAGTACCGAGTTAAACCCCCATCATTTAGTTTACTGTCTTTGAACACGTGTAGCAAACTGGAACTTGTAACGTTTATATGTTCGTTAATTAGTGTGCCGTTGTTATGTTTTTCTTCTGTGTTCTGTGTTTCTATGTGTTCTTTAAATTAAGCGAAACGCTGGGTAATTTATTCTGTAATTTTAGCTACAGCAAACTAAAAAATTTCACTGTTGTATGACACTGCCCGATCGTCACGACCGGTTCTAGAAGTAAAAAGCGACAGTACAGGTCGATAGCCGCAGGTGCAGACGGACAGATGTGATATCATATATATATACTGCGGAAGTGTACGTTGGTGTTATGATTTCGTAATTTTCGGATGCCATTCAAGTTGTTTAACATCTCAACTTCTTAACAGAGGATGCGATCTGTACCAGACTTGAATAACTTAAAATGTCCAAAACGCACACTTTTCATGCTATAATAGGTTCAAAATCATCATCATCCTCCTGCTCTTATCCCACTCTAAGTGGGGTCGGCACAACATGTTAGAAACATATTGTCAGATTATTTGGATACGTATTTTACGACATGCCGCCTGTTGACGTCAACTTACCTTAGTCGTATTTTACGACACCTCGGTAAGAAAGAGGGTGGTCTATTTTACTCAACCGAATACCATACGGTAGGTCATCTTACCTTAGTCGCCTTTTACGACACCTCGGTAAGAAATGAGGGTGGTCTATTCTACTCAGCCGGATACCACATGGCGGGTCGACTTACCTTAGTCGCCTTTAACGACACCTCGGTAAGAAATGAGGGTGGTACTATTCTATTCTGCCGGATACCACACGGCGTACGTTTAAGAGAGTAACTTAAATATTTACTAGTTTGTATGTAGACTTATCAACTTCACTGAAATATTCACCATATTGATTCTATCATAAAATTCCGCAATCTATTTTAGCTTTGCCATTAAAACAGTTTAAAAACACTATTAAAGAGAGGCTGATACAAAAAGCCTGTTGAGGATTATTTAGACGATAAGAATGCGCGGATATAGCTTATTTCATTTATGACTGACACGTCGTGTGACCTTTAGATATTTAGAACTTTTAGAGGTTTCCCTCAATTATGTAATACATGATTTTTGCATAATTATTAGTAGTAGTAAGCTGAAGTGGCAGTGGGCCGGTCACGTCTGTCGCAGGACTGATGGCCGTTGGAACAAAAGAGTCCTGGAGTGGAGACCGCGTCTTGGCAAACGCAGTGTAGGGCGACCACCGTCTCGCTGGACCGACGACATCAGGAAGGTTGTCGGGGCCAGGTGGATGCGCATTGCGGAGAACCGGGATGTCTGGCGCAGACATGGGGAGGCCTATGTCCAGCAGTGGACTGCGATAAGCTGATGGATGGATGGATTAGTAGTAGTTCCTGAGATTAGCGCGTTCAAACAATCAATCAAACAAACTATTCACGTTTATATATTAGTATCGATATAATATCGATATGGGTTCACGGCGGTAATGGAACCTACGACCCGTAGAGCTGAAGGGTCTTTGCCACCTGCACCAACAGGTCAGACAACAATAAAACCTCACTAAAACGAGTGTACATTTATAAATTAGGTATACTTGAATATAACTTTTCACATAATTTGTAATATTAAGAAAGTTATTCGGCTAAAAAAAATTGTCCCGAGTTAATGAATAAATTTATGAGGTCCTGCAAGATGGCTGCCATTACCCGGGTCATTAATTAATGTACCATTGGGTATCCCGGGGGACGGGAGTTAATTGCGGACGATAAAATCTTTTTCTTGTTAACTTTGTTTTTTCATTCGGCTAGTAATTTACTTTTATTGTCATAAAATCCGTCAAAAATGTGTATATACGAGGATTTTATAGACTTGTTTGGTTTCGAGGCGCGAATAATTGGTGTGATTGGGTTATCTTCTTTTTCTTTAACCAATAAATTGAAATTTTCATTTTCAAAAATTTTGCATTATATATATTTTCTATTTTACTTCTTTGCGGATTATAGCAAAATAATTTTATTATTACTTTTGTATTATGGATCTCCGTAAAGTAACGCCTAAATCTATAAATTAGTTATAGTGAGTTAATTATAAGAGATTTTTGAATAATTTTCACCGTTTACTCAGCGCACGCAAGGAAAGCTTTAAATTTTGCCGTTTTCGCAATATTTTTTTATTGTTGCTCCTCTCCTATTCATCTTAGCGTGATGTTATATAGCCTATAGCCTTTCTCGATAAATGGAATATCTTCGTCTTTTTCTTTGTCGACCGATGGACGTCCACTGTTGGACATAGGTCGCTTCATGATCTCCACATGATCTAGTGTCGCTTGTATGTAGCGGCTCCCCACGACCTTTTTGAGGTCGTCAGTCCATCTTAAGACTCCAAAGCCCATCGGTTCTACGAACTATGTGCCCCGCCTATCGCCACTTCAGCTTTGCGATACCCTGAGCCATATAGATAATTTTGGTTCTTTACATATTTCCTCCTGAGAAGAATAGATTACCCTCATTTCTTACTGAGGTGTTGTAAAAGGTGACTAAGGTAAGTTGACCCGCCGTGTGGTATCTTGTTGATTAGAATAGACCAGCCTCTTTCATGCCGAAGTTTCGTAAAATACGGTAAGTTAACGTCAAGCATGCGGGCGTTCGTGATATACGTAGCCAAATCATGTTGAACATGTTTATAACATGTTATGGCGACCCACTTAAAGTGGGATAATGTTAGAAATATAACATTAATTTACATTAGACCGTAGTGTTGTTGTTATTGTATAAAGTTTGTCATGATATCTAGTACATGTATTCACACCATCTTTGTCATGATACCACGAAGAGTCAATGTTGCTTCCTTCCGCTTTAGTTAACTTAGGAGTGATCAGTCCTCCCAGTGTGCAGTCGGTCTTGTAATGTTAACAACATCTAACATGAAGTCGTGAAAGTCAAAGTTGAGTTTAGTTTATTAGTTTCCCAATAGATAAGGACAGAACGATGATGATGTCGTTACAAAATGCATATATACGAGCATTTTACAAACTTATTGCGCTTTAAGCCGCGAATAATTCAAAAGTAATAATAAAATTATTTTGCTATAATCCGCGAAGAAGTAAAATAGAAAATATATATAATGCTAAATGTAAGTGGACAATCGGTTATCATACCTGATACATGCAGGATTCGTAAAAACACATGCACAAACCTCCACCACCGCCAGCACAATACACAAGCATATACGTTCACTATCACAAACTCAACAATCGTTTCGCCCCGCAACCGAAGCATCATATAGTGCTTGTGTATTGTGGTGGCGGTGGTGGAGGTTTGTGCATGTGTTTTTACGAATCCTGCATGTATCAGGTATGATAACCGATTGTCCACTTACATTTAGCATTATATATATTTTCTATTTTACTTCTTCGCGGATTATAGCAAAATAATTGATTTATTACTTTTGTATTATGGATCTCCGCAAAGTAACGCCTAATTCTATAAATTATTTAAAGACCGCGAATAATTGTTGCGGTTATATCTTCTGTTACTTCTTTAACCAATGGACGTTCGCTGCTGGTTCGCTTTTAAAGGATCTCGACGCTACATGATCTTGTCTTGTATTTTCAAATTCAAAATGTAAATGTGTAATGTCAAGCAATTTAGTCGCTTTAGATTATCTGGGTGTTGTCGCCATTGACTTCCGCTTTGTATTTTATAGCAACACGGTCATGAAACAAGAGTATTGCGCCCTTTTTGATTAAAACAGTGGCAGCACTGTGCCGTTGTTGTTACCGGTTTAGTCTTCTTATTGATAAAACGTTTCAGTGACAGTCAGTCTTTGTTCGTCATTCAAGAGAAGTTCATCTCGGAACGGGAATTGTGGTATTCCCATTATATCGTGTTATTGTATATAGTGTGCGTTGTCATGGGTAAATGTGTTTACAAGGGAAATGACTTCGACATTTAGCTATTTTCGCTTCGGATTCATATATCGATGAGATAAAACGGCCATATATCAAATGGACTAGATTCGCTATGTATATTAATTGATAATTAATTAGAGCGAAACAATCCCAACGCGTTAATTAATTTCCAATAAAATATTACAATGTAATTTAACTGATTAATTATAGAAGCATACTAAATTGATTCAAATTTGCGATCGTGTGCAATCTACCTGCTTACTTGCTAATATTATAAATGCAAAAGTTTGTAAGTATAGATGTATGTTTGTTACTCTTTCACGGCTAATCCGCTGAACCAATATCGATTACATTTGGCACAATCTTTAATATTTAAATGAGTTAAACTTGTATGTATATATATTTTCAGAATCTTGGAAACGGATCCAAGGATTTTCCAGAAATTCACCAGGTAGGGGGTTTTGTGGGAGAAAAATCGATCTAGAAAAGTTTTATTTTAAAAATATGTTGTTTTATCCCTGTTTTCGGGTTGTAATATTTTTTTTGAAATTATTGTTGAATACAATCATAATTTTTGGCTGTCAAACGTAACGTCATGGTAGTTTATTTGGGGAACGGGCGGTCTAGAGAGGTGAAAATGCCTAGAATCTTGCCCCACCTGCCCTATTATTTTGTCATTTTTCTTTTAATTTTTTTTAATATAATATAATACTATATTTTCTGAATCTTAGGAACGGCTCCAACAATTTTTCTGAAATTCAGCATGTTAACTAGGTTTTTTAATTATCCCTGTTTTGGGGCACTAAAAAAACTACGAAAATAGGAATAGATAGCGAGTCATAATTTGAGCTGTCAAATGCAAAGTCGTAATAGCCTAATGGTAACGCCTGAACTAAAAAAGTTCAAAACCTAGGTTCGATTCTCACATGTCACCCAGTGCTTTTTTTTTATTGCATTTTTTTGTATCTTTTAAAAAATTACCGAGCAAGGCTTGGTCACCCAGGTAGATACAAAATCGAAAACACAAAAGAAGCAGCAATATATAAAATAATAGCGGCCTGCCCCTGCTTCGCACGGGTATAAAATATATATCCCATGTCAGTCAGTGTAAAAAAAATGATTAAAATCGATCGAGTAGTTTTCATTTATTCATTACTGCCCGTGGCCCGCACGCGTTAAATTTGGAGAAAAACAATTTCCTTTCCCTATACCAAGAAGATTTCCTACTATCTTTGGAATATCTAAATTCATATAGTACATTTTTACTTATTTACTTTTACATTTTCCCTATGTATTTTATTTTTACAATTAATTACAGAATGTCTTTAAACAAACTCTTGAAAGAGGGACATAGCTGCTAAAATCGAAGTGTTATAGGGCGAAGCGCGGTGTCCTCACGGCATTTTAAATCTGTAATATCTCCGAAAATGTTCACTTAAATTACATGCTGTAAACGGCCATATTGATCTATATTAAATCAACTATTTATTTAAGGTACTTAATTGGATAAGGATTAATGCTGTATTGTATAAAAATTGCTTCAAAAATATGGCATTATTTTTCGTAAAAAGTAAATGAAAAAAAAAATGCTATAGTGGGTTATCCATAAGAGATAGACATATACCATCGCAGACTTTTCTGTAGACCTTTTCAAGATGTACAAATACTTAGTACATTATTTTGATAAATCTCGTAGGGTTTAGCCTGCGTTTGCAATGTAAGCGGAAAAAAATGTAATTATTTACAGAAACCTCTAAAATTACAGTATTTCTCTACTCCGTATTGAATGTTATTATACGTACAAACCTTCCTCTGGAATCACTCTATCTGTTAAAAAAAACCGCATCAAAATCTGTTGCGTAGTTTTAAAGTTTTATGCGTACATACGGAGAATGCGACTTTGTTTTATGATATGTAGTGATAGTGACTAAGACCAATCAAAACAAGTGTAAACAAGTAACATACTCGTACAAAATTAATTATCCGCGTATCGTGCCACTGGGGACATCGGTTACCGGGTGTAACTGCATTAAACCGGATAATAATGTTTGAGTTATAACCGTGTCGAACCGGTTCAATATAATTTATAGTGGATTGGTGCAGCGTTAATGAGAATAATTGCAGACAGACAACCAATCGCTAGCACTTGTTGGGATATGTTTATCGTGTTTTATCAATATTATTATTTTATTCAAATTCAAAATATTATATATTCAAATAAACCTGTAAACAAGTGCTTTTGAATCGTCAAGTCTACTGCTGGTTCGGAAAGCTGTGCCTACCGAGAAGAGCCAGCAAGAAACTCGGCAAATGCTTTTTTCAAATCAGTGTGTCACAATTTTTTTCTCAAATTGAAATTCTGTACATAAAAGAAGATAAAAGATTTTTTAAAATACTTTTACGGTTTACTCAGCGCGCGCAAAGAAAGCTTTAAATTTTGCCGTTTTCGCAGTGGTTATTTTTGTTTATGCTGCTCCTCTCTTATTCATTTTAGCGTGATGTTATATAGTCTATAGCCTCCCTCAATAAATGGACTATCTTACACTGATAGAATTTTTCAAATCGGTCGAGTAGTTTCTGAGATTAGCGCGTTCAAACAATCAAACAAAGAAACAAACTGTTCAGCTTTATATATTAGTATAGATGTAATCCAAGCTGTCCAAGGGTTTATAAGCTGTGGTAGCCCAGCGGTAACACCGTGCGAATCTTTCGAGGAGGGCACGGGTTCGACCCGGGCAGACACCAATGAGTTTTTCTGATAAAACTTATGTGTCAAATTGATAATTACAATGTATCACACACTTTTTGGTGAAGGAAAACATCGTGAGGAAACCTGCATATCTGTAGAAAATTCTGGTGATATGTGTAACCTACCAATCTGCATGGGAGCCGCGTGGTAGGTATTAGCTCCAAACCTTCTCTCCAAACACGGAGAGAAGAAGCCTATTCTCAGCAGTGGGATAGTAACAGGCCGCTACTTACTACTTACTTACTTTTATTATTACTTTTGAGTTATAAATGTCACTCAAAAAACTATAGCACTAGCAATAAGTGCGTTTCATATTTCATTTGAAATTAATTCATCGCAACTGGATTCAGTGTTCGCTGTAATTGCTTATAATTGCGATTGTCTACGCGGTTTATATTAATTGCTTGTAGATGTAATCCTCATTAGTATAGTAGGCTTGCTACATCAACTTCTAGCAGCAATTTTAACTACTTTAATGGAAGATCTGGCTTTGAACTACGTCCAATGGTGAATGTCTTTAAAACAGAGGGATCCCATGGGATACCATTAGCAGTACTAAAGCGTCTGACGAAACATCCGCCCTGGAAGTGAGTCTTACAAATTCGCAAGCGTAAAGTCTTTTTAGAATGGCGACAACAATATTAATGAAGGACGTGACTTTAATACCTATTATATTTTGGTTGGTAGACATCCTAAATATTTAAGATCACACTCAGTCAACCTACAATACATCGTAATCGCCTAGTGATTCATGATGCCTGAAATTAAGTTACAGAATAAATTAGCCCTTTCGGTATTTAAGTTACAGAATAGAATATATTAAAAAGAGAAAAAAAATTAAAAAGTGAAATGAAAAAATAATATGGCGGGTGGGGCTCGATCCTAGGCTTTTCCACCTCTCTAGACCGCCCGTTTCCCAAATCAGCTACCATGACTTGACGTTTGACAGCGAAAAATTGTGATTGTATTCAACGTAAATTTCAATGAAGTTTTAGAGCCCGAAAACATGGATAAAACGACTTTTTTTTAATGTATGTATAAAGGCGTATGTACATGTATAAAGGCGGACTCATCTCTTAAAGGGATCTCTTCCAGTCAACCTTTGAGTAACAGGAAGGAAAAGGACAAGAAGTGAAGATGGAAGAGAGAGACGGGCAATATAGAGAAAAAGAAAAGTTTATATAATATAATTTTAACTATTTAATTTATCAAAACTTTGGTAAAATAAATAGAAAAACTTGGGAACGGAGACGGGCCCTAATGTGGGACGCAACATGCGTTGATACGTTAGCCTCGTCTCATATCAGGGAAACAGCGTCAAGACCTGGAGCTGCGGCGGAAATGGCCGAATCCGGCAAACGGCGAAAGTATGCATCTCTCATCGAGAGTTATATATTTGTGCCATTTGCAGTCGAGACCCTAGGGCCATGGAGGCAAAGTGCAAATTTTTTTTTATCCGTTTTAACACCTCGGTTGATTGCCTCTTCAGGTGACAAGCGGGCTGGCTCCTTTTTCGCACAAAGAATCAGCTTAGCGATTCAGCGCGGGAACGCTGCCAGCATTCTTGGGACCATTCCACGTGAGCATGATTTGTATAGTCCTAGCGTGTAAGTAATTTAAGATAGATATAACTTGTACATTTTTGATGTAAATAAATAGAAAAACTACGAAAATAGGAATATAACAACTCATTATTCGAGCTGTCAAATGCAAAGCTGTGATAGCTTAATGGTAACGCGCGAACCAATAAATTTAAAAACATGCGTTCGATTCCCGCATGTAATCCGGCGCTGTTTTCTTTTTTATATTTTATTAATTTTATTTTTTTATCTTTTAAAAAATTACCAAACAAAGGTCATCCAAGTGCTAAATAAATTAAGGTTTTATTACATTACAAGCAATTAATATAAACCGCGTCGACAATCGCAATTACAAGCAATTACAGCGAACACTAAATCCAGTTGCGATGAATTAATTTCAAATGAAATATGTAACGTGCTTATTGCTAACAAGTGCTGTCGTTTTTGAGTGACATTTATAAATCAAAAATACTTGTAATAATAAAATTATTTTTGATACAATCCGCGATGAGAAACTGAGTTCAGCGGCCTACGCTGTTCGAAAGATATGACAGTTCCCAGACGTAGAAACAGCAAAACTTGTTTATTTTGTCTTATGTCTTATGCAATGCATTATGTTTTATGCAATATTGCTATGGGGTAATAGCGCGAATAGTGAAAAAAAAATTGTATTACAAAAAAGACCATACGTGGCATTTATAATTTAAGTCCGCGTGATTCCCTGCGAGAGAAGTTTAAGGAAACAGGTATTCTTACATTTGCTTCACAGTGTATTTTAAGCAATTTAATCTATGTACATAAAAATATAAAGAATTATAAAACGATAGGTGATGTATACAATAGACAAAGCAGGAACCGACATAAGCTTGCGGCTCCTGCTTTGCGCCTTGCAAAAGTACGTAAGTCGTTTGCGGGTTTTAGTATAAGATGCTATAATAAAATTCCGCAATCAATTTCAGCTTTGCCATTACAGCAGTTTAAAAACACTGTTAAAAAGAGGCTGATACAGAAAGCCTACTATACTCTTGAAGATTACTTAGAAGATAAGAATGTGTGGATATAGCTCTCTTTGAACCTGTACAAGACAGTAACAGCTTAATGTAAACAGTATTAAGAATTATATTTTTAAAAGAGCAACCGCCGAGTTTCTTGCTGGCTCTTCTCGGTAGGAACAGCTTTCCGAAACATCAGTAGAGTTGACGATTCAAAAGCACTTGTTTACAAGTTTATTTGAATAAAGAATAATTTGAATTTGAATTCGATTTGAGATAAATAGTGTTAATTTCTTCCAAAATTCTCATGAATACACAGCGAGCCACACTTATTGCGTATACAGGTTCGTGGCTCATGCCATTCGTCGTGGATACATACGAAATGCGCTCAGCCGGCGTCAGGTGTGAACAATACACCGCCACCGGGCGTCGTACACCGCCGGCCGTATCAATGGGAGCGACAAATTTTAATAAAACCTTATAGTAGGGAAGTCCGAGATGCTAAATTTGCAGTGACTAAAGCGTCATGGGGACCTATAGGATTCAAAGCTATTCTGCATGTACAACTAACTTACCTTGCCTTAATCTAACGCGCTCGAGTTTTTCGGAGGATCGATTTTTACTTATCTGACAGTTTGCCTTCAACGCAGGCCCGTAAATTACAGGTTCATATATGGTAGGGGTACATTACAGGGTACAACGTTTCTCGTTTTCGTTTCCGACGCGCTTTAGTAACGCAGAAAATCCTCGCTTGGGCTCCCCTATTTAATTTCCAAATTACTACTAGAATGATGCATGATACATTTAATCTATTATTCTTCAAGCACAAAAAAAGTGTGTTCTGGAGATCCCATGAAGAGACCTATGTCCAGCAGTGGACGTCCATCGGTTGAAGGAGAAGAAGAAGACAAAAAAATATTACAATTTTGTAGATTGTTGATTCAATTAATTAAAAAATCGAGCATGGTTAACAAAAGTCAAAAATTATACAAATAGTATCAAACAATTTCATTTCATTGCGCTCAGTTCAATTTTTTTTAAATATCTATACTCATATATAAAGCTAAAGATTTTGTTTGTTTGTTTGAACGTGCTACTATGGGACTGGGATGGCAACTATGGGACCGATTTGAAAAAATCTTTCAGTGTAAGATAGTCCATTTATCAAGGAAGGTTATACGTAATATACTCGTAACATCACGCTAAGATGAATACGAGAGGAGCAGCAATAAAAAATATTACGAAAACGGCAAAATTTAAAGGTTTCCTTGCGTGCGCTGAGTTAACGATGATAGTTATTCAAAAATCATGTATGACAAAATTGTTTTCCTCTAAAAGTTCTAAGTAAAAATCCGCCTATATGTCTTTTGAGGTTAACCCACTTTAACCATTTTTATGATTATTAAAAGACTATAATATTACGGTTTTAATTTTTCCACGCGAACGGAACCGCTAGTGATTGCTAGTTTTAAATAAAAGTGTGTCCAATTTTATTACAATCCGGTGTACTTACCACCTGTTTTGCCTGAGAATCGTGCGCGAGTTTGGGGAAGACTTTTATTGCATCCACGCCTTTATAGTGACATTTTTTAACATCCAATGCTCCATCCATTAAATTATGTACAAATCTAGTGAACAAACCTCGCAATGTATACAATACAACAAAATAAAATAAAGATTTTTATACGGATTGTATTCATTGCTTGTTTTGCTCCTATGTTTTGTGATTGTATCGAACAAAAGAAGCAATAAATTGCGTGTATGTTTATATTATTGCATTTAATTATATTATTCGGTTGTTGAATTGAGTTTTTTTATTTTTAAAACACCATCTGTCATTGTTATAAGTCGACTTGTAGAATTTCTTAAGGTTTGATGCATTTTTAAGGTTACAAAAAGTAATGAAAATATTATTTCGCTGTAATCCGCGATAAAACAAAACATGAAAATGCTGAATGTAGATTTTAATTAGTATAAACTTATGCACTACCCGCTACCAATAACACAACAATTCAAAAGCACTGCACACATTCACCACCACAATCTCACGCTTTAAGCTAACCTTTACGAATTCATAACAACAGTGATGGATGGAGTAAGAGAAGACCGTGTCCCATACCAATTTACGAAGTAGACATTTTTTTAAGAAGTAGACATTTTATTTTTAAAATAAACGTTGACGAGTTTACATTTACTATCTATTTTAGTTAAGTTTATTTAAGAAAGTAATATGTAACCACATGTTTGGAAATAAAAAATTTTGAACTTGAAAAAAATTTCAATATACAAGATTAGCTTATCATCTGCCTGCTCTTATCCCACTCTTAAGTGGGGTCGGCACATGTTACAAACATGTTGTCATAAGATTTGGCTACGTATTTTACGACCGGCCGCCTACCTAACGTCAACTTACCTTAGTCGTATTTTACGATAACTCGGTAAGAAAGGGCGTGGTCTATTTTACTAAATCGGATACCATACGGTGGGTCAACTTACCTTAGTCGCTTTTTACGACACCTGGGTAAGAAATGAGGTTGGTATATTCTACTCAGCCGGATACCACACGGCGGGTCGACTTACCTTAGTCGCTTTTTACGACACCTCTGTAAGATATGAGGGTGATACTGTTCTATTCAGCCGGATGCCACACGGCGTTTATACAAGATTACCTAACTCATGTAAATATTAAAGATTATTAGATTTCCCAAAAATAGGTAATAGTAAAGTCTAGTAAAGTCAAGCAGACTAGTGTGCTAAACAACAAATGAAGCAACTCCTGCGGCCAGTCCAGCTCGCCGTGAAGATATAGATATAGGCGGTCGCCGTGGGAGGGTCGCACACGACGCCGCGGACTGTGACGACTGGGGTTACGGACAAGATAACACTGTGTACAGGGTGCTCTAGATATTATTAAAAAAATATCCTATCCTAATAAATATTAGTAATATTATGAATGTGAAAGTTTGTGTACTTAGTACTTATACACCGGAGTAACATATAGGCTATAGCAATCCTGTTCATTATACACTCACACACACACACACGCGCACACACGATTACACACACACCCATCCACACATATACGCACGAACACATTCATAAACACACAATAGCAAATATTAGATATAAATATAAAGTATATATTCATTGATAGTACTATGTAAAAACTTAGTCTAGAAAAGGGGGGATCTCCTAACACAAGCATTTTCATGCTCAAAAGGAGATCTCTTTTATAACAATTTGCAAGAATGTATTAGGCTTGTTAATGAAATAAAACATTTATGGTTTTTTTATACAGGAATAGGATGACACTAAAAAGCGCCATCTATTATCAATCTATCACGCTACAATAGTTCACGCGAACGAAGTCGCGGGTGAAAGCTAGTAGGTTAATATAACTAAAAGACACGCTTTACAGCAAATCGAACTAAGAAGTGAACAAAAAGAAGTGAACAAAGTGAACATGTTATAAACATATTGTCATATGATTTGGCTACGTATTTTACGACCAGCCGCCTGCCTGACGTCTTTACCTTAGTCGTATTTTACGAATCCTCGGTAAGAAAGAGGGTGGTCTATTTTACTCAACTGGCTACTACACGGTGGGTTTGAATTAGAAAATAATTAGAATCTTGTTAGTAAATACGTGTTTAAATGAACGTACATGATATTTAGAATGAAATATACGTGCGTCCGTGCGTTCCCGCACGCATGTATATTTTCTTTTTGTGTATATGTATTATGTGTGTGTGTTGTGTGAATGCGTCGTGTGTAGGTATTTGTGAGTGAGTTATGTGTAGGTATGTGTGAGCGCATTGTGTGTGAAGAGAGTGCCCTGGACAAAGTGTAGAGATGTGCTGCCAAAAGCTTATTTCTGAATAGTAAGTAAGAATTTAAACTATCGTGAGTATTATTCATTATTAATGTATAGAAACCGGCTATACTCATGTGTTATTTTATCGGATGCACCCGACTAGTTTCAGGCCCATACGGGCCTCTTATTCATGAGCTCTTTACGCGGCGGGAACTGCGTGTAGCAGCTCGTAGGGTGATTAAGCCAAGTTTCGTTTAAAAAACATGTCGAATTATCCCTCTTTTCAGTCATTGAATAAATGCTAGAATTTAAATGAAACTTTAGCTGTCATTTATAAAGTTATGATAGTTCAATAGGAAACGGGCGGACTAAAGAATTAAAAAAAAAGGATCAAGCCCCAGTTACTACAAACCTCTTTTGATTTTTTTATAATAAAAAAAATACCGAGGTAATATACAGTAATTAAAGCTTGTAAAAATGGTAAAAAAATCGCAACTAAATACGAACTGTGAACACCCTGTACGTGACAAGTGAAGACGCCTAACAACCACACTGATTCGAACCTATGAATAATCTCATTCATACGCCGTGGGAAGATAATAATTACGTTGTTAATTCATGGCCCTTAAGAGCTCCTGTATGTACGGACGACATTTTATATATATAGAGCGGACCAGACAGACGTTCGCTTTTAAGCGCAATTCTATTACATTACTTTCAATAATTTATAGAAATAGGCGTTATTTTGCGGAGATCCATAAAACAAAAGTAATTATAAAATTATTTTGCTATAATCCGCGTTGAAGTCATCATCATCTTCCTGCCCTTATCCCACTCTAAGTGGGGTCGGCACAACATGTTTTAAACATGCTGTCACATGATTTGGCTGCGTTTTTACGACCGGCCGCCTGCCTGACGTCAATTTACCTTAGTCGTTTTTTACGACACCTCGGTAAGGAGGAGGGTGGCCTAATCTACTAAACCGGATACCACACGGTGGGTCAACTTACCTTAGTCGCCTTTTACGACACCTCGGTAAGAAATGAGGGTGGTACTATTCTATTCAGCCGGATACCACACGGTGGGTCGACTTATCTTAGTCGCCTTTTACGACACCTCGGTAAGAAATGAGGGTGGTACTATTCTATTCAGCCGGATACCACACGGCGTAATACCTATACTATATCACACAAATATTTATGTATACTACCTATATTATACCACACAAATATTCAAATCAAATCTAATAAAATCAAATTAAAATCTTTTATTGATAACGTCACAGTAAATTAACAATCAGTTAAGTAAATAACAGTAAATTAATAGAAAGAAGAAAGTAAAATTACATATAATTAAGACAGATATACAGAAATGTGACGTTACAAATTGGACCACCATTCAGCTTAAGTTGAGGAGCGCCTCAACGCTGGTTTTCAATGGCGACCATTGTTACTTAAATCTAAAACTTAATCTAACGACAGTAAAAACGACAGTAACAGACAGTTACAGAAGTGTGAAAGACTATAAAGTTATACATAATAGAGAATCAAAGAAAGAAAGGGCAACCGAGGGTGCTGATTTAATACCACTGACCATATAATTTTATAGTTGGTGACGACCAAATGAAGTTAGAAAACGGATCAAAAATTTATCTTTCTGTAAGTCCATGATCAAGAACTGGTACTTTGATTTAAAAATTTCTAATGATTTTAGATTCCAGTATGGTGGAGGAATACAGTTCCAACATTTGGTTGGCGCAAATTTAAAACTTCCTGCAAAAGCAACAGTTTTGTGGTGTTGTGATATTGTACGTTACACCTACGATACGTTGAGCCTGACGAATGTATACGTAACTGTCCCATATATCAGGGCTTCTTAAACTGTGGGTGCGAGACTACTGAAAGGGGCGTCGCAAAGATCTGATACTTTTCAATCATTATTGATACAACTACATGGCTGCAGCTGTCCTTTAAAGAACTTTTCTAACAAAGATTTATTGATATTTCTCCTCCTAAGTTCCTTCATTACCTCTTTTCTTTAAATTTAATTAAATAGATTTTATTAAATTTATGATTGGTTAGTTTACAACAATTATAAATAAAATTTTTAAATTAGTATACACACTACGTACAAATATAAATACAAATAAAAATCATACAAAATACTATCGCAGTTTTATTATATCAATTTTTTGAAAAGAGTGGCAATGCAAAACTGTTATTTATATTGTAAAATAGTGCGATATTACATCTACATCTACGGTTAATATATTTCATTATATGGAGGAGGGGGTCGTTTAAAATTTCCTAAGCTTGAAGGGGTCGCTATATAAAAAAGTTTAAGAAGCCCTGCCATATATTAATTAAAAAAATACCTTGTGCCGAAGATTCACGTTAAATACCTACCCAAACTTGATGACCAGTATTCGGTTGAGTCAAGCCACCTGAACCGTGACGTGACTCAGAGGGTCACGGGGGCGCGTGGGAGAGTTTATATTGTCTTTTGTTTGGCCGATCGTCTTCAAAGCCTTTTTTGTATCACCGTCCTAAGTTTTCATGTATTACATCGTTTATTTTGATATCAATATTACGCCGTGTGGTATCCGGCTGAATAGAATAGACCAGCCCCATTTCTTACCGAGGTGTCGTAAAAGGCGACTAACGTAAGTTGGCTCACCGTGTGGTATCCGGTTAAGTAGAATAGACCACCCTCTTTCTTATTGAGGTGTCGTAAAATACAACTAAGATAACTTGACGTCCGGTCCGGCCGGTCGTAAAATACGTAGCCAAATCATATGACAACATGTTTATAACATGTTGTTCCGACCCCACTTAGAGTGGGATAAGGGAAGGAAGATGATGATTTTGATATCAATATTATAAATTAGATCTACCCGCGACTGTTTGCGTTTATTCTGATGGACTGGCCCGTTGGAGCAGTGGGTAGTGACGCTCCGCGGGTCGCGGGTTCGATTCTCGCCGAGGGCCAACATATTCTATAAATGAATTTGTTGGTCTTTGAGCCTGGGTGTATATTTGTATTTAAGTATATATTTGAAAAATATATAAATATATATTCACCAGTTGTCTGTCCATGACACAAGTATTAAGTTACTTACTTTGGGAACGGACGATCGTGTGTGTAAGTGTCTCATATATTTATTTATTTATTCTAGTGTTAAACTAGTGTATTACAATGAATTTTAGTCAATTTACAAAAAACCGTAATGTACTTCACATCACAGGATCTTGTACCGCTTGGATGCAGAAGCTATCTGCGACCTTTTTGAAGTCAGCCATCCTGGTAGCGGGTCGCCATTCAAACACCTTAAAACTCCAACGTCCATAGTTTCTCTACACAACGTGCTTCGCCCATCGCCACTTCAGCTTATCAACACGCTGAGCTATTTAGCTTTAGTTCTTCTAAGGATTTATCATTTCTGATTTCATAGAGTAACGATATTCCGAGAATAGCTTTTTTATACAGAAAAAACCCCTTATAAGTACCGCCGCCCGACAGTCGTTACACCATGCTGCTGATAGCTAGGACAGGTTACCGTTGTACACATTGGCCCCATCCCCAACAGCAGCCAGTCCGAACCCCAGAGTGCGCCATCTCTGGGTTGGGGCCTCTCTAAAAGTGGCCTTCCCTACGGTAGACAATGCTTTGGGAGCACCAGATGCATCGACCGCCTCGGGGACTTTATCAGGCGTCCGATAAACCCCGTTCGGAACGCCCGGAAGATCCTCTTTAGGGTAGCACGCGATGGTCTTGAGTTAGTCGCCTGCGCCCGTTTCGCCTGTGGTAGATTGGATCCAAGGGTTCAACTTCTACTCCGATAGCTTGCTCCATCCATACGCGACTAAATATCACTCCCCACCTACATAAAGGAATCAAACACTAAACAACGCAGAGAAGAGATTTATGACCAACAAGCGTAGGTAATGATACCCTTTAGGACGAATATTAAAACGTCATCATCATTCATTATTCTCCTGCCCTAATCCTCCTCTAAGTGGGGTCGGTACAACATGTTATAAACATGTTATCACATGATGTTGTTACTACCGGCCGCCTGTCTGACGTTAACTAACATAAGTCGTCTTTTACGACACCTCGGTAAGAAAGAGAGTGGTCTATTCTACTCAACCGGATACCACACGGCGGTTCAACTTACCTTAGTCGCTTTTGACGACCTCGGTAAGATATGAAGGTATTCTTTTCTACACCCTTCTACTCAACCTGGTACCACACGGCGAGTCAAAGAGTCCATCCATATGTGACACAACCTGACCCCTGCAACTTTAAAGAAATCAGTATACAACGCACAGAATTACGACCAGCTTATTGATATTTGGGTCGAAGATCTTTATTAAAACTTATAAACAAAAAATTAAGTTCCGTTATTCGTTAAAAAGCTTTATTTCGGTTGGAATTGGGTCGGGCTGAGGGTACTTTTTTCGAATCCGGTGCGCAAGCGAGATAGCAACACTCGGCTCACCTGCGCTGCGCCCGCGCACGCAAGGCGACTTTGGATTCTTCGGTTTCAGAGATCCCTAGACCTCTTGCTTACATTTTTTTTTACATCTGCATGTAATGGATGTAAAATCATCAGTTTTTAGACTGCCAGGGAAGTATTTTTACAGACAATTACAAAAACATTCAGCGGCGGTGTATTGGTTAAAATACGAAGCAAAGAATTTCTTATTTTAGAGATTATTGGATAGAAATTTAAGAAAAATAATGTGACAGCCAGTCTGCGGTCTTTAAAACTTTACTAGCTAATCTTCCAAAACACTGAACAGAATAGTATCACCCTTATTTCTTACAGAGGTGTCGTAAAAGGCGATTAAGGTAAGTGGACTTGCCGTGTGGTATCCGGCTGAGTAGAATAGACCAACTTCATTTCTTACCGAGGTGTTTTTTTATGTCAGGAAAACCCATCATGGGTCATCACCACCCGACGGGGACGGGCGATGGGTATGTCGGACTCGCACCGACTAAAAACCTGATAGGGCTCCACCACGCTGCTGGTGGCGGGGACAGGGTACCGCTGTACACATTGCCCCCATCCCCGCCAGCAGCAACTCTGACCCCATAGTGCGCCACCTCTGGGTCGGGATCTCTCTAAAAGTGGCCCCTACCTCCGCTAATCAATGCATCGGGAGAATCAGATGCATCGACCGCCTCGGGAACCTTTTCAGATGGGCGTCCGATAAGCCCCGTTCGAGACGCCCGGAGGTCCCCGTCAGGGCGGCATAGGACGGGCTTCGGTGAGTCGGCGCCCCGCTCGCCTGCGGCGGATCGGATCCAAGGACTCGACTTCCCGGACCCGACTTGCTGCCTCATTCCGCGAGATTACGGCCATCGCTGCTTACGAGGTGTCATACAAGGCGAATGAGGTAAGTTGACCTACCGTGTGGTATCCGGTTGAGTATAATAGACTAGCCTCTTTCTTACTGAGGTGTCGCAAAAGGTGACTAAGGTAAATTGACGTCAGGCAGGCGGCCGGCCGTAAAATGCGTAGCCAAATCATGTGATATCATGCTTGTAACATGTTGTGCTGATCCCACTTAGAGTGGGATAAGGGCAGGAGGATGATAATGTGTGAGAACATACCGAACCAACGGATAATAAGTTCTACGCGCTTGACATATCTTACATAATTTCTGTTGGCGCGTAAAATGAGTGCGTGTCATTATATAGCTCTGTTGTTTTGTTGTTTTGTTGCAGGATGCGGCTAAGTAATTGTAGTTTAACTGAGTTTTGTTCTGTTTTGAACTCACTGTATAAATCGTTGAACCCAGATGTCTGAATGAAAAAATTTATATCTAATACCGAAATTGGTCATTTTATTTGAACAGTTATATTTTAAGAGACATGAAAATACAGGAGTTGAAAGTTACTAATAATACAAAGGATATTTTTTTAGGAGACTTACACACACGGTCGTTCGTCCCCAAAATAAGTAACTTAATACTTGTGTTATGGGTGAGAGACAACTGGTGAATATGTATCTTTAATATTTAAATGAGTTAATCTATAATTTATATTTATTATAATGAGTTTATATATATATATATATATATATATATATATATATATATATATATATATATATATATATATATATATATATATACCACACAGCGTTACTATCAAACGGACTAAGCCCGTGAACCCTAGACCTTCGTCATTTTATAAAAGCTGAAAGTTTGTGAGCGCATGCTCCCAATACAGTTAAGAACGATGGTAGATTATGGAATTTGGATCATCGTGGCTTTGGGAGATAAACGGTATTCAAGATGTGTAAAATACCAATCTATTAAAGTATAAATGCTGATTTTTTGGTATAACCTTCAGTATAATATTAAAAACCACGTCAGTCAATGCCAGACACCTAGCATCGTTGCAAAGCCTTGATAGACACCCTTAAACTTCATTTAATTTACGTCATAGTATAAAAACTGCTTTGAAGATATATAACTTAGATAATAATAACGTGATATTTCCTCACAAGCCAGACATTTTTGACAGTTCCAACCCCTGCCAGACAACCATGTAGGGTAGCTATAGGAGCGAACACGAGGATAACCAATAGCTAGAGGAACTCGCTCTAAAACTATAATACTTAATTATAACAGCGAGAGGTCCCTTCTATTAGAACGTAACATTTGCAAAATGCCACTTGGTACCGCAAAAGAGCAATCCCTTCTATTTATAACAAATCATTTTCCCATGGTTATATATGGTAACATTCTACAATACAACGTTCTCAATTCTAGTAATAAAAAGCTCTTCACTATAATATATTACTAGCAATCGTCAGCGTTAATTGCGATTAAAACCGTAATATAGTATTCTGATAACCATAATATGGTAAAGGTTACCTTAAAAGCTAGACAAATGCTGTCGTGGACTTTTATTTAGAACTTTTAGAGGGGAACAATTTTGTAATAAATGTTTTTTGAATAACTTTCACCGTTTACTTAGCGCACGCAAGGAAAGCTTTAAATTTTGCCGTTTTCGTAATATTTTTTATTGCTGATCCTCTCCTATTCATCTTAGCGTGATGTCATGTACCGTTCCTCGATAAATGGACTATCTTACACTTAAAGAATTTTTGAAATAGGTCCATTAGTTCCTGAGATTAGCGCGTGCAAACAATCAATCAAACAAACTCTTCAGCTTTATATATTAGTATAGATTATATATTAGTATATATAACAAGAATATTTTTCCTTTACAGTCTGTACTTGTTATTAAAGTCATTGGTCTATTCTACTTAGCCGGATATCACACGGCTACCAATGTCTGTATTATATCACATTGCAAATAAAGCACACTATAAAAAATACACAATCAAAAAGCTTATGTCTGAAACAAACACAAAATGTTTACGTATGAGAACTAGTGATAAATTCTGTTTTGTAAAAAACTAAGGTAGCATCTTGTAAGATTTTTTTGTTCTCACGGGCAACCCGTTTTATTTTTTTCAAATAGCCCGAGAGACGGTGTGAGAAACATACCTAGAAATAAATTAAAATCCTACTAATATTATAAATGCGACAGTTTGTTAGTCTTCTTCTTCCTGCCCTTACCCCACTCTAAGTGGGGTCGGCAGAACATGTTATAAACATGCTGTCACATGATTTGGCTGCGTTTTTACGATCGGCCGCTTGCCTGACGTCAACTTACGTCTGTCGTATTTTATGACACCTCCATAAGAAATGAGGTTGGTCTATTCTACTCAGCCGGATACCACACGACGTAGTATGGATGTATATTTGTTACTCTTTCACGGTGAATCCGCTGAACCTATATCGATGAAATTTGGCATAATTATTCATTATACCAAGGTAAGGCCCAGTAATTCCTGACATAGGCATTCAAACAATCAAATAATTGATCAAACAAACTCTTCAGCTTTATATATAAGTATAGATGAAGCGATGAAATGATTGGAAGCTAACATCCTCTCGACTAACATTTTAATTATAGAGGAAGTCACACTACATCCTACGTTTTCCGTTGTTATAACGTTTGACAATTATATTTAGCTAAGATCTATATATACCCGATTAATAAAGGAAAAATAATTATTTTTGAACATATCAACATCTGTTATTATTTTATCTGTACCTTTAATATATACTTTTTATTTACCTTTCGCAATAATTTATTGTCTAATTGATCATTGTTATTTGCTGACAACAGGTTTTATTTTTGGATTATTTATACAATAGTAATCACCAGCGGTTCCGCCCGAGAAAGATTAAAGCCGTAATAAAGTATTTTGATAACCACAAAAATGGTTAAAGTGGGTCAACCTTAAAAGCTAGGCGTATGCTGTCGCGGACTTTTAGTTAGAACTTTTAGAGGGAAACAATTTTGTAATACATGATTTTTTAATAACTTTGAGCGAATTTAACGCTCGCAAGGAAAGCTTTGAATTTTGCCGTTTTCGTATTATTTTTATTGCTGCTCCTCCCCTATTTATCTTAGTGTGATGTTATATAGTCTGTAGCCACAAACTCAAAACAATCATGACAAACAAACACAAAGCAAATCGTGACAAAATCGCAAAGCTTTGCGATTTTGTTATGATTGTTTTGAGATTTGTGATGTTTGAAAACGGATTGTCCACTGTACATTTAACATTATATATATTTTCTATTTTACTTCATCGCGGATTATAGCAAAATAATTTTATTATTAATTTTATTTCTGTAACCGTCTCTTGGCCTATGATACAAGTTTCAAATTATAACAAAATAATTTAAGCAGCCAATAAAATTAGGGGTTATCTTATATCTTAAACTTAGAGTTGATTTTTGAATACCGTAAGTCTGTATGTAGTTTTTGTTATTTCGAGTGTTTTTTTTTGTGTTTTTTATACTGGGGGCCACAGGTGCTTTAGCGGTTATTGGTTTCGGTGGCGTTTTGGAGTTTGGACCATTTTATGATGCATTTTTAGATGTCACGATAGGGTAAGACTAATTTATTTATAGGTATGTCTATACTTTGTTATCTTTGATTTAATATGAAAGTATATGGTTGACGGAACGTTGTTCGGTCATTTTTTACAAAAAAAAAACTTTAATAACAATAAAAAAATAAATGGGTAGGTGGGGCTCGATCCTAGGTATTTTCATTTCTAGAATCCCCGAATAAGTTACTTTGACTTGACAATTAACGGCAAAAATAGTGTTTTGTATTCAATTTAAATTTTAGTATTTTTTTAATGCTTAGAAACAGAAATAAATAGATTTTTTTTCACATCATTCTCAACTAAGGCATGGCACGGTAAGGTAAGATAAGGTATGGTAAGGTAAGGTATGGTAAGGTAAGGTATGGTGAGGTAAGGTATGGTAAGGTATGGTAAGGTAAGGTATGGTATGGTAAGGTATAAGGTATAAGGTACTTTGCAAGTGACAGCGTGATTTTATTATACAATATTCCATATGAATAGTTCTATTTTTTTTTTATTCCGCTGAATAAGGGAAGAAACCTCTGACCAGCTTGTTTGGGATTGACTTAGAATTGTATCGGGCTGCTACTTTACTATATCACATCCCCGTGTATAATTAATACCTAAATATGATAAAAAGGTCATGACTTTTCATTAACATCTATATGCATGTGATTGATTTTCTGAAGATCCACTAAATGGATTTTTGTACAGTTGTTATTAAAATTTAGTGCAATCCTTCTGGAAGGTTCAGTTTTATAGTATTGTAGTACTGTAGTAGTAGTACTGGAGAAATAGTATTGGAAAGAATAGTACTGTAGAATTGTAGATTTAAGAAAATACTATAAAACAGTCAGCGATAGCACGCCTCTATTTCTTATAGTTAACTCACAATTATTTTTGAATACTATTTTTATAAAGCAGTCATAAGACCTGTCGTATTGTATGGATCAGAATGTTGGACAATGAAAAAGACGGATGAAAGAAGAGTACATGCAAATGAAATAAGAATGTTAAGGTGGATGTGCGGTGTGACAAAACTGGATAAAATACGAAACGAGTATATAAGGGGAAGTCTAAAAGTTGCGCCCATTATAGAAAAGACGAGAAGTGCAAGATTGAGATGGTATGGACATGTAATGAGGAGGGATGAAAATCATGTGACTAAACGAGTGTTAAATTTGAATGTGGATGGATATGTGCGTAGAGGGAGGCCTAAAAATAGATGGTTGGATTGTGTGAAGTATGACATGCATATAAAAGGAGTAGAGCCAGAGTTGACGAATGATAGAACAACATGGAAGAGAAAAACATGTTGTGCCGACCCCATTTAGAGTGGGATAAGGATAGGAAGAATATACTATTTTTGTATTCAAAATTTCATTCGTTGAAAATTTGGTGACAGTGATTTTCACGCGGGCCAAGCTACCGAGGCAGTTGAGCAGATGAGGCAGTGAGCTCATCAAAAATTCCATACAATAGAAATGTAAAAAAATAAATAAACATATAATTAATATGCTTAAGATATATGTCAGCTTTGATAAAAGGTTAAATGTTTGCGACCTTTTGTTGAAACTTATAAAAATCAAACAGAGAATGTTTTTAAAGGTCGACTATATCTAGACTTAATCATATATTGTTAAGAAACTATTCAGTTGTGAGAACATAACTTTATTTTATACAATCCTTACAACTTATTGAGTGCTAAGAACGTTTACTTTATACAGTCCTCACGTAAATTTTATACAGTTCTAAGAACTGTTGAGTACTTCAAACTTATTCAGTGCTTAGAACATAAACTTTTTACAATACTGAAAACTTATTCGGTGCCTAGAACACAAACTTTATACAGTATTAAACACTAATTCAGTGCTAAGTACGTAAATTTTATAGTCCAGAGAACTTATTTAGTGCTACGAACTTATTCAGAATATAAATTATTTAGAGTACTAAGAACTTACACAGTGCTAATAACGTAAATTTTAAACAGTCATAAGAGCGTATATGGTGCTACGAACTTGTTTAGTGCTAAGTACACAAACTTTTTACAGTACTAAGAACGTATGCAGTGCTAGTAACGTAAATTCTATACAGTTCTAAAATCGTATTAAGTGCTACGAATTTATTCAGTGCTAAGAACAGAAACTTTATATAAACAGTATTAAAAACGTAGATTATTCGCTAACGTTTTCGGTGCTAAGGTTGAAGTGTTTATTCAATGTTAAGAACATAAGCTTTTTCAGTATTTAGAACGTAAGCTTTTTCAGCGTTTAGAACGTAAGCTTTTTCAGCTTTTAGAACGTAAGCTTTTCCAGCGTCTAGAACATAAATTCGATGCTTTTTTAATAACGTAAGTTTAATTCGACATTAACGACGTAAGCTTATCTTAACGTAAAGCGTCTAGTCTTTATTCAGAGAACAGAAAGTAAACTTTCTTCAGAACCAAGAAAATAAACTTTATATTGTGTTAAGAACTTTTACTTTTTAAAATTATTTCTAGATAATGAACTTGATATAAAACGGATTCAGACGCAAAAAATATTAAATAAAAATACGATAACTCTTACAATTGCTTGAAAAAAAGAAAGTAAATATTCAAACAATTTCCTAATAGCTGTTTAAGCAACTGTTTACTTTAATTACATTTGCATATGTGACTTAACTAAGTTCCATATATTAATTTCGCATTAGTAGAGGAATCTGACCATCCTATAATACTAATACGCAAGTTTTCTCATACGATCCTCATAAGATCATTGTTAATTTAAATTTAGTACATACGTTTTGGTAAGTTATATCCTGCTTGAATATGAACCCGCTATACCTTATTAAGGCTTTCTTAAGTCTGCTACGCTGTTAACTTAGAATTTCTATTAATATTGGATTGTTAATTACGGATTGTAATGAATGTATTCTGTTCTTAATACAATGATATGTAAATATAAAAGCTGTCAAAAGGTATCAGTATTTTTATAAAGAACGTAAAAGAAATCCACGCGCCATATTAAATTCAGCGATAAGAACGTTAATACAAAAGGCATTCCAAATACAAATTACGCATTCATTTGAAAATCGAATCGCGAACGCATAACGCAAGATGCTACGCGGGAATGATACGCAGGCTCCCCAGACCCCGGGCCGTACTGATCAACCCCTGCCGCCCCCGCCGCCCGCCTCGCCCCGCGCTCCCCCGCGCGTCACCCCACCCCCAAACATAGCATTCCGCTCCGAGACGCCGCCGTTATCGGACGTGTGTCGCGCCGCGTCGCCCACACCTGTGGCTCAACAATCAAAAAGTATCAAACCGCGTTCGAATCAGGATTACAGTGTTAAGTGAATGGGTATGTGAATAAAGTTTTATCAATGGACACGTTTTGACCGGTCCATTTGAACTGGTCTGGACATCCGCCGATACCGGTTTCGCCGTGGGAGTGCTTTTTTTTAACGTAATGACATTTCTTGTTATTTATTTTTTATAATCAACAACCTGTTTAATTAATTCGGTATAAAAAATGAGCATTAATATGATGCGTGGATTCAGAGAAGGTTTCTTAAAGACGCGTCCGATTTTGAATTTCGAACGGTCGATATTTTTAAACAGAATCCATTCCATTTAATTAATAACAAACACTGAAGTTAACAAAACTTATTAGTGAATGCAATTTTAATTCATTTAGTAAATAAAATTGAGAAATATCAAATTGGTTAATCTATAATATAAATTGAAAAGTGGGTAGAAATATGGTTATATTTATGTTAGTGTGCGTTATTGTTAATTCGTTTATCAAAATAGTTAATAAATAAAAAATAATCAATAATTCAATATTTTATTTTACAGATTATGAAATATAACAAACATATTTTGTGTGATAGATTTGAAATTGGAACGTTTTATTTTTTAATTTGTCTCTTATTTCGATATTGCGTATTTAGTCATTTTCTAATTAAGTATTGTGACATTATAGATAGATTGATTAGTGAATAATCAACTGTTTATATTTAATTTACAAAGTACAAAAGAGTAAAGAAAAAAATGCTTTCTTGATCTTTTAAGAATCGAACGCGTAATAATTTATTAACGAAGCAGGCTGTGTCTTTGACCTTTGGCTATCTTTAAAAGGATATATCGTAGGTCTTGGGAATAAATGACTTGTTCATTATTTGCAAACGTGCATTATTTTGCAGTCTCAAAGTAAACAATATTAGGGTTTATTTATCTAAGTTATTAGGCCCGCAGTGTGGTATCCGGCTGAATAGAATAGACCAACCTTATTTCTTACCGAGGTGTCGTAAAAGGCGACTAAGGTAAGTTGACCCACCGTGTGGTATCCGGTTTAGTAGAATAGACCACCCTCTTTATTACCGAGGTGTCGCAAAATACGACAGAGGTAAGTTGAAGTTAGGCAGGCGGCCGGTCGTAAAAACGCAGCCAAATCATGTGACAGCATGTTTATAACATGTGCCGACCCCACTTAGAGTGGGATAAAGGCAGGAAGATGATTGATTTAAGTTGTTAGGCAGACTGGTAATTTCTTTATGGTTTATTAAGGTTTATGAACTTAATCTCCTTGTGTCTTGAATATTTTACAATAGTTATGATATAAATATTTTGCTATAATCCGCGTTTGTTAAGAAAATCTATGAAATGCTAAATGTATGAATCGGGCAACAATCACATACCCCGTACATACAAGACAAGTGACCACACGTATCACAAAAAGCGACCAACGCCAACACTTCACACAAGCACTACACGCATTCACTACGACAATCTCAACGGTTATTTTTAAGGTTAAAAATGATGATGATGACTCAATCATCCGGAGATAAGCTCCACGACTATGCATTAATTTCGTGTTTTATAGCTTCAAAATTGCTATGGAAATCATAATTCATATATGAATGATATGTTTCATTTATTCAGTTCAGAAAAACTAACATATTAATAACTAAAAATACCCGCTAATTCGTTCGCTAATCTTTTTAAATGTTAAAATAGCCTTATTTATTCGATGTATTTTTTTTAATTTCCCATAAGATAAACGGTTTTTTTATATCGTTAAAACTTCAATTGTACCAAATTTCATCAATATTGTTCTTGTGGGTTAGCGTAACAGATAGACATACTTTCGCAATTATGATATTAGTATAGACTAGCTTCGCCTCGCGGTTTCACCGGCATTTTCAACTTTATGTGAAAATTACTTAGATTTATCATACTTTTTCGAGAGTAGGAATCTAGTTTTTTGGATTTTCCCGAAACGCATTTATACTTAAATAAAAGTTCTTTTATTAAGAAAATATATGTAACGCTTAGTGTAGATCGCAAAACCGTTCTCATACCTTATACATGCATAAGTTACCGCACGTATAACAAAACACCGCTACCAAGAACAAGTTTTTAGTGATTTGATTAAATTTTGTATATAACAAATGTACACAGTAGAATGCAAAAATTAATAGAAAATATCTGAGAAATGTCAAAAAATAATTCATATTATACACACACACATAATATCATACACGTTTTTATAACAAAATTCCTCAAAAAACCTAGACTTGTCTTTACACAAGTTTAGAAATTATCTCAAAACTATGTTGCTACATAAAGCTTACTATACATCTTCCTATCCTTATCCCACTCTAAGTGGAGTCGGCACATGTTATAAACATGCTGTCACATGATTTGGCTGCGTTTTTACGACCGGCTGCCTGACGTCAACTTACCATGTATTCTCTTAAAGAACGCGGATTACAGCAAAATAATTTTATTGTAACTTCTATTTAAAAGAAGCTTATACAGAAAGCCTATTATAATATTGGTGATAATATACCTAAATGGATTTATTTATTATCTTATTATAATTATCGAATTATACTTTGACCCTGAAAAGTAACGTATATGATTTTGTTAAAATACTGTGGAACTCGTTGCCATACAGCGTCATCAATGACTGCTTTAGCCTTTCCTTCAGCACTTTTAAACTAAGACTAAAGAAACATCACACATCTTTACCATCATAATATAATTGTTGACATTTAGATATTATACTTTGTATTATATATATAATATATGTGTGTATGTATATATATTTATTTATATATAAATATATTATATATTTATTTTATTTTTATTGTTAAATTAGGAAATTATTAGTAGGTAATTCTAATTCATAATGTTTGATATTTGCGTCCCTTTTTCTTTAATATAAATTGTCTCACCTCGTAGGTTAGCTGGCAGAGATCTCTGTCATAGGGATAGGTTGACCTTTGTACACTTTTTTTACCAATTATGTTTATTTCCAACATTTTTATGGTACATAAATAAATAAATAAATAAAATAATTATACGAGTAATTTAAAAGATTGTATGATCCCTCAGTCGTTTTTGACGACACCTCAGTAAGAAAGTGGGTGATTTATTCTATTGAACAGGATACTAGTAGGTGGGTCAACTTACCTTAGTCGCCTTTTACGACGCTTTGGTAAGAAATAAAGGTGGTCTATTATATTCAGCCGAATACTACACGGCGGGTCAACTTACCTTAGTCACCTTTTAAGACACCTCGGTAAGAAATCATGGTATCGCGGAACATATCAAAATAAATAAATAAATATATGGGACAATAACACACACGGTCGTCCGTCCCCAAAGTAAGTAACTTAATACTTGTGTTATGGACAGACAACTGGTGAATATATACTTATATATTTTTTAAATACATAAATACAAATATACACCCAGGCTCGAAGACCAACAAATTCATTTATAGAAAATGTTGGCCCTCGGCGGGAATCGAACCCGCGACCCACGGTGCTGAAGGCAGGGTCACTACCCACTGCGCCAACGGGCCAGTCAATAAGCACCTGGGTGACCGAGCTTAGCTCAATTAAAAGATATGAAGAAGATGAAATAAAAAAATAAAAAAGAAAGTACGGGTCAGTGAGTGAGTGAATTAAACCTAGCCAGATCGACCTCCCCTCCGTCAAAAAAAAAGCTGAATTTCATGAAAATCGTTGGAGCCGTTTCCATAACTAAAAAAAAATATAGGTATGCAAGATTAACTCATTTAAATATTAAAGATTTTGTCATTACTTTTGTCTTATATAGACCCTACTAACGTCTAAAAATTCTTCTCCTTTCATTCTTTTTCTAAAATAAATCAATCCCTCCCCCCCCAAAAAATGCTAAAATTCATGAAAATCGTTGGAGCCGTTTCCAAACTGCATAAAAAATATAGGTATACAAAATTACCTCATTTAAATATTAAAGATTTTATTATTACTTTTATCTTATGTATCAAACTAACGCCTAAAAATTCTTTTTTCTTTCTTTTTTCTAAAAATTATATCAGATAAGACAAGATCGGATGTCTCAATTCATACAGATTCACCGCCTTCCGTCATTGTAAGGTTTCTATCACGGTTGCCATTGATTAAATAAAGCCATACAAAAACCTTAAGCGGTAAACGGTTTTATTAGGGTTAGTATAGTATGTAGGTAACGTAGCTCAACCGTGTGAACATGTAATCTTTAGGGAACTCAGGTTCAAATCCTGGGTAGGACCCAGTGAGTTGCTGAAAAAGGATTAAAATTACACCCTCCTGCTCTTATCTCACTCTGAGTGGGGTCGGTACAGCATGGTATAAAATGACACATAATTTGACAACGTATTTTGCGACAGTTAGTTCAATTATCTTATCCGTATTTTACGACACCTCGGTCAAAAAGAGCTCTATTCTACTCAGTCGGATACCACACGGCGGGTTTACTTAGTCGCCTTTTACGACACCTCGGTCAGAAAGAGGGTGGTCTATTCTACTCAGCCGTATACCACACGGAGGGTCGACTTACTTAAGTCGTTTACTACACTTTTGTAAGAAAGAGGGTGGTATATTCTACTGAGATGGCTACCACACGGCGAGTCGACTTATCTCAGTCGCCTTTTTTGACACCTCGGTAAGAAAAAGGCTTGTCTATTCTACTTAGCTGGATACCACACGGCTAAGTTTGTATCCCAAATGAAGATAAAATTAAATACAATTAATATTATATGTCTATAGTCTATGAAATGTCAAACAGACTCATAATGATTTATTTATTTTATTTACGATGTTTGCTTTCTTATTAAAAATTTTATTAGTGCTTTTTCGGTTTATTAGTGCTTGAAAATAGGGATAAAACAGTATTTTATTCCAATAAAACCTAGCTAGATCGATTTTACTCCCCTAAAACCTCTACATACTGAATTTCATGAAAATCGTTTGAGCAGTTTCCAAAAGTCAGAAAAATATATACAAGATTAAATACAAGCCTTCCGGGATATGTCGGGATGATGGCAAGAGACCAGACGGCTTGACGCTGGTTCCTTGGGAACGGGGACGGGCCCTAATGTGGGACGCAACATGCGTTGATACGTTAGCCTCGTCCCATATCAGGGAAACAGCGTCGAGACCTGGAGCTGCGGCGGAAATGGCCGAATCCGGCAAACGGCGGAAGTATGCATCTCTCATCGAGAGTTATATATTTGTGCCGTTTGCAGACCCTAGGGCCATGGAGTTTTTTATCTGTTTTAACACCTCGGTTGATTGCCTTTTCGGGTGACAAGAGGGCTGGCTCCTTTTGCGCACAAAGAATCAGCTTAGTGATTCAGCGCGGAAACGCTGCCAGCATTCTTGGGACCATTCCACGTGGGCATGATTTGTATAGTCCTAGCGTGTAAGTAATTTAAGATAGATATAACTTGTACATTTTTGCTGTAAATAAATAAAAAAAAGATTATATTACTTGGAATCGATTCTGGTAATCTGAGTTTCAGACCGCCCTTTACTCAAATGAGCTATTTAGACTGAAATTGACAGCATAATGAACGTTTGCTTTCTCATAAAATTGTGGCAGTTTTTTTAATGCCCGAAAACAGGGATAAAACAGTATTTTATTTCAATAAAAATTAGCTAGATTGATTTTACTCTCTAACTACTCCCTACATACTGAATTTCATGAAAATCTTTGCGGTCGATTCCAAAATTCAGAAAAATATATACAAGATTAAAAAGCTGTGATGGCCTAGCGGTGCGATCGCATGAATCTCTATAGACGATCATGGGTTCAAACCCGGGCACACACCAATGAGTTTTTGTATTAAAACTTATGTGTCTAATTGATAATTGCAATTTATCACACGCTTTTCGGTGAAGGAAAACATCGTGAGGGAACCTGCATATCTCTAGAGAATTCTGGGGATATGTGTAACCTACCAATCCGCATTGGAGCAGCGTGGTAGGTCTTAGCTACAACCCTTCTCTGCAAAAAAAAAAAATGGAGAGAGGAAGCCTATGCCCAGCAGTGGGATAGTAACAGACCGTTTCTTACTTATATACAAGATTAACTCATTTAAATATTAAAGATTTTAAGCGGTGTTAAAGTCGTCTCATATTACTCTTATAAATACTTTTGGAAACGACCAATTTCCAGTTTTGAAAACTTATTTTAATCTACACACTCAGACATGCCTTCATTTCCGGCGATGATTCGACAGAGAGAGCGGGTTTGATTTAGAATTCATTAAACTGATTATGGTTTTTTGAATAATTTACCAGTTTTTTATTTTCCGAATTGAAATCTAAAAAGTTAACTTACTTCTGTTGTCTTTTGTTTATTGATGTGGGGTTGATAGTAGGTAAATTGTACAAAAGTAATAATAAAATTATTTTGCTATAATCCGCGATGAAGTAAAATAGAAAATATATATAATGCTAAATGTAGAGTGGACAATCCGTTTTAATACACGATACATGCAGGATTCATAAAAACACATCCACATACCTACACCACCGCCATCGCAATACTCAAGCACTACATACGTTCACTATCACAAACTCAACAATCGTTTCGCCCCGCAACCGAATACCGTATCCTAAAGAAAGAAGGCTTTCTTTTTTAATTTTTTAATAGCATTTTCTTATCTTACAAAATAGTTTACCGTGTATCCAGTAGAGTAGAATAGACCTCATTTCTTACCGAGGTGTCGTAAAAGGCGATAAGATAAGTCGACCCTCCATGTGGTATCCGGCTGAGTCAAATTCCCCCCAATACCACCCTTTTTGTTACCGAGGTGTCGTAAAATATTACTAAGGTGGCCGGCCTCTCATAAAATACCTAGCCAAATCATTTAACATGTTTATAACATGTCGTGCCGACACCACTTAGAGTGGGATAAGGGCAGGAGGATGACTAAAAAGGGGCGTAACGTTATCACAGTTAATATGGTTTGTTTCAAATTTGTAATTGATATGATTTCTCATATTTCTAGATTAATGTAACAGTTTTATATTAACCTTTACGTATTTGAAAAGCATTATATCGTAATTTTATAAATGTTCTTTTTTGTCTTGTAAGCCGAGTTGTATCCGGTTGAATAGACCACTCTCAGTTCTTACCGAGGTGTCGTAAAAGGCGAATAAGCTAAATTGACTCACTGTGTGGTATCCGATAGAGTAGGATAGACAACCCTCAGTTCTTATTGAGGTGTCGTAAAATACGACTAATGTATGTTGACGTTAGGCAGGCGGTCGGTCGTAAAATACAATAAATTTATCCATAAAATATTGTGCCGACCCCTCTTGGAGTGGGATAAGGGCTATGGTAGTGGGATATGATGTTCTTTTTTGTCTTGTGCAGCTTAAATTATTTGGAATTTTTAAATTGTGTCGACCCTGTTTGAATTTTTTTTATTTATTTATTTTTATAAATTAATATATGGGACACTTACACACACGGTCGTCCGTCACCAGAAAGTAACTTAATACTTGTGTTAAGGGTGACAGACAACTGGTGAATATATATTTATATATTTTTAAATACATACTTAAATACAAATAATATACACCCAGACTCAAAGACCAACAAATTCATTTATAGAAAATGTTAGCCATCGGTGGGAATCGAACCCGCGACCAGCGGAGCTGAAGGCAGGATCACTACCCACTGTGCCAACGGGCCAGTTGAGATTGACCAATTTACATATACAAAAGTAATGAAAGAATTATTTTCCTATTATTCACGTTTGTTAAGAAAGTCTATGTAATCCTAAGTGTAGGAAGCAAAACCGTTCTCATACCTCATACATAAAAAATTATTAATCGCAATTATTAAGATAACCAACAACACAACACAAACACTACACACACTATGACAATCTCAATTCGTATTATAAAAGATTTTTTAATAACTTTCACCGTTTACCGTTCACCGGTTGTGAAATACGTAGCCAAATCATGTGTCAACATGTTTATAACACGTTGTGCCGACCCCACTTAGAGTGGGATAAGGGCAGGAAGATGAGATGTAATACTAAATGTTCAAATCGGTCCAGTAGTACCTGAGCTTAGCGTGTTCAAACAAACTCTCTTATATATTTAAACGACTTACGAAACCGGGTCGATTAATTGATTAATAAACCATATTAAGTTTTGGCATTAGGTAAATGACTTCCTAAATTGTATAAAAAGCTTTCACCACAAATAAAGAACCTGTTTAACACAATAAATCTAAAAGATCGTGGGAATCAAACCTGCTTGATTTAAGAATAAGCTCGCAACCGCTAAGAACCTGTTACCTTGTCAGGATATACACATCCTGTGGTCAAATTTGCTTTTGCGAAACATAATCTAAATATTACGCGAATATACTAGCGGCCTGCCCCAGCTTCGCACGGGTATAAAATATAAAGCCCATGTCATACTTTGTAATTAAATTGTTAAAACGCTGTTGGATTACTAAATAAATAAAAAAAACAAAAGTAATGAGAATATTATTTTGCTATAATCCGCGATAAAAGAAAATATATGTAATGCTAAATGTAGAGTGTACTATTCGTTCTCATACCTGATACATGCAGAATTTGTAAGAACTCATGCACTACCCGACACCGATGGCACAACAATACACAAGCACTGCACACATTCACCACCACAATCTCAACAATTGTTTCGCCCCGTAACCGAAGCATCGTCAGGAGATAGACTCCACGACAAAATCGCAATGCTTTGCGATTTTGTCGTGGAGTCTATCTCCTGTGTCGGGTAGTGCATGAGTTCTTACAAATTCTGCATGTATCAGGTATGAGAACGAATAGTACACTCTACATTTAGCATTACATATATTTTCTTTTATCGCGGATTATAGCAAAATAATATTCTCATTACTTTTGTGTTATGGACCTCCGCAAAGTAACGCCTAATTCTATAAATTATTTAAAATAAATAAATAAGAAGTTATGTCAATTTAATTAATTTTTCAATGCCTGAAAACAGGCATAAAAGGACATTTTTTTAAACAAATATATGAGACACTTACACACATGGTAGTCCGTCCCCAAAATAAGTAACTTAATACTTGTGTTATGGACAGACAACTGGTGAAAATATACTTATATATTTTTCAAATACGTACTTGAATACAAATATACAACCAGGCTCAAAGACCAAAAAAATTTATTTAATAAAACCTAGTTTGATCGATTTTTCCCTACCAACACCTATACATAAGTAGTAAGTAGCGGCCTGTTACTATCCCACTGCTGGGCATAGGCCTCTTCTCTCCGTTATTGGAGAGAAGGATTGGAGCTAAGACCTACCACGCTGCTCCAATGCGGATTGGTAGGTTACATATATCTCCAGAATTCTCTAGAGATATGCAGGTTTCCTCACGATGTTTTCCTTCACCGAAAAGCGTGTGATAAATTGCAATTATCAATTAGACACATAAGTTTTAATAGAAAAACTCATTGGTGTCTGCCCGGGTTTGAACCCATGATCGTCTTTTGAACCCATGATCGTCTATACCCATACATGCCGAATTGAAAATCGTTGTATTAAACATTTGTGTTTCAAATTATTTAATAACTAATTAGTACAGGATACAAATTAACATAACGATAAATAACGTAGCGACGTAGCACATGGCACATGTGGGCAGTGTCACAGCACGTGCGACGCGTTGGTCGAAACTGAAAAATATATTTTGGGAATTTTATTGGTTAAAACGACGAAACCGAATAGGTGAAGTAACAGTTTCAGATCGGATTAGAGGTAAACAGCAAAACTTGTTTATTTTACTTCTATAGCATTATGTCTTATGGAATATTGTTGTGTGGTAAATGCGCGGATATTGAAAAACCATGGCCAGAGCCAAGGCTGTGGAGCCATGGCTCAGCGGTAACACCGTGCGACTCAAGGCATTTAACTTTTTATTGAAAACTTAAAGCTTTGAGCCCACTAATCCTTGGTAGCGATGACGGCTTGTTTAGTAAATGTAAATTAAGAAATGTTTAATTCTATGGCATTAATAATTAGAGATCTTAATCTTGAAATAAACAGGTTTAGTTAGAACAGGTTTGGGAATATTAAAGGTGTATTCTATGAGAAGTATTAATGCCTTTCAGTATATAAGAATTTAGCTTCTACCTGCGACTTTGTTTCGGACTAATCTAGTAGTAGAGCTGTGGTAGCCCAGCGGACACACCGTGGGACTCTTTCGAGGAGGTCACGGGTTCAAATCCGGGCAGACACCAATGAGTTTTTCTGTTAAAACTTATGTGTCTAATTGATAATCTCAATTTATCACACGCTTTTCGGTGAAGGAAAACAGCGTGAGGAAACCTGCATATCTCCAGAGTATTCTGGAGATATGTGTAACCTACCAATCCGCATTGGAGCAGCGTGGTAAGTTTAAGCTCCAATCCTTCTCTCCAAAAACGAGAGAAGAGGCCTATTCCCAGCAGTGGGAGAGTAATAGGCCGCTACAACAAATCTAGTAGTATCAGGCACCAGTTATACCCGCGACTTCATTTGTTTTATTTTAAACTAGCAAGCGCCAGCGGTTCTGCCCGCGTGGAAAGATTAAAACCGTAATATAATATTTTGATAACTATAAAAACGGTTAAACTGGGTAAACGTTAAAAGCTAGACATATGCTGTCGCGGACTTTTATTTAGAACTTTTAGAGGGGAACAGTTTTGTAATACACGATTTTTGAATAACTATCACCGTTTACTCAGCGTACGCAAGGAAAGCGTTAAATTTTGCCGTTCTTGTAATATTTTTTATTGCTCCTCCTCTCCTATTCATCTTAGACTATTGTTATATATGGCAATCAAACAAACAAACTCTTCAGCTTTATATATAAGTATAGATAGATACGAAATCGTACCAAAAACCAACAAAACCAGCGTTATAAACATAGAATCAAAGATAGGCATTGGAAAAAGTATTGTTTTGTTCGCTAATATTGATGTCTACACATAGACGATGTATTTATTTGGCCTCGTTACCTTTGTTATTTTCACCTTTGAAAGGTTGTCTTGAAAACACCGATACCTTGGTATAAAACCGCCTCATTGTATTGTTGTCGCCATTGACTTCCGCTTTATATTTTATAGCAACATGGTCATGAAACAAGAGTATTGCGCCCTTTTTGATTAAAACAGTGGCAGCACTGTGCCGCTGTTGTTACCGGTTTAGTCTTCTTATTGATAAAACGTTTCAGTGACAGTCAGACTTTGTTCGTCATTCAAGAGAAGTACGTCTCGGAACGGGAATTGTGGTATTCCTATTATATCGTGTTCGTGTATATAGAGTGCGCTAACAGTATCTACTTTAATATAGTCTTCCTCGATAAATGGACTATCTTACAGTGAAAGAATTTTTCAAATCGGTCCAATAGTTCCTGAGATGAGCGCGTTCAAACAAACAAACAAACAAAAAAACAAACTTTTCAGCTTTATATATTAGTATACATGTTTAACCTAATTTCAATTAAGTGAAATGAATTTTAGTGTGAACATGAAAAATGAGAATGTAAAAAGTGTTATAACTTTTACATATACAGAATTTTATCAATTTCGCTTTGACCGTGAACGTTTTACAGACAGACAAATAGATTTTCGAGATTCTAGTGTTTTTTTGTTCAGTATAAACGACTAGTTTTTAACTGCGATTTCGTTCTAGTGAACTGTTGTCACGTGATAGGTTAATATGGCGTTTTTTAGTGTCTTCTAACTCTTTACAATTAACAGGATTTCTATAGCCTATATGTTATTCCGGTGTATATCCTCCTTCCCTTATCCCACTCTAAGTGGGGTCGGCACAACATGTTATAAAAATGCTGTAACATGATTTGGCTGCGTTTTACAACCGGTCGCCTGCCTGACGTCAACTTGCCTTAATCTTATATTACGACACCTCGGTAAGAAGGAGGGTGGTCTATTCTACTAAACCGGATACCACACGGTGGGTCAACTTACCTTAGTCGCCTTTTACGACATCTCGGTAATAAATGAGGGTGGTCTATTCTACTCAGTTGGATACCACACGGCGGGTCGACTTACCTTAGTCGCCTATTACGACACCTCGGTAAGAAATGAGGGTGGTCCTATTCTACTTAGCCGGAAACCACACGGATATGTTATTCCGGTATATAAGAAACAATTGTGCCAAATTTCATCGATACTAATTCAGCGGGTTCGCCGTAAAAGAGTAACAAACATCCATACACACAAACTTTCGCATTTATAATATTGGGAGGATGGTATAGGATATTGTTTTTTGTCAAGTTGTTGATTGGCCCGTTGGAGCAGTGGGTAGTGACCCTGCCTTCAGCTCCGCGGGGCGCGAGTTCGATTCCCGCCGAGGGCTAACATTTTCTATAAATGAATTTGTTGGCCTTTGAGCCTGGTTGTAAAATTGTATTTAAGTATGTATTTTAAAAATTATATAAGTATATTCACCAGTTGTCTGTCCATAACACAAGTATTAAGTTACTTAGTTTGGGGACGGACCGTGTGTGTAAGTGTCCCATATATTTATTTATTTATTTAAATTTCATCGATACTAATTTAGCGGGTTCGCTGTGAAAGAGTAACAAACATCCATACTTACAAACTTTCGCATTTATAATATTGGTAGGATGGTATCGGATATTGTTGTCTGTCAAGTAAGGTTTTCAGTTCAACTCTCGTGGAACAGACTTTAGTAACATCATTTATGGATGATGTACAAAACCACGCCTTTTTATCACTTCTACAATCTAAATGTTTAATAGGTATTGTCTTTATTCATATTAATAGTTATTACAAATAAATATTAACATATTGACTACTCAATTGGAATGGATATATTGTTTTTTACCACTGAGTTGATACCGCTTTATTATGCCAAGGTAATGATTTTTTAAAATGTTATCGAGATGTTGTAAAAGGCGACTAAGGTAAGTTGACCCGCCGTGTAGTATCCGGCTGAGTAAAATAGACCACTCTCTTTATTACCGAGGTGTCATAAAATACGACTAAGGTAAGTCGACCCTCCGTGTGTTATCCGGCTGAGTAGAATAGACCACCTTCATTTTTTACCGAGGTGTCGTAAAAGGCGACTAAGGTAATTCGACCCGCCGTGTGGTATCCGGCTGAGTAGAATAGACCACCTTCATTTCTTACTAAGGTGTTGTGAAAGGCGACGAGGTAAGTTGACCCGCCGTGTGGTATCCGGCTGAGTAAAATAGACCACTCTCTTTATTACCGAGGTGTCGTAAAAGGCGAATAAGGTAAATGAGCTAAATACAAGACTGCGATTTAATAATGTAAAATTGAAAATGTTTAAAAGATTGACCGTCAGTTTTCTTTCTGGTTCTTCTCGGTAAGAGCAACATTCCGAACCAGTTGTAGCTTCATTAATCATATTGATCCTTGATGCTTCAAAAGTGCTTGAAAGAGCTTATTTCAATAAAGATTATTTTGATTTGATTTGATTACGTGCTCCCGCCGGCATTCGAACCCAGAACCTCCAGTAATAAAGTTTAACAAGAACAAAGTAATTATAAAAGCAAAAATTTATAACAGGTTCATCATTTTATATCCTTTTGTACAATTATTTTAAGGAAATATTTTTAAATGAACATGTGTTTTTTATAATAGGGTTACCAAAAATTCTCGTATATTTCAGGACATGTCCTAATTTTTTTTATAGGCAATTATTTTATAATTGTTATGGAAGGGTGAGATCTTCTGGTACAGATTATTAAGCTTACTATAAGTTCCCAATATCCTGTACTTAATTAAAGCATGGGATGAATTAAATAAATACAATAAAATCTACGTCACGTATTAGGTTTTTTTTACTGAGCATTGTAATTTATACCAGTATTAATAGCAAATTTAAGCGCAATACAGCACGACGTAATTGCTGATTGCGACGTAATTGCGACCTAATTATGACCTAATTGCGACGTAATAGTTGATGTTTGCCTGCCGTCAACTTACCTTATTTGCCTTTTCAACACTTCGGTAAGAAATGAGGCCAATTCTATTCTGATCTATATTCTACTTACCCGGATACCACACGACATGTTTTTGACGAACCGAATTGCATCTGTTTGTCTTAAGAAGACAATTTGTAAAACCTTCAAATTTTGTAAATCGCTTTTAAACAACGAAACAAATGTTATCAAACTATTTGTCCGAAATAGCGAATGAATAAGCAAGCGTAAGTAAAATAAACATATGCAATTCAGAATTCAAAAGAACATAAATATTTCAACATAATAACGTATTTTTACTTGAATAAAGAAAAGTACAATATTTCCTTTTTGAATTTCATCATAGATGCCTACGCTCGACCTCACAAAAGATTTCCCACATATAGCCGTTCCATTGTACACAATTGATGAGTGTTTCGCCTCGCGGAAAGTATATTGTTACAGAATAACCATCAGTATGTATTATATTGCGATATTTGTGTTCAATTACTTATTCAAATATCCGAATATCCAAATTAGTTTCTGTTGTGCTTTTTAATATAACTCATGCTGAAACTTTCTTGAAAATGAGCCTTTTATTTTCTACTAGTAATCGCCAACGGCTCCGGCAGCGTGAAAAGATTAAAACCGTAATATAGTATTTTGATAACCATAATTGGTTAATGTGGGTTAAACTTAAAAGCTAGATATATGCTGTCGCGAACTTTTATTTAAAAGTTTTAGAGAAGATGTTATTCAAAAGTCATGTATTTGAATAACTTCCTTTTACTCAGCGCACGCAATTTTATTTATTGCTGCTCCTCCTTTATTCATCTTAGCGTAATGTTATGGACTATCTTACACTCAAAGAATTCTTCAAAACGGTCCAGTAGTTTCTAAGATTAACACGTTCAAACAATGAAGCAAACAAACAAACAAACAAACTCTTCAGCTTTATATATTAGTATAGATAAGCTGTGCTTATGGCTTCGGCCACGGCTTAATTTAAATTTTGAACATTAAGGACTTATTATCAATTAACCATCAGAGAAAGAGACATGCTGTTGCGGACTTAACAAAAATGAATGTTGTTAGTTGTGAGTTTATTTTATATTCCAACGGAGAAACTGTGATTTAAAAGTTAATTTGAGGGCTAGAGATTGTCTTGGGAGGTTTTTCTTTATACTAAAGTCGATGCAACACAGACAATGAACATACTCGCGGGTAGAAGCTAGTATAAATAAGATTATTGCTACGTTTTAATATGTATTTGTTGACTCAGCTTGTTATATCTGATATTCTGTTCAAATTATTTGCAGGAATTTCTGGCTGAAAGCTAATATCAACAAACTACGAATTTCGTTTGTCAATATAATTGGTATTTGTTTTGGCCTGGCCTATAATAAATAATATTCATTTATTCTATACAACAACATATAATGTTTATTTGGCATTTGAATGGAGAAAACTTGGTTTTTGTTTTTTTTTATTCGCTAGCTACATAGGGTAAATATTTAAAAATATGAAAAAAATTGTCATCCAGGGAGAACGGAAAAGGACCCTAGCTCCCGTAATGTGTGCCGTCTCAAGCAATATTGCCTTCTGTATCCAACTCTTGATCCAACAACTAAGCGAGAGCCTCTTGACGTGTTGTCTTAGGATTTTAACATTAGTTTATATTAGTCCGTAGTGTTCTTGTTATTGTATAAAGTTTGTCATTATACCTAGTACTTGTATTCACACCATTTAAGTCATGATACCACGAAGAGTCATTGTTGCTTCCGTCCGTTTTAATTAACTTGGGAGTGGTCAGCTCTCCCAGTATTCAGTCTGTCTTGTAATGTTGTAGCTACAACCTCTAAAATGAAGTCGTGAAAGTGAAAGTTGAGTTTGTTTATTAGGCCTTCCCTATATCTGGTCGAGGCTCTTCGCTAGCAAACCATTTACCGATACAACAATTTTAACAATTATTGTTGAGTCAATATCCCACATGACGGAAAATCATAAGCTACACCCAAATACTTAATTATTCTTTTTCAGCTTTTATGATATTATCGTCATGTGGCACAGTGATATCAATTCAATTCAAAATATTATTTTTTCAAATAAACTTGTAAACAAGTGCTTTTGAATCGTCAACTCTATTGCTGGTTCGGAAAGCTGTTCCTACCGAGAAGAGTCAGCAAGAAACTCGGCGGTTGCTGTTTTAAAAATATAATTCTTATTATTAGTCACATTTCGTTATTACTGTCTTGTATAGGGACAAAGAGTCGCTATATCCACATATTCTTATCACCTGAATAATCCTCAACAGTAAAGTAGGCTTTATGTATTAGCCTCTTTTCAACAGTGTTTTTAAACTGCTGTAATGGCAAAGCTAACATTGACTGCGGAATTTTATTATAGAATCTTATGCCCAGATTTACAAACGATTTACGTACTTCTGCAAGGCGCAAACCATGAGCCGCAAGCTTATGTCGGTTCCTACTTCGTCTATAATATACATCACCTATCGTTTTATAATTCCTTATATTTTTATGTACACAAATTAAATTGCTTAAAATATACTGTGAAGCAAATGTAAGGATACCTATTTCTTTAAATTTCTCTCGGAATATCAGCAACTAGTGATATCACGCGGTTTCATCCGCGTAATTTATTATTTTTTTACACCTTATTTCATTTTTATAAGGGATCCCTATTTTTGAAAATGTAATATAGCCTATGTTGCTCAGTAAAGTTGTAGCTTTCCAATGGTGAAAGAATTTTTGAAATCGGTCTATAAGTTTTTTTGTGAAAACATTACAAACATACATACAAATTTTTCCTCTTTATAATATTAGTATAGATCAGTGATTCTCAACCACTGTGCCGCGGCACTTTTGTGTGCCGCCAAATTTTGCAAATATATTAAATTGTTAATATTATAAATTATATCATTTAAAAACAAACATTTTTATTATTAGCTTAATAAACGTTTAGTCATTATTGTAATATATATTTATTTGGTATATTTAAAATTTTTGTTATAAACTATTTATGCAGTGTGTTGTAGTAAGTAAATAATTTTTATCTTTTTCTTTGTGTGCCGCCAAATTTTGATATCGTGCCGCAACAAAAAAAAGGTTGAGAATTACTGGTATAGATAATTGCCTGACGCGCTGATCGATTATACCAAAACTATATAAGGCTATTATTATTTTAGTCCTGTTTTACGTTAACAAATGGTAACACTACAATCTACACTAACGGTTTTATCTGAACAGATGCGCGCTGTGCGGGGGATCGCGCCGGGGGCATTGTTTTTAGACTTAATGTTTTCACATTCGCGAATCGTGTTTATTATTGTTCATGGGGTATGATCACTTTTTTTGCTTTTTCGGTGCATGCGTTGAAAGTGCTTTGTTTAGTGAAGTCGGGGAAAGGTTTTGTTCACTAGATATCTGCGTTTTTTTGCGGTTCTGCCGCAAGATACAATTGTTTTAGTTTTCAATTAACCGATTGCGTAACATTTTTTACAACGCTATTATTCTCCTACGCCGTTTGGTATCCGGCTGAATAGAATAGACCCATCCTCATTTCTTATCGAGGTGTCGTAAAAGGCGACTAAGGTAAGTCGACCCGCCGTGTGGTATCCGGCTGAGTAGAATAGACCACCCTCTCTCTTACCGAGGTGTCGTAAAATACGACAGAGGTAAGTTGACATCAGGCTGGCGGCCGGTCGTAAAAATGCAGCCAATCATGTTGTGCCTATCCCACTTAGAGTGGGATAAGGGCAGGAGGATAACATCATCTTCCTGCCCTTATCCCACTCTAAGTGGGGTCGGCACAACATGTTATAAACATGTTGTCACATGATTTGGCTACGTATTTTACGACCGGCTGCCTGCTTGACGTCAAGTTACCTTAGTCGTATTTTACGACACCTGGATAAGAAAAAGGGTGGTCTATTCTACTTAACCAGATACCACACGGTGAGTCAACTTACCTTAGTCGCCTTTTACGACACCTCGGTAAGACATGAGGGTGGTCTATTCTACTCAGCCGGATACCACACGGCGGGTCGACTTACTTAGTCGCCTTTTACGGAACCTCGGTAAGAAAAGAGGGTGGTACTATTCTATTCAGCCGGATGCCACACGGCGTCATTCCAATTCTAACCATCGAGAAGTTAATACGCCCTAAAAGTAAAGTATTGAGTCAATAAAGCGTGTGAGGCTAACAATATTTTGAATTTAAATTCGAATTTGATTTCATGATTCAAGAACATTTTGTTATGCCATCTATTCTATCTATATCCAAGCCAATTTTAACTCGTCACACGCCTATATAACCTTGTCCCGTTACATTTATCTTAAGTAATACTCTATATATGGGATCAAGAACCGGTCGGGCCGAGTAACAAGAAAAAAAAGCTAAATAAAATATTAGTAACGACTCCATCCGTCCACCACGTGTGCATGTTCCCACGTCCACATCTGGGACCTTCGCGAAATATGCTTATGTACAGATCACAAAATAATGAATTATATCGCTATAATCCGCGGAAAACGGTCATTTTTTAAACTTGCAGTAGTATAAGTTCAAATTCAAAATAAATAAAATTCGGGTGACGGCTTATTTCCATCCGATAAAATAAGACGTGAGTATAGCCGGAATCTTAACATTAATTATGTACACTCTCCGTGCAACTCCTTTGAGATGGTCAAATTCAAATTCAAAATATTCTTTATTCAAATAAACTTGTAAACCAGTGCTTTTGAATCGTCAACTCTACTGCTGGTTCGGAAAGCTGTTCCTACCGAGAAGAGCCAGAAAAAACTCGGCGGTTGCTCTTTTAAAAATATAATTCCTATTACTAGTTACATTTAGTTATTACTGTCTTGTACAGTGTCTAAGCGAGCTATATCCAAACATTCCTATCTTCTAAGTAATCCTCAACAGTATAGTAGGCTTTCTGAATCAGCCTCTTTTTAACAGTGTTTTTAAACTGATGTAATGGCAAAGCTAAACTTGATTGCGTTATGATCATCTATCGTTTTATGATTCTTTATATTTTGATGTACGAAAATTAAATTGCTTAAAATATACTATAAGATTCATCATCATCATTCACAACACGTTTTAAACACGATGCTACGTGATTTGGCTAGTTTTTACGACCGGCGGCCTGCCTGACGTCAACTTACCTTATTCGCCTTTCACGACACCGCGTTAAGAAATGAGGGTAGTCTATTCTACTCAGTCGAATACCACATGGCTGGTTAACTTACTTCAGTCGCCATTTACAACACCTTATTAAGAAACGAGGCTGGTCTATTCTACTCAGCCGAATACTGCGTGGGTCAATCTATCTTAGTCGCCTTTTACGACACCTCAGTAAGACATGAGGGTGCTCTATTCTACTCAACCGGATACAACACGGTGATTCAAGTTATCTTAGTAGTATTTTACGACACCTCGGTAAGAAATGAGGGTAGTCTATTCTACTCAGTGGGAAGCCACACGGTGAGTCAACTTACCTTAATCGCCTTTTGCAACATCTTAAGAAACGAAGCTGGTCTATTCTACTCAGCCGAATACCAGGTGGGTCAATCTAACTTAGTGGCCTTTTACGACACCTTGGTAACAAATGAGGGTGGTCTATTCTACTCAGCCAGATATCACACGGCGAGTTAACCTACTTTATTCGTCTTTTATGACACCTTAATACGAAATGACAATAGCGGGTAAACTTCTAATGCATTACGTAAACACCAAAAACCTACGAAATAACCATACTTGCACAAAAGCCTTAAACGCACAGACTGACGGGGAGACAAAATAATTGCCTCTCACAAATGTTAGTCCACCTACATATTGTTTTATTGATGGGTCTCAATTTATAGGAGGGAGCGATTCGAATCGTGATAAATCTTCTTTAGACGTTGCTGGGCTTAAGGTTTCTTGAAGAGATATTAAAGTCACATGATTTTGTGCCACTTTTACCTAGCAGCTCCTTGCGCCTTTCTTGAGGTCGTTTGTCAAATTTATAGAATTTGGCGTTACTTTGCGGAGATCCATAATACAAGAGTAATAATAAAATTATTTTGGTAGAATCCGCGATAAAGTAAAACAGAAAATATATACGATGCTAACTGTAGAGTGGACATTCCTTTTTCATACCTGATACATGCAGGATTCGTAAAGAAACATGCACTAATCACCGCTACCACAATACACATGCACTACACACGTTCACTATCACAAACTCGATAATCGTTTGCTCCGCAACTGAAGCATCATCAGGAGATGCTTTTCTGTATACTTCATCGTGGATTATAGCAAAATAATTTTAGTAAATTACTTTTATATTATGGATCTCCGCAAAGTAATGCCTAAATCTATAAATTATTAGTTATTTTCTTAGTGTGATAATGTATATATCAGTGTAGCACTATTTTGTGTCAAATAAAACAACGAGTGCAAAATATTCTATTGTAACTTCTGTATTAAGAACTTAATCTAAGAATATTTTGCAGTTGTAACGGTCTTTGAAATGCAAGCAGCAATTGATGAGAGTATTCCATTGGTCTGCAAATAAATCGCTGTGAGCACATTTCATAAAAAAATAATTTAAAAAGTCTCACTTCAAATTTTGTTAATTGGATACGGCGTCTTTTACCGAGTGTTGATATCGGTCCACTTGATTTTACATTTCAGTAAGGAACGCTTCCGCTTATGCCCTACACCACACAAAATTCCAAGTAGGCTACGCGTGGGTTAAAAAGATAGTATGTCGCAAGCCAATACAAGTTTTAAAGAAACACTTAATGACTTCTGAGTGGGACTCGCTACTGAGGTCGAGCCTTTTGTCTAGGATACAGTAGGCTGTGGTCGAGGTGACATAAGTATCGGCTATACTAGGCCTATATATGAAGAAAGGGTGCTACGTTAAAAGATTCATTCTTTATTCAAGTTAATTTGTAAATAGGAGAAGAATCGGCAAGAAATCGGGTGGTATTCCGATGCATCGGTTAGCGGAGGGGGACTACTCTTTTGAGAGGACCCTCGGAGGTATCTCTCGGAGGATACCCGGAGGTATCTCTGGGTTCAGAGCGGCTGCTGGCGGGGATGGGGGCAATGTGTACAAAGATACCCTGTCCCCGCCACCAACAGCGTGGTAGAGCACACAGATCGTTTTAGTCGGTGCGAGTCCGACATAATCGGTGGGACACGATCTCTCCCTGCCCACCGTGGTCCGTGCCATGGTGGACAGGGAGCCATCATAGGCAGCGATGGCCTCCTTCTGCGAGAACGTTGTCTCGTGGAAGGAGGTGGCGGGGCGGATCCGGGAAGTCGAGTCCTTAGATCCGATCCGCCATAGGCGAGTCGGGCGCAGGCGACTCGCTAGAGACCTTCTGGGCGTCTCGAACGGGATTTTTGGACGCCCATCTGAAAAGGTTCCCAAGGCGGTCGATGCATCTGGTGCTCCCAATGTATCGTCCAGCGGTGGGAGGGGCCACTTATAGAGACGTACCGATCCAGAGGTTGCGCAATCTGGGGTACAGAGGTGCTGCTGATGGGGGTAATATCTCACAGGTACCCTGTCCCCGCCAGCATGGTTGAGCACACAAGTTGTTATAGTCGGTGCGAATTCGACATACCGCCCCCTATCCCTGTGCGCGGCGGTACGCATAAGTGGTTTTTCCCTGCATAAAAAATGGAAACCGGGTTGTTGCTGTACAAATAAAATAAAATTCTTATAAATAGTTACATTATTCTTATTTTCAATGAGATTATTCTAATTTTTTCAACTGAAGACCAAATAAACTCATAGATTCTATAACAAAAATCTACAAATATCGGTTTTTAGAAGCAGTTTAGTAACTATTAAAAGGAGGCTGATACTGAAAGCCCATCCTTTTGAGTATTTCAATAAGAATTCGTTGATATATTCAAATTCAAATTCAAAATATTCTTTACTTAAGTGGACTGTTTACAGTACTTTTGAGTCGTCAAATGTTTTAAAGGAGCTACCACTGATTCGGGAGTTTGCTCCTACCGAGAAGAATCAGAAAGAAACTCGGCGGCTTATCTTTTAAATAAATAATTACAATTTGATTGATAGTTACAAAATAATCGTTGCATCTGGATGCGTAGCTCACAGCAGCTAATATATGCTACTATCACTCAACTACTCTTCGACCCTGTACGAGACAGTAATGAATAAATGTAATAAGAACTATATTTTGAAAAGAGCAACCGCTGAGTTTCTTGCTGGCTCTTCTCGGTAGGAACAGCTTTCCGAAACAGCAGAAGAGTTGACAATTCAAAAGAACGTGTTTACAAGTTTACTTGAATAAATAATATTTTGAATTTGAATTTGAATCTGACAACACGCATTATTTAAAAACCAAGGTCGTGGTATGTTGGGAAAAATGCGTAGCTATAAAACAAGTCACCCATACTTAGGCTATAGATTTTTACGATTGCATCTTAAGACGGAAAAATGAGACTTTTTTTAATACTTTACGATTTTTCTATAAAATCGATATATCGTAAAATATATTTTATAGTCTACGCAGTGAACACGTGACGAGGCTGAGGCTGTTTTATTTGTGTTTTTAGTACTTTAATATTTTGGTTGTAAATTTTTAGTGACGTTAATTTGTTTCGATCGTAAAGAGTTATGAAGTTTAGTTGATTTTGGTACAGTTTGGATTTAGTACGAGCTATTAAAATTTCTAGTATACAACTTTACCTTTATAGGAAATTTGATATTACTTATATAATATTTTTTTACTTATATTGTTGAAAATATTTATACATATTTAAATATTAGGCATATAAAATAAAGGCGTGTGGTATCCGGCTATGTATAATAGACCACCCTTATTTCCTACCGACACAATTAAAAAATTTAAAATTTAAATTATTAATAAAAAAAAATTACAGGGAATCCTAGTTCAGGCGTCAGTTGCCTTCCATAGCAAGTTTAATGTAACAGGTAACTTAAGAACCATCAACAAAGAATCTGTGTAGTCTCTGCTGAATCATTAATTGTTCTTGTGTGTAATTGATACTTGATACTTGATACTTTAATATTGACATATTCTACAAAATATATACACGAAAACCTTAATAAATTATACATTAAAAGCTTCTTCTGTATGAATTACTCTTTTTATTAACAAAAACCGCATCTGTATACGTTTAGGAGTTTTTGAGTTTATCGCCAGCATACATACACATGCGACTTTGTTTTATATGTGAGGATGATGTCGAATAATATAAAGAATCTGGGTGACAGAGCCTTGATCGATAATTTTTTTAAAGTTATAAAAAATGCAATAAAAAAAAGAAAAAAGCGCCGGGTGACATGTGGGAATTGAACCCGGATTTTGAACTTTTATTGGTCCGCCATTTTCTATTAAGCTATCACAGCATTACGGTTGACAGCTAAAATATCATTTACTTTCTATTCCTATTTTAGCAGTTTTTTTAGTGCCCAAAAACAAGGACAAACGATTTTTTTTAAAATGAAACCTAGCTTGAACGATTTTTCTCCCCCAAGACCTCCTACATACTGAATTTAAGGGAAATCGTTGGAGCCGTTTTCGAGATACAGAAATAAATATATTAAGTCATTTTAATATTAAAGATAAATCTAACCACATTGTTTCTTTCCAGAATCGTCTATTGGTGACCAGTATGCAACTCGCGTGCTACAGAAGATAAGTTAAAAAATTAGTTACAGTGAATTAGTTTAGTGTACCAAAGATTCGAGTTAGTGAAAACGGATAGTGAATGTGTTAGTGAACCAAAATGTGTAGGTGATTAGATAGGTGACAGTTGAAACGATATGTGCTGTGGATTTTGCGAAAATGTATCCCAAATTCGGCATTGTGATCGCCATTATATGTGGTAAGTTTTTTAAATATGCTTAAAATCATACTAATATTATAAATCAGAAAGTTTGTGAGTATGGATATATAGTTACTCTTTCAAGGCAAATCTGATGAACCAATATTGATGAAATTTGGCGAAATTATTCCTTGTTCACCGGGGTAACATCACTACATATTATAAAATAAAGTCCATATTTCCGTATGTACGCATAAAACTTTAAAACTACGCAACCGATTTTGATGCGGTTTTTTTAAATAGATAGAGTGATTCAAAAGGAAGGTTTGTACGTATAATAACATTCAATACGAAGTAGAGAAATACTGTAATTTTTGAGGTTTCTGTAAATAATTACATTTTTTTCAGCTTACATTGCAAACGCAGGCTAAACCCTACGAGATTTATCAAAATGATGTACTAAGTATTTGTACACCTTAAAAAGGTCTACAGAAAAGTCCGCGATGGTATATGTCTATCTCTTATGGATAACCCACAATAGCAGTTTTTTTCATTTACTTTTTACGAAAAATGATGCCTTATGTTCAAAGCAATTTTTATACAATACAGCATTAATCCTTATCCAATTGAGTACCTTAAATAAATTGTTGATTTAATATAGATCAATATGGCCGTTTACAGCATGTAATTTAAGTGAATATTTTCGGAGATATTACAGATTTAAAATGCCATGAGGAGGCCGCGCTTCACCCTATAGCACTTCGAATCCAGCAGCTATATCGTTCTTTCCAGAGTTTGTTTAACGACAAGGAAGCTGTGAATGTTGTATATAAAGACATTCTGTAATTAATTGTAAAAATTAAATACGTAGGGAAAATGTAAAAGTAAATAAGTAAAAATGTACTATATGGATTTAGATATTCCAAAGATAGCAGGAAATCTTCTGGGTATAGGGAAAGGAAATTGTTTTTCTCCAAATTTAACGCTTGCGGGCCACGGGCAGTAATGAATGAATCAAAACTACTGGATCGATTTTAATCATTTTTTACACTGATTGACATGGGATATATATACTTTATACCCGTGCGAAGCAGGGGCAGGCCGCTAGTATAGGCTATAGAAATCCTGTTAATTCTACAGGAATAGGATGACACTAAAAAGCGCCATCTATTTTCACATTTTAATTATTTAAACAGGTATCATATGGCGGATCAACTTACCTTAGTTGCCTTTTACGATACCTCGGTAAGAAAAAGGGTGATCTATTCTACTCAGCCGGATACCACACGGCGGGTTAATTTACCTTAACCGCCTTTTACAATACCTCGGTAAGAAATCAGGGTAGTATATTCTAGTCAGCCGGACACCACATGGCGAGTCGTCTTGCACTATTCGCCTTTTACGGCACCTCGATAAGAAATGGGGGAAGTCTATTCGAATCGGCCGGATACCATACGACTGGTTAACGCTGTGTAGCGTCATCGAGGAAGAAAAATAAAAATGTAGTAATGTTTATAGACTTTACTGTTAAACTACATTAAGTAAAATGTTTTTTTTTAGTCTTCGCAAACGGTATTTTTTTCCATTTGAAACCTTAATTCTTTAGTAAATAAACCAGTCAAAACTCAAACCCCGGCAGCGTTGTTCGCGCGGTTATATCGTGATAATAAAAAAACAAAAGTCATAATTCTCCACAGCGAAAACATTGTTTTTCAAAACCACGCCAGGCACTTCAAGCATGCATTCACCGCCAAAACAATACAGTAATACTCGAAAGCATTAGTAATAATTTTCAAAAGCGAAACAGGGGTTGCGCCCTTATTTTTTTACTACCGAACACTTGACAGAATAATTGTTTTTGAATTATTTTGTTTTGATAAACAAATGCGACTGTAATTGAAGAATAATGGGTATTTTTTTCTTTAATGAGTACAGTATTTTGTAGGGCATTGGAAATTTTTACCATGTGCTCTGGTTTGGGATAAAAAGAGAGTTGCTTTAGTAAGATGGCGTTTTAAAGAGAGTCGTAGGAGGGTGTGTAAGGGTTTAGGGTGCAATAAATAGATCTAATAAGTTAATTTTTTTTCAAGCAGCTGTGATATCCCAGTGGTAACACCGTGTAACTCTTTCGAGGAGGTCACGAGTTCAAACCCCGGGCAGACTCCAATGAGATTTTCTGATAAAACTTATGTTTCTAATAATCTGGATTATTAAGACGATAAGAATTCGTGGATAAAGCTACTGTCCGACCCTGTACAAGATAAAAATGACTTAATGACACTAGTTACAAGTATTTTCAAAAGAGCAACCGCCGAGTTTCTTGCTTTCTCTTCTCAGTAGGAACAGCTTTCCGAACCAGCAGTAGAATTGACAATTCAAAAGCACATGTTTACAAATTTATTTGAATAAAGAAAATTTTGAGTTTGAGTAATTGATAATTGCAATTTATCACACGCTTTTCGGTGAAGGAAATCATCGTGAGAAAACCTGCATATCTCTAGAGATTTCTGGGGATATGTGTTACCTACCAATCCGTATTGGAGCAGCGTGGTAGGTCTTAGCTCCAATCCTTTCCAAAAACAGAGAGAGGAGGTCTATTACCAGCCATTATTCCACTGGATAATGAGAGGCCTTTACTTTACGAAAGAAATGATAATACTCGAAGCTGTGCCCAGAATTTCGTGTTAACTAAGTGTTATGGCTACTCCAATGTGTATTGGTAGGTTTCACTTACCACTAGAATTCTCTAGAGATATGCAAGTTTCCTCACGATGTTTTCCTTAACCGAAAAACGTGTGATAAATTGCAATTATCAATTACTCAAACTCAAAATTTTCTTTATTCAAATAAACTTGTAAACAAGTGCTTTTGAATCGTCAATTCTACTGCTGGTTCGGAAAGCTGTTCCTACCTAGAAGAGCCAGCAATAAACTTGGCGGTTGCTCTTTTGAAAATACTTGTAACTAGTGTCATTAAGTCATTTTTATCTTGTACAGGGTCGGACAGTAGCTTTATCCACGAATTCTTATCGTCTTATAACTAGTTACATTAAGGCATTACTATCTTGTACAGGGTCGGACACAAATTTTAACAGAAAATCATAGCTTAATAGGTACAGGGGCTGCAGGAGGAGGTACATAATTGAAAATCTTCTTTTGCGTCATCAGTGACTTTGCAGCACCGCCGAGATATTTTGTGAAGGGGTTACATCCTAAGGGATCATTTGTTTATTATTTTTTATATTATGTCAATTAATGACACGATATTGCGGGAAAAGCTAATATCATTTCTTTTGTATGTACACAAAACTGTTTTCATAACGGTTCAATAATAATTAGTCAATTTTCCTAGTGCTTGTGCGGTCCAGAATTAATACGGGGATTATCCGAGTGAGTGATGACCCGATTCCCGCTTTCCCGATTCGTTTGACTATGATTGAAAGCTTCGCTAATCTGTTTGTTGGTTCTTATAACTTTTCTCCCGAGTGTTATTTGTTAATGATAATTGAATACGGCTGTTTGTTGTGTATTAACTACTTGTATAAAGGAACACCGTGTGATATCCGGTTTAAAACATGTTGTGCCGACCTCACTTATAGTGGGATAAGGGTGGATAAGATAAGGGTGTTTAATCGGACGCCCGCTCTATAAGGTCCCCGCGGCGGTCGATGCATCTGGTGCTCCCGATGCATCGTCCACCGGAGGGAGGGGCCACTTTTAGAGAGGCCCCGACCCAGAGTTGGCGCACTCTTGGGTACAGAGTTGCTGCTGGCGGGGATGGGGGTAATGTCTTCATGGGTACCCTATACCCGCCACCAGCAGCGTGGTGGAGCACTGTCAGGTTTTTAGTCGGTGAGAGTCCGACATACCCGCCGCTCGTCCCCGTCGGGCGGTGACGACCCATAATGGGTTTTCCTGACATAAAAAAAGGGTGGGTGGTAAATGTATTATTCTTTTATTTTGGCATAATCCACTATTAGATTTGTATGTACGCTTTATTGCAATTTGTCACAAAACAATTTTTTGGATTCGGTCTCTTCAATATAGACCGATAACCAGTCAAAGAATAAAAAAACTTGAAAATGAAATGTTCCTATCTATGCCTATTCTTATTATTGAAAATGGCAATCTAAATTATCTGTTTGATTCACTTTTTTGTTTGATAAATAGCAAATTTTATAATATTTTTAAAACAAAAGAAAAAGACCTATTGTATAATTTAAAGTTGAGTGATTAAAACTGTTAGCATTTTTAAAAGTAGAAACAATGATGCTGTATGATTTGTATGCAGAAAAGCAGTTTAATGTGAACTCAACTTTTATTGAGTATGTTAAAAAATATTTGAAACTGTTTAAAGTCGTCTGTTTTCAAGAGAAATCGCTATAATAAACAAAATACTAAAACTCCGAAATAAATTATTTTATTATTTTCTTATAATCCACAATTAGATTTGTAGGCGGTACATACCTTTTTTACATTTTGCCACAAAAACAACCCTTTTGAATTAAGTCTGTTTAATACTAAGCGCGCGTAAGATAAATCAAGTCATCATCTTCCTGCCCTTATCCCACTCAAAGTGGGGTCGGCACAACATGTTATAAACATGCTGTCATATGATTTGGCTGCGTTTTTACGACCGGCCGCCTGCCTGACGTCAACTTACCTCAGTCGTATTTTACGACACCCCGATTAGAAAGAGGGTGGTCTATAGTGGTCTAAACCGGATACCACACGGTGAGTCCCATTACCTTAGTCGCCTTTTACGACACCTTGGGAAGAAATGAGGTTGGTCTATTCTACTCAGCCGGATACCACACGGCGGGTCGACTCACCTTAGTCGCTTCTTACGACACCTTGGTAAGAAATGAGCGTGGTACTATTCTATTCAGCCGGATACCACACGGCGTGAGAATGATGATGAATGAATGTACCTTCCTTAATTAAGACTAATTTTGTATTAGGTCACTTTAATACTAAAGGTGTAATATTTTAAAAAATATAAATATTAAATTAAAAATATATATTTTATATATATAAAAATCACTATTCACGCTAAAATAAATTGATATTTACTATTGATATATAAATTTAGATTTCTTGTAGAAGCTACGTTGCGATTTTTATTAATTTGAGACAAAACAACTCTTTTGATTTAGGTCTGTTTAATACTAAGCGTGCGTAAGATAAATCAAGTGTTATCGAATATACCATTCTAAAACAGATCTTGTCAGCCTTTTGACATTGTTCAGACCCTACTGGCGAGATAAAACAACTGACAGAAACTCTTGACATCTGACATATTTTATCTCTCCCCCAAAAAGGTCAAAGGTTTATTACAAGGGCTTATTTTAGACGTAAAACTTCTACCCGCGTATGGTATATTCTTGCTGTAAATTTTAATAATCCAAAATCTTTAATATTTAAATGAGTTAATATTTTGTATGTATCTATATATATATATTTTCGTAATCGCGGAAACGGCTTTAACGATTGTCCTGAAATTGGGGTTTTGGGGGAGTAAAATCGATCTACTTAGGTTTTATGTAAAAAAAATAGTTTAATCCTTGTTTTCGGGCATTAAAAAATACTTAAATTTATATTGTATAGAAAACACTATTTTTGCCATATTGTCAGATCTGATAAAATGAGACGTGAGTATAGCCGGTTTCTAATACATTAATGATGAATGTAATTGGTATTTCCCAATAAACTATACCCATTATTCAATAACGCAGCTTCACTCGACTTGTCCTAATCAATATCGACGGGATGTCAACATAATTGACTTAAAAAACTCCCAACGAGACTAAATACGGAAAAAAGTTGCCTCGTTCGGTATATTCCTAGTGCACTGTGCCCATTTTACACTCACGATACGATAATTAACAAAAAAGGTGAAAAAAAACCTTAACCAAGCGGTAAGACCGTACGACTCTTTCGAGGGTCACGGTTTCAATCTTGGGGCAGGCACCAATGAGTTCAAAATTTATATAATTTAAAGTAATAATAAAATTATTTTGCTATAATCCGCGATGAAGTAAAATAGAAAATATATATAATGCTAAATGTAGAGTGGACAATCCGTTTTCATACCTGATACATGCAGGATTCGTAAAAACACATGCAAAATCCTCCCCCACCGCCACCACAATAGAAAGAAAGAAATGTATTTGGACACAATTCCAACAAAAAGAAACAAACAAAATTACATTTTTACCTATCCGAATTTTATGCTTTTAATAATCATGTCATCGGGACTGCACCAGTAAAATTTCAGCTTAATCGGACATTGAACTTGCAAGAATCCACATTCACATACAAACATACATCCAAGTTAAATAAAAGCTTAATTGATTCCACTGGAAATTATAGAATCGTCTATATAAAAACTAATTAGTATTAGCTATCTTACTTTGTAAAATTAATAATTAAGAAGATTGGATTTGTATCTTGTTTTTAGAAGCAACTAAATTACTTAATTAATTTCTAAAGATATCTTTAACATTCTTTGTAAATGTAAATTTAGAACCATTTGTAGACTAGACTGTAGGTCTAAAAGCTTGTATGTAAAAAAAATATTTTGTGTAAATTTTATTAACTAATTTATAGAATTCGGCGTTACTTTGCGGAGTTCCATAATACAAAAGTTATAATGAAATTATTATGCAATAAGCCGCGATTAAGTAAATAGAAAATATATATAATGCTAAATGTAGAGTGGACTACCTTTTTTTCATACCTTATGCACAAAATCGTAAAGCTTAGCGATTTTATAGTTGCCTTATCTCCTGATGATGCTTTAGTTGCGAGATGAAACGATTGTTGAGTTTGTGATTGTATGTAGTGCTTGTGTATTGTATTGGCGGTGGTGGAGGTTTGTGCATGTGTTTTTATGAATTCTGTCTGTATTACGTATAGAAACGGGTAGTCCACTCTACATTTAGCATTATATATAATTTCTATTTACGAAATTGCGGGATATACAAAATAGTTTTATTATTACTTTTGTAAATTTTATTATTTCCACAATCGAAAGGCCCACTCTTGCATTATGTAACATTAATATATTCACATATTGAAAAAGTCTTTTATGAACTTTCAAAAAAACGCGCGCCAATGGAAACAAACTTTCCCTAACATCCGATGTTTTGCCGACTTTTTTCTTTCGAAAGTAAAGTTTACGACGTCATCCGGACCTTTCGTATTTTCTTTGGAGATCAATTTATTCTTCACTTCAGCGAAATCTCAAGTTTCTTGCCTAATATCGCAAGTTATACGGGAATAATTGCCCAATAGGAGTAAATAAAGTTTTGATTAAAAAACATCTAAGTTTGTTTTGGAGGCAGACAAGTTATGTACTGGCTTTTTCCCGCAACTTCGTGTGGACTGTTGTTGCGTAATAGGTTGATAATAGATGGCGCTTTTCAATGTCCTATTCCTGTAGAATTAACAGGATTTCTATAGCCTATATGTTACTCCGGTGTATAAGGAATAATTGTGCCAAATTTCATCGATATTGGTTCGGCGGAATCGCTCCGTATCCAGCTGAATAGAATAGTACCACCCTCATTTCTTATCGAGGTATCGTAAGAGGCGACTAAGGTAAGTCGACCCGCCGTGTGGTATCCGGCTGAGTAGAATAGACCAACCTCATTTCTTACCGAGGTGTCGTAAAAGGCGACTAAGGTAAATTGACCCACCGTGTGGTATCCTGTTGAGTAAAATAGACCACCCTCTTTCTTACCGAGGAGTCGTAAAATATGACTAAGGTAAGTTGACGTCTGGCAGGCGGCCGGCCGTAAAATACGTAACCAAATCATGTGACAACATGTTTGTAATGTGTTGTGCCGACCCCACTTAGAGTGGGATAAGGGCAGGAAAATGATGATATATGTTAGCCCGGTGTATATGGAATAATTGTGCCAAATTTCATCGATTCGTCGTGAAAAAGCGGATTCGTCGTGAAAAAGTAACAAACATACATCCATACTCACAAACTTTCGCATTTTTAGAATAAACATAACCGGCTAAGTAATTTTATCTTTTGAATAAGATATTCTTTTGTATTCCAGATTATATCAAAATAGATTTGTTATCTTTCAACCAAAAAATTAACAAACCTTTGTCATAAAACTTCGTAAGTGACGGAACAACGCAATATTGTAGTGATTTATATAAGAAAGACATTTTTCATTCAATTTGTATATTGTAATCCATTTTGGTCTTTGAAATCTTGAAAACATTGAGTTATTACACTAGAGTACATAGGGCTGTGAGCGCGAGTGTCCAACAAATAATAGTAGGGATGTGACTTGGCGTAGAAAAAATCGATTAAATAATTATCGATTTTTAATAATCGATTAAATAATCGATTTTTTTCTGACAATTTCAAAAGTTGTCTTTTTTAATATTAATACATAATTAATTATAATAAAGGCTAATTAAAATGGACAACTACCAAGAAATAATATCAGATGTGCTGTTTGTGAAATTGGATTATAATGTGTAGATTGGCTAAATTGGTTTCATCCAACAATGCATATCTAATCTTAAAAAACAAGAAAAAGACTAAACAAGAAAAAGGGATACTTAAAAATAATCGATTTTTAAAAAAACTATTTTTGTTAAAAAAGTAATAATCGTTTATTTAAAATCGATTATTTTTCACATCGCTAAATAATAGTAGGAAAGATGGGAATATTTGGAGTGTGGAACAATTTTGTAATACATGATTTTTGGATAACTTTCACCGTTTACTACGCACGCAAGGAAAGCTTTAAATTTTGCCGTTTTCGTTATGCTTTTTATTGCTGCTCCTTTCCTATTCATCTTAGCGTGATGTTATAAAGTTTATAACCTTCCTCGATAAATGGACTATCTTACACTGAAAGAATCAAACAAATACGTTCAAACAAACTCTTCAGCTTTATATATTAGTATAGATTAGTATAGATGGACACATTTCAGGCTGGCTTCCCTTCTAATTGTAATAATTCTACATTCGAAACATAAAGCCTTGTAAACAACAGGTTTAACGTTCTTTACATTAAAAGAATCCAGAAAAAGTGACAAGAAAAACATTGACATGAAAAATACCCAATAAACATTCCGAGATACTTTTACAACGAGATTACAGCTGCACCGGTTATTATGAGAACTTGTATCTAACACATCATTATCCAGTCAGAGCTTGGCAATAAAGGTGTATGCGCACAGAGTTATAAACGCGTCGAAAACGCGCGTTTAACGAACACGCGTTTCATATTTGAAAAACAGTTGGGAAACTGATGATGTACACTCTCCGTGCAACTCCTTTAAGTAAAAAAAGTAAGTAGCAGCCTGTTACTCTCCCACTGCTGGGAATAGGCTTCTTCTCTCCGTTTTTGGAGGAAGGTTTGGAGCTAAGACCTACCACGCTGCTCCAATGCGGATTGGTAGGTTACACATATCTCCAGAATTCTCTAGAGATATGCAGGTTTCCTTACGATGTTTTCCTTCACCGAATAGCGTGTGATAAATTGCAATTATCAATTAGACACAAGTTTTAACAGAAAAAGTCATTGGTGTCTGCCCAGGTTCGATCCCGTGACCTCCTCGAAAGAGTCGCACGGTGTTACCGCTGGGCTACCACAGCTTATCTCAACAACTCCTTTGAGAGGGTCAAATTTACATTATTCTTTATTCAAATAAATTTGTAAATAAGTGCTTTTGAATCGTCAACTCTACTGCAGGTTCGGAAAGCTGTTCCTACCGAGAAGAGCCAGTAAGAAACTCGGCGGTTGCTCTTTTAAAAATATAATCCTTATTACTAGTTACATTTAGTACTGTCTTGTACAGGGTCGAAGAGTAGCTATATCCACGCATTCTTATCATCTAAGTAAATAAAAGTAGACTTTCTGTATTAGCCTTTTATTAATAGTGTTTTCAAATTGCTGTAATGGCAAAGCTAAAATTGATTGCGGAATGTTATTATAGAATCTCATACACAAACCCACAAATGAATTACGTACTTTTGCAAGGCGTAAAGCAGGAGCCGCAAGCTTATGTCACATATACACATCGCCTATCGTTTTATAATTCTTTATATTTTTGTGTACAAAAATTAAATAGCTTAAAATATACTATGAAGCAAATAGAAAGAATACCAATTTCCTTAAACTACTACTAATATTATAAATGCGAAAGTTTTTGAGTATGGATGTACGTTTGTTACTCTTTCACCACGAATCCGCTGTAGCAATATCGATGAAATTTGGCTCCATTATTCCTCATCATCCTCCTGCCCTTATCCCACTGTAAGTGGGGTCGGCACAACATGTTATAAACATGCTGTCACATGATTTGGCTGCGTTTTTACGACCGGCCGCCTGCCTAACGTCAACTTACGTTAGTCGTATTTTACGACACCTCGGTAAGAAAGAGGGTGGTCTATTTTACTAAACCGGATACCACGCGGTGGGTCAACTTACCTTAGTCGCCTTTTACGACACCTCGGTAAGAAATGAGGTTGGTCTATTCTACACAGCCGGATACCACACGGCGGGTCGACTTACCTTAGTCGCCTTTTACGACACCTCGGTAAGAAATGAGGGTGGTACTATTCTATTCAGCCGGATACCACACGGCGGGGCTCCATTATTCCTCATACACCGGAATAACATATAGGCTATGGAAACCCTATTAATTTAACAGGAATATGATGACATTGAAAAGCGCCATCTATTATCAACCCATCACATGACAACAGTTCACAGCAAAAACTAGTTACTTTTAGAAAACGCGCGTCATTGCACCGTGTGTATACGCTCTTAAAGTGTATGCTAAAAAAACTACCGTTATTGAAATTCAAAGAAAAATAAACCTTATCGATCACATAATACTGATTTTGCTAATGTCCAGAACGCATTAAAGAACTTATATCTAAAGCGAATGTTACAGAATAAATTTTAATATTCATAAAGGTGAGTTGACAGTACTATAAAGAACCCAATAAAATTACAACATGATTTAATCTTAACGTATAACAAGATAAGGTTGAAATTTGAATGCCGCTAGATTACTCGAGCCTAGTGATGCGTAACATCGATAGTTACAAACGGGACGGGAACAACCTCTTATTGCTTTTGAATTTAGAACACGTTGTGGTCCAGGTCGCTTTAATCGAAAGTTATTAAAAAAAATTCCGTAGTGCTGGGATAAAATCGATAAGCTTTTGTTTCTCGTGCGGCTTTTAAATCATAGGATTTCGCCGGATGTTCGTGTGTGCGAAGCTTTTGAATTCTGAATTGTGACTGAAAATGTTTTTTACTTTTATATTCCAATATATTGTGTTGGATTAAGGTGCGGTTATCTTTAATATATCTTTAATATTTAAATGAGTTAATCTTGTATATATATATATATATATATGTTCCGAATCTCGGAACCGGTTCCAACGATTTTCCTGAAATTCAACATGTAGGGGGTTTTGGGGGAGAAAAATTGATCTAGCTAGGTTTTATGTAAAAAAAAATTTGTTTTATCCCTATTTTTGGGCATTAAAAAACACTAACATTTATGTATATTGAATTGAATTTTCGCCATTAACTGTCAAGTCGACGTAGCTTATTCGGGTAACGGGTACACTCGAGAAACGTAAATTGCCAAGGATCGATCCCCAACTAAATAATTGTTTTTTTTTAAGTTTTTTTTTTGTAAAAAATTACCGAGCGAAGCTCGGTCACCCAGATGTTAAATGAGTTAATCGTGTATCTATAAATAGCTAGGTTTTATTTGAAAAAAAACATTTTATCCCTGTTTTTGGCATTAAAATGTAGAATTGAACCGACGTGTGGTATCTGGTTGAGTAGAGTAGACCCTCATTTCTTACGGAGGTGTCGTAAAAGGCGACTAAGGTAAGTTGACAGGCAGGCGGCCGTTCGTTAAATACGTAGCCAAATCATTTGACAGCATGTTTATACATGTTATCCCGACCCCACTTAGAGTGGGATAAGGGCAGGAGGATGATGATAAAATGTAGAATTGAAAGCAAAGGATTTTTTTAGCTGTCAAACGTAATGTTGCGATAGCCGATGGGTATCGCGCGGACCCCAAATTTTTTACAACCCGGATCCGAATACCACATATCATCGGCGCCTTCTTTCTTTTTCAATATTTTTTTTTTATTTCGTTTAAAAAATTACCAAGCAATTCTTGGTCACCCAGGTACTATTTAATTATATCGCACCCTTAGTATTAAATTGACCTAATTCGAAATTACTGTTAATTAAGTTATATACATTGTAATCCAATAGCAGTGGAATAATAAGGGGTCTTTACTTACTTATAGGTATATCACGTAAACTGTGTATTACAGAATAAGTGATTAATAGGAAGAGATTGATTTAGTGGACAAAGGGGGTAGTTTCAATATTCCGAATACCCACCAATTTAAGTTAAAAATAATATTTATTTTACGTTTTGTTTACGTAAATTTACAATAAAAAACCAAGCTCGCGTAAGCCACAAGTGACAATTGAAATAACAAACAGACTGGTTAATTTAAGCGTGCTCGCGCCATGTGAATCCTGCGCTTAACTCTGACAGTGTAAACTATGTTTTATATGGTGGTGCAAATTTATAGGCGGAAGCGTTTTGTTGACCACATTAATTCGTTCCTTAATTTTCAGAGCATACAATGAACAAGTAATTGTTGTAATATGATTAGATAATTAAAAAGTTATTGGTAAAAAAGTGTACAAAGGTCAACTAATCCTTAAGACAGAGATCTCTGCCAGCTAACCTACGAAGTGAGACAATTTATAGAATTACTGTTGTCGCCATTGACTTCCGCTTTGTATTTTATAGCAACACAGTCATGAAACAAGAGTATCGCGCCCTTTTTGATTAAAATGGTACCAACACTGTGACGTGTTGTTTCCGGTTGAGTCTTCCTATTGATAAAACGTTTCAGTGACAGTCAGTCTTTGTTCGTCATTCAAGAGAAGTGCATCTCGGAACGGGAATTGTGGTATTCCTATTATATCGTGTTATTGTATATAGTGTGCGCTAACATTACTTTTGAAAGCATAATTAGATTAGACTGTCCGTGTGTGAACCGCTGCTGTAGGATTCACATCGATTACGTTTATAATAAATATAGGTTACTAACATTAGTTTTTAAGTAGAATTGTATTACTAACATAATTTATGAGTCATGTAACTTAATTGAAATAAAATATAATAATAATAATTTTCGAGGTGTCGTAAGAGGCGACTAAGGTAAGTTGACCCACCGTGTTGTATCCGGTTTAGTAGATCACCCTCTTTCTTACCGAGGTGTCGTAAAATACGACAGAGGTAAGTTGACGTCAGGCAGGCGGCCGGTCGCAAAAACGCTGCCAAATCATGTGACAGCATGTTTATAGCATGTTGTGCCGACCCCACTTAGAGTGGGATAAGGGCAGGAAGATGATGAATTTTCGAGGTGTCGTAAGAGGCGACTAAGGTAAGTTGACCCACCGTGTTGTATCCAGTTTAGTAGAATAGACCACCCTCTTTCTTACCGAGGTGTCGTAAAATACGACAGAGATAAGTTAACGTCAAGCAGGCGGCCGGTCGTAAAAACGCAGCCAAATCATGTGACAGCATGTTTATAGCATGTTGTGCCGACCCCACTTAGAGTGGGATAAGGGCAGGAAGATGATGAATTTTCGAGGTGTCCTAAGAGGCGACTAAGGTAAGTTGACCCACCGTGTTGTATCCGGTTAAGTAGAATAGACCACCCTCTTTCTTACCGAGGTGTCGTAAAATACGACAGAGGTAAGTTGACGTCAACCAGGCGGCCGGTCGTAAAAACGCAGCCAAATCATGTGACAGCATGTTTATAGCTTGTTGTGCCGACCCCACTTAGAGTGGGATGAGAGCAGGAAGAAGAATAAAAATAATATTTTTTTTGCATGGATAAAAAGCTGTGATGGCCTAGCGGTGCGACCGTGTGAATCTCTAGAGACGATCATGGGTTCAAACCCGGGCAGACACCAATGAGTTTTTCTATTAAAACTTATGTGTATAATTGATAATTGCAATTTATCACACGCTTTTCGGTGAAGGAAAACATCGTAAGGAAACCTGCATATCTCTAGAGAATTCCGGGGATATGTGTAACCTACCAATCCGCATTGGAGCAGCGTGGTAGGTCTTAGCTCCAACCCTTCTCTCCAAAAATGGAGAGAGGAGGCCTATGCCCAGCTGTGGGATAGTAACAGGCCGTTACTTACTTACTATGGATGACGCTAAAACTAATAAATTAGACCACAAAACAACCAGGAGCGTTCACCCCTGTAGAGTTTGTCGCGTCGCCTTATAAGGACACTTGTCGCCCACTCGCCTCCTATAGTATTAGCCGATGAAGAGTTCTTTTGTCTTTCCTTCAAGAAATCAACCTTTTTGCACACATGTTCTTTAGACTAACAACTTTTACACGTTTAGGCATACCTTTTGCATAATCCTAATCCTAATTTTGTTTGTCGGGTGTATGTAATCCTGATATATTTTTTGATAAATTACCATTGTTTAGGAAACATCTAGTGTTAATAAAGTCTCATCAGCGATCATTATAACCGATTAGTGATCATTATATATATTTATTATTATTTTTTCACAACTATTTAAAATTTGTAAAAAAAACCAGTTGATTTTACTATATATGTATATATATGTATGTGTATATATATATATATATATATATATATATATATATGTCGCATCCTGGCAACCAACACTCCATCATTAAAAATATATTGAAAATATATTGAAAATAGAAGGCGCAGCGGTGACAGAATGCAGACGGCGCATGTGAGAGATGAAGACAGATCCTTGTCATGGCGCAGTTGTGAAAATTGTTAAGAAGAATATAATGTTGAAGATAAGCGTTGTACTTTTCCATATGCACGATACCCTAATTACGCCCACTAATCTCTAAGAATAATGCCCAAGATACTGATGAGTCTACATCAGTCGTGGGATTCAATCGTGCAAATGGATGGATAGTATGAAGGGACTATGATGACTCACAATGGCGGATTCTATAAGAGTTACGAAATAAAACAATTCAAACACCAAAAACAAAAAGAAAAAAAAAATCCAAGTGAGACGAATAATATCAATCGGCCGAAGTTTAAACCCGATAAATGATGATTTTACGTAAAATTGTGGTGTAATACAGCTTTATACTTGGACGGAAAAACAAAAGAAGATACGTTTTCTGGAAATTTCTGCTGCACTTATTAATTTCAAGCTATAATAGATCAATGGATAATTGAAAATCATAATGCATATGCTAGTTGTCATGTTACGTATTTGATAAATTGTTGGAAGAATTTAAACATGGAGCAAATAGCAGCATCAACGGTGATTGCGCATTTGGTACAAAATTGATATATGACTGCAATGACTTGCATTCACAGCGGAGATATCTTCGCGTCAAAAGCTGCACCAGGAACTAAAAGTATACTCCTATTTGAAACGAAAGTTACTTATAGTGGATCGTAGGTTCAACGCGATCCCAATTCAAGTGCCTTAGTGGCGATCAGCAGGGCACAGGAAAATGGAGTGTCGCAAACGGATTTTGGAACTAAAAGACCATTGTCTGTGGTAATGTGGTAAGCTCCGGACAACAATGACAAGCAAGTTACAAATTATTTGTGTGCTTTAGGTGTTGCACGCCGGGCCGCGTCGCGAGTCGCTGCAAGGCCAATGGACCTGCTCTTTGAGGTACCAGTACAGCGACGTGTATTCCGTAGGCCAATGTTTGGTCATCGCCAACATCGAATCGCCATCATGAACTTTCACACAATTTGGTATGTGTTATTACTTTGATTTGTTTCTGGGCCTGGATGTTCTATCATAAAGACTTCACAGGGTTGTGCGTAACAGATTATTAAGTAATGTGTCTTTAGATATTATGGGTGATTCAGAGTACTTTTTTTAGAAACAAACTTATTCAGTATTTCCTCCTAGACAAGGAGGAGAGATCTTGAAATACTATTTTAAAATTACAGTCATAGCTCCTATAATTATAGTTTTCAATTGTTCTTTTTGCCGCTTTATTGTATTTATATTTAGATCATCTTTTTCTCAAATTTATTACGTTGTTTATGTTCATTGTCACTTTATATAGTTGTTGTCAATCTGCGCATGCTGTTGCCATCTATAATTAATATAGCACTTAATTATAATAATCGTTGTACATTGTGTATTTGTAGCTATGTATGGTGTTTAGATTGTTGATGGCCTTTTTAAATAAATAAATAAATAAAAGAGACTATAGCTAATAAATCTAGTACCGAAATATTTGATTGTCATCAATAGGGATGGCTAACAAGAATGTTTATAGTACCCTGCAAATAATTGTCAAGTAAAAGTAATCGGTTTTGCAACTGAAATTATAAGAAGGGGGTGAACTGTTAACCTTTTGCCAATTCAGCTCTTTTAGTCAAAAACATAATGTGTCTTATTGTTTTACAAAAATACCTGAGAGTCAAGTACCTATTGATAATGACAAGATTTGTGTTAACGTAATTTGTGTTGATGTTTATACAGACGGGTTCTTGGTTCGGTGGATCGGTGACTGTACCAGAGTATCGTCTGTAGCCCAGTAGAAATCGGCATCTGCTCAGGGTGGTCCGTGGGTACGCAGTGAGCGGTAGCTCTGGGGGTCGATGACACCAGGGTATCGTCTGTAGCCCGGTAGAAATCGGTATCTGCTCTGAGTAGTCCGTGGGTACGCAGGAAGCGATAGCTCTGGGTGGTATAGTCGGGTCTAGCTGTGTAGCGATGGCCGTGAGTCATGTGGACTCGTTATCCCTGCGGGAAGACCCTTCTGCTGAGACAGAAGCGGTAGACCACGAACAAGATACCTGGGTTGTTTTTGAAGTAAATTCTGTTAGGTTTTCTGTTTATTTTTGTAATGTCATGGTGAGTGTCAGTCAATGGTACTCTGCCTCAGTACTTTTCATATGCATTATGGGTTTGGCATGGCCTTATATTTTATTTGTTGGGTTTCATAGTTCAATGATCAACTTATGACGAGATATAATTTTCCTTGTTTTGTTCGTTTATTAAAAAGTTCTAGACTTCAATGACCCAGATGTTGTAGGATAGGCCGAACGGAATTTCTGGGTTCGTTTGTTTGTTACAGATCAACACACGGGGACGTGTGTCTCGCAGGATGGCCGTGTCGCATCCTGGCAACCAACACTCCATCATTAAAAATATATTGAAAATATATTGAAAATAGAAGGCGCAGCGGTGACAGAATGCAGACGGCGCATGTGAGAGATGAAGACAGATCCTTGTCATGGCGCAGTTGTGAAAATTGTTAAGAAGAATATAATGTTGAAGATAAGCGTTGTACTTTTCCATATGCACGATACCCTAATTACGCCCACTAATCTCTAAGAATAATGCCCAAGATACTGATGAGTCTACATATATATATATATATATATATATATATATATATATATATATATATATATATAGTAAGTTAAAATACGAACTTTAGTTTTTAATGATTGTTGGACAAACTTGTATGTAAGTTGTTGGCGTAATAAATAAATAAATAAATAATCCTTTTATAATGCGATATTGTTGCGATATGTTTCAGTTGTTATTCGGTTTTCTTTTTCTTCACCTACACTACTACTATGATACTATTTCTATTAAAACTATTCTGTCATTAGTTTCAACTACTGCTGATAAAGCAGCTCATATTAGCCTTCTGGCTGTATTAATATCTTTAATATTTAAATGAGTTAATCTTGTATGTATATAATCTTGGAAACAGCGCCAACGATTTTTCTGAAGTTCGGCATTTAGGGGTTTTTGGGGGAGAAAAATCGATCTACTTAGGTCTTATTTAAAAAAAAATAGTTTTATCCCTGTTTTGTGGCATTAAAAATATGGTATAATGTAGAATAAAAAGCAAAGGATTTTTTTTAGTTGTCAAGCGTAATGTTGCGTTAGCCAATGAGTAACGGGCGGACCGAAAATGTTCAAAACCCGGTTTCTAATCCCATATGTAATTTATAGAATTAGGCGTTACTTTGCGGAGATCCATAATACAAAAGTAATAATAAATTTATTATGCTATAATCCGCGATGAAGATGATCCGCTTCATCGCGGATTATAGCAAAATAAATTTATTATTACTTTTGAATCCCATATGTCATCAGTGCCTTTTCTTTTTTTTTATCTTAAAAAAAATTACTGAGCAATGCGCGATCACCGCGCATACTTGATGCAATGCAGCCTATATTAATCTTCTGGCTATATCTCTTAATCATATAGAAAGCCATACTAGAGTTTTCCTTTCTGTATTTACTTGCATTTCGTTTGCTTCAAAAACAGTAATATCCATCAAAACTATATGATCTAATAAATTGGCTACAACATTGACTATATTTCCATAATCTGTTCTACGGAAAGCAATTGAAATTATTTGGAAATCAATTCCTTCATCCATTACACCGAGCTCATCCTGTTCGATACGTCTCAAGGGAGGTTCCATTTGTATCACGTAATCCGATCACGTGCCTTTTGAAGTATCTGATGAGTGACAGTGGCGCTTAAAGAACGAAATCCAATTTTTATGCGACAGTAAAATTTTGGATGTAATGTATTTTATTATGTATTGTTAGGTTGTGTTAAAATTTCATTACGTCGCAGAATTGGAACTTAATTTGTCTTTTATGTATATCGTTTTGGATTAACTTGGAAGGGAGCAAAATTGTTATCGAAGTTAAAATAATTTATTATGTGTATTAGCCCGCGTATTTATCCGGTTATATAACGTTATTTTCAAGATTGCTTTCTTCTTTTCAGTATTGATCTTTAAATAAATAAATAATTCGTTAGCTTCGCCATTTCATAAAGATCAATATTCTTCTTTAATTTTTATTTTTTTATTTTTTTCTTTATTTCCGGAATATGAGTACAAAGCTTTACACCATATGAATGTAATAAATACTTAAGAAGATATTACAGATTATTATACGCCACCATAGAATATTACATACGCGAATCAGAGCTCTTTACATGACATACGTCCATGATGCGACTAAAATAGCGAGTGGACGTAATACGCACATCGACTTGCTGAGCGCTCGATGTTGTATGCATTCTTAGCCTATCTATTGTTCGTGTAAAATAAAGAGATTTTGGGAAGCCGCGAGCATAACTAATATTATATGTAAACGAAATTTCTATTTATAAATCTAAAGTATTTGGCGTTTTGTGTATTTTGTCATCTTCCTGCCCTTATCCCACTCTAAGTGGGGTCGGTATTGCATGTTACAAACATGTCTCATGATTTGGACACGTATTTTTAGAACCGGCCGCCTGCATGGTATTAACTTACCTTAGTCGTATTTTACGGCATCTCAGTGAGAAAGAGGGTGGTCTATTCTACTTAACCGGATACCACAGACTGCATCAACTTACATTTGTCGACTTTTACGACACCTCGGTAAGAAATGAGCGTCTATTCTACTTATCCGGAAACCGCACAGCGGGTCGACTTACCTTAATCCCCTTTTACGACACCTCGGTAAGAAAGGAGGGTGGTACTATTCTATTCAGCCGGACCACATAGCTTTTTTAATAATAAATAAATATATGGGACACTTACACACACAGTCGTCTGTCCCCAAAGTAAGTAATTTGATACTTGTGTTATGGGTGACAGACAACTGGTGAATATATTCTTATATATTTCTTAAATACAAATATACACCCAGGCTCAAAGACCAACAAATTCATTTATAGAAAATGTTGCCTCTTTTTGAGGCAATTGAACCCGCGACCCGCGCTGAAGGCAGGGTCACTACCCACTGCTCTAACGGGCCAGTTTGAGTATCTGTTTTGTGTCTTAAAAAAAATAAAAGCCACGTAAGTTCACGAGCTTCCTTTTCGCAATCCCTCACCCACGTCTCGTGAAACTCGTCGATAAAATGTAGCCCAAATTAAAATAACATTGGTGTTCAAATCACGTTTTATATGTGATGAATATAAAACATGTATCACACGAGATATGTCTACTTTTGTGAGTTAAGTGCTCTTGAAAGGGAGGGCGAGAGGGGCCTACCCTCATATAAATATGCATGCGGTGAAAGGTTTTTTTAACGTACTTTGATAATCTTTTGGTTGTTTCCTTGGGTCTTGAGGTTTCGTTGATTAAAATATATAGAGGTTAAGACCGTAAAACGAAGATACAAGAACATACGTAGAACGATATATACAAGATTAACTTATTTAAATATATTATTATATGTAATGTTGGAGTAACTACGCTGTGTGATATCCAGCTGAATAAAATAGTACCACCTTCATTTCTTACGGAGGTGTGGTAAAGACGAGTAAGGTAAGTCGACTCGTCGTGTGGTACCCGGTTGAGTAGATTAGACCACCCTCATTTCTAACCGGAGTGTCGTAAAGGCGACTAAAATAAGACGACCCACCGTGTGAGGCCCGGTTGAGTAGATTAGACCACCCTCATTTCTTACCGAGGTGTCGTAAATAGCGACTAAAGTAAGTCGACACACTGTGTGGGATCCGGTTGAGTAGAATAGACGACCCTCATTTCTTAACGAGGTGTCGTAAAACCCGACTAACGTAAGTTGATGTCAGGCACGTGGTCGCTCGTAAAATACCTAGCTAAATCATGTTATATGCTTAAAACACGATGTACTGACACCACTGAGAGTGGGATAAGGGATGGAGAAAGATAAAAACTTTATTAGTTTATGTTTTTGTTTCGTTTCTTTTATAATTATGTAGTACCTGGGTGCCCAAGACCGTGCGTTACTCAATTCAGCTATAATGATTTTGTGATTGATAACGAAATTATCCTTTGCTTTCTCATAAAATTATAGCGTTTTTTTCAGTTCCTAAAACAGGAAAAAAACGTCATTTTTTAAAAAAAACCTAACTAGATCGATTGCCCAAACACACTGAATTTCGTGAAAATCGTTTGAGCCGTTTCCGAGATTAAGATTTTAATATACATATATACAAGATTAACTCATTTAAATATTAAAGATATTATATAATGTTGGACTAACTAACATTTCTCTCACCATCAATATTAATATAGTGATCGACAATCGAAATATCGTCTAAAAAAGCCATCAAATAAACTCATCGAAAAAGTATTTTTTCAATTAAAAAATCTTTTTTCTGAACGCAACGTTCTGTCAATCCAATCGAATGGATGCTGAATGTATCCGATCTGTCCCCGAGGAGAGATTTCGATTGTTCGACGTAATCTCATCAGGTTGTGCCTTTTTGGAGTTTCGGTTGCGTAGTTAACGGCTAATACGGTTCAAATCCAATTTTTCCAATCAGAAACCTTTTTAGAGGGGAGGCAGGCTTTCTATTACCGTTCTAAAAGCTGTTTTTTGAAAAGTCGGTAAAATATCCACTTATTTTAGTTACGTTGACGAATGTAACTAACGTAAGTTGACGGTGACGAACGTAAGTTGACAAATTAGGTATAAGATAACTTTAGAATCTGTAACGCAGGCTTAGTATTAAAGTGACCTAATTCCAAAAAAGTTTTCTCTAGCAAATTGCATTAAAGCGTTTCCAATTCCCATGAAGACCCCATGGGATCACATACTGCTTGCTGGACATAGGCATGTCCAGCAGTGGACATCCATTGGTTGTATATGATGTATATTTTTATGCACAAAAAAATCAAATTCAATTTAAATTCAAAATACTCTTTATTCAAATAAACTCGTAAACAAGTGCTTTCGAATCGTCAACTCTACTGCTGGATCGGAAAGCTGTACCTACCTAGAAGATCCAAATCGCGAATTCAGTATCACAAATTTTTTCCCGAATTGAAATTTTGATCATCAAAGTATTCATCGTGAGTTAACTCGCGATGAATACTTTGATTATAAGAGATTTTTGAATAACTTTCATCGTTTACTTAGCACACGCAAAGAAAGCTTTAAATTTTGCCGTTTCATAATATTTATTATTGCTGCTCCTCTCTTATTCATCTTAGCGTCATATTATGTAGCATATGTCCTCGATAAATGGACTAGCCGAAACTGAAAGAATTTTTCAAATTGGTCTAGTAGTTTTTGAGATAAGCGCGTTCAAACAATCAACAGCTTTATATGTTAGTATAGATAAATCAAATGTCTATATCTTAATAGAGATTGTATTATTTGTTACAGCAATCTCGGTAACTTGCAGCGCTCAACAGCAGTACTTCCGAATAGCACCCAGAAGCTTACGAGTCCAAGAAGGATCTGAAGCGGTGCTGGAGTGCGCTGTAGCCAATTTAGGGGGACAAGTGCAGTGGGCAAAGGATGGATTCGCACTTGGTAAGTCTTTATATGTTTATTCTACATTACTGTATTTTATCAATATGGAGTTGTGTATAAATATAAGTTCAAACACACATTAACAGTATGTCACTACACGTCCGATCTCGCCCGCGGCTCTGGTGTTACTGACATGGTGCGCTTGAAAAAGCGTTATGTTTCCTTTCTACAGTACTATTTGTGTAGTTATGTTAAATTATATTCATGTATGTATTATATGTGTGTCGCCGCAACAATTAGTGTATTGTTAGGTTTTTTATTATAAAACAAAGTCCCCAAAAGCTGTCTGTATGTATGTGATTGATTTTCTCAAAATCAACTGAATGCATTTTTGTATGGTTATTACAAAAAGACAGTGTAATGCTTCTGAAAGATTTAGGTTGAAAGTACATTACCGTGTTATATAAATTGTTTTGTTCACGCAGTTGTGAAAAACTTCGCCTGCTGTAAGCTTTACTCGCGTGCACTACGTAATCTAGCAGAGATACATTAAAATAATGTACTAGATAATTGTAGATCTAAAAAAATACTACAAAAAAGTCGACGACAGCATGTATCTATCTTTTACGGTTAACTGACAATAATTACTTTTATGTTCAAAGTTGCATTTAAAGAAAATTGGGTAGGTTTTCATTGAGGCACAGCTAGTAAATGGATAAAATAGTGTTGCTTATAATGTTTGATGATTAATATTTTGTATGACATCCTTAACATAATTACTGAATGTATAAAGAGCTATACAAGGGTTAAATCTTGATAAATGACGTAACGAGATTGTATAACGACGCTGTTCAACAAATTAAGAAGTTGTCTGAGATAAAACGCGTCAAACGAAAATGCTAACGCAATTTCTATATATAATTATTATACAACAAACTCCCCATAAGTTGTGTATGTGATCAATTTTCTCAAAATCTACTGTACGGATTTTCGTACGGTTTTTACTAAAAGATAGTGATATTCTCTAGGCAGGTTAAATTATTAATCTTTCTTGAAAAAGCACTATCTTTACATTACAGTTTTATGTAAATTAAAATTGGAAAACTACTTATAGATGTCGTAGATGAGGTGGACGTCTATTTGATTATTTCTCGAAATGAATGAGGTCTAGGGTTCAAACCCCGGGCAGACACCAATGAGTTTTCTAGTAAAACTTATGTGTCTAATTGATAATTGCAATTTATCACACGCTTTTCGGTGAAGGAAAACATCGTGAGGAAACCTGCATATCTCTAGTCAATTCTGGGGATATGTGTAACCTACCAATCCGCATTGGAGCAGCGTGGTAGGTCTTAGCTCCAATCCTTCTCTCCAAAAAAAATAAAAAAAAACGGAGAGAAGAGGCCTATGCCCAGCAGTGGGATAGTAACAGGCCGTTATTTCTCTCTTATGTCACATTATTTATTGTGCGCAACTTAAACATATTTATAGGAAAGAAATGATACACTTGACACGTTTCCATCCATTTTAAACGTTGAACCTTCAGCTATGTCTTCATCATCATATCCCACTCTAAGTGTGGTCGAAACATGTCTTAAACATGTTTTAACATGATTCGACCGCCTTCCTGGCGTCAACTTACCATAGTCGCCTTTTACAAGACGTCGGTGAGAAATTGAGGTCTATTCTACATAGCCGGATACCACACGGTATATAAGCTTAAATTGTAGTTAATTTTATGAATATTGCTACACCTGATTAACTGTGAAAGCGTTACAGACAGACAGATATACATACATTCGCATTGTTATGTTAATATGTGTATCTTACTGAGAACCCCACTTCCGCTATTAAATTACACAACAAATGATCTTGCTGAAGATGAAGCTGTGGTAGCCCAGCGGTAACACCGTGCGCCTCTTTCGAATAGGTCTAGGGTTCAACCCCGGGCAGGCACCAATGAGTTTTCTAGTAAAACTTATATGTCTAATTGATAATTGCAATTTATCACACGCTTTTCGGTGAAGGAAAACATCGTGAGGAAACCTGCATATCTCTAGAGAATTCTGGGGATATGTGTAACCTACCAATCCGCATTGGAGCACCGTGGTAGGTCTTAGCTCCAATCCTTCTCTCCAAAAAAAAAAAACGGAGATAGAGAGGCCTATGCCCAGCAGTGGGATAGTAACAGGCCGTTACAGTACAGTACAAATGATCTTAGAATAATTTCGATTGCGATATATAGATAACCTTTATGTCGTTTATTCTAATTAATTAATTCTTCCATGGGAAATGTTACAGCAAAGCAACACCCTGATCACGACGCTGCCCTTTTAAGCAGCATATTTATGGTAAAATATCACGTCTAATACCATTTTGCAAATATAATTAACTAGATTTTACCCGCAATTCGGTCTCGTGCACAGTTGTCGTATGATTGGTCGATAATAGACAGCGCTTTTCAATGTTTTCCAATTCCTGTAGAATTTCTATGTCCTATATGTTACCCTGGTATATAAGGAACAATTGTGCCTAATTTCATCGATATTGGTTAGCAGATTCGCCGCGAAAGAGTAACAAACATACATACTGGTTGACCTGGGTGACCGAATCTTGCTCAGTATTTTTTTTAAAGATATAAATAAGATGAAACTTGAAAAAAATAATTTGGCAGGTGGGGCTCGATAGGACTTATTTAGTCCGCCCGTTAGCCGCTGAGCTATGAAAACTTTATAGCTAAATTATTGTTTGCATTCTGTTCTATATTTTATCATTTTTTTAAGTCTCAGAAATTTTTTTTAAAGGATTGATCGTCGAGTTTTTAGCTGGTTCTTCTCGGTGGGAACAACATTCCGAACCAGTTATAAATTCAATCTAATTCATCGTTGACGATTTAAAAGTGCTTGTAATAGCTAAGTATAAAGATTATTTTGATTTCAAATGAGTTGCATAATAGATGTATCCTTATAAATGTCTAACGCTGGACAAGTCTATAGACTGTGGACTTTTCAAGAGATATCCACGTTATATGATCTTAGTCGCATGGTTTCAGGGGTTCTCTGCGACCCTTCTGAAATTCTCTGTCCAAAATATTGTGACAAAAGTCAGACGCGAAGCTGTAACCAATAAAAAAAGCTCCCTTCCGTTTCCATTGTAAATAAACTAAGACACCTCCAATCATAAAGGCCGTTTGACAAATTCAAATGAACTTGTAAACAAGTGCTTTTGAATCGTCAATTCTACTGCTGGTTCGGAAAGCTGTTCCTACCAAGAAGAGCCATCAAGAAACTCGGCTGTTGCTTTTTTAAAGCTTTTGTTTACAGTGTCGGATAATAGCTATATCCACGCATTCTTATCATCTAAATAAACCTCAACCGTATAGTAAGTAGGTTTTCCTTTTTTAAACTGCCGTAATGGCAAAGTTAAAATTGATTGCAGAATTTTATTAGAGAATCTTATACCCAAACCCACAACATAAGGACATAAGTCTATAGACTTTATATGATGTCCACATCATACGATCTTTAGTCGCATAGCTTCAGGGGTTCTCTGCGACCCTTCTGAAATCCTCTGTCCAAATTATTGACATAAAAGTCAGAATTGAAGCTGTAACCAATAAAAAACAAAGCTCCCTTCCGTTTCCATTGAAAATAAACCAAGACACCTCCAATCAAAAAGGCCGTCTGACAAAGAAAACGAACCCACCCGAATTCGACTAGGCACCCCAATCAACGAAGACAATGGCTGGATAAATAAACGAACAGTGGAGCGATTGATTGAGACACGATGTAGATGGTGTCACGGGTTTATGTATGGCGTTTTGGTTAGTACAAGTCAGAAGCGATTAGTGCTTATCAATATTAACAATACTTTATCCCGTTGAATTCGGTCGTAAAAACGCAGCCAAATCATGTGACAGCATGTTTATAACATGTTGTGAAATAACCACTTAGAGTGGGATTAGGGCAGGAAGATGATGATCATATCCTTTATTTATTATTGTAAAATAAAAATAGGGACATATTGTCTAAACAGTAATTATAAAATTTCTGGAACAATATGTGCCTAGAGTAATTAAAGAATTATATTTTGAAAAGAGAAACCTCTTATGTTTTTTGCTGGCTCTTCTCAGTAGGAACAGCATTCCGAACCTAAAGTTAACGATTCAAAATAGCTTGTTTACAAGTTTACTTGTAGGTAAAGTAACGGCCTGTTACTATCCCACTGCTGGTCATAGGCCTCCTCTCTCAATTTTTGGAGAGAGGGATTGGAGCTAAGACCTACCACGCTGCTCCAATGCGGATTGTTAGGTTTCACATATCCCTAAGATTCTCTAGAGATATGCAGGTTTCCTCACGATGTTTTCCTTCACCGAAAAGCGTGTGATAGATTTCAATTATCAATTAGACACATAAGTTTTAACAGAAAAGCTCATTGGTGTCTGCCCGGGTTTGAACTCGTGACCTCCACGAAAGAGTCGCACGGTGTTACCGCTGGGCTATCATAGCCCTTTCTAATATTTCCTCCCAATATTCGTTGTCGCTTATCAGTTCAGAAAATATCAAGGTTGTCTTTCCATTATCTTTTTAATTCTATCTTCCCATAGTCGCTGCCGCTTATGATTTACAACCATTTCTGTTGACATGGAGATAATTGTGTCCCATCTCTAACTTGTGTTATGCCGGCAAGCGTTTCAGATATTCGCGATATGAACAGACCTCGTACAGTATGGTGATTGACTGTTGAAATCTGCCTAATATAGTTAAATTGATAGTTAAGTTAATAACAAAGTGATAGTAAAATTATAGTAAAATAAGTCGTGTGGTATCCGGCTGAGTAGAATACACTATATTTCTTACCCATGTGTCGTAAATGGCGACTAAGATAAGTTGATCCACCGTATGTAATCCGGTTGAGTAGAATAGACCGCCTTCTTTCTAACCGAGGTGTGTTGTCGCCACTGACTTCCGCTTTGTATTTTATAGCAACAAAGTCATGAAACAAGAGTATCGCGCCCTTTTTGATTTAAACAGTGGCAGCACTGTGCCGTTGTTGTTACCGGTTTAGTCTTCTTATTGATAAAACGTTTCAGTGACATTCAGTCCTTGTTCGTCATTCAAGAGAAGTGCATCTCGGAACGGGAATAGTGGTATTCCTATTATATCGTGTTATTGTATATAGTGTGCGCTAACAGGTGTAATAGGTGACTAAGGTAAGTTAACCCGCCGTATGGTACCCCGTTCAGTAGAATAGACCACACTCTTTCTTACTGAGGTGTCGTAAAAGGCGACTTAAGTAAGTCGACTCAGCATGTGTAATACGGTTGAGTAGAGTAGATCACTCTTTCTTACCGAGATATCGTAAAAGGCGACTAAGGTAAGTTGATCCGCTGTTGGTTGAGTAGAACAGAACCCCTTCTTTCTTATTGAAGTGTCGTAAAAGGCGACTTAAGTAAGTCGACTCAGCATGTGTAATACGGTTGAGTAGAGTAGATCACTCTTTCTTACCGAGGTATCGTAAAAGGCGGCTAAGGTAAGTCGACCCACTATGTGTAATCCGCCTAAGTAGAATAGACCATATTTATTACCGAGGTGTTCTAAAATACGACACAGTTAAGTTGACCTCAGGCAGGCGGCCGGTCGTAAACACATATTATAAACATTGCTACGTAGCCAGATCATTTGACAACATGTTTACAACATGTTGTGCTGACCCCATTTAGAGTGTGATAAGGGCAAGAGAATGAAGATCTCTCCTATCATTCATCTGTCGCTACTGCTTTTATAGCATGTCATACTTCACACAATCCAACCATCTCTCAGCCTCCCTCTAGTCACATATCCATCCACATTCATATTTAACACTTACGCCGTGTGGTATCCGGCTGAATAGAATAGTACCACCCTCATTTCTTACCGAGGTGTCGTAAAAGGCGACTATAGTAAATTGACCCGCCGTTTGTAATGCGGTTGAGTAGAATAGACCATATTTCTTACCGAGGTGTCGTAAAATACTACTAAGGTAATTCGATCCGTCGTGTGTAATCCGTTTAAGTAGAATGGACCATATTTCTTACTGAGGTGTCGTAAAATACGACAAAGTTAAGTTGACGTCAGACGTAAATTTGAATATATAGTTACGGACGACGTTTAACGCCGTGTGGTATCCGGCTGAGTAGAATAGACCACCCACTTTCTTACTGAGGTGTCTTAAAAGATGACAAAAATAAGGTGACGTCAGGCAGGCGGTCGCTCGTAAAATAGGTAGTCAAATTACGAGACCCCACTTAGAGTGGGATAAGGGCAAGAGGATGATGATCTCTTCTGTCATTCATCTGTCGCTACTGCTTTTATAGCATGTCATACTTCACACAATCCAACCATCTCTCAGCCTCCCTCTAGTCACATATCCATCCACATTCATATTTAATGAAATGAAATGAAATGTATTTATTTAAAAGCAACAAGGGCTCATTTTGTTAGTACAGACTTATAACTATGTTATAGTAACTTATTATCTACTAAAAATAAATACAAAATAAATAAACACAAAATAAACAGAAAATATACAATCAGAAAAAATTATTAAGACAATTTTAAGTCAGCCTACTGTCGCACCAAGACATTCATGAAACGTGCATATATGGGCGACTCCATCTTACACACAGTTAACACTCGTTTGGTTGTATAATTTCAGTTTCATTTAACCGTCCGATGATAAAAAACGATGCGTGAACTACGGATTGGTCAATTAATAATTTAACCAATTATTTTCACGGTTATCGCCGTGAAGCAATAACTCGCCAATCCTTTCAAGGTTTACGCTTTTGTTAAGTGAGTGTGGTTAAAAAGACAATAATTAGGTTAAATATTATCATCATCATCCTTATCCCTTATCCCAATCTAAGTGGGGTAGGCACAACATGTTATAAACATGTTGTCTTGTAATTTGGCTATGTATTTTCCGAGCGACCTCATCTGACGTCAAATTACCTTAGTCGTATTTTACGACAACTCGGTAAAAAAGAGGGTGACTATTTTACTCAGCTGGATACCACACGACGCGTCATCTTGGTCGCCTTTTACGACGCCTCGGTAAGAAATGAGGGTGATATATTCTACTCAACCGAATTACACATGGTGCGTCAACTTACATTAGTCGTTTTTTTCGACACCTCGGTAAGAAATGAGGGTGATATATTCTACTCAACCGAATTACACATGTTAGGTCAACTTACATTAGTCGCCTTTTACGACACCTCGGTAAGAAAGAGGTTGATCTATTCTACTCAACCGAATTACACATGGTGCGTCAACTTACATTAGTCGCCTTTTACGACACCTCGGTAAGAAAGAGGTTGATCTATTCTACTCAACCGAATTACACATGGTGCGTCAACTTACATTAGTCGCCTTTTACGACACCTCGGTAAGAAAGAGGTTGATCTATTCTACTCAACCGAATTACACATGGTGCGTCAACTTACATTAGTCGCCTTTTACGACACCTCGGTAAGAAAGAGGTTGATCTATTCTACTCAACCGAATTACACATGGTGCGTCCACTTACATTAGTCGCCTTTTACGACACCTCGGTAAGAAACGAGGGTGATATATTCTACTCAACCGAATTACACATGGTGCGTCAACTTACATTAGTCGCCTTTTACGACGCCTCGGTAAGAAATGAGGGTGGTCTATTCTACTCAACCGAATTACACATGGTGGGTCAACTTACATTAGTGGTTTTTTACGACACCTCGGTAAGAAAGGGGGTGATATATTCTACTCAACCGAATTACACATGGTGGGTCAACTTACATTAGTCGCCTTTTACGACACCTCGGTAAGAAATGAGGGTGGTCTATTCTACTCGACCGAATTACACATGGCGGGTCAACTTACATTAGTCGTTTTTACGACATCTCGGTAAGAAATGAGGATGGTCTATTCTACTCAGCCGGATATCACACGGCGGGTCGACTTACGTTAGTCGCCTCTTACGACACCTCGGTAAGAAATGAGGGTGGTCTATTCTACTCAACCGAATTACACATGGCAGGTCAACTTACATTAGTCGTTTTTTACGACACCTCGGTAAGAAATGAGGATGGTCTATTCTACTCAGCCGGATACCACATGGCGGGTCAACTTACATTAGTCGCCTTTTACGACACCTCGGTAAGAAATGAGGGTGGTCTATTCTACTCAACTGAATTACACATGGCGGGTCAACTTACATTAGTCGCCTTTTACGACACCTCGGTAAGAAATGAGGGTGGTCTATTCTACTCGACCGAATTACACATGGCGGGTCAACTTACATTAGTCGTTTTTACGACATCTCGGTAAGAAATGAGGATGGTCTATTCTACTCAGCCGGATATCACACGGCGGGTCGACTTACGTTAGTCGCCTCTTACGACACCTCGGTAAGAAATGAGGGTGGTCTATTCTACTCAACCGAATTACACATGGCAGGTCAACTTACATTAGTCGTTTTTTACGACACCTCGGTAAGAAATGAGGATGGTCTATTCTACTCAGCCGGATACCACACGGCGTGTCGACTTACCTTAGTCGCCTCTTACGACACTTCAGTAAGAAATGAGGTTGGTCTATTCTACTCAGCCGGATACCACACGGCTGGTCGACTTACATTAGTCGTTTTTACGACACCTCGGTAAGAAATGAGGGTGGTACTATTCTGTTCAGCCGGATACCACACGGCATACAAGATTAATTTATTTAAATATTAAAGATAAATTACAAGAAAGTGTATTGAATAAGAAATATAAAAGATTTCAAATTCCTTAAAACGCTTAATTAAGATTTCAACGGAAGAAAAAACGTGCAAAAACTTAAATTACAAACATTTAATACGGTAATACTCTTAGAACTGTGAGCTTATACATTTTCAAAGGCCTCGCAGTCCAACTTAGTCTGGTAGCTAATTCTTTCCAGATAAAATTAAGCTAGACCAACCAAAAGTTATGCAGTGACCACGCGCCAGTACACTGCTTTGGTAGACTCGCAAAACCGCAAAAAAACCAGCCGAATTCCTTTTATTCCGCTTTCCAAAGAGAAAACATGGAATTTAAAGCTGGAATGTTTAGAATTAAGTTACAAATTATGACTAAGTTAGATGTAGAAATCAGTATTACATAGTTATTCTCGTGTAAATCTGTTTAGAATTAAAAGTATAAATTAAACCAAAATAGAAGAAAATAAAGAAAAAGACTTACCTAAGAATAGTCAAACAAAAAAATAATGCATTCATTGAAGTTTTGAACCTTTTTATTTACTACACTTGGGAAAGAAATGAGGGGTGGTCTTATCTACTCAACTGGATACCACACTGCGGGTCAACCTACCTTGGTCGCCTTTAACGATACCTCAGTAAGAAAAAGGGTGGTCTATTCTACTCAGCCAGATACCAAACTGCGGGTCAACTTATCTTAGTCGCCTTATACGACACCTTCGGAAAGAAATGAGGGTAGTGTTTTATACTCAGCCGGGTACCACACGGTGGGTGAACTTATCTTAGTCTCCTTTTACTACACCTCAGTAAGAAAAAGGATGGTCTATTCTACTTACCTGGATACCACATGGCGGCTCAACTTACCTTAGTTGCGTTTTACGACCCCTCAGTAAGAAAAAGGGTGGTCTATCTACTCAGCCAGCTACCACACAGCGGGTCAACTTATCTTAGTCCCCTTTTACGACACCTCGGTAAGATATGAGGGTAGTCTTATCTACTCAACTGGATACCACACTGCGGGTCAACCTACCTTGGTCGCCTTTAACGACACCTCAGTAAGAAAAAGGGTGGTCTATTCTACACAGCTGGATACCAAACGGCGGGTCAACTTACCTAAGTCGTCTTTTACGACACTTCAGTAAGAAATGAGAGTGGTTTATCTACTCAGCCGGATACCACACGGCGGGACAATTTACCTTAGTCGCCTTTTACGACACCTTAAAGAGGGTGATCTATATTCAGCCGTTTACCACAAGTATATATCTACTCACGTCTTATTTTATCGGATTAGCCCGACTGACTACTTTCAAGCCCATTCGGGGCTCTTATTCATGAGCTCTTACGCGGAGTTATCGCGGCGGGAACTCCGATAAAATAAGACGTGAGTATAGCCGGTTTCTAAACATTAATTATGAATAACACTCACGATTGTTTAAATTCAAAAAATAAATTTAATTGTTTGTCCCACAGGCTACTCCTCAGTGATACCCGGCTACGTCCGGTACACCATGTTCGGTGACCGACGTCATGGGGTCTACAACCTTCGTATAGTCAACGTCACGTTAGAAGATGACGCGGAATACCAGTGCCAAGTTGGACCCGCACCGAAGCATAAAGGAATTCGGGCAAACGCATCTTTAACTGTTATATGTAAGTACCCTATTTATTTGAAGGAAAGAAAGAAAGAAAAGTATTTATTTAAACACTGCATAAAACATAGATAAATACAGTACACTTATAATAAAATACAATATTTGATTACAAACAATAAATATAAATTTTATGCAATCTTGAAAAAGGCAACACAGCTCGGCATGAACCGAATTACATTGACAATGACACTCGGGACCGATTTTATTTCTTCTTCTTGTGGTGCCTCTCCGATCATCGAAGGTTGGCAGTCAGCAGCGTATATTTTCGTTTATTTTTTGCGAGGTGAAAAAGTTCCGCAGCACTCGCGATTCCTGTCCACTCCCGGATGTTGCGTAGCCAGGATTTCTTCCTGCGACCGACACCTTCTTCCTGCTACTTTTCCTATCATGATCAGTTGAAGAAGTTCATACCTCTCGTGCCTAAACACATGCCCCAGATATGACATTTTTCTGACCTTGGTATTTAAAAGTTCGCATTTTTGGTTAACACGTCGCAGTACTTCCGCATTGGAAACTTTATGAGTCCAGCTTATGGCCAACTTTCGTCTATACGCTATACGATTTTATTTAATACTAAGCTTTTTAAAAACTGAAACAAAAAGCAGCCATACATAGATATACGATAGATATGCTTGTGATTCCTGTGTTGCGACTCAGCAGAAATGAAAATCGATCGATCGATCGACCCAATAATGAATTTTTTTGTTTTTTTTTGGAAAAAATTACCGAGCAAGGCTCGGTCAACCAGATAATGTATATAAATATATTTTCCGAATCGAAATGGCTTCAACGATTTTCATGAAATTCGGCATGTAGGGAGGGGGTTTTGGGGGAAAAATTCGGTCTAGCTATAGGTGTCATTTTAAAAAAATGTCTTTTTATCTCCGTTTTGGGGCAAATACTAAAAGTTACGTTGAATTGAATAGACAATTTACGCCGTCAAACGAAAAATCATGGTAGCTCATTTTGGGGAATGGTTGTTAACTTGGGTACATTAAAAGAAGTAAATCCTTATTGGTGTTTATTAATCATAGATCTGCTACAGCCTTTACATAATCAATAATACATTGAAACAAGATAATAAAACGCAAAATATCACTTTCACAGTGTGATAAAAACAAACGGAAAATGAAAAAAATGTCCAATAAGCATTACCTAAGCGCAAAATCTTGTAGAAAGCGAAGAAAGGGCGTAAAAGGGGCGTTTTTATATGAAAGCTTAACCCCAGATGAATCAAGCGAGCCTGATATGTCTAGGATCTCGGTTTATGGGGGTTGAAGGGTTGTCTTGATAGGTTTCGAAGGGTTGGCTTTTTGGAATGTCGATAAGCGTTTGTTTCGTGCAATTTGTTATCTTTAAATCAGTGTTGTTTATCTATTACTAGATTAAAAATATATTTAAATGATTCATTTTTAACGGAATCCTTTTTAATGCCTTCTAATTTTCGAGTTAATTTTCGAAGAGCCGTTAAATATTATAACAGTATTTCATAAATACGTGGGACAATTACACACATATGCTCATCCGTCCCCAAAGTGGTACATATTAATGGTAAATATTATATATACATACATATTTTTCAAATAAATACTTAAATAGTACTTACTTCTTACTTACTTCCTGTGGCACTACAACCTTTGGGGGGTCTTGGCCTCCTCAAAGAGTCTTTTCCATTTCGCTCTGTCCCTGGCCTCCCGTCTCCAAGATGTTAATCTTCCCATGCATCGGAGGTCTTCCTCGACGCAGTCTATCCATCGCTTTCTGGGTCTACCTCTGGGTCTCTTCTGTTGTGGAATCCACTTGGAAAGGGTTTTTACTGCTGTGGCATCGTCCATGCGTTCCAGGTGGCCCGCCCATCTGAGCCTTTGAGACTTGCAAAACCTGACGATCGTTTCTTTATGAATCAGCTGGTCCAGTTCGTGATTCATTCTTCTACGATACATGCCGTTGGCTTCACGCAATACTTAAATAGACTGACAGTTTATTTGAAGTGACTGTATTCAAAAAGTTGTTTTAAATAGCTTATAGCAATAAAGCGTAGGCTACAAAATTCGTGAGTGTTGTATCTAACTAAATCAATCTTGGGACCATTCCACGTGGGTATGATTTGTATAGTCCAAGCGTGTAAGTAATTTAATAGATATAACTACATTTTTGCATTAAGCCTAATGTTGTTGGCCAGTTTAGTACAAAGCGTGTGATGTATGTACCCAGGCGTAAAGAACCAAAATTGTTGGTCCTCGGAAAATGGCTATTATAGAGGTCAAAAAATATTATTGTTCACATTGAGTAAGGTCCAATATTTTATATTTGGTATCAAAGTTCCGACAAATCCAATGAGGATAGACAATTACAATTGACAAAGTCGGTAGAAGTTAGTACCAGAGGTTTTTGCTCCGCGACAAACAAATGAATTTGTTAAAGTTGCATTCCCCGCGGTACCAACGTTTTGCCTCTAAAGGTTAATTTTTAGCCCCGCGAATAAAACTAAGCAAAAGTCTAGCTTTATTTTTAAGTTGAAACTCTTAAACGCGGCAATTGCTTCAAAAGTTTGCCTAGCAAGTTACGTGAAGCTTGTATTTACATAAAGCTTACAAAGTTTTATTACCTACTTCACCACATCTTTCTCCTGCCCTATTGCCACTCTAAGTGTAGGTACATGTTTTTCTCTTCCATTCTCTCCTATCATTCAACTCTGTCGCTACTCCTTTTATATGCATGTCATACTTCACACAATCTATCCCTTTCTCGCCCTGTAGGCTCTTCGCTACATCATTTTCCTGCTCTTTTTCTACTCTTAAGTGAAGTTGGTACATCTTTTTCTCTTCCATTCTCTCCTATCATTCAACTCTGGCGCTACTCCTTTTATATGCATGTCATACTTCACACAATCTATCCCTTTCTCGCCCTCTAGGCTCATGCTACATCATTTTCCTGCTCTTTTTCTACTCTTAAGTGAAGTTGGTACATCTTTTTCTCTTCCATTCTCTCCTATCATTCAACTCTGGCGCTACTCCTTTTATATACATGCCACACTTCACACAATCCAACCATGTCTTCTTTAGGTCTCCCTCTTGTCACATATATCCACAGTCATATTTAACACTCGTTTGGTCACAAAATTTTCATCCCTCATTATAGTTCATGCCATCTTGCACTTATCGTCTTTTATATAATGTTACCTACTTCACCACATATTATGAAATAAAGTTAACATATCACAAAACCGCACCAACAGCAAGAGATAACCTAGCTGTAACCGTGTGCTTTACTCGAGGGCGTCACGGTTTCAAACTTCAGACAGGCATCAATGAGTTTTTCTGTTAAAAAACTTATTTCTAAATGATGGAAATTTATCACACGCTTTTAGGTGAAGAAAAAAATAGTCAGGAATCCTGCATATCTCAAAAGATTGCATAGGATATATAACCGCAATCCGTATTGGAGCAGCCTGGTAGGTCTTCGCTCCAACTCTTCTTTCCAGATACGGAGAGAGGAAGTCTATGCCCAGAGGGATATTAATAGCCCGTTACTTTAAAGTCAACATTGCCGCGTTTATGTTAGTGTTGGCAATGTATCCATTCAAATTTTTGGAATAAGCTGCCATATATTCTGCGTCATTCTAGCACCCTATGATTCCCAACGCTCTTGAATTCTGATATTATTGTAATCCCATATGCTAACGCCGTCTATCGGTGGACTTGTTTAATTTTTTTAATAATCGTATATTTCAATGTCGCACTAATTATCCCAACCTTCCCCCTTCCTTACGTGCCCTGGCTGAAGAAGAAAGACAAGTCAGTCGTCACTGCAGTAATCGCATATCGCATTTATATAAAACGGACATAGTGGCCGCGACACGACCATAGTTATCAAACAAATTCTACAGGCGTATAAAACGTACATATAACGAGGGTGCTCTATAACGTATGTGACATTGCAACTAATAAAATCGAACCACCAGATACCCGAATACAAAAAGCTATTAATCTATGTAAATAAATCACCCATAAACAATATTTCACACAAGTTTATTACACTAAAACTGTCTTAACAAAAACTCATACATTTTGATACGATAAACAAAATATATCGATACATTACCCCATCCCTATGCCCTCAATAATAGGATGGCGACTATTTTACGAGAGCCTTTTATTCAAATTCGCCAGTTCCGTATCCAATAAGCAATAGGGGCTGATATATTTCTTCGACCCTTACAAGTATTGAGTTTTGGTACGTTTGACGATTTTTTTGGGTTGGATTATGTAATACTGTTGGAGGGCGTTAAGGGCATTTATTTATTAGAAAAAATACATTATTCAAAATTTAAATTGAATGGACCGTTAGCGTGGGTGGTACTGACCCGGTCTAGCTCTGTGGATCGTGGATTCGATTTCCGCCGTGGGCCAACATTTTTTAAATACAATTTTTTGGTTTTTCGATTGTATATTTATATAATTGTTTGAGTATGTATTAATTTATAACAATTCTTTATTTTCCTCACTATAACCTTACTTTACAATAAGTAAAAGTTCAAACAAAAAAAATTATATAAAAGAAAATAAGTTAATTTTCCTCCTCTTTCATCCTCCTGCCCTTATCCCACTTTAAGTGGAGTTGGCACAACAAGTCATAAACATATTGTCACATGATTTGGCTACGTATTTTACGACCGGCCGCCTGTCTAACGTCGAATTACCTTAGTCACCTTATACGATATCTCGGTAAGATTTGAGGCTGGTCTATTCTACTCAGCCGAATACCACACGACAGGTCGACTTACGTTAGTCGCCTTTTACGACACCTCTGTAAGAAATGAGGGTGATCTATTCAATTCAGCCGGTTACCACATGGCGTGTGACAATTCTGGGTGCATATATGTATTTAAGTAGATATATAAAATTATACAAGTATTAAGTTACTTACTTTGTTGACCGGCGATCGTGAGTGTAATCGTCCCAAATATTTATATTTATATTATTTCGTTTTAGGTTAAATTTTTGAAAATATAAGGAAAGTTGAGAAATTATCCTAACCAGTATAAGAGTTGACTATTTAAAATAACTTACAAAAGTACGTTAGATTAAAGTGAAGAGGAAATTTTAAAAAAATGTATGAGCTGTTTTTTGGCAACAAAAATGGCGCCAAAACAACGCAACCGATATATAAAATCAATGCCAAAAAATCTTTAATATAATAGTTATTGCATTTTTTTCTAACTAAATCTAGTCGGTAATTAATGCTTTTTGGAAAATTAAGCAATATTTTCGTTGTGACAACCCTTAAATTCAAATTTCAATTTCAAAATATTCTTTATTCAAATAAACTTGTAAACAAGTGCTTTTGAATCGTCAACTTTACTGCTGGTTCGGAAAGCTGTTCCTACCGAGAAGAGCCAGCAAGAAACTCGGCGGTTGCTCTTTTAAAAATATAATTCTTAATACTATTTACATTAAGTCGTTACTGTCTTGTACAGGTTCAAAGAGAGCTATATCCACACATTCTTATCTTCCAAATAATCTTCAAGAGTATAGTAGGCTTTCTGTATCAGCCTCTTTTTAACAGTGTTTTTAAACTGATGTAATGGCAAAGCTTATAAAGGTGTAACAGTTACCATCTTTCCCAACTCAAGCATAAGCAATTAAACTCATCCGAACCTCTCACCCCTACCAAAGAATTCCAGACCCATTTCCCGACGTTATTCCAATCCAACCTATTTTCAACCCCTCGTGTGATTTTATAAATATTTTAAAAGCAAGGGTCGTAAGTTAGGTGTAACTGTGAAACTTTTATGCGATAGAGTTGGAAAGGGAGAGGTGTTTATAGTGGGGTGGTAGAAAGGGATGCAAGATTAGAGCGTGTAAAATTTCATTGTTATCGGTATTAAAACGAAAGGTGGAAATGTCTTGTTATTTTTTAATTTTCTGATAGTAATTTTTTATCAGCTTCTCTACGTGATGTCGTTTAAGTGAATTTCAATACCGAATACGTAGCCTCAACATCAAAAATCACATCGCTGATCAATTTAGGACAAATAAGGGACAAATATACGAGTATAATGTCAATATCTTAGTCGTATTTTACGACACCTTGATAAGAAAGAGGGTGGTCTATTCTACTTAACCGGATACCACACGGTGAGTCAACTTACCTTAGTCGCCTTTACGACACCTCGGTAAGAAATGACGGTGGTCTATTTTCCTCAGCCGGACACCACTCGGCGGGTCGACTTACCTTAGTCGCATTTTACTACACCTCGGTAAGAAATGAGGGTGGTACTATTCTACTCAGCCGGATACAACACACGCGGGACGACTTACCTTAGTCGCATTTTACTACACCTCGGTAAGAAATGAGGGTGGTACTATTCTATTCAGCTGGATACCATACGGCTGGTCGACTTACCTTAGTCGCATTTTACGACACCTCGGTAAGAAAAGAGGGTGGTACTATTCTATTCAGCTGGACACCACAAGGCGTTAATATTGAAATTAAATACCTAGACAATTTTTGCTGTAATTGTTAAAGCTGTAACAGCGTAATGGTAAACAAGCGGTCTATATATGAGGAAAAACCTGGCTTCAAATTCCACTTTTTTATTGCATTATTTTTCTTTCTTTTTTAATTTTGAAATTGATTTTTTTATATACATATTTTTAATAAAATTAGCGGACAAAGCCCGGTCACCGGGGTACAAATAAATAAACAATCAGCTTAAATTAAATACATTGTTTGAGAAAACATTGTAAAGAAACCAGGCAACAAAGTATCGCCCGCCTCAGCCCGTTCTGTTCCAAACTTTCCAAACGTCCCCCGGTTTTGTGGGAGCTTCAACTTTTAAAAGAAACCGTTGCTTGTCGTACACGGAAGTTTGTACGGCTGTACGAAATTAACCTTTTGAAGACGGTAACTTTGGTCTTTTAAACTATTCGAATTTTATTTAATAATAGACCAAAACATTACGAAAACGTCAAAATTTAAAGCTTCCCTTGCGTGCGCCAAGTAAACGGTGTAACTTCAAATATCACACAAAATCACAAAAATCAAAACTATTACAAAATTGTTCCCATCTAAAAGTTCTAAATAAAAGTCCGCGACAGCATATGTCTAGCTTTTAAGGTTAACACACTCTAACCATTTTTATGGTTATTAAAATACTATATTACGGTTGTAATCTTTCCACGCGGGCGGAGCCGCTGTCAATTGCTAGTGATAAGTAAACAATCAGCTTAAATTAAATACATTGTTTGTTTGAGAAAACATTGTAAAGAAACCAGGCAACAAAGTATCGCCCGCCTTAGCCCGTTCTGTTCCAAACTTTCCAAACGTCCCCCGGTTTTGTGGGAGCTTCAACTTTTAAAAGAAACCGTTGCTTGTCGTACACGGAAGTTTGTACGGCTGTACGAAATTAACCTTTTGAAGACGGCAACTTTGGTCTTTAAAACTTTACGACTTGTATTTAATAATAGACGTTATAGTTATGAATATTGCGGAAAAATTCCGGCTCGCTGAGAGAATACTAATACCTTCGTTGATCGCGGATTGGTGAATTTATGCAAATTAAATTGACTGTAAGGGTCGTGGTAATATATACTAATATATAAAACTGATGAGTTTGTTTGTTTGCACGCTAATCTCAGGAACTGCTGGACAGATTTGGGAAATTCCTTGAGTGTAAGATAGTCCAATTATAGAAGAAGGCTATATAACATCACGCTAAGATGAATAAGAGAGGAGTAGCAAATAAAACAAATTACGAAAGTGGCAAATTTTAAATCTTTCCCTGCGTGCGCTAAGTAAACGGTGAAAGTTAACAAATGTTCCCCTCTAAAAGTTCTATATAAAAGTCCGCGACAGCATATGAACTCATTCGATGGTCTCGGTATTCGCTTCTACAATAAAATTCCGCAATCCGTACTAGACCAGTCTACAGAAAGGTTTAAGTTAAGTATAAGAGATGTACTTATACGTAAAGCATATTATAAAATTGAAGATTATATGGATGATGGAAAAGCCTAGATTTGAAAATCCTTTCAGCTTCATACAGGACTGCGGTTTAATAATGTAAAATTGAAAATATTTAAAAGATTGACCGCCGAGTTTCTTTCTGGTTCGTCTCGATAAGAGGAACATTCCGAACCAGTTGTAGCTTTATTTATCATATTGATCCTTGACAGTTCAAAAGTGCTTGAAAGAGCTTTGAATAAAGATTATTTTGGATTTAAACTATCGTGAGTGGAATTCATAATTAATGTATAGAAACCGGCTATACTCACGTGTTATTTTATCGGTTGAGCCCGACTAGTTTCAAGCCCATACGGGGCTCTTATTCATGAGCTCTTGAACTATATTATTCATGATTCAACTATATTATTATCTATTATTCATGAGGGCTTGAAACTAGTCGGGCTCATCCGATAAAATAACACGTGAGTATAGCCGGTTTCTATACATTAATTATGATTATTTTGGATTGGATTCGAAGTTGCTGGTAAAAGCTAGTCATAAATATTTAAATTAATACTTCCTATAATCAGGTTGATGTAATCATCATCCTATAATCAAGCTGTGATGGCCTAGCGGTGCGACCGTGTGAATCTCTAGAGACGATCATGGTTTCAAACCCGGGCAGAACCAATAAGTTTTTCAATTAAAACTTATGTGTCTAATTGATAATTGCAATTTATCACATGCTTTTCGGTGAAGGAAAACATCGTGAGGAAACCTGCATATCTCTAGAGAATTCTGGTGATATGTGTAACCTACCAATCCGCATTGGAGCAGCGTGGTAGGTCTTAGCTCCAATCCTTCTCTCCAATAACGGAGAGTTACTATGCCCAGCAGTGGGATAGTAACAGGCCGCTACTTATAATCAGGTTAGACCAGACACGTTTGTCTTAGAAAAGATTAAATAAGTTCCAGTACACAAAGTAATGCAAACTTCGTCCAGTCCTGCTCCCAAGTTTACAAACAAGCCCCTGGTTTTGTTAGGAATTTGAACTTTTAAAAGGGATCTTTGTTTTTATGTCGCTATGAATTCTTGTTAAGATACTCGTGCAAAATTAACCTCTTTAAGTAGAAAAGTTATTTTTCAACTGCTTTGTGATTTATATTTTTTTGCCTCTTCATAAGGCGATTACAAACGATTAAGCGCTAATGCGATTGTGCACGTGTGATAAATTGCAAATATCAATTAGATCATCATCATCTTCCTGCCCTTATCCCACTCTAAGTAGGATCGGCTATTATAAACATATCACATGATTTAGCTGCGTATTTTACGACCGGCCGCCTGCTTAACGTAAACTTACCTTATGTGTTTTTATGACACCTCGGTAACAAATAGGGTGGTCTATTCTACTTAGCCGGATACCACACGGTGGCTCGACTTACTTTAGTCGCCTTTTATGACACCTAAGTAAGGAATGACATAGTCTATTCTACTCAGCCGTACTTTTGGGCGTATGTTGTAACATGATTTGGCTGCGTTTTTACGACCGGCCGCCTACCTGACGTCAACTTACCTTAGTCGTATTTTACAACACCTCGGTAAGAAGGAGGGTAGTCTATTCTATTAAACCGGGTACCACACGGCGGGTCAACTTACCTTGGTCGCCTTTTACGACACCTCGGTAAGAAATGAGGGTGGTGCTATTCTACTTAGCCGGATACCACACGGCGGGTCGACTTACCTTAGTCGCCTTTTACGACACCTCGGTAAGAAATGAGGGTGGTGCTATTCTACTTAGCACCACCCTCACCACCACACGGCTAGCAAATATAAATTACATATAAGTTTTAAAATAAAAGCTCATTGTTATGTCATTGTATTGTAATGTAATTTTCACTGGCCCGTTGGCGCAGTTGGTAGCGACCCTACTTATAGCTCCGCGGGTCGTGGGTTTGATTCCCACCGAGGGCCAACATTTTCTAACAAAAAATTTGTTGGTTCTTCGAGCTTGAGTGTATATATGTATTTAAAATTATGTAAGTATATATTCACCAGTTGTCTGTCACCCATAACACAAGTATTAAGTAACTTACTTTGTGTGTAAGTGTCCCATATATTTATTTATTTATATTTACAATATAAGGTAAGTGTACTAGTAATTGACCATGTACACTAGTATTTGACCGTTTTGTATGAAATTTTAAATAATAAATTAATGACTTAGCGATTGACAGTGAAATCATCCTTTGCTTAAACTTATAACATAAAATTATAGCAGTTTATCCAGTGCCCGAAATCAGTGATAAAACAATATTTTACTATTAAAACCTAGCTAGATCGATTTCCCAAAAACCATTTTACATGCTGAATTTCATAAAAATCGTTGGAGCCGTTTTCAAAATTCTCTTAACTTATTTAAATATAAAGATTTTGATTTGATTGGTGCCTACCCTGGTTTGAATCCGTGACCCTCTCTAAAGAATCACTGGGTAACACCACTGGGCTATCACAGCTTTTTTTTAATAAAACCTAGCTAGATCGATTTCCCAAAAACCATTTTCATGCTGAATTTCATGAAAATCGGTGGAGCTATTTCCAAAATTCTCTTAACTCATTTAAATATTAAAGATTTTGATTTGATTTGTGGCTACCCGGGTTTGAATCCGTGACCCTCTCTAAAGAATCACTGGGTAACACCACTGGGCTATCACAGCCTTTTTTTAATAAAACCTAGCTAGATCGATTACCTAAAAACCATTTACATGCTGAATTTCATGAAAATCGTTGGAGCTGTTTCCAAAATTTTCTTAACTCATTTAAATATTAAAGATTTTGATTTTATTGGTGCCTACCCGGGTTTGAATCCGTCTCTAAGGAGTCGCTGGTCAACACCGCTGAGCTATCACAGTTTAAGGCGTAGAAAAATAATAACAATTTATCTCAAACCAGCCTCGCATTTTTCGTTTTAACTTCAAAAAGCTCGCTCATAGCTTTTGTGTTGTATAACTTTATTCCCAGAGCTTGTAGCAAATTAACCTTCTAAAGGAGAAATGCTGGAATACCCCTGAGAATGCGCCTTTGACAAGTTTGTATTTCGGCAGTTTACTTGCGACTGTTAAATTTAATCTTTAATACGATGTTACTGTTACTAAAAAGCTGTGATGGCCTAGCGGTGCGACCGTGTGAATCTCTAGAGACGATCATGGGTTCAAACCCGGGCAGACACCAATGAGTTTTTCTATTAAAACTTATGTGTCTAATTGATAATTGCAATTTATCACACGCTTTTCGGTGAAGGAAAACATCGTGAGGAAACCTGCATATCTCTAGAGAATTCTGGAGATATGTGTAACCTACCAATCCGCATTGGAGCAGCGTGGTAGGTCTTAGCTCCAATCCTTCTCTCTTATAACGGAGAGAAGAGGCCTATTCCCAGCAGTGGGATAATAACAGGCCGCTACTTTTACGATGTTACTTTGGTATTCAGTAGAATTCTGATATTAATATAACATGGTCATTATCTTCCTGCCCTTATTCCAATCTGAGGTCGGCACAACATGTTATAAACATGCTGTCACATGATTTAGCTGCGTTTTTACGACTGTCCGCCTACCTGATATCAACTTACCTTAGTCGTATTTTAAGACACTTCGGTAAGAAAGAAGGTAGTCTATTTTTCTAAACCGAATACCACACGGTGGGTCAACTTACCTTAGTCGCATTTTAAGACACCTCGATAAGTAAGAGGGTGGTCTATTCTACTTAACCGGATATTACACGAGGGGTCATTTTATCTTAGTCGCCTTTTACGACACCTCGGTAAGAAATGAGGTTGGTCTATTCTACTCAGCCGGATACTACACGGCGGGTCGAATTACCTTAGTCACCTTTTACGACACCTCGGTAAGAAATGTGTAAAAAGATGTTATGGTTGTATAATGCGGAGGGATGGAAATGTGACAAATAAAGGGTTGGATAAGAATGTAGATGGATATGTGATTAAAGGAAGGCCCAAAAAAAGATGTTTGGATTGTGTGAATTATGAAATGCAAATAGAAGAAGTAGCAGAATTGAAGGTAGGAGAGAATGTAAGCGGAAAACATGGTGCCCACTTAAAGTGGGATATACATCCTGAAATATGAAAATAAGGAACACTGAAAATTTATGTTGACTTTATGTCTCAACTACAGTAAACATTCTATTCGAGATTAGCGCCTTCCAAGTTAAAATGACCATCACTTACCATAAGCGCCATATTAGGAAACGTAGAATTATACGAGTTTATTGAACTCTCATCCTGTTATATCTCTAATGAGTGAGTTGAAACAGAATTCAATAAGGGGTTCCGTATCGAGAAAATAAATCGATTTCCATAACTTTATATATTACGATGTCCATCACAACATCATTGCAGACATTTATTGCCACAATTTCGACAATCGCTTCAAATAACCGAATCGAGGTGTCGTAAAAGGCGATTAAAGTAAGTTGACACCACAAAGCCATGACACCGGTCGTAAAATAAATAGCTAAATCAACAAACGGCATGTTTAAAAAATGTTGTCCAGACCCTATTTTAGAGTGGGATAAGGGCAGCGGAATGAATGATTTTTCCTTATTTTGGCACTTAATAAATTACATAATACACAATAAATAAATAATAAACACAAAATAAATTATGGTAGTGTTATACGGTGATGGAATAAATTATAAGCTAAATACGTATACGGTTTAACATACATTATTCGTATCGATTTCAAACAAGGAACTGTGGAGTTTAACCTCTTTAAAATTCCGCAATCAATTTTACCTTTGCCATTACAGTAGTTTAAAAACACTTTTAATAAAAGGCTAATACAGAAAGCCTTTTATACAATTGAGGATTACTAAGATGATAAGAATGCGTGGACATAGCTACTCTTCGACCCTGTACAAGACAGTAATAACTAAATGTAACCAGTAATAAGAGTTATATTTTTAAAAGAGCGACCGCCGATTTTCTTGCTGGTTTTTCTCGGTAGGAACAGCTTTCTGAACCAGCAGTAGAGTTGACGATTCAAAAGCACTTGTTTACAAGTTTATTTTGAATTTAATTTATTAATATTTTAAATTTTAATTTAAACAAATTTTCCATTTCCGATACTCAATCGTTCTTTGCGGGTAGACTACGGAACCCTAAACCACTTTACCTGCGATACATTGTCACCATTACATATTCCTTTAAAGGCAATATTTAACACTTTTTTTGTGATAATTTCGAAATTGCTCCACATGTCGGAACGTCCAACTGTCATTTACTACTTAATACAATTTACCAGTCTTTGTTTTGTTAACATATCTAAATAAGGAGATACAGGTAGAATACAAGCGAGATACCAAGTTTGTTACAATACTATTTATAATAATGATATTCATATTCAGTTAACGCCATGTGATATGCGGCTGTATAGAATAGTACCCTCATTTCTTACCAAGATGTCGTAAAATGCGACTAAAGTAAGTCGACCCGCCGTGTGTTATCCGGTTAAGTACAATAGATCACCCTTATTTTGTACTGAGGTGTCGCAATAGGCGACTATGGTAAGTTTTCGTGAGGCAGATGGCCGGTTGTAAAATACGTATTATGTAACATTTTTTATTCATTTTTGTGCCGATTCTACTTAGAGTAGGATAAGGGCATCGATGATTCAATGAATACATTTTATTGTGAATTTATTATACTTCTATTTTTAATTAATTTATTCTCAGTAGCACAGATAAAAGAGTTACCTTACTCTTTTCTTACCGAGGTGTCGTAAAGGGCGACTAAGGTAAGTTGACCCGCCGTGTGGTATCTCGTTGAATAGAATAGTACCACCCTCATTTCTTACCGAGGTTTCGCATAAAGGACTAAGGTAGTTGACGTCAGGCAGACGGCCTGTCGTAAAATACTTATCCATTTAACATGTTTATAATAAATTGTGCCGACCCCACTTAGAGTGGGATAAGGACAGGAGAATGATGGCTTATTATATGAGTTATGATTAGTACGGATTATTAAAAATAATTGACAAAGTTGCGTGCTAGATTATTCAAGGACTCGTGTTTTCAGTCAAGCGTGAACCGGTTAACGAAACAGTCGACATTTAGCAGTCTAATAGTACGTTAACCTACTTTCTGTCCACTACACGTACATTAATCGTCGGACGGTTTTTTCTTTGATGTTGGAAATACTTTCTGTACAGAGTTGAAACAAAGGGAGTATAACAGACTGGAAAACGCTTTCCGTACAAAATAGAAACAAAGGAAATAGAATGGAAATTGTCTTCATTCGACATGTAGACAATTTGAATTTATTTCAAATTGATAGTAATATTAGATTTATCTATATTAAGCCGTGGTAGAGGCTGTGATAGCCCAACGGTGCTTCAACATTCTTTTTTCACAAATATTCTTTTTTCACAAACACTCTTTTTACAAAGACATTCTTTTTTCACAAATATTCTTTTTTCATAAACACTCATTTTTTCAAAAATACTCTTTTTTTTATAAACACTCCATTTTTCACTACCATTATTTTTTTCGCAAACACTCCTTTTTTCACAAACTCCTTTCTCACAAACACTCCTTTTTTCAAAAACTCTGTTTTTCAGAACGACTACTTTTTAACAAACACTTCTTTTTTCACAAACACCCATTTTTTCACTAACAATCCTTTTTTTTCGTTAACATGTAACATATAATAACTCAGGCTATTTACACATTAAGTCGCCGTGATTAAAGTCGCCTTTATAGCTAATATTAAAAAAAAACAATTCTTTAATAGAAATAAATCCTGACTATTAAAATATAATCGAAGTTTCCAAATCCAATCCAAATCCAAATCCGGCACCTCTATAACATAAAGTTGGAAATATCATAAAAAATGCTCCTATACGCGTTCCCCCATACCCCTATTGTATTGTGTTCAGTACATTTAATGTAATTTACTACCTCTATTCTATTATCAGTCGGTTATTCTGTTGATTTGTTTATTTTTCTATATTCTGTACATCGCTTTTTTATTACACTGCATATTCTCTTTTATTACATATCGTAAGCGTGATATAAGGAGTTTTTTATTAAACGAAAAATATACTCTAGTATCAATTTTTATGTTCGTATTGTTGTATTCAATTTAAGAAATAGCGTCATATATTGAGACTAGTGATATAAGAAAGTCTGAAAGTTGCGCCCATTATAGCCAAAAGATTAATATGGTATGGACATATAATGAGGAGTGATGAAAATCTACCACATGAGTGTTAAAGATGAATGTGGATAGATATGTGACTAAACACAGGTTTAAAAAGAGATGGTTTGATTGTGTGAAGACATGCATATAAAAGGAGAAGCACCAAAGTTGACAAATGATAAGGAGTCCAAGATTAAGATGTTATGGATATATAATGTGGAGATAATGTGATGCAGAGATGATGTGAATGGATATGTGACTAGAAGGAGACCGATAAATAGATGGTTGGATTGTGTGAAGGATGACATATACTCGTAAAAGTAGTAGAACAGTTGCCGAATGATAGGAAAATGGAAGAGAAAAGCATGTTATGCCGACCCTACTTAGAGTAAGTTAAGACAGGAGAATGATGATGCCTTGATGAGAAAACATAACTTCCTTGCTTAACATCCTTGGGATATAAATTTACGAAAGATGGAATACCTTCTTGAATATATATAAGAAGTGATAACGCAGTATTTGAAATTATAAAACGTTGGGTAAACTGAGAAAATTCTCCTACCCTTATCCCGCTTCAAGTGTGGTCGGGATAACATTTTTTACTACGCTTCTATTCTCTTCTATCAACTCTAGGGCTACGCATTTTATATGCATGTCATACCTCACACAATCCATCCATCTCTTTTATGCCTTCCGTCACATATCCATCCACATTCATATTTAACACTTCTTTGGTCACATGATTTTCATCACTCCTTATTATATGTCCATTACATAATCTTTTACTTTTCGCCTTTTCTGTAATGGGTGCAACTTTCAGATTTCCATATTCCAACGTTAGTTAAAAAAAACTGTATTATTTCTTAAGAAATCTTCGATATAATAATTAACTTCGAAACATAATATGAAGGCATCATAGTTAATAAAACTATAATTCTGTACAAGTTGGAAATTTTAATTGAAATAGTTGGAAAGTTAGGATCAAAGCGTCAGAACGGCAAGATAACTTGTTTTTACTTCATAACTATACCAATATTAAATTGTCGGAAGACAATTAAATTTGTATGAACAGAAGTTTATTAATAACTATATTAATTAAAGGCAGATACATTTTTTATCAATTACAAATCTCTGTTTGTGTGTGAGTAAAAATATTTAAAATTATATACACTTCATAGTCCTTCCTATTATTATAAATGCGAAAGTTTGTGAGTATGGATGTATGGTTGTTACTCTTTCGCAAATCCTCTCAACCAATATCGATGAAATTTGGCGCAATTATTCCTTATACACCAGAGTAACATAAAGGCTATAGAAATCCTATTGATTCTACAGGAATAGCATGACCTTAAAAAACGCCATCTATTATCAACCTATCACGTGACAACAGACCACGCAAGTGAAGTTGCTGGTGTAAGCTAGTTTTTTCAGCGTTAAATACCTCGTTGATATAGATTGGCTTTTCTTACCAATTTTTTTAATACAAATACAATTTCATACAAGATTGTGATTTCATAATATAAAGTTGAAAATGAAGACCGCTGAGTTGCTTGCTGGTTCTTCATGATAAGAGCAAGATTTCGAACCAGTTATAGCTTCATTAATCATATTAATCTTTGATGATTCAAAAATGCTTGAAAGAGCTTATTTAAATTAAGAATATTTTGATTTGATTTGAAGTTAACAGAACTTAAAAAACCGTAAAAAGTAATACTGTCTACTCCCTTGTAATATCAATGTCACGTCCTGTTATACATTAAAATGCTTTACTGAAAATGTAATTGCCCCGAAAACTTCAATAGTTTGGGGCGTTGAACAAAACATTAATGTCCGAGCGCCTTTGACGCGACTTAACAACAATTTCAATTTAAATTTCTAAATTGTACAGATAGATTAAATCATTAAGACTTGAGGGTGTTTATTACTTTAGTAACGGTCTAAAATATAGGCAAAAAGAGAAGAATATTTTTATATTTTAGTCTAGTTAGAAAGTGGTTTATTTTAATACTGCAATTCCTTAGGACTTTTAACACTTCCTCGGTGCAGTTCATCAGAGATCCCGGGGCCTCTCTGCTAGTGCGGAGGCTGTCCATCGAGGGGGTTTTAGTGGGTAGAAATCCCACTTAACCGGATCTCACCCCTAAGAGTTGCGGTATCATTTTGAAAATTTCCCCACCGTTAAAAAAAAAGGACTTTTAACACTCATTTTATCAAATTCAAAATATTCTTTATTCGAGTAGGCTTTTACAAACACTTTCGAATTCCAAAGCGCAGCAACTTCGACTATGCTTTGTAGAGACTGTAAATGGCTAGCCTAGGGTTTGCAAATTGTTAGAAGTATTTACTCTTCGTTTGCAAGAACAGGTCGTTTGTATATACGAGTGAAATGAAGCGTCAACAATGAATCTGTACAATTTAGAAATTTCAATTGAAATTGAAAATGTATCTGGAGTTATTAATTCTCCTGAACTTATCCTACTCAAAGCGGGATCAGCACAACAATTTTATCACTTCCATTCTCTCCTATCATTCGTTTTGTCTGGTGCTACTTACTGGTCCTTTTATATGCATATCATCCTTGATACAATCCAGCCTTTTTTTAGCCTCTTTTTAATCACATATCCATCCACATTCATATTAAACATTTATTTGGCTATATCATGTTCATCCTTCCTATATGTCCATACCATCTTAATATTGCACTTCTCGTCTTTTCTATAATGGGCGCAATTTTCAGAATTCCCCTAAGACATTCATTTCGTATTTTATCCAATCTTGTCACACCTTAACATACGCATCTGATTTGCATGCCCTCTCCTTTCATCCGTCTTTTTCACTGTCCAATATTAAATACAATGCGCGTCATATTACTTAATTATTTCTCATTCTTTACGATGCTGATGGTAACAGTGTGTCAATGCTAAATCTGTACAAATTGGAAATTTCAATTGAAATTGAAATGTACTTGAGTCACATATTAATTAATATTACCTCATATTCCTTACAAGAAATGTCAAGTGTAACAGTGTGTCAATAACGATTCTGTTCAATTTCAAATCGGTACAAAGTTCGCGTCAAAGGTTCTGAAACATTCAATTCTTGTTTGACGTTCGAAACTATGAAACTGCCAAGTTAAATTTTCATTAAAATGTAATTTAATAATTGATAAAGTAAGAGAAGGATGAAACAAGTACAGGGAAGTAGGGTGTAAGGGGAGACTTACCAAGTCTCCCTGATTTTAGCCCTGGGATTTTTTCATAGCTAAAGTTTTCTTTATTTAAACGACTTTAATATTAAATTATTTCGTTAGGTTATAATCTTATATTACATAGATGCCGTGTGGTATCCGGCAGAGTAGTATCGACCACCCTCATTTGTTATTGAGGTGTCGTAAAAGGCGACTGCGGTAAGTCGCCCCGCCGTGTGGTATCTATCTGAATAGAATAGACCATCATTCTGACTGTGATGTCGTAAAAGACGACTAAAGTAAGTTAACCCGCTGTATGGTATCTGGCTGAGTAGAATGGACCACCCTCATTCTTTACCGAGGTGTCGTAAAAGGCGACTAAGGTAAATTGACCCGATGTGTGGTGTCCGGCTAATAGAATAGACCTGAGGTGTCATAGAAGGCGACTAAAGAAATTTGATGCAAGAAGGCGGCCGGACGTAAAATATTTAGCCGAATTATGTGATAAGATGTTGTGCAGACCCTACTTAGAGTGGGATAATGGCAGAAGGATGAATGATGACTTTTGAACGAAAATATTTTTATTGTACTGGTTTTTGTCATGGACGAAAATTCTGCTAAAATCTTCTCAGCGCTGTTATATCGGCACAAACTGAATAAGAATATGTCTTTTACAAAATAACTCCATAAAATGCATACGTAGTTTTTAATCAAAACATACTCCGCTCCAAGAACACATTGTTGCTCTTTCCCTAAGATACGCTGCATTCGTATTCATTCCGAGTTCACAATGCTCCTTTGGAAGTTCTTTCAAATTGCCTCTGTAACTCGCTGGTGTCTTGTTGACTTAAATCAAGCATTCTCGCAAATGCACTTGGATCTTACTTGTTTCACTGGGTTTATGTTACGACTTATATTTACATAAAAAATAACCAAAAAAGATTTCTTCAGACAGCTAAACGAATGCTATTAAAAATACATATCTATGTGGTATCCAGCTTTGTAGAATTTTCAAGAAAAGTCCTTATATATCATTTTTCTCCTGCCCTCTAAGAGGGGGTCGGCACAACATTTTATTAACATATCACATGATTTAGCTGCGTATTTTACGACCGGCCGCCTGCTTAACGTAAACTTACCTTATGTGTTTTTTATGACACCTCGGTAACAAATAGGGTGGTCTATTCTACTTAGCCGGATACCACACGGCGGCTCGATTTACTTTAGTCGCCTTTTACACCTAATTAAGAAATGAGGGTAGTATATTCTACTCAGCAGGGCTTTTGGACGAATATATATTTTTTGTACTGGTTTTGTCATGGACGAAAATTCTGCTAAAATCTTCTCAGCGCTGTTATATCGGCATAAGCTAGGAAAATGTCTTTTACAAAATAACTCCATAAAATGCATACGTAGTTTTTAATTAAAACATACTCCGCTCCAAGAACACATTGTTGCTCTTTCCCCTAAGATACGCTGCATTCGTATTCATTCCGAGTTCACAATGCTCCTTTGGAAGTTCTTTCAAATTGCCTCTGTAACTCGCTGGTGTCTTGTTGACTTAAATCAAGCATTCTCGCAAATGCACTTGGGTCTTACTTGTTTCACTAGGTTTATGTTACGGCTTATTTTTTTATGAAATAACAATACAAAATTAATACAGCTAAACGATAGTTATTAAAACATAAATATTTAGTACCTGCTTGACGGAGTCATGCTTGGTAATTTTTTACAAAATAAAAAAAAATATCTAAAAACATGATGACTTGGCACATGATTTGGCTACGTATTTCCGACCGGCCTGCCTGACGTCAACTTACCTTAGCCTTATTTTACTACACCTCAGCAAGAAATAACGGTGGTCTATTCTACTCAGCCGGATACCACATAGCGGGTTAACTTAGTAGCCTTTTACAACAACTCAATAAGAAATAAGATTGGTCTCTTGAACTCAACAGGAAACCACTCGGCGGGGCAATTTATCTTAGTTGTCTTTTACGATTTCTACCGCAATTAGAAATGAGAGTGGTCTATTCTATTTATCTGGATACCACACAGCAGGTCAACTTACTATAGTCACCCTTTACGACACCTCAATAAGAAATAAGGTTTGGCTTTTTTCCTCAGCCGGATACCACATAGCGGAAGTCGATCCGCTATGTGGTATACCTTAATTGCCTTTTAAGACACCTCAATAAGAAATGAGGGTTATCTATTCTACTCAGCCGTATACTATTCATATTATAATGTACTTTCTTTATATGCGACTAGATCTGGAACTGTTTTTTTAATGTCTCCTTGCGTTTGCATTTCACAATGTGCGATATGTTCCCATTAGATGCGAACGAGATTTCCCCCAGGCCCTTGACAGAGCTAGAAAATATCTAGCACACTGGAAATGGTTAGTTGCTTTGTTTATATTTATGTCGGTACAGTTCTATTTACTATTGAAGAAAGTAAAAAATCATATTAAATTTAAATCATTTATAGAATTAGGCGTTACTTAGCTGAGATTCATAATACAAAAGTAATAACAAAATTATTTTGCTATAATTCGCGATGAAGTAAAAGCGATTTTGCGATATTGGTCGTGGAGTCTATCTCCTGATGATGCTTCAGTTGCGGGGCGAAACGTTTGTAGAGTTTGTGATAGTGAACGTATATAGTGCTTGTGTATTGTGGTGGCGGTGGTGGAGGTTTGTGCATGTGTTTTTTTACGAATCCTGCATGTATCAGGTATGATAACCGATTGTCCACTCTACATTTAGCATTATATATATTTTCTATTTTACTTCATCGCGGATTATAGCAAAATAATTTTATTATTACTTTTGCATATTAAATTTATTATTATTTTCTTTTTTACCAATTTTTTTTATAGAAACCTTCTCCTAACAATAAAAAATACATTAAAAACATTGTGCTTTAATCCGTTGTAAGAGAATTCATTTATAATAGACTAGGTGTGCCAAGTGAAAATCAGTATCAGAAAATTTTTCCCAAATTCAAATTTTGAACATAAAAGTAATAATCTATGCTAATATATAAAGCTGAAAAGTTTTTTTCTTTGATTGTTTGAACGCTCTAATCACAGGAACGACTGATTTTAAAAATTTATTCAGTGTAATATAGCCCATTTATCGAGGGAGGCTATAGGCTATATAACATCACGCTAACATGAATTACGTTTAACGTAAACGGTGTAAGTTATTCAAAAATCATGTATTACAAAATTGTTTCCCTCTAAAAGTTCTAAATAAAAGTCCGCGACAGCATATGTCTAGCTTTTAAGATTAACCGCATTTAACAATTTTTATGGTTATCAAAATACTATATTTTCCACGCGGGCATTATCAATAAAATTCAAATGTAGTTAGTGTAATTTTCTTTTATTGCTTGCACAAAATAGGCACACTTTTGTTAGGTTGTTAGTTATTAATTATGCTTTAGATATCTTCTGATTTAATATTTGTTGGGTAATTTATCTACCAATATTAAGTTTTTTGTTATTACCTACATATGCTATTGTCAAGTTTATTAAAGCATATAAATATTTATTCATACGTTAAAACTGAACTAGAACTGAAGAAATAACAAGGCAACTTGCATCCCTTGAAAGTTTGTCTTTGAAAAAGTTTGCACTCAACAATGCAAAGTTTGAAAAGCTGTGTGTGTACCCCTTAAAATATTTTAGCTAGGCTTAAATTTAGAGAGAAACTAAAAAAAAACAATCCGATTTATCACTGAGTATAGTTACATTCTTAAAAAAAAATCCAGATTTTCAGTATGTAGGGATTTTAGGGAAGAAAAATCGATCTACCTAGGTTTTATTTAAAAAGATTTAACACTGTTTTCAGGCATTGAAAAAATGCTAAAATGTATAATTAAATGCAAATGATAGTTTTGGCTGTCAAACGTAATATTGTGATAGCCTAATGGGTAAAGAGCGGACCATAAAAGTTCTAAACCCGGGTTTGAGTCCCACATGACATCAACGCTTTTTTTTAATTGTATTTTTTTATATCTTTTAAACAATTACTAAGCACCCAGGTTCTCAATTCTTATCCAAATAAATGCGTTGTAGTAAAAATATATCTTAAAGCCAAGAACACCATAAATTTCAACCACAAACTTGTCTAATCGACCAAGGCAAAAATGGTGGAGACAAAGCAGAAACCTCCATAAAATTTATACGGTCGTAATTCCCTTAGATTAAGTTCCATCGCGAGAATACCTATTAGAAACTTTGTCTTCCCACAAGTGGAATGAACGCCATTGTTACACCATTATTTCCCACGGCGCCCGTTATAACTGTTTGTCTGTATTATACTGATACCTCCTGAACTCGATTATTATACTGATTTTCATCTTATGCCCTTTGTACATTCAAGGTTATAGTTTCTAACTTAAGAGTCTTATATTTATTTATAAGAATTAGTTTGTGCCGTGTGGTATTCGGCTGAATAGAATAGTACCACCCTCTTTTCTTACCGAGGTGTCGTAAAAGGCGACTAAGGTAAGTCGACCCGCCGTGTGGTATCCGGCTGAGTAGAATAGACCAACCTCATTTCTTACCGAGGTGTCGTAAAAGGCGACTAAGGTAAATTGACCCACCGAGTGGTATCCGGTTCAGTAAAATAGACCACCCTCTTTCTTACCGAGGAGTTGTAAAATACGACTAAGGTAAGTTGACGTCAGGCAGGCGGCCGGTCGTAAAATACATAGCCAAATCATGTGACTACATGTTTGTAACATGTTGTGCCGACCCCACTCATAGTGGGATAAGGGCAGGATGATGATGATTTATAAGAATTAGTTTAAAAAAAGGGCATCAGTCGAGTTTCTTGCCGGCTCTTTTAGGTAGGAACAGCTTTCCGAACCAGCAGTAGAGTTGACGATTCAAAAGCATTGATACAATTATATTTGATAAACAATTCTTATTACTAGTTACATTTAGTTATTACTCTCTTGTACAGGGTCGAAGAGTAGCTATGTCCATGCATTGTTATCATTTTTAAATTTGAGTCTTCTATAAAAATATATGTGACGCAATCGCCAACGGTTCCGCTCGCGTAGAAAGATTAAAACCGTAATAATAGGCTTTTGATAACCATAAAAATGGTTAAAGTGGGTTAACCTTAAAAGGTAGACATATGCTGTTGTGGACTTTTATTTAGAACTTTTAGAGAAGAACAATTTTATAAAACGTGATTTTTGAATAACTATTACCGTTTACTCAGCGCACGCAATGAAAGCTTTAAATTTTGCCGTGTTCTTTCTTTTTTTTATTGCTGCTCCTCACCTATTTATCTTAGCGTGATGTTATATAGCCTATAGCCTTCCTCGATAAATGGACTATCTTACACTTAAAAAAATTTTCAAATCAGTCTAGTAGTTCCTGAGATTAGCGCGTTCAAACTAACAAACAAACAAACTCTTCAGCTTTATATATTAGTATAGATTACTACTTTTATGATCAAAATCTGAATTTGGTATAAATTTTGTGATACCGACACGCGGCACGCCTAGTCACTACATATTATAAAACAAAGTCCATATTTCCGTATGTACGCATAAAACTTTAAAACTACGCAACCGATTTTGATGCGGTTTTTTTTAATAGATAGAGTGATCCCAGAGGAAGGTTTGTACGTATAATAACATTCAATACGAAGTAGAGAAATACTGTAATTTTTGAGGTTTCTGTAAATAATGACATTTTTTTCCGCTTACATTGCAAACGCAGGCTAAACCCTACGAGATTTATCAAAATGATGTACTAAGTATTTGTACACCTTAAAAAGGTCTACAGAAAAGTCCGCGATGGTATATATCTATCTCTTATGGATAACCCACAATAGCAGTTTTTTTCATTTACTTTTTACGAAAAATGATGCCTTATGTTCAAAGCAATTTTTATACAATACAGCATTAATCCTTATCCAATTGAGTACCTTAAATAAATTGTTGATTTAATATAGATCAATATTGCCGTTTACAGCATGTAATTTAAGTGAACATTTTCGGAGATATTACAGATTTAAAATGCCGTGAGGACGCCGCGCTTCACCCTATAGCACTTCGAATCTTTTAGAGTTTGTTTAAAGACATTCTGTAATTAATTGTAAAAATAAAATACATAGGTAAAATAAATAAGTAAAAATGTACTATATGGGTTTAGAAATTCCAAAGATAGCAGGAAATCGTCTTGGTATAGGGAGAGGAAATTGTTTTTCTCCAAATTTAACGCTTGCGGGCCACGGGCAGTAATGAATAAATCAAAACTACTGGAACGATTTTAATCATTTTTTTTACACTGACTGACATGGGATATAAATTTTATACCCGTGCGAAGCAAGGGCAGGCCGCTAGTCTATTATAAATTAATTCTCTTACAGCGGATTAAAGCAAAATTATTCCATTGTTTCCGTTGTTTTATGAAATTCCGAAAAGTAACGTCAGCTTTTACAAGCAATTCTAATGTTGCGATTATCTTGTGCTTTAAGGCGTTAAGCCGAAAGCTTTTATCGATGTAAAAAAAGTTGGCCAACATTATGACGGCCTAAAATCTGAATTTTGTATTTTATATTTTTGTGTATATTAGTTATTAGTAATGTCCCGCGGTTTCACCCGCGTTATTTTTAATTTTTTACACCTTATTACATTTTTATAACGAATGCCTATTTTTTATTTTTAAATGTAATATAGCCTATGTTGCTCAGTAAAGATGCAGCTTTCCAATGGTGAAAGAATTTTTGAAATCGGTCAAGTAGTTTTTGTGTGAAAACATTACAAACATACATACATTTTTTTTCTTTTTATAGTATAATATTTATAATAGATATACACAAATAACAAAATATTAATATTGTACTTCCTGTGATTTTTCCTGCATTGAATTAATTACCGAGAAAGCCCATACCAGGTTAGGTGAACCTTTATTTTTTTATCTTATTAATTATTATGGAAAGAGTAACATATATTCAGAATAAATGGTTCTTTATTCTCCTGCCCTTACCCTACTCTAAATGGGGTCGGCACAACATGTTTTAAACATGTTGTCACATGATTTGGTAACGTTTTTTACGACCGGCCGTCTGACGTCAACTCACCTTAGTCGTATTTTAAGACACCTCGGTAAGGAACGAGGTTGGTTTACTCTGCTCAGCCGCTGCTGCTAATTTATTATTACTTTTGTATTGTGTTATCGCACACTGTCTACAATAACACGATATTGTACACGATATTGTGGCACAGTGGTGCGACCATTTCAGTTAAAAAGGCCGGAATACTCTTGATTCATGACGGTGTCGCCATGAAATACAAAGCCAAAGTCATTGGCGGCAACATATGTATGTACCTCCGCAAAGTGATGCCTAATTCTATAAATCATTAAAAAACCTTTAATATTTAAATGCGTTAATCTTGTATGTAATATATATTTTCGGAATCTCGAAAACGGATCTAACGATTTTCCTGAAATTCAACATGTAGGGGTTTTGGTCGAGAAAAATCTATCTAACTAGGTTTTATGTAAAAAATTCGTTTTATCCCTGTTTAAGGGCATCAAAAAATACTAAAATTTATATTGAATATAAAACACTATTTTTCCCATAAACTGACAAGTCAGCATAGCTTATTTGGGGAACGGGCAGTCTCGAGATATGTTAATACCTAGGATCGATTCCCAACTACCTAATATTTTTTTCTTTTTTTTTGTTTCTTTTTAATGCGTAAATACCGAGCTATACTCGGTCAACCATAAGCTGTGATGGCCTAGCGGTGCGACCGTGTGAATCTCTAGAGACGATCATGGGTTCAAACCCGGGCAGATACCAATGAGTTTATCTATTAAAACTTATGTGTCTAATTGATAATTGCAATTTATCACACGCTTTTCGGTGAAGGAAAACATCGTGAGGAAACCTGCATATCTCTAGAGAATTCTGGAGATATGTGTAACCTACCAATCCGCATTGGAGCAGCGTGGTAGGTCTTAGCTCCAATCCTTCTCTCCAATAACGGAGAGAAGAGGCCTATGCCCAGCAGTGGGATAGTAACAGGCCGCTACTTAACTCGGTCAACCAGGTGCTGAACAATAACATGTTCTAGTACAATCTCAGCGCACGTTAAAATGGTTTACAAAACACCGCAATAGCTATATTAAAGTTTTGCTACCGCCATCTCAAACGCATTGAAGCGTTTCCCCAGAATGTACCATATTACTTTACCAATAAGGTCCATATTACATTAACTTGCGGAATATGAGAGGCTGTATAGATCTGCGAGCAGAGATATATTATTCGCTTTTGTGAAGAGAAAATTGATGACATGTATACTTTAGCAGCGGCCACTATAAATTTAGCAGTGCGCTTTTTGCAATGACGCGATTTTAAACGTTCATTGTTATACTACCGTCCCACTCTGGCACTCATGCCCTCCTGCCCTTATCCTACTCTAAGTAGATTCGGTACAACATGTTATAAACATGTCACATGATTTGGTTACGTATTTTACGACCGGCCGCCTGCTAGACATCACCTTATGTTAGTCGCCTTTTACGTGACCTAGGTAAGAAATTAGGGCGGTCTATTCTACTCATCCGGATACCACAGCGAGGTTCAACTTATCTTAGTCGCCTTTTACGACACCTCGGTAAGAAATGAGGGTGGTACTATTCTATTCAGCCGGATACCACACGGCGTTAAACGTTCAAAAGTAATAATAAAATTATTTTACTATAATCCGCGATGCGGTGCGATTTTGTCGTGGAGTATATCTTTTACGACACCTCGGTAAGAAATTAAGGTGGTCTATTCTATTCATCCGGATACCACACCGTGGTTCTACTTACCATAGTCGATTTTTATGACATCTCGGTAAGAAATTAGGGTAGGGTCTATTCTATTCATCCGGATACCACACCGTGGTTCAACTTAAATTAGTCGCCTTTTACGAAACCTTGGTAAGAAATGACGGTGGTCTATTCTATTCAACTGGATACTAAGAAAAAATATATAAACTCATTTATATAGTATCCAGAAATAAAAGGCTGTAGAAATTCCCCACGTACCTTCAGTTATCTCGAGATGTGGAATCTTTTCCGGGATAAAGCGAATGTTTCAGAGTGCCTCCCCCCATCCCCGGGGAGGGGGCGGGCCCAAATTGAACAATCATAGCATTACTTAGCCCGCTCGCCTCTTGCGATGCATTAAAATGTTACAGGTTTATCTTTTTGGATTAACTTTTTTACTAACTAACAAAATGCTATCACTTTTTCCTTACAACACGGTTAAATATTTATCACTTCAAAATAAAAATAAAAATAATCTTTATTCAAATAAGCTCTTTCAAGCACTTTTCAATCGTCAAGGATCAATATGATTAATGAAGCTACAGCTGGTTCGGAATGTTGCTCTTACCGAGAAGAACCAGAAAGAAACTCGGCGGTCAATCTTTTAAACGTTTTCAATTTTACGTTATTTAACCGCAGTCTTGTAAGCTGATCTAGGCCTTTTTAATTATTGAAATAATCTTCAATTACATAATATGCTTTACTTATAAGAATATTTCTTACACTTAATTTAAACTTTTCTGTAGATAAGTCTAATATGGGTTGCGGAATTTTCGACATTCATTCATTCACTTTGAATTTATCGAAGAAAAAGTCAAATTTCAAATATTTTTAAATCAATAAAACTTGTAAGCAAGTGTTTTTAAATTGTCAACTCTACTGCTGGTTCGGAAAGCTTTTCCTTCCGAGAAGAGCCAGCGAGAAACTCGGCGGTTACTCTTTTCAACATAATACTTATAACTAGTTACATTAAGTCATTACTATCTTGTACAGGGTTGGACAGTAGCTATATCCACGCATTCTTATCATCTAAATATTCCTCAACAGTATAGTAGGCTTTTTGTATCAGCGTCCCTTTAACAGTGTTTTTCAACTGCTGTAATGGCAAAGCTGAAATTGATTGCGGAATTTTATTATAGAATTTTATATTATAATCTTACTATACTATTGAGGATTATTTGAGTGATAGCTTATCTTAACTGCAGTCAGCTACGCATCCAGCTGCAACGATTATCTTGTAACCATGAAATTGTAATAATTTTTTAAAAGATTAGCCGCCGAGTTTCTTGTTGATTCTTCTCGGTAGGAGCAAACTTCCGAATCAGTGGTAGCTTCTTTAAAACATTTGACGATTCAAAAGTACTGTAAACAGTCCACTTGAATAAAGAATATTTTGAATTTGAATTTGAATTTGAATCATTATCGTTACATGTTCTTCAAAAAGCGTTAAAAAAAAAACAAATTTTGCTTTAACAAATGAGAATTATTTACACTTGATTTTTAAACTGATCACAATGATGCTCGAAATTAATATTGTACAGAAATTGGGAAACGCTAAATTCCAATATCGATATTTATTGTAGCAGTTAGAAACAGCATCCTTTATCACGCGTTATCGACGATCCGTCAAAATAACGAATACCTATTCCATATATCGCATGTATTGATACGTGTAACAATGTATTACGTGAATTTTTCAAACATTTTTCCCACCGAGACCTTTATTAAAAATCGCCCTCAATGCTAGTGTTACCATGCATTGGAATTAATCCAGGAAATGTTTTATCTTTTGTAGAATTAAGCGTTACTTTGCAGAGGTCCATGGTACAAAAGTAATATTAAAAGCAAAAATCCGAGATTAAGTAAATATAAGATATACGTAATCCTAATTGTAAAGTGGACTATCCGTTTTCATACATGATACATGCAGGATTGGTAAAAAAATATAAATTTCATCATCATTATCATGTTCTTGCCCTTAACCCACTCTAAGTGGGATCGGCACGAGTTTTTACAACCGCCTGCCTTCCGTCAAGTTACCTTAGACGTATTTTACAACACCTCGGGAAGAAAGAATCGGGGAGAAGTTTATTCTACTCAGCCGGATACCGCACGGCTAAAATAAATATAATGATATTTTTTTAAGTTAAAGTAAAACAGGACTTGGCCATCAATATCTATTAGTGTAGGCAACCTTTCAGCATGTTGTGAATATTCAATTTCGTTCATAAACAAGAATAGCGCTTATTATGTTTTTGCTTTTGCATTTCTTTTGAGCTGACTTTTGATAATTTCCTCATAGTTTTATACTTGAATTCGAGAAATTGAAGAATAATTGCGACGGATCATTCAAATTCTAATTCAAAAATTTCTTTATTCAAATAAATTTGTAAACAAATGCTTTTGAATCGTCAAATCGAAAGCTCTATTGGTTGATCTGTTCAAGTCAGCCATTTTGTGTTTTGGTTGTTTGATTATAAATGTATAAGTTTTGTTCTCTTTTGATAAATGTTCTTTGGATCCTAACAATATAAAAATTTATTTATTTAGTTTTTTTTATCTTTGTAAATGCCAAATTGTTCTGTTTTAGTTGATAAGAGAAGCTTCTGAAACACAGTTCTTCTAGTTCAGGATCGAGGCCTTCAATGCACTATGTACATTTGGATGAATAATATAGTTATTACCATTATTAAAGCTGTGGTAGCCCAACGCTAACACCGTGCGACTCTTTCGAGGAGGTCACGGGCTCGAACCCGGGCAGACACCGATGAGTATTTCTGTTAAAACATATGTGTCTAATTGATAATTGCAATTTATCACACGCTTTTCGGTGAAGGAAAACATCGTTAGGAAATCTGCATATCTCTAGAGAATTCTTGGGATATGTGAAGCCTACTAATTCGCATTGGAGCAGCGTGGTAGGTCTTAGCTCCAAACCTCTCCAAAAACGGAGAGAAGATGCCTTTTCTCAGCAGTGATATAGTAACAGGCCGCTACTTACTTTACTTATTATTAAAAAAAAAGTTAAATAGGCAATTCATTAGGCTGTTTAGCGAAAATTTCAACCCTCTAAGGTAACAAAAGCTTATCATAACATGTCACGTGATATCCAAAGCGTAGGTAAATTTGTTATATTCAAAACTAAGTACGTCATCCATCACACGAAAAGACGGTGCGTAACAGACAAAAAACATCCGATGGTATTACAAGGGAGGAATTCTCTCACGTTAGACGCGTAACGGGGTTATTTTTTATGGTGTATAAAAAGAAAATGACGTTCACATATATTATATGTTACGGCTTTATTGTCGTATGAATCCATTTATGGAGCTATATTAAAACAGGTGCAGCGGCGTTTTAATATCCTACTAATGTTATAAATGCGAAAGTTTGTGAGTAAGGAATCCGCTGAATCAATATCAATATAAAGTTGTGTTTATGTATTTTACGATTAGAGGCTAGTTAGTTAATAAAAAAATCATCATCATCCTCCTGCCCTTATCCCACTCTAAGTGGGGTCGGCACAATATGTTATAAACATGCTGTCACATCATTTGGCTGCGTTTTTACGACCGGCCGCCTGCCTGACGTCAACTTACCTCAGTCGTATTTTACGACACCTCGGTAAGAAAGAGGGTGGTCTATTTTACTCAACCACATTGTGGGTCAACTTACCTTAGTTGCCTTTTACGATACCTCGGTAAGAAATGAGGTTGGTCAATTCTACTCAGCTGGATACCATACGGCGGGTCGACTTACCTTAGTCGCCTTTTACGACACCTCGGTAAGAAAGAGGGTGGTCTATTTTACTAAACCGGATACCACACTGTGGGTCAACTTACCTTAGTCGCCTTTTACGACACCTCAGTAAGAAATGAGGGTGGTACTATTCTATTCAGCCGGATACCACACGGCGTTTAGTTAATAAATAAATATAGAGAACAATTACAGAAACGGTCATCTGTCCGTAGTCGGCAGGCATGTGGCAAGTCGGCACAACATGTTAGTCATTTTGTCACATGATTTAGCGACATATTTTACGATACCTTCGTAGTATTTTATGAGACCTCGGTAAGAAATGAGGGTGGTCTAATCTACTCAGTCTGACCACACGGTGGGTCAACTTACGACTACCTTAATCGCCTTATGCGACACCTCGGTAAGAATTGAGGGTGGTCTATTCTACTCAGCCGGATACCACACGGCTAAGGTTAGTTACAAGGCAATAAATATATGGGACAACTGCATACACGGTCATCTGTCCGTAATGTAACTTAATACTTGTGTCATGCAAAAGTAATGCCATTATTGTGCTATAATACGCGATTAAATAAATAGAAAATATATGTAATGCTAAATGTTGAGTCAAATATTCGTTTTCATGCATGGTACATGCAGGATTCGTAAAATTACATGCGCAAAACTCCACCACTACCACAACACACAATCACTACACACATTCACTACCACAAACACAACAATCATTTCGCCCCGCAACTGAAACATCATCAGGAGATAAAAATCGACAATCAATCGACCTCGACAAAATCGCAAATCTTTACGATTTTCTTGCGTATTATAGCAAAATAGTTTTAAGTTAAATATTTAAGTTTTTAGACATTTATTCTACATGAGTAATGTGTGTTAAATATATCCTTTTTCATTAAAAAACTTTCGGACACAGAGTTTGTTGTAATAAATTCACATAACAATTTATCAATTAAAAAAAGGTACGTACGGTTGACTGGTTACACGAGACGTAGGTAAAAATCCCTTTTATTAGGGCCTCGTTTCTCCTACAAAGGGCGGGAAAATTATGAAGTAAATTTCAATGGAGCTTTTAATGCCGCCAAAAAGAAGATGGCTGTGTCGCTCGACACCCCCGTAATGAAATATAGCCGGGTAGCTTATTGCACGAATTATATACTTGGTGAATATTAATTATGACTTCATTGTTGGATTCTTTATTTCAAATTCAAATTCAAAATTTTCTTTATTCAAGTAAACTTGTATACAAGTGCTTTTAAATCGTCAACTCTACTGCTGGTTCGGCAAGCTGTTCCTACCGAGAAAAGCCCGTAAACTCGGCGGTCGCTCTTTTTAAAATAAGTACTTGAGCGACTTACCTTAGTCGCCTTTTACGACACCTCGGTAAGAAATGAGAGGCGTACTATTCTATTCAGCCGGATAGCACACGGTGTTATCGCAAGAGTTATATACTTGTTGAATATTAATTATGACTTCATTGTTGGATTGTTTCTTTCAAATTCAAATTCTTCTTCATTCAAGTAAACTTGTAAACAAGTGCTTTTGAATCGTCAACTCTACTGCTGGTTCGGAAAGCTGTTCCTACCGAGAAGAGCCAGCAAGAAACTCGGCGGTTGCTCTTTTCAAAATAATACTTATAACTAGTATAAGTCATTACAATTTTCTACAGGGTCGAACACTATACCCACATATTCTTGTCATCTAAATAATCCTCAACAGTATAGTAAGCTTTCTGTATCAGCCTCTTTTTAACAGTGTTTTTAAACTGCAGTAATGGCAAAGCTAAAATTAACTGTGGAATTTTATTATAGAATGTTATACCAAAACCCACAAACGACTTATGTACTTTTCCAAGGCGCAAAGCAGGAATTTAATCAATATTCTTTATATATGTAAGCTGTGATAGCCCAGTGGTAAAACCGTGCGACTCTAGATACAACTATGAGTTCAAACCTCGAGCAGGCACCAATAAGTTTTTCTATTAAAACTTATGTCTGTAATTGAATATTCCAATTTATCACACGCTATACGCTGAAGGAAAACGTTGTGAGGACACCTGTATAAATCTAGAGAAATCTAGGGGTGTTTGTAATTTACCATTTCACATATTTCAAATTACAAGAGGTTGTGTTTTCGCGTTTTTGCGTTTGTGAAAGGGGTTAATAATTAGCATAGACATCATTTCACCCCAGATGCAGCATTAGTTTTTCACATCAAAATAAACCCTTGAATAATATACACTTAAATTGTTTAATTAAAAATGACCCTTACACGATGTTAATTCATTTCTTTCTACTTAAAATACTCGTTATTTATAAATAATTGCTCTTATTAAAACGTAAACGATACAGTTTTCAAAATTAACGCACCACTAATTTACTGGCGAATTTTGCAGTTCACCGTTAATTTCGTATAATTTAATAACCTGCCGTGACTAAATCGAGTAATTGTTAAAGCTTTAAATGGGGAAATAACGTGAAAAGCTGCGCTATAATTTCGGTGAATTTGTAGCTGGAAAAAGAAAGAATTTAAGGAAAGAACTTTTAATATAATTCCTTATCTTAATATTTAAATGAGTTAATCTTGTATAAATAAAGGATAGATGGAACGGGCGATGGAACGGGCTATGCTCGGAGTATCTCTACGTGATCAAATCAGAAATGAGAGATCCGTAGAAGAACCAGAGTTACCGACATAGCTCATCGTATCGCGAATCTGAAGTGGCAATGGGCGGGGCACGTAGTACGTAGAACCGATGGGCGTTGGGGTCCTAAGGTGCTGGAATGGCGACCTCGCACTGGAAAGCGCAGCGTTGGTAGGCCCCCAACGAGGTGGACTGACGACCTCAAAAAGGTCGCGGGGAGCCGCTGGATCCAAGCGGCACAAAATCGTGGATTGTGGCGATCCCTTAAGGAGACCTATGTTCAGCAGTGGACGTCCACCGGTTGAGAAAGAAGAAGAAGAAGAAATAAAGGATAAATAAATGTATAATATAATAAATAAATATATGGGACTCTTACACACACGGTCCGTCCCCAAAGTAAGTAATTTAATACATGTGTTATGGTAGACAGACAACTGGTAAATATATACATATATAATTTTTAAATTTATACTTAAATACAAATATACACCCAGACTCTACCAAGGAATTGATTTAAAGAAAATAAAATAAGATATATAAGAATATTTTCTGAATCTCTGAAACGGCTCCGATTTTTATGAAATTCAGCATGTAGAGGGCTTTGGAGGCACAAAATCGATCTAGCTAGGTTTCATTTTAAAAAATGACGTCTTATGCCTATTTTCAGGCATTGAAAAAATGCTAAAATGTAGAATTGAATGCAAATGATATTTTGGCTGTTAAACGTAATTCTGTGATTGCCCAATTGGTAACGGATGGACCAAGAGGATCAAAAAAGTAAACCCGGGTTCGAGCCCACATGTCACCGATGCTTTTTTTTATTTTTTTTTATTGCATTTGTTCATTTTTTTTTTGAAAAATGACCTGAACACTGATTTGTTAATCATCATCCTCCTGCCCTTATCCCACTCTAAATGGTGTCGGCACAACATGTTATAAACATGCTGTCACATGATTTGGCTGCATTTTTACGGCCGCCTGCCCAACGTCAACTTACCTTAGTCGCCTTTTACGACACCTCGGAGAGAAAGAGGGTGGTCTATTCTACTAAACCGGATACCACACGGTGAGTCAACTTACCTTAGTCGCCTTTTACGACACCTCGATTAGAAAAGAGGTTGGTCTATTCTACTAAACCGGATACCACACGGTGAGCCAACTTACCTTAGTCGCCTTTTACGACACCTCGGTAACTGATTTTTTAATATTTAGAAGAAATGTAAAAGCATCAACCCATAAAAGTTGTTAAATTTTTTTTCATCGAAAGCCTAAAAATCATGCTTTAGGTTATATAAACTTTGATAATATGTTACTGAAACTATATTTATTACATTCCTATAATCAACTAAGTCGGTTTCCTTTAGCCATTTTATATAAGCAATAAAAACCCAACGTATGTATAACTTCAACAAAAACAAGTTGAATTATAATCCATTACGCGGATCGTATAAGTAATAAAAGTAATATAATGTAATAATAAAAAACGCAATAAGGTATTATTAATATTTATTAGCCCGAGAATCGCTAGGTAATGTCGGACATTTGTCACTTTGTAACAGGCCTTTGTCACTATTTCACCTGCTTTTGTTCAGCATATATGCCGCGGAAGAAAAACTTAGTAAGGAGACTCAAAAAGAATCATTTTAGAATTCAAAATTAGACAAAATATATTCTTTATTCAAGTAAACTTATAAACAAGTACTTTTGAATCGTAAACTCTACCGCTGGTTCGGAAAACTGTTCCTACCGAGAAGAGCCAGCAAGAAACTCGGCGGTTGCTCTTTTTAAAATATAATTCTTATTACTAGTTACATTATATAATTTATAGAATAAGCCATTACTTTGCGGTGATCCAAAATACAAATATATAAATACAAATATAATAAAAATAAAATTATTTTGCTATCATATAATCCGCAATGAAGTAAAATGGACAATATATATAATGCTAAATGTAGAGTGGATAATCCGTTTTCATACCTGATACATGCAGGATTCGTAAAAACACATGCCCAAACCTCCACCACCGCCACCACAATACACAAGCACAACTCACATTTACTATCACAAACTCAACAATCGTTTCGCCCCGCAACCGAAGTCTCATCAGGAGAAAGTCTCCATGACAAAATCGCAAAGCGAAGCATTACCCATTTTTTCTTTAATTTTTTTTTGTTACATTATTTATTACTGTCTCGTACATTGCCGAACAGAGGTATATCCACATATTTTTATCATCTAAGTAATCCTCAACAGCATAACAGGCTTTCTTTAATAGCCTATTTTAACATGTTTTTAAACTGCTGTAATGGCAAAGCTAAAATTATTGCGGAATTTCACTAATGAATCTTATACCCAAACCCACAAACAACTTACGTACTTTTGCAAGACGCAAAGCAGGAGCCGCAAGCTTATGTCGGTTCCTACTTTGTCTATTATATACATCACCAATATTTAATATTTATGTATATTGAATAAAAAATATATCACCTGACAGGTATAATAAAGATCTCTACAATTTATCACATATAAATAATATCTCAGAACATCTCAGGTAACATATAACAATGAAAAAGGCGCGTTACAGCTTGACAAATTCCCGACGCTACACCGAGCGATCCCTAGGGTTATAAATTAATATATTATTGCGTTTTTTTATTACTACATTCTATTACTGTTAAGGCCTTAAAACCTCATCATCATACATCATGTTTAGGCCATTTACTACAGACATTTAGACCAACCTCTTTTACCGAGATGTCGTAAAAGGCGACTAAGGTAAGTTGACCCACCGTGTGGTATCCGGTTTAGTAGGATAGACCACCCTCTTTCTTACCGAGGTGTCGTAAAATACGATTAAAGTAAGTTGACGTCAGGCAGGCGGCTGGTCGTTAAAACGCAGCCAAATCATGTGACAACACGCCTGTAACATGTTGTGCCGACCCCACATAGAGTGGGATAAGGGCAGGAGGATGATGATGAAGTAAATACTAGTGAATACCATTTTATTTAATTTAAGGGAAAAGTGTAGTACACCTTGTTTGGCTTTAAAACTTAAATGGCTGAGAAACACGAGCCATCATAAATATCGTTCCTGTCGCATTTATTATCTTATTGTTCCTCGTTCACATCGCGAATTATTTAGGGGTAGTTTTCGTTTTGCAGCTTCTAAATGCTGGAACGATATACCGCCTCCTATTAAAGAGCTTACATGCAAAATTAAATTTAAAAGTTTATGTAAGGTTTGGCTCTTGAGTTGCCAAAAGTTGCAAAACAATTGATCAAAAATTAAATAAATTTACATATATGTATTTAACATATAAGTATTTCTAAATTATTATTATTATTATTTAAGTACTTGTAATTATAAGTATAAAAAGCTTGTGATAACTGTGTCGCGACTCAGCAGAGTAAGCAACTCATTTGATGGTCTCGGTAATCGCTTCTACAATAAAATTCCGCAATCCATACTAGACCAGTCTACAGAAAGGTTTAAATTAGGTGTAACAGATATGCTTATACGTAAAGCATATTAAACAATTGAAGATTATTTGGATGATAAATATGACTGAATTTGAAAATCCTTTCGGCTTTCAAGACTGGTTTAATAATGTAAAATTGAACATGTTCAAAAGATTTATCACCGAGTTTACACATGCAGGATTACTTTGCACACGTATCACAAAACTCCACCACCAACACACTGCATAAGTACTCCACACATTCACTACGACAATCTAAGCAATCGTTTAGTCCCCTAACGTAAAGCAATATCAGGAGGTAGGCTCCACGACAGCATCGATAGCTTGCAATCAACCAAGCAAGCATAAAAAGTAAACTAACGCCCTGTGACAATCCCACTGCTGGGCATGGGCCTCCTCTCTCCGTTCCTGGTGAGAAGGATTGGGGCTAAGACCTACCACGCTGCTCCAATGCGGATTGGAGTTTACACATATCCCCAGAATGATCTAGAGATATGCAGGTTTCCTAACGATGTTCCAATTCACCGAAAAGCGTAACATAAATTGCAATTATCAATAAGACACATAAGTTATAACAAAAAAAAAATCATTGGTGCCTGCCCGTGTTTGAACTCGTGACTCCTACAAAAGAGTTACACGGTCTCACCGTTAGGCTATCACGTAAGAATTAGTTAGAAAAACAAGCATAGTGATATAGTAATGAGTATTACCCCCACCGTTTATTTTGCCTTCGAACACTTGTAGTTCGAAGACAAATTAATATAATCTAAAAATGTTTAAAAACAAGCAAAGCTAATTGCACACATGAATAGACTTGTTCAGGTAAAACGGTTACGTTTTTGTATACGCGCTGAAAGAGATTAGGTTTTTTCTATGCGATGAAAGACCTATAGAATTACGTGAATACGTGTCAAAAACACGCGGGAAACCATTGACACGGAGGAAAATGTGTGAAACATCGCGTTGGCACACAAATAAATGTATATATGTACGAAAAGACAAAGTATTTACATTGATTTTTTTGTGGTTCTTCTCGGTAAGAGCAACATTCCGAACCAGTTGTAGCTTCAATAATCATATTGATCCTTGACGATTGAAAAGTGCTTGAAAAGCTTATTTGAATAAAGATTGTTTTGATTTGATTTGATACTTTAAATGCGAAAATTTGTCTGTTACGATGTTTGACCCATTTGGACAAATTGTTTTTCTTTGTCTTTGACATTAACCTTAATAATTTTTAATATTACAGTTTAATCTTTAATATTTAAATGAGTTAATCTTGTATGTATATATATTTTCGGAATCTCGGAAACGGCTCCAACGATTTAGAGGAGAAAAATCGATCTAGATAAGGTTTATTTAAAAAAAAAATCGTTTTGTCCCTGTTTTTAGGCTCAAATTTATTTTTTATTTATTTTAAATATAATCACAATTTTTTGCTGTCAAATGTAAGGTCATTGTAGTTCATTTGGGGAACGGGCGGCCCTATAATTTTTTCATTCTTCTCTTTAATTTTATTAAAATTATTTTAAAAATTAACGAGCGAGCCTCGGTCACCCAGGTACTAATTTATAATTTAAATTTATTATGATGCTGTGTGGTATCCAGCTGAGTAGGATAGACCACCCTAATTTCTTACCGAGGTGTCGTAAAAGGCGACTAAGGTATGTCTACCCGCTGTGTGGTATCCGGCTGAGTAAAATAAACCACCCTCATTTCTTACCCAGGTGTCGCAAAAGGCGACTAACGTAAGTTGACGTCAGACAGGCGGCCGGTCGTAAAAAAGCCAAATCATGTGACTTGTTTATAACATGTTGCGCCGACCCCACTTAGAGTGGAATAAGGGTAGAAGCATAATGATTTTAAATAACTGTAATATGCTCAATTTTCGACCACTAGTATAAATTAATGTTTTTATTAAAAAAAACGCAATTTTTATGACATTAAACCTATCCCTCGAATACTTTCTCCGTTGTTCCACGACTCCATGAATATATACAACGCTATAAAGGCGTCCTAAGAACTACGTCACGTAACTACGTTTCGTTTGTCATTCTACGTAATATGTCTACTTTATCGGCACATCGTTTCACGAGAATATTCTAGACTAAAACGGAAAGTCTAGCTTTTGCGTAGTTCTTACAGCTTCTTTAGCCTTGCTTATGTATCGACATATCGCTTGGTACTGGCGCGAGGGAAATTGTTTGCCGGTAATATTAAAAAGCTGTGGTAGCCCAGCGGTAACACCGTGCGACTCTTTCGGGTTCAAACCCGGGCAGACACCAATGGGTTTTTCTGTTAAAACTTATGTGTCTTATTGGTAATTGCAATTTATCACACGCTTTTCGGTGAAGGAAAACATCGCGAGGAAACCTGAGTATCTCTAGAGAATTCTGGAGATATGTGTAACCTATCAATCCACTCTGGAGCAGCGTGGTAGGTCTTAGCTTCAACCCTTCTCTCCAAAAACGGAGAGAGGAGGCCTATGCCCAGCTGTGGGACAGTATACTTACAGGCCGATACTTACTTTACTTACTAATATTAAATTGTCTAGCCCGTAGGCGCAGTGGGTAGTGACCCTGCCTTCAGCTCCACGTTTCGCGGGTTCGATTCCCGCCGAGGGCCAACATTTTCAATAAATGAATTTGTTGGACTTCGAGCGTGGGTGTATATTTGTATTTAAATATGTATTTAAAAATATATAAGTATATATTCACCAGCTATCTGTCTACCATAACACAAGTATTAAGTTACTTACTTTAGGGATGGACAACCGTGTGTGTAAGTGTCCCATATATTTATAAATTCATAATCATCCTCCTGCCCTTATCCCACTCTAAGTGGGGTCCGCACAACATGTTATATACATGCTGCGTTTTTATGACCGGCCGCTTGCCTGACGTCCTTAGTCTTACCTTAGTCATATTTTACCACGCCTCGATAAGAAAGAGAGTGGTCTATTTTACTCAACAAGATACCACACGGCGGGTCAACTTATTTCGAACAACTCACGGATGAAAATTTTGTGACCAAACGAAATAAATATGAATGTGGATAGATATGTGACTAGGGGGAGGCCGAAAAGAGATGATTTGAATGTGGTAAGTATGACATAAGTAACGCCAGAGTTGAATGATAGGAGAGAATGGTAGAGAAAAACATATGCTGACCACATTTAGAGCATAAGGGCAGGAGAATAGAGTTTACTTATCATCCAAAGGTATTAAAAAATACCATATCTTGCTTCAAACCGCCAAAATTTTTCCATTTCACTCAAATTCAAATAAAATAATCCCAATACACTTTATAGCCCTTTCCAGCAGCACTTAAACTGTAATTAGACGCTGTACTAATTAGATCGTTGGTTTATTCGACCTTGATTTGATTAAAGCACAGTTTCCCAAACTTTCAAAGTTTGAACCATATTTGGTTGGGCTTTAGATTATTAGGAATAGAGTTATGAAGTATTTTTCTGAAATACTGCTTAACTCAAATAGAACATACAAAATTGACTATGTTAAAATCATAGTATCAATCAAAGTGAGCTGTGATAGACCAGCGGTGTGACCATGTGACTCTTTCTAGGTGTCACGGGTTCAAACCCAGGGTAGACACCAATGAGTTTTTCTGTTAAAAACTTGTGTCTAATTGATAATTGCAATTTATCACATGCTTGTAAAGGCAAACATCGTGAGGAAACCTGCATATCTATTGAGAATTCTAGGGATATGTGTAACCTACCAATCTGCATTGGAGCAGCGTAATAGCTCCAATCCTTATCTCCAAAAACTCAGAGAGAAGGCCTATGCCCAGCCGTGGGATAGTAACAGCCCGTTACTTTTATAGAAGTAAACTTCAATAATTGTAATACACTGTAGGTAAACTATCCTACAATTAGACAGTGAGATTCTAACAGACTCACCAACGCTATTCCAGTAAAATACCTAAATAGCTTATGTTATAAAAGTACTATGTATTTTATATTTGAAATAATGTCAGAATTAGTACCTAGTTTTGAGATAAAACAATAAGAAAAATAATACAAATTCATTCGTTAAGTTTCTCTCTAATTTACAAAATAATTGAAAAGCTTCTGTTTTCGAGAATGTTTTTGAATGCTACTTAGAAAACCAATTATCTTGTCTGTTGTAACAACAAAAAAATTAACGCTGAAAATATCAAATATACGTAATTCTTTTTCAAAATCTATTTAGCTGTATTGTATCTATCTTCATATTAAAATGCGGCAGGAAAATACGTTTTCGATTTTACAATATTAAGATTAAGATAAAACATGTACGAACGCTTTGTATCGTTCCACCCCTTAGTCATTTCAGCCACCCCAGTGGGGTAGCGTCGCCTGCTTTGAGAGGCACTGGCCAAACCCAACAGTTGTTATATATTCTAAGAATCATTAACTTTTTCATTAGTGTATTTTATTTTAGAATATAAGCCGTGTGGTGTTCCTCAATAGAATAGTACCACCCTCATTTCTTACCGAGGTGTCGTATAAGGCGACTAAGGGAAGTTGACCCTCCGTGTGGTATCCGGTTAAGTAGAATAGACCACCCTCATTTCTTACCGAGGTGTCGTAAAAGGCGACTAAGGTAGGTTGACCAACTTAATTAAAAAAGAAAAAAAATTGGGTAGATGGGGCTCGATCCTAGGTATTTTCATTTCTAGAGACCACCCTTTCACCGAATAAGCTACGCTGACGTGACATTTAATGGCAAAAATAGTGTGTCACTACATATTATAAAACAAAGTTTGTCGCATTTCTTGTACGCATAAAACTTTAAAACTACGCAACAGATTTTAATGCGGTTTTTTTTAATAGATAGAGTGATTTTAGAGGAAGGTTTGTACGTATAATAACATTCAATACGGAGTAAAGAAATACTGTAATTTTTGAGGTTTCTGTAAATAATTACATTTTTTTCCGCTTACATTGCAAACGCAGGCTAAACCCTACGAGATTTATCAAAATAATGTACTAAGTATTTGTACACATTGAAAAGGTCTACAGAAAAGTCCGTGATAGTATATGTCTATCTCTTATGGATAACCCACTATAGCATTTTTTGTCATTTACTTTTTACGAAAAATAATGCCTTATTTTTGAAGCAATTTTTATACAATACAGCATTAATCCTTATCCAATTAAGTACCTTAAATAAATAGTTGATTTAATATAGATCAATATGGCCGTTTACAGCATGTAATTTAAGTGAACATTTACGGAGATATTACAGATTTAAAATGCCGTGAGGACGCCGCGCTTCGCCCTATAACACTTCGAATCCAGTCGCTATATCGTTCTTTTAAGAGTTTGCTTAACAACAAGGAAGCTGTGAATGTTGTATATAAAGACATTCTGTTATTAATTGTAAAAATTAAATACATAGGGAAAATGTAAAAGTAAATAAGTAAAAATGTACTATATGAATTTAGATATTCCAAAGATAGCAGGAAATCTTCTTGGTATAGGGAAAGGAAATTGTTTTTCTCCAAATTTAACGCTTGCGAACCACGGGCAGTAATGAATAAATGAAATCTACTGGATCGATTTTAATCATTTTTTTACACTGAATGACATGGGATATATATTTTACACCCGTGCGAAGCAGGGGCAGGCCGCTAGTACCTAATATAATGGCTCCAACGATTTTCCTGAAATTCAGCATGCCGGAGGTTTTGTCCGAGAAATTCGAACTAGCTAGGTTTATTAAAAAAAAATCGTTTTATCTCTGTCTCTGTATCAAAAAAATATCAATATTTATATTGAATATACAAAACACTATTTTTACTGTTAAATTTCAAGTCAGCGTAGTTTATTCGGAACGGGTGGTCGCGATATGAAAATACCTAAGATCGAAAATGAAAATACCCTAAAATCGAGACCCACCTATTATTATTTTTTATTGTTTTTTTTTAATTGCCGAGCTCGGTCAATCTGATACTTGATTTAATGTACAATTAATTACGCATACGAATTAAACGATTTTTAAACGTTCAAATGTAATACATCCCATTACAGCGAAATACGACGGCGCTATTCAAATTCAAATTCAAAATATTCTTTATTCAAATAAACTTGTAAACAAGCTTTTGAATCGTCAACTCTACTGCTGGTTCGGAAAGCTGTTCCTACTGAGAAGAGCCAGCAAGAAACTTGGCGGTTGCTGTTTTAAAAATATAATTCCTAATACTATTTACATTATCGTTACTGTCTTGTACAGGTTCAAAGCTATATCCACACATTCTTATCTTCTAAATAAGCTTCAAGAGTATAGTAGGCTTTCTGTATCAGCCTCTGTTTAACAGTGTTTTTAAACTGCTGTAATGGCAAAGCTGAAATTGATTGCGGAATTTTGTTATAGAATCTTATATCCAAACCCACAAACGACTTACGTACTTTTGCAAGGCGCAAAGCAGGAGCCGCAAGCTTATGTCGGTTCCTACTTTGTCTATTGTATACATCACCTATCGTTTAATAATTCTTTATATTTTTATGTACATAAATTAAATTGCTTGTATCAGCATCTTTTTAATAGTGTTTACAATTAAAAAGAGCCCCCAAAGCAGTTTTGTGCGCGACAGTACCTGGAATTTCGCTGCCTACCGAGGCGTTACTTTTAATCTCGAATATTGCTATGACAATCCGAATATACCCTCTCCCATCTCTTTCTACCCCGTACCTTACACTATATCTGTCTCGATCTGTAATTTTCTACCCGCTATACCCTCACTCTCATTGTATTAGGATATTAGAATTGTAAGTGCTTGTATTGTTAATATAATTTTCGGCTGCCATTTCGTGCCTGCGTATGTTTGCCTAACGTTCTTTATTAATATTTATTGTCTCAAAGCGACCTTTTCCAGCAGTACTGAATTAATTTAATACCGCCGTGTGGTATCCGGCTGAGTAGAATAGACCACCCTCATTTCTTACCGAGGTGTCGTAAAAGGCGACTAAGGTAAGATGACGTCAGGCCGGCTGCCGGTCGTAAATATAATTTTCGGCTGCCATTTCGAGCCTACGTATGTTTGCCTAACGTTCTTTATTAATATTTATTGTCTCACAGCGACCTTTACCAGCAGTACTGAATTAATTTAATACCGCCGTGTGGTATCCGGCTGAATAGAATAGACCGCCCTCATTTCTTACCGAGGTGTCGTAAAAGGCGACTAAGGTAAGATGACGTCAGGCCGGCTGCCGGTCGTAAATATAATTTTCGGCTGCCATTTCGAGCCTACGTATGTTTGCCTAACGTTCTTTATTAATATTTATTGTCTCACAGCGACCTTTACCAGCAGTACTGAATTAATTTAATACCGCCGTGTGGTATCCGGCTGAATAGAATAGACCGCCCTCATTTCTTACCGAGGTGTCGTAAAAGGCGACTAAGGTAAGATGACGTCAGGCCGGCTGCCGGTCGTAAATATATTTTTCGGCTGCCATTTTGAGCCTACGTATGTTTGCCTAACGTTCTTTATTAGTATTTATTGTCTCACAGCGACCTTTTTCAGGAATACTGAATCAATTTAATAGTTAAGTTACTTTTGTGTCAAATTTGTGTGTGTTTTTGAACACAAAAGTTGTGAATGTCGCGAATTCTATGTAATAGCTTCTACAATAAAACTCCAAAACCATATTAGACTTGTCTACAGATAGGTTTAAATTAAATGTAAGAAATATGCTCATAATCGTGTGCTATCCGGCTAAGTAGAATAGACAACCCTCATTTCCTACCGAAATGTCGTAAAAGGTGACTTAGGTAAGTAGACCCGCGTTGAGGTATATTTCTTACCGAGGTGTCGTAAAAGGCGACCAAGGTTAGATGACCCACCGTGTGTTACCCGGTTGAGTACAATAGACCACCCTCTTTCTTACCGAGGTAAAATAAAATATGGTAAGTTGACATCAGGCAGGTGGACGGTCATAAAATACGTACCCAAATCATGTGACAACATGTTTATAACATTTGAGACCCCATTTAGAGTGGTACAAGGGCAGGAGAATCAATTTAATAGTTAAATCAATTTTTATGCATCTGATGCTCCCGATGCATCGATTAGCGGATAGAGGGGCCATTTTAAGGCCCCGACCCAAAGGTGGCGCATTCTAGGGTTCAGAGTTGCTGCTGGTGGGGATGGGGGCAATGTGTACAACGGTACCCTGTCCCCGCCACCAACAGCATGGTGAAGCAATGTCAGGTTTTTAGTCGGTGCGAGTCCGACCCATAAAGGTTTTTTTTATAAAAAAGCAGTGATCCAACCCTAGATTCAAACAGAAAAGAACAGAAGTAAAAAATCTGGGCAATATATACAGATAACTTTATAATACCATTCCAAGATTACGCTCTCCGCATGTTCAAAGAGTTTGACTCAATATTTATTTTTACTACAGTGCATTTCTTTTTCACCCCCTGTCTAGAGTATTTCATTTTATAAATATTTTAGTTCGCGCCTCGGGTATTCCTGTCCTTTATACGCTTGGATTTTTAAAATTTATGTATGCATTTCAACTTGGCATTTTATTCCATCTATTTTATTAGGTTATTCACGACAAGGCTTTTGTTAGGAAATCAGTGTTCAGGGAATACCTTTTATGCGCGAATTTATTTTACTAATTTAAATATTATAAATGTAGGCTCTCTTTCTGTGTGGTATCTGGCTGAGTAAAATATACAACCTTCATTTCTTACCGAGGTGTCGTAAAAGGCGACTACAGTAAGTCGACCCGCCGTGTGGTATTCGGCTAAGTAGAATATACCACCCTCATTTTTTACTAAGATGTCATAAAAGGCGACAAAGTTAAGTTGACACACCGTGTGGTATCCGGTTAAGTAGAATAGACCACTATCTTTCTTACCGATGTATTGTAAAAGGTGACTAAGGTAAGTCGACCCGCCGTGTGGTATTCGGCTGAGTAGAAAGGACCAACCTCTTTCTTAGTTTGATGTCATAAAATACAACTAAGGTAAGTTGACGTCAGACAGGCGGCCGGTCTTTAAATACGTAGCCAAATCATGTGACATGTTTATAACATGTGCCTACCCGTTGTCTACTCGTTGGCGCAGTTAGCATTGATCTTTTTTATTAGGGATGAGCCCCATATGGGTCCCGCCCGGCTAAAACTCTGACCCCAGAGTGCGGCACCAGAATGCCAGAGTGAAGTTTACAGGCTATATAATATCACGCTAAGATGAATAAGAGAGGAGCAGAAACAAAAAAATAGTACGAAAACGAAATATACAAAATTTAAAGTTTTCCTTGCGTGCGCTAAGTAAACGGTGATAGTTATTCAAAAATCATGTATTAAAAAATTGTTCCCTTCTAAAAGTGCTAAACAAGAGTCCGCGACAGCATATGTCTAACTTTAACCATTTTTATAGTTATCAAAAGACTACATTACAGTTTTAATCTTTCCACGCGGGCGGAACCGCTGGCGATTGCTAGTAATAAACGTGAAAGTACGTCTGTGTTGTTAGGTCGAGTCGTAAACTGTTCTGTTCCATCACTTTTACTTCCCAGTTATAACATGACATCGAGTAACCGAAATCGATAATAATTAGTGAAATCCGTAAATCGCGTGTCGCTCGCTCTTTAGCTATCGAACAGGAACCGATATCTCGATGGGCACCGAATCGATTACGACCGCGTCGATTGTTGAGCGATTGGGAATTGGATTTAGTTACGAAATACGCGTGCTATAGGTATAAGTTATATTTTAACTGGACGATCTTCGATTTTATATAGGGTTTAAAGGCTCATCATTCATCTCAAAATTCATGAATTCGTTCTATAATACAAAAAATAATTATCTATTTTGTTATTGTTATTCTTCTTGTATAAGTAGTTTATCAAGAGATTATGCGGTCTGTGAATCTGTAGATGTGTTCAGCGATAGATTTATTAAATAAAAAAAATAATGCTTAAAATGTCAAAGCCTTAGTTCTACAATTTGTGAATCTGTAGATGTGTTCAGCGATAGATTTATTCAATAAAAAAAATAGTTCTTAAACTCCAGCCTTAGTTTTCCCTTTAGTTTTTTTAATTGTTGTTTTAATGTAATGTGCATGATGTGTCTTCAAAAGGCAGTTAGTAAGAATTGTGGTGACTTGTCCTGCATGTATTAGGTATGTAAATGTTGCCTGCTTCATACACTTAGCATTACATATATTCTCATAACAAACACGGATTACAGCGAAATAATTTTATCGCTACTTCTGTACTATAGAATTCTGCAAAGCAACGCCTGCATGTATAAATCACTTCTACTTTTAAGAAAGCCGTTAAGGAAAGAGGTTTCCAATTACGCTTCGCAATATTACCAATAACTATTCTGACATTATATATAACTCTGTTACATATTACGATAACTTCAATAACATATTCGACGTATATAACTTGTTGAGCACAAAGGCGGGCCATAATATATCATTGTAATAACTTTTCATTGTTCCCTCTCATTTTAGGGCATGTACAGACCCAGTTATTTCAAGTTTATCCTCTCTATGATTCTCAATAATTGATCTTTCTTGTTTATCGTTGTATCTTGTTTTCGTCTGTTACGTTTTCACAGCCATTCCGCTGAACCAATATCGATGAAATTTGGCACAATAATTCCTTATACAGCGGGGTAACATATAGGCTATAAAAATCCTGTTTATTCAATAGGAATTAAATTCAAAAGGAATAAAACAAGATGACGTTCAAAACGCCATCTATAAATAAACCTATGGAACTAATTTTTATTCACGATGTGTCAAAATCAAGTCAAATCTGTATTTACAGAAGTATTTAGATTCCAAGTTTTTCGGCTTACGTCAAAAGAGCTATCTTTAAAGAGTATTTATATTTTATTTTATACGTTTACAGGACAAATTTAACTGAGCTATTGCAATGGATAATTAATATAAGTAATACGGTTTATTTAATCAAATAAATAAACTAATAATATTATAAATGCGAAAGTCTGTCTGTTAACTTTTAGTGGCCAATTCGCTGAACCAATATAAATGAAATTTGGTACAAATAATGTTAAAATGCTAATTTTATTATTACTTTTGTATTATGAAAATCATATTTATTACATAAATGATACTATACTTATCGCGTTATTCCGACGGCCATAACTCGACTAAACACAATCAATTACGTATAAAATTCCCATCCATTTGCTCGTTTTCACGGTACATGGATTGTAATCAAATAACACTATCGCTCAGCGCGTGCGATATGGTATTTAGGTGCGCAGCGAGCAGAAAAATTTACCGACATATGTATATTTTTAAAAGCTTTTATTCAACCGTGTATGAATGTGAAGGTGGAATCATCATTCTCCTGCCCTAATCCCACTCTAAGTGGGGTCGGCACATGTTACAAACATGTTGTCACATGATTTGACTGCGTTTTTACGACCGGCCGCCTGCCTGACCTCAACTTACCCTAGTCGTATTTTACGACACCTCGGTAAGAAATGAGGGTGGTACTATTCTATTCAGCCGGATACCACACGGCGTTGAAGGTGGAATCTTGTAAGTTAAATGTAACACAATTCTTTGGGTCCGATTAAGCTGAAATTTTACATACTGGTCCAGTCCAAATGACAATGCATGTTTGTTATAATCATGACCTAATGCTTGATGTTTTCATGAAATTCATCATCTACGGGGTTTTGGGGTGGAAAAATCTAGGTAGTTTTCATTTTAATGTCTTTGTAATGTAAGTAATTTAAGATAGATATAACTTGTACATTTTTGCTGTAAATATTGATTCACGCGGGAAATAATTTGTGACATACTATTTTCTATGCGAGTGAAATCGCAAGCACAGCTGGTAAAGTATAAACCATAAGATAACTATGGTTAGCTATAAAGTATGGGCCGTGATACGTCCGTAATTTTTCGCTCCGTTGCCTATCTAAATGGCATATCGCACGCGCTAAGTTATTCAGTTTTACCCGATTATTATCAATGCGCCGTGAAATCGGGTAAATGGGTGCTTTTTGCTTATCGTCCAATGGTGCTTAGTTAGGGTACCGGGTAGCATGATCACATGATTTTTATTATCATCATGCCTTTGTCCCACTTTAAGTGGGGTTGGCACAACATATTTTAAAAATGTTGTTAAATAAGTTATGATACGACCGATCGCCTACCTGATGTCATCTTTTACGCCGCCTTTTTATGATACTTCAGTAAGAAATAAGCGTGGTCTATTCTACCCAGGCGGATACCACACGCTGTGTCGACTTACCTTAGTCACCTTTTACGACACCTCGGTACGAAATGATTGTTGTCTATTCTACCCAGACGAATACCACACGGCGGGTCAAATTACATTAGTCACCTTTTCAGATACTTCTGTAAGAAATGAGGGTGGTAAATTTACTTCGTCGAATATATATTAAGAATGCGTGGATAAAGGACTAAATCCACGCATTATATCATCTAATCCTCAACAGTATAGTAGGCTTTCTGTATCAGCCTCTCTTTAACAGTGTTTTTAAACTGTAATGGCAAAGCTAAAATTGATCGCGCAATTTTACTATAGAATATACCCATGGATAATGGATGTTCAGAGGGAGATATAGTTTAGGAGGTAGAGGAAACCTGCATACCTCTAGAGAATTCTGGAGATATGTGTAACCTACCAATTGGAGCAGCGTAGTAGGTCTTAGCTCCAATCCTTCTCTCCAAAAACGGAGAGAAGAGGCCTATTTCTAGCAGTGGGAGAGTAATAGGCCGCTACTTTACTTTTACTAACATCGATAGTCGCTGTTTAGTGCCGATTTTCTAGAGAATAGAGACGTTGGTGTGAAATTCGGTCCATGAGACTCCCAGCTATCTGCTTCAGTACCACATCTCCAGTTTTTTCTTCTCGACTTGTCGCATAAAGTCTTAAATAAGCACTTATGTAAAAGCAAATACGAATTTAGAGATCAAAGAAAATACATTAAAACTACCATAAATAATATATTGCGTAATCTCTGTAAGGAACGACACCATCTCAACCCCAGGGAGTTGCTCGCGCTCATATATGTGATAGGTTTGGCGGGAAATACTGCAAAAACGCGAAAATAAAGAGAGACAACGTCAAAGCTTATCTTGAGGAAAAATTATCAGAGACATTTTGAAGGCAATACGCATAGTGTTTTTTGATAAGATGTTCTTTGTCTACAAAGTTTTTCATTAGTCATGATATCGTTAAACAAGTTCCATGATTTAGGACCGCCTGATTTCGGGTCAATGTCTATTACTTCTTTAGAAATAGATTGAGTCTTTCCGTCTGTTCTGCGTCACTGTTAATCCAACCAATGTTAATGAAATTTAACACAATCAAATATTCGGCTACTTTCGGACAGCACATTGCCATTGCCAGAATACAGTGGCAGTCCACTGTATGAAGTTTGAAATTTAACATTCATTAACTCATTATGATTTTATCAGTCATATCCTAAATTCTTCTGAATTCCATGTCAAATCATCATTCTGTTGCCCTTATCCCACTTTAAGTGGGGTCGGCACGACATGTTATAACCATGTAGTAACATGATTTGAGCTTTCAAAACCAGCAGTAGAGTTGACGATTCAAAAGCACTTGTCTACAAGTTTACTTGAATAATCATCGTTCTCCTGCCCTTTCCACAGTTAGTCACTGTAGGGTTAGGAATTCTCCTACCCTTATCCCACTGTAAGATTGGCACAACACATTTGAGATATGTTGTTACATGTTTTGGCTAGTTGTTTTACTACCAGCCGTTGATTAACTTTCCTTAGTCGACTTACTACACCTTGGTAAGAAATGAGGATGATTGATTCCACTCACCCGTATAACACACGGCGGTACAAATGTACTTGAATAATAGTAGATTATGATACTGTTGCATACAAAGGGTTCTTATAACACGAGTGTGTTTTATAAAAACAAGCCGCAGACGAGTTTTTTTTATAGTATCACACAAGTGTTAAAAGACCAAGTTATGTACAGTGTCATACACTACTTTATCTACTCTCATACTATAATACGTAAAACAATATTAATAAAAACCAAACTTTGTTTAAATATTGAAAAGATTTTCAATTTATTGTCAAATGTTAGCGCCAAGGCGCAAACATCGATTACGCATGCGTGTTGCGTCGCCGCGGACTCGTTCATTGAAACCTTTTTTTTTAAGGTAGAGGTTCAACCTCCTTGGTCCAGCTGGAAGTTGTATAGGTGTATCGTTATGATTAAAAAGTTATGTTATGATACAGGTGTCCATACAAGATCTGTGTCGTAATAAATATTTTTTATTTTTTATTTTTGGCTTGTACGTAATGTTTGTCATTTTTTTGTATTATAGTATCAGAGTAGATAAAGAATATTTTCAACTCATAATATCATAAGTAAAGTTTTTTTTAAAATAGACTTCTGACTCTCAAATTATTTCTTATATTTGATTTGGAAAGTGAGCTCATAGGATTTGCATCAAAGGCTCATATCATAGTTTTCCATTTCTATAAAAGTTGCGAAAAATTTTCATTTCTAACACAAGTTCCATTACACGAATACATACGATACACGAAGGCGTTTTTATTATTCCAATCCTGTTTCCCGCGAATAAACCTGCCTCGTATAAAAATATGGCGACGAGAAAAAACTAAAAAAAAATCTGTGCGCGATCTTTTAAGGAAATTATTTTCGCTGGCAAAAAGAAAAGCGTTTAATAATTCAGCGTTTTCGACGCGAAAGGGAATGTCTTTCATAATTTTTTTTTACCCCTCGCATCACATGGCGATCTCGAGATAAGCTCTGACATTGAGTTTCGTTTCCGCGAAATGTATCGCGAATACACGAAAATTCGGATTACGGAAGGTCTGCGTGTCATTTCATTTTTTTCGCTTAAAATAACAACTTTCGTAGTATATTTGTCCAATTCAAATTTAAAATTAAAAGTTTTCTTTATTCAAGTAAACTTGTAAACAAGTGCTTTTGAATTGTCAACTCTACTGCTCGGAAAACTGTTCTTACGGAGAAGAGCCAGCAAGAAACTCAGCGGTTGCTCGGGTTTTGAACGGGTCTCACTGCTAGGCTTATCTAGGAATTAAAAAAAAAGTATGTAAGTAGCGGCCTGTTACTGTCCCACTGCGGAGAATAGGCCTCTTCTCTCCGTTTTTGGAGAGAAGGTTTGGAGCTAAAACCTACCACGCTGCTCCAGTGTGGATTGGTAGGTTACACATATCTCCAGAATTATCTAGAGATATGCAGGTTTCCTCAAGATATTTTCCTACACCGAAAAGCGTGTGATAAATTGCAATTATCAATTAGACACATAAGTTTTAACAAAAAAACTCATTGGTGTCTGCCTGGGTTTGAATCCTCGAAAGAGTGGCTTGGTGTTACCGCTTGGCTACCACAGCTTCAGGAATTCAAAGTGTTACAATAACTGGACAGTAGCTATTGCATCTGAGTGCCAACAAACCGTTTAGCCCTTTTAAATATTAGCATTAGAAAGTTAGTAAAAAGGTGAAGAGTCAGTTATTAATGACTGTAATGAACTTTAACTATGTAATCATGATGTATGGCTGCGATTTGACGTGACAGGTCGTGATTGATGATTTATGTCTGTCGCATATACTCTTGTGTAGCAGTTCCTGTTCTTAATTAATATTGATTGTTTTCAAGTTCAACTTTGTAATGTTTCAACTATATCATCAAATTTGAATTAATATGTATTAAATATACAAATGCATCATGTAGAAAATGAACTTTTTCGTAATAAATATATGGTTAGAAGTTAAGTCTAAATTCAATTTAAAATGAATAATTAAAACATAAACGGACTCGTTTAGGTATTCACGCCGGGTACCTTACTGTGCGCCAGCATTTTCCACTCCAAAATCCAACGACAGAATTATTCTATCACCAGTTCGGAACACTAATCCACTTGAGAAGAACTGGCAAGAAACTCATTAGTCGCTCTTATCACGAATAGCAATTATTTGAGATTAGATTCTAATAACACGAAATACAAAAGAGGTCTCCCAAACACGTGTGCCTTCCACTAATGCCGCACGCCAAAAGAGAGCGAATGACTTCAGTAGTTGTCTTATATAGGCTGTCACAGCTTAGAACTCTGGATCCCTACCTGTTAGCGCACACACTATACAATAACACTATATAACAGAAATACCACAATTCCCGTTCCGAGATGCTCTTCTCTTGAAAGACAAACAAAGACTGAAGGTCCCTGAAACGTTTTATCAATAAGAAGACTTCACCGGAAACAACAACGGCACAGTGCTGCCACCATTTCAATAAAAAGGGCGCGACACCCCTGTTTCATGACTGTGTTGCCATAAAATACAAAGCGGAAGTCAATGGCGACAACATAACAGTATTTTATTTAGCTCATACCGCGCTGCTCCAATTGGTAGAATTCTACCAGCCAGCAGACCCAGAATTCCTTAAAGATATGCAAATTTCCTCGAGATGTTTTCCTTCGACAAAACCGTATGATGAATTTCAATTATCAAATAGAGTAAAAGTTTTTTAACTTAAAAATTCATGTTTGCCGGGGTTGCACACGTGAACTACTCGAGAATGTCCCACATTGTCACCGCTGGTCTATCAAAACTATAAGCTAAGACAACAAAATATTAGCTTAGTTCAAAAATTCTTGCCCTTTCATTTTTCTTGCCAAAGTCATTAGTTTATTTAGCGAATCTGGCTAAAAATTTCGCAAACTTGTCACTGTAACGATTAAGGCTTTTATAACGCTTAAAACTTCGATGTTATCAAAATCAATATTGGTTATACAAATTCCCCATTCCACCGCAAAACTTGAGCGAAAAAAGTTCATAACAAACAAAGAGTTTGAAGATTGATGATTTGACCTACCGTTGTGTAAAAATGTTACACACAGTCCTAAAGGCTGAAGAGCATAATGTGAGCATTGATATAAAAAAAATGTAAAAATTGTGATGCATTGACATGGGTTTTAAAAATAGTAAGTAAAAGGTATACAAATACAAGGGGCAATGTTAAGAAAAAAAAGAGATAATTGAAAATTTGGATGAAAGGAACGTGATCCTTGGCTAAAAAGAGTTTTGCGGACAGATTGAGTAAGAACAGCATCTAGTTCGAACAGATTTTAAATAGGGATCATCATCTCCCTGCCCTTATCCCACTCTAAGGCCAATCTAGCCACAACATGTTATAAACATGTTGTCACATGATTCGGCTACGTATTTTAAGACCGGCCGCCTGCCTGACATCAACTTACCTAAGTCATATTTTACAACACCTCGGTAAGAAAAAGGGTGGTCTATTCTACTTTACCCGATATAAAACGGTGGGTCAACTTACCTTAGTCGCCTTTTACGACATCTCGCTAAGAAATGAGAGTGGTCTGTTCTACTTAGCCGGATACTACACGGCAGGTAGATTTACCTTAGTCGCCTTTTACGACACCTCGGTAGACATGAGGTAGGTACTATTCTATTCAGCCGTATAACACACGGCGTAAATTTTAAATAGGGTTAAGATTTCAAAGGGATAGAACGGCGTAGATTTTAAGTAGGGATAAGATTTCAAAAGGAAAATACAACTTCCTTACAACATTCTTATATCCAACTGTCCATAATTTCGTGCATTTGAACCTTTATGTCGATCGTCGATCTTTATAATCAATCAAGCTAGGTTTGATTAAAAAATATGTTGTTTTATCCCTGTTTTTGGGCATTGAAAAATTGCCATATAGGAAATATATTGTACAGCTTAAATTTGCTGTCAAGTTATAATAGCGCAATGGTATTATAACTTGGCAGATTAAATATAGGAAAATACGCAGCTTCAAGTCCTACATGTCAACGACCCTTTATTTAATTGCATTTTTTATATCTTGCAATAAAATTACCAAGCGAGGCTCGGTCTCCCAGCTACTATTTATTTATACGATAGCTTGAATGTTCGACAAACAGTACAACCGTGTGTCCCAATAAGTAAGGCTTCGTAGCTAAGAAGAACAAAGCGTCTTATATGAAAAGTTCAAGAAAGAAATGCGATCTATCAATCAATACGGGTCTCACAACTTTTTGATAACTTCCCACTTTTCCGGTGTTTCAGTGGATTTTCATATATTTGCCGAAAACAAAAGATTTGTCCCTAAATGTTTGCTCCAGCCGTCGTCGTATTTGCTGATTGTGTCTCCAACACTTGAATATACTTTTAGAAGTTAAATCTTCTATATATATAAAAGAAAGTTGGTCTTAGTTACACTATTTATAACTCAAGAACGGATGAACCAATTCGGCTGAAAATTGGTGGAGAGGTTGCTTAGAACCAGGAGACGGACATAGGACTTTTTATCCCTTTCGACGGCATTTATTTCATCCCGTCAAGATACTATAAAACGTGGTATCACAAAAACGACTATGAAATGGAATAACAAAACATAAATGACAGCTATACGTAATTTTGTCTTTGGTTAAATATTTTATACCCGTGAGAAGCCGGAGCGGGCCACTAGTATTCTATAGATTCAAGATAAAGCTGTCTTAGGAAAATTACAAACTATTATACGAATAGTAATTTTTGTGCAATTGATTTTGTTAGTGTTCGAGATCGGGGTGATTGTATTGTAAATTCAATGATTTTCTGAATTCAATTCGGATTAATGACGAGAACGGTATATATCTTCTTTTTAGTCATCTTCTAGTTGGTATTTTATCAATTCTTAAGCATGAAAGAGTTAATTATCTTCACCATTATTTATAGAAGTAGATGTTACTTTGCGGATATCCATAATACAAAAGTAGTAATAAATGTATTTTTCTATAATCCGCGGTGAAGTAAAATAGTAAATATATATAATGCTAAATGTAGAGTGGACAATCCGTTTACATACCTGATATATGCAGGATTCGTAAAAACACACGCACAAACCTCCACCACCGCCACCATAATACACAAGTACTACGTTCACTATCACAAACTCATCGCAAAACTTTGCGTTTTTTTTTTGGAGTCTATCTCTTGATAATGTTCCGGTTGCGGGGCGAAAGGATTATTGAGTTTGTGCATTATATGTATTTTCTATGTTACTTCATCGCGGATTATAGCAAATTAATATTATTACTTTTGTATCTTCTTCATTATTTATGTGGGCTTTAATCTGTGATTTTTCATTGCTTGATTTATTTATTTCTGAATCTTTATGATCTACAGTAGACTTTAAACTTTTCCGATTTGTACTGATTATTTTATTAACATACGGGTCATATCGCGATAATCGATCTAATTGTGTCAAGTTTATGTTCTAACTAATTGTGTTTGACTAATATACCTGTATATTTATATTCATATATAAAGCTGAAGAGTTTGTTTGTTTGTTTAAATGCGCTAATCTCAGAAACTATTGAACCGTATTTAAAAAATTCTTGGAGTGTAAGTTAGTCCATTTATCGATGTAGGCTATAGTCCATATATCATCACGCTAAGATGAATAGGAGAGGAGCAGTAATAACGGAAACGGCACAATTTAAAGCTTTTAAGTAAACGGTAAAAGTTTTTCAAAAATGATGTTTTACAAAAATTTTCCCCTCTAAAAGTTTAATTTTTAACCATTTTTTTGGTTGTCAAAATACTATATTACGGCTTCAATCTTTCCACACGGGTGGAACCGCTGGCAATTGCTAGTATTTCATAAACCTTTTCCAGAATACATAGCTGGAAAATTTGGCATATACGGTGTTCGTATAAAGTAAAACTTATTTATGAATCAAATCACAGTCAATCAAGTCAAATGAATGCAACGAAAGTGGTAAAACTGACCCGTTCGTACCGTTTCAGCGAACTTAGGCGCTTTCCATTTTATATTCAAGATTTATGGGGGTCACGATAAATTTTACGATGTGGAAACTTCAGTTAGAATCGTGTTGTGTCGTAAAAGCTCTGGCTCGGCTGAAAATTTAACGTCTTGCGTATTCGGCTCCGCGATAATTGCTGCCGTTTTGAATTTTTCGTTTAATTATACTTCTCTGGTTTGAGGATATAATTTACGTCACTCGGGCCGAGAGATTTTAATTTTTCGCTCAGCTGACAGTGTGCGACTTTTAACCGGAGTTAAATAGAGACTAGGTTCAATTAATTTATACCATTAGTCGTTTGTTTTTTGTTTGTTATATATGGGACACTTACATGGTCGTACGTCCCCAAAAGTAAGTTAATACTTGTGTTATGGGTGATAGAGAACTGGTTAATATATACTAACTAGCTTCTCGCAACTTCGTTCGCTTGGCCTGTTGTCATGTGATAGGTTGATAATAGATGGCGCTTTTCAATGTCATCGTTTACTTGTAGAATTAACAGGATTTCTATAGCCTATATGTTACTCCTGTGTATATTAAATACATACTTAAATACAGATATACACCCAATAAATTGTACAGATATACACCCAATAAATTGTTGTTAGAAAATGTTCGCTCGAATAATCTTTAATATTTAAATGAGTTAATCTTGTGTATATATATATTATTTTTTTTTTCTTCAGAATCTCGGAAACGGCTCCATCGATTTTTCTGAAATTCGGCATGTAGGGGGTTTTGGGCGAGAAAAATCGATCTAGATAAGTTTTATTTTTAAAAAATGTCGTTTTATCCCTGTTTTCGGGATCTAAATTTTTTTTTTTGTAATTTACGTTGAATACAATCACAATTTTGCTCATTTGGGGAACGGGCGGTCTAGAGAGGTGAAAATACCTAGGATCGAGCCCCACCTGCCCTATTATTTTTTCATTATTCTTTTTATTTATTTTTTACGTCATTTTAAAAATTACCAAGCAAGAGTTTATCATTTCTTTTGTAGTGTAGGTTTATTTTCAGTCAATGTCAAAGCAAGTTAAAAAACTAGACTAATGATTTGAGATAAATACCACGATGGCATTGCAATAGCCATTTTGGTCTGGGTGGATGGTCAATATTTAATGTAAAATTTCCGAAATTTTACAGCTTATATGTAACTTATCATATTAATGTACTACATTAAATAGTTAATGTTATTAAATATTATGAAATATAGACATAAATATTATTTTTTATTATACCTTGGCATTTTAAGGCCATAATAAATGAGATGATTAAGAAATAAATAGTCACTTTCATCGGAGTAATCATTGCAATTATCATTTTTAGTGAACTATTTCTGTTTATGATTTCCGTTATAAAAGATTATTAATAATTAAAATTTAACATAATGTAGATGGTCATTATTATTTATCTCGTTTATTTTCCATAAAAGCGAATGGCCACTTACATGCTAATATCTTAAATCTTATTTATTTATTTCTTTTTATACATCTTTAATATTTAAATGAGTTAATCTTGTATGTATATATATATATATATTTTCTGAATCTCTGAAACGACTCCAACGATTTTCCTAAAATTCGGCTTGTAGAGGGTTTTGGGGGACCAAAATCGATCTACTTAGGTTTTATTTAAAAAAAATTATTTTATCCCTGTTTTTGTTAAATATTAAAATTTATATTGAGTTGAATTTTTGCCATAAACTGTCAAGTCAGCGTTGCTTATTCGGGGAACGGGTGGTCGCGAGAAATGAAAATACCTAAGTATCAAGCTCCAACTACCCTATTATTTTTTCTTTTTTTTTAGTTCTTTTTTATTTTGTAAAAAATTACCCAGCAAGGCTTGGGCACCCAGATATTAACTTAATAATATGCTAACTAATTAGACAATAATATATTTAGTTCATTATTTTCATCATCTTTCTGCCCTTATCCCACTCTAAATGTGGTCGGCACAACATGTTATAAACATGTTATCACATGATTTAGCTACGTTTTTTACGACCAGCCGCCTGCCTGACGTCATCTAAACTTTTTGTATTTTACGGCACCTCGGTAAGAAAGAAGGTGGTCTATTCTACTCAGGCGGATACCACACGGTGGGTCAACTTAACTACCTTTTACGACACCTCGGTAAGAAAGATGGTGGTCTATTCTACTCAGGCGGATACCACACGTAGGGTCAACTTAACTGCCTTTTACGACACCTCGGTAAGAAAGAGGTTGGTCTATTCTATTCAACCAGATACCACACGAAGGGTCAATTTACCTTAGTCGCCTTTTACGACACCTCGGTAAGAAAGAGGGTGGTATATTCTACTCATCCGGATACTACACGGCCTGTCTTTAACACCGTATAAATCAAATATTTTAGAAGAGCCTATTATAAAATAAAGCAATCTACATGGGGAAAAAAACTTTGTGATACAACGATTTTCACGCGGGCAAAGTCGCAGTCATATCTAATATATAAAGTCGTTGTTTTCTAGTTTTTTTTAACTGTTTTTGTTACTGTTAATATTGCATGAAATAACCTGTTTTAACTTGTCCTCGGTTCTGTATAATAAAGGCAGATAAGCTTTTGCTTGCCTCGACTTTAAGTTTCTGAAATTACACGCGACTTCTAAATTTACGCATGTCTTTGTTATTTTAGCACAAAGCATGCAAATTCTCAAGATATACTCTTGCGTTAAACTCCGGTTGAAGTTTTGAATATAGTTTAGTTATATTATGCAGATGCACATCTGCAAACAAAGATGCTTTGTTACTTGATTCTAGAATATTCGCTTTATAATTTTTTTTTCTTTATATTTTCCTTTTGACTCCATAATAAAATGTATTTAATATCACATGACACATTTTTGAAAATCTTTATATTGTTATAAAAATAAGATAAGATTATTTTGTTATAAAATTATTTGTTTATTTTTTATTTTATTCTTAATTAAATTATCACTTTTTAATTTTTAAATATGCTAATTTATATTTTGCCTTTGGATTTTTGAGTACATAATAAAAAGTATTTAATCTCACACGATACATTTCTTTAAATCTTTATATTGTTATAAAGATAAGATTATTTTGTTATAAAAATATTTGATTATTTTTTATTTTATTCTTCATTAAATCATCATCTTCCTGCCCTTATCCCATTCTAAGTGGGGTCGGCACAACATGTTATAAACATGCTGTCACATGATTTGGCTGTTTTTACGACTTGCCGCCTGCCTGACTCCAACTTAGCTTAGTAGCCTTTTACGACACCTCGGTAAGAAATGAGGGTGGTACTATTCTATTCAGCCGGATACCACACGGCGTTTTATTCGTCATTAAATTATCACTTTTTAATTTATAAAAATGCTAGTTAATTTTTAATCATTATTCTCCTGCTCTTTTCCCATTCTAAATGGGGCCGTCATAACATGTTTCCAACATGTTATTTAGGTTAGTTTATTAGTTATTCTAGTTATTTTACATCCGGCTGCCTATCTGATAGCTTATCATAGTCGTATTTTAAGAAATGAGGTTGATCTATTCTATTCAGTCGAATACAGTCAAGTTTTAAATTTTAAATTTTAATACAATTGATAAAAATCTATGTAATGTGTAGAAAGTAGAATCCGTTTTCATACTTTATACATGCAAGATTAGTGAACGCATGTATCACAAAACAACACCTACAATAACACACTACACACATTGACTGGCCCGTAGCGCAGTGGGTAGTGACCCTGCCATCAGCTCCGCAGGTCGCGGGTTCGATTCCCGCCGAGGGCCAACATTTTCTATAATTGAATTTGTTGGTCTTCGAGTCTGGGTGTATATTTGTATTTAAGTATGTATTTCAAAATATATAAGTATATATTCAGTTGTCTGTCTACCATAACACAAGTATTAAGTTACTTACTTTGGGGACGGACGACCGTTTAATTGTCCCATATATTTATTTATTATATTCGCTGCGACCGAAGCATCATCAGGAGATAGTCTCCAAGACAAAATGGCAAGTCTTTTGTGACGTTAGCAAATGGCTCTAGGTATATAATATACGTCACAATTTGGCATCGACCGCGCAATTAATATAATGGAGAGACACTTGATCGGCCGTTCGTGTCCCATTATCTGACCTCATCTGATAGGTTATACATCTCGGCCGGTCGTTTAGCTCAGCGGTTGACGACAATATGGGTTTTATTGTCGACACCTATTTTTGGAACTTGATAGAACATGTTGAAATAGCTGTGATAACCCAGCGGTGAGACCTTGCGACCCTCTAGAGACGATGTGAACCCATATCACATCCCGGCAGGCACGAATGAGTTTTTCTACTAAAACTTATGTTAATTGATAATTGCAATTTATCACACGCTTTTCGGTGAAGGAATACATCGTGAGGAAATCTGCATATCTCAGAAGAATTCTAGGGATATGTGTTACCTACCAATCCGTATTGGAACAACATCATCATCTTCCTGCCCTTATCTCACTCTAAGTGGGGTCGGCACAACATGTTATAAACATGCTGTCACATGATTTCGCTGTGTTTTTACAACCGGCCGCCTGCCTGACGTCAACTTAACTCTGTCGTAATTTACGACACCTCGGCAAGAAATGAGGGTGGTCTATTTTACTAAACCGGATACTACACGGTGGGTCCGCTTACCATAGTCGCCTTTTACGACACCTCGGTAAGAAATAAGTGTGGTACTATTCTATTCAGCCGGATACCCCACGGCGTTGATTGTTAATCAACATATTTTAACAAAATCGTTTTCGTTAAACTTAACAGGAAACAGAAACATTTGCAATGTAAGCAGTAACCACCTACAGAGGTCGCTAAAAACGTAAAAATGTAAAAAAATAAAGATTTACATTAACGACTCCCGAAAGCTTTTAGCCCTGTTTAATTTAAAAAGTTATCCAGCCACTCTAAGTATTTTCTTCTTTTAACCTTTAAGTTAAGTCGAGTTATACACGCTTTTGTAATTCCACTTAATAGAAAGCTTTACCTTATTTTTCTTTGATAAACATTCTTAAGTCCGCCACCTTACACAAACAGACCGAATGAAATGTCAACAAGATATTTTGCCTTATGCATAAACTGTTGCTAAGTGTGTTTTAAGACAAAGTTTAAAGACTGAGAACTAGCAGTTACCTCTAACTATGTGTTGTTTAAACAATTAACTCTGTGTATATAAGGCATCTGTGTATAAAAGCTGTGATGGCCTAGCGGTGCGACCGTGTGAATCTCTAGAGACGATCATGGGTTCAAACCCGGGCAGACACCAATGAGTTTTTCTATTAAAACTTATGTGTCTAATTGATAATTGCAATTTATCACACGCTTTTCGGTGAAGGAAAACATCTGGAGGAAACCTGCATATCTCCAGAGAATTCTGGAGATATGTGTAACCTACCAATCCGCATTGGAGCAGCGTGGTAGGTCTTAGCTCCAATCCTTCTCTCTTAACGGAGAGAAGAGGCCTATTCCCAGCAGTGGGATAATAACAGGCCGCTACTTTACTTTTTTTTTATAAGGCAGCCGTGAGATCGTATGATCCTATCCAATGGGTCACGAGTTCAAATCTCGACAGATACGGCGATTTTTTAGTGGATTTGATCTCGATAATGTTTTGCATTACAGGCGAAATCATCATTTATATTGTCCCAGTGAATTTGTGCCGTGCTTGTGTAATGTAATGATATAACGCTTTTCAATGTCATCCTATTCCTGTAGAACAGGGTTTCTATAGCCTATACGTTACCCCGGTGTATAAGTAATAATTGTACCAATTTTCATTGATATTAGTTCAGCGGATAGACCGTGAAAGAGTAACAAACATACATCCATACTCACAAACTTTCGACTTCGTTCGCGTGGACTGTTGTCGTGTGATAAGTCGATAATAGATAATAGAATAGTAGAGTTGAAGAATATCTATAGCCTATACATTATTTCGGTGTACAAGTAATAATTGCAAATTTCATCGATATTAGTTCAGCGGAATGGCCGTGAAAGCGTAACAAACACACATCTATACTCACAAACTTTCACATTTATAATATTAAGTGGTATTTACATTAACTACCTTTATGTGCAATATTTTAATTAAATCCACTGATTTCTACTCGGATTATGCCTCAAGCGCTAGTTTGATATAAATTACTGTATCTTATAGTAAAAAACCATAAATCACCCTTAAATAAATCCCTATAAATTGTCTTATTCTTGTGATAAACAGCCGCTTTATTAAGCTGCATTGTTGATAAGCGAACTTGCTTCTATCTGGTAATAGCAGAAAGAAATTCTGCTATTACAGAAATATATTTTCCCAAACAATTCCCTGAATCGCAACACTAAGCAAGAGTTATTACTGTTAAGGATGATATACGGAATGTAGATAACACGGGAAATATAAATTATCGAACGAAAACAACAGAAAACGATGGCTTATTAATTTTTCCCAGCATTTTCCTTGTACCTCCCAGGGAGAGGTTGAGGGTAACAAACCGATGTGCACCAAACTTGATATATTATTAGCTATATAGGTGAACTATATTTTCTTTGTACAACTAACTGTTAGTTAGGCGTGTATCCAGCTGAGTAGAATACACCATTCTCATTTCTTAACGACTGTGGTATTAAGGTAAGCCGACCCGTCGTGTGGTATCCGGCTGAGTAGTAGACCAATCTCATTCCTTACCGAGGTGTCCTAAAATACGACTAAGGTAAATTGACGTCAGGCAGGCGGCCGGTCGTAAAATACGTAGCCAAATCATGAGAGCACATGTTGTGCCGACCCTGCTTAGAGCGGGATAAGGGCAGTAGAATGAACTACTAACTATAAGACTTTTAAAGTTGTTTTGACTAGGTTTGTTTTCCAATTCCACCAAATATTTAAGCACAATAGTTTTAACTTTGCGATAAATCTAAGATATTCACATATCTAATCTATCTTTCTTTAAAATTTATATGCAAAATCTGAATTTCGGAAACGGTTCCAATGATTTTCATGTTTCGGAGGGTTTCGAGATCGATCTAGCTAGGTTTTATTTAAAAAAATATCGTTTTATCCCTGTATTCAGGCATTAAGAAAGTGGGAAAAATATAAATGGAATACAAAGTTTCATTTTGCTGTCGTTTGTAAATGTAATAGCTCAATTAAGTCAGGCGGCCTTGAGAAGTGAAAATATCCGGGTTAAGTCCCAAATGTCACCAGCCCTTTCTTTATATATATATTTTTTATATTCCTTTGAATAAACTTACCTAGCAAAGTTCAGTTACCAAGATACTTTTTACGTACCTTTAAATGTCAGGAATTTCGGGATTTTCAGGTCCTTTAGTAAGCAGGGAGTTTGAAGAGCGATAAATCGATCTATCATTTTTGAAAATATCGTTTTAATCCATGTATTCAAGCAATGAAAAACGGTTACAATATAATTAAAATACGAAGGTAATTTTCATTGGGTTTAATATATTCCATTCTAGAGATATCATATTATATTCTTTTGTTCTGTTAAATAGTCATAATACCGGCTGAAACATTCGGATTCAGGTAATAACCTTTTCAACTTCGACCACAGTTCGGATGATAAAATTTACACCATTTCACCAACATTATAGTATAAGCGCCAGTGGTATAATCTATGCCTTATGTCATCATCATCCTCCTGCCCTTATCCCACTCTAAGTGAGATTGGCACAACATGTTACATTTGATTTGGCTACGAATTTTACGACCGGCCGCCTGCCTGACGTTAACTTACCTTAGTCTTATTTTACGACACCTCGGTAAGAAAAAGTGTGGTCTATTTTACTAAACCGGATACCACACGGTAGGTCAAATTATCTTAGTTGCCTTTTACGACACCTCGTTAAGAAATGAGGTTGGTCTATTCTACTCAGCCGGTTACTACACGGCGGGTCGACTTACCTTAGTCGTCTTTTACGACACCTCGGTAAGAAATGAGGGTAGTACTATACTATTCAGTTGGATACCACACGTTACAATCTATGCCTTATATATGACAAAAAAAAATAAATGAGAAACATTTATTCTGCAATTTGGCAACTGTCAGATGGACACACGGCTCAACATTGCCGCATGTTACTAGGACTAATAACATACGGCGTTTTCAGCTACTGCTCTAGGGACAACAGAAACCATTTTATAGATAGGTATAGAGATTTACAGGGATCCATAATTTAAATAATTAAGTTAAATAATAATTAAGAGTACTTGATGTTTGCCAAGTGTTCATGAGTTCGAACACCGGCTATAATTTTATTAGATGTCTATAAAAACTTACAAGTTTTATTTACGAATCATCGTTCGCTTGTCGGTAAACACCGTTATGTAATCTATGTATCAAAAGAAATCACTGAGAAATGTGTGTCCTGCTAATCAACATTAGAATATTCGTGTTTTTTAAGATTTTCCATGCTAGATTCAAAATTCATAAAGATTGAACGATTCATTAAACTGTGGACCCCGCTCTGTATCTCCAGTTTTGTATTTGGAGTTATGTTATTCATTCCAAATCTTTTATTTCAATACTGACCATTAGAGTATAACTAATTTGAAAACTATACGAATATTTATATATTTGATTTGCTGTTTATTTACTTAATCTCTGCCTATGTCCTATAGCTTTGTATCTGATAGTCATTTAATAGTCTTCTTGTTTTTTGAGACATGAACATTAATAGACATAAATATCTTACAGAAATTTCTATGTCATACGATCTAAAAGTTAGCCCACTTTATCCAATAATTACTTTGGCACTATATAGCACAATCATAGATTTATAATATATGGTTAAAAATTGAGGATATCAATGAACGTTTCTATAATTACTCAATGGTTGTATATTGTTTAATTTTTTTGTACTCAACACGCTGTACATTTTACGTCGAACTCTCTGACTAATACCTCCCTGTAACGTCGAATAAAGAGTCGCGACCTCCTAAACCCCCCTTTTCAAATATTCCCAATGCGTCCCCTGAGTTATTTAGGCAGGTATTTTACCTACTTTAATATTGGAAGCTCGTTTAGAATTTCATTTTGTTATCTCATCTAGAGCGACCCCTGATTCACATTGAAATGTTGAAATCATTTATACTTCTTTGAGGACATTTTCTTGTTTTAATGAATTAGCGCTTCCTTATTGCTTTGAACCGTTTTCAGGTCAGAGAATCAAATCTTATCACCCAATTGTCGCGAAAAATACGAGTATTCTAATTTGGAAATAAAATTATTTAATTGATAATTATTGTTTTGTATCGGCACAACATGTTATATACATGTTGTCACATGATTTGGCTAGATATATTACAACCGGCCGCCTGCCTCTTGTCAACTTATCTTCGTCGTATTTTACGACACCTCGATAAGAAAGAGGGTGGTCTATTCTACTTAACCGGATACCACACCGTGAGTCACTTACCTTCGTCGCCTTTTACGACAACTTGGTAATAAATGAGTGTAGTATATTAACTAAGCCGGATAACACGCGACGGGTCAACTTACCTTAGTCCCCTTTTACGACACCTCGGTAAGAAATGAGGGTGGTCTATTCTACTGAACCGGATACCACACGGCGGGTCGACTTACCTTAGTCGCCTTTTAAGACAACTCGGTAAGAAATGAGGATGAATAGAATATATTCAGCCGGATACCACACGGCGTAGATTATTCTATGATTATGTGATAGTAATAGAATTAAAAAAAAACAAAGCCAGTACAGACAAAAGTTTCACTTTATATACTAGATGTATCCGCAACTTCACGTCAACTTAAACGTTTAAGTACCATTTGTCAGTAGACCAATAATTTTGATATTTATAAACTCATAGATAGGTTCACGCCGTGTGGTATCCGGCTGAATAGAATAGTACCACCCTCTTTTCTTACCGAGGTGTCGTAAAAGGCGACTAAGGTAAGTCGACCCGCCGTGTGGTATCCGGCTGAGTAGAATAGACCACCCTCATTTCTTACCAAGGTGTCGTAAAAGGCGACTAAGGTAAGTTGACTCACCGTGTGATATCCGGTTAAGTAGAATAGACCACCCTCTTTCTTACCGAGGTGTCGTAAAATATGACAGAGGTAAGTTGGCGTCAGGCAGGCGGCCGGTCGTAAAAACGCAGCCAAATCATGTGACAGCATGTTTATAATATGTTGTGCCGACTCCACTTAGAGTGGGATAAGGGCAGGAAGATGAGATAGATAGGTTCATATATAATGTATATAAGTAAATACACTTAGCTAAGTTGCTCTTCCCAATTCCCCTTTGACCTTCACATGTTTCCAATCTTGTGTATTTCTATCCCCATACGATTGAGTAATCAATCTTTCGCTGTCGGAAACGAAGCCGAATTTATCCCTTTCGGCTTAGTAAAAATCTAATATGCTAACGACGAGAATATTGCACATCCAATATCTTAGGTTTGAATAAACAGTTGAGTTTGTATTTTACTAAATAAAACTCAAAAGATATAATATATAGATATATTTACAACAAAAATGTACCAGTTATAGTAAATGATGATCTTCCTGCCCTTATCCCACTCTAAGTGGGGTCGGCACATGTTAAAAACATGCTGTCACATGATTTGGCTGCGTTTTTACGACCGACCGCCTGCCTGACGTCAACTTAACTTAATCGTATTTTACGACACCTCGGTAAGAAAAAGGGTGGTCTAGTCTACTAAACCGGATACCACACGGTGCGTCAACTTACCTTAGTCGCCTTTTACGACACCTCGGTAAGAAATGAGGTTGGTTTATTCTACTCAGTCGGATACCACACGGCGGGTCGACAGACCTTAGTCGCCTTTTACGACACCTCAGTAAGAAATGAGGGAACACGGCGTACCAGGTATAGTAAAATAACGATCTATTACTATCCCACTAGTAGGTAAAGACCTCCTCTTTCCGTTTCCGGAGAGGTGGTTGGTGCTAAGACCTACCACGCTGGTCCTAAGTATATTGGTAGGTTACACATAACCTTGAGATAGATATGCAGGTTTCCTCACGAAGTTTTTCTTTAACCGAAAAGGATGTGAAATATTGCTATCAATTAGACACTAACTTTAACTCGCAACTTTGTTAGCATGGACTGGATAGATTGATATTAGATGGCGCTTTTCATTGTCATCCTATTCCTGTAGAATTAACAGGATTCCTATAGCTTATATGTTATTCCGGTGTATAAGGAAAAATAGTGCCAAATTTTATCTATAGTGGTTTAGCGGATTGGCCGTGAAAATAACAAAGTAACAGACAGACAGACTTTCGCTTTTGTATTATTAGTAAGGAAGTAAGTAAGCTATACGTGTAATTATTCTAATTTGTTTATTCGTTTTTTTTCAGGTAAGTATATCCGGACACGAGCCGAGCTAAATCGTATATACTAAGGTTGGTTAAGATGTAATACTTTATATGACATATATTTACAATATAAAATATAAGGGGAAGTCTAAAAGTTGCGCCTATTATAGAAAAGACGAGAAGTGCAAGATTGAGATGGTATGGACATGTAATGAGGAGGGATGAAAATCGTGTGACTAAACGAGAGTTAAATTTGAATGTGGATGGATATGTGACTAGATGGAGGCCTAAAAAGAGATGGATGGATTGTGTGAAGTATGACATGCATGTAAAAGGAGTAGAGCCAGAGTTGACGAATGATAGAACAGAATGGATGAGAAAAACATGTTGTGCCGACCCCACTTAGAGTGGGATAAGGACAGGAAGATATATACTTACAATATAAAATATATAACGTATATTTATTTTTATTAACTCTATTCTAAAAATTTCTAAAATATTCTAAAAGTTCTGATTTTTTTCAATAAATTGCTAATTTATGTGAGAAACAAGCCCGTATTTTTATTATTAAAAGCTTTTATTGAACTCGCAATGTGTGTATGTAGAAACTTGCAAATTAAATTTGACCCACTTTCCGAGGTCCGATAGAGCTAAAATTTTGCATATTGCTCCAGTCCCGATGACAATGCATGTTTATGATAAGCATGACCTGATGCTGCCAGGATTGGCTCCAGACGAGGGTACTGCTTAACAGTGAACAGTAGGAATATGAAATTTTGTTAAAAAGATTTTTTAAAAGCTTCTATCAGTCACGCCGTGTGGTATCCGGCTGAATAGAATAGTACCACCCTCATTTCTTTCTGAGGTGTCGTAAAAGGCGACTAAGGTAAGTCGACCCGCCGTGTGGTATCCGGCTGAGTACAAATAGTACCACCCTCATTTCTTACTGAGGTGTCGTAAAAGGCGACTAAAGTAAGTTGACCCACCGTGTGGTATCCGGTTGAGTAAAATAAACCACCCTCTTTCTTACCGAGGTGTCGTAAAATACGACTAAGGTAAGTTGACGTCAGGCAGGCGGCCGGTCGTAAAAACGCAGCCAAATTATGCAACAACGTGTTTATAACATGTTTGTCATGCTGACCCACTTAGAGTGGGATAAGGGCAGTAGGAAGATAAACCTTTTATCAGTCATAATTCACATCTTGACGACAAATCATGAATTAATCTATAAAAAATAATTGTATATGAATGGATAACATAAGCTTCTAAAAGTAAATTAACTAAAAGTTACGGTTAGCAGTTAGTGTTAAAAGATCAATATATCACTGATTGCTAACCCATAAAAAATTATCAGAGATCCGATTTCCATAAGCACTTCAATTTATCCCTACCCCATAGTAATAAATCCACAAAGGCCACATTCCCCCCCGAAAATAACTCTAATAATTATAATTCCGCTCGTGTCAGATAAGTTTAACGCGGCCACAAATTCAAATCCGAGCAATCTATAAGTGCTCAATTCAACTTTTCGAACGGAGATAAGTTTCCAGAAAGTTCCCTATACATCCACTGGCTCCGATGTCGATCGAGTTAATTTGGGGATAGCGACGAAAGTTGGAGTTTATCCTTGAATTGGCGGTGTCAGGAACATGCGATCCAATTAAAGAATGTTAAAGAAGGATTGCTCGCAAATTCAAATTTAAAATATTCTTTATTCAAATAAACGTTCTTTATTCAAATAAACATTCAAATGACTGGCCCGTTGGCGCAGTGGGTAGTGATCCTGCCTTCAGCTCCGCGGGTCGCAGGTTCGATTCCCGCCGAGGGCCAACATTTTCTATAAAAAAAAAATGAATTTGTTGGTCTTTGAGCCTGGGTGTTTATTTGTATTTAAGTATGTATTTAGAAAATATATAAGTATATATTCACCAGCTGTCTGTCTATCATAACACAAGTATTAAGTTACTTACTTTGGGGACGGACGACCGTGTGTGTAAGTGTCCTATATATTTATTTATTTATTTAAACTTAAAGTAATAATAAAAATTATTTTGCAATAATCCGCGATGAAGTGAAATAGAAAATATATATAATGCTAAATGTAGAGTGCACAATCGGTTATCATACTCGATACATGCAGGATTCGTAAAAAACACATGCACAAACCTCCACCACCGCCACCGCAATACAAAAGCACTATATACATTCACTATCACAAACTCAACAATCGTTTGGCCCCGCAACCGAAGCATCATCAGAAGATAGACTCCACGACCACGACTCTACGGTTCCAAATAAACTTGTAAACAAGTGCTTTTGAATCGTCAACTCTACTGTTGGATCTGAAAGTATATTGTTCACAAGGTTATTATTTTACATATTGCCTCTATTATATATTTTATATGGAATTTATCTTTAGCTAGGTTTCATTTTTAAAAAAGTCGTGTTATCCGTGTTGTAGTGTTTTCGAGCACTGAAAAAATGCTCAAATGTTGAATAAAATTCAAAATATTCTTTATTCAAATAAACTTGTAAACAAGTGCTATGGTTTCGATATAGCTACCATTAAATGGTTCAATAGTTATCTTACGGATCGTGCTCAGTTTGTTGAATTAGTGCAAGATGATGGCAGTAAAAAAAAGTCAGAGACTACTCCATTAACTAGAGGGGTTCCCCAGGGATCAGTTTTGGGGCCATTGTTGTTTATATTATATACCGCAGATGTCATCAAACATATACGTCATTGTAAGTACCACCTGTACGCCGATGATATGCAATTATATTACTCTTTTCAGCCTACCGAATACCAAACTGCAGTGCAATTAATAAACCAGGATCTCGCACTTATAGCAGACTGGTCAGAATGCAATACTCTTGTACTTAATCCGATTAAATCTAAATTTATGATATTTGGTACACCACAACAGCTGGAAAAGGTTCCTCACTGTCAATTGCCTATAAATATTAGGGGTAGGGTGCTAGAAAGAGTATGCGAGGCGCGTAATTTAGGACTGGTATTTGATTCTAGTCTAAGATTTGAAAAACATGTTGCACTTACGGTGCGAAATTGCTTCTATCGTTTAAAACTACTTTATAAAATTCGCAAATATTTATCTCAAGATCTACGTATTAGGCTAGTGGAAGCTTTAGTTTTATCAAAATTAAATTACGCGGATTTAGTTTTTGGTCCTCGTCTTCTAAGTAGAACCAAACGAGTAATTCAACGCGTGCAAAACGCTTGTGCGCGGTTTTCTTTTAATATTCCCCCGAGAAGTCACATAACACCATATTTAAATGAAAACCGTTTATTAAAAATGAACTCCAGAAGGAAGCTCCATCTTGCTAGTCTTCTCTATGGTGTTATCAAATCTGGTAAACCTTTATATCTCTTAAATAAACTCAATTGGTTCGATGATAGAGATACTACTCCTCTGAGACAATGTCGTAAACGGCTGAAAACCCCATTCCATCGTACTTCTGCATTTAGAGGATCTTTCAAGTATTCCGCCACTAAATGTTGGAATAATATTCCTCCACCGATTAAGGATGCTAAATCTAAATTAATGTTCAAAAAACTACTAACTAAATTCCTTTTAGATGGTCAAAAACAAACTGAACATCTAGTGGCGGAATACTCCTTTCTCTGAATCAGCAGATTGACATGGTTGCTCAGCATACATGTATTAACATATTTGTCTTTATTTATGTTTTTATTTATATTTTCTTTCCCTTTTATTTTCTTCATTTATTTAACCCTAGTATAGTATAATATAATATGATAGTATAATAGTAAAAAAAAAATAATATTAGGAGACTTTAATAAGTAGATTTAGAAGTTAATTAGTAAAAATAATAAGTTAAATAAAATAAATAAGTAAGTAGTTATAGTTTATGTCCGTGACGTCATCTGCTGGGCGTCATCTGAAAATCAGTGCTGAATGTCTTAATTTGGACATTCAGCTCATACTGAGATGAAGGCCCATTCAGATCTACGTACTAAAGGTAATAGATATTAAGTTTAATGATAATAGGTAGTATATAATTAGATTTATTTGATTTTTCTGTTGCATTTAGTACATAGAGTTGAATAAATTCTTTTTCATTTCATTTCTTTTTCATTTTTCATTTCATTTCATTTCATTTCATTTTGAATCGTCAACTCTACTGCTGGCAAGCTGTTCCTACCGAGAAGAGCCAGCAAGAAACTCGGAGGTTGCTCTTTTCAAAATAATACCTACTTATAACTAGTACATTAAACCTAGTCGTATCACGTATGGTAACGGAGTGAATAGAGCACCCTCCTTCTTACTGAAGTGTCGTAAAATACGACTAAAATAAGTTGATGACAGGCAGGCGGTCGTAATTCAAATTCAAATTGAAGATATTCAAGTAAACTTGTAAACAAGTGCTTTTGAATAGTCAACTCTACAGCTGGTTCGGAAAGCTGTTCCTACCGAAAAGAGCCAGCCAAAGAGTCTAATACCCAAACCCAAAAACGACTTAAGTACTTTTGCAAGGCGCAAAGCAGGATCCGCAAGCTTATGTCGGAATATATCTTGCGTAATTCCAAACATTATCATCATCCTTCTCGATTTTAGTACGGTTTTCACAAAAAATAATGCAATTTTTGAGGAAGGTTTAAGTTAATAATCCAGTACCTGGTTGACCGAGCCTTGTTCGGTAATTTTTTACAAAAAAAAAAAGAATTATAGGGTACGCTGACTTGACAGTTTTCATCAACAATAAGGTTTTATATTCAATATAAAATTTTAGTATTTTTTTAATGCCCAAAAACAGGTCTAAAATGATTTTTTTTAACTTAACCTAGCTTGATCGATTTTTCCCCCAAAACCTGCATGTTGAATTTCAGGAAAATCATTGGAGCCGTGTCCGAGATTAAAAAAAATATACATATATACATACATTCAAATATTAAAGAGACATTTATTCATTGAGTGTCATTGAATTGAAATTCATTTCGCCGCACCAGTTTAACTTGGAAACTTACCAAGGATTTATGGCTATGGAACTGAAATCTACGAAGCTATTCTTTAATTCCTTTCAGATATATTACAAAAGCTGCAATGCGGGACCCTTACTTTTAAGCCATACAGGAAGCTGGGAATTCGCAAATACCGTATAAATTCGGGGACAGTGTTAAAGAATTTCGTAATTGGACACAGTTGGTCCCGACACCGCGTTTCGAACTTAAACTTGTAATTTCGGAAGTTATCCGAGTTCACTGGAAGTTTCGAGTCAGTAGATGTAAAAGCCTGTGTTAATTTATCTTTGCAAATTTGGGATGGAAACTGTTCATCGTTACTACTATAGTATCATACTTGCCACATCAAATCAAATCAAAATCTTTATTCAAATAAACTCTTTCAAGCACTTGTCAAGGATCAATATGATTAATGAAGCTACAACTGGTTCGGAATGTTGTTCTTACTGAGAATAACCAGAAAGAAACTCGGCGGTCAATCTTTCAAATATTTTCAATTTTACATTAAACCAACAAGACTGCCCTTGTATGAAGCTGAAAGGATTTACAAATCCAGATAATCTTCAGTTTTGTAATATGCTCTATATATAAGTAAATCTCTTACACTTAATTTACACCTTTCTGTAGACTGTTCTAGTATTGATTGCGGAATTTTATTGTAGAAGCGAATACAGAGAACAACGAATGAGCTAAAACTGCTGAGTTGCGACAGGTATAACACGCTTTTTGTGACATCTCGTATGTCTATGATATACATCAAGTTTTGATCTATGTTATTTGTTTATTTTTTGATAGGAATAGAATATTAACAAATATATATTGTGATGCTACAGTAAGTATTCCTATTTCTTTAAACTTTTCCCGAAGGGACTCACGTTGCTTCATATTATAGATAGCCCCTATGGCTCTTGGAGCAACAAAAATCTTTTCTGTATCGGCCGCTTTGCCCCATAGCATAATTATAATTTTTTATTTTTTAGTTAGTATTTAATTAGTTTTAAGTTTTTATTAAATGCTTGTTTTTGTAAAACAGTTTAGTTTAGTAAAAAATAAATTATATGCATAATGTAATTGGTATAATAAATGTGGAAGATTCTAAAGAATCGTAGACTTATAAAAATACTACAAAAAAGTCCGGGAGAACATGTGTCTGTCTTTTATTGTTATAACACAATAATATAACTCAATAACTATTTTTGTGTTCGAAATATTTGGAAATAAAATTATGACAATCATATTCATGACGATTTATTGACATTTACAGTATATTTTGTGCCTTTTAATGAAATCAATTAAATATTAAAACCAGACTCTCCACCATGCTTAAAAAGAGTACTAGAGTTTTTCGGTCATATTGCCCGGAAAGATGGTAACCTAGAGCAACTTCTTGTCACAGGAAAGGTTGACGGCAAACGCTCTAGAGGCCGTAGTCCTATCAGGTGGTCAGACCAGATCCGCTCATCCCTAAATACCAACTTGCACAATGCTCTCCACGATGCCAAAGACAGACTTAAAGCGAACCATCGTCAGAGAGAAATTACTTCCTCAAATGGGGAATCACGACCCTCAGTAATGATGATATCGGAGGAATAAAAGCAAACCTCGTAAACGATAATGATAATATTCTTTATTGTACACCAAAAAGAATACAGAAAATATACAAAGAAGTTTGGTACAACAGGCAGCCTTATCGCTAAAGAGCGATCTCTTCCAGGCAACCGGTTCCAGGCAAAAGGTAAACGTGCATGACTTAAGAGAATCTTTGTGAGCTGTATGGTGATAGGTCTTAGTTTAAACTCTTCTTTCCCAAAAACCAGAGATCCTCAACATAGCAGTAGATGAAAGACTTCTCTCTTCTCAGTTAGTAATAGATGATCCACAATTAATCCACTCATACAACGTGAAACGTCCTTTCCTTTTAATAATGGATCGTAGAACCCGGGTGAGAATTTATTAGATTTACACGTTTCTTTGTGCCCGGGAATCGTGAATTATGCGGTGTCTGATGGTTTTTTAGGAGCCCTTAAAGTAATCTCTGATTTGCGTAAAAATCTCCTTTCTACTTATCGAATTTATTGTGGGGAGGGGGTATAAGCGGCTTGCGGTAGACATTAGGGTAATGCTTTGTGATAAGGTTTTTGGTAAGGTTTTTAACTTGTTCATATAGGTACAAGGTACGCCGTGTGGTATCTTGGTGAATAGAATATACTTCCTCTTATTTCTTAGCGAGGTCTCGTAAAAGGTAACTAAGGTAATTCGACTCACCGTATGGTATCCGGTTAAGTAGAATAGACCACAACTATTTCTTGGTATCCGGCTGAGTAGAATAAATCATCAGACTCATTTCTTACCGTGGTGTCGTAGAAGGCGATTAAGGTAAGTCAAACCGCCGTGTGGTATCCGGCCGAGTGGAATAGACCACCCTCACTTCTTACTGAGGTGTCGTAAAAGGTGACTAAGGTAATTCGACTCACCGTGTGGTATCGGGATGAGTAGAATATACCACTCTCTTTCTTACCGACGTATCGTAAAATACGACTAAGCTAAGTTGACTCACCGTGTGGTATCCAGCTGAGTAGAATAGACCACCCTCATTTCTTACCGAGGTCTCGTAAAAGGTAACTAAGGTAATTCGACCCGTGGTTTGGTATTTGGCTGAGTAGAATAGTCCACCCTCTTTCTTACCCATTAAGGTAATTTGACGTCGGTCAAGCGACCGATCGTTTGATACTTAGCCAAATTATGATGATAACTTGTTTCTAACATGTTGTGCTGACCTAATCTAGAGTGGGATAAGGGCTGGAGAATGACGACGAAAAAAAGCGCAATTTTTTATCCTGATTTGATCACGGAGAGACCCTCTCAGTTCTGTCAATATATTCAACGTAAAAATCCATCACATATACAAACGAATTAAATGTACAAATCAAAAATATTAACTTTATCGTATCTCGAACCATTCAACGGAATAATACAGACAGAAACACGATAACAAAGTCATAGGATAACGATTGACTTATCCCGTTACATTTTGGAGGGAAAAAATATTGCGCAGCTAGTATTGTTTGTTGATGGTTATTTTCTTTTTCACTTGCCGTCATATGTCATCGACTAATATTATGATAGGTCTGAAATGTTGTGTTTATCTTTATGTAACTAGCGGCCTGCTCTGGCTTCGCACGGGTATAAATATATATAGACTAAAAGATATATAGACACTCAGTGAAAAAAATGATTAAAATCGATCCAGTAGTTTTGATGTATTCATTACTGCCCGTGGCCTGCACGCGTTATTTCCGTATTAAAATAATTACCCATTCCCTATACCATAAAGTTTATCCGCTATATTTGGAATATCTAAATTTATATACTACATTTATCCCTGTATTTTACTTTTAAAATTAATTACAGAATGTCTATATACAACGTGTTTTCAACAACAATGTTTTCTTTAGAGGTTACACTTGAAAGAGCGACATATAGTTGGCCATGTGAAAAACATAAACGCCACTAAATTCGAAGAGTTACGAAGGGCGAAGCGCGGCCTCCGACGTGCTATGTATAGACAGGCGGTGTGCTGCCGCAACTGCTATGCCCATGCATTTTAAATCTGTAATATCTTCGAAAATGCTCATTTAAATTAGATGCTGTAAACGGCCATATTGATCTATATTAAACCAACAATGTATTTAAGTTATTTAATTGAATAAGGATTAATGCTTAATTGTTAAAAGGTGGCGTGTGGTATCCGACTTACCTTAGTAAGTTTTACGACACCTCGGTAAGGAAGACGGTGGTGTATTCTACTTAACCGGATACCACACGGTGGGTCAACTTACCTTAGTCGCATTTTACGACCACACGATAAGAAATGAGGGTGGTATATTCTATACAGCCGAATACCACACGGCGGGTCGACTTACCTTAGTCGCCTTTTACGACCCCTCGGTAAGAAATGAGGGTGGTCTATTCTACTCAGACTGATACCACATGGGTATAAATATATCTCAAGAATATTAATATTAATGTTAATAAAGCTTTCCGGGAATCAAATCCGGGTCTCGTAAGGCGATTACTCCCTTTGCGTCACGCGTTACAAATAGTGTGAATAAATGTGAAGGTAACGTTAGGTGCTCCTGATTTATGCCCTCCGATTGGTGAATATATTAGGGAGGCGGCGGTGGTAAAGAAAATGTAGAGATTTTACTCGGTTTCCGCATAACATATGGTTGTGGTTCGGAACCGATCTCGTCTGTAACGAGGTTTGAGTTCGTGTTTTGCATTAAAATAGGGTTGTTCTGCATTGCGACAACCGGCTAGGGCTGCCAACAATGCGGGACGGTAGAAATCTAAGCGGGACATCATTTAGCAAAGTAAGAAATTTCAAAACTAATTAGAATATTATTTTGCTGTAATTCGCGATAAAAGAAAATATATGTAATTCTAAATGTAGAGTGTACTATATGGAGATAGACTCCACGATAAAATCGCAAAGCAAAATCGCTTTCCGAGGTGTCGTAGAAGGCGACTACGGTAAGTCGACCCGTCGTGTGGTATGCGGTTGATTAGGATAAAACACCCTCTTTCTTGTCGAGGTGTCGTAAAATACGTATCCAAATTATATGACAACATGTTTATACTATAACTATAACATAACTGCCACTAGTCGTTGCTAATGAATTAATACAAAATATCAACGATTTATTAGCCCATATCTTGATGATGCGTGGGAACAAATCATCCAGTGATAGGTTTAACGACAAAATTGCAAAGCAACAACAACATCAACAATAAAATTTCTTCCCTATACTTAGCATTACATAGATTTTCTTAACTACCGCGGATTATAGACATTCAATATTATCATTACTTTAGTATTATGGATCTTTATAAAGTAACGCTTAATTCTATAAATTAGCTCTATATAAAGTTTTACCATAAAATTGAATTGATCTCATACATATTTTATTGAAAATTACTACTGGCTAATAATCGAAATTGGAAAATTTACTGGAAAGTACTGGCAGTGACAATCATTTGAAACTACCCAATGTATAGCTTGTCCCGTTTTTCGGGACGGCTGACAACCCTGAATACGCATGAAATGTGTTACAGATTAGTACAAACGATTTTCAAATCTACGTTCACAAGATACGAGCGAAATTAAAAAATCATGATGACATTAATGCTTTTGTGTTCCGTGGTTTTTAATGAAGTAGATTATTTTGTTGTTAGTTTATTAGCGTAGGAAGTAGATGACGTTAGTTTATTATACAATTAATTTTATAGCATTTTAATTGGTTGAACAACTTATTTTTTTAATTTTTGTATAACTACTTCTGGCAACTCCTTATCATTTTTTGAGATACTTCTAGATTATGTATTTTATTGAGAAAAAGAACTTTTGTTTAATTAAACAAGTATAGACAAATATACCAGGATCTTGATATTTTATGTGGTTTTAGAAGTTTTTATTTACATTAATTGACCTAAAATATTTAAAAAGACTGTCAATACTTACCAGCCATAACTGTTATTGTTAAAATATTTTTTTTTTGCATTTGTAATAAACTTTTAAAATTTTTCAAATAAAATAAAACTTAACTACGAGAATTTATTATTCATTATTTTGCTGTAGTAACATTTTTTTGTTCACAATTTCGAATAGTTTAAAGTTTTTAAAAATTTGGTTTAGATTATTGGTAAAATTATAAGCGACATTTATTATACTAGCTTTTGCAACTTCGTTTGCGTGGAGTATTTTCGCGTGATATGTAGATAGAAGATTGATAATAGATGGCGCTTTTCAATTTCATTCTGTTCCTGAAGAATTAACAGGATTTCTATAGCCAATTTGTTATTCCGGTGTATTAGGAATAATTGTAGCAAATTTCATCGATATTGAGTTAACGGATTCGCCGTTAATGAGTATAAAACATGCTTCTATACCCACAAACTTTCGCTTTTATAATATTAGAAGAATTTATTGATAATTTATTCAAGATTTCATTACAAATTAGGACCAGAATATCGCATGAAAAAAAAACGGGACAGTTGGCAACCCTGTATAAGCGCGTAATGTATTAAGGATTAGTACAAGCGAATATGAGACCTCTGCTCTGAGTGATAAGAGTAAATTTAGAAAATCATGTCATCGTTAATGCCTTTGTATTCCAAGGGTTTTAATGAAGCTGAATATTGTTCTGTTGTCAGTGATTTTAGCTTACGTATGAGACGTCAGCTGGCTTAAATAACAGAACTTTATAGCTCCAACATCGTCATTGGGGATTAATTTACTTTAAGCTTAATTGCTTTGAGTTCATAGAATTAGGCGTTACTTTGCGGAGATCCATAATACAAAAGTAATAATAAAATTATTTTGCTATAATCCGCGAAGACATTTCTTCGCAGATTATAGCAAAATAATTTTATTATTACTTTTGTGCTTTGAGTTCCTTTACCCGTGTGATATCCGGCTGACTAGAATAGACTAACCTCATTTCGTACCGAGGTATCGTAAAAGGCGACTAAGGTAAGTTGACCCGCCGTGTGGTATCCGGCTGAGTAGAATAGACCAACCTCTTTTCTTACCGAGGTGTCGTAAAAGGCGATTAAGGTAAGTCGACGTTAGGCAGGCGGCGGGTCGTTAAAACGCAGCCAAATCATGTGACAGCATGTTTATAACATGTTCTGCCGACCCCACTTAGAGTGGGATCAAGGCAGTAGGATGATGATGATGATGTTTTGAGTTCCTTATGGTTCAACTTGGTTAAACCATATTTCCGAACTTCAAAAATTCTGGCTTGTTTTTTGCGAGAGCACCTTTCCGAAGCTGTGGCAGCCCAGCGGTAACACCGTGCGACTCTTTCGAGGAGGTGACGGGTTCAAACCCGGGCAGACACCAATGAATTTTTCTGTTAAAATTTATGTCTAATTGATAATTGCAATTTATCACACGCTTTTCGGTGAAAAAAAGCATCGTGAGGAAACCTGCACATCTCTAGAGAATTCTGGAGATATGTGTAACCTACAGATCCGCATTGGAGCGACGTCGTAGGTCTTAGCTCCAAGCCTCTTCTCTCCAAAAACGGAGAGAAGAGTTCTATTCTCACCAGTGGGATAGTAACAGGCCGCTACTTACTTACCAGTAGTAGCTTCATTATAGTTTACGATTCAAAAGTGTTCAAAAGAGCAAAATTTAAAGCTAACTTGAATCAATCTATACTTCTTATTTCTTTATTGAAGTACATATTATTAGAAAAGAGAAAGAAAGAAATAAATTTGCACATGTACAAAGACGGAATTATCCCTAACTTATTTTGCACTCAACGTTTGAGTTACATAAGTAAAAGGAAAAGAAGTTAAATGCGGGTAATATTGTAAGATAGAAAAAGAAAAAAAAAACGAAAATTTAAGTACCTAGATAATTATTAGTATTCGGGATAACATACAGGCTACTTTATATCCTAGAATTTACGCGGGGTTAGTTGATTTACCAGAGAAACACTTTGTAACATTGTTTTTCACACAAGCGAAGTCGCGGTTTAGTAAAGAATAGTTTGAATTTAATCCCACTACTGTATACAGACGACGTCACCGAAAGAAGGTAGTATGCAATAAAATAGCAAGTTATTAGGGAATATCGATAAAGTTGCGACAGAGTGTACAAGTTTCACCATTACGCGATCCGTATCTGGGATTGGGGCGATGGTGTTATCCGATGAGCTCACTCGAGCGTTATGAGATCTGATTGTAGGGTTGGATGAATATAAAATCTGTTGTTGAGTTTGTGATAGTGCTTGTGTGTTGTGGTGGCGTCGGTGGAGGTTTGTGCATGTGTTTTTACGAATTTTGCATGTATCAGGTATAATAACCGATTGTCCACTCTACATTTAGCATTATATATATTTTCTATTTTAGTTCATCGCGGATTATAGCAAAATAATTTTATTATTACTTTTGTATTATGGATCTCCGCAAAGTAACGCCTAATTCTATAAATTATTAAAAAAAAAACTATTTATACTATTTTATTTATACTAAAAAAAAGGTTAAAACGGCCTTTTACAATCCTACTGCTTGGCATAAATAGGCCTCCTCTCCCCGTTTTTGGAGAAGATTGGAACTAAGACCTACCACGCTGCTCCAATGCGGATTGGTAGGTTACACATATCCCCAGATTTCTCTAGAGATATGCAGGTTTCCTCACGATGTTTTCACTGAAAACTGAAAAGTATTAATTAGACATACCTATAAATTTTAATAGAAAACCTTATTGGTGACTGCCGGGATTTGAACTAATGACCCTCTCGAAAGAGTCGCAAGGTCACATCGTTGAGCTTATGGTCGTATTTGGTCGCATAGGTATAGAATCGAGAAATCGTCTATCGACGATGCTTCGGTTACGAGGCGAAACGAATGTTGAGATTGTGGTGGTAAATGTGTGCAGCGCTTGTGTATTTGTTTCTTTTTTTATTTTGTCAAAAATTACCGAGCAAAGTTCGCTCAACCAGGTACTATTCCTTATATAAATAATAGCACAGTTGATTAAAAAAATAGTGAATTTTAAAATCTGCTTTTTCATAATTAGTAAACTGAAAATGGGATTAAAAAAAGGTGTAAAAAGAATATCTGCAGTATAGACCTTACGTGGATTGTGCAATTCAAGCGAGGGTAGATGAACAAAATAAAGAGTGTAGTACTCGGGAACGAAGATTCCGCGGCGTGCCAGTCAGTTCGCAACCACGGTGGATGCAACTCTGCCGAAACGTCGCCTTATACAAGGTGACTCGATTTTATCGCGATGTAACCAATGTAATAAAAAGAATTTGGAAAATTCTCACCCAAAACTCTCAATTTTAAAGATTATACGGCGAATATAAATAGAATTTTCTGAAAAAGTTTTAAGCTCGCGATTCGTTGAAGCTCTCTTTTCCTGTTTTTCGAAGAATTGTCGAGTCCAATACAAATTTATCTAAGCCTCGCTCTGTAATTTCTGTTTGAAGGAAGAACAAAAGCGCAAACAGTTCTGAAATTTTAACGTCGCCTGCAACGAAGTCCGTTTTATTTTCAAGATATTATCTCCGTTGACTTAAACTACTTGGTTGCTGCGGTTTTACTCGCTCGTTAATTCAATATATAATTGTATGAATGGAACGTTAGGTGAATGCATGAAACGGAATGCAGGTGAATGTGTGAGAGAGACGGTATGACAGAGGGGAACTAGAAGGGGGGAAATAAGAACGTACGACCATAAGTTATTTTACTAGAGTCGTGAAAAGCGACTAATGTAAATCGACCCGCCTTGTGATATCCGGCTGAGTAAAATACAACACCCTCTTTCTTACGGTGTCGTAAGATGACTAAGGTGATCTGACCCACCGTGTAGTATCTGGTAGAGTAGAATAGACCACCCTCTTTTTTACCGAGATCTCGTAAAAGGCGACTATGGTAAATTGACTCGTCGTGGGTCTAAGTAAGTTGATATCACGCAGGCGGCCGGTCGTAAAATAAGTAGCCAAATCATGTGACAACATGTTTATAACATGTTGTGCAGACCCCACTTAGAGTGGGATAAGCGCAGGAGGATAATAAGGATATTGATTTTAGATTCTATAATAAAATTCTGCAGTCAATTTTAGCATTACTTAGATGATAATAATGCGTGGATATAGCTACTCTTGGACATGTAAAAGACAGTAATGACTAAATGTAACTAGTAATAAGAATTATATTTTTAAAAGAGCAACCGCCGAGTTTCTTGTTGGCTCTTCTCGGTAGGAACAGCTTTCCGAACCAGTATTAGAGTTGATGATTCAAAAGCACTTGTTTACAAGTTTTGAATAAAGAATAATTTGAATTTGATATCGATCATATGGTCGGTACCCTGTATACGAACATCTACGAAACATTTTCCACTATACGAGGTGTGTTCAAAAAGTATCGCGAATTTTGTGTATTTTCAAAAACTATTTATTTATTCGTGAATATTTATTTTGTCCCCTTCAAAGTAATCCCCCTGGGATATTATACACTTGTGCCAACGGTTTTTCCAATCTTCGAAGCACTTCAAAAAATCATTATTTTGTATCTTGTTCAGCTCCTCCTTCGATGCCGTCTTTATCTCGTCAGTCGTGGCGTAGCGTCGTCCTTTCATGGGCCTTTTCAGTTTCGGCAACAAGAAAAAGTCACAGGGGGCCAGATCTGGGGAATAAGGTGGCTGCGGTATCATTAGTGTGTTGTTTTTGGCCAAGAAGTCGCGTACAAGCAGCGTTGTGTGAGCAGGGGCGTTATCGTGGTCCATTGTTTTGAATAAGGAAAAATCGAAGACGAACCAAAACACGTGCAAGCAAAGCAGCTGTCAACAATTAACTGAAAATTCAAAATGGCCAATCTTGTCAGCATAAGTGAGGGACAAATGTACCAACATAACGCCACAAAAAAAACGAAATTCGAATATACGTAACCCGAGAAAATTCAAAATTCGCGATACTTTTTGAACACATCTCGTAGATAACGCTAGAGGCCACATATCTTGCCCTTCTTCCTCGCAACATTTCTATTTACCGTCATCCACCCAAAGGGACGGCCTATTTATAATTAACAATGTTACCCTACTTACCTTTACAGCATCCTTAAAATTTTATCGCGAAGATTTCGCAACAACCCTTAGGGCTATCTTATAAATCAGCCAGCGACCCTCGCTCGAAAGTTACCCGACCTGCCCATCTAATATTTTGACAAGGTGTCTCTATTAAATATTTCTTTAAGAAAAATTGGCTGGAGTATTCAGAGGTTTAAGTACGGTATATTTGCTCAATAATTTTTCGCTTATAATACAAAATTGTGACAATTTCGGACAGAATTTCGACTGTTTATTTAAAAATTAAAATTGATAACCTTACCAATACATTCAAACCAATTCAAAATAATCTTTATTCAAAGCTCTTTCAAACACTTTTGAATCATCAATTAATAAAGCTACAGCTGGTTCGGAATGTTGCTCTTACTGAGAAGAACCAGAAAGAAACTCGGCGGTCAATCTTTCTAACATCTTCAATTTTACATTATAAAACCACAGTCTTGTAGGCTGAAAGGATTTTCAAATTCAGGCATTTTTATCATCCACATAATCTTCAATTTTGTAATATGCTTTACGTATAAGAATATTTCTTATACTTAATTTAAACCTTTCTGTCGACTGGTCTAGTATGGATTGCGGAATTTTTTTGTAGAAGCAAATACCGAGACCATCGAATGAGTTGCTAACTCTGCTGAGTCGCGACACAGGTATCACAAGCTTTTTGTGACCTTTCGTATGTCTATGATATATGTGTCTATGTATTGCGGAATATAAAATTTGGCATTATTAAAGATATCCACAATAACATCAGTCGCGAAACTAAAGTGGCGATGGGCAGCATATAGTGCGTAGAACCGATGGGCGTTGGGGTCTTAAGGTGTTGGAATGGCGACCCCGCACTGGAAAACCCCCTTTGAGGTGGACTAACGACCTCAAATAGACTTCACAAGATCGTATAATGTGTAGATCATATGAAGAGACTTATGTCCAGATGTGGATGTCCATGCTAGTTACATAAAAAAAAAGTCTTGCTGTCTGTTTTGATCCCACAATTTGTTTCATCCATTACGCAGTTTTGCGATTGCTAATGAAATCAGTCATGAACTATAGTTATATATTAAGGAATACGAAACAAAATATTCTAGAAACATTTCCGCTTAAAATGAAATTTGAAATTGGAGTTTCGTTGGATACAGATGAAAACGTATAAAACCTTTTGTTATGGATGAAAAGTTTCCTTTTAAAAATTGGTGCATTCACGTGGAAAGTGTTATTCGGCGGTTGTGAAACTCGCGGAAAACAAAAACCGATCGGAATCTGCGGCTGACAATAATAAAGCTTCGGTACAGTATATATAAATCCTATCCTATCCTACTAATATTATAAATGCAAAAGTTTGTAAGTAGGAATTTATGTTTGTTACTCTTTCACGGCGAATCTGCTCAACCAATATCGATGAAATATGGCACAATTATTCTTTATACACCGGACTAACATATATGCTATAGAAATCCTGTTAATTCTACAGGAATAGGATGACATTGAAAAGCGTCATCTATTATGGACTATAACACGACAACAGTCCACGCGAACGAAGTCTCGGGTAAAATCTAGTATTTTACAATTATCATCATTTTTATCCAGCGCTTATTCCACTCTAATTGGGGTTGATACAACATGTTATAAACATATCTTCACATGATTTGGCTACGTATTTTACGTCTGCCTGACGTCAACTTACCTCACTCGCTTACCCTAGTCACTTTTTACGACGCCTCAGTAAGAAATGAGGGTTGTCTACTCTACTTATCCGGATACCACACGGTGAGATGCATGTATTTCTATGTTAATATACGTTGTCCTTGGTAAATGTGCTGATGATGTACAGGGTCTACAATGCAATATTAAATCAGTTTAAAAACACTGTTAAAAAGAGGCTCATACAGAAAGCCTACTATACTGTTGAGGATTACTTAGATGATTATAATATGTGGATATAGCTACTCTTCGACCCTCTACAAAACGGTAATGACTAATGTAACTAGTAATAAGAATTATATTTTAAAAAGTGCAACCGCCGAGTTTCTTGCTGGCTCTTTTCGGTAGGAACAGCTTTCCGAACCAGCAGTAGAGTTGACAATTCAAAAGCACTTGTTTACAAGTTCCTTTGTGGAAATAAAATTTTGAATTTGAATTATAATAATCATCATCATCCAGCCCTAATCCCACTCAAAGTGGTTTTCACAACACGTTGCCACATGATCTCGTTACTATTTTACGTCTGCCTGACGTCAACTTACCTCAGTCGCTTTTTAAGACCTCAGTAAGAAATGAGGGTGGTCTCATCTATTTATCCGTGTACCAACGTCACATGTCGAAATAAGGGTTGTTTATTTTATTCAGCTGGATACCACACGGCGGAAATTCATGTGTTTCTGTGCTATTATATATTTGTTGATCTTGGTAAATGTGCTGATGATGTAGGGTCTGCAATACAATATATAAACAGAGATAAAATATTAAAAAACCAACTGAGGGTATCCGTTTCTTACGAACCCTTCATAATGCAACATTGCTATTTAAATTTAAGCCTTTATTTATAATTTGTTATGGCCTTATTCATCTGGATTAGCCCCGGCAGCGTTGTAAAGCGGAAATTTATTAATTTCATTAAGTTTCCCTCGTGGAGCTGTTTTCTGATTGTATACAAATCCTTTTACTTTGCGTGATAAATTCCTACGCCGGTTTGTTTGGTTTATGCTTAATTTATTAGAAAATTTTCTTGCTACGGTCGCGTTCCTTATTGATAAAGATATACATTTTCATGGCTTTTTTCAATGGAGGTTTATTCATAGAACTTCTTCCCATGTTTGTGGATTCAATTTAAAATTTTCATTATTCTATTAAACTTGTGAATTGCTTTTGAATCGTCAACTTTAATGCTTTGGGCACGAAGAATTAGCACGAAACTTACACACTTACATTTAATTATTTTAATCTTGTGCACGATGGTAAAGTAATTAAATGCACTCAACAATGCTTTACATCATCCTCATCCTTCTGCCCTTATTCCACTCTAATCGTGGTTACCTCGGTAAGAATTGTGGTCAATTTTAGTCAGCAGGACACCGTTGAACGTTAATTGTAGGACAAAATATCTTTGTAAAGGGATTTCCAAGGTCACAATCCTTTGCCGTTTAATAGCATTAGATCCTATGTTAAGGTCTAATCCGTCTACTGAAGATGGTAACAACGTTGCGTTTCTACTTTTAAAAGCAAGAAAAATCTTAAATCGACCTTGATTTCTGAGCACCTAATAGTTGTGTCGAGTCTGCGTTCAGGACTAGAGTTATTTAGGGCTTCTAAGGCAAAAATTAAATTAAACCTACCGTTTCAAAGACTCACTTTATTTCAAAAAGTTCTTATTGTATGTCTGTAACAATATATAACAAACTGTCTGACAACGTCAAAAATATGACAGTTCTTAATTTTAAGAAAATTATATTTAATTACTTATTGGATAAACTTTATTATAACATCAATGAATTTCTAATAGATTGTAATTTATGACATGACATTTTTTTATATAACTAATTTGACTATTTTTTAAATTTAAATTAATTTAATTTGACTTTCTTTTTTATATAATGTAATTTGTTGTAATGTATTAATTTGATAATAATTTACTGTTTGCACGCCTGCAAGGCAGAATATGTAAGACACGCTATATTTTAAGAACTTTGTACTCATATTCCGCAAATAAAGAATAAATAAATAAATAAGTTACTTAAGCGAACTACAATTTTGCTATAAGCAACCTATAAAACAAAAATGCCAGTTTTCTGACATCCTTATACTCAGTTTTACGATACATTTATAATATTTTAATGGAATCATTTATATTATCATTGCTTTTTTTCCCAAGAGGTGACCACACTGTAAATCCTATTTCTATACCAAATATTCGTCAAAAAATAGATTCGCGATTCTAAAGGACTTGTTATTGAATTTATTCCCTTTTATTATTGTGCGCTATGTCACATTTACACTATGCCGGTCACTCTTCGGCACCGGAAAACTCTGACGTATGCGAGCTGCACACGTGAGATTCGTGGAATTCTTGCGCGGGGTGCGAGGGGCGAGGGGAGGTCACACAAAGAGTCACAGTCAATATACACTGTTTATTACACACACTTCACTATAGTCTAGTCTAATACACAAATAAAACACTATTGTCTATTGTCTACTATAAATAATTAAAACTTAAACACTTACAATTTTCTTCAAGCTTACTATTTATTACTGCTTCTGCCGGCCGCCGAATGTAGACTGACTATTCGGGTTTTTTTTTTTTTTTTTTTTTTCGGACACTAACTAAGGCTGTTAGCCATGAAGGCTTTGACAGCGTCACCGGGAGAGTGGGCGAGCGCAGAAGCATCGCCGGGGGTGAAGTGCGAGGAGAGCGGGTCTCGAAAGAGGCCCGCAGCATCCTGGGAGCGTCGCCTTAAGGGTGCCTCCCGTGAGGCCGAACCTCGGCTTAAAGCGACGCGCTGTGGAGGATTATAGTCGGACTGTGGAAGAGTCCTAATGTCATAACGGTCGGGGTTGGACGCCCCTTCCGCTAGACGTGAGAAATCGGGGACCTCGCCTTCGCCGGCGAAGGCGCTGTGTGTGTATGTGTGTGAAGTGTTTGGCGTTGGCGATCGTAAGATGATCGTCAGGGTCGTATAGAACGCTCCTAGGGCGCCTATAGTTTTTAGCTCTGAACTTATTTTCATAGCATTTATATTGGACCATTTTAGAAATGAGAGGGTTCGGGTGTGCCTCTGCCTTTTCAAAATATTTCTTCGAGAAACATTTGAATAGGTTGGCTATTGAGGGGAGACCTAGATCTCTATGTAGGTCCACGTTTCGCATGTACCATGGACAGCCGGAGGCTATACGCGTGAATTTATTTTGCAAACGCTGCAAGACATTTAATCGATAAGGACGTACATGCGCGAACGTGACGCACCCATAGGACATTATTGGTCTTATGCAAGCTTTGTAAAGCGTCACTTTGTTACGAAGTGACATTTTACTCTTCTTGCATAATATCGGATAGAACTATTCGGGCCAAAATGGCCCGTATTTATACGAATTTCGCTCGAAATTAGCTTCGAATAATTACAGGGGTCTTTATGATTCCGGTCATACCGTAGGGAGAGCCGCGCCCTAACGGGTCTTTAAAACTCGGGCTATACCGTAGGGAGAGCCGCGCCGCTAACGAGTAAAAATCTATTACAATTAAATATTATGATAACTAATTGCGCGACCTCCTATACGTTTTCTATTTACTGTATACTATATTATTAATACTTTTCTATATAATTTACAAAGGTTCTTAGCCTATTAACTTATAATACTATGAACTTATACAAAACTATATATCTAAAAACTAAATTGTCCGCACATAAACTATACTGTCCCGCACATCTCTCCCGCCGTTCGACCTCGTCGAATACTATGTCGGTGCGGGCACGTCGACTGTCACGGGCAGGACCACCAGCTTCCTCACCGGCCGCCGCAGCACTCCGCCTCTGGTCTGGATGTCCACGGTGCGCACGATGTCGTCAGGTCCTGGGTACGTTGCGATGACTCTTCCTCGCAGCCACATGTTTCGGGGTAGGTTAGCGTCGACTATTTGCACGAGGTCGTTGACGTCTATTGGGGGGCCTCGTCCATGCGCCTCCCGCCGGTGTTGCAACTCCGGGAGGTACTCCTTCACCCAACGCGACCAGAAGATGTCGGCCAGCCGCTGAGCCGAGCGCCAGGACGCCCTGGAGACCTCGTCCCGTTCGCTGAAGGTCCCCGGGAGTGGTACTCGTCCCGGGCCGCCAAGCAAGAAGTGGTTGGGAGTCAGCGCCTCCGGATCCTCTGGGCTAACTGAAACATGTGTCAGCGGACGATTATTTACTGTAAATTCGACCTCCGCCAGCAGAGTAGACAGCACTTCTTCTGTTGGATGCCGTTCATGCAGAGTGGCTGCCAGTGCGGTCTTGACTGATCGCACGAGTCTTTCCCATGCACCACCCATGAACGGTGCTCCTGGCGGTATATAGCGCCATGCTATTGTCTTCTTGGCTGCCTCTTCTGCTGTGGAGTCATCTATTGCTTTTCTAAGTTCTCTATCAGCCCCTTTCAGATTGGTCCCATTGTCAGACCAAATTTCCGACGGACACCCACGACGTGCTATCATTCTTCTTAGTGCCATTATCGCTGAATCGGCACTAAGTGAGCCAGCTATCTCTAAATGCACCGCTCGCATTGTGAGGCACGTAAATATGGCCACATACCTCTTCTGCCGCGTTCTACCTACAGCCACCGAGAGCGGACCGAAGTAATCCACTCCCGTAAATGTAAATGGTCGTCTGTGGTGGCCTAGACGACACGCGGGCAGATTTCCTGTTCTGGGATGCGGCTGTGACTTCATCCTGCAATATAAGCATCTTCGTATAATTATTCTAGTTATCGGTCGCAGGCGAAGTATCCAATAATGCTGTCTGCACTCGTTGACTGTTGCCTCAACGCCAGCATGATGTAGCTGACGATGTACGGCTGCTATCCATAATCTAGTCGTAGGGTGTTCGCCGTCTATTACTATAGGGCTCTTTATACTGTCAGCTATATTTTCTATTGCTCCGATTCTGCTCCGAAGCCTAATGGTATCATTTACATATTCTATACTTAGCTGATGTAATCGACTCTCCCTGTTGGTACTGTTACCCTCCTTCAGGTCCTGCAGCTCCCTGCCGAAGGATTCTTCTTGGGACGAGCGCATCAGGAGTTCCTCCGCTCGCCTCAACTGCTCCGCGAAGACTGCGATGAACCTCGTGCCCGGTGACGTGGTCTTCTGCTTCCTCTGTTGCGGTGACGCCACGGGATTGCTCGTCCTCTTCCAACTCGGGTCGTCTTCTTTGTTCTTTCGCGTTCTTCTGTAGTGTACCTTTTGCCTATGTAACCTGCAAAGATCTATAAACTGTAAAACGCGAGCTGTTGTATACCGGAGCCTCTCCCAATTTGAGAATCGAGAGACATCAGGTAGGGCTGTTGCGAGAGTCTGTATCTTGCTTCTGGTGACGTGGTGCACTCGTTCTTCTCCAGAAGGTTTTTGCTGTTCTGTGGAGGCATCTTCGACTGGCCAATTTTCTTCGTCTTCAAGTAGGAATTCAGGTCCCCTGTACCACCGGTGATCCTTCCCAAATGTTGCCGGGACGTCACGCGTAGCGTCGTCTGCCACGTTTAACTTGGTCAGAACCCAATGCCATTCGTTCACCTTCGAAGATTCTTCTATAGCTGCACGTCGATGTGCTACATACGGTTTATAAGAGCGTGACCCATTTCTTATCCACGTGAGCACCGTCTTGCTGTCCGTCCAGAAAGACTTGCAATCCGGTTTCCTCTCGTGTTCTTCTATAACTGTATCGGCGAGTCTCGTTCCCATAACCGCTGCCTGTATCTTCAACCCATATTCTAGATTGAGGTGAAACGTAACTTCGTCAGTGTTGAGGTTCCAATTGACACCTGACACCCGTTCAGTTCTGTCTTCTGTCTTGCCCAACTCCATATCTTCTACTGGTGCCTGTTCTCCTAGAGCTTCCAGTAGCGCTGTTGAGTTGGACTTGCACTGTTTCAATTCGAAGTTTGCCTCGAAGTGTACTTCTCTGACGCTTCTCACGGCATCTATATTTTCGGTTTTCTGTTCCGGAGCCAGCTCAGCGTATCCTTTACTGATGAGGGCTTCCATCTGTTCTGTATACTTCTGTTTCAGCTGAGGGTCTCGATCTATTTTCTTCTCTATGTTGAAGAGCCGCTTCAATGAATTGCTGTAGTTATCTGGAAACGTGATTTCCTCCTTGCACCAGAGGAGTCCAGTTTCATAATTCCCATCTTCTAACTTCCTTGTTCTATCCTCAAGTATACGCAGAGCTTTCTCCTTAGGATCTGTTCTCGGCCTTCTTGGCTGTATGCCGAGTGTGTCCATCTCAAAGTATTGTTTCACCATTATTTCGAGGTCATCCTTTTCTCCTTCAATGACATGTGACACGAAGTCGATGCTGCGACCGATCGTCCTAGTTCGGCTTCCATGCAACACCCACCCGAGCGGCGTGAGAGAGGCTACCGGCTGTTGTCTATTTCCTCTCCTCACTTCTGTAGTCAATAGAAGGTGCCAATTGTCTTGACCTATCAATACTCTTGGTTTGACGTAAGCGTATACCAGGGAATCTTTAATGTCTTCTAGGTGCTTGCATTCCTCAACTATTTCCTTAGGAACACGTTGCGACGACACCTGAAGGTTCTTCACTGTTCGGGCCTGTATTTGCTCTTCATGTCTATTGAGACCTTTCAGCTTGATGTTGACTCTTCTCGATGCTGTTTCTGAAGTCTTCATATCATTAATTGTTTCTATTCTCAGCGGGTCGATAGGTCCTGTCGCTCCTATACGGTCAGCCACACCGCTATCTATTAGAGTGACTGTTGATCCATCATCCAGCAATGCGAAGGTGTTGACTCGTCCTTTAGGTCCTTTAATCTGTACTGGTATGATCTTCAGGAACGACTGCTTCTTCTGGGCAGTCCACGCTGAGTTGATAACTTCTGTTGCTTCGTTGTCTTCCTGTTTCTTTTCCTTAACATAGTGTAACATGCGGTGGTGGACTTTCGTACAACTATCTATACCACACACCCTTGCTTCACATGTATGTGTTCTATTTCTGTGCTGAAGACACCGAAAGCACAAGTGCTTGGACTTGGCTAGTTCCCATCTTCCATTCACATCCAAGCCCTTGAACTGTTTACATTCTGTTGCGATGTGTTCTGCTGTGCATACAGGACACTTCTCTATTAACTTCTTCTCTATATCATTTTTCTCGGCGACGTTATTTATCTTCTGTGGTGGCTTCCTATGTTGAGTGGCTGGTGGCGCTGTAGATACTTGTTCGGGCTGCGCGTACGGTCCGCAGAGTTCCGCCGTTTTCCTGAGAAACTTTTCTAGCTTCACAAGTTCTGGATCCTCTTTGGGCTGTGATTCTGTGAAGTCATAATACCTATACCGCAGCGTCGGTGTGAGCTTCTCCACGACAGTCCTTGATGCCTCAGGGTTGAATAAATAGTTCCCGCAGTTGAGAGACTTCAATGTTGCCACGATGTTGGAGACCTTCATCGAAAATATGCACACGTCACGAGCCGCTTCTGTTAGGCGCGGCAGGGCACGCAACGAGTCCATTTCTGTTATTGCTATTGCTTCAGGTCTTCCAAATCTTGATTCCAGGGTCTTCATTATTTCTGTAGGCGATGCACTGGTAATCAACAATCTCTCCACGGCTTCCTTTGCTCTTCCCTTAAGGTTTCTTCTGAGACGGTTCGTATTCTCCACCGCCGTGAACATACCTTCCGTTTCATAGTACGCGGCACGGAAAGGTAACCACTCGTTCTGTGATCCACCGAAGTAAGGTAGCTCTATGTACTTGGGTCCTTGAGCTGCCTTGACTGCTTTCGTAATGGCCTCTGCTAGCTCCACTATTCCTGCTTGCACTCCCGCCGGTGATCTTCTATCTTCTGGCTGGTTCTGTTGTCCCGAGTCTTGTACCACCGGTGCTTCTATTCTATTCTGTGGTGCATCGGTGATGGCCAACAAGGGGCGTGGCTGTTGATTATCCAACCAGCTGTCGACTCGTTCATTTATTTCTGTTCTGCTATGAACGGAGTCTTGATCTTCTATTTCCTCATCCGTGAGGTCTTCTGTTTCTATGGTGGCGAGGCGGGCTGCAGCTAATTCCACTTGAAGTCGTAACAGTTCTTCTTTTGCCTTCGCTATTCTATGAGCCTTTGACTTGCTATACGATGATTGACTCCCCTCCCCCCTCTTGCCGGGGGCGCGAGTTGTCTGTCTCGGCTCCTGTTGGTTGACGGCCTTCCTTTTCACCGTCGATGTTTCTGTATCCCGATTTCCCGATGATTCTATATCCCGATGTCCCCTTTCTATTACTGATGCGGCGAGGGGCATCGTCCGCGTCGCGTCGGCTGGCAGCGTCGGCGCGGCAGAAGCGGTCACCGAGGTTCGGTCGGCTTGAGTCTTCGGCTTTACTATAGCAGGCGACGCGGTAGCGGGCGCAGACATCTCGGAACCCCTATTATTCGCTGTTGATTCCGTGATGGTGGTACCCGCTGCTGTAGAGTTGCTGCCGCCGCTTGTTGCAGATGTAGTTGCGGCTTCTGATGTGCTTGAAGATTTCTTACTTTCTTGTCCTCGTGTAATGGGCATTCTTCTGATGCTCGAACGTCTTCGAAGAACTTAAACACCCTATTGGTGGTGTTTCACGGAGTCTCTTCCGTCTTCTATTGTTCCCGAAGCACACTATTGACCAAAAGAAAGTTCACGGGCCGTCCCAGAATTTTCCAGAGTTCCCCGATCTTCTATATACACGACGACTCTATGCTCGATGAATTTTCTATGCCTCGACGACGACTCGCAGATCGCTCGCGAAGTTCTTCCAGGCTCGCTGAGTTTTCCAGATAATCAGGTGATCCGGCTCGAAGGACCATCCAATGTGCGCTATGTCACATTTACACTATGCCGGTCACTCTTCGGCACCGGAAAACTCTGACGTATGCGAGCTGCACACGTGAGATTCGTGGAATTCTTGCGCGGGGTGCGAGGGGCGAGGGGAGGTCACACAAAGAGTCACAGTCAATATACACTGTTTATTACACACACTTCACTATAGTCTAGTCTAATACACAAATAAAACACTATTGTCTATTGTCTACTATAAATAATTAAAACTTAAACACTTACAATTTTCTTCAAGCTTACTATTTATTACTGCTTCTGCCGGCCGCCGAATGTAGACTGACTATTCGGGCCAAAATGGCCCGTATTTATACGAATTTCGCTCGAAATTAGCTTCGAATAATTACAGGGGTCTTTATGATTCCGGTCATACCGTAGGGAGAGCCGCGCCCTAACGGGTCTTTAAAACTCGGGCTATACCGTAGGGAGAGCCGCGCCGCTAACGAGTAAAAATCTATTACAATTAAATATTATGATAACTAATTGCGCGACCTCCTATACGTTTTCTATTTACTGTATACTATATTATTAATACTTTTCTATATAATTTACAAAGGTTCTTAGCCTATTAACTTATAATACTATGAACTTATACAAAACTATATATCTAAAAACTAAATTGTCCGCACATAAACTATACTGTCCCGCATAATTATAATCGGATCCCTCTAAAGTGCGAGCGTACTCCGCTATCCAAGAAAAGAAGTAAATTCATTGCGAAATCCTACAAAACGTCTACCAATATTGATAATAAAACCTTACAACTCGCGTTGGGTTTAATCAAATGGAAAATAGAATAGGAAAAGGAGGGAAAATAAAAGTACATCCCGCTATTATAAGACATTTGAATCTGCCTTTGGTGCTCTTTGAAAAAAAAACGCTTTTCACTCGATGATTAAATTGAATTCGCGTTTAAATCAATTTAAATGGGTATCTTCGGCGTCTGTGAAAAGAAAATAAGGAATATATTCGTATATTATTATGGAGACAAGATATTTCAAAAGATTGAAATGTGCCAGACGACATATTATATCTGCGAATCTCATTTCAGATTCACAATTCGACTTACTCGTTCGCGCAGGTGGTAATGACCCTGCTTTCAGCTCGGTCGTGGGTTCGATTCGCGCTCACGGCAAACATTTTCTAAATACAATTTGGTTCTAGTCTATATTTATATGTGTACATTTTGACTGACCCTGACCTGAAAAAAATGTTTTAAAGCAGAATTGAAAGCAAATGATATTTATTAGCAAAATGTAATGCTGTCATAGCCCAATGGGTAATAGGCGGAGTAAAAAAGTGAATATACCTGGGATGAAACCCCTGTTATTACCAACCTTTTTTTGCTTTTTTTTGAGTTTAAATAAAATTAACCCAGCATTGCTCGGTCACTCAGGTACTACTTTATAATAGTAAAAAAATCTACCTCTTTCCGTTAGTAAATAAAACTTACCTTTTCTATAACCCGTGAAAGTTATAGTATAATGATACCATTTTAGTAGTTAAGCGCCAATGACCAACGTCGGTAACGACAGTGGCCGGATAAAGTCAATATTATCCCCAGAGCCCTATACATCGTTAAGTCGGATCCGGGTTGTTATCAGTAACATTTGATAATAATCGTTAACACTTGCCGCTGTGTACTACCTTGCAACCATAGATATAGGCACGTTTATGGGAAAACTATGTCCGTCCATAAGGTGGGATAGCTTAGCGGTGAGACGGTGGGTTTGGGTATAAGATTCTTTAATAACATTCCGCAATCAATTTTAGCTCTGCCATTAAAGCAGTTTAAAAACACTGTTAAAAAGAGGCTGATACAGAGAGCCTACTATACTGTTAAGGATAACGTGGATATAGCTACTCTTCGACCCTTTACAAGACAGTAATGACTAAATGAGTAAAGTCATAAGGTATATATTTTGAAAAGAGCAACCGCCGAGTTTCTTGCTGGCTCTTCTCGGTAGGAACAGCTTTCCGAATCAGCAGTAGAGTTGACGATTCAAAAGCACTTGTTTACCAGTTTACTTGAATAAAGAATATTTTGAGCTTGAATAATCCACAATTAAATTGTTTATCGTTATTGATTTAAAAATAAAGTTACAAAAAAAGTTTGTTTTAATTAAGCATATAAATTTTTGAAAATAATCGTTTTATGACAAATGTTAGGTCAAAGCTAATTTTATATCCTTTCTTTTCCTTTTATAACCTTTTATGGTAAAGCCGCCGTGTGGCATTCGAACGAGCAGAATAAACCACCCTCATTAATTACCAGGTGTCGTAAAAGGCGACTAAGGTAAGTTGATCACCCTGTTGAGTAGGATAGATCACCCTCTTTCTTACCGAGATGTCGTAAAAGGCACTAAGGTAAGCTGACGTCAGCCAGGTGGCCGATTTTAAAATACGTAACAAAATCATATGACAACATGTTTATAACATGTTGTGCTGACCCCACTTGGAGTGGGATAAGGGTAGAAGGATGATGATGATCCTTTTTCGGCAAACGTAAGTAGTTGAAACAGTTTAATTATAGAATTAAAAAATCCCCGCAGATTTTCATTCAGGTGGTACCATTGATTAAAAGCCCGGGTAATTTATTTACCGTTTAATTTATACTTACCGTTTGCCACGGTTATTTGTTACCGGAATAAATTAAGCTAAATGATGCTTCGACGCTCGAATTACCTTTCCGCTTTTATCCTTTATCCGGCTTTGAGTGTTTGTTTGGGATTGGCGATCTCTGTGCCGCGATTGTTTACGTCTCTAAATACAGGACACGGATTCGATTACCGGTTTGTGTTACCTAGGTACAGTTAGTTAATAATATTATTACCTAGATGACTAAGCTTTTCTCGGTAATTTTTTTTAATATAAAAAAATATTTACAAATAAAAAAATAGAAAGAAGGCGCCGGTGACATGTGAGATTCGAACCCGGGTTTGGAACTTTTACTGCTCGTAACCCGTTCGGCTATCGCAGCATTAAGTTTGACAATAAAATATCCTTTGCTTTGAATTCTACATTTGAGCATTTTTTAATGCCCAAAAACAAGGATTAAACGATTTTATTAATTTAAAACCTAGCTAGATCGATTTATCTCCTCCAAAACCCCCTACATGTTGAATTTCATGAAAATCGTATGAAAAATAAGAGAAATAAAAAAAGGAAGGAAAAAAGTTTAAAATGAGAAATAAAGAAAACTTTAAATTAAATGTTCGAACTATTCTTATAAGTAAAGCATATTACACGGTTGTTAACGTAAGTTAAGCTTATTTCAATAATAAAAATGCTTGGTTTTGAAAATCCTTTCAGTTTCATGAAGGGCTGTAGTCCAATAATGTAAAATTGAAAATGTTTAAAAGATTGACCGCCGAGTTTCTTTCTGGTTCTTCTCGGTAAGAGCAACATTCCGAACCAGTTGTAGCTTTATTAATCATATTGATCCTTGACGATTCAAAATTGCTTGTAATATGTTTATTTGAATAAAGGTTATTTGATTTGATATAAATAGCGAGTTTATATTTTGTCATCAAAATCACTTGTCATAATAAGCAAAAGGGAAACATATCAACAAAAACAAGAAAAGGGTTCGCAAATAAACAATACTGTCAAATTTTCCACTTACCCACATTTTATTAGAAAATGTTATCATAACTTATATATTTTGTTTGGGCCAATTTATTTAGTCACAGTTTGCCAATATCATAAACCATACGATACTTTTGGACATTTTGTTTTCCCTTGCCCGGGATATGTGTTTTGGATTTGTCTTTACACAATTTTCTAAAAAGCAATTAAAAACTATTCAAAACAATCTTCATCACAAACCACATAGTTTTTGTATTATGTTAATCATCTCTCATGAATCTTTATATTTGTAGAACATTGATCACATATAGACAGACAGTTTTTGGGAACTGTTAACCATAAAAGATAGACACATGCTGTAGCGGATAGAGGAATGCTTTTATGTACGTAGTATTTTTGTAGATCTACAATTATCTAGTACATCACTTCAGTGTATCTTGTAACGATTTGCCAACTATACATCTCTAAATTTATAATATTAATATAAATCATATAAGTAGAATGAGGCTAAAGCGCTTCCGGTAACGTCCGCCAGGCACCCAATACATATTTCAGACGGCTGTTGTGACATTCGGCGCTAAGTGCGAAAAATTCAAAATGTATGGGGAAAATTTTGATAAAAATATTTTAATGAAAAATGTACATATATGTAACGAGTATCAAATACTCATTACGAAAAACGATATTAAATGACAAACAAATATTTTTATTTATATACCTTTCTTAACATACTATCACTTCAGTATATAACTCTACCAATACATGTATGTAAGGTCGAGATCGTTACAATCTCAGTCTGTTTACGCGGCGCTCGCGACTTAAGCACTCAACAAGCTAGTTTTTTTTACAACCGCTTGATCTCTTTAACACAATTTTATTAAAACTATAATGTACTATTAATCTAATCCTTCCGGAAGAATTGAACTACCTTTTAGTAAAAACCGTACAAAAACCTGTTTCGTAGATTTAGAGAAATTTAATCACATACATACAGGTTTTGGGGACTTTGTTTTATTAATAGTATAGATAGATAGATAATAAACGAAATATGATATACCATCATCTTCCTGTCCTTATCCCCCTCTAAGTGGGGTGGGGTCGGCACAACATGCTATAAACATGCTGTCACTTGATTTGGCTGCGTTTTTACGACCGGCCGCCTGCCTGACGTCAACTTACCTTAGTCGTATTTTACTACACCTCGGTAAGAAAGAGGGTGGTCATTCTACTTAACCGAATACTACACAGTGGGTCAACTTACCTTAGTCACCTTTTACGACACCTCGGTAAGAAATGAGGGTGGTACTATTCTATTCAGCCGAATACCACACGGCGGAAACGAAATATGATATACCATTGTTTAAAAACAATCGATTTAACAAACTTTATTGGTCATATAACAACTTACTAGTTATCGAAGCTATATATTTTGTTAACGTCGATTTATTCGGTATTTATTTCCATCCGATAACTTGAACCGAACATTTCGCTAACCTGTGTTTTTGCTGTCCCTTGATCTGAATATCTGAAACAATTACAATAAATTTAAATTAGGAATATAGATATATAGGGAAACCCCCGGCTGAAAAGTTAGACTAAGTTATAACATAATAAATTATATTATAGAATAATAATAAGTATATAACACTTTATAAAAATTTAAAAAAAAGATTAAGTTTGTTAAGAGTAGATTAATTAGATGCCTTCGATATCATCTTAGAACTATTTTTTGGCTGGCTCGTTGGCGCAGTGGGTAGTGACCCTGCGTTCAGCTCCGCGGGTCGCGGGTTCGATTCCCGCCGAGGGCCAACATTTTCTATAAATTAATTTGTTGGTCTTTGAGCCTGGGTGTATATTTGTATTTAAGTATGTATTTAAAAAATATATAAGTATATATTCACCAGTTGTCTGTCTACCATAACACAAGTATTAAGTTACTTACTTTGCGGACAGACGACCGTGTGTGTAAGTGTCCCATATATTTATTTATTTATTTATTATTATTTTCTTTTACCTATTAACTTCATTTGCGTGTATTTTTATGTAATTCTTTTATGAATACTGTTTAAAAAATTTTGACTGAGAAATACTTCCTCTCCTACGCCGTGCCTGCGGTCTTCTCTTCTTTACATGTTAATTTAAAAAAGAGAAGACTCCACGACAAAATCACAAAGCTTTGCACTTTGCGATTTTGTCGTGTAGTTTATCTCCTGATGATGCTTCGGTTGCGGGGCGAAACGATTGTTGTGATAATGAACATTTGTAGTGCTTGTGTAATGAGGTGGCGGTGGTGGAGGTTTGTGCAAGTGTTTTTACGAATCCTGCATGTTTCAGGTATAAAAACGGATTGTCCACGGATTTAGCATTATATATATTTTCTATTTTAATTCATCGCGGATTATAGCAAAATAATTTTACTATTACTTTTGTATTATGGATCTCCGCAAAGTAACGCCTAATTCTATAAACTATTTAATTATGTATTCAAATTCATATTATTCTTTAGTTAAGATTCAAAATCCGGGTTTGAGTCCCATGGGCGCATTTTTTCTTTTTTTAATTATATATTTTTTATATCTTCAATAAAATTAAAATGTCACCCAGGCACTTATTTATTAAACCACGCATTCGCAGCATTGAGTTTGAAATAGGAAACTGTTTATTCCGTTTCTTGCAAATATAGTCGTAAGAAACCAGTATAATTAAAAAGTATTCAAGATTTGTTTTTCACAACAAAGAATAGCCCTTAGAATCTTTAATGTGGAGACAATCGATCTTTTTATTACTCACAACTATAAATTACATGTTCATTTATAAAACTGTTTCATTTAATTAATTGAATATGGAATTGCAGGTTACATGATATATAAATTACTAGTGGCCCGCTCCGGCGTCGCACGGGTATAAAATATGTCTATAAAAAAAAAAAAATTCCCTGCTATCTTTGGAATATCTAAATTCAAAAATATACTTAACCAAAGACAAAATTACGTTTATATTTTGTTATTCCACAGTCATTTATGTTTTGTTATTCCATGTCATAGTCGTTTTTGTTATGCCACGTTTTATAGTGACTTGACGGGATAAAATAAATGCGGTCGAACGGGATAAAAAGTATCCTATGTCCGTCTCCTGGTTCTAAGCAACCTCTCAACCAATTTTCAGCCGAATTGGTTCATCCGTTATTGAGTTATAAATAGTGTAACTAAGACCAACTTTCTTTTATATATATAGATTTTCAACTACATCTGGCCGTTTCAAGATTTAGGCGCAAACTGTCAGTTGTAACTCTATATACAATTGTATTACCAATGTATTTCGTATATTCTGATTTATGTGCTATCTCTTAACATAAACGATGGGGCATTTCGCTCCCCGATGTTTTGCAATCCCTTGACCTACATATCGAAATAATCACAATAAACTAGTATTCGGGACGCCGACAATCGGTCCCGGATCGTATCAGATATGGTCTTATCTTCGCATGTTTATTTATTTATTTATTTCTTTCTTTCTTTTTATACATATAGTTAGAAAAGAGAAAGAAAAAGCACATTTATAAAGGAAAACTTATCCCTAAAAGGGACCTTTTCCAGTCAACCTTCGAGAAACAGAAGGAAAAGGACAAGAATTGAAGAAGAAAGAGAATACGGGTCATATAGAGAAAAAGAAAAAGTTTATATAAATTTAACTATTTAATCTATTAATTAATTTTGGTAAAATAAATAGATGAAAAGATGCTACTAATATATAATTAATGTAAGCCCATATTCTGTAAATCATCACCCTTCTGTCCTTATCCCACTCTGAGTGGGGTCGGCACAACATGTTAAAAACATGTTATCACATGATTTGGTTACGTATTATACAATCGGCCGCCTGCCTGACGTCAACCTACCTTAATCATATTTTACGACTTCTCGGTAAGAAAGAGGGTGGTCTATTCTACTCAACCGGATACCACACGGTAGGTCAAATTACCTTAGTTGCCTTTACAACACCTCCGTAAGAAAGATGTTGGTCTATTCTACTCAACTGGATACCACTCAGTGGGTCGACTTATCTTAGCCGACTTTAACGACACCTCGGTAAGAATTGAGGGTGGTCTATTCTATTCAGCCGGATACCACACGGCTTTTATATAAATTTAAGTTATTACTTTTATTGCATCTTTTTTATCTTTTGTTTAAAGTGTGCAAATATTAATCTATGTATATATTTTTTGGCATTTTTCTTGTCTTTTTCTCTATATTATCCGTATTTCACTTCTTCTTTTTACTTCTTTTACTCAAAGGTTAAGGAAGAGATTTAGGGATAAGTCTGCCTTTGTACATGTGCTTTTGTACTATTTTCTTTCTCTATATGTATGTACTATAAAGAAATAAATAAAATAAATCATTTAAATAACCTTTATGAGGAAAACATCGTTAGGAAACCTGTGGTATGGGTATAAACTACCAATCCCCAGTGGTAGGTCTTATCTCCAACCCTTCTCTCCAGAAACGGAGAGCGGGGGCTTATGCTCAGCAGTGGGATAGTAACAGGCCGTTACTATACTCTCTTTCACTTATTACTATCAATTACCAAAGGGCTCGAATTTTTTATTCTATACTAGTACTATCCCGCGGTTTCATCGCGTACATACCGACCTCATGGCAGTGGAAAGTCTACTAAGTCGGACTATAGATTTATTTTTGTTAACAAAAAAGTTTTATTTCCATTCAAGTTTTAAAATGTAATATACCCTATTTTGTTCAGTAAAGATGCAGCTTTCCAATAGTGATAGAATTTTTGTAATCGGTCCAGTAGTTTTTATGTGAAAACATTACAAATATATATACAAAAAATTTTCCTGTTTATAATATTAGTATAGATTAAAGAGTTGCTCCATTTTCCCTTTTTTACTCTGTGTTTCTCTTTACACTTCATATATTAAATATACAAACCCCTTAGCGTATATAAGCATAAATGGGGTGTCTATTTGGACCCTTACTGAACCTCTTAGGAGGAATAAAAACATACAGACCATAACCAAGAGTTGGGCGACCGCGTAGATAAATATGACGTATTATTATGTTTGTAGAACGGGGTAACGGTTATAGTAGGCGTATTGTGGCAGGCGTAGCGGAAATCATTGACGTTTTTAATATAATTTCCTTTATATCTATACTACTATAAAGCTGAAGACTTTGTTTGATTGTTTGAACCCGCTAATCTCAGGAACTACTGGACTGATTTGAACAATTCTTTGATTGTAGGATAGTCCATTTATCGGTGAAGGCTATAGACTATACAACACCACGCTAAGATGAATAGGAGAGGAGCGACAATAAAAAATATTACGAAAACGGAAATATTTAAATATTTTCTTGCGTGCGCCAAGTGAACAATGAAAGTTATTAAAAAATCATGTATTACAAAATAGTTCCCCACTAAAAGTTCAAAATAAAAGTCCGCAACAGCATACGTCTAGCTTTTAAGGTTAACCCACTTAAACCATTTTAATGATTATCAAAATACTATATTACGGTTTTATTCTTTCGGGCGGTGCCGTTGGCGAATGCTAATATCATAATATAATGTCCTCAATATATATGGACTGACGACCTCAAAAATGTCGCTGGGAGCCACTGGATCTAAGCGACACAAGATCGTATCATCTACTAACATGCGGCTTCGCTCGCGTGGAAATTGTATTTAATTGAAATTTTGAATATAAAAGGAGTTACTGTAGTTTAGGTCTTATGGTTATAAGAGATAGAGACATGCTGTCGTGGATTTTTTTGTAGTATATTTGTTGATCTACAATTCTCTAGTACATTACTTTAGTGTATCTCTGTTGGTTTACGCGCCACACGCGACTAAAGCTTCCAGAAGGCGAATTAGAACTGCGCGACCTCTTTAACACAATTTACATATACATAACTATAATTTACTATTAACATAAACCTACCAGAGGAATTGCACTACCTTTAGGTAAAAACCGTACAATATTCCGTTGAGTAGATTTTGAGAAGATCCATCAAATACAGACACAACTTTTTAGGATTTTGTTTTTTAAGTATATTAACCGCCCGCTCCGCTTATCAGTGGATTGGCGTCCTAAAAAACGAATGCTCTGTATTATTTCAAGAAAAATGGCACCGAGGAAAGTAACATTCCCTGTTACTGTCATGAGGATTTGTTTTTCTTTGGTTATTCAGTGGGCAACACTGGGCTAATCCGTTTCGCGCCGTTTTGATTCTTATTACAACAGTCATAAAGCCTAAAATCACCGGAATAATTCATTGTTTGCATACCGTACTTATAAGATACCTTTAGTTGGATTATTACCTTACATTTCCCGGGAAAATCTAGCGGAAATTGTAAGCGAAAATCAACTCTGTTTAGCCAATTATAAGTGCGCTTTTAACTCCCCAAAAATTAGGTTACAATTAAAACAATAATAATAAGTATAGAAAGAATGGTAGGGAATAAAATATAATAGGTTTTTTTTCTTCGCCCTTTGTTTTGATGTAATTATGCGATCGCTCGTAGTTTCATTTTCGGTCGTTTTAATTAAGAATATTTACGTTCAAGATTTTCTTTGCGGAAGATCTTAAGAACCTCGAATCTTATTAGCTTTGTTTACTTTGGTTCTGGATAACAATTATTTTTTATTAAGGATACTAAAAAATAAAATTACTGGGTATATTTAAGAACAAATGAATTGGATAAAAAATTGTTTAGCATTTAAGACAATTCCATAGCCGCGAGGTATCCGGCTGAGTAGAAAAGCCACCCTAATTTATTACAGAGGTGTCGTAAAAGACGTCTTACGTAAGTTGACGCACCGTGTGGTATCTGTTTGAGTAGAATAGACCAACCTCATTTCTTACTGAAGTGTGGTAAAAGGCGTTTAACATACGTTGACCCACCGCGTGGTATCCGGTTGTGTAGAAAAGATCACCCTCATGTCTTACCGAGGTGTCGTAAAAGGCGTCTAAGGTAAGTCGACCCGCCGCATGGTATCCGACTGAGTAGCTTAGATCACCCTCATGTCTTACCGAGGTGTCGTAAAAGGCGTCTAACTTAAGTTAACCCACCGTGTGGTATCTGGTTGAGTAGAATAAACTAACCTCATTTCTTACCGAGGTGTCGTATGACTAAGGTAAGTTAAAGTCAGACAGGCGGCCGATCGTAAAATACGCAGCCAAATCATTTCAAAGCATGTTTATAATATGTTGCGCCGACCCCACTTAGAGTGGGATAAGGGCAGGAAGATGATGATAACTCATTTAAATATTAAAGATTGAAAAGGGTCGGAAATTTTTTCAATAAATCCCTTTAAAATATTTTCAGCGATTACAATAAATTCAAATTCAAATTCAAAATATTCTTTATTCAAGTGGTCAAATGTTTTAAAGAAGCTAGCACTGATTCGGAAGTTTGCTCCTACCAAGAACCAGCAAGAAACTCGGCGGATAATCTTTTCAACAAAAAAATAATTACAATTTGATGGTTACAAGTTAAATTAAAGGAAATTAAAGGCAATTCGCAATCAATTGAACTCGGAAAATTATAGGCGAGTAATTTTCTAAGGAATGCCAACTCGAGTGTGCCGGTTTTGTAATTCGTTACGTAATCGTTCCCAAAACCGGAATTTTGATTAAGAGTTAATTGAATCCTTTAATTAGGGCTGTGTAAGGATGCGTAAATAAGCAATCCCGGGGAAGTAATCCGGCGGGATTGGCTCAGCTTGGGGGTAATTCACTTTTCAATGGTAATTCTTAGTCCGTTGATGTTAAACGTGTATGTGAAATCTAAATCTGCAGAGTGTGGAGTAAAAAAATCTTAACATTATGGCTGTGTGCCCTATGTACGGCCTGGTAAATTGGTGAAAATGTAATTTATAGAAGGCGTTACTTAATATATAGTACCTGGATATATATATTTATAGTATATAGTCGGTAGTTCGGAAAAAAAAGAAAAAATAATTAGGTAGTTGGGGATTGATCCTAGCACTTCTCGAGACTGTCCGTTCCCCGAATAAACTACGCTGACTTGACAGTTTACGGCAAAAATAGTGTTTTATATTCAATATAACTTTTAGTATTTTTTAATGCCCAAAAACAGGGATATAACGATTTTTTACATAAAACCTAGCTAGATCGATTTTTCTCCTTCAAAACCCCCTACATGCTGAATTTCAGGAAAACCGTTGGAGCCGTTTCCGAGATTCCGGAAATGTACTAAATATATAAATGTACTAATATATATATACATAAAATTAACTTATTTCAATATTAAAGATATGCTCATTTATCTATACTTATAATAAATCTGTAGAAAGGTCAATTCTGTAACTGGAATATATTTCCAAAATAACTATCAGGGGGTGATTAGGGATCGATACTGATGCCAAAAATGCAATCAGTAAAATTTTTGTCTGTCTGTCTGTCTGTCTGTATAACCGTTATAGAAACAAAAACTACTTGACGGATTTTAACGAAACTCGGTACAATTTTTTTTCATACTCCTGGGCTGGTTATAGTATACTTTTCATCACGCTGCAATCAATAGGAGCAGAGCAGTGAAGGGAAATGTTGGGAAAACGGGAGAAGTTACTCCATTTTTTAAGCTTCCATCGCGTGTGCAACCTTGATGGTTAAAGCTACACAGAAATTATGTATGACGGAAATGTTCTCCTTAAAATTATATAAAAACTATCCCACAACAGCATACGTCTATCTTTTATTGTTGACTCACAATAACACGTGTAACTCCAGATAGCTTAGCAGTTCGAACCTTTCTGGTTATATTTGTCCACTCCTACATTTATATCACTCTCAGTCATCCCTAAATAAAAAAGTGAATATTATTAACCATTGTATAAAAAAAGAATCATTGAAATCGGTATAGAAACACCAAAGTTATACATGAAATACGCTAATAATAAGCCATCGCGCGTGAATACTGAATCATGCTATAAGGATTATCACTACATAGTATAAAACAAAGTCACATTCTTTGTTTGTCCCTTATATCCCAGTTTTTTTATGCGGTTTTTTTAATAGATAGAGTGATTCAAGGGGAAGGTTTATATGTATAATAACATTCAATATGGAGTAGAAAAATACTGTAATTTTTGAGGTTTCTAATGTGATGTCGTAAATAATTACTTTTTGGCCGCTTACATTGCAAACACAGGCTACCTAAATCCTACGAGATTTATCAAAATGATGTACTAAGTATTTGTACACATTGAAAAGGTCTACAGAAAAGTTCTGGATGGTATATGTCTATCTCTTATGGATAACCCACAATAGCAATTTTTGTCATTAACTTTTTACGAAAAATAATGCCTTATTTTCGAAGAAATTTTTATACAATATTGCCATTAATCCTTATCCAATTAAGTACCTTAAATACATTGTTGATTTAATATAGATCAATATGACTGCGCGTGCGGGCCACGGGCAGTAATGAATACCTAAATTAAAACTACTGGATCGATTTTAATCATTTTTTTCACTGGGTGACATAGGCTATATATTTTATACCCGTGCGAAGCAGGGTAGGCCGCTAGTTATGAAAAAACTTATCAAACTGTGTTTATATCCTGTTAATTATCCAGATTATGCTTCCGTATTGTGGCAAGTTGTGTTAATTACAATATTACACGGACGGACAGCCGCTGTTGCGGTTACATTATTATACATAGTTAATTCAGTGGATTAGTGAAGCATAATACTGACGGATGTCTTGCTGCATGCGGCCGCGTGATACACTCCAAACTGGTCGCTGCGATTTCAGTGCGATTTATAAATAAATTCAAATCTTATATATTTGTTTTCTAGTTACTAAAGTTAAGTACGCCGTGTGGTATCCGCTGAATAGAATAGTGCCACCCTCATTTCTTACCGAGATGTCATAAAAGGTGACTAAGGTAAGTGACTCACCGTGTGGTATCCGGCTGAATAGAATAGTACCAGCCTCATTTCTTACCGAGGGATCGTAAATACGACTAAGGTAAGTTGACGTCAGGCAGGCGGCCGGTCGTAAAATACGTTGCCAAATCATGTGACAACATGTTTATAACATGTTGTGCGAACCCCACTTAGGGTGTGATAAGGACAGGAAGATGATGACAGTTTTTGTGCCTAATAACTAATGATGTTCCAGCACCTCAAAACAGCGTTAGTAGACGGAAAATTTTAACCATCATCGGACGTCCATAGGTTGCAAAATAATTTAAAAAAAAGTAAAGTGTCTATAATACTAATATAAATGCGAAAGTTTGTGAGAATGGATGTATGTTTGTTACTCTTTCACGGCGAAGCCGCTGAACCAATATCGGTGCAATTTGGCACAATTATTCCTTATACACCGGACTAACATATAGGCTATAGAAATCCTGTTAATTCTACAGGAATAGGATGACATTGAAAAGCGCTATCTGTTATCAACCGACACGACAACCACGTCAACGAAGTTGCGGGTTAAAAGCTAGTAAATTTATTATTTTAAATCAAGTCATCTATTCAGTTATTTCCGAACAGGGTGTATCGGACGCTCGCTGGAGTTAGGTCCCCGTTCGATGCATCTGGTGCTCCCGATGCATCGTCCAGCGGAGGGAGGGGCCACTTTCAGAGAGGCCCCGACCCAGAGGTGGCACACTCTGGGCTAAGGAGTTGCTGCTGGCGGGGATGGGGGGCAATGTCTTCATAGGTACCCTGTCCCCGCCACCAGCAGCGTAGTGGAGCACACAGGTTATTTAAGTCGGTGCGAGTCCGACATAACCGTTGCCTGTCCCCGTCGGGCGGCGGTACCCATAAGGGGTTTTTTCCTGTTAAAAAAAAAATCTATTCAGTTATTGCATGTGTTTACTAAAACTGCGTTTTCTGCTGCATTTTGGTTACACTTAGCATTTGAGTTATATCAGTTGCTCAGGTTTATTCGGGTTTTTCACCAAGTAAAAATTAATTAAAATTTGATAATTTTTTCCAGCAATCTCGTTAGCCTTAGTAATTTAGATTATGTAGCTTAGTCTAGATTAAATATGGCATTAAAGTCTTTGAGCAACTTTGAAACACGTTTAACTGTGTAATATGTTTGAATTTCAAAAGTTCTGCATGACCCTCTCGTTAAAATTTAAAGTGAAAATTTTTAATACATTTGAATTTCACCATGCAGATTAAAAATTTAAATTGAAAATGTATCTTCAAAGTATGTATATAAGGTGATACCGACATTAATTTCAATTCCATGTACCTGCACCCCCTAACAACCATAATAATATGTTAATTTAGTGAAATAATGTAGCTTCAAGAATTATTTTACGTTTCGCATAAAAGATACATGATATAGAAGGGTGAATGACCGTACACCATTACATTCCATTTCGTACGTAATGCATTGACCTTGACCAAAACGATAATTTACAAATGCGAAGGAGACAGAACTTTAATGTTATTGTTTTATCCTGTTTATTGAACAAACGCGCCGCGCCAGGTTATTCAACCATTACATGATAGCTAGATCTGAATTAAGTATATTATTTTTGTTCGAAAATACATTTTTTTTAAATCGATACTTAATAATATTGAATTATTCAAAAGTTATCTTATACGTTTAAGTGATCAGCGGATTCATTTAATGTCGTATCGTCGGTACGATTGTTTATCGTATCGTATACGTATTGCTCAGTTTCTCTCATCACTGAGGTTTTCACCCATGTTTTTGAATGATGACGACGATGTCGTTGTTGGCTTTGTATTTTACGACCGGCCGATTGCGAGACGTCAGTAAGCTTAGTCGTATTTTACGACACCTTGGTAAGAAAGAGGGTGGTCTATTCTACTCAACCGGATATCTCACGGTGGATCAACTTGCCTTAGTCGTCCTTTGTGACACATTGGTAGGAAATGAGGGTGGTCTTTTCTACTTAAACGGACACCACAAGGCGGTGTTTGGTGACTACCCTAATAATATCGAAATTTAAAGTCCGTCAAACGATCATATTCTGCATATTTTTTTACTATTCTTGATATTGCGATATTTGTAAAGTAAACGATATTTTTGTAAAAATGCTCTTAATATGAGTAAAATGAAAATTTTTAAAATTTTCCAGCTTAATCTAAAATATTTGCCTACCCCCACGTAATTTAGATTATCTGGCTTAGCGCAGGATGCATATGGTATTAAGGCTCTTACAAACCGGCGGCGTGTGCATTGTAGTTTCTACATTAAGCTTCATAAATGTATTCTTGGATATCTTTATGGGAATATCGTCAAAACTAATTAAAAGAGAAAGATCTGTTAAGGAATATCATGTTAGCTTTTTGTATAATTAAATAAAGGGGGTCAGACTAAGATATTTTTGTGCGGGCATTAGGAACAGTGCTGGCGCTCGAGGTGGGGTCGGCACAACATGTTACAACAATGTTGTCAAATGATTTGGCTACGTTTTTATGACCGGCCGCCTGCCTGACGTCAAATTAACTTAGTCGTATTTTATGACACCTCGGTAAGAAAGAGGGTGATCTATTCTAATCAACCGGATACCACACGGTGGGGTTCAACTTACCTTAGTCGCCTTTTACGACAGCTCGGTAAGAAATGAGGGTGGTACTATTCTATTCAGCCGGATACCACACGGCGGAAGTCGATTTAGTTAATAATTAACTGAATTGTGAAATCAATGTCATAAAAATTTTCCCGAATTGAAATATTGAATATAAAAGTAGTTATTGTGAATTAAGTATAAGGGATAGAGATATGCTATCACTTTTTTATAGTATTTTTGTACATCTACAATTTATGGGAATGGATAAGATATGGATAATGGATACATAGAATGGGATAAGGGTAGGGGAATGAATAAATTGAGAATTAAATGATATATTACGATAAATTATACGATTTTGTCGTGGAGCCTATACTCCTGATGATGCTTCGGTTTCGGGGCAAAAGGATCGTGGAGATTATGGTAGTGAGTGTGTGTAGTGCTTGTGTGGAGTGTTGGTGTTGGTGGCGTTTTGTGAAACGGGTGGCTTGACCCTCATGTATAAGGTACGTGAATGTTGCCATATCGACATATCACACAACAGTCCATGCGAACGACGTCGCAGGTAAAAGCAAGTTATTTATAACTCCCAGGAAACTATGTACTTGACAAGAAGGATGTGTCATGCAAATGAACCGCGTACACCGTGAAAAATACCATAAAGGTTACCGTATTGAATATGATTTCTTACTCTGTATATGTTGCTTAATAATTCAGCAAGTATGGGATTGCTATATGCTCGCTTCGCTCAGGGGAGTCACCCTTCTTTCCACTATAATATTCCATTTGGTGGAAAAAATATTGTGCTACATTTATATTTATGACTTTATCAATAGGTATTTCTTTGGTGTGTTCGCCTTTTGAATAAATCTTTGAATATTAATAAATAGTACCTGGTTGGAGCCTTGGTCGGTAATTTTTTATAAAAAATATATATATGAGACACTTACACACACGGTCGTCCATCCCCAAAGTAAGTAACTTAACACTTGTGTTATGGTAGACTGACAACTGGTGAATATATACTTATATAATTTTTAAATATATATTTAAATACAAATATACACCCAGGCTCAAAGACCAACAAATTCATTTACAGAAAATGTTGGCCCTCGGCAGGAATCGAATCCCTCGGCAGGAAGCGACCCGCGAAGTATATATACTGTAGTTCCATCCTTTCACATACATACAGGATTAACTCATTTATATATTAAAGATATGGGATACTACTTACATGATTTTTAGAAGCAGGCGTTACTTTGCGGAACTCCATAATACAGAAGTTATGATCAAACGATTACGATTTTGTTTGTGGAGCCTATCTTGATGTTGCTTCAGTTACTGGGCGAAACGATCGTAGAGGTTGTGGTAGTGAGTGTGTGTAATGCTTTGTATGGAGTGTTGGTGTTGGCGGCGTCTTGTAGTACGTGTGATGGCTTGTCCTGCATGTACGTGATATGTGATTGCCTGCTTCACACACTTAGCATTGCATGTATTCTCTTTACAAACCGGATTACAGAAACGTTATTTTATTGTAACTTCGGGACACTTACACACGCGGTCGTCCGTCCCCAAAGTAACTTAATACTTGTGTTATCGTAGGCAGACAACTGGTGAATATATACATATATAATTTTAAATACATACTTAAATACAAATATACACCCTGACTCGAAGAACCAACAAATCGTGTAAGGAAAATGTTGGAATGACCCGCGAAGCTGAAGGCAGGGTCACTACTCACTGTGCTAACGGGTCAGTCTACATTCAAATTCAAAATATTCTTTATTCAAATAAACTTGTAAACAAGTGCTTTTGAATCGTCAACTCTACTGATTCGGAAAGCTGTTCCTACCGAGAAGAGCCAGCAAGTAACTCGGCGGTTGCTCTTTTTAAAAAAATACAATTCTTAATGCTAGTTACATTTAATCGTTTCTATCTTGTACAGGGTCGAATAATATCTGTATCTACACATTTTTATCGTCTAAATAATCCTCAACAGTATAGTAGGCTTTCTGTATCAGCCTCTCCTTAATAGTGTCTTTAAACTGTAATGGCAAAGTTAAAATTTATTGTGGAATTTTATTATAGAATCTCATACCCAAACCCACAAACGACTTACGTACTTTTTCAAGGCGCAAAGCAGGGGCCGCAAGCTTATGTCGGTTCCTACTTTGTCTATTATATACATTGCCTATTGTATTTATAATTCTTTATATTTTTATATTTAAACAACACGGGTCTACAAAAAGGATATTTTTGGAATTGTGTAAAACTTTATAATATTGTGTATTGTGAACGAGTGGTCGCAAGTAATGAAAATACCTAGGATCGAGCCTCACCTACCCAATATTTTTCCTTTTTTTTGAAATAGTATTTTATTTTCTAAAAAATTACGGAGCAACGGCTGGTCAGATAATAATACATTAATTCGCAACACTGTCCAATCAAATCAAAATAATCTTTATTCAAATAAGCTCTTACAAGCACTTTTAAATCGTCAAGGATCAATATGATTAATGAAGCTACAACTGGTTCGGAATGTTGCTCTTACCGAGAAGAACCAGGAAGAAACTCGGCGGTCAATCTTTTAAACGTTTTCAATTTTACATAATGAAACCGCAGTCCTATATGAAGGTTAAAAATTTTCAAATCCAGGCTTTTTTTATCATCCAAATAATCTTCAATTTTGTAATAAGCTTTACGCACAAGTACATCTCTTATACTTAACTTAAACCTTTCTGTAGACTGGTCTAGTATGGATTGCGGAATTTTATTGTAGAAGCGAATACCGAGACCATCGAATGAGTTGCAATCTTTATCATATTGAAACAATGAAACAGTCTAGTTTCATACGAAATATATTTTTTTATCACCGTAACTAAATAACTCGATTTAGACCAATATAAAGTCGTCTGCTGTTGTTCCGAAGTCAAATCAAATCTATCCGCGTTAAACAACAATTTAGAGCTATTCCGTCCAAATGGTAATTGCATTTGACGTCTACATAAAAAAAGATGAGAAAATACCTGTGTTCAGCAAATATCAACCTTAATACAAAGAAATAAAGACGAGTTAAACCGCACGGTTTTGTTGGGAAGTGTGGCGCTCTCTGTGATTTTTGTATGGTCCAAGTCACAAGCGGTATATAATATATCATTTTTTTATTATATAATATCGGTGTATCGATGCCGCGTGGTATCTGGTTGAATAGAATAGACCACCCTTATTTCTTACCGAGGTGTCGTAAAAGGTGACTAAGGTAAGTTGAGTCGTCTAGTGATATCCGACTTAGTAGAACAGACCAGCCTCATTTATTACCGAGATGACGTAAAAGGCGACTAAGGTAAGGTGACCCACCGTGTGGTCAGCAGGTGGCCGGTCGTAAAATACCTAACCAAATCATGTTACATTTATAACATGTTGTGCCAACTCCACTTAGAGTGAGATGACAGCAGGAAATACTGACGTAAATTGCTTTAAACAATTTTAAACAAAAACCTGAACTTAATTTTTTTTTATACAAGAAGACCTTAAAAGCTACACATATGCTGTTGCGAACTTTTATTTAGAACTTTTAGAGGGGAACAATTTTTTAAAACATGATTTTTGAATAACTATCACAGTTTACTTAGCGCACGCAAGGAAAGCTTCTAATTTTGCCGTTTTCGTAATATTTTTATTGCTGCTCCTCTCCTATTCATCTTAGCGTGATGTTATATAGTTTATAGCCTTCTTCGATAACTGGAATATCTTACACTAAAATAAATTTTCAATTCGGTCCAGTAGTGAAATTAACGCATTCTAACAATCAAACAAACCCTTCGGCTTTATATATTGGTATAGATTAAACTTCAAAGCGTTTGACGCTGATGTATGCCGCCCGCGCTCGCCTCTCGGACCACCATCTAGGTCCAATGACGTGACATTCGGCTCAACGCTAATTGCTCTGTGTGTGGCTCTTTATTCTATCCCCCTTTTATTTTTAATTGCTAAATGTCCGCTCTTTTAATTATTGGCCCGTTTTATTCGCAGGAATTAATGTGGAAACAATTCTTTACTGTATTCCTTAGAGGCGTTTGATTGGAGGGTTTGGTGAGCGTTTTTTTTCTTACAAAAGTAATAATAAAGTTATTTTGCTATAATCCGCGATGATGTAAAGAAAATATATATAATGTAGAGAAAAAAATAATAAATGTAGAGTGGACAATCGGTTATCATACCTGATACATGCAGGATTCGTAAAAACACATGCACAAACCTCCACCACCGCCACCGCACAAGCACTACATACGTTCACTATGTGATATATTACTATAGAGTTTCTGATAGTGAATGTGTGCAATAGTGCATGTATCAGGTATGGTAACCGATTGTCCACTCTACATTTAGCATTATATATATATTTTCTATTTTACTTCATCGCGGATTATAGCAAAATAATTTTATTATTACGGCCTGCGTGACATCAACTTACCTAAGTCGTGTGTGTTATTCGGTTTGGTATGTATTTTATGACCGGTCGCCTTTTACGAGACAACAGTAAAAAATGAGAGTGGTATATTCTACTCAGTCGGATACCACCTGGCGGGTCAACTTACCTCAGTCCACCACACAGCGAGTTGATCAAATGTCCGTATTTTTATTTGTTTTTATGTGTCCATTAAATTAATTTCTTTCTAAACTACACTTTAATAGTTTTCTTACTCATCATTATACGAAACTTTGATTCTAATTAGTAACTAAAATGTCGATCACGTCTCTACTATATACATAGCTACGAAGCTCATATCAGACATAATTCCACTCTAGTAGTAACATGGTAGTAAATTGTAGTGCTGTTAATTAATGTATACGAGCAGCGGCGTATGCCAAAGACGCATCGCCAACATTTGTTACGTCTGCGTCGGTTGTTATGTTGCTTTATATACCGCAAATATGCCTGCAAATATCTCTCACACTATTCTAACTGCAGTTAGTGTCCAAAATGTTACCTTTGTCGTCTATTGATGGACGTCGATGAATCTCGAAACGTCTTTTAACTGAACCTGTTATGGTGTCTTCTGGAGTTTATTTATAAATATAAATCATCATTCTCCTGCCCTTATCCCACTCTAAATGGGGTCTGCACAACATGTTATAAACATTATTTGGCTTGATGACTTCATGACTGCCTGACGTCAACTTACATTAGACGAATTTTACGAAACCTCGGTAAGAAGACAGTGGTCTACCCTACTTAACCGGACACCACACGGTAGGGTAACTTACGTTAATCACCTTTTACGACAACTCAGTAAAAAATGAGAGTGGTCTATTCTACTCAGCCGGATACCACACGGTGGGTAAACTTACCTGAGTCGCCTCCTTACGTCACCTTGGTAGGAAATGAGAGCGGTCTATTCTATTCACCCGAATACCATATGGAAGGTTAACTTACCTTAGTCACCTTTTACGACACCCCGGTAAAAAATGAGGGTGGTCTATTCTATTCAGCCGGATACCATACCCGTTAGTTGAATGTCCGTAGTTTCGTTTAATTCTTAGCTTTTATAAGTGTCCATTAAATAAATTTTCTCCAAACTACACTTTAATAGTATTCTAACTCTTTATTATACGAAACTTTGATTTTAATTTGTTCCTCTCGAGAATCTACAAAGATGTATGTAGGTGACAAAAGAAAATGCATTTTCATTTATAGTTTGAAATTAGTTGCCAGAGTTCAAAGTGTTCAGTTTAAATGAAATTTCTAGTTTAAATATCAACTTTTCTGTTGTTTTTAATTAAGTTTATAATTAATATAAAATTAATTTATAGATATAGGCATTACTTTGCGGAGATCCATAATACAAAAGTAATAGTAAAATTATTTTGCTATAATCCGCGATGAAGTAAAATAGAAAATATATATAATGCTAAATGTAGAGTGGATAATCGGTTATCATACCTGATACATGCAAGGCTTTGCGATTTTGGTCGTGGAGTCTATCTCCTGATGATGCTTCGGTTGCGGGGCGAAACGATTGTTGAGTTTGTGATAGTGAACGTATATAGTGCTTGTGTATTGTGGTGGCGGTGGTGGAGGTTTGTGCATGTGTTTTTACGAATCCTGTATGTATCAGGTATGATAACCGATTGTCCACTCTACATTTAGCATTATATATATTTTATATTTTACTTCATCGCGGATTGTAGCAAAATAATTTTATTATTACTTTTGTAATATAAAATTATTATTTTCGTATTATGGAGTCTTCGAAAAATACAACGTCACATAATATAACGTTAAATATTTAGCGATACCGTCCATAAAAGTAACGACTTGTTACTATCCCACTGCTGGACATAGTTCTTCTCTCTTCTCCAAAACGAGGATGGAGAGAAGAATTGGAGCTAAGACCTACAACGCTGCTCCAATGCGGATGGTAGGTTATACATATTTCTTGAATTATATAGAGATATGCAGGTTTCCTCACGATGTTTTCCTTCACCGTAAAGCGTGTGATAAATTGCAATTATCAATTAGACACATAAGTTTTAATAGAAAAACTCATTGGTGCCAGCCTGGGATTTGAACCCATGATTTAATAGATTTCTCTAGACCGGCCGTTCCCTGAATAAGCTACTATGACTTTCAATGTAAATTTTAGTATTTTTTTAATGCCTGAAAACAGGGATGATGATATTTCTCCCCCAAAACCTTCGACGTGCTGAACTTCAGAAAAATCGTTGGAACCGTTTCCGTAATTCTGAAAATATATAAATATACATACAAGATTAACTCTCCGGCTGAGTAGAACAGACCACCCTCTTTCTTACCGAGGTGTCGTAAAAGGCGACTAAGGTAAGTTGACCCGCCGTGCGGTATCCGGTTAAGTAGAATAGACCACCCTTTTTCTTATTGAGGTGTCGTCAAATACGACTAAGGTAAGTTGATGTCAGGCAGGCGGCCGATCGTAAAATACGTAGCCAAATCATGTGACAACATGTTTATAACATGTTGTGCCGACCCCACTTAGAGTGGAATAAGGGCAGGAAGATGATGACATACAAAATTAACTCATTAAAATATTAAAAAGTTAGCAGTAAACATGGTGTGTTTACCAGAATTGTACTCTATAGCAATTTCATTGAGTTCAATATCCTCTAACACTTGTGTATTGGTGACGTAATCAAAAGTGCAATTAATCGGCTCCGAACCAAGCTTAATGGACGCAGCACTCCAGAGATTTCATCGCTGAGTTCTATCTATTTTGATAGGCGTTGAAGTCTTGAATTAATAGACTTAAGTAACATTGGGAATTAATTTGCGATAATTTTCACTGCAGATCCGCCGTGTGGTTTCCGGCTAAGTAGAATAAATAAATAAATAAATAAATATATGGGACACTTACACACACGGTCGTCCGTCCCCAAAGTAAGTAACTTAATACTTGTGTTATGGGTGACAGACAACTGGTGAATATATACTTATATATTTTTTAAATACATACTTAAATACAAATATACACCCGGGCTCAAAGACCAACAAATTCATTTATAGAAAATGTTTGCCTTCGGCGGGAATCGAACCCGCGACCCATGGAGCTGAAGGCAGGGTCACCACTGCTCCAACGGGCCAGTCTCCAGAATAGACCAACCTCATTTCTTAGGTGTCTTAAAATACGAAGCCGAATCACGTGATAACATGAATATAACATGTTTTGCCGACACCACTTAGAGTGGGATAAAGGCAGGAGGATGATGAGTGGGATAGTATCAGGCCGTTACTTTATATAATCATATTTTGACAGTTCGTATCATAATTTCTAGAATTAGGCGTTACTTTGCGGAGATCTATACAAAAGTATTTATAAAATTATTTTGCTATAATCCGAATTAAATAAAATAAAAAATATATATAATGCTAAATATAGAGTAGATAATCCGTTTTCATACCTGATACATGCAAGATTTGTTAACAAATGCATAAACCACCACCGCCACAATACACAAGCACTACACACGTTCTCTATCAAACTCAACAATCGTTTCGCCCCGCAACCGAAGCATCATCAGGAGATAGACTCCACGACAAAATCGCAAAGCTCGTATCGTATAAATATCGCTTGAACCCCAAACCTTGTACCACATTGCACAATGCATTCGTTACAGACTTGGTCCACTGCCAAAATATGCCGAGACGACTCTGGAATACTCCGCAAGTGGATTATGGGGGTACTCCTTTAGACACTCCAACTATATAATTGGTACCAAGTACCTGATCTTTGGCTCCATTTCACGAGGACTATAAAAATTATCTCTCAATTGAAATAGTGACAAATATATTACTCAGCTTAAGATCGAGTGTTCTGGAGTTTTTAACATTCGTGGGTCCTTATTCATCAGCTAAATATGAGACCTGTTGGTATCTTTGTTAATAAAAGTCGATGTATATCTACTTTACAGCAATTTGTGGAATACCGAAAACAGCACTTTAGAAAGCTCAATATACTCACCTTACCCTCTCTTTACATATATGAATTACTGCTTTTTCTAAGGCGAAACCAAAATCTATTTGATAAGTGTGCTCGTGAACGCCTTAAACACAGGTTCAAATTTCCAACGCACAGAACTGCTTTCTTAAATAAAAATGTATGTGTAATGGCTGTTAAAATTAACAATAAGCTACCAAAAAGTATAGCAGATTTGCGACTAAACATAATTTAAAAATACACTTCATAAATTCCTCGTTAACAAAGTATTTTATAATATTGAAGAGTTTCTAAATTTTAAACCTTATTAATAATGTTTCACAACGTCTTTATGAATATAATATAAATATAATAGTGATAAGAATAATAATATATTAATTTTGATAAATATAATAATTTAATAGCTAAAAATAAATATTAATAAAATAATAAAAGATAACATTATATAAAATTATACAATGTATATTTATACATTACAAGTATATTTGCTTGCTTATAATAGGCAGAATGTGTTGTTCTAGATTATATTATGTAACATCACTATGTACCACATTAAGCAATAAATATATTTGAATTTGAAGTTGAATTTTTACTAATAGCTGTGATAGTCCAGCTGTGCCTCGTGTGAATCTAGAGACGATCATGGGTTCAAAACCGGGCGGGCGGGATCAAAAAATTCAAACTTATGTATCTAATTGATAATTGCAATTTATCACACATACACAAATATATAACTCTCGATGAGAGATGCATACTTAAACTTACTTGAATAAAGTTTGTTTTGATTTGATATACCATGATTGGATGGCCTAAATCAGGGCTTCTTAAACTGTGGGTCGCAACCCCGAGGGGGGGTCGCGAGACTACTGAAAGCAAAAGGCGTCGCAAAGATCTGATACTTTTCAATCATTATTGATACAACTACTTGGCTGCAGCTGTCCTTTAAAGAACTTTTCTAACAAAGATTTATTGATATTTCTCCTCCTAAGTTCCTTCATTACCCCTTTTCATTAAATTTAATTAAATAGATTTTATTAAATTTATGATTATAAACAAAAATTTTAAAATTAGTATACACACTACGTACAAATATAAATACAAATAAAAATCATACAAAATACAATTGTAGTTTTAATATAACTATTTTTTGAAAAAAGTGGCAATACAAAACTGTTATTTACATTGTAAAATAGTGCGATATTACATCTACATCTACGGTTAATATATATTTCATTATATGGAGGAGGGCGTCGTTTAAAATTTCTTAAGCTTGAAGGGGGTCGCTATATAAAAAAGTTTAAGAAGCCCTGGCCTAAATGATCAAAAATTGAAAATCATTAATTGGCATTGCAATTGACGTGACGGAAGACTTATAAGTATATTGTTTCTAAATTTACGCGATTGCTATAAAATTGCAAACGTGTTGAAATTTTTACAGTTCCGCGAGAGGTGAGTGGTCACATGTCACAATTTCCGAAGCTCGTTAAGCAATCGACAATTCGTACAATTGTCAGCTCGCAGAGCCCTTTACGATCGATAGCTACAGATCAGTGACGAGGATGTACGCTTACTGGACGCGACACGTTCATTACTTCGCTCTAAGTTAGATATGTGTATTAATTAGCTTTTACCTGCGATTTCGTTCGCTTGATAATAGATGGCGCTTTTCAATGTCAACCTATTTCTGTAGAATTAACACGATTTGTATCGCCTATATGTTATTTGGGTGTATTTGGGAATAATTGTGCCAAGTTTCATCGATATTGCTTCAGCGGGTTCGCCGTGAAAGAGTAACAAACAGTTTCTGAGTATAGATGTATCCATGCTCACAAACTTTCGCATTTATATTAGTAGGATAGGAAAAGGTAGGATAGGATACGTATTGTTCGCTCCAAAATTGACAAAAACAAACATCGTCATTATTTTCCTTCTTCTTCTCACCTTAGCAAAAAATAACGGTAGTCTATTCTATAAAGCAAGGATACCACACGGCTGAAATTCATCTTACTAGTATGTTTATTTATTTATTTATTATGGCAAGCCAATAGCATTTTACACATACTTATTAATACACTTTTTCATAGGGCAAGTTCTAAGTAAAACACTTTTAAGGACGAGTACATTTTTATCGTGGTAGCCCAGCGGTAACACCGTGCGACTCTTTCGAAGAGGTCACGGGTTCAAACCCGGGCAGACACCTATGAGTTTTTCTGTTAAAAACTTATGTGTCTAATTGATAATTGCAATTTATCACACGCTTTTCGGTGAAGGAAAACATCGTCAGGAAACCTGCATATCTCTAGAGAATTCTGGAGATATGTGTAACCTACCAATCCGCACTGGAGCAGCGTGGTAGGTCTTAGCTCCAATCCTTCTCACCAAAATCGGAGAGAAGAGGCCTATTCTCAGCAGTGAGATAGTAACAGGCCGCTACTTACTTTTTACAGCGTTATCGTAGGTAGCAAGGTCCAAAAATTTACAAGGTACAAAAGTTTAGACATATTTGTTTCAAAAAATAGAAATTTGTTAAGAAAATATTGATATTTTTATAGAGTTATTTATTTAAGAGCTACTACTTAGATAGAGCTAGCAAGAGTGGAGTATGATAAAACTAGAGCGCTATGAATGATATACTCTTTCCACTCAACGTTGTAACTATTTTGCATTTCTAATGGTTTCAGATGGCTTTAATACGTTTGACCTATTTCAAAATACCAGCCCGCATATACGCTGGCAAACGTGTTCACTAAAATTTATAAAAGTTTTCGCTTGATATGTAAACTAAAATATTTTATTTTATGGATCAATACTAATATCTTTATCCTCCTGCCATTATCCCACTTTAAGTGGGGTCGGCGCAACATGAACATGTTGTTAAATGGGTACGCATTTTACGAGCACCTGACTGACGTCAACTTACGTCATCTTATTTTACGACACCTTGGTATGAAGAAGATATAACCGTCAGGCCAACCTACCTTAGTCGCCTTTTATAGACACCTCGGTAAGAATTGATGGTCTATTCTACTCAGACGAATACTACACGGCATGCAATAAATAGACTTTAATAGTTCTAAATATAATCTATATTGCTCGAGCGGATAAGTCATAAAGAATAACAGACAGACATACTTCATGAATCACTAGCTGTCACGCGTTGCTGTGGCAATCTGGTTTCGAATTCCTCTCGAAAGAGAAATCAACAGTTAAAAAAATTGGATCGCCACCAAACTTTACAAAATTCCAGCTTTCTTAAGTTAATATGAGTAAGATAAGTTGACGTCAGGTAGCCAGCTTGCTGTTGGTAAAATACGTACCTAAAACATGAGACAACATGTGTACCACACGGCTGGTTGACTTATCTTATTCGCCTTTTACGGCACCTCGGTAAGAAATCAAGTCTCTTTTACTTAGCTGCATACCACACCATAATTCGGTAATTTTTCATATAAGTAAAGTAAGTAACGGCCTGTTATTGTGTTACTGCTGGACAAAGGCCTCCTCTCACCGTTTTTGGAGGGAAGGATTGGAGCTAAGACCTACCACGCTTTTTTTTTTATTATACAGGAAAAAACCCCTTATGGGTACCGCCGCCCGACGGGGACAGGCGGCGATTATGTCGGGCTCACACCGACTAAAACGACCTGTGTGCTCCACCACGCTGCCGATGGCAAGGACAGGGTATCATTGTACATTTTGCCCCCATCCCGCCGACAGCTCTGATCCCAGAGAATAAACACCTCCAGGTAGGGGCCCCTCGAAAGAGAAACCCCCCTCCGCTAACCGGTGCATCGGGAGCACCAGATGCACCGACCGCCTCGGGGACCTGTAAGCCAGGTGTCCGATGTACCCCGTTCGGAACACCCGAAGGTCCCCAGTTAGGGCGGCAGACGATGGGCTTGGGCGAGTCACTAACACCTGGACTCACCAGCAGTAGATTGGATCCAGAACAACAGTTCGTGGAACCGCTCCGCCGCCTCCCTCCGCCCCCCTCTGCAGAGCAAAGGGAGGCCATCGCTGCCCACGATCGCTCCCTGCCCACCGTGTTTGCTATGTCACAGTCGACAGGGAGAGATCGCGCCCCAAGTAGGGGCCCCAACGCCTTGGTGGGCGTTTCCGCCTCCACCGGGTAATTTTTTATAGAGGTTTTCTTCCTCGCAACCCGAAGGTCCCCGTTCCCATTGCTGGGCTTCCGGGTTTCGCCGACGGTGGCCGTAACCATGTCCAGCCAGACATAGAGTAAGCCCAACTGGACCCGTCGCTCATTAGGGACTTCACCCCAGCCCCCCCGAAGTCCCCGGCCCGTCCAGATTGCCCTCTGGTAATCAGAGGGACAACAGGATTGGCCACCCCTCAGTGGTCCGTTCGCCAAGACTAAGCTTGCCCAGGGTGCGCCACGAGGAGGCCGACCACTTTGGCACCCCAAGACCTACCACGCTGCTCCAATGCGGATTGATAGCTTACACATATCCCTAGGACTCTCTAGAGATATGCAGGTTTTCGTTTTTCCTTCATCGAAAAGCGTGTGATAAATTGCAATTATCAATTAGACACATATGTTTTAATAGAAAAACTCATTTGTTAGCTTTTATATAATTAAATAAAGAGGATAACACTAAGTTCTTTTTGCACGGGCATTCGGAACACTGCGGGCGCTCGAGGTGGTCGAATTGTATCTGGGAGTGTTTCAATAAACAAGTTCCAAGACTTATTAGTATTTATTACACATTAGTGTGTGCCCGAGTTTGAATCCATGATCGTCTCTAGAGATTCACACGGTCGCACCGCTAATCTTTAAGTCAGTTTTGGAATTTTTCATAATCATCATTGAATAATTTCACATGTCGCTTCCAGTCATCTTCCTGCCCTTATCCCACTCTGAGTGGGTTCGGTACAACATGTTATAAACATGATGTCACATGATTTGGCTGCGGTTTTACGACCGGCCGCCTGCCTGACATCAACTTACCTCAGTCGTATTTTACGACACCTCGGTAAGAAATGAGGTTGGTCTATTCTACTCAGCCGGATACCATATGGCGTTCACGTGTCGCTTCCAGTATTACTCTATATCTTTGTAGTTTTTTTCGCGTTCGCAATCGAGTTACAAACGACGCCCGGGGGATGCGGGTATCGCAAACATTGAGAATAGACGATGGATTGCCTGAAAAAATATTGGGGGTGGTTTAATCAGCTCGCGGGTTTGGCAGAGCATGTCCCCCCCTTGCCCCGGGGAGCATGTCTCAAATCACTAAAAAGAAGCATGCAACTTATGCTATGCGAAATTCTGCAGTATAGATAAACTATGAACTATTAGTGTTTGTCAGACAAAATCTGTAATATTGACTGGCTCGTTGGTGCAGTGGGTAGTGACCCTGCCTTCAGCTCCGCAAGTTGCTTGTTCGTTTCCCGCCGAGGGCCAACATTTTCTATAAATGAAATTGTTGGTCTTCGAGTCTGGGTGTGTATTTGTATTTAAGTATGTATTTAAAAATTATATAAGTATATATTCACCAGTTGCCTGTTTACCATAATATAAGTATTAAGTTACTTACTTTGGAGACGGACAACCGTCTATATAAGTGTCCCATATATTTATTTTATTTATTTATTATTTTTATTTTAATATTGAAATCAGTTAATCTTGTATGTATATATTTTTTTCTGAATCTTCATGAAATTCAGCATCTAGGCATTTTTGGGGGGAGAAAAATCGATCTAGGTAGGTTTCATAAAAAAAAAATTGTTTAGTTCCTGTTTTCGGGCACTGTAAAAATGGTTAAAATGTTGAATATAATGTTATCCATAATTGAGCTGGTATTTGTAAAGTTGTGATAGCTCAATGGGTAACGGACAGACTAAGGAAGTGAAAATACCTGTGATCAAGACCCTATTACCAACTTTTTTTTGCTTTTTTATTTTTTTTTATTAAAAAAAATACCGACTATGGCTCGGTCATCCAAGTATTATATATTATTACTAGCAATTGCCAGCGGCTCCGCCCGCGTGGAAAGATTTAAGACGTAATATAGTATTTTAATAGCCACATAACTGGTTAAAGTGGATTAACCTAAAAACTAGATATATGCTGTCGCTGACTTTAATTTAGAACTTTTAGAGGGAAACAATTTTTTATTACATGATTTTTGAATAACTTTCACCGTTTACTTAGCATACCTACGTAACGAAAGCTTTAAATTTTGCCGTTTTCGTAATATTTTTTATTGCTGCTCCTCGCCTATTCATCTTAGCGTGATGTTATATAAAGTATAGCCTTCCTCGATAAATAGACTACCATACATGCAATTACATGCATAATTTTTCGAATCCGTCCAGTAGTTCCTGAGATTTGCGCGTTCTATCAAATAAACAAACTCTTGAACTTTATTTATTAGTAAACTAGTAGATTATTACTTTTGTTCTGTGATCCCTATTTCACTGACAATATAAATTAAATTAAAAAAAAAACAATTGTCTTCCAGACTAAAAATATTTCTCTTAAACCTCTTCATAGAGTAACTAACGACGCGTCTCCATTTCTGTTGCCAAAATCACCAGATATGCATCAAACTTAATAGCACGGTCTTGGCAGTGGAGTACGATATATTGTTTAATTTTTAGTTTTATATCCATCCTTGAGTTTGGCTCCAGCATCGATATCTTTAAGCTTGGCTTTATCTTTGTCTTTTGTCCCGTTATCTGATCCGACAGCTTTGAAGGAAAATACATGACCTGATTTTCTGCAAAAAGCTACGATGGTTAAATAGTGAGGGAGGGTTTGAAGCTATTCAAAATTCAAAATTTCCTTTATTTAAATAAACTTGTAAAGAAGTGCCTTTGAATCGTCAATTCTACTGCTGGTTCGGAAAGCTGTTCCTAACCGAGAAGAGCCAGCAAGAAACTCGGCGGTTGTTCTTTTCAACATAATACTTATAACTAGTTACATTAAGTCATTACTATCTTGTGCAGGGTCGGACAGTAGCTATATTCATTCTTATAATCTAAATAATTCTCAACTTTGGCTTTTTGTATCGGCCTCTCTTTAATAGTGTTTTAAAAATGCTGTAATGGCAAAACTAAAATTGATTGCGGAGTTATTATAGAATCTTATACCCAAACCCAAAAACGACTTATGTACCTTTGCAAGGCGCAAAGCATGACTTTAAGTTATATCCCTGGTTCATTATCATAGTCATTCTCCTATCCTTATCCCACTCTAAGCAGGGTTGGCACACATTTTATTCATTTATTTTTTTATTAATAGATTACCAACAAAATACATATACATAAAACAACTTAAAATAAGTGGTATTTTAATTAATTGTGTAAACAATTTTCAAATTAAGTTACGACAACTGAGAGATATAATTGAACTATAATAATTTTATGTAATCGTTAAAATAAAGAAAAGCAAGAATTAATAAAAAATAATTTTATAAACATGTCACATGATTTGGCTAGGTATTCTACGACCGGCCGCCTGTCTGACGTCAGCTTACCTTAGCCGCCTTTTGCGACATCCGGTAAGAACGGGGGTGGTCTATTGTACTCAGCCAGATACCACATGGCATAAGTTATATGCCTGATTGATATATGCAATTATTTAATACAGTTAAGTAACGTATTGTGATAAGAATCGCAAGCCATGTGGTATCCTGCAAAAATAGCGAGCACAGCTCTCAACCAGGTATTTTGAGTTAAATATCCATGACTTAACAAAGAAGCACATGTCAGATCATGTCGCGAGTGCAATATTGCCAAGTTGCCAAATTGCTTTGACAAAATGGCTGACGTATGTCAGAGTTGGCGAAACATTGACGTCCATAAACGTTTATGATCCGCGAGCTTTGCTGAATGCTCTGTCGCTATGCTTTTTATGGACGCGTATTTTGAATACAAAAAATGGTTGGATTGAATAAAGTATTATCAATAATTATTATAAAACAAATTTTCTGCTGTCTATCTGTGTGTGATCAATTTTCTCATAACCTACTAAACAGAGTTAAAATTAATAGTACATAACGTGTTTTTGTAAATTGTGCTAAAGAGATCGCTCAGTTGTAAAAAAAACTTGCCTACGCTTTAGTCGCGTACGCCACGTTAACAGAGATATACTAAATTAATGTAGTAGAGAACTGTAGATCTACTAAAATTCTACAAAGAAATCCGCGACAGCGTGTCTCTGTCGCTTATGATTAACTTATAATAACTGCTTTGATTTTGATTCAATTAGGTACTTTGATGGATGATAGGAGAGAATGGAAGAAAAGAGAAAAACATGTTATGTCGACCCCACTTAGAGTGGAATAAGGGTAGGAGAATGATGAATGGAACTGTCATATTCGGAAAATCCAGCCGGTGGATTTCGTGATACCGGTGGGGCGCGGTTTCTCATAGTCAAACGTGCGATTCCAGGCAAATTGGGCAGGGAGCAATGATGATGATGAGCAATCAGGGGCAGCGATGGCCACCTTCTGAGGAGATAGGTGGCGAAACGGTTCCAGGATCATGCGTTCTGGATCCAATCTGCTACTGTCGAGTCCAGGAGTTGACGACTTGCCAGGGGACCTTTGGGCGTTCCGCACGGGTTTTATCGGATGCCTGGCTTACAGTTCCCAAGGTTGGTGCATCTGGTATTACCGATGCACTGTTTTGCGAAGGGAAGCTTCTCTTTTAAGGGTTCCCTATCCGGAGGAGGTCTCTTTGATATATGTACAACGATACCCTGCAATTGCCATCAGCAGCGTGGTGGAGCATAGATGTCGTTTTACTCGGTGCGAGTCCGACATAACCGCCGCTTGTCCCCGTTTTGGCATCGGTCTCCATAAGAGGTTTTTTCCTGTATAAAAATTGAGAATGTTTAATGATTTACCATGTTGTCGGAGCTGAAGGCAAGTTCACTGCTATCTAAGTATATCTGGTAAATACATGATCCAGAAATCAAATACATAATTCTCACTAAATACTTAGCTTCTTCCTTATCTTTTGACCTTGCTCCAGCGGATGGGTCCCGAAATGTTAATACTGTGACCACAATTAAAGGGAACAAGGTCCTACGCAAACACTGGCAGCAAACGTGGCGGAATGAGGCCGCGAAACTTCCCCTTTGGGAGGTCTCTGCACAAATTCGCAGACAACTTAGTATGCGTGTATTTTAAACGAAATTGCAAATTGCTCTAACGTATTATATGCATTGTTAATAGTGGAATAGACCACCCTCATTTCTTACCGAGGTGTCGTAAAAGGCGACTAACGTAAGTTGACCTGCCGTGTGGTATACAGCTGAGTAGAATAGACCACCCTTATTTCTTACCGAGGTGGAGGCCTGTCGTAAAATACGTAGCCAAATCATGAAACAATGTGTTTATGACATGTTGTGCCGACCCCACTTGGAGTGGGATAAGGGTAATAGGATAATTTTGAGGAATTTGTTCATTATATTTATAGTTGCATGTAAATACCGCAATAGCAGTACGGATAGTGGCGTGTGTAATTGTCCCATATATTTATTAAAAAATATATGTTACTAATTGAAAACTAACCAGTATTATTTTACTATAATCCGCGATAAAGCAAATTAACTAATCCTAATTCTATTCATTACTTCAAATCTAGAAATATTTAAGTAAAGTTTTGTCTTTAAAAATTAAGTGGGGTCACTTTAAGTGGGGTCGGCACAACATGTTATAAAAATGCTGTCACATGATTTGGCTGCGTATTTATGACCGGCCGCCTGCATGACGTCAACTTACCGTAGTCATCTCTTACGACACCTCGGTAAAAAATGAGGGTGGTCTATTCTACTAAACCGGATACCATACGGTGGGTCAACTTACCTTAGGCGCCTTTTACGACACCTCAGTAAGAAATGAGGGTTGGTCTATTCTACTCAGCCGAATACCACACGGCGGGTAGACTTACCTTAGTCGCCTTTTACGACACCTCGGTAAGAAATGAGGGTGGTCTATTCCACTAAACCGAATACCACACGGTGAGTCAACTTACCTTAGTCGCCTTTTACGACAACTCGGTAAGAAATGAGGGTGGTCTATTCTACTAAACTGGATACCATACGGTGGGTCAACTAACCTTAGTCGCCTTTTACGACACCTGGGTAAGAATTGAGATTGGTCTATTCTACTCAGCCGAATACCACACGGCGGGTAGACTTACCTTAGTCGCCTTTTACGACACCTCGGTAAGAAATGAGGGTTGTACTGTTCTATTCAGCCAGATACTACACGGCTAACGGTGTTCAAAAATTACACCGTATTTAAACCTATTAAAATCTATTAAAACATCCAATCTTCTGTTACCAACACAGCCTCTTAAACCGATAGTTTGGCCACGTTCTTTCTCATAAAAGTTGGTAGCACTGCGTTTTAATTATACTGTCTTATCTTAGTTCGACAGGCCTCCGGAGGGTGTTGAAAAAGTCAATAATTACCTTTGCTGCCAGGAGTGTCTCGATTGGTCCCAGACTCCAATAGAGGCGGAAGCGATTTTAAAGTTTCCAGTGTTCAAATACTTAGCGCTCGTGGCAATGCGTGAGAAAAATATTTACATCAAGTTCGTTTGAAGTTAGGTTTTTGGATAAATTGTTGCGTCCAATTTCAGTCATCCTCCTGCCCTTATCCCACTCTAAGTGGGGTCGGCACAACATGTTATAAACATGCTGTCACATGATTTGGCTGCGTTTTACGACCGGCCGCCTGCCTGACGTGAACTTACGTTAGTCGAAATTTACGACACCTCGTTAAGAAGGAGGGTGATCTATTCTACTAAACCAATTACCACGCGGTTAGTCAACTTACGTTAGTCGCCTTTTACGACACCTCGGTACTAAATGAGGGTGGTCTATTCTACTCGGCCGGATACCACACGGCGGGTCGACCTACCTTAGTCGCCTTTTACGACACCTCGGTAAGAAATGAGGGTGGTACTATTCTACTTAGCCAGATACCACACGGCTATTGCATTTCAAAACAATATATATAGATAAAACATAAAAATATACAATTACCTTTTGTACCTTGTAAAAGTTGTACATTGATGTATTCTACCCATAGAATTTTTATGTTTTAGAAAAAATTATAAAACTAGCAATCGCCAATAAAAATAATTGAAGTGGGTTAACCTTAAAAGCTATACATATTCTGTCGCGGACTTTAATTTAAAACTTTAAGACGGAAACAATTTTGTAGTTCATAATTTTTGAATAACTTTACTGTTCACTTAGCAAAGTTTAAAATTTAGCCATTTTAGTAATATTTTTAGGACTGCTCTATTCATCTTAGCGGGATGGTATACAGCCTTTAGCCTTCCTCGATAAATGGACTATCTTACACTCAAAGAATTTTACAAATCGGTTGAGTAGTTCCTAAGATTATCGCGTTCAAACAATGAAACTCTTCAGCTTTATTATTATTTATATTAGTATAGATTATGCTGATTTTATAAAAAAAAAGTAGATAAAGATTTAGAAATTTAACTAGTCAGAAAAGCACAACGCGCAGCACAAGATCGTGTTTTACCGAAATATTAAAAAAAAATTAAGTCCAAAAGTCAATCGTGCAAAACAAAATGCGTGTTATGAAGGAAAATATTATGAGAGAATTTGTATATTTTTAATAAATTTCTGGATGTATCTGTCAATAATCATTGGACCAGCACAAAGGATTTAAGCTCCAAGCTCCTTAAAGAGGCAGCAGGTCTTTTTATTCGATAGATAGATAACAGTTCACTACTAAACGCTTTTTACTGTTAAGAGGTTCACAGAGTAAATACATGTCTTATTTAAAAGTTTCGAATATGCAGACTTCAAAGTGCCTCAGTATGGAAGCCTTTGAGTCGAGTTTATTGGGTTTTCTAGATGAATTAGGTGTACGAATTTCTATAAATCTACCTTCAAATAGTTTTGCACAGGTAGGGATTACATTGGAAGCTAAAGCGATTTAAGCTTTCAGTATTTATACAACTTCAAAGTGAAAGTATGTGTAGTAATAGCATAGGTTAGGTTATTTAGGATAAAATTTAAAAAGTGCACTTACATTTAAGAGGTTAATTTGCTTTTGAATTGTCAACTCTACTGCTGGTTTGGAAAGCTGCTTTTACCGACAAGAGCCAGCAAGAAACTCGGCGAATGTGAAGAGTAGCTATATACACAAATTCTAGTAATTCATATGCATAACTCAAGCATACGGATTCGTATTCAATATATTCTTTATTCAAATAAACTTGTAAATAAGTGCTTTTGAATCGTCAACTCTACTGCTGGTTTGGAAAGCTGTTCCTACCGAGAAGAGCCAGCAAGTAACTCGGCAGTTGCTCTTTTAAGAATTCTTATTACTGGTTACAATTAGTCATTACTGTCTTGTACATGGTCTAAGTGAGCTATATCCACATATTCTTATCTTCTAAGTAATCCTCAACAGTATAGTAGGCTTAGTTATTGTATAGAACCGGCTATACTCACGTCTTATTCTATCGGGTTAGCCCGACTAGTTAGACCCATCCGGGGCACTTATTCATGAGCTCTTTACACGACGTAATCGCGGCGGGAACTGCGTCCAGCACCTCGCTGGGCGCGACTCGTGGGTGGTGGGGATGCGGGGGAACACGGTGGCGGCGGTGGCCGCGCCTCTTCCAAGTGTTCCCTGTCGCTCTGGTCGCGTCATCGCATGCACGGATAAAGTTTGTGCACGCGACGCTTACGGTGTCGGGTTCAAAGCGGTCTTTATATGAACCAGTAGTGGCAAAAATCGGTTTCCACGCCGGAGGTAGTGTCCATCCACCGTCTCTGTTAAAATTCGGGTACCGGCCAATTTCAATGGCTTCTAGTATTTTTCTAGGTACTAGAAATTTTTCCCTGGATAATACGGAAGCCTTGTCGAACCTGATGTAGTGGTTATTACCCGAATAAAAAAAAAGTATAGTAGGCTCTCTGAATCAGCCTCTGGCAAAGCAAATGGCAAAGCTAAAATTGATTGCGGAATTTTATTATAGAATCTTATACCCAAACCCAGAAACGACCTACGTCCTCTTGCAAGGCGCAAAGCAGGGGCCGCAAGCTTATGTCGGTTCCTACTTTGTATATCATACAAATGAAGCAAATGTAAGAATACCTATTTCCCTAAACTTCTCTCGCAGGCAATCACGCGGGCTTAATCTGATATTTTATCTTAATACCTAAATTATTATCAGAAAATAAATGCGTACTTCAACGCTTCTACAATCGTACTAGCTAGTTTTATTAATACCGAAAATCCCCCAAAGTTAGGCAGGATACCTTACTATGTTCCCCTTAACCGAATTGTAAGTATTTACCAACCACAGAGAGCATTTGTAGAAAACGCATTTTGCATTTGCACGCTTTTCGATTTTGTCGTGGAGTCTATCTCCTGATGATGCTTCGGTTGCGGGGCGAAACGATTGTTGAGTTAGTCATTGTGAGCGTATGTAGTGCTTGTGTATTGTAGTGGCGCGGTGGTGGAGGTTTGTGCATATGTTTTTACGAATCCTGCATGTATCAGATATGAAAACGGATTGTCCACTCTACGTTTAGCATTATATATCGATGTTGAACCAACAATCCCATTATATGGGTAATGAATCCTCACTACTCCATCGTGACGGTGTGATAATAAATGTTTAAAAGATGTCCATAATCTCGTATTTTATGACTGTTGTGTTACTGAGTTTAACAATAAAATCCGTTTTATACGTACTTAAGTTTCCTTACAGTGGTAAAATTTTACTGGAAGTCGTCAAACCCTTAATGATCTGTCTCGGGATGCTGTGTACACATCGGGGGATGTAACTTTAGATGCCAGATTATCATCAAAACTCTTGGTGGCCAAATATTTAGAACCCGTGACAATATATACTTTAAACTACAGTCACAATAGTATTAATTGAGATGTATGTATATCATAGACATACGAGAGGTCACAAAAAGCTTGTGATACCTGTGTCGCGACTCAGCAGAGTTAGCAACTCATTCGATGGTCTCGGTATTCGCTTCTACAATAAAATTCCGCAATCTGTACTAGACCATTTTACAGAAAGGTTTTAATTAAGTATAATAAATATTCTTATACGTAAAGCATATTACAAAATTGAAGATTTGGATGATAAAAAAGCTTTTATTTGAAAATCATTTCCGCTTCATACAAGACTGCGGTTTAAAAATATAATTAAAAATGTTTAAAAGATTGACCGCCGAGTTTCTTTCTGGTTCTTCTCGGTAAGAGCAACATTCCGAACCAGTTGTAGCTTGATTAATCATATTGATACTTGACGATTCAAAAGTACTTTAAAGAGCTTTATTCAAATAGAATAAAGATTATTTTGATTTCATTTGATTTGATAACTGTCTGTTACACTTTCATTTGCATTGCAGGAGTAATATTGATGAAATTTATATTTTTTGTTATAATATTATAATAATTATATTGATTTATTAAACCAACCTTGTTTTTAAAATGCTCTTCTTATCCTTATATTATGATACAAAAATTCTCATTTTCTGCCTGAACGGGATGGGATATACGTTTAGTTCATCATTGAGTGTATTTTAACATATAAGTTGACATGAACAGAGAACAGACTGCGGCTACAGATTGTACTTCATATGTCGATATTAAAATACGATAATATACGACCTTAACAAATCAAAACCGCTTCCTCGCTTGCTTAAGCTTATGAATAAAACCATCTTATACTAACCGTAAAATTATCTATATCATGTTTATAATACTTAAAAATTAAATAGGACATCATTTGCGTGGTGGCATTGCGATAGTACAAAACTGTGCGCATGTGCCATCCTCAAGTCAATAATAATTAAATCTTTAATATTGAAATGAGTTGGTTAATCTTGTATGTATATATATATATATTTTTTTTTTGGAGCTCGGAAACGGCTCCAACGGTTTTCCTGAAATTCAGCACGTAGAGGGTTTTGGGGGAGAAAAATCGATCTACTTAGGTTTTATGTAAAAAAAAATCGTTTTATCCCTGTTTTTTGCATTAAAAAATACTAAAATTCATATTGAACTGAATTTTTGCCATAATCTCTCAAGTCAGCGTAGCTTATTCGGTGAACGGGCAGTCTCGATAAATTTAAATACCTAGGATCGATCCCCAACTACATAGTTTTTTTTTTATTTGTTTTGTTTTTTTTTTTTGTAAAAAATTATCGATTAAGGCTCGTCAACCAGGTACTTAACATAAGATATTAATATAAGAAATTTATAATCGTAATTTATTTCGTATAAGAAAATGTAGTCTTGTACAACAAATTACAATAAAATAAATAAAAATAGAATAGTATACAGAAAATAATAATTTTTTTCTCATACTCACCCTTATAAGCATGCACACACACTCTCTCTCTCACACACACACGCTCACACACACACACACACACTCCCTCACACACTCACGCACACAATATATACAATACGCTTACATATGTTAACACATTTTTATTCATAATTTTTTTTATTGTTATTACATTACATGTATATATAGAGCTATGGAAGGATGGAGGCTCCAAGCACAGGCATTACTTGCTTAAATGGAGCTTCTAATCTCAAGTTAAGTTAAAATAACATGTAAATTGTTTTTGAAAATAAATAAAATTAAAAAAAAACAAATATTTGAAATCCTATATACGCCGCTCAAAATATTAATCGGCATGTCTTAGTGTTGTCCAACTTAGCACGATTAATAAAAACGCTTCATTGCCCGCTTAAGCTTGTTAATATAACCGTGCCTTAATACTACTTCTAATTACATCTCACGGCCATCTACGTCTGCACGGGAGCCCTTTTGTCTTTCACCTCTTTTGATATAGCTATTGTATGAAATTCGCACAAACTTCGTTAAAGGCACTTAGATATTTTAGTACGGTGCTTAAATATATTGAATTCTTGATTATTCAGACTGGCACGGTCGGTTCAGTGATTTTGTATTAGAATGACGCATGTCTGTTGGATTTATATTTTAATAAGTCTCCAGGAAGGATGATAACGTTAGTACATCAAAGTTCAATCATTTCTTCAATATGGCTGCAATATGACTGGCTCGTTGGCGCAGTGGGTAGTGACCCTGCCTTCGGCTTCGCGAGTCGCGGGTTCGATTCTTGCCGAGGGCCCTATTCTAAAAATGAATTTGTTGGTCTTTGGGCCTGGGTGTATATTTGTATTTAAGTATGTATTTAAAAAATATTTACGTATATATTCACCAGTTGTCTGTCACCCATAACACAAGTATTAAGTTACTTACTTTGGGGACCGACGACCGTGTGTGTAAGTGTCCCATATATTTATTATTATTATTACTGCTGTAGAGTTATAAATAACTATTAGAATAAGGCTGATATAGAAAGACTACAAAATGCTTGGATTTAACAACTCCAAAAAATGGCATTGATATTCCATTACAATGATTTTCACTTAACGCAATAACTATTAGTATTTTTAATCCCATGCTGTTATTTATTTCTTGCGTAAATGTGCAAAATGCAGCAAATCCTTTTTTTGTTCTTACTACACTTGCAATACTGTTCTATTGTAGTATAATTGGACTGTAAATATAGTTCTATTTATATTACGTAGCAAAGACCTAACCATATATATACAAAGCGCTGTATGTTATTCTTCGACAACATCGCCTAAAGTCTAAACATAAAGAAACCCATTCAAGCAACACTAATGAAATAAAAAGAACTTGCATAAAGCAGCGCTTAAAGTATACTCGCGGCTAGTAGAAAGTCGGCTGGAATCGCTTTACGAACACTTTGCCCGTATTGTTTTCCTTCAAATAAAACTTTGTCGGCTATTTGAGCCGAATTCGTAATCCATGTTTCCCAAAGTTCACAACTTGTATCCAATACTAAAACACCTTAAGCTGTCGGATATAAAGCCTATTTTCTGTTGATCCTTTTGTAGATTGTACCCAATATCTTTTAGCGTTCACTCTTGAGTAGTTTTCTAGGATACTATGGACAGTTAGGCTTCTTATACTATCTAGTACAAGTACGCTAGCTAAAAGATTGTAGACTCCATATAGGAAGGCTTTAACTAAAAGTTTCTTCTTCTTTTTCAAGCTATACACTCCCATAATTGGACTCACATTAGCTTAATTAGTCCGCTTCAGTAGTTTAGTCAACATTAGTAATGTAGTAATTAATAATATTGTGAATTTGAATTTGAATTTTGAAAAATTCGTGAGATAACCTCCAGTGTGTAACATACGAAGTAGGTAACAAAATGTTACCGTTCAACGACGAACGGTTATGCCCCTCTGTACCCTTTAGAACAACGCTTGTGCAAATGCAAAGAATCCGGCTATACTCACGTGTTATTTTATCGGATGAGCCCGACTGGTTTCAAGCTCATACGAAACTAGTCGGGTTCATCCGATAAAATAAGTCGTGAGTATAGCCGGATTCTATACATTAATTATGAATAATACTCACGATAGTTTAAATTCTGTGTATAACATACAAAGTAGGGAGCAAGATATCACGATTAAGTGACCAACTGTTATTCTCATCTGTAGTAAAAGCTAAAATTCCTGAGAAAACGCTTCAGTGTATAACATACGTTGTAGGTAACAGGATATTGCGACCAACGGTTATGCTCCCCTGACGCCGCACAAAGGTGGTAAATTCAGCTTTGTCAACTAGCAGCGGTCATTACTTGCTTTCGGCGTTCCTTTATTATGTATCTTTTTTTGTTTCGTTTTTTCGCTCATTATAGAGAAAATCACAGCGATGCTTAAAGCGAAATGGGACGCTCTTTGTGTTATGAATATTTTTATAAAAGTTTCGCCTTGTTCGTTTTGGAACTTAATGGTTTCTACAGCGGTTCACGCTTGGCTTTTGTCGGCTTTTGCCGAAACAAAATATTTTTATTGAATCTAAAATTGTTATCCATTACAAAGTTGAAGCCTATTAAGTCAAAAGAATACTTGAGGGGTAGGGTTGTATGTTGTAATCGGACGCCCAAGATCAGGTCCCCGAGGCGGTCGATGCATCTGTTGCTCCCGATTTGCGGAGGGAGGGGTCATTATTAGAGAGGCCCCGACCCGAAGGTGGCGCTCTCCGGGGTTCAGAGCTGCTGCTGGCAGGGATGGGGACAATGTGTACCACGGTACCCTGTCCCCGCTACCAGTAGCGTGGTGGAGCACTGTCAGAATTTTAGTCGGTGGGAATCCGACATACCGCCGTTCGTCCCCGTCGAGCGGTGATGACCCATAACGAATTTTCCTGACAAAACAAAATGGTTGTATGTTGTGTCAAATTCTCACTTAATTAAATTAAATATTAATGAAATCATTATTTTAAAGTATTTAACATTAAAAAAGGGGACCCGAAAGAAACGTTAATAAGTAAAGTAAGCAATTAGTATATAAGTATAGAGTGTGTTAGTGAAAATAAATTTATGTAAGTGTCAATACACGAATCGTGTTTGACCTTCGGTCAAATTTAGTATTTTCACCCTTTTATATTTTAAGGCTGTTTCAAAGTCTATTTCCAATAAGGTGACCCAGAAAAATTTAGATTTTATCTACGGTACAGAAAATACAATCGAATAATATTGCTATAATCCGCGTTTATTAAGACAATCTATGTATTGCTAAGTGTCTGAAGCAGAAAACATTGACATACCTTACACATGCAGGACAAGTCACCACACGTATGATAAAACGCCGCCACCAGTAACATTACACAAGCACTACATACACTCGCTACTACAATCTCTGCGATCGTTTCGTCCCGTAACCTAAGCATCATCAGGAGGAAAGGCTCCACAACAAAATCATAAGGGCTGCATCGCCCAAGCAAATTGTACTACATAAAAAAAGTTAAACCCTCACCATTGATTTTGCCTCCAAACCTGTGAGTTCTTTACAAGTTTACTTGAATAAAAAATATTTTGAATTATGTTACTTCAGCTGGTTAGCCTAACAGCGTAACAGACATACAGACTTTCGCATTTACAATATTAGAGCGGATAAATTTTGTTGAAAGTGGCAGCGAATAGGGAATTTCGTTAGCTCGAGGTTTCTGTCAGGAATTTTCCATTTCCCGTTCTGTGAGAATTTTCAAATAAAAACTCTATAAAGAAATGTTACATTCTGCAAATATTTCAAGATAAATTATTAAATAGTCTTGCGTTTTGCTGCTGCAAACATACTTAATAAATACATATATGTGACGAACATAGAAATTGTCGTCCGTCCCCAAAGTAACTTAATCTTTAATATTTAAATGAGTTATCTATATTTTCTGAATTTTCATGAAATTCAGCATGTAGAGTGTGTTATATTGAGCTAGCTAGCTTGATTTTATCCCTTTTTTCGGGTATTGAATTCATTTTCTAACCATGTGTTGTAAAAGGCAACTAAGAAAGTTGACGTCTTTGACTCGCTCAAGACCATCGCGTACCACCCTAACGTGGACCTTCTGTGCGTTCCGAACGGGGCTTATCGGACGCCTGATAAGGTCCCCGAGGCGGTCGATGTATCTGGTGCTCCCGATGAATCGTCCAGCGGAGGGAGGGGCCAGTTTTAGAGAGGCCCCGACCCAGAAGTGGCGCACTGTTGGGTACAGAGTTGCTGCTGGCGGGGATGGGGGCAATATGTACAATGATACCCTGTCCTTGCTATCGGCAGCGTGGCACTCTGGGTCACAGAGTTTCTGCTGGCGGAGATGGGGGCAATGTCGTCATAGCTACCCTATCCCAGCCACCAGCAGCGTGGTGGAGCACACAGGTCGTTTTAGTCGGTGCGAGTCCGACATAACCGTCGTCTGTCCTCGTCGGTCGGCGGTACCCATAAGGAGTATTTTCCTGTTTAAAAAAAAAGGCAGGCGGCCGTTCGTAAAATAGGTAGCCAAATCGTTAACAATATATGGCAGGATATGATGACATGCGATCATATTTATCACTCAGCGATTCCCTTTAAAAAACGGAAAAACCGGCAATGGCCTGGGTTATAGGCGATCGTAGGCGATCACAGACGATTGCCGAGTAGACTCTTTACACGATCGCGTTAAATCATTAGCGATTGACTATTATAAAGAGCTATCAGGTGCGATTATTTAAGTTCCTTCCCTCTAGAGCGGTCTACCATAATCTCATCCATTCTACAGAATTAAAAGCAAGTCATTACAGAACTAAAAGCGCCAAAACCGCTGACCGAGTACCCCTGACCGAAATCCTGGTTTAATACCCATTTACCACGCTTTACTTAGTTGTGACAATGAGAGCTTTGACTTGGCACAAGTTATACACTTTATGTATATCAGTTTTACTTAAATAAATCTAATTGCTTATTTCCTGATTTATTTATCTTAATATTTAAATGAGTTAATCTTGTATGTATATATATAAACATATTTTCTGAATCTCGGAAACGGCTCCAAAGATTTTCTTGAAATTCAGCATGTACGGGGTTTTGGAGGAGAAAAATCGATCTAGCTACGTTTTTTGTAGAGAAAAATTCGTTTTATCCCTGTTTTTGGGCATTAAAACTTACTATGTTACATTTATGTTGAATATAAAACATTATTTTTGCCACAAACTGTTAAGTCGGCGTAGCTTATTCAGGGAACGGGCAGTCTCGAGAATGTAAATACCTAGGATCAATCCCAACTACCTAAATACTTTTTTCTTTTTTTAAGTTTCTTCGTATTAAAAAAAATACGTCACGAAATTTTATGGTTCTCATACAACGTAATAATCCTACACTATTCCCTTAAATATTTTTTATATTAATATATCCCCTCGCTTTAAACAACATATAATTTCAGTATATCATTTTCATTCGCACTCTGTTCGAACTAATTGGCGCCATAATTCCAATATGGCGGCGACGTGACACGTTCTAATATATTGTACTCTTGTTAAACGTACCGCCATTTCCATTAAAATTAAATGGAAATTCACAAAGAGTAAACGATATATTTTGGTATTGCATTATGGTAAGGTTGGATATTTGTTTGTTGACCTCATACATCCTGCTCTTATCCCACTCTAAGTGGGGTCGGCACAACATGTTACAAACATGTTGTCACATGATTTGGCTACGTATTTTACGACCGGCCGCCTGCCTGATGTCTACTTACCTAGTCGTATTTTACGACACCTCGGTATGAAAGAAGGTGGTCTATTTTACTCAACCGGATACCACACGGTGGATCGACTTACCTTAGCCCCCTTTTACGATACCTCGGTAAGAAATGAAGGTGGTACTATTCTATTCAGACGAGGCTAGTACAGGATAAAAAAAACCTTTTCCAAATAATTTATAGAATTAGACGTTACTTTGCGGAGATTCATAATACAAAAGCAATAATAAAATTATTTTGGTATAATCTGCGATGATCCTTATTACTTTTGTATTATGGATCTCCTCAAAGTAACCCTAAATTCTATAAATTATTTAAAGACTGTGAGCTTGACCGTACAGGCAAAACTCTACATTAAATCCTTTTCCATTAGGGAGCAAGGTAAAAACGTGTTTGTTTATTGAAGGTATTTAAACGCTTTAGTTTCCGAATGAATTCACCACCAGGGCGTACCATTAGCATGAAATTAATTGTTTAGTCACCCCTTCTAGAGAGTTCCTTTAAGATCGACCTATGATAAGTAAGAAGTAAAGTATCTACCGGCCTGTTACTATCCCACTGCTGAGAATAGGCCTTTTCTCTCCGTTTTTGGAGAGAAGGTTTGGAGCTTAGACCTACCACGCTGCTCCAATGCGGATTGGTAGGTTACAAATATCTCCAGAATTCTCTAGAGATATACAGGTTTCCTCACGATGTTTTCCTTCACTGAAATGCGTGTGATAAATTGCAATTATCAAATAGACACATAAGTTAAGACTTGAAAGAGTCGCACGATGTTATCGCTGGGTTACCACAGCTTATGTGGTATATGGATCTATGGTAGCAGTAGATAACTTGCATAAAATAAATATACATAAAACATTTATGTTTGTGTCACGCATATCGTCCACAATAAACTACAAACTCGGTCTGCACCTAGGAATCTAAACTGGAGCGTCTATTTTCCACGCTATTGATATCTCATATCACATACTTGTAAACCCCGTTCACAATACTACCATACGACAATTCCAGAAATTTAAATTCTCGCCGTGTGGTCTCCGGCTGAATAGTCCATCCTCCTTACCGAGCTGTCATAAAATACGTCGACGTCAAGCAGGGCCGGGCGTAAACTACGTACTCAAATCATGTGACAACATGTGCCGACCCCTCTTAGAATGGGATAAGGGCAGGAAGGTGAATTCCAGAAATTAATATTCAAAATATTCTACATTCAAGTAGACTGAAACTGTAGCACTGCGAAATCAACTGCCATCACATATTCGGTACTGTAAATCTCTCTATTGTATTTTTAAACCTAAACTTGAAATTTTCTAATCCCTAGGTTAATACAAAATACACACATATTGACCCTATGTACACTTCTATCGACACTATTTGTCTCAGTATGATTTTTACATCTAAGGTTCTCTGTGAAGAGATCTCTTAGCCATTTCGTACATATTTTTGTCTAGCGTAAATACTTTCATATTCAAATTCAAAATATTATTTAGTATAGACTTATTAAATTAAAATATTTATTTATTATTGCAATAAAGCTAAAGTATTCAAAAAAACGCTCTTACTTAAAATAACCAGCAGGAATCACTGCGGATACAATTTTGAAGAAATGATGAAATTGTCGCATTGACATATTAATCATTTATATCTAGTGCTAAGGTTGTTATAATGCAAATGTAATAAATAAATTCTACACTGTCTGTTAATAACTAGATTTTACGTCTAACCAAGAAAATTCACATATTCGTATTTTTTAACAACGATTTTTCATTTAATAATATATATTTATTAATTTAGAGTGAGAAAAAGGTAGCTCTAATGAAGGGCTTTTAAGAGTCGAATTAAGGTCCCAGATTTGAATCAAGTGGTAAGCTATCCTGTGACGTCACACTAAACCACTGTACGTAATTTTGCTTTCTATGGTCTTTTATAACTAAGTGGTTTAAGACATTTTTTTTCCTTTTCTTTCTCAAACACGATGGCGTTACCCTGAAAAAAGCATTTTTATACTAAAAATCCTGTCAATATAATTTTAAGTGGCGCAATATCGTAATGCTATATCGTTAAGAATTAATGTAAACGGGTCCCTATAAAGTAGGTTGCGGTGTAGAATGGGTATCAGATTCGTATTCTTTGCCGATTGAAATATTGCATTTTGCAATATTAAAATTTTATTTGATATATCGTTTCGTATATTAAATTGTATTGTGATATCTATTTGGACTTAATATTGTTGTCTACTGCAATTTTATCTAAAGAGTTAGATATAAAACATGCAAACAGACATTACCCACATAACTCTGAAATAAAATATATTTCCTAATTTAAGTATCTTAAGACTTAAAGAAGACTATTGACAGATAATTAATGAATAATAAAATATTACTGCGGTTGACTTTCAAGTGTTAACACTTTGAAGGGCATTTCAAATAGACATTATTATGACGACTGAAAGATCAAACGATCTCGCAAGTCGTGTAGTAAATACATTAAAAAATTATTACAGTTTACTAACAGGTGCGTTCTAAGTTGGCCTAATTTATGCGTGATATTTAAGTAATGATAAAAATATATTAAGATTGACTTGCAAGTGCTGACACTTAGAAGTAAGTTTTTCATAGACTTAACGATGACAGCCTGTTATTTGACTAATAATGTAAAAAAAATATTGCGGTTGACCTTCAAGTCCGAACACTTTTAAGTGCATTTCTCAAACACTTTACGATGACGTAAGGTCTATTGCGTGATATTTAAATAATAACAAAAATATATAACTATTGTCTTGCAAGATCATCCTGTCCTTATCCCACTCTATGTGGGGTCGGCACAACGTGTGATAAACCTGTTGTCACATGATTTGGCTTAGTAATTTACAACCGGCCGCCTGCTTAACGTCAACTAACCTTAGTCGTATTTTAAGACACCTCGGTAAGATATAGGGTGGTCTATTCTACTCAGCCGGATACCATAGGGCATTACTATTGTCTTGCAAGTGTAAAACACTTTTTTTAAGATTTAACGATAGCGTACGTTATTTTAAATGATATTAATGTAATAATATAAAATTATGTCACGGTTGACTTACAAGTGCAAACACTTTGAAGTGTATTCCTCAAGGATTTGACGATCAATTCAAAATGGCCGTCATCTGTACTTGAATTGTGACCGAAATGAATCACGAATCGTTATTTGAATATTAAAATGGTGAAATCAATGGCGTGGAACTACCTGTATCGTATTTGCGGTCAGCCCTATCTATATTACAGAATTGGCCATTTCATTTTGTTTAAAATCAGTCCCATTTTGAAAATCAAGCAGAGATGATTTATAGAATTAGGCGTTACTTTGCGGAGATCCATAATACAAAAGTAATAATAAAATTATTTTGCTATAATCCGCAAAGATAGTATTATTACTTTTGCTTTTCTCACAATATCAAGATAGACTCAAGATAGACTCGATTTTGGTCGTGGAGTCTATCTCCTGATGATGCTTCGGTTGCGGGGCGAAACGATTGTTGAGTTTGTGATAGTGAACGTATATAGTGCTTGTGTATTGTGGTGGCGGTGGTGGAGGTTTGTGCATGTGTTTTTACGAATCCTGCATGTATCAGGTATGATAACCGATTGTCCACTCTACATTTAGCATTATATATATTTTCTATTTTACTTCTTCGCAGATTATAGCAAAATAATTTTATTATTACTTTTGCAAGCAGAGATGATCGAGCGTCAATATTCTAACAAGTAGATAATTTACTTAAAAAATCGTATACAATGTTAATCGGCACAAAAGTCATCATCATCCTCCTGCCCTTATCCCACTCTAAGTGGGGGTCGGCACAACATGTTATAAACATGCTGTCACATGATTTGGCTGCGTTTTTACGACCGGCCGCCTGCGTGACGTCAAATAACCTTAGTCGTATTTTACTACCCCTCGGTAAGAAATGAGGTTGGTCAATTCTACTCAGCCGGATACCACACGGTGGGTCGACTTACCTTAATCGCCTTTTACGACACCTCGGTAAGATATGAGGTTGGTCTATTCTACTTAGCCGGATACCACACAGCGGGTCGTCTTACCTTATGTAGTCGCCTTTTACGACACCTCGGTAAGAAATGAGGGTGGTACTATTCTATTCAGCCGGACACCACACGGCGTTGATAAAGAAAACAAGTGATGCTTATTATATACTGGGCCAGAGAGTCATGATAGCCCAGCGAGAGACCGTGCGACTCTCTCGAGAGTCATAAGTTCAAACCCCCAGGCAATGAGCTGTTCTCTTAAAACTTATCTCTAATTAATTGTTGTAATTTATCACACGTTTTGGTAAGGAAATTTGCATATCTCTTGATAATTCTGTGGATATGTGTAACTTACAAATCCGCATTGGAGCAGCGTGGTTGGTCTTAAATGCAATCCTTCTGTTCAAAAACAGAGAGGGGAGGCCTATGCCCAGCTGTGGGCTAGTAACTTTACCATACTGGGCCAATATATATGAGTGATAAAAAAACAGTTTTTCTTTTGTATGTAATATAAAACATAGTTCAGGGTTCACGATATTGGGTCAATATATACGATAAAAATACAGTTTTCTTATAATAGAAAAAAACATAATTCAGAGTTTTATTTATATTACTCGTGATAGTAAGGATTTAGTCTGGGCAGTTTTAAGAATAATACTGAATAAACATGGCAAAAAATAATAATTTCATTTTGTTTGTTCCAGCACCTCCCAACGCTGTAGAAATAGTGAACCACCCCCATAATTCGAAACTGGAAGTAAAGGAGGGAGAAGACGTGGTTCTGGAGTGCCAAGTGAAGAACGCGAAACCAGCAGCCAAGATCGTGTGGTACAGGGGCAACCAGGAGATGAAAGGGGATAAAGGTAAGCTATTTATATCATACATAGAGTACCTGAGTAACCAAGCCTTGCTCAGTAATTTTTTTTTAAAGATATTGTGGGAAACAGAAATTCTTGATAGGTGGGACACTGTGACTCCCACCTAGTACAGAAAAAATCTTAAAAATATTGCAAGTACTTTCCGCTTTTGTTTTTTTTTTTTTAATTATATAGTATTGTAGTGTGTTTTGTATTATGTACGTAATATATAACTAAATAAATAAATATATGGGACACTTACACACACGGTCGTCCGTCCCCAAAGTAAGTAACTTAATACTTGTGTTATGGACAGACAACTGGTGAATATATACTTATATAATTTTTAAATACATACTTAACCCTTAATAGGGCAAGGGACAATTGCTTACCACCTATAATTTTTTACCATAGATCATAAGCCGTTCTATGTACTATATAAAACACTAAATTTTTCTAATGTATGAAGACTCCTTAAACTTTTTTTTAGTACTGGCAATTACGCTATTTGTAAAATTTTACTTAATACCGACGAGCAAAAAAAAATAACGACCTTTTTTCGTAATCGGGAGTGTTCGTCGCGAAAAAAATGAAATTTTGTTCTACTAAGATTCCGGTAAATGCTTTTGTGATATTTGGTAGGATAATTGATTATTATGATCGTGCATGACTCGTAGAATAACTTCTGAAATGAAACTCGTACTAATTAAAAAAAATTCGCAAACTTGGTGGTAAAACTGTTACCATTGCTCAGCTACATCAAGATGGTAAGATTTAGTGGTAATATAGTTACCTTTACTCGTTCATGTACTTAACACTTTAGGAGCATGTCTAAGAAAAATACGCTGATCTGATAGGTGTACGCTATCTGATAGCCTGTATTTTTGAAGATCATCTTTCCGCTATCGAAACTAGCGACGAAAGTGTCTCAGGTGAACTACTTTTGGGCGATGGCGTACTGCTGCCCAGAAATCAAGCAAAGCGATTTGCAAAGCGTATAAAACTAAAGCCGTTTCTGCAATACGGTGGAAGGACGCTGAACTTGTAAATGTTTTGACAACAGCACTCAACCCAAAATCCGTATATATGGTCAAATGAACACAGAAAGGAGATTCTAAAAAAGAGATCACTATCCCTACTGCTATTGTCTGTATATACTATATAATATACGCTGTACTATAAGCTGTGATGGCCCAGCGGTAACACCGTGCGACTTTTTCGAGGAGGTCACGGGTTCAAACCCGGGCAGGCACCAATGAGTTTTTCTGTTAAAACTTATGTGTCTAATTGATAATTAAAATTTATCACATGCTTTACGGTAAAGGAAAACATCGTGAGGAACCTACATATCTCTAGAGAATTCTGGAGATATGTGAAACCTATCAATCCGTATTGGAGCAGCGTGGTAGGTCTTCTCTCCAAAAACGGAGAGTGAAGGCCCATTCCCAGCAGTGTTTGATGCAGCGGATACCTAGACTACTTACAAACTCAAAGGCAAACGGTTCACACTCGCCGAGATCTCAGACTTCGCTTGGCCCGTGGTCTAATAGATAGATTCACATTCATACAAAAACCAATCGTATTATTTTTAGAAATAGACAAGGTGGAAATTTCGGAGTACCGAATGAAATCAAAAAGAGGACTGCACATTGCCGCATTACCCAGAAGACCAAGGGAAGGTTATTACCTGCCCTTGCCCAAATAGCAAAATCGGCATTTTGCAGTTCGAAAAATACTCAAAAACAATCAAGCATTATGTGCGATGTCTGCAGCGGAGCTTTAAGTCCTACTCCGCGCTTCAAAAGCTTTTACTTTGCTTTAGAAAACGAAAAAGTTTCGTATGGTAGTATCGTTAGTACATATTCGTCATTAGCATAAACGAGCTGAGGCCAAATAATTACCACCAAGACCAAAACATAAACGGGCAATGGTAAAATGGTTACCACCAGATTTTCGCGTATTTCTGATTATATATTTTTATTTTTTTATAATAAATGTTAAAACGACGCCTAATAAGAGTAAAAATAAAGATATGAAAAAAAAAATTCAGTCATTTTCACCTCTGCCCTATTAAGGGTTAAATAAAAATATACACCCAGACTCGAGGACCAACAAATTCATTTACAGAAAATGTTTGCCCTCGGCGGGAATCGAACCCGCGACCCGTGGAGCTGAAGGCAGGGTCTCTACCCACTGCTCCAACGGGCCAGTCAGAGTCTGCAGTAAACTTACAGCACACTCTGCCTATCACATATAAAATATATATTATAATTATATAGTATTTATGTATGTATATAATATATATATATATATATATATATATATATATATATATATATATATATATAGTATTTATGTATGTATATAAAGTACCTTGGTGACCGAGCTTTGCTGATAATAAAATAAAATTGATAAGAAAAATTAAAATATAATAGGGCAGGTGGGGCTCGATCCTAGGTATTTTCACCTCTCTAAACCGCCCGTTTCCCAAATGAACTACCATGACTTTACGTTTGACAGCGAAAAATTGTGATTATATTCAACGTAAATTTAAAAAAAAATTTAGAGCCTGAAAACAGGGATAAAACGACATTTTTTTTACTAAAACCTAGCTCGACGGAGTTTTTTCTCCCAAAACCCCCTCCCTACATGCCGAAAATCATGAAAATCATTGGAGCCGTTTCCGAGATTCGGAAAATATATTTATATACAGTACCTAGTATTAATTTTTTTACAAAATAAAAAAGAAACTTTAAAAAAAGAAAATATTATTGGGTCGATCGATCGAGTTATTTTCATTTCTGCTGAGTCGCAACACAGGAATCACAAGCTTATTTTGACCTCTCGTATATCTATGTTTCGCTGCCTTTTTTTCAGTTTTTAAAAAACTTAGTATTAAATAAAATCGGTCCCGAGTGTCATTGTCAATGTAATACGGTTCATGAGCTGTGTTGCCTTTTTCAAGATTGCATAAAATTTAGATTCCCAAATAACGTGAGCCGTTGTCTTATATGCTGGCACAGCTTAGAGATATGGATTCCTGACAATATACTAATCAATAACATATATTTTGCACGCGTTAACAAAATAAAAATTCGATAAAATCGCTCGCCCATCTATAAAATCACGGACAAGCGACAATTAAAAATGCCGCGCTTAACTGACAGCGTGTATCAGACACGTGTCATGCCGAAAAATACACTCGAAGCACTTTTTTTATCGACCAGATAGCCGATAGTTGGTTTGACATCGCGTCGATATCGATTGTGCAAATTGTGAAAAATTTTATTGCAGAACAACTGTAATGTTGCACGCATTTAAATAAAACTAGGTATTTTTTATTGAGATTGTTTTTATGGATATTGTCACACAATTTATGGAAATGATGATCATCTTCCTGCCCTTATCCCACTCTAAGTGGGGTCGGAACAACATGTTATAAACATGTCACAAGATTTGACTGCGTAAATCGACCGGCCGCCTGCCTGACGTCAACTTACCTCTGTCGTATTTTACGACACCTAGGTAACAAAGAGGGTGGTATATTCTACTAAACCGGATACCACACGGTTGGTCAACTTACCTTAGTTGCCTTTTACAACACCTCGGTAAGAAATGAGGTTGGTCTATTCTACTCAGTCGGATACCACACGGCGGGTCGACTTACCTTAGTCGCCTTTTACGACACCTCGGTATGAAATGAGGTTGGTCTATTCTACTCAGCCGGATACCACACAGCGGGCCGTCTTACCTTAGTCGCCTTTTACGACACCTCGGTAAGAAATTAGGTACTATTCTATTCAGCCGGCTAACACAGGGCGTAATTTATTGTTTATTATTATACTAGCAATCGCCAACGGCTCCGCCCGCGTGGAAATATTAAAACCGTAGTATAGTATTTTGATGACCATAAAAATGGTTAAAGTTTGTAAACCTTAAAAGCAAGACATATACTGTCGCGGCCTTTTATTTAGAACTTCTAGAGGGGTACAATTTTGTGATACATAATTTTTGATTAACTTTCACCGTTTATTAAGCGCACGCGAGGAAAGCTTTTAATTTTGCCGTTCCCGTAATATTTTTAATTGCTGCTCCTCTCCTATTCATCTTAACGTGTTATATAATAGCCTTCCTCGATAAATGGACTATCTTATATTCAAATAAATTCTCAAATCAGTCCATTACTTCCTGAGATTAGAGCATTGAAACAAGCTCTTTAGCTTTATATATTTACGAAGGTTTTAGAACAAAAGCCGCTACTATGTCACTACTGTCTCTCATAAAATGTAATTTATTCTCGAATTTACACAAGTTTCAAACTAAAAGTTCACCACAGCCATCAGCTTAAAAGACTACCAATTGCGTTCCGGTAGTTTGCTTAATTTCAGAATACGCCCAAACTAAAAATAGGGTGTGAACTTTCTCTCATTTTGGCGAAATGTGAAACAAAGTTGGTTTAATGACCGAGGCAGTTTATGAGTGCTTTTCAAATTAAATATACATTGTACTAGCTGTGCTTGCGGCTTCGTCCGCGTAGAATGTCCCAGTGTGTCCCAAAAGATATAAAAATAGTTATTGTGAGTTAACCATAAGAGATAGGGACATGCTGTCGCGGACTTTTGTGTAGTATATTTGTATGTCTACAATTTTCTAGCTCTATATTTTAGTGTATCTCTGTTAGTTTACGCGGTGCACGCGACTAAAGCTCTCAGGCGTGATTTTTTACAACTGTGCGACCGTATAGCCCATAGCACTCACGTTGTCACAGCTGTGGCGACACTTATTTTAACGTATCGCACTCCGTTGTCACAGCTGTGGCGACACGTATTATAGCGTATAGCACTCCGTTATCACCGCTCTGGTGACACGTATTATAGCCCATAGCACTCCGTTGTCGCCGCTGTGGTGACACGTATTATAGCCCATAGCACTCCGTTGTCGCCGCTGTGGTGACACGTATTATAGCCCATAGCACTCCGTTGTCGCCGCTGTGGTGACACGTATTATAGCCCATAGCACTCCGTTGTCGCTGCTGTGGTGACACATATTATAGCTCAAAGCACTCCGTTGTCGCCGCTGTGGTGACACATATTATTGCCCAAAGCACTCCGTTGTCGCCGCTGTGGTGACACATATTATAGTCCAAAGCACTCCGTTGTCGCCGCTGTGGTGACACATATTATAGCCCAAAGCACTCCGTTGTCGCCGCTGTGGTGACACATATTATAGCCCAAAGCACTCCGTTTTCGCCGCTGTGGTGACACATATTATAGCCCAAAGCACTCCGTTGTCGCCGCTGTGGTGACACATATTATTGCCCAAAGCACTCCGTTGTCGCCGATGTGGTAACACATTTTATAGCCCAATGCACTCCGTTGTCGTCGCTAGGGGGGGACGCCACCCCAGTATCTACAGCAGTGACAACATTGTAAGCACTTTCAGAACAGCTGGATACAATGGTTTAAATTGGTACATAATTAATTTAATAAAATATATAGGATATTTCAATTATTTAATATGTTAGGCTGTTAGAGATCCGTATAAATAAATAAATAAAACGCCCCGGAGTTACTGAAACTTTGTTTTATAAAAGTACTCGGAGTGCAAAGGGTTTTATCATCCAGATTAGCAAGACTTAATTATTTTTCTTCTAGATAACTACTAGAATATTTTAAAAGTATTGTCACAATAACGACTAGAAATTTCCGCTCATTCTTAGTCAATGTGCGCTATATTTGAGCGTTATATCCTCCAAATTGAATAGTCAACATGTCAATACCGTACTTATCTATTGATAAAGCGCTCCAGAAACCGTACGACAAGTTGAAAACTCGATACTCGCGGTAATATATCGATAATTGGCTCCCATCACTAATTGGCGTTATCTCGCTGCCATTAATTAAGCAAGTTTTCGATTTCAATTAACAAACAATCGACCTGCTCTATTGAACTGAGCGGTTTTATCGATGTTATCGACATGTTTATGCGCAACACCAATTTTTGTGGTTGTTTTAAATTTAATGTTTATATGCGGTTTGCGATTTTAAGTGGTATTTAAATTTAAAATGTAAATCGGATAATATAATACGTGTAAATGAATTGAGAGTTAAAATGATATTGCTCATTTATGTGCTTTTAATAGGTGAATATTAATGACAACTTCTTCAACTCTCTTTCGTCTTATAATTAAGGATCTTTTAAATTTTTTAAAGATAATAAAATGCAAGTGACATGTGGGACTCAATCTAGGGTATTTTTAACTTTACATATGACAGCAAACTTAAGCTTCTGTTTCTATTTCTATTTTAGCATTTTTTTTTAATGTTCAAAAATCAGGAATGAAACGATTTTTACCTATAAATGATATTGAAATTGAATTGAATTTAATGAAACCTAGCTAGATCGATTTTTCGCCCCCGAAACCCATACCCTAAATACTTACATGAAAATCGTGGGAACCTTTTCCGAATTTCAGAAAATATATACACAAGATTATATTGTTAATATTGTTGATATTATAATAATAAATATTGTTTCTGATTATTTCTTCCTTTTTTTATTGTATTATTTTTTATTTAAGATGCTCGTTTAATGTTATGTAATAGTATATAAGAATATGTTGAATAGTTTTCTAAATGTTAAATATTAAGAGTTCGTAAGCATTTCCATTACGTCACATTAGGTTCACCCTGAAAACCAGCTTTGCAACTTCGCTGTTATCTTTTTTATTTCTTTTATTTGTATTTTGGTCAAATAAAAATTATTTCTATTTCTATTTCAAAATAGACACCCACTGGTGGCAATTTGCTTTCATAAAAATTGTTTAGTCCACCAGCGTTTTTTCCCTTTTTTTAATATTTTATGAATTACTATATACTTACTAGGCATGCAATCTGCATGTCTCGCCTTGTCACAGCCATTTTTCTACTGACGAATACAATGCGTGGTTGTTTTTGTGCTTAGCTTGAACATGTGTCTATGGGAAGCATGTATAAATTACTGGCTCGTTGGCGCAGTGGGTAGTGACCCAGCTTTCAGCACCGCGGGTCGCGGGTTCGATTCACGCCGAGGGCCAACATCTTCAATAAATGTATTTTTTGGTTTTTGAGCCTGGGTGTATATTTGTATTTAAGTATGTATTTAAAAATATATAAGTATATACTCACCAGTTATTTGTCTACCATAACAAAAGTATTAAGTTACTTACTTTGGGGACGGACGACCGTGTGTGTAAGTGTCCCATATATTTATTTATTTATCAATCCTCGTATTGTCTGTACGCGGCCTAATAGCAACGTTAACTTTAAATAAATGTACCTAAATATTACTTAGTTGTACTTGTACGCCTTTAACCTTTCTTCACACATTTCAAACATTAGCTTATGGTCAATAAAGATAAGGGATGAGTTTAATAGAAAAATGCCAACCGAAAGTGGAAGCGATGCCGAAACTCATAGCGTAATATTACATGTCGATATTAGTTAGATGCATCACTGAACTTGGATATAGAGAAACTAGATGCGACCACTTCGCTCACTTAGTAATAAAGTTGCCAAATCCAATAAAATTCAGTTCCCGCCGCGATAACGTCGTGTAAAGAGCTCATGAATAAGTGCCCCGGATGGGTTCGAAACTAGTCGGGCTAACCCGATAGAATAAGACGTGAGTATATCCGGTTCTATACAATAACTATAAATTCAAAACAATTGTTTTTTTGCAAATTGCAATAAATCAGGCGTAGCAACTAAAAAACTCATGAATATTAAGGACACCCATAACTTGGAAGATCAAGAAAACACTAGCTTTTTAAATAGTTCGTAGCGTGATATCATAGATGGCATTAAAATAAAGATTACAATGTATCTTTTTGAATTTAAACTATCGTGAGTAGAATTCATAATTAATGTATAGAAACCGGCTATACTCACGTGTATAGCCGGTAAAGAGCTCATGAATAAGAGCCCCGTATGGGCTTGAAACTAGTCGGGCTCATCAGATAAAATAATACGTGAGTATAGCCACTTTCTATACATTAATTACAATGTATCTAACTCAATTACACCTAATTTTAAATTCGGTCTCTTTAATACTAAGCGAGTTATTCTAGGGTCGATTTGATACGCACTAATGTATTTAAAGTCTTGATTATCAATATCTTGCCCTTATCCTCTTCTAATAGGAATCGGCACAATATGTTATAAACATGTCACATGATTTGGCCTCGTATTTTACCTGACTTCTTACCTTAGTCGTATTTTACGACACCTCAGTAAGAAAGAGATGTCTATTCTACTCAACCGAATACCACACGGCGGATAAACTTACCTTAGTTGTATTTTACGACAGAAGTGTCGTAACATTTTGACCGCTTTCAATTGCTTCAACACCGCTGCAACCCAAGCTCGCTAACTTCAATAATAATGTAGTGTCGATTATTGCGTTGCTGTGTGTAAAAATGTAAATTCAGTTAGTTTGAGATTAGCACCTCACCTTGTAGGTACGTAAGTATAACAAGTTACAGTCGCACTAACATTAACTAACATACCAGACAAATCTCTTTGATTTTTAGTTAGTTTTTTTCTGATAATTTTATTTCTCTCGTTTAAAAAAATTTGAAAAAATCTAATGTGTAATATCCAAACGCTTTCTTTTAAAAGTTGGTTGAAAAATCTGGTACAATTTCCAGGCACATCTAGTGCAGATATATCCGTGTCAGATTTCACAAACCCAATTACTTTGAGTGACGTTGACATGACCTCTCGACATCGATACCCCTCTATGTTTCTCTCTTATTAATGCTCTATTAACGGGCTCAATCTCGGTTCAACATTATAAATAAATATATGGGCAATTAACGACTGACCCGTTAGCGAAGGTGGTAGCAGGTTCGATTTCCGCGTTTATGAAAATTTTTCTAATAACAATTAGGTGGTTAGTCAGGTTATTTTAGTCGATGCGAATCCGACATACCTGCCGCTCGTCCCCGTCAGACTGCAAGACCCATAAGGGGTTTTTTCAGTATAAAAGAGTAGTATTTATTATAATTTTAATATTTACACAAACTTATATTATAGTAGCGGCCCGCTCCGGCTTCGCACGGGTATAAAATCACGCACGCAAGCATGCGCAACCGCTATGACCCTGCATTTTAAATCTGTAATATCTTCCAAAATGTTCATTAGTACATTATTTTGATAAATCTCGTAGGGTTCAGCCTGCATTTGCAATGTAAGCGGAAAAAATGTAATTATTTACGACATCACATTAGAAACCTCAAAAGTTACAGTATTTCACTACTCCATATTATTATAGATATAAACCTTCCTCTTAAATCACTCTATCTATTTAAAAAACCGCATCAAAATCTGTTGCGAAGTAAAAAGATTTAAACACATAGGGCCAGACAGAGAAAGCGAAATTGTTTTATACTATGTAGTGATTTATAGCGCGATAAAGTCAATCGCATTTTTACAAACGTCCGCAAATCTTACAAATTAAAGTTAACTGACCGATAAAGCGAATACTTAACCGTTACATCCGTACAATACTCAAAGCCAAAATAATTACAATAACCATTACATCCCGGAAAAAGTAATACCCGGGTTTTTTTCCCGGTGAGTTATCACTAGGAGTTGAAATTATTCCGAGCGTTTTTACGAGGGTACTTGTATACGCGCCGTTGTTTATGGTATAGCTCTTGTGGTTTTGGAGTTCTGCGGGTAGAACGAGAAAACTAACGGCCTGTTTCACGAGTTACCAGTAAACTGTCAGTTAGCTTATTCGGAACATCATCATCATCCTCCTGCCCTTATCCCACTCTAAGTCGGGTCGGCACAACATGTTATAAAAATGATGTCACATGATTCGGCTGCGTTTTTACGACCGGTCGCCTGCCTGACGTCAACTTACCTAAGTCGTATTTTACGACACCTCGGTATGAAATGAGGTTGGTGTATTCTACTCAGCCGGATACGACACGGCGGGTCGACTTACCTTAGTCGCCTTTTACGACACCTCGGTAAGAAATGAGGGTGAAACTATTCTATTCAGCCGGATACCACACGGCTTAGTTAGCTTATTCTGAACATATCTGATACATATCTCGGAATTTTGCGTTTCTCAGGTTTCTGATAGGCTTATTCAGCACTTAAAGTCCCTAATAAGTTAACAGGTAGATCATGTGGCTGTTATTTTATTTATTTGCTGAATAGCAAATACCTATTTCAAAATGGGCGCGATTTTTTTTTTTTCACTTTTTAGAGACATTTATCTCCTACTTAGTTTATTTAATTTATTCGATTAACTATCCGACAATTTATCAGTAACTTGTTAAACAGGCCTTTACCCGAGTAATGGATTTAGATTCAAATTTAATGGTGGAAACGGCAACTAAAGTAAGTTGACCCGACGTATAGTACACATGTTGTCACATGATTTGGCTACGTATTTTACGAACAGCCTACCTGACGTCAACTTATCTTAGTCGTCTTAACTTAACTTGGTACATATTATTTCTATTTTACTTCACCGCGGATTATAGCAAAATAATTTTATTATCACTTTTGTGCTAGGAAGTGGGTTAAATTTAACTTGCAAGATTCCACCTTTAAGAGTTCCAAAAATGAGTCACCGAAAATTTTAACCGCGGATTACATCTAAACCACCACAAATAAATCTTTTTATTGTCAGGAGGCGCTCTAAAATTTAACGGAGTAAGTTGAATAGACACAGCAACGTGTGGCTGGTACTGCTAATTGCTAATAATACTTAAGTCCATTATAACGAGAGAACTATAGCCTTCTGTCCCAATAGAATAAACCAAGCGCTGAAATCTCCTGAGTGGCCGGTTCATTACGAAGCCGATCGCGACTGCACTTTTAATTGCATCAATATATACTTGTTATCCGATATTGAACTCTATTTTTACTAGCTTAAAGTTGAATTCGTTGAATGAACTACACTGCATTTATTGCTAATAATATTTCACTTATAAAGCAAATTAGATCTTGTTCAACGCGATTGGATTTCGCTTCGTCATATCTTAAGGGAGTTTGATTTTATGGAATTTAGTATGGTGATTTAAAAAACAAAACTAGGTAATGAGAATATTATTTTGCTATAATCCGCCATAAAAAAAATTTTTGCGGATTATAGCAAAATAATATTTGTATTAGTTTTGTATTATAGACCTCCGCAAAGTAACGCCTAATTCTATAAATTATATGGTGATTAAATTTATTTTAAATATTCCATGGTTATTTTTTTTTATTTACAGAAAAAATGCACAAGTTACATCTATCTTAAATTACTTACACGCTAGGACTATACAAATTATGCCCACGTGGAATGGTCCCAAGAATGCTGGCAGCGTTTCCGCGCTGAATCGCTAAGCTGATTCTTTGTGCGAAAAAGGAAAAAAAATACATTTTCAACATTCAAAGCCTCTGTCCCAAAACTGGGCATACGTCCCCTCTCACTGTTTTTAGAGAGAAGGGTTGTAGCTAATAAAAAAGAGCTAATAAGAAAGTTTTTTCATAAATAAATAAATATATATATATATATATATATATATATATTGCTTGGTTTAATTAAAAGAAATGTCGTTTTATACCGGTTTTTGGGCATTAAAAAATGGTAAAATGTAAAATAGAATGCGAATTATATTTTAATTGTCTATACTAATATTATAAAGAGGAAAGACTTGTATGTATGGTTGTAATGTTTTCACACAAAAACTACAGGACCGATTTCAAAAATTGCCCCATCTGTATTTCATCCATTTTATATCTTTAAAAAAAAATCACTACAATAAAAAAAATGTCTTTTTATCCCTGTTTTCGGGAATATACTAAAATTTACGTTGAATTAAAAAAATCTATTTTCGCTATCAAATGTAAAGTCATGGTAGCTCATTTGGGAAAAGGGCAGGCTAGAGAGAAAAATACCTAGGTTCGAGCCAAATATTTTTTTATTTTTTTCAATTGTAGTTTTTTCAATTTTTTTTATATTTACATATTTATTTACACGCTGTTCCCGCCGCGATAACATAGTGTAAAGAGCTTATGAATAAGTGCCCCGGATGGGTTCGAAACTAGTCGAGCTAACCCGATAGAATAACACGTGAGTATAGCCGGTTCTATACATTAATTAAGAATACTGCTCACGATAGTTTAAATTCAAAAAATATATATCTTTAAAAAACATAACATCAATTTCTATTTAAGTGTATATTTAAAAATTATATAAGTATATATTCACCAGTTTTCTCTCACCCATAACACAAATATTAAGTTACTTTGGGGACGGACGACCGTGTGTAAAGTGTCCCATATAAAAAAAGAAGAAAAAAACAAAAAATATATATGAAAAATACGTGCATTTCTTTCACAAAAGATGAGAAACGCGATCGTTTCACATCAAATGCAAGCGTGATTTACACAAATGTACGAGTTAATGGTACGGAACCAGTTTTATTTCATAGGGGCACCTCCCAGGGACTTGCTATCTCCAGAATAATGTTTGGGAATAAGCATTTTTCCCGTATCGTTAATTTATTTGGCTCGTTGCTCTTGATGGCGGAATTACAATTGCTATTGTATGAAGTTTCTTCGAAGTTACCTAATATCACTGGTCCATTGGCAAAGTTGATCCGTGGGTCGTGGGTTCTATTTTCTCCTCTTCTTACCGCCGTGTGGTATCCGGCTAAGTAGAATAGATCACTCTCATTTTTACCGAGGTTTCGTAAAAGGCGATTAAGGTTAGTAGACCCACTGTGTGGTTTGAGTAGAATAGATCACCCTCATTTCTTACTGAGGTGTTGTAAAAGGTGACTAAGATAAGTTGGCCCACCATGTGGTTTGAGTAGAATAGACCACCCTCATTTCTTACCGAGGTGTCGTAAAAGGCGACTAAGGTAAGGCGACCCACCGTGTGGTATCCGGTTTAGTAGAATAGACCACCCTCTTCTTACCGAGGTGTCGTAAAATACGACTAAGGTAAGTTGACGTCAGGCTGGCGGCCAGTCGTAAAAACGCAGCCAAATCATATGACAACATGTTTATAACATGTGCCGACCCCACTTAGAGTGGGATACGGGCAGGAGCATATATTATATTACAATAATAGTTCAAAACCGAATCCGAAAGCATTTTAAAATTTTGTCATCCCATCCAAGATAGCCAAGCGTGAACTTGCACAAAAGTTTAATTATCACAAATAACACCCTCCAATTCCAATAAAATCCTTCCCAATTCCGCCAACTAATTAAACGATAACAACCAACTCGCTATCGGAATTCTCAAAGATTTTCCAACTTCTCACACCAATTGATGTCTCGGCCAGACTTTTGATTTTCTCGGGGACCTTTATTTTTCCTTCCAATACTCAAGGACCGCGCAATTTGATAGCACATATATATACTTGAAGAGCTGTGGTAGCCCAGCGGTAACACCGTGCGACTCTTTCGAGGAGGTCACGGGTTCAAACCCGGGCAGACACCAATGGGTTTTTCTGTTTAAACTTATGTGTCTAATTGATAATTGCAATTTATCATACGCTTTTCGGTGAAGGAAAACATCGTGAGGAAACCTGCATATCTCAAAAGAACTCTGGAGATATGTGTAACCTACCAATCCGCACTGCAGCAGCGTGGTAGGTCTTAGCTCCAAACCTTCTCTCTAAAAACGGAGAGAAGAGGCCTATTCTCAGCATTGGGATAGTGACAGGCCGCTACTTACTATATATACTTGACAAACCAATTTTGCTTTATCCATACTAGTTAGTACCTTATCGGACCAAAATATATAAAAACTTTAAATAATTTACAGAATTAGCCGTTACTTTGCGGAAATGCATAATACAAAAGGAATACTAAAATTATTTGGCTGTAATCCGCGATGAAGTAAAACAGAAAATATCTTTTATATTTAAATGAGTTAATCTTGTATGTATATATTTTCTCGGCAACGGCTTCAATGATTTTACTGAAATTCATCATGCAGGAGCTTTGGGGGAGAAAAATCGATCTAGCTAGATTTTATTAACATAAAAATCATTTTATCACTGTTTTTGGGCATTAAAAATGCTAAAAATTATAGCTTCATATTTTTTGCTATACTTTACCCTACCTATTATTTTTTCTTTTTTTTTGAAGTCTCTTTTTTCATCATCATCTTCCTGCCCTTATCCCACTCTAAGTCGGGTCTAAGGGGTCGGCACAACATGTTATAAATATGCTGTCACATGATTTGGCTGCGTTTTTACGACCGGCCGCCTGCCTGACATCAACTTACCTCAGTCGTGTTTTACGACACCTCGGTAAGAAAGAGGGTGGTCTATTCTATTAAACCGGATACCACACGGCGGATCAACTTACCTTAGTCGCCTTTTACGACACCTCGGTAAGAAATGAGGGTGGTACTATTCTATTCAGCCGGATACCACACGGCGTTTTTGAAGTCTCTTTTTTATTTTGTATAAATAACCGTCACCCAGGTATTACATATATAATGCTAAAATGTTCGCAGGCAAAATAAAATAAATGGTGGGGTTGAACCGATTAGTATATAAGTAACCTTATTTGGGTATTGCTTCGCTTTGCGATTTTGTTGTGGACTCTATCTCCTGATGCTTCGGTTGCGGAGCGAAACGATTGTTGAATTTGTGATAGTGAACGTATGTAGTGCTTGTGTATTGTGGTGGCGGTGGTGGAGGTTTGTGCATGTGTTTTTATGAATCCTGCATGTATCAAGTATGATAACCAATTGTCCACTCTACATTTAGCATTATATATATTTTCTATTTTACTTCATCGCGGATTACAGCAAAATAATACTATTATTACTTTTGTATTATAAATCTCCGCTATGTAACGCCTAATTCTATGAATTATTTAAAGAAATTGAAACAAGTTTTAAACTTTTGAATCGTAACAAGTTAAACTCAAAGTTGAGTTGAGTGAGTGAGAGTTTGTGATAGTGAACGTATGTAGTGCTTGTGTATTGTGGTGGCGGTGGTGGAGGTTTGTGCATGTGTTTTTACGAATACTGCATCGGATATGAAAATGGATTGTCCACTCTACATTTAGCATTATATATTTTTTCTATTTTACTTCATCGCGTATTATAACAAAATAATATTTTTATTGCTTTTGTAATATCACCTTCCTTTAACTTCTCTCGAAGGGAATTACGCAGTCTTAAATTGTGAATGCCCACGTATTGTTTTTTTTTGTAGTACAAAAATGTTTCAATTTGTTTAATGACAAATCTACTTTAAACTGACTCGGCACGTATTAACATCATAACACAGTTAAAATAAATTAACTTACATTATTTGTTACGCTCCAGTCGGCTCCCAACAAAGCAGTCTATCTCGGCCTCTAAGGGACTGTTGAGCCTAAATTGCTAAAATTAAGCTGAATACACCTCCAGGGCGTGCATAGAGTGGATTATGTGTAGAAGTGCCGTCCTGTTTAAATTTATTGTTATATTACACACAAACGGTGTAAATTTGTTGTGTGTAAGAGAACCGACACTGTATTTAACTGATATTCTTTTCATAAAGTCTTAGTTAAATCGTTTATTTCGTATTACATTTACTTATAACACACGTTGTTTATTTCGAGAAAGGGTAAGGTTTCGAGTAGTAGAAATGGTTAATGTAACTCTTTGTTAATTTCTAACTGGTAAAACATATCTCCAATCCAATCAAAATAATCTTTAACTGGCCCGTTGGCGCAGTGGGTAGTGACCCTGCCTTCAGCTCCGGGGGTCGCGGGTTCGATTCACGCCGAGGGCCAACATTTTCTATAAATGAATTTGTTGGCCTTTGAGTCTGGGTGTATATTTGTATTTAAGTATGTATTTAAAAAATATATAAGTATATATTCACCAGTTGTCTGTCCATAACACAAGTATTAAATTACTTACTTTTGGGACTTACGACCGTGTGTGTAAGTGTCCCATATATTTATTTATTTTATTTATCTTTATTCAAATAAACTCTTTCAAGCACTTCTGGATCAATATGATTAATAAAGCTCCAACTGGTTCGGAATGTTGCTTACCGAGAAGAACCAGAAAGAAACTCGGCGGTCCATCTTTTAATCATTTTCAAATTTACATCTATCTATCTATCTAATTTCGGGGACGCCTGTCGGTGCAGGACGGGTGATCAGCTCCTATTCCGGACTATTCCACCCATTTCCCCATGTTGGGACAAGGGTTTCACTGCTGTCCCGACAGTGTCACCTGCTCTAATCTACCCGTAGCTTTTACGAACCTGATAATATCCCTGAAGGAGATATTTGAAATTTACATTATCAAACCGCTGTCTTTTATGAAGCTGAAAGGATTTTCAAATCCAAGCATTTTTATCATCCAAATAATCTTTAATCGTGTGATATGCTTTACGTATAAACATATCTCATCCACTTAATTTAATCTTATTTAAAAATCAAAAATGCACTGCAGAAGCTTAGGAACTGATAGTAATGGCGGTCGATTAACATTTTGTATAGGAACTTCTTATATTCCTACAAAAGCACCTCTATAGATTATTTCAGACACGCAGATTATATACTTGTCCTCTCTTAATTTGTATCGTAATTCTGACAGTGAAAGTGGTACATGTACATCAACTGACATACGCTAAATAAAAAAATGATTTCTCTTTAAAATTAGCATATTAATTTTGAGCTTATGTAAATATTATAAAAAGTGTTATACTTATAAAAGCGTTGTAAAATTTTATTCCATTAATAAGTGTCAATTTGATTGATTACTAATTGAAAATTACTCAACATCGAACGTCCACGATAAAAAGCGTTAAAATAAAGCAATAAGATCGCCTTTATAAAGTGTAATTTTTCTCTAACCACTCATTTATATGTTTTATACAAAAAATATTAAATAAGTAAATAAATAAAGAATATTATATGAAGCAAATGAATTAATTAAATTTATTAATTTCTTGTTACAACGCTTTACAACACTTAAACTATCTAAAGTTAGAAATAAAATGTACAATGTCTATTGAATTGATGGAAGAAAAAAACTAAATTTGTCGTTCATCAAATTTCATTGCTATAATTTTTACAATAGAAGCTGTATTTTACAGATACTTTTCTATTTTACAAATTAAACTTTTCTTAGTAAAGTTAAAAAGTAAAGAAGCGGCCATTTCTCTCCGTTTTTTTTTTTTTTGGAGAGAAGGGATTGGAGCTAAGACCTACAACGCTGCTCCAATGCGGATTGGTGTTACACATATCTCCAGAATTCTCTAGAGATATGCAGGTTTCCTCGCAATGTTTTCCTTCACCGATAAGCGTGTGATAAATTGCAATTATCAATTAGACACATCAGTATTAACAGAAAAACTCATTGGTGTCTGCCCGGGTTTGAACCCGTAACCTTCTCGTAAGAGAAAAAACTTTTATTAATTATGATATAATTGATATAATTAGAGAAAGTTATTAAGTTTACATTTACCGAATCGAAGAATTCTAGAAAATTCATAACTCTATGATCAACGTTTTATACATGTCTGAATAAGAGGGTAGTTTTAAATGAAACGTTTAATAGTTCTGCTATGCAAATGTAGAAATAATTTATACCTAGAAGTTGTATGTACGGTTGCGGAAATTCATATGAGTTTTCGCGTATTTATAAAGATATTTTACGCACTAGAATATATTGACATTTTTTTAATAATTAAAAATACATTATCGTTATACTCAATTTTGAAATAGTGACCGCTGAGTTTCTTGCTGGTTCTTGCACCTTTCCGAACCAGTCATAGCTTCATTGTAATTTGACGATTCGAAAGTGCTTGTAAAAGACATTTTGAATAAAGAATTATTTGAATTTAAGGCGATCTCACAGAGATCGCCTTAAATTCAAATAATTCATTTAATTTTTTTTAATTACCAAATGAGGTATTTAGTTAGTATTTCGAGAAAAAATATAGCTTCCAAAAAGGCTCAAATTCTTTAGACTAAGCCAAAGTCGTTAATTTGCAAACTTTGCTAATATACGACCAAGATATACAGATATCATCACAGTCACCATGTAGTGTGAAATGAATACTTGTTTTTAATTTTTTTTATTTATCGTGTCTTGTTTAATTTTGTCTTGTCTGGTCTTGTATTGTCTTGTCTTGTCTTTGTATTGAATTTTGGCGGAATAAGATTTTAGTATGAAATGTGACTTCTAGATTTTAAAATAACGTTCTCTTGTTACAGTTTCAAGCGAAGATATAAAAGAAGTGGAAGGGCCTAATGGGAATCCTAAGTCTATAAGATTCACTACGATATCAAGGTAATTAATCTACTATCTTTCTTTCTTACTTTATCATTAAACCTATATTTAAAAAACTAATTTGTTAAAACTTTAAATTAGTAAAAAATCTCTAAAATGATTTAGGTATCTACTTTTATATAACCTGAAAATATTGGAAAAAATATTCAAATTCACAATTATTCAAATAAACTTCTAAACAATTGCTTTTGAATCGTCAACTCTACTGCTGGTTCGGAAAGCTGTTCCTACCAGCGAAGAGCCAGCAAGAAACCCGACGGTTGCTCTTCTTAAAATATAATGCTTATTAGTAATTACATTTTATCATCAAAGTAATTCTAAACAGTATAATAGGCTTTCTGTATCAGCCTCCCTTTAACAATGTACAATCTCATACCTAAACCAACAAATGATTTACGTACTTTTGCATTGCATAAAGCAGGAGCCGCAAGCTTATGTCGGTTCCTACTTTGTCTATAATATACATCGAATAGGCGTTTTATAATTCTCAAAAAAATTTTATGTACAAATTTAAAAATTAAATAATCTTTACTGTTATTATATAGAAGTTAACTATAATAAAACATGTATAATATCATTATTATTTTGCTAATTTTATTGAAGGGTGAAAATTAATTACATAAAATCTTTAATATTTAAATAAGTATATACATATATTCTGAATCTTGAAAACGGGAAAAATCGATTTAGCTAGGTTTTATTTTTTTTAAATGTCTTTTTATCACTGTTTTCGGTGACAGAAAAAATGCTAAACTATAAAATTTAAAGCAAATGATATTTTAGTTGTCAAATGTAATGCTGTGATAGCCAAGAGGTAACGGACGGAACAAAAAATTTTAAAACTCAGAATCGAATCCCAAAAGTCACTGGAGCTTTCTTACTTTAAATTTTTTTTTTTTTTGGATTTATTTACATCTTTTAAAAAATTATCGAGCTCTTTCACCCAGGTACTTAAAGCTTAAGTTAGCTAAATACTACAAGTACTATATTTAGGTCTAGTACAAAAAGCCATTATATTAATAGTAACAGACAAAGTACGAACTAAATAAACATATGAGCCAATAACATTGGGCGGGTCCCCAACTACGTTTTCACAACTAATTCCGCGTCGGACAATCTGCGTCAAAATGTGATATGGGTCCCGTAGATTGGAGCAGAGTAAAATATCGCCTGTGTTTGTGTATAGCATATGTTAGATTGGGGGAACGTGGCCCGAGATAGCGTCGCTCGTTTATAGAGAAACCGTTTAATATATAAATTTAAACTTTAATATAAACTGGATATAATTACCTATTTATATAACACATATATAAATGCGTAATTATATCTAGTTTATATTAACCTTTAAAGTCTACGCCGTGTGGTATCCGGCTGAATAGTATAGTACCACCCTCATTTCTTACCGAGGTGTCGTAAAAGGCGACTAAGGTAAGTCGACCCGCCTTGTGGTATCCGGCTGAATAGAATAGTACCACCCTCATTTCTTACCGAGGTGTCGTAAAAGGCGACTAAGGTAAGTTGACCCACCGTGTGGTATCCGATTTAGTAGAATAGACCACCCTCTTTCTTACCGAGGTGTCGTAAAATACGACTGAGGTAGGTTGACGTGAGGCAGGCGACCGGTCGTAAAAACGCAGCCAAATCATGTGATAACATGTTTGTAACATGTTGTGCCGACCTCACTTAGAGTGGGATAAGGGCAGGAGGATGTATGTAGTACCTTTGGCTTACATATTTTACTTTGCCGCCTGCATGACGTCAACTTACCTTAGTCGTATTTTACGACACCTCGGTAAGAAGAGGGTGATCTATTTTACTCAACCGGATACCATACGGTGGGTCAACTTACCTTAGTCGCCTTTTACGACGCCTTGGTAAGAAATGAGTGTGGTCTATTCTACTCAGCCAGATACCACACGGCGTCATGACACCGACATTATATAATAAAAAACTGTCTCCTCGGTAAGAAATGAGGGTGGTCTATTCTACTCAGCCAGATACCACACGGCGTCATGGCACCGACATTATATAATAAACAAACTATCTCCTCGGTAAGAAATGAGGGTGGTCTATTCTACTCAGCCACATACAACACGGCGTCATGACACCGACATTATATAATAAAAAAATTGTCTCCTCGGTAAGAAATGAGGGTGGTCTATTCTACTCTGCCGGATACCACACGGCGGCTCACCCAGGCACTTGTGTTATATTAACCCTATAAACGCAAAACAACATTAACCCAAATAACTCTTTCCTTACTTAAAATCAGCTAGCAAAACTGAGTCTAAATTTCGCTTCCATTTGAATTATAAGTTCGACATTTTGTACCGTTTTGTTGATATCTGTCACAAGATATTCTCGTTTATAATTTTAATGGGGTTTCCGGTATTTTGTGTTAAGTTTGGATTTGAGTTTGATGACATTAAAATTTGTGTTTCATTGATACTAAATATAAAGAAATATTTTAATTTAAATGTTACTTAGTAATGAATCCGCTATGTGGTATCCGACTGAGTAGATTATACCACCCTCATTTCTTACAGATTTGTCGTAAAAGGCGACTAATGTAAGTTATAAATAATAAATAAATATATGGGACACTTATACACGTTCTCGTCCGTCCCCAAAGTAAGTAACTTAATACTTGTGTTTTGGTAGACGGGCAAGTGGTGAATATATACTTATATAATTTTTAAATACACACTTAAATAGAATCGATTGATTTATCGAAAATGTTTGTCCTCGGCGGGAATCGAACCCGCGACCCGCGATTTTAAGGCAGGATCACTGCCCATTGCGTCAACGGGCCAGTGAAATTGACGTCAGGTAATTACCCGGCCGTGTGACATCATGTGACAACATGTTTATAAACTGTTGTGCCGACCCCACTTAGAGTGGGATAAGGGCTGGTGAATGATGATGGTGTTTCTATCTTTCTCTCTTTCTTATGTGTGATAAGACAAAGATGAAGTATTCTCATAATTTATTGTGATACTATCACTTACAGGTCTATTCTAGTATATTAACTCTCATCCTCTTGCCCTTATCCCACTCTAAGTGGGATCAGCACACCATTTTACAAACATGTTGTCACATGATTTGGCTACGTATTTTATGACCGGCCCCCTGATAACTCTCTAAGCAGTATATACTAAGAGGTCACAATTAAAGATAACTCGTGTTTCACGTGAAAAACTTTTTTGAATCTGCGTTTTAAATTCCTTAATTATGCAAGTTGGTAGCTCTAATGAATAAATGCATAAATTTATTTGACGATACTGTCTTTCGCATGCATCTCGTGGTGGTATACGAAATTAACCGACGTCGAGCATATTTTGCGCTCATAAATATTTTAAACTATGTACCCGTTACAGTCCAACGGTGCGACCGTGTGAATCTCTAGAGACGATCATGGGTTCAAACCCGAGCAGGCACCAATGAGTTTTTCTATTAAAACTTATGTGTCTAATTGATAATTGCAATTTATCACACGCTTTTCGGTGAAGGAAAACATCGTGGGGAAACCTGCATATCAATAGAGAATTCTAGGAATATGTGTAACCTACCAATCCGCATTGGAGCAGCGTGGTAGGTCTTAGCTCCTTTCCTCTCCAAAAACGAAGAGAGGAGGCCTATGCCCAGCAGTGGGATATTAACAGGCCGTTACTAACTTACTCGTCATTCTGTCAGAACATCATTTTTGCGCTTGAGTTCTGTAGCCATTTGTGGGATGGTTCTGCCAAATATCAACTTTGGACTCGGTGGAAAACGTACCAGAAGACTCATTGGCGACGAAACCTTAACCAATGCTAAATTTCACAGTTTGCAACACCGACGCAGACCTGTCTATCGGTCTTATACAGGATATATTTCGGAGAGTGTGCTCAGGCACACTAGGTTAAAGAGTGGCAATATCCACACATTCTTGTCATTTAAGTAATCCTCAACAGTATAGTAGGCTTTCTGTATCATCAATCATCAACAGTGTTTTCAAACTGCTGTAATGGCAAAGCTAAAATTGATTGCGGAATTTTATTATAGATTCTTATACCCAGACCCACAAACGACTTACGTACTTTTGCAAGGCGTAGAGCAGGAGCCGCAAGCTTATGTCGGTTCCTAGTTTGTCTATTATATACAATACATATAAGCTATTTCAACAAATTTATAGTGAATTTTGAACCACAATTTATTCGCTCCACATCACTCGCGTCACAGTTTAGTCTGGACTTAACCATAATGCGGAATGTTAGTGAGCAGAGACAACTGTCATGTTTTGCGATGTATTTTAACTATGAAGTACTACATTTAAAGCTGAAATGTAAGCAATAATGCTAGAACTACAGTCGTTTAGCTGCGACCACATTTCGGGACATAACATTCAAAATTTTACTGATTTGAACTTAATTTTAACTTTCACATAACTTTTATGATTTCATTTTATGTAATCAAGAATAAAATAACGGTAATAAAAACTGAAATAGAAACAATTTCCGGCTGAGTAGAATAATTCGTCGAATACAGATAGGTGACTAAGGTAAGTTTAAGGTTTCACCCACCGTGTGGTATCCGGTTTAATAGAATAGACCACCCTCTTTCTTACCGAGGTGTCGTAAAATACAACTAAGGTAAGTTGACGTCAGCAGGCGGCTGGTTGTAAAAACGCAGCCAAATCATGTATCATAATCAGCATGTTTATAAAATGCTGTGCCGACCCCACTTAAAGTAGGATAAGGGCAGGAGGATGATATTTTTGTAATACCGAGTTATCAAACGCACAATAACTATTACAGTTAACTTTCCGTGCATTCTGATCCATAATTAATTCCACTCGCAACACTCGCGTCACAGTTTAATCTCGTGAATTCACCGTAATGCGGAATTTATTTCGTTACTTAGCTCAGACAAACTGTCAGGGTTTTAAGCTGTATTTTAACTTTTATGTACGAGATTAAAGTTTGAAATGTCGGCAAATAATGTGAGTGAGTAGAATTAGTTACGGTCGGCGTTGCCTGAAAGCTCAGCAGCATTTTGTGAATGTAATGTGAAATATGAACTGAGGACTAAATAAATATGTTGCTAGCAAAATTCTAATATTTATAGATCATATTTTTTTAAGATATATTTTATTTATTTATTTTCTTTTTAGTATTAGCCGTGTGGTATCCGGCTGAGTAGAATAAACTACCCTCATTTCTAACAGAGGTGTAGTAAAAGGCGACTAAGGTAAGTCGACCCGCCGTGTGGTATCCGGCTGAGTAGAATAGACCAACCTCATTTCTTATCGAGGTGTCGTAAATGGCGACTAAGGTAAGTCGACCCGCCGTGTGGTATCCGGCTGAGTAGAATAGACCAACCTCATTTCTTACCGAGGTGTCGTAAAAGGCGACTAAGGTAAGTTAACCCACGGTGTGGTATCCGGTTGAGTAAAATAGACTACCCTCTTTCTTACCGAGGTGTCGTAAAAGGCGACTAAGGTAAGTTAACCCACGGTGTGGTATCCGGTTGAGTAAAATAGACTACCCTCTTTCTTACCGAGGTGCCGTAATATACGAATAATATACGTTGACGTCAGGCAGGTGGCCCGCCGTAAAAAACGTAGCCAAATCATGTGACACCATGTTTGTAACATGTTGTGCCGACCCCACTTAAAGTGGGATAAGGGCCGGAGAATGATGAATGATTATAATTTAATAATATCTAGGTATTAGAGTTATGGGAGTGAACTTTATTATTAATATTCAAACATAAAAAAACTTTTTGCTCTAATTATCACGGGCGTTATTATGACATTCTCAGTATTTTAAATGTCAGAAGTGAGCAGTTAAGCCACTAAAATTTCAACAGAGTTAACTTTTTAAGACGGATTTACGTGCTGAGAGATAACATGTAGTGAAATGGGTGCATAGGAATATGGATTATAATTTAAGAGTTTCACTGTTGTTGAAATTTGTATCAAAAGTAATGAGAATATTATTTAGCTATAATCCGCGATAAAAGAAAATATATGTAATGCTTAATGTAGAGTGTACTATTCGTTCTCATACCTAATACATGCAGAATTTGTAAGAACTCATGCACTACCCGACACCGATGGCACAACAATACACAAGCACTGCACACATTCACCACCACAATCTCAACAATTGTTTCGCCCCGTAACCGAAGCATCTTCAGGAGATAAACTCCACGACAAAATCGCAAAGCGAAGCATTACCCAAGCAAGCTGAGTTATATAGTATCGAAACTCGATAACTCGATAAGAAATATATATATAACTTTTATTGTTCTGAAGTGTATGTTCCATTTTCGTTAACGCACTCCATTAAATCAATTAATTGCATTCACGGGTCTCGAATCGCGACGACAGAATTTAATGCAATTCGAGAATTTCACTGTCGAGTGAATGCAATTAAAACGTGTCACCCCTTGAGACAGTTTTTATTGAGTTTTTCGCTTAATATCGAATATTGATGAAAATATATTGAGGACGTCTTTATTTAGCTTATGAGTAATAAAAAGCTCGATTGTCACACATTATAAAATTTTTTTTTTTGGCTTTTTTTTGTGAAAAACAAATCTTGAATAGATTTATAATTATACTGGTTCCTTACCACGACTATATTTGCAAGAAACGGAATAAAAAGTTTCCTATTTCAAACTCAATGCTGCGAATGGGTGGTTTAATAAATGAGTACCTGGGTGACATTTTAATTTTTTTGAAAAAAAAGAAAAAAAGCGCCCGTGGGACTCGAACCCGGATTTAGTGGTCCGACTCAAAAGCGCTTGTAAAAGCTAACTTAAATAAAGAATAGTAACATTTAAATCCATAATTAAAATTAAAATGTTCCCTTCAGCAGCAAATATCTTTAAAAAGCTTCAACGTATGTTCGTGTAATTATTTCCAGAACGCATTCCATTAAAGCAATTATTGCATTCGCGCGTCTCGAATTGTGGCGACAGAGTTTAATGTAATTCGAGAATTTCTGTCGAGCGAATGCAATTAAAGTATGCGGTGAATGCGTGGTTTAATAAATAATATTTCAGTGTTTCAGTTTTAACGAAATTTTTTATCGATACTTATAAATTTGAGCTGTGGTGCGTGCTATAGAATCTAAAAATAAGGAAAATTTCAGTTTTTTCAATTTAGCCGTGTAGTATCCGGCTGAGTAGAATGGACCACCCTAATTTCTTACCGAGGTGTCGTAAAAAGCTACTAGCCGTACTATGATATAGAATCTATACAAAAAAATATTTCATATCCCCTTATCCCACTCCTAAGTGGGGTCGGCACAACATATTGCAAACATGTTATCATTTGATCTGGCTGCATATTTTACGACCGGCCGCGTGCCTGACGTCAACTTACCTAAGTCGTATTTTACGACACCTTAGTAAGAAAGAGGGTGATACCACATGGTGGGTTAACTTTCGTCAGTCGCCTTTTACGACACCTCGATAAGAAATGATGGTGGTCTATTCTAGTCAGCTGGATACCACACGTCGTGTCGACTTAACTTAGTCACCATGCTATCAATCTAAACAAAGAATAAAAAATATTTTTGTAATGGAAAATTCCCGTTTTTCCTTCTGAAACGGGATAACATAAATATTAGCTTCAAAGTGATTTATAGAATAAGGCGTTACTTTGCGGAGATCCACAATACAAAAGTAATAACAAAATTATTTTGCTATAATCCGCTATGAAGTAAAATAGAAGATATAAATAATGCTAAATGTAGAGTGGACAATCGGTTATCATACCTGATACATGCGGGATTCGTAAAAACACATGCACACACCACCACCGCCACCACAATACACAAGCACTACATACGTTCACTATCACAAGCTTCAAAGTGCTTCTGCGCTTCCTCTACCCATTTTCCATAGTCAACTATTCCGTGTCATGTTATAAAAACTAAACAAAGATATTTTGTTAAAGGGTCCATTTCAAGGCGGCTGCTGAAGATGACTACGCCGATTTCACCTGTGAAGCGAGACACGAAGCTCTCCAACGGGACACGCCTATGCGAAGCACTGTTCAACTCAGCGTTTTATGTAAGTGCTTAACTTAATAGAGATAAGGGCTCATTTTCACTGGTCGATAACTCAGTAGCTATACAGCATACGGGGAGTCCCCGAATACGGAATAACGACTAGTGAAAATGCGCCATCGATATCGCAGTCGATATACCGCATGCGGGTATTCCCCGCACACGGCCTAACAACCAATGAAATTCATCGGTTGATGTAAAGCTAACGGGGTGCGGGGATTCAGTTTACGAATATTGTTAAGTACGTCAGAAACAGATGAAATTGCTCTACATTAAATGAACTGTTGATCCATAGCTAGCATGTATATTTAGCACCACTCTAAAAAATACTGCGTAGACACGCGCTGAAGTAAATTAAACATCCAACGGACCTCATCGTATTCAGGCTTCATCGACTAATGAAAATGGTTTCCGTATGCGGTCGCTATGGCATGCGTGAAAGAAAATCTCTCGCACGTCGAATTCGGGCTGTAACGACCAATGAAAATGAGCCTTAAACCACGAAAACGGCCTATCAAAAAAGCTGTCTTCAAACCCAACAAAACCGATCAGGATGATTGTAGAAGCGCAGAGGTTCGTCAGAAACGATGTCATATATCGGGACACTAGAAAACCGACCGTGGACGAGTATGTCCGCAAACTCGCGCGCACAATGTTCACATGTGCGGACAAAAGTGTTTGCACCGACCTCCACGGTATAGCACCGACAGAAGGACGACCTCTGCTCAGAGAGCTCCTCTCATCCTCTCCGGAGGGTGAAGAGTTTGAAGACGCCGAACATAGGAGCCCGACCGAACCGCATCCATAACGTCCGCCTTACAAGCGTGACCCTTGACTGTATATATAACCACGAAAACATAGCGCGCCTCACCAAATTACTGTTTCAATGAGTCACATCCTTAAGAAATCGTTATCCCTATTTAATTAGCATTAAAAAATACTAAAATTTACATTGAATATATAAAATACTTGTTTTAAACTGTTAAGTCAGCGTAGCTAACGCGGAACGGGTGATCGCGAGAAATGAAAATACCTAGAGCCCCACCTACCCAATTATTCTTGAGTCTTTGTAACGGTAGATTTAATTTAATTTGTTGAAACCGAATTTCTATGTGTGCACGTAACGAATAGTCCACAAAGCGCCCACCCATTTGTTCAGCCGTGCAAAAAACTTGCCAAAAAGTGACAATAATTCAATCCATCGACAATGGCCGAAACAACGAAAAATATCAAAATAAAACATCTCATGACAGCCCTCTGTTCCCTTGTCATGCTCTATAAAGAACTTCGCGTTGGCCCGGCCTAATTTGATGCGACTATTCTTAAAATATAGACCGCAACGTGGGAGACAACAATTTGATCGGCATAGTGATGTTCAAGGAGACCACTTTAATCGCAAATAAACTAACTACTTTATTTTCAGTATCTGACTCAGCCGTGCTAAGTATTTTTTTTTATTTAAAAAAATGAAAAAACGACAGCTTAAATATCATTTACATTCTATTCAACGTTTTACCATTATTTCAGTTCCCGAAAAAGGGATGAAACGTACCTAATTAAACATGCTGAATTTCATGAAAATCGTTAGAGCCGTTTCCGAGATTCCGAAAATATATAGGTATATATACATACAAGATTACTAAAACCAAACAAACCCCCCTAGGTTTTGAAAAGAAAAATCGATCTAGGTAGGTTTTATAAAAAAAAATCAAAAGTAATGGGAATATTATTTTGCTATAATACGCGATAAAAGGAAATATATTTAATACTAAATGTAGAGTGTACTATTCGTTCTCATACCTGATACATGCGGAATTTGTAAGAATTCATGCACTACCCGACACCGAAAACACAACAATACACAAGCACTGAACACATTCACCACCACAATTTCAACAATTGTTTCGCCCCGTAACCGAAGCATCACAACTAAATCTTGAATAACAAATCCAAAAAACAAAACCAACATTATACCTGATTCAAGAAATAGATTTGGCTGATTATATGAAATCCAAAGCATTTAAAGGCGTAACATAAGTTTAATCTGTGTGGTATCTTGCTGAGTGGAATAGACTTCCTCTAATTTCTTACCGAGGTATCATATAAATACGACTAAGGTAAGTTGACGTCAGGCAGGCGGCCGGCCGTAAAATACGTAGCCAAATCAAGTGCTCACTAGACGTTTGAGGGGTTAAGAGCCAACGTTACATAAAGTTAAATTGTCCACAAGTTAAAGTCTATAAACGTAAAACGCTTATCCCCAACTTGATGACTTTGAAACTTAAACCATAAATTTAACGCCAAAGACCAAGGGCCAGCAAACATTGACGTAAGCCTAAATAGTATCAGATCATGCAAGTCCATACCGTTTCGGTCTGTTAAACACTATTAACTAAATACAAACATACATACAATCTAACTAAATCAAACAGAACTTCTCGAATGACTTAAGCTATTCCAAATTATTTCTTTACTAACTTGCGGTTTCGCCCGCATGAAAATTAGTGTATTTAAACGTAATTTTAAACATGAAAGTAGTTATTGTAAGTTACCATAAGAGATAATATTGTAAAAGAGACTTTTTTGTAAAAAATCAAAATATTCTTTATTCAAATAAACTTGTAAACAAGTGCTTTTGAATCGTCAACTCTACTGCTGGTTCGGAAAGCTGTTCCTACCGAGAAGAGCCAGCAAGAAACTCGGCGGTTGCTCTTTTAAAAATATAATTCTTAATATTATTTACATTAAGTCGTTACTGTCTTGTACAGGTTCAAAGAGAGCTATATCCACGCATTCTTATCTTCTAAATAATCTTCAAGAGTATAGTAGGCTTTCTGTATCAGCCTCTTTTTAACAGTGTTTTTAAACTGCTGTAATGGCAGCGCTGAAATTGATTGCGGAATTTTATTATAGATCTACAATTCTCTTATATAGATCTACAATTCTCTAGTACATTACATGAGTGTATCTTTGATGGCACATAACATAAATGGTTACCTAAGACGATAATGTAATGTATTTTTTTCAAAATAAAAAGATGAAACTTCAAAAAAAAAAACAAAAAATAATAGAGTAGGTGAGGCTCGATTGTCTAGAGACCACCCATTCCCCGAATAAGCTCTGCTGACTTGGCAAAAATTCAATTCAATATAAACTTAAGTATTTTTAATGCCCAAAAATAGGCATAAAACAATTTTTATTTAAATAATTTATAGAATTAGGCGTTACTTTGCGGAGATCCATAATACAAAAGTAATGAGAATATTATTTTGCTATTATTCGCGATAAAAGGAAATATATGTAATGCTAAACTGTAGAGTGTACTATTCGTTCTCATATCTGATACATGCAGAATTTGTAAGAACTCATGCACTACCCGACACCGATGACACAACAATACACAAGCACTTCACACATTCACCACCGCAATCTCAACAATTGTTTCGCCCCGTAACCGAAGCATCGTCAGGAGATAGACTCCACGATAAAATCGCAAAGCGAGGAGTTAGGCGTTACTTTGCGGATATCCATAATACAAAAGTAATAATAAAATGAATTTCCTATAATCCTCGATGAATTATGAATGAATGAATTTGCAAAATAATTTTATTATTACTTTTGTTTTGGGGGCTTTGTTTTATATTAAGAAGTACCAGTGTAATTTTTAAAATGATGTAAAAAAAAAATTAAAAAAAATTGAAAAGAAAAATTAAAAAAGAGTGCAGGTGGGGCTCGATCCTAGGTATTTTCACCTCTCCAGACCGCCCGTTCCCCAAATGAACCACCATAACTTTACGTTCGACAGCGTAAATTTATGATTGTATTCAACGTAAATTTCTAAAAAAATTTAGAGCCCAAAAACAGGGATAAAATGACATTTCAAAAAAATAAAACTTATCAAATGTAAATTTTTTTTATAATTTTCACAAATTAAATAAATATTGAATATATACTATTTACTAAACTAAACTATTTTACAAAAACAAGCATTAAAAAAAAACAAATTAAAACTACTTAAATAATAACTAAAGAATAAAAATAAAAAATAATAAATATGTATATATTTATTAATTTAACTTACTTAAATTAACTTATCTAGATCGATTTTTCTCCCCCAAAACCCCCTACATACTAAATACATTTATTTAAATATTAAAGACTAGGAGTCCCGCCCCAGCTTTGCACGGGTATAAAGCATATAGCCTATGTCACTCAGTGAAAATCACAGTATTTTTCTACTCCATATTGAATTTTATTATACATATAAACCTTCCTCTTCAATCACTCTATATACTTAAAAAAAACCGCATCAAAATCTTTTGCGTAGTTTTAAAGATTTAAGCAAACATAGAGATATAAGGACAGACAGAAAAAGTGACTTTGTTTTATACCATGTAGTAACGTTTATAGCTACTACTATTTTGATAATTGTCATATTTTTACCATACTTATCCAAAGACTAAATTACGTTTAGCCGTCATTTATGTTTTGTTTTTCCACGTCATAGTCGTTTTTGCTATACCACGTTTTATAGTGACTTGACGGGATAAAATAAATGCGGTCGAACGGGATAAAAAGTATCCTATGTCCGTCTCCTGGTTCTAAACACCACCTCCACCAATTTTCAGCCGAATTGGTTCATCCGTTCTTTAGTTATAAATAGTGTAACTTAGACCAACTTTCTTTTATATATATAGATTAAAGATATATATAGCCAGATATTTCAGTTTTGTCCCAAAAAAGTTTGGCACAATCATCGCTCAAAATGCCCCCATCCGTAAAATGCAACAGCATAAAATAAATTTCATATTTTCCGAATAAAATGATTTAAAACTTGAAACGTTGTAAGCCGGTTGGAAGAATTGCAACAATTTTTCATATTCGAGGGACGGAAATAAAACAAATGGCCGGACTTATGAATGTCAGGATTATAGTCGGGAATTCAGTTAACTTGGATTATAAACACTGTGATAGCCTAGCGGTGAGAGCGTGCCACTCCTTCGAAAGAGTCACGGGTTTAAAACTAGCACCAATGAATTTTTCAATTATAACCTATGTTTCTAATTGATAATTTCAATTTAGCACACGCTCTTCGTCATTTTCCGTACGCCGCGTGCCTGACAACAACTTACCTTAGTCGTATTTTACGACACCTCGGTAAGAAATGAGGGTGGTCTATTATACCCAGCCAGATACCACAAGGCGGGTCGACTTACCTTAGTCGCCTTTTACAACACCTCGGTAAGAAATGAGGGTGGTCTATTCTACTCAGCCGGATACCACACGGCGGGTCGACTTACCTTAGTCGCCTTTCACGACACCTCGGTAGGAAATGAGGGTGGTACTATTATATTCAGCAGGATACCACACGGTGGATCGACTTACCTTAGTCGCCTTTCACGACACCTCGGTAAGAAATGAGGGTGGTCTATTCTACTCAGCCGGATACCACACGGCGGGTCGACTTACCTTAGTCGCCTTTCACGACACCTCAGTAAGAAATGATGGTGGTACTATCCTATTCAGCCGGATACCACACGGCGGGTCGACTTACCTTAGTCGCCTTTTACGACACCTCGGTAAGAATGAGGGTGGTCTATTCTACTCTACCGGATACCACACGGCGTATACCTTTCAGCTATCATAACCCAAAAGCCGAGTTCAATTTAAAATTGAAATTCATTTCCGAACCGAGTTATACCCGGGTGACGCCGTGACCAGAACCTAGTTAGTTTGATAAATTGACCGCAGTAAAACCGCTAATGACCGGGTTAGCACGGCCATCCGAGCTGTACCCGGTCTCAATTACGATGACGTCACGGTTCCCGGACAACCGGATAACATGCTATTAATAAACCTATCCATAAATTTATAGAATTAGGCGTTATTTTGCTTCCGTGTGGTATCCGGCTGGTGGAATTGAGAAAATTGATCACATACAGATAGACAGCTTTAGAGGACCTTAAATATTTTATAATGTTAAGCGTTACTTGGTGGAACGCCGTGTGGTATCCGGCTGAGTAGAATAGACCAACCTCATTTCTTACCAAGGTGTAATAAAAGGCGACTAAGGTAAGTTGACCCACCGTGTGGTATCTGGCTGAGTAGAATAGACCAACCTCATTTCTTACCGAGATGACGTAAAAGGCGACTAAGGTAAGTTGACCCATCATGTGGTATCCGGCTGAGTAGAATAGACCAACCAAATTTTTTACCGAGATGACGTAAAAGGCGACTAAGGTAAGTTGACCCATCATGTGGTAACCGGTTGAGTAAAATAGACCACCCTCTTTCTTGCCGAGATGTCGTAAAAAGCGACTAAGGTAAGTCGACGTCAGGCAGTCGGCCGGTCGTAAATTACGTAGCCAAATCATATAACAACATGTTTGTAACATGTTGTGCCGACCCCACTTAGAGTGGGGAGGATCGAGGCGTTACTTTGTTTACTTGGAGATCCATAATACAAAAGTAATAATAAAATTGTAGAGCTATAATCCACGATGAAGTAAAATAGAAAATATATATATTGCTAAATGTAGAGTGGACAATCCGTTTTCATACCTGATACATGCAGGATTCGTAAAAACATGTACAAACACAAATATAGAAAAAGAAAAAGTTTACATTTTTACGTACAATTTAACTATTTAATTAATTAATTTTGGTAAAATGAATAGATGAAAGGATGCTACAAATATATAATTAATTAAGACATATTTTCTAGTCTGTAACTTAAATACCGAAAGGGAAAGAGATTTGCGGATTGATATTGGTAAATCTTGCGGCTCCTGCTTTGCGCCTTGCAAAAGTACGTAAATCGTTTGTGGGTCTGGGTATAAGATTCTATAATAAAATTCCGCAATCAATTTTAGCTTTGCCATTACAGCAGTTTAAAAACACTGTTAAAAAGAGGCTGATACAGAAAGCCTACTATACTGTTAAGGATTACTTGGAAGATATGAATGTCTGGATATAGCTCGCTTAGACCCTGGCAGTAATGACTTAATGTAACTTGTCATAAGTATTATATATTTAAAAGAGTAACCGCCTAGTTCCTTGCTGGCTCTTCTCGGTTGGAACAGCAGTAGAGTTGACGATTCAAAAGCATTTGTTTACAAGTTTATTTGAATAATGAATATTTTGCATTTGGGCGTATATACATATGTGCGTTGGGATGTGTGATTCTTGTGTATCTATAAATTGGTTTGAGAGCTCGCATCCCTGCAAGAGATCATCGAATTTGGCAACCGCATCAGAATCAATACTGGGAGGTCTGCTAATATTGACTTAGACCCAAAACGGTGTATCGGCACACAGATATGTTTACAAGTTTACTGCGGACAACTGTAAAATTGATCTTTATTTAGTCCCTAATGATATGACGCCGTGTGGTATCCGGCTGAATAGAATAGTACCACCCTCATTTCTTACCGAGGTATCGTAAAAGGTAACTAAGGTAAGTCGACCCGCCGTGTGGTATCCGACTGAGTAGAATAGTACCACCCTCATTTCTTAACGAGGTATCGTAAAAGGCGACTAAGGTAAGTTGACCTACCGTGTGTTATCCGGCTGAGTAGAATAGACCACCCTCTTTCTTATCGAGGTGTCGTAAAATACGGCTAAGATAAGTTGACGTCAGGCAGGCGGCCGGTCGTAAAATATGTAGCCAAATCATATGACATGTTTGTAACATGTTGTGCCGACCCCATTTAGAGTGGGATAAGGGTAGGAAGATGATGATTCAGTCCCTAATGAATTGAGGACAAAGGTACTTTACCAAATATTAGTTAAAAATATTATTTACGTAAATTTGTAAAGAAGCGCTTTTGAATTGTCAACTCTACTGCTGGTTCCGAAAGCTGCTCCTAACGTTTATTATTCACTAGCAATCGTCAGCGAAAGCGAAATATTTAAACCGTAATATAGTATTTTTATAACCATAAAAATGGTTATTGTGGGTTAACCTTAAAGCTTTACATATGCTGCCGCGGATATTTATTTAGAACTTTTAGAGGGGAACAATTTTGTAATACATGATTTTTGAATAACTATCACCGTTTACTTAGCGCACGCAAAGCTATCAATTTTGCCTCTTTCGTAATATTTTTTATTGCTGCTCCTCTCCTATTCATCTTAGCGTCATGTTATATATCCTATAGCCTTTCTCGATAAATGGACTATCTTACACTGAAATAATTTGTCAAATCGGTCCAGTGGTTCCTCAGATTAGCGCGTTCAAACAAACAAACTTTTCAGCTTTATATATTAGTATAGATATATATTACTTTAGTCTTAGTCACTAATATTAACTATGTCAGGAATTGCACTTATGATTGTAGCGATCTCACGTAGAAAGGCCTACCAACTCATCATCCTCCTGCCCTTACCCCTCTATAAGTGGGGTCGACACAACATGTTATAAACATACCGTCACATGATTTGGCTGATTGTTTACGACCGGCCGCCTGCCTGACGTCAACTTACCTTAGTCTTATTTTACGACACCTCGGTAAGAAAGAGGGTGGTCTATTCTACTAAACCAGATACCACACATATTACTTTCGCGTGATAAATTGTGAATATCAACTCAAAAGCATACAGACAAGACTAATAAATAAATGGACAGTTTCGCATACGATGGTTAAAATTTAACAGACGTAGAAATTATATCGACCCGAGACTTCGGGTAACGTCCGACCACTCAGACCATCCACAAACAAATTCGGAATTGCAAAATAGAGTCGTATTTTCCCTCCCAAAACGGTGGCGCCCTCTATGAATTATTAATTATCCCATTCGATTCGGGTCGGCCGTGTTTACATTAAGACTTTAACGCGTAATTTTCTTTAGGACCGTACATCCTAGAAAATATTGGGTCTTAGTAGAAATTCTGACAGGATTATTGACATTATTTTTTTAATGTTTTCAATGTGCATGTGACCTTTTGATTGAAGTTAAGGGGAAAATTTATAGAAAATTATAAGACCTCTCCGCCGTGTAGTATCCGGCTGAGTAGAATAGTTCACAACAGGACAGGACGGACCTATTAGTAAAATAGTACAAAAGTAATAATAAAATTATTTTGCTATAATCCGCGATGAAGTAAAATAGAAAATATATATAATGCTAAGTGTAGAATGGACAATCCGTTTTCATACCTGATACATGCAGGATTCGTAAAAATTATATATTACTTTACTTATATTACTTTTGTATTTTGGATCTCAAAGTAACGCCTAGATAAATTATTTAGTAAAATAGTATTAGTGAGACAATCTTTGTTCGACCTTCGTAGTTTATAATCAATATTTTTGTAATTAACATTGAATAAAGTATATCATTAATAAAAGTTTTACTAATTACTAAAATATAATACTAAAAAGTTATGATTCACACGGTAGTCCGTCCCCAAAGTAACTTAATACTTGTGTTATGGTAGACAGACAACTGGTAAATATATACATATATAATTTTTAAAACATACTTAAATACAAATACACACCCCGGCTTGACTTGAGCTCGGCGGGAATCGAACCCGCGACCAATCGTGCTGAAAGCAAGGTAAACCCACTAAGTCAACGGGCCAAACTGAAACTAGCTTCCCTTCACTATACTAAGCCTCAAATATTAAAAAAAGCTTTTTAAAAAAAGCTTTTCCGGTTACTTAAAAAATCTTAATCGGTATTGAAAATTATTGCATGAAAAGTCGTCAGCTAAAACTAGTAGCTTCATAAACACAGGGTGTTCCGCAACACTAAATTCCATCAGCCTGTATAATTACGCGCGTTGTTTTCTTTTCCCCTATGCTCAAGTTACAGTTAGTGGTGGGCAAAATTTCATCGATAAAACACTGAAATATTTTAATTTATACAACGCATAGCATAGTAGCTGTGGTAGCCCAGCGGTAACACCGTGCGCCTCTTTCGAGGAGGTTTAGGGTTCAAACCCGGGCAGACACCAATGAGTTTTCTAGTATAACTTATGTGTCTAATTGAAAATTGCAATTTATCACACGCTTTTCGGTGAAGGAAAACATCGTGAGGAAACCTGCATATCTCTAGAGAATTCTGGAGATATGTGTAACCTACCAATCCGCATTGGAGCAGCGTGATAGGTCTTAGCTCCAATCCTTCTCTCCAAAAACGGAGAGAGGAGGCCTATGCCCAACAGTGGGATAGTAACAGGCCGTTACTTAACTTTAACTTATAGCATATTGTGTTAGATTATAATATTGTCAAAGTTTATTGGCCATACACCATAGTATAAACAATTTTTTCTTTTACATTTGCTAAACGTTCGTAAATTATTTATACTTAAGGTCAGTATGATTACCCATAAGTGTTACGTTATTGCCAACATTCGAAGAGTTAGTTAATAAAAGAGTATTTCGAATACCAGTGCCACATGTATCCACTAGTTTTGCTAAACGTTTTAGTTATTTTATCTACTCTCATACTATAATACAAAGATTATAAAACTGAAACCAAAATTTTTATAACAAACATTACGTACAGGCCAAAAATTAAAAATTAAAAAATCTTATTACGATACAGATCTTGTATGGACACCTGTATCATAAAATAACTTTTTAATCATAACGATACTCCTATACAACCTCCAGCTGGACCGAGGAGGTTGAACCTCTACCTTAAAAAAAAAGGTTTCAATGAACGAGTTCGCGGCGACGCAACACGCAAGCGTAATCGATGTTTGCGCCTTGGCGCTAACAATTGACATTTAAAAAATCTTTTCAATATATAAACAAAGTTTGGTTTTATTTATATATTTACGTATTATAGTATGAGAGTAGATAAAGAAGTGTATGACACTGTACATAACTTGGTCTTATAACACTCGTGTGATACTATAAAAAACCTCGCTTGAGGCACGTTTTTTTAAAACACACTCGTGTTATAAGAACACTTATTATGCAACAGTATCATAATCTACTATTTATGAATTACGAGATAACCTTTAAGTAATAGAACATTTACAATGAGATCAGAATAATTTAATTTAAGTAAATAAAATGTATCTATTGTTGGTTGTCCAATAAATAAATAAATAATTGACTGGCCCATTTGCGCAGTGGGTAGTGACCCTACCTACAGCTCCGCAGATCGCGGGTTCAATTCCCACCGAGGGCCAACAGATTCTATAAATGAATTTGTTGGTCTTTGGGCCTGGGTGTATATTTGTATTTAAGTATATATTTAAAATTATATAAGTATATATTCACCAGTTGTCTGTCTACCATAACACAAGTATTAAGTTACTTACTTTGGGGACGGACGACCGTGTGTGTAAGTGTCCCATATATTTATTTATTATTTATAATTTACCTTAGTCGCCTTTTACGATGCCTTGGTAAGAAATGAGGGTGGTATAATCTACTCAGTCGGATACCACATAGCGGATTCATTACTAAGTAACATTAAAATTAAAATATTCCTTTATATTTAGTTTCAATGAAACACAAATTTTAATGTCATCAAACTCAAATCCAAACTTAATACAAAATACCGGAAACCCCATTAAAATTATAAACGATTATTTAAATAAATAAAACCAGCATAACATTCAAGCGTTCTGCTGACGTGTATCGATATTATACATATCGATATAACGTACGTATATCGTTATAAATTAATCGATAAACATCCCTCACTGTCCCGCGAATGGCGCGAAAGGCCCGCTTTGCTGAAATAATACATTACCTAATATGTATGCAGACGTGTGGTGTTGGATTATGAATGGAAATAACTATACTAGTTGGATGACTTGACTTTGTCCGTTTCGTTAGAAGGGTGGTAAGAGTGATATATAAGTATATAGTGAGGCTATATAACATCACGCTAAGATGAATAGGTGAGGAGCAGCAATATAAAATATTATCAAAATACATACGTAAATAAAATGCGTACGCTAAGTAAACGATGTTATTTATTAAAAAATCATGTATTAAAAATTGTTCTCCTCTTAAGTTTTTAACCAAATACCGCGAGCATGTCTAGCTTTTAAGGTTAATCCACTTTAACAATTTTTATGGTAATCAAAAGACTATATTACGGTTTTATCTTTCCACGCGTCCGGAGCCTCTGGCGATTGTTAGTTATTATATAAAAACTTAGTTTGTTTATTGTATTATTACAAATCATCATTATTATCCGCCGTGTGTAGTCCAGTTCAGTAGAATGATCGTCCCCATTCTATACCGATATGTCGTAAAATACGTCTAAAGTAAGGTGACTCGCTGTGTGGTATCTGGCTGAGTAGAATAAACCACACTTATTTCTTACCGAGGTGTCGTAAAAGGCGACTAAGGTAAGTTGACCCGCCGTGTGGTATTGGCTGAGTAGAGCAGACTAGCCTTAGTCACTTTATACGACACCCTGGTAGTATTATAAGGTATATAAAGACAAAGAGAACAAAAATTAACAGTTAAAAACTTGTTATGCTGTGAAAGTTTACGAAAATACTTTGAGCTCAAAAGGTGGGGATTGTGTGCACTTTGGAAACTTTCGGGCCGCATAAAACTACTAAGCATAACAAGCTTAATTTAAGTGGATTTAGTTAATTAAATATTCTTTTACAAATCAAAGACCTGTGTCTTGTTACAGTGAATCAGTCTTTCCCAATTTTTATTGTACCATGCCCCACCATAAAGATTATTTTGCCCCCTATGCAAAATACATAAATTTTCATGTTAAACATCATTTTGCCCCTCTGTGCAACATACATAAATTTTCATATTAAACATCATTTTTCCCCCTGTGCAACATACTTAAATTTTTATATTAATAATCATTTTGCCCCCTTGTGCAACATACTTAAATTTTCATATTAAACCACATTTTGTGCCCCCTGTGCAACATACTTAAATTTTTATATTAAACATCATTTTGCCCCCTGTGCAACATACATAAATTTTCATTTTAAATATAAAGAACCGGGTCACATCGCGATAATCACGCTACCTTTTTATCGGCAGAGTTGCATCCACCGTGGTCAGTCAGACCACGGTGGATGCAACTCTGCCGAAACGTCGAACCTTATACAAAAGTAACGTGATTATCGCGATGTGACCCGGTTCTTTATATTTAAATTAGTATGAATCGCGAAAGTTTAAAATAAATTTTCATATTAAAAATTGAATTGTTCTCTTAAATTAAATTATAGGTTGTAGGAAAAAGTTTTTTTCAAGTTAAAATTGGCATTGATACCTAGCAGTTAAATGACCCGGAGTAAAAGGATTACACTCGTCCTGTATTCATTATTAAAATCAAAATCGTCTATTTATGTAAGAACAAGGTATTTTTTTTAAAGAGATTGTTAGAATATTTGTTTTAAAAATGGTACATCGCTATATACTGGACATATACAGACTAGAAAATATTCATCTTAAGTAATTATATATATATATATATATATATATATATATATATATATATATATATATATATATATATATATATATATATTCCGAATCTCGGAAACGGATCCAACGATTTACCTGAAATTCAACATGTAGGAGGTTTTGGGGGACAAAAATAGATCTAGCTAGGTTTTATGTAAAAAAAAAATTGTTTTATCCCTGTTTTTGGGCATTAAAAAACACTAACATTTATATTGAATTGAATTTTCGCCATTAACTGTCAAGTCGACGTAGATTATTCGGGTAACAGGCAGACTCGAGAAATGTGAATGCTAAGGATCGATCCCCAACTAAATAATTGTTTTTTTTTTTGTAAAAAATTATCGAGCGGAACTCGGTCACCCAGACATTTAATAGATTAAATTGTTAAATTTGTATAAACTTTTTCTTTTTATCTATATTATCCGTATTCTCTTTTTCCTTCTGTTACTCAAAGATTGACTGGAAGAGAGCCCTTTTAGGGATCCGACTTTGTACATGTGATTTTTTACTTTTTCTTTCCCTTTTCTAAATATATGTATATGTATATAAAAAGGGTTGTCAATGTTAATTTTTTTGCCCCCATTCCAGATCCTCCTGGCGCCCCCTACATTGAGGGCTACGCGGAAGGCGAAACAGTCCGGCGAGGTCAAAGCCTAGAGCTGGTCTGCAGGAGCCGTGGCGGGAACCCACCAGCTCAGCTCATATGGTACAAGAACGGGGAGCAAATACGAATGGCATACAGGTAAGTTATATCTGAACAAATTTCTGATCATCATCATCTTCATGCCCTTATCCCATTCTAAGTGAGGTCGGCACAATATGTTATAAACATGCTGTCACATGATTTGGCTGCGTTTTTACGACCGGCCACCGGCCTGACGTCAACTTACCTCTGTCGTATTTTGCAACACCTCAGTAAGAAAGAGGGTGGTCTATTCTATTAAACCGGATACCACACGGTGGGTCAACTTATCTTTAGTCACCTTTTACGACACCTCAGTAAGAAATGAGGTTGGTCTATTCTATTCAGCCGGATACCATACGGCGGGTCGACTCACCCTAGACGCCTTTTACGACACTCGATCCTAGGTATATTCACCTTTCTAGACCGCCCGTTCCCCAAATGAACCACCATGACTTTACGTTTGACAACGAAAAATTGTGATTGTATTTAAACATAAATATTAAAAAAAAATTTAAAGCCCAAAACCAGGGATAAAACGACATTTTTTTTAATAAAACTTATCTAGACCGATTTTTCTCCCCGAAAACCCTCTACATGCTGAATTTCAGGAAAATCGTTGGGACCGTTTCCGAAATTCTGAATATATATACATACAAGATTAACTCATTTAAATATTAAAGATAAATGATTGGAAAGATTATAGTACAAAATCCAGACAAAGTTGCGGTCAGAACCTAGTAATTCTTTACAAAACCTTCCAAAAGTCATCGCGGGCGTCTTGGAGCCTGTAAAAAACCCCACACCGCCTATGTTCCCACTCCCCAGACGTTTCAAAGATCGTATTAAGCTGGCAACAGATAGGGCGTATGTCCCTTGATTTATGTAGCTGTTGTATAATGTTGCAAAAAGTCGATGGAAAAACATCGATAGAAAAATTATTTTTATTTTTGAGCTTTTCACATTGCGTTGACTGTACAATTTTTTGCAGATTCACATGCTGCGTAAAGTACAGTTAAAATGGTTACCTATAAGATTTAATAACCCTTCGACGTTGTACATGATTGCAATCACAAATCTAACTAATTAGTAATAGGAATTATGTTTTTAAAAAGTTAGGTAGTCGATGAAACGTCATGTTTAAAAGTGCTCGGATTGGCAAGAGTTAAATTTTTAAATATATAACCAACAAACATATCAGCTACTGTTAAACCAATTCAGCACAATAACTAGTAATATCCCGTGGTTTCCCCCGCGTACATACCGATCTCATGGCAGTGGAAAGTCTACTAAGTCGGACTATAGATTTATTTTTGTTAACAAAAGTTTTATTAATGTCGGCACTTTTATCAACTTTTACAATTTAATAAAGTTATATTGGCATAATTATAGTAGTTGGATATATGGTATCACGGACTTTTTTGTAGATATCAATACGTTCTATAATGCGTATTATTTTTTGTTATTTTATCATCAATAGTTTCCACAGCGCATGCGATGACAGATTTTTGTCACTTATTTTTTACTTCTTATAACATTTTTATTACGGATCCCTTTGTTTTTTGAGAATGTTATATAGCCTATGATGTTCGGTAAAGATGCAGCTTTCCAATGGCGAAAGAGTTTTTGAAATCGGTCCAGTAGTTTTTGTGTGAAAACATAACAAACATACATACAAATTTTTCCTCTTTATAATATTAGTTTAGATAATAATTCATACATATTTACCACAGAACGTCACATTACTGTACTTTTATGTAAAATATTCAAATTTATTCAAATATTACTTAAGACTTACGAAGAACTTTTTACTATGAGGCTTTTTTCTTTTTTTTGCGAAAGAATTATACTATTAATTTTACGCCATTCTCACGTCTCTGGGAATGTTTTTAGTAACGCGATAGCTGTACCAGCCCAACGGTAAACCTTACGACTATTTTGGTCATGGGTTCAAACGTCGGAGAATCACCAATGAGTTTTTCGGTTAAAAATGATGTGTGTCATTAATTGCAAATTTGTTAAACGCTTTTCGGTGACGTATAACATAATGGGGAAACCTGAAAGTCTCTAGAGAATTCTAGGGTTGTTTAACCTACCAATTGACATTGGAGCAACGTGGTAGGTCTTAGCTCCAACAATTCTCTCCTAAAATGGAGACAGGAGTCCTATGCTCAGCAATGGGATAGTAACAGACAGTTACTTTTTCTTTACAATTGCGATGATAATAATATTCCCCTACCTACCTACTATAAGTGGGGTCGGTACAATATGTTTTCATGTTCTCATCTCTCCTTAGCCGTGTGGTATCCGGCTGAGTAGAATAGACCATTCTCATTTCTTGCCGAGGTGTCGTAAAAGGCGACTAAGGTAAGTTGACCCGCCGTGTGGTACTCGGTTTAGTAGAATAGAGCAACCACCCTGTTTCTTACGGAGTCGTAAAATACCACTAAGTTAAGTTGACGTCAGGCAGGCAAATCATGTGACAGCATGTTTATACCATGTTGTGCCGACCCCACTTAAAGTGGGATAAGGGTAGGAGGATGATGTTCTTATCTCTCTCCTATCATTCGTCAATTGTGGCGCTACATCTTTTATATGCATGTCTTCTTATACACAATTCAATCTCTTTTTCAGCCCCCTTCTAGTCGTTTATCCATCCTTATTTGTATTTTTTTTTTTAAATTTACTTAATTTTCATCCGTACTTTTCATCTTTTCTATAATGGGTATAATTTTCAAACTAACTCTAATAATTTTATTTAGGAAAAAAATAAAAAAGATTTTTTTAAGTCAGTGCAGTGTGTAGTTAATAATTACTAAAAACCTTAAACGTTTGTAAGAAACAGTATCGCTGTTATACTCCTTTTTATTGCACATATTCAAATTTTAGTAATGTATGCAAACGACTGCGAAAACCGCTAAGGCAATTCTAAGAAAATGGTGCTATCTAAAAATGGTAAAATTTCGCATAGTATAATCGAAAATTTAGCTCAGTAGATTCTTTTTATTGGCACTAAATGTGTTCTTTTTTATATTTAATATATTCAACTTTTATATCGATAATCTATACTAATATATAAAGCTGAAGAGTTTATTTGTTTGTTTGAACGCGCTAATCTCTTAAATTACTGGACCGATTTGAAAAATTCTTTAAGTGTAATAGTCCATTTATCGAGGAAGGCTATAAGCCTAGGTAATAAAGTGGGTGTTCTATTCTATTCAGCCGGATACAACACAGCGTTAAATAATGTAACTACTATTCGTGACTTACTTCACACGAAACTCACTAAATCATCATCTTCCTGCCCTTATCCCACTCTAAGTGGGGTCGGCACAACATATTATAAAAATGCTGTCACATGATTTGGCTGCGTTTTTACGACCGGCCGCCTGCCTGACGCCAACTTACCTCTGTCATATTTTACGACACCTCGGTAAGAAAGAGGGTGGTCTATTCTACTTAACCGGATACCACACGGTGAGTCAACTTACCTTAGTCGCCTTTTACGACACCTCGGTAAGAAATGAGGGTGGTCTATTCTACTCAGCCGGATACCACACGGCGGGTCGACTTACCTAAGTCGCCTTTTACGACACCTCGGTAAGAAAAGAGGGTGGTACTATTCTATTCAGCCGGATACCACACGGCGTACGAAACTCACTAAATAGATTTATTAATAGCGCTAGTCGAGTCGAATTATCGATATAGTCTGTTTACTTACGTCACTCGTAAAATTGTATTAAGACGCGCCTACCGACGATGGAATCTGATTTATGAGATCCGCTAACAGCTAGTGATGTTATAACTTTATCGTTGCACTGGCTAGTGCTTTCACGTTATCGATTTAATGCGCTACTTTATAGTTTTAGAAGCGGACGGCCGCATTTATGGCACTAAGAGTTTTGAACAAGCCTTTATTACAAGTTTAATGTTGTACGCGCTTACGTTAGTAAATGTAATGGTACTTCAATTCAAAGTTAAAATATTATTTATTTAAATAGCTTCTGCGTGTATTGGATATGAAAACCGATAGTTTACTCTATAGTAAGCTTTTAATATATTTTCTATTTACTTATTCGCTGATTATTGCAAAACAATTTTATTATTGCTTTTGTATTATGGATTAGGAGTGACGCCTAATACCATAAATTATTCTTAAAAGCACTTTGAGATCGTAAACAAAGTAAGTAAATTTCGTTCCGAAATGAATTAAGAAGAATTAGCAAATTAAGACAAAAAAAAAATTTTTATGTAAAATAAGAAAAATTTGCATAGTAATTCAAAGTTTCTTATTATTTATATGATCTTCAATAGAGTATAATATAGTATAAATAATATTGTTAATAAGTGTATGTCTAAGAACTGTTTTCACTTTCATTTTCAAAATTGATTTCGGCTGGCTACTTTTAATTTCGGAGAAATTCATGGTCCTTGAAAAAAGATAGCTTACCAATTTTGTTTTTATTTAACCCTTGGAGTGGGATTAAAACATATATATTTTTAAAAGAATAACTTTTAAACAACAGAGCGTTAACAATATACTTTCTATACTTATTATAAAAACAAGCTGTCTGTCTCTAGGTGATCGATTTTCTCAAAATCTAATTAACGGATTTTTGTACGGTTTCTACCAAAATTTTGTGCGATTTTTTTGGAAGGTTATGTTAGGTTAGGTTAGCACATTACAGTTTGATGTAAATTGTGTTGAAAAGGTTGCGCGGTTGTAAAAATACTCGCCTGCTGGGTTCTTTACTAGCGTGCACAGAGTAGACTACCAGAGATACACTAAAATAATGTACTAGAGAACTGTAGATCTAAAAAAATACTACTAAAAAGTCTGCGAGAGTATATCTCTACCTCTTATGGTTAACTTACAATAACTACTTTTGTGTCTTTTGTTATACACTGATTTCCACGCGGGTGAAGCCGCAAGCACAGCTAGTATACTTTTCTTTATATCCGCTAGCGTAAACACTAACTAATTTTAAGTAAAAATATTCTTTAAGCAAAATTCAAGTCCAATTACCTTTTTACGACGTAAAAGATAAAGGCTATTTTGTTCTCGAGTTGATTTCGAGACTGGAGGTATAATTGTACTTCTCATCTTAAAAGATTTTCATCTTTTTCCGTTCCTTTCTTTTAATTACATTTGAATACAAACTGAAATGCAGTTACTTGTTACAAGAAAATTAAAAGAAAAGATAATTACGGTAAACATTAATTTACCCTTTTAGTATAAAGTAACGGTCTGTTACTATCCCACTGCTGGGCATAGGCCTCCTCTCTACGTTCTTGAAGAGAAGGATTAGAGTCTTACCACGCTGCTTCAATGCAGATTGGTAGGTTATACATATCCCTAGAATTCTTTATACATATGCAGGTATCCTCACGATTTTTGCATTCACCAAAAATAGTGCGATATATTGCTATTATCAATTTGACACTTAATTTTTTTCAATCGAAATACTCGATGGTGCCTGCTCAGAGTTGAACCCTCGACCCTTGAAAGTCTCGAACGGTCTCACCGCTGGGCTATCACAGCTTCTGCTTTTCAGTATATATAAAATAAAATGTAGTTTACTTAGCGATGTTTTGTATACCACTCATTGTCAAAAGTCTCGCATCTTTTTGGCAAGATTGATTATATTATAGGTAACACTGGTCCCATACGCATATCGAATATTCCAAAAAAGTTCTAGGGATATATAAATTTCGCTTTTTATATTTATCTTTTTCATATTAATATTAATAAGATGTAGAATGTATTTTAAGATAACTCTGATTTATAAAAATATGCACGTTTATAAGAACACAACGAATGTTAAAAGGAAAGTTTGTAAAGTACTTAAAAAGATTTTCAATTAACAAACATTTTTATATATACATGAGCCTCGTATAAAACTAACCCCACCTGGATCGCTAATTGAATTTTACTACAATTGAACGGTAATTAGCCCCATAAATGTCCGCAAAACGTTTTGAATCGCCCTCAAATCCATTCAGCGATCGCAATCTAAATGCTATAACACTAAAATCATTCTACCAACCCCTGTTTGATAGAATACGCACGCAAACATTACGAAAAAGCTGACGATTACAATAAGATTATATCGCAAAACGATTCTATATCGATAAGAAAATCGAATCAATACCAACCTTATAAAATCTTTATTTGTCGATACAGATTTACTCAGAGATATTTTATTGAAAATGTCAAGTTCGGAAATTGAACAAGATAATTCGACAACACTATAGAAATTGACTTTGATTCTTAATAATTCCTTAACTATTTCAGTAAATAGTATATATAATACTAGCTATGCCAGCAGCTTCGCCCGAATGGATGTCAGTGTCACAAATTTTTCCCAAATTGAAATTTGGAACAAATGTTGTTATCGGGAGTTATTTATAAGAGATATAGAGATATACAAATAACGCACGCAAGGAAAGCTTAAAATTCCGCCGTTTTCGTAATTTTTTTAATTGCTGCTCCTCTCCTATTCATTTTAGCGTGATGTTATATAGCTTATAGCCTTCCTCGATAAATAGACTATCTTACACTTAAAAAAAAATTCAAATCGGGCTAGTTGTTCCGGAGATTAGCGCGTTCAAACAAACAAACTCGTAAGTTTTATATATGTTAATAAGACGCCGATGAAGCACCTATATCTCCGGTGAATCGATATTAAAAGAACGCAGAAGTGACTCTTAATCTTAAGTCATTTAAGTAATGAGTAAGAGTTGATCTGGGATATCTTAAATGAAAATTGTATGAAGGATACAGCTATACTTATTTATTATGAATGACATATAAAAACCAGAAAACGTAAAGTAAATGATAAAATATAGGGGTAAGACTATTGTAGTCGAATTTATCGACAATCATTTGTACATCACTATGAAATTCCGATTCTATTTACAAAAAAGGCCTGCCTTTTCTAATTTTTTTTAAAGAATGAATGGTTTTTTTATCGATGTCATCGTTCTCAAGGAAAGCTAGGTTTTATTTTTTTCAGTATGTTTATAATATTAAAATCATCGTCATCCTTCTGCCCTTATCCCTAAGTGCAGACGTTGTTAAAACATGATGTAACATGATTTCGCTACGTATATTACAACCGGCCGCCTGCCTGATGTCAACTTACCTTAGTCGCCATTTACGATACCTCAGTAAGAAATGGGGGTTGTCTATTCTACTCAGCCGTGTGTATGTGTATTCTCAGTGTGGTATCCGGCAGAACAGAATAGATCAACCTCATTTCTCACCGAGATGTCGCAAAAGGCGACTAAGATAAGGTGACCAGTCGTGTGGTGTTCAGCTGAATAGAATAGACCACCCTCTTTCTTACCGAGATGTCGTAAATACGACTTAGGTAAGTTGACGTCAGATAGGCGGCTGTTCGTAAAATACGTAGCCAAATCATGTGGCAACATGTTTATAACATGTTGTGCCGACCCTACTTAGAGTGAAATAAGAGTATAATATATAAATGTATTATAGTTACCTAATGAAATTTTTTAATAATTTTTTGGATTTGTTTTGTATTTTTTTCTTTCTTTGTTTTCGTAATAAGTGGTGTTGAAAATAAATAGACACAAAATACACATTTATGAGTCTATGTGTCTACGTGACACCGTCAATAAAAAGCAATTGATAAAATATAGTGTTTTATAAAAACCGATATTTGAACGTAAATGTTTGCGAAGATTTTCGCGAATGTCCCCCAAAGATTTGTGTTCCCAAACCGTCGGTCAGAAATAAATTACTGCTGGGCATTCTCATTTCCGGTTTGTGGACACTTTTAATACTATTAGGGGACTGTTTGGAATAGAAAAAAAATATGTAGAAAATCGTTTGGAGCCAAGGAATTTCAATAATAAAATTCCGCAAAAATAGACTCGCATACAAAATGGTTTAAATTAATCGTGAAAATTCTGTTTATACGTAAATTATTAGGTAATTTTTTTAAAAGATCAAAAAAAATTATATTGAAAATGCAAAAAAAAAGCGCCGCCGGTGTGGGACTTGATCCCAGGGTTTGAAAGTTTTGGTCCGCCTGTTAACCATTAGGCTATCACAGCATTACATTTGACAGCCAAAAATTAAAAGTTCTTGTACCTACCTAATGGCCGATTTGAATAAAGAATTATTTGAATTTGAATTGATAATTGCAATCACACGCTTTTCGTTTATGGAAAACATCGTGAGGAAACTTGCATATCTCTAGAGAATTCTGCGGATATATGTAACGTGCCGCATTGGAGCAGCGTGGTAGGTCTTAGCTCCAACCCTTCTTTACAAAAACTCTTAGAGAAGGCCGTTACCATACTTTCACGTATTCAAATTTCGAATTACAACTCGTTATATATAGCGATAAGCCCAGCCGTAAAACCGTGCGACTCTTTTGAGGAGGTCACGGGTGCAAACCCGGGCAGGCACCAATGAGCTTTTCTTTTAAAAGTTATGTTTCTAATTGATAATTGCAATTTATTACGCGCTTTTCGGTGAAGGAAAACATCGTGAGGAAACCTGCATATCTGTAGAGAATTCTGGGGATATGTGTAACCTACCAATCCGCATTGGAGCAGCATGGTAGGTCTTAGCTCCAATCCTTCACTCCAAAAACGGAGAAAAGAGGCCTATTCTCAGCAGTGGGATAGTAAGAGGCAGCTATGTACGTACTTATATAAAGCGAACTAGCTACGGCTTTTTGCAATAAGTAAAAATAAACGTAAGCCCTTCTGAAAATCCTACTTTGCCACGTTGTAGAGAAAATCCCATAAATGCGTATCCGCTCACCGGATTGGATCAACATTGCTTAACCGGCGAATCTTTACACGCCGATGCAACTAGCTAACTCGCAAACGAGGTTCACTGATCACCGGTTATGTTTGCCTTTGATCACTTGTCATTTTCAGCTTTCATGAGCACTTCCGCTATAGAAAATCTCATAAGCCACTAGTAGACTGTAAACGTATGTTGTAACTAAGCGATGTTAAACACGCTTAGTTATACTACTAATATATTAGTTAAATTAAAATTATCATTCATTCTCCTGCCCTTATCCCACTCTATGTGGGGTCGGCACAACATTTATTAAACATGTTACATGTGGCTAGTTATTTTACGATCGGCTGCCTGCCTGACGTAAAAGATGTCTAAAGTATAGCCATCTTACGGTAAAAACTAACTCGTTAACTCGTTAAGAAATGAGAGTGCTCTATTCTATTCAGCCGGATACCACACGGCGGGTCAACTTACCTTAGTCGCCTTTTTCGTCAACTCTATAAGAAGCGACAGTTCTATTCAGTCGAATACCACGTTCGAAATTTATGTGTCTAATTGGTAATTGCAACTTATCACACGCTTTTCGGTGGAGAAAAAAATCGTTAGGAAATCTTATCCAGAGAATTCTGGGGATATGTGTAAACCTACCAATTTCATTATTAAAATGGGAGCAGCGTGGTAGGTCTTAGCTCAAACCCTTCTCTTCAGAAACGGGGAGAGGAGACCTATGCTCAGCAGTGGGGTTGAATTTGCCGTTACTTACTTAGTAGAGTTGATGGATCTTAAGGGATTGCACTAGCGTCCCCAACTTCAACAACAAATTCAGCATTATTAGACTCTTCCCCTATATAAAGAGGTCAAAATTGCAGCGGTACCACTAGATCTACCTCTTCTTCTTCTTTCTCAACCGATGGACGTCCACTGCTGGACATAGGTCTCCTTAAAGGATCTTCACAATCCACGATTTTGTGCCCCTTGGGACCAATAGCTCCCTGCGACTTTTTTGAGGTCGTCAGTCCACCTCGTTGGGAGGTCTACCAACGCTGAGTTTTTTGGTGCGAGGTCGCCATTCCAGCACCTTAGAACCCCAAACGTACTACGTGCCTCACTTATTGCCACTTCAGATTCGCGATACGATGAGCTATGTTGGTAACTCTAGTTCTTCTACAGTTCTACAGTTCTTCATCCTGATCATTCCTGATTTGATTGCGTAGAGACACACCAAGTATAGATCGCTCTATCGCCCGCTGAGTGACTCTGAGCTTTCTTATGAGGCCCATAATCTATGGGCCTAGATCCATACAACGTGAAAAATCCCTTGAAATAGGTCCAGCAGTAGCAATTGAAATAGTCCTGCAGTACCGAAATACAATCCAATAAACATTAATGCAAATGGAGTTCTAAATCGGCAAGCTAAGCACCAGCCAAACCCGAAATCTTACCGAGAAATAGATCGTAACAACATTTCGCAGACATGTGAAGGCGATTTCCATCTAGAGAGCTTAGTAATTAAGATTTAATCGTACGTTAGTTCGGCATACTCAGGGCTGTCACATGTCCCGAAATATTTGGCGATGTCCCGTAAAATATTGCGAAGTTTGTAAGCGATATAACGCTTGCTCGTGTTTGACATCGTCGCCTTAAATATAACACGCGTCCCGGAAGATTTGGTGATGTCCCGTAAAATATGGCGAAGTTTGAAAGCGATATAACGCTTGCTCGTGTTTGACATCGTCGCCTTAAATATAACTCACGTCCCGGAATATTTGGTGACGTCCCGTGATATATCGATTTCAATTTACGTTTATAATTTTAATATGCATGCAATTTTTGCTAAATAAGAGCAACTTTTGTCATTATTTATCTAATGTAACTTATTTCAAGCAATAAACTATTATCTTATCTTATTTTATCTTATCGTTTAATTGTAAAAATCAAATATATCATAAGCAAATAACTTTTCTCTTTTTTTTTAATGTTAAATATATATATTTTAAATTTACTCGTTTCAATCTACCAAATAATTCTCAGCAATTGCCGTGGTCCGGCTGATTAGAATAATCCACCCACATTTCGTACCGAGGTATCGTACAAGGCGATTAAGGTAAGTCGACCTGCCGTGTGGTATCCGGCTGAGTAGAATATTCCACCCACATTTCTTAATGAGGTATCGTAATAGGCGACTAAGGTAAGTCAACCCGCCGTGTGGTATCCGGCTGAGTAGAATATTCCACCCACATTTCTTACCTCGGTGTCGTGCAATGCGACTAAGGTAAGATGACCGTCGTGTGGTATCTAATTGAGGGAAATATATCACCCTCCTTCTTACCGAGGTGTCGTGAAATACTTAGGTAAGTTGACGTCGGGCAGGCGGCCGGTCGTAAAATACGTAGCCGAATCATGTGATAACATGCTTATATGTGTTGAGCTACCACTTAGAGTGGGATAAGGGCAGGAGAATGATGATAAATCCTCGGCAAGTACCTACTATTGGTTTTGACTAAGCTATCTCTCAAAACTTATTTGAATGGTAAACCTAATATTAACAGTACATTTTTATATAAAACAGAATTTAGTAAAAGTTGTCCCGATAAACTTTTATCAAACATACGACAGCCCTGAACTAAGAGTGTATTCATAGAAATGCTTGAATATTCGCTTTGAGTCTCTCACTGTAGAAATTAAACGGATTTTTAAAAGGTGGGCTTGGGAATCTTTTCAATGAGATGTGTTTTTCAAAGAGCGATTCTGATCGCAAAAAAGCCGGCAGGTTCCATAAAAAAAATAGCCTTTTCCAGCTCCCACTGCGCGGGCTTTATGATTTACGTCCAAGCATATTCATTTAGTTTTTTTGAAAAAATTTAAAGTGCATTTTCATAGACGCTATTCAAATTTGAAATCATCATTGAATTTATTAAGATCTTTTTTCGCGATAAACAATCTTCAACCGTTCCTTAATTAATGTGAAATTTAAATTCAGCTCATTAATTTGAAACTGAATTAACTGATCAGTTCGAAATTAAACTTAAGGTTATTAATTTGAAATTGTAACTTTGCTGATAGAGTTGAAATTAAATTCAGCCAATATAATTTGAAATGAAACATTAATTAATTAATTTGAAAATAGAGTTAAATTGATTGATAATGAAATTACGATATATTTGCAATAGAAATTTGATTAATTACAAATTTAAATTAAACCCATAACTTTTTATTTCACCAGGCTTTATTATCTAACTTAATAATAACTTTTACAAACGCACCAATCTTCTTAGAAGAAAGGTATTAAAATCTTCAGATTTAATTTTATTGTTTTTATTTAGGCTAGGTCAACCAGGTTCTATTATCTAAACAAGATGTAAGCATAGACTGCACATGCTGTCGACGTCGCTGCCAGAAGCTAGTATACCATAAATGCATTGGAAAAACCGTTTATTTCTCGAATTTTCGGAGCACGGATATATTATACGTCGAATAAACCCGTGACAAACGCGCGCAGTAAATAAAAATATACTTTATTTCATTAAAATACAGCGTAATACGTCGTCGGAGGCGGCAGACCGTTAAAATGTCAACGCTCCCATATAGATAGGGCTGCCATCTCTTAATAATGTGTTTAAACTCAATACCTATCCTCATCCTGCTCTTATCATCATCCTGCTCTTATCCCACTCTAAGGGTCAGCACAAAATGTTAAAAACATGTCCAATTATTTAGTTTCGTATTTTACGACCGGCCGCCTTTCTGACGTCTACTTACCTTAGTCGTACTTTACGATACCTCGGTAAGAAAGAGAGTGGTCTATTCTACTCGGATACCACACGGAATTTATACGCCGTGTGGTATCCGGCTGAATAGAATAGTGCCATCGTCATTTCTTACCGAGGTGTCAAAAAAGGCGACTAAGGTAAGTTGACTTGTCGTGTGATATCCGGCTGAGTAGAATAGACCACCCTCTTTTCTAATCGAGGTGTCGTAAAAGGCGACTAAGGCAAGTGACTCACCGTGTGGTATCCGGTTAAATAGAATAGACCCTCTTTCTTATCGAGGTGTCGTAAAATACGACTAAGGTAAGTTGACGTCAGGCAGGCGGCCGGTCGTAGTATACGTAGCCAAATCATGGGACAACATGTTTACATAACATTTTTTGCCGACCCCACTTAAGAGTGGGATAAGGGCAGGAAGATGATGATGATGACCTACATCTTATAATTATCGTGATCATCCTCCTGCTCTTATCCCACTCTAAGGGTCAGCACAACATGTTAAAAACATGTCCAATTATTTAGTTCGGTATTTTACGAATGGCCGCCTACCTGACGTCAAATTACCTTAGTTGCCTTTAACGACACATTGGTAAGAAAGAGGGTAGTCTATTCTACTCGGATATCACACGGCATTTATATTAGCTCCCATACGGATCGGAAAGATTCATATATCCCCAGAATTCTCTAGAGATAAACAGGTCTCACGATGTTGTCCTACACCTTTTTACTCCTTTTTAATGAATTACAATTATCAATAAGACACATAAGTTTTAACCTAAGCTTGCCCTCACCGTATGGTATCCGGTGGAGTAGAATAGACCACCCTCTTTTCTAACCGAGGTGTCGTAAAAGGCGACTAAGGTAAGTGACTCACCGTGTGGTATCCGGTTAAGTAGAATAGACCACCCCCTTTCTTATCGAGGTGTCATAAAATACGACTAAGGTAAGTTGACGTCAGGCAGGCGGCCGGTCGTAAAATACGTAGCCAAATCATGGGACAACATGTTTACATAACATTTTTTGCCGACCCCACTTAGAGTGGGATAAGGGCAGGAAGATGATGATGATGACCTACATTTTATAATTATCGTGATCATCCTCCTGCTCTTATCCCACTCTAAGGGTCAGCACAACATGTTATAAACATCTCCAATAATTTTGGCTAGGTATTTTACGACTGGCCGCCTTTCTGACGTCACCTTACCTTAGTCGTATTTTAGGACATCTCGGTAAGAAAGAGGGTGGTCTATTCTACTCGGATATCACACGGCATTTATATTAGATCCAATGCGGATCGGAAAGATTTATATATCCAGATTTCAATAGAGATATGTAGGTTTTACGATGTTTTGCTACACCGAAAAGCGTGCAATAAATTGCAATTATCAATTAGACACGTAAGTTTTAATAAAAATCACTGCCTGCTCTCACCGTATGGTATCCGGTGGAGTAGAATAGACCACCCTTATTTCTTACCCCGGTGTCGTAAAAGGCGACTAAGGTAAGTTGACTCGCCGTTGTGGTATTTGGTTGATTAGAATAGACCACCCACTTTCTTATCGAGGTATCACAAAAGGCAACTAAGGTAAGTTGACGTCAGACGCCTGGTCATAAAATACGTAGCTAAATCATGTGGCAACATGTTTATAACGTGTTGTGCCGACACCACTTAGGGGATAGTGGGATAAGGGCAGGAAGATGATGAGTCTTCGAGTCTGGGTGTATTTAAGTATGTATTTAAAAATTATATAAGTATATATTCACCAAGTTGTCTGTCACCCATACATAACACAAGTATTAAGTTACTTTGGGGACGGACGACCGTGTGTGTAAGTGTCCCATTTATTTATTTATTATTTATAACTTACCTTAGTCGCAGGTGGATGATTAATATTATCATTTTACCCGTAATGTAAAACATTAAAAAAAATACGATGGACAACCCTAAGTACGGAGTATTAAGTGCATCGACTATCGATACAGTTGTTACACTGTACATCACTTGTGATGAATGAGAATGATTTTTGTATATTTTTCGCGGCAAAATCTAGTTGCGACGGCGTACATCGTAATGATTGTATTGATTGCGTTTTATTGCGATGTTGTCTGTTTTGTGCTCTAGACTGAACTAGACGTAAGTACACAATTTGTGCAGTTTTAGTGTCAACTTACCTTAGTCGCCTTTTACGACACCTCGGTAAGAAATGAGGTTGGTCTATTCTCCTCAGCCGGATACCACACAGCGGGTCGATTTACCTTAGTCGGCTTTTACGATGCCTCGGTAAGAAATGAGGGTGGTTTATTCTACTCAGCCAGATACCACACGGCTAACATTAAATGAATCCACTAATCACTCAAACGTATAAGATTACTTTGGCATAATCCAAACTTACTATACATCTTTTCGTAAAAGGCGACTAAGGTAAGTTGAACCACCGTGTGGTATCCGGTTAAGTAGAATAGACCACCCTCATTTCTTACCGAGGTGTAAAATACAACTGAGGTAAGTTGATGTCAGGCAGACGGCCGGTCGTAAAACACGTAGCCAAATCATGTGACAGCATGCTTATAACATGTTGTGCTGACCCCACTTAGAGTGGGATAAGGGCACGACGATGATGATATGCATGAATTACAGTTCATGTGTTTTAAGAACCCTAAATGTATAAGATATAAAAACTAATAGTACACTCTACATTTTGCATTAAATATATTCTAATGGCGGATTAAAAAATGATTACTTTTTCTAAGCTGTCGTCTTTCTCATATAGAAGACTGTAATGTAATATATTTGATAATAAAAAAATCTCTTGCAAGATTATACCGGGGAATTGTACATTGCGCCCATTCCGGGAAAAAGGGATAAATTTAATGAAAGAATTTTCGTTCCTCGAATTTGATTCTTCCACTTCTTAGACAGAATTAAGTGAAATATAAGGTTTCTGAGATCTAAGGAAGTATTAAGATGCATAAATTAACGGCCTCTTATTTTCCCACTGCTGGGCATACAGGCCTCTTCTCTGTTTTGGGAAAGAAGAATTGGAGCTAAGATTGCTACTGCTCCAATGTGGATTGGTAGTTTACACATATTCCTAGAATTCTCTAGATATATGTAGGTTTCTTCACAATGTTTTCCTTCACCGCAAAAGCGTGTGATAAATTGCAATTATCAAGTAGACACATGTTTTACAAAATTATTTTGCTATATTCTGCGATAAAGTATAATAGAAATTATAATGCTAAACGTAGAGTGGACTATCTGTTTTCATACCTGATACATGCAGGATTCGTTAAAACACATGCACAAACCTCCACCACCACCACAATACACAAGCCTACACACGTTCACTATCATAAACTCAACAATCATTTCGCCACGCAACCGAAGCATCATAAGGAGTTAGACTCCACGATAAAATTGCAAAGCTTTGCGATTTTGTCGTTGTTTATCGCGGATTATGGTAAAGTAATTTTATTATTAATTTCGTATTATGGATCTCCGTAAAGTAACGCCTAATTCTAGAAATTACGATTACAAAAGTTTTAATAGAAAAATACATTGGTGCCTGCTCCGGCATTCTCGCTCGACCTGAGTTTTCTTATGAGGTTAGCGACCAATCTTAGTCATAGTTCTTAGTATCAATAAATCTTAACACGAAGGAAACTGTCTAGCAAGAACAAAATAATATAACCAGCAAAGCTATTCAGTAGAACATGCTAGTGATTAAAGTGGAAACAGAATTAATTGCAAGACTCCCGAAGTTATTTGAAACGATCTCGCTGTTAAACTTTGCCCGTAACGCGGCTCAGTTCAACATTCTTCGCTGAATGTTACCCTGGGGGAGTCTCGAATAAAAACCTCTCACATTTACCCTTGTGTTGTTTCAAAATTTAAATTTTGAGCCCGTACTAAGTGGGGTACTTAAATAATTTATTGAATTAGGTGTTATTTTACGGAGTTATATAACACAAAAATAATGAAAATATTATTTTGCTTTAATCTGCTATAATCAACGTTACGTATAAATGTTATTATTAAATAAGTTTTGCACGTTCCTATTTAAAAATTCATAATATTTATAGAGATATTTAATACCAGAAACATTATAAATTTTTTGATGTAGGTATATGAAGTTTTTGTACTCCTTTTACTGAGCTATTAATATATATTTCATGTAAGTACGGGTTATTTACTTAAATTATTAAATTAAGCTCTTGATAAAACGATAAATCCCTCTGATCCTTCCCGGCGTGATCTGATTTTTGTGATGGAGATATTTGCAAGGTTAGAGAGTGACAGAAGCTACTCTTAATTTCAAGACTACAGTCCACGCGAACAAAGTTGCGCAGGTAAAAGCTAGTAGAAAATGTTAGCGCACACTATATACAATAACACGATATATTAGGAATACCACTATTCCCGTTCCGAGATGCACTTCTCTTGAATGACGAACAAAGACTGACTGTCACTGAAACGTTTTATCAATAGGAAGACTCCACCGGACACAACAACGGTACAGTGCTGCCACCATTTTAATCAAAAAGGGCGCGATATTCTTGTTTCATGACTTTGTTGCTATAAAATACAAAGCGGAAGTCAGTGGCGACAACAAAAATATATAAAACTAGGCTGTGCCAAGCTTCGCCCTTTGAAATTTTGAACATAAAAGTAGTTATTGCGAGTTAACCATTAGAGATAGAGATATGCTGTTTTAGACTTTTATAGTATTTTTGTAGATCTACAATTCTCTAGTACATTACTTTAGTGTATTTCTGCTGGTTTATGCGTTGCCCTTGTGTAAAGCTCCTAGCAGCTCCTTTCTTACAACCATGCGACCCTTCAACACAATTTACATAAACCGTAATGTACTATTGACCTAAACCTTCCGAAAGAATTGCACTATTGAGAAAATCGATCACATACAGACAGACAGCTTTAGGCGACTTTGTTTTTAAATAGTTAAGTTTATATATATTATTATCGTATGTTTATGTCAGCTATTTATCTCACGCCGTGTGGTATCCGGCTGAATAGAATAGACCACCCTCTTTCTTACCGAGGTGTCGTAAAATACGGTAAAGGTAAGTTGACGTCAGGTAGGCGGCCGGTCGTAAAAAACGTAGCCAAGTCATGTGACAACATGTTTGCAACATGTTGTGCCGACCCCACTTAGAGTAGGATAAGGGCAGGATGAAGATATGTCAGATATTTATCTTGTCATATCAGTCCACGTTCTGCCAAAAATATCCTGAACATCTCCGCAAAATATATTGCAGCATGTAACGACTTCCAGCTTCCCTACTTATATCTTGTAGAAGCTATTTAAAAAACCACAAACCCCAACTCGGACGTTAATATTTCATACAACGCAAACTTTTATCTCGAACTCGTGAAGTTCACTCATAAATCTTGATGTTATAAAGATGAATCACGCCAGAGCCCGGAGATTTGTTTGCGGCACTAAAACACGAATATTAAAACGGCTTAAAGCTGACTTTTAATACACTTTCCTTGGAAATCTTCTTAAACTCCAAGTGCACTTTAAACAGACAGAAAACACTGTTTAGGAAAAACATTAGTTGCAGATTTTGTATCCTGGATTTTTAAATTCAAAATATTATTTATTCAAGTACTTTGAATCGTTAAATTTTATTAAAGTTTACTTTGATTATACTTTCTTAGAATGTCTTCTTAAACTCCAAGTGCATTTTAAACAGAAAGAAAACACTGTTTTAAAAATATTAGTTGTAGATTTAGTATTTTGAATTTTCAATACCTATATTTGCAGATTTTTTATGATTTCAAATTCAAATATTCTTCATTGAAGTACAATTTATCAATTACTTTGAATCGTTAAATGTTATTAAAGCTGACTTTAAATACACCTTCCTTGAAAATCTTCTTAAACACCAAGTGCACTTCAAACAGTCAGCAAATATTGTTCTAGAAATATTAGTTGCAGATTTTAGTACGATTTCAAATTCAAAATCGTCGTTAAATGTTATTAAAGCTGACTTTTAATACACTTTTCTCGTTCTCAACCACCATGAGCATTTGAAACAAACAAAAAACACTGGTTTTAGAAATAACTTACATATCATCATCCTGTCCTTGACCCACTTTAAGTGGGGTCGGCACAACATATTATAAACATGTTGTCAAATGATTTGGCTACGTATTTTACGACGGGTCGCCTGCCTGACGTCAACTTATCTTAATCGAATATTACGACACCTCGGTAAGAAAGAGGGTGGTCTATTCTACTCAACCGGATACCACACGGCATGTTTTAGAAATACATATATTTGCAGATTTTGTATGATCTCAAATTCAAAATGTTCTTTATTCAAATAGACTTTAGCAAGTCCTTGGATTGCACTTTAAACAGGAAAAAAATACTGATTTAGAAATAAATATATTTGCAGGTTTTGAATTACTTTACGTTCAAATTCTAACTCTTCCTTATTCAAGTTAAATTTATCAAGTACTTTAAATCGTTAAATGTTATGACATTTAATTCGCTTGTTTATAAAATCTTCTAAAACTCTAAGTGCGCTTTAAAAAGACAAAATAATATTTAGAAATATTGAACTTTGCTGATTTTGTATGATTTCAAATTCAAAATATTCTTTATTTACAAAGACTTTGTCATGTCTTTTAGAATCGTCAAAAATTTATTTAAGATGACTTTTAAAACACTTTCCTTAAAAATCTTCTTTAACTCCAAGTGCACTTTAAATAAACATATTGTTTTAGAAATACATTAGTTGCAGATTTTGTATGATTGTAAATTCAAATTATTGTTTATCAAGATTTTATCAAGTACTTATGAATCGTCTAATGACATGAAAGATACTGATATTAAATTGGGAAGTTGCTCCTATCGAGAAGAATCTGCTAGAAACCGGATTTTTTTTTAACATTTTTGTAAAAGATAGCCTCACAAAACCTAAGGCAGAAAGCGCTCTCTTTAAAAAAATATTTTATTAAAAAAATCAGCAAAACCTTTTGCAACTGAGACAATCTTTTAATTTCACGCATATGTAAATTATTGTATTTCTATTAAACTTTTAAACACTAATTTGCCTCTAAAGTTGGCTATTTTTATTTCATCTCAGCCCGTTTAAGACGTCAAATAACTATAAAAAAGCACAAATAAGTACATAGCCTCACGAGATCTTAATGTTGGAAATGGGGGACATTACCCCATTCCTCAAAGCGTTATATCACAGACAGTTTACTCTTAAAAACATTCTCTGGAAGTCGAGATTAAGTAATAAATAACGCCTCAGAAAATTTAGAGAGAAATTTATACTGATATTCCAAGTCATAAGCGGAAGCGGCACGAACAATTTGATAAATATTTAAAATGTTATTTCAATTTTAAAATATTGATCCTAAAAAGTCCCCAAACCTGTTTGTATGTATGTAATTGATTTTCTCAAAATCTATTAAACCGAGTTTTGTACGGTTTTTTCTAAATGGTAGTTCAATTCCACCCGAAGGTTCAGGTTAACAGTAAGTTACGGTTTTATGTAAATTGTATCGAAGAAGTCGCGCATTTGCAAAAACTCGCCTGCTAGAAGTTTAAGTCGCGTGAGCCGCGTAAAATAACAGAAATACACTCAAGTAATGTGTAAAATTAAAGATCTACAAAAATATAAAATACAATAAAGTCCGCGACAGCATGTCTCTATCTTTTATGGTTAAATCACAACTGTTTTTTTGCTCAAAATCTAATTACATACATACAGCTATTCTTTTAAATAACATTTTTAGGGTTTATATGTGAATTAAGTAGATTAAATGATACGCTATTAAATTAACTTTAAAAAGTCTACAGTGTAAGTAAACTAAAAAGTCAGGCGTTTTGTAGATGACGGAAATTAAAATACGTGTTACTTCTTAGTTTGTTTTCATGCGACTGAAATTACATTATTATACAAGTAGCTGGCGGGCGCAGCCGCCTATTAGCTTACATAGAATTATGATCTTTTGTCCCTACACCAACCCCCCTTTTTAAAAAAGGAAAATGGCGATATTGCCCCATATGCACCAATTTATAAAGACAAACCAAAAACCAAACAATATCTTTATTTCACAACTTTCATATTTAGACCTTCCTTCAGCTCTTCACTTGTACCACACTTGCATCCAGTGCACCCCGTCCGTATTATATTTTATACACTGGGCTTTATTAGTCCGCGTATACACTGGTTAAGACAGTCCAGCGACTGTATTTATGGGCGCATCCTTATATTACTTTTCTATTGTCTCTAGTAACATTTGTTTTAAATTATGATTCTGCAACTGTATTAATAGTTATGACTTTTAGTTCCGAAACTATGTCACTGCCTACAGACTTTTTAAAATGCTTAGAATCTCGAGGGAAAGAGTTATGCTTGGAATATTGCTACGTGATCAATACAGAAGTAAGGAGGCCTTTAAAAATCAAATTAACGATCAATCTGAAGATCGTGACGAATCTGAAATTGTGAAAGTAAATATTACCAAAATCCGATGGGTGATCCTACCTTAATACGTTAAATAGCAAGCAGAACCGTAAAACGCAGTATTGTTAGATCCCCTAATAAGTAAACAGATGGCCTACTTAGTTGCCTCTAGTTCACCCGATCTTGAACGTTCGACTTGTGTAAATTGTTGGTTCTCATGTCAGCATCCAAAACATCAAGCCAACGCTTTTTTGGACTACCGCGTGGTCTAGAACCAGGGACCACTAAATTGAGACATCTGACATCAACGGAGACTAATATATTGCATCTTATATTCGTATGTGCATACATCTCACATGCGTTTCTTATCTAAAAAACGCCACATTAGGAAACCTTCAGTTCGATGGGCAGACATTCTTAAAAAAGTTAGTAGAGAAGCATATATATAGTAAGATTATTATTTGCTTTACCTCAGACAAAAGTCTCCTACTACCAATGGACAAAGGTATTGGAGCTTACATCCACCACACTGCTTAAATACATATACATATCTCTAAAAATCTAAATATTTACGAGTATTTTAAATTTAATGTCACTAAAACTATCCAGTACAATTATTTACAGGAGACATTTCTGTTTATAAAATTTTCCTATTGTTTTGTATTATAAAAGAGACCTTTTTAATAACTTGTAGTCTTTACAGTGCGAGCAACAAAACTGGCAAGCCTTATATGAAAAGTGTACGGTTATTTTTTAAAATTATATTTTCAAAGGATTCATTTTAATAGGTCTTGGAAATAACTGCAAATTGCCATTGTCAACATTTGCTTTATCTTGTTATTTATCTGTTTTGGTTTAGAATTCTTTATTTATATTTACTATTATGCTTTTAACTTTTGCTCTGTGAGGATTTGGAATGAAATATAATTAGTTATGTATACTAATGTATAAGCCAGTCATTTCTTATAGAGTTGTTGTAAAAGGCGACTACGGTAAGCCGTCCCGCCGTGCGATATTCGCCTGAATAGAATAAACCACCCTCATTTCTTACCGAGGTGTCTTAAGAGGCGACTAAAATAATTTCACCCATCGTGTGGTATCCGGTTGAATAGAATAAATCACTCTCTTCCTTACCAAGGTGACGTAAAATACGACTTAGGTAAGTTAAGAAAAGGGATAAGGCCAGAAAGATGTTTATGATTGACATCTTTGTCTATTTTTGGATGACCTCGGCTGAAGAAAAATATAGTTTTTTATGTCATAAACTGAAGTGTATAGTTAATTAAGTAATTAAAGCGTGTAGTTTATGTATCTTTAAAATAAGACAGATAAGCTGTTTTTTCTAGTAATATACAGTAATCTGTCAGTCTATTTCGCCTGTCACATTCAAACAGAGCTTCACCTAAATAAGGAATAGCGATTGTTCAAAAAGCTTCATCCTGACCAGCGACGCCCTACTTAGCATGTCGTGATTGCGTTCCTTTGCCGTTTTTTATTCCAATTCTCTTACAAAATTTCGAAATTGTCGCTTTGAAATTCAAATTGAAATTTCACTCAGTAATTGGGCGTTCTGGTGCGGACACTGAAGTTTCCTCGTTAACATATACGATTGCGAGCAGTTTAACGAGATCTTTTTTGTGTCTGGTGGTCTTTAAGCAATGCACGTCCGCTAGATGTAAAATAGATGTTACTATCCCAGATATTTTTACTGTCCCAATATCTTTTCTTGGAGGGAGAGCTCTGCGATCCAGCCAGTATGGTCTAGCAAAGATTATACCACATTATTCCTTTAGACGCAATGCAACTACTTTATACCTTCAAAAAAAAAAATGAATGGGCCTTACATTAGCAAACGCGGTCCACCTTAGGCTGCATCTTTCGTTTTCCATCAGGCGAGATCTTAGCCAGGCACTAGTCTAAATATATAGGAATTACTCCAACCTTTTAACTCCAACGTTCATGTATTACAACTATTCTTCAACCGATTGGACGTCTACTGCCAGACATAGGTCTCTTCACGGGATCTCCACAAAACACGATCTTGTTCTTGGATCCAACGGCTCCCAGCGACCCTTAAGTTTAAATTCAGCACTTGACCTTTATCTTTTACTTAAGGGTGTTAAGCCGACGCTCCGTTATGCGGTCGCCATTTCACCTTAAGACCCTCAATGCCCATCGGTTCTTCGCACTAAGTGCCCCATCCATCGACACCCTGAGATATGTCAGTTAATTTGGATCTTCTGCGGACCTTCTCATTTATGATTTGAACACGTTGATAATCCGAGCATAGCTCGCTCCATCGCCCGCTGAGTGACTAAGTTTTCTTATGAGCTCATAGCTATATACAAGTATCTTATATATTATTCATTAATTACTTCTGGTTTATCCTTGACTACATTAACTTTAACCTCAGATATTTTGTCTTCTTCTACGTTTTAAACCAAGCTAATTGTTTGATCTTTTTTTTAAGAACTACCTTATCATATTTAAAGCTTACTAATTTATTATTACTTAAGATAACTTTAAAGATATAACATTATTGGTAAGCCCTATTTTATGTTCTATTCAATTATCAGTTTCCAGCCCAGGTAGCCAGGTAGCCCAGCGGTGTGACTGTGCGACTATTTCGAGAGGGTCACGAGTTCAAACCCCGGCAGGCACCAATGACTTTTTCTATTAAAAACTTATATGTCTAATTGATAATTGCAATTTATCACACGCTTCTTGGTGAAGGAAAACATCGTGAGAAAACCTGCATATCTCTAGAGAAATTTGGGGATATATGTAACCTACCAATCCACATTGGAACCGTGTGGTAGGTCTTAGCTCCAACCCTACTCTCCAGGAACGGAGAGAGGAGGCTTATGCCCAGCAGTGGGATTGTAACAGGCCGTTATTTTATCAGTTTCATTTATGACATTACTTTATGAATTTTGATGAACGTTGAAAATACAAAATACAGTAGATTTAATACATTTCATAAATGTATACGCCGCTATAAACCGCTTTCGGTTAGTCTCAGGTCTTGTAACTAGGTAGGTGTTCTGTGCATTATTTCATTTGTTTCATTCTAATAACACAGTGTACAAATTTAGTGTGCTAATGTTAAGAGGATTTGTTACTTTCAATCTACATTGTAACGTGCTTGATGTACGCTCCATACATTTTCAAGTGGAGAGAAATTGTTGTTAGTACTAGGTTTGTATTTAAAAGTTACTAGTTTTAATTTGATAGCAAATTTTTGCAATGTAATATATATAATATGCGACAAAGAGCAATTCTTTATCACGGCAGCAATTTTTCGTCTCACTGATTTTCAATGGTTCGTCCGAAAACTGCGTAAGCATTATCAGTCAACGAAGTTGGGCGCCATTATATCGCCATCATTCAAATCCATTGCGCGGACGAAAAAAGATAAAACTTGCCGCGCACCGTATTATAAATACGTCGTTAGTGAATCTGGGGATTTTGGCAAAGGCTTCTCATGTGATATACGTCTTAGGCGCTTTTGGGGGGTAATTTTTTTAATATTAACTGTAAGCGTTCTACAGTCGTGACCTGTTTTTGTCTTATAATACTCATCCTATCCTTATTCTACTCTAAATGGGGTCGGCAAAATATGTTATAAGCATGTAGTCACATGATTTAGCTACTTACGACCTGTCCTTTCTGACGTCAACTTTTCTTAGTCATATTTTACGTCAGCTTGGTATAATCTTTGATACCTTCTTGGCTGGTCGGATATCACACGGTAGGTAGACTTACCTTAGTCAGTCTCTACGACACCTTGGTAAAACATGAGGGTGTTCTATTGTATTTAGCGCGATCCCCCACGGCTTTTCTTTATTTCTTATACATTTTGCCGTGGCAATTTTACGCCGTGCGACGAAAATTTTAATACGTTCACAATCTAATCTATCAATTACTTTTGAAGTATCCAATATATTTTTAATTACATTGCTTTTGAACTAAAATTTTAAATTCAGTGTGAAACATTTTGTCTTCGTTTATTTTAATTGTCATCGACCTAATTTATCATTATCAATCTTTCCAAAATAAAATTTCTTTTGTTTTTTGTTTGCTCAATTTCTTTATGTGTAATCGTTTAAGTTATGTTTAGCTTCAAAAGTATTATATTTGACTAACAATCGCCAACGGCTCCGCCCGCGTTTCATCATTCATCATTTTCCTACCCTTATCCCACTCTAAGTGGGGTCGGCACAATGTCTTCTTTTTCCATTCTCCTCTGTCATTCGTCAACTCTTGTGCCACTTCTCTAACATGCATATCATTTTTCACACAATTCATTCATCTTTTTTTCGGCCTTCCCCTAGCCATACATCCATCCACATTCATATTTAAAACTCTTTTGCGCGTTTAAAGATTAAAATCGTAATATAGTATCTTGATAACCATAAAAATGGTTAAAGTGGGTTAACCTTAAAAGCTTTTAAGCCCTCTTAGGGTAAAGGCCTCCTCCAAGTTCTTCCAAGTGTCCCGATCCATTGCTGTTCTCATCCATTGGTCACCTGCCACCTTTTTAATGTCATCTGCCCATCGCAGCGCCGGTCTACCCCGAGCGCGCGTTCCCCCGGGTCCTGCCCATGCAGTAGTCACACGTGTCCATCTTTCCTCTTCAACTCTAGCTAAGTGTCCTGTATTTTTATTTTTTCCATGTATTTTTATTTTTTATATTTGACATCCTTGACATATTTTATATTGTAAATATTGGTGAGAAATAAAAGGCTTTTTATTTTTATTTATTTAACCTTAAAAGCTAGATATAGACGACAAATGAAACTTTAAGGGAAATAGGATTTCGTGTTAAATTTTTCCTCCTCTGGCTATTTCCGGTGACCATATCAGAGGTTCTTCGTAAGGACAGCGTCCCATCTGGCGTCTATCACTCAAAGTCCTAATAAAGGACCAAAATGATTTTATCGAGGAAAAATGTTCTCGGAAGCGGAAATGAGAATTTTAAATGGATAACATCGCGTAGTTATATACTCTATAATATTCTATACTATTTTATAGTATACTTGCAACTAAGGACGCGTCAACTAGAGTGTTCAAATACCCACAATTATGTTACATATGGAACAGTCTACCTCGTTATATCCGACATTCTGAATCACTTGCAATTTTCAAAAGTCGTTTATATATTTATTATTTGTGTGGTATCCGGCTAAGTAGAATAGACCACCCTCATTTTTTACCGAGGTATCGTAAAAGGCAACTAAAGTAAGTTGACTCGTCGTGTTGTATCCGCCTGAGTAGAATAGACCACTCCGATTTCTTATCGAGGTGTCTTAGAAGGCAACTAAGGTAAGTTGACCCACCGTGTGCTATCCCGCTGAGTAGAACAGACCACCCTTATTTCTTACCGAGGTGTGGTAAATGGCAACTAAGGTAAGTTGACTAGCAGTTTGGTATCCGGCTGAGTAGAACAGACCACCGGCATTACTTACCGAGTTGTCGTTAAAGGCAATTAAGGTGAATTGACCCGCTGTGTGGTATCCGGCTGAGTAGAATAGACAGACCACTCCGATTTCTTACCAAAATGTCGTAAAAGGCGAGTAAGGTAATTATCGTCAGGCAGGCGATCAGTCGTGAAAAGTTAGTCTAAACATGTAACGACATGTTAAAATTGATCGCTGTTAGTCCAAAAAGAGCGCATTTTCTTCAACTTATGACTATTTAAGGGCCATCATGAAATTATTAGCATAATTATACCTCTTGCTTATAAATCAGGTAAACTATAAATTTGCGAAACAAGTGAGCTAGAAAAATACTTTTTTTCATTTTCCCGTGAGAGTCACGGGTCAAGCGCGCAACGACCGGAAAAGTAATGCCTTTTTTACTGTAATGCAAAGGGTTAACAACTTAAAGCTTTAAAAACTTGCAGTCGTTTTATATAAAAAGCTCTTTTATTCTTAATGCAGTAATTAAATTATACTACCTGGTTGACGGAACATTGCTCGGTAAATTACAAAATAAAAAAAAAGAAACTTAAAAAAAAATAATTAGGTAGTTGTGGTATTTTATTATCGATAGGTATTTTCATTTTTCGCAACCACCCGTTCCCCGAATAAGCTACGCTGACTTGACAGTTGATGGCAAAAATTCAATTCAATATAAATTTTAGTATTTTTCAATGTCCAAAAACAGGGATGAAACGATTTTTATATATATAAATGAATAAATAAATAAATATATGGGACACTTGCATACATGGTCGTCCGCCCCCAAAGTAAGTAACTCAATACTTGTGTTATGGACAGACAACTGGTGAATACTTATATATTTTTAAATACATACTTAAATACAAATAGACACCCAGGCTCAAAGACCAACAAATTCATTTATAGAAAAATGTTGGGGCCCTCGTCGGGAATCGAACCCGCGACCCTCGGAGCTGAAGGCAGGGTCACTACCCACTGCTCCAACGAGCCAGTCAAATAAAACATTTTTTTTTTATTTATTTATTTTCTTACATATGACAAATAGGGCTTAAATTAATATATGACCATCTGCAGCCGAACTAGTTAAAACTGTATCTCGGCATACAGTGACAAACACCGAAGACATGTGACTTAGTTACTATTTGCTATAAGTGCTTAAGCTATAATATATAAAACCTAGGTAGATCGATTTTCTCCCCCAAAACTCCCTACATGCTGAATTTCAGGAAAATCGTTAGAGCCGTTTCCGAGATTCCGAAAATATATATAGGTATATACATACAAGATCAACTCATTTAAATATTACAGATATGTACAGTTATGAAAGAGTGGAGTGCCATAAAATTACATTTTTCCTTATTTTTGGCTTTTTGATTAGGTGTTCTATATTTATTCTCAGTACTAGCAATCGCCAGCGACTCCGCTCGTATGTAAAGATGGAAACCGTAATATAGTATTTTGATAACCATAAAAAAAGTTAAAAAGTGTTAACCTTAAAAGCTAGACATATGCTGTCGCGGACTTTTATTTAGAACTTTAAGAGGGGAACAATTTTGTAATACATGATTTTTGAATAACTTTCACCGCTTACTCAGCGCATGCAAGGAAGCTTTAAATTTTGCCGTTTTCGTAATATTTTTTATTACTGCTCCTCTCCTATTCATCTTAGCGTGATTTTATATAGCCTATCCTCCTTGCGTCGATCTCCTCAATACTGAGGGTCGTGACCCCTTACACGGATTAATTTGTCACGGACAATGTTTAGCCAAAACATTGTCCGTAAAAAAGCTGTGGTAGCCCAGCTGTAACACCGTGCGCCTCTTTCGAGGAGGTCTAGGGTTCAAACCCGGGGCAGGCACCAATGAGTTTTGTAGTAAAACTTATGTGTCTAATTGATAATTGCAATTTATCACACGCTTTTCGGTGAAGGAAAACATCATGAGGAAACCTGCATATCTCTAGAGAATTCTGGTGATATGTGTAACCTACCAATCCGCATTGGAGCAGCGTGGTAGGTCTCAGCTCCGATCCTTCTCTCCAAAAACGGAGAGAAGAGGCCTATGCCCAGCAGTGGGATAGTAACAGGCCGTTACTTACTTACTTTAATGTTTAGCCAACTGTTTCGGTTCCTCGCCTATAGCCTATAGCCTTCTTGAATAAATATACTATCTCTTTAATTAGCGCGTTCAAACAATCAAACTCTTCAGCTTTAGTATAGAGAATAATTATAAGTAAAGCAAAAGACAAATCTTTAAATGGTTCTAAATATAACTAACCGTTAACCGATATCAGTAGCACCTTTCTACGATCACTCGCTTGAACCGAACTCCAAATTGGTGAAATCATCAGACCAAGCATTGTTTTGACTTCCACATTTAATATGTGTATCGGAAATTTGCCGTTGTACCGTACAAGTGAAGGTCTTAATTGGCATGCAATTATGGAACGAACGTGCCAATTATGCGACGAGAGGTATGCTTGTGTACGTTGACAAAATCACTATGAATTTATATGAAAGTGGGAGCAAAGATGAACTCTTAAAACTTGTGTTATATTTTTATAGAACTCAGGCGTTCTTCCCATAGAATTATTATACCAGAGTATGATAAACAAGCCTGCTAGTGAGACCCATACTTATCTCTGTCTAAATAATAATATCCTGTAAATATTCATCATGAAGTAAGTAAGTAGCGGCCTGTTACTATCCCACTAATGAGAATAGGCCTCTTTTCTCCATTTTTGGAGAGAAGGATTGGAGCTAAGACCTACCACGCTGCTCCATTGCGGATTGGTAGGTTACACATATCTCCAGAAATCTCTAGAGATATGCAGGTTTCACGATGTTTTCCTTAAGCGAAAAGCGTGTGATAAATTGCAATTATCAATAAGACATAAGTTTTAACAGAAAACTCATTGGTATGTGCCCGGGTTTGAACCCGTGACTTCCTCGATAGAGTCGCACGGTGTTACGGCTGGGCTACCACAGCTATATTTTTTTAAATTCATCATGGCGCATTGTAAATTTGAATACTTGGAACATTTTTAGCACATCTTTAAAATGTTTGTGTTTTTGTGCACACAATGTAACATCAAATCATTTTATTTTATATATATTCCGAATCTCTGAAACCGCTACAACGATTTCATGAAATTCAGCATGTTTCGGAGGTAAACAATCGATCTAGGTTTCGTTTAAAAAAATTTCGTTTTATACCTGTTTTTGAGCATTAAAAAATCCTTAAATGCAAAGCTGTGATAGCCTAATGGTAATGGGCTGACCAAAAAAGTTCAAAACCTGGAATCGATTCCCACTTATTTCGCTTCCATTTTCGTTTTTTCGCTTTCGTTTTTTATTTTTTAAGTGCATTTTTATATATTTTAAAAAATTACAGAGCAAGGCTTGGTCACTCACATACTCTTATAAATTGAGTGTACCATAAAAGAATATATTCATCGTTAACCCGAAACTTGCCGAGTCTTAAATATTTATAGAAAATAAAAAGCAACCGTCAGCGAGTTTCCATACTTTCCAGATAGTTCAGCCATTTTTTTTTGCTATCGTTGAAATAATAAATGAACGAGATACCAAGAGGCGGGCATTATCCCGGAGTGATATTGAAAACAGAATTTTTCACTGGTTCAGTTTTTCTCGGATACATTAAAGATGAGCTTTAGTTCACGTTGATGGAAAATATTCACAGCTTTCTTTCTCTCTTTAACTCGTCCACATAGTTTTGTATTTTACTCTTAAAACCGTGTTGTATCCGGCTGATTAGAATAGGCCAACCTCCTTCCTACCGTGTCGTAAAAGGCGAGTAAGTTAAACGACAGGCGGTAAGTTGACCCGCCGTATGGTATCTGTTTGAATAGAATAGACCACCCTTATTTCTTACCGAAGTGTCGTAAAAGGCGAGTAAGTTAAGCGACAGGCGGTAAGTTGACCCGCCGTGTGGTATCCGTTTAAGTAGAATATACCATCCTTTTTCTTGCCGAGGTGTCGCAAAAGGGGACTTATGTAAGCTGACCCGCCGTGTGGTAATCGGTTGAGTAAAATAGACCAGCATCTTTCTTATCGAGGTGTCATAAAAGGCGATTATGGTAAGTCGACTCGCCGTGTGGTATCCGGTTGAGTAGAATATACCACTCTTTTTCTTACTGAGGTGTCGTAAAATACGACTAAAGTAAGTTGACGTCAGGCAGGCGGCTGGTCGTAAAATACTTAGCAAAATCATGCTACAATATTTTTTTATAAAGTTCCCGCCGCGATTACGTCGTGTAAAGAGCTCATGAATAAGGATGGGTTCGAAACTAGTCGGGCTAACCCGAAAGAATAACACGTGCGTATAGCCGGTTCTATACATTAATCATGCTACAATATGTTTATAACATGTTGTGCCGACCCCCCTTAAAGTGGGATAAGGGGGATGATGTGAGAAGTAACTTTGAAGGAAAGCAATTAATCTTTCAAAACCGGGAATGTATATAAATCAAAGTTTTCCACTCAGGCCGCCGAATCGTTTTTCAGTTTGTTATCTCTGTCGGACGGTTTTCTTTTGTCCGTTAGTTTTAAGTTCGTTTTAACTTTCAAGTTTTAACTGGAATGATAAAATATTACCAGCGGGTCGTTAACCTTAATATTCTTAAAGAGGGGATTTATTGGGGTTTTGATAAAGCTTTTCGGGGATTCCCGACTCAAATGGTTAATGTAATATAAAATAATGGCTTTGAACAATATGAAGTTGGATTTATGGTTCGTTTTATGTGTTAACTTTATTTTCCTATTGTCTACTCGCGATTTTTTATACGAACATTAGAAACTCAGACTTAAGGTCATTCATATAAACATTCATTTACTAATTTTTTTAAATGTACTCCGTATTGAATGTTATTATACATATAAACCTTCCTCTTAAATCACTCTATCTATTAAAAAACCGCATCAAAATCTGTTGTGTAGTTTTAAAGATTTAAGCATACATAGGGATATAGAGACAAACAAAGAATGCTACTTTTTTATACTATGTAGTAATAATGTCAAATTTTGTACTCATTCGATACATTACTTTTTGAGTTTTGCGAACACAAACATACGAAATATTTTTAAGTATGTTATATATTGGAAGTTAATTTATTTGGTAATTCTTGTATATTGTTACAGGACTAGTGATTTTCAAAGGCATGTTACTTTATATACTTTATAAATATGCAATATTATGTCAAAATTTGAAGTCATTATTTTTTGAGTTTTGCGAACACAAACATACGAAATATTTTTGAGTTATGTATTGCAAGTTAATTTAATTGGTAATTTTTTTCTATTGTTATGCCGTTTATGTTAATTCCGTGTGGTATCTGGCTAAGTAGAATAGTACCAACCTCATTTCTTACCGAGGTGTGGTAAAATACGACTAAGGTAAGTTGACGTCAGGCAGGCGGCAGGACGTAAAAACGCAGCCAAATCATGTTATAGCATGTTTATAACATTTGTGCCGACCCCACTTAGAGTAGGATATATATATATAATTTTTTTCTATTGTTACAGGACTAGTGGCAGGATGTCAGAAAACGTGCTATCCTTCAAGGCTGACGCGTCAGATAATAAGGCCCGATACACGTGTGAAGCGAAAAATATCATGATCAGCAACACACTTAAAGCTGAGATAGACCTAACTGTTCTGTGTAAGTATTTGATTAATTATCTATAAATAATTTATAGAATTAGGATACTTTGCGGAGATCCATAATACAAGAGTAATATTAAATTATTTTGCTATAATCCGCGATGAAGTAAAATAGAAAATATATATAATGCTAAATGTACGCCGTGTGGTATCCGGCTGAATAGAATAGTACGACCCTCTCTTCTTACCGAGGTGTCGTAAAATGCGACTAAGGTAAGTTGACCCACCGTGTGGTATCCGGTTTAGTAGAATAGACCACCCTCTTTACGTAAAATACGACTGAAGTAAGTTGACGTCAGGCAGGCGGCCGGTCGTAAAAACGCAGCCAAATCATGTGACAGCATGTTTATAACATGTTGTGCCGACCCCACTTAGAGTGGGATAAGGGCAGGAAGATGATGATATAATGCTAAATGTAGAGTGGACAATCGGTTATCATACCTGATACATGCAGGAGTCGTAAAAAATACATGCACAAACCTCCACCACCGCCACCACAATACACAAGCACTACATACGTTCACTATCACAAACTCAACAATCGTTTCGCCCCGCAACCGAAGCATCATCAGGAGATAGACTCCACGACCAAAATCGCAAAGCATTTAGCATTATATATATTTTCTATTTTACTTCATCGCGGATTATAGCAAAATAATTTTATTATTACTTTTAATTAAACTACTAACTATATACTACTATATTAAATTGCGACTAATTTTGTTTTGAGTTTTTCAGTGTTTATTTGCGAGCAAAATTATTTAACACATTGCTCTGAATGGTTTGTGGTATGCGGCTGAGTAGAATAGACCACCCTCATTTCTTAACAGTGTCGTAAAAGGCGGCTTAGATAAGTTGACCCGCCGTGTGGTATTCCGCTGAGAAGAATAGACCACCCGCATTTCTTACCAAAACGACGTAAAAGGCGACTTAGATAAGTTGACCCGCCGGGTATCCGGTTGAGTAGAATAGAGCACCCTCATTTCTGACCGAAGTGTAGTTAAAGGCGACTTAAATAAGGTTACCCACCGTGTGTTATTCGGCTGAGTAGAATAGACCACCTTCATTTCTTAGCGAAGTGTCGTAAAAGGCGACTAAGGTAAGTTGAAAACAGGCAGGCGGCCGGTCGTAACATTCATAGCCAAATTACATCACAACATGTTTAAAATATGTTGTGCCAACCCCATTTAGAGTAGGATAAGGGTAAGAGAATAACATGAAGCTCTAAAAGAATTTAACAAAACTCATTAAACAGCAAATAGAGCATTCCTCAAAATTTTCTACAAATATGCAGGTTTCCTTACGATGTTTTTCTCAACCAAAATCGAGTGATAAATTGCAAATATCAATTAGATAAATAACTTTTAACGGAAAAACTCATTGTTGCTTGCCCGAGTTTGAACCCGTGACCCTCTAAAGAGTCGCACGATCACACCGCTAGGCTATCGCAGCTCTGGCTACATAAATAATTGATATTAATAAATGATCAAACGGCCTCCATTGTTGTGGTTTTAACAGTAAATTACATATGAAATTTTCAGGTACACTAAAATATTACAATACAATAAGAGAAATATTTCAAATAAATGAAATTTTAACATTTAATGTTTCAATATTAAATTCATACATTGACTAAAATTCAAACTCAAAATATTCTTTATTCAAGTAAACTTGTAAACAAGTGCTTTTGAATCGTCAACTCTACTGCTGGTGCGGAAATTTGTTCCTACCGAGAAGAGCCAGCAAGAAACTCGGCGGTTGCTAAGTAAAGTAATACTTATAAATAGTTACATTTAGTTATTACTGTCTTGTACAGGGTCGAAGAATAGCTATATCCACACATTCTTATCTTCTAAGTAATCCTCAACAGTATAGTAGGCTTTCTGTATCAGCTCCTTTTAACAGTGCTGTAATGGCAAAGCTTAAATTGATTACGGAATTTATTATAGAATGTTATACCCAAACCCACAAACGACTTACGTACTTTTGCAAGCCGCAAAGCAGGAGCCGCAAGCTTATGTCGGTTCCTACTAGTAGGTAATTTCCTGAATATTCGGTAATTCAAATTTTGATCCTGTTAAAGGGTAAATTTATGAGTTAAAACGGTATGTGTACACAATTTCACTCGCCCTATCCAAATTCACAAAGCCTTCGCCGGCCCTGACAAAGAGGGGTTGTCAGAAAGTTGGAATTATATTGGCACAATTCATAAGCGGTAGCGATCGTTTATTATTTATTCTAAAAACTGAATTTTTTCGACCGAGAAATTAGTCAAAATATTTATTATTATAGAAAATAGTTAAAATATTTATTATTTTATGATGGATTAATAAATTTACTAGTCATGGGTCTTATAAGAAAATTCAGCGGGTGATGGTACCGAGCTTGGTTTCTACGTGATAAGATCAAAAGCGAGAACAACCGATGGGAAAAGGGCATTTGTTATAGGGCGCTGTGAGCTTTTTCTACGTGCTAAGATCAAAAGCGGAAAAAGGGCGTTTGTTAAAGGGCGCTGGAATTTTTAATTTAGAGTGTACTTTCTTTTGGAATCCAAATTCTTTTTAAAATTTGAAGAATAATAAAAAAAATTGTACGATACCCTAAACCGCCCAGTCAAACAAAATTATTTAGTTTTTTAAAATAATTCAATATTATTGAAATAACATGCATTTAAAGTTTGAAAATCGTCATTCTCCTTCCCTTATACCACTTTGTGGGCAACATGTTATAAAAAAGTTGCCTGCCTGACGTCAACTTCTCTTAGTCGGCTTTTGCGACACCTCGGCAAGAAAGAGAGTGGTCTATTCTGCTCAACCGGATACCACACGGTGGTTCAACTTACGTTAGTCACCTTTAACGACAACCCGTTAAGAAATGAAGGTGGCCTATTCTATTCAACCGGATACCACACGGTAGGTCAACTTACCTTTGTCGCCTTTTACGACACCTTGGTAAGAAATGAGGGTGGCCTTTTCTACTCAACCGAATATCACACGGCATTTTTTTAAAATAGCTCAATTATTTTTATTAATATTTGAAAATTATTTTATTATTGTACATTTTTTTTTTATTCTCCTCGTGTTCTAACTTGTACCAAGCGTAAACCTTTGCTCTCTTATTGTTTATTAAAGAAAACTCCCAAGTCCCATAGGCAAACAAACGGAACGCCTACGGATCTCAAAATACTTTTTCCCTGTGATTTGGTCCACAAAGTCGGTCAAAAGAACTCGCGATACTCCTGTAAGGTTACCATTTACTGCTTAAAGTTGACCTTTATCGTTTCATAGTAAATTAATCTAAGGTACATTTACTGACATATGAACTAACAATATATTTTATCTTTATAATATGAAATATACCATATGCAAAAACAATAATAAAATATCTTGCTATAAACTATATATAGTGAAATAAAAAATATATATAGTGCTAAATGTAGAGTGGACAATCCGTTTTCATAGCTACATGCAGGATTTGTAAATACACGATGCTTCGGTTGCGGGGCGAAACGTTTGTTGAGTTTGTGATAGTGAACGTGTGTAGTGCTTGTGTATTGTGGTAGCGGTGGTGGAAGTGTTCGAAAGCCAAATTAATGGTGGGGGTTGAACTAATTAGTATAAAACTATACTTATTTGGATAATACTTCACTTTGTGATTTTGTCGGAGTCTATATCCTGATGATGCTTCGGTTGCGGGGTAAGACGATTGTTGAGTTTGTGATACTTAAGTGATAGAGGTTTGTGCATGTGTTTTATGTATCCTTGATCAGGTATTAATAATCTCCTATTTCTCATATTTTTCTCAATAAATCAGTAATTCTAGGGCAAGTTATCTTATTCGGGTATAAAGTGAAGCCCTAACTATTCCCTTAAACTCCCAAATAACGCTACAATGTGCCAAAGTTTGCAAAACTAAACTTTCTAGAACACCTGACTTTAAAAGCGTTCACTAACTATTTTTCCTGGCGACAATAAATTCTGTATACCCAAGGAAATGTAACTTCGACCTACCCAAATACGACTGTAGGGCTGTCGATTCTTTAACCACCTCCGTGTCTTGTAAAGTTACTTTTTAGTTAAATAAGCCACGCACAGTCTGTGACCTAAGTGTTTGAACAGTGCGTGTTGTGATCACATATCGTACTCTTAGTATAAAAGTGACCAAATTGAAAATTATGCTTAACTTAAGTTAGATACAATATAATCCTTAACAAAACAAAGGAAGTTCTGTTTGTTTGTTCTGGATCCAATCTGCTGCTGGCGAGTCCAGTTGGTAGCGACTTGCCTAATCCCATCGTCTACCGCCATGTGAGGGGACCTTCGGACATTCCGAACTGGGTATATCGAACGTCTGGCTTACAGGTCTCCAGAGCGGTCGGTGCATCTGATGCCTCCGATGCACTGGTTAGCGGAGGGGGGATTCTCTTTCGAGGGGTCCCTACCCGGAGGAGATGTTCTCTGGGATCAGAGATGTCGGCGGGGATGGGGGCAACGTGTACAACGATACCCTGTCCTTGCCATCGGCAGCGTGGTGGAGCACACAGGTCGTTTTAGTCGGTGCGAGTCCGACATAACCGCCGGCTGTCCCCGTCGGGCAGCGGTACCCATAAGGGGTTTTTCCCGTATAAAAAAAATTAGATACAATATAATCCTTATTTTAACTCCATCTATGACTTCACGCTACGAACTGTTAAAAAATAAGATTTTTTCTTGGTCTTCTAAGTTATAGGTGTCTTTAACAATTTGCCACAAAACAATGTTTTTAATTAGGTCACTTTAATTCTGAGCGATATAAAATCAATACTTGATGGCTGGTAGATCTCATGAAAAAGTTCCGAATATATCTCTCTATGTGACCAAAGTAGAAACAAGTATATCTTAAAATGGGTTACCACAATTACATAAAAAAAAATTCATGGGTGGCCTGGATTTTTATTTAAACAAACCTAAAGGCAGAAGGGGGTTTAATTCATTTAAATATTAAAGATATAAGAGGCATCCCTGTTTTAAGCTATTGTCGCTTTAGGTGAAAACTTCCAAAGAGCGCGTTAAGCAAAACACTTCCTCATATATCTGGGAGTTGGAAAGTTTGGACTTGAAGAATTGGCGTTTGGGTGCGCCGGCTTCAGCTGAATCGAATCTGCCGTTTAGCGAGATTTTGCACAAACGTATTGCAAGCGCGCTGAATCGGTTTAGTTTAAATATCTCTGATAAAAGAACATTAAGATGTAAATCAACTTCCTGCTCTTATCCCATTTTAAGTGGGGTTGACACATGTTATAAACATGTTGTCACATGATTTGACTACGTATTTTACGGCCGCCGACCTGACGTCAACTTACCTTAGTTCTATTTCACGACACGGTGGTCTATTCTACTAAACCGGTTACCACACGGTGAGTCAATTTACCTTAGGCGCTTTTTACGACACCTCGCTAAGAAATGAGGTTGGTCTATTTTACTCAGCCGGATATTACACGGTGGGTCAACTTACCTTAGTCGCCTTTTACGACACCTCGGTATGAAATTAGGGTGGTACTATTCTATTCAGCCGGATACCACACGGCGTGACATTAAGATGTTAAGTTTATTATAATAGTTTAACACAAGTTCAAAATATTCTTTATTTAAATAGACTGTTTTCAGTACTTTTGAATCAAAAGTAATAATAAAATTATTTTGCTACTAGCTTATTCCCGCGACTTTTTTCGCCTTACTGTTGTCGTCTGATAGGTCGATAATAGATGGCGCTTTTCAATGTCATCCTATTCCTGTAGAATTAACAGGATTTCTATAGCCTATATGTTATTACGATGTGTAAGGAATAATTGTACCAGATAACATCGATATTGGTTTAGCGGATTCGCCGTGAAAGAGATACAAACATACATCCGTTATCCGTTAAACATATATCCGTTTTCATATCTCATACATGCAGGATTCGTAAAAACTCTTGCACAATGCTGCATCGCCGACACCACAATACACAAGCACTACAGACATTCATTATTACAAAGTCATAAATCGTTTGAATTCAACTCGCTTAGCGATTTTTCTTGACGATTGCTTGACAATATTTCGCAATCGAAGCATCATCAGGAGATAGACTCCACGATAAAATCGCAAAGCGAAGCGCATTACGTAGATCTTCTGTAGTTGCGGCTTGTAATTAGCAAGGTAATTAATTTTTTTTCAGTATAACGTTTTACAATTTTCAAATTCCTATACATAATCATTTAACTAGAGGTCTCTAAAACTCCAGCGACCATTTTCTAGTTTCAATTCATTGCAAAGTTGTCGATAGGAACGGAACTTTAACTGAACTTTTCACTTAATGAATTTTCACACAAAGTCCCTTTTAGATTTTTATTACGTTATATTCGAGGAAAACCGTTAGATGGTAACTTTAGAAAAATCTAGTGGAATAAGAATGGTTGAGTTAGTTTGTAAAATATCGGTTTAAAATTCGAGACGCGAACTCTACAAAATTACAAAGTTAAATTACTTGATTAATCTTTGTTTAGGTTAACTGATTCTTATATAACGTACATGTTAAATATTCACTGGTTGCAATAAACAAAAGACGATTAGAGAGCCTTTAAAATTCCACAATCTATTTTTACATATTAGGTACAACAGTTTAAAAACACTGTTAAAATGTGGCTGATACAGAAAGCCTACTATACTGTTGAGGATTATATAAATGATAAGAATGCATGGATATAGCTACTGTTCCACCGTGTACAAGACAGTAATGATTAAATGTAACTAATGATAAGACCGAGGTGTCGTAAAAAGCGACTAAGGTACGTTGACCCACCGTGTGGTATGCGGTTTAGTAGAATAGACCACCCTCTTTCTTACCTAGGTGTCGTAAAATACGACTGAGGTAAGTTGACGTCAGGCAGGCGGCCGGTCGTAAAAACGCAGCCAAATCATGTGACAGCATGTTTATAATATGTTGTGCCGACCCCATTTAGAGTGGGATAAGGGCAGGAAGATGATGATGATGATGTAACTTGTAATAAGAATTATTTTGTACTAGCAACTTCCGAGTTCTTGCTGGCTCTTCTCGGTAGGAACAGCTTACCGAACCAGCAGTCGAGTAGACGATTCAAAAGCACTTGTTTACAAGTTAACTTAAATAAAGAATATTTTGAATTTAATTGAATTTAAAATTTAAGCATTACCAATTTATTATACTATGTATACAACACACTTGTTCTTATAAAAATCATCATTCTCTTGCCCTCATCCCACTCTTAGTGGGATCCGCACAACATGTTTTAAACATGTTGTTTAATGTTTTGTCTAATTATTTTGCGACCTCCCACCTGATGTGAATTTACCATAGTCGCCTTTTGGGACACCTCGATAAGAAAGTGGGTGGTTTTTCTACTCAACCGAACTTTTATAAAAATATCTTTTTATTTCATATGATTTTTTTGTTTGCGTGAACAAAACGTGATCGTTACAGGTTTGTTTCTTTAATTTTTAAACTCCCCTCAAATTTCTGTTTATTTCGTAAATAACTACAACAGGCTAGACATTGAAATAATGAATTTTTTTTTTATAATGAATGAATTTTATGTAAGCGTTTGTTCACTATTTCTAGATTGAATTCTGTTGTAAGACATCAAGGGAGGTACAAGCACTTAAATCTAAGATGCTTTTTAAAAATAGCATTATATAACATGTACAAGAAAGTTCATAGATGTGAAAATAAAGCGATATGATTCCCGTTTATTACTTTATATTCACTCATATTCAATTCAAAATATTCGTTATTCAAATAAACTTGTAAACAAGTGCTTTTGAATCGTCAACTCTACTGCTGGTTCGAAAAGCTGATCCTACCGAGAAGAGCCAGCAAGAAACTTGGCGGTTGCTCTCTTAATAATAGAATTCTTATTACTAGTTACATTTAGTCTTACTGTCTTGTACAGGGTCTAAGCGAGCTATATCCACATATTCTTATCTTCTAAGCAATCCTCAATAGTATAGTAGGCTTTCTGAATAAGCCTTTTATTAATAGTGTTTTAAACTGCTGTAATGGCAGTAGAGTTGACGATTCAAAAGCACTTGTTTACAAGTTTATTTGAATAAAGAATATTTTGAATATTGAATTTGAATTGGCCATCGGTCTCTGCGAAGGATATCTAGAAGGCTTTATGAATAATAATAGGTGTTTGGAACTTATCAAAAAATATATTTACAACTAAAATATACAATTTATATCTATCTTAAATTACATGCTGGAAAATACCGACCCCTCCCGGTGTGTAGGACCGGGCGATATCACTAGGCTAAAATAAAAGACCTGTGATACTTGTACTATTTGGTGGTATTTATTGGTACCTGTATATACATTTTTTCGAGCACTAATTAAGGCTGTAAGCCGTGAAGGCTATGACAGCGTCACCGAGAGAGGGGTATGTATAAAAATTGTTCTCCGGACTTACACTATTTACAATGCACACTCGATAGCGTGGGCTAATATTGAACAGCGCCATCTATGTTTGGACGAACACAACTTTAATTAATAAGTTACTCTTTAACCAAAAATATTTTCAATTCTCAATCACAAAGTAATACGTAGCAATTTTCAATCGCGAGAGTGGGTTGATAAAATTTAAGGTTATTTTTTTATTGTGGAGCATGCTATAGGAGTCCGAGATCATACGCAGACTATATGCCACTGTTAGATGTTTGTCTTTTTTGGTTCTTAGGCTGTTCACAAAGCAATTTATTTATCCTGTCTGTGACTCACCGAACGAGATGATTTAAAGTCTTTTTTTCACGTTTTAGAGGTTTGAGCTACTTTTATAATGGTTTAGTAGTATATTTATTTTTATTTACAGCAAAAATGTACAAGTTATATCTATCTTAAATTACTTACACGCTAGGACTATACAAATCATGACCGGGTGGAATGGTCCCAAGAATGCTGGCAGCGTTTCCGCGCTGAATCGCTATGCTAATTATTTGTGCGAAAAAGAAGCCAGCCCTCTTGTCACCTGAAGAGGCAATTAACCGTGGTGTTAAAACGGATAAAAAAAAATATTCTTTGACTCCATGGCCCTAGGGTCTCAACTGCAAACGGCAAAAATATATAACTCTCGATGAGAGATGTATAGTACCGCCGTTTGCCGGATTCGGCTATTTCCGCCGCAGCTCCAAGTCTTGACGATGATTTAGTCAATCCGTGCATGCTTCATTAAGAATCTATTTTATTACACAAGAAGAATATCCTTAAAAAAAAACATTAAATTTATACTTGTTCCTCAGTTGCACCGTCTCACGTCACAATATCCGGTCCATCTGAAGCGAGAGTCGGGGATCCTGTTCCGCTCACCTGCAGCACGGCACCCTCGAACCCTGCTGCTGATATCAAATGGCTGGTCTGGGGGAAACTTCACCGAGAAGCCAGCAACAGGACAGTTATCTCTCCAGAAGGTTAGATAAAGTTTCCAAATGGTTGCAAATAATAAAGTAACAAATTTTTTTTGATTTGCCATGAACAATGGCCCATCGACGTTTACTTTTGCTCGCACAAAAAGTCATGATCTATATTAGAATATAAAAATTTACAAGAACAGTTTCCTGTGTACATAAAACATGGAAAGACTTCACGAATTCTTGCGGAGATATCTTAAAAGCTAAATGATCTGAAGTAAGTCAGTGAGGAGCATTTAGGGAAGGCAATATCTAAGGTACACACATCCTAAATCCGAAGATCTCGGTCTCACCGCTGGACTATCACAGTTTAGAACTTGAATATACTGATTTCATTAATTCCAGTGTCTTATTATTCCCAGGAGGCTGGATAACTACATCAAACATAACAGTGGTCGTGGAGCCGAACCGCCGCTCTATCGTGGTGGTATGCCACGGCATCAACGGTCAGCTCACCGAAACAGTGGTCGCCACACATACCATCAACGTCCTATGTACGTATTACACTGTATATCTCTATGCATGCTTGAGTGTAGGTAGGTGTAAGTCACTGTCAAGCGGGATTATATTTGGCCTTCGCCCTATCCGACGAACAAAGTCACATGTCCATATGAGACATAAGCACGCCGTGTGGCATCCAGCTACATAGAATAGAACCCTTATTTCTTACCGAGGTGTCTCAAAAGTCAACCCGCCGTGTGGTACGCCGCCCTTGAGTAGAATAGACTCAGGTATGAAAACGGACTGTCCACTCTACATTTAGCAATATATATATTTTCTATTTTACTTCGTCGCGGATTATAGCAAAATAATTTTATTATTACTTTGTATTATGGATCTACGCAAAGTAACGTCTAATTCTATAAATTAGAAAAGACTCTTTCTTACCGAGGTGTCGTAAAAGGCGACTAAGGTGAGTTGACGTCAGACAGGCGGCCAGTCGTAATAAACGTAACCAAATCATGTGACAACATGTTTATAACAAGGGCAGAAAGGTAGATAGTATATGAGGCATAAGCATAAAAAATTTGACTTTTTCATCGGATAGTGTGATATAGGCTTTTTCGAAGTATGTCTTTTGTAGCTACTTGAGTAAAATACAAATTAAGGTTACGATCGGGAATATATAAACCATGAAAACGCCCCAATTCAACCTATGAAGGAGTAAACTATTAATACTCACTAGGAATGTAGGTGGAAGTGACTGTTAAAGAGTTCTGATGTATTTCAGTTTTCCATACTTTAATAAGTTCTTAAATGATTTATTGTTGGTAGATCGAAGTATTGATGGAAAATGTTCTTTATGAATTATGACGCCGTGTGATATCCGGCTGAATAGAATAGTACCACCCTCTTATTTTCCGAGGTTTCGTAAAATACGACTAAGGTAAGTTGATGTCGGACAGGCGGCCGATCGTAAACTATGTGCCGACCCCACTTAGAGTGGAATAAGGGCAGGAAGAAGTTCTATATGAATTATGATCAGCCCATTTTCCAACTTTAATCTTTGAACGTACGGAGGTGGGTAAGTTGTTGAAATTCACTGTTAAGGGGATTTTTATAATATTTTGAGGCATCTCTTCGTTATTGATTTAAGAAGCTGACCATCAGATGATCAGTGGATGATTTATCCCTCTATGAATGTTGATGTATCCCACGCACTGCGAACATCCACATGAATCAGTTCTGTACTTTAAGCCGTAAAAGCATTTTGATCCCTGTTTGAGATTGCAAAGCAACGGTCTACGCCAAACACATTCTCGCGCTGCGAGGCTTTTTGCAAAGCGGATCTCGGAATGAAAAATTCTGTAAAGCGAAAAACTTTGATTGACACGACGGAATAGATTCCCGCGCCGTGCTATACCGGAGTCTATTCACTAACCTTTAATCAACTAAGTGCTGTGAGTTGGTTATTTTTTATCAATTCGTTTAGCGAAGGCCATAGGTTTCTATATGTGGTTTATTTAGGAACATTGAACTTTCATTACTAAAACTATTTTACAATAGTAAAGTTTTTTAATCTACTCTGATACTATAATACAAAGATTATAAAACTGAAACCTAAATTCTTATGACAAACATTACGTACAGGCCAATAATAAAAAATTAAAAAGTTTTATTACGATACAGGTCTTGTATGGACACCTGTATCATAATATAACTTTTTAATCATAACGATACACCTATACAACCTCCAGCTGGACTAAGGAGGTTGAACCTCTACCCTAAAAAAAAGGTTTCAATGAACGAGTCCGCGGCGACGCAACACGCATGCGCAATCGATGTTTGCGCCTTGACGCTAACATTTGACATTTAAAAAATCTTTTCAATATTTAAACAAAGTTTGGTTTTATTAATATTGTTTTACGTATTATAGTATGAGAGTAGATAAAGAAGTGTATGACACTGTACATAACTTGCTCTTATAACACTCGTGTGATACTATAAAAAACTCGTGTTATAAGAACCCTTATTATGCAACAGTATCATAATCTACTATTATTCAACTTGCCTTGTATATATGTGGAGGAGGAATCTTGCTAGGTTTCTATATGTGGTTTATTTAAGAACATTGAAATTTCATTAATAAAACTATTTTACCATAGTTAAGTTTTTTTATTAAAAGCTTTTATTTAACTTGCCATGTATATATGTGGAGGTGGAATTTGGTTAGGTTTCTATATGTGGTTTATGGAAATTGAAATTCCATTAAAAAACTATTTTACCATAGTAAGGTTTTTTTAAAAGCTTTTTATTTAACTCGCCGTGTATGTATGTGAAGGTGGAATGGGATCTGACAACTTAAATTTGACTTACTTCCCAATGTCTGATACTAATGTAATGGCGGCCAAGATGGCGGCGGCCGTTTATTTTTTAACTCTGCTTGACGTCTGTCACTTAGGTGTTGCTAGAGTAAGATCATTTTTTCCATCTTTATTATATTAATAAAATCTTTAATATTCAAATAAGTTTATTTTAGGGTTTCCGTTGTATGGGTTATTATGTGAATTATATAGATTTAAATCATACCCTACTAATTAACTTTTTCTCTAAGTCAGGCCTTTTGTAGATGATGGAAATTAAAATACGTGTTACTTCTTAGTGTGTTTAATTACGACTGGTATTACATCATTATAAATACAAGTATTTATACCTATTATTACCTTTGTCCCTACATTTATCTTGAATATATATTATATTATATTTTTAATTGCAGTTTTTGTTATTTATTTAAAAAAATTACCGTGCAAGGCTTGGTCAAATAGGTACTTTTAATTTATATGTGCTTTTGCTGTAATGATATTTTCTACCTTAAAATATAAACATCATTGTAATTTTTCGTGTAATTGGATTGGATGATTCGAGTCACGTGGTCTAAAGTCGTTCGGCTGACACCGCGTGCACCTAATTTACGATCCCTAACAATATTGGCCTTATATATATGCCGAACATGACCGTTCGTAATAAACCAATACTGAATCTAGTATGTTCCTATCCGTCTGAGTAGAATAGACCACACTCATTTTTTATTTACGTGTCGTTAAAGGCAACTAAGGTAAGTTGACCCACCATGTGGTATCTGGCTGAGTAGAATAGACCACCCTCATTACGTACCGAGATGTCATTAAAGATGACTAAGGTAAGTTGACCCGCCGTGTGGTATCCGGCTGAGTAGAATAGACCACCCTCATTACTTACCGAGATGTCGTTAAAGATGACTAAGGTAAGTTGACCCGCCGTGTGGTATCCGGCTGAGTAGAATAGACCACCCTCATTTCTTACCTAGAAGTCGTTAAAGACGACTAAGGTAAGTGATCTGCCGTGTGGTATCCGACTGAGTAGAAAAGTTCACCATCATTTTTTACCGAGATAATTTTTTACGACCGGCTGCCTGTCTGACGTCAACTTACCTTATTTGCATTTTGCAACATCTCGGTAAGAAATGAAAGTAGTCTATTTTACTCTGCCGTATACTACTCGGCAATGGATGTACTTTATAATAGCCAAAAAATCCTTCTTAAAACTCGTGACTTTTAAGGTACACAAATCTTGTACTTTGAAGAATAAACCTTTAATACGATTCTCGATGTGGTGTAAATATATTTTCTCCGTCTTTTGTCGGAAAAATCTTTATTTCCAATCACGTCCAACTCGCACACGGGGAGTGAAAATAAACAAGGGATGTGAGGAAACAAAGATGTGCTGAGAAATAACAAGTCCCTTATACCTATTTTTGTATTGCCACTTTCTTTTAAACACCCTACTTTTGGGGTAAACGCCCTTTATAATTCTAACGGAGAATCTTCTTCGTCGCAACTCAAAAAACACGTGTTTTAGACTAGGAATGGGTTTAAATGTTAAAATACACATTCTTTTACGCAATATTGGCAGAGCCTTGTTAGGTAATTTTATTAAAAGTTATAAAGTAAATGCAATAAGAAAATAAAAAACAGAAAAAGTTGGTGACATGGGAGATTTGGACCCAGGTATTTTCACATATTTAAACCGCCCGTTTACTATGGCGCTATTGTAACCTGACAAATGACATTAATTTAAGCTTTACAATCTTTTAATTTTAGCAGTTTTTCAATTCCCAAAAAATAGGCATACATGTTTTAATAAAATCTAGCGATAAAATCGATCTAGTTTTGTCTCTCCCTACATGCTGAATTTTATGAAAACTGTTGAAGCCGTTTCTGAAATGCAGAAATATATATATATATATATATACACAAGAACTCATTTAAATATTAAAAGATAGAAAATAATATTGGTGCCTTCCCGGGGTTGAACCCATCACCGCCTCTAGTGAGTCGCCTAGCTATCACATAAAATCGTTTAGATTTGTGCAAATTTCAAATTTTTAAATTTATATTTCGGATATATTCTCGAATTTGCGCGATTTGCAATTTTCTACCGTCTAATAAAATAACATGAGCGAAATCTCGCGCGGTAAGATGACCGCGGGCCAACTTCACATTAACCGAACTCAGTACGTGATCCGCAACCGAATGCCGACATAACCGTTATATGAGCTAACCTAAGTTTAGACGAACTTTGTAAGACAATTTAGTGGAAATACCTAACTAGTTTTATCCGGCAATTTGTTGTTCAGAGTTGCTTTACTTTGTTTTCATAGTTAGCTTCTGCACGCAACTTTCATTTTGGATTGCATTAAAATGGCGGCTTCTAAATAAACTAAAATATAATAAATCAAAATAATCTCTATTCAAATCTTTTTCAAGCACTTTTGAATCGTCAAATATATGAATATAAGAAAGAAATCTCATAAGAATATGATTTCAAATTCAAATTCTTTTTATTCAATTAAACTTGTGAAGAGGTGCTTTTAAATCGTCAACTCTACTGCTGGTTCGGAAAGCTGTTCATAGAAGAGCCAGCAAGTAACTGGCGGTTGCTATTTTAAAAATATAATTTTTAGCATTGGTTACATTAAGTCATAATATATACATTTAGTTAATAAAATTACCATAAACCAATAGTAAAAGTAGACGCTCGGTTTAATAAATTCCTCTCAAAGTTGAAAATAGCACTTGAATATACGTCACATCCACGTCCTCGGCGGCCATGTTGGAAAACTACAGGAAATATGATAATTCGGGCCGGATGTCCGGCGCGGTTGTTTATACTCTCTTAGTTTAAAACAGAAAAGTTTTCAGTCCGGCTCGGTTTTGTTTATGATTTTAAATTACAACCGCTTTTTTTTAGCATTTTAATTTTATCTCAATGGTACATATGACTGAATTGAATAGTACCACCCTCATATCTTACCGAGGTGTAAAAGGCGACTAAGGTAAGTCGGCCCGCCGTGTGGTATCGGGCTGAGTTGAATAGACCAACCTCATTTCTTACCGAGGTGTCGTAAAAGGCGGCTAAGGCAAGTTGACCCACCGTATGGTATCCGGTTTAGTAGACCCCACTTAGAGTGGGATAAGGGAAGGAAGATGATGATTCTTTTTTTACTTTATCTTTTTCTTTTCTAACTATATGTATAAAAATAAAATAATATAAATCAAGGGCTTACGAAAACTTAACGCAACTAGAATTTACTCTACAAAAGTAATAATAAAATTATTTTGCTATAATCCGCAATGAAGTAAAATAGAAAATATATATAATGCTAAATGTAGAGTGGACAATCGGTTGACATACCTGATACATGCAGGATTCGTAAAAACAATTTCTTTGCGAAATTGGTCGTGGAGTCTATCTCCTGACGATGCTTCGGTTGCGGGGCGAAACGATTGTTGAGTTTGTGATAGTGAACGTAGATAGTGCTTGTGTATTGTGGTGGCGGTGGTGGAGGTTTGTGCATGTGTTTTTACGAATCCTGCATGTATCAGGTATGATAACCGATTGCCCACTTACATTTAGCATTATATATATTTTCTATTTTACTTCTTCGCGGATTATAGCGAAATAATTTTATTATTACTTTTGTATTATGGATCTCCGCAAAGTAACGCCTAATTCTATAACTTATTTAGAATTTACTTTACATAAAACATAAGTAATTCCCTAAATACGATGTATTTTCTACAATCCCATCTTAACGCTGAGCGCAATATATATTTGAGCGTAAATTCAAAAGTTATCATCAATAATAGATGAACCGAAAGCGTACTTGGATTAAACACATGTTTCCCGTCTATTTAAGTCTGAATGTATTTTTTGCTGATTCATTTCGAATGACTTGGACCGAGTCATAAGCTTAAGCGATATATTAAAGAAGAATATAGAATACAACTTTTAGATACAACTTCGTCTGCGTGGACCTTAGTTCTGGAATAAAAAGTAGCTTTGCCACTCTCTAACCCTGTTAATCTTGTATGTGTGTATATATATATATATATATATATATATATATATATATATATATATATATATATGTATATATTCAGCATATTTCATATTTCAGTATATTTCAGCTTTGCCATTACAGCAGTTTAAAAGCACTGTTAAAAAGAGGCTGATACAGAAAGCCTAACCGAACCTAACTAGAGCAACCGCCGAGTTTCTTGCTGGCTCTTCTCGGTAGGAACAGCTTTCCGAACGAGCAGTAGAGTTGACGATTCAAAAGTACTTGTTTACAAGTTTATTTGTATAAAGAATATTTTGAATTTGAATATATATATATTTATTCGGAATCTCGGAAACGGCTCCAACGATTTTCCTGAAATCCAACATATAGGGGATTTTGGGGGAGAAAAATCAATAAAGATTAATCGCCGAATCGATAGTCGTCTTTTTAACACACCTAGGTAGGAAATTAGGATTGTCTATTCTACTCAGCCGGATATTGCACGGTGAATCAACTTCGCTTATTCGCTTTTACAACACCTAGATAAGAAATGATGGTCCATTGAACTCAACTGGGTACCACACGGCGGGTCAACTTAAGTTAGTCGCTTTTACAACGCCTCGGTAAGAAATGAGGGTGGTCCATTAAACTTAACCGAATACCACATACCGGGTTGACTTAGCCTGTCGCCTTTTGCGACATCTCCATAAGAAATGAGGTCTATTCTACTTAGCCGGTTACCATACGGCGGGTCAACTTCTTATCTAGGTGTCGTAAAAACGATTATGGTAGTCGCCTTTTACGACACCTAGTAAGAAATGAGGGTGGTCCTTTCAAATCAGCCGGATATCACACGGCTTATGTCTGTAACTTAGACCATACGCCAGAAATATGATTAATGACCTCCCAGATAACAAGTTTTCGCTTGCAGAACGCTTAAACGTTGGTAAAGCATGAGATCAAAGGATTTTCGTGTCTTAATTATGTACCTACGTGTTTCCTTCCTTGTAATGAAGAAAATATTACAAGTAATCTGTTAAGAGATAAATAATTGATGTGGAAAATACAGTTAGGTTGTCAGAAAATACAGTATATCTCCTGATGATGCTTCGGTTGCGTATCGTGGTAGTGCTTGTGTATCGTGGTGGCGGTGGTGGAGGTTTGTGCATGTGTTTTACGAATCCTGCATGTACCAGGTATGATAACCGATTGTCCACTTTACATTTAGCATTATATATATTTTCTATTTTACTTCATCGCGGATTATAGCAAAATAATTTTATTATTACTTTTGTATTATGAATCTCGAAGTAACGCCTAATTCTATAAATTATAGAAAAAAGAGGGATCTGCCGTGTGGTATCCGGCTGAATAGAATAGTACCACCCTCATTTCTTACCGAGATGTCGTAAAAGGCGACTAAGGTAAGTCGACCCGCCATGTGGTATCCAGCTGAGTAGAATAGACCACTCTCATATCTTACCGAGGTGTCGTAAAAGGCGACTAAGGTAAGTCGACCCGCCATGTGGTATCCGGCTGAGTAGAATAGACCACTCTCATATCTTACCGAGGTGTCGTAAAAGGCGACTAAGGTAAGTCGACCCGCCGGGTAGTATCCGGCTGAGTAGAATTGACCAACCTCTTTTCTTACAGAGGTGTCGTAAAAGGCGACTAAGGTAAATCGACTCTCCGTGTGTTATCCGGTTTAGTAGAATAAACCACCCTGTTTCTTACCGAGGTGTCATAAAAGGCGACTAAGGTAAGTTGACCCACCGTGTGGTATTCGGCTGAGTTGAAATGACCAACCTCTTCTTACCGAGGTGTCATAACAAGCGACTAAGGTAAGTCGACCCGCCGTGTGGTATCCGGCTGAGTAGAATAGTACCACCCTCATTTCTTATCGAGGTGTCGTAAAAGGCGACTAAGATTAGTTGACCCGCTGTGTGGTATCCGGCTGAGTAGAATAGTACCACCCTCTTTTCTTACCGAGGTGTCGTAAAAGGCGACTAAGGTGAGTTAACGTCACGTAGGTACCAGGTCGTAAAATATGTAGACTAATCACGTGACAACATGTTTATAACATGTTTGTCGACCCCATGTAAGTTGACCCACCGTGTGATATCCGGTTTATCAGAATAGACCACCCTCTTTCTTAAGTCTTTCTTTTCGAGGTATCGTGGAGTGCTACTATGGTAAGTTGACGTCAGGTAGGCGGCCGGTCGTGAAAACGCAGCCAAATCATGTGACAGCATGTTTATAACGTGTTGTGCCGACTCTACTTAGAGTGGGATAAGGGCAGGAGGATGATGAGTTATTACTAGCTTTTACCTACCACTTCGTTCACGTGATAGTTTGATAATAGATGGCGCTTTTTAGTGTCATCCTATTCCTGTAGAATTAACAGATTTGGTATAGCCTATATATTGTTCCGGTATATAAGGAATAATTGTGTCAAATTTTATCGATATTGGTTCAGCGGATTCGCCGTGAAAGAGTAACAAACATACATCCATACTTACAAACTTTCGCATTTATAGTGTTAGCAGGATTTACAACGACGAGTAAGTTCGAGTCTATGTACATTTACTATAAAAATTCTTCGAGTCTGGGTGTATATTTGTATCTAAATATGTATTTAACAATTATATAAGTATATATTCACCAGTTGTCTGTCCATAACACAAGTATTAAGTTACTTTGGGGACGGACGACCGTGTGTGTAAGTGTCCCATATATTTATATTATATATCTTTATTATTTATTTATATCCTGATAATACTTTGGTTGTGGGTGGATTGTTGAGTTTGTGATAGTGAAAGTGTGTAGTGCTTGTATTGTGAGGCGGTGGTGGTGGCATGTACGGAAGTTATAATAAAATTATTTTGATTTAATCCGTGTTTATTAAGAATTTCTATGTAATGCTAAGTGTATGAAGCAGGCACCATTCACAAACCTTATACATGCATGTCACAAAACGCCGCAAACACCAAAACTACACACAAGCATGGCTGTTTCATACACTTAGCATTACAGAGATTCTCTTAACAAACGCGGATTATAGCAAAATAATTTTATCATTATTTTTTTATTATAAATCTCCTCAAAGCAATACTTGATTCTATAAATTATAGAAAAAAGAGGTATATTATTTTAATAAAAAAATCCTTTATATAAACCTGATTTAATATTTTAAGGCGTTTAAAAACAATTTAAACACATTTTAAATAACTATATTAGCGATATTTAATTTAAACCCTGGCCGACCTGAAAACGTTTTAATTAAATATCACTATCCCTCTCTAACAGATGCTCAGTCGTATGTTGTTGTCCCTTTCACCGATATCGATTCAATCTTTAACCCGATTTGTTGAAGCGTGTGGAGCCGGCCTAACGCCCAAAGGTCTATTTCCCATTCGACCGTATTAATTTGTCGTTTATTGCTTCTTAAACTTCTCATATAACTTTGTAACTATAAATGCGGTCTTAGTTTCGGTTCATGTGATTTGATTTGTATTAGTTTATACTAACTTCTTCCCACGATTTTCACTGTGTTTTTTGTATAGTAGTTGTTCATTTAATAAATAAACCGGTACACTGATAAGTAGATAAAGAGTTATCTTAGGAAAGGATTTTTTTTGTTTAAGACGCGTTGAATAGTCAGATTTCTTCTATTCTTGTCATTGAAATTTATTTATTAAAAAAAATCGTTTAATCCCTGTTTTTGGGCATTAAAAATTACTAAAAAAAAATTTTAATTTATTGAATATATAAAACCCTATTTTTGTCGTTAAAGTCAGCGTAGCTTACTCGAGGAACGGGTGGTCGCGAGTAATGAAAATACTTAGGATGAAGCCCCCACATACCCTATTATTTTTTCTTTTTTTAGAGTTCTTTTTTTATTTTATAATAAATTACTGACAAAGGCTGGGTGAACTAGGTACTATATATTTATATTAAAAAGTAGTCTGTACCAATACACAAATATTAAATTATTTACTTTGGAGACGGACGACCGTGTGTATAATTGTCCGATATATTTATGTTAGCGCACACACTATACAATAACACGATATAATAGAAATATCACAATTCCCGCTCCGAGACGCACTTCTCTTGAATGACGAACAAGGACTGAATGTCACTGAAACGTTTTATCAATAGGAAGACTCCACCGGATACAATAACGGCACAGTGTTGCCAACCATTTTAATCAAAACGGGCGCGATACTCTTGTCTCGTGACTGTGTTGCAATAAAATACAAAGCAGAAGTCATTGGCGACAACATATTTATTATTATTTGTTGTATTGTCGTCGAATGAGTAATGCGCCCAGGGCTGCCACCGGCCGGCACGTCCCGCTCATTACATTAATGAGCACGCGGACGGCACACGAATTAATTGCTCAACTATCGTGGCAGCCCTAATGCAGTTTGGCGGTTTTTCGTTACTTGTTTCTTATTTGGCCGAAATGACTTTGATCTAGTCTGGACGAGTTGAATAAACTTTTATTGTAAAAAAAAATACTTTGATTAATTATATTTATTTTAATTTGTAATAAATAAATACATATTAGTTTTCTTCTTTTTCTTCCTGTCCTTATCCCGCTCTAAGTGGGGTCGGCACAACATGTTATAAACATGCTGTCACATGATTTGGCTGCGTTTTTACGACCGGCCGCCTGCCTGGCGTTAACTTACCTTAGTCATATTTTACGACACCTCGGTAAGAAGGAGAGTGGTCTATTCTACTCAACCGGATACAACACGGTGGGTAAACTTCCCTTATTCGCCTTTTACGACACCTCGGCAAGAAATGAAGTTGGTCTATTCTACTTAGCCGGATACCACACGGCGGGTCGACTTACCTTAGTCGCCTTTAACGACACCTCGGTAAGAAATGAGGGTGGTATGATCCTATTCAGCCAGATACCACACTTCGTAAATAAAATTTACTTTTATTTGGTTTAATTTAGTAATATATATATACTCACCATCACATAATCACCAGCGGCCCCGCTCGCGTGGAAAGATTAAAACCGTGTTGGTCTTTAACCATAAAAATGGTTACAGTGGTTTAACCTTAAAAGCTAGACATATACATTGGATCATCAGGTGATAGAGTCCACGAGAAAATCGCAAAGCTTTTTTACTTCATACTTACTCGTATTTATCAATTATTTTCCGTGATGTCAAAGACAAATTCTTTAAGAATTTTTTTTAGTAAAAATAAAGCAAAGTAAAGTAACGACCTGTTACAATCCCACTGCTGGGCATAGGCCTCCTCTCTCCGTTTTTGAAGAGAATTGGAGCTAAGACCTACCACGCTGCTCCAATGCGGATTGGCAGGTTACACATATCCCCAGATTTCTCCAGAGATATGCAGGTGTCCTCACGATGTTTTACTTCACAGATAAATTGCAATTATCAATGAGAAACATAAGTCTTAATAGAAAAACTCATTAGTGCCTGCCGGGGTTTGAACTCGTGACTTACTTACTTATTACTTGTAATAATTTTTAGTAATTCTTATACATTTCTATTAATGCAGGACTGTCTTGGAGTTTTGTTATTAACTCGGTTGCCTAATCAGATTACAGAGATGATGGTAACGGGATAATTAGAGCAAGTACAAACAAACATCTCTAATATTCTATTAAGGAAAGCTAAGGTACCCTACACCCGAGACTGTGCGATTGTCGCTTAAAGTTTTTAGTATCAGAGTGACCGAACCTGGTAATTTTTTACAAAATAAAAAAAATCAAAAAATAATAGGGTGGGTGGGGCCCCATCCTACGTATTTTCATTTCTTGAGACCGCCCGTTCCACGAACAAGCTACGCTGTCTTGACATTTTACGGCAAAAATAGTGTTTTATATATTAAATAAATTTAAAGTCAATTTTAGTCTTTTTTTAATGCCCAAAAATAGGGATATAATGTTGTTTTTTTTAAATAAAACCTAGCTACATATATTTATTTCCCCAAAAACCTCCTACATGCTGAATTTCAGGAAAATCGTTGGAGCCGTTTCCGAGATAAACTTAAAGTAAAATTTTAAATATTTAAAGAGAATTTATAGAATTAGGCGTTACTTTGCGGATGTCCATAATACAAGAGTAACTAAAATATTATTTTGCTGTAATATTTGCGTTACATTTAAAAAGACTTGAGTCCTAAAACTAACTCGTCTAAAAAATCGATGCTAAAAATATGAGTGAAAAGGCTCACGTATTGTAAATGTTATAATTTATTGCATGGCGAGAGCGCGACTTGCATAAAAAGATTAGAGCGCAAATAGATTCAAAGCTCTAAGTTACATTAAAAAGCTCTTAGACTCTTCTTCTAGTTTTAAAGTCCCCATCTTCAGTCAAGCCTAGTAATTTATGATCCGAGTACATTTATACAGAACTTAATTGAGTTCTTTGCAAATTATCGCATATTGGCTTAGACAGACCACAAACAATAAAATTGAAATTATTGCAATTGATCCCCCTCCCTTTTTTGTTTTTTGAAATTGGGATCTATTGTCCTAACTTTTTTTCCAAAGCTGGCGGTTCTAGGTCATCTTTGGATATTGCTCTTTCTTTTAAGATTGTTATTTATCCATTTGTCTCGTTGTCTACCAGGTTTTTTTGGCGCCGCTTCGATTTCCAAAATTTTTCTTGCTAGTTTGTCCACCGGTCTGATCACATGGTCGTACTATCGCAGTCGTGATTTACTTATCTACAATAGTACTAACTTTAAAATGCTTATATTTGAAAACCCTTTCAGCTTTATAAAAGACTGCAGTTTAATAATGTAAATTGAAAATGTTTAAAAGATTGACCGTCGAGATTCTAGCTGGTTCTTCTCGGTAAGAGCAACATTCTGAAGCAGTTGTATCTTCATTTAATCTAATGGATCCTTGACGGTTCAAAAGTGCTTTTAAAAGACTTTTGAATAAAGATTATTTTGATTTGATTTGATTTAAAGTTCTTTATAATGGTTGGTCGAATTAATCAAATCATGTTTTTTGTGAATACAGTAATTCATTGATATTACGAGAGTAATTATTAATCCAATGTATTCTATCATTACAATATGATGTACAATGTCGCAGTATTTAGTATTAATCTGTCATCATTCTCTTACCCTTATCCCACTCTAAGTGGGGTCGGTACAATATGTCTACTTCCATTCTCCTCTATCATTCAACTCTGGTGTCACTCCTTTAACATGCATATCATTTTTCACACAATCCATCTGTTTTTCGGCCTCCCCGTAGTCAGACATCCATCCACATTCATATTTAAAACTCTTTTGGTCACATGATTTTCATAACATGACCATACCAACTTAGTCTCGCACTTCTCATCTTTTCTGTAATGGGCGCAACTTTCAGACTTCTTCTAATATACTCATTGCGTATTCTATCAAGTTTGCTCACATCCACCTTATTACTAATCTTCATTATAATTAATATGTATTTTAAATTATTATATATTCCAATCATAAAGAAAACCATTATTATTTCAATTTCAACAAATATTATACGCAACGCAAATTAACTCATCTCTTGTTACTTAGTTATTGTCTTAAATGTGTAGAATTCCTAAACGTGCATTGTTCCCATTATTATAATTACAACAGCCTGGCTTGCTCTTTGTTCAAATAATATTGTTTGTTCAGAACTTTAATTAATTATGTATACATAAAGCCAAATTCTAGTCACTGAAGAAATGTGTGGAATACAGGCCTTATGCTTATTAACACTGCTTAACTGCTGATTTATTATTAATAGACTTGTTTGTTTGTTTGTAATCTCTTTAATGCATTAATTAATATAAAAATGATAAAAAACAACATAATTTGCAATGACGGCTTATTCCGGAATGAATTAAATTAATTTAAAAAGTAAATATTAAGTTAAGTATAATGAATTAAAATATAAATGAAATTTATTTAATAATAAAAAATATATATATATAAAAAATATATATGGGACACTTACACACACGGTCGTCCGTCCCCAAAGTAAGTAACTTAATACTTGTGTTATGGTAGACAGACAACTGGTGAATATATACTTATATATTTTTTAAATACATACTTAAATACAAATATACACCCAGGCTCAAAGACCAACAAATTCATTTATAGAAAATGTTTGCCCTCGGCGGGAATCGAACCCGCGACCCGTGGAGTTGAAGGAATAACAAACAGAAATTGAATTTAATGTAATATGAAATAATATTATAATAAATATAATATTATTTTATATAACCTTAGATAATTATTAGATAATATAGGTAATAGATAAAATAATACTTTCGCTTAGGTTAGACAAAATATTTAAAAATTATGTGGTACCCGGCTGAGTAGAATAGACAACCCCTATTTCTTACCGTGGTGTCGTAAAAGGCGACTAAGGTTAATTGACCCGCCGTGTGGTATCCGGCTGATTAGAATAGACCACCCTCTTTTATTACCAAGGTATCGTAAAAGGTGACTTAGGTAAGTCGACCCGGTGTGTGGTATCCGGTTGAGTTGAATAGACCACCTTATTTCTTACACGGGTGTCGTAAATAGCGACTAAAATAAGTTGACGTCAGGCAGGCGGCCAGTCAGTCGTAAAATAACTAACAAAATCATCTAACAACGTGTTTGAAACATGTTGTGCCGATTTAGAGTGGGATAAAGGCAGGAAAATGATGATGGGCTACTAATTTATTTTATTCTAGTTATTTTTATTATTTTATACAAAAAGCTTTCCAAAGGGACTGAAATCAAAGCTTAGTAAGGATCATACCATAATTATTTTATTCTAGTTATTTTTATTATTTTATACAAAAAGCTTTCCAACGGAACTGAAACAAAAAGCTCAGTAAGGATCATACCATAATTATTTTATTCTAGTTATTTTTATTATTTTATTCAAAAAGCTTTCCAACGGAACTGAAACCAAAAGCTCAGAAAGGATCATACAATAATTATTTTATTTTAGTTATTTTTATTATTTTATACAAAAAGCTTTTCAACCCAACCTAAACCAAAAGTTCAGTTAGGAAGATACCAAAATATCTATTGAATATCGAAGATATTTTGTCGTGTCTGTGTATCAATAGAGGGTAGAGATTATTATAGCGGAGTCTAAAACTACAATAAGATAAAACAACCGCATAAGCTCGATACTTGGCATCTCGCCCAATCAGCGAGTACAGTGGGCTGCGTATTAAAATACGAAATATGCAACGGTCAAATTTCACTTATTGGTTGGCCGAATCTTGGTCGGTAATTTTTGACAAGATAAAAAAAGAAAAATATAATAGGGTAGGTGGGGCTTAATCATAGGTATTTTCATTTCTTGCAACCACCCGTTTCCCGAATAAGCTACGCTGACTTGACAGTTAACCACAAAAATAATGTTATATACATATATTCAATAAATTAAAAGTAAATTTTAGTATTTTTTTGATTATCAAAAACAGGAATAAATCTTTTTTTTTAATAAAAATTAGCTAGATCGATTTTTCTCCCCCAAAACCCCTACATGCTAAATTTCAGGAAAATCTTTGAAGCCGTTTCCGAGATTCCGAAAATCTATATATATACATACAAGATCAATTCATTTAAATATTAAAGATAAATAATATGTAATGTCACTAACACTTAGAGAAGCAAATACTGTTTTCATAGCTTATACATGCACGATTAGTTACCGCACGTATCACAAAACATCACTACCAACAACATACTACACTACGGCAATCTCAACGATCGTTTCGCCCTGTAAGCATAGATAAGCTCGACTCACCTTAATCGTCTTTTACGACACCTCGGCAAAAAATGAGGGTGGTATATTCTACTCAACCGGATACTACACGGTTGGTTGATTTACCTTAACCGGCCTTTAATAACGTTTCTAATATATTCAACAGCAACCGCCGTGTGGTATCCGGCTAGGTAGAATAGACCAACCTCATTTCTTACCGAGTTGTCGTAAAAGACGACTAAGGTAAGTCGACATCAGGCAGGCAGCCAGTCGTAAAATACGTAGCCAAATCATATGACAACATGTTTGTAGCATGTTGTGCCGACATCACTTAGAGTGGGATAAGGGCATAATGATATATTCGACAGTAAACAAAGTTTTTAAAATTACACAGAAATAGTAAATGATAATATGTGTCCCACTGTACCGTCATATTTTCTAGGATCAAATAGCGACATCGTTACGCTCCGCCATTGTTTATGAAGAAAGCTCGCTTTTTACTCGGAAAATGTGAGATTTCTTGATACCAGCGTATGTATCTCCCTGTCCCATTATACATAATTGCGTGTGTCAGGAAAGCTGATATCCAGGATAGTTATCCTGTGACATACATGAAAGGATATATTGTAAAAGTTAACTATATAATAAACTAGGAGTCCCGCCCCAGCTTTGCACGGGTATAAAGCATATAGCCTATGTCACTCAGTGATAATCACAGTATTTCGCTACTCCATATTGAATTTTATTATACATATAAACCTTCCTCTTCAATCACTCTTTATACTTAAAAAAAACCGCATCAAAATCTTTTGCGTAGTTTTAAAGATTTAAGCAAACATAGAGATATAAGGACAGACAGAAAGTGACTTTGTTTTATACTATGTAGTAACGTTTATAGCTACTACTATTTTGATAATTGTCATATTTTTACCATACTTATCCAAAGACTAAATTACGTTTAGCTGTCATTTATGTTTTGTTTTTCCATGTCATAGTCGTTTTTGCTATACCACGTTTTATAGTGACTTGACGGGATAAAATAAATGCGGTCGAACGGGATAAAAAGTATCCTATGTCCGTCTCCTGGTTCTAAGCAACCTCTCCACCAATTTTCAGCCGAATTTGTTCATCCGTTCTTGAGTTATAAATAGTGTAACTAAGACCAACTTTCTTTTATATATATAGATAAATAAATAAATATATGGGACACTTACACACACGGTCATCCGTCCCCAAAAGTAACTTAATACTTGTGTTATGGTAGACAGACAACTGGTGAATATCACTACATAGTATAAAACAAAGTCACATTCTTTGTTTGCCCATATAGCCCTATATATGCTTAAATCTTTAAGACTACGCAACAGATTTTGATGCGGTTTTATCAATAGACAGAGTGATTCAAGAGGAAGGTTTATATGTATAATACCATTCAATATGGAGTACAGAAATACTGTAATTTTTGAGGTTTCTTTTGTAATTACGTAAATAATTACATTTTTTTCCGCTTACATTGCAAACGCAGGCTAAACCCTACGAGATTTATCAAAATGATGTACTGAGTATTTGTACACCTTGAAAAGGTCTACAGAAAAGTGCGCGATGGTATATGTCTGTCGCTTAGATAACCCACAATAGCATTTTTTTTCATTTGCTTTTTACGAAAAATAATGCCTTATTTTTGAAGCAATTTTTATACAATACAGCATTAATCCTAATCCAATTAAATACCTTAAATACATTGTTGATATAATATAGATCAATATGGCTTTTTACAGCATGTAATTTAAGTGAACATTTTCGGAGATATCACAGATTTAAAATCCCGCGAGGGGGGCGCGCTTCGCCCTATAACACTTTGAATTTAGCAGCGATCGGACGCGCAACTTTCGCTCTTTCAAGAGTAACCTCTAAAAAAAACATGATTGTATTGTCTAATGATAAGAAAGCTATGTTATTGTATGTTATTATATATGAATGTTGTATATAAAGACATTCTGTAATTAATTTTAAAAATAAAATACATAGGGAAAAATGTAAAAATAAATATGTAGTATATGAATTTAGATATTAGATATAGCAGAAAATCTACTTGGTATGGGGAGAGGGGAATTGTTTGTCTCCAAATTTAACGCGTGCAGGCCACGGGCAGTAATGAATAAATCAAAACTACTGGACCGATTTTATTAATTTTTTCACTGACATAGGCTATATATTTTATATAGCCCGTTCGAAGCAGGGGCAGGCCGCTAGTACACTTTTATAATTTTAAATACATACTTATGTATTTAACATATACCTATACATCCAAGCTCGAAGAAACAACAAATATTTTGTTAGGTTTTGTAGGATATAAGGTTGTAAAATTCCCGTTTTAAGGAAACAAGGAACAAAGCTGTGATAGCCCAGTGGTAACGCCGTGCGGCTCTTTCGAGGAGGTCACGGGTTTAAACCTGGGCAGACCCCAATGAGTTTTTCTGTTAAAACTTATGTGTCTAATTGATAATTGCAATTTATCAGACGCTTTTCGGTGAAGGAACATATCGTGAGGAAACCTACATATCTCTAGAGAATTCTTGAGATATGTGTAACCTACCAATTCGCTTTGGAGCAGCGTGGTAGGTTAGCTCCAAACCTTCTCTCGAAAAACGGAGAGAAGGGTCCTGTACCCAGCAGTGGGATAGTAACATCCGCTACTTACTTACTTTTAATTAGGAAACATGAAAACAGTACATAATTCCAATATACAAACATATTATTTTGTAATACCTTAAAAGTATAATACAGCTTTCGATAAAAGCTCAGAGGCGTTTACAGAAAGCTAGGATCAGAAACGTGTAGAATTATAATTCTGATATTTTTGTCCTCAGATCCACCCTCAGCGCCCATGATCACAGGATATATACCGGGCACGACTCTATCTTCTGGCACTGTGCAGAAGTTATCATGCATATCGACTGGAGGCAATCCGTTGGCGACTTTGACGTGGTTCAAGAATGACAAAAAGGTATATACTTGAGTTAGTAATTGGAAACAATATTTAAAAAACATTTTTTTTTTGTTAATATATTATTTATTAATCTTAAGTTTTACATATAGCTTTTCAATTGTGTATTCTGTTCATATTAAAAAAATAAATTTTAAATTATCATTGCCATTTCTTCAAGGATAAAATAACTAAGAATCGTTTATAAATTTGGGCTTAATTGACGTTAAATGCTTGTGGATTTCAACTATAATAAAAGCAAATAAATATAAGCAATGTATTAATAATATATTAAATATTAATAATTTGTTGGTCTTTGAGTCTGAGTGTATATTTGTATTTAAGTATGTATTTAAAAAATATATAAGTGTATATTCACCAGTTGTCTGTCCATAACACAAGTATTATGTTACTTACTTTGGGGACGGACGACCGTGTGTGTAAGTGTCCCATATGTTTATGTATTTTATTATAAATAAACATAAAAAAACCAAAATAAAATATTGTGAGTAGTACAAAAGTAATAATCAAATTATTTTGCTATAGTCCGCGATAAAGTAAAATAAAAAATATATATTGCTAAATGTAGAGTGGACAATGCGGTTTCATACCTGATACATGCAGGATTCGTAAAAACTCATTCACAACCTCCACCACCGCCACCACAATACACAAACACTACACACGTGCACTATCGCAAACTCAACAATCGTTTCGCCCCGCAACCGAAGCATCATCAGGAGATAGACTCCACGACAAAATCGCAATTGGCGGTGGTGGAGGTTTGTGCATGTTTTTTTACGAATCCTGCATGTATCAGGTACGAAAACGGATTGTCCACTCTACATTTAGTAATATATATTTTCTATTTCACTTCATCGCGGATTATAGCAAAATAATTTTATTATTACTTTTGTATTATGGATCTCCGCAAAGTAATGCCTAATTCTATAAATTAATTTGTGTATTCTTAAACCATGTTATTTGTTTTTTGTGACGTAATCTTTTTTCCTTTTAGATACATTCAGTGACGAAGACAACGGATAAGTCTGTATCAGCCGAGCTGTCGATCCTGACCAATGTCACTGATAACCAAGCACAGTACAGATGCGAGGCGACCAACAGCGCTACTGAGATCCCGCTCTTTGAAACCGTCACGCTGAATGTTCACTGTAAGTTAATAAAAATTCGTAGAAATCATCAGTATCAGTAGAACCATTAGTGCTGGGTAGGAGTACTTACAACCAAGCACAGTACACGTGCGAGGCGACCAATAGTAATGTTCATTGTAAGTAATTGAATATGAAGAAATCACCAGTGTCAGTAGAACTATTGGTGCTGGCTTGTGGTACTGATAACCAAGCACAATACAGTTCGAGGCCTTGTCGCCTCCTTCTACTCTGTAGAGGGAGACGATGGAGTGGTTTCAGGAACCCTTGTTCTGGATCCAATCTGCTGCTGACGAGCCCGGGTAGCGATTTGCCTTATTCCATCGTCTGCCGCCTCGTCAGGGGACCTTCGGGTGTTCCTAACGGGGTACATAGGACGCATGGCTTACAAGTCCCCGTTGCGGTCTGTGCATCTGGTGCTCCTGATGCATTGATTAGCGGAGGGAGAGGCCACTTTAAGAGATGCCCTGACCCAAAGGTGGCGCACTCTGGGGTTCAGAGTTGCTGCTGGCCGGGATGGGGGCAATGTGCACTACGATACCCTGTCCCTGCCACCAGCAGCGTGGTGGAGCACTGTCAGGTTTTTAGTTGTTGCTATTCCGACATACCGCCGCTCGTCCCCGTCGGGCGGTGATGACCCATAATGGGTTTTCCTGACATAAAAAAGAAAAATGGTTGAAGGTTTAGATTGTGTTATATTTCGGTGCTGTGAAGTCTACTCAAAGTAACTTATTAAAGCATATAAACTTGAATTTTTATCACGGGAAAAAGATTCATAAACATGGAAAATGACGAGGCGTTAATTAAAAAAATGCAAAACACACATGTTGCTTAAATAAAATTAAAACTTGGTACAAAATATCTAAGCCAAGCACGAACTTGTAATTCATATCGATCGGTCTAAAGTACTCGCAACGTAACTAGAAGAATTTAATTTGAAGCAAAACTCTTTGTAATGCCCGTTAAATCGTTAGTACCCAACTCGCAAGACTAATTGTCTTATTTTTAAACCGGCGTGGAGTTTAATATTGTTTAAGTCTATTTATTATTCTAGAACGATCCGAAAGCTTTGTTCCTTAAGTAAAATGAATACCAGCCATCGGAATTATAATTGACTTCAATATCCTGTTATACATAATGTTAATTACATGCTATTAGTTTAATTTTACATCATCATTCTCCTGTCCTTATCCTACTCTAAGTGGGGTCGGCACAACATGTTATAAACATGTTGTCACACTGTTTGACTACGTATTTTACGCCTGCCTGACATCAACTTACCATAGTCGCACTCCACGACACCTCGGTAAGAAAGAGGGTTATCTATTCAACTTAACCGGATACCACACGGTGGGTCAACTTACCTTAGTCGCCTTTTACGACACCTCGGAGTTTGGTGTATTCTACTCAGGCGGATACCACACGGCGGGTCGACTTACCTTAGTCGCCTTTTATGACACCTCGGTAAGAAATGAGGGTGGTACTATTCAGCCAGATACCAAAATTAAGATAATATATCTTTAATATTTAAATGAGTTAATCTTGTATGTATATATATTTATTCAGAATCTTGAAAACGGCTCCAACGATTTTCCTGAAATTCAGCATGTATGGGGTTTTGGGGGGAAAAAAATCGATAAGTTAAGCAAAAAGAAACGATAAGTTTTATTTTTTAAAAATGTCGTTTTATCCCTGTTTTCGGGCTCCAAAATTTTTTCAAAATTTTTTTTTGAAATTTACGTTGAATACAATCACAATTTTTCGCTGTCAAACGTAAAGTCATGGTAGTTCATTTAGAGAGGTCTAAGTAAGTAACGGCCTTGTTACTATCCCACTGCTGGGCATAGGCCTCCTCTCTCCATTTTTGGAGAGAAGGGTTGGAGCTAAGACCTACCACGCTGCTCCAATGCGGATTGGTAGGTTACACATATCCCCGGAATTCTCTAGAGATATGCAGGTTTCCTCACGATGTTTTCCTTCACCGAAAAGCGTGTGATAAATTGCAATAATCAATTAGACACATAAGTTTTAATAGAAAACCTCATTAGTGTCTGCCCGGGTTTGAACCCATGGTCGTCTCTAGAGATTCACACGGTCGCACCGCTAGGCCATCACAGCTTAGAGAGGTCTAGAGAGGTGAAAATACCTATGATCGAGCCCCACCTGCCCTATTATTTTTTAATTTTTCTTTTCAATTTTTTTTTAATTTTATTGTTTTTTACATCATTTCAAAATCGGTCAACCAGGTACTATATTATTATGTTTTTAATCGTAACAAAATATTTCTGTTCATAGTCGCACCAGAAGCGGTTAAAGTGAGGGCGGAACCTGAGGAGCTCAAACCGGGAATCGAAGCGACGCTCTTCTGCGACGCAGCTTCCAGTAACCCACCAGCAACTCTATCGTGGTGGAGGGATGGCATACCTGTTCAAGGTATGAGAAACTTCTATATAACTAGTAATATCCCGCGGAATCAACCGCTTACATACCGATCTAATAGCAGTGTAATTTTTGTTAACAAAAAAGCTTTATTTCCTATTTAATTACACTAACATTCATAATCTAATGAATATACAGATTTTAATGTAATATAAGCTATGTTGCTAAGTAAAGATGCAGCTTTTCAATGGTGAAAGAATTTTTGAAATCGGTCCAGTAGTTTTTGTGTGAGAACATTACAAACATACATACAAATTTTTCCTCTTTATAACATTAGTATAGATCAATGTGGATAATAAACTTTTCTTCTATCTTATTAATTAACTCTTTGCACTCCATACAGTTTTTAATGCAACGTTTCAGCAAATCCGAGGCATTCTTGCAATGTTTCACAATATGTGATGTCAACCTTCACTCGAGGAACCAACAAATTGTTGTTAAAAAAATGTTGAAGGCAGGGTCACTGCGACATCACATTCATTAAATTCTCTAATCTAAATCAAATTCCAGGTCTCCCGATGCAGTTGAAGAAGGGTCTCCATGGTGGTACGGTGTCGACCATCGAGCTAAAGCTGAACATAGTGAAGGACCTGAACGGAGCGGTCTACACTTGTCAGGCGATGAACGAGGCTTTACAACGAAGCGTCCATGATGCACTTACGCTGAAAGTTCTATGTGAGTTATTATTATGAACACTAACTATTAAGCTTTGTATCCGGCTGAGTAAAAGCCAAATTCGATGTATATCATCGACATACGAGAGGTCACAAAAAGCTTGTGATACCTGTGTCGCGACTCAGCAGAGTTAGCAACTCATTCGATGGTCTCGGTATTCGCTTCTACAATAATATTCCCCAATCCATACTAGACCAGTCTTCAGAAAGGTTTAAGTTAAGTATAAGAGATGTACTTATACGTAAAGCATATTACAAAATTGAAATTTATTTGGATGATAAAAAAGCCTGGAATTGAAAATCTTTTCAGCTTCATACAGGACTGCGGTTTAATAATGTAAAATTGAAAATGTTTAAAAGATTGACCGCCGAGTTTCTTTCTGGTTCTTCTCGATAAGAGCAACATTCCGAACCAGTTGTAGCTTCATTAATCATATTGATTGACGATTCAAAAGTGCTTGTAAGAGCTTATTTGAATAAAGATTATTTGGATTTGATTTGAGTAGAATAGACCGCCATCATTTCTATATTTCGTATCTGGCGTATTCTTTTACAACCCTCATTTCTTACCGAAGTGTCGTAAAAGGCGAATAATAGTTGTCCACTTTAATTAGCCTGTATTGTAATTAATTATTAATATTAAAAAAGCCAACTTTCGAAATAGAAAGAAAAAATCGATTTAAAAAAAATCGATTATTTCGTAACAAAATAATCGATTTTTAAAAATCGATTATATGTAAAGGGACAAAAATCGATTATTATTCATCGAATTTTTTCTATTCTAAGTCACACCCCTAAGTTTAAGTAGCCACAATTTGAAAATTTACATCTAAAATCTTGTCTAGATGAGATTTCTTCGTCCAATCTATAGCAAAAAAAATTAGTATTTAATGTAATTAGACTAAAACATTACAGATACAAAAAATCATTAACAGATCTTCATACTGCGTAACAAAAATATTAAAAAATATCTCCTTTAGTGAGTTCTTAGACAGTTTTTTGCTCGTTCACGTCCCAACAAACGCGCTACGTTCAATTTAAATTCTTTTTCATGTTCGATTTCAGACAATTTTCTGGATGATTTGACAATTTCTTAAGTATAGTATTAAAATGAATATCTTTTTAATCTGGATACTTTGAATTTGTTTGTATTACATCGTTTTATATCTTCTATATTGGAAACGGTTGTAATTACGTAAAATGAGCCGATTAAGAAAAGATCTTTACAACCCTGAACTAACGTAGGGTTTAATCTCTCATTATTGTTTATCCAAATCTTGGGTACAATATATACTAATATATAAAGGTGAAGAATTTGTTTGATTGTTTGAAAGCGCTTATGTCAGGAACAACTGGACCGATTTGAAAAATTCTTTCAGTGTAAGAAAGTCCATTTATCGAGGAAGGCTATAGGCTATATAATATTATGTTTAGAAATAATTTATGGAATTAGGCGTTACTTTGCGGAGATCCATTCAAAAGTAATTATAAAATTATTGTGCTATAATCCGCGATGAAGTAAAATAGAAAACATATATAATGCTTAATGTAGAGTGGATAATCCGTTTTCATATCGGATACATGCAGGATTATGCTGAGATAAATAGGAGAAAATTTTTATAAAAAAAAATAGGAGAGGAGTAGCAATAAAAAATATTGCGAAAACGGTATAATTTAACATTTTCCTTGCGTGCGTTGAGTAAACGGTGATAATTATTCAAAGGTCATGTATTACAAAATTGTTCTCCTCTAAAAGTTCTGAATAAAAGTCCGCGACAGCATACAGCTTTTAGGGTTAACCCGCTTTAACCATTTTTATGGCTATCAAAATATAACGATTTATTCTTTCCACGCGGGCGGAGCCGCTGGCGATTGCTACTCGTAGTCATCATCATTCTCTTACCCTTATCCCACTCTAAGTGGGGTCGGCACAATATGTCTTCCATTCTCCTCTATCATCCGTCAACTCTGGTGCCTTTTGTACTCCTTTAACATGCATATCATTTTCTTACAATCCATCCTCACAAAGCTTACTATACTATTGAGGATTATTTAAGTGATAGCATATTTATTTATTTATTTATTTATTTATTTATGTACCATAAAAAATGTAGGAAAAAAAACATAATTGGTAAAAAAAGTGTACAAAGGTCAACTCGTCCCTATGACAGAGATCTCTGCCAGCTAACCTAAATAATATCTTAACTGCAGTCAGCTACGCATCCAGCAACGCAACGATTATCTTGTAACCATCAAATTGTAATAATTTTTTAAAAGACTAGCCGCCGAGTTTCTTGCTGATTCTTCTCGGTAGCAAACTTCCGAATCAGTGGTAGCTTCTTTAAAACATTTCACGATTCAAAAGTACTGTAAACAGTCCACTTGAATAAAGAATATTTTGAATTTGAATTTGAATTTGAATCCATCTTTTTTTCGGCCTCCCCCTAGTTATACATCGTAGTATTTATTAAAAAACGATCATTTTTTTAACAAAGTACATTTTATAAAAAACGATTAATATGAAGTGTATGAACAAATAAGGCTAAAGAAACACTTATAAAGCATCTTGTTGAAGATTCTTTAGTGGCTAATCTCTTTCACAGCTTCCCATTCCTTGGTTACTTACCTTTCAGAGAATCCTTTTGAGCTTGTATGTACGTTTTTACTTAGCTGGAGTGTTTATTCGACGTGTTAGTTCTCTGGGCGTTTGTGAGCGCCTTTTCTTGTGAAAATATGGGAATTATTTTATTAGAATTTTTATTTAAAAATATTTAATTACAACACACAATATCTATTATATAGTTGACGGAGCCTTGCTCGGTAATATTTTCCAAAATAAGAAAAGACACTTAAAAAAAAAATAATAATAATTAGATAGTTGGGGGGAGATCCTAGGTATTTGTATTTCTCGGGAATAAGCTACGCTGACTTGACAGTTTATGGCAAAATATAGTGTTTTATTTATTTATTTTTATATATTTATTTATTTTTAGGAGAAACAAACAATTATGAGAATACCTATATATCTAACTTATGTTGTAAACAGAAATCAAATTCAAATTCAAATTCAAAATATTCTTTATTCAAATAAACTTGTAAACAAGTGCTTTTGAATCGTCAACTCTACTGCTGGTTCGGAAAGCTGTTCCTACCGAGAAGAGCCAGCAAGAAACTCGGCGGTTGCTCTTTTAAAAAAATATAATTCTTAATATTATTTACATTAAGTCGTTACTGTCTTGTACAGGTTCAAAGAGAGCTATATCCACACATTCTTATCTTCCAAATAATCCTCAAGAGTATAGTAGGCTTTCTGTATCAGCCTCTTTTTAACAGTGTTTTTAAACTGCTGTAATGGCAGTGCTGAAATTGATTGCGGAATTTTATTATAGAATCTTATACCAAAACCCACAAACGAGTTACGCACTTTTGCAAGGCGCAAAGCAGGAACCGCAAGCTTATGTCGGTTCCTGCTTTGTCTATTGTATACATCACCTATCGTTTTATAATTTTTTATATTTTTATGTACATAAATTAAATTGCTTAAAATATACTGTGAAGCAAATGTAAGAATACCTGTTTCCTTAAACTTCTCTCGCAGGGAATCACGCGGTCTTCACTACATATTATAAAACAAAGTCACATATATCGTATGTACGCATAAAACTTTAAAACTACGCAACTGATTTTGATGCGGTTTTTTTTAATAGATAGAGTGATTCAAAAGGAAGGTTTGTACGTATAATAACATTCAATACGGAGTAGAGAAATACTGTAATTTTTGAGGTTTCTGTAAATAATTACATTTTTTTCCGCTTACATTGCAAACGCAGGCTAAACCCTACGAGATTTATCAAAATGATGTACTAAGTATTTGTAAACCATGAAAAGGTCTACAGAAAAGTCCGCGATGGTATATGTCTATCTCTTATGGATAACCCACAATAGCAGTTTTTTTCATTTACTTTTTACGAAAAATGATGCCTCATGTTCAAAGCAATTTTTATACAATACAGCATTAATCCTTATCCAATTAGGTACCTTAAATAAATTGTTGATTTAATATAGATCAATATTACCGTTTACAGCATGTAATTTAAGTGAACATTTTCGGAGATATTACAGATTTAAAATCCCGCGAGGTGGCCGCGCTTCGACCTATAAGCACTTCGAATTTAGCAGCGACCGGAGGCAACTAAATGTCCTTCTTTCAAGTTTATATTGTCTAATGATAAGAAAGCTATGAATGTTGTATGTAAAGACATTGTCTAATCAATTGTAAAAATAAATAATATCACTACATAGTATAAAACAAAGTTGCATTCTCTGTCTGTCCGTATATCCCTATGTATGCTTCAATCTTTAAAACTATGCAACAGATTTTGATGCGGTTTTTTTAATAGATAGAGTGATTGTAGAGGAAGGTTTACATGTCTAATAACATTCAATATGGAGTAGAGAAATACTGTAATTTTTGAAGTTTCTGTAAATAATTACATTTTTTTCCGCTTACATTGCAAACGCAGGCTAAACCCTACGAGATTTATCAAAATGATGTACTAAGTATTTGTAAACCATGAAAAGGTCTACAGAAAAGTCCGCGATGGTATATGTCTATCTCTTATGGATAACCCACAATAGTATTTTTTGTCATTTACTTTTTACGAAAAATAATGCCTTATTTTTGAAGCAATTTTTATACAATACAGCATTAATCCTTATCCAATTAAGTACCTTAAATAAATAGTTGATTTAATATAGATCAATATGGCCGTTTACAGCATGTAATTTAAGTGAACATTTACGGAGATATTACAGATTTAAAATGCCGTGAGGAGGCCGCGCTTCGCCCTATAGCATTTTGCATTTAACAGCTATATGTCGTTGTTCCAAGAGTTTGTTTAATGACAAGAAAGCTGTGAATGTAGTATATAAGGACATTCTGTAATTAATTTTAAAAATAAAATACATAGGGGAAAAATGAAAATATGTAGTATATGAATTTAGATATTAGATATAGCAGGAAATCTTCTTGGTATAGGGAAAGGAAATTGTTTTTCTCCAAATTTAACGCTTGCGGGCCACGGGCTGTAATGAATAAATTAAAACTACTGGATCGATTTTAATCATTTTTTTTACACTGACTGACATGGGATATTTATTTTATACCCGTGCGAAGCAGGGGCAGGCCGCTAGTAAATTATAAATGCCACGTATAGCTCTTTTTTGTAAAACAAAAATTTTTTCACTATCCGCGCATTTACCCCATAGCAATATTCCATAAGACATAATGCTATGGAAGTAGGCAAAATAAACAAGTTTTGCTGTTTCGACGTCTGTGAATTGTCTTATCTTTCGAACAGCGTAGGCCGCTGAACTCAGTTTCCCTGCAAGAGTTGTTATGTGTGTGCTCCATTGGAGTTTTGTATCCAAGGATACTCCCAAAAATACAGTTGAATTTTCTGTTTTTAGTGGTACATTATTTAAAGAGAGTCTATTTGCTGTTTTTGCAGCATTAGGTAATGCAAATTCAATACATTTAGTTTTATTCGAGTTCAGTACCAAGTTATTTAGCCTGAACCAATGAGCTACTTGCGATAAACCCCTGTTTACTTCGTCAATATTATTGTCATGCCTATTTACTTTAAAAATTAATGATGTATCATCCGCAAACAGTACAATATCGCAAATATTATGAATAAAATATGGCAAATCATTTATATAAACTAAAAACAGAAACGGACCAAGGATTGATCCTTGAGGCACACCCATAACTAAGGCCGTTCCATACCATAATCAATTAGGTTTCCTAAAGAAGTTATATTCAATAGATACAAGATTAACTCATTTAAATTATAATTAGGCTATCACAGCTTTGCGTTTAAAGGCTCAAATTATGAGTTGCTATATATTCCTATTTTCATAGTTTGTTAGTGCCCATAAACAGGGATAAAACGGGATTTTTTTTAAAAGAAACCTACCTAGATCGATTTTTCTTCCCCAAAAACCCCTACATGCTGAACTTCAGGAAAATCGTTAAAGCCGTTTCCGAGATTCCAAAAATATATATATATACATACAAGATTAACTCATTTAAATATTAAAAGATATCGCTGAATGAACATGTTCAACCAATGACTTTTTCTGTAACCACCTGTGTCAAATTGATAATTGCAATTTATCACATGCTTTTCGGTAAAGAAAACATCGTGAGAAAACGGATAGCGGCGGTAGAGTTGGTTAGGTTAACGGACTTGCGATTGAGAGGTCGTTGGTTTGAATCCCGGCCATTTTACTAACGACGTGAGTCCACTCCAAACATAAGCATTTAGCTTAGCTGGCTTTTAACCCAAATTCTGAATATGTACAACCTACCAATCCAAAAGGAATTACAGCGTAGTTTGTCTAACCTCCAACCCGTCTCTTCAGAAAAGAGAGAGGCTTATGCCCAGCTGTGGGACAAAAACAGGCAGTTTACCTTTTTCAAATGCTTATGTGTATAATATTAATAAAAGGCTAATACAGAAAGCCTACTATACTATTGAAGATTACTTAGACGATAGGAATGCGTGGACATAGCTACTGTTCAACTCTGTACAAGATATTAATAACTAATGTAACTAATAATAAGAATTATATTTTTAAAAGAACAACCGCTGAGTCTCTTGCTGGCTCTGTAGGAACAGCTTTCCGAACCAGCAGTAGAGTTGACGATTCAAAAGCACTTGTTTACAAGTTTACTTGAATATTTTTGTATTGAATTTGAATTGATGACGTTCTTTTTGTTCTAGATGCGCCAATCTTCGACGAAACAACCCAGTACTCAACAGTGGGTGTGGAGAATGAACCCCTCGTGATAATGCTTAGGGCGGATGGAAACCCCAGCAGTATAACCTACACCTGGACCAAGGACGGCCTTCCCATCACCCAGTCTACATACAGCAGTGCGAGTAAGTGGCTTATATAACATACTGCTATAAACGGAAATAGTCTTTTTTTCCAGTTTTGAGTGAGTCACTAGGGCTATTTAAAATAGGTGACTTAAAATATTAAGTGCCTCACTGGTGAGAAACGGCCAAACTCGTCCAGGTGAAGGGTGGCGGATTCCGCTATTGGATACGGCCACCGCCACCCTGCCTGTAAAGTAATGAAAATGATACACCGTCTTTATTGAGTGACTACAACTAAATACAGTTTTAATAGTAATTTATATTAACCGCTAAAGGAAACAAATACAAATCATCATCTTCCTGCCCTTATCCCACTCTAAGTGGGGTCGGCACAACATGTTATAAACATGCTGTCACATGATTTGGCTGCGTTTTTACGACCGACTGCCTGCCTGACGTCAACTTACCTTAGTCGTATTTTACGACACCTTGATAAGAAAGAGGGTGGTCTATTCTACTTAACCGGATACCACACGGTGGGTCAACTTACCTTAATCGCCTTTTACATTATTTTTCAAAATAATCGATTATTTTTCTTCAAAAATCGATCGAAAAAATTTAGGTAATTTAGGAAAATTTAGGTATCCCTTTTTCTTTTTTACTCTTTTTCTTGGTTTTTAAGATTAGATATGCATTGTTGGTTGAAACCAATTTAGCCAAACTACACATTTTAATCCAATTTCACGAACAGCGCATCTGATATTATTTCTTGGTAGTTGTCCACTTTTATTAGCTTTTATTGCAATTAATTATTAATATTAAAAAAGACAACTTTTGAAATAGGCAGAAAAAATCGATTAAAAAAATCGATTATTTCGTAACAAAATAATCGATTTTTAAAAAAATCGTTTTTTTGTAAAGGGATAAAATCGATTATTATTCATCGATTTCTTTCTATTCTAAGTCACACCCCTAAATTTAAATAGCCACAATTTGAAAAGTTACATCTAAAACCTTGTCTAGATAAGATTCCATCGTCCAATCTATAGCAAAAAAAATATTATTTAATGTAATTAGACTAAAACATTACAGATACAAAATATCATTAATAGATCTTCAAACTGCGTAGCAAAAATATTAAAAAATAAAAATATTCATCGATTTTTTCTACTCTTAAGTCACATCCCTAGGTCGCAGCCGCTGGGGATTGCTAGTCTTATATAAAGTGGAATCTCTGCAAATAGTCTTATACCTAATGAGATTAAAGTGTTCCGTTTCAAATCTGTAAAATTAAATTCCTGTAAAGACCACATTCAGTTAAAGAGTTGCGTCCTCATTAGAGCCAGCCCTCAAGCGTTAACATATAAAGTTGTACACCCACTGAACTTTATTATTTATTTATTTATTTGTTTAATAAGTACACTAACAATATACATCATCATCATTCTCCTACCCTTATCCCACTCTAAGTGGGGTCGGCACAATATGTCTTCTTTTTCCATTCTCCTCTATCATTCGTCAACTCTGGTGCCACTCCTCTAACATGCATATCATTTTTCACACAATCCAACCATCTTTTTTTCGGCCTTCCTCTAGCCATACATCCATCCACATTCATATTTAAAACTCTTTTGGTCACATGATTTTCATCCCTCCTCATTACATGACCGTACCAACTTAGTCTCGCACTTCTCATCTTTTCTGTAATGGGCGCAACTTTCAGACTTCCCCTAACATACTCATTACGTATTCTATCAAGTTTTGTCACACCACACATCCACCTTAACATTCTCATCTCATTCGCATGCACATTTCTTTCATCCTTTCCTTTTATTGCCCAACATTCTGATCCATACATTACGACAGGTCTACACTAACAATATACATATTAAGACATTAACCATTATAAACACACATATTTTAAAAACGTGCTGATATGCATCTATCTTTAAAAAGTGTATATAACATTCACCAATTAATCTCATGCAAGCTAAAAATATATGAAGTACTTAAGATACTATTAAAAGTTTTTAATAAGATATAAAATACGGCGGCTAAATTAATTTAGCAAGAAATCATTAATAAGTTTATTTTTAAAAACTTCAATATTTGTTTTAGCTAGTCGAAAGTAATAAACGATATTCAATGCTTACAACTAATTTTAGCCGTGTGGTATCCGGCTAAGTAAAATAGTACGTAGTCGTATTTTACGACACCTCGGTTCTTACCGAGGAGAAGGAGATCTATTCTACTAACCGGATACCACACGGTGGGTCAACTAAACTTAGTCGCCTTTTAAAATACCTCAGTAAGATGGAGGGCGATCTATTATATTTAGTTGGAAACCACGCGGTGGGTTAACTTACCTTAATCGTATTTTACGACACCTTGGTAAAAAAAGAGGGTGATAAATGTTACTAAGCCAGATATCACACGGCGGGTCAACTTACCTTAGTCGCCTTTACGACACCTCGGTAAGAAAGAGTTTGGTCAATTCTACTCAGCCGGATACCACAAGGCAGGTCAACTTACCTTCTTCTGTTGTGTTCTTCTGTTGAAAAATTTAATGTATCTTCCCTCTAGGCTAGTGTAGTGGGTGTATACCCTTAAAATAATCCCTTTTGAAATTAAAATATCAAATTATAATGGCCATTTCTAAAGAGTTGTGTTGCTCATTAAATTTGGCCCTATTACGTTAAAAATATAAACATTTTACGGAATTAATAAACTTTTCAGTTCATTTCATTTAAACATTACAATTTTTGAAATTACATTTACAAGAAGATTTCGCAATTAGAGTTTTTTGTGTTGATTTCAAAAGAAAAATTTTGCTTTTTATTTTCAATTTATCTCAATGTAAATTGAACGGAATGAAAAGGGTTGAGCTGTGATAGCCTAGCGGTGAGACCGTGCGACTCTTGATATGATGATCAGGTTGAGTAGAATAGATAACCATTTCTTACCGAGGTGTCGTAAAAAGCGGCCAAGGTAAGTTGATTCGCCGTGTGGTATCCGGCTGAGTAGAATAGACAACCCTCATTTCTTACCGAGGTGTCATAAAAGGCGATTAATGTAAGCTGACCCTCCGTGTGGTATCCGGCTGAGTAACATAGCCTACGCTCATTTCTTAACGAGGTGTCGTAAAATACGACTAAGGCATGTTGACGTTAGGCAGGCGGCTGGTGGTAAAATACGAAGCCAAATCATAAGACAACATGTTTATAACATATGCCGACCCCACATAGAGTGGGATAAAGGCAGGAGGATGATAATATTTTCTATTCACTTTATCGCGAGTTATATCAAAATAACTTTATTATTATTTATGATGATTAAATTAATCGTAATGCAAATGAAAATTTGCAAATTTCTGAATTACCATTAATATAAAACTTAATCTATGAATCTCAATTAAAGTGTTACATTCAAACATACGTTTTACTTACCCAATCTAGTTCCATGTAATATTGACTTCATTTAACTTAATTAAACGACACAGCTTAATGCATTCCATTTCGCGGAACACAAGTTTCTCTACAATTTTCCGTCTCAGCAAAGGGAATATTGAAACAGATCTTGCCAATTATAAGTCATATAGTGAATTGGTTTCAATTGTAGATGGAACATTTTAGTCGTAAAGTTACAAGCTTTACAGATATGCACTTTGGCGATGCGTAGAAACGTGACATCACTGTGCGTTTTCTACCGCATCTTTCACGGAGAGTGTTCTATTGAACTACACGACCTGATTCCTGCTAAAAAACCACACTGTACGTCAGAGGTTAACATATCATCCTCACCATCTGCATACGTGGCGATCCGCTACAGTTTTCCATTACAGTTTTCAAATGTTTCATTCGCACCACCATTTCCGCCATTTTAAAGGACGACAACGCACTCGTTCTGGTAGAGGTCGTCAGCTTAGGGGAGCAGGAGTTTAGTTTTTACAAAAGTGTCGTAAATGCTGTGGTCACCTGTAAATGTGAGAACAGTTAGATTTAAGGTCACGGGAAATGTATATTATAAATATTGTTACTGTTTCTTATGTTGGTGATCCAAATAAATAAATAGCGACTAAGGTAAGTTGACCTGCCAAGTGGTATCCGCCTAAATAGAATAGACCACCCTCTTTCTTGCCGGGGTCTCGTAAAATACGACTAAGGTAAGTTGACGTCAGGCAGGCGGCCGGTCCTAAAATACGTAGCAAAACCATGTGACAACATGTTGTGCCAACCACACTTAGAGTGTGGAAATGGGATGACTAAACTATGAAAGTAAAACCCGCACGAATGTCACATTGACGGCGAAGAGTTTTTTTATATTATTGACCTAATCGTTCAAAGCAGGTTGTATTTACTGCTGTAATAAAATACTTGAGTATTCAGATATACTGTAGCTGTTGCATTTGTTACAGATGATAGGATAATCTCGGAAGGCAGTATGCTGAATATGACCAGGCTATCTCGTCACGACGCCGGTATATACACTTGTGAAGCGGTTAACTCGCAGGGAGCTGCCACTGTTAATATAACTGTTAATGTACACTGTAAGTATGACATTACACCTTTACATTCTCACCTAGTATTTATCGACAATCCAATTAAATTTACTGAAACTATTGGTAAAACCCTTAATGATGAACGAGGATATGAACTTCATAATAATGAAGCCATAATAAGCCACGGAGCCATAATAATGGCTCCGTGTTTCACAGCAGAAGTAAAAAAGAAATCAGAATGCTTACTGAATCTAAGTGATATTGCATTGTGTTTAAAAATATATTATTACACTTATTAATTTTAAGCAGTAAGCAAAATACCCCAAAAGTAATGACTAGATATACTAAATGCATAGCCAAATTTGATTCAGATACAATAAGAGCAAGTGACGATCCTGTAGATTTAGATTATCTGTCCATTAAACAACATAATAAGTAAAAACAGTAATATGCATTGCACCAGAAAAGCGTGTTGGAGCATCCGACGCCGTTTCAGGAATCCAATATAATATAATATAAAAATAAGAAAGGATAGAAAAAAAAAACAAAAAATGAAAGGTACAGCCCAATAGGGCCCAAACCTGAAATAGCGATCAGAGAACATAGTAGAACGACAAATGTAATGTACAAAAACAAATAGACGAACCCTAGCTTAGCGGCAGAAACGATTTTAAAAATTACCGAGAAGAGGACTTTCATCGTTTGAAGACAAAGTATAAACTACTTACCTTATTACCTACTTAAGACATAACTTGAAGATTCAAAAATAATTCGGTTAATGCCGTTGCAGCCAAAAAAGAACTGTGGGTTCAACGAACGAAAAGTTTAAAGCATTTTTTGTTTGCAGATCCTGCAGGAATAAAGACGGTAGCACAAAACGCTGTATCCAATCCCAACGAAAACGCAATGCTTTCTTGCACAGCTAGTGGTAAGTTTCTTCCAAAATCAAATCATCATCATCGTCCTGCCCTTGTCTCACTAAGTGAGATCGACACAATTTTTTTCTCGTCTATTTTGATAATGAAAATACCCTTTATATCTGTACTTCACACAATCCAACCATCTCTTTTTCGTCTTCACGCTAGTCCACATTCATATATAACACTCGTTTGGTTACATGATTTTCATCACTCCTCATTATATGTCCATACCATCTTAATCTTGAACCTGTCGGTATAAGGTATAAGAACAGAAGAATGATTTATTTCATTATTTCACATTAACATTAGTATCGCAGTTTTTTTATACCTACTTTCATGAAATTTTTCGTTATCATAATTATGATTAAAAAAACTTCAATATTAAGCTTCATTTAATTAAAATTAAGACTGAAACTTAGGAGACTAGATCGAAGTTTTGCTTACATACGCTTGGCTTTATGTTTTCGGTTTGGAACCTTACTAAATGTTTGGTATTCAAATCAGTATGGAGATTTCAAAACTTTAGTTCAAGTTATTATCATCTCGACAAAGCGCTATGCTTAGAGCTTATATGTATGGATTTTTTGCTGAATCTTGGTCTATACAAATGCAGGAAAATTTCAATTTTTTACCTAAAAAGTAGCCAATCCCAATCTCCGTCCCTTCAGCTATTGATTCGTTGCTCCGTTGCATGTAAAGTCGCACGGACATAATAATTTAAAAAAATAAAAGATTAGTCAATGTAAGTTTTTCTTGACTTCCACTTTACAGGGCTTCGTTATGTTGGGTAACATAACTCCCAAGTTTGTCCGAGATATCCTTATGGATATCCTTTAGGATTTAAAAAAATCTGGCATATTTTTTCATATAGAATACCAACTGTAAAATTCTGCAGGTGTCTTAAGAAATCCCAATCTTGCAATATATTTCACAAGACACACATTTCACACATTTCACAAGATCATTAGAAGCAGCCTAACGAACAAAAAAAAACAAAATAATCCAGTATCGAGAAGAACTGATGATTTTTTTTAATAATACTATTTCCTTCCTACAGGCAATCCTCTCACAGCAGAGCACATAAAATGGGAGAGAAGCGGCTATGATATATCTTCAACCACAGTCACCTTCGAGCCAAGGAATCAAACCAGCTATCTATTGATTGAGGAAGTGAGCAGGGAAGATGTAGGAACCTTCCAGTGTGTGGTCAATAATGGGATAGGTGGAGAGACGCGGCGTGATATAATGCTTATAGTAAAGTTCAAACCTGAGATGGATAGTTCGCCAAATTTCATCAAATCCGCTTCCAACGCTGGCCAAGTTGGAAGGTTGACTTGCAGGTGAGAACGTCTACGTTTTATTTTTTCTGCCATGTGCCGTTTCTTTAGGACTCGTCCTTTATACGTCTTCTAACGTCGCCTAAATCGTCTGTGTATCTGGAAAAAGATTTGTCATTATTACACGTGTCTATGTGGTACTTACAATCCAAAACCTTTGCATCGTGTAAGCCTTACTTTCCCCAGCACGTGCCAGTTGTTTTAGGACTCACACATTATACATCATCTAATGAAATTGTTTCTTCTATGAATCTCTTAATTTCAGATTTTAATCACGCAAAGGTACTTTCTTTCCATTTAATTTAAACGGCACAATAATACGGCTCAGCTAAATATAGCTTTAACGCAAATATAGTAATTTACTGCTCAATAAAGGCATATCTGGCGTTCGGATTAAAACGGCTCAAAGTGGTATTAGTTGAGTTTTAGCGAGTCGCGTTGTTAATTAGCCTTAATGCCGTATTATCCAGGTATTGGGGACGATTCGTTTGTTAATGTTATCGTGATATGTTTCATATAATTGGTTTTGGGCTGTGTCGTTGTATTGGGTTCCCTTGTTTTGTCTATTTGACTGTTCATTAATCTACCGTCATACGGAATCGTGCGATACAGGAGCGTATATTAAATTAGTTTTTTTTTTAAAGATTATCCGCCGAGTTTCTTGCTGGTTCTTCTCGGTAGGAGCAAACTTCCGAATCGGTAGTAGGTTCTTTAAAACATTTGACGATTCAAAAGTACTGTAAACAGTCCACTTGAATAAATGTACATTTTGAATTTGAATTTTAGTTTAGTTTTACCAAAAACGAGCTATTCATTTTAAACATGTATCATAATTCGGCTAGGTATTTTACGACCGGCTGCCTGCATGACGTCAACTTACCTCAGTCGCCTTTTATGACACCTCGCGTAAGATATGAGGGTGGTTTATTTTACTCAGCCGGATACCACACGGCGGGCCAACTTACCTTAATCGCCTTTTAAGAAATGAGGGTGGTCTATCTCAGGCAAAATTACCAGACTAACATATAAGATTAATAAAAGATTATCCCTTAGGAAGGGGAATTAATGCGACTCTTACGAGGAGTTCACAAACTAAGGCACCAATTTGTTTTCTGTTAAAAATTATATGTGTAATTGATAATTGCAATTTATCACACGCTTTTCGGTGAAGGAGAACATCGTGAGGAAACCTGCATATCTCTAGAGAATTCTGGACATATGTGTAACCTAACAATTCGCATTGTAGTTCTTAGCTCCAATCCTTTATTCGAAAAACGGAGAGACCTATTCCCAACAGTGGAATAGTATCGATAAGCTACTTTACAGAGAGAAGAAGATGGAGCAGCGTAGTAGGTCTTAGCTCCAACCCTTTTTTCCAAAAACGGAGAGACCTAATCCTAGCAGTGGAATAGTATCAGGCCTCTACTTTACAGAGAGAAGAAGACGCGTACGGAGTAGCCAACAGTGCCACAGACGACAAAAATGAAAATTAATCTGTTTGCGTTGTGTTTAGTATTCTTCCAAAATATTCGTATACGTGGCAATATTTGTAACAAATATCACATTCACCTCCCATCCTCCAGGTGTAAAGCCGCTCCTGCTCCCAACTTTACCTGGTCGAAGAATGGAGCTAAATTACCAGTGAACACCTCCACTAAGTACTTCGCTGAGTACCACAAGACTGATCCTATCACGTACACATCAGTGCTGCTGATCAGCGATGTCGGCACTGCTGATTATGGGTCCTATGAGTGTGGAGCGAGGAATGACCTTGGATTCAGCACTACTTCTGTTAAACTGGACGTCACTAGCGCACCTGGTGGGTTTAATTATTAATGCCTCGGCCGAGCCTTGGTCGGTAATTTTTTTTAAATATCAAAATTATGCAATAAAAAAAGCGCCGGCTGACATGTCGGAATCGAATCTAGATTACGAACTTTTCCAGTCCGCGCGTTACCATTAGGCTGTCACAGCTTTGCATTTGACAGCTAAAAATGTAATTTACTTTTATTCCTATTTTAGCAGTTTTTTTAGTACCCAAAAATAGTGTTAAAATGAGATTTTTTTAAATAAAATCTAGTTAGATCAATTTTTCTCCCCCCAAACTCCCTAAATACTGAATTCCAAAATATATATATAATATCTGGGTGACCGAGCTCCGCTCGGTAATTTTTTTACAGAAAAAAAAACTTAAAAAAAAAAACAATTATTTAGTTGGGATCGGTCCTTGGCACTCACATTTCTCGAGGCTGCCCGCTAACCGAATAAGTTACGTCGACTTGACAGTTAATGGCGAAAATTCAATTCAATATAAATGTTAGTGTTTTTTAATGCCGAAAAATAGGGATAAAACAATATTTTTTTTACGTAAAACCTAGCTAGATCAATTTTTCTCCCCCAAAACCTACTACATGCTGAATTTCAGGAAAATCGTTTGAGCCGTTTTCGAGATATGGAAAATATATATATATACAAGATTAACTCATTTAAATATTAAGATATATATCTATGTATATGTAAGATCAAGTCATTTAAATGCTTAAACTAAACTAGCTTTTTACTTTTTTAATTTTTCGTTCGCGTGGACTGTAGTCTTGAAATTAACAGTAGCGTCTGTCACTCTCCATCTCTGGAAATATTTCCACCACAAAAATCAGATCTATCCGGGAAGACTCAGAGAGATTTGTCATTTTCTCGAGAACATACTTTGATAATTTTAGTAAATAACCCATATGACTAACGTGAAATATACATTTAAATAGCTCAGTTAAATTTATTTAATTAACAAAAACCGAAATATATAAAAACTTTCTTAAAATAACTTTTTCGATACATGCGAAACAACATAATAGAAACTTCTTTAAATTACAGATTTGACTGAACTTTGACACATCGTAAACTAGCGGCCTGCCCCTGCTTCGCACGGGTATAAAATATGTATCCCATGTCAGTCAGTGTAAAAAAAATTATTAAAATCGATCCAGTAGTTTTGATTTATTCATTACTGCCCGTGGCCCGCACGCGTTTAATTTGGAGAAAAACAATTCGCCTCTCCCTATACCAAGAAGATTTCCTGCTATATCTAATATCTAAAATTCATATTTATTTTTACATTTTTCCCTATGTATTTTATTTTTACAATTAATAACAGAATGTCTATAAACAAACTCTTGAAAGAGCGTTATAGCTGCTAAAGTCCAAGTGTTAGGGCGAAGCGCGGCGTCCTCACGGCATATACCATCGCGGACTTTTCTGTAGACCTTTTCAAGGTGTACAAATACTTAGTACATTATTTTGATAAATCTCGTAGGGTTTAGCCTGCGTTTGCAATGTAAGCGGGAAAAAAATGTAATTTTTTACAGAAACCTCAAAAATTACAGTATTTCTCTACTCCGTATTGAATGTTATTATACGTACAAACCTTTCTCTGGAATCACTCTATCTATTAAAAAAAACCGCATCAAAATCTGTTGCGTAGTTTTAAAGTTTTATGCGTACATAGGGATATATGGACAAAGAATGCGACTTTGTTTTATAATATGTAGTGATAAATTATTTGCTTAGGTTCATAGATAATACACTATATAGGATACATAGGTTGATGGCGCCTTTCAATGTCATCCCATTCCTATAGATTTAACAGGATTTCTATAACCTATATGTCTAGAGAATTCTGGAGATATGTGTAACCTACCAATCCGCATTGTAGCGTGGTAGGTCTTAGCTCCAATCCTCTCCAAAAAAACGGAGTGAAGAGGCCTATTCTTAACAGTGGGATAGTAACAGGCCGCTACTTACTTATATTGACTTTAAAAATCTCATTTTCCCCTTCGATAACTGAAAAACAACCTTGTAATACAAAAATTAAAAAATAAACAAAATTACTTTTACTTGCAGTATATTAAAAAACATATTCTATGCAACTGGTAATCAAACTTCTGACTCTCAATAATGCAGTACTTGGTTTCCAGATCCAATCGTCTCCATAGCGGTGACCAACGTGACCCATAACTCAGTGACTCTACAATGGTCGCCTGGATTCGACGGCGGTCTTTACTCGTGGTACAGGATTCGATATCGGTATGTACAAATGACACGGTGAGACACTTAACAAATTCAAATTCAAAATATTCTTTATTCAAATAAACTTGTAAGCAAGTGCTTTTGAATCGTCAATTCTACAGCTGGTTCGGAAAGCTGTTCCTACTGAGAAGAGCCAGCAAGAAACTCGGCGGTTGCTCTTTTAAATATATGATTCTTATTACTAGTTACATGTAATCATTACTGTCTTGTTATCATCTTCCTGCCCTTATCCCACTCTAAGTGGGGATGATTTGTCTGAGTTTTTACGACCGGCCGCCTGTCTGACATCAACTTATCTCTGTCGTGTTTTACGACACCTCGGTAAGAAAGAGGGTGGTCTATTTTACTAAACCGGATACCACATGGTGGGTCAACTTACCTTAGTCGCCTTTTACGACACCTCGGTAAGAAATGAGGTTGGTCTATTCTACTTAACCGGATACCACACAGTGGGTCAACTTACCTTAGTCGCCTTTTACGACACCTCGGTAAGAAATGAGGTTGGTCTATTCTACTTAACCGGATACCACACGGTGGGTCAACTTACCTTAGTCGCCTTTTACGACACCTCGGTAAGAAAGAGGGTGGTCTATTCTACTAAACCGGATACCACACGGTGGGTCAACTTACCTTAGTCGCCTTTTACGACACCTCGCTAAGAAATGAGGTTGGTCTATTCTACTCAGCCGGATACCACACGGCGGGAGTAAAGATTTAACAGATATTATTTTTTTTCTAGAAAAATTTACGACGAAGCGTACAGATACGAGGATGTTACTCCGAGAAATGCGACCTCGTTTACAATACACAGTCTGGATCGGAATACGGACTACGTTTTTTCTGTGATGGCCATAAACAAGATCGGCCAAAGTAAATATAGACCCGATGACACCAAAGTGACAACACTTAGTGAGTATAAATTTAAACACTTCCCTACAAATTTCTATCTATAACTAGTTTTTACCCGCAACTTCAAAAGTAATGAGAATATTATTTTCCTATAACTCGCGATAAAAGAAAATATATGTAATGCTAAATGTAGAGTGTACTATTCGTTCTCATACCTGATACATGCAACTCCACGACAAAATCGCAAAGCCTGTCGTGGAGTCTATCTCCTGACGATGCTTCGGTTACGGGACGAAACAATTGTTGAGATTGTGGTGGTGAATGTGTGCAGTACTTGTGTATTGTTGTGTCATCGGTGTCGGGTGATGCATGAGTTCTTACAAATTCTGCATGTATCACGAGTGGTATGAGAACGAATAGTACACTCTACATTTAGCATTACATATATTTTATTTTATCGCGAATTATAGAAAAATAATATTCTAATTACTGTTTGGTTGTATTATGGACCTCCGCAAAGTAACGCCTAATTCTATAAATTACCCGCAACTTCATCTGAGTGATAGATTGATTATAGATGGCGCTTTTCAATGTTATCCTACTCCTCCAGAATTAACAGGATTGCATATACGTTACTCCGGTGTATAAGGAATAATTGTGCCAAATTTCATCGATATTGGTTGAGCGGATTCGCCTTGAAAGAGTAACAAACATTCATCCATACAAAACAAACTTTCGCATTTATAATACTAATACTTTTACCCGCGACTTTGTTCGCGTGGATGGTTGTCGTGTTAATAATAGATTGCGTTTTTCAATGACATCCTATTCCTGTAGAATTAACAGGATTTCTATAGCCTATATGTTATTCCGGTGTATAAGGAATATTTGTGCCAAATTTCATCGATATTGGTTGAGCGGATTCGCTGTGAAAGAGTAACAAACATACATCCATACTCACAAACTTTCGCATTTATAATATTAGTATGATTATTATATAACAAAGTCCCCAAAATCTGTCTGTAAAAATATGATTTCTAATCTAGTTCATAAATATTAAAATTAAGTACAGTATTCAAAATAGAGAATGTATTCAATTTACTAATTCGTATAGAAATACAAACAATTTAACTAAACTATTCTATTTGAATGAATATTTCAATTAAATGCAAAAATATTTTTGTTCATAAACATCGGTTAATTAATTACGCTCGCATAAAACGAATTGCGGTTTAAACTTAATATAAATTAATATTAATCAACCGTGGGACGCGACGCGGCGATTATTAAATAAATTATGCAAATAAAATTCAAAATTCAAATAGTTATTATTCAAATCGAATTCATTCATAAAATATTCATAATACTGGACAGAAATTTACGAATGCCATTCAAATATAGAATGAACGGTTAGCAATAGTTGGAAAAATATCCATTCGATATTCACGTTTTGGTTGATTGGTACGTATGTTATTTTAGATTGACTGAAATAATTTGGAAATAATATTCACATTGTTCAAAAATTTTTACCTAAAAGTGTTGAGGGCCAAAGTCAATTCTTTGGATTTTTTTGAGGAACCAAAACTTTTTATAGTATCACTTTGAAGATATTAATTTTATGACTTAATGAAGATTTAAAATGTATTTTCAACAATATCATTGTATATTACACAATAATCGATAAAAAGCACGTCTGTCTCCAGTCTGTTTAAATGGTTAAACAGCTGATAAAATTTTCATAATTTCATAATTATTGGAAGGTTATATACTGAATTAACAATAATACCGCTTGCCTTTTGCGAACAACAAATAAAATACATAGTTTTAATTAATTAATTTTAATACATACATTGAGCCAAATATAGGTAGGTTATATCATGTACTGGAAAAAAAAGTCTTTTACACTCAACAGGCTTTCAACTATATCCACGTCAAATAGTAGACCGAACTTTTGCTACTTTCATATGTGAAAAAAACATAAACAAAATATCTATTACCCGCTATTACTACTAGCTATTACCCGCAACTTCACTTGCGTGGACTGTTGTCGCGTGATTGTTAGATAATAGATGGATTTTCAATGTCATCCTGTAGAAATCCTGTAGAATTAACAGGATTTTTACAGCTTATATACTGGAGTAACATATACTCCAGTGTATAAGGAATAATTGTGCCAAATTTTATTGATATTGGTTTAGCGGATTCGCCATGAAAGTTACAAACATACATCCATACTCACAAACTTTCGTATTTATAATATTAGTAGAATTAGTAGGAAGTAGGATAAGTTATCAAATCCTTAATATAGTTTTTATAACCGCTGAAATATTATTCTCGTTTTTCCCCATTCGTTATCTCGTATCTCAACACAAATCCAATTCGGAACATCTCGAATTCGCAACAACGTCATCGAACGTTACACCACTTCAATTAAATCTAAATAAATGAATCCGAAACACGAATAAATAAATCGACAAACAAAGGAATCTATTATTTCCATTTATATGGATTTATACAAAAATGACCTTTATTCCATGCTGCATAGACGTCATACCGTCATCAGTACAGTCGAGTTCGGAAGAGTATAACTCTTACAATGTGCCCGGTGTTTTTATAATAACCGGAACGATCGTCGGCACAGCACTTATACTCTTGAATGTACTGCTGGTCGGTTTCTGTCTGCACAGGAGGACAAATAAACGTATACGAGGTTTGAATTTATGTAAAAGTGTAAATGTTTTTATGTATAAGCTTATAGCTTATAATTTATGCAAAAGTGAAATTTTGTTTGCGTAGTTTTAATAAAATCAATTCTTCATTTATAATTTTTTTGTCTTTTTATAAGTTATACTTGCTATAAATTTATAACTATTTATCGTTTTATATTATTATAATGTGAATGCTATTTTATTGATTTTTTATTTTATTTATATTTATAATAATTTCTTGTGGTTACAAATAAATATTATTTGTATTTAGGATTTATCCTTAGTTTATAGTTCTTTTTTTTATTTATATATATATATTACTATTGTCTATTCTGTTTTTATATACATATAATATTGTTTAGAAAATATGATCTGACTTAACTGATTGCGGAAAATCGTAATCAAGATTTCACTTACGTATAAAAACATCAATTACTTTATTCTTTTTTCTTATTAGTTTTTTTCTTTCTTTTTAGCTTCATCAGAAGTAGGCGAGCTTAATATAGTTTCCACAGAGTATGTAGAAACGGCTGATGTGTCGAAATCCGTCGTAGTGTATGTTTCGATTACGGGCGCCATTTTGGTTTTGATTAATGCCGCTTTAGTCGCTTGTTTTATTTTCAAACGACGCTCCAGACGCTTGAAAGGTGAGGTTTTTTATTTCGCATTTAACTTTTAAGTTGACATCGTCCATTTTTCTGCACGGTAGTTTGTCATTCTGTTTACTTCCTTCCGTCGGAAAATTCGAGAACACCAGCTTAGCGTACTAAAAGTATTAAGCTGTTTAAACTTCTTTATTTTGTTGTGCATTGGCTTTTTTAAATGTACGTTTAGTATTTTCTTATACAATCATATAAAACAAAAATCTATATTTTTAAAAACTTTTCATAAAGTTTTATTTTGTCTTAAATAGTGTTTTGGAATTTGAATTAAAAAATGTATACCACAAAAAAAAATTGAATCTTTATGATAAATGCATATTAAAAATAATGACATTTATTTTATTAATTACGTAAAAATAACTATTCGGTATTTATTGCCCAATTAATATTAAAAATTATTTTTCACTTTATATTTGCGTTTAGTTTGTATGTTCTATACAAACGTGTTTTATCAACTATATTCATTTACTTCACTTCACTTTTTAGTGAGGTTGATTTTCAAGTTATTGATTTATTTGATAGTTTTGTCACCAGTTCTCAATAAGTGTACAAAGTTTGAATTATTTTTGTATATTCAAAGTGGGTTATAATTGTTCAAATAGTCTATTACATACGTACATACAAATGTAACTAATATAAAAATAAACATTTCGTCGCAGAACAAGCCGGTCAATCGTCTAAATCGGCCACCATAGAAATGTATGCTCCATCATCTTACAACGACACCATGACGGGAGAGACCCTCAGCTCGGTGTCGGAAAAGTCAGAGACATACTCTCAAGATGGTGATGACCGCCAGCCACCACCCATCCCCGAAGTGCCCAGTATGCCAAACAGACATATGTTGAATCAGGTAAGTGGTAAAGTCTAGATTTAGTTCAGCAAAAAGTAAAGTAGCTAATTATAAATTGTTCCGTAGACCGATGCATACCTCATGGATGACCAAGGGTTGGTCATACCCCCTCCACTGGACTACCCCCCACCGAACTACGCCGTATACGAAGGAGACCATGCCAGAACATTACCGCATCCACATCGACACAAGGATATATCTGGACATAATACGCTTGGCCGAAGTGCTGGTAAGTTTCGAAACTAAGCCCAGAATGTATTACAATTATACTGGAATTAACTTGAGGGAGGCTCGAGTTGTTGAATAGAATTATGATGATGAATAGAGTAGAATGTTTGCAATTTAATAATTTTATACGCTTTGCCTTAATAAGACATACAATAATTTTAAATATACACATTTAAATATACATAAAAACAATATCATTATTTTCTTTTAGTACGAATTAAAAACAATGCTCTTAATATTGTTTTAGAACAAATGTAAAAAGTTCCTTAATACTATTATAGAATGAATATAAATCTACATTCTAAATATAGTTTTAGTAAGAATATAAAACGTTTTAAATATTGTTTTAGTACGAATAAAAAGCAATGTTTTGAGAATTGTTTCAGTGCATTTATAACACAATGGTCTCAATATTGATTTATTTATGTAATTTTTGGTTTTTGTACCAGGTAAACAAAACTATATGCCAGCTCCCAGCCCCATGCCCCCACTGGATGGTTCTTACTACAATATGGCGTCTGACAGATATCTCTCCTACCCACCGCTCATCGGAGAATATCTGCAGCAGGTAAGCCCAAAATATTGTTACGCACATACGTGGATTTGGGTAAAAACAACCGGCGACTCATTCAGAAACTTTATTACGAAACTTGAGTACTTACAATCACATGGATCAAGTTTATTGTTACAATACCCTCAATTATGTGTTTTTCCCGTTCGAGAAGGAAAATTGAATTTTTCTTATCCGATATGTTAGCCCCGTATATAAGCCCAAATAATACCAAATTCCATTTGATTGCTCCCGTAGTAGCCTTAACAGGTAGATCAATTTATTTATTTATTAGTATGGGTTTTGATTTTAAATATTTGAATCATATAATATTAATTTTTTGTAGCCGTGTGGTATCCGGCTGAGTAGAATAAACCATCCTCATTCCTTACCGAGGTGTCGTAAAAAGTGACTAAGGTAGTTAACCCACCGTCTGGTTTCCGGCTGAGTAGAATAGACCACCTCTTTCTTACCGAGGTGTCGTAAAATACGACTAAGATAACTTAATGTCAGGTAGGCAGTAAAATCGTAAAATATGTAGCCAAATCAAGTGAAAACATGTTTATAACATATGTGCCGACTCCACTTAGAGCGGGATAAGGGCAGCAGCAGGTTCTTCTCATTTACTCTCCTTGTGGGGAGGTAGGTGGGGTATGGGCCTCGAGGAAATCCTTACTACCCGCGGGCACTTAAGCCCAGTATGTGTTCCGGGCGTAGGCTGAGGTCACCTAGGTGACCTAAAGGTTTCGGTATTTGGGTCGCAAGCCCAGGACTCCTAGGTGACCTAATGGATGTCTTGTTCGGTGGTGAGGTCTGAGAATGGTAGCTCCCAGACCTCAAAGTCGTCAGGTATGTCTAGATCGGGTGGGATAAGGGCAGGAGAATGATGATAGTATTAATTTTACATTTAGTTCATCAATTTCGTACCCTTTCTTTAATGCTGATTTGTTGTCACAATAGCAGCAAGCAGGTCGAACGCCCACCCCACCGCAGCAGTACGGATCTCAGATGCCCAAATCGCACCTCATGAACGGAGTGCCGCCCTCACCTTCCCACCTGACGAGTCCGCCTCTCAACTGCGGATTAGATGGTACCTAACAAATTAAATATCCTACTATCCTACTAATATTATAAATGCGAAAGTTTGTGAGTATGGATGTATATTTGTTACTCTTTCACGTCGCATCCGCTGAACCAATATCGATGAAATCTGTAACAAATATTCCTTATACACCGGGATAACATATAGGCTATAGAAATTCTGTTAATTCTACAAGAAGAAGAATAATTAATGTATAGAAACCGGCTATACTCACGTGTTCAAGATGAGCCCGACTAGTTTCAAGCCCATACGGGGCTCTTATTCATGAGCTCTTTACGTGGCGTTATCTGACTGAACTAGTCGGGATCATCCGATAAAATAACACGTGAGTATAGCCGGTTTCTATACATTAATTATGAATACTACTCACGATAGTTTAAATTCAAGATTAAGATGACATGGAAAAGCGCCATATTATTAACCTATCAGGCGACAACAGTTCATGCAAACGAAATTGCGGGTAATGATTTGAAAGCTGGATTAAATTGGTACAGAATTGTATGACAAAACCTTAAAAGGAATTATGTCCAGCAGTGGACGTACAACGGCTGAGAAAGAAAGAGTGTTAATATAGTATAACTGAGTTAGAAGAAATGTTAATATAGTGTAACTCAACAGGTTTGGATCGACAGTCAGCGGGTGGGACTCTGAGGAGGCAGAGGTTTGACAAAATGGCCGTCCCACCGCCTGATGTCACTGTGCTGCATCAGGGAAACTGTGCACAGGTAAGAATTAAGTAAAACATTATATGGTAACCAATTCAGGCTACCTGTGAACCTTACCAGTAGTCATAGATTCAAATTACATGCAGGCACCAATGAGTTCCTAATTGATATTTACAATTAATCACATATATTTATGATGTTTATGATAATGACGTTTCTAACGTTGCACGAATATATTTATGAAAATATATTTTATGTATTTCTGAATCCAATCCTAATAGTTATCATGTTTATGGATTTTTTTACCACCGAGTGCTATCCGCCTGAGTAGAATAAACTACCCTCATTTCTTATCAAAGTGTTTTAAAGGACGACTAAAGTAAGTTGATGTCAGGCAGGCGGCCGATAGTAAAATATTTAGCCAAATTATATAAAACATGTTGTACCGACCCCACCTAGAGTAGGATAAAGGCAGGAGAATGACAAATGATGTTTATAATATCTTTTTAATTAAAAATTAAATTGTATAAATAAAACTTTTTCTTTGTCGTAGCACCCACCGATGAGCCAGACACCCACAGTCAAACAGCCACAGTCCATACTAAAGGATCCATCGAGACACAAATACGGCAACCAATACGGCAGCCCGATATCATCCAGCACACCGCAAAACAGCAATTCCAGTCAAATACTTACCGTGCAAAACCTCACGGCAGACGTACCACAGTACGGCACTATTAAGAAGGAAAACAAAAAACAGAACGTCACGATAGACGAATCATATAACAAACGGAGCGAAACGCACGTTGTTTAAACAAAAACTATACTGAAACCTAAGTGAAGTGACTCAAGTGACAATTTTACAGACAAGTGTTTAAAGTGTAATTGTACAAGTGAAGTGAAAGATGACTGAAATATGTTAAATTAAATTGTAAATATACGTTAAAAAGTTAGATAGTCTTAAAATTTTTTCATTGAATGTGATACCAATGATCGAACTTTTGATGTGTCCATGGTGTTTAGATAGAATTGTGAATCTAAGACTTTTCAGACCCCGCGAATGTCGGGTTCAAATCGTCTGGTTGTATATTGTTTGACTGACATAAATATTATGTAATTTTGTAATTAGACGATACGTCCAAATGATTTCATTACAATCATTTTGTAAAAAACTTTAAGGTGAATTTTTAGTGATTACCTATGTGAAAAGAAATCTACTAAAAAAATTCTATAACAAATTAACAAAAGCAGTTATTCTGTGACTACACCTTATTATCAGGTTAATAAAATGTTAAGATAGTTTAGTCTTTCATTATTATTTTCATTTTAATTAATTTTTGTGCTGACAAAATAAAAATTTAAATATGACGTTAATTTCGACTTATGACAGAACTTTGACAGAATTTTTTGGCATTTTTGAACAGATTAAATCAAAATTTCCGATATGGACTATGAAAATTAAAATTGTTAAAATATTATGTTAAATTATTAATTGGGTCATACAAAACATTTTTTATTTAACGTTAAGATTTTTTCTACATTTTCAATAGCATATATATACTATTTAAATATATCTTTGACTCAAAAGGATATTAAAATTTATTTTACTGGCAATATTTTTTTTTAAATCAACGATCATACATTCATAACTAGGTCATTGGGAGCCCAGAGCGCATTTAAATTTCATACAATACAATACAATGCGTTACTCAAAGTGGCTTATATTTACGATTTTTTATTAGTAATTTATTAGAAATGCACGATCTTAGTCAAGATATGGGAAAATAAGACTGCATAGAGGTGGGCTGAAACCATAAAGAAATATATAAATTCTCTAAAAAATGTGCGTAATTCAAAATATCGTAAAACCCATATTGGAGTGTTGTATTGGGTCTAAGCTGCAATCCTAATTTTGTAAAAGAAAAAAATCTTTGCTACACAATGAAATAGCTCCACATGATCTTGTTTATATTCAGGAAAAATATTCAATCTTACAAAGTAATTTTTCATCCTTTACACATGTAAAAATTCACCTTAAAGTAACTCATTACGGAAAAATCCTTACAATTTCTTCAAAATCATTTGCCAATTAAATTTTTATGATTCCTTTGAAGGATCTCTTTTGTTTAAGTTTAAATTAGTGTACTTATAGTAAATATTGTTATAAATAAAATTTTGATTAACATTTTACAAAATTTATGGGAGAATTTTGAATTTTCCCTGACGCTAGACCGTCGCTTGTTTATAAGGATTGTTCTCGATATTATATTGAAGGCGTTTATTGTTAAAAACTACCCATTTCTGGAATAAGAGTAAAAATTTTCTTAAAACAAATATTTAATAATTGTCAAAATTTATTTTAATTTTTTAATTGTTATACAAAAATACATTAAGTAAATTTATTCAATTTTAAATATTAATTGAATGGTAATTACTGATTCATTTACAAATTGTAATGTTGAATTATTTGTTAATAATAAATAATAGGTCTTTAGTTGAATGTTCAAACTTATTTTTTTTAATTCTTGTAATATACTAGAAACGATTTTTATTGTTGCATTTCATTAAATGTAAATAATAAACGAAATAATACTCAATCGCGAACTGACAATAATAATAAGTTTTTTATTAATTTTTAATTTTAATCCCCGCTTACATTAATTGTAAATAAATCATTATTGTAATTTTTACATTTAATAGCATTTCTACTGCAAAATTTAATCGGTTTTAATACAGATACCAAAGTTTTTTATTAATTTTATTTTTAAGTTATTAAGCTACTTTATTTTCTTTTATTTTTCAATTTGATTAAGTAACACGTTATTTTTAGAATAAATGAATTAAATTCTGATTGAATTTAAATGTAAATGCAAAAACAATTAAAATTTTCCAAAATCCATCCATTGATAAAGTACGACTATATTTACAGATGGAAAATATTTACTGCTACAATTCGAATTTAAATAAAAAAATAATATATACTTTTTGGTTTTATTTTATTTCCTTTTATCCTACTATTTAAATTTAATTATTATATCGAAAGACTAAAATTATTATAAACATATCATCATTAAAATTCATTTATAACGTAATGCTACTATTTTTAATTGAATTTACCATTATTTCAACGTGCCAAAGTAGTTGATTTTATTTATTTTTCCTTTTTTTTCTTTTTTAATATTAAATAGATATAATATTGTAGCTATGTTATTCGTCCTTCTACATAATAAAAATAAAAATTTAGTAATATATTCAAACGGTGCCTTATAATTTTACGCCATTTTGAGGATAAAATATCACTTAAGGTATTGCCAAAATCTAATATAAAATAAAAAACGAACTTTTAGGTGTAAATGTAATAGGTCTTAAAATTAATTATTATTTAGCTTAATAAAAACGACGTATAGAATATTTTTAACATTAATTTATTTGATAATAAAAATTATTAATTTTTCAGAACAAAAAAAGTAATTTTTTCATATCTCTCGACTTTGTTACAATAGCTTAAATCTAAAATCGATTTTTTGTGTTATTTTTGCAGAAATATAATTAAATAAGTAGATTACGATAAATTCGTTACACTTTTACTTAACAGTATCATGTTTTTAACATTAAATGTAATACCATTACAAATTTTGTTGCTTCTAATAATCCGTTATTATTCAATAAGATGTTAAAATTATTGTTTTTGAATGTTAAAAGTCAAGAGCTTGTCATTTAGATTTAGGAACAAGATGAAATGTTCAAAACATGCTGTCAATATTTCTAAAGTAATTTAAAATAAGAGTCAATGTTAAATTTTTGAAATAAAATATTATCATTAATATTAATGATTCATAAATTTAATTTAACGTTTAAATTTAATATAATCGTTTCATTTTTTAAATTTTTTGTATACGTAAACAAGGCAGTGAATATATTTTGAAGCGTGCTCAAAGGTTTTATTAAATTTTAGTATTAAATTCATTATACTCAATTTTATCAACGTGTTAAATTAAATAATCTATTCAATTAATTTCTACGACAAATTCTGGATGTGCCAAATTATCAATTTTTTTATTAATAAATACATTATTAATATTAGTATAATAAGAAATTTCTATTTATATAAAAAATCTAATTTATAAAAAAGAAATTCTTCGAAATTTGAAAGAAAAAAATCGCTAAGAAATGTTTATATAAATAAAACAGGATTAATAAAAATTATTAAGAAGAGAAACAAGAAATAAATTTGAAAAATATTCTAGAATATTTGTAACATGTCAAATATTAATTATATTTGATTCTATTTATTTCATTTAACATTACGTAATTGAACAAATGAACAATTAAAATATTATTATAATTTAACACGATGATAAAATCATAAATACATGTTCATTGTAAAATATCTCCTCTTGGTAAATATATAAGGTTGTAAATTGTTCGATAATTCCAAATGTGACTTTGATATTACGTACATAATAATGCTCACGTGTAATCAGCATAAATTGGATTAAACATATATGTTAATTTATGTGTTTTATTTCACATTTTTTATTTACATTTATGAATTTTAACATTTTATTTAATCGTTTTTAACATTTTTAAGTGCGTAGATATAGTTCAGGGATAATGCGCAAAATCGCAATACTAACTTAATATGCAATCTGGAGCTATATCTAAATATGCTAAACACAGGTCTAACGTCAAATGCAGGCACCGTACGGTAGCGATTTGGCCCAAGTCAAAAGATATAGACACATTTTATGTGTGTGAAAATCAACAACAAACAGCAATAAAAAAATTACGTACTAAAAAAAAGGCTTTTAACAAACGCCGTGTGGTATCCGGCTGAATATATAATAAATAGTATAATACATATATGGGACACTACCACCCTCATTTCTTACAGAGGTGTCGTAAGAGGCGACTAAGGTAAATCGACCCGCCGTGTGGTATCCGGCTGAGTAGAATAATCCACCCTCTTTCTTACCGAGGTATCGTAAAAGGCGATTAAGGTAAGTTGATTCACGGCGTGTTATCCGGTTAAGTAGAATAGACCACCCTCTTTCTTACCGAGGTGTCGCAAAATACGACTACGTTAATATGATGTCTTACAGGCGGCCGGTCGTAAAATACGCAGCCAAATCATGTGACTATAACATGTTGTGCCGACCCCACTTAGAGTGGGATAAGGGCAGGAAGGTTATGTATATTAGTAAGATAAGATTTAATATTCTCCGCATCTTTTAATTTGGACCAGATCTCAACCTATGGAGTATACATTGATATGTTAACGACATCACGTGTGACTGCAGATCCCAAATCCCCACCTGGATTACATTAATCCATGCTTCGCATAAACGGAATTGTATCCTTAGGATTTGTCAATGAAGTATAGAGAAAACTCAAGTTCCTTACCATATGTGAGGTTTTTCGTATTTCATAAACCATGTCCATATTTTTTACATAATAAGTTCGTAATTATATCCTACTATATATGTATATAACTAAATTGCTGCTGCTTCTTGACAAATCAATTCGACATAAAGTAACAAACCTAAATAGTCAATAGTCAATCGAGCAGTTTAACTCAATAATCTTTGACTTGTAATTTATTAGTAACTGTTTTACAATTTCTAAGTAACGAGTTTCCACTTTATAGGCAACTTTTTTACAATTTATCAGCAAGTCATTTACAGTATTAAATAAACTATTAATAAACTGAAACTTTAATGATCAAATTGTTAAAACTAATATATTTTATACTTGAATTTTATGAACTCACATCCGCGTAGGTAAACATATAGACACACACAGACAGACCAACATTCCACACAATCGCACATGACCACACTCATTGTTGGCTTGGATTTATCATTCTATAATAAAATTCCGCAATCACTTTACCTTTACCGCAATAGCTTTACCATTATAGCAGTTTAAAAACCACTGTTATAAAGAGGGTTATACAGAATACTTACTATCCGTTAAGGATTACTTAGATGATGAGAATGCGTGTAACTAGTAATAAGAATTATATTTTGAAAAGAGCAACCGCCGAGTTTCTTGCTGGCTCGGTAGGAACAGCTTTCCAAACCAGCAGTAGAGTTGACGATTCAAAAGCACTTATATTCAAGTTTACTTGAATAAAGGATATCATGACTTCGAATTTCAAATTCATATTTTTGTATGTAATTTTATTAATTTTATTGACTTTATGTTTTAAGACTGAGATAAGGGAATGGATATATGGAGTACAATTTCATACTATTGCAATACCTCGCAAAATAATATAGTAGTGTCTTATTTAATTTTGAATTGTTATTAATAAATATACATTTATCAAAAGTAGTTGTCAATTAATCAGTTACTAGTTTACAATTTATCAGTCACTAGTTTACAATTTATCAGCAACTAGTTTACAATATATCAGCAACTAGTTTACACTCTATCAGCCACTAGTTTACAATTTATCAGCAACTAGATTAAAATGTATCAGTAACTAGTTTCCAATCTATCAGCTACTAGTTTCCAATTTATCAGCAACTCGTTTCAACGACAAGTCGACGTCCTTATGAAGAGTTTATGTAAGCTTATACCTTGTACCACGCGAAAACGCGTCAAGGAGCTCATATTGATATGTTAATAGGAGACGTGGAGTCAGGATTATATAGCTGCAAGATCAGATCCTAAGCTCCACCGAGATACCAATATCAGATGCTTTACTTAAGCGAAATCACTTCAACGAAGCTGAATCTTCAGTAATGGTGAAATTATCTTTGATCTTGAATCTTGGAAATTTAATATTGGGTTATAATTTTAATGAGGGTACGAAATCGAAACAAAAGTGGGTGTGGCTTGTAGTTTAGAGAGGGAATAGTATCTTTAATATTTAAATGAGTTAATCTTGTATGTATATATATGAAAATCGTTGGAGCCATTTCCGAAATCCAGATTCTATATATAAATTACTAGCGGCCTGCCCCTGCTTCGCACGGGTTTAAAATATATATCCCATGTCAGTCAGTGTAAAAAAAAATGATTAAAATCGATCCAGTAGTTTTGATTTATTCGTTACTGCCCGTGACCCGCAAGCGTTAAATTTGGAGAAAAACAATTTCCTCTCCCTATACCAAGACGATTTCCTGCTATCTTTGGAATATCTAATCTCATATAGTACATTTTTACTCATTTACTTTTACATTTTACCTATGTATTTTATTTTTACATTTAATTACAGAATGTCTTTAAACAAACTCTAAAAGATTCGAAGTGCTATAGGGTGAAGCGCGCGGCGTCCTCACGGCATTTTAAATCTGTAATATCTCCGAAAATGTTCACTTAAATTACATGCTGTAAACGGCCATATTGATCTATATTAAATCAACAATTTATTTAAGGTTCTTAATTGGATAAGGATTAATGCTGTATTGTATAAAAATTGCTTTGAACATAAGGCATTATTTTTCGTAAAAAGTAAATGACAAAAAATGCTATTGTGGGTTATCCATAAGAGATAGACATATACCATCGCGGACTTTTCTGTAGACCTTTTCAAGGTGTACAAATACTTAGTACATCATTTTGATAAATCTCGTAAGGTTTAGCCTGCGTTTGCAATGTAAGCGGAAAAAAATTTAATTATTTACAGAAACCTCAAAAATTACAGTATTTCTCTACTCCGTATTGAATGTTATTATACGTACAAACCTTCCTCTGGAATCACTCTATCTATTAAAAAAAACCGCATCGAAATCTGTTGCGCAATTTTAAAGTTTTATGCGTACATAGGGATATATGGACAAAGAATGCGACTTTGTTTTATAATATGTAGTGATTAATTCATTTAAATTATAAACAAACTATATTTTTCCTCTATACTTATGCAATAAATAAGCAATTTTCTCAAAAGTCAATCCATTTAATCTTTCTCTTTCTTTCTGGTTCTTCTCGGTAAGAGTAACATTCCGAACCAGATGTAGCTTCATTAATCGTATTGATCCTTGACGATTCAAAAGTGCTTGAAGTTATTTGAATGAAGATTATTTTAATTTGATTTGATCTAATAACTCAATGAAATTATTCTTAACAGAGATTGTTATCATCATCATCATCCTCCTGTCCTTATCCCACTATAAATGGGGTAGGCACAACATGTTATAAACATGCTGTCACATGATTTGGCTGCGTTTTAACTACCGGCCGCCTGCCTGACGTCAACCTCGGTAAGAAATGAGGTTGGTCAATTCTACTCAGCCGGATACCACACGGCGGGTCGTCTTACCTTAGTCGCCTTTTACGACGCCTCGGTAAGAAAGAGGATGGTCTATTCTACTAAACCGTATACCACACGGTGGGTCAACTTACCTTAGTCGCCTTTTACGACACCTCGGTAAGAAATGAGGTTGGTCTATTCTACTCAGCCGGATAATCCACGGCGGGTCGTCTTACTTTAGTCGCCTTTTAATACACCTCGGTAAGAAATGATGAAGGTACTATTCTACTCAGCCGGATACCACACGGCGGGTCGTCTTACCTTAGTCGCCTTACGACACCTCGGTAAGAAATGAGGTTGGTACTATTCTACTCAGCCGGATACCACACGGCGAGTCGTCTTACCTTAGTCGCCTTTTACGACAACTCGGTAAGAAATGATGAAGGTACTATTCTACTCAGCCGGATACCACACGGCGAGTCGTCTTACCTTAGTCGCCTTTTACGACACCTCGGTAAGAAATGAGGGTGGTCTATTCTACTAAACCGGATACCACACGGTGGGTCAACTTACCTTAGTCGCCTTTTACGACACCTCGGTAAGTAATGAGGGTGGTACTATTCTAGTCAGCTGGGTACCACACGGCGTACATAAATGATTCTTATTGGGATAAATTTCTTTTAAGAAACAAGTAACAAAACATTAAAGAATTTGAATTTTAAGAAAGACGCTATCGACGATTTTTCGCTCTCCCTAAAATAAACGTGTATAAATTGACTTCCATCAACAGAAAACAATGGTTGATCTCAGAAATAGATGATCTGTGAAAATAAATAACGTCAGAGTACGGCTCAAGTCCCAACAGGCCCATCCATCAATCTCACATCTCTGTACGAAACTTAGGAGCGTTCGAGTCCCGATTTCATTAGTGAACCGTGACATATACCGAATCACCTAACATCAAGTTTGAATTACTTTTACAAGGGCCTTACTTTGTTATTTACGTTCTCGCAGTTTCTCTTATGTGCTTAAAGTAACGGCCTGTTACTATCCCACTGCTGGGCATATTCAAATTCAAATTCAAAATATTCTTTATTTAAATAACCTTGCAAACAAGTGCTTTTGAATCAACTCTACTGCTGGTTCGGAAAGCTGTTCCTACCGAGAAGAGCCAGCAAGAAACTTGGCGGTTGCTCTTTTAAAAATATAATTCTTGACTAGTTACATTTAGTCATTACTGTCTTGTACAGGGTCTAAGCGAGCTATATCTACACATTCTTATCTTCTAAGTAATCCTCAACAGTATAGTTGGCTTTCTATATCAGCCTCTCTTTAATAGTGTTTTTAAACTGATGTAATGGCAAAGCTAACATTGATTGCGGAATTTTATAATAGTCAAACCCACAAAAGACTTACGTACTTTTGCAAGGCGCAAAGCAGGGGCCGCAAGCTTATGTCGGTTCCTACTTTATCTGTTATACAAATCGCCCATCGTTTTATAATTCTTTATATTTTTACTAAAATTAAATTGCTTAAAATATATTGCATAGGCCTCCTCTCTCCATTTTTGGAGAGAAAAGTTGGAGCCACCAACCTACCACGCTGCTTCTGTGTGTAAGTTAATTAAATATTAATCACACGCTTTACATTTTAATCTCATACCTTAACAGTTCTCATAAAAAATTAAATTTGTTTTATCGAAGTAACTTTTAGCCATAGGAATTATTTTATGTTTTGTAGCCATAGTAATATATAAACCTGAAGAGTTTGTTTGTTTGATTGATTAATTTATAGAATTAGGCGTTACTTTGCGGAGATCCATAATACAAAAGTAATAATAAAATTAATTATTTTGCTATAATGCGCGATGAAGTAAAATAGGAAATATATATAACGCTAAATGTAGAGTGGACAATCGGCTATCATACCTGATACATGCAGGAGTCGTAAAAAACACATGCACAAACCTCCACCACCGCCACCATGATACACAAGCACTATATACGTTCACTATCACAAACTCAACAATCGTTTCGCCCCGCAACCGAAGCATCGTCAGGAGATAGACTCCACGACCAAAATCGCAAAGCGATTGCGATTTTGGTAGCAAAATAATTAATTTTATTATTACTTTTGTTTGATTGATTATTTGTTTGATTGTTTGTACGCGCTAATCTCAGGAACTACTGGACCAATTTGAAAAATTCTTTAAGTGTAAGATAGTCTATTTATTGAGATTAATATAATATAGCGTTAAGACAAATAGGAGAGGAGTAGCATTAAAGAATATTACAAAAATGGCAAAATTTAAAGCCTTCATTGCGCGCGCTAAGTAAAAAGTGCAAGTTATTCAAAAATCATGTATTACAATGTATACAATAATTTCTAAAAGTTCTAAATAAAAGCCCGCGACAGCATATGTCTAGCTTTTAAGGTTGATCCACTTTTACCATTTTTATGGTTATCAAAATACTATATTACGGTTTTAATCTTTTCACGCGGGCGGACCCGCTGGCTATTGCAAGTAAAAGATGATACAGAAAGGTGAATGACCGCACTGCATTTACTGTGATGCATTGACTTTGACCGACTACATACAAGACGTTATTTTACGAATATTTCTTTATTTATATAACATTTACGAATAATGTTTTTGTGTTATTCTGTTTTTTTTATTTGTTAGTCTACGGAGATTCATAATAATAAAGTAAATATTAATAATAATAAATCTCGCTATAATAACAGATTATAAAATTATATCAATCTTTCAAGCGAAATCTTGTAAAAACGAAATCGCCGAGGTCCCTAAAGGTACATCCATCAATTTTATATCGATGTATCCGAATCTCGGATAAAAGCGGGGCCTTGTCGATCTACCCTCGATTTCATTAACGAGCCGTGGAATTATATATTCGATCACTTGCCGTCAAGTTTAGCTTACTACTGAGACCTGGCTTTTAATATGTTACTATATATCCCAAAGAGCAATGATAGCCCAGCGGTAACATCGTGCAACTCTTTGAGGAGGTCACGAATTCAAACCCGGGCAGACACCAATTAGTTTTTCTGTTAAAACTTGTGTCTATTACAATTTATCACACGCTTTTCGGTGAAGGAAAACATCGTGAGGAAACCTGCATATCTTTAGAGAATTCTGGGGATACGTGTAACCTACCAGCATTGGAGCAGCGTGGTAGGTCTTAGCTCCAACCCTTATCTTCAAAAACGGAGAGAAAAAGCCTATTCCCAGCAGTGGGAGAGTATCAGGCTACTTTACTACTACATATGTCCCTATCCTGAACTTTCTCTTTTTACATGCTATTATTTGTTTCACTTGTGTGTATGTTTCTTCTTCTTCTTCTTCTTCTGGGAGTAGCGGCTTTGCAGGGCCATAGGGCCCAGTATCACTTTGACCATTACTGATCTATTGTGATCGTCACTCACTACAGTTCGCTGCCAATGCAGGTGATCTCCAGAAATTCCAGGATCTTCTTGGCAGCGAGATCTTTCACCTCTTTCTGGGCGTAGACAATGCGACCCTAGGAGAGAGCATCGAATGTGAACCAGCGCAGGACAGTCGCACAGGATATGCATGGGTGTTTCATCCGCCTCTAGGCAGAGTCTGCACGATCCTGTGTCTGACAGCTTCAGGTTTAACATGTGTTTATTTAGTTCACAGTGCCCTGTAAGCGCCCTTGCTAGTTTACTAAAATTGGTTCTACTAAGCGCTAAGATTTTACAAGTAGCTCTTTTGTTAAAAGGCTTTCATTAGCGCTTTCGAGTGTTTTAATCCCGGACTATTTCTCCAGAGATTAAGTGTATGATAGAAGCAATAGGTTTCCAGAGTAAGCATGGCCAAACTTTTTGGAATTCCACAGATTGGTTCCGGTCCCATCTGCGGTATTTTGGCAGCTGCTTTAGCAAGATCATCGGCTATTTCGTTGCCGGGAATTCCTGCGTGTCCTGGAACCCAACGTAGTATCACCCTGTTACCAGAGCCCAGGATGTTGAGTAAATTTTTGCAATATTCAACCAGCCTCGACTTTGTAGTCTCTGTAGATAGAGCTGTTAGAGCCGCCTGGCTGTCTGAATGAATGTATATTGTGCGGTTAAGGTAGTTGCTCCGAAGCAGAGTTACAGCACATTCAATTATGGCATACACCTCTGCTTGGAATATGGAGGTAAACTTGCCTAGATTTTGACGAATCATCTGTCTAGACATTTCCCCATAAGTACCGCATCCTACCTCATTTCCTGACTTGGAGCCATCAGTAAACCACTTAAGACTTCCAGATTTCCAAGTTACCTGGTTATGGAGCCAAGCATCTCGAATGGGTATTTCCACTGAGTATTTCCTGTGGAAAGTAAATTTGGGGACCATCATATCTGACGGCATGCCCAAAACTGGTATATTAAGTATTGTGTCTTGAAAAGATCTCAACACTTTAGACTGCCATGTCATTCTAGCCTGGTGGGTGATTCTGTATGTGTGTATGTTTGTTAGTGGAGAGATTTATTAATATCATCCTCTTACCCTTATTATAGTGGACTCGGCACAACATGTTATAAACATGTTGTAACATGATTTGGCTTTGTATTTACACACGATAGCCGCCTGCGTTGGTCAACTTATCTAAATTGTATTTTACGACACCTCGGTAAGAAAGAGGGTGGTCTTATTCTACGCAGCCGAATACCGCATGTGGGGTCAACTTACCTTAATATTTCTCAGTAAGAAAATGGATAGCCGTGTGGTATCCGGCTGAGTAGAATAAGACCACCCTCTTTCTTACCGAGGTGTCGTAAAGGTGACATAGATAAGGTGACCGACCGTGTGGTATCCGGCTGAGTAGAATAGACTACCGTCTTTATTACCGAGATATCGCAAAAGGCAACTTAGGTAAATTGACATCAGGCAGGGGGCCGGTCGGTAAATACCTAGTCAAATCATGTGACAACATGTTTATAACATTTTGTGCCGACCCCACTTAGAGTGGGATAAGGGCATACTTAATCGCGCAATATTTTATAGCACAATAATTTCATTATAACCTTTGTCCTTGTAACCTTTGTTACTTTGCAGATATTGATCTTTGCAAAGTAACGCCTTATTCTATAAATTTTCACAATTTATTGAATTAGACGTGACTTTTCTTAATATTCATCAATATAAAAAATCCCAGATAAAACAACTCCAATATAAAATATCCTATCTTACCAATATTATAAATGCGACGCCGTGTGGTATCCGGCTGAATAGAATAGTACCACCCTCTTTTCTTACCGAGGTTTCGTAAAAGGCGACTAAGGTAAGTCGACCCGCCGTTTGGTATCCGGCTGAGTAGAATAGTACCACCCTCTTTTCTTACCGAGGTGTCGTAAAAGGCGACTAAGGTAAGTTGACGCAACCTGTGGTATCCGGTTTAGTAGAATAAACCACTTTCTTTCTTACCGAGGTGTCGTAAAATACGACAGAGGTAAGTTGACGTCAGGCAGGCGGCCGGTCGTAAAAACGCAGCCAAATCATGTTACAGCGTGTTTATAACATGTTGTGCCGACCCCACTTAGAGTGGGATAAGGGCAGGAGGATGATGACTAATATTATAAATGCGAAAGTTTGTGAGTATGGATGTATGTTTGTTACACTTTCACGGCGAATCCGCTGAACCAATATCGATGAAATTTGCCACAATTATTCCTTATACACCATAGTAACATATAAGCAATGAGTATATTAGAGGAAGTCTTAAAGTTGCAAAAATGATATGCATGAGGAGTGGCACCAGAGTTTACGAATAATAAGAGGAGAATGAAAAAAAAACATATAGTGCCGACCCCACTTAGAGTGGGATAAGGGTAAGAGAATGATGACACCAGAGTAACATATAAGGTATAGAAATCCTGTTAATTCAACAGGTATAAGATGACATTGAAAAGCGCCATCTATTATCAACCGAGAACAGTCTACGCGAACGTAGTTGTGAGTAAAAGTTAGTAGAGTAATATATTGTATTCTGTGATCAAATATTTATTGTTATTTTGAACCAATAAAATCAAATTGTACAACGAGCCGACCGTAGCCAATATGAGCGTGCAATTTCATGATATTTCAGTACAGCTCGTCTGTTAAGGCTTGTAACGTCAGCAAATAAAGTTATTATTATTTTTTTAATAAGTCTCTAATTTTTGCGACAAGTTGCCTCAAAACTTTATTTACTATAACGGACTTTCTAGAACAACGCAGGCATGGTTGCCATATGGCATATATATATATATATATATATAAAAGTAAGTAACGGCCTGTTACTATCCCACTGCTGGGCATAGGCCTCTTCTCTCCGTTTTTGGAGAGAAGGATTGGAGCTGGAACCTACCACGCTGCTCCAATGCGGATTGGTAGGTTACACATATTCCTAGAATTCTCTAGAGATATGCAGGTTACCTCACGATGTTTTCCTTCACCGAAAAGCGTGTGATAAATTGCAATTATCAATTAGACACATAAGTTTTTTACTAGAAAACTCATTGGTGCCTGCCCGGGGTTTGAACCATAGACCTCCTCGAAAGAGGCGCACGGTGCTACCGCTGGGCTACCACAGCTTATTATATATATATATAATAAGCTGTGGTGGTTATATATATATATAATATATATATATATATATATATATATATATATATATATATATATATATATATATATATATATATATATATATATTTAAATCGCAGAAGACTTCTTGCGTCATTTTAAACTCGAACCCTGTTGCGTCTACCATTCCTGAAGGGATTTTGAACTAAATTAATGCGTATACTATACCTTTAAATCTGTATTATTTCACTACACAACTTTAAATTCCATTAAAAAGTATTATACCGATATTCATTTTTAAAAATTTCTCAATCACTTAGCGCTTCCGTTCGTCGTCGAAATAATGTGGCACATTGTATATTTTTGTATATACTTCGTGCACTGTTTAGGCTTTCACGCCTCCTAATTAATTGATATCTAACTTGATTCTGTATATTATTCAATATATGTTATTGATATTACATTGACATTATTACATCCATTCTTTGTTTCAACTAAAATGCTTCCGAATATTGCTGCTGTATGAATCTATGCGTAACATTGACTTAACGGCTTCCATTGATTTCATCAGATTTCTAATACTTAAATATGGCACGTGAGTTATATTATTAAATATTTTTTTTATAGTCGTTTACTTATTACTAAGTGAGCTTTTATAAACAGGTAAGTAACTTAGTATCCTCGTCATTCAGTTAACTAATAAAGTAAGCTTTTATAGGCAGGTAAGTGATGTTACTAACCCAGAAAAAACTTGAACTGCAGGGAAGTAGTTGAAATTATTAGGTGAATGTGCGTATTGTATGTGTGTGTGCGTGCGTGCATGAGTAGGTGCGTGGAGTCCATGTGATGTGTGTGTGTGTGTGTATATATTATGTGTGTGTGTGTGCATTTTTGTTGTGTTGCTTGCTGCGTGTGTGCGCGTGTATGTGTTTCAGCTATAAATACCCTGCCTTTGTAACAACGTTTTAGAAACTACCAGTGTGTCTTAGTGGGTTGCGTATCTCGTGCTGAAAATATCTGCATGGTATACCCTTAAGGTGGTATTAGTGTACGCGCTCACGGAGTCATAATCGGATTCGGAAGTGGAAACTCTATACAAGGATATAGCAAAAGCCTTACGCCATACCTCAGAGCCCACTTCAACGTTGTTATGGGGGACTTTAACTCTAAAGTGGGAGTAAAATTGTGTTGAATTAGTTGTAGGACCTTATGGTTTGGGTCGAAGGAACGAGTGCGGACAAATGCTTGTCGACTTTCTCGAGAAGGAGAGGTTGTTTTTGATAAATTCTTTTTTCAAGAAACAATCCCAAAGTAGGTGGACTTGGCGAAGCCCCGGTGGGCAGACGAAAAATGAGATTGATTTTATTATTACGGACAAGAAGCGTATATTTAGGGATGTCTCGGTGCTTACCACCGACTATTAGCAACCATAGGTTGGTACGAGGCACTTTGAACATTTATCTAAAGCTGGAACGTGTCCGTTTGTTGAAATCAACAGTCCGTCTGAATGTTCTCCAAACCGTAATTGGATCTGTAACATTCAAGAAACAACTTAAAACCAATTTCTACTCTGGAAACCACGGATGACGTAGACCAAAAACTTGATCGAGTAGTAGAAGTCCATCGAAATGAGGGCACAAAAATTTGCGAAAGCCAACGTAAGGGCATGAAGTCAAAGCTTTCGGGAGATACTCTCCTATTAATGGCAGAGCGACGAACCCTATTCTAACTTCGTGAGAAGTAGAGGCTTTAAACAAAATAATTACCAAGATGGATAACGACGCGACTTAGCTAATACGCTCAAAAATCAATTGAGCTGAATCGGGGTCCAAAAGTGTTTATTAAGCCTCTTGGAAAAAGTCACCTGACGAAGTTAACCACATTAAAGGGAAAGTCGTTATTTCCAAACCGGAAATCCTCTCGGAAGTGGAAAGCCACTACGCCGAATTTTACGAATCGCATGCTACCACTGCACACAGAGGACAAATTCAGCCGCCACTATACGGAAGAACTGCCTGATATCCATCTAGATGAAATTGTTTTAGCCCTTGGACAGCTTAAAAATAGAAGTAGTCGCGGGTGAGGATGGTATTACAACAGAACTGTTAAAAGCTGGTGGAATTCTATTGGTAACAGAGCTTCAAGAGCTGTTTAATACCGTTCTCTTTGCCGGGAGAACTCCAAAGGCATGGCACAGAAGTATAGTGTTATACAAAAAAGGAGATATAACACTCTTAAAGAACTATAGGCCAATATCTCTTCTGAGCCATGTCTATGAGCTGTTTTCAAGGGTTATCACAAACCGCCTCGCATGATGACTCGAAGATTTACATCCCCCGAACAAGCCGGGTTTCTAAGCGGGTACAGAACGATAGATCATATCCACACCGTGCGGCAAATTGTACAAAAAACTAAAGAGTACAATCAACCACTATGCCTAGTGTTTGTGGATTATGAAAAAGCTTTTCACTTGGTCGAAACCTGGGCTGTTCTGGAGTCTTTACAGAGATACCAAGTCGATTGGTGACATATTGAGATGCTGAGATGTCTGTATGAAAACGCAAGAAAGGCAGTCCGAGTCCAAAACCAGCAGACAAGGCATATCCATCTGCAGCGAGGCGTAAGACAAGGAGACGTCATTTCTTCGAAATTGTTTTCAAACGCCCTAGAGGATATGTTTAAGACGCTGAATTGGACTGGACATAGCATAAACATCGATGGCGCTCATATCAGATTCGCGTAAGATGATATGGTCTTAACGACTGAATCCATAGAGGATTTGCAATGGATGCTGCACGGACCGGCTGTTTCTTCTCAAAGGATCGCTCTCCGGATGAACTTGAGTAAAACCAAAATCATGTGCAACGAGCACGTTACTCCGGGACCGATTTCCTTAGATGGGGTCACTCTCGAAATTGTTGACAAATACATTTACCTAGGACAGAAGCTCGAACTAAAAAAAAAACAATTTCGAGTGTGAGATTATGAGAAGGATACAGCTAGGCTGGGCAGCATTCCGCAATCTACGTTGAGTCTTCTCGTCACCCATCCCGCAGAGTCTAAATACTAAAGTATTTAACCAGTGTGTCCTACCTGTCTTGACTTACAGTGCCGAAACGTGGACACTAACAGCTAAGGCGGTCCACAAGCTTAAAGTCGCTCAGCAGGTTATGGCAAGAGCTATGCTCGGGGTTTCTCTGAGGGATCGTATTCGCAACTAAGTAATCCATCAGAGAACTAGGGTCACCGACATAGCTAAGCGCATAAGCAAGCTGAAGTAAGTGACAATGGGCCGGCCATACCTGTCGCAGAACCGATGACCGTTGGGGTAGACGTGTTCTGGAGTGGAGATCGCGAATCGGGAAAAATAGTGTAGGACACCCTGAGACTCGATAGAGTGATATACGTAGGACAGCGGGCAGTGGATGGAAGCAGAAAGCCAAGGATCAGACTAAGTGGCGAATAATTAGAGAGGCCTATGTCCAGCAGTTGAAGAAAATGGGCTGATAATGATGATGCCACGTAATCCGGCAATCTATATGCCTTTTTATGCACGTCACCGGTATGGCCCATAAACGTAGCTAAATGTTTCATATCATTCTCAGTTATGCTAAATATTTGTAAAAAGGTTGCTAAATGTTTTCTGAGTCGCGTAGATCAAATTGATTTTGGGTTTTTGGGTCCAGATAGTCTTGGGTATCCCTCGAGAACTTTGTATTAATAATAAAACTTTGCAATAAACGGTTACTAATAACTGAATATACGTTGCAACAGTAGTAGCCTGATTTGATTTTGGCTGCAGCTTCATTGGCTAACGGGACTATAGTGACTTTATTCCACTTCTTTTTGTTTAAATCTGTTGCAGCTTGACTGGAGATGACATGTCGCTAAATTGCATCTATAAGATGCATTAATATCTTAAGATCTGCTTATGTTTCTGCGGTATTGATTTCATTGTAAGGACCTTGTTTTTTCAATGCACAAATAATGGCTATATTGCAGCATTGTTTAAAAGTAGTCGAAACATTCATAGCAAAAGAAGGTTTCGAATCTATCCTTTTTGGCATCACAGTTATCTACAACTTTAGTTGCCTCCGCCATAAGATCTTAATTGAATGGTTTTAAGGCACTCAATAAATTTATTATAGAATTGTTAATTTTTTAAATTTCGATTAATAATTTTGCTAACTCTCTTACTTTTCTTGAAACCACATTAATAAAATGTTTTTCAGAACGACTTTTTAATATTGGGATCCGTAAGCACAAATAAGAAGATCTAATTTAGCAACTAGCGATGACTTATCCGCTCTCTTCATATTAACAGTTTTACAATATTAATAATATACGCAATTATGAGTACAGTCACTTTGCAAATTAAAACGCGTCCTAACGGCTCAATGTTTGTTTATTAACAAAACGCAGGAATCGCGCGCGCACCCCTTGGGCCCCCGCATCACTTATTAAATCGATTAAATTGGGAAAAAATTTGGACGCAAGATAATCCTAAATAAAAATTGAAAAAAACTTTTTGAAATATACGTCGGAGGCAATAGAATGCTAGCATCAGAAATATAATATACGTGCCCAAATATACGCGAGCACGTAGCGACCTCCAAATTGTGCGCGGCAACTCGCTGAACTAATAAATACATCGGAATTCATTCCCGCGATAAAATAACGTCCCATCCAATTTTTTGCCCACGCATTATACATATAAAAACACGGCTCCTGACAAATTTTTAGGGTTGGTTTATCCTGCGTCCGTATACTGGATGCAACAAGTCGGTTGGACGCAACAAGATCGGTAAAAAGTGCCATGTAGGACGCAACATGATGTGCAAGATGTATATATATATATATATATATATATATATATATATATATATATATATTTATATATATATATATATTTATATACGTATATATATATATATATATATATATTTATATACGTTTATCCCTGTTTTCGGGCATTGAAAAAATACTAAAATATTTAACATAAGGTAAATGAAATTTTAGATGTCAAACGTAACGTAACGTAAACGCAAGGCTCGGTCACCTAAGTACTTAATTTTATAAGAATTGAAACCTTTTTTAATGTTATCGCACACTATATACAATAACACGATATACTAAAAATACCATAATTCCCGTTCCGAGTTGCACTTCTCTTGAATGACGAAAAAAAACTAACTGTCACTGAAACGTTCCATCAAAAGGAAGACTCCACCGGAAACGACAGCGGCACAGTGTTGCCAACATTTCAATAAAAATGGGCGCGATACTCATGACTGTGTTGCTATAAAATGCAAAGCGGAAGTCAATGGCGACAACAGTTTTATCCTTGTTTTCGGGCACTGAAAAATGCTAAAATGTTGAATAGAAGGTAAATGTAATTTTAGATGTCAAGGCCCGTTCACCAAAGTACTTAATTTTATAAGAATTAAATCCTATTTTTAATAAAAATAATAGTTGAAAATTATTAGTTTTTTGCTGTCGTTACATAGCTTACTTTAGATTCCTCTACGAGTTCTTTATATGGAACAATATGAAGGGTCCGATAGAGGTCAAAGAGCCCTGATACTCGCGATAAACGGAAACTGTCTAAAGGGCTCGAAGATTTCGGGGGTCACTGCCCTTCGGAAATACGATAGTGATTTTTGAAATTAGGAAAACGTTCTCACAATATGTACTCTTGTAACGAGCAAACGGATTTGTATTGTGTTTTTTCGAATGCAACTTTAATGGTCAGTTTGTCTTTTTAGCTTTTAAAAATATGACATTGGCATAATATACACCTGATACGTTCAACTGTTAGGTACTATATTTTCCAAATTTGCAAATAATATTTGTAACAATTCAAGCGCGCATTTTTACTTGAGGAATAATCTTTATTCAAATCATCATAATCATCATCCTCCTGCCCTTATCCCAATTTAAAGGGGGTTCGGCACAACTTGTTATAAACATGTTGTTACATGATTTGGCTGCGTTTTTACGACCGGCCGCCTGCCTGACGTCAACTTACCTTTGTCGTATTTTACGACACCTCAGTAAGAAAGAGGGTGGTCTATTTTACTCAGCTGGATACCACACGTCGGGTCGTCTTACCTTACTTGCCTTTTACGACACCTCGCTAAGAAATAAGGGTGGTACTATTCTATTCAGCCGGATACCACGAAATGGAAATCAAAGAATTTTTCAAATCGGTCCCATAGTTCCTGATATTAGATCGTTCAAACAAACAAACAAACTCTTTAGCTACATATATTAGTATAGATGAGGCATGTAATAAGTCAGATCATTTAAACATCTCATTATAATTATAACAATAACTCCCAACTCCATGTAAACTCGCTTCCTGAATACACAAATGGAATTAATTTAAAACGCGATGTAAACTCAAACAAAGCTTTCCTTAAAACTCAACTCAAACGGGCCGAAATTCTCTACCAAAATGAATAAGAATAAATTTTAAAATTTAAACTGTATAAGATATGCAAAATTTCGGTTTGGACTGTTGTAAAGGAGCAGGCATAATAGTTTTCAAATTCGAATTCCAATTGTTCTTTATTCAAGTTGGCTTTACATACATTTCTGAATCGTCTAATTACAATGAAACTACAACTAGTCCGGAAAGGTACTCGTACCGAGAAGAGTCAGGAAGAAACTCTTTAAAAAATATATATTAAAATAATATATATTGATTAAAAATTTAGATTTTAGGAACTAAAGTTCCTACCCCATTGCAATGGAATGGTTTTGATTTAGTATAAATGTAATATATATTTATTAATTTTTTATTATTTAGTTAGTTTTAATTTTTTTTAAATGCTTGTTTTTGTAAAATAACGCCGTGTGGTATCCGGCTGAATAGAATAGTACCACCCTCATTTCTTACTGAGGTGTCGTAAAAGGCGACTAGGGTAAGTTGACCCACCGTGTGGTACCCGGTTGAGTAAAATAGACCACCCTCTTTCTTACCGAGGAGTCGAAAAATACGACTAAGGTAAGTTGACGTCAGGCAGGCGGCCGGTCGTAAAATACGTAGCCAAATCATATGACAACATGTTTGAACATGTTGTGCCGACCCCACTTAGAGTGGGATAAGGGCAGGAGGATGATGCTTGTTTTTGTAAAATAGTTTAGTTTAGTAAATTGTATAATAAGTATATATTATATAGTATTAAGTGATTTATTATAAGTATATATAATTATTGCACATAAAAAAGCTTACAATCTAATTTAGTGCGTAGCTGATTGAACAGTTTATACTTTCCTTGCCTGCGCTAAGTAAGCAGTGAAAGTTATTCAAAAATCACGTATAACACAATTGTTCCCCTCTAAGAGCTCTAAATAAAAGTCCGGAACAGCATATGTCTAGCTTTTTAGGTTAACTTACTTTAACCATTTTTATGGTTATCAAAAGACTATATTGCGGTTTAAATCTTTCCACACGGGCGCAGCCGCTGGCGATTGCTAGTGTAAGAATAAAATATCTCTACTTGCATACACTGCAGTCGAGATTTGGCTACCTAATGTAAACGCTCTTTAACAACAGAGGTGATAAAACTATATCTTTGAAAATTTCGACTGCGAATTTATAATTTTGTTTCAGCCCAGTCTTTGTCTTTTGTCGGTCCGTTGGTCTCCTTTCATCCACGTTATCTGACCAAAGGCTTAGAGTATTTGCTTTACGGATATTCCGAAACGATTCAAATTGCGGTGATTCAAGCGCGATGAAGTAAAATAGAAAATATATATTATAATGCTAATCACAAAGCTTTTGCGATTTTGTCGTGTAGTCTATCTCCTGATGATGCTTCGGTTTCGGGGCGAAACAATTGTTGAGTTTGTGATAGTGAACGTGTGTAGTGCTTGTGTATTGTGGTGGCGGTGGTGGAGGTTTGTGCATGTGTTTTTTAGAAATCCTGCATGTATCAAGTATGAAAACGGATTGTCCACTCTACATTTAGCATTATAATTATTTTTTTGTTATGGATATCCGTAAAGTAACGCCTTATTCTATAAATTATTAATAATTAATTGTAATAAAATATTAAAAATTAATATTTTATTACAATTAATTAAATATTAAATGAATTTATTAATTTATTAAATAATAAAGATAACGTATTTATCCCTTACATTTATACATTGCACATGCTGTAGTATTATATCAAATCAGGATTAGTATACTGTTCCCAGTACATTATAATCTCGTATTACATTGATTGCGACGTTTATTGGTACTTAGGATTGATATTGTATGCGTAATGAATGTAATCCATATGGTAAAATTATTGTCTAGTTTAATTAATAGTTAATTATGGAAAACCTTGTTTTAATTCAGTCATTTTAATACTAACCGAGCGATATATTTACTATTTATACCATACTAGCGGCCTGCCCATGTCAGTCAGTGAAAAAAAAAAGATTTAAATCGATCCAGTAGTTTTGATTTATTCATTACAGCCCGTGGCCGCAAGCGTTAAATTTGGAGAAAAACAATTACCTTTCCCTATTTCCACCAAGAAGATTTCCTGCTATCTTTGGAATATCTAAATTCATATAGTACATTTTTACTTATTTACTTTTACATTTTACCTATGTATTTTATTTTTACAATTAAGCAAGCTGCTAAAGTCGAAGTGTTATAGGGCGAAGCGCGGCGTCCTCACGGCATTTTAAATCTGTAATATTTCCGAAAATGTTCACTTAAATTACATGCTGTAAACGCCCATATTGATCTATCGCATCAAAATCTGTTGCGTAGTTTTAAAGTTTTATGCATACATAGGGATATATGGACAAACAAACATTGCGACTTTGTTTTATAATATGTAGTGATTTGTATTTGAATACAATTCTGTCAAACCGGGATCTACAAAACCATTAACGTATTAAGTATTTAACAGCTTTATAGTAACAGAAACAAACTAAGTTCATTTCCACCGAGAAATGTACAAACCGACAGACGCGGGTCATTTATTAACTGTCAGCGAAAACGTAACTTGTGAGAACTAATTTCACTACAGCTAAATACGTATTTGCATGTTGCGGGTAGATGCGAATATATGTCACACGAACTGAATATTTAATGCCAAGTGTTAGGTCTTAAATGTTGGTAAACATGTTATTGTTTTTTTATAATTTGTGGTCTCAAAACAAAGTTCGGTATGTTGGTACTTTTTAAAGGGAGTTTTATTACACAAGTATTAAAATACTTAGATAAGATTTCCAAAATATATCAAAACAATTCCTAAACACTTTATTACTCTTAATTACTTTAATAACCATTATTTTTCGTCAGAACAGAATGCCGCCAAAATGAATTCCTCTTCCATTAAGTTGAGTTTACACTATTGACATTGTTGGTAATTAGGAACGCAACCTTATATGTTGTAAGTTGGTAGTACTTTTGTCTGTAACATGTTATATTGGCTACATTTTTATATAACCTCTTTTTCCTTGTCATCTTTGTAAAACGCCATAGTTATTATAATTTATTCGTGTCTAAACAGTTTGTTTTATTATAAATCGCTGAAATATCAACAGAGATTAATGCCAATATTTATACTTCCTTGTACACAAAACTGAATACAATAATTATTATCTTATTATGCAAATGTTAAAATTGCTAACACAAGTAACTAAATAAAAACTTCGCCAAAAGAGGAAAAGTCACTACACTATTTGAAATTTGAAATTGTGTCTATTCGCGAAAATTTTAAAGAAATAGGGATAGTTACATCATCTTTCTGCTCTTATCCAATTCTAAGTGGGGTCGGCGCGACATGTTATAAACATGCTGTCACATGATATGGCTGCGGTTATACGACCGGACCGTTTTGCAACAACTCGGTAAGAAAGAGGGTGGTCTATTCTGCTTAGCCGGGTACTAAACCGGCTGGTCAAGTTACCTTAGTCACCTATTACGACCCCTCAGTACGAAAGACGGTGGTCTATTCTACTCAAATGGATACTTTAACTAAGCTATAAATATTTCATATTTAATTTATTTACAGTCTATACTTTGCGGTTTTTTCGTGGAATTTATTTCCTAATGATGCTTCGGTTACGGGAGGAATAGAGTTTGTGATAGTGAACGTGTGTAGTGCTTATGTATTCTGGTGGTAGTGATGGAGTTTTATGCATAAGTCGAATCCTGTGTGTATCGAGTGTGAAAACGGATCGTCCACTCTACATTTAGAAATATATATATATATTCCATTTTACTTCATCGCGGATTAAAGCAAAATAATTTTATTATTACTCTGGATTATGGATCTCCGCAAAGTTAATTCTATAAATTACTTGTTTACAGACTGACTTGGACAAAGAATATTTTGAATTTGTTAATAATATCGCTCCGATACACACGCTCGAGGCGTTGATGCCTTTAACATAAGTATACATTGACCTAGTCACATTGTAAAACCAAATGCAAACTTAACAAGTTTACAAGAGCGCTGTAAAAACCTCAATGAAGCGGTTTCGAGACCGCTCGACTGACCGAGACGTTGTACACGACCCAGTTTTCAAGTGGTAAGCGAATTAAGTGTTTGTTAACATGGATAATATATAAAGAAGAGTTTGTTTGTTCGTTTGTTTGTTTTTTGATTGATTGATTGTTTGTACGCGCTAATCTCAGGAATTACTGGACCAATTTGAAAAATTCTTTCAGTGTAAGATAATCCATTTACTGGGGAACACTATAGGCTATATAACATCACGCTAAGATGAATATGAGAGGAGCAGCAATAAAAAATAGTACCAAAATGGCAAAATTTAAAGCTTTCCTTGCATGAGTTGAGTAAACGTTAATAGTTATTATATAATCATGTATTACAAAATTGTTCCCCTCTAAAAATTCTAAATAGAAGTCCGCGACAGCACATATCTAGCTTTTAAGGTTGACGCACTTTTACGATTTTTATGACTATCAAAAGACTTTATTACGGTTTTACTCTTATCACGTGGGCGAAGCCGCTGGCGAAAGCTAGTTTTATATAAAATACCACAATAAACAGTAGTAATCCGTAAGCCGTGTGGCATACATTACGCATACAATATCAAACCTAAGTACCAATAAACGTCGCAATCCATGTAATACGAGATTATAATGTACTGGGAATACTATACTAATCCTGATTTGACATAATACTACAGCATGTGCTATTGTATAAATGCAAGGAATAAATACGCAATCTTTAATCACTACATATTATAAAACAAAGTCCATATTTCCGTATGTACGCATAAAACTTTAAAACTACGCAACCGATTTTGATGCGGTTTTTTTTAATAGAGGAAGGTTTGTACGTATAATAACATTCAATACGAAGTAGAGAAATACTGTAATTTTTGAGGTTTCTGTAAATAATTACATTTATTTCCGCTTACATTGCAAACGCAGGCTAAACCCTACGAGATTTATCAAAATGATGTACTAAGTATTTGTACACCTTGAAAAGGTCTACAGAAAAGTCCGCGATGGTATATATCTATCTCTTATGGATAACCCACAATAGCAGTTTTTTTCATTTACTTTTTACGAAAAATGATGCCTTATGTTCAAAGCAATTTTTATACAATACAGCATTAATCCTTATCCAATTGAGTACCTTAAATAAATTGTTGATTTAATATAGATCAATATGGCCGTTTACAGCATGCAATTTAAGTGAATATTTTCGGAGATATTACAGATTTAAAATGCCGTGAGGACGCCGCGCTTCACCCTATAGCACTTCGAATCTTTTAGAGTTTGTTTAAAGACATTCTGTAATTAATTGTAAAAATAAAATACATAGGTAAAATGTAAAAGTAAATAAGTAAAAATGTACTATATGAGTTTAGATATTCCAAAGATAGCAGGAAATCGTCTTGGTATAGGGAGAGGAAATTGTTTTTCTCCAAATTTAACGCTTGCGGGCCACGGGCAGTAATGAATAAATCAAAACTACTGGATCGATTTTAATAATTTTTTTTACACTGACTGACATGGGATATATATTTTATACCCGTGCGAAGCAAGGGCAGGCCGCTAGTATTTAATATATTTGTAATATTTTATTACAATGAATTAAAATAACTTTAATTTTTAATATTTTATAACTATTTATTAAAATTCTCATTTAGAATAATTAAAATAATAATTTTAATATACAACTAAAACAAATAACTACATAGAATAATTAAAATAATAATTTTAATTATTCTATGTAGTTATTTGTTTTAGTTGTATATTTTTGTTAAGCCCTGTGGTATTCGGCTGAGTAGAATAGACCACCCTCATTTCTTACCGAGGAGTCGTAAAAGGCGACTAAGGTAAGTTGACCTGCCGTGTGGTATATGGCTGAGTAGAATTTACCACCCTCAATCTTAACGAGGCGTTGCAAAGCGCAATTAAAGTAATACGTCAGGCAGGCGGCCGGTCGTAAAATACTTAGCCAAATCAGGTGACAACATGTTATGTCGACCCCACTTAGAGTGGGATAAGGGCAGGAGGATGAGGAAACAGAAATAATCCGTGTATTACTATATAGTCCACTCTACATTTAAAATTAAATATAAATATATGGGACACTTACACACACGGTCGTCCGTCCCCAAAGATAGTAACTTAATACTTGTGTTATGGACAGACAACTGGTGAATATATACTTATATATTTTTAAATACATACTTAAATACATAAAATATACACATAACACATTATTGTATTAAAATGATTGAAATCAAAATTTGGCCCAGATATATGATTGATTTAGATACATGGTAATCCTATGAACTATTTATTTATTAATTTTTTATTAATCAAAATTTAATGTATTTATTTTTTTATTAACAAAGTTAGTGTTTTCTTGCTCGTCCAAGTTATGGGTCTCAAGTGTTTCTTAGACGTTCTTGGAGTTTCTTAGACATTATTGCATTTTGCCACAAAACAACTTTGAATTAGGTCACTTTAATAGTAAGCGATCGATATTTTCTTTTATACAGCATTTAGCTTATACAGTTTTTATACTTTGCGTTTACATTTATAGAGCATTCGCGCCATAATATTAAACATTCTCACCCCCTTCAAGCGCTGAACTCGCTAAGTACTCAAAACTAGGTCGCCTTCCAGCATCGCGGTCATTCGAGCTATCATGGACTTTTAAACTGCTTTGTTTTCGCTCCTATAGCATTATCTTAAGCTTTGGCGGACTAAATTTATACAAAAAATGTTTAAATGTTTTTAATACATTTTTGTATAAATGTTTTTAATACATTTTTGTATAAATGTTTTTAATACATTTTTGTATAAATGTTTTTAATACATTTTTGTATAAATGTTTTTAATACATTTTTGTATAAATTCGGGGTCAGAAAAACAGCCGAGTGAGTAGAATTTAATAGCAATTATTTGAAATATTTTATTACAATGAATTTAAATAATTAAATAACTTTAATTTTTAATATTTTATAATTGTTTATTATTTCCAATTATTATTTTAATTATTGTATGTATTTATTAGCTTTAGTTGTATATTTTTGTTAAGCTCTGTGGTACCTGGCTGAGTAATATAGACCACCCTCATTTATTACCGAGGTCTCGTAAACGGTGACTAAGGTTAGTTGACCCGCCGTGTGGTATCCGGTTGAGTAGAATAGACCACCCTAATTTCTTATCGAGGTTTCGTAAACGCTGACTAAGGAAAGTTGAACCGCCGTGTGGTATCCGGCTGAGTAGAATAGACCACCCTTAATTCTTACCGAGATGTCGTAAAAGCCCACTAAGGTAAGTTGACCCGCTGTGTTTTATCCGGCTGCGTATAATAGACCACCCTCATTTCTTATCGAGGTGTTTTAAAAGGTGACGAAAGTAAGTTGACCTGCCGTGCGGTACCCGGCTGAGTAGAATAGTCCGCCCTCATTTCTTATCTTAGGGTCGTCTATTCTACTCAGCCGAATACCACGCGGCGAGTCGACTTACCTTCGTCACTTTTTACGACACCTAGGTAAGAAATGAGGGTGGTCTATTCTGTTCAGCCGGATACCACACATCATAGTTATATAATAAATATTTATTTTTTTATTTACAACAAACAATGTACAAGTAACGATTATATCTATCTTAAATTACTTACACGCTAGGACTATACAAATCATGCCCACGTGGAATGGTCCCAAGAATGCTGGCAGCGTTTCCGCGCTGAATCGCTAAACTGATTCTTTGTGCGAAAGGATCCAGCCCTCTTGTCACCTCTGTCGTATATGTTATCGCTAATGATATCAGTTTCAACATATCTTCCCTTAAATTGGCGTGCGCCATTAAAATTTTTAATAATCTAACTAAATTATATCCACAATGGGATGGTTTTGAACGAGGGTCTAAAATGCCCCCCGGATGAATTCATTTCATTGTTCAGAACTCATTAGTCGGGCACAATGGAAGATAGTGTAAAGACGGGTGCAGACATTATACTAGACAATTATTTTAATTTAAAAAAATTATATCCCATATATTTTAATAAATATAAATATATGGGGCACTTACACACACGGTCCCCAAAGTAAGTAACTTAATACTTGTGTTATGGGTGACAGACTACTGGTAAATATATACATATATAATTTTCAAATACTTATAAACCCAGACTCGAAGACCAACAAATTGATTTGTAGAAAATGTTGGCCCTCAGCGAGAACCGAACCCGCGACCCACGGAGCTAAAGGCAGGATCACTATCCACTGTACCAACGGGCCAGTAAGTATATAGGACAATTATAAACACGTTAAAGTAAGAAAAACTTGTGTTGTGGATGACAGACAAGTAGTAAATAAAAACATAAAATTTTTGAATCTTGAATATTTTACTGAGTTAATCTTGTACGAGTATAAACGTACATAATCTGAATTTCGGAAATAGCTTTAACGATTTTCGTGAAATTCGGTATAGAGGGTTTGTGGGCGATAAATGAATCTAGCTTGGTTTTGTTTAAAAAAAAGTCCCTTAATCTCGTTTTAGGTCAATGAAAAAATGCTAAAAGATAGATGAAAAGGTTAATTTATCTGTCATTTGTAAAGATGTTATAGCTCAATGGGGAACAGGCGGGTTAGAAAAATCGAAATACCCGGAATCAAGTCCCAGGTATAACCAGCCCTTTTGTTTTTAGTAAGCTTATCATCTTTAGAGTTATCTTCCGATCGCAGCGTATTATTAAGTGCTTTCATTAATTATATATACAACTATTTAGTACTAAGCCTAAGATTTTTGAGGGTATCCGTACTATATCCATAGTTGAAAAGCTGTGATAGCCGAACAGTCAGACTGTGTCACTCTTTAAACGGGGTCACGGGTTCAAATCCAAACAGGTTTTTTTCTGTTTTAGTTATTGATATTTGCATTTTTTATTTTTTCTCCAAAGTAATTAACTTAATACTTGTGTTATAGTAGACAGACAACTGGTGAATATATACTTATATAATTAAATACATATATACCCAGGCTCGAAGAACTTAAAATTTTTGTTAGAAAATGTTATCCCTCGGCGGGAAACGAACCCACGACCCGTGGAGCTGACTACCAACTGCGCGAACGAGCCAGTCAAATTGATTTTTATGTTTGATTAATTGCGTTTGGAGAAAACATTATGAGAAAACCTGCATATCTTTAGGGAATTCTGGAAATATGTGTAATCCACGAATCCACATTAGAGCAGCGTGGTAGTTCTAAGCTCCAAACAAAAAGAGAAGGCCTACCCCCAACAGTGGAATAGTAACAGTCCGTTACTTTACATTGTTGCTCTAAGTCAGTAGGTAATAAATCACTGTCTTGTCTGATGTCTGCACTCACCCTAAGACTTATGTGACGGTTGGCTGCAAGCCAATATAAAATCGGCCCGATTTTATTGGCACTGTTTTCAACGGAATTATAGCCGGCTCGGGGATATTTGTCACTGCGGACCTGATGTGATTATTATTTATATTTTAGAATTTATCATCCGCAGCGCTGAGTTACAGTTAAAATTTGCAGTTAAATAAAAAATAAAATTAAATACATAATGACGAAAAATTAAAAAAAATTGTTTCCGCCCGGGATCGAACCGGGGACCTTGTGCGTGTGAAGCACACGTGATAACCGCTACACTACGAAAACCACACGAAACAATTTAAAAAATACTTATAAGTTATAACTCAGCTATTTCCTTCGTACTTTTCTTCGTAAGGTTTTAAGCAAATCGAATCTCGTAAGCAGTAATGGGAACCGGGTAATGCGTGTTGTGGACAGGTTTTCAAATAACCGGATCGAAAAAATCTAGCCATTTGCACTGTTGTCAACATTACACAGAATATCTAACAATTTGTTGCGATTTTATAAAAAAAAAAGTTAATTTGAATAATAATCTTTAATATTTAAATAAATCTTTATGCCCTAAAACAGGGATACATAAACGATTTATGTATCCCTGTTTTAGGGCATTGAATAATTCTCAAATATAGAAATAATAATAATAAATAATAATAATAATAAATCTTTATTTCAGACAACCAGGGTCCACTTTGTTAGTAATATAAATTAATTTTGACAAAATTTCTAAAAGGAAAAATAATAATAATAAAAATATATATATAATTTAAATTAGATTTAAAAATAAAAATGTTAGTAGTACAAAAAAATAAAAAAAAAACAATTAAAAGACTTCAGGACTGACACACAAGCACCTTCGTAAAATGATGCATGCTAGGCGAGTCCATCTTACATATTAATGTTTTCAGAGTACTATTGGAGCTGGAGAAATGAATGCTAACGATATTTTAGCTGTCAAACGTAATGCTGTGATAGCCCAATGGGTAACGGAGGGGCCAAAAACGTTCAAAACCCGGGATCTAGTGGTACATGTTAACAGCGCTTTTTTATTTATTTATTTTAATTTTTTTTTTTTTATGTTTTTATCAAATTACCGAGCTCGGCTCAATTGCCCATGTATTCTAGCTTTAAACATTACATCTTTAAAGTTTTGTATTAACTTTAAAGATGTAAAGTTACTTATGTACTAAGTTAAAATAAATTACCCATTGGTCCCGGGATTTAACCCTTGAACCGGGTCACACGTCGTCCCAATCGGTCATCACAGCTCCGATATATTTATGAGGGAGCAAAAACTTATATTATCCGCCATTTAATCACCATAAAAAAATCACTCAGTGAAGTTCGAAAGCTCCCCAAAGCTCGCTCCGCGGCGGAGTTTAAGACGGATTTACCGGATAAGCTGTACAAAGGTTGTACCCGGGTCGGGTGAATATAAACGGATATCGTTTGAACAATCGATCGGGTTACGCTCCATTGTTGGCTCAACACGCTTTTCCGTAATTGTAATTAAACATTGTTTAACGTTTGTTGTAATTTAGCAGGTTTAATGGCGTTTAAATAGATTTTTAACGTGTTTAAAGTTTTAGTTACTGAGCGTAAGATAAATTTAACGTGTAAAAAATATTTTACAATAATAAAGTCAATTGTTAAGATGATGAAATAAAACTAAAAGTAATACTAAAATTATTTTGTAGTAATCCGCGATAAAGTAAATTATAAATAAAATATATATAATGCTTAATGTAGAGCGGACAACCCGTTTGTATTCCTAATACATACAGGATTCGTAAAAACACATGCGAGAACCTCCACCACCACCACCAAAATACACAAGCACTACACATGTTCACTATCACAAACTCAACAATCGTTTCGGCCCACAACCGAAGCATCATTAGGAGATAGATTCCACAACAAAATCGCAAAAAGACGCATCACGTAAGCACGCATAGTTATATACTAATTAGTGCAACCCCCACCATTCATTTTGCTTTCGAACACATGTAACAAGCTTGATATAAAGACATTAGATTTACCGGATAAGCTGTACAAAGGTTGTACCCGGGTCGGGTGAATATAAACGGATATAGTTTGAACAATCGATCGAGTTACGCTCTATTGTTGGCTCAATACGCTTTTCCGTAATTGTAATTAAACATTGTTTAACTTTTGTTGTAATTTAGCCGGTTTTAGATATTAAACGTGTTTAACTGACCGTAAGTTAAATTTTACGTGTAAAGAACTGTATTTTACAATAATTAAGTCAATTGTAAAGATAATGAAATAAAAGTAATAATAAAATTATTTTGTTATTATCCGCGATGAAGAAAATAAGATATAAAATATATGTAAAGTGAAATTTCCGTTTTCATACCTGATACACGCAGGATTCGTAAAAACACATGCGAAAACCTCCACCACCACCACCAAAATACACAAGCACTACACACGTTCACTATCACAAACTCAACAATCGTTTCGGCCCACGACCGAAGCATCATCAGGAGATAGACTCCACAATAAAATCACAATAAAATCGCAAAAAGACACATCACTTAAGCACGCATAGTTATATACTAATTAGTGCAACCCCCACCATTCATTTTGCTTTCGAACACATGTAAAAAGCTTAAACTAGAGACATTAGGTTTACCGGATAAGCTGTACAAAGGTTGTACCCGGGTCGATAAACAAATATTATTTGAACAATCGATCGAGTTACGCTCTATTGTTGGCTCAACACGCTTTTCGCGTTTGTTGTAATTCAGCCGGTTCATTGACGTTTAAGTAGATTTTAAACGTGTTTAACTGACTGTAAGTTAAATACTGTTAACCGTTGAGGAGTTCCCTCGTCTGGAGCCAATCGTGGCAGCATCAGGTCATGCTTATCATAAACATGCATTGTCATTGGGCCTGGACCAGTATGTAAAATTTCAGGTCACTGACTCCGGTAAGTGAGTCAAATTTAATTTGCAAGAGTCCACCTTTACATACATACATGGCAAATTGAATAAAAGATTTAAAAAAAAGTTTACTTATTCCAAAAATGTTATAGTAATATAAATCATTCTGCCCTTATCCCAATCTAGGTGGGGTCGGCACATGTTAAAACATGTTGTCACATGATTTGTCTGCGTTTTTACGACCTGCCGCCTGCCTGACGTCAACTTATCTTAGTCGTATTTTACGACACCTCGATAAGAGGGCGGACTATTCTACTAAACCGGATACCACCACGGCGGGTTGACTTACCTTAGTAGCCTTTTATGACACCTCGGTACAAAATGTGGTTGGTCTATTCTACTCAGCCGGATACATCACGGCGGGTCGACTTACTTAAGTCGCCTTTTACGACATCTCAGTAAGAAATGAGGTTGGTCTATTCTTCTAGCCCGATACCACACGGTGGGTCGACTAACCTTAGTCGCCTTTTACGTCACCTCAGTAAGTAATTAGGGTTGTCTATTCTACTCAGCCGGATACCACACGGCTAGTTTAAGTAATAATATCTGGGTGACCGAGCTTCGCTCGGTAATTTTTGCAAAAAAAAACGAAAAATCAATTATTTCGTTGGGGATCGATCCTTGGCATTCACATTTCTCGAGGCTGCCCGTAAACCGAATAAGCTACGTCGACTTGACAGTTAATGGCGAAAATTCAATTCAATATAAATGTTAGTGTTTTTTAATGCCCAAAAACAGGCATAAAACAATATTTTTTTTACATAAAACCTAGCTAGATCAATTTTTCTCCCCGAAAACTTCCTACATGCTGAATTTCAGGAAAATCGTTGGAGCCGTTTTCGAGATTCAGAAAATATATATATATATATATACAAGATTATTTAATTTAAATATAAAGATAAAGTAAAAGTAAAGTAACGGCCTGTTACTATCCCACTGCTGGGCATAGGCCTCTTCTCTCCATTTTTGGAGAGAAGGGTTGGAGCTAAGACCTACCACGCTGCTCCAATGCGGATTGGTAGGTTACACAAATCCCTAGGATTCTCTAGAGATATGCAGGTTTCCTCACGATGTTTTCCTTCACCGAAAAGCGTGTGATAAATTGCAATTATCAATTAGACACATAAGTTTTATTGGAAAAACTCATTGGTGTCTGCCCGGGTTTGAACCCATGATCGTCTCTAGAGATTCACACGGTCGCACCGCTAGGCCATCATAGCTTAAAGATAAAGTTAAATTAGTAAATTGGATGTATAAAATGGATCTATTTCAAAATTTAAGTCATCACAGTTTTATATTCCCAAAGTAGCAATTTTCAACTCATTTGAATGTATATTGTCTAGACTATTGTGGAGATTTGCAATTTGTTCTCGAAATTTCTTATTTGAAATTGGGATTTTCTCACTCTGTGTCTGGAATACTTATTACGAATTCGTTTTATTATATCTCAAGATATAATTGGGTGTTATATAACAGAACTTGGATACAATAAAGAATTACTCCTGATAATTTACTAGTCACGGTCATAACACCAGCCCCCCCTACACATCGCCCTAAGCCGTGGTCCGGCCTCACAGGAGGCACCCTTAGGACGACGTTCCCCATAGCTAGTAGAGCTTCATACGACAGAGTCATGACTAGTCACAGTCATACCACCAGCCCCCCACTACACGTGTAAGCCGTGGTGTGGCTTCATACAGCGTGATGGCTAGTCACAGTCACACCACCAGCCCTCCACTACACGTCGCCCTAAGCCGTGGTCCGGATTCACAGGAGGCACTTAGAGCGACGTTCTCCGACGCTATTAGAGCTTTATACAACAACCTGATGACTAGTCACAGTCATACCACCAGTGCTCCACTACATGTTGCCGTAAAGCGCGGTCTGGCCTCACAGGAGGCACCCTTATGACGACGTTCCCCATAGTTAGTAGAGCTTCATACAACAGCGTGATGACTGGTCCCAGTCACACCACCAGCCCTCCACTACACGTCGCCCTAAGCCGTGGGCCAACCTCACAGGAGGCATCTTTAAGACGAATCTCCACGACGGTAGTAGATCTTCCACAACAGCGTATTGACTAGTCACAGTCATACCACCAGCCCTCCACTACACGTGGACTTTTTTCCAACAACTTCGAGAGCTTTTATGCTTTATTCTGCGTAATTCAAAGCTCGAAGTACCTCTGCATTATTAATACGAAATATGTAACAAAACTTAAGCGATTGACATTATACGTTGAGGTAACAGAAGTGCTAGAAAGGAAACCAACAAACCTAGACCAACTTAGATATACTCAGGATATTTAAGAGATCGATGATGGACCCGTAACTTCAATCGAGACATAATTGTATGACGTAGAAATTCTTTAAAGGGATCCTAGCTATAAACGATTTGTTAAAAAAGAGTGAAAGAGCAAACTCTACAACTTTAATCGCAAGATAAAATTCATTCATCACGTCAAAACCAAAACCAAAACGGAAACAATGGCGTAAAATTTCAAACAAGACTTCTATTAACTAGGTACATAAATAACTTAGACCTTAGCTGGATAATGGGGACTAAACAATGGGGGGTGTTATGGGAAATTAGCCCTTATTGCCGAAACGTAAGGAAACGCGAAACGCCTGAGAATGACGGTCACAAAATGGCGGTAGAAATATGGAGGTCTTTTGAACATTGATGTATTAAATTGAATGGATATCGTAATTTGGTTTTAATGTTTTATCGGCTGTATTAAATAATGTTAGTACATTATAAATGCGAAAGTTTGTGAGTATGGATGTTTGTTTGTTACTCTTTCACGGCCAATCCGCTGAACCAATATCGATGAATTTTGGCACAATTATTCCTTATATACCGGAATAACATATAGGTTATAGAAATCCTGTTAATTCTATAAAAATAAGATGACATTGAAAAGGGCTTATTATCAACCTATCACAGTCAGCTACAACAGTCCACGCGAAATAAGTTGCGGATAAAAGCGGAAAACATATATATAAAGCTTAACTTATTTAAATATTAAATATAACTATATGATTCTACTACAATCGCTACTGCGATTTTACTCGAGACTAAAAACTTTTTTAAATTAAACAAATACTATGATAATAATAATAGTCTTACGCGCGATCTTATTAACAAAATTACAGCCAAGAATATTTCATTTACATTAAAAGAATACTTCATTTAAAAGTAGTTCCTTCCTTTATAAGTAACTAAGCTTATATCATTTAATATAAGTTTAGTTATTTTACACCAATACTTGCATTGCCAATACTAGTTATTTTATGATCACTACATAGTATAAAACAAAGTCACATTGTTTGTTTGTCCATATATCCCTATGTATGCTTAAATCTTTAAAACTACGCAACAGATTTTGATGCGGTTTTTTTGCATAGATAGAGTGATTCAAGAGGAAGGTGTGTATGTATAATAACATTCAATACGGAGTAGAGAAATACTGTAATTATTGTGGTTTCTATTGTGATATCGTATATCGTATAAATAATTACATGTAAGCGGAAAAAAATACATTTTTTTCCGCTTACATGTAATAATTGCATACGCAGGCTGAACCTTACGAGCTTTATCAAAATATACCTACATACGTACGTAGTATATGTACTAAGTATTTGTTCACCTTAAAAAGGTCTACAGAAAACTCCGCGAAGGTATATCTCTATCTCTTATGGATAACCCACAATAGCATTTTTTTACCTTTTCTTTATGCGAAAAATAATGCCTTATTATCGAAGCAATTTTAAACAATACAGCATTAATCCTTATCCAATTAAGTACCTTAAATACATTGTTGATTTAATATAGATCAATATGGCCGTTTACAGCATATAATTGAAAATAAAATTTTTCGAAGATATTACAGATTTAAAATGCCGCGAGGAGGGCATTGAGGGACTGAGTTCACCGAGTGACATGGGCTACATATTTTATATCCGTGCGAAGCCGGAGTGAGCCGTTGTTTGTAAAATAAAATAAAAAACCACATCTACCTTTTTTTAGTTCGGTGACATTATGAAATCAAATGTCTTTCAGTGCGGTCTTATTAATCTCAAATGTTCCGCGTAATTCGGTATTGTCTTAATGCTGAGGAAGTGCCCATTATCAGTTATACTCAAGATGTTCTCTTTTTGTTAGAGACATATCATTCTCCCGCCTTTATCCCACTCTAAGATTTGCCTAGGTACTTATGACTGGCCGCCTGCCTGACATCAACTTATCTTAGTCGCATTTTACTACATAGTAAGAAAGCGGATGGTCTATTCTACTCAGCCGTATACAAAACAACGTATCAACTTACCTTAGTCGCCTTTTGGTTAAATGAGCGTTGTCCATTCTAATCAGCCGGATACCACACGGTGGGTCAACTTACCTTACTCGCCTTTTACGACACCTCAGTTAGAAATGAGGGCGGTCAATAGACCTTTATTATTGACCTTATTGACCATCATCTTCTTCCTGCCCTTATCCCACTTTAAGTGGGGTCGGCACAACATGTTATAAACATGTTGTCGCATGATTTGGCTACGTATTTTACGACCGGCCGCCTGCCTGACGTCAACTTATCTTAGTCGTATTTTACGACACCTCGATAAGAAAGAGGGTGGTCTATTCTACTTAACCGGATACCACACGGTGAGTCAACTTACCTTAGTCGCCTTTTACGACACCTCGGTAAGAAATGAGGGTGGTCTATACTACTCAGCCGGACACCACACGGCGGGTCGACCTACCTTAGTCGCCTTTTACGACACCTCGGTAAGAAAAGAGGGTGGTACTATTCTATTCAGCCGGATACCACACGGCGTATTGACCTTATTGACCATTAGACCTTATAGATCTTTATTATTACTTTTGTATTATGGATCTCCGCAAAATAACGCTTTATTCTAAAAATAAATCTTATTATTTCTCGAAATGGAAGAAAAAATGCATAACAAAAGGTATTTAAAAACATACTAAAGATGACGTAAAGTCGTGGTTAAGACTAGTTATTTTATGTTTTCCAATAAACATGGCCGCGATAAAGCTAAACGATGATTCAATAACAAGCCGCCTAGTTAACGGTGATATTAGAAAAGCGACTCGTCCGAAAATCAGCTTATGCGGCATAAAATAGTTACTGTTGGTATAGTCTTGGAAATACACGGCCTGTTCATTGATAGAAAACGGACTGTCATTTTAGGAATATACTATTCATCATTAAACATTAGTGTAACATAAATTTATAGAATAATTACACACACAGTCATCCGTTGCCAAAGTAACTTAATACTTGTGTTATGGGTGACAGACAACTGGTGAATCACTACATAGTATAAAACAAAGTCACATTCTTTGTTTGTCCATATATCCCTATGTATGCAGCAAAAGCATGCAGACAAAGCAGGAACCGACATAAGCTTGCGGCTCCTGCTTTGCGCCTTACAAAAGTACGTAATTCGTTTGTGGGCTTTGGTATAAGATTCTATAATAAAATTCCGCAATCAATTTCAGCTTTGCCATTACAGCAGTTTAAAAACACTGTTAAAAAGAGGCTGATACAGAAAGTCTACTATACTGTTGAAGATTATTTAGATGATAAGAATGTGTGGATATAGCTCTCTTTGAACCTGTACAAGACAGTAACGACATAATGTAAATAGTATTAAGTATTATATTTTTAGCCACCGCCGAGTTAGCAAGTAACTCGGCGGTACTTTTACCAAGGTAGAAGCAGCTTTCCCTACTAGCAGTGGAGTTGACGATTCAAAAGCACCTTGTAACGGAAGTAATAATGAAGATAAGATGAGTGAGGTGCGGAGAGGTGAGGTGAGGTGAGGAGCGGCAAGGTACGGAGAGGCGATTATACATTTCCTTTTAAACGTATAATAGCGCGGAGGTTTTATGCTGTTAAAAAAAATAAAGAAATTAAATTTTGATTTTGGACTTGAAAAAACGCTTCTTATTTATATCGTAAAATAATAAAGAAAATATCGTTATTTAATGACTTGTTTACAAGTTTAGTACTGCGCTGGACTTTTAAGCTGTGAAGCCCAGCGGTAATACCGTGCAATTCTTTCGAGAATGTCACTGGTTCAAATCCGGGCAGACACGAATGAGTTTTTCTGTTAAAACTTATGTGTCCAATTGATAATTGCAATTTATCACACGCTTTTCGGTGAAGGAAAACATCGTGAGGAAACCTACATAACTCTAGACTTCTGGAGATATGTGTAACCTACCAATCCGCATTGGAGCAGCGTGGGAGGTCTTAGCTCCAAACCTTCTCTCCAAAAACGGGGAGAAGAGGCCTATGCTACTTACTTTTTTTTTTACTTACTTTATAAGTTTATTTCAAAAAAGAATATTTTGAATAGGATTTTTTCAATTATTCCTTACGGTAGGTAGGTTTATAAAATACACCTATATGGACGTTTCGTACCGGAAATGAGTACCGGAAGTACTCATTAAGTCAGCGAAGAAACTAACTACGTTATTTAAGTCGTTAAGTGCAGTTTAAAACGTAACTGTTGACCGTATGTCCGTTATCCGATGAAGTACAGTTTGCAGTAAATCTAACCTCGGCCGGTTGAATCGCCAGTAATTTACTGTGGACGCCGATACGTGAATTTTTTTGGACTTTAAACATATTTTTGGACACATATTTTAGTATAGAGCACCGCCGTGTGGTGTCCGGCTGATTAGAATAAACTACCCTCATATCTTAGACATCGTAAAAAGTGACTAAGGTAAGATGACCCGCCGTTTGATATCCGGCTGAGTAGAATAAACTACCCTCATATCTTAGACGTCGTAAAAGGCGACTAAGGTAACGACCCACCGAGTGGTATCCGGCTGAGTAGAGTAAACCACCCTCGTTTCTTACCGAGGTGTCGTAAAAGGTGAGTATGTTAAGTTGACACGCCGAGCGGTATCCGGCTGAGTAGAATAGACCACCCTCATTTATTAGCGTAATGTCGTAAAAGATAACTATGGTAAGTTAACCCGCTATGTGATATCCGGTTGAGTAGTATAGACCACACTCAGTTCTTACCGAGGTGTCATAAGAGGCAATTAAGATGAATTGACCCGTCGTGTGATATCCGATTGAGTAGAATAGACTACCCTCATTTCATACCGAGGTATCGTGAAAGGTGACTGAGGTAAGTTGAAGTCACGCGGCCGGTTGTAAAATACCTAGCCAAATCCCCACTTAGAGTGGGATAAGGACAGAAGAATAATGATGATTGTGCTTTGTGACACTGATTTCCACGCGGAACAGCTAGTAATATATAATAAATACTAAGTACTTCAAATAACGCATAAATGTAAATTACTTAAAAGCGCTTTATTAAACCATATTTCTTGATACTTTGTATCTCAGTTACAACAAACAGAATACAATTTAAATATCAAAGCTTACAATCAGAGTTTCTGTTATTCACACTCCGTCATTGAAATTAATTTGCAATTATTTACAAATTAAAATACGGAGCGGGAAACTTTATTACGAATTATAATATTAAAACGTCCTCCCAGAAATGAATGGCGGAATTTTTAAACTGTTTGAAATTCGAAAACGCGGCTTCGAATTACAAATTGCCGCGAGCGAAGTGTTCTAGTTACAAAAATGTTTCGTGAAATTCGTATTAAAATAGAAAAACTTGTCGGGAATATTTTAAAAGAATTAAATAAGAAATAGTGTTTCTATATTATTTTATTACTTTAATATTAATAGACTTGCAATGAAAGTATATTATAAATATTAATTATAACAAAGTGTTCTTGTTGCAAAAGTTATTCGTGAAAATAAAATTTAGAATATCACTTTGAGACGGAATACATGTATTAAAATAGAAAAACTTGTCGGGAATATTTTAAAAGAATTATAAGAAATAATATTTGTTTATTATTTAACTACTTTAATATTAATAGACATGCAATGAAAGTATATTATAAATATTAATAGATATCACAAACTGTTCTGTTGCAAAAGTGCTTCGTGAAAATAAAATTTGGAATATCACTTTGAGACGGAATACATGTATTAAAATAGAAAAACTTGTCGGGAATATTTTAAAAGAATTATGAGAAATAATGTTTCTACGCCGTGTGGTATCCGGCTTAATAGAATAGTACCACCCTCACTTCTTACCGAGATGTCGTAAAAGGCGACTAAGGTAAGTTGAACCGCCGTGTGGTATCCGGCTGAGTAGTATAGACCAACCTCATTTCTTACCGAGGTGTCGTAAAAGGCGACTAAGGTAAGTTGACCCACCGTGTGGTATCCGGTTTAGTAGAATAGACCATCCTCTTTCTTACCGAGGTGTCGTAAAATACGACTGAGGTAAGGCAGGCGGCCGGTCGTAAAAACGCAGCCAAATCATGTGAAAGCATGTTTATGTTGTGCCGACCCCACTTAGAGTGGGATAAGGGCAGGAAGATGATGATATAAAAAATAATTTCTTTATTATTTTATTACTTTAATATTAATAAACTTGCAATGAAAGTATATATAAATATTAATAGATATCGCAAAGTGTTCTTGTTACAAAAGTTATCCGTGAAAATTTTGAATATCACTTTGAGACGGAATACGTGATGTATTATAAATAGGTATTATGTATTAAAATAGAAAAACTTGTCGGGAATATTTTATAAGAAACTAGCGGCCTGCCCCTGCTTCGCACGGGTATAAAATATATATCCCATGTCAGTCAGTGTAAAAAAAAATGATTAAAATCAATCCAGTAGTTTTGATTTATTCTTTACTGCCCGTGGCCCGCAAGCGTTAAATTTGGAGAAAAACAATTTCCTTTCCCTATACCAAGAAGATTTCCTGCTATCTTTGGAATATCTAAATTCATATAGTACATTTTTACTTATTTACTTTTACATTTTCCCTATGTATTTTATTTTTACAATTAATTATAGAATGTCTTTATATACAACATTCACAGCTTCCTTGTCGTTAAACAAACTTTGAAGTTTTATGCGTACATACGGAAATATGGACTTTGTTTTATAATATGTAGTGATATACGAAATAATATTTATTACTATTTTATTTATTACTTTAATATTAAAACTTTGTAATAAAAGCTAATTAGGTTTAAAAATATTTTTTGTTATAAAACGTTCTAGTTAAAATTCAAATGTGGAATATCACTTTGAGATGGAATACATGTATTAGAATAGATATGTAAACTTTTCGGGAATATTTTAAGAAATATTATAAGAAATAATATTTTTACTTTACTGTAACTAGTTATGCAATAGAAGTAAGTTATAAATATGAATAGATATTATAATGTATTCTAGTTTCAAAAATGTTTCGTGAAATTCAAATTTGGAATATCACTTTAAAACGGAATGCATGTATTAAACTAAAAAAAAATTGTCAGTAATATTTTAAAAGAAATATACGAAATAATATTTATAGAAAGAAAGAAAGAAAAACTTTATTTATAACGTACACCACTAAGTTTTACATATAAGGACACAATAATTATAAAGGCGCGGTGTGACGCCATAAAATGGGTAACCACTCGGCTTTGGTTCGAATTTGAAACCCGAACACCGATTTTCAGTGGCCGCCATTTTTTACGCACGGACGTCAGCAACAGATAAAAGCTAAACTAATTTACTATCATTTTATTACTTTTATATAAGTAGTAAAAGTAAATTATAAATATAAATAAATATCACAAAGTCTTCTAGTTACAAAACGTTTCGTGAAATTCAAATTTGTAATATTGCTTTGAGACGGAATACATGTATTAAAATAAAAAAGAGCAATATTTTAAAAGAAACACACGATAATAATATTTTTTATTACTTTAATATAACTAGTCATGCAATAAAAATAAAATATAAATACGAAATAGCTATTACAATATTATTAACATGAGTTTAACGTTATGAAATTTTAATGAAAAATATAATATCAGAAAAAGCGTCTAACGTTTGAAGTATTGATATTATGTTTAAATATATTTTATTAGATCAGTCATTGCCATCAATTGTTGAATAGGAGTATTTTTACTATTATGTATATATTGTTTAGTGAGAACTAAATTACGCCGTGTGGTATCCGGCTGATTATACTGCGTCCATCATATTATCAGTCTTTTGACAGCTCACGCTCATTAAGTTTTGTATTGCTTACGTACAAATATCATACAAATAATATTTGTACTTTATGGATGGGTACCGCCCACTTAGTGATGTCACACATAATGGTTACTACGATTATGCCACAGATTAAAAATAATCGGTAGAAATCGATGTTACGAGTATTAAAAGACATTTAATAACATTATATAAAGTTTTACTTTCTTCTTAGTTAATACATGAATACAAATAAAACAATCAGGATATTTTAATTTATTTTATTAGCACGAGTCGTCGGAATGATAATCAACACTAGACTCCTCCGATGAGGAGTCTTCAGTAGCAGTTATTATTAGCTCTTGTGTAGATAATATATTATCAAACGCAATATCACGTTCCCAATCAGAGAATATTACTCTTTTAGTTCTTTCCACCACACTTGCCCAGTTCTCGGCCGTTACGTGGGTGCAAGCATTTTTTAGCAATTGCAACATTTTATTCGCTGTGAATGGGGGGCTTGTATTGCATCTCGTAGCATGCCCTTTTACTTGTGCCCATATAAGTTCTATTGCGTTGTACTGGCAGTGGTATGGAGGAATCCGAAGAACAGTATGGCCATATTCTGCTGCCATTTCATTGATTACATAGCGTTTTGCTCTCTTTTTGGTTTTTAATATTTTTATTAATTCAACTTTTAACATTGAGTCGTCCACATTTTCTCCATTGTCCCGAAGCCAATTAATTATTTCATGCTTTTTATTAGCCTGTGTTGGCATTTTGTCAATTTGACGGGAGTGGTAGGGCGCATTATCAATAAAAATTATTGATGGTTCTTCCAATGAAATGAGCATTTTTTTGAACCACTCTTCATACACATTTGCATTCATCTCTTCGTGGTAATCATTTGATTTCTTCGATTTAAATGCCAACAGTGCGTCTTGTACAAATCCTTTTGCTGTACCTGCATGGCAAATGATTAGGCGCTCACCTTTTCCCATTGGTACTGAGGAAGTGGAATCAGCAGTATCATCAGTCCAGAAACGAGATAGTGTGTGGTTAGCGTTGAGCCATGTTTCATCCGTGAAAACAATATTTGCCCAATCTTGTATTTTCTTTGCCTCTCTTAAAAAATCACAACGTGCTATAGCTATATCTGTGCGTTCCATTAATAATTTTCTTTTATTTAACTTTTTATATGAAAAGCCAATTGTGTTCAAAACTTTGACCAAAGAAGATTTTTCACCATGAAATAGACCACTTCTTTTCAAAGAAACAATAAGTTTTCTCAAAGTTGGAATTTCTTTTCTCAAGTAGTAATCATATACATGACGACGAATAGCGTCAGCGTCAAAGTCATCAACAGCTGTCACCTTATGAGCCCGGCGCTTTCTTTTTGGTGTAGATGGTTTGTTTTGCTCCAAGCCGCTCCTGCCGTAGGCATCAGTAGTGATTTTAGTCACAGTTGATAGACTGATCCCCAACGCGGCTGCAACACGGTTTCGGACTTGCGTGAAGGTATAAGAGGTCCGCCATTTTGATTTTCTTGCTCAAAATACTCATGAAGTTTTAACACTAACTGTCTCGATTGTGCTTTCAACACACGTCCTTCCGGCATTTTCACGATCAATTAATATAAGTTTCACAAAAGTTTTTCCGAGGAATAAAGCTACTTAACTCAAGGTGTAACAGATGCGAGAGAACACTCAGCGAACGTAAATGCGTGTGACTATCACGGGCGTTTCGTTGAGAGTGACAGATCACGTCAAAATGGCGGCCGAGCGGAAGGTCTGTTGATGTTGCCAGTTGATGTATAATATATTTTTTATGATTATAATAAATACACACGGATTAACATTTATTTTCAAAAAACTAAGGCAATATTTAATCAAAATGTTGATTTCTATATCTGTTATTAGTTTACGTAGGTTATCATTAATCGAATTACTTAGGTACGTAATTCGATTAATGATAGGTACTATAATCGGAATGGTATCGCATACGAGAATCTTTAGGACATCACTAAATATGTAAATCGTCAATCTGTCAAAAGATGGTTAATATAATGGACAGTGTATAGAATAGTAACACCCTCATTTCTCACCAAGATGTCGTAAAAGGCGATTAAGGTAAGTCGACCCGCCGTATGGTATCCGGTTGACTAGAATAGACCAACCTCATTTCTTACCGAGGTGTCGTAAAAGGTGACTAAGGTAAGTTTACCCACCGTGTGGTATCCGGTTTAGTAGAATAGACCACCCACCAAGGTGTCGTAAAATACGACTATGGTAAGTTGATGTCAGGCAGGCGGCCGGTTGTAAAAACGCAGCCAAATCATGTTACAGCATGTTTATAACATATTTTGCCGACCCCACTTGAAGTGGGATAAGGGCAGGAAGATGATGTTTAGTGAGAACTAAATTCGAAAAGTGATTTTATATTATGCTTTTCTAAATCTATACTTTTTATAAAGCAAATTCCCCAAAAGCTCTCTGTCAGTACGAGTATGTGATCAATTTCGTCAAAATTTAATGAATGTATTATTGTACAGTTTTTACTTAAAAGGTAGTGTAATTCTTCCGGAAGCTTTAGGCTAATAACCCTGTCAGGCGGCGGTTATGTAACCCATAACTGGTTTTCCCTAAAAAAAACCCCAAAAATAAAAAAATGGCTCCTACTCTATAATAACTCTGTAGGTTTATATTGCAATTTAATTTTTTATTTGCTTTTGCCACGCCGTGTGGTATCCGGCTGAGTAGAATAGACCAACCTCATTTCTTAATGAGGTGTCGTAAAAGGTGACTAAGTTGACCCGCCGTGTGGTATCCGGCTGAATCGAATAGACCACACTCATTTCTAACCGAAGTTGCGTAAAAGTCGACTAAGTTGACCCGCCGTGTGGTATCCGGCTGAGTAGAATAGACCAACCTCATTTCTTACCGAGGTGTCGCAAAAGGCGACTAAGTTGAACCACCGTGTGGTATCCGGCTGAATAGAATAGACCACACTCATTTCTAACCGAAGTGGCGTAAAAGTCGACTAAGTTGACCCGCCGTGTGGTATCCGGCTGAATCGAATAGACCACACTCATTTCTAACCGAAGTGGCGTAAAAGTCGACTAAGTTGACCCGCCGTGTGGTATCCGACCGAGTAGAATAGAACACCCTATTTCTTACCGAGGTGTCGCAAAAGGCGACTAAGTTGAACCGCCGTGTGGTATCCGGCTGAATAGAATAGACCACACTCATTTCTAACCGAAGTGGCGTAAAAGTCGACTAAGTTGACCCGCCGTGTGGTATCCGGCCGAGTAGAATAGAACACCCTCTTTCTTACCGAGGTGTCGCAAAAGGCGACTAAGTTGAACCGCCGTGTGGTATCCGGCTGAATAGAATAGACCACACTCATTTCTAACCGAAGTGGCGTAAAAGTCGACTAAGTTGACCCGCCGTGTGGTATCCGGCCGAGTAGAATAGAACACCCTCTTTCTTACCGAGGTGTCGCAAAAGGCGACTAAGTTGAACCGCCGTGTGGTATCCGGCTGAATCGAATAGACCACACTCATTTCTAACCGAAGTGGCGTAAAAGTCGACTAAGTTGACCCACCGTGTGGTATCCGGCCGAGTAGAATAGAACACCCTCTTTCTTACCGAGGTGTCGTAAAAGGCGACTAAGTTGACCCGCCGTGCGGTATCCGGCTGAATAGAATAGACCACACTCATTTCTTACCGAGGTGACGTAAAAGTCGACTAAGTTGACCCGCCGTGTGGTATCCGGCCGAGTAGAATAGAACACTCTCTTTCTTACCGAGGTGTCGTAAAAGGCGACTAAGTTGACCCGCCATGTGGTATCTGGCTGAGTAGAATAGAACACCCTCTTTCTTACCGTAAGCGTTTTAAGGTAAGGGTTTAGAGGTAAGAGGTTTCTTACCGACTGAGGTAAGTCGACGTCAGGCAGGTCGTAATAACATAGACAAATCATGTTTATGACATGTAATGCGTCGCCTTTTACGACACCTCGGTAAGAAATGAAACTCCTTCATATCCAATTCGTGACATTTAAAGTTAATTTTAGCATGAGTTTAAAAACACTGTTAAAAAGAGGCTGATACAGAAAGCCTACCTATACCTATATAATCTTGAAGATTATTTAGAAGATAAGAATGTGTGGATATAGCTCTCTTTGAACCTGTACAAGACAGTAACGACTTAATGCAAATAGTATTAAGAACAATATTTTTAAAAGAGCAACCGCCGAGTTTCTTGCTGGCTCTTCTCGGTAGGAACAGCTTTCCGAACCAGCAGTAGAGTTGACGATTCAAAAGCACTTGTTTACAAGTTTATTTGATTAAAGAATATTTTGAATTTGAATTTGAATTTAATACTGGCAACATTTGAATAATATTAAGTGAAGTTCCAGTTATTTTATAGCCGGTCCTTGTAAACGCGAAAAACATTTTCAACGCTTTATTCACTTTTATTTCGTGAAACTTAATTGGAGGGGATTATTTTTGAAATTATTTTCATTTTTAAATTTTACTGTCGCGATGTTTGCTTAAAGTTATATTATTTTATTATCAGAATCGCAATTCAATTTCTTTTTATTTAAACTAACTTTTAGTCGCCTTTTGCGATACCTCGGAAAAAAATGAGGCTGGTCTATTCTACTCAACCGGATACCACACGGTGGGTCGACTTACCTTAGTCGCCTTATACAACAAATCCGTAAGAAAGATTGTGGTCTATTTTATTTAGCCGGATAGCACACGTAAAGTCAACTTACTTTAGCTTTATTTTACATCTCGGTAAGAAATTAGGGTGGTCTATTCTACTCAGCTGAATACCACACGGCGGGTCAACTTACATTAGTCGCCTTTTTCGATACCTCCGTAAGAAATGAGAGTGGTCTATTCTACTCAACCGAATACCTCACGGCGGGTCAACTTATCTTAATCGCCTTTTATGATACCTCAGTAAGAAATGAGGGTGGCCTATCTACTCAGCCCGATGTCACACAGAAATCCCTTTTTTATTCAGGGTATTGGAACACTTAAGTTTTTTTTTGTCAGAAAAACCCATTATGGGTCGTCATCGCCAGATGGGGACAAGCGGTGGGTATATCGGACTCTCACCGACTAAAAACCTGACAGTGCTCCACCACGCTGCTGGTTGCGGGGACAGAGTACCGTTGGACACATTGCCCCCATCACTGCCAGCAGCAACTCTGTACCCAAGAGTGCGCCACCTCTGTGTCGGGGCCTCTCTAAAAGTGGCCTCTCCCTCCGCTAATCAATGCATCAGGAGCACCTGATCTCTTAAATTAACTCTTAAGTTGATGCGAGCGAAGTCTAATAATTTTTCCAAGTACCAAACTCGCTGACATCTGTTTGTTTCATAAATAATTTATCTCTAATGGCTCTTGTTCGGAGTTACTCAAACACTTGGAGACTGTAAAAAGTTTGTGCAAACTTTTTACATTCTTAATTCACAATCTACTAATTGCGAGACTAATCCATCATTTTGACGTGCTTCTGATGAAGGAGATTACCTTTTTACTTTTTCCTTGAACCATCTGTATTTTGAGTCTGTTTATTTTGTTTATTAAGTGTTTTCTAAGTTTTTTTTTGTCAATTTTACACAATCCCTCCCCAAAGTAACTGACGAGTAAAATATGTTTTATACGTGTTGTAAAAATTCGGCAAGGTATTTTACGACCGGCCGCCTTTTACGACACCTCGGTAAGAAAGAGGGTAGTCTAATCTACTCTGCCGAATACCACACGGCGGTTTAACTTACCTTAGTCGCCTTTTACAACACTTCTGTAAGAAATGAGGGTGGTCTGTTCCACTCTGCCGAATACCGCACGGTGGTTCAATTTACCTTAGTCGCCTTTATCGACACCTCGGTAAGAAATGAGGGTGGTCTGTTCTACTCTGCCGAATACCACACGGCACAGCAACATTCAGAGCAACATTCCTAACCAGTTGTAGCTTAATTTTAATTGATCCTTGTTGATTCAAAAGTGCTTAAAAGAACTTAGGTATTTAAATAAAGATTATTTTGATTTGATTTGATAAAGGGTTTTAAAAAAAATGTCAACAATCACACACACCGTCCCCAAAAGTAACTTGCAAGTGATACTTGTGTTATGGGTGAAAGACAAGTGGTAAATATAAACATATAGTTTTAAGTAAGTTTAATTAAATAAATATAACTATATGGGACACTTACACACACGGTCGTCCATCCCCAAAGTAAGTAACTTAATACTTGTGTTATGGTAGACAGACAACTGGTGAATATATACTTATATATTTTTTAAATACATACTTAAATACAAATATACACCCAGGCTCAAAGACCAACAAATTTATTTATAGAAAATGTTGGCCCTCGGCGGGAATCGAACCCGCGACTCGCGGAGCTGAAGGCAGGGTCACTACCCACTGCACCAACGGGCCAGTCCATTAATTTAATTAATTAAATTATTAAAAAATTAATATATATTGCACGGTTAGTATTAAAGTGACCGAATTAAAAAGTTGTTTGTGGGAAATTGCAATCAAGCGTTGACTGGAAGATATCCCTTCCAGGGATAATTCTCAGGAATTTTTAATGCTGCTCCTCTCCTATTTATCTTAGCGTGATATTATATAGCCTATTGCCTTCCTCAATACATGGACGATCTTACACTCAAAGAATTTTTCAAATCGGTCCAGTAGTTGCTGAGATTAACGCAATCAATCAATCAAACAAACAAAACTCTTCACCTTTATATATTAGTATAGATAATCGCCGTTTACTTAAAAGAGATATCGTTTTTCTTGTCCCTCCTGAATATCCAATTTGATAGTTAAACTTCATAGTTAAACTAACTCACATTTGTGAAGTCGTTTCGCAAAATGGCCGGGACTATGCGTCAGGATCGCCGCTCGTAAAAACCTAAGTAATAACCGGGCATGTCAAATTTGGACCAGGTATATCAGTTTCCATTGTACTTCCGGTTTAATTCAAATTTGAATTCTATATATTCTCCATTTAAAGGGACTTTCGAAGATACTATCAAATCGTCCGTCAAATTATAATTAAGTTACCAATGATTTGCGCAAGGTACTCTTCATGTATAGAACCAGTAAGAAACAGTGACCACTGTTTCGAAAATTATAGTTACGTCCAATACTTTGGTCTGGAAAGGTGATCTTAAGAAGTAAGGAATTAAGCGCATAGTTAAAAGGTTCCATGAACGTTAGGGTCCTAAGGTTTAAAATACAACAAAAATATAACGCTGATCTTCCCCAGGTTGTTATAGGAAATAATAGAAACAAAAGAAGATGGAGTAATGTAACATTTTGATTATCTAAATCTGTTCCTCAAATCTTTCGACACAAAGAAAACTCAACAGCTAATGTCTCACAGCAGGGAAATAATAGCAATTATAACAGGCATTACTACTGGGCATTGCCTCTGAAACACCTGTCAATAATGAGAATAACAGAAGATGCTGCATACCAAGAATATGGAGACGAAAAAACGAGTGAACTGCCAGCCTCAAAAAGTTTACAGGAAGCCCCTGGATTCCTGTAAAACATCTACCTGCCACAATTGAAAAGGTAGTTTAAAAATGTCACGTAACAAAATGGAAACCTGTACATTACAGAATATGCGTTTGGCGAAAATAAAAACGGGCAGATCGTGTAGTTTTATGGGAGCTTCACTCGCAGATATCGTTGGGCAACGGTTTTTGAACTTTGTATTAGAATGTTACGGAGGTGTGTTTGCGGATCCGGAGAAATTCGAATTATCGGAAATTTAGTAAGTGTAGAAAGCAGCATGAATCATAGCGGAGAGGATCCGGAAAGGCGAGTCCTTTGGTCCGTCCTTGCCTTTGATTCCTTGGACTTGCTGAAGTCCGTCGCATGCCGCCCTAACGGGGACCTCCGCGTGGTCCGAACAGGGTTCATCGGATGCTAGAGTTAGGTCCCCGAGGCGGTCCATGCATTTGGTGCTCCCGATGCATGGATTAGGAGGGGCCACTGTTAGATAGGCGCTCTCCGGGGTACAGAGTTATTGCTGGCGGGGATGGGAGAATGTGTACAACGGTACCCTGTCCCCGCCACCAGCAGCGTGGTGGAGCACTGTCAGGTTTTTAGTAGGTGCGAGTCTGACATATCCACCGCTCGTCTACGTCGGGCGTTGACGATCCATTCAATCATACTTTCTTCATATCATACCTTTGATTCATGTCTGAAAACCGACAAATCCCCGGTTGTAGGCAATCATGGATGGTGAGTACATCCGTACATACCCTCTACACGATTGTCTTCTTCTTCAACTTAGCGCTATCCCGGCTGAGACCCGGGGTCCGCTTTCCTACTTAGGTGCCTCCACTTTATCCGATCTTGAACGTCCGGCTTGTGTAAATTGTTGGCTCTCATGTCAGCATCCAAAATATCAAGCCAATGCTTTTTTGGACGACCGCGGGGTCTGCCATCTGCCAGTTCTCTACAGCGTCCAGTTTAAGAGCCAATATTCCGCCGCCCGCGCCCGTACTTTTGACCGCGCCCGTACTTTGCGCGGTAGCCCTTGCAAACTTTTCACAGGTTTAGGGCGATGTACCTGCGCGTCGTTAGGCGATGCCCTAGTCGTAATACCATTTCTTTGACTAGATTCCATAGATGATTCGGCGGTCACAGTTTTATGCAGAGCGACTGCCGTCTGACCCCTGCGACCTCAAAATAGTTACTTCGTCAGAGCCTCGTCCGTTGTTTGCAGGGTGCACCACTTGCAGGTGAGGTTGACTTTGGACCGTCAAGATGTTGCGGTCCCTTACACCCCAACCTCTACACGATTGTGCTCACCTTTAATCGTTTGTAATCGTCGATTATGCAGAACAGCCATAAAATTATTATAGTGACAGTATTAATTATTTAAACCTATATTAATTCACGCATACAATTCGGAATTGGGACATTTAAATCAATTGTAAATTACTATCCGATATGAATGAGTGACCAATAAATTTTGTTAACATAATGTAAAATATATTTTGCTTTAAATGATTAATACTTGGGTGTATTATTATTCTCCTACCCTTATCCCACTTTAAGTAGGGTCGGCACAACAAGTTTTATATATATATTAGCGGCCTACCCTGCTTCGCACGGGTATAAAATATATAGCCTATGTCACTCAGTGAAAAAAATGATTAAATCGATCCAGTAGTTTTGATTTATTCATTACTGCCCGTGGCCCGCACTCGTTAAATATACACATAGAATGATATAAACGTAGGAGTAGACAAATATAACCAGAAAGCTTCGAACTGCTAAGCTATCGGGAGTTACACGTGTTATTGTGAGTCAACAATAAAAGATAGACATATGCTGTCGTGGGATAGTTTTTATATAATTTTAAGGAGAACATTTCCGTAATACATGATTTCTGTGTAGCTTTAACCATCAAGGTCGCACACGCGACGGAAGCTTAAAAAATGGAGTAACTTCTCCCGTTTTCCCGACATTTCCCTTCACTGCTCTGCTCCTATTGATTGTAGCGTGATGAAAAGTATACTATAACCAGCACAGGAGTATGAAATAAAATTGTACCGAGTTTCGTTAAAATCCGTCGAGTAGTTTTTGTTTCTATAACGGTTATACAGACAGACAGACAGACAGACAGACAGACAGACAGACAGACAGACAGACAAAATTTTTACTGATTGCATTTTTGGCATCAGTATCGATCCCTAATCACCCCCTGATAGTTATTTTGGAAATATATTCCAGTTACAGAATTGACCTCCCTACAGATTTATTATAAGTATAGATTATAACATGATTTGGCTAGATAATTTACTCAACCGGATACCACACGGTGGGTCAACTTATCCTAGTCGCCTTTACGACACATCGGTAATAAATGAGGGTCTATTCTCCTCATCCGGATACCTCAGCAGAAATCCTCGCCGACTTTGGTAGCAAGTGAACCATATGCATCGACTTGCTGATCGCTCAATGATGTCTAGATGTTTAGTCATTTATTCCAGTTTGGTTTATTTTAAAGTAAAGGGATTTATTATTTATAATATTTAATAAACTTTGTAAGGTTTATATTAATGTAATTTTTTTTTAAGAGGTCGCGCAGTTGTATAAAAACTTTAGTCGCGTGCACCGTGTAAACTAATAGAGATACACTAATGTAATGTACTAGAGAATTGTAGATCTACAAAAACACTACAAAAAGTCCACGACAGCATGTCTCTGTCTATTATGGTTAACTCAGCACAACTACTTTTATGTTCGAAATTTCAATTAAAAATATTACGTTATTTACGCAAGAAAAACTTTGTGACACTGTATTCCACGCAAGCGAAACCCCAGGCACAGTTAGAAACACTTAATTGAGGGTAATATTTCATTCAAGATAACTATTTACGAATTTAAATTCAACATTTTCTTTATTCAAGTAAACTTATTAAGTGCTTTTGAATCACCAACTCTACTGCTGGTTCCTACCGAGAACTGAGAAGAGCAAGCAGGAAACTAAACGGCGGTTGCTCTTTCCAAGATATAATTCGTATTCTAGTTACACTAAATCGTTTCTATCTTGTACAGGGTCGAACAATATCTATATCCTCGCATTCTTATCGTCTAAATAATCCTCAACAGTATAGTAGGCTAAATGTAACTAACATTTATGCTATTAGTGCTTCGTACAGGGTCGAAGAGAGCTATATCTACACATTCTTATCATCTAAGTAAGCCTCAACAGTATAGTAAGCTTTCTGTATCAGCCTCTTTTTAAGTGTTTTTAAACTGCTGTAATGGCAAAGCTAAAATTGATTGCGGAATGTTATTACATAATCTTATACCCAAACCAACAAACAACTTATGTACTTTTGCAAGGCGCAAAGCAGAGAGCTTATGTCGATTTCTACTTTGTCTATTATATACATCAACATTTTATTTATATTTATGTATATTTTTATGTACATATAAAGTACAGAGTATATTCATAAAATTTATTATTAAAAAGCTTGTAAAAGTAAACATTGTTGCCCACTAAAAGCCAATATTAATATTTGGAGTCCGAAAGGTTATATGAAAATAGGCCTTTGCCTAGCCACGTGTGACGTCATTATTCCAGGTGTGCGAGCGAGATAGAGGACCGGCGGTGAGATTAAAGTAATGCACCGTTTGACTTGTGCGGTGCGAGACATAAGATATAGCGGGCACAGTTTGAAATTCTGTTAAAAAAGATTGATAATCTAAAGTATAAAAGTAATGAGATTATTATTTTGCTATAATCCGCGATAAAAGAAAATATATGTAATGCTTAATGTAGAGTGTACTATTCGTTCTCATACCTGATACATGCAGAATTTGAAAGAACTCATGCACTACCCGACACCGGTTACACAACAATACACAAGCACTGCACACATTACCACCACAATCTCAACAATTGTTTCGCCCCGTAACCGAAGCATGGTCAGGAGATAGACTCCACGACAAAATCGCAAAGCAAAGCATCACCCAAGCAAGGAGAGTTATATAGTAACGAGTTAAACCCCCCACCATTTAGTTGACTTTGTCTTTGAACACGTGTAGCAAACTGGAACTTGTAACGTTTTATCTGTTCGTTAATTAGTGTGCCGTTGTTATGTTTTATTATTTCCAGCTGCTCTAATGTATTTAACTTTAAGCTTTTTGGGCAAATGTGTAAAATGTGAAAATAATGGTCGTCAGATATTTTATGACCGCATTCTAACAAATGTTTAGCTAAATTCGAACTTTCGGGTTTAGTATTTCTATAGGCGGCCACATGTTCTTTAAAGCGAGTTTCGAAATCACGACCAGTCTGACCGACATGTGTACCATTGCATTCGGGACAATTAGTTTTATAAACGCCCAATTTTTTCTTGTTTTCTAAAATGTCTTTGTTATTACATAATACATACATAAGCCAAAATATAGCCGTGTGGTATCCGGCTGAGTAGAATAAACCTCATTATCTATTACGCTAGACTTCTATTACGTATATACTGTTTATTTATTTTTTTAAGAGATCTGTTAAAAACTTCCCGCTATCGCTCATAAATTGCGCTATCACCAAAAAGCGATGTGCAAACACGAATATTCGGATATAAAACATTGATTAACTTCTGACCTGAGCTTTTGGGACACAAATGTGTTTGGACAAAGGCAATTTGAGGCTCCTTTATCTTGTTTTAATCATTATCCGAATATTGAAAACGATTTTATGAAAATCGCTGGAAAAAATTGACAAAAGTTAATGCTTTCCTTTTACCAAAAGTGACGTTAGATAATAAAATATATATTATATCCTCCTGCCCATATTTCACTCCAAGTGGGGTCGGCACAACAAGTTATAAACATGTTGTAACATGATTTGGCTGCGTTTTTACGATCCTGACGTCAACTTACCTTAGTCGTGTTTTACGACACTTCGGTAAGAAGGAGGGTGGTCTATTCTACTAAACCGGATCCCACACGGTGGGTCAACTTACCTTAGTCGACTTTTAAGACACCTCGGTAAGAAATGAGAGTGGTCTATTCTACTCAGCCGGATACCACACGGCGGGTCGACTTACCTTAGTCGCCTTTTACGACACCTCGGTAAGAAATGAGGTTGGTCTATTCTACTCAGCCGGATACCACATGGCGGTTATTTAAAGATCAATCCATAGTTACTAATATTTAAAATATATCAGGCAGGTAAGTAAATTCTTACTTTTACCTTCAATAGGTAAGCATACCCTTTGTTCTATCCTTGATGTCCGGGTCGATCAAATATTTATCCAGAATCACGAGAAAATTCCCGAGGGAGCTCAATAAAGGATTTTACCTTGACGACCCTGATGGGTACAACGTAGTCTAGGAGCTCACATGAATATATACTCTATGATTTTGATGACTTATTATTGTATTTTATTGTTAGCAAAAAGACAAATTCAAAATCAAAATAATCTTTATTCAAATAAACTTGTAAACAAGTGCTTTTGAATCGTCAACTCTACTGCTGGTTCGGAAAGCCGTTCCTACCGAGAAGGGCAAGAAACTCGGCGGTTGCTCTTTTAAAAATATATTTCTTAATATTATTTACATTAAGTCGTTACTGTCTTGTACAGGTTCAAAGAGAGCTATAGCTCTCTTGGAAGATAAGAATGTGTGGATATATCCTCATATTCTTATCTTCTAAATAATCTTCAAGAGTATAGTAGGCTTTCTGTATCAGCCTCTTTTTAACAGTGTTTTTAAACTGATGTAGTGGTAAAGCTAAAATTGATTGCGGAATATTATTATAGAATCTTATACCAAAACCCACAAACGAATTACGTACTTTTGCAAGGCGCAAAGCAGGAGCCGCAAGCTTATGTCGGTTCCTGCTTTGTCTATTGTATACATCACCTATCGTTTTATAATTCCTTATATTTTTATGTACATAAATTAAATTGCTTAAAATATACTGTGAAGCGAATGTAAGAAGAAGAAAAGAAGACAAAGAACACTATATGTGTAGTGTATACGGGTTGAGATGTGTAACTTACCTTGTATATTTATATACAAGACACATATATGTAATACATACATGAACATACACTACCTCACACTAATACTGATGTACAAAGACAATACACAGTCTCAGGATGCAACACGTTAGTAACACGGGAGCCCTTGGTGAGAGTGGACGTGAAGTAACATGTTACTTGTTAGTGCGTGTTTGAGCATGTGCTATATTCATATAACATTAGTTTACATACACTACAGTATGTATATTCGCAAAATATATATTACTAGCAATTGCCAGCGGCTCCGCTCGCGTGGAAAGATTATAACTAATATAATATTTTGATAACCATAAAAATGGTTAAAGTGGATTATCCTTAAAAGATAGGTTGTCGCAGACTTTTATGTATAACTTTTAGAGGGGAACAATTTTGTAATACATGATTTTTGAATAACCTTTACCGTTTAGTCAGCACACGCAAGGAAAGTTTTAAATTTTACTGTTTTCGTAATATTTTTTATTGCTGCTCCTCTCCTATTCATCTTAGCGTGATGCTATATAGCCTATTATAGCCTTTCCTGATAAATTTCCTACAAAAAAATAATCTTACATTCAAAAAATTTTTATAAACGGTGCAGTAGCTGCTGAGATTAGCGCGTTCAAACAAACAAACTCTTCAGCTTTATATGTAGTATAGATATAGATAGAGAAACAGATTGGGACGAGCTTCGCTTCACACGCCCATAAGAATGTTTATTGTACGTCCTATGCCGGTCCTTCTCCAGTTGATGTTCGTCAATTCTGGAGCCCAAATATTTATACGAAATCACAAAAGCGGGTCCCTCGAGACTATAATAAAAGATACCTTCCCGTTGAAAACCCTTGACGAATATCGAAGTAGTCCTAGAGCCCAACACTTATTATGAGTTACTATTGAATAATACGTAATCGATTTAATAGTGTGTGTTATCCGTGCTGAGTAGATTAGATCACCTTTATTTCTTACCAAGGTGTCGTGAAAGGTGAGTAAGGTAACCCGCCGTGTGGTGTCCGGTTAAATAGAATAAATCCCTAATTTTTTAACGAGGTGTCGTAAAAAGCGACTAAAGTAAGTTAACCCGTCGTGTGGTATCCCGCTGAATCTATTCAGCGAGATACCAAACGGCGGGTTCGGTTCGGTAAGAAATGAGGGATTTATTCTAATAAAATCCTTCATTTCTTATCAAGGTCTTAAAAGACGACTAAGGTAAGTGGTATCCGGTTGAGTAGAAGATACCACCCTCTTTCTTACCGAGGTTGTGGTTTATTCTAATCAACCGGATAACACACGGAGGGTCAACATAAACATATGTCAATATATTTATTCAATGGACAACCAACAATAGATACATTTTATTTACTTAAATTAAATTATTCTGATCTCATTGTAAATGTTCTTTTACTTACAGGTTATCTGGTCATTCGTAATAATAATTAAAGCTACCGTACAACAATAATGTCAATTTTATCATTTTATCTTACTATATATACATATATATATACTCTTTAAAATAATAATAAAAATAATATTAATTTAAATTTACATTACTTTTATAATTTCTACGGTAGGGAAACAAGTCAAAATTCTTTGAGGTTAAATTCTAAATAATTTTCATGGAAAATGTCTAGATCGCACTGTTGTCTAGCCAAACGTATTGTAGAATGTTGACAGTCGTGGCACGGGAGAGTATTTACCTAGGTTAGCTCTTTTAAGACTACGGTAGAACAACTTACAGGGATGTCGGGCAATTTTACTACATGGTGTATACAGAATATATACATTTCTCATTTCATTCTTCACACAAATCATCCATCTTTTCGGCCTCTTTTTGGATTTGTATCCGTCCGTCCTAACTTATCACAAAATACATCACGAGGACTCCCGGCCTATAAAAGGGCAGACGCTGATGCGTTCACATCTATACGACAGTATAAAAGAAAGGCACGTCCCGTCCCGAGATGGGGCATGAACATTTTGATGGTCCTACCTGTAATAATACTTGTGTATTAAAAGGACACTGAGGGTACTTACACTTTTTATAAAATGACGAAACCTGCCTTTACGTTACATTCCCGCATATAAGAGTCTCTTTTCAGTGTGCCTCTTATGAGTTTTTTAAATCAACTCGATTGCGTAAGCGTAACGCTGGTTTGTATGGCGGTAACAGCGGTTACTAGATGTCGCTATTGCAGCGTCCTACAGATTGTTGTTAAGATAAGGTCGGGTAGGTTACAAAAACTCGCTCTAAGCACTATGATGTAACCTATTTAATTGACATTTTAAGTAATGACCATCCATTGGTAAAAACACCGTACCTGAGTCTTTGTATTGTGAGGTGGTTTGTATTGGTTGTGGAGTGTTTGTATTGAGTGACGTATTTATTAATAAGAATAAATAAATATATGGGATTCTTACACACACGGTTGTCCGTCCCCAAAGTAACTTTATACTTGTGTTATGGTAGACAGATAACTGGTGAATATATACTTATATAATATTTAAATACACATTTAAATACAAATAATATACACCCAGACTCGAAGACCAACAAATTCATTTATAGAAAATGTTGTCTCTCGTCGAGAATCGAACCCGTGGCCCGCGGAGCTGAAGGCAGGGTTACTACCCACTGCGCAGGCCAGTCGTTTTTTTTAAGATAGTTTTTAAAAAGATTTTTAAGGCCATTTTTTTAAAATATTAAAAAAAGAATTAATTTGATAATAAAAGAAAAATTAGGCTCGTGATATCTGGACTTGACCCCGAGGTATTTTCATTTAGTCCGCCCGTGCCCAACTGAGCTCCATCTTAACTTTGGAAACGACAGCGTAATTAACCTTTATTTTCTAATAATCAGTGCCTGAAAACAGGGATAAAATATGATTTTTTTTAAAAATTCTTTATAATATACTCGCCCGCGTGGAATTCTGGAATAAAAATTAGTCTATATTTTGCTCAACAATCTCCTCTTCTACCAATTAAATAAATACCCCGAAATCCCATCAAAAAAATAATTCTATCAAAATAGGTTTACCCGTTCCGTAGGATGAACTATTAACATAAACCTACCTAAAGATAAACACTTATTTTTGAATTTAAACTATCGTGAGTGGAATTCATAATTAATGTATAGAAACCGGCTATACTGATGTGTTATTTTCTCGGATACACACACTTATCTTATATTTATTTATTTTATTTTTATACATATATTTGGAAAAGAGAAAGAAATATTTAAAAAAAACACATGTATGAAGGCGGATTTATCCCTAAAAGGAATCTCTTCCAGTCAACTTTTGAGTAACAGAAGGAAAAAGGACAAGAATTGAAGAAGAAAGAGAGTACGGGTCATATAGAGGAAAAGAAAAAGTTTATATAAATTTAACTATTTAATCTATTAAATAATTTTGGTAAAATAAAAAAGATGCTACTAATATATTATTACTTAAGATAAATATTTTCTAATCTTTAACTTAAATACTGAAAGGGAAAGAGATTTGCGGATTGATATTGGTAAATATCGTTTTAGTAAATATAGTACAAAAATTTGTTCCGATTAACCTTAATGCGAAAAATTTACTACTAAAGAAAGTAAAAATAATGAACACACAAATAAATTAAATTAAAAAGAATCAAAAAATGAAATGGTTATGCGAGAGAACGATTCTCGATTAAGACTTAAAATTAATACAAAAAATAATGAAAATATTTGTATATTGGAGTCATTATTAAAAGTTATATTAATTCCAAAAATATTACGAAATCTTTATTGCTAGAAATAATGAAGTATCAATTTCACGTGCTCGCTATTTTTTACTTGTAATTGATCACATCGAGTTATGTTTTAGAATGGATGAGATATTTTATTAAGAAACGATAAGAAATATAAATAAATATATGGGACAGACACACGGTCGTCTATCTCCAAAGTAAGTAACTTAATACTTGTGTTATGGACAGACAACTGATGAATATATACTTATATAATTTTTAAATACATACTTAATTACAAATATACACTCAGGCTCAAAGACCAACAAATTCATTTATAGAAAATGTTGGCCCTCAGCGGGGATCGAAACCGCGACCCGCGGAGCTGAAGGCAGGGTCACTACCCACTGCTCCAACGGGCCAGTCAAATTTATACATACATATGGCGTTATATAACAAATTTTCTTTATATACCTAACGCCGTAGTCACTTTTAATTTCAAATCATCTTCCTGCCCTTATCCCACTCTAAGTGGGGTCGGCACAACATGTTATAAACATGCTGTCACATGATTTGGCTGCGTTTTTACGACCGGCCGCCTGCCTGACGTCAACTTACCTTTGTCGTATTTTACGACACCTCGGTAAGAAAAAGGGTGGTCTATTCTACTAAACCGGATACCACACGGTGGGTCAACTTACCTTAGTCGCCTTTTACGACAACTCGGTAAGAAATGAGGTTGGTCTATTCTACTCAGCCGGATACCACACGGCGGGTCGACTTACCTTAGTCGCCTTTTACGACACCTCGGTAAGAAATGAGGGTGGTACTATTCTATTCTGCCGGATACCACACGGCGGGCCATAGTCACTTTTCAAATGTCATAATTAAAATTTAAATAATAATACATAAATTCTTTCTTTGCTAAGTTAGTAGTAAAAAATTCTCTCCGTTTTTGGACAGAAGGATTGGCGCTAAGACCTACCACGCTGCTCCAATGTGGATTGGTAGATTACACATACCTCCAGAATTCTCTAGAGATATACAGGTTTCCTCACGATGTTTTCTTTCACCGAAAAGCGTGTGATAAATTTCAATTATCAATTAGACACATAAATTTTAACATAAAAACTCATTGGTGTCTGCCCGGGTTTGAACCCGTGACCTCCTCGAAAGAGTCGTACGGTGTTACCGCTGGGCTACCACAGCTTAAGTTAGTAGTATGAGTATTATATATTTAATTTTTTATACCAAAAAGGTTATTTTTTAAATTTACATTTTAAGCACTGTTTGTCATTTTTATCTCATGTTGCGTTAGCCCATAAATCGATTCTCTACTCTCAATGAAACAAAAGGGATTTTATCTCATATTATCATGGTGCATAAACCGCCGTGTGGTATCCGGCTGAATAGAATAGTACCACCCTCTTTTCTTACCGACGTGTCGTAAAAGGCGACTAAGGTAAGTCGACCCGCCGTGTGGTATCCGGCTGAGTAGAATAGACCAACCTCATTTATTACCGAGGTGTCGTAAAAGGCGACTAAGGTAAGTTGACCCACCGTGTGGTATCCGGTTGAGTAAAATAGACCACTCTCTTTCTTACCGAGGAGTCGTAAAATACGACTAAGGTAAGTTGACGTCAGGCAGGCGGCCGGTCGTAAAATACGTAGCCAAATCATGTGACAACATGTTTGTAACATGTTGTGCCGACCCCACTTAGAGTGCGATAAGGGCAGGAGGATGATGATTAATTAATTTAATTAATTTAATTATTAAAAAACTAATTGTGGTATTCCTATTATATCGTGTTATTGTATATAGTGTGCCTTAACACACATATGTCCAGAATTTAGAGATATGCAGGTTTCCTCACGATGTTTTCTTTTACCGAAAAGCGTGTGATAAATTTCCATTATCAATTAGACACATAAGGTTTAACAGAAAACTCATTGGTGTCTGCCCAGGTTTGAACCCATGACCTCCTCGAAAGAGTCGCACGATGTTACCGCTGGGCTACAGCTTAAGTTAGTAGTATGAGTATTATATATTTAATTTTTTATAACAAAAAGGTTATTTTTTAAATTTACATTTTAAGCACTGTTTGTCATTTTTATCTCATGTTGCGTTAGCCCATAAGTCGATTCTCTACTCTCAATGAAACAAAAGGGAATTTATCTCATATTATCATGGTGGATAAGCTTCAATTACACCTAATGTCATCAATATTGGTTCAATGAATTAGCCGTAAAAGGTTAACAGAGAGACAGACAGACTGAAAGTATTTGATTTATCATTTGTCATGTGTTTTGACGAATCCTGCATGTATCAGGTATAAAAACGGATTGTCCACTCTACATTTAGCATTATATATCATCATCCTCCTGCCCTTATCCCACTCTAACTGGGGTCGGCACAACATGTTACAAACATGTTGTCATATGATTTGGCTACGTATTTTACGACCGGCCGCCTGCCTGACGTCAACATACCTTAGTCGTATTTTACGACTCCTCGGTAAGAAAGAGGGTGGTCTATTTTACTCAACCGGATACCACACGGTGGGTCAACTTACCTTAGTCGCCTTCTACGACACCTCGGTAAGAAATGAGGGTGGTCTATTCTACTCAGCCGGATACCACACGGCGGGTCGACTTACCTTAGTCGCCTTTTACGACACCTCTGTAAGAAATGAGGGTGGTACTATTCTATTCAGCCGGATACCACACGGCGTACATTTAGCATTATATATATTTTCTATTTTACTTCATCGCGGATTATAGCAAAATAATTTTATACAGTTTTAATCATTCGCTGCTGCTGGAAATTGCTGGTAAAAAATAAAAATACAAACCACCTCCAAAATAAACAACATCCGTGTAAGTAATAAATTCGTTAAGTTTAAATGGACGGGATTCTGTGATATCTCAATTAGAGGCTAACGGACGCGGCCCTAAATCTAGGTTATAGTGACAAATCGACAGAAGCGTTTCCTAATGTCGTCATCAGTCGCTATCCTGCCCACTTTAGGGGGAATTTGTTGGGTGGATTACATCATTTGCCAACACTTTCTTGGCTGGAGAAGCGCATGCTTTAATCGGTTTGTATGCCACCATATTTGTTTACAACTATTAATATTCCCTAACACCGCCTAACACTGAGTAGAATAGACCACCCTCATTTCTTACTGAAGTATCGTTAAGTTGACCCACCGAAGATCTAATTTGATTTGAGGACAGCAGATAGGGTTTTAGTGGTTTTTAAGTAATATTTTCTGGATGTAGAATCAATTTGTTCGTTAGGCCTGATTTAGTTTGATTTTTCTATGCCGTGGCCTAACGAACATATTGTTTCTACATCCACGATCCATTGATACCACACGGCGGGTCTACTTATCTTAGTCGCCATTTCGACTCCTCAGTAAGAAATGAGGGTAGTCTATTCTACTCAGCCGGATACACGGCGTAGAAAAATTAAACTAAATCAGGCCTAAAGAACAAATTGATTCTACAACCACAAAATATCACTTACAAACCACTAAAACTCTATCTGCTGTCCTCAAATCAAATAAAATCTTCGGTGGGTCAACTTACCTTAGTCACCTTGAACGATACCTCGGTAAGAAATGAGGGTGGTCTATGCTACTTAACCAGATACCACACAGCAGATCAACTTACCCTAGTTGCCTTTTATGACATCTCGGTAAGAAATGAGAGTGGTCTATGCTACTCAACCATACACCACACGGCAGATCAACTTACCCTAGTTGCCTTTTATGACATTTTAGTAAGATATGAGGGTGGTCTATTCTAGTCAGCCGGATAAACGGCGTAGAAAAATCAAACTAAATCAGGCCTAACGAACAAATTGATTCTACATCCAGAAAATATCACTTACAAACCACTAAAACCCTATCTGCTGTCCTCAAATCAAATTAAATCGTCGGTAGGTCAACTTACCTTAGTCACCTTTAACGATACCTCAGTAAGAAATGAGTGTGGTCTATTCTACTCAGCCGGATACACGGCGTAGAAAAATCAAACTAAATCAGGCCTAACGAACAAATTGATTCTATATCCACAAAATATCACTTACAAACCACTAAAACCCTATCTCCTGTCCTCAAATCAAATTAAATCGTTTCGTCTGGCTTCGGACATCGGGGACCTCAATATATTACCGATCACTACCGGCTCAGACCGGATAAAACCGGATTTTTCCGCTATAAAACCAGATTTTAGCGCCTCGTGTGCAGTTAATCTAACCACTTAGGCTTTGAGACAGTAGAAAGTGAATTATTTGACTCAAATAGTTTAAAAAAAGCTAATGAGAATATTATTTTGCTATAAAAGAAAATATATGTAATGTTAAATGTAGAGTGTACTATTCGTTCTCATACCTGATACATGCAGAATTTGTAAGAACTCATGCACTACCCGACATCGATAACACAACAATACACAAGCACTGCACACATTCGCCGCCACTATCTCAACAATTGTTTCGCCCCGTAACCGAAGCATCGTCAGGAGATAGACTTCACGAAAAAATCGCAAAGCTCGTGGAGTCTATCTCCTCCGCAAAGTAAAGCCTAATTCTATAAATTATTCAAATAGTTTTATATTTATCTATGCTAATATATAAAGCTGAAGAGTTTGTTTGTTTAAACGCGTTAATCTCAGGAACTACTGGACCGATTTGAAAAAGTGTAATAAGATAGTTCATTTAACGAGAAAGGCTATATGCTATATAACATCACGCTAAGATAAACAAGAGAGGAGCGGCAATAAAAAATATTGCGAAAACTGCAAAATTTAAAATTTGCGTTGCCCTGAGTAAACGGTGAAAGTTATTCAAAAGTCATGTATTACAAAATTGTTTTCCTCTATCACTACATATTATAAAACAACTAGCGGCCTGCCCCTGCTTCGCACGGGTATAAAATATATATCCCATGTCAGTCAGTGTCAAAAAAATGATTAAAATCGATCCAGTAGTTTTGATTTATTCATTACTGCCCGTGGCCCGCAAGCGTTAAATTTGGAGAAAAACAATTTACTTTCCCTATACCAAGAAGATTTCCTGCTATCTTTGGAATACCTAAATTCATATAGTACATTTTTACTTATTTACTTTTACATTTTCTATGTATTTTATTTTTACAATTAATTACAGAATGTCTTTAAACAAACTCTTAAAAGAGCGACATAGCTGCTAAAGTCGAAGTGTTATAGGGCGAAGCGCGGCGTCCTCACGGAATTTTAAATCTGTAATATCTCCGAAAATGTTCACTTAAATTACATGCTGTAAAGGGCCATATTGATCTATATTAAATTAACTATTTATTTAAGGTACTTAATTGGATAAGGATTAATGCTGTATTGTATAAAAATTGCTTTGAACATCAGGCATTATTTTTCGTAAAAAGTAAATGACAAAAAATGCTATTGTGGGTTATCCATAAGAGATAGACATATATCATCGCGGACTTTTCTGTAGACCTTTTCAAGGTGTACAAATACTTAGTACATCATTTTGATAAATCTCGTAGGGTTTAGCCTGCGTTTGCAATGTAAGCGAAAAAAAAGTAATTATTTACGAAATCTCAAAAATTACAGTATTTCTCTACTCCGTATTGAATGTTATTATACGTACAAACCTTCCTCTGGAATCACTCTATCTATTAAAAAAAACCGCATCAAAATCTGTTGCGTAGTTTTAAAGTTTTATGCGTACATAGGGATATGTCGACTTTGTTTTATAATATGTAGTGATATTAAATAAACAATATATTTAAGGTTCTTAATTGGATAAGGATTAATGCTGTATTGTATAAAAATTGCTTTGAACATAAGGCATCATTTTTCGTAAAAAGTAAATGACAAAAACTGCTATTGTGGGTTATCCATAAGAGATAGACATATACCATCGCGGACTTTTCTGTAGATCTTTTCATGGTGTACAAATACTTAGTACATCATTTTGATAAATCTCGTAGGGTTAAGCCTGCGTTTGCAATGTAAGCGGAAAAAAATGTAAATATTTACAGAAACCTCAAAAATTACAGTATTTCTCTACTATGTATTGAATTTTATTATACGTACAAACCTTCCTCTAGAATCACTCTATCTATTAAAAAAACCGCATCAAAATCTGTTGTGTAGTTTTAAAGATTGAAGCATACATAGGGATATACGGACATAGGGACAGACAGAGAATGCGACTTTGTTTTATACTATGTAGCGATATTATTTATTTTTACAATTGATTAGACAATGTCTTTACATACAACATTCATAGCTTTTTTATCATTAGACAATATAAACTTAAAAGAAGGACATTTAGTTGCGCCTCCGGTCGCTGCTAAATTCGAAGTGCTTATAGGTCGAAGCGCGGAATTTTAAATCTGTAATATCTCCGAAAATGTTCACTTAAATTACATGCTGTAAACGGCAATATTGATCTATATTAAATCAACAATTTATTTAAGGTACTCAATCGGATAAGGATTAATGCTGTATTGTATAAAAATTGCTTTGAACATAAGGCATCATTTTTCGTAAAAAGTAAATGAAAAAAACTGCTATTGTGGGTTATCCATAAGAGATAGACATATACCATCGCGGACTTTTCTGTAGACCTTTTTAAGGTGTACAAATACTTAGTACATCATTTTGATAAATCTCGTAGGGTTTAACCTGCGTTTGCAATGTAAGCGGAAAAAAATGTAATTATTTACAGAAACCTCAAAAATTACAGTATTTCTCTACTTCGTATTGAATGTTATTATACGTACAAACCTTCCTTTTGACTTTGTTTTATAATATGTAGTGAAGTCCATATTTCCGTATGTACGCATAAAACTTTAAAACTACGCAACCGATTTTGATGCGGTTTTTTTTAATAGATAGAGTGATTCAAAAGGAAGGTTTGTACGTATAATAACATTCAATACGAAGTAGAGAAATACTGTAATTTTTGAGGTTTCTGTAAATAATTAAATTTTTTTCCGCTTACATTGCAAACGCAGGCTAAACCCTACGAGATTTATCAAAATGTTGTACTAAGTATTAATACACCTTAAAAAGATCTACAGAAAAGTCCGCGATGGTATATGTCTATCTCTTATGGATAACCCACAATAGCAGTTTTTTTCATTTACTTTTTACGAAAAATGATGCCTTATGTTCAAAGCAATTTTTATACAATACAGCATTAATCCTTATCCGATTGAGTACCTTAAATAAATTGTTGATTTAATATAGATCAATATTGCCGTTTACAGCATGTAATTTAAGTGAACATTTTCGGAGATATTACAGATTTAAAATTCCGCGCTTCGACCTATAAGCACTTCGAATTTAGCAGCGACCGGAGGCGCAACTAAATGTCCTTCTTTTAAGTTTATATTGTCTAATGATAAAAAAGCTATGAATGTTGTATGTAAAGACATTGTCTAATCAATTGTAAAAATAAATAATATCGCTACATAGTATAAAACAAAGTCGCATTCTCTGTCTGTCCCTATGTCCGTATATCCCTATGTATGCTTCAATCTTTAAAACTACACAACAGATTTTGATGCGGTTTTTTTAATAGATAGAGTGATTCTAGAGGAAGGTTTGTACGTATAATAAAATTCAATACATAGTAGAGAAATACTGTAATTTTTGAGGTTTCTGTAAATAATTACATTTTTTTCCGCTTACATTGCAAACGCAGGCTTAACCCTACGAGATTTATCAAAATGATGTACTAAGTACTAAGTATTTGTACACCTTGAAAAGGTCTACAGAAAAGTCCGCGATGGTATATGTCTATCTCTTATGAATAACCCACAATAGCATTTTTTGTCATTTACTTTTTAGGAAAAATAATGCCTTATTTTTGAAGCAATTTTTATACACTACAGCATTAATCCTTATCCAATTAAGTACCTTAAATAAATTGTTGATTTAATATAGATCAATATCGCCGTTTACAGCATGTAATTTAAGTGAACACTTCGAATCCAGCAGCTATATCGTTCTTTCCAGAGTTTGTTTTACGACAAGGAAGCTGTGAATGTTGTATATAAAGACATTCTGTAATTAATTGTAAAAATTATAAATATGAAATGTATGTAAATGTAAATGTAAATATGAATTTAGATATTCCAAAGGTAGCAGGAAATCTTCTTGGTATAGGGAAAGGAAATTGTTTTTCTCCAAATTTAACGCTTGCGGGCCGCAGGCAGTAATGAATAAATCAAAACTACTGGATCGGTTTTAATCATTTTTTTACACTGAATGACATGGGATATATATTTTATACCCGTGCGAAGCAGGGGCAGGCCGCTAGTAAGTTCTAAATAAAAGTCCACGACAGCATATGTCTAACTTTTAAGGTTAATCCGCTTTAACCATTTTTATGGTTATCAAAATACTATTACGGTTTTAATCTTTCCACGCGGGCGGAGCCGCTGGCAATAAAAAATGTAAGGCTATAGGCTATATAACGCTAAAACTATACGTGATGTTATAGTCCATAGCCTTCCTCGATAAATGGACTATATTACAATTAAAGAATTTTTCAAATCGGTCCAGTAGTTCCTGAGATTAGCGCGTTTAAACAAATTCTTCAGCTTTATATATTACAGATGAAATATTTAGAACTTTCGCAAAGTTTTCTATAAAAAACCTTTATAAATCAGAAACAATATATAACCTGTGAGCATTATCATGGTCGTTCGTTACCTTTTTCTTATCAACGCGATAAATAAGATACATGACACACGTACCGGTATGTGCGCCTTATTTATACCTACAATAACAATAAATAACGACAATTAGATCAGGAGCCAGCCGAAAGACGTTTAGCCATAAGAATACATGCGATGCAACGCTTGGTTTTGTAATTTGGCGTTTACAGCATCTTACAGTAGCCCATAGCTTGACATAGACCATCTCGCTATTAAAAAACTAATGAGAATAATATTTTGCTATAATCCGCGATAAAAATCGCGGATTCCGAGAATATTATTTTGCTAAAAACGCGGATTATAGCAAAATAATATTCTCATTAGTTTTGTATTATGGACCTATGCAAAGTAACGCCTAATTTTATAAATCATATCGCTATTGTTGGAGGTTATAACTACAAGGCAATAGAATATAAAATACTAGCTATTACCCGCAACTCCGTTTGTCTGGACTGTTGCCTTGGAACAAACCAGTAGCTTCTGTCACTCTACAACCTTGCAAATTTTTTTAACAAAACTTTGATAGGTCGATAATAGATTGCACTCTTCAATGTCTTCCTATTCCTGTAGAGTTAACAGGATTTCTATAACTTTATGTTATTCCGGTGTATAAGCAATAATTGTGCTAAATTTCATGGATATTGATTCAGTGGATACGCCGTGAAAGAGTAACAAATATAAATAATTAATTACTCGGCCATTCGCTTGGTAAAAATTGGCTTACCTATTTTAACCGGCGTAGTAGGGATCTTCTCGAAGCTTCTGCGCTCGCCTGTCCTTTCGGTGACGCCGTCAAACCCATTCAGTGCTAAAAGCATTAGTTAATTGGGAAAAAAACCGAATTCGCCACTTCGTCCGCCAGCACGATGGCGCGCAAACGCCCACACCCAGAAAAAAACTGCAAGCGTTTTACCCCTATTACCCGTGTGTGTTACCCCTAAATATCCCATACAAAGATTTATGCATCCGTCTCCTGAACTATAACGTAAAACCATTTGTACCTGATGATGCATTTGTTTGCGTATAATGGAGTAACGGATACGGTAGGCGACGTGACAGTTAGATTGTAGTTTTTATTACCTAAGTTGTAAAGGTTGGTGTGCGCTGCCGACTGTACCCGTACGCCTAATGTCCATTTTATTGGCGTATTGGTGTCCGGCGCGTGGCTTGGTACGGAACAGAGAAATACGTAGAGCAAAATTTCTAACACTTTTCTTAAAGTAACCAGTTGACTGGCCCGTTGGCGCAGTGGATAGTGATCCTGCCTTCAGCCACGCGGGTCACGGGTTCCGCCGAGGGCTAACTTTTTCTATAAATGAATTTGTTGGCCTTTGAGCCTGGGTGTATATTTGTATTTAAGTATGTATTTAAAAATATATAAGTATATATTCAAAAGTTGTCTGTCACCTATATATAACACAAGTATTAAGTTACTTACTTTGAGGACGGACGACCGTGTGTGTAAGTGTCCCATATATTTATTTATAAACATTACGTACAGGCCAAAAATTAAAAAAATTTATTACGTTACAGGTCTTGCATGGACACATAATATAACTTTTTAATCATAACGATACACCTATACAACCTCCAGCTGGACCGAGGAGGTTGAACCTCTACCTTAAAAAAAAGTTTCAATGAACGAGTCCGCGGCGACGCAACACGCATGCGCAATCGATGTTTGCGCCTTGGCGCTAACATTTGACATTTAAAAAATCTTTTCAATATTTAAACAAAGTTTTTATTAATATAGTTTCACGTATTATAGTATAAGAGTAGATAAAGTAGTGTATGATACTGTACATAACTTGGTCTTATAACACTCGAGTGATACTAAAAAAACACTTTTTAAAACACACTCGTGTTATAAGAATCCTAATTATGCAACAGTATCATAATCTACTATTCAATTTAAAAAATGTTTTTACCCTCGTTGCTTTACTGTGAAAATAGAACAATCTCGACTCCACTGTTTCTCTGTCCACCGACACGCGAAGCTACGTGCCGTTTAGATAGTGTCAATAATAAACATCACCTTTCCTCGCTTTGAAAGAATACAGTCACTGGATTTGAGGGTAGGTGGAAATTTATAAGCTCTGCATCCGCTTGAGCTTAGAACATTTTGTAAATAGTATATCCTCCGGCCCTTATCCCACTCTAAGTGGGGTCGGCACAACATGTTATAAACATGCTGTCACATGATTTGGCTGCGTTTTTACGACCGGCCGCCTGCCTGACGTCAACTTACCTTAGTCGTATTTTACGACACCTCGGTAAGAAAGAGGGTGGTCTATTTTACTAAACCGGATACCACACGGTGGGTCAACTTACCTTAGTCGCCTTTTACGACACCTCGGTAAGAAATGAGGTTGGTCTATTCCACTCAGCCGGATACCACACGGCGGGTCGACTTACCTTAGTCGCCTTTTACGACACCTCGGTAAGAAAAGAGGGTGGGACTATTTTATTCAGCCGGATACCATACGGCGTTTTGTAAATAGTATATAAAAGTAGCAATTGTGTTAACCATAAGAGATAGAGACGTACTATCGCGGATTTTTTTATAGTAATTTTATACTCGTATTCTTACGATTGTGTTATTAGGGAAGGACCAGTTTCTTATTATCGTTTTCACGTTGTATTGTTTAAAAAAAGCTCATAAAGGAATTAATTAGCAAATCGCTATCTTCTTAAATTGCTATGAATGGGTTTTCCTGATATATAAAAAATGGACAAATTCGAAAAGTTTGATGCTGACAGTATGTGAGCTATCACTGCTGTTTATTGTTGATATTTTCTTTTATATTCCTTTATAGTCCTTGCCTAGCATAGGGCTGTCAAGAATCATATCGATACGTAATAAATCTGTTGAATAATCGATGAATTATTAATTACGATTCTTGAGTGAAAATCATGTGACCAAACAAGTGTTAAATATGAATGTGTAAAAAAATGCATAGATGGTGAGAAATATGACATACATATAAAAGGAGTAGCATCAGAGTTGAATGATGGGACAGATTGGAAGAGACAAACATGTTGTATTGACCCCACTTAGGGCTCATTTTCACTGGTCGATAACTCGGTTATACAGCATACGGGGAGTCCCCGAATATGGAATAACGACTAGTGAAAATGCGCTATCGATATCTCAGTCGATATACCGCATGCGGGTATTCCCCGCACACGGTCTAACAACCAATGAAAATCACTGGTCGATGTAAAGCAAACGCGGTGCGGGGATTCAGTTTGCGAATGGTGTCAGATACGTCAAAAACAGATAAAATTGCTACAAATAAAATTAATTTTTGATCCATAGCTTGCATTTAGCACCACTCTAAAATATACTTCATACATACGCGCTGAAGAAAATTAAACATCTAGCATGAAAACGGTTACCGCATGCGGGCTCTATGGCATGCTTAAACTTAAATCTCCCGTACCCCGTATTCGGGTTTCATCGACTAATGAAAATGGTTTCCGCATGCGGTCCTTATGGCATGCGTAAACGAAAATCTCTCGCACGTCGAATGCGGGCTGTAACGGCCAATGAAAATGAGCTTAGAGTGGGGTAAGGACAGGAGAAAGAGGATTTAAATTATCTTTAATGTGATGTAATGTATAGACTGTCGCGTTGGCGCAGTGGCTAGTGATTCTGCCTTTAGCTCCGCGGGTCATGGGTTCGATTCCCACCGAGGGTCAATATTTTGTATAAAAGTATTTGTTGGTTCTTTGAGCCTGGGTATATATGTGTAACAAGCTGTGGTAGCCCAGCGGTAACACCGTGCGCCTCTTTCGAGGAGGTCTAGGGTTTAAACCCCGGGCAGGCACCAATGAGTTTTCTAGTAAAACTTATGTGTCTAATTGATAATTGCAATTTATCACACGCTTTTCGGTGAAGGAAAACATCGTGAGGAAACCTGCATATCTCTAGAGAATTCTGGGGATATGTGTAACCTACCAATCCGCATTGGAGCAGCGTAGTAGGTCTCAGCTCCACTCCTTCTTTCCAAAAACGGATAGAAGAGGCCTATGCCCAGCAGTGGGATAGTAACAGGCCGTTAGTTACTTATATATTTGTATTTAAAAATTATTTATTTTATTGTTTTATCTCTATGGTCGCTTTTTCATTACTGAAGATTGTAGTCAGGTTTTTATTATATCGATTTCTTCGATTTATTTATCGAATTAATAAAAACTATACTCACTTTTTTTTTATTTACAGCAAAAATGTACAAGTTATATCTATCTTAAATTACTTACACGCTAGGACTATACAAATCATGCCCACGTGGAATGGTGCCAAGAATGCTGGCAGCGTTACCGCGCTGAATCGCTAAGCTGATTCTTTGTGCGAAAAGGAAGCAAGCCCTCTTGTCACCTGAAGAGGCAATTAACCGAAGTGTTAACAGATAAAAAATTGCATTTTAGTGTTTAATTAAAATCCCTGACCTTTTCACCTTCATTAGCAAAATAAATAAAATTATCACAAAAAATACAAACCAAAAATCATAGAGATCTGTCCGGTATGTTAGTAACTAAGTTAGAGAGCTTCTCATTCAAAGTATCAAGTGTTTTATCAAACATACATTTAATCAACCAGCAGTTAGCAGTTTTGGTGTTCCCGGCGATGCTTCTGCGCTCGCCCGTCTTATCGGTGACGCTGTCAAAGCCATTAGGGCTAACAGCATTAGTCAAATTCGAAAAAAAAAGCAGTTTTGGTAGATACAATTTGAGCAAATAAATATAAGCTTTTAAATTAGTTATAAAAAAAAAGCTATGTAAACGGATTAGTGTAACAAAATGTCAGTTTTATAACGCTTTTAAAAGATTTTAAAAAATCCGGCACATTCATTATAATTTATCCAAACAGTATGGTCAAACAACACGAAGCAACGTTTGCCGAGTAAACATTGAAAACACAGCGTATGTTTTACTAATCTTTGAAAACTGGACAACACAGCTTTTTAGGTACATTGTAATTTGATAAAAGAATACTTGATTAATATTAACAAACTAAAAATCATTACTGACTGCAATAACGTGTTATAAACATGTTGTAACATGATTTGGATTTACCTTAGTCGCTTTTTACGATACCTCGGTAAGAAATGAAGGTGGTATATCCTACTTAGCCGGATACCACAGGATGGGTCAATTAACCTTATTCGTCTTTCACGACGCTTCGGTAAAAATGAGGGTGGTCTATTCTACTTAGCGGGATACCCCAGGGCGGGTCAATTAACCTTAGTCGCCTTTCACGACACTTCGGTAAGAAATGAGGGATGTCTATTCTACTTAGTTGGATACCACAGAGCGGGTCAAATTACCTTAGTTGCCTTTTAGAACACGGTAAGAAATAAGGATGGTCTATTCTACTTAGGCGGATACCACACGGTGGGTCAAATTACTTTAGTTGCCTTTTTACAACACGGTAAGAAATGAATGTGGTCTAATCTACTCAGCCGGATAGCACACGGTAAAATAAAACGTAAGTATAGCCGGTTTCTATACATTAACTATGGTGATATTATTATTATACCACTCACGATAATTTCAATAAAAAATAAATTAAATGTATAAAATATATCGATATGGATATCAAATGACAACACTAGTGGTATCGAATACAAAGCAAGTCCATTGTGTCCCTTGTTATATTGAGACGGCTACATCGACTAACTAAGTCATAATTACGATTCTGAGTACTGTAGGCCAAGAGACGTTAACCTCTATTAATGACGTAGGATTCTTCACAGAAGAGTGCAAAAAATCCTAGACTACATCGTTACTACACGTTGTTCTAAGTCGTTGAAGCTCTACTAGCGAGTAGAGCTTCATACAACACCGTAATGACTATATTTTATAGTCATACCACCAGCCCTCCACTACACGTCGACCTAAGCTGTGGTCCGGCCTCACAGGAGGCAGCCTTAGTACGACGTTCCCCATAGCTAGTAGAGCTTCATACAACAGCGTGATGACTAGTCACAGTCATACCACCAGCCCTCCACTACAATTCAACCTATGCCATGGTCCAGGCTTATAGGAGGCATTCTTAGTACGACGTTTCCCATAGCTAGTAGAGCTTCATACAACAGGGTGATGACTAGTCACAGTCATACCACCAGCCCTCCACTACACGTCGCCCTAAGCCGTGGTCCTCACAGGAGGCGCCCTTAGGACGACGTTCCCCATAGCTAGTAGAGCTTCATACAACAGCGTGATGACCAAACACGATCATACCACCAGCCTTCCACTACACGTCGCCCTAAGCCGCGGTCTGACCTCACAGGAGGCATCCTTAGTACGACGTTTCCTGATGCTAGTAGAGCTGCATACAACAGCGTGATGACTAGTCACAGTCATACCACCAGCCCTCCAATACATATCGTCCTAAGCCGTGGTCCGGCCTCACAGGAGGCACCCTTAGGACGTCATTCCTTGACGCTAGTGGAGCTTGATACAACAGCGTAATGACTAGTCAAAATCATACAACCAGTCTTCCACTACACATCACCTTAAGCCATGGACCACACTCATAGGAGGCACCCTTAGGAACAATTCCCTACGCAAGTAGAGCTGCATACAACAGCGTAATGACTAGTCATACCACCAGCCCTCCACAACACGTCGCCCTAAGCCGTGGTCTGACCTCACAGGAGGCATCCTTAGTACGACGTTTCCTGATGCTAGTAGAGCTGCATACAACAGCGTGATGACTAGTCACAGTCATACCACCAGCCCTCCACTACTCGTCGCCCTAAGCCATGGATCAGACTCATAGGAGACACCCTTAGGAACAATTTCCCTACGCAAGTAGAGCTTCATACAACAGCGTGATGACTAGTCACAGTCATACCACCAGCCCTCCACTACAGCCGCCCTAAGCCGTTTTCCAGCCTCATAGGAGGCATCCTTAGTACGACATTCCCCGACGCTAGTAGAGCTTCATACAACAGCGTGATGACTAGTCACAGTCATACCACCAGCCCTTTACTACACGACACCCTAAGCCGTGGTCCGGCCTCACAGGAGGCACCCTTAGGACTACGTTCCCCATAGCTAGTAGAGCTTCATACAACAGGGTGATGACTAGTCACAATTATACCACCAGCCCTCCACTACTAAGCCGTGGTCCGGCCTCCAAAAGGCACCCTTAAGAGGGCGTTCTCCGACGTTAGTAGAGCTTCTGTACTCTCCGCGTAACAAATCAAAAAGCTTACAATCTAATCTAGTTTTTAGCTGGTTGCAACTCAAATCCAAGTCTTTTGTCATTTACATTCTCTATACTAATATATAAAGCTGAAGAGTTTGTTTTTTTGTGTATTTGAACGCGCTAATCTCAGGAACTAATGGATCGATTTGAAAAATCTTTCAATGTAAGTCCGTTTATTGAGGAAGGCTATAGGCTATATAACATCACGCTAATATGAAAAGGAGATAAACAGCAATAAAAAATACTACGAAAACGGCGTAATTTAAAGTTTTCCTTGCGTGCGATGGGTAAACGGTAATAGTTATTCAAAAATCATCTATTACAAAATTGTTCCCCTCTGAAAGTTCTAAATAAAAATCCGCGACAGCATATGTCTAGCTTTTAAAGTTAACCCACTGTAACTATTTTTATGGTTATCAAAATATAATATTACGATTTTAATCTTTCCACGTTGGCAATTGCTATTAGTTAATAAGATTTGACAATAAGCATATTTTTTTATAATTTGTACAGAAAATACAGATATTCTGGTCGCCAGCTCTTAGCTAAGTACAACAAACACTCGTAACAGTATGTACCTACAATAATAATTGTTTATAGCGAAATCATAGCTATATGGGTCAGGTCTTTTCTTTTAAAAGTATTAAAGAGTATATTTTCTTCTACATTTTGCGAAGTACTCTTAATTTAGCGGACGAAACGTTTGTGGCGGTATCTGTTGGGCTCGGCAAGAAACACGCTATCACCACACATCAGCAGATATGAAGAATATTATAAAGAGGAAAAATTTGTATGTATGTTTGTAATGTTTTCACACAAAAACTACTGGACCGATTTCAAAAATTCTTTCACTATTGGAAAGCTAAATAAAAATTAAAAATATATGGGACAATTACACACACGGTCATCTGTCCCCAAAGTAAGTAACTTAATACTTGTGTTACGGGTGACAGACAACTGCTGAATACATACTTAAATACAAATATACACCCAGGCTCAAAGACCAACAAATTGCCAACTGCCAGTCGTTTGATCTGTGCATAATTTACTGGATATTTAAGTTAATTGTCATAGCTTAATTTATATAATCAAATGATCCCCCATCTACGTAATTCGACAAAATCACCTAATTTTCTCCTTTCCTTAGATTTACATAATCCACACGCATCTTAGGATTTCGCGTCATAGACAACATTATCGTCTATAAAGTTAGAGAAGTACGGAGATATATATTTCACGTGAGTCGGAAAGAGATGGAACAGCGTAGTTTCATATTGTGCTCATCTCAATATTGAGATTAAAAGTGACGCTTCGCTTGGCGCAAATTATTAGATGTAGGGATAGCAAAAAAGCTTTTTGGTAGTGCCTAGCTTTATCTTCTTCTTCTTCCTGCCCTTATCCTACTCAAAGTGGGGTCACAACATGTTATAAACATGCTGTCACGTGATTTGGCAACGTACTGGTACGTTTGACGACGTTAACTTAACATAGTCGTATTTCACGACACCTCGGTAAGAAGGGTGGTCTATCCCACTTAACAGGATACCACACGGTGGGTCAACTTACCTTAGTCGCATCTTACGACACCAAGGTAAGAAATGGAGTTGGTCTATTCTACTCGGTCGGATACAACACGGCGGGTTGATTTACCTTAGTCGCCTTTTACGACACCTCGGTAAGAAATGAGGGTGTTACTATTCTATTCAGCCGGATACCACACGACGTGTAGTGCCTAGCTTTTTATAACATATACCCCCCCAGTTTTTAGTGTCACTGGTGGTAAAATTTTTAACACTCACCCAGGTTAAATAAATCCACTAATAAATTAAAGGTATGAGATAACTTTGGCATAATTCAATCTTCTTAAATATCGTTTAAAAAATATATGTATTTTAGATCAAAATAACATTAAATAAAATAAAATTTAATTGGGAGTTTTATTTGTAATGTTCACTGACCTACGTAGAATAGTAGAAAACAATTCTTGTTTTATCTTACTTACGCGTAAACTATTTGGTTTTTAGGTCAAGGTTATTTTATTTGGAATGTTGTGTTAAAGTACGGTCATTGATCTTTATAAACTGGTCTTTTAAACGTAAAATATTTCATATAATTAAAATACTTTAAGGTTTAAGTCTTTATATTAAAAAATACTTCATAAAGATAAACTTGTAACGAAAACTGCATACCTCTAGAGTATTCTGGGTATATGCGTCACCAATCCGGATTATAGCAGCGTGGTGGAGCCTAAGCCCAGCTGTGGGATAACAGAAAGTAACTATAATATACTTAGATAAAAATTAAAATAATCTTTATTCAAATAAGCGCTTTCAAGCACTTTTGAATCGTCAAGGATCAATATGACTGATGAAGCTACAACTGGTTCAGAACGTTGCTCTTACCGAGAAGAACCAGAAAGAAACTCGGCGGTCAATCTTTTAAACATTTTCAATTTTACATTATTAAACCGCAATCTCGTATGAAGCTGAAGGTATTTTCAAATCCAGGCATTTTTATCATCCAAATAATCTTCAATTTATATGCTTTACGTAAAAGTATATTTCTTACTTAATTTAAACCTTTCTGTAGAGAAATACAATACAAAAAAACAAATACAAACAATTGACGAATGGTTTTTTTTGTCAACACTACCGGCTCACTTCAGTTAGAAGTCGGCAGATGTTTTTGCGCACCGTACCTCTGACACCAGACATTTCTAAGGCCGAGGAAATAGGTCAACTGGAAGATACAATTTTTTTTACATAATAGTTCATATAAAAGTAGTTATAGTTTTACATAAATATTAATTTAGTCGTCATCTGCCCTTATCCCACTCTAAGTGGGGTCGGCACAACATGTTTTCACATGATTTGGCTACGTACTACGACAGCCTTACGTCAACATTCCTTAGTCGTAATTTTTAAAACGATATCTGATGAGATTGAATTATTCCAAACCCTCATTTCTTACCAAGGTTTCCTAAAAGGCGACTAAGGTAAGTTGACCCACCGTATTTAGTTGGTATTTTCCCCTCTCTAGACCGCCCGTTACCCAAATGAACTACCATGAATTTACATTTGACAGCGAAAAATTGTGAATGTATTCAACGTAAATTTCAAAAAAAAATTTGTAGTCCGAAAACAGGGATAAAACGACATTTTTTTTTAATAAAATTTATCTAGATCGATTTTTCTGCCCCAAAACCCCCTGCTTGGTGAATTTCAGGAAAATCGTTGGAGCCGTTTCCGAGATTCTGATATATACAAGATTAACTCATTTAAATATTAAAAATAGTAGGTACCACCCTTTATATGTAAGGCTATATATAACCAACCGTATACTTTACGTCAAAAGATGTAAGATAAATATCTGTTAAAAATAAACGCGGTGCAGCGAGTTCTGGGCGATCAGTCTTTTCTATCATCCGGACGGTTATCCGTTAGCTACTATGAATTATTGTAACTACCCTCGCCCCGTACTATTTGTATTCTTAAATAGCTTTAGTGGAAGAAAATCCTAGAGTCTATGTTGTATACAAAAGTAATAATAAAATTATTGTTAACGCACACTATATACAAGAACACGATATAATAGGAATACCACAATTCCCGTTCCGAGATGCACTTCTCTTGAATGACGAACAAAGACTGAATGTCACTGAAACGTTTTATCAATAGGAAGACTCAACCGGAAACAACACGTCACAGTGTTGCCACCATTTTAAAAAAGGGCGCGATACTCTTGTTTCATGACTGTGTTGCTATAAAGTACAAAGTGGAAGTTAATAGCAACAACATTATTTTGCTATAATCCGCGATCAAGTAAAAAAGAAAATACAGAGTGGTACCGACATACGACATTAATTTTAATCCTAGATAGCTACGCACTTTAGCAGCCTACATAAAAAAATTCAGTTAATTCAATGTTAATAAATAGTACTTTAGCCACAGGAATTTTTTTTTCATTTTGAAATTAAACTTCATGATGTATATGGATCAATGACCGATGGTAGCATGCCATACAAAAATAAACCTTATAAACAATATTATACTCTGTATCAAAAATGTAATAATGGCCTTGGCCTTGGTCTTGCGGTCACCGCGCCGTGACCTTTGTATTTCACCGCTCCGTTTGATCTTCACGGCGATCGTCATATCTACACCGAGCGCCGTACGCGCGCACTACAAGGTGAGTGAACCCTAATGAATGAGCGTGTTTCGCAATTTAAACGTATTTAGTTTGTTAGAAAATATATTTTTCTTAAATTCTATATTTAAATACATTGAATTATACCAAAGTAATGTAATACTTCCAAGTGAGCAGTGAAGTTATTTAATGTCGTATCGCCTGTACCACTCTGTATATATAATGCTAAATGTAGAGTGGACAATCCGTTTTCATACCAGATACATGCAAGATTAATGTTTAGATTCCGGCTATACTCACGTCTTATTTTATCGGATGAGCCCGACTGAGCTGAGTTCCCGTCGCGATAACGCCGCGTAAAGAGCTCATGAATAAGAGCTCCGTATGGGCTTGAAACTAGTCGGGCTCATCCGATAAAATAAGACGTGAGTATAGCCGGAATCTAAACATTAATTATGAATACCACTCACGATAGTTTAAATTCAAAAAACATGCAAGATTAGTAAAAACACATATACAAACCTCCACCACAATGCACAAGCACTACACACGTTCACTTTTACAATCTCAACAATCGTTTCGTTTCCTTTACATACTCAATACATAACTCTACCAACATATAAGGTCGAGACACACTAGTAAATGTTTTTTTATTGCAATTTTATCGCATCAAGTGCATTGGTAGGGGCTATATCAGATAGAAAGATCCACGATTTAGCTATAACGATTTATTTCAGCGTAATCGTCTGATATCGTCCGAGAAAATCATTTTTCTCGCTTGATTTCTCGACACCATTAATTTTATGGGCAAGTTTTCAAATATATTTCCGTTTGGATATAAAATTTTTATAATTTTACTAGCACTCGCCAGCGGCTGCGCTCGCGTGTAAATATTAAAACCGTAATATAGTATTTTGGGAACCATAAAAATGATTATAGTGCAGCCGTGTGGTATCCGGCTGAGTAGAATAGACCAACCTCATTTCTTACCGAGGTGTCGTAAAAGGCGACTAAGGTAAGGTAAGAGTGACTCACCGTGTGGTATACGGTTTAGTAGAATAGACCACCCTCTTTCTTACCGATGTGTTGTAAAATACGACAGTTGACGTTCGGCAGGCGGCCGGTCGTAAAAACGCAGCCAAATACTGTGATAGCATGTTTATAACACAGCTCATAAACACACAGAGAGGTTCTCCTTACAGACATGCTAATTATTATTATATTCATTGTATTATTTGACTGGCTCGTTGGCGCAGTGGTTAGTGACCCTGCCTTCAGCTCCGTGGGTCGCGGGTTCGAATCCCGCCGAGGGCCAACATTTTCAATAAATGAATTTGTTGGCCTTTGAGCCTGGGTGTATATTTGTATTTAAGTATGTATTTAAAAAATATATAAGTATATATTCACCAGTTGTCTGTCCATAACACAAGTATTAAGTTACTTACTTTTGGGACGGACGACCGTGTGTGTAAGTGTCCCATATATTTATTTATTTATTTATTTATATTACCGCGGGCTTTTATTTAGAATATTAAGAGGGGAACAATTTTGTAATACATGATTTTTTTAATAACTAATCACTGTTTACTCAGCGCACGCAAGGAAAGCTTGAAATTTTGTCGTTTTTGTAATATTTTTTATTGCTGCTCCTCTCCTATTCATCTTAGCGTGATGTTATACCTATCCCACCTTATCATACTATAGACCGCAATTTAAAAAAATGTAATGGTAATATTTTACATCATCACCTTATCCCACTCTAAGTGGGGTCGGCACAACATGTTATAAACATGCTGTCACATGATTTGGCTACGTATTTTACGACCGGCCGCCTGCCTGACGTCAACTTTCTTAGTCGTATTTTACGACACCTCGGTAAGAAGGTTGTTCTATTTTACCCAACCGGATGCCACACGGTGGGTCAACTTACCTTAGTCGCCTTTTACGACACCTCGGTATGAAATGATGGTAGTCTATTCTATTCAACCGGATACCACACGTCAGTTTAACTTACCTAAGTCGCCCTTTACGACACCTCATTAAGAAATGAGGGTGATCTATTCTACTCAACTGGATAGCACACAGTGGGTCAAGTTACCTGAGTCACCTTTTACGACACCTCGGTAAGAAAGAGGGTGGTCTATTCTACTCAACCGGATACGACACGGCGGGTCAATTTACCTTAGTCGCCTTTTACGACACCTCGGTAAGAAATGAGGGTGGTCTATTCTACTCAGCCGGATACCACACGGCGGGTCAATTTACCTTAGTCGCCTTTTACGACACCTCGGTAAGAAAGAGGGTGGTCTATTCTACTCAACCGGATACGACACGGCGGGTCAATTTACCTTAGTCGCCTTTTACGACACCTCGGTAAGAAATGAGGGTGGTCTATTCTACTCAGCCGGATACCACCCAGCTTGACAGGTCTTATGACCGTTTTAGAAATTCCTTCTATCACGTTTTCCTTTACATAAATAATCATAAAAAAGTAATTAATAAAAAATTTCATAAAGCATATATTGACAACCCTAACTTTATATGCGATATATTCACAAAAACTCCTAGGTATATTAAATAAGACGAATCATACGCGAATTTATCGCACGCGAGACCCAAATTGTTGTTTACACCTGTCCGTTACGCAGTGGGAACAAATATTTACATTTGGACAAAAAAGGAAAAAGCGTAAAACAAACACTTTAGGAGGGAAAAAATTAAAAATACCTTAATTGCTTTTTATATCCAACGTTAGAAAGGTAACAGGGAAAATGTTTTTTTAATATAAAACAAGCTTATTTCGTGATAATTTCCGAAGAATATTTAAAGTGCGTGCGAAATAAAATTGCCGTTCATTTTACTTCAAAACATTTCAGGGTGACGCCGTGTGGTATCCGGCTGAATAGAATCGTACCACCCTCATTTCTTACCGAGGTGTCGTAAAAGGCGACTGAGGTAAGTCGACCCGCCGTGTGGTAACCGGCTGAATAGAATAGTACCACCCTCATTTCTTACCAAGGTGTCGTAAAAGGCGACTAAGGTAAGTCGACCCGCCGTGTGGTATCCGGCTGAGTAGAACACACCAACCTCATTTCTTACCGAGATGTTGTAAAAGGCAACTAAGGAAAGTTGACCCACCGTGTGGTATCCGGTTTAGTAGAATAGACCACCCTCTTTCTTACCGAATTGTCGTAAAATACGACAGAGGTAAGTTGACGTCTGGCAGGCGACCGCTTTAAAAACGCAGCCAAATCATGTGACAGCATGTTTATATGTTGTGCCGACACCACTTAGAGTGGGATAAGGGCAGGAAGATGATGAAAGCATTTCAGGGTGATTAAATCTTTAAACAGTGCATGGTACTTGATAATTTTAGTTTAGAAACATTGTTACTGACTTCATTCAAATTCAACATTCAAATTCAAAATATTCTTTATTCAAGTAAACTTGTAAACAAGTGCTTTTGAACTGTCAACTCTACTGCTGTTTCGGAAAGCTGTTCCTACCGAGAAGAGCCAGATTCTTATCATCTAAGTAATCCTCAACAGTATAGTAGGCTTTCTGTGTCAGCCTCTTTTTAATAGTGTTTTTAAACTGCTGTAATGGCAAAGCTAAAATTGAAGTTTTTTTTATTCACTGTGTGCCAAAGTCAAATCAAATCTGCAATTTAAAGATGTTTCTATATTACGTTGTTTCGCTTACGTCGAAAGAGTTGTTTTAAGAAAGTTTTTATGTATATTGGTTTCTGTTTACTGGATAAATCTAGCTGAGCTATACAATGTATAATTGAAATAAGTATTACAGGTTATTTACTAAAATTATCAAACTATGCTCTCGAGAAAACGATGTGATTTTTGTGATGGAGATATTTGCAAGGTTGGAGAGTGACAGAAGCTACGGTTTATTCCAAGACTACAGTCCGCGAACGAAGTTGAGAGTAAAATCTAATAATAAAAGTTTTGTTCACAGAACTGACATACGCGCCCACTAGCAAATATCACTATGGTAATACCCATCATTTGTTATGGCGAAAAAATACCACAAAAGAGTGGGTTAGGATAAAAACGGCATAAATTAAGGTAAAAAGTTTTCGGCGAAGTTTTTTACGCTAGCGTATGGTAATGAGAATCTACATTTAAAGTATTTTGCTCTTTTAACAGAACAATCTGGAATGTTATTATTGAACTTATATCTAACTGTTAATAAGAGGCTGATACAGAAAGCCTACTGTTGAGGATTACATAGAAAATAATAATAAGTGGATATAGCTACTCTTAGTAGAATAGATCATCCTCATTGCTTACCGAGGTGTCGTAGGGGACTAAGGTAAGTTGACCCACCATGTGGTATCCGGCTGAATAGAATAGACCACTCTCTTTCTTACCGAGGTGTCGTACAATATGACACCTCGGTTAAATCAATTTTCGTATTCTTTATATATGTTGGCAAAAAAAGTTGATCAAAGTTCGTTACTAGTAGCATATCATGCATATGGAGCTTCAATTCTCTGTTACGGTATAATTTTTTGGAGAAATTGTTCAAACAGCTGTCAAATATTTGTTGCTCAAAAAAGATGTGTGCGAGCTATTTGTGGAATACGGAAAACAAAAAGTTGCAAACAGCACTTTAGAAAGCTCAATATACTCACCGTACCCTCTCTTTATATATATATGAATTACTGCTTTTTCTAAGGCGAAATCAAAGTCTATTTGAAAAGTGTGCTTGCGAACGCCTTAAACACAGGTTAAATGTCCAACGAACAGAACTGCTTTCTTAAATAAAAGTGTCTGTGTAATGGCTGTTAAAATTAACAATAAGCTACCAAAAAGTATAGCAGAGATTTGCGACTATACAAAATTTTAAAATACACTTCATAAATTCCTCTTTAACAAAGTATTTTATAATATTGAAGAGTTTCTAAATTTTAAACCTTATTAATAATGTTTCACAACGTCTTTATGAATATAATATAAATATAATAGTGATAAGAATAATAATATGTTAATTTTGATAAATATAATAATTTAATAGCTAAAAATAAATATTAGTAAAATAATAAAAGATAATATTTTATAAAATTGTACAATGTACTATTTGCATGCTTATAACAGGCAGAATGTGTTGTTCTAGATTATATTTATGTAACATCACTGTGTACCACATTAAGCAATAAATAAATTTGTATTTGAATTTGAATTTGAATACGATTAAGGTAAGTTATAGTCAGTCATGTGACAACAAGTTTATAACATGTGCCGACCCCACTTAAAGTGGGATAAGGGCAGAGGGATTATGTTAGTGTGTAGTGTAAATAATTGCTAAAATTTCCTATTTCCAGGGTAAAAATTATTTTTTCTTTATTTTGGTTTTTGATTTAGGAAAAATAACAAAGGCGGCAAGTTGCAAAATGAGCTTAGATTATACATGCGTATCGCCAGAACAAGTTTAAAAGCAAAAACGTCCTGAGGTAACGCGAAATAAACAAGGAAAGGTTCCTGACTATTCCTTTTGTTTAATGTTATATGAATTTCCCGCTTGGATACCTAAAAGCTTATTTTATATACTATATTATACTATTATATAACGCCAGCGGCTCCGCCCGCGTGGAAAGCTCAAAACTGTAATATAATATTTTGATAACCATAAAAATGGTTAAAGTTGGTTAACCTTAAAAGCTAGACATATGCTGTCGTGGACTTTTATTTAGAACTTTTAGAGGAGAACAATTTTGTAATACATGATTTTTGAATAACTTTCACTGTTTAACTTGTACTGTTTGCGCACGCAATGAAAGCTTTAAATTTTGCCGTTTTTGTAATATTTTTGCTGCTCCTCACCTATTTATCTTAGCGTGATGTTATATAGCCTATAGATAATTTATAGATAATAATTTTTTATATTATAGATTATTTTTATAGATAATTTATAGATATATATTTTTAGCTTTGCGATTTTGGTCGTGGAGTCTATCTTCTGACGATGCTTCGGTTGCGGGGCGAAACGATTGTTGAGTTTGTGATAGTGAACGTATATAGTGCTTGTGTATTGTGGTGGCGGTGGTGGAGGTTTGTGCATGTGTTTTTACGAATCCTGCATGTATCAGGTATGATAACCGATTGTCCACTTACATTTAGCATTATATATATTTTCTATTTTACTTCTTCGCGGATTATAGCAAAATAATTTTATTATTACTTTTGTATATAGCCTATAGCCTTCCTCTATCAATGGACTATTTTATACTGAAATGGGTCCAGTAGTTCCTGAGATTAGCGCGTTCTAACAATAAAACTCTTTAGCTTTATATGTTAGTATAGATTCCTCCTGCCCTTATCCCACTCTAAGTGAGGTCGGCACAACGTGTTATGAGCATGTTGATTTGGCTACGTATTTTACAATCTGCCTCCTGCCTAATGTCAACTTACTTTAGTCACCTTTTATAATTCGATAAGAAATGAAAGTGGTCTATTCTACTCAGCCGGATACCACACGGCTTCGGTTGTCTGTCACCCATAACACAAGTATTAAATTACTTTGGGGACAGAGGGCCATGTGACCATTATGTATTTCCCGTTCCATATATAATATCTGGGTGACCGAGCTTCGCTCGGTAATTTTTTACAAAAAAAAATAAAAAACTTAAAAAAAAGAAAACAATTATTTAGTTGGGATCGATCCTTGGCATTCACATTTCTCGACGCTGCCGTTACCCGAATAAGCTACGCCGACTTGACAGTTAATGGCGAAAATTCAATTCAATATAAATGTTAGTGTTTTTTAATGCCCAAAAAGAGGGATAAAACAATATTTTTTTTACATAAAACCTAGCTAGATCAATTTTTCTCCCCCAAAACCTCCTACATGCTGAATTTCAGGAAAATCGTTGGAGCCGTTTCCGAGATTCGGAAAATATATATATATACAAGATTAACTCATTTAAATATTAAGATATATGTATATTTTTTTTTCGGATCAAGGAAACAGCTCCAACGATTTTGTTGAAATACAGCATGTAGGTGGTTTTGTGGGAGAAAAATCGACCAATAAGTTTTTCTATTAAAGCTTATCTTTAATATTTAAATGAGTTAATCTTGTATGGATGTATATATATATCTCGGAAACAGCAATCTTCGGAATCCCGGAAACGGCTAACACGATTTTCCTGAAATTCAGCATGTAGGAGGTTTTGGGGGAGAAGAATCGATCTAGATAAGTTTGATTTTAAATAAATGTCGTTTTGTCCCTGTTTTCGGGCTCTAAATTTTTTTTGAAATTTACGTTAAATATAATCACAATTTTTCGATTTCAAACGTAGAGTCATGGTAGTTCACGGGGAACGGGCGGTCTAGAGAGGTGAAAATACCTAGGATCAAGCCCCACTTGCCCTAATATTTTTTCAATTTTTTTTTAATTTAATTTTTTTTTACATTTTAAAGATTACCAGGTACTGTTTATTTATAGCTACACATACACGCTGACTTTTTTATATAAATGGCAAGTTATTCCTGAAAAGTTCGACATGCCTTCCAGAATCTTTAAGTAGAGTTTGATCCGAACGCAGGTGCGTCTCGAGGAGAAAGTAAAAGTGGAAACTGGGGAAAGTGCGCTGGCAACTTTGTTTTCCTTTATTCTCTCTATGAATTATTCCTTATATCTTTTTATTTTATTTACGCCGTGTGGTATCCGGCTGAATAGAATAGTACCACCCTCTTTCTAACCAAGGTGTCGTAAAAGGCGATTAAGATAAGTCGACCAGCCGTGTGGTATCCGGTTGAGTAGACTAAACCACCCTTTTTCTAACCAAGGTGTCGTAAAAGGCGATTTTAGGGTAAGTCGACCCGCCGTGTGGTATCCGGCTGAGTAGAATAGAATACCCTCATTTCTTACCGAGTTGGCCCGCCGTGTCTTATCATGTGCATGTTTAATAAACGATCTATTCGCATAAGAGTCTAATAATCGTATGAGTCGAGTTTTGCCACAAAACTGCATTATTAGCTTTTTGCGACATCTCGGTATGAAAGAGGGTGGTCTATTCTATTCGGAAGGATACCACACGGCGGGTCGACTTACTTTAAACACCGTTTACGACACCTAGATAACAAATGGAGGTGGTTTATTCTACTCAACACGGCAGGTTTTTTTTCCTGTTTTGAGTGGATCTCGGTTGCGGTATTTTGTTCCACTGGCGAGATACGCCCAACTTTGGGTACAAACTCGCTCCAAGTCAAGGGTGACGGCTTCCGCTATTGAACAAACAATATTACATGCATCATTATTAAAATTTTGAATTAGCAGCTAAATAAAGAAATATAAATGATTCACGTTTCGTTACATATAATTTAGAAAGTATAATATAATTTAGTGGAAGAGAAAAGATGGTATAACTTACAAGCAACGTCACCCCGGTAAGAAATGAGGGATTTATTCTATTCAACCGAATACCACACGGCGGGTCATCTTACCTTAGTCGCCTTTAACTGCCGTTAAAAAATGAGGTTGGTCTATTTTACTCAGCCGAATACCAAAATTAGCTTCAGTATTTGTTAATTACGAACGGTCATTATCTTACCTTAGTCTTATTTTACGACACCTCGGTATGAAAGACGGTGCTCTATTCTACTCATCCGGATACCACACGGGGTGCAGCACAAAATAGTCATTAAAAACACACAAAGTCCCGAAATAGCGATGAACTGTTGAGTAGACAAACAACCGACTCGGAAAATAAGGAGACAGTTCGAAACAAAAAATAATGAAAGCAAAAGGAGGCATAATAAATAAATAGGGAAAGAAATAAAGCAATTTGTCTTTGCCGGCCTCATTGTAGATGAACTGGGAAAGCTGTGGACTTCGGTAGATTTTAAATTACATGATCTATCCATCTTTATCATTTAAATGAGTTAATCTTGTATGTATACATAGTATATATATTCGGAATCTCGGAAACGGCTCCAACGATTTTCCTGAAATTCAGCATGCAAGTGGTTTTGAGGGAGAAAAATCGATCTAGGTTTTATTTAAAAAAAAATCGTTTTATCTCTTTTTTTGGGCATTAAAAAAATACTAAAAATTACTTATAATTTATTGAATATATAAAACACTATTTTTACCGTGAAATGTTAAGTCAGCGTAGCTTATTCGGGGAACGAGTGGTCGCGAGAAATGAAAATACCTAGGATCGAGCCCCACCTACCCAATTATTTTCCTTTTTTTCGTAAGTTTCTTTTTTTATTTTGTAAAAAATTACAAAGCAACGTTCGGTCAACCAGGTACTACTTATTATAAAACAAAGTCCCCAAAAGCTATCTTTGTATGTGATCGATTTTCTCGAATCTACTGAAGGAATTTTTGTATGGTTTTAACTAAAAGGTGCAATTCCTCCGAAAGGGTTAGGTTAATAATAAATATATAATATAATAAATAAATATATGGGACACTTACACACACGGTCGTCCGTCCCCAAAGTAAGTAACTTAATACTTGTGTTATGGTAGACAGACAACTGGTGAATATATACTTATATATTTTTAAATACATACTTAAATACAAATATACACCCAGGCTCAAAGACCAACAAATCCATTTATAGAAAATGTTGGCCCTCGGCGGGAATCGAACCCGCGACCCGCGGAGTAAGGCGGAGTTACTACCCACTGCTCCAACGGGCCAGTCAAACACATAATACATAACCGATAACATCAATATACATAACCGATTTATGGATATTGATGTTGTCGCCAATGATTTCCGCTTTGTATTTAATAGCAACACAGTCATGAAACAAGGGTATCGCGCCCTTTTTGATTAAAATGGTTGCAACACTGTGACGTTGTTGTTTCCGGTGGATTCTTGTTATTGATAATACGTTTCAGTGACAGCCAGTCTTTGTTCGTCATTCAAGAGAAGTGCATCTCGGAACGGGAATTGTGGTATTCCTGTTATATCGTGTTATTGTATATAGTGTGCGCTAACTTTGTGTTGAATAGATTGCGCGGTTGTAAAAACTTCGCCTGCGCCTTAAACCAGCAGAGATACACTAAAGAAATGAACTAGAGAATGGTTAACTCACAATATTTACTTTAATGTTTCGATATATCAATTCGGGAAAAATTTATGACACTTATTTCCATGCTGGCGAAGCCGCTGGCACAGCATAGTATACGAGTATTATAATCCAGAATCCAAGGTCTCCAAAAGCTGTTTGTCTGTATGTGATCAATTTTCTCAAAATCTACCTAACTGACTGATGATTATATAGCACAACAAATATAAAATAAAATTCCTATCAAATTTATAATTCGCGATACTAAAGGAATAATGTCGTCTTACGAGTAAATTTCCTCAAGTTCGCAGTTTTCGCAGCACCAATATACCGGTAACAAATGATTCGGCGGAGCCATTGTGAAAATATTAATTAATTCCTTTCGCAAAAATAGACTGAACGAGCATTTAGATGGAAGCCAGCTCTTATCAAATTCCGTTTTCCCCAAATCAACTCGCGTAACACAGTATTAATTATACAAAATCCAATATTTTATATCTGCGATCCGGTAAATACGAAAAGTTTTTGCAAGATGATATTTGTTGTCAAAGTTTTGATTGAATGAATCTGGGTCGAAACAAACAAAAAGATATTTAAAACTAGTATTCGGGAAAAGAAAGCTTATCAGTGTCAGAATATATTGAAAAATTTCAAAATTCAAAATATTTTATTCAAATAAACTTTTTTGAATCGTCAATTCTCCTGCTGGTTCGGAAAGCTGTTCCTACTGAGAAGAGCCAGCAAGAAACTCGGCGGTTGCTCTTTTCGACATAAGTACCTCGGTAATTTTTAAAATAATGTAAAAAAAAAATTTAAAAGAAAAATGAAAAAATAGGGCAGGTGGGGCTCGATCCTAGATATTTTCACCTTTCTAGACCGCCCGTTCCCCAAATGAACTACCATGACTTTATGTTTGACAGCGAAAAATTGTGATTGTATTCAAAGTAAATTTAAAAAAAATTTAGAGTCCGATCACAGGGAAAAACGACATTTCTTTAAATAAAACTTATCTAGATCGATTTTTCTCCCCCAAAACCGCTACATGCTGAATTTCAGGAAAATCGTTGGAGCCGTTTCCGAGAGTCCGAAAATATATATATACAAGATTAACTCATTTAAATATTAAAGATATTTTGAATGCCCAAAAACAGGGATAAAACGACATTTTTTAAAAAATAAAACTTATCTAGATCGATTTTTCTCCCCCAAAAACTTCAACATGCTGAATTTCAGGAAAATCGTTGGAGCCGTTTCCGAGATTCCGAAAATATATATACATACAAGAATAACTCATTTAAATATTAAAAATTACCGTTGTATGAACACTGTATTTGTGGTTTCATCCACAAAGCTTTGGGTAACCAGTGACGTTTAATTTGTAACGTCAATCGTACATCAGGTTTGGCGTTTGACTCGTTAATCTAATAACCTAATTACGCATACAAAGCTGTGATAGCACAGCGGTGGAAACGGTCGACTCTTTCAAGAGAGTCACGGATTAAAATTAGGGATGTGACACGAGTTAAACGATTCATAAATAATCGAGTTATTTGCCCTTTAAAATAAATCGATTTAAAAAAAAGGTTTCTTGCAGTAAAATAAAAAATCGATTATTAAAAAAAAATTAACGATTATTTAAAAAATATATTTTTTTTTCAAATCCGTAATTCAAATCCGGCACCAATGAATTTTTCTGTTAAAACTTAAGTCTAATTAATGTCTAAGTAATCATTCTTTTCAATCAATGATTATTCTTAGCCCACTCTAAGTGGGGTTCGTACAATATGATATCATACTATATACATAACTAGCTGCCTGCCCCTGCTTCGCACGGGTATAAAATATATATCCCATGTCATTCAGTGTAAAAAAATGATTAAAACCGATCCAGTAGTTTTGATTTATTCATTACTGCCCGTCGCCCGCAAGCGTTAAATTTGGAGAAAAACAATTTCCTTTCCCTGTACCAAGAAGATTTCCTGCTATCTTTGGAATATCTAAATTCATATAGTACATTTTTAGTTATTTACTTTTACATTTTCCCTATGTATTAAATTATTACAATTAATTACAGAATGTCTTTATATACAACATTCACAGCTTCCTTGTCGTTAAACAAACTCTGGAAAGAACGATATAGCTGCTGGATTCGAAGTGCTATAGGGTGAAGCGCGGCCTCCTCATGGCATTTTAAATCTGTAATATCACCGAAAATGTTCACTTAAATTACATGCTGTAAACGGCAATATTGATCTATATTAAATCAACAATTTATTTAAGGTACTCAATTGGATAAGGATTAATGCTGTATTGTATAAAAATTGCTTTGAACATAAGGCATCATCATTTTTCGTAAAAAGTAAATGAAAAAAACTGCTATTGTGGGTTATCCATAAGAGATAGACATATACCATCGCGGACTTTTCTGTAGACCTTTTTAAGGTGTACAAATACTTAGTACATCATTTTGATAAATCTCGTAGGGTTTAGCCTGCGTTTGCAATGTAAGCGGAAAAAAATGTAATTATTTTCAGAAACCTCAAAAATTACAGTATTTCTCTACTTCGTATTGAATGTTATTATACGTACAAACCTTCCTTTTGAATCACTCTATCTATTAAAAAAAACCGCATCAAAATCGGTTGCGTAGTTTTAAAGTTTTATGCGTACATACGGAAATATGGACTTTGTTTTATAATATGTAGTGATGATACATTAGCCGCCGAGCGTTTATCGTATGTATACCAGGTCGTCGAAGGACCGCTGCCGCATGTCGGCATTATTCTTACCTTAGCTGTTTGCTGTACAATAGACTAAACAAGCGTCTTAACATTTATCCATTAACTTACAGCAAATGTAAAAATGTTCTAATTGCATGGCTAACAACTTTATCATATGAGGATACAGAGGAATTTGTAAAATCAGCCATATAATCAACCTAAATGCACACACACATATCACACATACACACACACATATCACACATACACACACACACACAAATACACAAAACTAGTCCAACTATCATTTTTATTAACTCTAACATATACTGTAGCCATAATTTTAATTTAAGGAACATTGTTTATTCTTGTAACGGAGGAGGGCGTTGATTACTGCAACACAGTTAACACTTTTGCAGGATCACCGTTCATTTTCTTGTGTACTATGTATTGTTCCCAATAAACGATTTATTATTATTATTATTATTATACTGTCATATGATTTGGCTACGTATTTTACCGGCCGCCTGCCTCACGTCAACATATCTTCGTAGTCTTATACGAAACCTCGGTAAGAGGGTGGTCTATACTATTCAGCTGGATACTACACGGCGGGTCAACTTAGTAGTCTTTTACAGCACCTCGGTAAAAAAGAGGATAGTCTATTTTACTCAGCCAGATACCACACGACGAGTTGACTTACCTTGGTCGCCTATTATGCCACCTCGGTAAGAAAGAGGGTGGTCTATTGTACTCAGCCGGATACCACACGGCGGGCCAACTTACCTTACACGCCCTTTACAGCACCTCGGTAAGAAAGAGGGTAGTTTATTCTACTCAGCCAGATACTACACGGTGGGTCAACTTATTCGCCTTTTAAGACACGTCGGTAAGAAATGGTGGTCTATCCTACACAGCCGGACACCACACGGCTTAGTATAAAAGATATATTTTCCAAATTAAATTTAACGAATGAAAGAAATCAAGTTAACGGAACGGGTCAAACGGAAGATGCAATCATCGAATAAATCTCAAAATAACTATTAACGGTACACTACGTCATCAATGGCTATAAATTGGACTCTCAATAAATATTTCATCGAGGACCCCCGAAGGTCGAGGGCGGTTTAAAAGCACTCGTCCCCTTCGAGGGCCAGTAATGTTGTTAAATAAACGCGCGGCCTTTTACTCGTAAATGCGAAAACGCTACATTTGTTGTGTGTGAGGTGAATTTTTCGGAGTTACGTGTAGTAAAAGTAAGTAAAGTAAGTAGCGGCCTGTTACTATCCCACTGCTGGGCATAGGCCTCTTCTCTCCGTTATTGGAGAGAAGGATTGGAGCTAAGACTTACCACGCTGCTCCAATGCGGATTGGTAGGTTACACATATCTCCAGAATTCTCTAGAGATATGCAGGTTTCCTCACGATGTTTTCCTTCACCGAAAAGCGTGTGATAAATTGCAATTATCAATTAGACACATAAGTGTTTAAGAGAAAAACTCATTGGTGTCTGCCCAAGTTTGAACCCGTGACCTCCTCGGAAGAGTCGTAAGGTGTTACCGCTGGGCTACCACAACTCTAAAAAAAAGTTATTCTTACAAAAATATGCCCTTATCCCACTCTAAGTGGGGTCGGCCCAACATGTTAAAAACATACTGTAACATGATTAGGCTGCGTTTTTACGACCGGCCGCCTGCCTGACGTCAACTTACCCTAGTCGCCTTTTACGACACCTTGATAAGAAATGAGGTCTATTCTACTCAGCCGGATAACACACAGCGGGTCGACTTACCTTAGTCGCCTTTTACGATACCTCGGTAAGAAATGAGGGTGGTACTATTCCACTTAGCCGGAAACTACACGGCTATAACTTCTAACGAGTTTCATCTACTCTAATATTAATTATTCTATTACTAGCGGCCTACCCTGCTTCGCACGGGTATAAAATATATAGCCTATGTCACCCAGAGAAAAAAATGATTAAAATCGATCCAGTAGTTTTAATTTAGGTATTCATTACTGCCCGTGGCCCGCACGCGTTAAATTTGAAGAAAAACAATTCCCCTCTCCCTATACCAAGAAGATTTCCTGCTATATCTAATACCTAAATTCATATACTACATATTTACATTTTTCCCTATATATTTTATGTTTAAAATGAATTACAGAATGTCTTTATATACAACATTCATAGCTTTGTTATCATTAGACAATACAAACATGTTTTCTTTAGAGGTTACTCTTAAAAGAGCGACATTTAGTTGCGCGTCCGATCGCTGCTAAATTCGAAGTGCTATAGGGCGAAGCGCGGCCTCCTCGCGGGATTTTAAATCAGTGATCTTCGAAAATGTTCATTTAAATTACATGCAATGTAAACGGTCATATTGATCTATATTAAATCAACAATGTATTTAAGGTACTTAATTGGATAAGGATTAATGGCTATATTGTATAAAAATTGCTTCGAAAATAAGGCATTATTTTTCGTAAAAAGTTAATGACAAAAAATGCTATTGTGGGTTATCCATAAGAGATAGACATATACCATCGCGGACTTTTCTGTAGACCTTTTCAATGTGTACAAATACTTAGTACATCATTTTGATAAATCTCGTAGGGTTTTAGGTAGCCTGTGTTTGCAATGTAAGCGGCAAAAAGTAATTATTTACGACATCACATTAGAAACCTCAAAAATTACAGTATTTTTCTACTCCATATTGAATGTTATTATACATATAAACCTTCCCCTTGAATCACTCTATCTATTAAAAAAACAGCATCAAAATCTGGGATATAAGGGACAAACAAAGAATGTGACTTTGTTTTATACTATGTAGTGTTTTGTTTTATACTATAATCCTTATAGCATGATTCAGTATTCACGCGCGATGGCTTATTATTAGCGTATTTCATGTATAACTTTGGTGTTTCTATACCGATTTCAATGATTCTTTTTTTATACAATGGTTAATACTATTCACTTTTTTATTTAGGGATGACTGAGAGTGATATAAATGTAGGAGTAGACAAATATAACCAGAAAGCTTCGAACTGCTAAGCTATCGGGAGTTACACGTGTTATTGTGAGTCAACAATAAAAGATAGACATATGCTGTCGTGGGATAGTTTTTATATAATTTTAAGGAGAACATTTCCGTCATACATGATTTCTGTGTAGCTTTAACCATCAAGGTTGCACACGCGACGGAAGCTTAATAAATGGAGTAACTTCTCCCGTTTTCCCAACATTTCCCTTCACTGCTCTGCTCCTATTGATTGCAGCGTGATGAAAAGTATACTATAACCAGCCCAGGAGTATGAAAAAAAATTGTACCGAGTTTCGTTAAAATCCGTCGAGTAGTTTTTGTTTCTATAACGGTTATACAGACAGACAGACAGACAAAATTTTTACTGATTGCATTTTTGGCATCAGTATCGATCCCTAATCACCCCCTGATAGTTATTTTGGAAATATATTCCAGTTACAGAATTGACCTTTCTACAGATTTATTATAAGTATAGATAGATTACAACACATTACATTACCATCAAATATTATTCTTACTAGCTTTTACCCGCAACATTCCTTTGCTTGGATTGTAATCTTGGAATAAACCAGTAGCTTCTGTCATTCTCCAACTCTGCAATTATCTCTATCAGTTGATAATAGATGGCGCTTTTCAATGTCATCCTATTCCTGTAGAATTAACAGGATTTTTATAGCCTGTACCTCAATGTATAAGGAATAATTGTGCCAAATCCCATCAATCTTGGTTCAGTGGATTCTCAGTGACAGAGTAACAATCATACATACATACGTACTCACAAACTTTCGCATTTATAATATTTTATTTATTTTTATTTTATTTTATTTATTTATATTGGTAGGATTAAATTTTTTGTGTTTTATTCTTTGACCACTCTGATACGCAAGTATATAAATAATATTAATAAAAAAATATTAAATAAAACCATAGACAAAATATAAAATTTTATTAATAACTTAACCTAATAAATATACAATAACATAAATATATACTACAATCAAGGTAACATATCGAGCTCAGCGGGTAAAGGAATGTTTTTTAAGTGAGCGAAGCGTTTGAGAGCGTCGTATTTGCTTCGAAGCGCTTCTATCTCTTCGCGGATACGTGTATTTTCCTCTTGCATCGCTTCCATATCGTGCCATTCCTGAGAAAAAGTAAAAGTAAAGTAACGCTCAGTAACCCACTGCTGGGCAAAGTCATCTTCTTTCCTTATTTGAAAAGAAAAGCTGGTATAAAAGTAATAATAAAATTATTATGCTATAATAGAAAATATATGTAATGCTAAATGTAGAATGGACAATCCGTTTTCATACCTGATACATGCAGGATTCGTAGAAACACATGCATCGATTATTTAAAAAAATAATCGATTATTAAAAATCGATTCTTTAAAAAAATAATCGATGATTAAAAATCGATTATTTAAAAAAATAATCGATAATTAAAAATCGATTATCTAAAAAAAAATCGATAATTAAAAATCGATTATTTAAAAAAAATAATCGATAATTAAAAATCGATTATCTTAAAAAAATAATCGATAATTAAAAATCGATTATTTAAAAAATAATCGATATTTAAAAATCGATTATTTAAAAAAAATAGTCGATTATTAAAAATCGATAATTTTTTCCTAGTCTTTTTTTATGGAATCACCGCCGCCCACGACCTCTAGCAGAACGAGGGTGTTGCCGTCCTTTAAAAAGGTGGAAAATAAACTTTTTGAAAGCACTTAGATCAAACATTGTTCCATAAAATGGTGGATCGCGGAATGAAATATTTGAAAACCTCACTGTATTGAATCGCCACGTATCCAGATGGTAAGGATGATTTTTTTTTCTGTCTGTCGGATCCAAGCAATTGGCATAGTTCCCTTCAAGAGATCTACTTTCCATCAATTAACTTGTATATAGATAAGTTCTTACCTGACTTTTCTCTGTCTCCAGTTCATCCTTTTGCTCTATTCGTTTGATCCGACACGAGGCTGCATATCCTCGGTTCTTCAGGGTGCGACGTCGCTGCTTCATCCTGGCAATGAAACTTATTTTCATATTGACAAATCTTAACAATTTTTTTTTTTTGAATTGACTATATGGCCTTAACGGCTTTTACAACGTCACCGGGTGAGACGGGCGAGCGCAGAAGCATCGCCGAAGTTGCGAAATGCGGAGAGTAGAGCTCAGAAGCTCTACTAGCTATGGGGAACGTCGTACTAGGGGTGCCTCCTGTGAGGCCGGACCACGGCTTAGGACGACGTGTAGTGGAGGGCTGGTGGTATGACTGTGACCAGTCATCACGCTGTTGTATGAAGCTCTACTAGCTATGGGGAACGTCGTCCTAAGCGTGCCTCCTGTGAGGCTGGACCACGGCTTAGGACGATGTGTAATGTAGAGCTGGTGGTATTTGATTAGCAAATTCTAAAAAGAGCAACCGCCGAGTTTCTTGCTGGCTCTTCTCGGTAGGAACAGCTTTCCGAACCAGCAGTAGAGTTGACGATTCAAAAGCACTTGTTTACAAGTTTATTTGAATAAAGAATATTTTGAATTTGAATTTGAATTTGAAATACGACGACGGAAGGGTGACAAGAAGCCACGACCAACCGATGTCAGAAATCTGGTACCTCGTCTTCGCCGGCGTCGATCGATGAAACAATCTAGCTGCATAAGCGTCTAATAACAGTCTGAGTCGAGTTTAGCAGCAAGACTACCCTCGAACTTTTTTCCGGACACTAACTAATGCTGTTAGCCCTAGAGGCTTTAACAGCGTCACCGAGTGAGTGGGCGTGGTGGTGGTGAGTGGGCAGAAGCATCGCCGCAGTGAAAGACTGGGAGAGCGAGTCTCGAGTGAGAATCGCAGCATCCTGGGAGCGTCGCCTTAAGGGTACCTCCTGTGAGGCCGGACCTCGGCTTAAAACGACGCGCTGTGGAGGACTGTATCCAACTTGCACTGCCCTCGCCGTGGCAATCTCAGCCATTTCTAATAGTCACAAATGAGAACCCCCCCTCCCCTTACGATATTTGACTACTACCATTTCCGAGAACATTAATAATGCATCCTACTAATTCCTAATTTCCAACTATCCTATACTACTAATATTATAAATGTGAAAGTTTGTAAGTATGGATGTATGTTTGTAACTCTTTCAAGACGCATCCGCCGAACAAAATATATTAATGAAATTTGGCACAATTAATACTTATACAATAACATATAGGATATTAATTCTGTTAATTCCACAGAAATAGGATGACATTGAATAGCGCCATCTATTATCGACTTATCACACGACAACAGTCCACGCAAAGTCGCGGTAAAAAGCTAGTAAATAAATATATGGAACTATTGCACACATGGTCGTCCGATCCCAAAGTAAATAACTTTATACTTGTGACATGGATAACAGAAATATATAATTTTTATATAAATACTCAAATACAGCTAGATTCAAAGAGTTAACAAGCTTATATAAAATGTTGGGTCAGCATTACCAACATTTTAAAGTCAAATAAGGTAAGCTTTTATGGAAAAACTTGTGGCCAATTATCAATCTGTCAGCAGACAATAAAAAGCGTTATGATTGAAAATCATGTTTTATCAAAATAAAACATCCTGGGCCATAGAGAATAGTAGTGGTGAGGTTGTGACAGATGTGAATCAAATCTCTGAAGTGTGGAAAACCTACTGTCAGTCTTTATTTCAAGACTCGAAATCAACAGAGTATCCCTCCACAGACCCTGGAAGTGAATTAGAACCTTTTATTCTCGAGTCAGAGGTTGAGGCCGCCATAAAATACCTAAAAAATGGGAAAGCAATAGGAAGAGATTCTATTCCTATCGAAACCATAAGAGCTCTAGGAGATTACGGTATTAAAATGTTTCACACCATCTGTAACAGAATATGGCAAACTGGATTATGGCCTTCGGACTGGTCACACTCAGTCTTCACTCCATTGCACAAGAACGGTTCCACTTGAATATGTAATAACTATCGACTTATAGCACTTACATCTCACGCAAGCAAGATTATGTTACATATTCTAAACGAACGCTTAAAGGCATACCTGTTAAAAGAAATTGCACCAGAACAAGCCGGCTTTGTAAAGGGGAAGGGAACTAGAGAACAAATCCTCATAGTACGCCAGATAATCGAAAAAGCTCGAGAATTCAACAAGCCCATATATATGTGCTTTGTTGATTTTTCTAAAGCATTCGATTCAGTAAAGTGGCCAAAATTATGGAACAGCCTTTTGGAAATGGGCACTTCTAAGCACTAGTACACCTTTTACGAAGGCTTTATGAAGAAGGCACAGCATCGGTGCGGACAGATGAGACCTTATCAGAGAATTTCCATCCCAGTGCTGGAGTACGCCAAGGTTGTATCATATCACCACTCCTGTTTAACATATATACGGAGCTCATTATGCGAATCACTTTGGAGGAATGGACAGACGGCGCTTCTATTGGTGGATACAAGATCTCAAATTTTCGCTATGCAGTTAACACGACCATATTTTCATCTAGTGCTAACCTCATGGAGGAACTACTTCTCAAAATGGAGCGCGTGAGTCTTCAATTCGGATTAAAGATAAATCGCAGTAAAACAAAAGTAATGATCGTAGACCGCGCAAACAACAACTTGCCGGATATAACCCAGATTGCAAACTGCGAAGTGGTATCGACTTACATATACCTAGGAGCTTTAATCTCGAATAATGGCAGTTGCGTAGATGAAGTTAAGCGACGTATGGCAATAACAAGGTCTGCAATGGATAAAATGAGGAAAATATGGAGGAACAACAACATTACAAAAGCTACTAAGACCCGGCTAGTGCGAACGCTTATATTCCCCATATTTTTGTACGCCGCAGAAACGTGGACGCTGCGAGATACTGAAAAAAAGAAGATAGATGCTCTAGAGATGTGGTGTTGGAGAAGGATGCTCCGAGTGTCATGGACAGAGTTTAGGACTAATACCTCCATACTGCAAGAACTCGGCATAAATCAGCGTCTATCGACTTTAGTACAAACTCGCATTTTAAAGCTATTTGGACACATCTCGAGGCGAAACAACGACTCCTTGGAACGTCTTGTTGTCCAAGGCAGAGTGGAAGGTACAAGGCCGCGTGGACGGTCTCCGATGCGATGGACCGATCAAGTTAAGGCAATGGTAGGCGGCCCTGTACACAAGTGCACCAGAATGAGCAGGAACAGGGAGAAATGGCGAGACATCGTGAGGCGAGCAACATCTGCCACCCATAAAAAAAATACTTAGTGTTAACCACGACCACTCTGTCAAGAGTGTTGCGACTGAGAAGAAGAAGAAGAACATCCTTTATCAATCTTTTAATAATAATAATAATAATAAACCTTTTATTCCGAACTACATGAATTGGATTTTTTTTTTATATGAAATCTCTTAGTTCAGTGTGCCTTTTGGCATAGATCCACCAACGCTTTACATTGACCCCTATTTTGTGCCAATCTCGTCCAGAAGGGCCCAGCAGTTAATATGAAGTTGTCCTCCCATCGTCTCACTGGCCGCCCTCTAGCTCTTTTTCCATCCCTGGGGTATCAATCTTTCATATATTCTTATAATTTCATCAGTTTAAGGGAAACTTAAACACAAGTAATAAAATAATAGACATACTTAATAATTTGATCTCGACTAAGCCCCCTCATCTTCAGTTGACGGTTGAGATCCCTGACAGATATGCTGACCAATTCATCATCGCTGATCTCAGCACATGGTGTGGGTGATAAGGGAGCCTGTAATATATTAATGTATGTTATGTAATGTATTAATATATGTAATGCATTAATATATGTTCTTATCTCTATTTTATATGGTATTGGACTCGCCCGCTGGCGCAGTGGTTAGTGACCCTGCCTTCAGCTCCGCGGGTTGCAGGTTTGATTCCCACCGAGGGCCAACATTTTCTATAAACGAATTTGGTGGTCTTCGAGCCTGGGTGTATATTTGTATTTAAGTATGTATTTAAAAAATATATAAGTGTATATTCACCAGTTGTCTGCCACCCATAACACTAATACTTGTGTTATGGGTGACAGACAACTGGTGAATATATACATATGACATTTTTAAATACATACTAAAATATAAATATACACCCAAGCATGAAAAACCAACAAATTGTTAGAAAATGTTGGCCCTCAGTATGAATTGAGTCTGCAACCTGTGGAGCTGAAGGCAGATCAATACTCACTGCACCAAAGGGCCATTGATTGAGTACTAAATTGAGTAATAAAGCCTTTATTACAGATTAAATTTACGGTTAAATTACAATATGTAATATACATTTTTTGATAAGTCGCACATCAGGCATGAGTGCATCTTATTATCACAGAGGTCTCCTCCAATCTTTTACACTTGTCCCTGTATTTCACAGTTCTCAGAAAAAATTGCTATAAAAGTGTATAAATTATTAGGATTTTGGAAAATAGAACTAGTAAAACTAAGTGCAGTGCAAATTGATTCGAAATTAGTACAATTGCGGGCCCAAACAATTGTTGAGTTTGTGATAGTGAACATATATAATGCTGCTGTATTGTGGTGGCGGTGGTGGAGGTTTGTGCATGTGTTTTTACGAATTCTGCATGTATCAGGTATGAAAACTGGATTGACTCACTCACTCACTCTACATCTAGCATTATATATATTTTCTATTTTACTTCATCGCAGATTATAGCAAAATAATTTTATTATTACTTTTGTATTATGGATCTCTGCAAAGTAACGGCTAATTCTATAAATTTGTGAAATTATTACATAACACTAAGAAAGTTTCCACAGGGAAAGACAAACTCACATTGCTTTTAAATTTTAGGACGAAAGTTACATTATCAGTTAAAATTGTTTCATTTACTTACCATTATAGCTTTCCTCACACCCAAACCCTTCAAATCATGAGGCATAATAATGTTTTGAGAGCAAATATAACGGAGACTCCGTTATTCTGTTTATTTTGGTCTAACTGTTTAACACAACACGAGATTATAAAAATCTGTTTTGAGGAAGGATCTTGTTAGAATTTTTTCTGTTCTAAAAGATATATGTAAATCAAATTACTATCTTTAGAATAACAATATGTAAATTCAATCAAGACACGAAAATTATACGTAAATATCGATTCCTGATAGAAAACAAATCCTAAATTGCCCGAAACGTCACATAGACAGTCGAAAATATTTGTTTTTTATATGAAAGACTGATACAACTGCTCAGATCACAATCATACCATGTTGTAATAAAGTCTAAAATCGTATGCGACTTACAACAGACACATGGAAATAGTAGATGCTTTTATAACTTTAAGAATTATATTGTTTATCTGTACTTAAATATATAATATCAATATTTTGTACAATCATAAGAGTTGTTGTAATAAAAAAAAAAAAAATTGTAATTATCAACATTGTTATTTTAAGTTAAAAAACACCTATCTATAAATACAAGTATCCGAGCATGCACCTGCTATTAATGTTATAAGATGACAAAAATTTCCTTAAGTTATATCATATATAAATGAAAGTTTATATAAACAATGCGAGTGATTTATGGCAAAGAAAAACGTTAGACATATTTTTAATGTAATTGGGTGATGCACAGAGGAATACCTAAATTATTATAATAGAAATATGTTTAATAACTTATTTGTTAGATATAGATAATGAATAAATATATAAGCCATTTACACACACGGCTATTCAGTAACTCAATACCTGTGTTATGGGTGACACAACTGGGAAATATATACATATATAATTTTAAATATACACTTAAATACAAATTTACACCCAGACTCGAAGAATTATCAATTAATTTAAAAAAGAAATGTAGGCCCTTGGTGGGAATCGAGCTCGCGACCTGTGGAGTTAAAGACGGAGATATAGGGTCACTGCTATATCTTAAATATAAATATTATATGGGATGGGCTTGTCTTTAAATAAGCGTATATTGGTGAGAAAAACTAAAGTTAATTACAATTTACAATATGCCTTTGCTTCTGCCAAAATTTTTATTAAGTAAATATGGAATAAATGTCTAGCAACACCGTCTGCGACATAATAGCACAGACGATTAACGAATATTCGGTTTTAAGTTGCTTGTGTAGTTGATGGGCAAATCTCTTACGACGGAAAAAGTTTAACGTATTTCATATACAAAAGTGTATCATAATGGCTAAAAGGAAAAATAAACCATTGATAGATTCAGATTCTAGCAGCGAATGTTCAGATTTAGATTCGGTAAGTTAATTTAACAATAGTTTAATATAGATAGGTTAGTTTCTTAAGATTTGTCGACATTCCTTTACTATTTTGTTTGCGTATTCAGGCCAAGATCAATGTCTGAAGGATCTAATTATGTCCAATGCGCATTTTTTTTACTCAACGTTAAAAAAAAGTAGTAATGTGCACTTTAAAATCGTTGATGCTGCGTCTGTAAATTCGATGTTTTTCGTTAGTATACAATGGCCTCTTTAGGGCATGACTCATTGAAAATAAAGAAAAAAGAGTGTTTCTTCGCTTTTTATGACCGACATTGATCAACCTTAGGATGTTATCCTAAATGTGTCGTGAGAAAAAACCCCTCTGAAATCGAAAGTTCGTGCTCATGTTTTTAGAGCTAAGTGAGCACCTGCTTTCGTTTAAATCCTTACATAATCTTTTATAACACAAACTAGTTTTAAACAAAAATTCTGTCATACTTCTTAATTTAAATTTGAATGTCTATGCTTTGAAAGCAGTAATATGTGAGCTTAGTATGAACTATACCACAGATTATATTAGGCTTAGATTAGGAAAGTTAGCAATTTTCCTGAAATTAGGTTATTAGCTTCAAATTTTCAATATGTAGGTTGGTGGGTTTATTTTTGAAATATTCTAGTGATGTAATATGTGATATTGAGTACAAACCAGTCATTTGTGAAAAATTACATACATATATATAAACCTACTGTATGTCTTAATAAAGATAACTAAATATCACACTATATACACTAGTAGTTAAATCAAAATAATCTTAATTCAAATAAACTCTTTCAAACACTTTTGAATCGTCAATGATCAATATGATTAATGAAGCTACAACTGGTTTGGAATGTTGTTAGGTAATTTAAGATCATCATCATCATCTTCCTGCCCTTATCCCACTCTAAGTGGGGTCGGCACAACATGTTATAAACATGCTGTCACATGATTTGGCTGCATTTTAACGACCGGCCGCCTGCCTGACGTCAACTTACCTCAGTCGTATTTTACGACACCTCGGTAAGAAAGAGGGTGATCTATTCTACTAAACCGGATACCACACGGTGGGTCAACTTACCTTAGTCGCCTTTTACGACACCTCGGTAAGAAATGAGGTTGGTCTATTCTACTCAGCCAGATACCACACGGCGGGTCGATTTACCTTAGTCGCCTTTTACGACACCTCGGTAAGAAATGAGGGTGGTACTATTCTATTCAGCTGGATACCACACGGCGGGTTGTTAGGTAATTTAAGATATGTTAAATTTTATAACAAAAGAAAACAATTATTGTTCTTAATTTGAACATTAGATATAATTTTCTCTACTAGTTATTCCTTTTGGACATAGCTTCCATCAATATTTACACAAAAGTAATAATAAAATTATTTTGCTATATTATGAATTTTTTTTATTTATGATAATAATGATATTTTTTTTTAATTTATTTATTACTTTTGTATTATGGATCTCCGCAAAGTAACGCCTAATTCTATCAATTAATATTTACACACCTTATGAGTAGCACTTGAACCCTTGAACATGTTATCTGTCTATCTTGGATAGGACACATGACTGGTTTCATCAGATCTGGTAATTTAACAGCCTGTTACAATACCACTGCTGGGCATAGGCCTCCTCTTACTAACATACCTATAGCTCTTACGAACCTTTTTTCAGGTTCATAAGAGCTAAGAGTAGATTAGAGCAGGTGACATTGTCGGAACAGCAGTGAAACCCTTGTCCGAACATAGGGAAATGGGTGGAATAGTCCGGAATAGGAGCTGACCAACCGCCCTGCACCAACAGGTGTCCCCGAAATTAGATAGATAGGCCTCCTTTCTCCGTTGCTGAAGAGAAGGGTTGGAGCTAGAATTATTACATTTACAACTATGTGCATCATGGTTGATGCTCCTCCAAAGCTATTAGAATCATCAGCAACCTTGCTTTAGCATAGGGATCAAAATTTTTGATTTTGATTATTTTATGTTACAGCAATTTCTGAACTTGGCAAAGAAAAAGAAGAAACCTGGTGACTCGCCGCCATCATCCAAAACAAAAGCAAAGACCTCAGACAGTGAATCAGATTGGGACGATGAAAAAAAGAATGGTATTTTCAAAATTCAAAATATTCTTTATTCAAATAAACTTGTGAACAAGCTTTTAAATCGTCAACTCTGCATCGGAAAGCTGTTCCTACCGAGAAGAGCCAGCAAAAAACTCAGCAGTTGCTCTTTTAAAAATATAATTCTTAACACTAGTTACATTTAGTCATTCCTGTCTTGTACAGGTTTGTAGAGAGCTATATCCACTTATTCCTATCATCTAAGTAATCCTCAACAATGTAGGCTTTCTGTATCAACTCCTTTTAACAGTGTTTTTAAACTGCTGTAATGGCAAAGCTAAAATTGATTGTGGAATTTTATTATAGAATCTTATACCCAAACCCTCAAACGACTTACGTACTTTTGCAAGGTGCAAAGCAGGAGCCGCGACGATATAAAACACTAGCAATTGCCAACGGCTCTGCCCCTTTGGAAAGATTAAAACCGTAATATAGTATTTTTTTAACCATAAAAATAGTTAAAGAAGGTTAACCTTAAAAGCTAGACATATGCTATCGCGGACTTTTATTTAGAACTTATAAAGGGGAACAATATTGTAATACATGATTTTTTAATAACTTTCACCGTTTACTTAGCGCACGCAAGGAAAGCTTTGCCAATTTCGTAACTTTTTTTTATTGCTCCTCTCGTATTCATCTTAGCGTGATTTTATATATGATAAATTATGTGATAAATGGGGTATCTTATACTCAAAGAATTTTTCAAATCTGTCCAGTAGTTCCTGAGATAAGCGTGTTCAAACAATCAATCAAAAAAAGTCTTCAGCTTTATATATTAGTATAGATTAAGAATGTTGATTGCTATAACACGGAATATACCGTCGGCTAGATTCCCTTTATAACAAAAAATACGACGTTATCGCGGTGGGAACTTAAGTGTAAAGAGCTCATGAATAAGTGCCCCGGATGGGTTCGAAACTAGTCGGGCTAATCCGATAGAGTAACATGTGAGTATAGCCGGTTCTATACAATAACTATGAATACTACTCACGATAGTTTAATTTAAAAGAAGTTTTATTTTTACTTTAATTTTAGAGTTCTGTTTCAACAACATAGTGTGTTGTGCTTATTTTTAAAAGATAATAAGAAATTTATATAAATTTTTACTAGTTTCTCATTGTATTTCTATTTAGCAGTTTTTTGAGTGTGAGAAATCAATGTAAAACTACATTTATTATATCTAACTAGCTAGATTGATAATCGTCCCCCGATAGCCTCTAAATACAAGTTTTATGAAAATTACTATTAAAGACACATATACTTCTTTGGAATGTAAAATCAAAAATATTGAATAGCCCGTTGGCACAGTGGGTAGTGATCCTTCAGCTCCGCGGGTCGCGGTTTCGTTTCATGCCGAGGGCCAACATTTTCTATAGACAATTTATTGGTTTCTCGAGTCTGGGTGTATATTTGTATTTAAGTATGTATTTAAAAATTATATTATAATGTATATATTTATCAGTTGCCTGTTTTCCGTAACACAAGTATTAAGTTACTTTGGGGATGGACGACAGTGTGTGTAAGTGTCCCATATATATTTTTTTAATTTATTTATTCAAAAACGGGTTTTTTTACCTAAGACTATTACTCTATGAAAAATTTATCGTCTTCTATAATTTTTTTTTTATTCCAGACAAATCTTCCTCATCGTCCGGCTCAGAATCAAACAGTGACGCTAGAAGTGACACGTCGAAAAAGAAAGAGCCAGCAAGAACAAGTAGGAAGAGCTCCTCAGATCATTCAGAAGATAGAAAGAAGCCAGAACAGAGAAGCAATGATGTCAGAAAAAGTACAGAAAGTGTTGAGTCGACTAAGAAGAAAGATGTATACAGTGAACCAGAAGAAGGTGATACTATAGTTTAATGTAAAAAAAACTAAAGTTACAGCTTGTTACAACCCCACTGCTGGGCATAGATCTCTCTCTGTTCCTAGAGAGAAGGTTTGGAGCTAAGATCTACCACACTGCTCCAATGCGGATTGGTAGGTCACACATATCTCCAGAATAGTCTAGAGATATGCAGGTTTTCTTACAATGTTTTCCTTAACTGAAAAGCGTGTGATAAATTGCAATTATGAATTAGACACATAAGTTTTTATAGAGAAACTCATTGGTATCTGCCGGGGTTTGAACCTGTGACATCCTCGAAAGAGTCGCACGATCACACCGCTGGGCTATCACAGCTTTTTTTAATGTGGAATATATAAGCTTCCTTACCTTTTTAAGTTTAACATATGATTGCGACATTATTCTTTTCTTCCAGGCGAAGTCTCATCACATTCATCAGACAATGATTCCATAGACTCCGAAGAGGAATTTGATGATGGGTAAGTGATTTGATAACTATTTAACAACTAGACAACATTAGACAAGCCTGTACATACTATATATATATATATATTTTTAATGCTGATGTAACAAAATTATTGCCATCCGATTTACAATTAATCAATCAATAAAAAAACTGATTAATTTAATGATGACTATATTGATTAAATTGATTAATTAAGTGATAAGTATATTGGTTCAATTGATTAATTTAGTGATGACTATATTGGTTAAATTGATTAATTGATGACTATATTGGTTAAATTGATTAATTCGGTGATGACTATATTGGTTAAATTGATTAATTTAGTGATGACTATATTGGTTATATTGATTAATTTAGTGATGACTATATTGGTTATATTGATTAATTTAGTGATGACTATATTGGTTAAATAGATTAATTCAGTGATGACTATATTGGTTAAATTGATTAATTAAGTGATAAGTATATTGGTTCAATTGATTAATTTAGTGATGACTATATTGGTTAAATTGATTAATTTAGTGATGACTATATTGGTTATATTGATTAATTTAGTGATGACTATATTGGTTATTCTTCAAGTAAAAGGCGAACTTGAGTGGTATAAAACTTTAATTTGCGATTTTACAATATTGTAGCGTGAGACGTATATACAGTGTATTGCGAATAAGTTGCGCATCTGTCAGATTAGAATTTGAAATTCAAAAACGGCGGTTCGACGTTCCGTTTCATCGTAAGGTGCAGAATTGCTTGAACATGCCCCCGGCCTTGGAAGCTTCCAGTTCCAACAGAAGAAGATGGTTTTGTAGAAATGAGGCTCCTGGGTTGTAGACAGAGGGCAGATCTTAGAGAAAGCGCGTCACGTAGCCCGTAGCAGTAGAATAGAAGCCATCCATCCTTTCATAGAAAGCAAACGCTGATGGGACCACTTTAGAAGTGGTTGTTGTCCTCCTTTATTAGAACGAATGCGTCGTATTGTAAATCGTCAGCATCCCTTGTCCATTTCGTGCAGACTTGCAGCTCTGACCCATAGTCTTTGGACCAGCGAGTCCAAAAGTGTTACCAAGCTTGCTCAACTCGTGATAGCGCGTGAGTCGATGAGATGGTAGTTGCTAATAATCCTCGCAAGTAGGTGACGTCAGCGGACGGCCAACCAGAAAATGGGCAGGAGTAAGTGAGGCGAAATGGTTGGGGTCTAAAGATATAGGAGGTAAGGGACGGGAGTTTAGGATCCTTGGTGTTAATACCGTGCTAAACTTAAAGTAAAATAGGTATTACTTACCACCCGCGTAATGTGATATTTGCACGATTTAACCACAGATTCCGATAAAGCTTCATAGTGTGGACTATATGGAGGCATAAATCTAAATTTAATATTATTATTTATTGCATAATCATCTGCGAAATTAGTCAAAATTTTTGAAACTTCTATAATAAGACCAGTAAAGTTTACCCCGTTATCAGAGAAAATTACTGCTGGTCTGCCGCGACGAGAGATGAATCGTTTTAGCACTAAGAGGTACGCATTAGATGATAAATTGTCCACCAGCTCAAAGTGGATAGCTCGAGTGGTGAAACAAATGCACAAGCTAACGTATGCTTTATTGTGTCTAGTGTTCTTACCTTTCCAATTCAGTATGAACACTGGCCCGAAGTAGTGATCAACGCCGATAAATGTGAACGGAAACCCTTGAGATAAACGCTCAGCTGGTAGGTTCCCCATTATGGGCGTTAAAGGTTCACCGCGTAGACATGCACAAACAACACATTCATGCACAACCCTTTTGGCGGGGTTTCTGCCACTTACAGGCCACCACAACTCGTGAATAGTGTACAGTAGCAGCTGTGGCGCTGCATGAAGTTGTTGTTTGTGCTCGTAACAAAACAACAAGTATATAAATGTATGTTTCGGCAATAAAATAATAGGATATTGTGTATAAAATACGTAATTTTGAGAAGCGTCGATAAATACGTGCATTTCCGAAAGCATATAATATCTCGCGAATGTACGTCGCGGTATGCGTGAATTGGTTAGCTCCGTTAAGCTAAACAAAAACTGGTGAAACTCATTAGATAACTCGTCTGGCAATTCCGTATTCCAATCAGTTTTTAGTAACCATAATTTTTGCAATAAAACTTTAACTTTAATTATAGTAGCGCTTAGTAATCCTAAAAGATCAAAAATTTGTGATATTGTAGATATCAGTACTGGTTGTGTTAATTTATTTGTGTATAACAATAATGGTAAGTGGTCATACACAAAATCATACACCCGCTTCAGCAGTGGGAAACAACCCTTAGCTAGAACTGTCGCTGTCCTTTCACATAAATTTAATATATAATATTTATTGTCCGAACCAGTTACCATATCGTCAGTATAAACGTCTAATGTTACAGCCCTCTTAACATCAAAGTCGTTGTATCCGCGCGGTAAGCATCTAACACTAAGAAACGGCGCCGATGCCGTCCCATAGGTGACCGTATTTGATTTATACACTTGCAACGGATCCGTAGGATTATAACGCCACAAGATAAGTACAAGGTCGCGCTGAGTATCGCTCACCAACACATGCCTGTACATCTTTTCGATGTCGGCGCCAGCGATGAACGAACTTTCACGAAAGTACGTGTTACATGTTGCGAACAAATCCCCTGAAATAGCTGGCCCGACTATCTGCAAATCTTTCAATGAATTACCTGTTATGGACTTTGCACTAGCATCAAAACCCACGCGTAACTTCATTATTGCGCTATTCTCCTTTAACACACAAAAATGCGGTATAAAATAGTCTGTGCTAGGATAGTTATGTACGCGATCCATAAGTCCTAGTTGTAAATATTTGTACATAACATTTTTATATAATTGTTTGTGTGTCTGTAACTGAGATAATCGCTTCACAAGATAAATTAACCATTTGTAGGCGTGTGTGTATGTTTCTCCCAATAAAGTTGGCGAGTCATTAAAGGGAAGAGAAACAATGAAACGATCTTTAGAATCTCGCTTAGTTGTTTTTGAGAAATTATCCTCGCAAGCGCGCTCCACGTCAGACTGATCACACACCCTAATCGGAACTTCCTTGTGTTCCCAAAATTTATGTAATTGTAAATCAATTGTTTGCGCGTAATTACAACTAACAGTGTTATTAAAACATGCTAGTTTATTAATGGGACCCGAAATTATCCAGCCGAATTTAGTGTTCTGGAGGAAGGGCCCACTCTTTAATGGTATTTTACCATCACATAACAAATCCCAAAAGTGCTCCGACCCGATCAAAATGTCTATAGTATGACTGTCTAAGTAAGAGGGGTCAGCTAACGTAATATGATCAGGAATAATAATATTGTCGTAATTAATCGGTACTGGCGTAGTGTTTAGCGTTATTTGTGGTAACACTAAACAATGTAAGGAGATAGCGTAGTCTCCGTGCAATGAATGAATTTTAATTTTACAACTCTGAAGAGCTTGTGTAACGGAATTTCCGATTCCTTGTATATTTTGAGTGGACTGTATTAATGGCGTATTAATTTGGTCGCAAATTTCTCTACGTATGAAGCAGCATTGACTGCCACTATCTAATAAAACGCGGCACGTAATTGTTTTACCTAAATCATCTGTTATTCGGACTAGCGCGGTCGATAACAAAACAGGTTTAACATAGGACGCTAGTGCGCGAGGAACGTCATTAGTATTAACCTGTGACGATAAGGTATGCAATTGTGTGCATTCCGATGATTGAATTGTGTCACTCACACAGAGGCTATGCGCGGGCGCTCCCGGGAGTGACACCTGCCCCTCAGTCGGGCTGTGGTCGCGGTGGATGATCGTATTATGTTTCTTATTGCACTTTCTACACGGGCCGAATTTGCATGACTCAGCGCTGTGTGCGGGTCGCAAACAATTTTCGCAAAGTTTATGTTTTGCTACAAAGTCAATCTTGTTATTGATATTTAAATCTAGGAACTTTTGACACGAATATAAGTGATGATCGCTGTGACAATACGGGCATAATCTCTTAGTGGATTTATCGGATTTCGAAGTAGATAAATTACAGTGCAACTTAGGAGTGTTATGCGTAGTTCGCGTGTACCTTTTAATATCTTGTGTATAACTATTATGTGACACTTGTAACGTTTCTAACATATCCGCCCTTGCTTTTAGAAATTGTAGTAAATCATCTACTTGTATTCGCGTCGCTGTGCACTCGCGTTGGTGTCCGCTAAGTAATAATTCACTCCTATATTTCTCCCATTCGCGTTCAGTGATATCGTCAAGCTTAGATACAATCATGTAGATTACTAAAGTGTCCCAGTGCTCCGTAGGCTCGCCTAATAATTTTAATGAGCGTAGGTTTTTAAGCACACCGTCAATTAATTTGCGTAGTAATATAGGCGATTCTTTCGGTAAACGTTGAATGTTAAATAGCGACTTAACATGATTGTGAATAAGTAACCGACTATTGTTGTACCTATTCATTAGTAATTCCCAGGCAACAAAATAGTTTTCGGATGTGAATTCTAGTGAATTTATTACTAATTCCGCGGGACCTTTTAAAGAAGACTTTAAATAATGAAACTTTTGAATGTTGCTGATATCTTTCGAAGTATGTACGAGCGAAACATATGTGTTTTTAAACTCGAGCCACTGTTCATAGGAGCCGTCAAAGGTAGGTAAATTGATTGTTGGCAATTTAACGGACTGATGTGTATTACCGAAACTATTACAGTTATTAGCGTTAGGCGTATCGGTATCTAACATACAGTTAGCTTGTGCTAAGATGCAATAATATTTATTTTCAAATGATTCTCTCTCGTCCAGCTGTTCGTTACTGTCAGACTCTGGCAGAAGGCCGTCAAGTTTCATTTGAATTTCGTTGAATTCGGATAACAAATTTGATGCACCTTGTATTCTTAAACCTAATTCTGCTCGCTTAGTACGGTCAAGAAACTGATTTTCAAATGTATTAACGTACGCGGCAAATTTAGTTAATCTGCCTTTTAAAGTGCCTCTTTGTTTGATCAGTTCTTTCACTAACTGAGCCGTAGGGTCTAGAACGGGCGATTTAGGCATAGTTAGACTAGTTTTAGACATTGTAGTAATATAAAAGAAGTGCAATTATCACAATTTGTAACGATTAGCGTTTTTTAATTTGAATTTTAACGTCGCGAATACTGGCGCCGGAATATAACAAACACGGTATTAACAGAAGGATAAGAAAGTGAGTGGAAATACCTGGCAGGCCCGTCTCACCGAGTAGATCTGCGATGATGCGAAAACGGGCTGATGGTTATCCACAGCTGCGGCGATCTTTCCTCTAATTAATATATCGCTGCTTGATTTATAGCGTTCGGCTCGAAGTAGACCAATCTTCAAGTAAAAGGCGAACTTGAGTGGTATAAAACTTTAATTTGCGATTTTACAATATTGTAGCGTGAGACGTATATACAGTGTATTGCGAATAAGTTGCGCATCTGTCAGATTAGAATTTGAAATTCAAAAACGGCGGTTCGACGTTCCGTTTCATCGTAAGGTGCAGAATTGCTTGAACAGTTATATTGATTAATTTAGTGATGACTATATTGGTTAAATAGATTAATTCAGTGATGACTATATTGGTTAAATTGATTAATTTAGTGATGACTATATTGGTTATATTGATTAATTTAGTGATGACTATATTGGTTAAATAGATTAATTCAGTGATGACTATATTGGTTAAATTGATTAATTTAGTGATGACTATATTGGTTAAATTGATTAATTCAGTGATGACTATATTGGTTAAATTGCTTAATTAAGTGATGACTATATTGGTTAAATTGATTAATTTAGTGATGACTTTATTGGCTAAATTGATTAATTAAGTGATGACTATATTGGTTAAATTGATTAATTTAATGATGACTATATTGGTTAAATTGATTAATTTTGTGATGACTATATTGGTTAAATTGATTAATTTTGTGATGACTATATTAGAAAAATTGATTAATTTAGTGATGACTATATTGGTTAAATTGCTTAAATAAGTGATGACTATATTGGTTAAATTGATTATTTTTGTGATCACTATTGGTAATCTGATTAATTTTATGATCACTGTATTGGATAAATTGATTAATTTTGTAATCGCAGTTGGTAGTGGTCAATTTTATTAATTTTACTTTAATTTTGTATTTAGATTTTTTGTGATTATTTAGTTAATTTTATTTGCTTTAAACTGTTTAGTGGCTACTGTAATGTGGTTGATTATTTTTTTTGGGCCTTTCTTTTATTTTATGGTCACTGTTTGGAATTGATTAATTTGTGGCTGTTTTAGGATTTATTAATGTTTTTAATATCACTGTCTTGAAATTGGTTGATTTTTTAAACACAATATTAATTAATTTTGTTATAATTTACTAGATTCTTATAGTTACAACGAATTTGCTACTGCCCTGTTAGCTAATTATACTGTCCGACCCCGTACAAGATAGTAATGAGTTAATGTAACTAGTTATAAGAATTATATTAAATAAAAAGCAACCGACGCGTTTCTTGCAGGCTCTTCTCAGTAGGAATAGCTTTCCAAAACAGTAGAGTTGACAATTCAAAAGCACTTGTTTACAGGTTTATTTGAATAATGAAAATTTTGAGTTTGAGTTTTCTTTTATCCAGGTATGATGAGAATCTCATGGGCGATGAGGAAGACAGGGCGCGCCTCGCGGCTATGTCTGAGAAAGAAAGAGAACAAGAGATCTTCAAGCGCATAGAGAGACGGGATCTGATGAAAACTAGGTCAGTATTGTGATTTAAGCGGTTTATAATCCAACTAGCGATCATAGCAGCAACCCATAACTAGATTGAGGGAACCAGACTAAACTGAAATTTCGAAACTGAGATTTCGCTGGTTTGTCTTTAATCGAAAATAGAATTGTGTATAAAATTGTCTTTAATCGAATTTACCCTTTTTTTTATACATACCCTATATACCCAGATACGAACCAGCCTAAGCGAAACTGAGATTTCGCTGGTTTGTCTTTAATCGAAAATTATTAGTATTTATATCAGATAAAAGAATGTTTATACCATTTTAAAACACTGTTTAATGCCTATCTTGTTTTAAGCAGTTTTTCAATGACTGAAAACAGGTATAAAATGTCATTTTTTATATGAAACCTAGATTTTATATATATATATATATATATATATATATATATATATATATATATATATATATATAAATTTAATTTTTTTTATGCCCAAAACAGGGATAAAATGATTTTTTTTTAATAAAACCTAGCTAGATCGATCTTTCCCCCCCATAACCCCCTACATGCTGAATTCGTCGTGAATCGTTGGAGCCGTTTCCGAGATTCCGAAAAAAAATAATAAAAAAAAAAAAAATATATATATATATATGTATACATACAAGATTAACTCATTTAAATATTAAAGACTAGCAGTCTGCCCCTGCTTCGCACGGGTATAAAATATATAGCCCATGTCACACAGTGAAAATCGATCCAGTAGTTTTGATTTATTCATTACTGCCCGTGGCCCGCAACCGTTACATTTAGAGAAAAACAATTCCCCTCTCCCTATACTAAGAAGATTTCCTTCTATCTTTGGAATATCTAAATTCATATACTACATATTTATTTATTTTATTTTTACATTTTTCCCTATGAATTTTTTTTTACAATTAATTACAGAATGTCTTTATATACAACATTCACAGCTTCCTTGTCATTAAACAAACTCTTGAAAGAGCGACATATAGCTGCTCAATTCGAAGTGCTATAGGGCGAAGCGCGGCCTCGTCACGGCATTTTAAATCTGTAATATCTCCGAAAATGTTCATTTAAATTACATGCTGTAAACGGCCATATTGATCTATATTAAATCAACAATTGATTTAAGGTACTCAATCGGATAAGGATTAATGCTGTATTGTTTAAAAATTGCTTTGAACATAAGGCATTATTTTTCGTAAAAAGTGAATGATAAAAAATGCTAGTGTGGGTTATCCATAAGAGATAGACATATACCATCGCGGTCTTTTCTGTAGACCTTTTCAAGGTGTACAAATACTTAGTACATCATTTTAGTAAATCTCGTAGGGTTTAGCCTGCGTTTGCAATGTAAGCGGAAAAAAATTTAATTATTTACGATATCTATTAGAAACCTCAAAAATTACAGTATTTCTCTACTCCATATTGAATGGTATTATACATACAAACCTGCCTCTGGAATCACTCTATCTATTAAAAATCGCATCAAAATCTGTTGCGTAGTTTTAAAGATTTAAGCATACATAGGGATATAGGGACAGACAGGGAATGCGACTTTATTTTATACTATGTAGTGATATATTCTTGTTTTCCCCCCAGTTTTTAGTATGTCTTGGTTGTATTATTTTCAATACTCACCCAGGTTAAATGAATCCAATAATTGCTTAAAAGTATGGGATAACTTTGGCATAATTCAATATCCTTAAATATCGTATAAAAAATATATGTATTTTAGATCAAAATAAATATTATTTAATTGGTAGCTTTGTTCGTAAAGGTTCACTGACCTGCGCAGAAGAGGTAATAACATTTTTGTTTTATCTCACTTGTACTATTTAGTTTTTACTAAAAACCGCATCAAAATCTGTTGCGTAGTTTTAAAGAAATAAGCATACATAGGGATATATGGACAAACAAAGAATGTGACTTTGTTTTATACTATGTAGTGATATACAAAAACTAGATTAACTCATTTAAATCTCAAAGATTATATTTGTATACAAGATTCAAAGTGCCTTTTTCTTCTTCTTTTCTTTCCTCTCTCTGATGTGAATCGTTTCTTAGATGGGAGATAGAGCGTAAGCTCCGCTTGGCGAAGCGCTCGGCAGCGGAACGCGGCGCTTCGCCCGGCGAGCTCGCTCGACGCCGCGAAGCTCGCAAGCGACGCCGAGCGCTTCGGGAGCAGCGAGCGAAGCAAGAAGCGCAGAGGCGAGCGCAAGCAGCACGTGAGAGGGAAGCGGAAAAGGAGAGACAGGGTGAGTGGTCTACTCTAGACAATAACTCATTTATACTCATAGTACCTGGGTAACCGAGTTACTTCGGTTACGGAGCGAAACAATTGTTGAGATTGTGGTGGTAAATGTGTGCAGTGCTTGTGTATTGTTGTGCCATCGGTGTCGGGTAGTGCATGAGTTCTTACAAATTCTGCATGTATCAGGTATGAGAACCAATAGTACACTCTACATTTAGCATTACATATATTTTCTTTTATCGCGGATTATAGCAAAATAATATTCTCATTACTTTTGTACAGGCATAAATATAAATCACAGACAATTTCTAGCTAAATTTAAAGTACCTGGGTAATCGAGCCTGGGATGATATAAAAAAAAATGGGGGCTCGATCCTAGGTGTTTTAATTTCTCGCGACCACTCGATCCCCGAAATAAAAATTTTTTTTGGCCTGTACGTAATGTTTGTCATAAGAATTTTGGTTTCAGTTTTATAATCTTTGTATTATAGTATCAGAGTAGATAAAAGCTATTTATCATTGAAAGTCGATTCATTATAAAAACTGTAAACTTTTTAAAACAAAATAATTGACAATTTTTTTTCTGTGGCCTGTAGCTTAAAAGATATTACAATTTTTACATAACATGTGTATATAAAATTATCAACTCCGGGCCCATTTTGGTACAAATAGTATTATCTAATAATAAATAAATATATGGGACATTTACACGGTCGTCAATCCCCAAAGTAAGTAACTTAATACTTGTGTTATGGACAGACAACTGGTGAATATATACTTATATAATTATTAAATACATACTTAAATACAAATATACACCCAGACTCTAAGACCAATAAATCCATCATCATCTTCCTGACCTTATCCCACTCTAAGTGGGTTTGGCACAACATGTTATAAACATGTCACATGATACGGAGTATAAAAATATTTTGTGCTTCTATCGAATTTTACTGTACCAATATAAATGGAATTAAATTTGTAACAGAGTCAGAAAAAGAAGAACAGAAGGAGCCGGAGAGTGAGAAAGAGATACCGTCACAGAGTCCAGGAGAGATAGAAGATGACTCCAAAGACGCTGGTAAGACTAATGACTTTTTTTAAAATTCAATTTAGTAATAGTAATAATTTGACTCACACTTGACGTCGGAGGGGGGAGGTGGAGCGGTTCCGGGAACTTTTGTTCTGGATCCAATCTGCTGCTGGCGAGACAAGGTGGTAGCGACTTGCCTAAGCCCATCATCTGCCGCCCTGTCAGGGGACCTTCGGACGTTCCGAACGGACGTCTGGCTTACAGGACCCCGAGGCGGCCGATGCATCTGGTGCTCCTGATGCACCGGATATGCAGATATCAATTTCTTCAAAAAGCGTATTTTCCACCCTATTTCATGGAAAAATTATGTTTCCGGGTTACAGAGAATGATCCAGAACGTTCAGCATCACCCCTGTTCGGGGCGAAAACGGAACGGAAACGTAACGTCGACGATCGCAGGGTTAACGCTATGGCGGCGTTAAGGGCGCAGAGGGACGCTCGAGCCACCAGAGTGGAGACCAAGCAGAAGAAAAGAGCAGCGGAACAGGAGAGAAAAGAAGATGATGACGTGAGCAATATTTATGACATTCACCTTAGCACAATTAAATATAACACAATTTCCAAGACAGTGATATTATAAACAATTGAAAAAATTAATAATCCCTAAAACAACAGCCTCAAAATAAATTAGTGTAATGTTCCATCTAAGTAACCAAATCATAAAATTTTTCAATTCCAATATAGCCATCACAAAATTAAAAAGTTAAAATGACTCAAGTTAAAAGTACATAAAATTAACCAATCTTTATACATTGATTACAATATTAAAGTATAACTAATAAAAACAACCAATTTCGAAAACGATCACAAAATTAATTAGTTAATCCAATAAAGTGATCATAAAAATAATCAATTTATCCAATATATTCATCACTAAATTAATCAATTTAACCAATTTAGTCATCACTATATTAATCAATTTAACCAATATAGTCATCACTAAATTAATCAATTTAACCAATATAGTCATGACTTTATTAATCAATTTAACCAATATAGTCTTCACTAAATTAATCAATTTAACCAATTTAGTCATCACTATATTAATCAATTTAACCAATATAGTCATCACTAAATTAATCGATTTAACCAATATAGTCATCACTAAATTAATCAATTTAACCAATATAGTCATCACTAAATTAATCAATTTAACCAATATAGTCATCACTAAATTAATCAATTTAACCAATATAGTCATCACTAAATTAATCAATTTAACCTATATAGTCATCACTAAATTAATCATTTTAACCTATATAGTCATCACTAAATTAATCATTTTAACCTATATAGTCATCACTAAATTAATCATTTTAACCAATATAGTCATCACTAAATTAATCAATTTAACCAATATAGTCATCATTAAATTAATCAATTTAACCTATATAGTCATCACTAAATTAATCAATTTAACCAATATAGTCTTCACTAAATTAATCATATTAACCAATATAGTCTTCACTAAATTAATCATATTAACCAATATAGTCATCACTAAATTAATCAATTTAACCAATATAGTCATCACTAAATTAATCAATTTAACCTATATAGTCATCATTAAATTAATCAATTTAACCAATATAGTCATCACTAAATTAATCAATTTAACCTATATAGTCATCATTAAATTAATCAATTTAACCAATATAGTCATCACTAAATTAATCAATTTAACCAATATAGTCATCATTAAATTAATCAATTTAACCTATATAGTCATCACTAAATTAATCAATTTAACCAATATAGTCTTCACTAAATTAATCATATTAACCAATATAGTCTTCACTAAATTAATCATATTAACCAATATAGTCATCACTAAATTAATCAATTTAACCAATATAGTCATCACTAAATTAATCAATTTAACCTATATAGTCATCATTAAATTAATCAATTTAACCTATATAGTCATCACTAAATTAATCAACTTAACATAATAGTCATCACTAAATTAATCATCTTAACCAATATAATCACTAAATTAAGTATTATAAGTCATCATTACATTTATCAGTTTTATTATTGATAGATTAATTGTAAATCGGATGCCTATAATGTTGGTTAGATCAGTATTTACACGATTTGACTGATTATTCTCTTAGCATAGCAAATACTAATACAGACTTTGCCATTACAGCAGTTAAAAATAACTATTAAAAGATGCGGATACAGAAAGTCTACTATACTGTTGAGTGTTACTTAGAAGATAAGAATGCGCAGATATAGTGACTCTTCGACCTTGTACACCATAGTAATGACTAAGATCCCACTTCTGGGTTCATTTTTGAAAAAGGGGTTGCATGTTAGGATTGGTAGCTTACACATGTCCAAAGATATTTCTTAATATATGCAAGACAATTGCCTTAATAGTTTCAATAGTTAATGGTGCCTATCTGTGGTATGAACCCATGATTCATGAGAAGAGTCAAACAGGGTCATAGACAGTTCTTTATTTACGAAGCCCCAAATTTATTACATGATTCATATAAATGTACTAACTTTTAAAGGTGTTTTACACAGATTTAGACTATATTATATATCAATAATTTTTTTTTAAATTATGTATTGTAAAATGCTATTAGTTGGTTTAATAAATAATAAATAAATAAATAATAATAAATAAATAAATAATAATAAATAAATAAATATATGGGACACTTTACACACACGGTCGTCCGTCTCGCAAGTAAGTAACTTAATACTTGTGTTATGGACAGACAACTGGTGAATATATACTTATATAAGTTTTAAATACATACTTAAATACAAATATACACCCAGGCTCAAAGACCAACAGATTTATAGAAAACGTTGGCCCTCGGCGGGAATCGAACCCGTGACCCGCGGAGCTGAAGCTAGCTAGGGTCACTACCCATTGCTCCAACGGGCCAGTCGAATAATAATTATAAAAAATGCGTGCGTGTAAATGTACGTGCGTGCGAGCGTGTGTGAATGTATGCACGTGCGTCTGTTGTTTTAATGGGCATGCATGCGTGTTTGTAAATGGACGTGCGTGCGTATGTACGAAGTTACGTGCGTTCATGCATACGTATAAATTTACGTGCGTGCGTGTGTTGTGAATGTATGTGCGTGCATGCGTTTAAGGATGGAAGGAAGGAAGTTGCTAATATGGTGTGTAATTATTTTATAACACATTTTTTATATTACCGTGGTCCATCTATTTTGTTGTGTATGGCAAATAATAGTCTTCTATTCTATTCTAATGTATTAAATTCAGGACGCAGATGCTGAGATCATTGGTGGTACAAGCAAACAGAGTGTGAAGTTAAAAGCATCAGATATATACTCAGATGATTCCGGATCGGAGTCCGAAGATAACAAATCGCAAGGTAAGGCCTTTCCTAGTTATCCTTCTCTTCTTTAACACACACACACATAAACACACCCACCCACGCCCACAACACACACTCACACATAAACACACCCACCCACACCCACAAACACACACACATAAACACACCCACACATAAACACACATACCACACCCACAAACACACATACATAAACACACCCACAAACACAAACACACATACATAAACACACCCACCCACAAACACACACATAAACACACCTACCCACACCCACAAACACACACACATAAACACACCCACACACACACTCACATAAACACACCCACCCACACCCACAAACACACACACATAAACACACCCACTCACACCATCAAACACACAAACACACACATAAACACACCCACAAACACACGCACGCACGCACGCACGCGCCACATACACATACGCTATAATTATATAACTTAGTAAATACTTACCTTTTTAATATTTATATAACTTACCATTGTTATGGAAGAGCGAGACCTTCTGACACAAGTATTTCAAATACTTACTAGAAGGTCTCAATCTGTATTTCTTGTAACAAATTTTGGTGAGAAATATTTTTTTTTTATTTTGATTATCAGCCTATGGACCTGTGCTTCTATTCAAAAAATTTCTACATAAGACCTGCCACTTGATCCAGCAATATCATAGTCCATAGAAGTATGAGGTACTTCTATTTTCCTGTATTTGACCTACCCATTTGGAAGAGATATTAGCAGGCCTCTTTTTACTACAGGTCGCAGAAGCTCCACAAGTTCCTCATCATCGGACGCAGAAGAAGAAGAGAAGAAGCGGGAACGGGAAGAAGTGGAAGTTAAATACGCTGACTCCAGAGACCAAATCAATAAACTTAGGCTAAGCAGGTGAGTTAAGGTGTTTAAGATGTCGTCCTAAGGGCTCTAAGACCACGGCTTAGGACGACGTGTAGTGGAGTGCTGGTGGTATGACTGTGACTAGTCATCACGCTGTATGAAGCTCTACTAGCTATGGGGAACGTCGTCCTAAGGGTGCCTCCTGTGAGGACCACGGCTTAGGGCAGTGGAGGGCTGGTGGTATGACTGTGACTAGTCATCACGCTGTTGTATGAAGCTCTACTAGCTATGGGGAACGTCGTCCTAAGGGTGCCTCCTGTGAGAACCATGGTTTACAGTGACGTGTAGTGGAGATGATGACATTAAGAAGCGCCATCTATTATCAACCTTTTGTTTTTCCGCGGGGAGGAAAAGTTCCTAACGGACGCTTACCAGCCCGTACTGGTAAGGAGTGTCCGGTTTGCACGGACTAAACGACCTCCCCCTGCTCGACTAGGCCAACATGGAACCGCTAAGCATTACTTCATGCGAGCCCGTTTTTTTTTTCTATTTCTTCCCTGTCCTCTCTTTTTAACATTATTTGTTTTAACATATTTCCACACTTTTGCCACTCCAACTCGCTCGATAACATGCGCGTTACCATGTTGTCTGGGTTTAAGCCCTCATCATGGGTTCCTTGTACAGCATTCCTTGTGTGAATTCACTGCACTCGAAAATAGTGTCTAGGGGTATCTTCCTCTCCACAGAAGTAACATTTTTCAGTACTCTGTTTTCTATTCTCAACCTATCGCGCGACAACAGTCCACGCAAATGAAGTTGCGAGTAAAAGCTAGTAGTATAAATAAATAATAATAAATAAATATATGGGACACTTAGACACACGGTCGTCCGTCCCCTAAGTAACTTAATACTTGTGTTATAGACAGACAACTGGTGTATATATACTTATATATTTTTTTAAATACATACTTAAATACAAATATACACCCAGGCTCAAAGACCAACATATTCATTTACAGAAAATGTTGGCCCTCGGCGGGAATCGAACCCGCGACCCGCGAAGCTAAAGGCAGGGTAACTACCCACTACTCCAACAGGCCAGGCAACTCTATGAATATCTTACGCTCGTTTGCAAGATGCAATTGCATTAACAACATTTAATTTTTTTACAGGTTCAAATTGGAAAGACTAGTGCATTTGCCATTCTTCTCTCGAGTTGTCCAAGGATGTTTTGTACGCATTGGCATAGGGAATAATAATGGAAACCCGGTGTATAGGGTGAGTTTTTATTCTTTATTTGTTTATTTATTTTTTTAAAAACAGTACATAGTAAAACTTAATAGCTATTAAAAATGTATAGACCAATAAAGTTTCCACTATTTTATAAATCATAAAAGCTAACAACTGACGGCCCCGTTGGTGCAGTGGTTAGTGACCCTGCCTTCAGCTCCGCGGTTCGCGGGTTCGATTCCCGCCTAGAGCCAACATTTTCTAATAAAAATTTGTTGGTTCTTCAAGCCTGGGTGTATATTTGTATTAAAGTATGTATTTAAAAAATATATAAGTATATATTCACCAGTTGTCTGTCCATAACACAAGTATTAAGTTACTTATTTTGGTGACGGGGGACTGTGTGTCATATATTTATTTATTTATTCTGTCATTCTCAAACCCTGCAAATATCTCCATTGGTTTATAATAAATAAATATATGGGACACTTCACACATGGTCGTCCGTCCCCAAAGTAAGTAACTTAATACTTGTGTTATGGACTGACAACTGGTGAATATATACATATGTATATAATTGTTAAATACATACTTAAATACAAATATACACCCAGACTTCAAGACCAATAAATTAATTTATAGAAAATGTTGGGCCTCGGCGGGAATCGAACCCGCGTTATACTTGAATAGCACTTTGCAATGTTGGCCCAGGTCACCTAGGTGACCTACGGGATTTGATGTTCGGTACGGAGGTCTGGGAATGGTAGTTCCCAGACCTCGGAGTCGGAGAGGTAAGGAATTAAGGTTAAGGAGTTAAGGAAGGAAGGTCACCTCGGAGAGGTAAGGAATAATTGTGCCAAATTTCATCGATACTGGTTCAGCGGATTCGCCATGAAAGAGTAACAAACAAACATCTATACTCACAAACTTACGCATTTATAATACTAGTTTTTACCTGCGACTTCGTTAGCGTGAACTGTTGTAGCGTGGTACGTTGATAATAGATGGCGCTTTTGAATGTCATCCTATTCCTGTAAAATTAACAGGATTTTTATAGCCTATATATTATTGCGGTGTATAGTTAATCATTGTGCCAAATTTCATCAATATTTGTTCAGCGGATTCGCCGTGTAAGAGAAACAAACATACATCCATACTCACAAACTTTCGTATTTATATTTGTATTGAAATACTTACAGGTGGCGGAAATAATAGACGTGTATGAAACGGCCAAAGTGTACAATTTGGGCAACACAAGGACGAATAAGGGGTTCAAATTGCGACACGGTACCCAGGATAGGGTGTTCCGGCTGGAATTTGTTAGCAATCAGGTAAGGTGAAGTTTATGATTGGGGGTCGTGACCCCTTTTACTGAAAATCTTTTTGTATACCCCCAATTTGGAATTTGTTAGCAATCAGGTAAGGTGAAGTTTATGATTGGGGGTCGTGACCCCTTTTACTGAAAATCTTTTTGTATACCCCCAATTTGGAATTTGTTAGCAATCAGGTAAGGTGAAGTCTGATTATTGGGGGTTGTGACCCCATTTACTAATAAAACTTCGTGTACCCCAATTTGCAGTACCCCATAATTTAACGAGTACAACATAAATTGGGGTCACGACCCCCAGGTATCTCTTGCAAAAGCACGTAAGTCGTTTGTTTGCATAGTCAAACTGCATTAATAGGGGTCACGACCCCCATAAATCTAGCAAAAGCACGAACGTAAGTCGTTTGTTTGCATAGTCAAACTGCATTAATAGGGGTCACGGCCCTCAGAAATCTAGCAAAAGCACCGAAGTCGTTTGTTTGTTCGCATAGTCAAACTGCATTAATAGGGGTCACAACCCCCATAAATCTCTTCAAAAGCACGTAAGTCGTTTGTTTGCATAGTCAAACTGCATTAATAGGGGTCACGACGCCCAGAAATCTAGCAAAAGCACGCAAGTCGTTTGTTTGCAAAGTCAAACTGCAATAATAGGGGTCACGACCCCATAAATCCCTTGAAAAAATAAGTCGTTTGTATGTTTGGGTATTAGATTCTGTAATAAAATTCCGCAATCAATTTTAGCTTTGCCATTACAGCAGTTTAAAAACGCTGTTAAAAATAATCTGATACAGAAAGCCTACTATACCGTTGAGGATTACTTAGATGATAATAATGCGTGGATATAGCTACTCATCTACCCTGTACAAAATAGTAATGACTAAATGCAATTATGTAGTTGTATTATTTTGAAATGAGCAACCGACGAGTTTCTTGCTGGCTCTTCTCGGTAGAAACAGCTTTCCGAATCAGCAGTAGAGTTGACGATTCAAAAGCACTTAATTGAATAAAGAATATTTAGAATTTGAATTTGAATTAATCTTTTACAGGAATTCACAGATAACGAATTCCAAAAATGGTATCGGGCCATCAAGGAGGCAAACAAAAAACCACCCACCATGGACTTTGTTAGGTCCAAAATCACAGAAGTCAAAGACGCGCTCATGTACGAATTTAAGGTGAGTATTTGTGAAAAAAATCCAAAAGTAAGTAAGTAGCGGCCTGTTACTATCCCACTGCTGGGAATAGGCCTCTTCTCTCCGTTGTTGGAGAGAAGGATTGGAGCTAAGACCTATCACGCTGCTCCAATGATGGTAGGTTACACATATCCCCAGAATTCTTTAGAGATATGCAGGTTTCCTCCTCACGATGTTTTCCTTCACCGAAAAGCGTGTGATAAATTGCAATTATCAATTAGACACATAAGTTTTAACTGAAACACTCATTGGTGTCTGCCCGGGTTTGAACCCGTGATCTTCTCGAAAGAGTCGCACGATGTTAAAGCTGAGCTACCACAGCTTACAGAAACCAAAACCATAGAAAAACTCCACAGACCAACTCCAAAGATAAAAAAACTGCGCGGAAACCCAAAAATGGTTTCTAAAGTTAAGATAGGATTTATGATAACCAAATTGTGGTTAGAAATAAAAGATCTTTTCTTTGTGAAAAGAAGAATACCGTCCCACTGCTGGGCATGAACCTAGCACGCTACTAAGTTGATCTTTAATGTAATACAAATGATTTGTTAGTATCAATCAAGCTAAAGATTTTATATAGAACTCAAAGGTATCCGTTTGAGTTCTGGAACCTTCATGAAAATTACGAACTATTACAAACATGCTAAAATAGGTCGTAACATTAAGTCATAGAATTCAAATTAGCGTGACGAATCATCTGTAACATCCCCGCCATTGTTCTATCGACTCGCGAGTAATCAAGAAGTAGAACTTTCTGGAACGATAAGACCACTTTATAAGCGATTGTACCGCACCTCGTGGATTTAGTTTGCGATTAGCTACAGAGAAACAAGGTAAATGTTACAAAGCATTAGCGTCAAGCGAATTTGAACTATATAATTTAAAATTGAGATTTATTTTTACTAAAAGGTAGTGCGATTCTTGCGGAAGGTTTAGGTTATTGGTTATTGTGTTAAATATTTTGCGCATACGTAAAAAAAAACCCGCCTGTTGGGATCTTTAATCGCGTCGTGTAAACCAACTGAGACACATTTAAGTAATGTACTAGAGAATTGTAGATCTACAAAAATACTACAAAAAAGTCGGCGACAGCATATCTCTATCTTTTATGGTTAACTCACAATAACTACTTTAATGTTCATTTAAATACACACACATAGTAGTTTATAATAACTGGTATTTCTCATTCAGGAAGAAGACATAGAGAAGATAGTAGCAGAAAAAGAGAGATTCCGACCCCACCCCACCAACTATGCCATGAAAAAGACTCAACTCATGAAAGAGAGGGACGTTGCTCAACTGAGGTGAGATTTGAACTTTCCATTGTAGAAGTCGCAAACTTCATGAAATCTAACATTAATTTATAGCAGGCGTTATTTTGTAGAATTTCATAGTACAGAAGTTATGATAAAATGATTTTGCTATAATCCACGTTTGTTAAGAGAGTCTAATTCTAAGTGAAGCAGCCAACGTTTTCATCTATACATGCAGAATTAGTTACTACACTTATCACAACACTCCACCAACAACGCCTTACACAAGCGCTACACACATTCACTAAGATAATCTCAACGAACATTTCGGCTCCTAGGAATCATCAGTAGTATGGGCTCCACGACAAAATCTAACATATTTACAATTAGTGCTACCCGCGATTGAGTTTGCGCCAGCGAATATTTACCTCTATCCATATTTATTTGTATTAAATTTACCTGTATTCGTATTAACATGTATCAAATTTACCTGTATTCATGTTTACCTGTACCCATATTTATCTATATCGTTATTTACCTGTATCTATATTTATCTATATCCATATTTACCTGTACTCGTATTAACCTGTATCCATATTTATCTGTATCAAATTTACCTGTATGTAAATTTACCTGTATCCATGTTTACCTCTACCCATATTTATCTATGTCAAATTTACCTGTATCCATGTTTACCTGTACCCATATTTATATATATCGATATTTACCTGTATATATATTTATCTATATAGAATTAATCTATATTCATATTTACCTGTACTCGTATTAACCTGTATCCATATTTATCTGTATCAAATTTACCTGTATGTAAATTTACCTGTATCCATGTTTACCTCTACCCATATTTATCTATATCAAATTTACCTGTATTCATATTTATCTGTATTCGTATTTACCTGTATTCATATTTGCCTTTATCAATGTTTACCTGTATCCAAATTTATATATACCCATGTTTACCTGTATTCATATATCTATCCATAGTTACCCATTGTATTGGTATCCTCAGAGGTGACGAGGAATTAGTGGCGGACTTGAACTCCAAACTCCAGGAGTTGGAGGAGAGAGCCAGCGCGTTGGACAAGACGAGAACGTCTTCAATCCAGAGTATATCCTACATCAACAACCGGAACAGGAAACTCAATGTGGAAACAGCCGAGAAAGCCATCATGGAGGAGGTAAGACTATAAATAAATATTAAATATTTATTTTTTTGGATCTTCTCGGTAGGAACAGCTTTCTGAACCAGTTAGTGGAGTTGACGATTCAAAAGCACTCGTTTACAAGAATAATTTGAATATCCGTCTGGTTTTTTTTTCTTTTCGTGTTATATATCTTTCTATCTAATAATCTATCTGTCGATAGATCTATATATATCTAGATAGATAGATAGATATATATAGTTAAGAGACCTATGTATCCATATTTTTACCTAGCTCTGTATCTACCTAGCTTTCTATCTATATACTTATCTGCTTTTCAATTTACCTATTTCTCTTTCTAATTATGTACCTTCATATCGACTTATCTATCTATCTATCTATTTACCTAGCTCTTTATCAATCTATCAATCTCTCTGTCTTTCGATATACCTATATGTTTTAAATTTATAAATATAAAATAATAAAAAAATCTTAATATAAATTTTGTGTGTATATATAATGAAAGATAGCATAATTACTTATTTATAGATTTTATACGGCTATATATTTTTATATGTTTTAATAATCTGTAGTTTTGGTCAGTCGTCCGTGACGTACCTCAATAGGCTTTAGCTGAAAATCAGTTCTGTGTGCTTCCTGTTGGGGCACACAGTATTATGCTGAGTCTAAAGCCTATTCTGCATTGTGCTACGGACATTTATTTATTTATTAATATTTATTTAGCTTTAGTTTAATTTGTTAATGTCCTGCTAGCACTTTTGTGGAATAAATATTTTTCATTTCATTTCATTTTTCTATCTATTTATCTTTCTAATTATCTACCTACCTATCCACTTTTCTATCCTATCTCTCTATCTATCTATCGTTATACCTATCTGTTTTTCTACCTACCTATCCACTTATCTATCTGCCCATCTCCCTATCTATCTATCGTTATACCTATCTGTTTTTCTACCTACCTATCCACTTATCTATCTGCCCATCTCTCTATCTATCGTTATACCTATCTGTTTTTCTACCTACCTATCCACTTATCTATCTGCCCATCTCTCTATCTATCGTTATACCTATCTGTTTTTCTACCTACCTATCCACTTATCTATCTGCCCATCTCTCTATCTATCGTTATACCTATCTGTTTTTCTACCTACCTATCCACTTATCTATCTGCCCATCTCTCTATCTATCGTTATACCTATCTGTTTTTCTACCTACCTATCCACTTATCTATCTGCCCATCTCTCTATCTATCGTTATACCTATCTGTTTTTCTACCTACCTATCCACTTATCTATCTGCCCATCTCTCTATCTATCGTTATACCTATCTGTTTTTCTACCTACCTATCCACTTATCTATCTGCCTATCTATCGTTATACCTATCTGTTTTTCTACCTACCTATCCACTTATCTATCTGCCCATCTCTCTATCTATCGTTATACCTATCTGTTTTTCTACCTACCTATCCACTTATCTATCTGCCCATCTCTCTATCTATCGTTATACCTATCTGTTTTTCTACCTACCTATCCACTTATCTATCTGCCCATCTCTCTATCTATCGTTATACCTATCTGTTTTTCTACCTACCTATCCACTTATCTATCTGCCCATCTCTCTATCTATCGTTATACCTATCTGTTTTTCTACCTACCTATCCACTTATCTATCTGCCCATCTCTCTATCTATCGTTATACCTATCTGTTTTTCTACCTACCTATCCACTTATCTATCTGCCCATCTCTCTATCTATCGTTATACCTATCTGTTTTTCTACCTACCTATCCACTTATCTATCTGCCCATCTCTCTATCTATCGTTATACCTATCTGTTTTTCTACCTACCTATCCACTTATCTATCTGCCCATCTCTCTATCTATCGTTATACCTATCTGTTTTTCTACCTACCTATCCACTTATCTATCTGCCCATCTCTCTATCTATCGTTATACCTAATCTGTTTTTCTACCTACCTATCCACTTATTTATCTACCTACATCTCTATCTATCTATCCCTCTATTTATCTGCCTAGCTCTATCTTTGTAACTATTTACCTAGCTCTATCTATCTTCCTATTTATCTTTCTAATTATCTACCTATCTATCTATTAACGAAATCAAAAACTCGGCGTTATTTTACAGATCAAAGCGAACAAAGGCAAAAAAGCGGATGATCCGTTCACGAGGCGACATACTAAACCTGTCATGAACTTCAAGTCGCACACGCAGGGCACCAGGTCGCAGGTTTGTTTACCGGCTAGTACACCACTGGTTTGGGTTTAAACAACCGGTTTCACTTCAATGACTTTGTTTTTAGTTGTCAGGTTTGTGGTTTAACAATGTCGTTAACCCTGATTAGTTAATATTCAATAAGTATTTATACAGTATAGTAACGCTCTCTTAATATCCTAGAGCTGGGCACAGGTCTCCGTTTAAAAAAAGGAGTTAAGACCCACCACGCTGCTCCATTGTGGTTTTGTGGGTTACACGTTTCCCTAGAATTACCTAGAGGATTCGATTCCCGCCGAGGGCCAACATTTTCTATAAAAGATTTTTTTGGTCTTCGAGTCTGGGTGTATATTTGTATTTAAAAATTATATAAGTATATATTCACCAGTTGTCTGTCCATAACACAAGTATTAAGTTACTTTGGGGACAGACGACCGTGTGTGTATGTGTCCAATTTATATATATATATAAAAAAACACCAGAGATAGGCAGGTTTCCTAACGATGTTTTTTTCTTTCACCGAAAGTCATGTGATATTGCAAATGTCAAATAAAAACGTTTTAACAGATATAGATATAAAGCCCAATTTCCCGCTTTTTAATTAAAAACATAAGAACAATAAAAGACATTTCACTGTTTTATAATTCTGTCATGTTACATGAAATTTGCTACATTTTTTAAATTTCAAACTGTGGTAGCCCAACGGTAACACGCGCCTCTTTCGAGGAGGTCTAGGGTTCAAACCCCGGGCAGGCACCAATGAGTTTTCTAGTAAAACTTATGTGTCTAATTGATAATTGCAATTTATCACACGCTTTTCGGTGAAGGAAAACATCGTGAGGAAACCTGCATATCTCTAGAGAATTCTGGGGATATGTGTAACCTACCATTATTGGAGCAGCGTGGTAGGTCTTGGCTCCAATCCTTCTCTCCAATAACGGAGAGAAGAGGCCTATTCCCAGCAGTGGGATAGTAACAAGCCGTTACTTTACTTTTTTTTACATAAAATTAAAAATATATATATATTACACAGGAGCTGTTAATAAACGAAGAGGCGGCAGCCGAAGCGCAGAAACAGAGAGAAGAAGAGGAGAAGGCGGCAAAAGAGCGGCAAGAGAAAGAAAGACTGGCAGTGAGTTAATATTGAATTTATTTCAATTTTAATGTTATTTTAAATTTTATTGATATTATCCAGAATAATTTATCCGGCTGAATAGACTAGTACCACCCTCATTTCTCACCGAGGTGTAGTAAAAGGCGACTAAGGTAAGTCGTCCCGCTGGGTGGTATCCGGCTGATTAGAATAGACCACCCTCATTTCTTACCGAGGTGTCGTAAAAGGCGACTAAGGTAAGTCGTCCCGCCGTGTGGTATCCGGCTGAGTAGAATAGACCACCCTCATTTCTTACCAAGGTATCGTAAAAGGGGTCTAACTTAAGTGACTCACCGTGAGGTAGCCGGTTGAGTAGAATAGACCAACCTCATTTCTTAGCGGTGGTGTCGTAAAAGGCGACTAAGGTAAGTCGAACCACCGGGTGGTATCCGGTTCAGTAGAATAGACCACCCTCATTTCTTACCGAGGTGTCGTAAAATACGTAGCCAAATCATGTGACAAGATGTTTGTAACATATTTACCGACCCCACTTTGAGTGGTATAAGGGCCGGAAGATGATGATGGTCTTCTATCTCTGATGGATCTCGTTTAATCCAGCAGCAGCAACAGAACGAGACTGAGAAGATGAAAGAGATGAAGAATCCGGCAGCAGACAGCAGCAGTTTGTACTCCCTCCACGATTTCGACATCAAAATCGACATCGACCTACCTATGTCCAGTGAGTATTGTACCCCTCCCTCTAGGGGGGTATGTCCAGTTAGTACTATAAATAGGAACCCCTCCCTCTAGGGCAGTGTTTCCCGACCTTTTTTGGTCCATGCCCCACGTTAAAAATTATTTTGCCCCCCTAAGTAACATACAAAAATTTTATTATTAAAAATTGAATTGTCCACTTAAAGAACATAAATATTAGGTTTTAGGAAGAAAAATTGCTTTTTTTTGTTTAATTTGGCACTGAAATCTAGCGTTGCACTTAAATGGCCCAGAGCGAAAGGCTAAAGGCTAAAGGGAAACACTTGTCGAGTTGCCCCCCCTTAACCATCAAATTGCCCCCCTGTGGATCGTGGGCGACACGTTGGGAAACACTGCTCTAGGGCGAAACTAAATTAAGTGTACAGACAATGCTTATAAGTAGTCATCCCCCTGCCCTTAAACGTTATTGGAGTCTGTGTCTGCCTAGACACAGGCTCCAATAACGTTGGAGATAGAAGAAAAAAAAAATCTCTTTCTCTCCTAAAACCCTCCACATGCCCAATTTCATTAAAATCGTTGCAGCCGTTTCTGAGATTCCGAATATATATTGTGTGTGTGTGTGTGCGTGCGTGCGTGCGTGCGTGCGTGCGTGCGTGTGTGGGTGTGTGTATATAGTTGTTGTGAATATTTAGTTCCTTCGATCTCTCAGGGGAGTAATTAAGCAAACACTTACCAGCATCCAGAACAGTCACGCGTTGCGGGGCCCCGTCTGCTGATGTCCACAGGTGCATTTACTATATTTTGGCTTGTTTCACTTAACTTCACTCCTCTTTCACATAAAATGTCTATTAACAAGGGAGCTCGGAGTCGTGCGAGTAGAAAGAATTCGACCGTTACCGTTTAAGTGTAGTGACAGTAACCGAATGACGTTGAGTGCAGCTGTCATTGGGATGAGGCTTGTGTTGCCTATTATTCCCCTGATCGAATGGTAGAAATTTTAACGTTTGAAAGTACGAAACAATAGTATATTATACTTTTCAGAAACCGCATCAAGTCAAGCCAAACAGAACACGACGAAAGTGAAAGAGACCGGCCCAAAGAGATCCCTGAACCTAGAGGAGTACAAGAAGAGGAAGGGGTTCATATGAGTGTGGTTGGGACGGGACGAGAGGGTTTGCGAAAGAGAGAGATAGCAGCGCGACTACGGGTGAGTTTGGACGCACATTGTTATAACGTAGTTAATTTATTTATTTTATTTTATTTTTATTTATTTATATAAGGGATTTATAGAATTAGGCGTTACTTTGCGGAGGTCCATAATACAAAAGTAATGAGGATATTATTTTGCTATAATCCGCGATAAAAGAAAATATATGTAATGCTAAATGTAGAGTGTACTATTCGTTCTCATACCTGATAGATGCAGAATTTGTAAGAACTCATGCCTACCCAACACCGATGTCACAACAATACACAAGCACTGCACACATTCACCACCACAATCTCAACAATTGTTTCGCCCCGTAACCGAAGCATTCAGGAGATCGACTCCACGACAAAATCGCAGAGCATTGCGCTTTGCGATCTTTGTGATTACGATTAATTTTTCTTGACTTATAAGGTGATTTAGGTTAGTTGGCCCATCGTGTTGTATACGATGAGTAGAATAGACCACGCTCATTTCTTACCGAGTTGCCGTAAAAGGTGACTAAGGTAACTAGACCTACCGTGTGCTATCCAGCTGAGTAGAATAGACCACCTTCCTCTCTTTTACCGAGGCGTTGTAGAATACGACTAAGGTAAATCGACGTCAGGCAATCGGCCAGTCATAAAATACGTGACGACATGTTTGTAACATGTTGGGCCGAACCCACTTGGAGTAGGATAAAGGCTGGAGGATGATAATAATGACTTCAATGTGGTTTTTTTTTGTAGTTTTTCAAATTATATTTTTTTACTTTCAGGTTAACCGAAGCTGCCCGATTTTTGTGACATTAAACTAAATTTAAATATAACCGCTCCGTTATTGGTCTGCGTTGCTTAATCGGCTCAGTTATTAACATAGTTAAAGTTAAACTGACTATAAACGAACGTTCAAAAGTTTTTTTTACTTTATATAGATAGTTCTTACTTTAGCCAAAATATGATATTATATAGGTAAATGTTAAAATTAATCATTATTTAATTCTGTAATTAAAAATAACCAAGAGGTTATCGCCATTTTGTTTTTTTTTAATGACATTTTTTGCAAAATATTAAAATTATTTTGCTATAATCCGCGATGAAGTAAAATAGAAAATATATATAATGCTAAATGTAGAGTGGATTATCCGTTTTCATACCTGATATATGCAGGATTCGTAAAAACACGTGCACAAACCTCCACGTTGTCGTAAAATACGACTAAGGTAAGTTGATGTCAGGCAGGCGGCCGGTCGTAAAATACGTAGCCAAATCATGTCACAACATGTTTATAACATGTGCTGAACCCATTTTGAAGTGGGATAATGACAGGAAGAAGGAGACATGCACAAATCTCCACCACCGCCTCAATACACAAGCACTACACACGTTCACTATCACAAACTCAACAATCGTAACCGCAACCGAATCAGGAGATAATCCACGACTCGATTGTTGAGTATGTGATAGTGAACGTATGTAGTGCTTGTGTATTGTGGTGGCGGTGGTGGAGGTTTGTGCGTGTGTTTTTACGAATCCTGCATGTACCAGGTATGATAACCGATTGTCCACTTACATTTAGCATTATATATATTTTCTATTCTACTTCATCGCGGATTATAGCAAAATAATTTTACTATTACTTTTGTATTATGGATCTCCGCAAAGTAACGCCTAATTTAAAAAAATATTTTTAAAAAAATGTTTGTATGGAATTTTTCTTGATTTTTGAATTAATTTTGGTTTTTGTATAATTACTATCAAAATTGTAATTTATATAAGTTACGTTATTTTGCGGTATTCTATAGTACAATTTAAATTATTATTTTGCTATAATACGCGTTCTTTGATCTACTAATATTGAAATGCATGTCTGTCTGAGTGAAGATTTGCTGAACCAATTTTGATGAAATTTATAATTCATGGTATCCGGCTGAGTAGAATAGAGTTGAAGGCAGACAGACTGTAGTAAAATACGTTTCCAAATAATGTGACAACATGTTTATAACATGTGGAGATACCACTTAGAGTGGGATTAGGGCAGGAGGATGATTCGTATAAGGTTATATATTCAGTTTATATACCTGAGTAACATATAGGTTACAAAATATCCCATTTTTCTTTATGAAGAGCGATCAAACGCTTAAGTTGACGCAAATGAAGTAACAAGTACTACTTTAGACTAACCGCTTAGCTAAGTCCTCGCCTGTGGGGTAAATGGGCGCGGAAGTAGGACGACCACAGAGACGATATACATTACTTTTCTAGACCTCTTTTTTGATTTAGGTCTATTTAATACTAAGTGTTCAAAATATATCGTCAAAATTATATAAAGGTGGAAACAAATTATCATATTGTAACGCTACGTTTTTGTCATATATAAAAGCTTAGTTAATAAATACAGTATGCAATAAAGTACGGTGTGATAATATAAAATTAATCTTTGTATGTTTATACATGTTTATACATGTATTTGTATGTTTTACTGGTGTTAAGTCGGATATTAATAATTGTTTTATCTACTCTAATACTGTAATACAAAGATTACAGTGAAACCAAAATTATAACAAACATTACGTACAGGCGAAAAATAAAAAATTAAAAAGTTTTATTACGATACAGATACAAAAGTAATAATAAAATTATTTTGCTATAATCCGCGATGAAGTAAAATAGAAAATATATATAATGCTAAATGTAGAGTGGACAATCGGTTATCATACCTGATACATGCAGGAGTCGTAAAAAATATATGCACAAACCTCCACCACTGCTACAATACACAAGCACTATATACGTTCACTATCACAAACTCAACAATCGTTTCGCCCCACAACCGAAGCATCATCAGGAGATAGACTCCACGACCAAAATCGCAAAGCTTTGCGATTTTGGTCGTATATAGTGCTTGTGTATCGTGGTGGCGGTGGTGGAGGTTTGTGCATCTGTTTTTTACGACTCCTGCATGTATCAGGTATGGTAACCGATTGTCCACGCTACATTTAGCATTATATATATTTTCTATTTTACTTCATCGCGGATTATAGCAAAATAATTTTATTATTACTTTTGTATTATGGATCTCCGCAAAGTAACGCCTAATTCTATAAATTACGATACAGGTCTTGTATGGACACCTGTATCATAATATAACTTTTTAATCATAACGAAAAGGTTGAACCTCTACTTAAAAAAAAAGGTTTCAATGAACGAGTCCGCGGCGACGCAACACGCATGCGCAATCGATGTTTGCGCCTTGGCGCTAACATTTGATATTTAAAAAATCCTTTCAATATTAAAACAAAGTTTGGTTTTTATTAATATTGTTTTACGTATAGTATGAGAGTAGATGTAGTGTATGACACTGTACATAACATGGTCTTATAACACTCGTGTTATAAGAACCCTTATTATGCAACAATATCATAATCTACAATTTTTTTATAGGAACAAATGGTTTTTTCACCAACACTCGTGTATAATGTACTATAGACTTAATTTCTAGTGTAGCAGTTTTTAATTTTGACAAACTATTGAAATAATTGTACATTGTAATTATTAAGGTGGAAATATACTCAACTTTTGCGACGCTACGTTTTTTTCTTTATATAATAATAACTTTATTTAGCCAAAAAAAAATACAATAAATACAAAATTCACATTAACAAATATCGTAGACACTCGCACTAAAATAACATGTGCTTTTCTTTATATATATATTCATTATGATTGAAAATGTCATATATTGCACGCTTAATATTTAAATGACCGAATACAAAAAGTTTTGTGACAAATTATAAACCGTAGTGTAACGCCTACAAAACTTGTTAATGTTTTTTTTAAGATATAAATAAATAATATATTGGACACTTACACACGGTCGTCTGTCCCCAAAGTAACTTAATACTTGTGTTATGGACAGACAACTGGTGAATATATACTTATATATTTTTAAATACAAATATATACATACCATATACCAGCTATATAACAATACAGAACTAATTTAATGAATCATTTGGACAGGGTTTGTTATAATCACTTATTTCAGATATATATAGAGCATTAAAAACATGTCTATACATGTAAAAAGATTAATCAATATATTTGTTACGACGTTACTGGGCCTTTAGCGGAGTGGGTAGTGATCCTACCAGCTCCGTGGATCGCGGGTTTGATTCCCACCAAGGGCCAACATTTTCTGTAAACCAATTTATTGGTCTTCGAGTCTTGGTGTATATTTGTATTTAAGTATGTATTTCAATTATATAAGTATATATTCACCAGTTGTCTGTCCATAACACAGGTATTAAGTTACTTACTTTGGGGACGGACGACCGTGTGTGTAAGTGTCCCATATATTTATTTATTATTAATTTAACGTAACATAATTGTACTACATTACTGAAATCTATCCCACTGTTTCATACAAATAACAGATAGCGAATAAACAACATGTATTCAATGTATGTAAAAAAAGTTGTTGGAGACAAAAAAATGCAAAAGATAACTTAGAAAAGAGCAAAAGAACACTTTTTTAAAGTTCGTAGATAAATTTTGTAGATGAAATTGAAATATGGATTTCAGTGATTTAAAATTCGGTCATTTTAATAGTAAGTGTGCGATATATTATATAGTTTAAAGATAAATGTCTTATTGTAAACCAAATTTCTTTTAATTTCGAATATAATTTTTGATATATAAAAACTTAAGTTAATAAAACAAAGACAAAGTAATAAACGTCGCGTCTCAACGAGTCCTTATGTTTCGACCTTTATGTTAAGAATCGTCTACATTTAATGTTTTATAGATTTTATAACAATATATTCTAATTTAAAATATTGTTTATTCAAATAAACTTGTCAACAAGTGCTTTGTAATCGTCAACTCAACTGCTGGTTCGGAAAGCTGTTCCTACCGAGAAGAGCCAGTAAGAAACTTGTTAAAATTTTAAATATTTTTCATTCAAGTAAACTTGTAAACAAGTGCTTTTGAATCGTCAACTCTACTGCTGGTTCGGAAAACTGTTCCTACCGCGAAGAGCCAGCAAGTAACTTATTCAAATTTAAAATATTCTTTATTCAAGTAAACTTGTAAACCAGTGCTTTTGAATCGTCAATTCTACTGTTGGCTTGGAAAGCTGTTCTTACCGCGAAGAGCCAGCAAGTAACTTATTCAAATTTAAAATATGCTTTATTCAAGTAAACTTGTATTTAAATGCTTTTGAATCGTCAACTCTACTGCTGGTCCGGAAAGCTGTTCCTACCGTGAAGAGTCAGCAAAAACTTATTCAAATTTAAAATATTCTATATTCAAGTAAACTTGTAAAAAAGTACTTTTGAATCGTCAACTCTACTGCTGGTTCGGAAAGCTGTTCCTACCGTGAAGAGTCAGCAAAAACTTATTCAAATTTAAAATATTCTATATTCAAGTAAACTTGTAAAAAAGTGCTTTTGAATCGTCAACTCTACTGCTGGTTCGGAAAAGCTGGAAAAAGAAAAGCTGTTCCTACCGCGAAGAACCAGCAAGTAACTTATTCAAATTTAAAATATTATTTTTTCAAGTAAACTTGTAAACCAGTGCTTTTGAATCGTCAACTCTACTGCTGGCTCGGAAAGCTGTTCCTACCGCGAAGAGCCAGCAAGTATCTTATTCAAATATAAAATATTCTTTATTCAAGTAAACTTGTAAACAAGTGCTTTTGAATCGTCAACTCTACTGCTGGCTCGGAAAGCTGTTCCTACCGAGAAGAGCTAGCAAGTAACTCGGCGGTTGCTCTTTTAAAAATATAAAACATATAATTTAAACCTTTCTGTAGACTGGTCTAGTAAGGATTGCGGAATTTTATTTTAGTTGTTTTATTGGTTAGGAAAATACACTTCTACGTTACAAAATACCTCCTCCAAGCCTAAATAACGATGTTTTCTATAATAGCTGTATGAAACTTAGCCAAATATATATGAAAATATTTGTTATATGTGTTACTCGCGTGATAAAATATTGCCTTCAGATACTTGTATTGTCCATAGAGTTATTATACTAGAGTAGAAATTAGTTTAAAATGTGCTCTATTTAGGTATGTGACTTGGAGTAGCAAAAATCGATTAATAAATAATAATTTTTTTCCCATTTAAAAATAATCGATTAATATTAATAGATTTTTTTTGTAATTTATAGAATTAGGCGTTACTTTGCGGAGGTCCACAATACATAAGTAATGAGAATATTATTTTGCTATAATATATAGAATTCTATTTTGCTATTTTATCGCGGATTATAGCAAAATAATATTTTTTGTGACTGTTTGAAAGTTGCCTTTTTAAATATAAATAATTAATTAGAATAAAGGCTTATTAAAGTGGACAACTAAAAAATACCAATAAATAATAACAGATGTGCTGTTTGTGATATTTTATTAAAATTTGTAGTTTGGCTACATTGGTTTCATCTAACAATGCATATCTAATTTAAAAAAAGAGTAAAAATGAGAAAGAGGATGATTAAAATAATCGATTTTTTATAAAACATCTCGATTATTTGAAAAAAAAAACGACACTCGAGTCGCGCCCTGCGAGCTGCTACACGCAGTTCCCGCCGCGATAACGCCGCGTAAAGAGCTCATGAATAAGAGCCCCGTATGGGCCTGAAACTAGTCGGGCTCATCCGATAAAATAAGACGTGAGTATAGCCGGATTCTTAACATTAATTATGAATACCACTCACGATAGTTTAAATTTAAAAAAAACGATTATTAAAGATCGATTTTTTCACACCCCTAGCTCTATTACAATAAAGAAAGCCCACTCTCTGTTTTATATGAGTAGTACTTTCACAGTCGTCTCTATGATTCCCCTTTTCTAGTATTAATAACTCTATGCTCAGTCCAAATCAAACGCAGTCGCCATCTGTATTAAATAAATAGACTAAATTAGGTAAGTTTTATTTATTTTTCCATCAATATTGAACAATTTAGATTATTGCTTAATTAATAAGGCTCAAAATCAATAAATTCGTAAAGCAATACATGTTTGGTTTTATTTTCCCAGAAGCGAAAGGTGTGGTTCAGAGTTGATATATCAACGCATTTTTATCATCTAAGTAATCCTCAATATACGCCGTGTGGTATCCGGCTTGATAGAATAGTACCACCCTCTTTTCTTACCGAGGTGTCGTAAAAGGCGACTAAGGTAAGTCGACCCGCCGTGTGGTATCCGGCTGAGTAGAATAGACCAACCTCATTTCTTACCGAGGTGTCGTATAAGGCGACTAAGGTAAGTTAAACCACCGTGTAGTATCCGGTTTAGTAAAATAGACCACCCTCTTTCTTACCGAGGTGTCGTAAAATACGACAGAGGTAAGTTGACGTCAGGCAGGCGGCCGGTCGTAAAAACGCAGCCAAATCATGTGACAGCATGTTTATAACATGTTGTGCCGACCCCACTTAGAGTGGGATAAGGGCAGGAAGATGATGAAGTAATCCTCAATATCTGGCTGACTCATTTTAACATTATTTTTAAACTGCTGTAATGGCAATGCTAAAATTGTATTTATTTAAACAAAGATATAATTAAATTATTTTGCTATAATCCGCGATAAAGTAAATAGAAAATCTTTAATATTTAAATGAGTTAATCTTGTGTGTATGTATGTTTATGTTTGTTTCTTTTTCACGGCGAACACGCTGAACAAATATCGATGAAATTTGGCACAGTTAAAACTTTTCTCTAATCACGCGTTCTTAAATTGTAATAGCATTTCTTTGTTGGACGAAAAATTTTCACTAGGCGCATCCGGTTTACTGTTGAGTTTTTTCAACGGTAGAAACTCACAAACCAGTAAATAGGGTTGGAATTATATGAAAAAACCCTCTAGGATCTGGAGTCTAGGGAATTGCAAGATCCTTTGGCCTCTAATATTTTAATTGCAAATTACATAAGAGATTTAAAAAATAACATGACTCGGATCCAGGTATAGACTATCGCATTTATATTAGTTTAGATATGAAATGATCTCCGATTGAGAAAAGACATTTTGAAAACTATATACTATGTTTTTATACCTGAAATAGGGATGTAGAAAAATAGGCAATTTTTTATTGTAATTGATGTCAAAGTTGCTCATTTTATTTATTTATTTTCTATCTTTTCTTTTTCTAAAGTGAGACAAGTATTGTTGGAATAAATCAATGTAACCATATTGCAAGTTTTAATCGAATTTCGCAACTTTATTCTAATTATGAATATTAAAAAATGCAACTTCTCAAATACTCTGAAAAAAAAATCGATTTTTACAAATTCATTGTTTAACGATGAAGTCACATTCCTAAATAGGACCAGTAAAAAAAAAAAAAAAGCATAAAAATATAATTTATTGAAAACGACAAAACATGTACCATAACATCTACTGCATATTTAATTGAGCTGAATATAATACTTCATTGGTATCAGTGTCCTTAACCACGATCGAAGCTTCTGTGTAATGAACCACTTCTATAGTCTCCGAAGCATGATCTTCCTTCTTAGAACCACCAGCTTCCAATACAGTGTTCACGTCCATCGCCCAGAAACGATGACCCTTGTATTTCTTATCATAGTTAATAGCTACAGACCCAGCTAGCCTGGTCTCATAATCTACCCGAATCCGCATTATCTCTTTAGTAGCTAATACTTCAGCTTTGGCGTTTTGACCAGGCTTTAAAGTAATTGCGAGATCAGAATCTACTGTAAGTGGTGTCGATTTCACAGTATCTTCACCATATTTGGCTGTGAAGCCAAAATACATTGAATCTTCAGGTTTTTTCATGTCCAAATGGTAATGAATGTCATCAACGCTCAATTCCCCTTGCTTTTTCCATTTGGACGATACTGTTGCTTCTACAGTATGGTGTATATGTTCATTAAAAGTCTTCTGTTCACTTCCCTTATTGGACAACTCCTTGGTGTAGATAACTTCTGGTTTTGTTTCTACAGCAAGGATAGCTGCTCTTTTTGGTGTAAACGCCCTTCTGACAGGTTCCCAGTTAAAAGTTTTGTACAAACCACCCCAAGGCGTAGGGTTATTAAGGTAAACGCTGTCAGGAGTTTCTCCGAAGTAAGCAGCTACGGATTTCTTCAAATTCTCTTCATTTAGATGGAAGGTGTTCTTCTCCATATCGCTGATTGGATCAACATGGCTGCCTGATATACGCACGTCCCGCTCTGTGTCATGTCTCGCTGATATGTCTATCTCTATCTTCGCATATATGACTGGTAGGAGGAATAGGAGAGTGAAGAGTTTGGAAAGCATTTTCGAAATCCACGGCAGCTGGAATGGAAAGAATAATGGTTACAATTTATTATAGTATTTACCCCCTACGGGAAAATACATTGAACCCTCCCATTATTTTGACATATCAAAGGTCGCAGGAAGACGCTGAACCTTCAAAGACACCTAGATGGCGTGTGGTATCCGGTTGAGTAGAATAGACCAACCCTTTTTCTTACCGATGTGTCATAAGACTAAGGTAAGTTGATACAACGTGGGGTATCCGGCTGAGTAGAAGATAGCACCCAATTTTCTTACCGAGATGTCGTAAGATTAAGGTAAGTTGATCCACCGTGTGGTATCCGGTTGAGTAGAATAGACCACCCTCTTTCTAACGGAGGTGTCGTAAAAGGTGACTATAGTAAGTTGACGTCAGGCAGGCGGCCGGTCGTAAAATACGTAGCCAAATCATGTGCTTGTGCTAACATGTGCCGACCCCACTTAGTGTGGGATAAGGTCAGGATGGTGATGAAAAAATATAAAAATTTCTGTACCTCAAAAACATTCGGGGTGGGGGGAATTTATTTTATTTTTATTTGGGAAATAAAAACAATAAACCTACGAGAATATAAACACATATACATAACAAATATAATCAGTAAAAATTCCACTAAAACAAAAGTATTTTTTTTAATAATTCAGCCCCTATATGCGTCTCAAGTACAAAATTAAAAATATAATAAAAAATTTAAGCAGTAGATATAATATAAAAGACTTACCCAGTAATGTAGATATCAGGAAATTATAATAACATGAGCTTTTGTTCACTTTATATACAATTTTTAGACGTACCGTCAATGCAATAAGTGTTTATGGAGATATAATAAGATAATTTTGACCCAGCCGTGTGGTATCCGGCTGAGTAGAATAGACAACCCTTATTACTCACTGAGGTATCGTAAAAGGCGAATAAGGTAAGTCGACCCGCCGTATGGTGTCTGGTTTAGTATAAAAGACCACCCTCGTTTCTTATCGAGTCGTAAAATGCGACTAAGGCAAGTTGACGTCAAGCAGGCGGCCGGTCGTAAAAAAGCCAAATTATGTGACAACATGTTGTGCCAACCCCACTTAGAATGGGATAAGGGCAGGATAATTTTTAATTAAATAAATTTATTTTAGAGAATTCGACTTCTGATTTTTACAAAATTAAAATTCAATTTTTTCTTTATTCTAATAAACTTGTAAACAAGTGGTTTTGAATCGTCAACTCTACTGCTGGTTCGGAAAGCTGTTCCTACCGAGAAGAGCCAGCAAGAAACTCGGCGGCTGCTTTTTCAAAAATATTACTAAATTCTTATTACTAGTTACATTAGTTATTGCTGTCTTGTCGGTCGAAGAGTAGCTACATCCACGCATTTTTATCATCTAAGTATTCCTCAATAGTATAATAGGCTTTCTGCATTAGCCTTTTATTAACAGTGTCTTCAAACTGCTGTAATGGCAAAGCTAAAATTGATTGTGGAATTTTATTATAGAATCTCATACCCAAACCCACAAATGACTTACGTACTTTTGCAAGGCGCAAAGCAGGAGCTGCAAGCTTATGTTGGTTCCTACTTTGTCTATTATATACATTGCCAATCTTTTATATACTGTATATTTCCTATTAGTATATTATTTTTGGCTTATTCACACATTTTAAAATCACTTTTCTCTATAATAGTACAATATTATATTTCGTTTAGCGTTACTATTTTTTTGCAAACTGCAAAGAAACATATATATCGCTCACATAGCAAAATGGCGGCCTAGAAAAACAATTAATTTCTACATCAGCCAGTTTTATTACATACTAGCTTCTGCATTTAGTTTCGGCTACAATATTTATTATTAATATTTTATTGGTAATAATATTCTCGAATGTTGTATATAAATAACGTAGATTTAATATATTTCTTATAGAATTATATACTTAGCTGTACTTAGCCCAGCGCCGTGCGACTTTTTCGATGGGTCACAGGTTCAAACCCCGGACACCAATGAGGTTTTCTATCAAAACTTGTGTCTAATTGATAATTGCAATTTATCACACGCTTTTCGGCGAAGGAAAGTATCGTGAGGAAACCTGTATATCTCTAGAGAATTCTGGAAGTATGTGTAACCTACCAATCCGCATTGGAGCAGCGTGGTAGGTCTTAGCTCAAAAAATGTAGCATATCACAAAATTAAAGATTATATCTATAGTAATATATAAAGCTGAAGAGTTTGTTTGTTTGATTATTTGAACGCGTTAATCTCAGGAACTACTGGACCGATTTGAAAAATTCTTTCAGTATAAGATAGTCCATTTATCGAGGAAAGCTATAGGATAAATAACATCACACTGAAATGAATAAGAGAGGAGCAGCGATAAAAATAGTACGAAAACGGCATAATTTATAGCTTTTCTTGCATGCGCTGAGTAAACGGTAATACTTAGTTAAACAAAATAGTTCCCTCCAAAAGTTCTATATATAAATCCGTGACAGCATATGTCTAGCTTTTAAGGTTGATCCACTGTAACCATTTTTATGGTTATCAAAAGACGATTATGGTTTTAATCTTTTTATGCGGGCGGAGCCACTGGCGATTACTAGTATATTATAAAATGCTCGAAGTTCAAAATTCTTCTAACTTCATACAACACTACGGTTAAATAATGTAAATTGAAAATATTTAAAAGATTGACCGCCGAGTTTCTTTCTGGTTCTTCTCGGTAAGAGGAACATTCCGAACCAGATGTAGCTTCATTAATCATTGATCCTTGACGATTCAAAAGTGCTTGAAAGAGCTTATTTGAATAAAGATTATGTTACTTTAGTCCGGTTTAGTAGAATAGACCATCCTCTTTCTTACTGAGCTGTCATAAAATACGACTAAGGTAAATTGACTTCAGGCGGCTGGTCGTAAAATAGGTAGCCAAATCATGTGACAACATGTTTATAACATGTGCCGGCGACACTTAGAGATAAAAATAATGTAACTTTAACGTGGTATCCGGTTGAGTAGAATAGACCCGTTTTCTTACAGAGTTGTCATAAAATACGACTAAGGTAAATTGACGTCAGGCGGCTTTTCGTAAAATAGGTGGCCAAATCATGTGACATGTTTATAACATGTGCCGACGACCCTTAAAGTGGGATAAGGGTAGGATGATGACGTTAATTTAACATCATACAGATAGATGTTTTTTTCAGTTCTCTGGTTGAACTTACTAAGATAGCATTATCTTCTATATCTATACTTATAATAAATCTGTAGAAAGGTCAATTCTGTAACTGAAATATATTTCCAAAATAACTATCAGGGCGTGATTAGGGATCGATACTGATGCCAAAAATGCAATCAGTAAAATTTTTGTCTGTCTGTCTGTCTGTCTGTCTGTCTGTCTGTCTGTCTGTCTGTATAACCGTTATAGAAACAAAAACTACTCGACGGATTTTAACGAAACTCGGTACAATTTTTTTTCATACTCCTGGGCTGGTTATAGTATACTTTTCATCACGCTACAATCAATAGGAGCAGAGCAGTGAAGGGAAATGTTGGGAAAACGGGAGAAGTTACTCCATTTTTTAAGCTTCCGTCGCGTGTGCAACCTCGATGGTTAAATCTACACAGAAATCATGTATGATGGAAATGTTCTCCTTAAAATTATATAAAAAATATCCCACGACAGCATATGTCTATCTTTTATGGTTGACTCACAATAACACGTGTAACTCCCGATAGCTTAGAAGTTCGAAGCTTTCTGGTTATATTTGTCTAATCCTACGTTTATATCACTCTCAGTCATCCCTAAATAAAAAAGTGAATAGTATTAACCATTGTATAAAAAAAGAATCATTGAAATCGGTATAGAAACACCAAAGTTATACATGAAATACGCTAATAATAAGCCATCGCGCGTGAATACTGAATCATGGTATAAGGATTATCACTACATAGTATAAAACAAAGTCACATTCTTTGTTTGTCCCTATATCCCTATGTATGCTTAAATCTTTAAAACTACGCAACAGATTTTGATGCGATTTTTTTAATAGATAGAGTGATTCAAGAGGAAGGTTTATATGTATAATAACATTCAATATGGAATAGAGAAATACTGGGAGGGAGAGGGGAATTGTTTTTCTTCAAATTTAACGCGTGCGAGCCACGGGCAGTAATGAATAAATTAAAACTACTGCATCGATTTTAATCATTTTTTTCACTAACTGACATAGACTATATATTTTATACCCGTGCGAAGCAGGGTAGGCCGCTAGTATATTATAAGTTATAGTATTAGTAATTAAGTTTTGCTACATTATTGTAATGGTAGCCCAGGGGTAACACCGTGCGACTCTTTCGAGGAGGTCACGGGTTCAAACCCGGGCAGACACCAATGAGTTTTTCTGTTAAAACTTATGTGTCTAATTGATAATTGCAATTAATCACACGCTTTTGAAGGAAAACATCGTGAGGAAACCTGCATATCTCTAGAGAATTCTGGGGATATGTGTAACCTACCAATCCGCATTGGTAGGTCTTAGCTCCAATCCTTCTCTCCAAAAATGGAGAGAGGAGGCCTATGCCCAGCAGTGGGATAGTAACAGGCTGCTACTTACTACTTACTTTACACTATTGTATTAGGGTTCCCTGTAATGATAGTAGTAAGCTGAAAATAAATAAATAAAATAAAAATCTTTTGGTCAAAACGACTGTGGGATATTGGGTTATGTTTCCAAAATAAAACAACACAACTAATAACACACTTCCGTTTAAAAATAGCTATAATAACGACACTAAAACTACTTTATACAGCACACTTAAATTAAGTTGACTATTAAATAAATAAATTAAACAAAATTGTATTATTACTTAAACAATAAACATATAACTTAACTGCACTTGTAATTCACCATGCACTAATAGTTGGCCGTTTTGTATGAAATTTTAAATAATAAACGTTTTGTTTGTTGTAGCTAATAAAAAATATATATGTAATTACCTGTTGCCATATATTAACATCATCTTCCTGCCCTTATCCCACTCTAAGTGGGGTCGGCACAACATGTTATAAACATGCTGTAACATGATTTGGCTGCGTTTTTACGACCGGCCGCCTGCCTGACGTCAACTCACCTCTGTCGTATTTCACGACACCTCGGTAACAAAAGAGGGTGGTCTATTCTACTAAACCGGATACCACACGGTGGGTCATCTTACCTTAGTCGCCTTTTACGCCTTATACAAAATAATAATATTAAATTTTAAATATTAAACGCCGTGTGGTATCCGGCTGAATAGAATAGTACCACCCTCATTTCTTACCGAGGTGTCGGATAAGGCGACTAAGGTAATTCGATCCGCCGTGTGGTATCCGGCTGAGTAGAATTGACCAACCTCTTTTCTTACCGAGGTGTCGTAATAGGCGACTAAGGTAAGTTGAACCACCGTGTGGTATCCGGTTGAGTAGAATAGACCACCCTCTTTCTTACCGAAGAGTCATAAAATACGACTAAGGTAAGTTGACGGCAGGCAGGCGGCACCGTAAAATACGTAGCCAAATCATATGACAACATGTTGTAACATGTTCTGCCGACCCCAATTAGAATAGGATAAGGGCAGGATGATGATTAAATTATAAATATTAAACAATGTGCTACAGTTCTGAGCTTTTGGGCAGTTGTTAATAGATGGCAACAGTAGCCGTGTGGTATCCGGCTGAGTAGAATAGTACCACCCTCTTTTCTTACCGAGGTGTCGTAAAAGGCGACTAAGGTAAGTTGACCCACCGTGTGGTATCCGGTTTAGTAGAATAGACCACCCTCTTTTGTTACCGAGGTGTCGTGAAATACGACAGAGGTGAGTTGACGTCAGGCAGGCGGCCGGTCGTAAAAACGCAGCCAAATCATGTTACAGCATGTTTATAACATGTTGTGCCGACCCCACTTAGAGTGGGATAAGGGCAGGAAGATGATGTTAATATATGGCAACAGGTAATTACAAATATATTTTTTATTAGCTACAACAAACAAAACGCTTATTATTTAAAAGTTCACACAAAACAGTCAACTTCTAGTGCATGATCCATTACTAATTCACTTACCTTATATTTAACATGTTTAACCAAGAGGCATATGTACAGAACAAGTTTGAAATTCTATAGAGTAAAGCTTTTGAGATGAATTTGTTAAATAAATTATAGAATTAGGCGTTACTTTATTACTTATGAATTTGTTAATATAAAGGAAACTGACTTTCATATTTTAACGGACAAATAGATAAATAGAAATGGAAAATATCGCGAAGGACAATCGGAATTTGGGAGTACACGAGCTTTTTGGAAAAAAGAGTTAAATAGCATTTAATTGGGACAGATCTATACTAAATATATAAAGCTGAAGAGTTTGTTTGTTTGATAGACCGATTTGAAAAATTCTTTGAATGTAAGATAGTCCATCAAGGAAGGCTATAGGCTATATAACATCACGCTAAGATGAATAGGAGAGGAGCAGCAATAAAAAATATTACAAAACGCCAAAAATTTAGAGCTTTACGTGCGCTAAGTAAACAGTGATAGTTATTCAAAAATCATGTATTACAAAATTGTTCCCCTCTAAAAGTTCTAAATAAAAGTCCGCGACAGCATATGTCTAGCTCTTAAGGTTAACCCACTTTAACCATTTTTATGGTTATCAAAATACTATATTACGGTTTTAATCTTTCAACGCGGGCGGAGCCGCTTGCGATTGCTAGTTATAAGGAGATATAAAATGGATTTAGAGAAGGAAGGAGAATGAATTATAGCTTTATTAAAAGGTTTAATTCAACTTTTAATATATATATATATATTTAATATATATAATATATATATATTTAATATATATATATATGTTGGAAGGAATCTTGCAAGTTAAATTTGAACCACTTCCCAATGTCCGATTAAGCTGAAATTTTACATACTGGTCCAGTCTGAATGACAATGCATGTTTATGATAAGCATGACCTGATGCTGTGAGGATTGGGTCCAGACGAGGGAACTCCTCAACGGTTAACATTAGAGACAGGATTTATTAAAAGCTTTTTTAACTTATATTAATAGTAACGCTTATAAATTAATATTAATATACTTAATTAACTATTAAACTATAATAGGAAGCCAAATTTTTAATCACATATTCAGACTATTATAGAGACAGTATTTAATTTTGTTTACTTTTATTATAATTTTATTATTACTCTTCTGTGATGACGTCTATAAGGTAACCATAGACAAATAATTTATAGAATTAGGCGTTACTTTGCGGAGGTCCATAATACAAAAGTAATGAGAATATTATTTTGCTATAATCCGCGATAAAAGAAAATATATGTAATGCTAAATGTAGAGTGTACTATTCGTTCTCATACCTGATACATGCAGAATTTGTAAGAACTCATGCACTACCCGACACCAATGGCACAACAATACACAAGCACTGCACACATTCACCACCACAATCTCAAAAATTGTTTCGCCCCGTTACTGAAGCATCTTCAGGAGATAGACTCCACGACAAAATCGCAAAGCTTTGCTTTGCTTTGCGCAATTCTGCATGTATCAGGTATGAGAACGAATAGTACACTCTACATTTAGCATTACATATATTTTCTTTTATCGCGGATTATAGCAAAATAATATTCTCATTACTTTTGTAACCATAGACATAAAACTTAATATTTATTATTCATTTTTTAATATTCAATATTAAATATTCAAATATATAGTGAAAATAAAATCAAAAAATTTTGAATTTAGTTTGTTTTCTTTACAGTTAAATTGTAGGAAGTATTTAGAACAAATTTTAATAATGAATTTTGGTCAAAATCTAATCAAACAATTACGAATTTTATTTATTTTCTTTACGGTTGTATTATAGGAAATGTTTAGAATAATTTTTAATAATTAATTTTGGTCAAAATCTAATCAAAAAATTCTGAATTTAGTTTGTTTTCTTTACAGTTAAAATAGAAAATATTTAGAATAAATATAACTGTTATTTATTATGTTACCACTTGCATATAAACGTTTCAATATTATATAAAGGTCAGGTTGTAAACTTACGTCATTTGATATACCGCACGCTTAGTATTAAACAGACCTAATTATAAAAAGTTGTTGCAAATTGCAATAAAGCGTAGCATATAAACTACAAAATTTATATCAAAGAGACTCTTAAATTTAAAGAGAAAATACTAGTTTTTTGAATATAACGTATCGCGATGTCATAGATGACGTTAAAATTAGGACTAAAATGAAGCTACCTCAATACTAATTTTGAATTAGGTCAGTTTAATAGCGTGCGATTTATAAAAACCCAAATTTTTTAATTTAATTAAAATACTATATATGTAGCTGTCAGTAATTTATTTATCTACAAACATATCTTAACAAGTCTAATTTAGGATTAATATATTTTACAACACATTATTGTTACATTGATTTATAGAATATTATTAGTCTTTATGATTCATGATATAATTTATAACAATACTCTTAATTGTGAAGGAACTATATTACTTATTATAATTATTTTTATATTATTACGTATTATTTTACACATAACTAATTAATAATGTCTATACATGAGAAATAGTATAAATCAAGTAATCTGCTTGTTACTTAAGTTATAAATAATTTATAGAATTATTAGGCTTTTGCGGATATCTATAATAGAAAAGTAATGATAAAATTATTTCCCTATAATCCGCGATTAAAGTGATTATATTCACTTACTTTTTGATTATTATATTCATTAAAATTATCAGATTCTATTATTTATAAGTGATTCAACAATAACAACATGATTTATATCATGATGTCATATTGATTGAAACATGATTGTCACGATTGATAGTATTGAGTAATATAGTGATATAGATTCAGTGGATGTCATATTGATTCAAACACGAGTGTTAAGAGTGATGGTACTGAGTAATATTCTAATAAACTTATTCTGTGGGTGTCATATTGATTCAAACACGAGTGTTACGAGTGATGATGCTGAGTAATATCGTGATGTGCTGATTCAGTGGGTATCATATTAGTTAGATGTTACTGAGTAATATAGTGATATACTGATTTAGTGGGTGTCATATTAATTCAAACACGATTGTCATGAGTGATGGTACTGAGTAATATAGTGATATATTAATGCAGTGGGTGTGATATTGCGAGTGATAGTACTGCGTAATATAGTGATATATTGGTTCAGTGAGTGTCATATTGTATTAAACACGATTGTCACGAGTCATGACACTGAGTAATATAGTGATATACTGATTCAGTGGGTGTGATATTGCAAGTGATAGTACTGCGTAATATAGTGATATACTGATTCAGTGGGTGTGATATTGCGGGTGATAGTACTGCGTAATATAGTGATATTCTGATTCAATGGTTATCATATTGATTCAAACACGATTGTCACGAGTGATGGTACTGAGTAATTTAGTGATATACTGATTCAGTAGGTGTCATATTGATTCAAACACGATTGTCACGAGTGATGGTACTGTAGATGTGCTAGTGGATGCTCATATAGTGGGTAGATAGGTGGTGCGTGCGCGGTGGTAGCGTGGGGCGCGTCGCTGTCGTCGTCCGTCGAAGAGTCCAGCTGCTTGTCACCATTACCACCACTGGAATCAAATATACAGATACCATTAAATCATTGACAGAATTATTGAAATTCTTTGCAGAATTATTGAATTTTTTGCTCGAGTGAACTTGTACTTGCTGCTTGAATAATTTATAGTAACAGACGTTACTTAGAGGAATTCCATAGCACAGAAATTACAATATAATTATTTTACTGTAATACGCGTTTGTTAAGAGAATCTATCTAATGTTAAGTGAATGAAGCGGGCACCGATCACATTCCTTACACATGCAGAGTAAGCCACCACATGTATCATAAAACGCCGCTATTCATAGATTCTCTTAACAAACGCGGATTATAGCAAAATAATTCTATTGTAACCTCTGCTTTTGAATCGTCAACTCTACTGCTGGTTCGGAAAGCTGTTCCTACCGAGGAGAGCCAACAAGAAACTCGGCGGATGCTAAAATATAATTCTTACAAATAATTATAATACACTAGTAGTTATATAGTCTGTTCGTGCGTTTGTTTGTTTGTTTGAACGCGCTAATCTCTGGAACATCTGGACCGATTTGAAAAATTGAGTGTAAGATAGTTCATTTATCGAGGAAGACTACGCTAAGATGAATAGCAGGTCATTTTTACATATTTGATACAGAGGAGTATAATATTGTTTATAGGGTTTATTTTTGTATGGCATGCTGCTATCGGTCATTGATCCATATATATCATGAAGTTTATCCTGTGGCTAAAGTACTTCATTGAATTAACTGATTTTTTTTTATGTAGGCTGCTAAGGTGCGTAGCTATCTAGGATTAAAATTAATGTCGGTATATTACACTCTGTATATTAGTATAGATTCATCATAATATTCTTTGGTAATAATGCCCTAGGAGCCGGTGTCGGGTTACGGTCAATACGGGCACAAAACAGAATGGGTAGTCCTGTTCAATCAAGCTGAAGCGCAAAATGACGTATCTGTGTCGACAGCCCGCCCCTAGCTGGTAACTCGATACGGCGGCTGCGGCGGCCATTTTTGGCTTTGTTTTTTTTATATTTCCCTAGACTACGGATTCGGATAGAAACTTTTTTTGTTTGAAATTATTAAAAAGTTAAAATTCTGGCTTACAATTTTTTTAATATAGTAAATATATTTAAGAGATTAGAGGGAAGCCGAAAAAGAGATGGTTGGATTATGTCAAGTATGAAATACATATAAATGTAGAACCCCCAAAGTTGACGAATGATAGAGGGAGATATGTTGTGCCGAAAATGATGTTTATAGACTTAAAGACGAGTGTTGGACAATTGCTTGAATATATTTCTCACTCATCACTGTTACTCTGATTTAGTCGTGAAATTCAAATTCAAATTCAAAATATTCTTTATTCAAATAAACTTGTAAACAAGTGCTTTTGAATCGTCAACTCTACTGCTGGTTCGGAAAGCTGTTCCTACCGAGAAGAGCCAGCAAGAAACTCGGCGGTTGCTCTTTTAAAAATATAATTCTTAATATTATTTACATTAAGTCGTTACTGTCTAGTACAGGTTCAAAGAGAGCTATATCCACACATTCTTATCTTCTAAATAATCTTCAAGAGTATAGTAGGCTTTCTGTATCAGCCTCTTTTTAACAGTGTTTTTAAACTGCTGTAATGGCAATGCTGAAATTGATTGCGGAATTTTATTATAGAATCTTATACCAAAACCCACAAACGAGTTACGCACTTTTGCAAGGCGCAAAGCAGGAGCCGCAAGCTTATGTCGGTTCCTGCTTTGTCTATTGAAAGTATTTTAAACCGACCAAAAGAGAGACGGACTTTCGCATTTACAATATTAGTATTATATCTGGGTGACCTAGCGTTACTCGGTTATTTTATTAAGAGATATAAAAAAATTAAAAAGAGTTGTGCCGGCGGGGCTCGAACCTAGTCTCACCTTTCTAAACCGCCCGTTCCCCAAATGAGCTACCATGACTTTGCATTTGACAGCGAATTGTATTTTCAACGTAAATTTTAGCATTTTCTTGAAAACAGGGATAAAAAGACATTTTTTTTAATGGAACTTAGCTAGATCGAATTTTCCCCCTCAAAACCCCCGTACATGCTGAATTTCATGAAAATCGTTGGATCCGTTTCCGAGATTCAGAAAATATGTATATACTTACAAAATTAACTCATTTAAATATAAAAGATTTTATATGTAAACAGAAACAATGGGCTGGGCAAAACGCAGCAGCAGGCTCCATATGAGGTAGAGTGACGACTTTAGAAAAGACGCAAATCAAGTCAAAATAATCCTTATGAATCGTCAAGGATCAATATGATTAATGAAGCTACAACTGGTTCGGAATGTTGCTCTTACCGAGATGAACCAGAAAGAAACTCGGCGCTCAATCTTTTAAACATTTCAATTTACATTATTAAACCTTACCTCTTTCTTAGCGAGGTGCCGCAAAAGGCGACTAAGTTAAGGTAAGGTAAATTGACATCAGGCAGGTGGACGTTCGTAAAATACCTAGTCAAATCATGTAACATGTTTATAACATATTGTGCCGACCCCTTTTAAGTGGAATAAGGGCAGAGAATCATTGAATGAATGGAGATGACTTATAAAATAGAAATATTTAATAAAATTCCACAATCAATTTTAGCTTTGCCATTACAGCAGTTTAAAAACACTTAAGGAGAGGCTGATACAGAAAGCCTACTATACTATATTGTTGAGGATTATTTAGATAAGAATGTGTGGATATAGCTACTGTCCGAACCTGTACAAGATAGTAATGACTTAATGTAACTAGTTATAAGTTGAAAAGAGCAACCGCCGAGTTTCTTGCTGGCTCTTCTCGGTAGGAACAGCTTTCCGAACCAGCAGTAGAGTTGACGATTCAAAAGAACTTGTTTACAAGTTTATTTGAACAAAGAATATTTTGAATTTGAATTTGAATTTGAGCAATATGAAGTTAATAGCACCTTTTCATAATCGGAGATTAAAAACTGTAATCACTGGGCGCTACCTGTGATGATGATAATCGAATCACGATCGCGTGGAAGTTTGTACGATGATCGTGCCAATCCTAGACGATCACACGATCAACGATCATCGCTGATAGTGAGCAGCATTACATTAATACAGTTTAGTGAAGCGACTAAAAAGAGACTATAAAGAATTATGTCAGTGTACAGGACCGCATTTAGATTTGTAATTATTAATTAAATATTAATTAGACGCCGTGTGGTATCCGACTGAATAGAACAGTACCACCCTCATTTCTTACTGAGGTGTCGTAAAAGGCGACTAAGGTAAGTCGAACCGCCGTGTGGTATCCGGCTGAGTAGAATAGACCAACCTCATTTCTTACCGAGGTGTCGTAAAAAGCGACTAAGGTAAGTTGACCCAACGTGTGGTATCCGGTTTAGTAGAATGGACTACCCTATTTCTTACCGAGGTTCGTAAAATACGACTGAGGGTAAGTTGACGTCAGGCAGGCGGTTGGTCGTTGACAGCATGTTTATAACATGTTGTGCTGACCCCACTTAGAGTGGGATAAGGGCAGGAAGATGAATTAATTAGATTTTACCTGCGACGTCGTTTGCGTGGGCTGTTGTCGTGTGATAGGTCGATAATAAATGGCGCTTTTCAATATCATTAGCTTTTCAATTTCAATATCATCACCTATTCCTGTAGAATTTACAGGATTTCAATAGCCTATGTCTATTGTCTATGTCTATGCCTATGTTACCCGGTGTAAAAGGAATAATCGTGCCAAATTTCATCGATGTTGGTTCAGCGGATTCGCTGTAAACGAGTAATATAAATACATCCATACTCACAAACTTTTGCATTTATAATATTAGAAGGATTAGAGCGCTCAATATAAAAAAAATAGTTTTTGTTTCATCTTTCTCCCTTTTTGAGCTATAATTATACAGCTTCCCACTTTCCCTAAACATCAATTAAATTTTTAAATACTCAGATTTACGAAAAAACACCTCTTTATTTGAAACTTATATTAATTCGTAATTATGATGTCATGTGGTATCCAGTTGAGTAGAATAGACAACCCCCATTTCTTACTTTCAGGTGTCATCAAAGGAGAGTATGGTAAGTCGACCCGCCGTGTGGTATCCGGCTGAGTAGAGTAGACCAACCTCATTTCTTACCATGATGTCGATAAAGGTGACTAAAGTAAGTTAACTCAGCGTGTGGTATCTAGTTAAGTAGAATAGACCACCCTCTTTCTTACCGAGGTGTCGTAAAATACGAATAAGGGTAAGTTGACGTCAGGCCGGTCGTAAAAACGCAGCCAAATCATGTAACAATATGTTTATAACATGTCGTGCCGACCTCACTTAGAGTGGGATTAGGGCTTATAGGTTACTTTATATCCTCCTAATATTCAAAGCTTTAACTTTTCACTAACACAATCTCAACAATAGTTTAGCTCCATAACCCAATCAATATAATAAAATAGATTCCGCAATAAAATTGCACTAGTTATCACAAAAACGTTGATAAACTAACACTATGAATTTTTCGTGTTTCTTATTATCCTATTACTTATTCAGATTCATTCCACCGTAAGCTATCAGGTAGTTAGAGGTATTGAATATCTAAGGGCCGGCGCCGTTGTTTCTTAAAATCTCCTAATTTCTATCTTTGCGCTCGATCAAGTAGAAATGTGCGCTTCGTTGAACCCTTTGCCGACTTTGGGTGGATTAAACAATCGACCGCCTTGGTTTTTCGAAAGAATATAAAAGTGAAATGGGTGATAAAAAAGGACCTCCTTGGCCTCTATTATTTTATGGAACTGGGTTAAAGCAGAGACAGTGAAATACACTAGTTTAGAAGATTCATAAAAATTTGCATTACAAAGAATAAATTTTTAACATTATAAACATTATAATTAAAATTTAATTTTCATTTATTTTTCATTATCCTAATTAAATTTAGAAATATTTCTAAGTATAAAAAAAACAGAATAATCAAAAAACATTTAAAAATCGCATTGCGATTTTGTCGTGGAGTCTATCTCCTGATGATGCTTCGGTTGCGGGGCGAAACGATTGTTGAGTTTGTGATAGTGAACGTATGTAGTGCTTGTGTATTGTGGTGGCGGTGGTAGGGGTTTGTGCATGTGTTTTTACGAATCCTGCATGTATCAGGTATGAAAACGGATTGTCCACTCTACATTTAGCATTTTATATATTCTCTAATTTACTTCATCGCGGATTATAGCAAAATAATTTTATTACCCATAACACAAGTATTAAGTTACTTACTTTGGGGACGGACGACCGTGTGTGTAATTGTCCCATATATTTATTATTTATTTATTATTATTTTTGTATTATCGATCTCCGCAAAGTAACGCCTACTATTATGGTAGACAGACAACTGGTGAATATATACTTATATATTTTTAAATACATACTTAAATACAAATATACACCCAGGCTCAAAGACCAACAAATTCATTTATAGAAAATGTTTGCCCTCGGCGCGAATCGAACCCGCGACCCGCGGAGCTGAAAGCAGGGTCACTACCCACTGCTCCAACGGGCCAGTCAATACTGATGATGTTAATGTTATACTATTATAAGATACATATAAAAACTTTATGCAAAACATTTTTTTAGATAATCGATGAAATCAAATTATTGTCTACATAATACATTTTGACGAGGAATAAATTATATGTCTGTGAATCCAGATATTATCTGATTTTAATTAAATTATACACTAATAATTTTACTATAAATTTTAGGATATTTTTTTGGTATATTAAAACAAGTCAAATCTATTTTGTTCGAGAAATTTTCCAGAAATATGCAGATTTCGAAAAGCGAGTGATAAATTGTAAATAAGAATTTTTTAAATGTAAATTAAATTCTATACAATGTCGGAAATAAATGACTGGCCCGTTGGAGCAGTGGGTAGTGATGCTGCCTTCAGCTCCGCTGGTCGCGGGTTCGATTCCCGCCGAGGGCCACCATTTTCTATAAATTAATTTGATGGTCTTTGAGCCTGGGTGTATATTTGTATTTAAGTATATATTTAAAAAATATATAAGTTTATATTCACCGGTTGGCTGTCACCCATAACACAAGTATTAAGTTACTTACGTTGGGGACGGACGACCGTGTGTGTAAGTGTCCCATATATTTATTTATTATTATTATTAAATATACCCAAAAAATATTTTACAGAATTTAAAGATCCATAATACAAAAGTAATAATAAAATAATTTTGCTATTATAAATTATTTATTACGGATTATAGCAGAATAACATTATTATTAGTTTTGTATACCAAAAACAGAACAGATCAGATACAGAATCAGAACAGATTGAAGGGTTTCAGTCAAATTTAGCAGAAAAGTGTTTTGGGTTATGCAATAGGAGACAGAATAAACAAAAATACTAAATATATGGGACAATTACACATAGTCGTTTATCACCAAAGTAACTTAATACTTGTGTTATGAGTGACATGTAATCCATAAATATATGTATACAATATAAAATTTTATATACATAAATACACCCAGAGTTGAATCAACAAATTATTTTTTAGAAAAAGTTTGCTCCCAGTGGGAATTGAACCAGCGACCTCAGAGATGAACGGCGATGACGGATGAATGATTCAATCACTGCCACATGCGCCAACGAACCAGTCGATTTAGATTTTGTAATGAAATATGAAACCTTGAGCTATGTCCAATCAAGCGAATACATGAACGAATTGTTCAATAATGTGTCTTTAATATTTAAATTAAATAATTAAATTTAATATTTAATTTAATCTGTAAATGAGTTAATCTTGTTTTTTTTTGTTTGGTAAAACAAATTAATTTTTTTTGTATGTATATATATTTTTGAACCACAAGAATGTTGTACACATATAAATATATGTGTACAACATTCCTGTGGTTCAAAAGTAATGAGAATATTCTTTTGCTATAATCCGCGATAAAAGAGAATATATGCAATGCTAAATGTAGTGTAAATAAGTGCAGCAAGCAAACAAACAGAAGAAAAGTAGTAATAGGTTATTTATATAATTAGGCGTTACTTTGCGGAGGTTTATAATACAAAAGTAATGAGAATATTATTTTGCTATAATCCGCGATAAAACAAAATATATGCAATGCTAAATGTAGTGTACTATTCGTTCTCATACCTGATACATGCAGAATTTGTAAGAACTCATGCACTACCCTACACCGATGGCACAATAATACACAAGCACTGCACACATTCACCACCACAATGTCAACAATTGTTTCGCCCCGTAACCGAAACATCGTCAGGAGATAGACTCCACGGCAAAATCGTAAAGCGAAGCATTACCCAAGCAAGCTGAGTTATATAGTCACAAGTTAAACCCCCCACCTTTTAGTTAACTTTATCTTTAAACACGTGTAGCAAACTGGACTTCTTGTGGTTTTTGAAGTGTATATTATACAAAAAATAATGAAATTATCTTAACTTACACACCATGTTTTAGTTACTCTTTGTGTCAAAGGAATTCACTCACTTCTAATTTGGTAATATATGAAAAATATAGTATCGAATCAAATCAAAATAATCTTTATTCATGTAAGCTCTTTCAAACACTTTTGAATCGTCAAGGATCAATATGATTAATGTAGCTACAACTGGTTCGTAATGTTGCTCTTAAACAAAAGAACCAGAAAGAAATTCGGAGTTTTAAACAATTTACTTAATTTTTTATCCAATTTACATTAAACAATCTTGTATAGAGTTAAAAGGATTTTTAAATCCAAATTGAATTTTCTCTAATAGTGACGAAACTAGCTTTTGCAAGTACTTTTGAATCGTCTAGCATCAATTAGATTTAATGAAGCTACAACTGGTTCGGAATGTTGCTCTTACTGAGAAGAACCAATACAAAACTCGGCGGATCTTTAAAACAATTTACTTATTTTTTTATTCAATTTATATTAAACAATCCTGTATGAAGTTAAAAGGATTTTCATATCCAAGCCTTTTAATCATTCAATTCTGTAATATGCTTTACGTATATACGTATTTCTTACACTTAATTTAAATCTTTCTGTAGGCAAGTCTAATATTAAAGTTATAATAAAAATAATTTTATTATTACTTTTGTATTATGGATCTACGCAAAGTAACGCCTACTTACCTAACCTACCTTGTATAAAATACCTAACTTATATAAATTAAGTCTAATATTGATTGCAGAATTTTATTTTAGAAGCGAATATCTAATATCTTTTTTGTCAGAATCTTTAACTTCGCAAGCTATACGACTGTAAAATGTTCTCCCTGATTCTGTCAAAAAAATTACTTTTTACTTTTAAAGCAAAATGTTAATAAACACCTCATTGATAATCTGTAACAATTTTTTTTCTTTAACCCCTATATTGTTATACCATCTTTTTTAATGTATTATTTTATGTTTAATTTTATCCATTTATTTATTTCTTATTTGCCCAGGCACTTCGCTACAGTTTTTTGATTTTCATTTCTTAATTTTTTATGCCTATTACTACTACAAAAGTAATGAGAATATTATTTTACTATAATCCGCGATAAAACAAAATATATGTAATGCTAAGTGTAGAGTGTACTATTCATTCTCGTTAAATGGTGGGGAGTTTAACTCGTTACTATATAACTCAGCTTGCTTGGGTAATGCTTCGCTTTGCGATTTTGTCGCGGAGTCTATCTCCGGACGATGCTTCGGTTACGGGGCGAAACAATTGCTGAGATTGTGGTGGTGAATGTGTGCAGTGTTGTGTCATCGGTGTCGAGTAGTGCATGAGTTCTTACAAATTCTGCATGTATCAGGTATGAGAATTAATAGTACACTACATTTAGCATTACATATATTTTGTTTTATCGCGGATTATAGCAAAATAATATTCTTATAACTTTTGTACTATGGACAAAGTAACGCCTAATTCTATAAATTACCTATTACTACTTTTCTTCTGTTTGATTGCTCGCTGCACCTATTTCAATTTTCCGTTTGACCCTAAAGTTGACTGGTAGAGAACGCTTAATTTAGTGTTAAGTCCACCTTTTGTACTTTTATATCTTAACTAGCGGCCTGCCCCTGCTTCGCACGGGTATAAAATATATATCCCATGTCACTCAGTGTAAAAAAAATGATTAAAATCGATCCAGTAGTTTTGATTTATTCATTACTGCCCGTGGCCCGCAAGCGTTAAATTTGGAGAAAAACAATTTCCTTTCCCTATACCAAGAAGATTTCCTGCTATCTTTGGAATATCTAAATTCATATAGTACATTTTTACTTATTTACTTTTACATTTTCCCTATGTATTTTATTTTTGCAATTAATTACAGAATGTCTTTATAAACAACATTCACAGCTTTAAACAAACTCTTGAAAGAACGACACATAGCTGCTAAATGCGAAGTGCTATAGGGTGAAGCGCCGCGTCCTCGCGGCATTTTAAATCTGTAATATCTCCGAAAATGTTCACTTAAATTACATGCTGTAAACGGCCATATTGATCTTTATTAAATTAACAATTTATTTAAGGTACTTAATTGGATAAGGATTAATGCTGTATTGTATAAAAATTGCTTTGAACATAAGGCATTATTTTTCGTAAAAAGTAAATGAAAAAAAGTGCTATTGTGGGTTATCCATAAGAGATAGACATACACCATCGCGGACTTTTCTGTAGACCTTTTTAAGGTGTACAAATACTTAGTACATCATTTTGATAAATCTCGTAGGGTTTAGCCTGCGTTTGCAATGTAAGCGGAAAAAAATGTAATTATTTACGACATCAAATTAGAAACCTCAAAAATTACAGTATTTCTCTACTCCATATTGAATGTTATTAGACATGTAAACCTTCCTCTAAAATCAGTCTACCTATTAAAAAAAAACCGCATCAAAATCTGTTGCATAGTTTTAAAGATTGAAGCATACATAGGAATATACGGACATAGGGACAGACAGAGATTGCGACTTTGTTTTATACTATGTAGTGATATTATTTATTTTTACAATTGATTAGACAATGTCTTTACATACAACATTCATAGCTTTCTTATCATTAGACAATATAAACTTGAAAGAAGGACATTTAGTTGCGCCTCCGGTCGCTGCTAAATTCGAAGTGCTTATAGGTCGAAGCGCGGCCTCCTCGCGGGATTTTAAATCTGTAATATCTCCGAAAATGTTCACTTAAATTACATGCTGTAAACGGCAATATTGATCTATATTAAATCAACAATTTATTTAAGGTACTTAATTGGATAAGGATTAATGCTGTATTGTATAAAAATTGCTTTGAACATAAGGCATCATTTTTCGTAAAAAGTAAATGAAAAAAACTGCTATTGTGGGTTATCCATAAGAGATAGACATATACCATCGCGGACTTTTCTGTAGACCTTTTTAAGGTGTACAAATACTTAGTACATCATTTTGAGAAATCTCGTAGGGTTTAGCCTGCGTTTGCAATGTAAGCGGAAAAAAATGTAATTATTTACAGAAACCTCAAAAATTACAGTATTTCTCTACTTCGTATTGAATGTTATTATACGTACAAACCTTCCTTTTGAATCACTCTATTTATTAAAAAAAACCGCATCAAAATCGGTTGCGTAGTTTTAAAGTTTTATGCGTACATACGGAAATATGGACTTTGTTTTATAATATGTAGTGATAGTGCAATAAAGATTTTTTTTAAATATCCCTAGTGCTTATTGACCCTGGGTCCTCTTTGGCTAAGAGTGGCGGGGGACCGTAAACAATGGAAAGAGATGGAGGAGGCCTTTGCTTTAAGGCACACCGAGCAGCGGGATATTTTGTAGATATTACTAAGCTACATGTAGTAAAGTTATCTGTACCTGTTTTCTCGGAATAAAAGGCTATCATCATCATCATCATCAGTGCTTATTAAAAGATAACAGTATATCACACCGATATCTTTTTAGTAATATTAAAAGAAATACAATTTCCAACATTGTTAAGTCCGACCCTGTTCGCTTTTAGAGCGCAGATGTGGCGGTGTCGGGTTACATACGGCCGTCCCGCTCTCGCACATAGCGCCCTCCCGCTCGCACATCGCAAACACTTTCGTCTTGTTTGTATAAGGGAAATAACTGAATTATTTCCAACTCTACCCGACTTTGACAAAAAGGTGTTATGATAGTTTTAATTGTAGTCTTGATAGAATAGATAGAAATTATTTATTGCACACACATTAGATACCACAAGGTACAAAAAGAAAGAAACTTAACTAAAGAAGCAAAAAGGCAAAGGCGGTCTTATTGCTAAAAGCAATTTCTACAAGACAACCTTTGGAGAATAAAAGAAATCGTAATATATATAAAAATATATAAAAATAAGATAAATATATAAAAAAATAAGATAGGTGCATCAACAATAACAATTGACATGAACAAGTAAAAGTACCCAGCGGTAACACCGTGCGCCTCTTTCGAGGAGGTCTAGGGTTCAAACCCCGGGCAGGCACCAATGAGTTTTCTAGTAAAACTTATGTGTCTAATTGATAATTGCAATTTATCACACGCTTTTCGGTGAAGGAAAACATCGTGAGGAAACCTGCATATCTCTAGAGAATCCTGGGGATATGTGTAACCTACCAATCCGCATTGGAGCAGCGTGGTAGGTCTTAGCTCCAACCCTTATCTCCAAAAATGGAGAGAGGAGGCCTATGGCCAGCAGTGGGATAGTAACAGGCCGTTACTTACTTACTTTTTAAACGCTGAGTAGAATAGACCAACCTCATTTCTTACCGAGGTGTCGTAAAAGGCGACTATGGTAAGTCGACCCACCGTGTGGTATCCGATTGAGTAGAATAGACCACTCTCTGTCTTACCGAGGTGTCGTAAAAGGCGACTAAGGTAAGTTGACGTCAGTCGGCCGGTCGTAAAATACGTAGACAAATCATGTGACAACATGTTTATAACATATTGTGCCGACCCCACTTAGAGTGGGATAAGGGTGATGATGATGACATCCTTACCCAACAGTGGGTTAATATTAGACTGTTGCTTTTATATTTAGCTTGGTTTAAAAAACATCTGACATTAAACCTGAAACGTTAATGTAAATTGAACTTTAATTAAAGCGACGAAGGTAAATTTTCATTTTTATTGTATTTATTTGTTATAAGATATCGGGTTACGAAACCTAGCAAATGGTTGGGAGAACTTGTTCCTATGGCTATAGCTGGTACGGGCGACTTTACCCGACTTAGTGTTAAAATACCCTCAATTATTGTAGCTGTGATGGCCTAGCGGTGCGACCGTGTGAATCTCTAGAGACGATCATGGGTTCAAACCCGGGCAGACACCAATGAGTTTTTCTATTAAAACTTATGTGTCTAATTGATAATTGCAATTTATCACACGCTTTTCGGTGCAGGAAAACATCGTGAGGAAACCTACATATCTCTAGAGTATTCTGGGGATATGTGTAACCTACCAATCCGCATTGGAGCAGCGTGGTAGGTCTCAGCTCCAATCCTTCTCTCCAATAACGGAGAGAAGAGGCCTATGCCCAGCAGTGGGATAGTAACAGGCCGCTACTTACTTTTTACTTCCTACAAATATTATAAATGCGAAAGTTTTTGAGTATGAATGTATGTCACTCTTTCACGGCTCTATATATTGCATTTCTCAATCCACTGAACCAATATCGATGAAATTTGGCACAATTATACGCCGGGGTAACATATAGGCTATAGAAATCATGTGAATTCTACAGGAATAGGTGAATAAACGTAACTCTTGCAGGGAAACTGAGTTCAGCGGCCTACATTGTTCGAAAGATAAGACAATTCACAGACGTCGAAACAGCAAAACTTGTTTATTTTGCCTACTTCCATAGCATTATGTCTTATGGAATATTGATATGGGGTAAATGCGCGGATAGTGAAAAAACATTTTGTTTTACAAATAAGAGCTATACGTGGCATTTATAATTAAAGACCGCGTGATTCCGGCGAGAGAAGTTTAAGAAAACAGGTATTCTTACATTGGCTTCACAGTATATTTTAAGCAATTTAATTTATGTACATAAAAATATAAAGAATTATAAAACGATAGGTGATGTATACAATAGACAAAGCAGGAACCGACATAAGCTCGCGGCTCCTGTTTTGCTCCTTGCAAAAGTGCGGAAGTCGTTTGTGGGTTTTGGTATAAGATTCTATAATAAAATTCCGCAATCAATTTCAGCATTGCCATTACAGCAGTTTAAAAACACTGTTAAAAAGAGGCTGATACAGAAAGCCTACTATACTCTTGAAGATTATTTAGAAGGTAAGAATGAATGGATATAGCTCTCTTTGAACCTGTACAAGACAGTAACGATTTTATGTAAATAGTATTAAGAATTATGTTTTTAAAAGAGCAACCGCCGAGTTTCTTGCTGGCTCTCCTCGGTAGGAACAGCTTTTCGAACCAGCAGTAGAGTTGACGATTCAAAAGCACTTGTTTACAAGTTTATTAGAATAAAGAATATTTTGAATTTGAATTTGGTAAAAATACTCCCCAACTCTTTTTATTTTTTTTTCTATTTTTTTTTAAGAAGTTAGTTGTGCCAGCCGGCTTCGCCTGCATGGAAATCAGTGTGTCACAAATATTTTCCCGAATTGAAATTTTGAAAAATTTGTAATTATCGTGAAATTAATATACGAGATTTTTGAATAACTTCCACCGTTCACCGTGAAAAGATTTAGACCGTGATAAAGTAATTTGATTAAAAATGGTTAGTGGGTTAACCTTAAATGCTAGACATTTGCTATCGTAGACTTTTATTTAGAACTTTTAGAGGGGAACAATTTTGTAATACATGATTTTTGAATAACTATCACCGTTTACTCAGAGCACGCAAGAAAGCTTTAAATTTTGCCGTTTTCGTAATATTTTTTATTGCTGCTCCTCTCCTATTCATCTTAGCGTGATGTTATTATGGATGGACTATCTTACACTCAATTTTTCAAATCGGTCCAGTAGTTCCTGAGATTAGCGCGTTCAAACAAACAAACTCTACAGCTTTATATATTAGTATATACATATATACGTACCTATCTTTATGTTCCGCTTGTCTGTCCCTTTGGCGTCTATTTTTAAACCAATTTGACACCTGAAACAAAAAAACCATTATCATTCCTGACCTTTTCCTCTTTAATATGATCGGTTCAACATATTTTTCGTTTCCATTCTCCATCATTCATCAACGTTTTGTTCAAATACTAACTAATAGCTTAACCCCGGGTGTTATAAAGTGGAAAGCGAGACTCGCATCATTCTTGGAGCGATGCCTTAATACTGCCTCCTGTGAGTCTGAACACAAACAACAAAATCGCAAAGCTTTGCCATTTAACTTTATAGCGGATTATAGCAATAATTCTATTATTCAAATTCAAAATATTCTTTATTCAAATAAACTTGTAAACAAGTGTTTTTGAATCGTCAACTCTACTGCTGGTTCGGAAAGCTGTTCCTACCGAGAAGAGCCAGCAAGAAACTCGGCGGTTGCTCTTTTAAAAAAAATACATTTCTTAATGCTAGTTACATTTAATCGTTTATATCTTGTACAGGGTCGAACAATATCTATATCTACGCATTTTTATCGTCTAAATAATCCTGAACAGTATAGTAGGCTTTCTGTATCAGCCTCTCCTTAATAGTGTTTTTAAACTTCGGTAATGGCAAAGTTAAAATTGATTGTGGAATTTTATTATAGAATCTATTAATAACAGTGTAATCCACTCCTGGCCTTACTATTATTATATACATACCTAGAACTTAAGTAAAAATTTTGTAACGCTGTAGGATTACCGTATAAATAAATAAAGTCGACCGGAGTCGCTTAAATCAACTAGTATGTGAGGTGCCTATTTGCTTTTACACTCGTCCAGTTCGCGGTCAGTAACCTGACACCAGCCTACCGCTTCCTCAAAGCCCAATAGATTAAGTTACAGCCGAGTTGGTTTCAAAACAACACAGCTTTGAAATCGAGATCTTATTTTGATAGCTACTACACATCTCTATATATTACAAATCAAACAATTAACTTATAAAAATAACATAGTGGCCACTAGCCTGTTGGCACAGTAGTGATAATGCCTACAGCTCGGCGGGTCGCGGGTTCGATTCCTGCCGCGAGCAAACATGTTCTATTAACAATATGTTGGTTCTTTGAGTCTGGGTGTATATCTTTAATATTTAAATGAGTTAATCTTGTATATATATATTTTTTTCGGAATCTCGAAAACAGCTCCAACAATTTTCCTGAAATTCAGCATGAGGTTTTGGGGGAGAAAAATAGATCTAGCTAGGTTTAATTAAAAAAAAAAGTTTTGTTTTTGGGCATTAAAAAAATACTAAAATTTACTATTTTGAATATATAAAACACAATTTTTGCCGTGAATTGTCAAGTCAGTAGCTTATTCGGCGAACGGGTGGTCGCGAGATATGAAAATACCGGATCGAGCCCCACCTACCCAAATTTTTTTATCTCTGAAGTCACATTGTAGGCTGGCATCCCCATTGAATTAAATTAACCATATAAAAATACTTTTTATTAGATAATGCATCAGATAAAAAAATAAAAAACACGCTTTCGAGCTCAAAAGTGAAAAATAACGAAAAATATTAATATTATTGTGAAAAAGTGATGGAAACACCGATATATGTAAGAAAAATGCCACAAAGCGCCCCACGCTTTTTTATAGCAAAATAATATTATCATTACTTCGGTATTACGAAACTGCAAATTAACGCCTAATTGTACACATACATATATTACTCTAGCATTTTTTAAATAATAAATAAATATAAATATATGGGACACTTACACACACGGTCGTCCGTCCCCAAAGTAAGTAACTTAATACTTGTGTTATGGACAGACAACTGGTGAATATATACTTATATATTTTTAAATACATACTTAAATACAAATATACACCCAGACTCGAAGACCAACAAATTCATTTATAGAAAATGTTGGCCCTCGGCGGGAATAGAATCCGCGACCCGCGGGGCTGATGTCAGGGTCACTACCCACTGCATCAACGGGCCAGTCATATATATATTATACTATAATATATATATATATATATATTATATTTACCTGTTACTTAACGTAACTTACCTGTACCGTTGTCAGTCCAGTAGTCTCGGCAAGTTCCCTCTTCTCGCGCGGCGAAGGGTAAGGATTGTGAAGGTACCAGTCACGAAGTACTGAGCGCGACTTTTCCTATTTAACAAAAAATAATGGAATTAAAAAACATCCATAGATCTTGTACTTTTTTTAATGTCAGGAAAACCTATTATGGGTCATCACCGCCCGACAGAGACGAGCAATGGGTATTTTGGACTCTCACTGACTAAAAGCCTGACAGTGCTCCACCACGCTGCTGGTGGCGGGGACAGGGTACCGTTGGACACGTTGCCCCCATCCCCGCCAGCAGTAACTCTGACCTCAGAGTGCGCCACCTCTGTGTCGGGACCTCTCTAACCGTGGACCAATCCCTACGCTGGACGATGCATTGGAAGCCCCAGATGCATCGAACACCTCGGGGACTTTAAAAGGATGGGTATGCGATAAAGCCGTTCGGAAATATACCGTTACTCTAAGTTGCGATAGCCCAGCGGTGAGACCGTGCGACTCAATAGACGATCATAGATCCTTACCCCGAGCAGGTACTAATGAGTTAAATCTTAAGTATCTTATCAATAGCAACTTATCACACGCTTTTCGGTGAAGTATAACACCGTGAGAAAACCCTGCATATCTCTAGAGAATTCTAGAGAATATATGTTACTTATACCCAGATTGTAATCTGGGTTTTAACAGCGTGGTACATCTTAGCCCCAACTCTTCTCTCCATAAACGGAGAGTGGAGGCCAAAGCCCAGTAGGAGAATAGTAACAAGCCATTGCTTCACTTTACTTCACTGCAAGTTTCTCTTCTTTATTACTCCCACACAAAAGACCATAAAGCCCATCAGTTATTCTTTCTATGTGCCCAATTTTTTGTCACTTCTAAGTCTAAGTCATAAGGATCCAAAGCCCATTGACTTCTGTATTTTACTCATATCAATTTGCAATATCGCTCTCCCACAAGATTTTTATTTTAAAATTACATATTTTACACTTTTTGGATCGTATATCGACCAAATATTTACCAACGCTTTTCCACAGCAGGGTCACTATTCCAACATCTTAGTATTCTAACGATAATTGTTTATTGGAACTATATCAGTTCGTATGAATATCAATAAAGAGACAACGGGTACAATTAGCGATTCAACATATTTATTCATTTATTTCTTTCTTTTTATACATATATTGAGAAAATATATTAAGCTGTGGCCCAGCGGTATCACCGTGCGCCTCTTTCGAGAAGGTCTAGGGTTCAAACCCCGGGCACCAATGAGTTTTCTACTAAAACTTATGTGTCTAATTGATAATTGCAATTTATCACACGCTTTTCGGTGAAGGAAAACATCGTGAGGAAACCTGTATATCTCTAGAGAATTCTGGGGATATGTGTAACCTACCAATCCGCATTGGAGCAGCGTGGTAGAAAAACAAACACCGGAGATAAGAGGCCTATGCCCAGCAGTGGGATAGTAACAGGCCGTTACTTACTTAATTATACATATATTTAGAAAACAGAAAGGAAAGTAAAAAAGCACGTGTATAAAGACGGACTTATCTCTAAAAGGGATCTCTTCCAGTGAACCTTTGAATAACAGAAGGAAATGGGCAAGAATTGATAAAGAAAGACATACATACGTAATCATTGCACAAAATATATTAAAATTAGATCCCTATTTTTGAAATAATTTCTCCACGTATCGCTGTCGACATAATGACGTTCTAAACAAAATTTGTAAGTCTCACTTACCTTAAAACAATAGGATGTTTCTTCCCCATCCCATATCGTCCTGGGTAACGGAAACTTGCGTCGCACTCTGTACTTCCCGACGGCACCGAGCGGTCGGCCGCGAAGTTTCTCTGCCTCCATGTAATGTGCTATTTGGTAAAACAGGTAAAGAAGGTTAAGACTCAAAGGTAAGTGTGGTTAAGACTTACAGGTAAGTGTGGTTAAGACTCACGGGTAAGTGAGGTAAGACAAAAACTCTTTATACGTCGTACACAAATATAATTCATACAAAAATTAAGATAGCGAAGTTGTAATGTAACTCGCCTGCTGTAGGCTTTATTCGCGTGCACCGCGTTAACCGGCAGAGATACAGTGACGTAATTCTAGATCTACAAAAATATTACAAAAAAGTCCACGACAGAATATCTCTACCTCTTATGGTCAACTCACAATAACTACTTTTATGTTCAAATTTCTAATTAAATACACTTATTTCCACGAAGGCAAAGCGGCAGGCACATCTACTTCATACTAATATTACAAATATCGTAAGTCTGTCCGTCTATCTGTATGACTTTTTAGCTTTTACTGGTCATTTCATTTTGGGAGATTGGCGATTTATATAATAGACAAAGTAGAAACAGACATAAGCTTGTTACTACTTCTTTTCGCCTTGCAAAAGTACGTAAGTCATTTGTGGGTTTGGGTATAAGATTCTATAATAACATTCCGCAATCAATTTTAGATTTGCCATTCATCATCATCTTCCTGCCCTTATCCCACTCTAAGTTGGGTCGGCACAACATGTTATAAACATGTTGTCACATGATTTTGATGCGTATTTTACGACCGGCCGCGTGCCTGACGTCAACCTGACGTCAACATATCTTAGTCGTATTTTACGACACCTCGATAAGAAAGAGGGTGGTCTATTCTACTTAACCGGATACCACACGGTGAGTCGACTTACCTTAGTCGCCTTTTACGACACCTCGGTAAGAAAAGAGGGTGGTACTATTCTATTCAGCCGGATACCACACGGCGGTTTAGATTTGCCATTACAGCAGTTTAAAACACTATTAATAAAAGGCTAATGCACAAAGCCTACTATACTATTGAGGAATACTTGGATGTTACGAATGCGTGTACGTAGCTACTGTCCGACCCTGTACAAGACAGTAATAACTAATGTAACTAGTAAGCTGTGATGGCCCAGCGGTGCGACCGTATGAATCTCTAACGACGATCATGGGTTCAAACCCAGGCAGACACCAATGAGTTTTTCTATTAAAACTTATGTGTCAAATTGATAATTGCAATTTATCACACGCTTTTCGGTGAAGGAAAACATCGTGAGGAAACCTGCATATCTCTAGAGAATCCTAGGGATATGTGTAACCTACCAATCCGCATTGGAGCAGCGTGGTAGGTCTTAGCTCCAATCCTTCTCTCCAAAAATAGAGAGAGGAGACCTATGCCAGTGGGGTAGTAACAGGCCGTTACTTAACTAGTAATAAGAATTTTCAAAAGAGCAACCGCCGAGTTTCTTGCTGGCTCTTCTCGGTAGGAACAGCTTACCGAACCAGCAGTAGAGTTGACGATTCAAAAGCACTTGTTTACAAGTTTATTTGAATAAAGAATATTTTGAATTTAATGCAATTAATGGAAACAGAGGATTTACCTTTCAACCAGAGGTTTTGGAGCTTCGCATGGTTGTGTGCGCTGAAGTTGTGCGACTCTAGCAACCTGTAGAGCTCCTTGAAGTGACCTCTGTGGAAGGCCACCATGGCCTTGGCCTTCAGCACTGACTCGTGGGCGTGCAGACGCTCGCACGCCGGCAGCGACCACAGGAATCGACTTAGCCTGTCGATGTTACCAGCTTGCTGAAGCACCTGCGGTAAAATAAAAAAAAATGAGATATCTTACTACTACTATTATTATTACTAAGTACCTGGCAATTTTTAAAATGATGTAAAAAAAAATTAAAAAAATTGATAAGAAAAATTAAAATATAATAGGCCAATTGGGGCTCGATCCTAGGTATTTTCATCTCTCTAGACCGCCCGTTCCCCAAATGAACCACCATGACTTTACATTTGACAGCGAAAAATTGTGATTGTATTCAACGTAAATATAACAAACGACGTTATATCTCCTTTATTCTGATTCAATAAATAAAAAACAGTTTTCCCAGAGTCAATCCATTTACTCTTTCGCAACAACTCAATGAATGAATCAGGGGGGTGAAACTCTCTAAGAAGCACTCTTTAGGTCGCCGAGAGCGTCATCTCACAGAAAGTACTGGACAACAAATATTAGTTTTATATCATTATTCACTAGATGTCGCAAATGATACACTGTAATATATATAAGTATGTCATAAATTTTCAAATTTTTCTGCCAAAAACGCATCACTGCTTATTTAAAGGTCTATATTGGAAATAACGCCGTCCATATATATATATATATATATATCCGTCCGTATATATATATATATATATATATATATATATATATATATATATATAAACATACAAGATTAAGTCATTTAAATATTAAAGATTTTTACAAAATAAAAAAGTTACAATAAAATTACTGTACTGTAATCCGCGTTTGTTAAGGCAATGCATACTATATACATACATGCAATACTAAGGGTATGAAGCAGGCAACATTCACATACCACATGCATGCAGGACAAGTCACCACACGTATCACAAGATGCCGCTAACACCAATACTCCATACAAAGCCCTACACACAGTCACTACCACAAAATCTACGATCACCTCGCCCCGTAACCGAAGCATCATCAGGAGAATACACAAACAAAATCGTAATGTTGTATCGTACGTTAATGCAGGACATGTTCGTCTTGCATATATGTGGTATGTGATTGCCTGCTTCATACACTTAGTATTGCACGTATTCTCTTAACAAACGCGGATTAGAGCAAAGTTATTTTATAGTAACTTCTGTATCGAGTTCGGCAAAGTAACGCCTGCTTCTATAAAAATAAAAAAATAAACTTCAAAAACAAAGAAAATAATAATATGGTAGTTTGCGATCGATCCTAGATATATATGTATGTTATATTTCTCGAGACTGCCCGTTCCCCGAATAAGCTACGCTGACTTGACAGTTATGGCACAATAGTGTAAATTTTTGTATTTTTTTAATGCCCAAAAACAGGAATAAAAATCTAGCTAGATCGATTTTTCCCCCAAAACCTACATGCTGAATTTCAGGAAAATCGTTGAAGCCGTTTCCGAGATTCCAAATATATATATCATCATCATCCTCCTGCCCTTATCCCACTCTAAGTGGGGTCGGCACAATATGTTAAAAACATGCTGTCACATGATTTGGCTGCGTTTTTACGACCGGCCGCCTGCCTGACGTCAACTTACCTCTGTCGCTTTTTACGACACCTCGGTAAGAAAGAGTCTTTTCTACTAAACCGGATACCACACGGTGGGTCAACTTACCATAGTCGCCTTTTACGACACCTCGGTAAAAAATGAGGGTGGTACTATTCTATTCAGCCGGATACCACACAGCTCATTCCAAATATATATACATACACAATTAACTTATTGAGATAGCAATCGAAAAAAGATAATCACTGCTATTCAGCTATTCGCAGTCAACATGTTTAGGTCATTTGCAGATTCGGGTACCCCTTTTTTGCACATTGTTTTTACACTATTGATTTAGGGTTCGCCAAAACTACCCCGGACGTCTTTAGCAAATACACATGCAAATCCGGGAAGTATATGTATAGCTAATGTTTGCGACCACCCCTGTGTAAGAGAAGGTTAAAGTAAAGTAACGGTATGTTACTATATTAATGCTGGGAAGACACCTCCTTCCCTTATTGGCGAGAACGGTTGGAGACCCCCCAAGTTAGACTCACCAAGCCCCAGTACGGATTGTTAGGCTACACATCCCAAAAATTATTTGGAGTTCCATACTAGAAAGGTACCTATTTTGCTGCAATACGCATAACTTTGTTCGCGTGGACTCGCGTGAAAGGTTGATAATAGTTCTTCAGAATCATCCTATTCCAGTAGAATTAACAGGATTTCTATAGCCTATATAGTATTCTGGTGTATGAGGAATAATTGTGCTAAAGTAACAGCCTGTTACTATCCCACTGCTGGGCATAGGCCTCTTCTCTCCGTTTTTGGAGAGAAGGATTGGAGCTAAGACCTACCACGCTGCTCCAATGCGGATTGGTAGGTTGCACATATCCCCAGAATTCTCTAGAGATATGCAGGTTTCCTCACGATGTTTTCCTTCACAGAAAGCGTGTGATAGATTGCAATTATCAATTAGACACATAAGTTTTTACTAGAAAACTCATTGGTGCCTGCCCGGGGTTTGAACCCTAGACATCCTCGAAAGAGGCGGACGGTATTACCGTTGGGCTACCACAGCTTTGTGCAATTGTGCTAAATTTCATTAATATTGGTTCAGCGAATTCGCCGTGAAAGAGTAACAAACACTTCCATACTTAAAACTTTCGCATTTATAATAATTACCTAGCTTTCACCCGCGACATCGTTCGCGTGGACTGTTTTCGTGTGATAGGTCGATAATAGATGGCGCTTTTCAGTATCATCCCATTCCTGTAGAATTAACAGGGTTTCGATAGTCTATATGTTACTCCGGTTTATAAGGAATAATTGTGCGAAATTACATTAATATTGGTTCAGCAGATTCGCCGTGAAAGAGTAACAAACATACATCCATACTCACAAACTTTCGCATTTGTAATATTAGTAGGACTTTAAAGTTTATTTATTACAAACTAGGAGTCCCGCCCCAGCTTCGCAAGGGTATAAAGCATATAGCCTATGTCACTCAGTGAAAATCACAGTATTTCTCTACTCCATATTGAATTTTATTATACATATAAACCTTACTCTTCAATCACTCTATCTATTAAAAAAACCCCATCAAAATTTGTTGCGTAGTTTTAAAGATTAAAGCATACATAGGGATATAGGGACGCAGACAGAGAAAGCGACTCATTTTATACTATGAAGTGAAGTTTAGCTGTTATTTTGATAATTGTCAAATTTTTTACCATACTTAACCAAAGACAAAATTACGTATAGCTGTCATTTATGTTTTGTCATTCCATGTCATAGTCGTTTTTGTTATACTACGTTTTATAGTGACTTGACGGGATAAAATAAATGCGGTCGAACGGGATAAAAAGTATCCTATGTCCGTCTCCTGGTTCTAAGTAACCTCTCCACCAATTTTAAGCCGAATTGGTGCATCCGTTCTTGAGTTATAAATAGTGTAACTTAGACCAACTTTCTTTTATATATATAGATTTATGTATTAGAATGAATATCCGTGTCGATTTTTTAATGTCATTACAGTAATAGTTTAAATGTTTAACTAACTTCATTCCAGAGATCACATTAACTCGTTGCATGTTCGGACGTTACAGATGTTACTAAAACATCATCTTCCTGCCCTTATCCCACTCTAAGTGGGGTCGACACAATATGTTATAAACATGTCACATGATTTAGCTACGTATTTTACGACCGGCCGCCTGCCTGACGTCAACTTAACTTAGTCGTTTTTTACGACAACTCGGTAAGAAATGAGGGTGGTCTATTTTACTCCGCCGGGTATCACACGGCGGGTCTACTTACCTTAGCCGATTTTTACGACACCTCGGTAAGAAATGAGGGTGGTCTATTCTACTCAGCCGGATACCACACGGCGGGTCAACTTACCTTAGTCGCCTTTTACGACACCTCGGTAAGAAATAAGGGTGGTCTATTCTACTCCGCCGGATACCACACGGTGGGTCAACTTACGTTAGTCGCCTTTTACGACACCTCAGTAAGAAATGAGGGCGGTCTATTCTACTTAGCCGAATACCACACTAAACGTTACTAAAACATATTAACTAATAAATTTACTTAACAAACGTCAATACATCAAACTAAATTAAAAAACAGTTACATTTTTTTAATATTATCACTACCAGATAGGACATCACATTAATTCGTTTAACTTAAATTTTAAAGTAATAAATTTAATTAAGTAAAAGTAAGTAGCGGCCTGTTACTATCCCACTGCTGAGAATAGGCCTCTTCTCTCCGTTTTTGGGGAGAAGGATTGGAGCTAAGACCTACCACGCTGCTCCAATAATGGTAGGTTACACATATCTCCAGAATCTCTAGAGATATGCAGGTTTCCTTACTATGTTTTCCTTCACCGAAAAAACGTTTGATAATTGCAATTATCAATTAGACATAAGTTTTAACAGAAAAACTCATTGGTGTCTGCCCGGGTTTGAACCCGTGACCTCCTCGAAAGAGTCGCTTCGAATAAAAATAAATTTTGATATTACACGAACAGACAGATAGACGTGACGGAGTACTATGTTTTATAATATGGGAAGATTGCAATAAAACAATTTCCTTTCATAATTACAAAGCACGATGCAATGGGCGTACCTCATTATACACTTTGCTCCTGAGCAACCCCTCAAATTAGTAACTGATACGAGCCGCCATTAGGGGTCTAGACGACTTAATTACTGCACGTGTATTAATTTACATTTTAGTAACAGAGTTTAGGGAAATAGAACATAAGATTTACTACTAACAACGTTCTACGTTCCTGAGATTAACGCGTTCAAACAAACTCTTCAGCTTTACTATATTAGTATGAATAAACGGCTAATACAGAAAGCCTACTATAAAATTCAAAATTCAAAATATTCTTTATTCAAATAAACTTGTAAACAAGTGCTTTTGAATCGTCAACTCTACTGCTGGTTCGGAAAGCTGTTCCTACCGAGAAGAGCCAGCAAGAAACTCGGCGGTTGCTCTTTTAAAAATATAATTCTTAATATTATTTACATTAAGTCGTTACTGTCTTGTACAGGTTCAAAGAGAGCTATATCCACACATTCTTATCTTCTAAATAATCTTCAAGGGTATAGTAGGCTTTCTGTATCAGCCTCTTTTTAACAGTGTTTTTAAACTGCTGTAATGGCAGTGCTGAAATTGATTGCGGAATTTTATTATAAAATCTTATACCAAAACCCACAAACGAGTTTCGCACTTTTGCAAGGCGCAAAGCAGGAACCGCAAGCTTATGTCGGTTCCTGCTTTGTCTATTGTATACATCACCTATCGTTTTATAATTCTTTATATTTTTATGTATATAAATTAAATTGCTTAAAATATACTATTGAGGAATACTTGGACGATAAAAATGCGTGGATGTAGCTACTCTTCGACCGACAAGACAGTAATAACTAATGTAACTAGTAATAAGAATTATATTTTAAAAAGAGGAACCGCCGAGTTTCTCGCTAGCTCTTCTCGGTAGGAATAGCTTTCCGAACCAGCAGTAGAGTTAACGATTCAAATTCACTTATTTACTTGAGTAAAGAATATTTGGAATTTGAATTTGCAAGAAAGAGCCATACGTTGCATTTACAATTTAAGTCCGCGTGATTCCTTACAAGAGAAAGTTAAGGAAGTAGGTTTTCTTACATTTGCTTCACAGTATATTTTAATCAATTTAATTTGTGTACATAAAAATATAAAGACTAAAAAAATTGGTGATGTACATAATAGTACAAAGTAGGAAACGACATAAGCTTGCTTCTGCTTTGCGCCTTGCAAAAGTACGTAAGTCGTTTGTGGGTTTGGATATAAGATTCTATAATAAAATTCCCCAATCAATTTTAGCTTTGTCATTAACAGCAGTTTAAAAACACTGTTAAAAACAGGCTGATTCAGGCCTACAATACTATTGAGGAATACTTAGATGATAGGAATGTATGTATATAGCTCCCTTCGACCTGGTACAAGACAGTGATAACTAAACGTAATCAGTTCTAAGTATTGTTTTGAAAAGAGCAACCGCCGAGTTTCTTGCTGGCTCTTCTCGGTAGGAACAGCTTTCCGAACCAGCAGTAGAGTTGACGATTGAAGCACTTGTTTACAGGTTTGAATTTGAATAACCAACATTTGAATTTGATAGGCGTCCCTCAGTTTAGATAGATAAAAAGTATTAATAACTAGATTTTCCCCGCGACTTCGTTCGCGTGGACTATTGTCGCGTGATAGGTTGATAATAGATGGCGCTCTACAATGTCATCCTATTCCTGTAGAATTAACATTTCTATAGCCTATATGTTACGCTGGTCTATAAGGAATAATTGTGCTAAATTTCATCGATATTGGTTCAACAGATTCTCCGTGAAAGAGTTACAAACATACATCCATACTCACAAACTTTCGCATTTATAATATTAGCTGGACTAGGCTTTTACTCGCAAATTCATTCGCGTGCACTGTAGCCTTGGAAGAAACTAGTAGCTTCTGTCATTTTCCAACCCTGCAAATATCTCCATCGGTCGATAATAGATGGCGCTTTCCAATTTTATCCTATTCCTGTAGAATTAACAGGATTTCTATAGACTACATGTTACCCCGGTGTATAAGGAATAATAGTGCCAAATTTCATAGATATTGGTTCAGCGGATTCTTGGTGAAAGTGTAACAAACATACATCCATACTCACAAACTTTCGCATTTATAGTATTAGTAGAATAGGACTAGTAGTATTATAGTAGTACCTGTATATACCGGTGCCCTAATAAAATTGATATATAACATTTTGACGATGCCCTTGAGAAGCTCATAGTGACAGGCAACACCGAAGGAAAAAGATCAAGAGGCCGCTCGCCGACTAGGTGGTCTGACCAATTGCGCCAGTCTAGCACGAAACACTTTTATGAGGTAGCAATGGTGGCCACTAATAGAAGCCGATGGAAAAAATTAATCCACTCGAGATTGGAGTCTTGCCAGGACCACGATCTTCAGTAATGAAGAAGCGACTGGAGAGAGAGAGATAACATTTTGAAAATCGATGATTAAAACTCGTAAAATATTAGTAGGATGGGATAAAAGTAGGATATAGCTACAAAATATGCTACCCTGTTGTATTATAATTCTGGTTTGGCTGAACGTGAACCGTCTGTCACCATAGCGACCGGCGTATCACGTTACATGGGCGTTGCCTGGTGGGATGGCGTTGTGCTTACGTAGGCCATAGTTTTGTTATATCAGATTAACAGGCTATTGTTTTATATCGTGTTTTATGCTTGTCCCAGATTGCTTCCTGAAATGTTAATACCACCTCGCGATGCACCCTGCACATAAAATGATAGAGCTCTTGCAACCAACTAGTAGCGGCGAATCTATAGTATTAGTCGTTACTTTGGAATTATCCATAACTAGCGGCCTGCCCCTGCTTCGCACGGGTATAATGTTCCCATGTCACTCAGTGTAAAAAAAATGATTAAAATCGGTCCAGTAGTTTTGTTTTAGTCATTACTGCCCGTGGCCCGCAAGCGTTAAATTTGGAGAAAAACAAACTCTACCTATACCAAGAAGATTTCCTGCTTGCTATCTTTGGAATATCGAAATTCATATAATACATATTTGCTTATTTATTTTTACATTTTTCCCTATGTATTTTATTTACATTTACAGAATGTCTTTATATACAACATTCACAGCTTTCTTGTCTTGAAAGAGCGACATATAGCTGCTAAATTCGAAGTGCTAAAGGGCGAAGCGCGGCCTCCTCAAAAAATGACAGTATTTCTCTACTCCGTATTGAATGTTATTATACATATAAACCTTCCTCTTGAATCACTCTATCTATTAAAAAAATCGCATCAAAATCTGTTGCGTAGTTTTAAAGATTTAAGCATACATAGGGATATATGGACAAACAAAGAATGCCACTTTGTTTTATACTATGTAGTGATGCAAAAGAAGTTATTTTGCAAATGATTATTTTTATTTATTTATTTATTTATTTATTTATATCCAGCTTACTACTATCGTTACAGGGCACCCTAATACAATAGTGTAGCAAAACTTATTACTAATACTACTAATTACTAATACTATAACTTATAATATATAATGCTATCTTTGTAAGCTCACTCAGAGAACTGAAAAAAACATCTATTTTTGTGGCACATATATTGACAGTACGTATGGCACGTGTAAGCGGCGCCTGTTTCATCAGGTTCGTGCGCCCGCTAGGAACCACCAACAAAGACGGTCTCCGTCTCCGCCATACGTACCTGTCTGGGACATGCAGCCTGATATATTGTAGCATATCGGGATTATGTGCCCTACCTCTAATTATTTTAATTAAATAAATAACAAGGGAGAGTTCCCTCCTTACCCTTAACTCGTTATATCCAACCATACCTAGAACAAATAGAGTTGGATACATTAAAGGATAGTACGGATAAACCCCGTACAATCTCAAGTACATGTACCTAATAAATTTATTCTGTACGCGCTCCAACATGAGACTATACTTAGTTTCATGTGGAGCCCATATAACTGCATTTCCTTCTAATTGACTCCTAACTAGAGCGTTATACAAAGCAGCGATTGCTCTTAAATTAGTGAATCCCTTCACTATGCGTAGCATAAAACCTAAATTCCTATATGCTTTTTTGCAACACTTAATTATATGGTCACAAAACGATAACTTTGTTGTTAACGTCACTCCTAAATCCCTGACCTCGGTGACTCGGACCATAGGTGTCCCTTTAATCATATAATTAAAAGCAGTTGGGGTATTCAAACGGGAGAAAGTGATTGCAACACATTTAGAACTATTAAATTCCAAGAGATTATCTTTGCTCCATTTTACGACTCTGTCAATATCCTCCTGCAACTTCTGACAGTCGCTAGGGTTTCTTATCGTCAATGATAGTTTAAGATCGTCCGCAAACAATAAACATTTAGCATCTTTTACTACATTTGGCAAGTCGTTTATCATTAATATAAACTGCAAAGGTCCTAAATTACTACCTTGGCTTACTCCCGACCAAGTAAAGTAAGGTTCCGAACGCTGTCCTTCGTATTCGACATACTGTTGCCTATCTTTCATGTAACTAACAAAGAAATTTAGTAAATGAGGTGTGAAACCAACGCCCGCCAACTTTCTTAGTAGTACATCATTATTAACTGTATCGAAAGCCTTTCTGAAGTCGAAGTAAGCCGCATCTATCTGCCCCCCACTATCAACGGCAGGCACGATGTTCGCCATGTGACATAGAAGATTGCTGGTTGTGCTTCTAGCTGAACGAAATCCATGTTGAGCGTCTGTGAGTTGCGCGCTTAATTGCCTATAAGTGTTATTATAAATAGCGGACTCCAATATTTTTGCCGGTGACGATAGCACGGCCACGGGTCTGTAGCCATCTAACCTTGTCTTTGAGTCCCCCTTAGGGACTGGAACTATCCTAGTTATTTTCCAGATTTCAGGAAAAACAGATGTACTTAAACATAAATTATAAATGTGAAGCAAAGGCCTCGCTAACACGGAACGACAGTCCCTAAAGATGAAAGGTGGAATGCCGTCAGGTCCAGCAGACTTTTTTGGTTTAATATGCTTCAGCGCATAATTCACTTCATCCAGTCGCAACTGATTGAGGTGAACCCGCGCCGCCATATTATCCCCACCTGATTCTGCTATCGCCAAGCTCACATTCAATTTCGCTCTTTGTGTACTATACACTGAATGAAAATAATGAGCAAATTCCTGGGCACACCGGTCAGGACGCAACAGTACCCCGTCCTTCAGAATTTTTTCTGGAGTTCTACTACCTCTTCTTGATTTTATGTAATTCCAGAAGGACATAGGATCGCGCAGTAATTGATTCTGAATTCGGTGTTTGTAGCTATCGTAAGCGAGTTTTATCATATTTTTCACCTCTGCTCGACACCTAGATGATACAATGATGATACAATGATGTACAGAAGTTACAATAAAAATATATTGCTGTAATCCGCGCTTATTAGAGAATATGTGTAATGCTAAGTGTATGAAGAAGGCAACAATCACATACCTTATACATGCATCCACGAACAAAAAGAACAAAATCACAATGTATTTCAATTTTGTTCGAGGTGTGAGCTTTGAGCCTATCCTCTTGATGATGCTTTGGTTTCGGGGCGAAACGACCGTGGAGGTTGTGGTAGTGAGTGTGTGTAGTGCTTCTTTGGAGTGTTGGTGTTGGCGGCGTCTTGTGATACGTGTGGTGACTTGTCCTGCATGTATGTGGTATGTGATTGCCTGCTTCATACACTTAGCATTGCATGTATTCTCTTAACAAACGCGGATTATAGCAAAGTAATTTTATTGTAACTTCTGTACTATGGAGTTCGGCAAATTAACGCCTGCTTCTATAAAAAAAAAACTAAGATTTAAAAGATATTTAAAACCAGTAGCTCCTGTCATTCTTCAACCCTGCAAATATCTCCATCGGTTGATAATAGATGGCGCTTTTCAATGTCATCCTATTCCTATATTAACAAGATTTCTATAACTTATATTATATCCCGGTATATAAGGAATAATTGTGCCAAATTTCATCAATATTGCTTCAGCGGATTAGCCGTGAAAGAGTAACAAACAAACGTCCATACTCACAAACTTTCGCATTTATAATATTAGTAGAATAGGATTAAAACTTAATAAATATCCTTCAAAACTCGCTTCTACCAATAATGAAAACGAAAAGACTATTATAAAGATGACGTCATTATCATAATTACGCCCGTTAATACCCCCATTCAACAAAAGACAAAATTGGATCACTCACCTCGCATACGCACGCGACTTGCTCCTGTGTGAAACCGAAACTCGGCAGGGGGGCGTCTCTAGGGGGGGTGCTCTCCCGCTGGCCCCACTCCGGGCCCCCCAACATGTCCAAATGCTCGTCCCCAGCCACTTTGACACCACAATAATGAATCACACGCAAAAATTTGGCACTCCAGCCGCTAAATCGCGCACCGTGTCGGCTAATGGGTGGCGAGCTTTATTTTAATTACTAAGCACAGATAAAATCAAATTGAGTGTTCGATTTTTGAAATTTAAATAGTATTTAAAGAATTCACTTTTCATTTATTCTTTCACCGTTTTATTTTTAGAAATGTTTGTTTTAGGAATTTTTATTTATTCTTTCACCGTTTTGTTTTTTATCGTCTTTAAAGGCAGCTAAATAAACATCGGATGGCAGCAATCCCAAAAATGTTTAAACAAAATCACCTTAAACGCCGATTACTTATTTGTATTGGTTATCCGAAAGGCTTTTGTTTTTTTTAAACGAGTAGGTCCTTTTTTAGGTGCGCTCCGATTTACCTGTTTAATATTTGTTCACTTTGATACGACTATAAAGTACCCAGTCCCTGTCTGGTTTTAAACTTTTCGTTTGCTTATTTTATGTTTAGTTTAAAGTTAATGTTTGTAAATCTTTTAATAGGTTCACGATTTTGATTTTCTCTTCTTTCTCATTTTAATATGTCCGTGTTTTACCTGTAACAAAAATCACATTATTTTTCACACTGCATTACATAGATTTTGTTGGGAATTAGGGTAACATGACCTATTGCTGGCACCCCCCCAATTTATTGGCACTTTAAACTTTTCTTTAAAAATTAAGAATACTATTTAATAATCTTTGTTACGCCGAGAAAAAAAACAATCCTTGGTTTTGTATCTTTAATAATTGGAAAGACTGAATAGTGAAATATTTAAAAAGGCTGTTAAACTTTCAAACTAATTTCAGTTACAACAAGTTTTCTGTTACGCCACCTAGTTCTTAACGTTTTGTTAAGGAAGGTGCTCCTTGATTCACTTATTTTTATGATAAACTAGTGCGATTATCCATGATTCTTTGTATGTTTATAGATCAGTACAACCTAAACTAAGTATTTTTGTTAGTATTTTGCAGTTTAGACTGTGAGTTTTTAATTTATTGCCATGACAATAATTGGTATGACAATAAAACTGATTTCCAATTTATTGGCACAGTGTCAATAAATTGGTTTCAGTTACAACTACTTTAATTGCTTTTGAACCTTATTTTTATTACTATAAAGTATTTTATTTGGACATATTTATGGAAATCAGCGTGTTTTCTATAAGATTTCCAAAAGTTGGCCCCATGTTAGTAATGTAATAACAACTGTTAATAGTAATGCTAATAATTGGTCATAACTTGCCAATAATTGGTTTTGTATATTAAAAATGCCTATAAAACCAATTAAGAAAAATTCTGGGGGACAAGTGCAACGACGAAAACAATATTCTGAAGAAAACATTCAAAATGGTGAACACCTGTCAACAACAACAGTGACGAAACATGTCAAAACCAAACACTGTTATGTTGCAACCGAACTCTTGTACAATTAATACAAAAAGAATTGAAACAAAACAGAGAATAGACATTGATACTTCAGGAACATATAGAAGAAATGATGGGCCAAAAGGTCAAAGCATTTTTGGACATAAATACAGATAGTGAACCACTCGTAGATTATAAATCAGAAAATAAATAACAATAAGAAGATCTTTTAAGGAACTTCTAACAGAAGAAATTGAATTTTTTAAATCTGAAATGGAAGAATAAAAGTATAGTTAGGTACTTGATAAACTGATTAAGGCCTCTAGAGCGTTTGCCGTCAACCTTTCCTGTGTCAAGAATTGCTCCAGGTTACCACCTTCCTTCCGGGCGATATGGCCGAAAAACTCTAGCACTCTTTTTAGGCATATGGAGAGTCTGGTCTTAATATTTAATTGCTTCAAAATAGACACGTTAGTTCGGTAAGCAGTCCACGAAATCCGTGGCATTTTCCGCCAGCACCACATTTCAAACGCGTCTATTCGGTCACGATCAGCCTTCTTCAGGGTCCATGTTTCCGACCCGTAGGTGAAAATCGAGAAAACCAAGGATTCTACAAGTCTCTCTTTAGTTTTCCGTGAGATGTTACGATCTCTCCATATGCGATGTAACTGTGCCATTGCGGTCTTGGCCATGCCTATGCGCCTTCTAATTTCTTTCTCACAAGACCCTGTGTTACTGATGTTGAAGTTAAAGACTGAGTTACTCAGGTGTAAACGCAATTAATATGATTAATGGTTAAATTAAACCAAATGCCAAAAATATGTTTCATTGATTTCTATTATTGTCACCGGTATGCCAATAATTGGATGAATACGTGCCAATAATATGACGAAAGGTGTCAATAAATGGTGTATGGGTCTATTTTGGAAAAAACGTGTTTAATTTTCTAATATGCTTAAAAATGCTGCTAGAAATATATTCTATACAATGCATACAATATATTAATTAATCTGAACGCATGATCAAAACTTTGTAAAAAGAAAAAAAGACATTTAAATCATGTTTTTTGTATCCTATTGCTTAAAGTGCCAATAATTGGGTAGTTTACCCTATATTCAAGTTCAGAATATTCTTTATTCAAATTAATTTATAAAGAAGTGCTTTTGAATCGTCAATTACTGCAATGAACTATTAACCTAAACCTTCCGGAAGAAATTCACTACCTATTAGTAAAAACAGTGCAAAAATCCGGTCGGTAAATTTTGCGGACTTTGTTTTCTGCATGTATCAGGTATAAGAACGAATAGTACACTCTACATTTAGCATTACATATATTTTCTTTTATCGCGGATTATAGCAAAATAATATTCTCATTACTTTTTAACTAAAGTTGTTATATTTAACTCTGTGTGTGGTATCTGAAGGAATTTTTGCGGGGTCATGAAATCGTTTGTTTTTGACGTGAAGAAACAATGACATCATAAATGACGTCATTGTTATGATCTGTTTTATCTCAGTGAGTCGATATGTGTTAACTCTAACATCTTATAAACGGCGGGGCGAGAACATCGAAAATTATCACCCTCCTGCACTTACCCCACTCTAAGTGGGATCGGCACAACATGTAATAAACATGTCACATGATTTGGCGACGTATTTTACGACCTGCCGCCTACCTGATGACAACTTACCTTAGTCGCCTATTAAGATACCTCTAAGAAATGAGGGTGGTACTATTCTACTCAGCTGGATACCACACGGCGGGTCGAGAACAGCGGAAATATCGCAAATAAACAAATACACACTTTGCTCGATTTTTTCTAAAGAAAAGGTAAAAAAATAATTAATTCAGAAGAAGGGGTAAATGCGCGGATAGTGAAAAAAATTTTGTTTTACAAAAAAGAGCTATACGTGGCATTTATAATTTAAGACAACGTGATTCCTTGCGAGAGAAGTTTAAGGAAACAGGTATTCTTACATTTGCTTCACAGTATATTTTAAGCAATTTAATTTATGTACATAAAAATATAAAGAATTATAAAACGATAGGTGATGTATACAATAGACAAAGCAGGAACCGACATAAGCTTTGCGCCTTGCAAAAGTAAGTCGTTTGTGGGTTTTGGTATAAGATTCTATAATAAAATTCCGCAATCAATTTCAGCATTGCCATTACAGCAGTTTAAAAACACTGTTAAAAAGAGGCTCTTGGAGATTATTTAGAAGATAAGAATGTGTGGATATAGCTGTCTTTGAACCTGTACAAGACAGTAAATAGTATTAAGAATTATATTTTTAAAAGAGCAACCGCCGAGTTTCTTGCTGGCTCTTCTTGGTAGGAACAGCTTTCCGAACCAGCAGTAGAGTTGACGATTCAAAAGCACTTGTTTACAAGTTTATTTGAATAAAGAATATTTTGAATTTGAATTTGAATTTGAAAATATAGCCATCCTCAATATGGACTATACTACACTCAAAGAATTTCTCAAATCGGTCCAGTAGTTCCTGACATTAGCACGTTCAAACAATCAAACAAATTTACGTCTTATATTTTACGACATTCATTTCAGGACTAAATTCCTTACACGTAATTTAAACCTTTGTTTAGGCAAGTCTAGTATACAAAGTAATAATAAAATTATTCTGCTATAATCCGCGATGAAGTAAAATAGAAAATATCTATAATGCTAAATGTTGAGTGGACAATCGGTTATCATACCTGATATATGCAGGATTCGTAAAAACACATGCACAAACATTCACCACCGCCATTACAATACACAAGCTCACAAGGAGATATCTCCTTATGATACGGGGCGAAACGATTGTTAAGTTTGTGATAGTGAAAGTGTGCAGTGCTAGTGCATTGTGGTAGCGGTGTAATCCTGTATCTATCGGGTATGAAAACGGATTGTCCACTCTACATTTAGCATTATATATAATACTAGCGGCCTGCCCCTGCTTCGCATGGGAATAAAATATATATCCCATGTCAGTCAGTGTAAAAAAATGATTAAAATCGATCCCGTAGTTTTGATTTATTCATTACTGCCCGTGGCCCGCACGCGTTAAAATTGGAGAAAAACAATTTCCTTTCCGTATACCAAGAAGATTTCCTGCTATCTTTGGAATATCTAAATTCATATAGTACATTTTTACTTATTTACTTTTACATTTTCCCCATGTATTTTATTTTTACAATTAATTACAGAATGTCTTTAAACAAACTCTTGAAAGAGGGACATCGCTGCTAAAGTCGAAGTGTTATAGAGCGAAGCGCAGCGTCCTCACGGCATTTTAAATCTGTAATATCTCAAAAAATGTTCAATTAAATTACATGCTGTAAATGGCCATATTGATCTATATTAAATCAACTATTTATTTAAGGTACTTAATTGGATAAGGATTAATGCTATATTGTATAAAAATTGCTTCAAAAATATGGCATTGTTTTTCGTAAAAAGTAAATGACAAAAAATGCTATAGTGGGTTATCCATAAGAGATAGACATATACCATCGCGGACTTTTCTGTAGACCTTTTCAAAATGTACAAATTTGGGTGACCGATTTTACAAAATAAAAAAAAAACAAACTTAAATAAAAAGATAAATAATAGGTAGGTGGGACTCGAACCTAGGTATTTTAATTTCTTGCGACCACCCGTTCACCGAATACCTAAGCTACGCTGACTTGACAGTTAATGGCAAAAATTTTAGTATTTTTTAAAGCCCAATAACAGGGATAAAATGGTTTCCCTCTAAAATAAAACCTAGCTAAATCGATTTTTTCCCCCAAAAACTCCCTATATGCTTAATTTCAGGAAAATCATTGGAGCCGTTTCCGAGATTCCGAAAATATAAACATATATATACATACAAGATTAAGTATCGGCCAGTTACTATCCCACTGCTGGGCATAGGCCTCTTCTCTTCGTTTTTGGAGAGAAGGATTGGAGCTAAGACCTACCACGCTGCTCCAATGCGGATTGGTAGGTTACACATATCTCCAGATTTCTCTAGAGATATGCAGGTTTCCTCACGATGTTTTCCTTCACCGAAAAGCGTGTGATAAATTGCAATTATCAATTAGACACATAAGTTTTACTAGAAAACTCATTGGTGCCCGGGGTTTGAACCCTAGACCTCCTCGAAAGAGGCGCACGGTGTTACCGCTGTTAACTCATTTAAATATTAAAGATATTCTATTTTACTTCATCGCGGATTATAGCAAAATAATGTTATTATTACTTTTGTATTATGGATCTCCGCAAAGTAATGCCTATTTTTATAAATGATTTCAAGCCTTATTATATTATTTATTATTATTATCTTATTATTATATTCTTTTTATAGTATACTAGGAGTCCCGCCCCAGCTTCGCACGGGTATAAAGCATAGCCTATGTCACTCAGTGATAATCACAGTATTTCTCTACTCCATATTGAATTTTATTATACATATAAACCTTCCTCTTCAATCACTCTATATACTTAAAAAAACCGCATCAAAATCTTTTGCGTAGTTTTAAAGATTTAAGCAAACATAGAGATATAAGGACAGACAGAGAAAGAGACTTTGTTTTATACTATGTAGTAACGTTTATAGCTATTACTATTTTGATAATTGTCAATTTTTTACCATACTTACCCAAAGACTAAATTACGTTTAGCTGTCATTTATGTTTTGTTTTTCCATGTCATAGTCGTTTTTGTTGTACCACGTTTTATAGTGACTTGACGGGATAAAATAAATGCGGTCGAACGGGATAAAAAGTATCCTATGTCCGTCTCCTGGTTCTAAGCAACCTCTCCACCAATTTTCAGCCGAATTGGTTCATCCGTTCTTGAGTTATAAATAGTGTAACTTAGACCAACTTTCTTTTATATATATAGATTTCAAGTCTTATTATATTATTTATTATTATTATTATCTTATTATTATATTCTTTTTATAGTATATTTCCACAACTTCGCTATCACGGCTTTCATGTTATAAAAGTAACAAGTAAAATTCAATCACGTATTCTCCAAAAACATGTCATAAAAATACCATATATAACATCGTATCAACAAATCATTCGGAATCAAACCTGGGAATCTTCGAAACCACAATCCATTACCAATATTTTTATTGCACCTAAATTTAATAGGGTTGACACCTTCAAAGTTTTTAACATTATCCCTTATCCCACTCTAAGTGGGGTCGACAAAAGTTATAAACCTGTTGTCAAATGATTTGGCTTCGTATTTTACAACCGGCCGCCTGCCTTACTTAACAACTTACCTTGGTCGTATTTTACGACACCTTGGCAAAAAAAGGGTGGTCTATTCTACTTAACCGGATACCATACTGCGGGTCGACTCAACTTAGTCGCCTTTTACGACACCTCGGTAAGAAATAAGGGTGGTACTATTCTATTACCACACGGCGTATTATCCTTATATTATAAATGCGAAAGTCTGTCTGTCTGTTACCTTTTTACGGTACTTTACGGCTTTTTACCTTTACCTTTTTACCTTACGGCTTTTTACGCTGGACCAATATGGATGAAATTTGACACAATAATTCTTTATATACCGAATAATATATAGGCTATAGAAGTCCTGTTAATTCAACAGAAATATAACTTACTATTATGACACTACTAGATGACATTGTAAAACGCCATCTATTATTTACTTATGAAAGTTTTTTTATTCACGATTATAACCTTCCTCAATAAATGAACTATCGTACACTGAAAGAATTTTTAAAATCGGTCCAGTAGTTCCTAAGATTAACGCGTTCAAACAACCAATCAATCAAACAATCAAACAATCAAACAAACAAAAAAAAACTCTTCAGCTTTATATATTAGTATACATGTGTCAAAGTCCAGTCGAATCTGTAATTGAAAGAAGTTTCTATGCGAGTCTAACACGTTTACGTCAAAAGAGTTATTTTAAGAAAGTTTTTATATATTTTGGTTTCTGTTTACTAAACAAATTTAACTCAGCTATTACAATTTATAATTGATATAAATAATACGTAATTTATAGAATAAGGCGTTACTTTGCGGAGATCTATAATACAAAAGTAATAATACCAAAGTTTGTGAGTATGGATGTATTTTTGTTACTCTTTCACGACGAATCCAATGAACCAATATCAATAAAATTGGGCACAATTCTTCCTTATACATCGGGGTAATATATAGGCTATATAAATCCATTTAATTCTACAGGAATAACATTGAAAAGCGCCATGTAAGCGTATTTGCGGGTAAAAGCTAGTATTATAAATGCGAAAGTCTCTCTGTTATGTTTTCATGGCCAATCCGCTGAACCTATAGATGAAATTAGGCACAATTATTCCTTATATACAGGAGTAACATATAGGCTATAGAAATCCTTTTAATTCTACAGGAATAGGATAACATTGAAAAGCGCCATGTATTTTAAACCTATAACAGTTACGCAGAGGAATTTGCGGGTAAAACCTAGTATTACAAATTAAGTAGTACACGAAAGTCTGTCTGTTATGTTTTCATGGCCAATTCGCTGAATCAATATAGATGAAATTAGGCACAATTATTCCTTATACACAAGAGTAACATATATACTATAGCAGGTTGCCGAGTGACAAAAGCTAGTATATTCAAATTCAAATTCAAAATATTCTTTATTCAAATAAACTTGTAAACAAGTGCTTTTGAATCGTCAACTCTACTGCTGGTTCGGAAAGCTGTTCCTACCGAGAAGAGCCAGCAAGAAACTCGGCGGTTGCTCTTTTAAAAATATAATTCATAATATTATTTACATACAGTCGTTACTGTCTTGTACAGGTTCAAAGAGAGCTATATCCACACATTCTTATCTTCTAAATAATCTTCAAGAGTATAGTAGGCTTTCTGTATCAGCCTCTTTTTAACAGTGTTTTTAAACTGCTGTAATGGCAGTGCTGAAATTGATTGCGGAATTTTATTATAGAATCTTAGTCTTATATTCGAAGACTACAGTCCACACGAACGAAGTTACGGGTAAAAGCTAGTATTTATAAATAAAAACTAGCTGTGTCTGGCTTTGTCTGATTTCTTCTCTATCTTCCTATAAAAGTTCATTCAAAATCTGTTCAGCCGTTCCGGAGATGATAATAATGATTTGGCAACCCTAGCTTGTGACGTATTGCAGCGATGTTCTGAAGCGACAAGCGATTCACTATTTCAAACAATAAAAACTTAAATTAAACTCAATTACAATACTGTCAAAGTTCAAAATTGTTTACACTCAAAGTTATCCCACAAAACATCTATCTCATTTTAACCTCTATGGTGTTTCCATGTGATAGAGTGGGAGGGTCGTTAGGGGGCTAAATGTTAAATGTTTGGTGTTTTTAAGTAATTTTTATCATCGACACGATCGCGAGGGAGGCCTCGTTGAAATATGGAGTTGACGGGTTAGTAGTGATGTGAAATGTGGAAACAATATATTTCTCGACATCGATAGTAAACTTAATTACTGTCATGTACAATCTGTGGTAGTCCAGCGATAAGACCATGTGTCTTTGTCCAGAGGGTCACGGGTTCAAACCCTAGGCACCAATGAGTTTTTCTATCAAATCAAAATAATCGTTATTCAAATAAGCTCTTTCAAGCACTTTTGAATCGTCAAGGATCAATATGACTAATGAAGCTACAACTGGTTCGGAATGTTGCTCTTACCGAGAAGAACCAGAAAGAAACTCGGCGGTCAATCTTTTAAACATTTTCAATTTTACATTATTAAACCGCAGTCTTGCATGAAGCTGGAAGGATTTTCAAAGCCAGGCATCCTGGTCACACTCATTCTTCGATCTTGTACAGGATTACTATGTCAAAATGATATTAAATATCAAAAATATTCTTTTAAAATAGCAACCATTGAGTTTATAGCTTGCTTCTTCGCTATAACGAGATGAGTTAAAAATTTGAAATCAGTTCTTTACAAGTTTACTAGAATTGAGTAACAGATTGACATACAGACTTTTCGATTTTGTAGTTTTAGTAGAAGATTGTTAGAAATAACACTAAAATCGTGTATAAAGATAAACCTGATATAGTTAACCAAATGTATCAGAATTAAAATGCAAATGAAACAAAAATAAAACAATATTATTGGTATAATTTATTACGTTAAAGGATAATCGCCGTGAAGACTTCCTATTAATTGCATTATTTACATAAAATTTGCATTCAATACTAAATAAAATTATGTGCAATGATTAAGTTAGAAATATTAAATTATGATTTATGACAGCTAAAAGTCGTCACGTTTGATCTAGACTTAAATTATAAAATAAATTTTTAATATGTCATAAAGTATGTCATCATATATTGAAATTGTTAAAATATGTTAAAATTGATTTGTATACAGATAAGATACTGGCTGTGCTCGCAACCTCGCCCGAAATATGTATTTCATTCACAAAAAAAACAATGGATTATTAGTCAAAGATTGTCATATATTTTAGTAAAAATTGTACAGGGACAGGGATAACAGAGATTTCATATCAACCATAATTGACGTGCTTTTTCCATCCCATACTAACTTCTAGTCGTATTGTAGAAACTTCTTCCAAACAGGTTGAGGGGTATATAGAAGAAATAAAATTAGCCGCAGAGAGTCTTAAAACCAAAAAGGCGCCAGGCCCTGACAACGTATATCCAGAGGTGGTCAAAATTGCGACAGAGCTAATACCTCATCAAATAAAGAACTTCGTGGAAGCGGCTTTTACAACAGGCATATTTTATCCAATCTGGAAAACTGCTAGCCTAGTTCTACTCAAAAAGCCAAACAAACTAACAGATGACCCGTTAGGCTACAGGCCAGTTTGCCTGATGGACAGCTATGGGAAGCTTTTGAAAATAATTATTTTGAATAGAATCGAAAAACTTCCGCCAGAACACGGCGGTCTCTCCATTTACCAACACGGCTTTAGAAAGGGACACTCTACATTAATAGCAATAAAAAGTATTGTAGAAACCGCTATGAAGGATAGACAAGGTACGCAAAGAACCAGGAAATTGTGCGCTATGATATGCCTAGACGTTAGAAATGCTTTCAACTCGGCATCCTGGAAAGAAATCATCTTGGAACTACGAAGAAGGTTGCTTACATACAAAACTATGGTTAGCAGCTACCAAAAGGACAGACACATAATAGATGATAAGGGAAGGGAAACTATAATAGAAGTCAATAGTGCCGTACCTCAGGGCTCGATTCTTGGACCTACTCTTTGGAATATACTCTATGTTGGGTTGTTCCACCTTAAACTGGAGCTGGGGGTCCAGTTGGTGGGCTTTTTGCTGATGACTTAGCACTAGTGGCAACTGTTTGTCGTTGCGCGCTAGATAGCGCTAGCGATATGGACTACACTTTATTATATTGATTGATCACATACAGACAGAAAGATTTTGGGGACTTTGTTTTACAATATATATAGATATTCTCGAACGAAATTCAATCTTTGTTTTAACTTTACGCAATTGTTATATCTTTTGTTAATGTCTGTGATATTTTAAATGAATTAACAGAAACTTACAAATTTTGTATCGGCACACGACATGTCGCAATATTTTAATTTGCAACGACTTTGGTCATGCCAAGCGGCGATTCCTTCTTTACACATCCATTCTTATGATAATAATTGCATTCTACTGAGTAGAATGGAAAATTACATAATTCATTCACTTAAAGACTGGTATGATAAAGACTGCTTTTTATTCTATAATAACCTACGATATATCTTAATACAAATTAAAATACAATCATCGTCAACATAAACGATACCAAGCTTTTGCAGTGTGAAAAAGATTAAAAGAAAAAGAAAGATAGATAGATAAAGCTATATTCTACTAAACCGGAAAGCACACGGTGGATCAACTTACCTTAGTCGCCTTTTACGACACCTCGGTAAGAAATGAGGTCGGTCTATTCTACTCAGTCGGATACCATACGGCGGGTCGACTTACCTTAGTCGCCTTTTACGACACCTCGGTAAGAAATGAGGGTGATACTATTCTATTCAGCCGGATACCACACGTCGTACCACCCTCTTTCTTACCGAGGTGTCGCAAAATAGTAAGTTCACAGAGGTTCATCGCAGAGGTAAGTTGACGTCAGGCAAGCGGCCGGTCGTAAAATCGCAACCAAATCATGTTGTGCCGACCCTACTTAGAGTGGCATAAGGGCAGGAAGATGATGAGATAATGAGAAACAAAGCTAAATATTTTGACGTAAGCAATTGCCTTGTTAACGCTAATGACGGAAGCGTTCGAGTATCATGTATAAAAATACTTTTATTAACCATTAACCTCATCTCCAAGTCAAAACTATAACTGGTTCCAATGTTTTTGATTTTTTTGTTTTTTAAATATTTGTCAGATACAAATGTCGTAGCTTTGGCATCATTCCAAACGGGTTTCGTTTGTCAACAAGCGTCTATGGAATTTTTCTATACTCTTTGCAGCGTCTCCCACGTAATGCGATCGACCCATTTCATATCCAGACACAATATCAAATATATATTATTTATGGATAATTAAAATATATAAGGAATATTCAAGAGCGGTCATTTATTAAATTAAACCCCAATCTGTAACCGTATTACTAGGTTGCTTATAGAATTTAAAAATGTTTATGGCCTAAGAGGTAAAGATCAAAAAAGAGTTACTGAACAGTAGAGTGAAGCATTTGTATCATCATTCTTATCAAATTCAAATTCAAAATATTCTTTATTCAAATAAACTTGTAAACAAGTGCTTTTGAATCGTCAACTCTACTGCTGGTTCGAAAAGCTGTTCCTACCGAGAAGAGCCAGCAAGAAACTCGGCGGTTGGCCTTTTTAAAAAAAATACAATTCTTAATACTAGTTACATTTAATGTTTCTATCTTGTACAGGGTCGAACAATATTTATAACCACGCATTTTTATCGTCTAAATAATCTTCAACAGTATAGTAGGCTTTCTGTATCAGCCTCTCCTTAATAGTGTTTTTAAACTGCTTTAATGGCAAAGTTAAAATTGATTGTGGAATTTTATTATAGAATCTTATACCCAAACCCACAAACGACTTACGTACTTTTTCAAGGCGCAAATATCAATCAAATCATCATCTATCGTCGTCGATCGTCTTGCCCTTATCCCACTCTAAGTGGAGTCGTCAATAAATATTCATCTCCCATTCTCCTCTATCATTCGTCAATTCTAGTGCTACTCTTTTTATATTCATATCATTCTTCTCACACAGTGAAGTGAAAAATAGAGTGAACCATTTATATCATCATTTTATTACCCTTATCCCACTCTAAGTGGTGTCTGCACAATACGTAATCATCTTCTATTCTACTCAATCATTCGACAACTCTGATGCTACTCTTTTTAAATGCATATCATTCTTCACACACAGATTGATTTAAACAGAAGAGTGAAGAAGCGTTTATATCTTAATTTTTTTTAAGTTGAATAGAACACCCTCATTTCTTACCGAGGTGTCGTAAAAGGCGAATAAGGTATGCTGAGCCACCGTGTGGTATCTGGTTGAATAAAATAGACCACTTTTCTTACCCAGGTGTCGTAAAATTCGACTAAGCTTAGTTGGTGTCAGGCAGGCAGCCGTCCGTAAAATACGTACCCAAATCATGTGAGTCCATGTTAATAACATGTTGTGCTGACCCCACTTTGAGTGGGATAAGGGCAGGAAGATGATGATGCTCTTAATTTAATTCTTAAACCTTAGGCACAGCTAGTACATATATAAAACCAAAGCAACATCGATATATCACAGCACACACATCACTAGCACCCCACGTGGCGCGATCTTATCGACGGTACCCAGCTGTAAAACACAAGATTTATCGACAGATTACCGTGCACGATAATGGTACAAATCACCGCACTATTACACGTGATATTATATTATTTTAACGATCCCAAAAAGGTATTTGTTTTAGAAAACCACGCTTTTGACTATTTAACACTTTTTGACCCTTTTTGGGTTTTTTTTCTGTTTCTAGTGTCTATCAACATTACGTTTCCCAATGCAAGGTCAGTATTTAAATATTATAGAGGTTTAGGATTACATGAATGAGAAGAATGCGTTGATATAATTCAAAATATTCTTTATTCAAATAAACATGTAAACAAGTGCTTTTGAATCGTCAACTCTACTGCTGGTTCGGAAAGCTATTAATACCGAGAAGAGTCAGAAAGAAACTTATATTCAAAATATTCTTTAAACTTTTAAACAAGTGCTTTTGAATCGTCAACTTTACTGCATCGGAAAACTGTTATTATTACTTATTCAAATTCAGAATATTCTTTATCCAAGTAAACTAGTAAGCAAGTGCTTTTAAACCGTCGACTCTACTGCTGGTTCGGAAAGCTGTTTCTACCGAGGAGAGTCGGCAAGGAATTTTTTCATGTAAACAAGTGCTTTTGAATCATCAACTCTATTAGTATTATTTTAATAATATTAGTATTATTTTAAAAAATTGGGGAGTTTTATGCATATTATTGTTATTATTTTTATTTATCCTTTTTCTTCTCTCATTGGGCGAGGGTTATAAGAATTTTAAAGGCTTTTGGTCAAGCAAAATAAGAAATATAAATATATATATTTTTTCCTAATTTAATGAAAGAAATTTCCGAACAATACGGCAGGTGTTCAAAATGACTGCCTTTTGTAGTTTTATGTAAGTGGTTCTGGGTATGTTGAGGTTCAAATTCAAATTTTCAAATTCAAATAATTCTTTATTCAAATTGGCCTTTACAAGCACTTTCGAATCATCAAATTACAATGAAGCTACCACTGGTTCGGAAAGGTGCTCTCTCCGAGAAGAACCAGCAAGAAACTCGGCGGTCACTCTTTTCAAAATTGAGTTTTACAATAATGGCTTAATTAAGAACAAATTAAATATAATCTAGTGCGAAGCTGGACGCAATTTAAAACCAAGCTTTCTTATCATCAATATAGTCCTCAACAGTATAATAAGCTTTATGAATCAGTGTCTTTTTAATTGCTATTTTGAACTTGTGTAAAGGCAAGTCCAAAATAGATTGTGGAATTTTATTATAAAAATGTATACCGAGGCCCACAAACGATCTACGAACTTTCTGAAGCCGTATCCTGGGTATTATTAATTTATTTATTCGTTCCTGGCTTGCCTATTACTAATATCACTTTTTTTATTAAAAAGATGTATATTTTGTCTCACAAACACTATATTATTATAAATGTATTGCGACGCTACAGTGAGAATACCTATTTCTTTAAATTTATCACGGAGCGAGTCACGTGGTTTCATATTATAATCAATCAAGACTGGTGAAGAGAGTATGAGGTATTACGCCTGTGGTGGATAGTGTTATTGGAATAGTCCGAACTGCTTCAGTCTTCCATTGAGTTTTAAGCTCTATTGCTAGGTCGGTGTACATTGTTATTTTATCAGTGTATGTAGTACTAAGATTGTGTGTGTTGGGAATTGCGATGTCTATGAGGTAAATTATTTTATTGTTTTGTCATAGAGTGATGTCTGGTCTATTGCAATGTATAGTTTTGTCAATAATTAAAGTTCTGTCCCAATAAAGTTTGTAAGTATATTATTATTATTTAAAAGTAAGATGTGCTGTAAAAACAGGTATTTTGTACGTTTTTTTATTAATAATTTTTTCCAATAGACAATTTCTATTACGAGGCAGTGAATGTATCCGTCCATAGACACATATCCGGATCTTATCTATGAATATATAAATGTCATACGGTCTCAGACCACGGGGGGTTAATTAATGGCCATGCATGACCACATTAAACGCGGAGTTATGTTCGAAGGGTATGGTAAACATTAAAACATGTGTTTGGATGGGTTATCGGATTTATAGATAGATGACATCGTAAACAACTGGACGGTTGTGGATTTTATTACATTTTTTTTCGATATTACACCGTTATAAGACTAGCAATCGCCAGCGACTCCACCCGCGGAGAAAGATCAAAACCCGTAATAGTCTTTTGATAACCAGAAAAATGGTTAAAGTGTGTTAACCGTTAAAGCTAGACATATGTTGTCGCTGACTTTTATCTACAACGTTTTAATACAGAGGGGAACAATTTTGTAATACATGATTTTTGAACAACTATTATCGTTTACTCAGCGCACGCAAGGATAGCTTTAAATTTTTGCCGTTTTCGCAATATTTTTTATTGCTGCTCCTCTATTCATCATGATGTTATATAGCCTATAGCTCGATAAATGGACTATCTTACACTTAAATAGTTTTTCAAATCGACCCAGTAGTTACTGATTTGCGCGTTCAAACAATCAAATAAACAAACTCTTCAGCTTTATATATTAGTATAGATTCGTCATTCTTCTGTCCATATCCCGCTCTAAATGTGACACAACATGGTTTTCTCTTCTATTCACTCCTATCATTCAACTCTGACGCTATTCCTTTTATATGCATGCATACTTCACACAATTCAACCATCGTTTTCGACCATTTTCTATTACCTGAGTTACAAAAATTTTTAGCAGGTGGGTCAAAGTTTATAGATGAGATTTGCTGTCAGGCCGCACAACAATTTTTTCTTTAATATTCAAACTAATTTTTTTGCTATAAATTATAACTGTTTTTGAAGAAGATATTATTGAATGAGAATACACCGTATGATATCCGGTTATGGTATGAATAGAACAGACTACCGTCATTTCTTACGGAGGTGTCGTAAAAGGAGGCTAAGGTAAGTTGACACGTCATGTGGCATCCGGCAGAGTAGAAAAGACCACCCTCACTTTTTACCGAGGTGTCGGAAAATAGAACTTACATAAGTTGACGCATAGACGGTAAAATACCTAGCCAAATCATGAGACGACATGTATACAACATGTCGTGCCGACACCACTTAGAGTGGGATAAGGGCAGGAGAATGTTGACAAATATATAGGACTAGCTGTGACAGCAGTTTCGCCCTCATGGATATCAGTGTGTCGCAAATGCTCTACCTTCTAAAAATCTTGGTTCACTATTAGATAACGAAAGTTTCAGAGTAGCTTTAGGTCTCAGATTGGGAAGCACATTGTGCCTTAAGCACCGATGTCCATGTGGAAAAGAGGTAGACACTTTTGGCATACACGGGCTTTCATGCCATAGGAGCTCTGGTAGGCTTTTCCGTCATGGTTCTCTTAATGATACCATCAAAAGAGCTCTTGCCACCATCGACATTCCTGCTCTTCTCGAGCCTTCCGGGATATGTCGGGATGATGGCAAGAGACCAGACGGCTTGACGCTGGTTCCTTGGGAACGGGGACGGGCCCTAATGTGGGACGCAACATGCGTTGATACGTTAGCCTCGTCCCATATTAGGGAAACAGCGTCAAGACCTGGAGCTGCGGCGGAAATGACCAAGATGAAGTGACAAGAGGGCTGGCTCCTTTTTCGCACAAAGAATTAGCTTAACGATTCAGCGCGGAAACGCTGCCAGCATTCTTGGGAACATTCCACGTGGGCATGATTTGTATTGTCCTAGCGTGTAAGTAATTTAAGATAGATATAACTTGTACATTTTTGCTGTAAATAAATACAAAAAAAACGTCACAAATTATTTCCTAAATTGTAATTTTGAACATAAAAATAGTTATCGTGAGTTAATTACATGAGATTTTTGAATAACTATCACCGTTTACTCAGCGCACGCAAGGAAAGCTTTAAACTTATGCCGTTTTCGCAATATTTTTTATATCTGCTTTTATTTAGAAGTTTTTGAGGGGAAAATTTTTGTAATACATGATTTTTGAATAACTATTAGGTAACGTTTACTCAACGCACGCAAGGAAAGCTTCAAATTTTGCCGTTTTCGTATTATTTTTTATTACAGTTCCTCTCCTATTCATTTCAGCGTGATGTTATAGCCTATAGCCTTCCTCGGTAAATGGACTATATTACAGAATTTTTCAAATAATTCCTGTGATAAGCGCGTTCAAACAAACATACTCTTCAGCCTTCCTCAATAAATAGACTGACTGAAAGAATTTTTCAAATCGGTTCAGTAGTTCCTGAGATTAGTGCGTTCAAACAAACAAACAAACTCTTTAGCTTTTTATATTAGTATAGATGTGTATCATTTATTAATTATTTATGTAACAATAATGATTATAGCATGTTTTTTGTTCTTTATTTTATTTTTGAGTTGAGCGCGTAGTTTATCCGTCGGTAAGTAGTAAAATATTCTTACATTGAGGGTAATTTACACTAAAGTTTAAAAAAAGCCTTTTTTTGAGCCTTTATAACTCAACTTAGACTCAAAACATTCTGCTGATGACACCCTAGTGTTATTAACTAAATGTTATGATTTTTAATAGTAAGTTCCAAATTTAAATATCTATTTCTATATAGAAAAAAAAAGACTGTAGTTTTTATCGCCCATATATAGAATTAGACGCAAAACATTCTGCCAATGAGATGTTCTTTGAATATAATTATTATTAGTAAATTTCATATTTAAATACCTTATTACATTACAAATAAATAAAACCTCATTTTTATATTTAGAAAAAAATAAGAAAATCTTTTTTTTAACTATAAAGCTTATAAAGCACGAATTAGGCGCAAAATATTTTGCCAATCAGACGATAGTGTTATTTAAATATTGTTTTTAAAAGTTCCACATTTAAATGTCTATTTTTACAAATTAAAAAATTAAAGGTCTTTTATGTTGTTGTCAATGTTATTTGAATACAACAATCAATAAATATTTTGAAAGGAGAGTTCCAAATTTTAAGACCTACTTCTCACAAACAAAAAAAAATAAGGACCGTATTTTTTATCTTTATGACTTATATTTATAAATCTTGTCTTTGAAAGTACGTTCGAAATTCAAACACCTAATTCTTACATCCAAAATAATAAGGAAGACCGTCGCATACTCACACTTAAACGCAACGCTAAATTGAGATCAACTCACAACTGGCGGGCCAAACTAAAAATAAAATTCAGTCACCGACTCAGCACAACCTATTTAGAAACCACGCACAAAATTATCACCACATATCGATAAAATAAACTATATTATACTTATTATTTAACAAAACACAGAGTAACAACAAATTATAGCGGATTGTTATATTTTTTTAAATAACGTTCGATATTCAAACTCGTCCGAACAGAACGGCAGCGTAAATGGAACTAATTTGAATATACCGGCTTTCTTGTCCGTGATTGGTGAAATAGTTTTGAGGACGTAGAACGGACCAATGGTGTATGGTTTTTGAAGCTATGGGCAACGCCTCCCATTGGTGGAAGTATATCGCCATTTTCCATTGTGATACAACGAGTAGGTAGGCGGATTCAGTATGGGAGAGAATTCGGAAAACAAGATATATCCGTCGCGGTCGGGACGAACAGCTGATGGTGTTAAATCATTTGGCACGATCAACTTGGCGTAATAAGTATTTTACAATCGTATAAAGATTAAAGTAAAAATTGGGATCGTTATCCTGTCCTTATCCCACTCTAAGAACCGTGATACAAACATGTTGTCACATGATTTGGCTACGTATTTTACGACTGCCTGCCTGACGTCAACTTACTTTTATCGTATTTTACTACACCTCGGTAAGGAGGAAAGTGGTATATTATACTCAGCCGGATACCACACAACGGGTCGACTTACCTTAGTCGCCTTTTACGACACCTCGGTATGAAATGAAGGTGGTACTATTCTACTCAGTCGGTTACCACACGGTAGGTCGACTTCCATTAGTCGCCTTTTACGACATCTCGATAAGAAAGTGGTCCATTCTACTCAGCCGGATACCACAGGGCGGGTCGACTTACCTTACTCGCCTTTGATGACACCTCGGTAAGAAGTGAGGGTGATACTATTCTATGTAGCCTGATACCACTCCACGTAAAGTAAAAATTGGCATGGAGAACTATTTCTGGCACAATATTAAGCCTATATATTTTGGAAATAAAATTGCAAGGTTAGATCAAATAGACTGCTTCAATGCTAGGTTATTCAAAATTTAATTCAAAATATTCAAGTAAACTTATAAACAAGTGCTTTTGAATCGTCAACTCTACTGCTGGTTCGGAAAGCTGTTCCTACCGAGAAGAGCCAGCGAGAAACTCGGCGGTTGCTCTTTTCAATATATTTCTTATATCTTATACTTACTAGTTACATGCTGTAATAGCCCAGCGGTGCGACCGTGTGAATCTCTAGAAGCGATCACGGGTTCAACCAGAGCAGACACCAATGAGTTTTTCTATAAAAATGTATGTGTCTAATTGATAATTGCAATTTATCACACGCTTTTCAGTGAAGGAAAACATCGTGAGGAAACCTGCATATCTCTATAGATTTTTGAAGATATGGGTAACCTACCAATCCGCATTGGAGCAACGTGGTAGGTCTTAGCTCCAATCCTTCTCTCACAAAATGGAGAGAGGAGGCCTATGCGCAGCAGTGGGATTGTAACACGCCGTTACCATACTAGTTACATTTAGTCATTACTGTCTTACAGGATAGAAGAAAGCTATATCCACACATTCTTATCATCTAAGAAATCCTCAACAGTATAGTAAGTAGGCTTTCTGTATTAGCCTTTTATTAATAGTGTTTTTAAACTGCTGTAATGGAAAAGCTAAAATTGATTGCGGAATGTTATTATATAATCTTATACCCAAACGCACAAACGACTTACGCACTTTTGCAAGGCGCAAAGCAGGAGCCGCAAGCTTATGTCGGTTCCTGCTTTGTCTATTGTATACATCACCTATCGTTTTATAACTCTTTATATTTTTATGTACATAAATTAAGTTACTTAAAATATAGTGTAAAGCATTGTGTCTTGCTACGAGGATTGTGCGATTTGAGTGGGATGTAAAATGTGCGATAGTTAATTCGCAGTAACCTGAAGATAGAAGGAAGGCTTTTTCGCACAGTGAGTACTACGTCACAATAATAACAAATTATAACCATCAACTATTGAACGTCACAATACTAAGCACGTTGCAGTAACTCATCAGTTCGTCACAGTAACCCATCATAATAAATTATTGCCCTGGTTGGTGTTTTATTCTCCCATAGAATATATATCTGTCGCTATACCAAAACTTCTGTGATTATAAATAGTAATCATTGGTATGTCGTTCATTTACTCCTTTACCTATTTCCTGGTAATGATACTTCAGGTACTAGGTATATGGTATTTTTGTTTTAATAGGTAAACAAGGGTAAAGTATCTGTAGCTCCGTCAGGCAGCTACAAAGAATAACCGTGTGTTTAAAAGTGTTTTTGAACTAATGTAATTCGTTAGGCTATGGTAGGTAACAGATATCCAAGGAATTCGTAGCAAATATTCGTATCTGGATATGACTGTTAGTTCACGTGTGATGTCATCATTTTCCTGCCCTTATCCCACTCTAAGTGGGGTTTGTACAACATGTTTTTCTCTTGCATTCTCTCCTATCATACGTCAAGTTTTGCGCTACTCCGTTTTGACTGGCCCGTTGGCACAGCAAGCTGTAACACTGCTTTCAGTATCGAGGACCGCGGGTTCCTTGCTCGCAAAGGGACAATAATTTACTAAAAACGATATCCAAAATTAATGAAAAAAATATTTTGCTATAATCTATATCTATTTAGCTCGTTGGTGTAGTGGGTAGTGACCCTGCCTTCAGCTCCGCGGGTCGCGGGTTCGATTGCGAGCCGGCCGAGGACCAACATTTTCTATAAATGAATTTGTTGGTCTTTGAGCCTGGGTGTATATTTGTATTTAAGTATGTATTTAAAAATATATAAGTATATATTCACTAGCTGTCTGTCGCCCATAACATAAGTATTAAGTTACTTACTTTGGGGACGGACGACCGTGTGTGTAAGTGTCCCATATATTTATTTATTTTTTTATCTAATAAAATGTAATAAGGTGTAAAAAAATTAGTCATAAAAATCTGTCATCGCATGCGTTGCGGAAACTATTGATGATATATTTAACAAAAATAAATCTATAGTCCGACTTAGTAGACTTTCCACTGCCATGAGATCGGTATGTACGCGGGTAAAACCGCGGGATATTTATTGATTTATTTATTATGACAAGCCAATAGCATTTTACACATACTTATTAATACACTTTTTCATAAGGCAAGTTCTAGGTAAAACACTTTTTAAGGCGAGTACAGCGTTATTTATTATTATATTATACTAGAATATTACTAGTAATATAATATAGTAAATTAGTATTATAAATGACAGCCACAGGCTTAATATATAAGGGAAAATTCCTGGGCCGTCGGTCCGTGAATGATTTATTTTAATTTATAGACTTAGACGTTACTTTGCGGAGGTCCATAATGCAAAAGTAATGAATGTATTACTTTGCTATAATCCACGATAAAACACAATATATGTCATGCTAAACGTAGAGTGTACTATCTACGTTCACATACCTGATACATGCAGAATTTGAAAAAACTCATGCACTACCCGCCACTAATAACACAATACAAGCTTCGGTTACGGGGCGAAACGATTGTTGAGATTGTGGTGGTGAATGTGTGTAGTGCTTGTGTATTGTTGTGTTATTGGTGGTAGTGCATGAGTTTTTACACATTCTGCATGTATAAGGTATCAAAACGGATACACTCAACATTTAGCATTACTACATATAAATATTTTTTTATTATCGAAATATTATATTACGGTTTTAATCTTTTAAGTGGTTTTAGAAAATATTTGCATAATGTAATAGGTATAGAAAACAGGGGTATCAACATGAAAACAGTAAATCTACTATTAAATACGGTTGGTAACACTGCCGTTTCATACATCGATAATAATAGCCACATGTATAAACAAACGCAAAGGAAGTGTACCAAAAACATATTCTATTATCAAAGGCGGTACATTGAGTTTGCTCATTTTGTTCTATTCTTTACATTAAAAGGAACCTAACAGTACCAACATTTTAAACCGTAAAATAAAGTAAAATACACTTTATTTTTATGGCAATAACGTCGTGTTACACGGATAAATATTTCGTGTATTATAATAATGACTTGAATGCGGTCATTATACGCTTATTTGCCGCCTTTTGTGAAGCTCCTGTAAATAAAAAAAGGCATTGTTCGTTGACGTTTAGTGGCAGACATCTTGTTTTCGCTGTCAAAAGGACGGTGACATTTTTAGGGTACTTTAATTCTAGTGTATTTGTTTTGGGGCTGTATAAAATCTTTTTGAAATCCATTTTTTGGATATACATCTACATCATCATCCTACTGCCTTTACCCCACTCTAAGAGGGTCGGCAAGACATGTTATAAACATGCTGTCACAATTATACACTGTCCATTATATTAACCATCTTTTGACAGATTGACGATAGTGATGTCCTAAAGATTCTCGTATGCGATACCATTCCGATTATAGTACCTACTATCATTAATCGAATTACGTACCTAAGTAATTCGATTAATGATAACCTACGTAAACTAGATTACTACTTGAGAAAAGAAATTCCAACTTTGAGAAAACTTATTGTTTCTTTGAAAAGAAGTGGTCTATTTCATGGTGAAAAATCTTCTTTGGTCAAAGTTTTGAACACAATTGGCTTTTCATATAAAAAGTTAAATAAAAGAAAATTATTAATGGAACGCACAGATATAGCTATAGCACGTTGTGATTTTTTAAGAGAGGCAAAGAAAATACAAGATTGGGCAAATATTGTTTTCACGGATGAAACATGGCTCAACGCTAACCACACACTATCTCGTTTCTGGACTGATGATACTGCTGATTCCACTTCCTCAGTACCAATGGGAAAAGGTGAGCGCCTAATCATTTGCCATGCAGGTACAGCAAAAGGATTTGTACAAGACGCACTGTTGGCATTTAAATCGAAGAAATCAAATGACTACCACGAAGAGATGAATGCAAATGTGTATGAAGAGTGGTTCAAAAAAATGCTCATTTCATTGGAAGAACCATCAATAATTTTTATTGATAATGCGCCCTACCACTCCCGTCAAATTGACAAAATGCCAACACAGGCTAATAAAAAGCATGAAATAATTAATTGGCTTCGGGACAATGGAGAAAATGTGGACGACTCAATGTTAAAAGTTGAATTAATAAAAATATTAAAAACCAAAAAGAGAGCAAAACGCTATGTAATCAATGAAATGGCAGCAGAATATGGCCATACTGTTCTTCGGATTCCTCCATACCACTGCCAGTACAACGCAATAGAACTTATATGGGCACAAGTAAAAGGGCATGCTGCGAGATGCAATACAAGCCCCCCATTCACAGCGAATAAAATGTTGCAATTGCTAAAAAATGCTTGCACCCACGTAACGGCCGAGAACTGGGCAAGTGTGGTGGAAAGAACTAAAAGAGTAATATTCTCTGATTGGGAACGTGATATTGCGTTTGATAATATATTATCTACACAAGAGCTAATAATAACTGCTACTGAAGACTCCTCATCGGAGGAGTCTAGTGTTGATTATCATTCCGACGACTCGTGCTAATAAAATAAATTAAAATATCCTGATTGTTTTATTTGTATTCATGTATTAACTAAGAAGAAAGTAAAACTTTATATAATGTTATTAAATGTCTTTTAATACTCGTAACATCGATTTCTACCGATTATTTTTAATCTGTGGCATAATCGTAGTAACCCATTATGTGTGACATCACTAAGTGGGCGGTACCCATCCATAAAGTACAAATATTATTTGTATGATATTTGTACGTAAGCAATACAAAACTTAATGAGCGTGAGCTGTCAAAAGACTGATAATATGATGGACGCAGTATACTTACTTTACGTACGTACTTTGTTGCTACGACAGTTCTTAAGACTGGCCGCCTGCCACGTCAACTTACCTTATTCGTATTTTACGACACCTCGGTAAGACAGAGGGTCGTCTATTCTATTCAACCGGATATAATACGGTGGGTCAAATAATTATTAATAAATAAATAAAACTTACCTTAGACGCCCTTTACAACGTCTGGGTAGTCTATTCTACTCAACCGGATACCACATGGTGGGGCGAATAATCAATAAATAAATGAAACTTACCTTAGACGCCCTTTGCAATGTTTGGGTAAGAAAGAGGGAGGTCTATTCTACTCAGCCGGATACCACACGGCTATTTTTGTTTTGTTTTTCAACATTCCACCTAAAATATAGAAGTTTAAATATGCGTTGTTATAATTTACATAATCGGGGTAAGGGAAAACTCACTCGTAGTAAGTAAGTAAGTAACGGCCTGTTACTATCCCACTGCTGAGAATAAGCCTCTTCTCTCCGTTTTTTTTTTTTTGGAGAGAAGGATTGGAGCTAAGACCTACCACGCTGCTCCAATGCGGATTGGTAGGTTACACATATCCCCAGAATTCTCTAGAGATATGCAGGTTTCCTCACGATGTTTTCCTTCACCGAAAAACGTGTGATAAATTGCAATTATCAATTAGACACATAAGTTTTACTAGAAAACTCATTGGTGCCTGCCCGGGATTTGAACCCTAGACCTCCTCGAAAGCGGCGCACGGTGTTACCGCTGGGCTACCACAGCTTCAACTCACTCGTACTGGTAACTAATACAGTTAAAATTGCTTGAATAGTTAAAAGCTAGTTTATAATTTTTTTTATCTCGTTGGGTGAGTTTTCTTATTCTTATTCATTCGAAAATTCATAAAATTAATAAAGTATTTAGTATACATAAAATTAGCCGAAATATAATTTACATATAGATGATATACATATTAAAAACTTGTTAATTAACATATACATATATAAAAATTGTAAAAATAACATAAAGTATTTAATATCAGCTTCTAAAAACTTGACATATACCGCCGCATTGACTATTACATCCGCGCAAGAGCGACGGTCGACGGTCGGCAACTGTTATTTTTTTACTTACCCACCCGCATAAAAAAATAACTTAGAAATTAAATTTATTTAAGTTCGGTTGAAAGTCTGGCTTTCCATAGCACAGTGAATCCTAGTTTGGAGGTCAGGATTTCGCATTATGTTTTAAGTTGTATATTGGCCCAAGATCCCGTGAGCGCCAGACCTTCGTCATTTTATAAAAGCTGAAACTTTCTCAGTGCATGCTCCCAACACAGGTAAGAACGATGGTAGATTATGGAAAAAAACTGGCGAGTACGTAACGACCTAACTCGCCATCTCGCTCGCATCTACCCGTATATATACTTCCCGCTCTTTCCAACCGCAACCTGTTATGCTTGTCTGGCTGGGGTAGGAACTATCGAAAATGTCTGGCTAAAGGGGAAACATCATCTTATTCTTATCCAAGTAATATATATTAAAATCAGCTTTTATACTATGACGTAAATAGAAGTCAAATTTCATGAACTTTAAGGGTGTCTGGCAGGGGGTTTCCACTATGCTAAGTGTCTGGCATTGACTGACGTGATTTTTAATATTATTCTAAAGGTAATATCAAAAGATCAAGCTTTATACTATGACGAAATTAATTCGGAATTTTGCAACCTTGAGTACCTCGTATCTCCCAAAGCCACTATGATCCAAATTCCATAATCTACCATCGTTCTTACCTGTGTTGGGAGCATGCACTGACAAAGTTTCAGCTTTTATAAAATGACGAAGGTCTGGCGCTCACGGGATCTCTCTCTATATTATTTGGATAAAAAGTTATTAACAAGTTATTGTAAAGTTGAACAAATAAATAAACGGAACCCTTTATAACATCACGTGTCGTTCTTACTCACTTCAACGCCAGCAGTCAAGTACTTTTCACAGAGCAACAATAAAGAGATTTTTTAACAAGATAAAATAATAATGCTTGTCTATTGTTATTTTTTTTAAATCAACTACAGATTAAGCTTAGATCGTATCCATACAGCTTAAGCGTACACTATGGTTTGTGGATTTTTGCTTCTTATACAGCTGTAGTATAGCCGCTAAAAATAGCTTGAAAAAAGCTATAGACATTAGAATAAGAATAGATTTTTTTACAGGTTGTATTAATTTTCTTTTTTATTAATTCTTCCTTTTCTTTAATTTAACAATTACACAAAAGTAATGAGAATATTATTTTGCTATAATACGCAATAAAAGGAAATATATGTAATGCTAAATGTAGAGTGTACTATTCGTTCGCATATCTGACACATGCAGAATTTGTAAGAACTCATGCACTACCCGACACCGATAACACAACAATACAAAAGCACTGCACACATTCACCACCACAATCTCAACAATTGTTTCGCCCCGTAACCGAAGCATCGTCAGGAGATAGACTCCACGACAAAATCGTAAAGCCTGTACGATTTTGTCGTGGAGTCTATCTCCTCCTGTATCAGATATGAGAACGAATAATACACTCTACATTTAGCATTACATATATTTTCTTTTATCGCGGATTATAGCAAAATAATATTCTCATTACTTTTGTATTATGGACCTCCGCAAAGAAACGCCTAATTCTATAAATTGACAATAACATAAAATAACTTTAGTTAAATTATATCTCTGTTGTAAGTTAATTTGAAAGTTGTTATTACCTTTAATTAAAATACTACTTAGTTTAAGTTGTTCAATGTATAATTTTAATGTGAAGTGTGTATTTTGTTGGTGGTCTATAAATAAATAGAAATTGAACCCTGAGACGGAAGAATAATGTCTGTCTGTTTGTAACGCTATCACCGTTAAACTTCTAGACCAATAACAGAGACAATATATTGAATAAAATACTGTTCTCCTTCGTAATAAGGTAAAATAGAATTGAGGGTATTTTTACACATAAGTTTACGCGAACGAGTAAACGTATACAGTACCATCATGATTCTCCTGCCTTTATCCCACTCTTAATGGGGTCGGCACAACATGTTATAAACATGTGATGTGATTTAGCTTGTTAATTAACGAACGGCCTGCCTGACGTCAACTTACCTTACCGGTACCTTACGGTAAGAAATAAGGGTTGTCTATTATATTCTACTCAGCCGGATACTACTCGGTGGGTCAACACTCAACTTACCTTAATCTCCTTTTACGACACTTCGGTCAGAAATAAGGGTGGTCTATTCTACTCAGCCGGATACTACACGGTGGGTCAACACTCAACTTACCTTAATCTCCTTTTACGATTCGGTAAGAAATGAGGTCTATTCTACTCAGCCGCATACCACACGGCGTATCATATGTAAAAAAAAAAAATATTTGGGTGAAAAAACTGTTTTTTTTAATTCAATTTAATGTACATCCCACAGTAAATCATCCAATTAATCTCTATTCACCACCACCACCCATAACGGGACTAAGTAATGGTTTCACGGTCGCACTTATGTCATTATTCAGCACATTGTTAACACCATGGATTGTTATGGGGAAGGTCGCTCCCCTTCGATTATTGCAGTGTTATAAAATTTATTTAGTAATGGCCAGTTACGATTAGGGATGTGATTAGGAGTAGAAAAAAACGATTAATAAATTTTCGATTTCTATCGATTATTTATTAACCGATAAAAATCAATTATTTATTAATCGATTTTTTCTAAATTAATTTTTTTTTAAATTAAAAATCGATTAATAAATAATCTATTTTAATGCCTTTAAAAATAATCGGTTTCTAAAAAATCGATTTGTTTGTTAGGAGAATCGATTTTTTAAAAATCGATTTTTTTCTGACTATTTCAAAAGTTGTCTCTTTTAATATTAATAATTAATGACAATAAAGGCTAATTAAAGTGGACAACTACCAAGAAATAATATCAGATGCGCTGTTTGTGATTAAAATGTGTAGTTTGGCTAAATTGGTTTCATCCAACAATGCGTATCTAATCTTAAAAAACAAGAAAAAGAAAAAGGGATACCTAAAATAATCGATTTTTAAAAAATCGAGTTTTGATGAAAAAATAATCGATTATTTACTCAAAATAATCGATTATTTTAAAAATCGATTATTTATTCACATCGGTAGATACGATCCCACTGCCTAGGCCTCCTCTCTCCTTTTTGAAAAAAAAAACACTATTTTGGGTTAAGGTATTTTTATCATTTGAAAAAGGAGCACTATTTTAGGTTAAGATATTTATATATTTTGGTACGATTGAGTCGGTGTATTTGTAGCGCCGCGTGGTATCCGGCTGAGTAGAATAGACCACCCTATTCCCTATACCCTGGTCTATTATAATCAGCCGGATACCACACGGCGGTCATTTTACCTGATACCACACGGTGGGTCGACTTACCTTAGTCGCCTTTTACGACACCTCGTTACGAAATGAGGGTGATATATTCACTATTGTACTCAGTCGGATAGGATTTTATTAAATGTATAATACCACATTTTTATTTTGCAATTACTACAGTATTACTTTTACCAAAAAATTATTACTATTACCAATAAATTACTTTTAACAAAAATAATCACGGCAGATGAAATTTTTGGTGGGGGGCTTCTCTTTCGAAGGTCCCTACCCGGAGGAGATGTTCTCTGGGATCAGAGCTGTCGGCGGGGACGGGGGCAATGTGTACAACGATACCCTGTCTTTGCCATCGGCAGCGTGGTGGAGCACACAGGTCGTTTTAGTCGGTGAGAGTCCGATATAAGGGGTTTTGTCCTGTATAAAAAAAAAGATGACATGTTCGAGAAATATCGAAAAAAGGTTTGGATCCTTTGAACAACAAGACGTTTTACTCGTACCGAGCTAAAATAACTAGCGTTGAAGTATTTAATCGACTATTTTTCCAATGATTAATGCTACCCTCATATTATCCCACCCTTGACGTTTGGAGGGCGTCCGAAAACGTAGGGTGATTGTAATCATTTTGTTATCGAGAATCCTTTTTATTGTTTGTTTTTTATATGTCATTAATTGGATTAATACCAATTTTTAAACCATCTTTCTATTTATAGAAGCAGGCGTTACTTTGTGGAATTCCATAGCACAACGGCTATGATAAAATAATTTATAATAATATAGTTTTTGTGAGACAAAATATACATCTTTTTAATTAATAAAAACGATATCAAATCAAATCAAAATAATCTTTATTCAAATAAGCACTTTTGAATCAATTACGGCACCTTAGTAGAAATTAGGGTGGTCTATTCTACTTAGGCGGATACAACACGGCACTTACCTTAGTCGCCTTTTTCGACACCTCGGTATAAAATGAGGGTGGTCTATTCTACTCAGCCGGATACCATACGACACTTACCTTAGTCGCCTTTTTCGACACCTCGGTAAGAAATGAGGGTGGTCTATTCTACTCAACCGGATACCACACAGCACTTAGTCGCGTTTTATGGCACCTGTAGAAATGAGGGTGGTCTATTCTACTTAGGCGGATACAACACGGCACTTACCTTAGTCGCCTTTTTCGACACCTCGGTAAGAAATGAGGGTGGTCTATTCTACTCAGCCGGATACCACACGGCGAGTCACCTTACCTTAGTCGCCTTTTACGACACCTCGGTAAGAAATGAGTGTGGTCTGTTCTATTCAGCCGGATACCACACACCACTTACCTTAGACGCCTTTTACGGCACCTTAGTAAAAAAATGAGGCTCGTGCCCATATTCCACTTTAAGTGGGGTCAGCACAACAAGTTATAAAAATGTTATCACATGATTTGGCTAGGTATTTTCTGCCTGACGTCAACTTACGTTATTTGGCTTTTGCGACAACTCAGTAAGAAAGAGGGCGGTCTATTCTACTCAGCAGGATACTACACGGCGGGCCAAGTTACCTTAGTCGCCTTTTGCGACACATCGGTAAGAAATGTGGGTGGTCTATTCTACTCAACCGCCACACGGACAAATAAAGATAACAATGTATCTAACTAAATTAAGCTTAATTTTGTATTAGGTCTCTTTAATATTAAGCGTGTGAAATGCTCTCAATTATTTAACGATCTAAAGTTTATAATTAATGTATAGAAACCGGCTATACTCACGTGTTATTTTATCGGATGAGCCCGACTAGTTTCAAGCCCATACGGGGCTCTTATTCATGAGCTCTTTCCGCGGCCTTGAAACTAGTCGGGCTCATCCGATAAAATAACACGTGAGTATAGCCGGTTTCTATACATTAATTATGAATTACACTCACGATAGTTTAAATTCAAAAAGATCTGCAGTTTCGTTACACTAACATCAAACATTAATCTTGGGTGGTATGTTTATTATATACGCGTGATATACAGACGGATCGAATTACCCGACTGTGCGATACGTAGGTAATAAATTATCAAAATTCATAGTCGTATCAGCTGATGATTTAATAACTATTCCTTAATGGGCAATTTGAAGAAATTTTTGAAATTACATACTCACTATTTGTCAAACTGACAATATATATTTTGAAGCCTGATGCCTTTTGCAGTATACCAATGTTCTTGATACACTGTTAAAGTCGAGATGGGATTTTTAGCTCTACTAGCTATGGGGAAAGTCGTTCTAAAGCTGCTTCCTCTGAAGCTACACCACGGCTTAGGGCGACGTGTAGTGGAGGGCTGGTGGTATTACTGTGACTAGTCATCACGCTGTTGTATGAAGCTCTACTAGCTACGGGGAACGTCGTCCTAAGGGTGCCTCCTGTGAGGACCACGGCTTAGGGCGACGTGTAGTGGAGGGCTGGTGGTATGACTGTGACTAGTCATCACGCTGTTGTATGAAGCTCTACTAGCTATGGGGAACGTCGTCCTAAGGGTGCCTCCTGTGAGGACCGAGGCTTAGGGCGACGTGTAGTGGAGGGCTGGTGGTATGACTGTGACTAGTCATCACGCTGTTGTATGAAGCTCTACTAGCTATGGGGAACGTCGTTCTAAGGCTGCTTCCTCTGAGGCTAGACCACGGCTTAGGGCGACGTGTAGTGGAGGGCTGGTGGTATGACTGGGACTAGTCATCACGCTGTTGTATGAAGCTCTACTAGCTATGGGGAACTTCGTTCTAAGGCTGCTTCCTCTGAGGCTAGACCACGGCTTAGGGCGACGTGTAGTGGAGGGCTGGTGGTATGACTGTGACTAGTCATCACGCTGTTGTATGAAGCTCTACTAGCTATGGGGAACGTCGTTCTAAGGCTGCTTCCTCTGAGGCTAGACCACGGCTTAGGGCGACGTGTAGTATAGGGCTGGTGGTATGACTGTGACTAGTCATCACGCTGTTGTATGAAGCTCTACTAGCTATGGGGAACGTCGTCCTAAGGGTGCCTCCTGTGAGGCCGGACCACAGCTTAAGACGACGTGTAGTGGAGGGCTGGTGGTATGACTTTGACTCGTCATCACGCTGTTGTATGAAGCTCTACTAGCTATGGGGAACGTCGTCCTAAGGGTGCCTCCTGTGAGGCCGGACCGCGGCTTAGGGCGACGTGTAGTAGAGGGCTGGTGGTATGACTGTGACTAGTCATCACGCTGTTGTATGAAGCTTTACTAGCGTAAACAGGGAAGTTGAGACTAATATTATCTTTGTCTAATCACACATAAAAAAGAGAGACAGATAATAAGTCTCTATTGCTTTCTCTTTATTGTCGATGAACATATTTTAGGCAACCTCCTCTATTCTAGTATAAAAACTCTATCACCCCGGGACGCAGTAAAAATAAAATTAAATAATAGTAATATCAAAATTTAAAATTCACAACATAAAAAATTATAATAACATTAAATTAATAATTGTATAGGTGATAATGTAGTGTGCCCTCGCCCGGTGGTCGCGATAATCTGTGACAAGATTGAGGAATTCCGAGAATCCCGCGCGAGCGTCACCGCGAGGCGGGAAAACGATCAAACATTTTATTTTATTGACAACATATTCGATGCTTTTTTTTATCGTTAGATTGTAATACGAACTCCTTATTTATTTTAAATAATTTATTACTTGAATATAATTTCTATGCGATCATTAAATATTGAAAGATGAACGTTTAAAACAGCCTGTTAATAGTTTTGTATTTGTGCGTAATTTTTTTTTAAATTAAGTACAGATAATGAAAAAAAATAATATATCGCTTATAGGCTTAAAAACAAGGTTACACAAATTCAAAAAAATTTTTTGTTCAAATAAACTTGTAAGCAAGTGCTTTTGAATCGTCAACTCTACTGCTGGTTCGGAAAGCTGTTTCTACCGAGAAAAGCCAGCAAGAAACTCGGCGGTTGCTCTTTTTAAAATATAATTCTTATTACTAGTTACATTAGTCATAACTATCATGTACAGGGTTGTACAGTGGCTATATCCACGCATTCTTATCATCTAAATAATCCTCAACAGTATAGTAGTAGGCTTTTTGTATCAGCCTCTATTTAATAGTGTTTTTAAACTGCTGATTGCGGAATTAGCGGAATAATAATTAAAATTAGCAAGTCCTTGTTATTTACCAACCTTTATTGCTTTTTTTATTTTTTCATTTTTTTACCGAGCACTTACTTTGTTATACTATACTTTATAATATGGATATCAAATTCAAAATAACAAAACTTTGAGAGAGTTCCGTTTGCTTCTTTAGTTAGTGTATTTTCAAAAATAAAATATTTAAAAACACTTTATACATATTATCTATACTAACATATGAAGCTGAAGAGTTTGTTTTTGTTTGATTGATTTGATTGATTGTTTGAACGCGCTAATCTCAAGACTGAACCGATATGAAAAATTATTTCAGTGTAACGTAGTCCATTTATCGAGCTATAGACTATATAACATCATAGCAGCAGCAATAAAAAATAGTACGAAAATGGCAAAATTTAAAGATTTCCTTGCGCGCGCTAAGTAAACGGTGAAAATTATCAAAAATAATCTATTACAAAATTGTTCCCCTCTAAAAGTTCTAAATAAAATTCCGCGACAGCATATATCTAGCTTTTAAGGTTAAATTATTTTAACCATTTTTATGGTTATCAAAATACTATATTACGGTTATAATCTCTCCACGCGGGCGGAGCCGCCATTTCTAGTATATATTATAGCGGTACGAATAACGCCAGCACAAGTAAACTATAAATACAATAAATAACGTTATTCAAGTAACATTACATTATACTGCGTCCATCATATTATCAGTCTTTTGACAGCTCACGCTCATTAAGTTTTGTATTGCTTACGTACAAATATCATACAAATAATATTTGTACTTTATGTATGGGTACCGCCCACTTAGTGATGTCACACATAATGGGTTACTACGATTATGCCACAGATTAAAAATAATCGGTAGAAATCGATGTTACGAGTATTAAAAGACATTTAATAACATTATATAAAGTTTTACTTTCTTCTTAGTTAATACATGAATACAAATAAAACAATCAGGATATTTTAATTTATTTTATTAGCACGAGTCGTCGGAATGATAATCAACACTAGACTCCTCCGATGAGGAGTCTTCAGTAGCAGTTATTATTAGCTCTTGTGTAGATAATATATTATCAAACGCAATATCACGTTCCCAATCAGAGAATATTACTCTTTTAGTTCTTTCCACCACACTTGCCCAGTTCTCGGCCGTTACGTGGGTGCAAGCATTTTTTAGCAATTGCAACATTTTATTCGCTGTGAATGGGGGGCTTGTATTGCATCTCGCAGCATGCCCTTTTACTTGTGCCCATATAAGTTCTATTGCGTTGTACTGGCAGTGGTATGGAGGAATCCGAAGAACAGTATGGCCATATTCTGCTGCCATTTCATTGATTACATAGCGTTTTGCTCTCTTTTTGGTTTTTAATATTTTTATTAATTCAACTTTTAACATTGAGTCGTCCACATTTTCTCCATTGTCCCGAAGCCAATTAATTATTTCATGCTTTTTATTAGCCTGTGTTGGCATTTTGTCAATTTGACGGGAGTGGTAGGGCGCATTATCAATAAAAATTATTGATGGTTCTTCCAATGAAATGAGCATTTTTTTGAACCACTCTTCATACACATTTGCATTCATCTCTTCGTGGTAGTCATTTGATTTCTTCGATTTAAATGCCAACAGTGCGTCTTGTACAAATTCTTTTGCTGTACCTGCATGGCAAATGATTAGGCGCTCACCTTTTCCCATTGGTACTGAGGAAGTGGAATCAGCAGTATCATCAGTCCAGAAACGAGATAGTGTGTGGTTAGCGTTGAGCCATGTTTCATCCGTGAAAACAATATTTGCCCAATCTTGTATTTTCTTTGCCTCTCTTAAAAAATCACAACGTGCTATAGCTATATCTGTGCGTACCATTAATAATTTTCTCTTATTTAACTTTTTATATGAAAAGCCAATTGTGTTCAAAACTTTGACCAAAGAAGATTTTTCACCATGAAATAGACCACTTCTTTTCAAAGAAACAATAAGTTTTCTCAAAGTTGGAATTTCTTTTCTCAAGTAGTAATCATATACATGACGACGAATAGCGTCAGCGTCAAAGTCATCAACAGCTGTCACCTTATGAGCCCGGCGCTATCTTTTTGGTGTAGATGGTTTGTTTTGCTCCAAGCCGCTCCTGCCGTAGGCATCAGTAGTGATTTTAGTCACAGTTGATAGACTGATCCCCAACGCGGCTGCAACACGGTTTCGGACTTGCGTGATAGGTATAAGAGGTCCGCCATTTTGATTTCTTGCTCAAAATACTCATGAAGTTTTAACACTAACTGTCTCGATTGTGCTTTCAACACACGTCCTTTCGGCATTTTCACGATCAATTAATATAAGTTTCACAAAAGTTTTTCCGAGGAATAAAGCTACTTAACTCAAGGTGTAACAGATGCGAGAGAACACTCAGCGAACGTAAATGCGTGTGACTATCACGGGCGTTTCGTTGAGAGTGACAGATCACGTCAAAATGGCGGCCGAGCGGAAGGTCTGTTGATGTATAATATATTTTTTATGATTAAAATAAATACACACGGATTAACATTTATTTTCAAAAAACTAAGGCAATATTAAATCAAAATGTTGATTTCTATATCTGTTATTAGTTTACGTAGGTTATCATTAATCGAATTACTTAGGTACGTAATTCGATTAATGATAGTAGGTACTATAATCGGAATGGTATCGCATACGAGAATCTTTAGGACATCACTAAATATGTAAATCGTCAATCTGTCAAAAGATGGTTAATATAATGGACAGTGTATAGTGCGAGAAAGCTGTTATCGAAAGAGACAGTGTATGGAGGCTTTCGAGGTGGGTGGGGCGAGCGATGTCACAGCCCACAATACAAGCCCATAAAATGATTTATACGTTCATTAAAGCCTTTAATTTAATGTTTCATTGTATTTTATTTATATAAAACGATAACAAAAGCGTTAATGGGCGAAAGGTTGTATATTCTACCCAAAATAATGATGTTATATTTATTAGATCAGTAAAAATAAACTTAAAACTTACATTATACGTAAACTGAAAAGTTATATCTTTCATTTAGGGTGTCACAAATGAAATAATAAATATGAATTATGTAACACATTAATTAAAATTTATATAAAACAAAAGCATTTATATAAAACTAGCGGCCTGCCCCTGCTTCGCACGGGTATAAAATATATAGCCCATGTCACTCAGTGAAAAAAAATTTATTAAAATCGATCCAGTAGTTTTGATTTATTCATTACTGCCCGTGGCCCGCAAGAGTTAAATTTGGAGAAAACAATTTCCCTCTCCCTATTCCAAGAAGATTTCCTGCTATCTTTGAATATCTAAATTCATATACTACATATTTGCGTATTTATTTTTACATTTTTCCCTATGTATTTTATTTTTACAATTAATTACAGAATGACTTTAAACAAACTCTTGAAAGAGCAACATCGCTGCTAAAGTTGAAGTGTTATAGGGCGAAGCGCGGCGTCCTCACGGCATTTTAAATCTGTCATATCTCCGAAAATGTTTACTTAAATTACATGCTGTAAAGGGCCATATTGATCTATATTAAATCAACAATTTATTTAAGGTACTTAATTGGATAAGGATTAATGCTGTATTGTATAAAAATTGCTTAAAAATAAGGCATTATTTTTCGTAAAAAGTAAATGACAAAAAATGCTATAGTGGGTTATCCATAAGAGATAGACATATACCATCGCGGAGTTTTTTGTAGACCTTTTCAATGTGCAGAAATACTTAGTAGGTACATCATTTTGATGAATCTCGTAGGGTTTAGCCTGCGTTTGCAATGTAAGCGGAAAAAAATGTAATTATTTACGACATCACATTAGAAACCTCAAAAATTACAGTATTTCTCTACTCGGTATTGAATGTTATTATACATATAAACCTTCCTCTTTATTCGCTCTATCTATTAAAAAAACCGCATCAAAATCTGTTGCATAGTTTAAAGATTTAAGCATACATAGGGATATAGGGACAGACAGGGAAAGCGACTTTGTTTTATACTATGTAGTGATGTAAAGTAAAATAAAATGCTAAGTAAAATAAGAAATGTAAAAATAAAAAAAAATGTTAATGGAAAAAAAATGCTATTATGGATAACCCATAATAGCATTTTTTGTCATTTACTTTTTACGAAAAAAAATTCCTTATATTCGGAGCATTTTTAAACAATACAGCATTAATCATTATTCAATTAAGTACTTCAAATATATTATTAATTTAATATAGATCAATATAGCCGTTAACAACATGTAATTTAAATGAACATTTTAGAAGATATTACAGATTTAAAGTGCGGTTTTTGTTTTACTGCAAATTTAACGCGTGCGGGCCACGGGCAGTAATGAATAAATCAAAACTACTGGATCGATTTTAATCATTTTTTTCACTGAGCAACACAAGCTATATATTTTATACCCGTGCGAAGCCGGAGCGGGTCGCTAGTTACTTATAATTGCTATTTTTACGTTGCAGTTTGTATAGGGGTATTTACAACCTTTATTATCTTTATGTAAGTACATACAGAGCTGGTATATTCTATTCAATATACTGTTAAAAAAAGCATTAAAAGAGACCTGATATTTAACGGTTGAGAAGACCCGTCGCCTGGAGACAATCCTGGCAGCATCAGGACATGCTTATCATAAATATTCATTATCATAAACTGCGGTAGCGGAATGGTTAAGGGAACGGACTTGCGATCGACAGATCGTAAGCTCGAATCCCAGCAATCATACTACCGATGTGAACCCACTCCTAACACAAGCATTTAACTTAGATACTAGTAAGCTGTGATGGCCTAGCGGTGCAACCGTGTGAATCTCTAGAGACGATCATGGGTTCAAACCCGGGCAGACACCAATGAGTTTTTCTATTAAAACTTATGTGTCTAATTGATAATTGCAATTTATCACACGCTTTTTGGTGAAGGAAAACATCGTGAGGAAACCTGCATATCTCTAGAGAATTCTGGAGATATGTGTAACCTACCAATCCGCATTGGAGCAGCGTGGTAGGTCTTAGCTCCAATCCTTCTCTCCAATAACGGAGAGAAGAGGCCTATGCCCAGCAGTGGGATAGTAACAGGCCGCTACTTACTTACTTACTTACTAGTAATTTGTAACCCAAATTGCTAGAAACCTTTTTAAAAAGAAAAATAAATGAATAAAAAATTTACAATGCGTCTGCACCTCTTGGAAAATTCATCTCAATCGAACACCGGGAAGTGGGTCATATTTACTTGCAAGATTCCACCTTCACATGCCATTAAATAAATTCGAAATGTTTCTTTATTCAAGTAAACTTGTAAGTGCTTTTGAACTGTCAACTCTACTGCTGGAAATCTGTTCCACCGAGAATAGCCAGCAAGAAACTCGGCGGTTGAAAGAAACTCTTTTAAAAATATAATTCCTAATACTACATTACATTTAGCTATTACTGCCTCATAGAGAGCTATATATACACATTCTTATCATCTAAGTAATCCTCAACAGTATAGTAAGTAAGTAAGTAACGGCCTGTTACTATCCCACTGCTGGGCATAGGCCTCCTCTCTCCATTTTTGGAGAGAAGGGTTGGAGCTAAGACCTACCACGCTGCTCCAATGCGGATTGGTAGGTTACACATATCCCTAGAATTTTCTAGAGATATGCAGGTTTCCTGACGATGTTTTCCGTCACCGAAAAGCGTGTGATAAATTGCAATTATCAATTAGACACATAAGTTTTAATAGAAAAACTCATTGGTGTCTGCCCGGGTTTGAACCCATGATCGTCTCTAGAGATTCACACGGTCGCACCACTAGGCCATCACAGCTTCAACAGTATAGTAGGCTTTCTGTATCAGCCTCTTTTTAACAGTGTTTTTAAACTGCTGTAATGGCAAAGCCAAAATTGATTGCGGAATGTTATTATAGAATCTTATACCCAAACCCACAATCGACTTATACTGTTGCAAAGCAGGAGCCGCAAGCTTATGTCGGTCCCTACTTTGTCTATTATATACATCAATCGTTTATAATTCTTTATATTTTTGTCTATATACATTAAATTGCTTATAATTGTGTGTGCTGTAAAGCAAATTTCAGCCGTGTGGTGTCCGGCTGAATAGAATAGTACCACCCGCATTTCTTACCGAGGTGTCGTAAAAGGCGACTAAGGTAAGTCGACCCGCCGTGTGGTATCCGGCTGAGTAGAATAGACCACCCTCATTTCTTACCGAGGTGTCGTAAAAGGCGACTAAGGTAAGTTGACCCATCGTGTGGTATCCGGTCTAGTAGAATAGACCACCCTCTTTCTTACCGAGGTGTCGTAAAATACGACATAGGTAAGTTGACGTCAGGCAGGCGGCCGGTCGTAAAAACGCAGCCAAATCATGTGACAGCATGTTTATAACATGTTGTGCCGACCCCACTTAGAGTGGGATAAGGGCAGGAAGATGATGTGCTGTAAAGCAAATTTAAGCACTTACTCTTATATAACTAAATTTAGATTTATTATTTTTAATCAAGTATTGTATTTTGTTATTAGTGTACTGTATTTATCTATGTTTTATGCAATGTTTAAATAAATATTTTTCTTTATTTCTTTCTAAATGATAATAGTTCTATAGTAAAAACATACGTGGCACGTACCGGCACAGAAATTGCCAACAATCGCAATATAAATTACCATATAGATAGCTCAATTTAGCACGATGTTATTTGATTGGACCGGCGTTTTGAGTCATCAATCGCCGATATCGCCAAATTTCATTTCCTGGATTCAGCAATTATATTTAAATAAAATTCAAAACATTCTTTATTCAAGTAAACTTGTAAACATGTGCTTTTGAATAGTAAACTCTACTTGTGGTTCGGAAAGTTGTTCCTATCGAAATAAGACGGCAAGAAACTCGGCGGTTGCTCTTTTCAAAATTTAATTCTTATTACTTCACAACCACCCTGTATAAGTCATAACTGTCTTGTACAGGGTGGAAGAGCTATATCCACCTATTCTTATCTAAGTAATATTCAACAATAGTAGGCTTTCTGTATCAGCCGCTTTTTAACAGTGTTTTTAAACTGCTGTAATGGCAAAACTAAAACAAAAGTAATAATAAAATTATTTTGCTATAATCCGCGATGAAGTAAAGTAGAAAATATATATAATGCTAAATGTAGAGTGGACAATCGGTTATCATACCTGATACATGCAGGTTTTGTAAAAACACATGCACAAACCTATAGATAGATATAGACACTTCGAAATAAGCACATAACAAAACCTTCACAGCAGCTGGATAAATAAAAATATATATAGAAAGAACTTAAGTAACAAGTAACACTACAATACTCAAACATTGCATACAAAGCATTATATAAAATAGACAGATTCCGCAAGTCAGTTTTGTAAAAAAAAAACATAAATTTTAATATACTAGAGTAAGGGCGCCTTAAGCAGCCCTGTGAGTAAGAGGTTGCACCAAATAATAAAGGAGTTAAGATAAAATTCCTATATTTCTCTTCTATCAAAAAAAAAATCAAAAAGAAATTGATACAGATATTTTTTTATCCAGAAAAAAGTACAAATAATAAATTCACTATAGAAATTTCATATCCATTCATTTAAATTATTATCTAAATTAAACTCAATCGAAATTTAAAAAACAAAATTACGTTTGTATTATATTTATTCTACAAATAACCATAGAGTAAATTAGTAAGACTCTGTGGCTTTTTGAGTCTATATTGGGAATGACATCACACGACATTCCGCTCTATAAATCTATAATGTTATCTGTGGTACGTAGCCAAGCGAAGCGAGTTGAAAAGAGGAGATGCACGGGATTTGTACTCTGTTGAAATAATACGTCATCTCATATTCTTTAGTGATTCCATTTAATTATTAGTAATTTGGATTACTAATCAATTACGTAATAAAACAGTAAGTAAATTATTCCGCTATCGTTCAGCATTGGTCCGTATGTCTCGGATGCGTTGTTTGCCCCCAGTGTAGTGCTATACAAATGCATAATATAACCTATCTACGCTTCGGATAAAACTTAAAAGTCGTGGCCTTGCTATTAACGCACACGCAAATTTTGTGGAAAATAACGCTAGCACAATTAATAAGAGCAATGAAAACGTCATTAGTGCGAAGCTGACGGAGGTCCAACGTTTGCCGCGCTCTGCTGTGTTTACTGACGCGTCCTTTGCAATATTGCAGGCAAAATGCCGGCGGCGCGAGGCGTGAAACGATCAGCATCCAAGTCTACAACAATTGCATCAACGGGGCCCAAAAATAAGAAAAAACGCGGAAGTAAGTACCTGAAGCGATATTTAAGCAGTTGTTTTCTTTACATTTATATGCGACGTCAATGACCTGTCAAACCATGATGGCGGGAAATACAGCGCGTATAGTTGTGTGTTATTGGCGCCTTTTCAGCTTTATCCTCGCATGCAAGCACGTTATTTATGTTGCGATTACACTTTTAAATGCGGAATGAGATTACTCGTCGTCACAATTTTGATATACGCTGTTAATATTACGTAAGCGTATTCTAAGTGGAATGTTTTGAGGTTACTCGAATTATCGCGGCAAAGTGCATCTGGCATTCTATTTTCAAATAATATTAGCGTTGATTATAATGCTGACCTTGGTTTTGTAATGGCTATTATATTAAACTCTCGACTAAGCACTTGATTTGCATTAACATTACAAATATTTAGTAGAAAAACAACCGTAAATAAGATATGATTAGTTACAGTAGAAAAGTCTAGAAAATGTTTATTATCTATCATTAATTGTACATTGTTACAAATATACAATGAACTGATAGTAAAAACTTGGATAACTAATAACCTATTTTGGGCCATAATCAAATGGAGTGTAACGAAATACAATACTAATTTCTCATAACTATTGTTTATTTTAGTCTCTTTATAAAAAAGGCCAAATACTGCTTGTAATTATATTGTAAAAATATTATTTTAATATTTGTAAGACCCATATAATTGATTTATTCATGGACCTCTGAGTTTATTGCTGGTTCTTCTCAATAAGAGCAACATTCCGAACCAGTTGTAGCTTCATTATTGATATTGATTTTTGCTAATTCAAAAATACAGTGCAAACTCTATATAACACCCCTCAAGGGACTGTGCATATTTTGACATTATAGAGAATTGTCGTTAAATGGAGAGAAGAAAAATCTGTATTAGTAAAAGAAAAAGTTTATCTCAGACTAATATTAGTAAGTAAGTAACGGCCTGTTACTATCCCACTGCTGGGCATAGGCCTCTTCTCTCCGTTATTGGAGAGAAGGATTGGAGCTAAGACCTACCACGCTGCTCCAATGCGGATTGGTAGGTTACACATATCTCCAGAATTCTCTAGAGATATGCAGGTTTCCTCACGATGTTTTCCTTCACCGAAAAGCGTGTGATAAATTGCAATTATCAATTAGACACATAAGTTTTTAATAGAAAAACTCATTGGTGTCTGCCCGGGTTTGAACCCATGATCGTCTCTAGAGAGTCACACGGTCGCACCGCTAGGCCATCACAGCTTTATTAGTAATAACAACAACTAATATTAGTACATAAACACATTAGTACATAAAAAACAATTTTTTATTTGATTGCTATTGCATATAGTCTTTTATTTTTGTTTGACGTATTTTGCTGCACCAGTAAATTTGTTGTATTTTTTAAATACTTTATTTTATTTAAATAGTGATTAAGATGTTTAAGTACATAAACAAAGAGATTGTAAACAAAAACAGATTTCATAGAAAGTTCGGTATGTGTAATGCCGACAGTCGAGTTAATAACGGGCTAGGATAATAAAGCGACAAAAGAAAATACACAGCTGCACAGTTTTACTAATTTTAGCGACTTAAAAAGTACTTTATATTATATTATATATGACTGGCTTGTTGGAGCAGTGGGTAGTGACCCTGCCTTCAGCTTCGCGGGTCGCGGGTTCGATTTCCGCCGAGGGCCAACATTTTCTAAAAATTAATTTGTTGGTCTTTGAGCCTGGGTGTATATTGTATTTATGTATGTATTTAATTTAACAATTATATATGCATATATTCACCAGTTGTCTGTCACCCATAACACAAGTATAAAGTTACTTACTTTGGGGACGGACGACCGTGTGTGTAAGTGCCCCATATATTTATTTATTATTTTATTATTAAACTGCTGTCATTATTAAGAGTGGGTGTATTGATATATAGAGCATTGTATTGGAAACAAGCTAAACCAACCAAAGCCAAGTGATATTGACGCTTTAGGGACTTTGTTGTTCAATAAACTGACATTACATGGAGTTTACGCTGTATATACAACTGTTAATACAGAATAAATGTTAAATACAATTCAAGTTATTTTTCAAAATTGTATCTTATTACTTTATTTGAAATAAGTTTTATTACCTCGAACATTGCCAGCATTACCACTTTGTATGGTTAAAGTTTTGGTTTATGCCAAGCTGCCAAGCTCTTGGTTTTATAATTAGTGCAATGTGCCAAGTGTATTTAATTATAACAATACCACATCAATATAAGGTTAATTTTCTATCTTTAAATGAGCTTATCTCATATATATTGAATTTAAGAAATAGTACAAAAGTAATGAGAATATTATTTTGCTATAATCTGTGATAAATTTGCTGTCGTACCTGATACATGTACACATGTACTTTTTGTTGTCATACCTGATACATATATTTTCTTTTATCATGGATTATAGCAAAATAATATTCTCATTAGTTTGCTACCAATACTTAGCTAAGCTTAAGTACTTTTTGTTTTCATACCTGATACATATATTTTCTTTTATCACGGATTATAGCAAAATAATATTCTCATTAGTTTGCTACCAATTGCTTTAGCAAACCTAAAAATATCCCTGAAGGGGATATTTGTTATGTTCTCAACTTAGCACATTGTTTAATATTTAAAATTTAATATTTTTGTATTAGCTTCAACAAACAAAAACATTTATTTTTAATTTCATACCAAACTGTCACCTACTAGTAAATGGTCAATTACTAATGCAATTACCATAATTTAAGTAAGTAAGTAATGGCCTGTTACTATCCCACTGCTGGGCATAGGCCTCTTCTCTCCGTTTTTTTTTTTTGGAGAGAAGGATTAGAGCTAAGACCTACCACACGGCTCCAATGCGGACTGGTAGGTTACTCATATCCCCAGAATTCTCTAGAGATATGCAGATTTCCTCACAATGTTTTCCTTCACCGAAAAGCTTGTGATAAATTGCAATTATCAATTAGAGACATAAGTTTTACTAGAAAACTCTTTGGTTTTCACTGCCCGGGGTTTGAACCCTAGACCTTCTCGACAGAGGCGCACGGTGTTACCGCTGGGCTACCACAGCTTATTAATTTAAGTGCATTTTACTATTATTTTATATTGTTCCATATGATTATTTTAACAGTCATAACTTTTCATTAGCAGCAATTCAATTGGAGATACCGACTGCGCCCAGCAAAAGGGGTTGTGTGTTGACATGTGGACAAGGAGATGTTGGACAGTTGGGCTTGGGGGAAGATGTCATTGAGACAACTAAGTAAGTATTATGAAATGTTTTTGAATTTATACTATCGTGAGCGGAGTTCATAATTAATGTATAGAAACCGGCTATACTCACGTGTTATTTTATCGGATGAGCCCGACTAGTTTCAAGCCCATACGGGGCTCTTATTCATGAGCTCTGTACGCGGTGTTATCGCGGCGGGGACTGTTCCCGTATGGGCTTGAAACTAGTCGGGCTCATCCGATAAAATAACACGTGAGTATAGCCGGTTTCTATACATTTATTATGAAATGATTAAATATGGATATGTTGGAAATGGAAATAGTGAAATGGCATGATAGAGTGAGCGAGATAGATCCTATAAATATTTTAGTTTATTATGAAGTCAATTTTGTTCGGAATATAGACTTAATACAACTATAAATGCACTTTTTTAAGTACAATATTGCTTATTGTAGTTTTATAGTATATTTTTATGACAAATAATGAATACTTATATCAAATATTTAAATAATTGCCAAATTGGGCAAGTCTATGCCATATAATAATTTTTATAGCACTTATTTTTGAAAGAATTTTATATTGTGTATTTGTAGGGTATATATAATGTGTATATTATTATTATTATTTGCCAAATCCCTACAACATTACATGTTGTGCCGACCCCACTTAGAGTGGGATAAGGACAGGAAGATATAGATATATAATGTGTATATTGTTGATGGTCTTTTAAAATTAATGATAAATTAATATAATGTCCTTTTGTCTAGTTTAGGTATTTTTACAGGCTTTTAGGTTCTTTATTAGCTTCTTTATATATTTTTTTAGCTTTAAAATTTCATATTGCATATTGTTTATTAGCTACTACAAACAAAACTCCTATTTAAAATTTCATACAAAACGGTCAACTGCAAGTATACATGGTCAATTTCAAATTCAAATTCAAAATATTCTTTATTCAAATAAACTTGTAAACAAGTGCTTTTGAATCGTCAACTCTACTGCTGGTTCGGAAAGCTGTTCCTACCGAGAAGAGCCAGCAAGAAACTCGGCGGTTGCTCTTTTTAAAATATAATTCTTAATACTATTTACATTAAGTCGTTACTGTCTTGTACAGGTTCAAAGAGAGCTATATCCACACATTCTTATCTTCTAAATAATCTCCAAGAGTATAGTAGGCTTTCTGTATCAGCCTCTTTTTAACAGTGTTTTTAAACTGCTGTAATGGCAAAGCTGATTACTAGTGCCCTTACCTTACTAGAATTTTAAATTTTCTGAATTTGAATTGAATTGATATAGTATATAGGAAAAAGAGTGCACCAAGTTCCCCACCCTTTTTTTTTTCACAAAATTTTTTTTTACTATTACTTTAAAATTAACTTATATACTTTATGATAACCTTTTCAGATTCCGTCACGTGACAGCGTTGGGTAATAAGATAGTAGACGCTCATGCTGGAGGCATGCACACCATAGCTCTGGACAGCGATGGAAAGGTATTCTATACTATTTGTAAAAAAAAGAAGAATACAAGAGGTCCAATACTAAACACTAGCTCGGTTTAACCTCAGGAACAAAACTACCTCAGACATGTTGTAACATGACTAGGGTTGCCACCTTTTTTTTTGAAGAAAAATATTCAATTCAATTTTCAATGAATGGCGTTCAGGAGTGCATTATTCGCACAGAATACTTCGCCAATGTCACGTAAGATGGAGAACACACAAAGGAGACTGTACGGTGGACTAAAGAATAAAACTGAAACAAAAAGAAAAATATTATTTTTGTTAAATCAAAAAAATATAGTACTTTTGAGAAATACGGGAAAAAAATAGTACACATCTATATTCAATCATTTCATTATCCATGACTTTTTTTTAAAAGCCTTTTTTCTTTTCTTTCTTCTGAGAAGGCGTGCAAAAAGCATCACCACTCTCCATGTTTTTGTTGTAATTTTAATCCGATAAATAGTCATAAATTACCTCAATGTTCGTTCAGGTAGCATTAATTGACAAAGTGACGTTGACGTTAAAATGTGACAATGACAAAAGAGTTACTGTTACTATGGGTGTTTACTATGGTTACTGTGGGGGCGTTTCATTCACAGATAATTCAAAAAAACTGCGGAAGTTGAATTAGCTATAAAATTATAGTATTTTTTCGTCCTATATTGTTTTTCTATAATATATAGTACAATTGACTAAAATATAGTATGATACTATATAATATAGTACGGGTGGCAACCCTAAAAATGACTTAGACACGTGGGTATTTAATACATAATTACGACACTAGTAGTGTAGGATATACCATCCTCATTTCCCTGTCCCATTGAGTAGAATAGACAACCCTCTTCCTTACCGAGGTGTTGTAAAAGGCTACTAAGGTAAGTTGACCCACCATGTGGTATCCGGTTGAATAGAATAGACCACCCTGTTTCTTATCAAGGTGTAGTGTAGAGATTTCTGTAGATATGTGTAACCTACCATTATTGGAGCGTGGTAGGTCTTAGTTCCAATCCCCGTCTCTCCAGAAACGACGAGAAGAGGCCTATGCCCAGCAGTGGGATAGTAACAGGCCACTACTGCTATACATGGAGAGAAAACCTGCATATCTCTAGAGATTTCTGGAGATATGTGTAACCTACCTACATTGGAGCAGCGTGGTAGGTCTTAGCTCCAAATCTTCTCTCCAAAAACCTATACATGTACGTATACTATGCCCAGCAGTGGGATAGTAACAGGCCACTACTTCTATACATGGAGAGAAAACCTGCATATCTCTAAAGATTTCTGGAGATATGGGCTACCTTCCTACATTGGAGCAGCGTGGTAGGTCTTAGCTCCAAACCTTCTCCAAAAATGGAGATAAGAGGCCTATTCCCAGCAGTGGGATAGTAACAGCTACTTTGTTTGTTATTTCTAGGTATGGACCTTCGGTTGCAATGATGAAGGTGCTCTTGGCAGGACTACATCTGATGAGAAGGATGAAGGCACTCCAAAATCGGTCACCCTCCCACAACCAGCTGTGGCCATAGCGGCTGGAGATTCCCACTCTGCTGCTCTGCTTGACAACGGAGATATTTATGCATGGGGAGCTTTCAGAGTATGTATTGAATACAATTATTTTAATTATAGTACTCTTAGTATTAAAGTGACCTAATTAAAAATTAATCTTTTACATTTTTAATGAATTAATCTTGTGTGTGTGTGTGTGTGTGTGTTGTATGCAGTACAATATTTTGTATTGCAATTTGCCACAAAACAACTTTGCCATGTGGTATCCGGCTGAGTAGAATAGACCACTCTCGTACTTACCGAGGTGTCGTAAAAGGCGACTAAGGTAAGTTGAGTCGCTGTGTGGTATCAGGCTGAGTAGAATAGACCACCCTCGATTACCTAGGTGTCGTAAAATACGACTAAGGTAGGTTGACGTCAGGCAGGCGGCCGGTCGTAAAATACGTAGCGAAATCATATGACAACATGTTTGTAACCTGTTGTGCCGACCCCACTTAGAGTGGGATAAGGGCAGGAGTGACGATGACAACTTTGGTGAATATTTATTACTTTTTCATTTTGTTACTTAATTTATAGAATTAGGCGTTACTTTGCGGAGGTCCATAATACAAAAGTAATGAGAATATTATTTTGCTATAATTTGCGAAAATAGGAAATATATGTAATGCTAAATGTAGAGTGTACTATTCGTTCTCATATCTGATACATGCAGAATTTGTAAGAACTCATGCACTACCCGACACCGATGGCACAACAATAGAGAAGCACTGCACACATTCACCACCGCAATCTCAACAATTGTTTCGCCCTGTAACCGAAGCATCGTCAGGAGATAGACTCCATACAGTGGCGTAGCTAGGGGGTGGCGAGAGGGGCGGTCGTCCCAGGGCACCACAGGCAAGGGGGGCACCAAACTTGATAATAATTTTTTTTTAATGAATAATTAAAGCATTTCAGAAAAAGTTGAATAAGACTCTTATTCAACTTTTTGCACATTGATTTTGTGTGATTATATTGTCTACAATAAACACAAAAAAGTTTCTTAGCTGTAGAGCTCGATGAAGAAACATTTTGCAAGAACAACTTTGCCACTCAAAAAGCGAGGAAAGTTCGTTTTTAAATTTTCTAAATAAATTTTATCATAATCTAATGTTATTTTATATATAGTAATTATCATTTTGAATCAATTTAAATTTATATATTAAAGTCATTGTGTTCTGAAATCTAAAATTATTTACTCTTTAGGGGGGGGGGGGGGCACCAGGTGACAATTGGCCCCGGGCCCCAAATATACTAGCTACGCCACTGACTCCATATATAATATCCAAATAAAATAATATTCTCATTACTTTTGTATTTTGTTACTTGATAGTCAAACGGTTTCATCATCAGACTGATATCCTATACTGACTTCCAACTCTTCAGGACTCCCACGGCAGCATGGGGCTGGTGGTCCGAGGGCGCGAGGGTAAGCCCTGCAAGGAGCCAGTCAAGGTGGACATCGGTGAGCAAGCGGTGGCACTGGCCTCCGGTGGTGACCACCTCGTGGTGTTGTCTGTGAGTGTTAACACACTTTATATTACCGTTAAAAAGAGGCTGATACAGAAAGCCTACTATACTCTTGAAGATTATTTAGAAGATAAGAATGTGTGGATATAGCTCTCTGTGAACCTGTACAAGACAGAAACGACTTAATGTAAATAGTATTAAGAATTATATTTTTAAAAGAGCAACCGCCGAGTTTCTTGCTGGCTCTTCTCGGTAGGAACAGCTTTCCGAACCAGCAGTAGAGTTGACGATTCAAAAGCACTTGTTTACAAGTTTATTTGAATTAAGAATATTTTGAATTTGAATTAATTACACCTATATTTATGTAACTGACTTCTTTGAACTAAAATTATATATGGAATTAGCCGTTACTTAGCGTAATTCCATAATACAAATATAATAAAGGAATTATTTTGCTATAATATGCGATTTGATTAATGTATCCGGATGAATAGAATAGTACCACCCTCATTTCTTACCGAGGTGTCGTTAAAGGCGACTAAGGTAAGACAACCCGCCGTATGGTATCTGGCTGAGTAGAATAGTGCACCCTCATTTCTTACCGAGCTCTCGTAAAAGGCGACTAAGGTAAGACGACCCGCCGTATGGTATCTGGCTGAGTGGAATAGTGCACCCTCATTTTTTACCGAGCCGTTGTAAAAATCGACTAAGGTGAATTGACCCACCGTGTGGTATCCGGCTGAGTAGAATAGTCCACCCTCATTTTTACCGAGCCGTCGTAAAAATCGACTAAGGTGAGTTGACCCACCGTGTGGTATCCGGTTAAGTAGAATATACCACCCTTTGTCTTACCGAGGTGTCGTAAAATACGACTAAGGTAAGATGACGTCAGGCAGGCGGCCGGTCGTAAAAACGCAGCCAAATCATGTGACAGCATGTTTATAACATGTTGTGCCGACCCCACTTAGAATTGGGATAAGAGCAGGAGGAGGATGATGATGCGATTAACTAAATAGAAATAACTACGAAAAAACTAAATAGTAAATATATATATATTGCTAAATGTAGAGTGGACTGTCCGTTTTCATACCTGATACATGCGTCGTAAAGACAACACTATAAACCTCCACTACCACAATACACAAGCACTACACACGTTCTATTACTTTACTATTACTTTTCCAGGTGTCAGGATCAGTGTATACAATGGGCTGCGGAGAGCAGGGTCAGCTGGGCAGACTGTCGCAGAGGTCAGCGTCACGGGATGCCAGGCAAGGGTTCAGTAAGTATCCCATCATTACCTCATAGCCCCACCATAGAACATCCATTTAAAACCTCTTTTCAAAGTCGGTGAAAATCTTTAGTTCGTGAAATAACAACTAAAAAATGTTTTGCACTATGACTCCATGACCCTAGGTTTTCAACTGCAAACTGCATAAATATATAACTCTCGATGAGAAATAAGTATCACTACATATTATAAAACTAAGTCGCATTCTTTGTTTGTCCATATATCCCTATGTACGCATAAAACTTTAAAACTACGCAACAGATTTTGATGCGGTTTTTTTCATAGATAGAGTGATTTCAGAGGAAGGTTTGTATGTATAATAAAATTCAATACGGAGTAGAGAAATACTGTAATTTTTGAGGTTTCTGTAAATAATTACATTTTTTTCCGCTTACATTGCAAACGCTGGCTAAACCCTACGAGATTTATCAAAATGATGTACTAAGTATTTGTACACCTTGAAAAGGTCTACAGAAAAGTCCGCGATGGTGTATGTCTATCTCTTATGGATAACCCACAATAGCATTTTTTGTCATTTACTTTTTACGAAAAATAATGCCTTATTTTTGAAGCAATTTTTATACAACACAGCATTAATCCTTATCCAATTAAGTACCTTAAATAAATAGTTGATTTAATATAGATCAATATGGCCGTTTACAGCATGTTATTTAAGTGAACATTTTCGGAGATGTTACAGATTTAACCTTGCCTTAAAATGCCGTGAGGACGCCGCGCTTCGCCCTATAACACTTCGACTTTAGCAGCTATGTCGCTCTTTCAAGAGTTTGTTTAAAGACATTCTGTAATTAATTCTAAAAATAAAATACATAGGGAAAATGTAAAAGTAAATAAGTAAAAATGTACTATATGAGTTTAGATATTCCAAAGATAGCAGGAAACCTTCTTGGTATAGGGAGAGGAAATTGTTTTTCTCCAAATTTAACGCTTGCGGCCACGGGCTGTAATGAATAAATCAAAACTACTGGATTGATTTTAATGATTTTTTTACACTGAGTGACATGGGATATATATTTTATACCCGTGCGAAGCATGGGCAGGCGGCTAGTATTATAATAATATATTAACCAAATATAAATTAATATTAATTAATCAATATTATAATAATGTATTATCAAAATCAAACTAAAAACACGCTTTTATAGCACATTGAACTGAGAAAATAGACAAAAATATTATATATCGTGAAAATGTGTGGAGTGCTTGTATGTATATATATGTTGGAGGAAAAAAATCGAATTACCTAGTTTTCATTAAAAATACGTCGATTTATCGCTGTTTTCGGACATTGAAAAAAATGTAGACTGGAAAGTAAATGAAATTTTTCCTTTTTTTATTTTTCATTTTTTTTTGTATTAAAAAAAATTACCTTGCCTGGCCTGGTCACCCAGGTATATAACATTATATAAGTAAGTAACGGCCTGTTACTATCCCACTGCTTGGCATAGGCCTCCTCTCTCCGTTTTTTTTTTTTGGAGAGAAGGATTGGAGCCAAGACCTACCACGCTGCTCCAATGCGGATTGGTAGGTTACACATATCTCCAGAATACTCTAGAGATATGCAGGTTTCCTCACGATGTTTTCCTTCACCGAAAAGCGTGTGATAAATTGCAATTTTCAATTAGACACATAAGTTTTAATAGAAAAACTCATTGGTGTCTGCCCGGGTTTGAATCCATGATCGTCTCTAGAGATTCACACGGTCGCACCGCTAGGCCATCACAGCTTTATACATTATATAACGTGATGTTTTATCCATTTCCAGGTGCCCTCCTGGTTCCCACCAAGGTGTTCCTGAAGAGTGGCGCGTCACGCATCTGGGCGGGATACCACGCTACCTTCGTACTGGATGGGAATAATGACAAAATATTTGCATGGGGCCTAAATAATTATGGCCAACTAGGTCAGTGGGATATTATGAAAATTTCTAGAATTAGGCTTTAAATATTATTTATAATTTAAATATATGAGACACGCACACACAGTTACCCATCCCCAAAGTAAGTAACTTAATACAACTGGTAAATATATCCTTACTAATATTATAAATGCGAAAGTCTGTCTGTCTGTTACGTTTTCACAGCCAATTCAAAACCAATATCAAAGAAATTTGGTTCAGCGAATTTGGCACAACAATTCCTTATACAGCGGGGTAACATATAGGCTATAGAAATCCTGTTAATTCAACAGGAATTAAATTCAGGAAGAATAAAATAGGATGACATTCAAAACGCCATCTATAATAAACCTATGGAACTAATATTTATTCACGATGTGTCAAAATCAAGTCAAATCTGTATTTACAGAAGTATTTAGATTCCAACTTTTTCGGCTTATGTCAAAAGAGTTATCTAAATAAATTAATAATTTTATAAATAAAGAAAGTCACTTCTTTATGGCCAATTCGCTGAACCAATATAGATGAAATTTGGCATAATTAATATTTATATACCGGGGTAACATAAAAATCTTCAAAAAAGTTATTTTTATCAATTTTTTAATTATTTCGGTTTTGTTCATTTAATAAAGGAGACCGCCAGAATTTCATACATTTTTGTGTTGTTAAATAGAAAAATATTTGTTATCTTAGTATCAATTATTATTTTATCTAATATTTATTTATTATATTTTGAGGTTATGTACATGTACAATTACTAGCTAAATACCATAATAACGCATGTGTGCATGTGTTTTTACGACTCCTGCATGTTTCCGGTATGATAACCGATTGTCCACTCTACATTTAGTATTATATATATTTTCTATTTTACATCATTGCGGATTATAGCAAAATAATTTTATTATTACGTGTTATAAACTAAAAGAAATCTTAAAAACATGGCTAAAAAATCTTAACTATGATGACGTGGAAAAAATGTTAGTGACGGTGATATAACAATAAGTAAACAGAGACACGATCTTACATACTCCTACTAGCATCGATACATACGCACGTAATTTCAGATTTACATTATCTTCACACTCATACACACATACACAACACACATACATAACACACATACACAACACACATACTTTTTGGATTTGGATGATGATTCTATTAAAAAAAAAAAAACTTCTTTTAAAACTGTTTAATTGTATATTTTAGTATATATAAGTAGGGGAATGAACTGACTTCTGACACACGGCTAGCGCTAGTTCAGAAGCCAGGGCTACATTGAATTGTATCATTTGACTGGCCCGTTGGAGCAGTGGGTAGTGACCCTGCCTTCAGCTCCGCGGGTCGCGGGTTCGATTCCCGCCGAGGGCCAACATTTTCTATTTATGAATTTGTTGGTCTTTGAGCCTGGGTGTATATTTGTATTTAAGTATGTATTTAACAATTATATATGTATATATTCACCAGTTGTCTGTCCATAACACAAGTATTAAGTTACTTACTTTGGGGACGGACGACCGTGTGTGTAAGTGTCCCATATATTTATTTATTTATTTAAAATGGTTATACAATAAAGAATTTATTTATTTATTACTTTTGATGATGAATATAATATGAAACTATCTTTATATTGATGTGCAGTGATACAAAGGTGTAATCTGTGACAGGTATAACGGGGGAGAAGCGCAAGACGGCGCTGTTCGCGCCCACCGAGTGCGACGCGTTCGCCGGCAGCGCGTGGCGCGGCGTGGCGGCCGGCCAGCACCACTCGCTGGCGGTGGACGGCGCGGGCCGCGCGCACGCCATCGGCCGCTGCGAGTACGGACGGTGAGTGCCACACCCCAACTTGGACTAGGAAACAAAACGATTCATAAATAATCGATATTTATCCCTTTAAAAATAATTTATAGAATTAGGCGTTACTTTGCGGAGATCCATAATACAAAAGTAATAATAAAATTATTTTGATATAATCCGCGATGAAGTAAAATACAAAATATATATAATACTAAATGTAGAGTGGACAATCGGTTATCATACCTGATACATGCAGGATTCGTAAAACATGCACAAACCTCCACCACCGCCACCACAATACACAACACGCTTTGCGATTTTGGTCGTGGAGTCTATCTCCTGATGATGCTTCGGTTACGGGGCGAAACGATTGTTGAGTTTGTGATAGTGAACGTATATAGTGCTTGTGTATCGTGGTGGCGGTGGTGGAGGTTTGTGCATGTGTTTTTACGACTCCTGCATGTATCAGGTATGATAACCGATTGTCCACTCTACATTTAGCATTATATATATTTTCTATTTTACTTCATCGCGGATTATAGCTCTATAATTTTATTATTACTTTTGTATTATGGATCTCCGCAAAGTAACGCCTAATTCTATAAATTGCTTATTCTTTAGTTTAGGATTGGGTGACACATCTGGTGACGCGGAGGTCCTCGAGCCAATTCCCAAATTGCAAAACAAAAAGTGCATAAGCATCGCAGCGGGCACGAGTAATTCCTTCGCCGTAACGGATTCTGGTGAGTGTTGGATCTATACAGTACTGGTTGCATTCGCGCAACTTTGGCGTTAACGAGGGCATCACTCTCCTCTTAACAGGGTTGTGCGTAACTATAATAAAAACTATAAAAACTATAATGTACATAAAAATATAAAGAATTATAAAACGATAGGTGATGTATACAATAGACAAAGCAGGAACCGACATAAGCTTGCGGCTCCTGCTTTGCGCTGCGCAAAAGTGCGTAACTCGTTTGTGGGTTTTGGTATAAGATTCTATAATAAAATTCCGCAATCAATTTCAGCACTGCCATTACAGCAGTTTAAAAACACTGTTAAAAAGAGGCTGATACAGAAGGCCTACTATACTCTTGATGATTATTTAGAAGATAAGAATGTGTGGATATAGCTCTCTTTGAACCCGTACAAGACAGTAACGACTTAATGTAAATAGTATTAAGAATTATATTTTTAAAAGAGCAACCGTCGAGTTTCTTGCTGGCTCTTCTCGGTAGGAACAGCTTTCCGAACCAGCAGTAGAGTTGACGATTCAAAAGCACTTGTTTACAAGTTTATTTGAATAAAGAATATTTTGAATAACAGATTATCAAGTAATCTGTCTATAGATATTATGGGTGATTCAGAGTACTTTTTTAGAAACAAACTTATTCAGTATTTCCTCCTAGACAAGGAGGAGAGATCTTGAAATACTATTTTAAAATTACAGTCATAGCTCCTATAATTCTAGTTTTCAATTGTTCTTTTTTGCCGCTTTATTGTATTTATATTTAGATCTTCTTTTTTCTCAAATTTATTACGTTGTTTATGTTCATTGTCACTTTATATAGTTGTTGTGAATCTGCGCATGCTGTTGCCATCTATAATTAATATAGCACTTAATTTTGACTGGCCCGTTGGAGCAGTGGGTAGTAACCCTGCCTTCTGCTCCGCGGGTCGCGGGTTCGATTCCCGCCAAGGGCCAACATTTTCTATATATGAATTTGTTGGTCTTTGAGCCTGGGTGTGTATTTGTATTTAAGTATGTATTTAAAAAATATATAAGTATATATTCACCAGATGTCTGTCCATAACACAAGTATTAATTTACTTACTTTGGGGACGGACAACCGTGTGTGTAAGTGTCCCATATATTTATTTATTTAAGTATTTAATTATAATAATCCTTGTATATTGTGTATCTGTAGCTATGTATAGTGTTTATATTGTTGATGGCCTTTTTAAAAAATAAATAAATAAAACGTACCCTCAATACAACAAACAAAGTAACAAAAATGGGAACATAGACATCATCTTCGATGTAGAAAACTTTGTGTGTGTATTATATTTTGTCTGTGTTTATTTCTCCTGCCCCTATCTCACTCTAAGTGGAGTCGGCACAACATGCTATAAACATGTTGTCACATGATTTGGCTATGTATTTGACCGGCCGCCTGCCTGACGTCAACTTACCTTATTCGTATTTTACGACTCCTCGGTAAGAAAGAAGGTGGTCTATTTTACTGAGCCGGATACCACACGTTGGATCAACTTACCTTAGTCGCCTACGACACCTCGGTAAGCAATGAGGATGATCTATTCTACTACTAAAAGTAGCTATATCCACTCATAATTATTTTCTACTTCTCAACTTACCTTAGTCGCCTTTTACGACACCTCGGTAAGAAATGAGGTTGGTCTATTCTACTAAACCGGATACCACACGGCGGGTCGACTTATCTTAGTCGCCTTTTACGACACCTCGGTAAGAAAGAGGGTGGTCTATTCTACTAAACTGGATACCACACGGCGGGTCGACTTACCTTAGTCGCCTTTTACGACACCTCGGTAAGAAATGAGGTTGGTCTATTCTACTAAACCGGATACCACACGGCGGGTCGACTTATCTTAGTCGCCTTTTACGACACCTCGGTAAGAAAGAGGGTGGTCTATTCTACTAAACTGGATACCACACGGCGGGTCGACTTACCTTAGTCGCCTTTTACGACACCTCGGTAAGAAATGAGGTTGGTCTATTCTACTAAACCGGATACTACACGGCGGGTCGACTTACCTTAGTCGCCTTTTACGACACCTCGGTAAGAAAGAGGGTGGTCTATTCTACTAAACTGGATACCACACGGCGGGTTGACTTACCTTAGTCGCCTTTTACGACACCTCAGTAAGAAATGAGGGTGGTACTATTCTACTCAGCCGAATACCACACGGTGTGTGTGTATATATATATATATATATACAAGATTAACTCATTTAATTAATATATAAATATATATATTCATTATGTTAGTTCTTCCTATAATATTATGGTGGTGATAAATGTCTTCCTTTCCTATTCCAGGTGAGATCCTGTCATGGGGCATGGGCAGCGAGGGCCAGCTGGGCACAGGAGGCAGTGCAGATGCGACCGAACCCACCAGTGCAGTGCGAAGCAGCCTGGCGGACCGCACGCCCTTACACGTGTCGGCTGGCGGGCAGCATACCGTCCTCCTTGTTGTAAGTTACCTATATATCCTTTGTTTATTCAAATAAACTTGTAAACAAGTGCTTTTGAATTGTCAACTCTGGAGCGACAACATGGTGGCCGGCGCGGCTGATGTCACTTCCGTTTTATTTTGGCTGTACGGAAGTTAGGGATGTAACTTGGAGTGAAAAAAATAGATTAATTAATCACACATTGCTGACACAAAAGCACTCACACACACACACACACACATAGGTATAACCAACTAACTTATATAGGTATAAGTTATAATTATTTTGAACTAGCGGTCTACCCTGCTTCGCACGGGTATAAAATATATAGCCTATGTCACTCAGTGAAAAAAATGATTTAAATCGATCCAGTAGTTTTGATTTATTCATTACTGCCCGTGGCCCGCAAGCGTTAAATTTGGAGAAAAACAATTCCCTCTCCATAGGGATATAGGGACAAACAAAGAATGTGACTTTGTTTTATACTATGTAGTGATAATCCCTACAGCATGATTCAGTATTTACGCGCGATGGCTTATTATTAGCGTATTTCATGTATAACTTTGGTGTTTCTATACCGATTTCAATGATTCTTTTTTTATACAATGGTTAATACTATTCACTTTTTATTTAGGGATGACTAAGAGTGATATAAACGTAGGAGTAGACAAATATAACCAGAAAGCTTCGAACTGCTAAGCTCTCGGGAGTTACACGTGTTATTGTGAGTCAACCATAAAAGATAGATATATGCTGTCGTGGGATATTTTTTTTATAATTTTAAGGAGAACATTTCCGTCATACATGATTTCTGTGTAGCTTTAACCATCAAGGTTGCACACGCGACGGAAGCTTAAAAAATGGAGTAACTTCTCCCGTTTTCCCGACATTTCCCTTCACTGCTCTGCTCCTGTTGATTGTAGCGTGATGAAAAGTATACTATAACCAGCTCAGGAGTATGAAAAAAAATTGTACCGAGTTTCGTTAAAATCCGTCGAGTAGTTTTTGTTTCTATAACGGTTATACAGACAGACAGACAGACAGACAGACAGACAAAATTTTTACTGATTGCATTTTTAGCATCAGTATCGATCCCTAATCACCCCCTGATAGTTATTTTGGAGATATATTCCAGTTACAGAATTGACCTCTTTACAGATTTATTATAAGTATAGATAACGATAGGTGATGTATACAATAGACAAAGCAGGAACCGACATAAGTTTGCGGCTCTTGCTTTGCGCTGCGCAAAAGTACGTAATTCGTTTGTGGGTTTTGGTATAACATTCTATAATAAAATTCCGCAATCAATTTCAGCTTTGCCATGACAGCAGTTTAAAAACACTGTTAAAAAGAGGATGATACAGAAAGCCTACTATACTATTGAAGATTATTTAGAAGATAAGAATGTGTGGATATAGCTCTCTTTGAACCTGTACAAGACAGTAACGACTTAATGTAAATAGTATTAAGAATTATACTTATAAAAGAGCAACCGCCGAGTTTCTTGCTGGCTCTTCTCGGTAGGAACAGCTTTCCGAACCAGCAGTAGAGTTGATGACTCAAAAGCACTTGTTTACAAGTTTATTTGAATAAAGAATATTTTGAATTTGAATTTGAATGGGTCCTAAGGAAGGCGATGGCGTTCGTGGTACAGGTTATCCTAGTGCGAACGCCACAACACTCCTTTTTATATATCTTTTTATATAGATATTGTAGTATAAGGAGTAAAATTTGTAATAGTTTATAAGATATAAGAATAAATAAATAAATAAAACAAAAATAATATTAAATTATTTTGCTATAATGCGCGATGAAGTACAATAGAAAATATATATAATGCTAAATGTAGAGTGGACAATTCGTTTTAATATATACATGTATGATTCGTAAATACACATGCACAAATCTCCACCACAATACACAGGCACTACACACGTTCACTATCACAAACTCAATCGTTTCGCCCCGCAACCGAAGTATCATTAGGAGACGACAAAATTGCAAAGCCTTGCGATTTTGTCGTGGAGTCTATCTCCTGATGATGATTACAGCAAAATAATTCTATTATTACTTCATCATTCTAGCATCATCAGGATATAGACTCCACGACAAAATCACAAAGCATGAAATTGGGCCATATATCTTTTACGTTACCATTATCGCCTTTTACGACACCTCGGTAAGAAATGAGGGTGGTCTATTCTACTAAGCCGGATACCACACGGCATGCATTTTTTTTATTTCAAAATAAATAAAGAAAAAATAAATAAATTTCCAGGAAACCCCCGCATCACAGAGGGACGCGTCGCCGACGCCAGAGAAAGAGACTCAAGAGGAGAAAGTAGAGCCAGTGGAAGAGGAAAAGAAGAGAACGAATAAACGGCAGAAGAAGCAGGAGCAAGACGAAGAGATATCCTCAACGTCCAGCGCGCAGCCCACCGATGTTGAGGAGGACAAACCAGAGGTGAGCTGAACTAATGTCCTAGCCCAACAGTGGGCAAAAATACTTCCACTTTGGAGAGAAAATAAATAAATATATGGGACACTTACACACACGGTCGTCCGTCCCCAAAGTAAGTAACTTAATACTTGTGTTATGGACAGACAACTGGTGAATATATACTTATATATTTTTAAATACATACTTAAATACAATTATACACCCAGACTCAAAGGCCAACGTAGGTGTAGTAATCCTGCCTTCAGTTCCGCGGGTCGCGGGTTCGATTCCCGCCGAGGGCCAACATTTTCTTTAAATTAATTTGTTGATCTTTGAGCCTGGGTGTATATTTGTATTTAAGTATGTATTTAAAAATATATAAGTATATATTCACCAGTTGTCTGTCCATAACACAAGTATTACCTACTTTGGGGATGAACCACCGTGTGTGTAAGTGTACCGTATATTTATTTATTTTTACTTTATGAGTCCTCTTGAATATTTTTTTTCCTTGTTAATACTAGAATATTAATCTTATCTTTTGATATTGTGGTAATCCAGAGAATCCATATTGTTTAACAAAGTATGGCTAAACAATCAAATCTGCAAATGATAATCCTTAACACAAATTTCTTAGGAGTCAGATGGCGCTCCTTCTTCAAGGGTCAAATTATTACTTTATTATTATTTTTTTACTAGTAAAAGTGGGTAAAAATAATATTGTAAGTAATACGAAAATAAATTTTATTTTCGCATAATTAGAATGTTGGCAATCTATTTTCCTAATTTTTATCTCATTGGCAACACTTACAAACTGTTCAGCCCAAAGACTACTATCAAAATGTCTCTTTGGTTAAGTAAATTTCTCACATGGGGTTGCCAGAGTAAATTTTTTTATTTCCAATAAATATTTAATATTTAAATGAGTAAAATTTATATATATGTATATATTTTTTCGAATTTTGGAAATGGCTCCAGTGATTTCCATGATATTCAGCATGTAGGGAGTTTTGTGGGGGTAAAAATCGATCTAGTTATTTTTTTTATTAAAAAAAATACTGTTTTATCCTTGTTTTCGGGCACTGAAAATCTTACAAATTTATTAGAGATAGTAATAGTTAAATTCGCTGTCAATTACAATGTTGTCATAGCTCGTTGGAGAACGGGCAGGAGTCAAAATACTCGGGATCAAAATCCTGTTATCACCAACCTTTTTTTTTATTATTTTTTTTCATTTTTATAGATTAGAAACAAATAACCGAGCATCACCTAGATACTTCAATTTTTATTTTTTCATATTTTCTTTATATAATTAGAAGAAAACAAGAAACACGCAGAAGCCGAAGGCATCGTCCACTTCTAGGGGTGTTTCGAAGACCGGAAAAAAGACCCGCCGGCGTTAGGTTGCACATATTTTCTGTTGTACGGGAGATGGGAAATTTGTAGTCAGACGCTTTGGAATCATGAATTATTGTAATTTTTTTTATTTTTCCTCCAAAATAATTATAATATGTGAAATATAATGATAGCTTACTGGACTTTTTGACATGTCAAATATATTGACATATTATTCTATTTTATTTATTGAGGAATTTATGTATTACATAATTATACACATTATACACATTTATTTATTACATAATTTTATTTTTGATGAGAGAATGAGAAATAAATTACCCTTAAGCTGAAACAGAGAGAAAACTCCAAAAAATCATGCTTTAAGATTTTTTTTTTACCTTTTTTTGTGTTTACCTCGTACTTTTTATTTTTATTTTTCTTTCTTCTTCTTTCCTTTCTTGTCTTTTCCCTTCTTTTACTCTTGTCTAATGTTGACTGTAAGAGACCCCTTTTATGATAAGACTGCCTTTGTCTTTTTTTATTATTTTGTCTGTATGTATTTATAATAAAGAAAAATGCTTTATTTTGCTTAAACAAACTCTGATTATAATTTATGAGTTTTATCTTTTTGATTCTGCTGAAAATAATGTATATTTAATATATAATACAATGATTTTTTACCCAAATTATATCAAGTTAGAGGGACTTTTTTGTTATATTAATAAAAATTTTGCAAGTATAAATGGAAAAGATATTGGCAACTTAAAAAATTTTGAAAAGCTTATTAATTAAAAAATAATTAACATTTTTCTGACACTTTTATTATAACATTTTTAGTTATAAAATTCACATGATTCCAAACTGTCTGTCTATAAAACCTGGTAATTAATTTATCAAAAAAAAATTTATGTAGATTTAAACTGAAGGTAATTGGAAAATTTAGTAAATCAATTAGATGTTGTAGTATTAAATGCATGGTGATCATTATTCTATAATCATCATCATTTAATAGTGATGATTTGTTATATTGATATAACCAATCATAATTATTACATGATGATGATGATGATATTTGACAATTATTTAATTTGATGGTAAAATTAATCTAGAGTTATTCGAATAGGATATTTGTTCATACTTTACTTTAAAAGAGAAAAGAGATTTGTAAAAGATTCTAACTTTTTTAAATCAGGGGTTTAGGGGTTAGTTAGTTAACATTAGTGTTATTTGAAATAAATGTGTAGTTGGTGTGAGGTTTTTTTAGTTATTGTGCCGTCCTTAGTGTAATGTTGAATTTAGTTAAGTTTGGTTTGTTTTTAGTTTTTTTTTGTTATATCAGTCTGAAATTTTTTCTCTAAATTCATAATAGAGATATGGTTATAGACTCATATCAGTATGTGCATAAACTGCAATTTATAATTTAAAAATAAATTAATCCTGAGCAATGTAATAACAGACTGACATCAGTAAGTACATTGCGAAATATAGCATGTCAATTATAGACTGATACTAGTCGCCATGCCATGGCGCATTGCAGTACAACGATTGATATGGAAAGCGGTAACAGACTGATAGCATTCTTTAGATTACAACGCGTTCTTAAATAATGACTGAAATACCACACATTTCACTGCGAGGCCTGATACATAGTGATAGCAGACTGACACCAGTATACAACTCGAATTGGCCTGAAATCATAAGTATTGAATAGAACTTCAACAGACTGAGATTAGTCCAAATACCAAATATATACAATTATGTGTATGTATATAAATGTCGAGAACGGTAAGAGACTAACGCCAGTCTAAGTACTGTGGTTTGAAGTGATGAATGTTGAACACGCAGACTGACAGCAGTCTAAGCATTGCGATGGTCTCACGTGTGACGAGAGTTTACCCTAACACCAGCAGACTGAACGCAGTCCATCGGACTTTGATAGACTGACAGCAGTCTACTAATCGTAACGCGGTCTATCATAAATATGGAATAACACGTTCACAGTCTGTTAATATCGCAATAAAGATTTCCAAAAAAAACCTTTTATCCGTGCTAATATTATAAATGAGAAAATCTATATGTATAGTAAAAATCTAGGATTGTTTTTGATGTGTTTATATTATTTTTTACAGAAGGTCAACGGCACTGAAAAGAAAGAAACAGAGACACCAATGGACATAGACGACACTGGTAAGAAAGATTTACATACTAATATTATATACTAGTAATCGTAATATAGTAATTTGATAAAAACAAAAATGGTTAAAGTAAGTTAACCTTAAAAGCGAGACATATGCTGTCGCGGACTTTTATTTAGAACTTTTAGAGGGCAACAATTGTGTAATACATGATTTTTGAATAACTATCACTGTTTACGAAAGCTTTAAATTTTGCCGTTTACATAATATATTTTATTGCTGCTCCTATTCATCTTAGCGTGATGTTATATAGCCTATAGCCTTCCTTGATATTTAGACTCCTCCTTGCGTCGTTACCCCAGTACTGGGGGTCGTGACCTTATTCTGAAAACAGTTTATCCTTAATTATGGTCTTCCATCTATTCCTGCTTTCAGCCACGTGGATGGCCTCGGAGACTGTCGTGTTGAGTGTGGTGCGGATCTGGTCTGACCAGCGCATAGGGCTACGTCCTCTCGCTCTCTTGCCATCGACCTTGCCGGTAACAATGAGTTTCTGCATGTCGTCGCCAGGCTTGCGAGCAATGTGCCCAAAGAACTCTAGGATCCTCCGTAGACATATGTTCGAAAGCCTCGGTTTTTTGTCTAGTTTGAGCTCTTCGAGCACTGACTTGTTAGTCCTATGCGCCGTCCAAGGGATGCGTAACAATTTTCTCCAGCACCACATCTCGAAAGCATCAATGCGTTTGCGGTCTGCCAGTCTAAGTGTCCACGTCTCTGCGCCGTATAAGAATATGGAGAATACTAGACTGTTAACAAGTGCGATTTTTGTCTTGTGCCTGATGTTGCGGTCTTTCCATATTCTCTCCAGCTGCGACATGGCACTCTTTGCCATTGCAATACGCCTACGGATTTCATTTTCACATGAACCGGTATTACTTATTTCGGAGCCCAGGTAAATGAAGTTATTGACAATTTCTAACTTATGTGTCCCACTGAGCTCTAACTTAGAAGCCCGGTCCACAACCATGACTTTGGTTTTTGAGCGGTTTATGGTCAGTCCTAAATCCCTGCTACTACGTTCTATGCTGTCAAGAAAGGAGCACAACTCAATTTCATCGGCAGCAAAGATGATAGTGTCATCAGCGTAGCGAAGATTTGAGATCTTATTGCCGTTGACATTTATACCGCCATCCCAGTCTTCACAAGTTTGCCTTATAATATGCTCTCCGTAGATGTTAAATAAGATGGGAGATAGGATGCATCCTTGGCGGACTCCCTTGGAAAACGAGAACGGTTTAGAGGACGTCCCTTCAATTCTTACTATCCCCTCACTATTGAAATAAAGGCCTTGTATTAGAGTTATAAGATGTTTGGGGACTCCCATATGCTGCAGAACCTCCCACAGGCGATCCCAGTTCACGCAATCGAAGGCCTTAGTGTAATCGATAAAGCACATTATGAAGGGTGTGTTAAATTCGTTCGCTTTTTCGATTAGTTGACGGACATTCAGTATTTGTTCACGCGTACCTTTCCCTTTTACGAAACCCGCCTGCTCCTGCGGGATCTGCCAATCAAGGTAGTATCTTATGCGACTGTTTATGACCTGAAGCAGGATTTTGCTGGCGTGAGAGATCAGGGCTAAGGTACGGTAGTTGTCACATTTTTTAGTGGAGCCCTTTTTATGGAGTGGTAGTATGATAGACTGGGTCCAGTCATGAGGCCATTTTGCTGTAGACCACACACTGTTGCAGATTTTATGCAACATGTCAATACCAGTGTCCCCGAGGTTTTTCAAAATTTCTGCAGTTATTTCGTCGGGGCCTGGAGCTTTTTTGTTCTTCAGCGTGGCTAGAGCAGAGGTTATTTCCGACCTAAGAATGGGAGGCTCGCAGATTAACCCTTCCATGTTTTGTGGCAACTCAGGTAAAGTTTTATAATGACTGTAAAGATCTTCACAGTATTCATGCCATCTGTCAGCCACTTTGTGAAGATCATGAATAGGTTTACCATTTTTATCTTCAATGAGCCACGATTTAGGTTTGAACCTTCCAGTAATAAGGCGGACTTTTTTGAAAAGATCAGAGGGTTGCATTTTAAGCGCGTGCGATTCCACTTCACGGCATAAGTTAAGTATGAAATTATTCTTATCTTGGCGGGTAAGACGCTTTATTTCTTTGCAGATGGTGGAATATTCCCTCATGACTTTTTCGTTTTGAAGCCCCTTACATTTAAGATCTTTTCTTTTCTGCACCAGTTCCCAGGTTCTATCGGAGATCCAGATTTTGTTCTTCGATTCTGAGCGCTTGGGTTGGCATTCCTCCAAACAGCCCAGAATCGTAGATTTGAGACACTCCCATTGCCCGTTAGAGCTGCCCGGGCAATGTACTAGTTCCTTTAGTTTTGTCTCTACTGATTCTCTGAATATGGGGCGTATAAGCGGATCTAGTTGCCTTGGCTTTAGAGATGAGATCCGTCGTGAGGTTTTGAGGCGTAGAGCAAACCATGCTACCAGCAAATTATGATCAGATCCACACTCAGCACCCGGGAAAGTTTTGGTATTGGATATAGAAGATTTCCATCGATTATCGATGATGATGTAATCGATCTGATTCCTGTGACGGTCACCAGGCGATCTCCAAGTGTACAAACGGCGAGGATGATGTTGGAAAAAGGTGTTCGCAATGCTAAGTTTCTTGTCTATACACATTTCTAATAATCTCTCTCCTCGATCGTTTCGAATACCTAGACCGAACTTACCCACAACATTTCTGATGTGATCATCACCTTCTGTACTTCCGATCTTTGCATTCCAATCACCAAGAATTATAGTAATTTCCCGACTCGGTATTGATTCAATGGTGTTAGTAAACATGTTATAAAATTCATCAAGGCAGCTCTCATCCGCTTGTTTAGTGGGTGCATAAATTTGGACTAAGTTCAAGACACAAGGTTTGGTATTTAGTCTTATTTTAATAATCCTGTCAGAGATAGGATGGTATCCAATAATGTGTTTGTTAATGTGAGGGGGAATAATAAAACCGACACCCTTGCTGCTTTCGTTCTCTGGACCCGAAAAATACATTGTATTTCCCGACGCAGTTCTGAAATGTCCTTGTCCTCTCATATGAGTTTCGCTTACGCCGAGATATTTAGACTATCTTACACTTAAAGAATTTTCCAAATCGGTGCAGTAGTTCCTGAGATTAGCGCGTTCAAACTCTTTAGCTTTATATATTAGTACTAGTATATCCCGTGGTTTTACCCGCGTACATACCGATCTCATGGCACTGGAAAGTCTACTAAGTCGGACTATTGATTTATTTTTGTTAAATTTATCATCAATAGTTTCTGCAGCGCATGCGATGACAGATTTTTATGACTAATTTTTTTCACCTTATTACATTTTTATTACGCAATAATACAACGCATAAATAGTTTATGACAAAAATTTAAAATATACGAAATAAACTCATATATACTACAATAATAACTAAACATTTATTAAGGGATTAATAACAAGCTAATAATAAAAATATATATATTTTTAAATGATATAATTTAATTATATTAACATTATTATATATTTGCGAAATTTGGCGGCACACAAAAGTGCCGCGGCACAGTGGTTGAGAATCACTGTGTTAGCGTATATTGCTCAGTAAAGGTGCAGCTTTCTAATGGTGAAAGAATTTTTAAAATCGGTCCAGTAGTTTTTTTTGTGAAAACATTACAAACATACATACAATTTCTTCTCTTTATAATATTAGTATACATAGATTGTTTAGAATAAATAGCACGTCACATAAATGTTCACCAAACCCTGCCATGCCCTAATCATACATATACATTGATACAGATAAAACACAAGAAAGCACAGACAAAACAGAGGAAATCAAAGACACAAACCAAACGGAATCTGAAAAGGAGTCCCAAGACACAATGGACACGTCCAGCCAAGACACAGTGGACTCTAAAGATGATAAGGACACTGAGATGAAGCCGGAAGCTGCGGTCGCTGAGATAAACGGTACAGAGGAGAGCGATATCGCTGAGAGCAAAACGGTAGACGCGATACCTACGGCGCTTACCACCGCGTGATGGTAGGTTTGCTCTTTTGTTTAATTATACTGTTGTTAACCGTGGTAGCGTGCTGGGGGTACCTTTTGTAGTTTTTGAAATTTGCCCTTTTTTTTGCAAAAAAAAAATGAGTCCAAACTGACTAAAATCGATAAATCCCATTTATGCAGAAAATATGTTTATAAATAAGTAATGAAATATATCATACTTTGTTTTTCAATATAAATATATTTATAAAATTGAATTTAGTATTCATTCAATTAATAAATAATAAAAAATTATCTTAGATTTTGTTTTTCAATATAAATTATTATTTATAAAATTTAATTTGGTATTCATTCAATTAATAAATTATAAAAATATTATCTTAGATTTTGTTTTTCATTAAAAATTATTATTTATAAAATTGAATATGACAATGAATAAATAATTAAAATTACCTTTTTTATGGAAGGAAAAAATAACGTATTAAAATTATAAATTTATCATTTAATTGAAGGAAATAAATGTGGTATCAAAACGAAATATTCAGATTTTGTTTTCTTATATCAATAATTGATTATTTAAGAATATAATTTAATACTAACAAGTATAATTAAAAATGTATTTTTTTATTAAAGGAATTAAATGATTTTGTTTTTTAATAACAATAATTGTTTATTTAAGAATGTATAATTCAATAAAAAAATTAAAAAATAGTTAAAAATGATTATTTTTATGAAACAAATGTGGCGTCAGAAATGAAGTATTTGGATTTTGTTTTATAATAAAAGTAAGTAATTGGTTTATTTCATAAAATATGGTTTAAATGACTTAGTTATTATATATCAATTTTTTTTGAAGTCTCCTAAAATAGGAAAATATTACCCAATCAATCTCTCTAATTTTCACAAAAATATTATATACCGTATATTATTTAAATATCAAAAAATTTATTAATTACAAATTTCTAATATTTTTAAATTAACAAAATTTTGATGGTGAATCACATATACTCGGAAAATAATCAACTTTTCATTTTAAAAAAAGGCTTATTTTTCCAAATTAAATTTAATGTGTATAATAAAAAATATCATAGAAATAGCTTAAAAAATTTCAAAAACTACATAAATAAACATCGTGTAATATACAAAAAAGTTTATTTTTTCCAAATTCTAAATCTAATGATGAAAATGTCATAAAAATAGGGTAAAAATTTTCAGAAACTATATAAATAAACATCGTTTAATATAAAAAAAGTTTATTTTTTCCAAATTAAAAATTCAATGATGAAAATATCATTAAAATAGGGGAATTTTTTTTTTCAAAAACTACAAAAGGGATTCCCAACACGTAAATTGACAGCTGTCAAAGTGACAGATGTCATCGCGGTCGAGATTTGGTCGAATATCTTTGGCAAGTGTTAGAACTAATTTCGACCGCGTATATCACGGCCTAAAGACGTAGTCACGTAGTGTTAAACGCTTGACAACTGCGATTTGTATTTAACCGGCACTATGTATAAAATTAACCGGAAATAGGGGGTGACCGAGTTATTAAATGTAGTGGGGAGCCATAAGCAGGTCTATGATTATTCAACAAATAATTGAATATTGGCAGACCTTAATTTATTTTAACAATGAGATATACTTAATTTATAGAATTTGTTATTTTGCTGATATAATACAAAAGTAATAATAAAATTATTTTGCTATAATCCGCGATTAAGTAAAATAGAAAATATAAATAATGCTTAATGTAGAGTGGACAATCCGTTTTCATACCTGATACATGCTGGATTCGTAAAAACACATGCACCAACCTCCACCACTGTCTCAATACACAAGCACTATACTCGTTCACTAACGCAAACTCAACAATCGTTTACCCTGCAACCGAAACACGATAAAATCGCAAAGCAGTAGCAAAGGCTAGAGGCTGGAGGTTTGTGCATGTGTTTTTACGAAACTTGCATGTATCAGGTATGAAAACGGATTGTCCACTCTACATTTAGCATATATCATTATGTGGAAAATGGTTGAGAGTCAGACCTACTCTACATTTAGCATATATCATTATGTGGAAAATGGTTGAGAGTCAGACCTAATCTATCTCATCTAGATCCAACCAAATAACAAACAATGTTAAAAGAATTGGCAAAAAAGAGACAGACAAGTAACCTTATTTGCTTTCTCTTTCTTCCTGATAGACACATCTCCCGGCTCCCCTACCTAATCACTAAATGATAATTAAATCGTGTACCACGTAGGACTTGTTATATTCGGTATTAATTATTTGCAAGAAGCATTTATTGCTCAATAAGTCTATATAGGTAATTTAAAGTTTCAAATAATTTACGTTAAAAATGACGGTGACGCTAAAACACTTTTTGGGTCATTGTTTTTTGAAACATAAATTGAGGTATTTACTAAGTTTTACCATTTTCCCCCGATACACATTGCAAATTTAGTAGTATGGTATACAAATTGTATTCGACATTTTAATATGTATTTGAATTTGGATTTTTCGTATACTTGACACAAAAATTAAATATATTTGACATATAAAACTAAAAATGTTAGTGACCTAGTAATTTGAGCAAATGTTTTATTATATTTATTATTTTTATGAGCCGACGTCTCTGTCAGTATGTCTTCAGAATTGTGAATCTTACATTTAAAAAAAATCGGCCTTCGTCTGAAAATCTTTATAGATATGCCTTTAATGTTTATACTGTCAAATATTCTTTACATATACTTTATTTCTTGTGAAAAAATTGGCAATTTATTACAATGTTTATGAAAAGTGGTGCAGTCGGTAGGATAGTTTTTTTGGCGTTTAAATTTTAACTGCTATAAATCCAAAGCATCCTTCTTAAAAAAAAAACTTTTAATAAATATCCTTAATAAACTTTAAATAATAATTATGTGTTCTTAAACTATTAGGGGGACCCATAAGTAATCAATTATTTTGCGTTCATAGATAAAATGTTTTTTTAAAATGACATTTTTATTTTCTAATCGTTCATGTAATCACCATAATTTGTGATGACTTGTTGCCATCGTTCCTGCAAAAGTTCAACCCTCCTCTTAAACAAGCGGGGAGGACGTGACTCAAAATATAACGCAAGGTGCGTTTGGACATCGGACACGATATTCAATTTTTTTTTTCGAAACGAATGCTCCAGTGACCTGTATCTGGTGGTAGTCCAACAGTGCTAGCTCTGGAGAGTATGGAGAGTATGGTAGAAGTTCCTATGCTAACTACTTAGTTTTTTATTTAGTAATCTTCGCTACATGAGGACGGGCATTATCTTGTTAGAGTATCACACCTTTTCTGTTGACTAAAGCTGGTCTTGTTTCTATGAGTGCGCCCTGTAACCGTTGTTATTGTTGACAATACAGGTCAGCAGTAACTGTCTCCCTAGGTTTCAATAATTTTTAATACACAATACCTAAACAATCCCAACAAAAACACAATAACACCTTAAACAGGGATAGGGTTGGTTTAGTGGTTGGAAGAGGTATCTAGTTTGCGGACAGCCATTGTTTCCATCGCTTTATGTTATCATAAAGGAACCATTTTTCATCTCCAGTTACGGTTCAAGACAAAAATGGATCTCTGCTTAGTCTGATGATTATGGAATTACAAATTGTTCACCAAAGATCGTTATCGGCCTCAGATAACAGGTGTGCAATCCATTTACCTTGTCTATGTACCTTGCCAATTTCTTTTAAATGTCTTTGTATGGTGGACCAGGTAGACCCAAAGCTTCTTCATAGTTCCTGTATAGTTAACCTTGGATCGGACTCCACTAGAGATTTTAGGGCGTCGTTATCAAATTGACATGGGCGTCCAGTTTGATGCTTATCTTATAGGTCTTAATCACTTGCAGGAAATCTTCTGAACCGACATTGACACTCGTTGACCTTCAACACATCTCTACATAATTCGCAAATTTTGCTTATTGTTTCCGTGGCACTTAAACTCGCAATAAAATGGAAAAGTACACAATTATGAATATGGCTCTCAGAAGGTAAAAAGTCCGCCATTTTGTTACAGGGCTACAAAAAAAAATTATATTGTTGGGAATAAATTACTAACACACTGGTTGAAGAATAACACAAAAAAAAATAATGCTTACACTTGTCTGGTTGTCGCAGGACTAATGAGAAATTGTATCCTGTGAAAATAATTGATTACTTATGGGTACCCCTTAATATATTAAAAACACTAGGTTTTTTGGTTCGTTGAAATAATAGTGTTTTCAATTTAAATAAGAAAATTGTTAAAATCTGTTACAAAATAGTTAATTTTTTTTTTGTTTAATATTGCCAGCACTAAATATTTAATCAATAGTAATATATTAATAGAAATAATAAAACTTACTTTAATTTAAATTCATATTAAAAGATGAAGGCATTCGTATTCTATGAATATACATAATAAATAACACCTTTTTTACTATATTTTAACTTATTCCAAATATGGTAAGCTTGACTTAATAGTTTTAATAATAATAAATAATTTAGACAATTTATTATTTATTGCGCATTATCATATTTTCTGAACTCACAGATAAGGTGTTAAAATTTGCTATCTCTTTTATTACGATGGAGACATCAGCGTGAATTGTTTACTCTAGTATATCTATAAAAACTCTATGATTTAATCTCTATATAATCTATGGATAGTGCCAAATTTTTAAAATATCGATTGTGCATAAAAAGCGTAATTCTTATTCTTGAATAGATTTATATATTTCGTTGTTTCATTAAGTTGTCTTAATTAATTTTAAAAAATATGTATAAATTAAAACAAATTACGTAATTTGGATACTTCCTTTCTGGATTTCGCTCGTTTAATATTAAAGTGACCTAATTCAGTAACCGTAGCGCCTACAAGACTCGTGATTATTAAAAGAGACCCATAAATTGGAATAGAAAGAAAACACTTGTTTTTTATTCATTTGTATCGTGAAGTTATAAATGACATTGAAATAAGGATTACAATGTCATACAACCCATCAAGACTTATTTTAAATTAGGTCACTTTAATACTAAGCGTGCTATTTGATTTACAATTAATTTTAAATATCTGTTAATTTTCATTTGATTGAATAATGTTTGTTTATATTGACATTTTCAATTGAGCCTAAATCTTAAGTATTTTTATAACTATTATAATTTGATTTTATAAATGAGTCATTATCCTCCTGCCCTTATCCCACTCTAAGTGGAGTCGGTACATGTTATAAACATGTTGTCACATGATTTGGCTACGTATTTTACCACCGGCCGCCTGCCTGACGTCAAAATTACCTTAGTCGCCTTTTCCGGCACCTCGGTAAGAAATGAGGGTGGTCCAATTCTATTCAGCCGGATACCACACGGCGTTGATTTTATAAATGAGTATTTTAACTTTTATTTATTCCGTAGTCGTTATACCTTGATATTGATTTTTTTTTTAATTGTAATAATGAATTCAAATTTTTTGGACACCTTAAATATTTTAACTATAAAAAGAATATGACTAAGTGCGTAGCCAGGGTGCAGAAGATTCAAGACGATACAAGCATGCTTAGTATAGGATTCATAGTTTAAGACATTAAAATTCGATTATCATTATTGGGACAATATTATAATTTTTAGCATATGATTATGTCGCATGAGTAATGGTAGTGAGGTAAATTATAGCTCTTATGCAAGTATTATAAATTGTGACTTTGTTGCGAATTATCAGTTAGCCAGCGACCGACTATATGTTTTATGTATTTATTATAAGTAAATAATTGTAAAATACTATATACAACATTGTTTAAACAAACACGCACATATTGAGTTGACACAAATCGCAAGTTGTGAGGGTAGAGCGTTTGCGTTCGGCCCAAAGTGGCTACGTCGTGTAATATAGCAGATTACAGCTGTAATCAAGAATTTATTTAGATATTGATGTACGTAGACTAAGTAGTAGAGAAAACAGTTGAATTTAAATATATTATAATTCAATTATAATATAATTATAATGCATTGTTTAAACAATACAAACAATACAAAACAATATTAGGACGATTCAATCTACCACATACATGTAATTTAAATATTTAATTGCATCCATATCTTTGTATTTTTTTTTAATTTTAACTGGCCCGCTAGAGCAGTGGGTAGTAACCCTGCCTTCAGCTCCATGGGTCGCGGGTTTGATTCCCGCCGAGGGCCAACATATTCTATAAATGAATTTGTTGGCCTTTGAGCCTGGGTGTATATTTGTATTTAAGTATATATTTGAAATATATATAAGTATATATTCACCAGTTGTCTGTCTACCATAACACAAGTACTAAGTTACTTACCTATTTTTTTTTTTATGTTAGTTAAATTAATTTATCGTTTTTTGTAATTATTCTGGTATTATTGTGATTTTCTAGAATTATTATTTTCAATTTTTAATTCTGATATGATTGCAAATTTTTTGAGATACAGATTTATTGATTTTTTGAAAAAAAAATTAAGAAAAATTGGCCATTTTGATATCGATGCAATTTTTTTTGGAACACTATCTGTAGTTCCCATATTGTGTTCCATGTTTTTTTATGTTTTCCAATATTTTTGAAAATTTTCCATCGATATCATTGAAATTTTCTTTTAATATTACTAAATAAAATTGTTTCTACATCGTTGTTAACTTTATAAAACAATATCAGATTTTTTAATTCATCAATTATAAATCTGATATCGTTTTAATTTTTTAGGAATCTGATGGAGTTATTGTGGTTATTTTAAAAACAGATTAGGATTATTGGTTATTTTGATATCGATGCAATATTTTGGAATACATTATATTCGAAGTGTTCTTCTTCTTCTTCTTCTTCTGGGAGTAGTGGCTTTGCAGGGCCATGAGGCCCAGTATCACTTTGACCATTACTGATCTATTGTGATCGCCACTGACTACAGTTCGCTGCCAATGCAGGTGATCTCCAGAAATTTCAGGATCTCCTTGGCAGCGAGATCCTTCACCTCTTTTGGGCGCAGACAATGCGACCCTAGGAGAGAGTAACGAATGTGAACCAGCGCAGGACAGTCGCACAGGATATGCATGGGTGTTTCCTCCGCCTCTAGGCAGAGTCTGCACGATCCTGTATCTGACAGCTTCAGGTTTAACATGTGTTTATTTAGTCCACAGTGCCCTGTAAGCGCCCTTGCTAGTTTACTTAATTCGAAGTGTTATAAGTTTTCATCTTATTTGGTTCGTGTGTTCTTGATTTGTTCGAATATTGTTGAAATTTTTCTGTATTCTCTACTACTTAGTACACGTGCTTCAATCAGAAGTGGGATGGACGCTAGGTGTAATGTTTATAAATAATATTAATAATAATTCTAGGTGATAAATATAATTATAATTATTTCGTATTTCTGAGATAGACGTATCAGGTAAGTTTAGTTTTGTTGGAAGTTTTATTTTATATAGATATGTTTTCAGTCGTGCATCTTTCTAAGTACAAAAGTATGTACATCGCATCTTGTTACAACAAATGAACTATGTATTGTGTTTTCCTAATAAAACTGTAGTGTAGAATTGGGTTTTATTTAAATTGACAATTGTGTGTAATTAAAAAAAAGCAGCTGCCTGTAAAGTCAGTTTTATGGGTGAGTAACGTTTAGTTTTCAGATATATATCTATTGAAAACGTAACACAGTCTGTCGAGTTTGCGTGTAAATAATTATATTATCCTGCTTTTATTATAGAAGAAATTTTTTTTTAACTTAACCTAACCAACACACACAAATACACACTCACACCAAAACACATCCAGCCCCCACCCATCCACCCCCACACCCACACAAATCCACCCCCACCCAAATACGTACATATAACACAAACCTACCCAAACACCCCCCCATAGATACAAACAGATTCCATCTCGGAATTCACTTCTACAATAAAAAAAAACGGTTGTCTGTAAAGTCGGTTTTACGGGCAAAGATTTTATGTGACAACGTCTTTTTAAATGTGGTGGATTGGTGTGGGAGAGAGACGCAAGGCATTCGCCAGTCCAGCGGGCCTCTCTTTCGTTCGGTGACTCATCGTAACAGACGTGAGCGGGCGTTACACTTTTTCATGAGTGAATCCAAGCCGCAACCTAATTTAAGACGTTGTCACGTCAAAAAAATAACCTCAAATCACGAAAATTACTCAACTGAGAGGATAATAGCGATAATTTATACAAGTAATCGTTACATTGCGGAATTCCAGACTACATGTTTATGATATATTGCTATAATCAGCGTTTTGTTAAGAAAATCTATATAATGCTGTGTAAGCAAAAACCGTTCTCATACCTTATACATGCAGGATTTATCGCATGTATCACAAAAAACTACACAAGCATCACACACATTCATTACGACAATATCAACGATCGTTTCACCCCCCATAGAAAAATCAGGAAATAGACTAAGCAATTGCAAATGGTGTTTTATGATACATGCGGTAACTTATCCTTGCATGTATAAGGCATGAAACCGGTTTTAGCTTTTCACACTTAGTATAACATAGATTTTCATAAATGCGGATTACAGTAACTTTTATACAATAGAAATCTTCAAAGTAACGCCTATTTTTATAAATGCGGCGGTAGCGGAAAATAGTTAGGGTAACGAACTTACGAATGAGACGTCGTGGGTTCGAATCTCGGCCATTATACTACCGACATGAAACCACACCTAACACAAGCATTTAGATTAGCTGGAGGGGTTAACAAATTTACTAGCAATTTGTAACCCAAATTACTAGTTACCTTTAAAAAAAAAACAAAAATTACTTAAGGATTATTTAAACAACATTTTGGTTAAAATGTAAAGGAGCATGACGTCAATTCTGGATATTGTAATGTAACCCTTTCTACAAATAAATAAACCATCGACAAATTAATCATTTTATTATCTAAATCTCGACATCGATCGACGTACAAACAAACTATTTTGAGCGTACCGTCTATATATATAGACTGAATCAAAATAATCACAGTCAAAACGTTTTTTCTTTATATATACAAAATAATTGATCCATTTTTTATATACATCCTATAAACCTTACTACAACAAATATATAGTATATATTTAAATATAAAAGTTTGTCGTTTTAAAATAACCACGAACTTATGATAATTAATTGTAAAAAAAAGTATGTTTTGACCTTTTTTTTTGCTTTTTCACGTATTTCATCGCTTTCGCTGAGTCAGACTTTACTAGTAAAAGTAAGTAGCGGCCTGTTACTATCCCACTGCTGGGCATAGGCCTCCTCTCTCCATTTTTGGAGAGAAGGGTTGGAGCTAAGACCTACCACGCTGCTCCAATGCGGATTGGTAGGTTACACATATCCCTAGGATTCTCTAGAGATATGCAGGTTTCCTCACGATGTTATCTTTCACCGAAAAGCGTATGATAAATTGCAATTATCAATTAGACACATAAGTTTTAATAGAAAAACTCATTGGTGTCTGCCCGGGTTTGAACCCATGATCGTCTCTAGAGATTCACACGGTCGCACCGCTAGGCCATCACAGCTTACATTACTTTTTACTTTACTATTACAGCTTATATTACATTTTACTAGTAATCCTTTATTAATACAGACAGATAAGCAATATTACTATAGCAGGTTTATAGGATATAGTATACAGTCAGAAATCTTCACACTTCAATTTGATATAAAAACATTTTAAACACTAAACGTTGAGAACACGTTCAGAAGTGGGATACATTCATAAAATTTGTTTCACAAAATAATTACATCTATGTAATGGAATTTTATTAGAATTAAGACTTGAATATAATTTCTATTAGCCAATGATTATAAAAGGTAAATATTGTAATATTCTATTTATACTAAATTATATGGTGTATAAAATCAAAAAGCATGATGTCCTTAAGTTAATTTCGTAGAACGCAGTAACGTATCTAACGAAAGGCTAGACGGGGCTTTGCCCCCCTCCCCCCCTCATAGTTAAAGGTCCTCTCGGACCCTTACAAACTATAAATTGAACTTGTGAAAATTTATCCAAATTTAAAACTTAAATAAAAAGAAACCACATTTGAAATATAAATTAACTAAACTAGATTCCAAGAACGCGACTAAAATTCGAGTAAGTGATTTTATATAGTTGGAGCCTATTATTTATTGCCCAGGGTCATTAGTAACTATCTAGTCCACTAGATTTTACGTAACTATTTTCAAATAATCTTGTGAACTATAAATATAGTTGATAGTGTAATCGTTGACCAATAGAAATAATAATGATAGTAATAATTGTATCAAAATTGTATTATATTTAAATCGTTGTTTATTTGGCCGATGGCATTAAATATGAATATTGTTACGTCTAAAACACCTGGTAACTCGTTCAGATACTATATTACAGCTCTTCATTAAAAATTTCAGAACTTAGAATTACATTAAAGTCGTTACAGTAAAGCCGAGGTCTTCATTTACACTTGTTTCGTTTCGGAGAACTTTCTGGATCGTTTAGTTGGCTATATAAGCGGAGGTATCGGTCGCCTTAATCATTTAGTGTTCGAATACCGAACAGTAAACAACTCTGAAGCGAAACAAGTGATAAAAATAAGTGAAACACGTGACCTCGGCTACTTTATTGCAATAAAGATATGTGTTAAGAAGTAAAAGATAGATTTAGAATCTATCTCTTTTACTTCTTACCAAATAGCATGTCTGTGTCATCACATGCATAATTGATTTATAAAATTCGTGTTATATTATTTAGAAAATCGATTATAATAAAAAGGTGCAGTAGGTATGTTACTTTTTAACATATATATCTTTACCTATTAAAAAGCTGTTACAAAGATTCTGACTAGTCACCAGGTGTTTTATCCAATTCCACGTAACAATACAACAATGTATTTTACATACAAAGGAGACTGCCAGAATTTCACCTTTGGGCCCAGACTTTTTTTTTGTTTCTAGTATTGATATTGAGATCAGAGAGTTTCTACTAAGGTTTATCATTTCTTATTATTTTTACATTTGTGGGCCCAGACGTTACAGTAATAATTTTTGTGGTGTTAAATAGAAAAATATTTGTTTTGTTACTATTAATTACTATTTTATTTAAATTCAATTGGGGAACCATAAAAAAAGAATTGTAGTTTGAGGTTATGTTCAAACTAAACACTATAATAACACATTGAAAACGATAAGATTTGGGATAAAAATATACCAGGGCTTCTTAAACTGTGGGTCGCGACCCCCAGGGGGGTCGCGAGACTACTGAAAGGGGCGTCGCAAAGATCTGATACTTTCAATCATTATTGATACAACTACATGGCTGCAGCTGTCCTTTAAAGAACTTTTCTAACAAAGATTTATTGATATTTCTCCTCCTAAGTTCCTTCATTACCCCTTTTCATTCAATTTAATTAAATAGATTTTATTAAATTTATGATTGGTTAGTTTACAACAATTATAAATAAAATTTTAAAATTAGTATACACACTACGTACAAATACAAATAAAAATCATACAAAATACAATTGTAGTTTTATTATAACTATTTTTTGAAAAAAGTGGCAATGCAAAACTGTTATTTACGTTGTAAAATAGTGCGATATTACATCTACATCTACGGTTAATATATATTTCATTATATGGAGGAGGGGGTCGTTTAAAATTTCCTAAACTTGAAGGGGGTCGCTATATAAAAAAGTTTAAGAAGCCCTGAAATATACCAATAAGGTATCATTGAAGTTAAATATGATTTAAACAGACCATTAAAAAACATTCATATAAACCATCACACCATTTTTATTTTCCCTCCAAAACTTCAAAATGACAAACAATTGACATTTATTGTAACATTTTTTATTTTATTATTAGATTAAGATCGTAAGTCATACAGCAAATGATTTTTTTATTATTTTTAAACATATTTTAATATCTAAAAGGCTATCCAATTTTGGCAGTCTCCTTTTGTATATATGTTTTAACTGGTAGAGAAAAATGGTTCCAAGGTTTTTATAAAAGAGATTCAAATATTCGTATAATTTCGAGGGTATATCACTATTGTATATTGTATCAAAATATCTACTCATATGAGTAGATATTTTGAGCAAACCGGATAGATATCTATCCGGTTTGCTCTTTAAACAAATTTTTATAATGAAAGTAAATTTAAACAATTATATTCCAATTCGAATTCAAGATATTGTTACGCGAATATTCTTGAATAAGCTTATAGTAAAATATAACGCCAAGACTTAGCTCTCTTTAGCTTTAAGCACATAAGTTTTACTTATAAAAGTAGGGTAGGTTATTTTTTTTTAATGGGACAATTACACACACGGACGTCTGTTCCTATAGTAACTTAATACTTGTGTTATGGACAGACAACTGGTAAATGTACATATATAATTTAAAATGCATACTTAAATATATCCGGGCTCGAAGGACCAAAAAGATTATCTTTGAAAATATTGGCATTCGGCGGGATTCGAACCCACTACCTACTGAGCTAAAGGGAAAATCACTGAAAATTGCACCAACGAGCAAATATACAATATTATGTCAATTTAGTATATAACACACGCTTATTATTAAAGTGACCTATTTCAAAATTAATACCATTTAAGACATCACGTTACGAACTATTAAAAAAACTAGTGTTTTCTTACTCTTCTCAGTTATAGGTCTCTTTAAAATTCCCGAGTTTTAAAGACGCTGCACTGCGCAATTTGCTACTGAACAACTTTTTTTAATTAAGCCACTTTAATACTAAGCATGCGATACATCTATACTGAAGTATAGTTAAAGTTAACGATAAAGTAAGTTATAGTTACAGAGCAATCATGGCCTTGTGGTATTAACCAATACGTTAATTTTAATTCCAGGTTACACACCTTAGCCTACATACAAAAGTCAGTTAATTTAGTAAAGTAATTCAGTTACAGGAATTATTTTACGTTTTGAATAAAACATACATAAAAGGGTGAATGACCGTACCTGTATTTCGTATGTAATGCATTGACCTTGACCGATATACTAAAGTGTGTAACAAGTGCGAAGGAGACAAAACTATAATGTTATTGTTTTATCTTGCTTTTTGATTGCTTGCTTATTACTTTTGTATTATGGATCTCCGCAAAGTAACGCCTATAAATAATGTATTACTTAAGTAAACGCTGTATTACTCAGTAATCCATACAAAAAATCAGTTTTTAAGCCATAACTTTATAAGTGAAAAACTTAAGTCATATCTCAATTTTAAAAAACTGGTATTTCTTTCAAAAAACCTCTCCTAGATATAAAAATACAATTGGAAAATATAATCAACACTTCAGTTGAACTAAATACAGTTAAGCAAAAAACTAAAACTAAAACTAAGTTATTATTAACTAAAACTAAATCACTCCTCGGTAGCTTCTGCGTCTTCATAATCTGAAATTAACGGACACATATATCGCTTAGTATTAACAAACTTATTAACTGCCTGACGTCAACTTACCTCTGTCGTATTTTACGACACCTCGGTAAGAAATGAGGGTGGTACTATTCTATTCAGCCGGATACCACACGGCGGGACGACTTACCTTAGTCGCCTTTTACGACACTTCGGTAAGAAATGAGGGTGGTACTATTCTATTCAGCCGGATACCACACGGCGAGTCGACTTACCTTAGTCGGCTTATACGACACTTCGGTAAGAAATGAGGGTGGTACTACTCTATTCAGCCGGATACCACACTGCGCGTCGACTTACCTTAGTGGCCTTTTACGACACTTCGGTAAGAAATGAGGGTGGCACTATTCTATTCAGTCGGATACCACACGGCGGGTCGACTTACCTAAGTCGTATTTTACGACACCTCGGTAAGAAATGAGGGTGGTACTATTCTATTCAGCCGGATACCACACGGCGGGTCGACTTACCTAAGTCGTATTTTACGACACCTCGGTAAGAAAGAGGGTGGTCTATTCTACTAAACCGGATACCACACAGCGGGTCGACTTACCTTGGTCGCCTTTTAGGACACCTCGGTAAGAAATGAGGGTGGTACTATTCTATTCAGCCGGATACCACACGGCGGGACGACTTACCTTAGTCGCCTTTTACGACACCACGGTAAGAAATGAAGGTGGCACTATTCTATTCAGCCGGATACCACACGGCGGGTCGACTTACCTTAGTTGGCTTATACGACACTTCGGTAAGAAATGAGGGTGGTACTATTCTATTCCGCCGGATACTACATGGCGTTGTTGCGAAGAATTATGATATCTATGGTAAATATGACGTAGTTTTAGGCAGAATATTGGCAGAATAAGATGATGTTGGCCCTCAGCAGGAATCGAACCCGCGAACCATGGAGCTGAAGGCAGGGTCACTGTGTACTACCCCAACGGACCAGTCTAGGGATAATAACAGGTGTTTACTTTTTACAACATACCCAGCCGTGTGGTATCCGGCTGAGTAGAATAGACCACCGTCTTTTCTTACTGAGGTGTCGTAAAAGGCGACTAAAGTAAGTCGAGACGCCGTGTGGTATCCGGCTGAGTAGAATAGACCACCGTCTTTTCTTTCTGAGGTGTCGTAAAAGGCGACTAAAGTAAGTCGAGACGCCGTGTGGTATCCGGCTGAGTAGAATAGACCACCGTCTTTTCTTTCTGAGGTGTCGTAAAAGGCGACTAAAGTAAGTCGACCCGCCGTGTGGTATCCGGCTGAATAGAATAGTACCACCCTCATTTCTTACCGAGGTGTCGTAAAAGGCGACTAAAGTAAGTCGACCCGCCGTGTGGTATCCGGCTGAATAGAATAGTACCACCCTCATTTCTTACCGAGGTGTCGTAAAAGGCGACTAAGGTAAGTCGACCCGCCGTGTGGTATCCGGATTAGTAGAATAGACCAACCTCGTTCTTATCGAGGTGTCGTAAAATACGACTAAGATAAGTTGACCTCAGACAGGAGGCCGGTCGTAAAAACGCACCCAAAATGTGACAGCATGTTTATAACATGTTGTGCCGACACCACTTAGAGTGGGATAAGGGCAGGAAGATGATGACTTTTACAACATACCCTCGTAATGCGCTCCGTTGGTGTTCTCCAGTCGCAGTTGCCTGAGCCTCGCTGCAGCCTCCTCAGCCGACGGAGAGCTCTCCTCAGCATCTTCAAACTCCTCATCACCTGTAGTAGCATTTAAGAGAGTTTTGAATTATATAAAGGATTATTCCATATTTATTTATTTATTTATTTATTTGTAAAAAATCCACAGATATTATTATGACTAAATTGCTCTTAATATAAAAATATTAACATAAGCCATTAAGGATTACATTTCTTAGATTAAACATTGTACACATTGAGTCAAACTATTCCAACTAACTAACTATTAATTAAATTACTACTAAACTATTCCAACTAACTATTCCATTATTCATATGTCGTACTGGTAACGCCATCTGTTATCATTTGGAATACTTTACCCTAATCATGGAGTCAGTAATTGTTAGCCAAGCTGTTTGAGCGTCTGCTGCTGCGTCGAGTCACGCCCCATCTGCCCCTGCGCGAGGAGCAGTTTGGATTCCGCAGCGGCCACTCGACGACGCTCCAGCTGGCGAGGGTCATAAACCACCTGACCAGTGAGCGAAACAACGGGTGCTACACCGTGGGGGTCTTTCTCGACATCGAGAAGGCCTTTGACCGCGTGTGGCACGCCGGGCTCCTGGTCAAAATACTGGACACCACCATGCCGCCTGCTTATGTGCGAGTGCTGGCATCGTTTCTACACGGCCGTAGCTTTTACGTGGCAGTGGATGGTGCCGAATCCCAGCCACGCACCATCCAAGCCGGAGTACCCCAGGGCAGTTGTATATCGCCGCGCTTATACGCGGCGTATACGGATGACATCCCCACCCTGCGCCACCATCTGCGGGAAGGGGAGGAGGACGTGCTGTTGTCGCTTTTCGCTGACGACAGCGCGTATTTCGCGTCGTCCTACCACCAGATCGTCGCCACCAACCGCATGCAGCGTATGCTGGACTTGTTGCCGGAATGGCTGGACAAGTGGAGGATGGCCGTCAACGTCGGGAAGACGGCCGCTCTGCTCACCAGCCGCTCCAAGCCGCTACGTCAGCTGACTTTACGAGGCCAGGACGTAGAGTGGAAGACCACAGTGAGGTTTTTGGGGTGTGAGTTGGACCGCAGCCTGCGCATGGTCCCCATGGTTAACCGTGTCGTGGGCCAAGCTGCTGCTGCCAGGTCCCAGCTCCACACGCTGTTCACATCCCATTTACCTGTCAACACCAAACTGCGAGTCTACGGTGCCTACGTCCGCTCGCGCTTGACGTACGCGGCACCCGCCTGGTACGCGCTATGTTCGGCGTACCAGAGGCGAAGACTGCAAGTCCAGCAGAACCGCTGCCTGCGACTGATCGTAGGAGCCCCGAGGTATGTGCGGAACGACGTCGTGCATCGGGATACCCAAACGCCGACCGTGGAGGAGTTCGTTCGTCGCCTTGCGCGCCGACTGTTCGCGCGCGCGGACAACAGCGCGCACGTACACCTCCATGGCATCGCGCCACTCCATGCGCGACCACCCGATGGACGTTCCCTGCCTCGCGAGCTCCTGCGATCACCGTCTCCGCGTCCCGATGCGGAGGACGACGGCGACGACGAGGACGACGCGATGGGCGATAGGGCGGAAACACCGGACATGACAAAACCACTGACCAAGACACCACCAGACCAATATATACCCGAAGACGACTTTGAGGTCTGGGAGCTACCATTCCCAGACCTCCCCACCGAACAAGACATCCATTAGGTCACCTAGGTGACCTGGGCTTACGGCCCAAATACCGACACCTTTAGGTCACCTAGGTGACCTCGGCCTACGGCCGAAACACGTACCGGGCTTAAGTGCCCGCGAGGAGATGCCCGGGTAGTGAGGAATACCTCGAGGCCCGCACCCCGTTTACCCCCACCCGGGGAGTAAGCGAGAAGACCCTTCATCATCAGTAATTGTGACGTTTGACGCATATGTAAAATGAATGGCAAGGTAGAAAAAAACAATTAAAAAATAATCGATTTTTTCGTATCAAAATAATCGATTAATGATAATCGATTTTTTTATATTTATAATTTATTAGAATAAAGACATTGAAGTGGATAAGTACTTATAAATAATATCAGATGCGCTGTTTGTGATATTATTTGATAAATCTCGTAGGGTTTAGCCAGCGTTTGCAATGTAAGCGGAAAAAAATGTAATTATTTACAGAAACCTCAAAAATTACAGTATTTCTCTATTCCGTATTGAATGTTATTATACGTACAAACCTTCCTCTTGAATCACTCTATCTATTAAAAAAAACCGCATCAAAATCTGTTGCGTAGTTTTAAAGTTTTATGCATACATAGGGATATATGGACAAACAAAGAATGCGACTTTGTTTTATAATATGTAGTGATGTGTAGTTTGGCTACATTGATTTCATCCGACAATGCGTATGTAATCTTAAAAAATAAGAAAAAAGAGTGAAAAAGAGAAAAAGATTTTTTAAAAATAGTTTATGAAACAAAAATCGATTATTATAAAAATCGAATAGCCTCTCACCCTCATTTCTTACCGAGGCGTCGTAAAAAGCGACTAAGGTAAGTCGACCCGCCGTGTGGTATCCGGCTGAGTAAAATAGATCAACCTCATTTCTTACCGAAGTGTCGTAAAAGGCGACTATGGTAAGTTAACCCACCGTGTGGTATCCGGTTAAATAGACCCTCCTTCTTACCGAGGTGTCGTAAAAGGCGACTAAGGTAAGTCGACCCGCCGTGTGGTATCCGGCTGAGTAAAATAGACCAACCTCATTTCTTACCGAAGTGTCGTAAAAGGCGACTATGGTAAGTTAACCCACCGTGTGGTATCCGGTTAAATAAAATAGACCCTCCTTCTTACCGAGGTGTCGTTAAATACGACTAAGGTAAGTTGACGTCAGGCAGGCGGCCGGTCGTAAAAAGGCAGCCAAATCATGTGACAGCATGTTTATAACACGTTGTGCCGACCCCATTTAGAGTGGGATAAGGGCAGGAAGACGATGTAATTTAACTTGTATGTGTGTTCTATTGTTTAAGTTTTTTCTTATCTGTGAAGACTTTTTCGGTTTATGTTTTTGTTTTGTCTCTTAGAATTATAAATATAAATATATGGGGCACTTACACACACGGTCGTCCGTCCCCAAAGTAAGTAATTTAATACTTGTGTTATGGGTGACAGACAACTGGTGAATATATACTTATATATTTTTAAATACATACTTAAATACAAATATACACCCAGGCTCAAAGACCAACAAATTTATTTACAGAAAATGTTGGCCCTCGGCGGGAATCGAACCCGCTACCCACGGAGCTGAAGCAGGGTCACTACCCACTGCTCCAACGGGCCAGTCAATTATGTATTTTATAACTGTTTGTCTTCTTAATAAATAAATAAATAAATACCATCTTCAAACTCCTCTCCATCCATGTAAGGGTCCTCCTCCTCCACTTCGTCAGCTGGATCCGGGTGTAGAGCCTGTCCTTGGCTCATCGCAGAGTACATAGCATTCAGATCTGCCTCGTTTTGTGGGATGAACCTGTAATTCATATTTATACCAAAATAGAGTATGTTTTTCAACCTTGCTCACATTTAAGTAGGTACAATCTATCTGAATATTAAAAAACTAGGTATAGCCAACGGCTCCGCCCGCGTGCAAAGATTACAACCGTAATATAGTCTTTTGATAACCATAAATATGGTTACAGTGGGTTAACCTTAACAAATTAGATTAATTATAAATAAGCGCTGATGTGTATACATAATGTTATTATTATTATTTTTATATATATTAATATCTGACCTATATTAACTCATCTGTTTAATATTTAATTTTTCTGTTTTATCTTTAATATTTACATCTATATTTTATTTGTTCATCTCGTTATAATACGATCTAATTAGTTCGTATTGTAACGAGGTATTTGGCAAGGATAGTGGTAATTGTTCACTCATGCAAATGTTGGACTAACTTTTAAAGGTGTTTTACATAGATTTAGAGTATATTATCAACAATGTTTTTGTAATTAAGTATTGTAAAATGCTATTAGTTGGTCTAATAATAAAATAAATAAATAAGCCATAATAAAAAAAAAACCTTAAAAGCTGTCGCTTAAGATATGCGGACTTTAATTAAGGACTTTTAAAATCATTTAAAAAAAAAATGTATATAGATATGTTATATAGCCTGCAGCCTTCCTCGATAAATGGACTATCTTAAACTCAAAGAATTTTTCAAATTGGTCCAGTAGTTCCTGAGATTAACGCATTCAAGTAATCAAACTAACAAACTCTTCAGCTTTATATATTAGTATAGATAACTTTAGCTTTTATGGCCTCAAAGGTATTTTTACCTTAACTGTGTGATAGGTTGGTTTTCAGCATCAAACTCATCATCGTCTTCATCATCATTTAGTGAAGCATCACCACCTCCTTGATGATGAGCCAATTCGGGTAACCTGTTAGATTTTAATAATATAACATTCAATACCATAGTAACCACCTGAGAAATTGTTATATTTAAACAAGATTAAGCACCTGCTTCACAAGTTACCAATAAACTGTCAGTTAGCTTATTCAGAACTTATTTATAATTTATAGAATTAGGCGTTACTTTGCAGAGATGCATAATACAAAATAATAAAATTATTTTGCTATAATCTGCTATGAAGTAAAATAGAAAATATATATATAATGCTAAATGTAGATTGTTATTTATTTATTTAGGGACTCCAGCAGGGGTACACAGAAAGTAAAATAATAACAAAGATTTGAACATAAGCTTAGTGTACCCCCAATTATAGGAGAACACAACATGCTTAATATACAGTGTTACACAAGTAATAAAAACGAACAAACAAATCATGAACATATAATAATAATAATAAATATATGGGACACTTATACACACGGTCGTCCCGTCCCCAAAGTAACTAGTAGTAGTAACTGATGAATATATACATATATAATTTTGAAATACATACTTAGATACAAATATACACCCAGGCTCAAAGAGCCAACAAATCCTTTTATAGAAAATGTTGGCCCTCGGCGGGAACCGAACCCGCGACCCGCGGAGCTGAAGGCAGGATCACTACCCACTGCGCCAACAGGCCAGTCAACTTCACTACATATTATAAAACAAAGTCCATATTTCCGTATGTACGCATAAAACTTTAAAACTACGCAACCGATTTTGATGCGGTTTTTTTTAATAGATAGAGTGATTCAAAAGGAAGGTTTGTACGTATAATAACATTCAATACGAAGTAGAGAAATACTGTAATTTTTGAGGTTTCTGTAAATAATTACATTTTTTTCCGCTTACATTGCAAACGCAGGCTAAACCCCACGAGATTTATCAAAATGATGTACTAAGTATTTGTACACCTTAAAAAGGTCTACAGAAAAGTCCGCGATGGTATATGTCTATCTCTTATGGATAACCCACAATAGCAGTTTTTTTCATTTACTTTTTACGAAAAATGATGCCTTATGTTCAAAGCAATTTTTATACAATACAGCATTAATTCTTATCCAATTGAGTACCTTAAATAAATTGTTGATTTAATATAGATCAATATGGCCGTTTACAGCATGTAATTTAAGTGAACATTTTCGGAGATATTACAGATTTAAAATCCCGCGAGGATGCCGCGCTTCGACCTATAAGCACTTCGAATTTAGCAGCGACCGGAGGCGCAACTAAATGTCCTTCTTTTAAGTTTATATTGTCTAATGATAAAAAAGCTATGAATGTTGTATGTAAAGACATTGTCTAATCAATTGTAAAAATAAATAATATCACTACATAGTATAAAACAAAGTCGCATTCTCTGTCTGTCCCTATGTCCGTATATCCCTATGTATGCTTCAATCTTTAAAACTACACAACAGATTTTGATTCGGTTTTTTTTAATAGATAGAGTGATTCTAGAGGAAGGTTTGTACGTATAATAAAATTCAATACATAGTAGAAAAATACTGTAATTTTTGAGGTTTCTATAAATAATTACTTCCACTTCTACTTAATTAATTTTTTCCACTTACATTGCAAACGCAGGCTTAACGAGATTTATCAACATGATGTACCAAGTATTTGTACACCTTGAAAAGGTCTACAGAAAAGTCCGCGATGGTATATGTCTATCTCTTATGAATAACCCACAATAGCATTTTTTGTCATTTACTTTTTACGAAAAATAATGCCTTATTTTTGAAGCAATTTTTATACACTACAGCATTAATCCTTATCCAATTAAGTACCTTAAATGAATTGTTGATTTAATATAGATCAATATCGCCGTTTACAGCATGTAATTTAAGTGAACATTTTCGGAGATATTACAGATTTAAAATGCCATGCGGAGGCCGCCCGCGTCACCCTATAGCACTTCGAATCCAGCAGCTATATCGTTCTTTCCAGAGTTTGTTTAACGACAAGGAAGCTGTGAATGTTGTATATAAACTATTTATATAAACATTCTGTAATTAATTGTAAAAATTAAATACATAGGGAAAATGTAAAAGTAAATAAGTAAAAATGTACTATATGAATTTAGATATTTCAAAGATAGCAGGAAATCTTCTTGGTATAGGGAAAGGAAATTGTTTTTCTCCAAATTTAACGCTTGCGGGCCACGGGCAGTAATGAATAAATCAAAACTACTGGATCGGTTTTAATCATTTTTTTACACTGAATGACATGGGATATATATTTTATACCCGTGCGAAGCAGGGGCAGGCCGCTAGTAAAACTATAAGGCTACAAAAATAAAACTAAAACTAAAATTAAGATAAATATTAAATGATACTAAGAATTAAAAGAAAAAAGATAATAATAAAAAAATAATTGAAGATATAAAAAAATTAAAAATAATTAAATATATATTCACATAACCATCCATGGGATATAAAGTCCCGACTGGATCCCGACTATCTGACACATCTCAGAATTTAGCATTTCATTAGCAGGTTTCCGATAGGCTTATTCAGCACTTAAAGTCCCTAATAAGTTATCAAGTAGATCACGTGGCTGTTATTTTATTTTATTTAACTGCTGGATAGCAAATACCTATTTTAAAATGGCCATGATTTTTAGAGTCTCTGCTTAGGGATATTTATCTGCTACTTAGTTTATTTGTCGGTTAACTATCCAACACTTCACCAGTAACTTGTGAAATAGGCCCAAAATAAAACATCATCATAATATATTTTAAGGGAGGTAATTTAATTTACTTTTGTATGTATCAATTTAGAGACTGGGATACGGGCAATGGGACTGACATATCCTTGTAGGATAAAAATACTTACAAAAAGATAAAGATTAAAAAATATATATTTATAGACAAACTGCTTTCCTGTTACAATGTAAGTGTAGTAACAAACATAGCAAATCCTAATTAATATTATAAACGCGAAAGTTTGCAAGTATGGATATATGCTTGTTACTCTTTCACAGCGAATCTTCTGAACCAATATAGATGAAATTTGTCATAATTATACACCGGATTAACATATAGGCTATATATAGAAGTCCTGTTAATTCTACAGGAATAGGATGACATTGAAAAGGGCCATCTATTATCAACCTATCACACAACAGTCCATGCGGACAAATTCACAGGTGCAAGCTAGTGTATTTATATGAAAGCCTATATGTTATTCTATTAGAAATCCTGTTAAAGGATGATTCACGCTACACCGTGCCGCGACCGGGCCGTGCCCCGTCCGGGGCACGGTCGAACATTATGGTATACTTTTGGTATGAAGTGATTCATGCCTAACCGTGCCCCGGCCGTGCCCCGGCCGGGGCACGGCGTTGAAATGTCGGTGGGTATTGTTTCCCGGCTCCGGCACGGTTCGGCCTCGACACGTTGTAACATAAACATATGCGCCCGGGCGCCCGCAGAGCAGTCATCGTCAAATCTTAGTGAGTTTAGCAGCTTAACAGCAAAATGGACAATGCAAATTGTTTAGAATGTGTGTAATTTGCTCTGTGATTTACGACATGAGCCATCCTAAGTATTTAGATAACAAATAAAATAATTTCCAATACTTCATCATCGATGGCAATTGCAATAGCTGCTAATTCAAATTGTGAAACTGCATATTTACTTAGGCGTCAAGTCTATCGATAGATGAAATCACTTGCTGACAAAAGCTACTTAACGTAGATATAAGTCGTGCAAATAATAAACCCAAACAGCCCGGTGTAACATGAATGACTGCCACGGCCGGCGCACGGCGGCCGTGCCCCGGCCGTGGCACGGCCCGGTCGCGACACGGTGAAGCGTGAATCATCCTTAATTCTACAGGAGTAGAATGACATTGAAAAGCACTATGTATTATGAACCTATCACAGGACAACAGTTCGGGTGAAGAAAGTCGCGAGTAAAAGCTAATGTATTTATGTAGTGTATATATTATATGAGAAAAAAGCAAATAAAAAACATTGTTGTGATCGTTTACCTGAGTTCATAGTTTAATATCATGTATAAAGCTGTCACAGGCTCCCTTTGCATAGCATGGAGAGATATAGAAGGGTACAAGAGAGATATAGTAGGCGAAGCCCCGCCAGTAGCAGCTACGCCACCACCCCAAACAACATTGCTGAAAAGAGAAAAACATTAGGTATTCCTTAAAATACATTTTAAGTAATTTAATTTTTGTACATAAAAATATAAAGAGTTATAGAACTATATGTGATGTATATAATAGACAAAGTAGGAACCAACATAAGCTAGCAGCTCCTGCTTTGCAAACGAAATTCGTTTGTGGGTTTGGGTATAAGATTTTATAATAAAATTTTGCAATTAAATTTGTCTTTGCCATTACAGCAGTTTAAAAACACTATTTAAAGAGAGGCTGATACAAACTAAAGCCTACTATACTGTTGAGGATTATTTGGACGATAAGAATGCGTGGATATAGCTCTCCAACCCAGTACAAGATAGTAATGACTTAATGTAACTAGTTATAAGTATTATGTTGAAAAGAGCAACCGCCTTTTCTTGCTGGCTCTTCTCGGAAGAAACAGCTTTTCGAACCAGCAGTAGAGTTGATGATTCAAAATTACTTGTTTACTTGTTTTTTGCTATAATCCGCGAAGAAGTACTTCAAGATTATAGCAAAATAATTTTACTATTACTTTTGTATTATGGATCTCCGCAAAGTAACGCCTAATTCTATAAACTTGTTTACAAGTTTATTTGAATATAGAAAAATTTGAATTTTAAAACTATACACAAATTACTACTAAAAGGAATTGCTACTAACTTTTCTGTGATGTATAGGGTAGCTGTACCCAATTCTTGATCGTTTACATATAATTTAGAAGGTGTTTGGTACAATATACCCTCGACCGGGGCAGCAAACGATGATGAAACTACAACCATGTTTATCTTTTTCTAATAATAGATGGCAATAACAATACTTGGATCTTAATTTATTGAATAAATAAGCGCCTTTTGACGAATCGGGCAAATCAAATATATATATCGACAACACGTTTTGAATACCAAAAGAAATCTCAAAGAAACTACCACAGACAAGTTACAAACATACACAGGTTAATCAAAACCATGGATGTCTTTACGTAGTGACAAATAGTATAGTCTATGTACCACAACATAGTTTCGTAGTTTGCTCAATTTGACCATATTAGATGAAATAACCGGCAATAATAAATATGTGTATTTTAATACGATTAATTTGGTTTAAGTCAAATCAAAATAATCTTTATTTGAGTAAGCATTTATAAGCACATTTTAATTATCAAGGATCTTTAGTTAATTAATGAATTATTAATTAATTAATTCATTAACTAAAGCTACTACTGGTTCGAAATGTTACTCTTCTGTATCTACAAGAATCAGCACTTATAATTTCGTATAATGAGTACAATCAACTTCATCAAACGATGTTAAAATGCCTGTTATTTACAATAAAGATAGGAAACTGCTAAATACCATTTTCAATTATATATTATAATTAAAAAGTTGTTTCTCTCTTTATCTATTCGTCTAATTATTATTTTGTTCTCTGATTACTTCTGACGTCTATGCAAAGTCTACTGTGGTAACCTTATTCTGAGTTATTACTCTATGTTATACACCAAACTTGTCAATAAAGTTTATAAAATTTAGAATTCTGAAACGCTCGATGTGTTATATTTCGCATACTAATTTGAGACAGTTATATTTTTTATTGTAATTATGCTCATTATAAAGCAGTGTATTTTGTTACGCTCGTTTATAGATTAGATATAATATAAAAAGTTCTAAAAATGTACCCGGTTCAAAGTATCGTGTGTGAACTCGACATGTTACAAAATTCCGATCTACAAGATCCAAAAAACTTAGAACAAACTGACAAAGATGTGAGTTAATGTTGAAATTTTTACAATTCTATTTATTTTATTCATTATATTATTCGATATACCATGAGTTTTACATGTTTTTTAATACGTTTTCATTCAACAATTTGTAAAAATCGTAACGTCGAATGTGTGTTTTCGGCATCATTAATGTGAAAAAATTGTCGAGTAATCTGAAATTAATAGTTTTTCTCTGTTGTTTAATTTTTTTGCACACCTTATACACTTTTTGTACCAAGAAGAAATTATTAAATACTAAGTAGTCATTTTATTTAAATTCAATTTTTGAATTTATTTTATTTTAATTCAATTTTTGGGATATGTGTAACCTACCAATCCGCATTGGAGCAGTGTGGTAGGTCTTAGCTCCAACCCTTCTCTCAAAAATCAGAGATACAAGGCCTATGCCCAGCTGTGGGATAGAAACGGGTTGTTACTTTAAGCAATTTTTACTAGCAATTTATGTTTGGGACATGGGGGACACAAAATTTTCTTATAACCAATTTTGGTAATTTCCAATAAATATAAAATAAATAACAGTAATAAATAAAAGTAACGCTGTGGGGTATACGGCTGAATAGAATAGTGCCCCCTCATTTCTTACCGAGGTGTCGTAAAAGGCGACTAAGGTAAGTCGAACTGCCGTGTGGTATCCGGCTGAATAGAATAGTACCACCCTCATTTCTTACCGAGGTGTCGTAAAAGGCGACTAAGGTAAGTTGACCCACCGTGTGGTATCCGGTTTAGTGAATAGACCACCCTCCTTCTTACCGAGGTGTCGTAAAATACGACTAAGGTAACTTGATGTCAATCAGGCGGCCGGTCGTAAAATACGTAACCAAATCATGTGACAACATGATTATAACATGTGCCAATCCCACTTAGAGTGGGATAAGGGCAGTAGAAAGAAGTAATAATAAAAGTAGGTATTTATAAAATAAATAATGATTTGATTGTAGCCTTTGGATGGTTTGGGTGTATGCAATGAAGAGACATTTTACAAACTAGACAAAGTTGTATTTGCTGATCCTATCAACTCAGTAAATGATATCAGAAAAGGTAAGTAAATATATTGCCATTATCTATACTAATATTATAAATAATTTATAAAATAAGGCGTTACTTTGCGGAGATCCATAATACAAAAGTGATAATAAAATTATTTTACTATAATCTGCGATGAAGTAAAATAGAAAATATATATATAATGCTAAATGTAGAGTAGACAATGGGTTATCATAACTGATACATGCAGGATTCGTAAAAACACATGCACAACCATATCTCCTGGATCTCTATCTTGGAGTCTATCTCCTGATGATGCTTCGGTTGCGGGGCGAAGCAATTGTTTAGTTTGTGATAGTGAACGTGTGTAGTGCTTGTGTATTGTGGTGGCGGTGGTGGAGGTTTGTGCATGTGTTTTTTACGAATCCTGCATGTATCAGTTATGATAACCGATTGTCTACTCTACATTTAGCATTATATATATATTTTCTATTTTACTTCATCGCAGATTATAGCAAAATAATTTTATTATTACTTTTGTTTTATGGATCTCCGCAAAGTAACGCCTAATTCTATAAATTATCCATTTACATTCATATTTAATACTCGTTTGGTCACAAAACTATGTTCACATATGCTATAGATCCATAATGAAGATTTTAATTGTTTTAGATTTTAAACCAGAGAAAAAATTTACTTTTTTCGATAAAATAACAGTGGAAAAAAGGGTTGGTAAACGAAATAAATATCATATTGAAATAGAAGATTCCACAAAACCCACCTGTCCAGAGGTAAGTGTGGATAATTTTTTTTTCCTTAAATTTCTTTTTATACATATATTTAGAAATGACAAAGTAGCCGTGTGGTATCCGGCTAAGTAGAATAGTACCACCCTCAATTCTTACCAGTGTCGTACCTTGTTCAAGCTTGCTATACATGTTTGCAGGCAAAATAAAATAAATGGTGGGGTTGAACCGATTAGTATATAACTAAGCTTGTTTGGGTAATGCTTCGCTTTGCGATTTTGTCGTGGAGTATATCTCCTGATAATGCTTCGGTTGCGGGGCGAAACGATTGTTGATTCAAATTCAAAATATTCTTTATTCAAATAAACTTGTAAACAAGTGCTTTCGAATCGTCAACTCTACTGCTGGTTCGGAAAGCTGTTCCTACCGAGAAGAGCCAGCAAGAAACTCGGTGGTTGCTATTTTAAAGGTATAATTCTTAATATTATTTACATACAGTCGTTAATGTCTTGTACAGGTTGAAAGAGAGCTATATCCACACATTCTTATCTTCTAAATAATCTTCAATAGTATAGTAGGCTTTCTGTATCAGTCTATTTTTAACAGTGTTTTTAAACTGCTGTAATGGCAAAGCTGAAATTTATTGCGGAATTTTATTATAGAATCTTATACCAAAACCCACAAACGACTTACTTTTGGAAGGCGCAAAGCAGGAGCCGCGAGCTTATGTCGGTTCCTACTTTGCCTCTTATACACATCACCTATCGGTTTAAATTTTTTTATATTTTTACTAGCAGCCTGCCCCTGCTTCGCACGGGTATAAAATATATATCCCATGTCAGTCAGTGTAAAAAAAAATGATTAAAATCGATCCAGTAGTTTTGATTTATTCTTTACTGCCCGTGGCCCGCAAGCGTTAAATTTGGAGAAAAACAATTTCCTTTCCCTATACCAAGAAGATTTCCTGCTATCTTTGGAATATCTAAATTCATATAGTACATTTTTACTTATTTACTTTTACATTTTCCCTATGTATTTTATTTTTACAATTAATTACAGAATGTCTTTATATACAACATTCACAGCTTCCTTGTCGTTAAACAAACTTTGAAAGAGCGACATATAGCTGCTAGATTCGAAGTTCTCACGGCTTTTTAAATCTGTAATATCTCCGAAAATGTTCACTTAAATTACATGCCATAAACGGCCATATTGATCTATATTATATCAACAATTTATTTAAGGTACTTAATTGGATAAGGATTAATGCTGTATTGTATAAAAATTGCTTTAAAAATAAGGCATTATTTTTCGTAAAAAGTAAATGACAAAAAATGCTATTGTGGGTTATCCATAAGAGATAGACATATACCATCGCGGACTTTTCTCAGGTGTACAAATACTTAGTACATCATTTTGATAAATCTCGTAGGGTTTAGCCTGCGTTTGCAATGTAAGCGGAAAAAAATGTAATTATTTACGACATCACATTAGAAACCTCAACCTCTTACAGTATTTCTCTACTCCATATTGAATGTTATTAGACATGTAAACCTTCCTCTAAAATCACTCTATCTATTAAAAAAAAACCGCATTAAAATCTGTTGCATATTTTTAAAGATTGAAGCATACATAGGGATATACGGACATAAGGACAGACAGAGAATGTGACTTTTTTTTATACTATGTAGTGATATTATTTATTTTTACAATTGATTAGAAAATGTCTTTACATACAACATTCATAGCTTTCTTATCATTAGACAATATAAACTTGAAAGAAGGACATTTAGTTGCGCCTCCGGTCGCTGCTAAATTCGAAGTGCTTATAGGTCGAAGCGCGGCCTCCTCGCGGGATTTTAAATCTGTAATATCTCCGAAAATGTTCACTTAAATTACATGCTGTAAACGGCAATATTGATCTATATTAAATCAACAATTTATTTAAGGTACTCAATTGGATAAGGATTAATGTTGTATTGTATAAAAATTGCTTTGAACATAAGACATCATTTTTCGTAAAAAGTAAATGAAAAAAACTGCTATTGTGGGTTATCCATAAGAGATAGACATATACCATCGCGGACTTTTCTGTAGACCTTTTTAAGGTGTACAAATACTTAGTACATCATTTTGATAAATCTCGTAGGGTTTAGCCTGCGTTTGCAATGTAAGCGGAAAAAAATGTAATTATTTACAGAAACCTCAAAAATTACAGTATTTCTCTACTTCGTATTGAATGTTATTATACGTACAAACCTTCCTTTTGAATCACTCTATCTATTAAAAAAAACCGCATCAAAATCGGTTGCGTAGTTTTAAAGTTTTATGCGTACATACGGAAATATGGACTTTGTTTTATAATATGTAGTGATGTACATAAATTAAATTGCTTAAAATATACTGTGAAGCAAATGTAAGAATACCTGTTTCCTTAAACTTCTCTCGCAGGGAATCACGCGGTCTTAAAATATAAATGCCACGTATAGCTCTTTTTTGTAAAACAAAATTTTTTTTACTATCCATTGTTGAGTTTGTGATAGTGAACGTGTGTAGTGCTAGTGTATTGTGTTGGAGGTTTGTGCGTGTTTTTACGGATCCTGCATGTATCAGGTATAAAAAAGGATTGTCCACTCTACATTTACCATCACTACATACTATAAAACAAAGTCGCTTTCTGTCTGTCCCCATGTCCCTATATCCCTATGTATGCTTAAATCTTTAAAACTACTCAACAGATTTTGATGCGGTTTAAATAGAGTGAGTAAAGAGCAAGGTTTATATGTATAATAACATTCAATACGGAGTAGAGAAATATTATAATTTTTGAGGTTTCTAATGTGATGTCGTAAATAATTACATTTTTATCCGCTTACGTTGCAAACGCAGACTGAACCTACGAAATTTATCAAAATAATGTACTAAGTATTTGCACTCCTTGAAAAGCCCTACAGAAAACTCCACGATGGTATATGTCTATCTCTTATGGATAACACACAATAGCATTTTTTGTCATTTTCTTTTTACGAAAAATAATGTGATCAAAATGGCCGTTTACAGCATGTAATTTAAATGAACATTTTAGAAGATATTACAGATTAAAAATGCAGGGGGCTTAGCGGTGTTTGTTTTTCTCCAAATTTAACGCGTGCAGGCCATGGGCAGTAATGAATAAATCAATCAAGCCGGAGCGAATCGCTAGTTATATATGTTTTCTATTTTAGTTCATAGCGGATTATAGCAAAATAATTTTATTATTACTTTTGTTTGACTTTCCACAAGTCCGACATAATCCTCCACAACGCTTTGACCCGAACCGGCCCCTTAAGGAGGAGGATGCACCCTTAAGCTTCAAAGATGCTGCAAGCCTCGCTTAAGTCTCCCTTTCCACTTCTGAACACCTGATGACGAAAAAAAAGCTATACGCGTTCAGTTTACCAATTCTCAGTATATTAGGGTGGCATTCTGCACGTAGATATTTGCTACACGTCATTATCTTAATCAGCATTACCAATAAACAGGCCACATGCGATGCGCTTGGGATTGCGCATAGTTTATTTTATTGTCGTAACCGCGTTTTAGCTGATATGGAGAAATGAAACATCGACCGAGATGATTTAAATCTCGACTGTATTGACAAAACATTGGCCATTCTTTTTAGCATTCTTTATTTCTTTCCTTTAATCTATGAAAGTCCACTGCTTGACATAGGTCTCTTCATGGAATCGCAACACCACGCACTTTTTTATACAAGTTCAAAAAAGCAATTAAAAAGACACTTATTCATAAAGCTTATTATACCGTTGTAGACTTTGTTGATGATAAGAAAGAATAAATAATATAAATATATGGGACACTTACACACACGGTCGTCCGTCCCCAAAGTAAGTAACTTAATACTTGTGTTATGGACAGACAACTGGTGAATATCTATATATATAAAAGAAAGTTGGTCTAAGTTACACTATTTATAACTCAAGAGCGGATGAACCAATTCGGCTGAAAATTGGCGTAGAGGTTCCTTAGAACCAGGAGACGGACATAGGATTTTTATCCCGTTCGACCGCATTTATTTTATCCCGTCAAGTTTTGTTATACTACGATTTATAGTGATAAATCGTAGTATAACAAAAACGACTATGACATGGAAAAACAAAACATAAATGACAGCTAAACGTAATTTAGTCTTTGGATAAGTATGGTAAAAATATGACAATTATCAAAATAGTAGTAGCTATAAACGTTACTACATAGTATAAAACAAAGTCACTTTCTCTGTCCTGTCCTTATATCTCTATGTTTGCTTAAATCTTTAAAACTACGCAAAAGATTTTGATGTGGTTTTTTTAAGTATATAGAGTGATTGAAGAGGATGGTTTATATGTATAATAAAATTCAATATGGAGTAGCGAAATACTGTGATTATCACTGAGTGACATAGGCTATATGCTTTATACCCATGCGAAGCTGGGGCGGGACTCCTAGTATATTTATATATTTTTTAAATACATACTTAAATACAAATATACACCCAGGCTCAAAGACATACAAATTTATATATAGAAAATGTTGGCCCTCGGCGGGAATCGAACCCGCGACCCGCGGAGCTGAAGGCAGGGTCACTACCCACTGCTCCAACGGGCCAGTCAGATTGCATATAAATTGCGACAAACTACGCATTACATTATATTTTTTGATATTGATTATATAATTTTTTTAATTTGTTCTTTATTAATTAAAACATTATTGTAATACTTAATTTTGAAAAGAGTGACCGCCGAGTTTCTTGCTGGCTCTTCTCGGTAAGAGTTTTCCGAACCAGTCGTAGCTTCATTGTAATTTGACGATTCAAAAGTGCTTGTGGCTTTTACAAGCACTTTTGAATTGATTTGAATAAAGAATTATTTGAATTTGACACATTGAGGCCATCCAACGGCTCCCCTCGACCTTTTTTAAGTTAACAGTCCTCCTCGTAAGGGATATTCTTATTATTTTTACAATATTTTGCGCTTATTTTTTTTTTTTTTTTTTTTTTTCTTTTTTTTTTTTTTCCTATTTTCAGTGACTCGCTGATGGTATTTTAATGAGTCACTGGCGAGAAACGCCGAACAGTGTGGCCAAACTCGCTCCAGGTCGGGGTGACGGCTTCCGCTATTGGATACGTCCACCGCCGCCCCGTCTGTGCTTTGGGGGAAAGTTCTTAAACACTGAAGGGGGAGTAGGGGATTAATGGGAGGGAGGGTACTCTAACTATATTTTGCGCTTAAGGGCGCAAAATGTGCAGGCGGATGATTATATCCGTGATTTGAGGTTAGGGACCATTCAAGTATTACGTAAGCACTATGGGGGGGGGGGGTTGCTTTGCTTATTTTGGATGACATGGGGGGGTTTGCTTTGCTTATTTTGGATGACATGGGGGGGTAGGGGAGTTTAGATGATGATTACATTATGTTGTTTATTACGTGTCCCAACGATGATTACAAATGTTTACGTAAGCATGGGGGAAGGGGGTAACAGCTTTGCTTACTTTTGCTGACAAGGGGGATGGGGGGGGGGGGTAATAATTATAATAAATCTGCTTAAGTAATACATGAACGGCCCTTTATTAAAAGACCGATTTCTTTATAGACAAACTGCAAGAAGCTATTCTCATCAGTAAAACTTCTGAAATCTCATATCCGCAAGGTGCATTGTTCTGAACGGAGATTCATATGTGAGGTTTGCGGTTCAGGGTTCAGTGCGAAATATCTGTTGGTACGTCATATGGCGGTTCACGAGAGGAGGAAGGTTCGATGCCCAGTTTGTGCAATGATGCTCAGCGAGAGAACCAAGTTAGTAGAGCCTAGTTTATATTATTTTCGCTTTGGAAAAATACCCTATAGGTAACCGAAATATGGTAACAAGAAACGATCGTAGAGATTGTCGTAGTGCATGTATGTGCACTTGAATCAATTTTTTTTTGTATATAGGTACAGTTTAGTTTTCGGCTGAGTAAAATAGATCTCCGTCATTTCTACCCAGTTGTCGTAAAAGGCGACTGAAGTAAGTTGTCCCGTTGTGTGGTATCCGGTGGAGTAGCATAGACCACCGTCATTTCTAAGTAAGGTGTCGTAAAGGTGACTAAGGTAAATTGACCCGCCGCGTGGTATCATGCCGAGTAGAATAGACCACCCTCATTTCTTACCGAGGTGTCGTAAAGGTGACATAAGGTATGTTGTCCCGTTGTATGGTATCCGGCTGTGTAGAATAGAACACCCTTGTGACTAAGGTGTCGTGAAAGGAGACTAAGGTAAGTCGATCCGCCGTGTGGTATCCGGCTGAGTAGAATAGAACACCCTCTTTCTTACCGAGCTGTCGTAAAAGGTAACTAAGGTAAGTCAACCCAACCCGCCGTGTAGTATCCGGCTGAATAGAATACCCTCATTTCTTACCAGGGTGTCGTAAAACGCAATTAAAGTAAGTTAACCCACCGTGTGGTATCCGGCTGAGTAAAATAGAACACCCTTCTTACTAAGGTGTCGTAAAAGGAGACTAAGGTAAGTCGATCCGCCGCGTGGTATAATGCCGAGTAGAATAGACCACCCACATTTCATTCCGAGGTGTCGTAAAAGGCGACTAAGGTAAGTTGACCCACCGTGTGGTATTCGGCTAAGAAGAATTGACCACCTTCTTTCTTACCGAGGTGGTGTAAAATACGACTAAGGTATATTGACCTCAGACCAGTCGGTCGTAATATATGTTACCGCACACTATATACAAAAACACGATATAATAGGAATACCACAATTCCCGTTCCGAGATGCACTTCTCTTGAATGACGAACAAAGACTGACTGTCGCTGAAATGTTTTATCAATAAGAAGACTCTACCGGAAACAACAACGGCACAGTGTTGCCACCATTTTAATCAAAAAGGGCGCGATACTCTTGTTTCATGACTGTGTTGCTATAAAATACAAAGCGGAAGTCATTGGCGACAACATATACATAGCCAAATCATGTGAAAACATGTTTGTAACATGCGCCGACTCCACTTAGAGTGGGATAAGGGCAGGAGGATGATTATAATGGTTTTTATTAATATAGTTTTACGTATTATAGTATGAGAGTAGATAAAGTAGTGTATGACACTGTACATAACTTGGTCTTATAACACTCGTGTGATACTATAACCCTCATTATGCAACAGTATCATAATGTACATAATATTATTTCCGAATTTAAACTATCGTGAGTGGAATTCATAATTAATGTATAGAAACCGGCTATACTCACGTGTTATTTTATCGGATGAGCCTATGAACTAGTCGGGCTCATCCGATAAAATAACACGTGAGTATAGCCGGTTTCTATACATTAATTAACATTATTTCCAGTATAAAAGAATTAAGAATCGTGTTATAACGAAACTTTCTTATAGGTTCTTGTAAGAGGTCTACCTGTTTTTGAATTTAAACTATCGTGAGTGTTATTCATAATAAATGTATAGAAACCGGCTATACTCACGTGTTAATTTATCGGATGAGCCCGACTAGTTTCAAGCCCATACGGGGCTCTTATTCATGAGCTCTTTACGCGGGGTTATCGCGGCGGGAACTACACGTGAGTATAGCCGGTTTCTATACATTAATTAGGTCTACCTGTAATGAAAGTATTTTATTCACAGTCTGTCGGTGCATATGCGATTCGTGCATCGGCGAGGTAGCCTCAAGTGCGATAAATGCGATCAGAGGTAAGTATATTTTGACCTTATCTTTAACATATAAATGAGTTACCTGGGTGACCTAATCTTGTTCGGTAATTTTTAAAATGATGAAAAAAATATAAGTAAGTTACTATCCCACTGCTGGGAATAGGCCTCTTCTCTCCGTTTTTGGAAGAATTGGAGCTAAGACCTACCACGCTGCTACAATGATGGTAGGTTACACATATCCCCAGAATTATTTAAAGATATGCAGGTTTCCTCACGATGTTTTCCTTCACTAAAGAGTGTGTGATAAATTGCAATTATCAATTAGACACATAAGTTTTAACAGAAATATTCATTGGTGACCGGGGATTGAACTCGTGACCTCTCGAAAGAGCCGCTCAGTCACACTGCTAGGCTATCACAGCCCTCGCAGTAAGGTCTTTGATTATCATCTTCCTGCCCTTATCCCACTCTAAATAGGGTCGGCACAACATATTATAAACATGCTGTCACATGATTTAGCTGCGTTTTTACGACCGGCCGCCTGCCTGACGTCAACTCACCTCAGTCGTATTTTATGACACCTCGGTAAGAAAGAGGGTGGTCTATTCTACTAAACCGGATACCACATGGTGTGTCAACTTACATTAGTCGCCTTTTAAAACACCTCGGTAAGAAATGAGGTTGGTCTATTCTACTCAGCCGGATACCACACGGCGGGTCGACTGACCTTAGTCGCCTTTTAAGACACCTCGGTAAGAAATGAGGGTGGTACTATTCTACTCAGTCGGATACCACACGGCGGGTCGACTAACCTTATTCGCCTTTTACTACACCTCGATAAGAAATGAGGGTGGTACTATTCTATTCAGCCGGATACCACACGGCTGAGGTAAGGTCTTTGATATTTTTTTGATTTTGAAAATTTGATGATTTCCATATTATCCGCACTTCGATTTTTGTAAATTTTCGCAGAACTACCTTCATTTTAAGCTCAAATTATTCGTAAAAATGAGGTTTTGTAAAAGAAAATTCTCTTTGTCCTTAGATTCGATAAGCGCATACACTTCGTCCGCCATAAGTCTTCCCATAAAACCAACCATGTCTAGTATTACTTACTAACGTACTAAAATGCACATCTAGACCTAGAAAAAGCTTTATTATTTGAGATATATACCTCTGTAGGGTTGCCAACTTATTTTTATAACAAACTAGCGGCCTGCCCCTGCTTCGCACGAGTATAAAATATATATCCCATGTCACTAAGTGTAAAAAAAATGATTAAAATCGATCAAGTAGTTTTCGTTTTAGATCTCCGAAAATGTTCACTTAAATTACATGCTGTAAACGGCCATATTGATCTATATTAAATCAACAATTTATTTAAGTTACTTAGTTGGATAAGGATTAATGCTGTATTGTATAAAAATTGCTTTGAACATAAGGCATTATTTTTCGTAAAAAGTAAATGACAAAATGCTATTGTGGGTTATCCATAAGAGATAGACATACACCATCGCGGACTTTTCTGTAGACCTTTTCAAGGTGTACAAATACTTAGTACATCATTTTGATAAATCTCGTAGGGTTTAGCCAGCGTTTGCAATGTAAGCGGAAAAAACGTAATTATTTACAGAAACCTCAAAAATTACAGTATTTCTCTACTCAGTATTGAATGTTATTATACATTCAAACCTTCCTCTTGAATCACTCTATCTATTAAAAAAAACCACATCAAAATCTGTTGCGTAGTTTTAAAGTTTTATGCATACATAGGGATATATGGACAAACAAAGAATGCGACTTTGTTTTATACTATGAAGTGATGAAATATGTATGTCAAACAAATTATGTAAGTCTATGTTATTTTCTAATCGTACTAGTTGACTTTAATTAATCTATATTCAACTTAACTAGATGCTCGTAGCTTTGCCCGTGTGAAAATCAATGTCTCGCTAAGTTTTTCCCGCGTAAATCCCGACCCCGTGATAATTCTAAAGTAATGTACTTTTAACTTAAACCTTCCTTAAGAATTGTACTATTTATTAGTGAAAACTGTATAAAAATCTTTTCAGCTGATTTTGAGTAAATCAGACAGACAGATTTCGGTCATTTATTTTATATGTATAGATTATTAATTTAAATTTTCAAATAGTTTGAAATAAATCGATTGTTAATAATTCATTGTTTAGGATTCATCGATTTTAAAAATCGATTTATTAGATGGAAGGAACTTTTTTCCACTTTCAAATTCAAATTCAAAATATTCTTTATTCAAATAAACTTGTAAATAAGTGCTTCTGAATCGTCAACTCTACTGCTGATTCGGAAAGCCGTTCCTACCGAGAAGAGCCAGCAAGAAACTCGGCGGTTGCTCTTTTAAAAATATAACTCTTATGACTAGTTACATTTAGTCATTGCTATCTTGTACTAATGTGTCTAAGCGAGCTATATCCACTTCACTTCAAGTCATATCCCTAATTCGTATCTCAAGGGACCTATGTAATTACCACTACAAAAGTAATAATAAAATTATTTTGCTATAATCCGCGATGAAGTAAAATAGAAAATATATATAACTAGCGGCCTGCCCCTGCTTCGCACGGGTATAAAATATATAGCCCATGTCATTCAGTGTAAAAAAATGATTAAAACCGATCCAGTAGTTTTGATTTATTCATTACTGCCCGTGGCCCGCAAGCGTTAAATTTGGAGAAAAGCAATTTCCTTTCCCTATACCAAGAAGATTTCCTGCTATCTTTGGAATATCTAAATTCATATAGTACATTATTACATATTTACTTTTACATTTTCCCTATGTATTTAATTTTTACAATTAATTACAGAATGTCTTTATATACAACATTCACAGCTTCCTTGTCGTTAAACAAACTCTGGAAAGAACGATATAGCTGCTGTATTCGAAGTGCTATAGGGTGAAGCGCGGCCTCCGCATGGCATTTTAAATCTGTAATATCTCCGAAAATGTTCACTTAAATTACATGCTGTAAACGGCGATATTGATCTATATTAAATCAACAATTTATTTAAGGTACTCAATTGGATAAGGATTAATGCTGTAGTGTATAAAAAATGCTTCAAAAATAAGGCATTATTTTTCGTAAAAAGTAAATGACAAAAAATGCTATTGTGGGTTATTCATAAGAGATAGACATATACCATCTCGGACTTTTCTGTAGACCTTTTCAAGGTGTACAAATACTTAGTACATCATTTTGATAAATCTCGTAGGGTTAAGCCTGCGTTTGCAATGTAAGCGGAAAAAAATGTAATTATTTACAGAAATCTCAAAAATTACAGTATTTCTCTACTATGTATTGAATTTTATTATACGTACAAACCTTCCTCTAGAATCACTCTATCTATTAAAAAAAACCGCATCAAAATCGGTTGCGTAGTTTTAAAGTTTTATGCGTACATACGATATATGTGACTTTGTTTTATAATATGTAGTGATGCTAAATGTAGAGTGGACAATCGGTTATCATACCTGATACATGCAGGATTCGTAAAAAACACATGCACAAACCTCCACCACTTTGCGATTTTGGTCGTGGAGTCTATCTCCTGATGATGCTTCGGTTACGGGGTGAAACGATTGTTGAGTTTGTGATAGTGAACGTATGTAGTGCTTGTATATTGTGGTGGCGGTGGTGGAGGTTTGTGCATGTGTTTTTTTACGAATCCTGCATGTATCAGGTATGATAACCGATTGTCCACTCTACATTTAGCATTATATATATTTTCTATTTCACTTCATCGCGGATTATAGCTCTATAATTTTATTATTACTTTTGTATAATGGATCTCCGCAAAGTAACGCCTAATTCTATAAATTATTTAATTACCACTACTTTTTATCACTATAGTTGGCAACCCTATAGGTGCCTGTTCTCCTTAACAAGCTTTTACTAGTTAGATTAATTTTAAAGTAAAGTAACTTGTTACTTTTTTATGTTACTCTTTTACAAAGAGGAAGGAAGATGTCTTTTAAACGTTTAACATGCAGATTAAAATCTCAGTTTAAGATTAAAAGTGTATTCTAGTACGTGAGTTTGTTATACTTTAATAGTAAGGGACCTTCGCTGATTCAAGTCGCCCTTATGAAGTGAAAGGTAATATGACATTTTCTATTCGAAATATTTAATATTTAAATGAGTTTATCTTGTATATAGGGTAAGCTAACCTATTCTTGACACCTATCCAATTAATTAACACCCTAGCAATTTTCTTCAAAAAATAAGAAAATAACAACACCAAATAGTTCCATTTGTACCAATTTTATTAGATAATATCATAATTTCTTAGTTTGGCATCATTAAGTTGCAATGAAAATGATATGGCGACTAAACAGCTGAATGGAAATGTGCACATAATTAATTAAGTAATAATTTATCGTTTTCTTAAAAATTAAATTGTTTTAGATATGTAATCGTTTCTTTTAATACATAAAAACATAAATAAGGTACCCATCTGCGTGCTTTACTTAGTTTTCATCTGTATTTTTGAATACTGATGAAAACTGAAGGGTGTCAATAAACTGGAATTTGAATTGCCGATAATAGGGAATTCTGTGTCAATATTTGTTTAAACCATTGCGATTCGATAAATATCATAATTTCAATAACAAATGATATCCTAGTTAAAATTTGATTTTACTGGCAACATCTCAAAATAGTTGTCTATATTTACCAAAATTTATCGTTATTTGGAAACACTGTGGAACGCTTATATTTATTTCTTTTTATACGCTCGTTCTAAAAGTGTCAATAATTGGACACTTTACCCTATATATATTTCTGAATTTTGGAAACGGCTCTAACGATTTTGATGAAATTCAGCATGTATTGTTTTTATTTGATTTGATTTCAATTTAGTCAGCCCTTTACCAACTGAGCTATTACAACTTTACAAATGACATCAAAATTAAGCTTTGTATTATATTTATATTGTAGCAGCTTTTCAGTGCCCGTGCCTAATTTTTTTAAAGCTAGCTAAATCGGTTTGTCATTATTATTATTAGCTTAATTCGTTTGTATTTATGTACAATTGTAGATTAAAATATTGACCGCCGAGTTTCTTTCTGGTTCTTCTCGGTAAGAGCAACATTCCGAACCAGTTGTAGCTTCATTAATCATATTGATTCTTGACGATTCAAAAGTGCTTATTTGAATAAAGATTATTTTGTATTTATTTAGAACGTTTGTATTTATGTACAATTGTAGATTAAAATATTGACCGCCGAGTTTCTTTCCGGTTCTTCTCGGTAAGAGCAACATTCCGAACCAGTTGTAGCTTCATTAATCATATTGATCCTTGACGATTCAAAAGTGTCTGAAAGAGCTTATTTGAATAAAGATTATTTCGATTTTATTAGCGAAACGGATCAGTCAAAACTATTTTGAACTATTGTTAAAAAATATGATTTATATGTGCCGTGTGGTATCCGGCTGAATAGAATAGTACCACCCTCATTTCTTACCGAGGTGTCGTAAAAGGCGACTAAGGTAAGTCGAACCGCCGTGTGGTATCCGGTTGAGTAGAATAGACCAACCTCATTTCTTACCGAGGTGTCGTAAAAGGCGACTAAGGTAAGTCGACCCGCCGTGTGGTATCCGGTTGAGTAGAATAGACCAACCTCATTTCTTACCGAGGTGTCGTAAAAGGCGACTAAGGTAAGTCGACCCGCCGTGTGGTATCCGGCTGAGTAGAATAGACCAACCTCATTTCTTACCGAGGTGTCGTAAAAGGCGACTAAGGTAAGTCGACCCGCCGTGTGGTATCCGGCTGAGTAGAATAGACCAACTTCATTTCTTACCGAGGTGTCGTAAAAGGCGACTAAGGTAAGTCGACCCGCCGTGTGGTATCCGGCTGAGTAGAATAGACCAACCTCATTTCTTACCGAGGTGTCGTAAAAGGCGACTAAGGTAAGTCGACCCGCCGTGTGGTATCCGGCTGAGTAGCATAGACCAACCTCATTTCTTACCGAGGTGTCGTAAAAGGCGACTAAGGTAAGTTGACCCACCGTGTGGTATCCGGCTGAATAGAATAGTACCACCCTCATTTCTTACCGAGGTGTCGTAAACATTTCGTACCGAGGTGTGCCGACCCCACTTAGAGTGGGATAAGGGCAGGAGGATGATGATGTTAAGAAATATGAATTGTAACCATTCCGCCACCACGGTTTTTGACTGTATATCATAGGTTTCTTGATCTAACCGTTGGTTTCTAACTGCAATTTAACTTAGATGTCACAAAATTAACTAAATCCGTAACGATGTATTGAGTAAGTTTAGATCGCAGTGCATTGACTAGTATCTTGGATTCCCTGGTCGATAATATGCTTTTAGAATTCCTTAAATCGTTCAAATTCAAATTCTAATTCAAGATTTTTTAATCAAAGACTTTATGGAGTAATTTTTTAAAATAAATAAATATATTGAACACTTATACACACGGTCGTCCGTCCCCAAACTAAATAACTTAATACTTGTGTTATGGACAGACAACTGGTGTATATATAAATATATAATTTTAAATAAAAATATACTAGCCGTGTGGTATACGGCTGAGTAGAATAGACCATCCTCATTTCTTACCGAGATGTCGTAAAAGGCGACTAAGGTAAGTTGACGCGCCGTGACTTGTCAAATGTTATAAAAGATATGTTGTTTGTAACGAGATGAATCAAATTAGTTCACACTTTCATAATGATATTTCACGAAATAAATTAATAAATGATTAAATTAATAAATATTTTCATTACAAGAACAAGGACAAGGAAACGCTTAATTCTATAAAAAAATATATAAGTAAGCTGTGTTAGTCCAGTGGTAAGAACGTGCAACTCTGTCGAGGGTCACGAGTTCGAACTCCGACCGGGCATCAATGAGTTTGTACTAATAAACCATATGTTCTGAGGTCACAGCCTAACAACTTGTGCTTTAGATATTCATAACTCACCATTCTATATATGAAAAGTGTGGTGGGTATGAGATCCAAAATCTCTTCAAAAATGCTACCTTTTTGCCCTATTGGGCATTAGATTATTAGGTTTTGAGTTTGCATCAAAACAAGTTGCAAGTATAAATTGGAACAATATCAAATGAAAATATCAAATGTTTAAACGTAATAAAAGTGAAATTGAAAACGCACTGTCAAGTATTCAAGAGGTTCAAACAAAGGAGTCTAGATGTATAAAATGTAATATAAGATTCAGAGCGAAATACGCTGAAGTCATGAAAGCTATAACGTTACACCTGACTGTTTAGAATTTACATTCTATTAAATTGTTACCAAGCGACCGCTCGGCTATCAGCGAAGATTACATTCATTTGATTGTGTGCTTATTGCGTAATATCATAGTCATAACGCCCTAATACTAAAAAAAAACTGACAAAAAGCGTCAAAAATTAATAAATAAATTATATTCAAAGTAATTTAATATTTATTATGTAAAGAAAAGAAGTTAAAAATCGAATTACGTAAATTTTAGTTAAGCGTCATTTTGCGTGTTATTCGTCAGAAACAATAAACAAATAATTTATGGCGGTTTTTGTAATGTTAAATACGAATAGTTAGTTGTGAATTCAATGCATCTTATTTATTTATTAGCGCAAGGAAGATATCGCAACGAGCTAACTCAGCTAACACCTATGTTTCCCCGCCGTCGGGCGGCCATGTTGCCCGTTGCGCCGCTCGCCGACTCAACCCGCCAGTTTCACGCGGGCATCCGGACGCGTATCGCGTACTGGCTATCAATTACCAACTGCACGCAGTTACGAAATTTGAATTTTTAAAATTCGAATTTTAATTTTTTAATAACAATGGTACGAAGTAAAGACGGAGATGGTATCAAGAGCGGGCTGATCGTCGCGGAAGTGCAAAAGAGGCCGTGCTTATACGATACAAATCACATGAACTACGGCGACAGATCGGAGAAGATGAGGAGTTGGGAGGAAGTTTACGAAGGTGTCGTACCCGGGTGGCAGACGCTCGGGCCGACGGAGAAGTCTGCGGCCGGTATGTTCACGCTACCTTGTCCAATTGCGGATGTCAGCGGTCGCGACGGGCGCGTGCGGCGCTCGGCCACTCTACAACCGGTCGGTTAGCAATCGTCGCGTTCAACTTGCGTGCTCTTTGTTCGGTCCCAGTCGCTCGGATGCTTTCGAAATAACGTTTGCGCTAAGTATACTAGTACTAGGCACGTGTTATTTGCATTTTATCAAATTATCGGCGCCATTTTGTATTTTATTTAATTTTAAAAAATAATAAATTTTCTATATAAATAATAATTTTTAAAGACAAGTATCTAAATATTAGATTACGTTTTTCTAATTAGGTTAGTTAGTTAGTAGCGCTCAGTATACTAGGAACGTGTTATTTGCATTTTATCAAATTATCGACGCCATTTTGTATTTAATTAATTTAAATCAACTCCAATATTAAAATATTCTATATAATAATTTTTAAAGACAATATCTAAATATTAGATTGCGTTTCGTTTCTAATTAGGTTAGATATATACGTCGCCATTAATCTGGCGATAATAAATACATAATGACAATATGGTTGCCGTTATTGTATTTATCCACGTTATAACAGGCGTCGTCTTGCAGTTGTAATTCGACTCTTCTACACAACTATTATCAAGTTATTGTAGTTATATATTTTCAAGTTCACTATCTGCAGTGACGTAATTTATGTATGCAGACAAGATTAAAGTAACTTTACATAATGTATATTCTATACTAATTTTGTATTGTGCATTGAAATTGTTCTTTTTTGTATATGCTATAATATTGTAGATATATGTGTATAATTAAACAAAAGGTAATTTTTACCTGTCCATGAAACGGTGAAGATAAGAGTCGATTAACGAAACGAAAAACTAAATATTACATATTCTTGTTCAAGGGCACAAAAAATATGTATTGCTGTTACTCCGCGCTTGCCGCTTTGAGATTCAATAGTCCATTATAGGTATTTCTCGCCAAATTAGAATATGACTTCACGAGGAAAATACAGACAACATATTAAAATTTTAATTACAATATATTTTCCTTGTTCTTCTAGAAATTAATATAATTTTCTCTAATATTTATTTTAAATTAATTAATTTTCATCCGTGTGGTATCAGGCTGAGTAGAACAGATTAATTCTTACCGAGGTGTCGTAAAAGGCGACTAAGTTAAGTTGACCCACCGTGTGGTATCCGGCTCAGTAGAATAGACCACACTCTTTCTTACCGAGATATTCTAAAAGGCGACTAATGTAAGTAGATCCACCGTGTGGTATCCGGCTGAGTGGAATAGACCACCCTCTTTCTTACCGAAGTGTCGTATAATACGACTAATTTAAGTTGATGTTAGAGTTGATGTAAAATACGTAGCCAAATCATGTGACAACATGTTTATGATATGTTACGTCGACCCCACATAGTGCGTTAAGGGCGGGCGAATGATGATTATTTGAAATTAATTTAACACTTAATAATTTTATTTCGACGCTTTTTAATTATATCGATTTGAAAATATATTTATTATTGCTAAAATAAATTAAAACTAATTTAATAACAATATAATTTATAATATAATTTAGTGGAAACTTTATTGATGATATGATATATTTATATTTAAATATTTATTTAATAATATATTAGTGATAGAAACAAACAATGGTTATTGTTTGCTTCCCAAATAAAATAAAAACAATAAAAAATTATAAATAAATAATTGTCTCTGATAATTTTAAATTGTATAAATATATTCATGTTCGAATATTGAATTCGATAAAGTTAAATAAATTTGAATAAAGAACGAAACTATTGCGTCATTTTTTTTGTTTAGCGTTCAATGGCTGATGCAGCCTGTGGATATTACGTGTGTTAAGATAATAATATCTATTCAAAATGTTTTAAATACAATTTATAAGTGTTGGAAAATAACTTTTTCTTAACTATAAATTGTCTCACTTCGTAGGTTAGCTGGCAGAGATCTCTGTCATAGTGATAAGTTGACCTTTGTACACTTTTTTTTACCAATAATGTTTTTTCCAACATTTTTTATGGTACATCATTACATAGTAAAAAAACTAAGTCACATTCTTTGTTTGTCCCTATATCCCTATGTATGTAATAACATCATGTGATAACATGTCATAAACATCTTATCACATGATTAGACTACGTATTTTACGACCGGCCGCCTGTCTAACGGCAACTTACCTTAGTCTTATTTTATGATACTTCGGTAAGAAATGAGGGTGGTCTATTCTACTCAGTCGGACACCGGATACCACACGGCTAAAATATATTCATTATATATATTCATGCATTTACATCAATGCGAATGTTTATTTTCTCCAAGGTTTTGACTAATGTGTTTCAGGGAATTTCATTCTATATAACATCCCTTTATCGCTAGGTATGATCATCATTGTCTTGCCCTTATCCCACTCTAAGTGGGGTCGGCACAATATGTTTTGGCTAGGTAGTTTAGGTAGTTTACGACCGTTAGGTAGTTGACGTCAGGTCAACTTACCTTAGTCGCCTTTTAAAACACCTCGGTAAGAAATGAGGGTCTATTCTACTCCGGATATCACTTTATCTTTATGTATGTTATTGTTTTCATACCATTATAAATATGAAATCTGTCTGTTACACTTTCACGGCTAAATCGCAAACGATGAATCGGGTATTTTAACACTTAAGTCTACGCAATGGAAGTCGCAGGTTGAGGTTGATGCTAGAGATTTAAAAAAATAATCGATTTTTATATTAACCGATTTTTTTAAATAATCGATTTTTTACATTAAAAATTGATTTTAAAATAATCATTTATTTTCATTATCCTCTTTTTCTTTTTAACTCTTTTTTCTTGTTTTTTAAGATTAGATATGCATTGTTGGATGAAACCAATATAGCCAAACTTCAATTTTAATCGGATATCAAAAACATTTTTTTTTTTTTTTTTTTAATTTATTTATTTATTTATTTTTTATTTATTTATTTTTTTTTGAATATGACTAATGCTGTTAGCCCTAATGGCTTTGACAGCGTCACCGATAAGACGGGCGAGCGCATAAGCATCGCCGGGAATCACAAACAACGCATCTGTTATTATTTATTGGTAGTTGTCCACTTAAATTACCCTTTATTCTAATTAATTATTAATATTAAAAAGGCAACTTTTAAATAGACAGAAAAATCGATTATTAATAATTCATAATTTTGATACGAATTAATCGATTTTTGAAAAATCGATTTAATTTTGAGGGAAATTCTATTAATAAATCGATGTAAAATTGTTTTTTTCTACTCTAAGGCACATCCCTAGTTGCTACATATAAATATCAACATAGAGCAATAACTTAAAATACTTAATAGTCTTTTACAAATAGTTTTGAAACACGTCTATGGTTTGTCATGAAGTTTCGGAACATTGCTGAACGTTGCGAACTATGTGTCTATAACTTGTGGAATATACAAATAATTTTGAAACACGTCTATAGTTTGTTCACTTCTTCTTTCTCAACCGATGGTCGTCCACTGTTGGACATAGGTCTCTTCATGGGATCTCCACCATACACGATTTTGTGCCGCTTGGACCCAGCGGCTCCCCGCGACCTTTTTGAGATCCTCATTTGCCTCGCTCCATTGCCGGATGAGCGACTGCCTTCTTATGAGGCCCATAGTCAGCGACCAAGATTCAGAGCCATAGGTCATTACTGGCAACACGCACTGTTCGAAGACTTTTGTCTTCAGGCACTGAGGTATCTTGGACGAAAAGATCTCGCGTAGCTTCCCAAACGCTGCCCATCCGAGTTGGATTCGGCGACTGACTGTTAAAAAGAGGCTGATACAGAAAGCCTACTATACTCTTGAAGATTATTTAGAAGATAAGAATGTGTGGATATAGCTCTCTTTGAACCTGTACAAGACAGTAACGACATAATGTAAATAGTATTAAGAATTATATTTATAAAAGAGCAACCGCCGAGTTTCTTGCTGGCTCTTCTCGGTAGGAACAGCTTTCCGAACCAGCAGTAGAGTTGATTCAAAAGCACTTGTTTACAAGTTTATTTGAATAAAGAATATTTTGAATTGGAATTTGAATTTGACCTCTTTCTCGAAATTGGTCCTACCTAGCCGGACCGTATGTCCCAGGTATATATACTCGCCTACAATTTTGAGTGCAGAGTTCTCAACGATGATCGTTGATGAACAATGATGAACAATGATAGTTTGTTAATGACGGGTTAAACGCGTGAAATAAATAAATAGAATTTTTGTGTTAAAGATTCTATAACGACATTCCGCAATAAATTACTTTAAAAAAAACTGTTAAAGGAAAGTTGATACAGAAAGCCTACTATACTGTTGAGGATTAAATAGATGATAAGGAACAGCAAAACTTGTTTATTTTGCTTACTAGCATAACATCATCATCTTCCTGCCCTTATCCCACTCTAAGTGGGGTCGGCACAACATGTTACAAACATGTTGTCACATGATTTGGCTACGTATTCTACGACCGGCCGCCTGCCTGACGTCAACTTATTTTAGTCGTATTTTATGACACCCCGATGAGAAAGAGGGTGGTATATTCTACTTAACCGGATACCACACGGTGAGTCACTTACCTTAGTCGCCTTTTACGACACCTCGGTAAGACATGAGGGTGGTCTATTCTACTCAGCCGGATATCACACGGCGGGTCGACTTACCTTAGTCGCCTTTTACGACACCTCGGTAAGAAAAGAGGGCGGTACTATTCTATTCAGCCGGATACCACACTTCACTTTTACGTTTACTAGCATAACATTATGTCTTATGAAATATTATATAGGGTAAATGCGCGGACATTAAAAAACTTTTGTATAACAAAAAAGCCATACGTGGCATTTACAATTTAAGTCCGCGTGATTCCCTGCGTGAGAAGTTTAAGGAAATAAGTATTCTTCCATTTTCTTCACACTATATTTTTATCATTTTAATTTTTGTGCGTAACAATATATCTACATAATTATAAAAAGATTGACGATGTATATAATAGAAAATGTAGGAGCCGACATAACCTTGCGACTCCTGCTTTGCGCTGCGCAAAAGTGCGTAACTCGTTTGTGGGTTTTGGTATAAGATTCTATAGTAAAATTCCGCAATCAATTTCAGCATTGCCATTACAGCAGTTTAAAAACACTGTTAAAAATAGGCTGATACAGAAAGCCTACTATACTCTTGACGATTACTTAGATTATAAGAATGCGTGGATATAGCTACTCTTCCACCCTGTACAAGATAGTAATGGCTAAATGTAACTAGTACGAATTATATTGAAAAGAGCAACCGTCGAGTTTCTTGATAGCTCTTCTTGGTAGAAACAGCTTTCGGAACCAGCAGTAGAGTTGACGATTCAAAAGCACAAGTTTACTTAAATAAAATAAAAAATTGTGTGAATTGCTAGAAAGTGCATGTGCCAGTGACGTCTTTTTGAGTAAATTGGTACGACCGCAATAGAAACTACAAGTAATTACTTAAAAACCATATTAATTAATAATTTTGTCTCGTATAAAGTTATTTCTCTTTACTTATTTATAGTTCTTTTAATGTACTATTTTCCTGTATTTATATTATATCTAGTAAAATTATTATTGATGTTATATAGTGTATGTATGAACAAATATATGTATTAAATATACATGTATGTATATTATGATGAATAGTTTTATCTAAGTATATTTATATTATTATAAATATGCGAGTTTTTCTTTTACACAACCGTCACGCTCTTTTTTCTGATAATCCTGTAAGAAGGGCTGAAGGGTCCTGGTAGAGATCACTACTCAGTTTCTCACTCTAAGTGGCGTCGGCACAATATGTTATAAACATGCTGTCACATGATTTGGCTGCGTTTTTACGACCGGCCGCCTGCCTGATGTCAACTTACCTTAGTCGCCTTTTACAATACCTTGGTAAGAAATGAGGTTGGTATATTTTACTAAGCCGGATACCACACGGCGGGTCAACTTACCTTAGTCGCCTTTTACGACACCACGGTAAGAAATGAGGTTGGCATATTCTACTCAGCCGGATACCACACGGCCTGTCGACTTACCTTAGTCGCCTTTTACGACACCACGGTAAGAAATGAAGGTAGCGTATTCTACTCAGCCGGATACCACACGGCTAACGATGGTATCGTTAGAATTTAATAAATGACAGACAAACAAACGATATACTGTGTGTTTGTTTTGGAGATTAACTAACTTCATTACCGCTTCGTTGTAAAAACATAAAACTATCAACATGTAAAATGAAAATATGTTTTTTGATTGCAAAAATCGAATAAATACCGCTGGTTGTTTGTTTTAGTAAATTTTCTCGTATACGTTTATTCATTAGTTTATCAATATTATCGACAGTTGAATCGTAACCGATAACTATAGGAAATCAAAAATATTATATATACCTTCCTGTCCTTATCCCACTCTAAGTGGGGTCGGCGCATGTTTTTCTCTTCCATTCTGTCCTATCATTTGTCAACTCTGGCGCCACTCCTTTTATATGCATGTCATACTTCACACAATCCAACCATCTCTTTTTAGGCCTCCCTCTAGGCACATATCCATCCACATTCAAATTTAACATTCGTTTGGTCACATGATTTTCATCCCTCCTAATTACATGTCCATACCATCTCACAATCTTGTACTTCTCGTCTTTTCTATAATGGGCGCAATTTTCATACTTATAGGAAATCAAAAATATCGATGATAAAAATAGAAAAATCTCATATTTCTCGAAGTTACATGCATGCCCAGACTCCCATACTCTAGGATAAAAACTCTATGACAATATTACCATAACTTTTATTAACTTATGTCACTTTATTGACTTTTATTATATTTTTAATATTTAAATGAGTTAATCTTGTATGTATATATAAATATATTTTCCGAATCTCGGAAAAGGGCTTCAACGATTATCATGAAATTCGGCATGTAGGGGTTTTGGGGGGAAATTCGATCTAGCTAGGTTTTAATTGTAAAAAATGCCTTTAATCCTTGTTTTCGGGAAAATGCAATTCACGTTGAATTCAAAAGACAATTTTCGCTACAAAAGTAATGAGAATATTATTTTGCTATAATCCGCGAAAAATCCGCGATTTATCGCGGATTATAGCAAAATAATATTCTCATTACTTATGTATTATGGACCTCCGCAAAGTAACGCCTAATTCTATAAATTACAATTTTCGCTGTTAAAAGTAAAGTCATGGTAGCTCATTTGGGGAACGGACGGTGTAAAGAGGTGAATACCTAGGTTCGAGCCCCACCTGCCCAACTATTTTTTAATTTTTTTTTCTTTTTTCATATCTTTCATAAAAATTATCCAGGTACTATATATTATCGAAGCAGCACATAATTCTCATGGTTCCTAACGGAAATAACATTCTTTTGACTCATATTATTAATGAATGTATTTTTATCTACTAGTACTATTGTCTTTGATTACTTTTGTAATCATTATAATTTAGATCGTCGATACTAAACGAATGCAGTTATATAATTCATAAAACTAGGCGTTACTTTGCGGAGATCCATAATACAAAAGTAATAATCAAATTATGTTGATATTATCTATACTTCTATACTAATATTATAAAGATAAAAAATTTGTATGTAAGTTTGTAATGTTTTCAAACAAAAACTACTGAAACGATTTCAAAAATTCTTTCAACATTGGAAGGCTGCATCTTTACTGAACGACATAGGCTATATAACATTTAAAAAATAGGGATCCGTAATAAAAATGTAATAAGGTGTAAAAAATTAGTCATAAAAATCTGTCATCGCATGCGCTGCGGGAACTATTGATAATATTTTAACAAAAATAAATCTATAGTCCGTCTTAGTAGACTTTTCACTGCCATGAGATCGGTATGTACGCGGGTGAAACCGCGGGATATTACTAGTCCACTATAAAGTAATATAAAAAATGTATATAATGCTAAATGTAGTGGACTATCCATTTTCATATCCGATACATGTATAACTCAAAACACATAAATAAAAAAGAAGAATTTAATTTGAAGATAGCAAAATTAGATTAACAAATAATATGTAGTGTAATAAAACTATATTATTAACTTTCCTTAATTATATTTTCGTACACTTTAATTAGTACTCTACTTTACAAAAGATCCCATAATCCTATTCATCGCTGTACATATTATTATTCATTTCCATAGAACACATCCTTCTTGTCGCTCGCCGCCATCTTATCTCTCCTCTCCCCTCAGTGTTGCCGACACAAAATATCCTCAATAATTGGTAATTATTTTTTGACTTTACAGTAGTTATATAAAAAACTTTTCTTCACCGCTTCAAATACATATTTCCATGTTAATAATCTGTGACAAAAACCCGACCGAGTTTACGGAGTCGTGCATTACGTATCGTGATACATAGAAAACTATCGCATTATTAATAACAAAGTACATTACTCGTTCGCCTCGCAAACTTTTTAAGAACTCGTAAGTAATAGTGGCAATGTATATAGTTAATAATGTAATTGCCGGCTTTTAAATTATCGCTGTAGAATGCAGTAGAGGGCTCCGGTGCGGCGTTCGTGACTCAATCGACGCGAGGGGCCGACTCGCAATTGTCGTTTATACATCTCTATGTTGTTATACATTGCGTTCTATGTATTACAATTTGAACTATCTAAGTAATTAAGATCGTATTTAGAACGCAATGTAAAGTAAAATTCCATTAACGTTCTTAATTTAAATGAGCGATATTCCATTTTGTTATGTGAATACTTTGGTAATTGATATTAATAGATATTTAATATTTATTTAGCGAATGTTTTTGACTTCCTATTACTGATTTTATAAAGGATTATATAAAGAAGTAAATTTACATATGCAAGTACTTAAAACAATTGTTTTATCCTGCGGATTTCATAATGTTAATTTGAAAATGGAATTCAATAATGATGTACTTCGGAATATATTCTCTTTAAAAATAACCACAATGAAGAGATTGGTAGGAGATTTTTATATATACTAAACAAAGTATAACCCGATATAATCTTGCGGTTGCTGGCGCCTTATTATTGCTGTGATAGCCTAATGGTAAAGGGCGGACCGAAAAAAAGTTCAAATTTGCACAAAAGTACACAAGTCATTTGTGGGTTAGATTCTATAATAAAACTAAAAGGAGGCTGATACAGAAAGCTATACTGTTAAGGATTACATAGATGATAAGAATGCGTGAATAAAGTTACTCTTCGACCCTGTACAAGATAGTAATGACTAAACGTAAATAATTTATAACGCTTTGCGATTTTGGTCGTGGAGGCTATCTCCTGATGCTTCGGTTGCGGGGCGAAACGATTGTTGAGTTTGTGATAGTGAACGTATGTAGTGCTTGTGTATTGTGGTGGCGGTGGTGGAGGTTTGTGCATGTGTTTTTACGAATCCTGCATGTATCAGGTAACGGATTGTCCACTCTACATTTAGCATTATATATATTTTCTATTTTACTTCATCGCGGATTATAGAAAAATAATTTTACTATTACTTTTGTGTTAAACGTAAATTTTGATTTTTAAAAGATCAACCGTCGAGTTTCTTGCTGGCTCTTCTCGGTAGGAACAGCTTTCCGAACCAGCAGTAGAGTTGACGATTCAAAAGCACGTGTAAACAAGTTTACTTGAATAAAGAATATTTGAATTGCAGTATAACTGTCTGGCAGTATAGTTAGGGTTGCCACCTTTTTTTGAAGAAAAATAGTATTATTCTTTTTAAATCAAAAAAATATAGTACTTTAAGGGTAAATTCAGGAAAAAAATAGTACACATATATTTTCAATCATTATTTATTTTTCCATGATTATGTATTATTACTTTTCACTGGACAATGACAAAGGAGTTAGAGTTACTAACTAACTAAGCCCCGTAAATACATGAATGAGTTTCGTTTAAATATTCCCTATGCAGTGCTGCGGGTGCGTTCCATTCACAGTTAATTCACAAAAAACGCGACAATTGAATTAGCGATAAAAATATAGTATTTTTCGTCCTATATTGTTTTTCTATAATATATAGTACAATTGACTAAAATATAGTACGATACTATATAATAGTACTATATAAGCTGTGGTAGCCCAGCGGTAACACCGTGCGCCTCTTTCGAGGAGGTCTAGGGTTTAAACCCGGGGCAGGCACCAATGAGTTTTCTAGTAAAAACTTATGTGTCTAATTGATAATTGCAATTTATCACACGCTTTTCGGTGAAGGAAAACATCGTGAGGAAACCTGCATATCTCTAGAGAATTCTGGGGATGTGTGTAACCTACCAATCCGCATTGGAGCAGCGTGGTAGGTCTTAGCTCCAATCCTTGTCTCCAAAAAAAAAAAAAAACGGAGAGAAGAGGCCTATGCCCAGTAGTGGGATAGTAACAGGCCGTTACTTACTTTACTTTACTATATAATATAGTACGGGTGGCAACCCTAAGTATAATAGACCTTAAATATGTGGCTTTACGCGCTATGTCTCCAAAAACAATCCGCATATGTATTTAACCAATGGACGTTCATTTGTTAAGTTAAAATATCTAGGTGAAGGCCGAAATTTCGAATGTACCTATATTAGTGAAAAGCTGGTTTAAAATACAGTCTATCGCGTGTTTTCGAAAATTTATTATTTTAAATACCTAAGTAATAAAATAGAATTTCTTGACTCATTATTTTTATTTTGCAATTTTTAGATTTTAGTGATCAATAGCCGATATTTATTATCTTTAATATTTAAATGAGTTAATCTTGTATATATATATATATATTATTGTTTGAGTAACGGCCTGTTGGGCATAGGGCTCCTCTCTCTATTTTCAGAGAAAAGGATTGGAGCTAAGACCTTCCACGCTGCTCCAATATGTATTGGTAGGTTACACATATCGCTAGATTTCTCTAGAGATATGCAGGTTTCACGATGTTTTCCTTGAATGAAAAGCGTGTGATAAATTGCAATTATAAATTAGACACAGAAGTTTTACTAGAAAACTCATTGGTGTCTGCCCGGGTTTAAACCCTAGACCTCCTCGAAAGAGGCGCACTGTGTTACCGCTGGGCTACCACAGCACCATCGTTGTCCGCTTCCTACACTTAGCATGACATAGATTTTCTTTAAAAACAAGTATATAGCGAAATAATTATACCATAACTTTAGTACTATTTTTTTTAAAGCTTACTAGCAATTTAGTTTAGAAATTACTAGTAAACTTGTTAACCCCTCCAGCTAAGCTAAATGCTTGTGTTAGGAGTGGGTTCACGTCTGTAGTGTAATGGCCCTTCCCCGCTTCAAAAGCAAAGCCCCAAAGTTCTGCCTAAATAAATTATCATACTAAAATTAATTTGCTTTAATCGGCGATGAATTTTATTATTACTTTTGTATTATGGATCTCCGCAAAGTAACGCCTAATTCTATAAATTATTTATCACAATGGACCCTAAGGTTAGCATTCGTGGACTCTATATCCTAGAATCGTATATTTTAATCGTGTATTTAAAACTTTAACGGTTTCATACATCCTTGAAGTGATGTCGAACATAAAAACCGAGATATAAATAAACTTGTTAATAAACTTAATGATTACATGTTTTTGCTGTTATTGTATACGAATGTGTGAATATAAGATTTTTATGGAGGTACATTTTCAACTCATTATATTTATTTCAAGTAATACGAAAAAAATTGCGCATAATTCATATAAAATTATATTATCCACCATTGATCACTCTTGTCAAATAATTTCAGTTAAAACTTCAAATATTAAATCCGCGTCGCTTCAATCATAATCATTTATTATTTATCTGCGATAAAATATTATTCTTTAGGAAATAATGCTCATATTTCTTATTGTCCTATTAAAATATTGCAAAATATTTAATCTGTGTAAATAAATAGAATCATTTATTACTATTATAATAATATTTTGAAGTGGTTACTCAATACAAAAATTATGATTCTACTAAAAGTCATAAATGTTATCACGATTAACAATAAACCTATACAACATTATGGTTTTAAAACTGACATTTTATGACATATAAAAAGCATAATTTTATATAGTTTATTATAATGCTACAAAGTACTGAGTCTATTCTTGTAAGTTAGTAAAAATACTGAAAATGTGCATCTGGTAAGCGCAGAGTGCAGTGAAACCTCATTCGGCGGCCGGACTCCGCGCTGAGAGGCCATATCGCGCGGGCTTGATATATTCTGTATTTCCATTTTATGTGCTACAAAACGCGTTGACATTTTTAAACTGTGGCTTTTTATTAACTTAATATATATTACATCGTGAACGTTCCTGTAATAAATTGTGTAATATAACATTTCTGTGAAATTGAAAGACAAAGGCCGTTAATATAATTATATTTGGTTATATTTTTCATGTATATCGTTATTGTGTAACGTTGTGCGTCTAATATACATAATTCATTAATTAAATTTTTTTATAGTTTATAATTTTTCTTAATTAAAATAATAATGTTTAGTTTTATTTTATTTCTTAAAAGCCGTTCGCTTGTGAATTTATCGTGCGCATACTAATTGAACGCGTCTCATTATATTTAAATATCGAATGTTTTTATTTTATTTGTAGGAAACTGTGTTCTGTGACGGATCTATAAAGGTGTTGCTTGCGAAACATATATTTTATTATCTGTCTCTTTCTTATCCAGCGTCTGGCCGTGTTCGCGACGAAGCGTCTAATAAATATACATTTAATTAAATATTTTCAATCGAACATTTTTTACTATTTTACATTTAGAATATTATTGATGTTATTTTGTTCCGATATTATCGTCCGCGTAGTTTAAGCGTCGTTTATATTTAAATATCGAATGTTTTCAATTTTAAATGTGGAAAACAGTCTGCGTTCTGTGACGGATTCGTAATGGTGTTATTTGTGAAGCTGATATCTTTTGTTTAATTTCGAACAATGACTTTGTAAATGGTGAAATTTCAGTGTTTAGTGCGAAGCGAACGAGGATTATAATGAGTAGGTATCTATAGTTTCCTTAATTATATTTTGTATGTAACAAAAACATTGTAATTGGGTTTAACGTAAATAATCATTATTTAAGTGTCTTATTTAATATAATTAGTAACATTTTTAAGCTTGCTTAGCGAGTGGTCACGGAATATAAGCAGGGCATTCTCTCCAATAATAAATATAGGTAGTTATGTGAGTTTTATAAGTCCTAATATACCCTGTTAATGAGAGTCAAATGGTTTTTTTTTTTTAATTTGACATTTGGCATCTTGCTTCTGCTGAGAAAAGGCAATAACGTAATCGTCGATTGTTATTTTCAAAATATAATTCTTATAACTTTTCGTCATTGCGGAAGGTGGGAGAATTATTAAATTTACATATTTTTATACTTTATATAATTTTTAAAATACGTTTTTATATACATAAGTAAGCCTTTTTGTTTTTTTTTCAACGTTTTGAATGCGTGCTAAAATTGATCGAGATATTTTATAGAATCTTATATTAAAGCCACAAACGATTTATTTTTGAAAGGAGCGGAGTCGCTTATGTTTCTTTACCTATTATATCCAACCTTTTTACCTGTTATAAAAATATTGTGAAGCTTATGTAAGAGCACCTATTTCCTTCTCTTAAAGAAAATCAGACTAAATAAATTTAAAGTTATCCTTATATTCAGCTGTTACCGGCTATGTGTTGCTATGGCTGACTGTGATTTCGAATACCCCTTGAAACAGAACTCCAGTTTAAGAAAATGCTCCAAACGACATTAAACTTTACAAGATGATCCGCTGAATCATTATAAAAATTGTGTGAAATTTTCATTAAAATCAGCCCAGCCGTTTTGGAGTCTATAAAGGACATACAGACAAAAATTTATTTTCATATATTATTGTAAATAATAAATCTTCGATATCTACTCATTTACCCCATAATATATTCAGTAAGATAATATAAATATAAACAAATTACACTCAAAAAACTTGAAAACATAATACAGACAGACTTCCGCAATTAATATATTAAGTGTCAATGTAAGATTATTATATGACATTACAATGTTAAAGTAATGAAAGAAAAAATCGTTATACATTTAAAAAAACATAATTGGGTATTTTAACGCTATATTTGACGATTAAGTTAATTGTGTCATATTTCATCAATATTGGTCCAGCCGATAAGTCGTAAAAGTGGAACAAATTCAAATTCAAAATATTCTTTATTCAAATAAACTTGTAAACAAGTGCTTTTGAATCGTCAACTCTACTGCTGGTTCGGAAAGCTGTTCCTACCGAGAAGAGCCGGCAAGAAACTCGGCGGTTGCTCTTTTAAAAATAATTCCTATACCTAAATTTTGTAAGAGTCAAAGAGTACCTATATCAACGCATTCTTATCATCTAAGTAATCCTCAACAGTATAGTAGGCTTTCTGTATCAGCCTCTCTTTAACAGTGTTTTTAAACTGCTGTAATGGCAAAGCTAAATTTGATAGCGGAATTTTATTACAGAATCTTATACCCAAACCTACAACCGACTTACGTACTTTTGCCAGGCGCAAAGCAGGAGCCGCAAGCTTAAGTCGGTTCCTTTTTAGTCTATTATATAACATCACTATTTATTTTCATAATTCTGTATATTTTTATATACAAAATATAAATTGCTATATACTGTGAAGCAAATGTAAAAATACCTATTTCCTTAAACTTCTCTCGCAGGGAATCACGCGGACTTAAATTGTAAATACCACGTATGGTTTTTTTAATACAATTTTTTTCCATCATAATTTTAATTACAGACAGACTTTCGCATTTATATATTATTTTTAATACTAATTTTAATCACACTTTCGTATTTATACATTACATATATTCTTACTGTTTTTTTGGGTCTTTGGTATTTCTCGCAGATTTAATATGGCAATGAAACTGGAGTGATATAGGGTTAGGTAAGTGCACTAGTAATTGACCATGCACTAGTAGTTGACCGTTTTGTATGAAATTTTAAATAATAAGCGTTTTGTTTGTTGTAGCTAATAAAAAATATTAATTAATAATTAAATAAAAATATTAATAAATACTACTAGTACATGGTCAATTACTTACCTTAATTATTACTTGTTTTCACATAAACTGACATCGAAATATCTATGGAGGTATCAACTAAATACTTGCACAATAAAACTGAATTGTAAAAAATCAATTAAATAATTTGAGTGGTAGTCCAGCGGTTATACTGTGTGCCTCTTCCGAGAGTCCACGGGTTGAAACCTGAGCGGGCACCAATGAATTTTTCTGTTAAAACTTGTGTCTAATTGATTGCAATTTATCATCAAAACATCGTGAGGAAACCTGCATATCTCTAGAGAATTCTGGTGATATGTGTAACCTACCATTATTGGAGCAGCGTAGAACTTAGCTTCTTCTTTCCAGAAACGGAGAGAGAAGGCCTATGCTCAGCAGTGAGATAGTAACAGGCTGTTACTTTTTATTTACTTTACTTTTACTTTTTTTTTAAAATTAAATAATCTAGAATCAGGCGTTACTTTGCGGAGATCCATTGTACAAGTAAAGAAATTATTTTGATATCTATTCGCGATAGCAAATTAACTTTATTTTTTAAAAATCCATTGCTTAAATAAACTTGTAAACGAACCCGAGACCTTTCAACGTTCTTAAGACACCACGATACGTCTAGACAAGGGGGTAGACGCGGCACCTCCCTTTGTTTAGACCGTTCAGTCTAATTTAAACATAATTTTTATTTGGTAATAATATTTAAAAAGAACTTCAAATATAAGAAAACTAGCTTTTACCAGTAACTTCGTTTGCGTGGACTGTTTTCGCGTCATAGGTTGATAATTCAAATTCAAAATATTCTTTTATTCAAATAAACTTTTAAACAAGTGCTTTTGAATCGTCAACTCTACTGCTGGTTCAGAAAGCTGTTCCTACCGAGAAGAGCCAGCAAGAAACTCGGCGGTTGCTCTTTTCAAAATAATATCTGGGTGACCGAGCTTCGCTCGGTAATTTTATACAATAAAAAACTTTAAAAAAAGAAAAAAACAATTTTTTAGTTGGGATCGATCCTTGGCACTCACATTTCTCGAGGCTGCCCGCTAACCAAATAAGCTACGTCGACTTGACAGTTAATGGCGAAAATTCAATTCAATATAAATGTTAGTGTTTTTTAATGCCCAAAAATAGGGATAAAACAATATTTTTTTTACATAAAACCTAGCTAGATCAATTTTTCTCCCCCAAAACCTCCTACATGCTAAATTTCAGGAAAATCGTTGGAGCCGTTTCCGAGATTCGGAAAATATATATATACAAGATTAACTCATTTAAATATTAAGATAATTCTTATTACTAGTTACATTAGTTATTACTGTCTTGTACAGGGTCGAAGATTAGCTACGTCCACGCATTTTTATCATCCAAGTATTCCTAAATAGTATATTAGGCTTTCTGTATTAGCCTTTTATTAATAGTGTTTTTAAACTGATGTAATGGCAAAGCTAAAATTGATATTACCTATTAAATTGGCGCATTTCAATGTCATCCTATTCCTGTTGAATTAACAGGATAACCTATGTGTTATGTCGGTGTATAAGGAATAATTATGACATATTTCATCGATATTGGTTCGCCGGATTCGCCATGAAAGAGTAACAAACATACATCCATACTCACAAACTTTCACATTTATAATATTAGTAGGATATTGTACCATGATTAGAAATGTTTGTAATATAATATTCTGGGTTAAGTTATTAAGCATTGAAATATTTTTCATTGTATTGAAATGTTTTCGACGGTTTTTGCATAACATTGCCGCTTAGGCTATATTCGTTCCGTGAGTCATACAAGGTGTCCGACCTATTCGGAGGTCGCTTTGTTTCAAGCTAGGCTTCGTTCCTGACTTTACGTTTTTTTCAACGTTTTTTAAAGCTTCTATAAATAAATAAATCATCTACCTGCCCTTATCCCACTCTAAGTGGGGTCGGCACAACATTCCATAAACATGCTGTCACATAATTCGGCTGCGTTTTTACGACTGGCCGCCTGCCTGACGTCAACTTACCTCAGTCTTATTTTACGACCCATCGGTAAGAAAGAGGGTGGTCTATTCTACTAAACCGGATACCACACGGTGGGTCAACTTACCTTAGTCGCCTTTTACGACACCTCGGTAAGAAATGAGGTTGGTCTATTCTACTCAGCCGGATACCACAAATAAATAAAATTATAAAATAGATTTACATTTATCTATGTTAAAGATTATTTATAAATTATTATTTATTTAGTTACCAGTGTGCTATCACAGCTTTACAATTGATAGCTAAAATATCATTTGCATTCAATTCTACATTTTTTCAATGCCCGAAAACAGGGATAAAACGACATTCTTTTAAATGTCTATGACATTTATGTGAACCTTTCTATATCGAGTTTTCCCCCTAAACCTTTACATATATATACATATACAAGATTAATTTATTTAAATATTAAGGATAAATAGATATTATCATCATCATATTGTATCATGGAACTCTGTAAAGTAACGCCTAATTCTTAAATTATTGTATTGCATGGTCGCCTGTAAGCAGCCTTACATTTTACACGTACCTTATAAACAACTGTACTATAGTAAAATATCGCTCAACTGCATCGAAATCAATAAACGCTCAGCGAAATTGTCTATAGGATCTTTGACCAACGTTCTGGCATTGATTTACTTATAAATGATTGCCATATGAGATAATGAAATTCGGTGTATCCGGCTGAATAGAATAGTGCCACTCTCATTTCTTACCGAGGTGTCGTAAAAGGCGACTAAGGTAAGTTGACCCGCCGTGTGGTATTTTTTTTTTTTTTGACTAAGTTGACCCACGGTGTGGTGTTAGGCTAAGTAGAATTGACCACCCTCTTTTTTACCGAGGTGTCGTAAAAGGCGACTAAGGTAAGTGGACCCGCCGTGTGGTATTCGGCTGAGTAGAATAGACCACCCTCATTTCTTACCAAGGTGTCGTAAAAGGCGACTAAGGTAAGTTGACCCACCGTGTGGTATCCGGCTGAGTAGAATAGGCAAACCTTATTTCTTACCGAGGTGCCGTAAAATACGACTAAGGTAAGTTGATGTCGGGCAGGCGGCCGATCGTAAAAACGCAGCCAAATCATGTGACAGCATGTTTATAACATGTTGTGCCGACCCCACTTAGAGGGATAAGGGCAGGAGGATGATGATTTTAATTAAGCATGATTTTAATTAACAGCTTTCCGAACCAGCAGTAGAGTTGACGATACAAAAACACTTGTTTACAAGTTTATTTGAATAAAGAATATTTTGAATTTGAATTTGAATAAGAATTTTCTAACGAGCAGTTGAGTCAAAGGTCCAAAACTACTTACAATAAGACTTGTGTAAAGGTTTGTTTAAAATATTACAATGAGTCATATAGAGACATGTTTGTAACTTGTATAACATGAACACTGGAGATAAATCCAGCAACAGACAATCTCACTGATCATCGATTCACCCTCACTATTGTATATGCGACTATTTGTGCCGTCACACGTGCTCTAAAGCCGCGTTCACGATTGCAATTTCAGTATTCAAATTCCGAATATTCTTTATTCAAATAAACTTGTAAACAAGTGCTTTTGAATCATCAACTCTACTGCTGGTTCGGAAAGCTGTTCCTACCGAGAAGAGCCAGCAAGAAACTCGGCGGTTGCTCTTTGCAAAATTTAATTCTTATTACTATTATAATTATTATAACATTTAGTCAAATTCAAATTCAAAATAATCTTTATTCAAATAAACTTGTAAACAAGTGCTTTTGAATCGTCAATTCTACTGCTGGTTCGGAAAGCTGTTCCTACGGAGAAGAGCCAGCAAGAAACTCGGCGGTTGCTCTTTGCAAAATTTAATTCTTATTACTATTATAATTATTATAACATTTAGTCAAATTCAAATTCAAAATAATCTTTATTCAAATAAACTTGTAAACAAGTGCTTTTGAATCGTCAATTCTACTGCTGGTTCGGAAAGCTGTTCCTACGGAGAAGAGCCAGCAAGAAACTCGGCGGTTGCTCTTTGCAAAATTTAATTCTTATTACTATTATAATTATTATAACATTTAGTCAAATTCAAATTCAAAATAATCTTTATTCAAATAAACTTGTAAACAAGTGCTTTTGAATCGTCAATTCTACTGCTGGTTCGGAAAGCTGTTCCTACGGAGAAGAGCCAGCAAGAAACTCGGCGGTTGCTCTTTGCAAAATTTAATTCTTATTACTATTATAATTATTATAACATTTAGTCAAATTCAAAATAATCTTTATTCAAATAAACTTGTAAACAAGTGCTTTTGAATCGTCAACTCTTCTGCTGGTTCGGAAAGGTGTTCCTACCGAGAAGAGCAAGAATATGGCGATTGCTCTTTTAGAAAATTCTTAATACTAGTTATTTAGTCATTACTGTCTTGTACAGGGTCTAAGCAATTTATACCCTTATATTCTAAGTAATCCTCAACAGTGTAGTAGGGTTTCTGAATCAGCCTCTTTTTAACAGTGTTTTTAAACTGCTGTAGGTTTAGGTACTTAACTAAACATCTCAAAAAAAGGTTATTTTAGTGCTCACATTACAATACAGTACACGCCGTGTGGTATACGGCTGAATAGAATAGTAACACCCTCTTTCTTACCGAGGTGTCGTAAAAGGTGACTAAGGTAAGTCGACCCGCCGTGTGGTATCTGATTGAATAGAATAGACCACCCTCATTTCTTACCGAGGTGACGTAAAAGGCAACTAAGGTAAGACGACCCACCGTGTGGTATCTGGTTGAATAGAAAAGACCACCCTCTTTTCTTACCGAGGTGTCGTGAAATACGACTAAGGTAAGTTGATGTCAGGCAGGTGGGTGGTCGTAAAATTTTCGGTTTATTTTGTGTTTATTTTTAGTAGATAATAAGTTACTAACATAGTTATAAGTCTGTACTAACAAAATGAGCCCTTGCTGCTTTTTTAAATAAATACATTATTATTATTAAAATACGCCAAATCATGTGACAACATGTATATAACATGTTGTTAACCCCACTTAGAGTGGGATAAGGGCAAGATTATGATGTAACTTTATTCGTTGGAATTATTGTGTTTTGGCAAATGTCAGTGTGAACGACACTTTACTCGTTACATTTGCAACGTTAATTTGATGTAGTATGGAGAGGTATTGAAATTAAATTGCGATTTTGATTCGCACTAACTAAACGGTTACTCAATTTGGGATTATCCAGATTCGATTTCCGGTTGAATTAATATTATATTTTGACTGGCTCGTTGGCGCAGTGGGTAGTGACCCTGCCTTCGGCTCCACGGGTCGCGGGTTCGATTCAGGGTCAACATTGTCTTTAAATGAAATTGTTGGTCTTTGAGCCTGAGTGTATATTTGTATTTAAAAAATATATAAGTATATATTCACCAGTTGTCTGTCAACCATAATACAAGTATTAAGTTACTTACTTCGGGGACGGACGACCGTGTGTGTAAGTGTCCCATATATTTATTTATTTTATTTATTATAGCTCTTTAACCTTGCACATAATATCAAGTAACTGAGTGACCGAGCGTTGCACGATAATTTTTGAAAGAACTAAAAAAAATACAATTACATAAAAAGGGCTGGTGACATGTGGGATTTGTACCCGGGTTTTGAAATTTGTTCGACCGTTACCCATTAGGCTGTCACAGCACTACACTTGAAAACTACATTTTTTAAATAAAACCTAGCTAGATCGATTTTTTTACCCCAAAACCCCTACATGATGAATTTCATGAAAAACAAATTATTTTACGTTATGAATCAAAGATACATAATATAGAAGGAGGAGTGACCGTACTTCATCAATTCCATTTCGTATGTAATGCATTGACCTTGACCGAGAGACTACATACTAGTGCGAAAAACTGTACTGTTTTCTCCTGTTTTTTGACAAATACGCCGCGCTAGGTCAGTAAACCATTACTGACAAAAGTAACGGCCTGTTACTATCCCACTGCCCACCCAATGCCCACTTTTTTTTTTTTTTTTGGATAAGGTTTTAGGTTTCCTCACGATGTTTTCCTTCACCGAAAAGCGTGTGATAAATTGCAATTATCAATTAGACACATAAGTTTTACTAGAAAACTCATTGGTGCCTGCCCGGGGTTTGAACCCTAGACCTCCCCGAAGGAGGCGCACGGTGTTACCGCTGGGCTACCACAGCTGCTGACAAAGCCAGATCCCAATTAAATTTTATTTATTTTGTTTGAAAATACATTTTTTAAACGATATTTAGGAAGATCGAATTATGCCAAAATTATCTTATACGTTTTAGTGATCAGAGGAATTAGTTAATGTCGTATTGTAGGTACCATTCTAAAATTCATCACGCAGGAGATTTTGGGGGAGAAAAATCGAGCTAGCTAGGTTTTATTTAAAAAAAAATCATTTTATCCCTGATTATGGGCATTTAAAAATTTACATTGAATATATAAAACACTATTTTCGCCGTTAATCGTTAAGTCAGCGTAGCTTATTTGGGGACTTTGGCGGTTCAGCGGGTGGAACTCGTGGCATAGGTGGGGTACGATCTCTCCTTGCTCACCTTGGTTCGTGCCATGGTGGACAGGGAGACATCGTGGGCAGCGATGGTCTCCTGCGAGCTCGGCATCTCGCGGAAGGAGGCGGCGGGGCGGATCCGGGAAGTCGAGTGCCGTTCTAACGGACCTTCTGAGCGTTCCAAACGGGGTTTATTGGACGCCCACCGTTTTAAGGTCCCCGAGGCGGTCGATGCATCTGGTGCTCCCTATGCATCGTCAGCGTAGGGAGGGGTCCCGACCAGGAGGTGGCGCACTCTGGGGTACCCAGTTGCTGCTGGCGGGGATGGGGGCAATGTGTCTAACGGTACCCTGTCCCCGCCACCAGCAGCGTGGTGGAGCACTGTCAGGTTTAGTCGGTGCGAGCCCGTCGCTCTTCCCCGTCTGGCAGTGATGGCCCATAGTGGGTTTTCCTGACATAAAAAAAGAAGCTTATTCGGGGAACGGGTGAAAAAAAAGAATAAAAATGGGTAAGTGAGCCAGCGGTCTCACTAACTCACTTATCCAATTATTTTCATTCTTTTTTATGAAGTTTCTTTTTCTTATTTTGTAAAAAATTACCGATCGAGGCTTTGTCAACTAGGTACTATATATTATGCTCTATAGAGCCCCCCACGCATTTTCACGAAAGTAAGAATGTTTTGAATTTTCAGTTCGATGTGCTATAAAATTTTTAGTTGGATTTTTAACTAATATATATATAGCTTTTAAATTTCTTGAATATTTTTCCGTGCTAATATAATATTACTAAATATTGTGAACCAGCGTTTATTACGCTCTCGGCGGCTTGTGTATTGATTTGCTTCCTTTGTGCTATATTTAGTAACGTTATTAAAGTAAGAAGCTTTGCTTATTGATTAGTACCTTCTTTCTCGTCAACTGTGTCGCGAGTTCCTAAATAAATAAATAATATCTGGGTGGTAATTTATTACAAAAAAAGAACTTAAAAAAAAAGAAAAAACAATTATTTAGTTGGGGATCGATCCTTGGCTTTCACATTTCTTGAGGCTGCCCGTTACCCGAATAAGCTATGTCGACTTGACAGCTAATGGCGAAAATTCAATTCAATATAAATGTTAGTGTTTTTTAATGCCTAAAAACAGGGATAAAACAATATTTTTTTTTACATAAAACCTAGCTAGATCAATTTTTCTCCCCCAAAACCTCCTACATACTGAATTTTAGGAAAATCGTTGGAGCCGTTTCCGAGATTCGGAAAATATATATATATACAAGATTAACTCATTTAAATATTAAAGATATGGAACATTTACACACACAGTCGTCCGTCGCCAAAGTAACTTAATACTTGTGTTATGGGTGACGGAGAACTCAAATCAAATAAAATCAAAATAATCTTTATTCAAATAAGCTCTTTCAAGCACTTTTAAATCGTCAAGGAACTGGTAAATGTATACATACTAGCTTTTACCAGCGACTTCGTTCGCGTGGACTGTTGTGTGGTAGGTCGATAATAGATGACGCTTTTCAATAAATAATAATAAATATATGGGACACTTACACACACGGTCGTCCGTTTTCAGAGTAAGTAACTTAATACTTGTATTATGGGTGACAGACAACTGGTGAATATATACTTATATATTTTTAAATACATACTTAAATACAAATATACACCGAAACTCGAAGACCAACAAATTCATTTATAGAAAATGTTGGCCCTCGACGGGAATCGAACCCGCGACCCGCTGAGCTGAAGGTAGGGTCAATACCCACTGCGCCAACGGGCCAGTCAATGTCATCCTATTCCTAGAATTAATAGGATTTCTATACCCTATATGTTATTCCGGTGTATAAGGAATAATTGTGCCAAATTTCATCGATATTGGTTCAGCGGATTCGTCGTGAAAGTGTAACAAACATACATCCATACTCACAAACTTTCGCATTTATAATATTAGTAGCTTTTTTTTTCCGCCGTGTGGTACCCGGCTGAATAGAATAGTACCACCCTCATTTCTTACCGAGGTGTCGTAAGAGGCGACTAAGGTAAGTGACCCGCCGTGTGGTATCCGGCTGAGTAGAATAGACCAACCTCATTACTTACCGAGGTGTCGTAAAAGGCGACTAAGGTAAGTTGACCCACCGTGTGGTATCCGGTTTAGTAGAATAGACCACCCTCTTTCTTACCGAGGTGTCGTAAAATACGACAAAGGTAAGTTGACGTCAGGCAGGCGGCCGGTCGTAAAAACAGCCAAATCATGTGACAGCATGTTTATAACATGTTGTGCCGACCCCACTTAGAGTGGGATAAGGGCAGGAAGATGATGAATATTAGTAGTATTTTTGTGAATATTTATCGACGATACATTCTGGTTATCAATAAAGCAATATTTTATCTCCCGCGTTAACGTTAATAGATAATGATTTATCGAAAACAGTACAGTTTTTATTTATAGTTGCAAGATTATAGTGTTTACATTGTTGTTTAAGCGATTGTGAACTCTGTCTGTAACGATTTAGGGGCGATTTAGATTAGTGAAAGTTTTGAGGGGTTATATGTTTACTAATATTGTAAATGCTAAAGTGTGTTTGTTTATCATTCCCTCACGTACAAACGGGCTAAACGGGTTCTTGGTATAGTAGTAGTTGATGAATATATTTCAAAAGTCATCACCATTCTCCTGCCCTTATCCTACTCTAGGTGGGGTCGGCACAACATGTTAAACATGTTGTTAATTGATTCATCATCATCCTCCTGCCCTTATCCCACTCTAAGTGGGGTCGGCACAACATGCTATAAACATGTTGTCATATGATTTGGCTGCGTTTTTACGACCTGCCACCTGCCTGACATCAACTTACCTTAGTCGTATTTTACGACACCTCGGTAAGAGAGGGTGGTCTATTCTACTAAACCGGATACCACACGGTGGGTCAACTTACCTTAGTCGCCTTTTACGACACCTCGGTAAGAAATGAGGTTGGTCTATTCTACTCGGCCGGATACCACACGGCGGGTCGTCTTACCTTAGTCGCCTTTTACGACACCTCGGTAAGAAAAGAGGGTGGTACTATTCTATACAGCCGGATACCACACGGCGTATGTTGTTAATTGATTATGCTAGTTTTTTTTTAATATCAATGAATTTTGGTACAATTTTTCCTTACATACGGTGTAGTATCCAGCTGAATATAATAGATCACCCTCATTTCTTACAGAGGTGTCGTAAAAGGCGAATATGATAAGTCGACCCGCCGTGCAGCTAAGTAGATTAGACCAACCTCATTTCTTACCGGTGTCGTAAAAGGCGACTAAGGTAAGTTGACCGACGGTGTTGTATCTAGTTTAGTAGAATAGACCACCCTCTTGCTTACCTAGGAGTCATAAAATACGATTCAAGGTAAGTTGACGTCAGGGCGTAAAAACGCAGCCAAATTATGTGACAGCATGTTTATAACATAAAGTGCCGACTCTACTTAGAGTAGGATAAGGGCAGGAGGATTATAATATTCCTTATATACCGGGATAACATATAGGCTATGGAAATCCGGCTAATTCTACAGGAATAGGATGACATTGAAAAGCGCCATCCATTGTCCACCTACAGTCGACAACGCAACAACAGTCCGTGCGAACGCAGTTTCGGGTAAAAGCTAGTCATGTATATGTATGCAACAATACAAAATCGTCCTTTCTTTTAAGGGAGGAAGGGATCATGTAAAATATACCGGAGGTCTTTAAGGGGGTGAGATCTGGTTATGTGGGATTCCTACCCACTAAAACCCCCTCGATAGTCTGCCATCGCACCGTCTATTATCAACCTAACTCAACAGTAAAAAAAAGCTAAAAAGTAAAAGCTAATAATAATAATCCATAGATTTTCAATTTCACTCCGGGACCTTTAGTCACGTGCCGAACTGTAGTCGTTCGGAAAATCTTAACAGGAATTCTGTTACTTTTACCAGTTTTTACAGAGACCTTGCCTAATCAATCGGCCGTCGCGACGCAAGGTCATTCATTAAACAGGCTTTTTGTAACTTTAATTGAACTAGAAAATTTTTGGGATAAATCCCTTTTAATGTACGGAAGTAAAGCGCTGTGGTAGCCCAGCGGTAACACCGTGCGACTCTTTCGAGAAAATCACGGGTTCAAACACGAGCAGACACCAATGAGTTTTTCTGTTAAAACTTATGTGTCTAATTGATACAATTTATCACACGTTTTTCGGTGAACGAAAACATCGTGAGGAAACCTGCATATCTCTAGAGAATTCTGGAGATAATGTCACCTACCATTATTGGAGCATCGTGGTAGTTCTTTGCTCCAATCCTTCTGTCCAATAACGGAGAGAAGAGACCTATTCCCAGCAGTGGGAGAGTAACAGGCCGCTACTTACTAACGGAATTTAATAAATCCGATTATATAATCTATCAGGGTTGTCAAAGTTATGGTTTGTTTATCGGAAGCTCGCTGGAGTTAGGTCTTCGAGGCGGTCGATGCATCTGGTGCTCCCGATGCATCGATTAGTGGAGGGAGATGCCACTATTAGAAGGGCCCCGACCCAGAGGTGGCGCACTCTGGGGTTCAGGGTTGCTGCTGGAGAGGATGGGGACAATGTGTCCGACGGTTCCCTGTCCCCGCCACGAGCAGCGTGGTCGAGCACAGGCAGGTTTTAGTCTGTAAGAGTCCGATATAATGGGTTTTCCTGACAAAAAAGTTGACTCGTCGTGTGGTCTCCGGCTGAGTAAGAATGGACCACCATCTTTCTTACCGAGGTGTCGTAAAATACTACTAAGGTAAGCTGATGTAAGGCAGGCGGCCGGTAGTACAATACTTCAATAAATCATGTGACAATATGTTTATAACGTGTTGTGCCGACCCCATTTAGAGTGGGATAACGAAGTATTAAGAATTTGAGTGTTCATCATCTTTCTGCCCTTATCCCACTCTAAGTGGGGTCGGCACAACATGTTATAAACATGATATCACATGGTATTGCTACGTATTTTACGACCGGCCGCCTGCCTTACATCAACTAACCTTAGTCGTATTTTACGACATCTCGATAAGAAAGAGGGTGGTCTACTCTACTTAACCGGATACCACACGGCGGGTCGACTTACCTTAGTCGCCATATAAATTTGATTGTTATGATCGTATAATTTATACAAGTAAATAATAATATATACTGAGTAAATCCATTAAAACTGGTTTTTATTAAGGCATTCTTAGCCCATGAAGAAAAATAATAAGAAAAATACATTCTCAAAATACAAGGTTATTACAGCAATTGTACGTCGGAACTGTTTCATATATTAATTAAAATTAAAAAAAAAACAGACATACGCTTCCGATATTTTTAATTTCTGCTTTATTTATTCAAAAGTAGGAATAAAAATATGTCCGTATAACATTTAAATATTTGCCGCCATTTACAAAATGACGGATCCGCCATCTTGAAAAATTGTAAAATGGTGCTTGTCGTTAAACTTTATGTATAGAATTAGACAGCAATTGGCATAAGAATGATTTGTTTGTAATCTCTTTATTGCATTAAATAATATAAAAATAATAATTAAAAATAACATCATATGTAATGGCTGGCTTATTCCGGAATCGGACTCTCTTCCAACCAACCAGTCTAAAATTAAAAAAAGAAATAAATATTAAGTGCAATAATTTAAAATAAAAATTAAATTTCATTAATAATAACAAACAGAAAATGAATTTTAAATTAATATGAAATAATATTATAATATCTATTATAAATATAAAAATAGAATATATTTATATTAAAGAATATAATTTTATGGTGTTATTGTTATTTATTTAACACCAGGTTTCCAATAAGTTTTTAATGTCGGATCAGTTATAACTTAACCACGTCCCATAACACCATAGCTATGAATATTCACAACTTATCTAGCAGTTATCGCATAACAAATCTGCTTACATCGATTAAAATGTCCCATACGATAAAAATATTAACATTAATTTTTTGTAAGGAGCGGATTTTTTTTAAAACGTGTTTCGTTCAAAAAAGCCGTGCGTGTAACTGTCCAAAGAATAAAATGTAATTACGTACTTTTTTTTATTTACAGCAAAAATGTACAAGTCAAATCTAACTTAAATTACTTACACGCTAGGACTATACAAATCATGCCCACGTGGAATGGTCCCAAGAATGCTGGCAGCGTTTCCGCAGCTGAATCGCTAAGCTGATTCTTTGTGCGAAAAAGGAGCCAGCCCTCTTGTCACCTCTTGTAAACCTCAATGTCATTTATAGACATTTTGTTTTTACTCAAAGCTCAAATGCACAAAAATAAAATATAAATCAGATGTAATAAATACGTCACAGACTAATTTATTGAAACAGTAATTATCGGTAATTAATACAAGGATCTACGTTCACGGGCAAACCCCAAAAATTGTTCAATAAAATAATTGTATTCATAATTGATATTTATAATTTATTTCGTGCGTTTCATCGAAGGAAAACATCGTGGGAAAACCTGCATATCTGGTGAATTTGGATATGAGTAACCTATACATCCGCATTAGTGTAGCGCGGTGGTTGAATCTCAAATCAAAAAGAAAGAGGTCTATAGAGGTGAGAGGTCACATTCCAGCACCTTGGGATCCTCACGTCTATCGGTCCTTTGCAATATGTGCCTTGTACATCGCCACTGCAGCTATACGGTAAATTCAAATTAAAAATATTCTTTACTAGTGTTTACCCGCAACTTCGTTCGCGTGTACTGTTGTGCGTGATAGTTTGGCAATAGATGGCGCTTTTCAATGTCATCCTACTCCTATAGAATTAACAGGATTCCCATAGCCTATATCTCGACCTTAGACGCATAAGATCTGATGTGTGTTTTGATTACAAGAGAGCGAAAAGAAAATTTATAAACTAATCGGGATAGTATTTTCGTTTTTAAGGATAATTCTAAATAAAATATTGTTAATATTTTTGTGAAAGCTTATATCTTTCGATTCCTAACACTATTAATCTAAAATTTACCTTATCAGATTAAAAAAACTCATTTTTTTTAAGAAACTGAAGTCACTATCGTCTTTGGTCTTATGTCGACATTCGACCTTATGCGTCTGATGTCGAGATGTGTTACCCCGGTGTATAAGGAATAATTGTGCCAAATTTCCTCGATATTGGTTAAGCGGGTTCGCCATGAAAGAGCAACATATATACATCCATACTCACAAACTTTTGCATTTATAATATAAGTAGGATTCAAATAAACTTGTAATGAAGTACTTTTAAATCGTCAACTCTACAAAAAACTCGGCGGTTGCTCTTTTAAAAATATAATTCTTATTACATTGTACAGGGTCGAAGAATAGCTACGTACACGCATTCTTAACGTCTAGTAAATTCAAATTCAAATTCAAATAATTCTTTATTCAAATTGGCCTTTACAAGCACTTTCGAATCGTCAAATTACAATGAAGCTACCACTGGTTCGGAATGGTGCACTTACCGAGAAGAACCAGCAAGAAACTCGGCGGTCACTCTTTTCAATATTGAGTTTTACAATAATGGCTTAATTAAGAACAAATTAAAAAATTTACAATATAATCTAGTGCGTAGCTGGTCGCAATTTAAAACCAAGCTTTCTTATCATCAATATAGTCCTCAACAGTATAATAAGCTTTATGAATCAGTGTCTTTTTAATTGCTATTTTGAACTTGTGTAAAGGCAAGTCCAAAATAGATTGTGGAATTTTATTATAAAAATGTATACCGAGGCCCACAAACGATCTACGAACTTTCTGAAGCCGTATCCTGGGTATTATTAATTTATTTCGGTTCCTGGTTTGCCTATTACTAATATCACTTTTTTTATTAAAAAGATGTATATTTTGTCTCACAAACACTATATTATTATAAATGTATTGCGAAGCTACGGTGAGAATACCTATTTCTTTAAATTTATCACGGAGCGAGTCACGTGGTTTCATATTATAAATCGCACGTACAGCTCGCTTTTGCAAAACGAATATTTTTTGTATATCAGCTGCCTTACCCCACAGCAAGATACCGTATGCCATAATGCTATGGAAATAAGAAAAATAGACAAGTCTTGCTGTTTCAATATCAGTTAATTGCCTAATCTTCCTAACGGCATAGGCAGCGGAACTAAGTTTACTACAAAGATTAGTAATGTGGGGTCCCCATTGCAGCTTTGCATCCAAGGTTACTCCCAGAAAAACAGCTAAGTCTTCTGTTTTTACTATTTCATTATTAATTTTTACTGTATTTACCAATTTTTCAACATTAGGCAATGTGAATTCTAAGCACTTAGTCTTATTTGTATTTAAAAGAAGATTATTTACTGTAAACCAATGCGATACCTGTGACAAAGCACTGTTCACATCGTCAACTTTTGTTTTGGTTTTGTCAATCTTAAATAATAATGATGTATCATCTGCGAAAAGTACTACGTCACAAATATTGTTTACATAAAATGGCAAATCATTTATATATATTAAAAATAGGAAGGGACCCAGAATAGAGCCTTGTGGCACACCCATTTTCGTGATTGAACCGGATGACTTTATATTATTTACACACACTCTTTGAATTCTATTACTGAGATATGAGGCAATAAGCTTCAGTGCAGTACCTTTTACCCCATAGTGGCTTAGTTTTCGCAGGAGAGTCTCATGCTGAACACAATCGAATGCCTTTGACAAGTCACAGAAAACACCTAAGGTATTCTGGAACTTCTCCCAAGCACTAAATACATGTTTCATCAATCTTGCACCCGCATCTGTTGTGGACCTACCCTTTGTAAAACCATACTGCTCCGAATGAAGTAATTTGTTAGAATTGAAATGATGGAGCAGTTGATTAAGCATAATTTTTTCAAAGATTTTACTAAAAGCGGGTAGTATTGAAATTGGTCTATAATTATTTGGATCTTTTTTATCTCCAGATTTAAACAGAGGTATTAATTTACTGTGTTTCATAAGATCTTGAAATATACCTAAATCTACAGTTTTATTAAAAATTGGAGCTAAATGAGACGCAAGAACATCAATGATATTCTGAATTGTGCGCACTGACATTCCCCATAAATCTTCCGTTTTTTTCATTTGGATTGTTTGGAAGCTTTTTAGAACGTCACACGGGGTAATGTGTTTAAAATTAAAGACAACGTTACATTCAGTGACGCACCCCTCTAAAAGATTAAGTGCTAATGTTGGCGAGGAATTGATGGATTTAGTAGTGGTAATTGGTATGTCTCGAAAAAAACTTTCAAATGTGCGAGCTACTTCTAAATTGGAAGTAATAATTTTGTTATTGATGCTAAGTTCAAGATTGTTATTATTATTACCTTGAATTTTATTTTTACCAATTTCATCATTTAAAATATTCCACGTTGCTTTTATTTTATTTTCAGAAGTAGCGATCTTCCTTTTTATATATAATGACTTAGCTTGTACGCAAACAATTTTAAATAATTTAGAATATTTTTTTACATAATCGGCGAATGTGGGGGTTTGATTGAACTGCTTTTGTGCATACAAGTCAAACAAGTTATTCCGGCTTTTGTAAATGCCAACTGTTGCCCAATCACTAAACTTTAGATTTGGTGATAGTTTTTTTTCCACAATCTTAAAGACACGGTTAAATTCAAGGTTGATTAAGCTAAAGAGAGAATTATAAAGTTCATCCGGATCATTCTGAGCTGTATTAATTTTAGGTATCTTAGCTAAGATGTTATCTCTAAAGGTATTAATTTTTTTAGTAGTAACAGGTCTAAATTGGATTATTTTCTTGAACTTTTGTTCTAAACCAGGAACTGATATTGTCTGTCCACTATGATCTGATTTTAAGCTATTTATAATTGATTTATGTAAGATTTTACAATTACAAAATATGTTATCGAGGCAAGTAGCTGAGGTTGCAGTTATTCTAGTAGGTTCATTAAAAACATTATCAAGGTTAAAACATTTGAATAGGTTAAGTAATTTTTCTCTTTTAGAAGTCTTTACTAAAATGTCTACATTGAAATCACCGCAAATTAATAACTTTTTAGGTGATTTACTTAACCTCTTAAGTACTTCCTCCATAACTTCTTCAAATACAATAAAATCGCCTGGGGGCGGCCGATACACGCAAACTACTAAATATTGCTCCAGCTCAACACTAGACAGCTCAACAGTGTGTTCTACAGAAAGACCCATAATGTCATTCCTTTTTTTATATTGTATATTGTCCCGTACTAGTATAAGAGAACCCCCACGATTTGAGCCACGAGTTGCGGTCTTTCTTGAAAAAGCACTGGATACTGTATAATCCTTAATATTTAACATTAATTGCGAACTATTAAGCCAGTGCTCAGTTATGCACAAAACATCAATATTATATTTTTTTAAAAACAATTCTAATTCGAATTCTTTGCCAGATAAGCCTTGTAAATTCTGGTGCACTAAATTTATTTGACAAGGCTTATCTGTTGTCCTTATTTCTAGTTTAAACTAGTATTATCACTACAAAGATTAATACTAGGAATAATACAAGTACTACTACTAGTACAGGAGTCAAAAACAGAAATATTAGTACTATTAGTACAGTTAATATATGTGTCAAAAGAATTAGTTACACATGTAACTTTATTGTTTAAATTGTATGCTAACAATGTAGCTATATGTCTTTTAATTCTAAAAGGTAGATACATAGTATCCCTTGTCATCTTAAATGATGTAATAAATTTATTACTATCAAAGTAATTAATTGCCTTCCCATGACGGAGTGTCAAATTATAAATTAATAAATTTAACTTATAAATATGTTCATTTTGTTTTTTTGTTAGTGTGTTTGAGTAAGGAAATGAACACATAATAAATTTACATTCTGTATTGTCATGTAGGAATAACAATTTATCTACACATTTCATAATGTCTTGTTTGCTTATATTCAAGCTATCTCCACACATTAAAATTACATTAGTATTACAATCTAAAGAATTTGCTGCAAGGCTGTCAACTAAATAACTGAAGGTAGCACCTGGTGAACATCTATTAATAACTGGATGTGATAGACAATGATTCATTAAAGATCCAAAGCCTTTACCTAATTCATCTGATACAATTATTGTTTTCTTTTCAAATACTTTCAAATTAATTGAATTATTTATATCTGTCTTTTTCAACATATTAATATTTGTAGTAACTGAGTTATTTGTATCTAAGTTATTGGATTTACATATGACAGAAGGTGAAGAAACTTGTGTAACACTTCCACTTCCTGATTTCAGCATGCACAAACAGTCTCTTTTATATACTTCTTTGCTATTGCTTGACAGAGATTCAATACGTTCTAAGTTGTCATTACAAATACCTAATAAGTTATCAAAAGATGATATGTGCTCGTCAATTTGCACTTGAGACTTTCTATAAAGATCTGTAATATGATTTAAGGATTTTTCTAAAGAATGTATTTTATTTTGCTGTTGCCGGGTTTCAGTGTCATACAAGTGTCTTCTGCAATGAAGTTTATCATTTATAGATTTCATTTTATCAATTAAACGCAAACGTTCCTTTTTAGCTTTCCCTAATTGTTGAATGCAGTTTTTGTTTTTAATCACTCGCTTGGATTTTTTAATAAATTTATTGATTTTAATATATTTTTTTAATTTATTGTGACTACTGAAGCATACTAACTTTGCTGCTTCATTTCCAATAATTTTTTTATCCAAATTACTACTTGAACTACATTCAACAAGTTCACTAAAAAGACACTGGGTCACATCAGATTCACGAGAACTTTTTGCTTGTTCCAGCTGACAAACATTCTGTTGTGTCTCGTGAAGGCTAATTTCCAACTCTGTTATGCGACCCAGAGCCTTCTCATGTTCATAAGCACATTGATCAAATGATTCAATGATATCCTTCAGCTGATCTCGTTGTTGTAAAATGTCCGTATACTCAACATGGAGTTTAGCAAGTTGATCTTTATATTCACTGTTTTTTTTTATAATTTTTGTGATTTCAATCTCACTGTCTTCCCTTTCTTTAAGAAGTTGAGCATTAAGCTCCTTTGAGATTTTTAAATCTTGCAAAGCCAATCTAAGTTTTGACTCCATGTCTTTTAATGATGCTTGACGGGTCATCATTTTTGTTTTAAGATTATGCTGAAAGTAAGTAAGACTGTATTAGTAAGAGTTATTAGTTTTTTGTATGGGAAGTAGTTTATTCTTTAATTAATTTGGTTGCTAATTAACAGATATTGATGTTAATTGTATATTATTTTATGTTATTTAAAAAAAATAAAAAATAAAGTGATCAACTATTCCTGAAGATATTGTGACATTAGTCATCCACTCCACTTTTAATTAATAAGCAGAGAGAGACTTGCACAATGAGTACTTTTTATTCAAAAAGATAATAAACAATGCTATATATTAAAGTCATCAATTGAGCTTTTAAATACCAAGCAAAAGGAGACAATAATATATAATATTTTTACTTATGGTGATAGCTATAAGATGTTATTATTGTTTACAATGTTATGTTCAGCTATGACATGATAAGTATACTATAGAAATATAATTTTTTTAATTTTTATTTACTCAATAATTAAATTCTGAATTTATTTGAGAAATACTGTATTATTATTCACTATTATTGCAACAACCTTGCTATTAAATGATAAGCTGTTGTGTGTTTAGTTGTGTGTTTAGTTGCTGATAAACTAGTTAAGTATATTTAAAAAAATAATAATAATAGTGAGGCAAAAATGACTGAGTAGTAATTAGTTTAGTTTTTAATAAAAAGGTAGACTTGCTCATATAACTTTCCAAAATTAGTCATCCAATTTGCTTTTAAATACTAAGCAAACCGAGACAGTTGCTCAAATAATGCTTAAAATATATATTTCAGGTAAATTTCAAAGATTAGAACATCTGCAACATACTTTCAAAGAAAGTACGAGAGACGAAGTAATCAAAAGAAAAAAGAAAATATTTTGTGTGTGTTTTAAGGTGCAAATAATAATTATAAAAAGATACAACTAAGATACTTCCCTGAATTTAATAAACACCAATTTAAAAATTAACTGAAAAATTTCGGTGACAGGTAACAGGTTTATACGCGGACTTGCTTTTCCTTTTCAATGATTTTTATAACTTATATTTATGAATCTTGAAGAATAACATATATTTCCACATTGATTATATCACTTATTACTTATATTACAATATTATATTAAGTTTTAAGAAATTAATTAAACAGAACAGCTGATTAGATATGTCACCAGGGCTGGGGTTGCCAGCACCTCTATCTATCTAGTATTTCTCAATAGTATAGTATAGTAGGCTTTCTGTATTAGCCTTTTATTAAAAGTATTTTTAAACTGCTGTAATGGCAAAGCTAAAATTGATTGCGGAATGTTATTATAGAATCTCATACCCAAATCCACAAACGACTTACTTTTGCAAGGCGCAAAGGAGCCGCAAGCTTATGTCGGTTCCTAATTTGTCTATTATATACGAGAACATCAACAATCTTTTTATAATTATGTAACTAAACTATTTATATTTATAAAAGAAATATTCTAAATCAATTTATTCTTTTCATAAAAAATGCTAAAATGAAATTAAAGCAAACTCTCATTCGCTATCCGCGGGCTAGCTGCTAATGACAGCGGCTGTCACATCTCCCACGTCAAAATGGCGCGAAAGGCTGTGGCAAGATGTGACGTCATGGCTTGCTTGCTTGCATGCTTGCTTGCAATAGCGACACGGCGGCGTTGTTACAATTATGTATATTGTTATGCACAAAAATTAAATTGCTAATAATATATTGTGAAGCCAATGTACGAATACCTATTTCCTTAAACTTCTTTCGCTGAGTGACTCTGAGCTTTCTTATGAGGTCCAAAGTAAAAAAATATAGTTATCTCAATAAAATTAAATTAATTTTTATTACGTGACGACTAACACGTACGCTTATTAAGAATTATTAATAAAATTATATTTGCCGTTGGTCCGTGGCCTTCAACTTGACTCGACCGATCGCGTCTTTCGACCTCGCCGGCGCGAATCTTAAATCTACGCGAATCTACGCTAAAGCTACGGTGACCACATTTTGCTCTCTTACAGGAAGCTCCGTAGATTTACATAATTAACTAAATGTAAACAAAGAAAGCTGTGATAGCCCAGCGGTGCGACCGTGTGAATCTCTAGAGACGATCATGGGTTCAAACCCGGGCAGACACCAATGAGTTTTTCTATTAAAAACTCATGTGTCTAATTGATAATTGCAATTTATCACACGCTTTTCGGCGAAGGAAAACAACGTGAGGAAACCTGCATATCTCTAGAGAATCCTAGGGATATGTGTAACCTACCATCATTGGAGCCGCGTGGTAGGTCTTAGCTCCAATCCTTCTCTCTCTAAAAACGGAGAGAGGAGGCCTATGCCCAGCAGTGGGATAGATTATATAATGAATTTCAGCAGTATTGGTTCAAGAGAATTATTTTTTTATAAAAAGTAACGATTAAAATAAAAATTTATTAAACGTTTTGAATTTTTTAAACAAATATGTCAGCATGTTTTTTATTAAATCAGCCACAGTGTGGTATTTGGCTGAGTAGAATAGACCACCCTCATGTCTTACCGAGGTGTCGAAAAAGGCAACTAAGGTAATTTGACGTCAGGTAGTCGGCTGGTCATAAGATACCTAGCCGAATCATGTGACAACATGTTTATAACATGTTGTGCCGACCCAACTGTAGGTGAGCAGGAGGATGATGTTTTTTTTTAAAGCATGAGATCCAATGGAGTCTCACATTAACAGATATACCGAAAAATGCTGCTGCTAAGTGAAAAATCAAATCGAAACGAAATAATATTTATTCAAATAAGCTCGTTCAAGTATTTTTGAATGGTCAAGGATCAATAAATAAATAAATAAATAAATATATGGGACACTTACACACACGGTCATCCATCCCCAAAGTAAGTAACTTAATACTTGTGTTATGGTAGACAGACAACTGGTGAATATATACTTACATATTTTTTTAAATACATACTTAAATACAAATATACACCCAGGCTCAAAGACCAACAAATTCATTGATAGAAATTGTTGGCCCTCGGTGGGAATCGAACCCGCGACCCGCGGAGCTGAAGGCAGGGTCACTACCCACTGCTCCAACCGGCCAGTCAATATGATTAATGAAGCTACAACTGGTTTGGAATGTTGCTCTTACCGAGAAGAACCAGAAAGAAACTCGGTGGTCAATCTTTTAAACATTTTCAATTTTACATTATTAAACCGCAACGATCCTGAACGTTTATGGTTTTGTTAGATTTTTTTTCAGTGCCAATGACATATTTTTATCTTATCTTATATTTACATATTATCTATTTTAGAATAAGTATAAGAATAAATTTATTTGGTCTCACCATTATAGAAGAAGAAACAAGAAAGAAATAATAAAATAATAAAATTAATACATAAAAAAACAAACTATCCTAAATCATTATATATACAAAAATTAAATATTATGGATGTGACGCAAAAAGCATCACCACTGAGACTATTTTGGGGGGAGTCACCCCCAAATCTGATTTTCAGTGGCACCTTTGAATCGTGCGAGCGACAATGTTGTGTATAAAATGAAACAAAAGTAAAATAAAATGAGTAGTGCTATATAAATAATACTTATTTTGTAAAAAATAATTTAGTGCAAAGTGTAGCTAAAAATAAATAAAATAAAAGAACATTAAATAAACAAAGGTTTAGGTTTTAATATTATAATAGTTAATAATAACAGTAAAAGTAAAATAATAAAAAAAGGTTCATAAGAAATTTAATGTAAATATTTCGACGGAATCATTGCAATAGGAACTGCAATTTAACCCCTCGGATCGATCTGATTTTTGTGATGGAGATATTTCCAGGATTCGTGAGTGACAAAAGCTACTGTTTATTCCAGCATTACAGTCCACGCGAACGAAGTTTCGGGAAAAAGTTAGTAGTTGTAACCTGACTCATCCATTCGTGGAAAGGTCAATTTTTCTTAATTGTAATGACTCAGTATGCCAATGGGAATGCCGTATAGCCTTAAACTTGACTCATAGTAAAACCTGACTTCTATAGCTGTAGGCGATTTATTATAGTGACCATTAAGGATAATAAAGGACTTGTCACAATGTTGCCAGTTTACTGTTATATTTTTTGCAATTATTTAATTTTAAATTCTTATATGATTGGTATCCGGTTGAATTATTTGACTTAGTCACCTATTGCGAAACCTCGGTAAGAAATAAGGGTTGTCTATTCTACTCCACCGGACACCACACGGTTGGTCATATTACCTTAGTCGGCTAATGCGACACCTCGGTGAGAAATGTGGGTAATCTATTGTACCCAAGAAAGAGTGTGGTCTATTCTACTCAGCCGGATACAAAACAGATTTATATTTATAAATCAAATTTCAAATCTCCGATTCCGGTTTTGGTTCCGATTAACCTATCATATCTGTAGTTTGAAACCCTGATTACCCCGTCAAAAGTAGCGATGTGTAATATTATACCTAATCGATTTTTATATAAATCGTTTTTTTTTAATAATCGATTTTTAATAACCGATTAGTATATTTTCATTAAAAATAGATAATTTAAGTATCCTTTTTTTTCTTTTTTACTCTTTTTCTTGGGTTTTAAGATTAGATACGCATTGTTGGATACAACCAATATAGCCAAACTACACATTTTAATCAAATTTCACAAACAGCGCATCTATTATTATTTATTGGTAGTGGTTCACTTTAATTAGCATTTATCCTAATTAATAATTGATAAAAAATGCAACTTTTCAAAAAGTCATTAAAAAAATCGATTACTATTAATCGATTATTTTGATTCGAATTTATCGATTTATTTTAAACATAAATTATATATTAATCGATTTTTTCTACTCCAAGTCAAAACCCCAGTCAGAAATCTTAAAGTATTTTAAGATTTTCTTATTCAAAATATCTCACTTTATAAAACCGTCAAGATGTTTTTCCCGTATTCATAAGAAGCCTTGAACTCGTATCGACCGATTGTATATTTTAATATCTGAAGGCAATATTACCTGAACAAGTTATAAATAAACAAGTCTGCCCACGTAAATTCGCGTAATTCAGTATTTGCAGAACTGAAAACATTGAAAATTAATATCTATGTAACAAATTTTTCAATTCTATTTGTATCTTTTTTGGAACGATTAATCTTTAATATTTAAATGAGTTAATCTTGTATGTATAGACACACATAACGGCTTTGGGGGAAAAAATCGGTCTAGCCAGGTTTGATGTAAAAAAAATTATTTTATCCCTGTTTTTGGGCATTAAAAAATTACTTCAATTTATATAAAATTGATAATTGCAATTTATCACACGCTTTTCGGTGAAGGAAAACATCGTGAGGAAACCTGCATGTCTCTAGAGAATTCTAGGGATATGTGTAACCTACCAATCCGCATTGGAGCAGCGTGGTAGGTCTTAGCTCCAACCCTTCTCTCCAAAAATGGAGAGAGGAGGCCTATGCCCAGCAGTGGGATAGTAACAGGCCGTTACTTACTTACTTACTATATAAAATTGAATTTTTACCATAAACTGTCAAGTCACAGTAGCTTATTAATCATCATCCTTCTGCCCTTATCCCACTTTTAGTGGGGTTGGCACAACATGATACAAAAATATTGTCACATGATTTGGCTACGTATTTTAAGACCTGCCGCCTGCCTGACGTCAACTTACCTTAGTCGTATTTAACGACACTTCGGTAAGAAATGAGGATTGACTATTCTGTTAAATCGGATACCACACGGTAGATAAATTTACCTTAGTCGCCTTTTACGACACCTCGGTAAGAAATGACGGTCGTCTATTCTACTCAGCCGGATACTACACGGCAGGTCAAATTACCTTAGTCGCCCTTTATGACACCTCGGTAAGAAATGACGGTTGACTATTCTGCTAAACCGGATACCACACGGTAGGTTAATTTACCTTAATCGCCCTTTACGACACCTCGGTAAGAAATGACAGTCGTCTATTCTAATCAGCCGAATACCACACGATGGGTCAAATTACCTTAGTCACCTATTGAAAAACATCGGTAAGAAATGAGGGTTGTTTATTCTACTCAGCCGGATAACACACTGCGTGTCTGCTTACCTTAATCGCCTTTTGCGGCAACTGGGTAAGAAATTACGATCGTCTATTCTACTCAGCCAAATATCACACGGGGGGTAAAATTACCTAGTTGCCTTTTTGACACCTTCGTAAAAAATGAGGGTGGTCTAATCTACTTATCCGGATACCACACGGTATGTATATTATTAATGTATTAATTTTCATTGTTCCCAGGTAAAGAAGTGCAGAAAAGGTGGCGCTCCATCAGGGACTCTTACACCAAAGCGTTCCGTCAGGGCAAGTGCCCCCCTCCTGAAATGTGCGCCCCGGGAAGCAAGCGATACCAATATCACAGACAGATGTCCTTTTTGTTGCGCGCTCTGCAGAACAAGTAAGTCATGAATCTCCTTTTTTATGTCAGGAAAGCCCATTAATGCCGTCTGGTCTCCGGAAGAAATAGATCATTTTTCTTGCCGAGGTGTCGTAAAAGGGGACTAGGGTTGATTCGCCGTCACTCGGCTTGAGATTGTCAACTTGGGATCCAGTGTTCACACACACAGCATCTTCGCCGGCGCAGACGCGGTCCCAGATTTCTGACGTCGGTTGGTAGTGGCTTCTTGCTACCCTTCCGACGTCGTAATGACTAATCAAAGTCATACCACCAGCCCCCCACTACACGTCGCCCTAAGCTGTGGTCTGGCCTCACAGGGGGCACCACTAGTGCGTTCCCCAAAGCTTGTAGAGCTTCTGCGCTCTACTCTCCACATTTCGCAACTTTGGAGATGCTCCTGCGCTCGCCCGTCCCGCCCGGTGACGCTGTAAAAAGCCGTTAAGGCTAACAGCATATAGTCAATTCGAAAAAAAACCCATTCCCAGGTGCCAATTCCAAACCAATTCCAATCGCCAGTTTGTGATACGGGGACCAGGACGGACGTACGGACGGTGAAATGAGACGTACAAATGACAGATTCAGACGTTTATTGTCAATTATACAGTTGGTATCGCGGGCAGTTTCTTCACGACATTCCGAGAATGGATGTACCGGAAGATGCACCGTTTACAATTTCGCTTAGGCTTAGTGTGAGAGGAAAAAACGAATCTTCACCTTATGGCTGAGTGCTCTATGTACTCGCTGGTAAGATACTAGTAATACTAGGTAAGGATGAAATTGAAGTTGAGGATCTGACAAATATCTCCTTCAGGGATATTATCAGGTTCGTAAGAGCTACGGGTAGATTAGAGCAGGTGACACTGTCGGGACAGCAGTGAAACCCTTGTCCCAACATGGGGAATGGGTGGAATAGTCCGGAATAGGAGCTGACCACCCGCCCTGCACCGACAGACGTCCCCGAAATTAGATAGATAGATAGGCTTAGTGTTCCAGGAGGATGCACTTGAAACGTAAGGAAAAATATTGGGATGATTCAACGTACCCATGTTTTGTATAGTCCTAGCGTGTAATTTAAGATATATATATAACTTGTACATTTTCTTAATTCCAGAAAACCCCGTTACTCCCAAGACAAATACGAGTCGTTTTCGGAAATATCAAATTCCCCGCAGCATCCGCCGCCAGACGACATCCCGCGGATAAAGCAAGAGGTGTTCGACAGGCCGCTCGATTTGAAAACGAAACCGGAAACAGAGAGACCAGAGACACAGGACAAATGCAACCAAGCGACCATAGACACGGAGAAGAAGTTAGAAATCAAAATTGACGCTAACACAATCCTACCAGATGACCATTTCGACGACGATAAACTATTCATGACTTCATTGCTACCGTTGTTTAAAAAAATGGACGACGATACGAGACTCCTCTGTAGGATTGAGGTTCTGAAGATAATAAGATATGCTCTCCAGGGCCATAAGTGTTTTGAGGCTTTGAAGATTGCTGAAGATAGCTTCTTCAAGAACAGAATGACCGGGATCCTTGCCAAAGAGGAAATGGTCGATAGTGCGATAAATCTATCCAAAGTCAACGAGTCTAAATTGTCTATGACTACTAGATCTGCTGATGGGAGCAGACCTATCAGGAAGCGAAGGGTGAGTGTTCTGATATGTATTACCTTAATTAAGCTTAATATAAACATTACATTATATTTTTCACACCGCCGTGTGGTATCGGGCTGAATAGAATAGTACCACCCTCATTTCTTACCGAGGTGTCGTAAAAGGCGACTAAGGTAAGTCGACCCGCCGTGTGGTATCCGGCTGAGTAGAATAGTATCACCCTCATTTCTTATCGAGGTATCGTAAAAGGCGACTACGGTAAGTTGACCCACCATGTGGCATCCGGTTTAGTAGAATAGACCACCCTCATTTCTTACCGAGGTGTTGTAAAAGGCGCTAAGGTAAGTCGAACCGCCGTGTGGTATACGGCTGAGTAAATAGTATCACCCTCATTTCTTATCGAGGTATCGTAAAAGGCGACTACGGTAAGTTGACTCACCGTGTGGTATCCGGTTTAGTAGAATAGACCACCCTCTTTCTTACCGAGGTGTCGTAAAATACGACTAAGGTAAGTTGACGTCAGGCAGGCGGCCAAATCATGTGACAGCATGTTTATAACATGTTGTGCCGACCCCACTCAGAGTGGGATAAGGGCAGGAGGATGATGATGATGACATTATATTTTTCACAATTGAAATTACAATTTTTCTTATATTCGCATCACAACGGATATAGGGCCGTTCATAAAATACGTTCATATATAGGGGGAGGGGGTGTTCTGCTGAGCGTGACGAGGTGTGACAGAGGGGGGAGGGTATATTTTGCACTAATACTTATGGACAATTCCAGGGGATAACGAAAAATTTGCTAAATCGAGGACGTCGTTATATTAAATAAATAATAAATAAATACATGGGACATGGGATACACACGGTCGTAACTTAAGTTACTGACTTTGGAGACGGACGACCATATTCACCAGTTATCTGTCTACCATAAGTCAATTAATTATTAATAATTGACTTATGGTAGACAGATAACTGGATGTATGGATGGAGTGGAATAACTGGATGGAGTATTAGTAGGACATTTACAGAATCTATATCTGTATTATACATATTACAGACACGTTCGCCCTCGCCTCTACCAATGCCGCCGAAGAGAAGAGGCCCGGGACGTCCTAGAAAAGTAAGATATAATTATTTTGAATCTTTTTGTCCACTGCTGGACATAGGTCTCTTTATGGGATCTCCACACCATAGGATCTTGTGCCCCTTAGACCCAGCAGCTTCCTGCTAACTTTTTGAGTTCGTTATTTCATCTCGTTGGGGTCCGATACTGCGTTTTCCGGTGCGGGGTCGCTATTCCATTACTTTGAGACCCCAACGTCCAACGGTTCTCCGCATTATATGCCCCGACCAGGTTCTTCTACGTAGCTCCATTTCTGATTTGATCACGTAGAGCAGTAATTATCAACCATTTTTTTTATTGCGGCACATATTTAACGAATTTAAAATTTGTCGGCACACAAAGTAAAAATTATTTACTTACTACAACACACTGCATAAATAGTTTATGACAAAAATTTTAATACGAAATAAACTAATATATACTACAATAATAACTAAACGTTTATTAAGGGATTAATTACAAGCTAAAAAAAAATCTTTTTAAATGCCGCCGTGTGGTATCCGGCTGAATAGAATAGTACCACCCTCATTTCTTACCGAGGTGTCGTAAAAGGCGACTAAGGTAAGTTGACCCGCCGTGTGGTATCCGGCTGAGTAGAATAGACCAACCTCATTTCTTACCGAAGTGTCGTAAAAGGCGACTAAGGTAAGTCGACCCGCCGTGTGGTATCCGGCTGAATAGAATAGTACCACCCTCATTTCTTACCGAGGTGTCGTAAAAGGCGACTGAGGTAAGTCGACTCGCCGTGTGGTATCCGGCTGAATAGAATAGTACCACCCTCATTTCTTACCGTGGTGTCGTAAAAGGCGACTAAGGTAAGTCGACCCGCCGTGTGGTATCCGGCTGGGTAGAATTGACCAACCTCATTTCTTACCGCGGTGTCGTAAAAGGCGACTGAGGTAAGTCGACTCGCCGTGTGGTATCCGGCTGAATAGAATAGTACCACCCTCATTTCTTAACGAGGTGTCGTAAAAGGCGACTAAGGTAAGTCAACCCGCCGTGTGATATCCGGCTGGGTAGAATTGACCAACCTCATTTCTTACCGTGGTGTCGTAAAAGGCGACTAAGGTAAGTCGACCCGCCGTGTGGTATCCGGCTGAATAGAATAGTACCACCCTCATTTCTTACCGAGGTGTCGTAAAAGGCGACTAAGGTAAGTCGACCCGCCGTGTGGTATCCAGTTTAGTAGAATAGACCACCCTCTTTACCTTCTACCTCTTTACCCTTAGTCGTAAAATACGACTAAGGTAAGTTGACGTCAGGTAGGCGGTCGGGCGTAAATAAGCAGCCAAATTATGTTACATGTTTATAACATGTTGTGCCGACCCCACTTAGAGTGGGATAAGGGCAGGAGGATATATATACATAGGGATATGTTATGTTTATATGATATTGTTTTGTGTTCTTGTTATATTTTTGTTCTATTGTTTTATGTGTTTTAGTTTAGTTTTAGTTAATAATTGTGTATCGCGGAAGGTGAAATAAATGTTCTTTCTTTCTTTCTTATTCTCTAGAGATTTCAGAAGTGGGATAGTACAGGTCGTTTTTTTTTAATTTACCAGATCCGACCACCTCCATCGGACTCTGAAGAGGAGCAGACAGCAAAGAAGCGGTTCCCAAGACTCAAGGTCCCACCAGTGGAGGTGTCTCTAGCGACTGATGAGGACTCCTTCCACAAGGCCACGAGCGTCGCACAGCTATCCACGCCACTGTTTATGAAGGTATTGATAGAATCATTAATGGAACAACCTACTGCCACCATTTGCAGTAGGGATGTGACTCGAAGTAGAAAAAAATCGATTAATAAAAAATCGATTTTTTCGTATCAAAAAATCGATTAATGATTATCGATGTCCACGCGACTGTTTATGAAGGTATTGATAGAATCATAATGGAACAACCTACTTCCACCATTTGCACTAGGGATGTGACTCGAAGTAGAAAAAATCGATTTTTTCGTATTAAAATAATCGATAAATGATAATAGATTTTTCTACTTCGAGTCACAAGCGTCGCACAGCTGTCCACGCCACTGTTTATGAAGGTATTAATAGAATCATTAATGGAACAACCTACTTCCACCATTTGCACTAGGGATGTGACTCGAAGTAGAAAAATCGATTAATGAAAAATCGATTTTTTCGTACCAAAATAATCGATAAATGATAATCGATTTTTTCGTACTAAAATAATCGATAAATGATAATCGATTTTTTTCTACTTCGAGTCACAAGCGTCGCACAGCTGTCCACGCCACTGTTTATGAAGGTATTGATAGAATCATTAATGGAACAACCTACTTCCACCATTTGCACTACGGATGTGACTTGAAGTAGAAAAAATCGATTAATGAAAAATCGATCTTTTCGTATCAAAATAATCGATTAAGGATAATCGATTTTATTCTGACTGCTTCATATGCCTTTTTTAATATAAATAATTTATTAGAATCTTGGGACCATTCCACGTGGACATGATTTGTATAGTCCTAGCGTGTAAGTAATTAATTGAATTTGAATTTATGAACTAAAATTCCTTTAGAATATAAATTCAAATTCAAAATATTCTTTATTCAAATAAACTTGTAAACAAGTGCTTTTGAATCGTCAACTCTACTGCTGGTTCGGAAAGCTGGTCCTACCGAGAAGAGCCAGCAAGAAACTCGGCGGTTGCTCTTTTCAAAATATAATTCTTACGACTAGTTACATTTAGTCATTACTGTCTTATACAGGGTCTAAGCGAGCTATATCCACACATTCTTGTCTTCTAAGTAATCCTCAACAGTATAGTAGGCTTTCTGTATCAGCCTCTTTTTAACAGTATTTTAAACTGATGTAATGGCAAAGCTAAAATTGATTGATTGAAGTTGATATTTACCAATAAATAATAACAGACGCTCTGTTTGTGAAATTATATTGAAATGTGAAGTTTGGCTACATCGGTTTCATCCTACAATGCGTATGTTATCTTAAAAAATAAGAAAAAAGAGTGAAAAAGAGAAAGGGGTTGATCAAAATAGTCTTTTTTAAAAATCGATTTTTTATCAAATAATCGATTATTTAGTAAGTTGCGCCCATTATAGAAAAGTCGAGAAGTGCAAGATTGAGATGGTATGGACATGTAATGAGGAGGGATGAAAATCATGTGACCAAATGTGTGTTAAATTTGAATGTGGATGGATATGTGACTAGAGGGAGGCCTAAAAAGAGATGGTTGGATTGTGTGAAGTATGACGTGCATATAAAAGGAGTGGCGCCAGAGTTGACGAATGATAGGACAGAATGGAAGAGAAAAACATGTGCCGACCCCACTTAGAGTGGGATAAGGACAGGATGATATATAATCGATTATTTTTTATATTATATTAATAGGTTAGTTATTAATAGGATTATATTAATAGGTTTACTAGGGCAGGGTCACTACCCACTGCGCCAATAGGCCAGTAAAATACAAGCCCATTTAATTTGAATTTTCAATATTTTCCAGATGTACAATCTGGAGCGGTCCAAAATCGCTCCCGTGACGTCATCGCCGCAGAACATGCAAATATCTATCAAGACGGAACCTCTCGACGTGAGCCCCGAACAAGATCTAAGTCCTATTTAAAAAGCCAAAAAATATTTATTTATGGAAATAATATCATATACTTTGGTCGACTGTACTAATGTAAATCTAGGCGCGCATTGTATTTTCTAGATGCCGATTTAAATATTAAAAAAAATATATTTTACATAATGTCAATGACTTATGGACATTACAAAAGTAATAATAAAATTATTTTGCTATAATCCGCGAAGAAATTATAATTCTTCGCGGATTATAGCTCTATAATTTTAGTATTACTTTTGTATTATGGATCTCCGCAAAGTAACGCCTAATTCTATAAATTATTTATGGACATTAGTTTAGTCATTGAATTTAAACTGTCGTGAGTGCTGTTCATAATTAATGTATAGAAACCGGCTATACTCACGTGTTATTTTATCAGATGAGCCCGACTAGTTTCAATCCCATATGGGGCTCTTCATGAGCTCTTTACGCGATAACGCCACGTCGGGTTATATCCGGTTTCTATACATAAACTAGTTTAGTCATGTTTTATGTTTAATATTTTAGGATTTTTAAAAAAAATGACAGTAACATAAGTTTCCTCCACCTCCTCATGTTGTTCAATCATAGATACTAAATAGGATATAGATGAGAAACTCCTTTATTTTAGTCGAGTAAAGATAGGAAACTGTTTTACGTCCCGTCTCAGAAATGTCACTGCAACGCTACCGTAAAAATTCACTAGATGGCGCTGTATAACATTCTTATAGTGACCCATTTAATAAAATGATTAACTTAGAGAAGCTTATATTTCGTCTATTCTTTAAAATGTACTAATATTGCTGATATATAATTTTCAAAAAATTGCAGTGACCATATTCACATATTTGTTTAAGGATAACTAATGGTTTCAAAACGCCTTGCTGTGTTTCAGCCTAGCTTTGAACAAAAGTAATAAAAAATTTATTATTACTTTTGTATTATGGATCTCCGCAAAGTAACGCCTTATTCTATAAATTATTGTCTAGCTTTGACTTCCTGTTGAAACAAAAATCATTGTCAGTTAAAAAAAAATATTCCGGATTCGGATTATCCGCTACGTTAATCAAATAATTGTCTAAAAATTCCATTCAAATCGGTCCAGCCGTTTCGGAGTCTATAAAGAACATATATACTTTTATCTTTTATATATATACATAGAGATGTTTTCAAAAAACTAAATATAATTATACATTTTATTTTAATGACTTATGAGGAATGGTAATAGATATTATTGCTTTTAAACCAGGTGTTTTCACCTTGTACAGTTAGTTATAAGATATATTATAGTACATGTCTTTACTAAGGTCTATAAGAAATATTAGACTTTTTTTATCCAAAATATTTTGTGATTGGTAAGTATTATGAAAGATCTTTGTTTGTTGAGGATGGTTTGCATGGGCGCGGTCAGGACTTTTTCAGGGAGTGGGGGGGAGTTGTGGGTTGTACATACATCAACATATTTTACCAATATAAATATTACATACATACATATACATTTTGTTCGTTCTTCGAGCCTGGTATTTAAGTATGTATTTAAAATTATATATGTATATATTCACCAGTTGTCTGTCCATAACACAAGTATAAAGTTACCTACTTTGGGTATGGATAATCGTGCGTGTAAGTCCAAAAAGATATTTTAAAAAATATATCGCACACTTAGTATGTAAAGTAAGTAGTAAGTAACGGCCTGTTACTATCCCACTGCTGGGCATAGGCCTCCTCTCTCCATTTTTGGAGAGCAGGGTTGGAGCTAAGACCTACCACGCTGCTCCAATGCGGATTGGTAGGTTACACATATCCCTAGAATTTTCTAAAGATATGCAGGTTTCCTCACGATGTTTCCCTTCACCGAAAAGCGTGTGATAAATTGCAATTATCAATTAGACACATAAGTTTTAATAGAAAAACTCATTGGTGTCTGCCCGGGTTTGAACCCATGATCGTCTCTAGAGATTCACACGGTCGCACCGCTAGGCGATCACAGCTTCACTTAGTATGTAGTATGACCTAAATCAATTATTTTTTTGGAAAATTACAATAAAGCGTTACCGTAAAATGTACAAAACTAGTGAGTGTTAAAGAGACATAACTTGAAAGAGCTAGAACACTAATTTTTTTTGGTATCGTGATGTCATAGATGACATTGAGATAAGGGTTACAATGTATTTAACTCAGTAAGCCCTATTTTGAATTAGGTCATTTTACTGCTAAGCGTGCGAATTATTCATATATATCCATACACACAAAAAACACACTATTCCACTAGTTCAGTCAGGTAAAAAAATATGTAACTTTTCTATGTATTTCTTCTATATATAGGGGTTGGCAATTGCACCCCCTTGCACCCCTTTGCCGGCGCCTATGATGATTTGTGATATAATTTAGTTAATAGGTTATATTTTAGAGTTTTTAATTTTGTCTTCCTGATTTATTTCCTGATTTATTTTTAACGCGTGTTTGAATTCTATAAGAACAGATTTGTGTGAAAAATTTTAGCGCCTAAAATATATGTATTACGTAAATATTGTACGATTTTGAAATTATGAATATTCGGACGAATATTTTTTTGTATTTTTCGAATACCTAATTACATGTGCGTTTAGCTTTATATATTTAAAGTTTTCTTGAGAAACATCATTAATAGAATGAAATTAATTAAATGATTTCACATTCATAAATATTAATGATATGTTATAAATACTAAATATATGTTATTTCCACGATTTCATATGATTGAAACCCAGCCATGTCATGTAACAACATGTTATATGTATATAATATGTTGTACAACCCCACTTGGAGTGGGATAAGGGCAGGAAGATGATGATGAAACCCAATTTAATGTCTTGCCTTGCCTATCTGCTGAAATCTAGGAATCTCAACTCTTTGTTATTCGTCCATAGCCTAGTAATTGGAAAGTTATTTATAATTGTTTTGAATGAATATTATTTAAAACCCCCCCAAATGTTATATTAAAGGTAAAGCGATAAAGATTTAAAAAGTTATAATAAAATTCATCTTCCTGCCCTTATCCCACCCTAAGTGGGGCGACATATGTTATAAACATGTTGTCACATGATTTGGCTACGTATTTTACGACCGTCCGCCTGCCAGACGTCAACTTACCTTAGTCATATTTTACGACACCTTGGTGAGGAGGGTGGTCTATTCTACTCGACCGGATATCACACGGTGGGTCAACTTACCCTTAGTCGCCTTTTACGACACCTCGATAAGAAACGAGGGTGGTCTCAGCCGGATACCACACGGCGGGTCGACTTACCTTAGTCGCCTTTTACGACTCCTCGGTAAGAAATGAGGGTGGTACTATTCTATTCAGCCGGATACCACACGGTGTAAAAAGTCATAATAAAATTATATTGCTATAATCTGCAATAAAGTAAATGGAAAACATATATAATGCTAAATGTAGAGTGGACTTTCCGTTTTCATACCCGATACATACAAGATTCGTATAAACACATGCACAAACCTCTACAACCGCCTCAATACACAAGCACTACACTCGTTCACTATCACAAACTCAACAATCTTTTCGCCCCGCAACAGAAGCATCATCAGGAGATAGTCTCCATGACAAAATCACGAAGTTGCATAATAATATATTCTCATATAAAAAAAATCTATTTAATTTGTCGTGGATTATAGCAAAATAATTTTATCGTTTTTATTATGGATCTCCGCAAAGTAACGCCTAATTCTATAATATATAAAGAACTTAATTTATAATAATCGTATATATGACATTTTAACGAAGAGTTGGAATTTTCTAAACGTATTTATTATTTATAATTTATCCTCAATATAGAAAAAATATTTTAATTTATCGATATAAACGTAGTAGGGGTCAACATTTCACCGGAAAAGAGGGGAGATGTAGTGAAACATTAATTTTTTTTTGCCTCCAAAAATATTTATATAAGTGTTACTAGTTGAAGCAAAAGCATTTCTAGATGTTAGTTTAATTATAAAATAAATGTTAGGTGTAGTTATATTTTGTATAGTGGTCTATAAAATATAATGTATTTAATTATATAAATGTGTAGTGATCGATGTTATATGTCCATGTTAATACTTACAGTCAGCTTCAGATAAAAGTATTTCTTAATAAATTATTTTATCCATTTTTCAAACAATCTTATTTTGTAAATTACTATCTTTTGAAATAAAATAAGATTGATCTCATTTATAGAAATGATCATATATTTGTAGCTGACTGTACTTTGTACTATTTCTATTAAATACTATAATACAACTATTCATTGGAATAAACAATACAATGTAAGTTATACTTACGGGCAATGCCCTTATTTCAAAAATTAATGAGCTTAGAATATGAATTTTACTGTATTATATAATACATTCACTTTATATTAATACAATATTGAAATACATATGTAAGTAGAGTTATTATATATTATAATATAGGATACTTCGGAACAGGTACTTTAATATACTGCGTATTGTGTTATCTTATTTAGTCTGTGCAGGCTTTAGGGTTGCAATATTCAAAAATAATTGAATTTTTATGTATGATCTCTCTCGGTCTCAGTACGTAATATATTAAAATTTCTTTAATAATAATATTAACGAATGAAAACTGGCCACTATACTATAAAATAGTAATTTATTTTTAAGTTGTACATTCCATTTAAGTAAACATTGGATTTCTCATAAATGTGAAATAAAATGATTTTTCCCAAATTCTGTTTTACTGTAGCTGCATGTTATTAACCGCTGGATAAATCCCCACGCAAAATATCACGGTTATAATATCTAAACGTAATGATAGCATTTGAAATTTTGTTGTTAGTAACTGTGATAAAGCAAACTAATAGAATGAAATAGAAATTTTCTACTAAATAATTTCTAAACATCCTCATATGTAAACAACCTAAAATAATCGAACTTTGAAAACGAAAATTAAAAATCGATCTAATCCAGTAAGAATTGGTAATATCACAACGCTATGATTGGATGTAGGTCATTTATAAAATATTTATAGAAATCTACAATTTAAACTTAAACATAGATTATAGCAATACAATTGGACGTTTACTTTGTACCTACGAAATACGAATAACGCCCAGTTACACCTACTTCTATTATTTTTTTAAATGCCTTATCGAAATAATATCTTAAATTTTGACATGCATTATATACAATTTCACATAACAACTATGCATTTAAAAATTGATTGATTGGTTCACTATTTTTAATATAACTTTTTAAGATTTTTAACATATTAGAAATTTATATAAAGTGTAATATAAAAAAATATTTAACTTTTTGTGACTATGATTATAATGTTTATAACATTTCTGCACATGTTGATTTATAGTGTTAACCTTCTTAAAATTATTTTAATATTTCTATTACTGGCCACATTAAGTAAATAGTTCAGATGCCATAGATCAAAATGGCTTCACTTCCGGCGGCGGCGACACGACGCGGGCGGTATGAGCTCCGTACGCCCGTTTTTATAGAAATCAAACATTTAGATTTAGATAGAAAAGAAATTATTCTGTTTTGTATTAAGTAAAATAATTGATATTTAGAAAAAAATGGGAAAACCAGGTGAGTTTTATTTCTTCTTTCTATTTGCTTCGGAACACGTGTGCAATGCCGCGTGTTATTTTTTGTATATCTTCGAAAATATGTGGAAAACCACTATTTTATTATTGAATTACTATAAAATGAGAACTATATATCGATTGAATAATATTGTTTTGCTAAAAGTTAGGTTAGTTTTCCGCTACCCGGCACCTAAACACGCGTGTGGGTTACATTACAAAACGTTATTATGTCCATTCGTAGGCTTTCTATGTTATTTAAGTATATCGTTCTAGTAGAAGTTAAAGTAATTTGAGTTTTTAAAGATAATGCACAAAGTGTTTGTACTCAATAGGTTTTAATTATTATACCAAAGTCATTATTTACCTATATTATTTATGAATTTATTGATAGTATTTAAAAAAATTAAAAATGTCCGTCTAAAGTGGTTTATAAACCTTAATTGAAAGCATAATATATAGGTACATATAAAGATATTATCTGCATCAATGTTTCATAATAGGTTATGAAAATCGTGATGTTTCAATAACGTGCTTTTGAACGTAAATGTGAACTATTACTGTAAATACTTTAGCAACTGTATTGTAAACCTTTGCTCAGGGCGCTTTATAAGGTAATTCAATAGAGTAACGCTATTTTATGATTTGAGGTTATATATTCGTTGACTACATAAGTATATAACCTATATCTATTGGCATTAATTGGCTGTGATGGCCTAGCGGTGCGACCGTGTGAATCTCTAGAGACGATCATGGGTTCAAACCCTGGCAGACACCAATGAGTTTTTCTATTAAAACTTATGTCTCTAATTGATAATTGCAATTTATCACACGCTTTTCGGTGAAGGAAAACAGCGTGAGGAAACGTGCATATCTCTAGAGAATCCTAGGGATATGTGTAACCTACGATTATTGGAGCAGTGTGGTAGGTCTTAGCTCCAACCCTTCTCTCCAAAAATGGAGAGAGGAGGCCTATGCCCAGCAGTGGGATAGTCACAGGCCGTTACTTACTTTACTTTTACTTACTATTGGTATTAAATTATCCACAAATATGTAGGTCTCTGATAATAGTACTCTTAAATAAAGAGACATGGCTTACAGATTAAATGTACTTATTTTTTGTTACAGAATTTAACAACTCCCGAGGTGGGGGAGGTGGAGGTCGTGGTGGCTTCAGGGGTGGAAGAGGCGGCGGAGGTGGTAGGGGAGGGTTCGGGGGAGGCCGCGGCGGTGGTGGTGGTGGAAAATTTGAGAAGCGAGGCGGTGGTGGAGGCCGTGGCTTCGGAGGTAGAGGTGGAGGAGGAGGTTCGTACTTTTACTATGGACTTACTAGTTGTTATACTCTCAACATACCATCGCAGCCAGTACTATCCCACTCATGGGCAAACTTTGATTTGTTCTAAATTAAAATATAGACTAACCACCATCTGAGGTTTTGTGTTGGAATATTGTAAGTTGATAATTGTTTAAGAGAAGTTAATTTAACTGAAATATGTGAATCGCTGAAGACTGACACTTGCCAACACTGATTGAGCTACTTTTTATTTTTGGATTGAATTCCACAGTGGGGTAGCAGACAGAATCTTGCTAAAAGCTGTACAAGTTGAAAAAAACATTTTATTAAACTCTGAATAATTTTTTTTTTATATTAAAATAATCTTTTAATGTGTTTCTAAGTAAAAAACTCTTAAAACTCAAAAAATTGCAAAAACACATTTACTTTACCCATTTAACCTTTTTACTGGAAACCAGATGTTTGGAAGTTCGGAAGAAGTTCAAAGTCTGAAGAAACCAATGACTTTTTCTGTTGAAACTTTTATGGCTAATTGTTAATAGCAACTCATCAAACTGTTTGGTGAAGGAAAACAATGTGAAAAACCTGCATATCTCTAGAGAATTCTGTGGGTATATGTAACCTACTAATCCGCTTTGGAGCAGCGTGGTAGGTCTTAGCTTAAGCTTCCATTCTCCCTTATTAAATGACTGCCCCGTTAGCGCAGTGGGTAGTGACCCTGCCTTTAGCTCCGCAGATCGCAGTTCGATTCCCGCTGATGACCAACATTTTCTATAAATGAATTTGTTGGTCTTTGAGCCTGGGTGTATATTGGTATTTAATTTGGTATTGGTATGGTATTGTATTATAGTGGTATTGGTATTTGGTATTGGTATTGGTATTGGTATTGGTATGTATTTGAAAATATATAAGTATATATTCACCAGTTGTCTGCCTACCTTAGCACAGGTATTAAGCACTTTAGGGATGGACGACAGTGTGTGTAAGTATCCCATATATTAAAAAAAAAAAACAGAAAATGTCTGTGCCCAGCAGTGGGATAATAAGAGGTTATTTTAATTTTTTTTACCTGTTATATGATGATTATTGGTCCCTCTAATCTCGACCTATTCGTGAAGACTATGTTACCACATACCCACTTCTGAAAATACCTTTAGAATATTCTAGAATGTTGCATAAATATGTTCACTGACCCATAGATTTTTTTCAGGCCGTGGTAGGGGTGGTCCGCCAAAGAGGGGAGGTTTCAAAGGTGGAAAACAAGTTATTATTGAACCACACAGGTAAATTCACTACATTTAAAAAATTCATACTAAAATTATGCGTAATTCTGTCTGTTACGATGTCAGGGCCTATCTGCTAAACTAATATGAATAAAATAGGTTATAATTAAAGATTAATCCTTTTAGTTCTGGGCGAAAATGAGTTGACTTTGCAAGAATAACTGGCCATAATTCAAAGTTTTATTAGGATTTGGGAAAATACTCATCTATCTATCTAATTTTGGGACGCCTGTCGGTGCAGGGCGGGTGGTCAGCTCCTATTCCGGACTATTCCACCCATTTCCCCATGTTGGGACAAGGGTTTCACTGCTGTCCCGACAGTGTCACCTGCTCTAATCTACCTGTAGCTTTTACGAACCTGATAATATCCCTGAAGGAGATATTTGTTAGATCCTCAACTTCAAAACTATCTATAATATTTAAAAGAGTTAATCTTGTATGTATATACATATATTTTCGGAATCTCATAAACGGCTCCAATGATATGATTGATTGATGATCCTGAAATTCAACATGTAGGGGCTTTGGGGAAGAATAATCGATCTAGTTAGGTTTTATTTAAAAAAAAAAGTTTAATCTCTGTTTTTGGGCATAAAAAATTATTAACATTTAAATTTAATATGACACTATTTTTGCTGTAAATTGTCAAGTCAGCGTAGCTTATTAAGGGAACAGGCGGTCTCCAGAAATTAAAATACCTATCGAGCCCCACCTACCCATCATTTTTTTTTATATTGTAAAAAATTACCAGTCAACCAAAGGTATTTTAGTATTGTTATAGTATACCAAAGAGGAAAAAGTGTGGTATCCGGCTGAGTAGAATAAACCACTAATGTTACATGTTTAAAATATACAACTACTGTTTCTTATGTTGGTGATCCAAATAAATAAATAAGATTATTTAAAATGATGTTATTCATTATAACTTTCGTTCTTCTGAATGCGAAAGCTTGAAGCCAAATATACTCACTGATTGCCATTTGTCTGTACTAATAACGATTGCTTCATATGAAATTATGCTTAAAAGTAACTTACTTTCAGGCATGCTGGAGTATTTATTGCTAGAGGCAAAGAGGACGCGTTAGTTACAAAGAATCTTGTCCCTGGATCAGAAGTGTATGGGGAGAAGAGAATATCTGTTGAGGTATGTTAAAAAAATGTTATTTTTTATATTATAGGCATGTGTGGCTTGTATCTTTAATATTTAAATGAGCTAATCTTTTATACATATATAGAATTAAGAAACATAAAGATTAGAACTAATAACAAAATATGTTAAAATATCAACCAAACACCTCAAACAACTCGAATGTGTTTGCAAACCATACTAGTATTACCTCATGCACACCATTATAACTATGTACCAAAAATGACATTAATATAAGTATACACATTATTTAAATTACATTGTTTATATATTCAGGACTAGCAAGGCACATGACTAGGCAGTGCCTGCGTGAAAAGAAAATAACCGTAATATTATATACAATCTTTTGATAACCATAAAGACTGTTAAAGTGGGTTAACCTTAAAAGCTAGACATATGCTGTCGCGGATTTTTATTTAGAAATTTTAGAGGGCAACAATTTTGTACATGATTTTTGAACTATCATTGTTACTCAGTGCACGCAAGGAAAGCATTAAATTTTACCGTTGTACTATTTTTATTGTTATTGTTGTTTTTTTATTTTTATTGCTATTCCTCTCCTATTCATGTTAGCGTGATGTTACGTAGCCTATAGCCTTCCTCGATAAATGGACTATCTTGGACTGAACGAATTTTTCAAATCAGTCCAGTAGTTCCTGAGATAAGCGTATTCAAACAAACAAACCCTTGAGCTTTATATATTAGTATAGATATATGTATTTGTAGATTATGGTATAGTAAAATCAGCATAAAAATATAATTACACTAAATGATGAACAGTGGTCCCTCTAATCTTGACCTATTCGTGATGACCATATCCACATACCCACTTCTGAATAGCAAAACTTACATTTTCACTTCACTTAGATATACTTGAACTGTAACTTAGAAAATTTTCAGAACGAAGGCGAGAAGATTGAATACAGAGTTTGGAATCCATTCCGGTCGAAATTAGCAGCTGCGATAATGGGCGGTGTGGACGCTATACACATGCCACCTGGCTCCAGGGTTCTGTACCTAGGCGCTGCAAGTGGTACCACTGTCAGTCACGTTTCTGATGTTGTCGGACCTGTAAGTATGACAAAGACTGGATTAGTCCGATGTTAAATTAAAACAGTTATCTATATACAGTGGTAATAACAATATGACATTAAATGAATGTACTGATCAATTAAAGATTTACAATAATTTTGACATAATTCAATGTTAAATATTGTTTACAAAATAAATGTAATGGTTGATTGACCTGGCTCGGCGCGCTTGTTCAAAAAAACAGGAGAAAACAACATTATAGTTTTGTCTCCCTCACACCTGTTTAGTTGTACCTTATTTAGGTCAAGGTTTGTTTTTGTGTGAGGTCATTGATCTCTATAAATCGTGTTTATTTTTGTTTTAAACATAATGTTGCTCAAATAAATTAACTGATTTTTTACGTAGGATACTGAATTAGGCAGGTACATAAAATTAAGATTAAAGTCTTAATTAAAATTGAATGATCTGTATCACCCTGTATACAGATTTGCAACAGATATATAGTACTAAACAACTAACCTCATTTCTTACCGAGGTGTCGTAAAAGGCGACTAAGGTAAATCGACCCACCGTGTGGTATCCGGCTGAGTAGAATAGACCAACCTCATTTCTTACCGAGGAGTCGTAAAATACGACTAAGGTAAGTTGACGTAAGGCAGGCGGCCGGTCGTAAAATACGTAGCCAAATCATATGACAACATGTTTGTAACATTTTGTGCCGACCCCGATAAGGGCAGGATGATGATGATATAGTACTAAACAGTTTCATTTTAAAAGTTACTAGCAATTTGGGTTACAAATTACTAGTAAACTTGTTAACCCCTCCAGCTAAGTTAAATGCTTATGTTAGGAATGGGTTCACGTCGGTAGTATAATGGCCGGAATTCGAACCCACGACCTGTCGATCGCAAACCTGTTACTCTAACCACTCCGTCAATGTAGTTTAAATGATGAATTTGAATTCAGACCTATCTGTGAAGACTATGTTTTATCACCACCCACTATTCTGACGAACATACAAATATTAATAATATATGTAGATTTGACATAGGTTTAAATTGAATTTGTACTTACAGGAGGGTCTGGTGTATGCAGTAGAGTTCTCGCATAGATCGGGACGTGATTTAATAAATGTAGCTAAGAAAAGAACTAATATTATACCTATAATAGAAGATGCTAGACATCCACTGAAATACAGGTGAGTGGACAATATTAGAAACTATATACATTATAATACAGTGTAAACTCCATATAGCGTCACTCATTTTAACGACAAACTCCCTAAAGCGTTGGTATCACTTGGCTTTGGATGGTTTAGATCAGTGTTTCCCAACGTGGGGCCCACGACCCACAGGGGGGCAATTTGATGGTTAAGGGGGGGCAACTCGACAAGTGTTTCCCTTTAGCCTTTAGCCTTTCGCTCTGGGCCATTTCAGTGCCAAATTAAACAAAAAAAAAGCAATTTTTCTTCCTAAAACCTAATATTTATGTTCTTTAAGTGGACAATTCAATTTTTAATATTAAAATTTTTGTATGTTACTTAGGGGGGCAAAATAATTTTTAACAAAAAAGGTCGGGAAACACTGGTTTAGATTGTTTCCCACACAATGATACCACCCACTCTCAATAACGAAAGAAATTTAAAAATATTAAGTACTTTTTAAGTTGCCAAAATTATTAAAAACTTCGCTGCTGTGTACGTTTCCTTATTGGTTTTTTGGACTGTACAGTACGCAATGGAACCGAAGGTGTTCAATAATATGACGTGATGAATAACAAATATATATTTAATTGACTACATCATAATAACACGTTAAAGTAAGTAAGAGTGAATACAATGAAAAATACCTTAGCTTATATAATAAGAGTTTTAACGGGGGGAGCGAAATACAGGAAATATATTGTCACGTACATTATATTTCATATATGCCTATTTCGCATAATATCTTTATTTATCCATAGCTCACGTACTAGTTATTTAAAACTATACAACATGTGAGCTATGGTTTTGCTGGTGAATTATTTAATTAATTAAGGGCTGTACGCCACAGTACTTTATCCTAGCCCGTAATAAACTCGACTGTCGGCATAACACATATCGAACTTTCTAAGAAATCCGTTCTTTTGTTTACAAATTGGGATTGCTTCCACGTGTTGACTGGTGTTAATAGGAGTCAAGGATTATCTATATTGTCATATTCTTAGTTGCTCACAATTTTTCAAACTAAACATGGCAAGTAAGAGAAAATCTCTGTGTATTGACGAAAAAGTTTTACTGAGAGAAGATAGGTCGTGTTGGCAGACGCTTCGGATTTAGTAGCTCTACATTGTCTATAGATTTAGTAGCTCTACAGTGTCTCTATAGATTTAGTAGCTCTACAGTGTCTCTGTAGATTTAGTAGCTCTACAGTGTCTCTATAGATTTAGTAGCTCTACATTGTCTATAGATTTAGTAGCTCTACAGTGTCTATAGATTTAGTAGCTCTACAGTGTCTCTGTAGATTTAGTAGCTCTACAGTGTCTCTGTAGATTTAGTAGCTCTACAGTGTCTCTGTAGATTTAGTAGCTCTACAGTGTCTCTATAGATTTAGTAGCTCTACAGTGTCTATAGATTTAGTAGCTCTACAATGTCTCTGTAGATTTAGTAGCTCTACAGTGTCTCTGTAGATTTAGTAGCTCTACAGTGTCTCTATAGATTTAGTAGCTCTACAGTGTCTCTGTAGATTTAGTAGCTCTACAGTGTCTCTGTAGATTTAGTAGCTCTACAGTGTCTCTATAGATTTAGTAGCTCTACAGTGTCTCTATAGATTTAGTAGCTCTACAGTGTCTCTATAGATTTAGTAGCTCTACAGTGTCTCTATAGATTTAGTAGCTCTCCTTTAACGACAACTCTCTATAACGTCAAAATATGCACAGTCCCTTCAGGGTTGTTATTTAGGGTTTGCACAGTATGTAAAAATGAAATAGTGTTTGCCAATTTCGCTTAAACTTGAGAACAGCTGAACACAATTTTTAGCTTCAAAGATATGTAGAAATCCAACAAAGGTTTATAAGGATAGAAAAAATATGATAAAATTGAAAGAGAAATAGTGAAACAATTTTAATCTTTTCAATATAATTTGTTTTTATTAAGCATGGAAGAAAGCTTAAATAATACAAATATTAAAATAAAAAAGGCCAAATTGGTTATGGTTTACAACACATAGAACAATCAATAGAACTCTATACCAAAATAGTCATCATCCTCCTGCCCTTATCCCACTCTAAGTGGGGTCGGCACAACATGTTATAAACATGCTTTCACATGATTGGGCTGCGTTTTAACGACCGGCCGCCTGCCTGGCGTCAACTTGCCTTAGTCGTATTTTACGACACCTCGGTAAGAAAGAGGGTGGTCTATTCTACTAAACCGGATACCGCAAGGTGGGTCAACTTACCTTAGTCGCCTTTTACGACACCTCGGTAAGAAAGAGGGTGGTCTATTCTACTAAACCGGATACCACACGGTGGGTCAACTTACCTTAGTCGCCTTTTACCTCCGTAAGAAATGAGGGTGGTACTATTCTACTCAGATGGATACCTCACGGCTACTCTATACCAAAACAGTATTAAACATTATCTTAAATGTGTTATTTACATTAAATATTTCGTGTTTTTGCATTTAATCATTTGCACCTTATATTTCAAATCGCATAAACCATACTTGCTTGGTACCAAACCTGCACCACAGCTCTCTGCCTCTGATGGTGTGTAAATTGAGCAATATCACCATCATTGTTATAAGCTTTATTTTATTGACATTTTGTATCTAAAATCTTAAATATAGCTGAAACCAAAATTTGCTTGTGGTGTAACAGTAGAATATGTTTGTGCCTTTTAAAATGACAACATCTCTGTATATAACTCATATACTTGCAAATAAAAGATTATTATTATTATTATCATTGACAAAATCACTGTTACATTAACTGAGAACATTTCATATTAAAGAATTATATGATGAATATCCTATTATCTAAATATTTCATGTTGACATGACATTGAACTCTCTTTCTGAGCAGTCTATCTACAAATACAAGTTAATACAAATCCAACAATTGTTCATAAAGATATGCTTTGTTACAGAATGCTAGTGGGAATGGTTGATACAATATTCGCTGATGTAGCTCAGCCCGACCAGGCGAGAATAGTCAGCTTGAACGCGCAACATTTCCTGAAGAATGGCGGCCATTTTGTTATATCTATTAAGGTAAAATATCACTATTAACAGCAAATAAGACGCGCTTTACTGAAGTTGTTTGTTTTTGAGTCTCCCTCGTTATATTTTACGCCCCCATAGAAGTCTTCAGTTGCTTGTAAATAGAAAACTCGTATCAAGGTGACATATTATCAGGCTTAGTTGTTTTAAAGTACATTAAAGCTAAGCTACAGAAGATGGTGATAAGTGATTGGTGTTTAAACTGTACCTTCTCCTCTCTTTGCTTCTGTGGAAACTGAGCAAAAAATTACTTATAATAAGCCTCAATTCCACTATTTTTCCGAGATGCTGGTTAAAACCCAAAGTTAAAACAATTAATTCTAGAATTTCTATACCTATGTATAGAATTCTGGCTATACCTTTGGACTCAAAAGCATGTATATTTTTAATATGTCACCATTTATTATTCATACTTATTTTGAGTTTAAGAAGTTCACTATTTTTATTATTAAAAGCTTTTATTTAACTTGCCTTGTATGCAAAAGTGTTATCTTTCAAGTTAAATTTGACCCATTTCCTGTATACTGGTCCAGTATAGATGACAACATTTTTATGATAAGTATAACCTGATACAGTCGAATTGGTCCCAGGTAAGGGAACTTGTCAACAGTTAACAGTAGACACATGAAATATTATTAAAAGCCTTTTTTCCCTCCTGCCCTTATCCCACTCTAAGTGGGGTCGGCACAACATGTTATAAACATGCTGTCACATGATTCGGCTGGGTTTTTACGACCAGTTGCCTGCCTAACGTCAACTTACCTTAATCGTATTTTACGACATCTCGGTAAGAAAGAGGGTGGTCTATTCTACTAAACCGGATACAACACGGTTGGTCAACTTACCTTAGTCGCCTTTTACGACACCTCGGTAAGAAAGAGGGTGAGGGTGGTCTATTCTACTAAACCGGATACAACACGGTAGGTCAACTTACCTTAGTCGCCTTTTACGACACCTCGGTAAGAAAGAGGGTGAGGGTGGTCTATTCTACTAAACCGGATACAACACGGTTGGTCAACTTACCTTAGTCGCCTTTTACGACACCTCGGTAAGAAATAAGGTTGGTACTATCCTATTCAGCCGGATACCACACGGCGTATTTTTTATATTATTATTTAAAGCCATTATTATATTATAAATATAAATAAATAAATATATGGGACACTTACACACATGGTCGTGTGTCCCGAAAGTAAGTAACTTAATACTTGTGCTTATGGTACACAGACAACCTTTGGTGAATATATACTTATTTTTTTTTAATACATACTTAAATACAAATATACACCCAGACTCTAAGACCGACAAATTCATTTATCGAAAATGTTGGCCCTCGGCGGGAATCGAACCCGCAACCCGGAGCTGAAGGCAGTGTCACTATCCATTGCTCCAACGGACCAGTCATTCAGGAAGCCATCATATTTAATTTATTTACTTGTATGGTACCCGTGATGATAAAAAACATACTAAATATTTCATGTTGAAATATATTGAACTCTCTCACTGAGGAATCCAAAGGAGCCATATAAACTTATTAAACAATGAAAATATTCCATACAAAACCTTTTAAATTCCAGGCATCGTGTATAGACTCTACAGCACAGCCCGAAGCAGTGTTTGCTGCTGAAGTGAAGAAATTACAAGCGGACAAATTGAAACCTCAGGAACAATTAACTTTGGAGCCTTATGAACGGGACCACGCTGTTGTCGTTGGAATATTTAGACCACCGCCCAAGAAAACGTAGTATAATATAATTTTTAATTTAGAAATTTGAGCCTCTATTTTTGTATTGTAATGCTGGTTAGTTGCTACGATGAGGTATTGTTTAAACCCAGCTACTACTTTATTACTGTTCGGAGAGTCAACATTCTTTATAAACATTTTTATGAATAATTCATTAACTGATTAATCTATATCTGGGAGAGTGAATAGTCCTACTCACGTAAGCATATATTCATAACCTTATCCTATACTTCATGTTACATACACAGTTTTACAAATTCCTTGTTAAATTTGGTCAAGTGAGTAGATTCGCTTAGTTAGATTATCTAAATGAGGACATAACATTGCCTTATTAGAAATGGAAGTAAATAAATAATTGATAAAAATATTTTCTTTAATTTCATAATAATAAATTGAATGCTAAATATGAAATGCATAATCTGATCTCTACCCTACACGCATCACCCACCAAAAACTCCACACTTACACTAAAACAATCGTTTTGGTCCATAACTGAAGTTTTTTGCATGATTAAGTTATTTTAAGTACAAATTGTGCATCCTACGTTTAGTATTAGGCTATCCTTTCATCAAGGATTATAGCTATGTTATTTTATAATACATTTAAATTTCACTATTCAAAAGTGATCTATCAACTTATAGTGAGAAAATGTATGTTAACACTAAAGTCATTTTTAAATTAACTTGATTTTAACTTAACTCTTAATTATTCAGAAGTGGGTCTATCAACTTCCAAAAAATTGTATTAACACTTAAAAGTAATTTTAATGGAAACTCTCTTAAAACGTAAGCAGGACTAAATAAACCAACTAAGGACCTGATATAATGTTAGCAAATTATAGACAAATGCATTTTCCATAGTTAAACATTTGCCATTTGTTAATGTTTCTGTATTTTGTAAGTTATTTTTAAGGGACATACGAGATGATGTATGTTTTAGTATAAGAGCAATAAAGATGGTGCGATTGATTCATTGTTGAAGTTTTATTTTCGTGTTTTGTTGCATACATTACATTATTAATAGTGTATCCTCTTCTAAGTGTGTAAGATAAATAGTTTGAAATAAATATATATATAGGAGAAATAGATGTATGTTTAATAGATGATAGATGGATGTATGGCTAGGGGAAGGCCGAAAAAAAGATGGATGGATTGTGTGAAAAATTAAATGCATATTAAAGGTTAAAAAAGTGATTATAAAAGTGTCACCAGAGTTAGCGAATGATAGAGGAGAATGGAAAAAGACATTGTGCCGACCCCACTTAGAGTGGGATAAGGGTAAGAGAATGATAGGAGAAATAAAGACCCCGCTGCCGGCAGGATGAAACTAAGAAACACTTCAGTGCGTAGTGAGAGTTTTTTTAACCTTTTCTGTCGCATTAGCGTAACGTATGATGCTGTAATAGCGACATCTAGTGACCGCTGTTCCAGGGCCATTCAAATCTGCGTTACGCTACGCGGTGTTAGGTTTAGAAACATTGTTACAACATGTTTTTAATACGACCTCCTTCATAGAGTTGGCGATTAATATGAAAAAGCATTGTGGCTGTCATATTTTTATGTGTCATTCTTTGAGTTGTTGCGAAAGAGTAAATGGGTTGACTCTGGGAAAACTGCTTTTTATTTATTGAATTAGTATAAAGGAGAAATATCGTCGTTTCATTATAACATATTACGAACATATGTGGGTCGCCGCGAACTCTTGTTAGGTAGACAAACAAAATGAGTTATCTGAGTGCTTAGTAGATATGCACGATGTAAATTTGAGTTATTTCTTTCTATCAATTTATAATGCCAACACACATTTTTTTAGATAAAAGCTAGTCGCGAGATTTAACCTTTAGTATAGCTGGATTTTTAAAAATTTAAATCAATTTGAAGGAATCACCGGAAAGTGGGTGTCGTTAAGTGACCATAACGCCTCAATTAATACTACGATTTATTTTAAATTGTTCAATAAGCAAAACTTTTTGATTTGTTTAATAATAATTATTTTAAAGAGTTAACGCCGAGTGTCTTTCTGGTTCTTCTTTTAAACCAGCTTTTAAAGGCGGAATTGGATAATGAATGATTTGATTTTTATAGTGATTATTGCACTACTATTAAAAAGCATAGTTATACATAGAATAGGGGAGACAGGGAGGAAGGTGAGTGCGAGTGCACCAATTAATAAAAGGAGAAGACCCTTACTTATCTTTATCTTCCTATCTCATAAAAAAGAGAAACGGATATGTAACTTCACTTGCCTTGTCTCTTTTTCGTTTTAGTTTAAGGCAGTCTGGATTCCCTACGCTAGTATGTCAAATTTTTCAAATTCAAAATATTCTTTATTCAAATAAACTTGTAAACAAGTGCTTTTGAATCGTCAACTCTACTGCTGGTTCAGAAAGCTGTTCCTACCGAGAAGAGCCAGCAAGAAACTCGGCGGTTGATCTTTTAAACATATAATTCTTAATACTATTTACATTCAGACGTTACTGTCTTGTACAGGTTCAAAGAGAGCTATATCCACACATTCTTATCTTCTAAATAATCTTCAATAGTATAGTAGGCTTTCTGTATCAGCCTATTTTTAACAGTGTTTTTAAACTGCTGCAATGGCAAAGCTGAAATTGATTGCGGAATTTTATTATAGAATCTTATACCAAAACCCACAAACGAGTTACGCACTTTTGCAAGGCGCGAAGCAGGAGTCGCAACCTTATGTCGGTTCCTGCTTGGTCTATTGTATACATCACCTATCGTTTTATAATTCCTTATATTTTTATGTACATAAATTAAATTGCTTAAAATATACTGTGAAGCAAATGTAAGAATACCTGTTACTTTAAACTTCTCTCGCAAGGAATCACGCGGTCTCAAATTATAAATGCCACGTATAGCTCTAATGCTCTTTTTTGTAAAACAAACTTATTATATTTACTTATTATAACTTATTATATTAACTATGTTACCCCATTTTGTAGGTACTTGGGAAGTTGATTAAAAAAAATATTAAGTAATATATTTTTATTAATCAGTCGTCCGAATCACTGTGACTGGACGCCTGGCTCTCCCCGTCGACGTCGCCGTCGTCCTCCCAGGAGTGCTCGCTGCCGGACTGGTACCGCTCCACCTCCATATCCTCATCTGATGAAGAGTCTAGTGGAAAAGACGGAAATAACATGCTTAGTATGATAATATATAATGATGGTAATAATGATAATGACTATAAACATTTGTTATAAAATGTTTCTAATACAACCTCCTTCATTGAGTTGGTTATTAATATGAAAAATATTGTCATATATGTTTAATTGAATTGTTGAGAAAGAGTAAATAGGTTGAATTTGGGAAAATTGCTTTTTATTTATCGAATAAGTATAAAAGGAGAAATATCGTCCTTTGTTATACATTAATTTATAGCAGCAGACGTTACATTGCGGAATTTTATAGTATAGAAGTTGACATTTCGCGTTTGTTTGTTAAGTTAGGATAGTTCGCGTGTGTCTATAAAATGCTAAGTGCAAAGCAGAAACCGTTCTCATGCCCTATACATGCAGGATTGTGTGATTTTGTCGTGGAGCCTACCTCCTGATGATGTTTCGGTTATTGGGCGAAAGTGGAAGGATCTTTATAAATATAAACTATTGCTAGAAATAAAGTCTAAATTCAAATTAAAATGAATAATAAAAGTAAACGAATGCGCTTACGAGAATCACGCCGGGCACCTTACTTTTCTACCAACACTTTTCACTACAAAATCCAACGACAGATTCTACCACCAGTTCGGAACACTAATCCACTTGAGAAGAATTGGCAAGAAACCCGCTCTTATCATGAATAGCGATTATTTGAGGTTAGATTCTAATATCACGAAATACTAAAGAGGACTCCCAAACATGTCTACCTCCTACGAATGCCAAAGAGAGAGAATGACGTTAGTCGTGGTTTTATATATGCTATCACAGCTTAGAGATCTGGATTCTTAACACTATTATAACCTCCTCTCTTCGTAGAAGGATATGGAGCTTAAGCCCACCATGCTCTAAGAACTAATACATATGTTAGTGTACCATTGTAATCCAGCACGGGTCGGTGCTCGACGTTGTCGGTGCCCGGAGCTCGCTGCGTGACGGTGAGGTCCACGCGACCCTTGAGGTTCAGCAGCTGGCAGAGGTGGGACCGTCTGGAACGAACATCAGATATTATTTTTTTATTTTTATTTATTTATTTGGATATATTTATTTGGCTGAAAGCAGGAACAGATGGAAGACCATAATCAAGGATAAACTGTTTTCATAAAAAGGTCACGACCCCCAGTACTGGGGTAACGACGCAAGGAGGAGGATTTGGATCTCCAACATAAGAAACAGTAACAATATTATAATAAACATTTCCCGTGACTTAAATCTAACTGTTCTCACATTTACAGGTAACCACAGCATGCTATGTGTTACATAAGTAATCAAAATTTTAAATTATTAATAATTTGTGTTAGTTTTATATTTATTTATTTTTTTCCTATTTTATAAATTATTATTATTATTTAATTATATATTTATATTTATTACAATTTACTATGTAATTAAATTTTATTATTTATTATGGGCGAGGTAAGTCAACTTTTAAAAGTTTTAATTTAAAATTGACAAGATTATCGGAGTGTATATCGATGTCTGGAATTTTCTTCGTATAATCATTGTATCGTATCATCAATAAAATAAGTAATGAACTGTTGCTATCCCACTTCTGGAATGGGAGGATGAGGGATGGCTTGTTGTCTCCTTTCTTTGGAGAGAATGGTTGGATCTAAGATCAACCACGCTGCTCCAGTGTGGATTGGTAGGTTACACATCATCATCTTCCTGCCCTTATCCCACTCTAAGTGGGGTCGGCACAACATGTCATAAACATGCTGTCACATGATTTGGCTGCGTTTTTACGACCGGCCGCCTACCTGACGTCAACTTACCTCTGTCGTATTTTACGACACCTCGGTAAGAAAGAGAGTGGTCTATTATACTAAACCGAATATCACACGGTGGGTCGACTTATCTTAGTCGCCTTTTACGACACCTGGGTAAGAAATGAGGGTGGTACTATTCTACTTAGCCGGATACCACATGTTCTCCAATTCTCCAGAGATATGCAGATTTCCTCATGTTATTTTAATTCACTGAAAAGCGTCTTATCCAGTAATTTTAGACAATTTAAACCCCAATCTGCGGAAAACTTCAATGACGAGCTGAATTGTATAATGGTTGTTGAACTGAAAAATCGACTTCTATTTATTTTATTTATTTATTTATACCAATAGTAACCAACTATACCAATGACCAATTATACTAATTAACATTAAAATTATGCATAAAAAGTAAAAAAAAAAAAAAAAACAATACACATGACTGGATATAGAAATCAAACAACCATTGAAAATAAAAATAATAAAAAAAAACTTAACCTAGTAGCATAGTGGAATTGTAGCGCTCACTAAAATTTAGGCAACAATACACTATGCTTTTCCATTGGTCTGCAAATATATCGCAGTTAGGTCACTCCGTTAACAGTTCATTCAGGGCAGATAGTGTTCAAGGTACTGGTGATTTAGCCCGGTACACCGTACGAGAAAAAGGGACCGCAAAGAATTTTATACGCCGGTAACGGCCATACTCTTTTAGAACAAAGATGCTGCACAACTTATTATGCAGCTCAATACAGTCAATCTTATTAGTAAGAACTTTAAAAACTGTAATAAGTTGTTCATGTGCTCGTCGAGTTTCCAGTGAATTAAATCCTAAGTGACCCAGGAGAAATTTGGTTGGATACATATAAGGATAATATCCATGGAGACGCTTATACAGATATCTCAAAAAAGCCTTTTGCACTTTTTCGAGCAACAGCGCATAGGTGCTTTCGTATGGGTTCCAGATACAGGAACTAGTCTCCAGCTTGCTCCGTACAAGCGATTCAAATAGAAGTTTTATAGTACGGCGGTCATGAAAATCGGAGCTATATATGTTGCCAGCTAAGAAATTGAAAAAGGTCACCAAAAGAAATTTTGTTAAGTAGTTTAGGAAATAGTCGGATAAATTGTAAATATAATAAATAATATTTACGATACAAAAATATTTTATTTTATTTCAGACATTGTCATCCATATTGTTAGTTACAAATTTATATTTTTAAATGTTTTTTTTTCTGTTTGTTTTAGAAAATATTTAAAAATGTAATTCAATTTGTAAATAAATGCATGAGCAAAATAATATGATTACTCAATAATGATAATAATATAATAAATAAATAATATAATAGTAAATAATATTTTCAATTTATCACACGGTTTTCAGTGAAGGTTAACATCATAAAAAAACCTGCATATCTCTAGAGAATTCTGGTGATATGTGTAACCTACCAATCCGCATTGGTCTGAAAGCTGATCATCTCTCTAGAAGGTGCTTTTGCCCAGCAGCCCACTGTTGGGCAAAAGCACCTGTGTTTGTGGCCTCTATTCCCAAATAGAGGCCACAAACACAGTAGTACCTTACCTCTGTGTGAATATTGCCAACAGCTGGGACAGTTTCTCCGAACTCTTGGACCCAGCAGTGGCCAGCAGCAGGGCAGAGTGGGCTCGCAGCACGGCCGACAGCCACGTACACACCGCTGAGCATCTGGGGACATTATAATAGGCATATACGTGATGGTTAATGTATAGAAACCGGCTATACTCACGTCTTATTATATCGGATTAGCCCGACTAGTTTCGTATACGGGGCACTTATTCATGAGCTCTTTACACGACTTTATCGACGACGTCAGTATAGCCGGTTTCTATAAATTAACTATAAATACTACTCATCATACTTTAAATCAAATTCAAAATATTCTTTATTCAAATAAACTTGTAAACAAGTGCTTTTGAATCGTCAATTATAACTTAAATTTATATAGGACTATTGCCCTCTAAAAGTTCTAAATAAAAGTCCGCGACAACACATGTCTAGCCTTTAAGGTTAACCCACTTTGTCCAATTTTATGTTTATAAAAATACTATATTACGGTTTTAATCTTGTCATGCGGATAGAGCCGCTAGCGATTGTTAGTAAAGAATAAATAAATAAATAAACTGTCACTAACTGGCTGGTCTTCCTCGTGGCCATGTCTACGAGCTGCTCTATCAACTTTGGGACGTAGTCAGCTGGAAGTGCTGACACCGTGCTGGAAGCTACAGCTGGATCGTCCTTTTGCAGCACCGTTAATATTAACCTACAAAAAACATGAGTTCATTCGTTATAAAAAAAACAAAAATAAATTATCTATATTTATTTTGATAATTTACACTATTTCAAAAAGTGTTTGTTGGAAAACCTATAAATTTAACTTTTTTTTTTACGTTTTTACATTTCTCAAGTTCATTTTACTCTAATAGTTTATATATTTTCGTAATTTTCAGGATCATATATGTATATACATACAAAAATTTGCATCAATTATTGTTGTAAGTGTTAAATAAATGCTGTGCGTACCTGTGATTTAGAAACATATAGGAAAGATGTATTGAATGTTCAAATTAGTTTCAAATGTTTATGAATTCTAGCTGCTAAGCCTTGTAACTAAATAACCCCTCTTTATTTTTTGACTATCATTACAACCCCTTTATACCTTCACTATTTTTACACCCCCTTTATACCTTCCCTATTTTTACACCCCCTTTATACCTTCACTATTTTTACACCCCTTTATACCTTTACTATTTTTACACCCCTTTATACCTTTACTATTTTTACACCCCCTTTATTTCATGACTATTTTTACACCCCTTTATACCTTCACTATTTTTACACCCCTTTTATATCTTCATTATTGTTACATCCACCTTTTTTAATTTCAAACTCTGGGCTGTCACCAATGAGTTTTCTGTTAAAACTTATGTGTCTAATTGATAATTACAATTTATCAAACACGGTGAAAGAAAACATCGTGAAACCTGCATATCTCTAGAGAAATCTGGGCATATGTGTAACCTTCCATCATTGGAGCAGCGTGGTAGGTCTTAGCTCCAATCCTTCTCTCCAAAAATGGAGAGAAGAGACCTATTCCCAGCAGTGGGATTGTAACAAATTCAAATTAATCTACGACTGGTTCGGAAAGGTGCTCTTACACGTTACTTTACTACTTTTACTTTACTATAGGCTGTTCCTTTGCTACTACTTTTACTTTACTATGAGCTATGGTCGAGTATTGGATCCATTGGACGTACTATAGTTATTTTTGACTATCTCACCCCTTGTCCTTGGAGTGTAGACCCTGCATCAGCAGCTTTGTCAGGTTCTGGCTGACGGCATTCTTGCTGCGACTCTTTATGTCCACTGTTAGGTTTTCTAATCGAGCCTCCATTGACACTTCCACCTAGAAAACATCAGAACATATTATGACCCAACCTTGCTCGGTAAATTTTCAAAAGATACAAAAAATATGTAATAAAAAAACTTATCGCGGATTATAGCAAAATAATATTCTCATTACTTTTGTATTATGGACCTCCGCAAAGTAACGCCTAATTCTATAAATTAAATAAATAAAAATAATAATAAAAAAGCGCCAGGCGACATGTTGGAATAGATCCAAGGTTTAGAACTTTATTGGTTCGCGCGTTACCATTAGGCTTTCACAGCTTTGCGTTTGACAGCTCAAGTTATGACTTAGTATCTTATCTTGGCATTTTTTAGTGCTCAAAAATAGTTTTTTATTTATACAATTTAAATATTTGTATTTTTTTAATGCCCAAAAACAGTGATAAATTATTTTTTTTTAAATAATAGGGGCAAAACAATTGTCGAGATTGTGGTGGTGAATGTGTGCAGTGCTTGTGTATTATTGTGTTATCGGTGTCGGGAGGTGCTTGACTTTTTACAAATTCTGTATGTATCAGGTATGAGAACTCTCATACTCTCACTCTACATTATGTATTACATATATTTTCTTTTATCGCGGATTATAGCAAAATAATATTCTCATTACTTTTGTCACTCTAATACTAAACATCCGTTATATATATAGTTTATTAAACTCAAAAACTGTAGTACTAACCTTGCCGCCAGGCGTTGCTCGCTTTCTGCTAACTCCACCCATTGGTTCGACATAAGTGACCTCCTCTTTAGTCTTTTTTGAGTCATTTTGCTTTTTATTTTTAGTCTCCTTTGCTTTGGACTCTCCACGTATTAGAATTTGAGTTTTTGTTTTAAGGTCTGGTGTCTGGAACGAAAGCATCATAGAAAAACTTTAATATAAAGTAAAGTAACGCCTAATTCTATTCCAGGTTGACCACAAGCGTTTCTCCGTAATTTTTGACAAAATAAAAAAAGAAACTTAAAAAAAAAAGATAAAATAATTGGGTAGGTGGGAACGCCGTGTGATATCCGGCTGAATAGAATAGTACCACCCTCATTTCTTACTGAGGTGTCGTAAAAGGCGACTAAGGTAAGTCGACCCGCCGTGTGGTATCCGGCTGAGTAGAATAGACCACCCTTATTTCTTACCGAGGTGTCGTAAAAGGCGACTAAAGTAAGTCGACCCGCCGTGTGGTATCCGGCTGAGTAGAATAGACCAACCTCAGTTTCTTACCGAGGTGTCGTAAAAGGCGACTAAGATAAGTCGACCCGCCGTGTGGTATCCGGCTGAGTAGAATAGACCAACCTCAGTTTCTTACCGAGATGTCGTAAAAGGCGACTAAGGTAAGTCGACCCGCCGTGTGGTATCCGGCTGAGTAGAATAGACCACCCTTATTTCTTACCGAGGTGTCGTAAAAGGCGACTAAGGTAAGTCGGCCCGCCGTGTGGTATCCGGCTGAGTAGAACAGACCAACCTCATTTCTCACCGAGGTGTCGTAAAAGGCGACTAAGGTAAGTCGACCCGCCGTGTGGTATCCGGCTGAGTAGAATAGACCAACCTCATTTCTTACCGAGGTGTCGTAAAAGGCGACTAAGGTAAGTCGACCCACCGTGTGATATCCGGCTGAGTAGAATAGACACCGACTTGACAATTAATGACAAAAAAAGTGTTTCATAGGGAAAAATGTAAAAATAAATAAGTAAATATGTAGTATGTGAATTTAGATATTCCAAAGATAGCAGGAAATCTTCTTAGTATAGGGAGAGGGGAATTATTTTTCTCCAAATTTAACGTTTGCGGGCCACTAGTAATGAATGAATCAAAACTATTGGATCGATTTTAATAATTTGTTTTCAATGAGTGACATGGGCTATATATTTTATACCCGTGCGAAGCAGGGGCAGGCCGCTAGTAAGTATATATTCACCAGTTGTCTGTCACACATAACACAAGTATTAAGTTACTTAATTTGGAGACGGACCACCGTGTGTAAAAGTATATATATAATAAAAAAACAACTTAATAAGGCGGGAATTGAACACGCGACCCACAGAGCTGAAGGCAGGATCACTACGCCAACGGTCCTACTCACAACTTTCTCAAAAATGAGTGCTGGTCCGTTTGTATATCCGAGCAACAGGTCTCCCGTTGAAGGTAGTCTGCAGCACTGCAAGGGCAGTGGTTGAGCGTCCTCAGTGGTCACTTGGATGGTCAATGATGGCTTTATGGGCTTAGTTGACTCGCTGAAAACATTATATGTATGTAGCAATGTATATATTAATATTTTTTTATTTTTTTATTTATATAATATGTGAAACAAAATCTTAGTAGCCATTTAAAGGAAATATAAGCAAAGAAAGCTTATATAATTTGGCTCAGTTATCTATAATATGTATATAAAGCTGAAGAGTTTGTTTGTTTGTTTGAATGAGCTAATCTCAGGAACTACTGGACCGATTTAAAATATTATTTGAGTATATATATAAATAAACATATGGGACACTTACACACACGGTCGTCTGTCCCCAAAGTAAATAACTTAATTCTTGTGTTATGGGTGACAGACAACTGGTGAATATATACTTATATATTTTTAAATACATATATACACCCAGGCTCAAAGACCAAGAAATTCATTTATAGAAAATGTTGGCCCTCGGCGGGAATCGTACCCGTGACCAGCGGAGCTGAAGGCAGGGTCACTACCCACTGCGCCAACGGGCCAATCATATAGTAATATAGTTTATAGTTTGAAATAGTGAAGGTAAAAAGGGGTGTAAAAATAGTGAAGATATAAAGGGGATGTAAAAATGGTGAAGGTGTAAGGGGGGGGGGGGATAAAATAGTGAAGGTATAAAGGGGGTGTAAAAATAGTAATATATTAAGGGGGTGTAAAAATAGTAAAGATATAATGGGGGCGTAAAAATAGTACAGATATAAAGGGGGTGTTAAAATAGTGAAGGTAAAAAGGGGATGTATAAAAATGGGACAAGGTATAAAAAAGGGGGGTAAATTTTTTGTGGTTAAATAGGGGGGGGGTGTATAAAGGGGGTACTAAAACAAATCTTACCCATTCAAGGTCAGCCCATAATAATGAACAACTCCACTTCTGGTTGAAGCTGCCAAGCTCAACCTGGTGGCTCCGTCCTCATCTTTCAAGCTAACATCAATTATCTTCGGAGCATCTTCTAAAACAAAGTTATACGCTGGCACTGGTATCACTGGTGCGGTTATGGATTTCTTTCTTTGCTTTTTATTTGGTATCACCTCATCTGTGCCGTTCAGTTGAGGTGATGTTTGCTCATCTGTGATTGTTACATCCCAGAAAGAAAGTAAACGTTCAGTTCTAAAAGAAAGTAATAAACAATTATTGTTTACTTGCGTACTTAGCCTGATTCATGGGGCTAAATTGAAAGATGTATTAATTACAGTTTATTGAAAATACTTTGATTGCTCCCAAATGTTACAGACTTAACTGTTGGGTCAATCAAAGATTGTTCAAGAATTTCATAAAAATTGGCCCATCAGTTTCTGGGTTAAGTTCATTATAAGAACATACATACAATCTCTTTTATACCACTCTTCTGCCCTTATCCTACTCTTAGTGGGGTCGGCACAACATGCTTTAAAGATGTTGTCACATGATTTAGTTAGTTTTATGACTGGCCGCTTGCCTGTCGTCATCTTACCTTAGTCGTATTTTACGACACTATTCTACTCAGTTGGATACTACACAGTGGATCAACTTACTTTCGTCGTGTTTTACGACACCTTGGTAAGAAAGAGGTTGATTTATTCACAGCCAGATACCACACAGCTGGTCAACTTAATTTAGTTGCCTTTTATGAGATACCACACGTCATCTTACTACAGTCACTTTTTATGAAACTTTGGTAAGAAATGAGGGTGATTTATTCTACACAGCCAGATACCACATGGTGGGTCAACTTACCTTAGTCACTATTTACAACACCTCGTTAAGAAATGAGGGTGTTCTTATCTACACAGATGGACACACAGCTTACATACTATATCTTTCATATATGATAGAATACTCACTGAGATCCTTCAATAAGCCAACAAGTGTTGTTTAAAGAGCAGATCGTTAGTAAGGCACGAGGAGCTGCATTGTGGCCGAGACACTTAACAACATCTGCTGTTGAGTTATGTAAACGCCATAATCTGACTTGCCACGATGCTGATATGACAAACTTTGCTTCTGTGTCCTAGAAGTAATTAAAGTATCTATACATACACTTTACATTATAATTTTTTTGTTGATATATAACTATTGGTGCCTACAACATATTGACTGATAAAGTACCGTAAAGGTTCGCAATTTTTGAATTTAAACTATCGTGAGTAGTATTCATAGTTAATGTATAGAAACTGCTATACTCACGTCTTATTCTATCGGGTTAGCCCGACTGTAAAGAGCTCATGAATAAGAGCCCCGGATGGGTTCGAAACTAGTAGGGCTAACCCGATAGAATAAGACGTGAGTATAGCCGTTTCTATACATTAACTATGATAAAGTATCCTCAAATATCAATAATGCATTTTGTTGTTTCCCAGTCTCCAAAAGAAAAATTGTTTTTTTATATCTTATATTAGTTGAATTGGCAAAAATTGTTTTGCTATATAAATTGTTTCTAAGGAACTTCTAGTGTAAAAAAAACGGTTGCCTGTAAAGTCGGTTTTACGGGCAAAGATTTTACGTGACAACGTCTTTTTAAATGTGATGGATTGGAGTGGGAGAGAGACGCAAGGCATTCGCCAGTCCGGCGGGCTTCTCTTTCGTTCGGTGACTCATCGTAACAGACGTGAGCGGGCTATACACTTTTTCATGAGTGACTCCAAGCCGCAACCTAATTTAAGACGTTGTCACGTCAAAAAAATGTTAGGAGTGGACAACACTTATCACTTAGGAGTATGAAAAATGGATAGAAGTGGATTCTCAGATCTAATGAATATGCATGTAAAATTTCATAAAAATTTATCGAGCTGTTTTGGAGGAGTAAGCCTATATGTTACTCCGGTGTATAAGGAATAATTATACCAAATTTCATCATTATCAGTTCAGCAGATTAGTTGTATAAGTGTAACAAACATACATCCATACTCACAACTGCATTTATAATATTAGTAGGATAGGTCTCTATGCCAAATTTCATAATTATTGGAAAGCATTATAGTTATGAGCCTAATTTTTTATATTATATGTCACAATTATTAATATTAATTTTTATATTATTGTAATCCTTATTTGAATGGGTGTATATTTGTATTTAAGTATGTATTTAACAATTATATATGTATATATTCACCAGTTGTCTATCTACCATACAACAAGTTTTAAGTTACTTACTTTGGGGACGGACAACCATGTGTGTAAGTGTCCCATATATTTATTTATTATTTATCTATGACATCACGGTACAAAGTATTAAAAAAGCTAGTGTTTTAATGCTCTTCCAAGTTATAGGTCTCTTTAATGCTGACCAGTTTTGTAGACTACACTACACTTTATTGCAACTTTTTGAAGTCAGTCGCTTTAATACTAAACATGTGATATATATTTTTTTATTATTTTCTATTAACACATTAGCAACAGGGCATCAATTTAACAGTGGTACTGTGGGGCAGGGCTGTTTTTAGTTGTATTTTGGGCAGCTTTGTGTTTATGTTTCGCAGAAATAAACATAAGTAAGTATCCCTTATGTATGTTAATAAAATTGCTACTTCAATAATCACTTTTTTATTAGATTGACCTTGGCATATACCACCGATACCATCAGTACCACCAATGACATAATACCATAATTTTAATATCATACCTGGGACAATTGCCAGCGGCTATACCCACATGAAAACATTAAAACTGTAATATAGTATTTGGATAACCATTTAAATGGTTAAAGTGGGTTAACCTTAAAAGCTAGACATATGCTGTTGCGGACTTTTATTTAGAACTTTTAAAGGGGAACAATTTTGTAATATATGATTTTTTAATAACTTTCACACTTTACTTAGCACACACAAGGAGAGCTTTAGATTTTGACATTGTATAGTAATATTTTTTATTGCTGCTCGTCTCCTATTCAACTTTGTATTATGTTATATAGCCTATAGCCTTCCTGGATAAATGGACTATCCTAAATTCAAAGAATTTTTCAAAATGGTCCAGTAGTTCTTCAGATTACAACGTTCAAACAATCAAACTCCTCAGCTTTATATATTTTATAGTATACTAGCGGTTGCCCCTGCTTCGCACGGGCTGTATAAAATATATAGCTTGCCACTGCAATGTAATTATTTACGAAACCTCAAAAATTACAGTATTTCTCTACTCCGTATTGAATGGTATTATACATACAAACCTTCCTCTTGAATCACTCTATCTATTAAAAAAACCACATCAAAATCTGTTGCGTAGTTTTAAAGAAATAAGCACACATAGGGATATATGGACAAACAAAGAATGTGACTTTGTTTTATACTATGTAGTGATTAGTATAGATTAATTTAAAACAAAACGAAATGTTGGAGTATTAAGGATCTCTTATCCTATGTTAGTATTTACAATAGACTTCATTGTTTTGTATATTTAGTAATTGATTTCACATACCTGACTATGTGGTACTATTCTTATAGCACTAATTTTATTTCCTTGTTTATTTACACTTGCAACATTAATATTGTACTTATAACTAATTGAAGAACTCTCTAGGTTCCATTCTTGTATAAAATTGTTTGCTGTACAACTAAAAAGACCATAATTTCTGTGCCAATCCAATGAAACTATTTTACTGTGATTGTCTTTTTGATTTAAAACTGTTTCCACTTTAGCTTTGCTTATTGAGTATATTAGAATTCTTCCACTTGACGTTCCTATTGCTAGACACTGTTCTTCTTGGCTGCTTACGGATTTCCTTCGGACGCCTTTTTTTGAGTTCTGAAATTTGAGGTTATGTTTTTATTGACATGATTAAACAAAGTTTTAAAAAACAAATATACACCATTAATATCACAGGATATTTAGTTTATTGATAATGTCTTTTATTGCACAATATTACAGCGTAAATATTAAGTTAAAAGCCACGTGTAGTACTTACGGCGATTAAGGAGACGCTGATCCATTGTAAACAAGATGTTGGTGACGTTAAATGGAGGTCCGGTGTGTATTCTTGTTTAAGAACATTCGTTTCTGTGTCCCATATTCTAAGTCTACCGTCTTGAGTGATTATTGAATAATATTTTCCATCCTCCGAAAAGGCGGACTCTGCCATGTTTTAAAGTTTTTGACATTGATATGACGTCACAGATTTGACAATAACTAATTGTATGAACGTTTCGTTCCAGATATTTTTTTTACTTTCAATCTTCAAAATTTTAAACTAGAACAAAGTTTTTTAAACTTAGATAAATCAAGAAATATGTAACTTAAATTTAAAACTATTAAAATACCTATTACATGTATTTTTGTATAAATAAAAATTTAATCTGAACGTGTGTTCAAGATTATTGCTGCAGACTAAAAATATAGATAAAACGGTAATGCTATCAAAATAAATATAAAACTATAATTTAATATTATGCATGTGATATTTTAATATTTTAAGATCATAAAAAACAAATAATCTTTATAATTAATAATTGCAACTCTCTTTCTTAAAAAATAATCTCGGCTGTCATTTAAGTAGCCAATAGAAATCAAGAATGCACAAGTCATAGTTTTCTAATCAATTTCTAATTGGATCCGCACCTGCATTCATGCAGGGTTGCCAGTGGCACAGGATCTAAAAATAAAAATCATACGGTTGGTTAATGAAATCATAACATTCCTTTTTTGTTTCGTGCCTGTTGTCGTCGCTGTTCGTGCTCGTAATCGAGCTAATCGCGAACGAATGTAGATTGTAGACCTAGTATTTTTTTTTATAAGTGCTCTCGTTCCACTTTTCGTTAATTCTACTTCTTTTGTAATAAATACTGTGCTTTACTGTGATGTGCATTCCTTGGAAGTGAAACAAAGGATAGTGTAAAGCGATGGTTTTGTGAATATGATGTCACAGTTAAAAAATCCTTGAAAAATATGAGTGTTAGTGCTGAGGACGTGTCTAGTCCTTTATCAGAAGGACAGGGCAGTATACTTGAATCGCCGATCAAGTCTGAACATGTGGGAAACGGAAATGACAATGTTGAGGAAGGTCAGGATAAATCGGAGCCTTCAACTCCGAAACTCCATCCGATGGCTTTCACTATCGACTTCGGGAAAACCAAGCCTGTTGATAATCGTAGGCTCGAGGAGCTAGCGAAGAAATCTCAGGCCCGACATCAAAGGGTTCAATCGATGTCGGCTGGACAGTCGAAATCTAGTCCTGTTCAGCCCCAAAGGCCACCTATGAGCGCGAAACTCCCACGTAAAGCCCAAGGGTATAACTCGGAAGGTTATTTCTCCTCTGACCAAGAAGACAGCGGCGTATCCAACTCCGCGAAGCTCAGAAGCAGTCCCCTAGCACAAAATGTCGATCGTCCAAACATTACAAGTCCTATCGTAAATAGACAAATCAAATCACCTATCACCGACCTCCACCCAAAACGTACGTCCAAAAGCCCTATAGTCGATAGTATAATGTCTAGATGTGATAACTTTACACCCCGACTTGCTCTAAATCTGCCCTTGAAAAACTCAAACAGTTCCTACACACAGAACGTCCATAGAACACCGAGTTACAGCAACCTTAACTCCTATAAACATCCAGTGATCGATATAATAGACCAAAGCCCAGATGGGGTGATGTTAACTGATATATCTAGTCCCGAATTAGACATCCTTACCCCTGACAACGGTCTTTCGACTCCGGAAACTTCTAAGAGTCCGTTACGTAAATCTAGAACATCAGAAGCACCGGATTTGTTATTTAAAAAATGCCCTAATAAAGCCGAACCTTTGTATATAGATGATGATGTTGATAATGATTCTAATCATTCCTCCACTGGCACTTATACTATTGAAGGTGATAATTATACAGAGGAACAAAAGGCTAGAATGAGTATAGATAGAACGTTAGGTACTGATATATTTAACGAAAGTTTAGAGGATACAATGAAAAATCACAACACGGATCCTGAGTTGATATTCGATTACCCTAGTGTTATAACAAAAGAACCAAGGAGAGATATATGTCTGAGAAATCCCATCACCTCAAACAAGACTGCTGAATTACAGAACAAAATGTTGAAAGACAAAAATGTATTAGAAATATCCTGTTGCTATGAGTCTCCTAATGACAACGATTTAGCGATACAGACAACGAAACAGATAAAATCAACGAGAAGTTATTTAGAAAAGATAAAGAACAGGGTCCGTACGATAACAGACAAGACATTTTCTAAATCACCTATAAGGGACGTGGAAGATGTTGACTTTGGGACATTCACATCTGTAACAACGTCCGGTGTACTGAGTTCCAAACTTCCAAGGAGCGCAGATTTTAAGATACCAAGTCGTAGACGTTGTAGTTTAACGAAGTCTGAAATAGACCAAACTGATTACATACACAGATTATCACGAGAATCGTCTGTACCTGTATCGTTAACAAGTAAAGTTGATGTTAAATTCGAAAGTACAGCTTTGAGGAATGCACAGAAAGCTTTAATCGTTGATAATTCTGATGCAAGTCCGGGTAATGTTGGGAAACTGTCTTATTTGAGCTTAAATAGGTGTAAAGGTGATAAAACTTGGATACAAGATTGGGCAGATAGTGTTAAAAAGTATAATAATGATACATTAGTTAGTGAAACTGATGTTAATACAACGTTTTCTGTTGAAGATCGACCACCAATCAGTCCGAGATTAATACCAACAAAGCGTAAGTTGAATATTTTAATTCTTATGTCTTCAACTTAATACTTCTATGGTAATAGTTACTTGAATGTCATTTCAGTTTTTTTATTTTTATTTACAGCAAAAATGTACAAGTTATATCTCTCTTAAATTACTTACACGCTAGGACTATACAAATCATGCCCACGTAGAAAGGTCCCAAGAATGCTGGCAGCGTTTCCGCACTGAATTGCAAAGCTGATTCTTTACTTGAATTTATACAAATATGTATAGTTCATCATGTTAAAACTGAAACATTAGGAACCACTATAATTATTAACATATCTATCTATCTAATTTCGGGGACGCCTGTCGGTGCAGGGCGGGTGGTCAGCTCCTATTCCGGACTATTCCACCCATTTCCCCATGTTGGGACAAGGGTTTCACTGCTGTCCCGACAGTGTCACCTGCTCTAATCTACCCGTGGCTTTTACGAACCTGATAATATCCCTGAAGGAGATATTTGTCAGGTCCTCAACTTCAATTTCATCCTTACCTAGTATCTCCCATCTTACCAGCGAGTACATAGGGCACTCAGCCATAAGGTGAAGACTCGTTTCTTCCTCTCCACACTCTGGGCACGCAGCATCTTCTGTTATTCTCATTATTGACAGGTGTCTGTTTAACAGGCAGTGCCCAGTTGTAATGCCTGTTACAATTGCTATATTTTCCCTGCTCTGAGACATCAGCTGTTTAGACTTCCTTGTATCAAACGATTTGAGAAACAGCTTTGCTTGTCTGAGCATTGTGTTTCTCCATCTTTTGTTCGATTCTGTTTCTATTCTTTTTTCTATCACACCCTTTATTATTTTATGTGCAATTGGGAGAAAGGGTTCTGGTCCTACGAATGTTTGACTAGCTCCCTTTCTTGCCAACTCGTCAGCTTGTTCGTTCCCTGCATGGCCACTATGCCCCGGAATCCATGCAATCGTTACTTCCCCCTTCTCAGCTAATTCGTTTAGTACACGTTTACATTCCTTCACGATAGCTGAGGTTGTTTCTATGCGGTCAAGTGCTTTTAAAGCTGCTTGACTGTCGCTATATATAACTATATTATGTCCTGATGCTATTTGTGTTTCTTTAAGTTTCCTGGCACACTCCATGATAGCCATCATTTCGGCCTGGAAGACACTTGTATATTTACCCAGATTTAGGACCTGGTGTAAATCTGACGAGGTGCTGTAGATAATGCCAGCTCCTGCCAGCTTCGTGGATTCTCGTCTTGAACCGTCCGTGTAGCAGATGGTCTGACTCATCTCACTATATTCCACTTTCCAATCTTCTTTTACTCCTATATGTATCCTATATTTTTTGTCGAAGATTTTCTGTCTCTTGATCAGGTCACTTCTCCTGACTACCATAGACAGATTTTCTCCGTAAATCTTTTCTATATCTGTATGACCTTTATCTGTAAAGTTTCCTTTCCATTGTTGGAACACTTTCATCTTATACCATTGTTCTATAGCTTTTCTTTTGGCTGCTAGGTCCAGAGGATAAAGTCCCACCAGAACTTCTAGTGCAGCAGATGGCGTTGTTCTCACTGCACCTGTGATCATTAGTGTTGCTATCCTCTGTATCTTCGTTAAGTCCTTGCTATTGACTCCGATGTTGGCTCTGTGCCACCAAATCGAAGCGCCGTACAGTAGTCTGGGTAATATGATAGCCGTATATATCCACTTGATAATTTTTGGCTTCATACCCCAGGTTCTGCCCACCGCTCTTCTGCATTGCATGAGTGCAATTTTTGCTTTGTTACATTGATCTTTGATATGACTTCTAAACCTTAGGGTTTTATCTAGCGTTATACCTAAGTATTTTATTTCCTTTATCAACTGTATCTCTGCTCCCTTTATTCTGAGAGGATTAAAGTTGGCTATTTTCCTTTTGTTTGTAAAAAGGACTAGTTTGGTTTTTGTAGGATTAAGGTTTAATCCCCTTTCCTGACACCATCTTAGTGTTGTTTTAATGCTATTACTCATTATGTTCCTTATAGTGCTCAGGTCTTTTCCTGTAACTAGAAGGACTCCGTCGTCTGAGTATGCTTGCATGTATGTCTTCCTATCATTAATCTTCCTAACTAATGGATCTAGTAGGAGACACCATAAAAGAGGAGAGAGACACCCTCCCTGAGGAAATCCTCTCGTTGATTTTATTGTGTGTGTAACTCCACTTAGCTCCGCCACGATTGAACGATGCTCTAGCATGTTCATTATCCAGCGTCCCACTTCATTTGTTATTCCTTCCCTACAAATTGAGTTACTTATAGCATTGCGATTTGCTTTGTCAAAAGCACCTTCTACATCAAAGAAGCAACCTAATGCTATTTCTTTGTTACATAAGGTTCTTTCTATTCTTACCACTAAGTTATGGAGAGCTGTTTCTGTTGATTTGCCCCCCATATATGCATGTTGGTTTTCATGCAGTGGAAGATTGCTTTGTTCTAGGTTAGTTCTTATATGTCCCTCTATTACTTTTTCTAGTGTTTTTAGAATGAACGAGGACAAACTTATACACCGAAATGACTTCGGTTCCTGATAGGTTTTCTTTCCAGGTTTTGGAATGAACACCGCTTTTACTTTTCTCCAGCACGTCGGGACATAGCCCCACGCCAAACTCGCATTGAAAAGTGCTAACATGTTTCCTTTAATGTATTCATATGCTACCTGTAGCATTTTAGGGAGTATTTCATCTGGACCAGCTGCTTTGTATGGTGCAAATGACATGATACTCCACTTAATCTGCTCTTCTGTTATGATATTTCCCGGGTCTGACCAGTGGTATTCGGTGCTTGGTGATATCATTTCTTCTTTAATTTCTTTACATTCTGGAAAGTGTGCTTCTGCCATTTTGGTTAGTATTATTTTGGGATCCGTAACTATTGTTTCCTCCACTTTAATACTACCCAGTCTGCATGTTCTGTCTTTTGCCAGTATACGCATAAGGCGTGCTGCTTCAGGGTATTCTGTGATCCCTGTACAATACACCTGCCAGCCAGTTCTGGACTCTTTCCTGCACCTTTTTCGGAATTCCGTCCTATACTTCCTATATTCTGCCCAGCTCAATTCATCCCCTTTCTTAAGGGCAATTCTTTGAGATTTGCGTACTTTCTTCCTGAGTTTTTTCAGTTCGTTGTTCCACCATGGTTGGCCCGTACCTTGTGTAACCTCACGTAGTGGACACGTACTGACAAAGGCATCTTTTAATGCTGTGCTTAGTTCCAATGCGCCTTCCTCTAACTTCTTTATCGTGTTGTAGGAAGTGTATTTGGATTTCCATTCGCTCATTAAGGACCCAAAGTTGTCCCAATTTGTCTTCTTAACATTTCTAATGCGCAATTTGCCAATTTTGCTGTTTATATGGAAGGTGATTCTGCGATGATCTGATAACGAATCGTTTAGATCCACCTTCCAATCTTTGATGTATTTGGCCATGTCTTCTGATGCTAGAGTGATATCTAATACTTCTTTTCTCGTGCTTGTAACGAACGTTGGTTCATTACCAATGTTCATTATCTCGAGATTGTTACTTATGATAAATTCTAACAGTGCTTCTCCTTTCCTATTTGTGTCTGTACTACCCCACACCTCATTGTGCGAGTTAGCGTCACATCCTATTATAAAGGAAATTTTCTTACCTCTGTATTTGTTGACAGTTTCTTCCAGTTCTCTAGTTGGTGGCGTGAAGTCGGTCTCGCTAGGAATGTAGGCCGACATAAACGCCATCCTTTGTTTCTTTTCTTCATCTAGTGGAATCATGGCTTCCACCACTACTAAATCTCTGTAACATTCTATTTCAATTAGACCTAAGGTTCTGATCCTGCTACTGGTATAGATACATGTTCTTGGGTTCGACTCACCATTGTTGTGATAGGTTAGGTCTCCCCCTAAACAACCCATACCGACCACACGTCCATTCACAACGTATGGTTCTTGTAGCAGGGCCACATCTATTTGCTTGCTAATCACATATTCGCAGAGTTCGCTCATGGCTTCTCTGCAGTGGTGCAAGTTTATCTGAAGAATCTTTAGTGTGTGTGTAGAGTGTTTTTGTATGTGTTTTTGTCTTTTGGGTGTACTTCCCATTAAATGTGTAGTGTGTGTGTGTTTGATCTATTCCCAATACATAATGATGCCCCGCACGACTTCGATCACCAGCTGTGAGGCAAGGCGCTCAAGAAGTGTACGAGGCATCAATTATGTATCGGTACCTTTGATCGTTAGTGTGCCGTGGCGGTACCGGCATCTCCGACTATTCCCTGCACGGATGTCTTGGCGGGGGGGTACTAGGGGCCCCGCCTGACGCTCCGATTGCTGGTTTCGTCGTGTCCGCTGGTTCCAGCACACGAGCAACACTGTTCTGTGCGGAGTTTGAGTCGGTATCGACTTGACTCTGTGCTTGTGTGGGTTTAAGTTTCGGTTTCCAATTTAAAAACCTAACCTGCACTTGTGTGGCTTGGTAGAAGAGCCACACAAGACCCTCCCTAAAAAGTTCGTTTATTTCCCGAGGGACCCCCACAATCAGACGCTCCCCCAGAGGGAGGGGCTCTCTGACGATGAGGCTCCACTCGGGGAGTCTTAATTCTGATCTATTTCGATTTTGACCCCTAAGCAGAAGGAGAGGGTCAGCTGCTCTCCTCGTGCCTGGGATCCAAATTGCCACTCTCCCTCTATCCCTTCTCATGGCCTTGATCGAGACGCCGTTGTAGAGGCCGAAGTCGCACTCCAGTAACCAATCCCTCGACTGCTCAGTGGCTGGTGTCACAAGGAAGAACCCTTCTGCCACCAGCCCCGAGGTCGCAAAGTTTAGCTTGGAGCTGTCGACCTCCTCCACGACGGCTGCCTCGATAAGGTCAGCTATTTTATCCCTTATATAAGTTGCTAGATCCCCATCGACCGGCAAACCATCTGCACGATGGATGGCTACCGCGAGATCACTCTGCTCCTTTGCTGTGCAACGTGGTCCCGCTGTAGCCCCCCAATTGCGACGCTTTGCCGGTCGCTGTTCGCTCGGTCCTTCTTCAGGGTCAGTACCCTGCCTCTTCTTCTTCAGCGGTCTGGAGGTCTTCGCCTCCCCAACCCCCGAAGAGGTTTCCCCCTCCACGGGTTGGGAAGTCGAAGGCGCGTCCGACACGGCCAACTGCCTTCTGAGTTTCTTGGCTCTATTTTTGCGTTTTTTAGACGCCACCATCTTGAAATCGCCCTCACCCGTACCCGAAGGCCCAGGCGTCGGCGACTTCAATAGGTCCTCTTCTTCCCTCAGATGGAGGGTTCTCGAAAGTTCATCGTGGAGATTCGCTGCTGAACCTCCAGGATGCTCTATAACCGAATGCGAAAACTTGCCCCCCCCAGAATACGAGGGGCAGCCTGAGACTGATGCTTGGGCCGTAGCCCGAGCATCAGTCTCAGGGAGGGATTCTCCAGCCGGGCTGGTACCCTCCTGGGGTAAGTATTCATTAATTCTCGCGTCCATGTTGCGTTGCAGGTGAGAAGGATATTTTGTGGGGGGAAGGAGTGGAATTGAAGGGATTAGGGGGTGGAGGAAGGGGATAGCGGACGTGCGATATTACGTGGGAAACCATAATCCCGCACCGCCAGATCATACTTGCTATTGCAGCCTGAGGAATAGAAAAGTGTGAGCTCATTAGTGACTGCAACATTGCCCAGGGTGCACGGCATGGACGTGTATGATTCGACTTATGACAGTGCCCTGTAGCTCAGCTCACATACCTGGGCGTGGCGACTGTCATCTACACCCCAATTATTAACATAAGTATAAAAGTCAATCCATCTATGGTTTCATTAGTAAAAAAGATGTTTTATTCCTGTTTTCGGACACTGAAAAATGCAGAAATTATATTTTATTCCTGTGTATAAGGAATAATCACGCCAAACGTCATCGATATTGGTTCAGGGGATTCGACGTGAAAGAATATAAAACTTTTAAAATATAAAATTTTCGCATTTATAGTTTGAATTTTTTTTTGAATTTTTTATTCAAATTAAAAAAAAATTTGCAAAGAAAAATTTAAAAATAATCCGAATAAAAGGATATAACGTCATTTTTTTTTAAATAAAACTTATCAAGATCGATTATTCTCCCCCAAAACCCCCTACATGCTGAATTTCAGGATTATATAGGATATATACGAATAACTTATTTAAATATTAAAGATTATCTATAGAGAGCTATTAATTAATCATATAATAACTTATATGGTGTTTCATAGCTTCCATTTTGTGTGTATTTAATTCGCTAATAATAAATTGGTAGTATCGTCTGTTGTAAAAGAGATTTATGACACGTTTTTACGACATCAAGTTCATTTAAAGTGAAATTCATGTGTAATATTATATGCCTTTTTTGTATTTTATTGTCTTGTGTGTAGACAAGTTCACATTCAAATTTATTAACTATTATATTAACAGATTATTTTTAGTTCATTGGTTCGAGGCCATTGATCCATAAACTGTTTTGTTCATCCACCGCACGGCTTTGTTGGCATTCCTTATTTCTTCCATATATTTTGTATCTCAATAATCTTTAATATTTAAATGAGTTAATCTTGTATTTAATTGTAAAAAGGCTTTAACAATTTTCCTAAAATTCAGCATGAAGGAGGTTTTGGGGGAGAAAAATCGATCTAGCTAAGATTTATTAAAAAGAAAAACGTTACATCCCTGTTTTTTAGCATTAAAAAAATACTAATACATTGAATGTACACAACACTATTTTTGCCGTAAATTGTCAAGTCAGCGTAGCTTATTCGGGGAACGGGCGGTCTCGAGAAATGAAAATACCTAGGTTCGAGCCCCGCCTACGCAATTATTTAATTATGATTAATATAGTATATGATTAATATGATATATGATTAATATAATAATATAAGAATGTGTGGATATAGCTCTCTTTGAACCTGTACAAGACAGTAACGACTTAATGTAAATAATATTAAGAATTATATTTTTTTAAAAGAGCAACCGCCGAGTTTCTTGCTGGCTCTTCTCGGTAGGAACAGCTTTCCGAACCAGCAGTAGAGTTGACGATTCAAAAGCACTTGTTTACAAGTTTATTTGAATAAATAATATTTTGAATTTGAATTTATGTAGTTTCTTTTTTTATATTGCAAAAAATTATCGAGCAAGGCTCAGTCAAGATTCTTTATTCAAGTAAAATTGTAAATTGCTTTTGAATTGTTAACTCTACTGTTGGTTCGGAAAGCTGTTCCTACCAAGAAGAAACTCGGCGGTTGCTCTTTTATAAATACAGTTCTTAATACTAGTTACATTTAATCGTTTCTATCTTGTACAGGATCGATGAGTAACTAGGTACACGCATTCTCATCATCTAAATATTGCTCAATGGAATAGTAGGCTTTCTGTATTACCTTTTTTTTAAAAGTGTTAAACTGCTGTAATGGCAAAGCTAAAATTGTTTGCGGAATGTTATAATATAATCTTATACCCAAACCCACAAACGACTTACGTACTTTTGCAAGGGGCAAAGCAGGAGCCGCTTATCCGTTCCTACTTTGTCTATTATATACATCGCCAATCTTTTATAATTATGTATTGTTATGGAAGTTCTAGAAGCGAATATTAATGAAACCCAAAATTATAATTCAACTCGTATTACCGCCCCATAACCCAAGGCAAACGTCACATCACACAACATGGCTTGTTTTTTTTATTCACATTGCAACCTCCATTTGTTGTAGTGCGTTACGCCGAGCACGCCATCGGCTGTGTTCGTAGTACGCTCGGTGACAGGGAATTCTATAATTGCTTTCTGGCGTCGCGGCGAGTTCGTTCAGCTGCTGTCGTAATACCCACGATAGCAGTGACCTCTTTTAATATCCTTTTATAGTATATGCTTAATAGTTAGTTATTTTTACCTAAGATATTAACTGTGTATTTGGCTAATTTATAGAATTAGGCGTTACTTTGCGGAGATCCATAATACAAAAGTAATCATAAAATTATAATGCTATAATCCGCGATGAAGTAAAATAGAAAATATATATAATGCTAAATGTAGATGTTGCTTTGCGATTTTGGTCGTGGAGTCTATCTCCTGATGATGCTTCGGTTGCGAAGCGAAACGATTGTTGAGTTTGTGATAGTGAACGTGTATAGTGCTTGTGTATTGTGGTGGCGGTGGTGGAGGTTTGTGCATGTGTCTTGCATGTATCAGGTATGATAACCGATTTAGCATGATATATTATTTCCTATTTTACTTCATCGCGTATTATAGCAAAATAATTTTATTATTACTTTTGTGTATTTGGCGTTATATTTAATAACATTATTGTTTCAGCCCGGAGTCCGCACGGCACGCCCACCAAGATACCTAGCCCAGTTGGGACGTTATTACACCGGAGGACACCAGTAAGTGTACAACCTTTTGTTCATAAGATAAGGCCTCTCAGTATGTCATGAGGTTTTTCGTATTTTACATAATGTTTTATTAACCTAAACCTTCCTCGAAAATTTCACAATTGTCTAGTGGAAACTGTACAAAGATCCGTTCCGTTTGAGAAAATCCATCACATATAGCTTGTGGGGATTTTGTTTTATAATATGTATAAACTAGGTTACCGGGCCAACGTTATATATAAATTACTAGCAATCGCAGGCTTTGAAGCTTTTCAAGGTGATACTTACTTAGAATTTGAAATTTTTATTATTATTTTATTAAATAACTTGCAATCGCCAATAGTATTTTGATAACCATAAAAATAGTTAAAGCGGGTTAACCTTAAACACTAGACATATGCTGTCGTGGACTTTTATTTAGAACATTTAGAGGGGAACAATTTTGTAATACATGATTTTAAAATAACTATTACCGTTTACTCAGCGCACGCAAGGAAACAATCAATTTTGCCGTTTTCGATATACTTTTTTAATGCTGCTCCTCTCCTATTTGTCTTAGCGTGATGTTATATAGTCTATGTATGTATGTAGCCTTCCTTGATAAGACTATCTTACACTCAAATAATTTTTCAAATCGATCCAGTAGTTCCTGAAATCAGCGCGTTCAATCAATCAAACAAACAAACTCTTCAGCTTTATATATAAGTATAGATTTCAGGAAACAGTTGTTATTGGAAGCTAGTTGTTAATTTATGATATGAAAAAGGAGTTGAGCTGCATTTAAAAGTATTTTTTTAATGTCCTGTGCTAAGTTCTGGTTTGAGGCTTTGACTGTTTATAATTATTACCGTATTCTCAAGGTTACGTTAGTCAATTAAACATTACGGTAAGATTATGTGTAAAAAAACTGAAAAGTTATTTTACTAAATTTAGGTACAATTTTCGCAATTTGTATTGCTTGTTTCTTTATATTTGATTATATTTTATTTTTTAATAGTATACCTTAGTAGAGTTATCTATACTAATATATAAAGCTGAAGAGTTTGTTTGTTTGTTTGTTTCATTGTTTGAACGAGCTATTTGAAAACTACTGGACCTATTTGAAAAATTCGTCAGTGTAAGATAGTCCATTTATCGAGGAAGGCTATAGGCTATGTAACGATATAAGATGAATAGGAGAGGAGCAGGAATAAAAAAAATTACGAGAACGGCAAAATTTAAAGCTATCCTTGCGTGCGCTGAGGAAACGGTGATAGTTATTCAAAAATCATGTATTACAAAATTGTTCCCCTCTAAAAGTTCTAAATAGAAGTCCGCGACAGCATATGTCTACTAGCTTTTAAGGTTAACCCACTAACCATGTTGAAATAAATGCAAGTAATATATTTTGAAGGGTTTTATTTCTTATAATGCTTGACACGTTCTTTTGGTTACAATAAAATAACAGCTTAAACAAAAACAAGGAAGATTAAGTCTAACCACAGACAAAATTAATTTTATAACAACAAACCATTTTTATGCCATAACCATTTATCAAAATACTATTGGTCATTGCTCAGTCATTTAATAAAATAATAATACAAATTTCAAATTCTATAGTAGTATAGTAGTATGTATCACCGTGAAAAGTTTAATTTCCCCAGAAAAAATATTCTCGAAACGTGTTACGAGCTCTCTGATCAATATTTTACCGCCCCTATAATTGTATTAACAGATTATTTTTAGTTCATTGGTTCGAGGCCATTGATCCTCAAACTGTTTTGTTCACCGACCGCTCGGCTTTGTTAGCACTCCTTATTTCTTCCATATTATATTTTGTATCTAAATAATATTTATTAAACATAGATCACCAAAAAGGAAGTAAGTATCAATTAAATTTATATTTAACTTACTTTTTCCCGGAACTTGGACGCCTGGACTGTTGTCGCGTGATAGGTTATAGATGACTTTTTTCAATGTCATCCTATTTCGGTGTAATAAACATAATTTCTATAGCCTATGTGTTACCCCGGTGTATCTACAGTAATATATTATAAAGCTGAACAGCTTGTTTGTTTGATAGCGCTAACTCACTCTAACTAACTCAGGAACTATTGAACCGATTTTCTTCGAGTGTAGGATAGTCCATTTTCCGAGAAAGACGATATATAACATTACGCTAAGGTGAATAGGAGAGGGGCAGCAATAAAAAAACATTACGAAAATGGCAACTTAATCCTACCCAAGTTTTAATCCACTTCCCAGTGACCGATTGTGTTGAAATTTTACATATTGGTCCAGTCCCAATGACAATGCATGTTTATGATAAGCATGACCTGATGCTACTGCCAGGATTGGCTCCAGACAAGGGAACTCCTCAACGGTTAACATTAGGAACATTAGGGAACTTTTGGCAAAAGACTTTTAAAAGCCTTTTTAACTTGACTTGTTTATTTGTTCAGAGATCAAGATATGATTCGTCAATTGGTTTTCGAAAGCGTAATTAATGTTAATTTATTTTAGCTGTCATATTTCTGCTATATTGACATTACGTATAACACCGAATATTTTGTATTCAAGTATTTTCTAATTTCAGTGAGAGTAACGTAGCATAGCTAAATTATTTATTTTGTTAAGTAATCATTCGGCGAACGCTGGCTTTGAACCTTACAACGCATCATGAGAAGATTTTAAACTTAAGTTTTCTACGTATTTTATTTTTTAAACTAGCAATTGCTATCGGCTATGCTCGCGTGGAAAGATTAAAACCGTAATATAGTCTTTTGATAACCATAAAAGTGGTTAAAGTGGGTTAATCTTAAAAGCTAGACAAGCTGTCGCGGACTTTTATTTAGAACTTTTACAGAGGAACACTTTTGTAATACATGATTTTTTAATAACTTTTAGCGTTTACTCAACGCACGCAAGGGTAGCTTTAAATTTTGCCGTTTTCGTCCTATTTTTTATTCCTGTTCCTCTCCTATTCATCTTAGCGTGATGTTATTTAGCCTGTAACTTTTCCCGATAAATGGACTATCTTATACTGGAATATTTTATTAAAACTGTCCAGTAGTTCCTGAGATTAGCGCGTTCAAAAATCAAACAAACAAACAAACTTTTCAGCTTTATGTATTTTTTTTAATTCATCATGATCTTTATTCTTCTCCTTTAACACAAGTCCCTTTTAGGGATCTCGCCATCATTAGATCTTGTGTCTTTTAGATCCAGCGGCTCGATGCATCGATTAGCGAAGGGAGGGGCCACTTTGAGAGAGTCCCCGACCCAGCCAGACTAAGGAATGGGACTTATAATATTAGTATGGATTAGTGGACAGAACCACTATTTCTATTTCATTTATCTGCTATCACATTTTTTTTCACTCCGCGACTTGAAAGTGACGTGTGTCATAAAAAAGTAACGTTATCTTTTATGTTAATAGTATTATTGCGAATGGCGTTTCCGATAGCATAATGCAAGATAAATTGGCCTATGAAATTTATATCTAAACTAATATATAAAGCTGAAGAATTTGTTTGTTTGAACGCGCTGATCTCAGGACCGGACCGATCTGAAAAATACTTGAGTGTAAGATAGTCCATTTATCGAGGAAAACTATAGGCTATATAACATCACGCTAAGATGAATAAGATAAAAGACACGCCATCACCACACTTCGGTTTAGCATGCGATCTAAATATCAAGGTATCTAATAGTGGCTCCAGTGAGAGACTCAAGGAAACTGGCTCTATGATAACCTACACTCCATTTTTATCTACCCCCTCTCAACAAGAAGCGATATCAATTTGTTTCTAGAAATTGTCCCCCTCGTTAAAATTGTTGTAACATTAATGTGGCCTGCGGTGTAACGCGTATCCTAAATACTACGACCCAATTGATTATATATTTTCCGCCCCCATTTTTGTACTAACGTTTTTTAGTTTGCCGGCATTGTATTTAGTTCGTTGGTAAACTAGGACAGTGGTCGTCAAACTTTTTGTCTGTGGTCCCAATCGACCGACGTACAATCGATCTAAATCTATTTCTCAATCATAATTTTCTACTTAAGCCGTGTCGTATCCGGCTAAGTAGAATATACCGCCCTCATTTCTTACCGAGGTTTTTCAAAAGCCGACTAAGGTAAGTTGACCCGCCATGTGGTAACTTGCTGAGTAGAAAAGACCACCCTCTTCTTACCGAGGTGTCGGAAAAATTACTAAGATAAGTTTTTGTCAGGCAGACGGCCGGTCGTAAAGTATATAGCCAAATCATGTAACAACATGTTAATAACATGTTGTGCCACTTAGAGTGGTATAAGGGCAGGAGAGTGATGAATTATAATTAACTAATTGTACCTGAGACTTCGTTCGCGTCTATTAGTTTAAATAAATTGAATTATATACTACATAGTTATTTTCCAGACGAGCCATACATACATATACATACATATACATTCACTATTACAAACTCAACAATCGTTTCGCCCCGCAACCGAAGCATCATCAGGAGATAGACTCCACGACCAAAATCGCAAAGCTTGCTTTGCTATTTTGGTCGTGAACGTATATAGTGGTAGTTGGTAGTGAACGTATATAGTGCTTGTGTATCGTGGTGGCGGTGGTGGAGGTTTGTGCATGTGTTTTTTACGACTCCTGCATGTATCAGGTATGATAACCGATTGTCCACTCTACATTTAGCATTATATATATTTTCTATTTTACTTCATCGCGGATTACAGCAAAATAATTTTATTATTACTTTAGTATTAAAGATATTGCTTTAATGCTTTTAGGTACCTGCAGAGTTGAAGGAACGGCGCATGTTTACTATGTTCGTATCGCTGAGTGAATTTGATTAATTTATTTATAGTAGTTGTACATTAATGTATTTGTAACTTTGTTTTGGAATAAATCCATTAGTTTTATATCGGTCTACTTCTTTATGTAGTTAAAAACACTATTTTAATGTTATTACTGTCCCAATGCTGGGCGTGGGTCCTTTTTTGAGATAAGTGTCTTAGCTTAGAACCACGCAGATTTCCTTCCGGTGTTTTTGTGTGTCAAAAAACGTGTGTTCGAACCCCGTTAAATTATTATTTAGCGAGCTAACTAAAACTGGCACTATACAAATCTATTAAATTGGGATGTAAAAATCATCGATTTTTATATTAATCGATTTTCTAAACATCATCATCCTCATCATCCTCCTGCCCTTATCCCACTCTAAGTGGGTTCGGCACGACATGTTATAAACATGCTGTCACATGATTTGGCTGCGTTTTTACGACCGGCCGCCTGACTGACGTGAACTTACCTTAGTCGTATTTTACGGTCGGTAAGAAAGAGGGTGGTCTATTCTACTAAACCGGATACCACACGGCGGGTCGACTTACCTTAGTCGCCTTTTAAGACACCTCGGTAAGAAAAGAGGTTGGTCAATTCTACTCAGCCGGATACCACACGTTGGGTCGACTTACCTTAGTCGCCTTTTACGACACCTCGGTAAGAAATGAGGGTGGTACTATTCTATTCAGCCGGTCACCACACGGCGTAATCGATTTTCAAAACATATTTTGTAAAAATAGATTACATTAATTACCCTCTTTTTTAATCTCTTTTTTTCCCTGTTTTGATAAGAATATGTATTGTTGGATGAAAGCAATTTAGCCAAACATTTTAATAGAATTTCGGAAACAGTGTATTGGTTATTTTTTATTTCGTACTGATCATCACTTACATTTATTTATAACAAGCTATTCTTGCAGTTTTGCCCCTTTGGAAATTCGACCCTTCGAGAATTGTAATGAAATGTACTAATAACCTAAACCTTGTTGAATAATTGCACTACATTTGAGTAAAAACAGTACAAAAATCTGTTCAGTCTTTTGGGTACTTTGTTTTATAATATGTATAGATTATTAAGTTTTAGAAAAAATCGATTATTAATATTCGATTTTATGATTTCCAATTAATCGATATTTTACAAATAGTTTTATTTTGAAAGCAGACAAATAGATTTTTAATTGATTGACTGATAAATAGATTATTTATTAATTGACTGGCCCATTGGCGCAGTGGGTTGTGACTCTGCCTTCAGCTTCGCGGATCGCGGGTTGGATTCACGCCGAGGGCCAACATTTTCTATCAATGAATTTGTTGGTCTTCGAGTCTGGGTGTATATTTGTATTTAAGTATGTACTTTAGAATTATATACCATAACACAAGTATTAAGTTACTTACTTTGGAGACGGACGACCGTGTGTGTAAGTGTCCCATATTAATTGATTGAATAATTTTTTCCACTCCAAGTGACATCACTTATATTAAACTCATAACTAACAACAGATTTTCTTTAATACATCATAAACATTTATAAACGAGGCCGTAAAACTGCAATGTAGACATTTGTACAGCTGTTTTGGCAATGGCCCCTGGATTATTTCAAGACAACGCAAGGTTACTGCGTTATTGATCAAGTTTCCTCGAAACGCCGCCCATTGGCAGATCTTTAGTGTAAACTTTTCCACTTTTATAGATAGAATTTGTGTAGAGATGGGCAAAATGTATCTTAATATAATGTATGTTTTATTGCTGGTCCTCTCCTATTCATATTAGCGTGATGTTATATAGCCCAGGACTTCTTAAACTTTTTTACATAGCGACCCCCTTCAAGCTTAGGAAATTTTAAACGACCCCCTCCTCCATATAATGAAATATATATTAACCGTAGATGTAGATGTAATATCGCACTATTTTACAATGTAAATAACAGTTTTGCATTGCCACTTTTTTCAAAAAATAGTTATAATAAAACTACAATAGTATTTTGTATGATTTTTATTTGTATTCATATTTGTACGTAGTGTGTATACTAATTTTAAAATTTTATTTATAATTGGTGTAAACTAACCAATCATAAATTTAATAAAATCTATTTAATTAAATTTAATGAAAAGGGGTAATGAAGGAACTTAGGAGGAGAAATATCAATAAATCTTTGTTAGAAAAGTTCTTTAAAGGACAGCTGCAGCCATGTAGTTGTATCAATGATGATTGAAAAGTATCAGATCTTTGCGACACCTTTTGCTTTCAGTAGTCAGACCCACAGTTTAAGAAGCCCTGATATCGCCTATAGCCTTCCTCTATAAATGGACTATCTTACACTGAAAGAATTTTTCATGTTCTTAAGAATAGTATGTTCAAACAAACAAACTCTTCAGCTGTAGTATAGATTGTTGTAAAAACAAAATATATCCTTGACAAGAAAGCCTACTATACTATTGAGGAATACTTGGATGATAAAAATGCGTCGATGTAGCTACTCTTCGACCCTGTACAAGACAGTAATAACTAATGTTACTAGCAATAAGAATTAAATTTTTAAAAGAGCAACCGCCAAGTTTCTCAGTCTCTTCTCGGTAGGAACAGCTTTCCGAACCAACAGTAGAGTTGACGGTTCAAAAGCACTTGTTTACAAGTTTATTTAAATAAAGAACATTCTGAACTTGAATTTGAAATAAAAGAGTGATTTATATCATTTCCATCTTGGGAGTTGGCATGTTATGAACATGTTGTCATATGATTTGGCTACGTATTTTCGACCGGCCGCCTGCCTTATGTTAACTTACCTTATCATATTTTACGACACCTCAGTAAGCAATGAGGGTGGTCTATTCTACTCATCCGGATACCACACGGCGGGTCGACTTATCTTAGGCGCCTTTTACGACACCTGGGTAAGAAATGAGGGTGGACAATTCTACTCAGCCGGATACCACGCGGCGGTGAAGGATACATTTATCTATATGTTTATTTTTTACCTATCTATAGGTCTGTAGGTCACGTTCACACGATTGTTATTCAATGATAAACGTTTTCGAAACACGAGCGTAAGGAAGAGGTTATATTAGTTAGCGACGCGACAAGCGATATCACAACGCTAAATAATACAAAAATGTAGACTAGGGGAGACGCTTAAAGGCCACTGTGAACTCAATAAATTCATAGTAAACTCATACATAGTAATCAACAGATAATAAAAAAGTCTCTATCTCCTAGATTAACTCACAAACATCATCATTCTCTTACCCTTATCCCACTCTAAGTGGGGTCGGCACAATGTCTTCTTCTTCCATTCTCCTCTATCATTCAACTCTGGTGCCACTCCTTTAACATGCAATTTTCAATTGCATGCAATCAATTTTCACACAATCAATCCATCTTTTTTTCGGCCTCACCCTAGCCATACATCCATCCACATTCATATTTAAAACTCTTTTGGTGCCATGATTTTCATCCCTCCTCATTACATGACCATACCAACTTAGTCTCGCACTTCTCATCTTTTCTGTAATGGGCGCAACTTTCAGACTTTCCCTAGATTAACTCATAATACCTACATAATTTATAGAATTAGGCGTTACTTTGCGGAGATCTATAATACAAAAGTAATAATAAAATTATCTGGCTATAATCCGCGATGAAGTTAAATAGAATATATATATAATGCTAAATGTAGAGTGGACAATCCGTTTTCATACCTGATACATGAAGGATTCGTAAAAACACATGCGCAATGCGGTGGTGGAGGTTTGTGGTGATTGCATGTGTCTTGCTGAGTCTCAATACGCATCCTGCTGCAACGATTATCTTGTAACTATATATATATATATATATATATATATATATATATATATATATATATATATATATATATATATATATCCTCCTCCTTATCCCATTCTAAATGGGGTCGGCACAACATGTATAACATGTTGTGCCGACATACTGTAACATGCTGTAACATGATTTGGCTGCGTTTTTACGACCGGCCGCCTGCCTGACGTCAACTTACCTTAGTCGCCTTTTACGACACCTCGGTAAGAAATGAGGGTGGTACTATTCTACTTAGCCGGATACCACACGGCTAATTACACTGGTCGACAAAATTTAATTTTTTTTTGTCACACGAAATCTGATGTCAAATTTTAAATATACTAGGGCCTCCAAGCAATAATATATCAAGGGAAAAAAAATGACACGTCAGGTATCCTTGTGATAGTGATAGACATATTTATTAATTTGTATATGTAAATAGAAAAATTAGCTACACTTAAAGAAGTTATTGTTTAATGTACAATAGATAAATTTATTTTTTGGGAATATTTAGCTTCTGGTAGATCTATTTTAAGATTCCAACAATAAATTACTGGCATTCGTGGATTCCATTTCCCTTGGTAGTGCTTCTCCATTAAGAAAATGTCCTGATGAAACTTCTCGCCTTTTTCATCACTCACAAGTTCCCAAGTTTGCAGGAAAGAAATCCAAATAAGAGTGCAGCATGTGTATTTTTAAGGGCACATGTTATCCCAAAGCTTTATATGACATTAGAATTTCATTTATTAAATCTTTGTAATTTTTCACTCTATAGTTTCCTAAAAAAATTTGGACAACTTTCACAAAACTTTTGCAGGCAACTTTTTTTTAGATCATTCAATTTCTTTTCAAAATCTTAATCCTTTATCAGTTTCCGTATAATTAAATTGTATATTATAATATAATTTACAAAATATAAAAGTTACGAGAAGTTAATTTTGCCTCGCTGAGTTTGGGGAATTTTTGTTTTAGGTATTAAAATCCATTGCCGTCTTTAGGCCATAACCTTTAAAAAAATTTTCAATAAGTCATGTTTTATATGCATCGGTGGTGAAAGTATGTCATTAGGGTTCACTAAAGGATCATTTTTGACATTTTTATGGTGTGTAAGTAATTCACGCTTGGGCCACACTGTCTTTATGTAGTGGCTATTTTAGACTCGTTAGAAATGCATTTATAGCTGTCACTAAAAAACTGGACGTGACTGGAACGAAACTATAGGTTTTTATTAATGAAGGGTTGCCAACCTAAACAAAAATGATCACCAAGTTCATGTGACAAAAACAGTGTTGACCAGTGTTATCTTGTAACCATCAAATTGTAATTTTTTTTTAAAGATTAACCGCCGAGTTTCTTGCTGGTTCTTCCCGGTAGGAGCAAACTTTCCGAATCAGTGGTAGCTTCTTTAAAACATTTGACGATTCAAAAGTACTGTAAACAGTCCGCTTGAATAAGAAGTATTTTGAATTTAAATAGAGTGCGCCAAAACAAAATTTCTTGTGCGTTACAATATATTTTTACATATATGAACTGTAGCCACATTATAGACGCTTTTTCATCCGATATTCGGCAATAGTTTGGCTATATCAATTTTATAGCATTTCCTTCTGTCGGATGCATCGCGAATCGCTAGCTACTGTAGCCGTAGCCTAAGGCACTGAATACCGTTGGTATGATTCAGCCGCCTTTTACGAGTGAATACCGCTGCGTCGCTTGTTCGTGGGCATGGTTTATGTATACTGAGATTTGCATAAGATTTAATATGTAGTGACTGGATGACCGAGGTTGTTTCGATATTTTTCATCATCATATATTAGACTAACTTTTAACCCGCCGTGTGGTATCCGGCGGAATAGAATAGTACCACCCTCATTTCTTACCGAGGTGTCGTAAAAGGCGACTAAGGTAAGTCGACCCGCCGTGTGGTATCCGGCGGAATAGAATAGTACCACCCTCATTTCTTACCGAGGTGTCGTAAAAGGCGACTAAGGTAAGTCGACCCGCCGTGTGGTATCCGGCGGAATAGAATAGTACCACCCTCATTTCTTACCGAGGTGTCGTAAAAGGCGACTAAGGTAAGTCGACCCGCCGTGTGGTATCCGGCGGAATAGAATAGTACCACCCTCATTTCTTACCGAGGTGTCGTAAAAGGCGACTAAGGTAAGTCGACCCGCCGTGTGGTATCCGGCGGAATAGAATAGTACCACCCTCATTTCTTACCGAGGTGTCGTAAAAGGCGACTAAGGTAAGTCGACCCGCCGTGTGGTATCCGGCGGAATAGAATAGTACCACCCTCATTTCTTACCGAGGTGTCGTAAAAGGCGACTAAGGTAAGTCGACCCGCCGTGTGGTATCCGGCGGAATAGAATAGTACCACCCTCATTTCTTACCGAGGTGTCGTAAAAGGCGACTAAGGTAAGTCGACCCGCCGTGTGGTATCCGGCGGAATAGAATAGTACCACCCTCATTTCTTACCGAGGTGTCGTAAAAGGCGACTAAGGTAAGTCGACCCGCCGTGTGGTATCCGGCGGAATAGAATAGTACCACCCTCATTTCTTACCGAGGTGTCGTAAAAGGCGACTAAGGTAAGTCGACCCGCCGTGTGGTATCCGGCGGAATAGAATAGTACCACCCTCATTTCTTACCGAGGTGTCGTAAAAGGCGACTAAGGTAAGTCGACCCGCCGTGTGGTATCCGGCGGAATAGAATAGTACCACCCTCATTTCTTACCGAGGTGTCGTAAAAGGCGACTAAGGTAAGTCGACCCGCCGTGTGGTATCCGGCGGAATAGAATAGTACCACCCTCATTTCTTACCGAGGTGTCGTAAAAGGCGACTAAGGTAAGTCGACCCGCCGTGTGGTATCCGGCGGAATAGAATAGTACCACCCTCATTTCTTACCGAGGTGTCGTAAAAGGCGACTAAGGTAAGTCGACCCGCCGTGTGGTATCCGGCGGAATAGAATAGTACCACCCTCATTTCTTACCGAGGTGTCGTAAAAGGCGACTAAGGTAAGTCGACCCGCCGTGTGGTATCCGGCGGAATAGAATAGTACCACCCTCATTTCTTACCGAGGTGTCGTAAAAGGCGACTAAGGTAAGTCGACCCGCCGTGTGGTATCCGGCGGAATAGAATAGTACCACCCTCATTTCTTACCGAGGTGTCGTAAAAGGCGACTAAGGTAAGTCGACCCGCCGTGTGGTATCCGGCGGAATAGAATAGTACCACCCTCATTTCTTACCGAGGTGTCGTAAAAGGCGACTAAGGTAAGTCGACCCGCCGTGTGGTATCCGGCGGAATAGAATAGTACCACCCTCATTTCTTACCGAGGTGTCGTAAAAGGCGACTAAGGTAAGTCGACCCGCCGTGTGGTATCCGGCTGAGTAGAATAGACCACCCTCATTTCTTACCGAGGTGTCGTAAAAGGCGACTAAGGTAAGTTGACCCACCGTGTGGTATCCGGTTTAGTAGAATAGACCACCCTCTTTCTTACCGAGGTGTCGTAAAAGGCGACTAAGGTAAGTCGACCCGCCGTGTGGTATCCGGCGGAATAGAATAGTACCACCCTCATTTCTTACCGAGGTGTCGTAAAAGGCGACTAAGGTAAGTCGACCCGCCGTGTGGTATCCGGCTGAGTAGAATAGACCACCCTCATTTCTTACCGAGGTGTCGTAAAAGGCGACTAAGGTAAGTTGACCCACCGTGTGGTATCCGGTTTAGTAGAATAGACCACCCTCTTTCTTACCGAGGTGTCGTAAAAGGCGACTAAGGTAAGTCGACCCGCCGTGTGGTATCCGGCGGAATAGAATAGTACCACCCTCATTTCTTACCGAGGTGTCGTAAAAGGCGACTAAGGTAAGTCGACCCGCCGTGTGGTATCCGGCTGAGTAGAATAGACCACCCTCATTTCTTACCGAGGTGTCGTAAAAGGCGACTAAGGTAAGTTGACCCACCGTGTGGTATCCGGTTTAGTAGAATAGACCACCCTCTTTCTTACCGAGGTGTCGTAAAAGGCGACTAAGGTAAGTTGACCCACCGTGTGGTATCCGGTTTAGTAGAATAGACCACCCTCTTTCTTACCGAGGTGTCGTAAAATACGACAGAGGTAAGTTGACGTCAGGCAGGCGGCCGGTCGTAAAAACACTGCCGAATCATGTGACAGCATGTTTGTAACATGTTGTGCCAACCCCACTTAGAGTGGGATAAGGGCAGGAAGATGATGATATTAGACTAACTTTTACCCGTGACTTCATTTGCGTGGACTGTTGTCGTGTGGTTGATAATAGATGACGCTTTTGTCATCCTATTACTGTAGAATGAAATGTATTTCTATAGCCTATTTTTCATTATTCCCTAAGGAGTAATGGTGCCAAATTTCATCGATATTGGTTCAGCGAATTCGCCGTGAACGAGTAACTAACATACATCTATATTCACAAACTTTCGCGTTTATAATATTAGTGGGATATACTTAAATACGGAAGGATATGTGACTAGACAGAAGGCGGATCGGGGTCTATCTAACAATGATCACGATTCAAAAGCACTTGTTTACAAGTTTATTTGAATAAAGAATATTTTGAATTTGAATTTGAATTTGAATGGCCCCTCCCTCCACTGGACGCTACCGCCGTTAAACCTCCTCCCGATGAACGGACTTCGATTCTCCAGCGGTAGACCTGAGCTAGCACCTTGGCCTCTAGATCCCATGGAAGGGATCCGGCCAAGGCGCAGGCCGCCTCGCCGGTGATGGTCCGGTAGCCCCACTCTAGCCTGATGATCCCCTACGCCCTTTGCAGCAGGAAAGGAAAACATCTTGTGCCGACCATATAAAGAGTGGGATAATGACAAGAGCACAATGTAGTCATGTGGTATCCGGCTGAGTAGAATAGACCACCCTCATTTCTTACTGAAGTGTCGTAATAGGCGACTGAGGTAAGTCGACCCGCCGTGTGGTATCCGGCTGAGTACAATAGACCATCCTTATTAATTACCGAGGTGTCGTAAAAGGCGACTGAGGTAAGTTGATACACCGTGTGGTATCCGGTTGAGTAGAATAGACCACCCTCTTTCTTAACGAGGTGTAGTAAAATACAACTAAGGTAAGTTGAGGTCAGGCAGGCGGCCGGTCGTAAAATACATAGCCAAATCATGACAACATGTTCATAACATGTTGTGCCGACCCTACTTAGGGTGGGATAAGGGCAAGAGGATGACGAAGTAGAAGAGCACAATGGTGACGATAAAACAAGCCGATTCATTTATCAAGTGCCGCCAATCGAGTACTTCGGCAATAACATAACAAACTTATCTACACAGCGAGATAACATTGTGCAATTGAACACAATATATATTATACGGCAGGAATTATCAATAAAGTCATTGATAAGATAGCGTTTGTATAACGACGTTAAATTGTCAACTTACAAAAATAACGCATGGTTAGATACAATTTCGTTTACCTATCTTTAATATTTAAATGAGTTAATCTTGTATATATATATTTTCCGAATCTCGGAAACGGCTCCAACGATTTTCCTGAAATTCAACATGTAGGAGGTTTTGGGGGAGAAAAATTGATCTAGCTAGGTTTTATGTAAAAAAAATTGGATTATCCCTGTTTTTGGGCATTAAAAAACACTAACATTTATATTGAATTGAATTTTCGCCATTAACTGTCAAGTTGACGTAGCTTATTCGGGTAATGGGCAGACTCGAGAAATGTGAATGCCAAGGATCGATCCCCAACTAAATAATTGTTTTTTTAAGTGTTTTTTTTTTAAATTACCGAGCGAAGCTCGGTCACCCAGATATTATATTTATATAAGTTAAACTTGTTATTATTGTATAGTTTTCGATAGTGGGCGGAACTTTCAAACTTTCCTTAATATTGCGCTATCCGAAGAATGAAGTTTCATCAAATTAAATCAAATCAAAATAATCTTCAAATAAGCTCTTTCAAGCACTTTCGAATTGTCTAGGATCAATATGATTAATGAAGCTACAACTGGTTCGGAATGTTGCTCTTACCGAGAAGAACCACAAAGAAGCTCAGCGGTCAATCTTTAAAAAATTTGACGATTCAAAAGTACTGAAAACGGTCCGCTTGAATAAAGAATATTTGGAATTTTTTGATTTTTTTTTATAAAGTTCATTTTGGTACTATTGGAAAATACCGACCCCTCCCGGTTTGTAAGACCTGGCGATATCACTAGGCTTAAAATAAAAGACCTGGGATACCTGAACTAATTGGTGGTATTTATTGGTACCTGAACTGATTTGACCTGTTCTGATCTCGTATATACAAAATTGTTCTTCCGACTTATACTATTTTGTTTGTACACTCGATAGCGTGGGCTAATACGGTACAGCGCCATCTATCTTTGGACGAGTACAACATTTTACAACAATTGCTCTATCGGTCATGAACAACTATTAAAGATATAAATCTAACGTTGTATGGTAAAAGTGAAAATGCTCGGTTCCACTCTGAAAACATATGCTTGCATAATTAATGTTTAATTTACTTTATCTGTTACTTTGAGAGGAAGCGGTGACCTTATTTGTATATCTCTTAGATGGTTATGTAGGTATGCCGAGAACTGAAAGTATTAAAGTCTGACATACCATAAAGTAGTAGTGTTACTATCCCACTGCTGAGAATAGGCCTCTTCTCTCTGTTTTTGGAGAGAAGGATTGGAGCTAAGACCTACCACGCTGCTCCAATAACGGTAGGTTGCACATATCTCCAGAATAGTCTAGAGATATGCAAGTTTCCTCACGATGTTTTCTTTCACCGAAAAGCGTGTGATAGATTGCAATTACCAATTAGACACATAAGTTTTAACAGAAAAACTCATTGGTGTCTGCCCGGGTTCGAATCCGTAGACACCTCGAAAGAGTCGCACGGTGTTACCGCTGGGCTACCACAGCTTATATCATAATCTCATTGAAATTATCAGATATGGAGTATGAACCCAAAACTAATACAGACAGCCTACTAATATTATAAATGCGAAATGTGTGAGTATGTATATATGTTTGTTACTCTTTCACGGCAAATCCGCTGAACCAATATCGATAGAATTTGGCACAACTATCCCTTATACATCGGGGTAACATATAGGCTATAGAAATCCTGATAATTCTACAGGAATAGGATGACATTAAAAAGCGCCATCTATTATCAGCGTATCACGCGACAACAGTATGTATTTACCGGTTGTCTGTCACCCATAACAAATATATAGTTGCCTACATTGGAGACGGACGACCGTGTGTGTAATAATTGTCTCATATATTTATTTACTAGAAACCGCCAGGAAAGATTTAAACCGTAATATAGGATAACCAAAAAATGATTAAATGGATTAACCTTAAAAGCTAGACATATGCTGTCGCGGACTTTTATTTAGAACTTTTAAAGAGGAACAATTTTGTAATACATGATTTTTGAATAACTATCACTCAGCGCACGCAAGGATAGCTTTAAATTATGCCGTTTTCGTACTACTTTTTATTGCTGCTCCTCTCCTATTCATCTTATCGTGATGTTGTATAGCCTATAGCCTTCCTCAATAAATGGACTATCTTACACTGAAAGAATCGGTAGAGTCATTCCTAACAAACAAACAAACAAACAAACTTGACTGACCAGTTAGCGCAGTAGGTAGTAACCCTGCCCTCGGTTCCGCGGGTCGCGGTTTTGATTCCCGCCGAGGGCTAACATTTTCTATAAATGAATTTGTTTGTCTTCGAGTCTGGGTGTATATTTGTATTTAAGTATGTATTTAAAAAATATATAAGTATATATTCACCAGTTGTCTGTCACCCATAACTCTAGTATATACTTACTTTGGGGACGTCCTTTGGTGTCCCATATATTTATTATTATTATTTATTAAACAAACTCATCAGCATATTATATTAGTATAGATTTATAAGCATGTAAATTCATTGTAACCAATTTATAGAATTAGGCGTTACTTTGTGGATTTCCATAATACAAAACTAATGAGAATATTATTTTGCTATAATCCGCAATATAAATATTATAGCAAAATCATATTTTCATTAGTTTTTTTCATTGTAACCAATAAAGGAGCTGAGCTTATTCCGATTAAACGTAATGTGTCAGCGGTTTAAAAATAAAGATTCACAACTACATGACTGTTCGCAGTTGTGACAAATTACAATAAAATAGGGAAATCTCTGTCGGTTATGCAAATATCGATCTTATTGTTGTATAAATAGCGAACATCTGGTAAGATGAGATGCTGTTAATTATAGATAGCTCAGTCACGCTAAACGCTTGCAATTTAGTCCTTTTATCTCGTTTATAGCTTACGACTAAATGGCAAAATATATTATTATTTATTTTATTTATTTATTACATCATTATCTTCCTCCCCTTATTCCCCCCTTATTCCTCCCTTTATTTATTTATTACATATATTTAGAAAAGAGACAGAAAAAGTAAAAAAAACATAAGTATAAAGGCGGTATTATCCCTAAAAGGGATCTCTTCCAGTCAACCTTTGAGTAACAGAAGGATCATCATCTTCCTGCCCTTATCTCACTAAGTGGGGTCGGCAAAACATGTTATAAACATGCTGCAACATGATTTAGCTGCGTTTTTACGACCGGCCGCCTGCCTGACGTCAACTTACCTTAGTCGTATTTTACGACACCTCGGTAAGAAGGAGGGTGGTCTAAACCGGATACCACACGGTGGGTCAAGTAACTTTAGTCGCCTTTTACGATAGTTCGGTAAGAAATGAGGTTGGTGTATTATACTCAGCCGGATACCATACGGCGGGTCGACTTACCTTAGTTGCCTTTTATGTCACCTCAGTATGATATTAAGGTGGTCTATTCTACTCAGCCGGATACCACACGGCGAGTCAACTTACTTTAGTCGCCTTTTGCGATACCTGGGTAAGCAATGAGGGTGGACTATTCTACTCACCAGAAACCACACGGCGAAACAACTTACCTTAGTCCATTAGATACCATACGGCGGACTTTGTTTTATATCAATATGAAAAGATAATGGTAACACGTTATTGTTATCATATAAATTTGTAGGCCTATGCCCAGCAGTGGGGTAGTACTAGGCCGTTATTTTACTTTTAAATTATAAGGAATTTCAAGATTTACGCGAACGAAGTCAAAGGTATAGTTTGTTTAATATCAAACGCATCAGATATATCGGATGATATAAACAGGCCTTCTTTAATTGCGTCTAACAAGGAAGTTCTCTGGATTGATTTAGTGGTGTTAAATGTTTATTTATACAAGTGTTAGCCGTGACTTCGTTCGCACCAACTGAAGTGTTTATTTACCCTAAATAATGCAATGTTCAAAAGTAATAATAAAATTATTTTGCTATAATCCGCGAAGAAGTAAAATAGAAAATATATATAATGCTAAATGTAGAGTGGACAAATGGTAATCATACCTGATACATGCAGTATTCGTAAAAACACATGCACAAACCTCCACCACCGCCACCACGATACACAAGCACTATATACGTTCACTATCACAAACTGCACAATCGTTTCGCCCCGCAACCGAAGCATCATGAGGAGATAGACTCCACGACCTATTTATTATTTTATTTTGCAAAATAAAATAAATGGTGGGGTTGAACCGATTAGTATATAACTAAACTTATTTGGGTATTGCTTCGCTTTGCGATTTTGGTCGTGGAGTCTATCTCCTGATGATGCGTCGGTTGCGGGGCGAAACGATTGTTGAGTTTGTGATAGTGAACGTATATAGTGCTTGTGTATTGTGGTGGCAGTGGTGGAGGTTTGTGCATGTGTTTTTTACGACTCCTGCATGTATCAGGTATGATAACCGATTGTCCAGTCTACATTTAGCATTATATATATTTTCTATTTTACTTCATTGCGGATTATAGCAAAATAATTTTATTATTACTTTTGTATTAGTATAGAGGTATAGAAGTTGAAGACGTTTGTTTACTGATGTGTATGAAATCTTAATTCTCCGCAAATTTTACAAATAACTTTGTGCTTGCCCGTCCTGACGTCTGACGTTGTAAAAGTCAGGGTTAACAGCATCAAATCATTCGCAACAATCTATCGCCAAGACCACTCGGTGTAGCCAAATATTGCTATCAAATTTTTCTACGATCGGAATACTTTCATAATGTCATTGCGCTGATATAAAAAAAAATATAAATCAAGATTATAGCATTGCACGGCCGCCATTGTCGCCGTCCTATTTTTTCCCGCGAAAGTTTGACAGGTGAATCACGTTCGGAATTCTAACTGACTTTTTCACATTCTAATAATATTATAAGACTAGCAATCGCGAGCGGCTTCGCCCGCTTGGAAAGATTAACCCTAATATAGTATTTTGATAACCATAAAAATGGTTAAAGTGGGTCAACCTTAAAAGATAGACATATGCTGTCGCAGACTTTTACTTAGAACTTTTAGAGGGGAACGATTTTGTAATACACGAATTTTGAACTATCACCGTTTACTCAGCGCACGCAAGGGACGCTTTAAATTTTGCCGTTTTCGTACTATTTCTTATTGCTGCTCCTCTCCTATTCATCTTAGCGTGATGTTATATAGCCTATAGCCTTCCTCGATAATACACTATTTTATACTAAAAGAATTTTTCAAATCGGTCCAGTAGTTCCTGAGATTAGCGCCTTCAAACAAACAAACAAACAAACAAACAAACAAACAAACAAACAAACAAACAAACAAACAAACAAACTCTTCAGCTTTATATATTAGTAAAGATAACTTGCTCACCGTGCAAACTTTGTTTTGCCATATATGTTATTTATAGGGAATTTCTTGCCAACAACTTTGTGTAATTTATAGAATTAGGCGTTACTTTGTGGAGGTCTATAATACAAAAGTAATGAAATATTATAAATTTTGCTATAATCCGATAAAATAAAATATATAATTTTTTATTTTTATTAATTCATATGTAATTTAACTTGTATGTGTGTTCTATTTGTACTTTAAGTTTTTTCTTTTCTGTGAAGACTTTTTTGGTTTATGTTTTTGTTTTGTTTCTCTTATAATTATGTATTGTATAACTGTTTGTCTTCTTAATTAATAAATATGTAATGCTAAATGTAGGGTGTACTATTCGTTGTCTTATCCACATTACTTAAATACGACTTCCTTCTATAACCATTAAGGGCTAATTTAATACTTAGTAATAACAAGCCATAAATCATAAATATACTTAGTTTATCGTACCATAAACAATAATAAGACGTTGAATCTGGCGGAAGTCATCCTTCATTAGGGTGACCATGTCTATATTTTCATATATTAAGTGAAGAAAAATTATTAAAACAGTCTTAAGGTCTGTCGTATTGTATGCAGAATTTTGGGCGATGAAAGAGACGGAAAGAATGCATGCCAATGAGGCGAGAATGTTAAGGATGTGTGGTGTGACAAGACTGGATAAAATATGAAATGAGCATATAAAGGGAAGTCTGAAAGTTGCGATCATTATATAAAAAATTAGCTGTACAAGATTAAGATGGTATGGTATGGATGGATGGTACCGGATGACCACCCGTGTGTTATCCGGTAGAGTACAATGGACCACCCTCTTTCTTAACAAGGTGTCCTAAAATACGACGACCGCAAACTGACGTTAGGCAGGCGGCCGGTCGTATAATACGTAGCCAAATCGTGTATATGTAAATAACATGTCGTGCCGACCCCACTTGGAGTGGGATAAGTGGGATATACAAAAAAAAGTAGTTTTATCCCTGTTTTCAGGCACTGCTACAGTATTATTAGAAAACAAAGGATAATTCCATTATCAACTGTAAAGTTATAATAGCTCAATTATAAACGGGCGGATTAGAAAAGTTAAAATACACCGGCCCCTTTTTTCATCTTGGATCTTCTATTATATCTTCTAAAAAAATACCGAGTAAAGCTCGGTCACCTAGATATTGTTGCTTAAGTTATCTACTAAGTAAGTATTTGACTGAAAAACGATTTAAAAGTAATAATAAAATTATTTTGCTATAATCCGCGATGCAGTAAAAAAGAAAATATATATAATGCTAAATATAGAGTGGACAATCGGTTATCGTACCTGATACATGCAGGATTCGTAAAAACACATGCACAAACCTCCACCACCGCCACCACGGCCACCACAAGCACTATATACGTTCACCATCATTATCACGAGGAGTCTATCTCCTGATGATGCTTCGGTGGCGGGGCGAAACGATTGTTGAGTTTGTGATAGTGAACGTATATAGTGCTTGTGTATTGTGGTGGCGGTGGTGGAGGTTTGTGCATGTGTTTTTACGAATCCTGCATGTATCAGGTAAGATAACCGATTGTCCACTCTACATTTAGCATTATATATATTTTCTATTTTACTGCATCGCGGATTACAGCAAAATAATTTTATTATTACTCTTGTATTATGGATCTCCGCAAAGTAACGCCTAATTAAATTATTTGAAAAACGATTGTTTCGTGGCTTTTACTATTATTTTATATTTCCACATCTGGCCAAAGACCTCACATTGGAAAGTGTCCACGCCGCACTGAGCAGCGCAGTCAACCAAACACACATTTGTGAAATAGCACACCCATCTTTCGAGAAAAAGATCGTTCAATGAATCCAATTACCTAATAGCGTGATAACTTAGTCACCTGCAGGCCTCTAGTAACGACCCTATAAGCCTAACACCACTAGGACGATATTGTATTGTTGTATATATGATGCCGTGTGGTATCCGATTGAGTAGAATAGACCGCCCTGATTTCTTACCGAGGTGTCGTAAAAGGCGACTAAGGTAAGTTGACCCGCCGGGTGGTTTCCGGCTGAGTAGAATAAACCAACCTCATTACTTACTAGATCTTGTAAAAGGCGACTAAGGTAAGTTGACCCGGCGGGTGGTTTCCGGCTGAGTAGAATAAACCAACCTCTTTCTTATCGAGGTTTTTTATGTCAGGAAAACCCATTATGGGTCATCACCGCCCGACGGGGACGAGCGGCGGGTATGTCGGACTCGCACCGACTAAATTCAAATTCAAAATATTCTTTATTCAAGTGAACTGTTTACAGTACTTTTGAATCGTCAAATGTTTTAAAGAAGCTACCACTGATTCGGAAGTTTGCTCCTACCGAGAAGAATCAGCAAGAAAATCGGCGGCTAATCTTTTAAAAAAATTATTACAATTTGATGGTTACAAGATAATCGTTGCAGCTGGATGCGTAGCTGACTGCAGTTAAGATATGCTACTATCGCATCACATCGTTTTGAGATAATTTCTAAACTAAAAAACCTGACAGTGCTCCACCACGCTGCTGGTGGCGGGGATAGGGTACCGTTGTACACACTGTACAACGGTACCGTGTGTACAAGGGTACACACTGCCCCCATCCCCGCCAGCAGCAACTCTGACCCCAGAGTGCGCCACCTCTGGGTTGGGGCCTCCCTAAAAGTGGCCCCTCCGTCCGCTAATCGATGCATCGGGAGCACCAGATGCATCGACCGCCTCGGGGACCTTTTACCACTTAGAGTGGGATAAGGGCAGGAGGATGATGTATATATATATGCCTGATAATATATGAAGCACAATCAGCTTTCCTCAGAATATTTTTTTATATTCAAAAAGCGCCTGTAAATGTAAATATCTCTTACAGTACATTAAGTTTTAGAAGAAAAATTTCATTCATTTATGTCACTAATGTTAAATTAAATAATACATATGTTCAATTAACGATAATAATGAAAAAATAAATAGTTATGTTAATGTAAAAATGATTAATTCATTTCTTTATTTTTTACATTATAATGATAATAATGAAAAAATAAATAGTGTGTGTTAATGTAAAAATGATTAATTCATTTCTTTGTTTTTATTTTCATGATATGGTAACCCTTTCAATAACACCATATTGTGCGCGGGAGTCCAGGGCAATGACCTTGTGACTCAGTATTGTTGCCAGTTTTTTATAAAGAAAATACCTTTGGAGCGCTTTTTAATAAAGTTTAAAAGGCATTCTTCGTTTAACCGCTACATAAACGAAAAAAGATGGCTATTTTAGACACCGATACAAAAACGTGGGATGTTTTGGATTTTATGTGTTATTTAGCATTTGAATATCTGGCATCATGTTCCTGCCCTTATCCCACTCTAAGTGGGGTCGGTACAACGTTATACACATGTTGTTACATGGTTTGGCTACGTAGGTATTTTTTGACTAGCCGCCTGCCTGACATCAAATTACCTTAGTCGTATTTTACGACACCTCAGTAAGAAAGAGGGTGGTCTATTCTACTTAACCGGATACCACACGGTGTGTCAACATACCTTAGTCGCCTTTTACGACACCTCGGTAAGAAATGAGGGTGGTACTATTCTATTTATACGAATACCACTTTCTTTGAGTCTTTCTGTTAAAACTTGTCTCTAATTGATAATTACAATTTATCACACGCTATTCGGTGAAGGAAAACATCTGAGGAAACCTGCATATCTCTAGAGAAATCTGGAGATATGTGTAACCTACCAATCCGCATTGGGGCAGCGTGGTAGGTCTTAGCTCAAATCCTTCTCTCCAAAAACGGAGAGAAGAGGCCTATTCCCAGCAATTGGATAGAAACAGGCCGTTACTTTACTTCCAGTCATATTCCACAGTATGTCCCCATTAAACAAAATGGCGGACATTAATGGCGCCAGGCATTTTGTTACCCAACATGCAGCGCTTACCACGCGGTCACGTTATGAAGGCATTTACATGCATACCAGATTCGTAATGACAATTGTTCTAGTTTGTAATTGAACTTTGGACTCTATGTTAGTCAAAATAAAGTGGATTTTGTTACTTGCGAATTACAAAGCGTCTATAAAATATTCAGTGCGGTTGAGCTTAATGCATTTTGTTACTATGTACCAAATAGGTACTCAGGTATATGTCCCTACATAATAAACCGCACGGTCATTGTGGTTGGAATATATGTCAGTTCAGCCAAGGTTTTAAAATATATAAGATACTTTAAAGATTTTAGTCTATGTTAGATGTATCTAACATATATTTGTGTTTGTCATGCAGTACAACAATTTCACCAAACAAAAAGATATTTTAACTCATTCATGTTGTTTTTTCCACTACGCTGACATTGGCGGAATTACTGCTAACATCAAAAGCAGTAAAAGTGCCATTAATCAATAAGAAGAAGAAGATATTTTAAGGGCCTGTTTCACAAGTTACCAATAAACTGTCAGTGAGCCTATTGGGAACATATCTGACACATATCTAGAAGTGAAAATAAGAAAAGAAAACGCAAAAACACCAAGCTAGCTTTTCATATTTGAAACCGTGAAATTGCTTAAAATAATAATATTATACCTATTCCCAAATAACCAATGTAAACACTAAAATGTCGACTACGGCCACGAGTAGGTATTTTTAGGCGTGGCATTGGCCGTTAGAAAAGCAAAAATAACTGGATTCATCAAGAACATTTCCTTCAAGACTTGTTTGGTGACAAAATGTGACGCTTTGGTCGTCTTATTGACCAACAATTTAATTTGTTAAGGGCCTGTTTCACAAGTTACCAATAAACTGTCAATTAGTTTACTCGGAACATATAATTTTGCATTTCTCAGGTTTCTGATAGGCATATTCAGCACCTAAAGTCCCTAATAAGTTAACAGGTAGATCATGTGGCTGTTATTTTGTTTATCTGCTGGATAGCAAATACCTATTACAAAATTGCCGCGATTTTTTTTAATTTTTTACTTAAATTCACTCATTAATAAGTTTTCACGTAAATTGTCAAGTCAGCGTTGCTTATTCGGGGAATGGGCGGTCTAGAGAAATAAAATACCTACGATCGAGCCCCACCTAACCAATTTTTTTTTCTTCTTTTTTCTAAGTTTATCTTTTTTTTTTTGTAAAAAATTACCAAGCAAGGCTCGTTTAACCAGGTACTTAATATAAAACGTATAAAAGAGACATACATACAGGGGAACTAACATAACAAAGTATTTAACAAGTCAAGTTAAAAAAAGCTTTTCACAAAGTCTATGTCCCAACTGTTAACCGTTGAAGTTTCATCGTCTGGAGCCAATCCTGGCACGATCAGGTCATGCTTACCATAAACATGTATAGTCATCAGGATTAGACCAGTATGTAAAATTTAAGCTCATTGCCATTACAGCAGTTTAACAACACTATTAAAGAGATGCTGATACAAAAAGCCTACTATACTGTTGAGGATTATTTAGACGATAAGAATGCGTGGATCTAGCTACTATCCGACTCTGTACAATATAGTAATGACTTAATGTAACTAGTTATAAGTATTATGTTGAAAACAGCAACCGCCGAGTTTCTTGCTGGCTCTTCTCGGTAGGAACAGCTTTCCGGACCAGCAGTGGAATTGACGATTCAAAAGTACTTGTTTATAAGTTTAATTGTATACAGAAAATTTTTAGTTTGAGTTTGGATAATAGTAAGTGGGTCACTTCCAAGATTCCACCTTCACATACATACACAGCAAGTTAAATAAAGCTTTTAAAAATAATTGTGATGCTTGCAACACTAATAGTGTCACCCACTACTATCGAAAGAATTTATCATAGAATAATTTAAGAACAATTTCGATAGTGCATTGCCGGTCTCTGGAGGGTTTCCAAATAACTTTTATTGTCTTGGCATCACTGACCGTGTATTTTAGAAACCTGAAGATATTTTCACTTCAATGAGACAGAAATAAAGAGTAAACATGGCTATTTGTTCAGTTCGTTATAAATAACTCTACGAGCGAACGTTAATTTTTTTGTTTTATTTTTCAAAAGCACTTTAACTGTTTTTATCTTAAATCTTTGATGTATTTTTATTTTAAATGTTGCCAACAAAGAAATATATTTACCAACGTCATAATTCTTCGTCCGGAATTTAGATTGTAATTTACTTTATAGTTTTGTTTATTGTATGTTTTGTAATATTTAGCTACCTAAATAACCTACCTAACCGAGTTTTGCTCGGTAATTTTTTTAAAGATAATAAAATGCAATAAAAAAAACGAAGGGATTAGTTATATCTGGAACTCAATCTGGGATGGGTTGTGTGCAATATGATTTGCATATAAAAGGAGTGTCACCAGAGTTTACGAATTTTAGAAGAGAATGGAAGATGAAGACAATGTGTCGACCCCACTTAGAGTGGGAAAAGGGTAAGAATATGATGAAGCGTAATTCCGATTCCGGGCTATTTCTTATTTTGCACGCGACATTAAAATAAATAAATGTCCAAATGAATTCTGAGCCGCCATTTTTGTTTGAATAACATGATGTTGGCGGAAACAAATATGAAATCCAAACAATGAATTATTGTTTGTTTATTCTAAGTCTTAGGTGATAGCAACTATGGAGATGTCAGGATAACAGTGGTTTTTGTTTGTCAAATATGGTGTAACTAGCAATCGCCAGCGGCTCTGCCCGCGTGGAAAGAAACCAGACAGACAACTTTTTTTATAATGTACTACCTGCCCCTGCTTCGCACGGGTATAAAATATATAGCCCATGTCACTCAGTGTAAAAAAATGATTAAAATCGATCCAGTAGTTTTGATTTATTCATTACTGCCCGTGGCCCGCAAGCGTTAAATTTGGAGGAAAACTATTTCCCTCTCCCTATACCAAGAAGATTTCCTGCTATCTTTGGAATATCTAAATTCATATAGTACATATTTGCTTATAATAAAATAATGTATATTATGATGATTCGTTGATCCCTATTAAAAATCATTGACAAATATTTTGTTACGATACATTTTTTTCCATCAAAAAGAAAAACGTATTTCATTACCTGACACGCAACCACGTAACCTAATAATTAAATTAATTATTAGATAGGTGTGAAAATGTTTATAATTAGGTTAAGTAGGTGCGTGTAAACTCGGTGCATTCGAGCATTATTAAAAAAGAAAACATTTGTGCGTAATTTTCATTACAATTACGAATAACGTAATGAAAAATGAAACGAAATGAAAAATTATAATCTAGTACACGGGTGACCGAGATTTGCTCGATAATTTTATTAAAAATATATAAAAAAATGCAATTAAAAAAGAGAAAAACAAATGCAATTGTTAGGGCACACTATATACAATAACACGATATAATAGGAATACCAAAATTCCCGTTCCGAGATGCACTTCTCATGAATGACGAACAAAGACTGAATGACATTGAAACGTTTTATCAATAGGACGACTCAACCGGAAACAACACGTCACAGTGTTGCCACCATTTCAATAAAAAGGGCGCGATACCCCTATTTCATGACTGTGTTACCATAAAATACAAAGCGGAAGTCAATGGCCACAACATTTAATACATGTCACTGAAACGTTTTATCAATAGGAGGACTCCACCGGAGACAATAACGGCACAGTGCTGCCAACATTTCAATAAAAAGGGCGCGATACCCCTATTTCATGACTGTGTTACCATAAAATACAAAGCGGAAGTCAATGGCGACAACATTTAATACATGTCACTGAAACGTTTTATCAATAGGAGGACTCCACCGGAGACAATAACGGCACAGTGTTGCCAACATTTCAATAAAAAGGGCGCGATACTCTTGTTTCATGACTGTGTTGCTATAAAATACAAAACGGAAGTCAATGGCGACAACAATAATAAAAATAAAATATGCAATTTAAAAAAATTGTAAAAAGGAAAGAGTAGGTGATATGTGAACTCGTGTTTTTCTCATATTTAGGCCGCCCGTTTACCATTACGCTATTACAACTTGACTATTAACAGCAAAAATTGGCTAGTCTATCTAATAATTTATGTCAAACAAATAATTTGAGTCAATTAAGTAATATCTCAAATTTAACTTGAAAGAAAAAAATAATGGGGTAGTTGGGGCTCGACCCTAGTTATTTACATTTCTCGAGACCGCCCGTTCCCCTAATAAGCCACGCTGACTTGACATTTTACGGCAAAAATAGTGTTTTATATACAATGTATATAAAACATAATGTAAATTCAGTATTTTTTAATGCCCAAAAAAAGGGAAAAAAACGATTTTTTTTAAAATTAAACCTAGCTAGGCTCAATTTTTCTCTCCTAAAACCCCCTATATGCCGAATTTCAGGAAAATCGTTGGAGCCGTTTCCTAGATTCCGAATGTATATATAAAATACAAGATTAACTCATTTAAATATAAAAGATTTTAATTCGAATTTGACTTTGAAACTAATTTTTTTATTTTATTTACAACAAAAATGTACAGGTTATACCTATCTTAAATTACTTACACGCTAGGACTATACAAATCATGCCCACGTGGAATGGTCCCAAGAATGCTGGCAGCGTTACCGCGCTGAATCGCTAAGCTGATTCTTTGTGCTAAAAAGAAACCAGCCCTCTTGTAACCTGAAGAGGCAATTAACCGAGATGTTAAAACGAATGAACGTGTATTGTGAAACGAATTGGCGGAGAGAAGCTAGTACTAGTATATGTAAATATTTGTTACGTTATTTATGTATTACTTAAAAACACGCCTCTAATAGCAATAGTAACAAAGTTATGTAAAAAACTGGTAATTAATAGCAATGTAATATTTGCCAATGACTTTTAAGAAGGTCAAGCAGATAGTTATACATTAAATATGAAACTTGTTTAACACGTTCAATCAATGTTGACGATTTATAGAGAAGGGTTATTAAGAATGAAATAAGTTAATATGAATTTTATTCAATAACTTTATTTTTATTTATTTATATACTTTATTGTACATACAAAGTCATAGTATACATATCATATAGTACCACCCTCATTTCTTACTGAGGTGTCGTAAAAGGCGACTAAGGTAAGTTGACCCACCGTGTGGTATTCGGTTAAGTAGAATAGACCACCCTTTTTTTACCGAGGTGTCGTAAAATACGACTAAGGTAAGTTGACGTAAGACATTAAAATTTTGAACATAAAAGTAGTTATCGTAAGTTAATTATATTATCGTAAGTTAATTAGTATTTTTGAATAACTTTCACCGTTTACTCAGCGCACGCAAGGGAAGCTTAAAATTTTGCCGCTTTCGCATTGTTTTTTATTGCTGCTCCTCTCCTATTCGTCTTATCGTGATGTTATATAGTCTATAGCCTTCCTCGATAAATGGACTATCTTACACTTAAAGAATTTCTCAAATCGGTCCATAAGTTCCTGAGATTAGCGCGTTCAACCAAACAAACAAACTCTTCAGCTTTATATATTAGTATAGATAGTGATATTTGATCAGAATTATTTGATGTATGGACTACCTTACACTCAAAGAATTTTTCAAATCGGTCCATAAGTTCCTGTGATTAGCGCGTTCAAACAAACAAACCAACAAACTCTTCAGCTGTATATGCGCGTATTACGAGTAGCATAGATAAGTAATGTCTACCTTTTCATATGTCAAGGACGCGTTTAGAAATGGCAAATGACGCCATCTTTGTTTGACAGACATGGTGTAATGTTTTAATTGAAACATGAATAATTTGTCATACTCTTGCAATTCGTAACAACCTTGGAACTTTGTAACGACCTGTTACTATCCCACTGCTGGGAATAGGCCTTTTCTCTCCGTTTTTGGTGAGAATAGTTGGAGCTAAAACCTACCACGCTGCTCCAATACTGATGGTTACACATATACCCAGAATTTTGTAGAGATATGCAGGTTTCACGATGTTTTCCTTCACCGAAAAGCGTGTGATAAATTGCAATTATCAATTAGACACATAAGTTTTAATAGAAATTCATTCATTCTTTTCTGGGGTTTGAACCCGCGACCTCCTCGAATGAGTCGCACGGTGTAAGCCCAGCGGTAGTTATACCGCTGGGCTTATCACAGCTTACCTTGCTTAGCTAGCTTGTAACTTAACATAACTGTTATTGTTACTTGCCAAAGTTAGCAAACATTGTTAACTAGCTGTCCGGCGACGAGTTGCTGTGGCTTAGACTAGTTTCAAATTCCTCTCGAAACAGAATATAACAATTAAAAAAATGCTCCGATCACCATCAAACTTAACACGATCATCCGATGGGTTATTCTAAAGATCTGTCTGAAAATCTCATTCAAATCGGTCCTGGAGTTTATAAAAGACATACTGACAATGACAATGGCAGGCACCAATGACAAAGTGTTGGAATGGCGACCCCGCACCAGAAAGCGCAGTGTCGGAAGACCCCCTACTAGATGGACAGACGACCTCAAAAGGGTCGCGGGGAGCCGCTGGATACAAGCGGCACAAAATCGTGTGTTCTGGAGATCCCATGAAGAGACCTATGTACAGCAGTGGACGTCCATCGGTTGAAGAAGAAGAAGAAGATACAGACAATCATTCATTTATATATATTACTAGATGTCACACGTTGCTGTGGCTTAGCGAATAATTTGGCTAGGTCTTTTACGACCGGCTGTCTGCCTGATGTCAATTTACCTTAGTCGCCTTTTATGACACCTCGGTAAAAAAGAGGGTGGTCTCATCTACTCAGCTGAATACGGCGGGTCAACTTACTTTAGGTTTAAATCATTTATTCTCAAAAAAAGCAAATGGCCACTTACATGAGAACATAAACTCTTAACTAACCACCGTGTGGTATCCGGTTTAGTAGAATAGACCACCCTCTCTCTTACCGAGGTGTCGTAAAAGGCGACTAAGGTAAGTTGACCCACCGTGTGATATCCGGTTTAGTAGAATAGACCACCCTCTCTCTTGCCGAGGTGTCGTAAAAGGCGACTAAGGTAAGTTGACCCACCGTGTGGTATCCGGTTTAGTAGAATAGACCACCCTCCTTACCGAGGTGTATTAAAATACGACTATGGTAAGTTGACGTCAGGCAGGCGGCCAGTCGTAAAAACGCAGCCAAATCATGTAACATGTTTGTAACATATTGTGCCGACCCCACTTAGAGTGGGATAAGGACAGGAAGATGATATGATAAACTCTTAACTAAATTAGGCGGTCACCAAAAGACCTGCTCGTTAAACAGTTTTAATTTTCGTTTGACTGTAAATTATTGTAGTTATACTGGATTTTTCATTATTTATTGTTTTTATTAAACTTTCTGTGTAATTTTCAAATATGTATATTGCGAGAAGTGATTTAAAACAGTTTAACGTACTTACATGTTTAATATTAGTAGGTATTTTATTAAAGATTTTTTTTTTAAATATTAAAAAAAAAAAAATATATGGGACACTTACACACACGGTCGTCCGTCCCCAAAGTAAGTAACTTAATACTTGTGTTATGGACAGACAACTGGTGAATATATACTTATATATTTTTTAAATACATACTTAAATACAAATATACACCCAGGCTCGAAGACCAACAAATTCATTTATAGAAAAATGGTGGCCCTCGGCGGGAATCGAACCCGCGACCCTCGAAGCTGAAGGCAGGGTCACTACCCACTGCTCCAACGGGTCAGTCAAATTGTTCTCGTGAATAAGTAATATTTTTTTTAATCGCATTTTACAACGCCTCGGCAAGAAATGAGGTTGGTCTTTTTGACTCAGTGTTTTTAAATTGCTGGCAAAGCTAAAATTGATTGTGGAATTTTACTATAGAATCTTTTATCCAGTACTGTAAAATAACACACCCTGCCACTGCCTAGTTGATTACCTCAACATAAATGACCAGTCTGCCTTTCCAATAGTCAAGGACGCGTGTTTAGAAATTCACGAGTGACGCCATCTTTGTTTGACGGACATGGCGTAAACACGTTCGAAATTCGAACACGATTATTTTGATAGAAGTATATATTGTATTTGTTTGAACACACTTCTAAGAAACTAACCTTTCTAATTCCTATTCCTAATATTTGTCTTCTAACAAACGTAAATATCTATTCCATAAATTGTTTTTTGAAGATTTTTGACAAACGCTCCCAGTGTTCTCCGTTTGTCGTCTTATCTTACTAATATAATAAATGCGAAAGTTTGGTTGTGAGTATGGATTTTTTTTTGTTTTACTCTTTCACGGAGAGTCTGCTGAATCAATATCGATGAAATTAGGCACAATTATTCCTTATACACAGGAATAACACATAGGGAAATATATGGGACACTTACACACAAGGTCGTCCGTCCCCAAAGTAACTCATTATTACTTGTGTTATGGTAGACAGACAACTGGGGAATATATTATACATATATAATTTTTAAATACACCTAGGCTCGAAGAACCAACAAATTCATTTATAGAAAATGTTGGCTTTCGGCGCTCAATAAATATCGATGAAATTTGGCACAATTATTCCTTATACACCGAAATAATATATAGACTAAACAAATACTGTTAATTCAAGAGGAATAGGATGACATTGAAAACCGCCATCTATTATCAACCTATCACGCGTCAACAGTCCACGCAAACGAAGTTGCGGGTTAAAGCTAGTATATTATATTTGTTTGACCACCGAAGTCTTCTAATAAACATAACTATACGCACCATACATTGTTTTGTTAAACATCGGAGAGATTAACCAGGTTTTTTGGTGAAAGATCGCAGAGAGCTTGATTTTTCCGTTTGTCTTCTTGTTTCATTCGTTTCGTTCTAGTTTAAGCTTGTCACACGTGTTCAGAGGCAAAATAAAATAAATGGTGGGGATGAACCGATTAGTAAGCTTGTTTATATAACTAAGCTTGTTTGGGTAAAGTTTCGCTTAGCGATTTTGTCTTGTAGTCTATCTCCTGATGATGCTTCGGTTGCGGGCCGAAACGATTGTTGAGTTTGTTATAGTGAACGTGTGTAGTGCTTGTGTATTGTGGTGGCGGTGGTGGAGGTTTGTGCGTGTGTTTTTACGAATCCTGCATGTATCAGTTATGAAAACGGATAGTCTACTAGATTTACCGATTAAACGAAAATATATATTTTCGTTTGATCGTAAAAAACTTACGTTAGAATTACTTTGCTATTGCTATATTTCTATCATATCTTCTGTGCTATGGAATTCCGAAAAGTAACGCCTACTTCTATGAATTATTTAATCGTATTTTTATTTAATGCAAGTACATTCGGAATTTAACAATTAGAAATTAATTTGTTAGAAGTATATTGTTCGTTAATTACTTGTCACACACTTAAGCAGTCATAATGTCAATTTGGACTCTTTTTTAAACATAATTAGCTTTATTACATAATTGCAGTTAGACGCAATTGTTTACAATTCAGGTATGTGTACAATGCTTTATATAACGGACGCTTCTTTATGAAATTGTGTACTAAAACATTCATAATAATATTATTACACTAGTTATAAGCCGTAACTTGGTTCACGGGGACTGTACGCTTAGAGTAAATAATAGCTTCTGTCACTCTCTAACCCTGCAAATATCTCCATCACAAAAATCATATTGATTAGGGTAGGCTTAGAGAGATTTATTGTTTTCTCGAGAGCATACTTGTATAGTAGTATTATTGTAGTAAGTAATATTAATTATACTCCGTTAACGCCGTGTGCTATCCGGCTGAATAGCATAGCACCCCCCTTATTTCTTACCGAGGTTTCGTAATATGCGACTAAGGTATTTTAATGTCAGGCCGGTCGTAAAATACATAACCAAATCATCAAAACATGTTTGTTACATGTTGTGCCGACCCCAATTAGAATGGGATAAGGGACAGGAATATGATGTCATTGTAATAGTTCAGTTAAATTTATCGAGTAAAGAGAAATCAATATATTAAAAAAACTTTTTCGAAATAACTCTTTCGACGTAGAGACAAACAACGTGATGTAGAACCTTATTTAAATTAGAGATTTGATTAGACTTTGACATATCGTCAATAATGTTTTTAATTTATACTGATACTAGATGGCGTTTTTCAATGTCATTCTATTCCTGTTGAATTAACACGATTTCTATAGAATCGTGCTAAGAAAAGCTGTGGTAGCCCAGCGGTATCGCCGCGCGCCTCTTTCGAGGAGGTCTAGGGTTCAAACCCCGGGCAGGCACCAATGAGTTTTCTAGTAAAACTTATGTGTCTAATTGATAATTGCAATTTATCACACGCTTTTCGGTGAAGGAAAACATCGTGAGGAAACCTGCATATCTCTAGAGAATCCTGGGGATATGTGTAACCTACCAATCCGCTTTGGAGCAGCGTGGTAGGTCTTAGCTCCAATCCTTTTCTCCAAAAAAAAAAAAAACGGAGAGAAGAGGCCTATGCCCAGCAGTGGGATAGTAACAGGCCGTTACTTACTATAGCCTAGATTCCACGCCGGTGGAAAAGGAACAATTGCGCCGAAATTTCATCTTTATTTTTCAGTGGATTCGCCGTGACGTCGAATGTGACAGACAGACAGACTTTCGATTTTATAATGCTAATAAGGATGCGAAAACTGTCTATTAAGCTTTCAAGAGGAAACTGTTACACGAATGTTGAGTAAATTTTGGTACATTTAAAAAGGCTGGTTACAGTGGGAAAGTAGCTCGCAGCTATGTTTTTACAAAATTTTTATAGAAAACTCAAGTTCTCGGAGTCAAAATTCATTCGTTCTAAAAGTTTCGCATTTATTTTCAAAATTAATGCATTCATGTATTCTTTGAAGCTAACTAATTAAGTTTTGATTATAAAACACTTCGCCTACGCTGTGCTGATTAGCTTGCAAGCGAATGAATAATGACTGCCGCTCTCAACTGTCAAGGGCGCGTTGAAAATGGCGGGAGACGCCATTATTGTTTTGTGCATGCCATAAACATTTTTTAATTTAATATGTTATTTAATAAGTTTACTCGCAATTACTGACCAATATCTAATTATAAACAAATCCTTACTAATATTTGTTTTTTGGCGCATTCGGAATCTAGGAGAACGGCTCCAACGATTTTCCTGATATTTTTGGGGGGAGGAAAATCGATCTCTATAGGTTTTATGTAAAAAAAATAGTTTTATTCCAAAAATTTACATTGAATATAAAACACTATTTTTGCCGTAAATTGTTAAGTCAGCGTAGCTTTTTCGGGGAATGGGCTGTCTAGAAAATTGAATTGAATTGAAACCTAGGATCAAGCCCAACCTACCCAATTATTTTTTCTTTTGTAAAAAATTACAAAACAGGTGCTATAAAATTATATAATCATTTTTGCTTTATATATAGACTAAGTTAACAGTTTAAAATATGTATTTTATGTAAAACTGTAGATAATGTAAAATAAAATAAAATTAAACGTGCCGTAAACAATACTGCAAAGTAATATCTCTTTTGTCAGATAAATCAATCATAATCACTATAATAATAGGTTTACTTTCTAAATCTAATACGAAATCTCGTGATAAGAACATAATAGCACATTAAAAAACTGTTATTAAACCGTAACTTTGTTTAATTTGCTCATACAAGTGGATAGGAGCGGCCGGCTTCTATGCTGACGTAATTTTCTTTATTTTTCAATAAATTTAACTCTATTACAATTGGATTAAAGTTGAAAATCACTTTGCACTTATCTAAAAGGAGTGTACGCTTCGCAATTCGAAAATGGAATTCGCCGTTTGACATTTTAAATTACGTTCAGGAACGCTATGTTGAAAGCATAGACAATGAGTTTAGTAATGGATTGTTAGAAATATCTCGTTTGTGTTATCATGCATAGTTATTTATTTTATCTTGATTACTTTTGTCATTTATTTTTATAATTCTACAGATTCCCCGTGGTACTACCGAAATCAATGTTATTAATAAATCAATTCTTTTTTATTTTCTGATATTCCACTCATTATCTTCCCGCCCTTATCCCACTCGTAAGTGGGCACAACATGTTATAATGTTTACTTAGCGCACGCAATGAAAGCTTTAAATATTGCCGTTTTCGTAATATTTTTGATTGCTGCCTCCTATTCATCTTAGGCCTTCCTTGATAAATGGACTATCTTACACTCGAAAGAATTTTTCAAATTGCGCCAGTAGTTCCTGAGATTACCGCGTTCAAACAATCAAACAAACTCTTTAGCTTTGTATATTAGTATAGAAGTATAGATTGAAATCTAAAAAATGAAACTCAAATTTCTTTCGCTAGACAACGTTTTTTGCGATTGGATGACGTCACGTCGATAAGTCTAGATTTCGAGTGGAGTTAATGAGATACGGTCGTTTTACTCTAGCGGTACCAGAAAGTACAAGCGAGCTCATAATTTTAACTTTTGGATCGTGTATAATTTTGGGTCGCAAATTATGAATACTCAAGCAATACCTACAAGTAACCTATACAAATATGCAAAGATGTCCTAAGCATTATAGCATATAGTGCTATGGTATATAACATTGTCCACAATAACGCGACAATAAAAATTCAGAGTGCCACTGTTTGCGGACCAGTCCGTGGTTTCAAATTCAAATTCAAATTCAAAATATTCTTTATTCAAATAAACTTGTAAACAAGTGCTTTTGAATCGTCAACTCTACTGCTGGTTCGGAAAGCTGTTCCTACCGAGAAGAGCCAGCAAGAAACTCGGCGGTTGCTCTTTTAAAAATATAATTGTCTATTGTATACATCACCTATCGTTTTATAATTCTTTATGTTTTTATGTACATAAATTAGATTGCTTAAAATATACTGTGAAGCAAATGTAAGAATACCTGTTTCCTTAAACTTCTCTCGCAGGGAATCACTCGGTCTTAAATTATAAATGCCACATATAGCTCTTTTTTGTAAAACAAAAATTTTTTCACTATCCGCGCATTTACCCCACAGCAATATTCCATAAGACATAATGCTATGGAAGTAGGCAAAATAAACAAGTTTAGCTGTTTCGACGTCACACACGTTTCACTTTCAGGTCGGGCCTGAAAATCAGCGCTGCGGTTTTATTCATATTCATAAATACCGCAGCAATATGCTGAGGCAGCGACACTTTCAACTAGATTACCACATAAGTTTATAGTTTAAGTTTTTTTATATCTTTTTTGTTTATTTTTTACCAGTTTTAGATTTACTTTTCTTTTCTGTACAATTATTATTCATAAGTTGTGGATATTTTCTAGTTGAATAAATACTTTTATGATCATAAATGATCTTTATTTAAGACTTCACAGACAGTCCAGTTAGTAAAGCACCTTAAGCCTGAGTGTTAGTTAATACAATTTAAATCTAACTAATAATTACCTCATGCTACTTTTAACTAATAATCGTTCAAACGAAATGAGCAAACGATTTGGTGTCCATTTTGTCCGACAATACTTTTGGAATACTGTTGGCACTATTCCGCGTTCTCTCCAACAAACTAGCAATTCTTCTCCGGATGATGCAATAAAAGTCGTTGGTACGAGCAAACAAACCGTATTACATAAATGTATATTAAAAAATTTAAATAAAAATATGGTCATCATCTGCCTGCCCTAATCCCACTCTAAGTGGGGTCGGCACAACATGTTATAAACATGTTGTCGCATGATATGGCTACGTATTTTACGACCGGCCGCCTGCCTGACATCAACTTACCATAGTCGCATTTTACGACACCTCGGTAAGAAAGAGGGTTGTCTATTCTACTTAACCGGATACCACACGGTGGGTCAACTTACCTTAGTCGCCTTTTACGAAACCTCGGTAAGAAATGAGGGTGGTCTATTCTACTCAGCCGGACACCACACGGCGGGTCGACTTACCTTAGTCGCCTTTTACGACACCTCGGTAAGAAATGAGGGTGGTCTATTCTTCTCAGCCGGACACCACACGGCGGGTCGACTTACCTTAGTCGCCTTTTACGACACCTCGGTAAGAAATGAGCGTGGTCTATTCTACTCAGCCGGACACCACACGGTGGGTCAACTTACCTTAGTCGCCTTTTACGAAACCTCGGTAAGAAATGAGGTTCGTCTATTCTACTCAGCCGGACACCATACGGCGGGTCGACTTACCTTAGTCGCCTTTTACGACACCTCGGTAAGAAATGAGGGTGGTACTATTATATTCCGCCGGATACCATACGGCATAAAATGTATATTTTAAAAATATTTATTTTTATTCATGTACCATAGAACGAGTCTGCGAGACTAAGTTGGTATGGTCATGTAATGAGGAGGGATGAAAATCATGGGACCAAAAGAGTTTTAAATATGAATGTGGATGGATTTATGACTAGAGGGAGGCCGAAATAATAGATGGATGGATTGTGTGAAAAATGATATGCATGTTAAAAGAGTGGCACCAGAGTTGACGGATGGTAGAGGAGAATGGAAGAAGAAGACATATTGCGCCCACTCCACTTATAGTGGGATAAGGGTAAGAGAATGATGATTCATGTACCATAGAAAACATTAGTACTCGAGTCCCCTTGTCCTACCTCCGCGGCCTTCTATCCCGCAGGCGAGGACTAAGTTAAACGGTCGGCCTATGATATTATAAAGGCAATAATTTGTGTACGTGTTTGTAACGCTTTGGCGCTCTATTATTTGTACGGATTTGTACGAAACTTTATGTACAGATAGATCTTAGCCTGGAATAACACATAGGCAATCTTTTATACTGATTATGTAAAGAAAACCATTAATTTAACTAATTTATAGAATTAGGCGTTACTTTGCGGAGAGCCATAATACAAAATAATACCAAAATTATTTTGCTATAATCCGCGATGAAGTAAGATAGAAAATATATGATGGTAAATGTAGAGTGGACAATCCGTTTTCATACCCGATACATGCAGGATTCGGAATCAGGGTTCAGGATCTCTTGATGATGCTTGTTGAGTTTGTGATAGTGAACGTATGTAGTGCCTGTGTATTGTGGTGGCGGTGTTGGAGGTTTGTGCATTTGTTTTTATGAATCCTGCATGTATGTATGAAAACGGATTGTCCAATTTATACTTAGCATTATATACATTTTCTATTTTACTTCATCGCGGATTATAGAATAATAATTTTATTATTACTTTTGCATTAATTTACCATTAATTGAGAACGATTGTGATAGCCCAGCGGTGACACCGTGTGACTCGATAGGGGAGATAACGTGTTCAAACCTTTTAATTGATTACGGGTTCAAACCGGGTCTTAGCTCAAACCACATCAAAGAGATAATTCTTCTAAAAACGGAGAGGAGGTCTATACCCAGCAATGGGCTAGTACCTTACTGCACCTTGACATAGATTATAAAATCAATTTCAAACAACTCTGACGTCGAGTGTACATGCGATGACTGTATAGATATCATTTGAGACGTTACGGAAACCTCCGTATCCGTGACGCTGCGGATTAAGCACTTTCAAACGTTTTATTATGTTCTTGCCGATATTACATGTGTCTGTTATGGTATTATAATAACCCGTATTCTCTTTCTTCTTCAATTCGTGTCCTTTTCCTTCTGTTACTCAAAGGTTAACTGGAAGAGATCCCTTTTAGGGATAAGTCCGCCTTTGTACATGTGCTTTTTAAGTTTTTCTTTCTCGTGGTATTATAATATACCGTATTTTCTTTCTTCTTCAATTCTTGTCCTTTTCCTTCCGTTACTCAAAGGTTGACTGGAAGAGATTCCTTTTAGGGATAAGTCCGCCTTTGTACATGTGCTTTTTAGTTTTTCTTTCTCGTGGTATTATAATAACCCGTATTCTCTTTCTTCTTCAATTCGTGTCCTTTTCCTTCTGTTACTCAAAGGTTAACTGGAAGAGATCCCTTTTAGGGATAAGTCCGCCTTTGTACATGTGCTTTTTAAGTTTTTCTTTCTCGTGGTATTATAATATACCGTATTTTCTTTCTTCTTCAATTCTTGTCCTTTTCCTTCCGTTACTCAAAGGTTGACTGGAAGAGATTCCTTTTAGGGATAAGTCCGCCTTTGTACATGTGCTTTTTAGTTTTTCTTTCTCGTGGTATTATAATATACTGTATTTTCTTTCTTCTTCAATTCTTGTCCTTTTCCTTCCGTTACTCAAAGGTTGACTGGAAGAGATTCCTTTTAGGGATAAGTCCGCTTTTATACATGTGCTTTTTTTAGTTTTTCTTTCTCGTGGTATTATAATATACCGTATTTTCTATCTTCTTCAATTCTTGTCTTTTTCCTTCTATTACTCAAAGGTTAATTGGAAGAGATCCCTTTTAGGGATAAGTCCGCCTTTATACATGTGCTGTTTTACTATTTCTTTCTCTTTTCTAACTATATGTATAAAAATAAATAAATAAATAAATAATGTTTTATTTATATATATATATATATATATATATATATATATATATATATATATATATATTTGTGTATATATGTATGTTTGATATGACTATTTATTTATCTATATGTTTTTAAAGTTAGATATGCAAGTAGATTTGTACGTTTTCTTTTTGCACACTCGCCACGTTCATACGTGTTATCCTATAACAAGGGTTGCCTGGAAGAGATCACTATTCAGTGATAAGGCCGCCCTTTGTACTTATACATAAGGTTAAGTTCTGTTTTGTTATTTTGTATATTTTAATGTGTACGTGCAATGAAGTTTTAAATAAATAAAATAAATAAATAAATAATAGCCTTATGGATGAATTTACCACTTTCAAAAACTCCTCAGTGTTTGACTATCATATTGCATCATTAGTATCTAGCGGAGGGCAGGGCCGCTTCTAGAGAGGCCCCGTCCCAGAGATGGTGCACTCTGGGGTAAATAGTTGCTGCTGGCGGGGATGGGGATAATGTGTCCAACGGTACCCTTTCCCCGCCACCAGCAGCGTAGTGGAGCACTGTCAGGTTTTTAGTCGGTGCGAGTCCGACATATCCGCCTCTCGTCCTCGTCGGGTGGTGACGGCTCATAATGGTTTTTCAGGATCCAGCGACTCTCGCGACCCTTTTGGGGTCGTCAGTCTACTAAGTCTTCATAAATGATCAAACAATTCGAGCACCTATAGACAGTGGTGATCATGAGCTTTATGGTAAAGGAAATTATTATTTTCGACCTGAATGTTTCCGGATAACTAGCAGCGTGGTGGCGCACACAGGTCGTTTGGTGTGAGTCTTATTAATTGGTGTGAGTCTGACATAACCGACACCTGTCTCCGTTGGATAGCGGTATCCATAACTCCTTTTTTCCTGTATAGGAAAAGGCTTGTTCTGTGATTTGAACTCTTTACCGTTTCCTGTTCATGTCTTGAAGTAGCCAGTGTCACGAAACATGAGTAAATCTACCAGCAATATGTATAGTGTAGACACGGAGTCACGCTTCGCCGGGCGCACCACAAGTGTATCCTGTGACGGTATCCAAGTTATAATATTACAGCGTTTTTATGAGATAACTATTTCCGAGTAACTAAGCGCCTGTTTCACAAGTTACTGATGAAGTGTCGGATAGTTAACCGACAAATAAACCAGCAAACCAACCAAGTAGCAGGTAAATGTCTCTAAAAGTGAAGAATTAAACAAAAATAATTGCGGCCATTTTGTAATAGGTATTTGCTATACAGCAGATAAACAAAATAACAACCACATGATCTACCTGTTAACTTGTTAGGGACTTTAAGTGCTGAATAAGCCCATCAGAAACCTGAGAAACGCAAAATTCCGATATATGTGTCAGATAGTTTCCAAATTTGCTTTCCGTGCTTGACGTCTAATTCCGACATGCTTGAAGTCGCCTCGTGCGACACCTCGGTAAGTAATAAGGGTGGTCTATTTTACTTAACCCCATACCACACGGCCGAATATATATTCTCTTTTTTCCTTCTATTTCAACAATTTACGTTTAATACGTTTATTCGTTTAATTAATTACGTTTTTCTATTTCATCAACTAGACCCATAGGAAATTGTGATTGATCTCAAAGAATTTGTGAGTTAATGGTAAAAACGCTTACAACTTGCACCAAACAAGGTGCAGGCTATAGTGTCGGGTCTCACCTGTTGCTGACGTCACTTCCTTTCACCAACAGCCCTTTGTTACTGTGCATAGGGACCCTTTGTTTGTGTTTAAATTAAAAAATTTAAGAATCGATGCCCATGTACTCTATAATTTTTACTTCCTCTACTTCTAAGGTCTACTACGTCTAAGGTATTTGCAAATATGATCATCCGCAGATTTGCTCGCTGCTCAATTTCGGTAAAAGTAACCCTCTTCAGAGCGTACTGTACGTCTCTTTACACGAGCAGTCTGTGGATCGATTATACGAAAAAGCAGTACAACGCCCTGCGCGTTCAATTTAATAATGCATTTAGGATGCTGATGGGGCTGCCCCGATTTTGCAGTGCGTCGGGAATGTTCGCCGCGGCACGTGTGGATTGTTTCTATACGACCATGCGTAAGCGGTGCACATCCTTGCTGCGCAGAGTCCGGGCAAGCTCCAACAGCGTCCTAAGGGCATTTGCTGACAGGATCGATTGTCCGCATTTGAATCATTGCGCAATGGTTCATATGCTGGCAAATCGGTCCTGTCTTAGGATTAATTAGATTATATTAGTTTTATGTAATGTAATGTTATGTTTTTTATGGCCCCTTAGTTGGCTGAAATAAATAAATAAATAAATAAATAAGGTGTACATAGTACGGAAAACAGATAGGCGTTAGATATCTATGGTATTAGAGTAGTCTGAATTGGACAACTCAGAGTTTTTCCCTTGTCCACTTCTTGGACAGATAGGCTGAAAAATACAATGGTCCAGATCAAAATCTGCTGCTCCACATATTTAACAGAATTTTGGAACGAGAACCTTTTTGAAATCGTCAGGATATCTGGTGATGGTATAGTAACTTTTTTGGGTACAGAATCACGACTACATCACATAAGGATACTGTTTTTTAAGTTTTTCCTTGTACTATGTTCCCCGCTCATCGTCATATGAGCAATTTTGGATCTTACATGGATCTCATTTCTTTTTTAATCACGATGATTGTTTGGACATAGATCACATCAAGGGATCTATAGAATCAAGGGATCAAGACTTTCTATAGGATTTTTTACAGCTTTTATTAAGCGCCTTCTTGCTCCCTTCTAGAAATCGTTAGTCTATCTTTTAATAACGGGATCATAACTATATCTACTTATAAATCTGACTTCTAGAATTTTCTTCGTGGTATATTCCCCGGTGATAGTCATATAGTTAGCTGAGTCTGTGACTACAGATCATACACGGATCATTACGTTTTTTTTAATCACGACGATTATTTGGACATGGATCTATTCAAGGGACTCCGTACTACAGTAGTATTTTATGTAGGATGTTATGCTGTTTGAAACCAGCGTCGCAATGTCACCTTGTAAATATCGGCGGACTGGCCTAGCCTGGCCTCAGTTGTTTCAAATCAGTATCTTTAGGCTTTTACGCATGATGAAATATTATTAAAGAAGCGATGAAACAGATTCAAGGTAGATATCCATGGCTGAAAACCAAAAATATGGACGTATCAGGTGTCTGAACAGCTTGACATGAAACTGACCGAGACAAATGAAAGCAGCTATCACAGCAGGAGGGGTCAGAAAAATCATGATATTCAGCTATGAGTACACGACTTAAGGAGGACGAATGATGGAATATTTTACCAGTGTGCTTAGTGTTTTTTTAACCTTAGTTAGAGTTTTTTTTAACCTATTCGATCGCGTTAGCGTAACGTAGTTTGTATGGCGTTGGAACAGCGATAACTAGATATCGCTGTTGCAGCTTTATACAAATTGGCGTTACAATAACGCAATCGAGTAAAATACTCGCACAGAAGTGGCGAACATTTAAATATTACAGAAAACTTGTTACGTCGCACGTAGGTGGGCCAGATGTTACGCTGTAGTGGTTTTGTTGTGTTGTTTTATAAAAAATGTGGGCCAGTGGGATGACTGTTTTACATATAGTGAGTAAGCTTTGTTGGGAGGTATTAGTTTACTATATGTTTTACTCGAGTTTGTCTTTAGTACAGAGTCAGGGAAGCCTTTGTCACTTACTGCTTTAATTTGTCTACCAAAGTAGTAAGTTTAATACCGGTTTCTGCTTATACGATAATGATTGGCGCCTAAAACTAACAAGATATTTTGATGCCAAATGACGGGTATGACATATATTCCATGCGTTCTAAAGTGATATAAAGTGTTTTCGGAGTTTTCCGTTTCAATAATTCGCATGATAGTTAATGTATAGAAACTGGCTATACTTACGTGTTATTCTATAGAGGGAGCCCGACTAGTTTCAAGCCTATACGGGGCTCTTATTTAGCTCTTTATAGTATAGCCGCTTTCCATACATTCATTATGAATACTGCTCAAGGTAGTCTAAATTTTGAAAAATGCATGATATATCAATTAAGCACTTAAGTTTTTAGTACACCAGGTACTTCGACCGAGCTTTTTCGACCAAGCTCGATATTTTTAAAAGAAAATATCAAAAAGATCAAACTTTTAAAAGAATTATGGGACTGATTCCGACTGAGCTATTATAACTTTGCAATAGACAGCGTACTAAACGTGTGTTTTCTATAGCAATATTGTAGCAGTTTTTCAGTATCTGATAACAGGGATATAACGACATTTTTTTTAATGAAACCTAGCTATATCTATTTAGTAAGTAACGGCCTGTTACTATCCCACTGCTGGGCATAGGCCTGCTCTCTCCATTTTTGGAGAGAAGGGGTTGGAGCTAAGACCTACCACGCTGCTCCAATGCGGATTGGTAGGTTACACATATCCCCGGAATTCTCTAGAGATATGCAGGTTTCCTCACGATGTTTTCCTTCACCGAAAAGCGTGTGATAAATTGCAATTATCAATTAGACACATAAGTTTTAATAGAAAAACTCATTGGTGTCTGCCCGGGTTTGAACCCATGATCTTCTCTAGAGATTCACACGGTCGCACCGCTAGGCCATCACAGCTTGACTATTTATTGCCCCTTAAACCCCGTACATACAATAGTTTTATGAAAATCGTTGGAGCCGTTTCCGAAATTCAGATTGCAAGCTCTTAAATGCAATGCGATGCATGCATTATAAGATGAGCTCATTTAAAGATTAAAGATAGATACTCATAGTTTTGAACCTGCGGACGTTTGGTAAGAAGCCTTTCGTCGTTCCATTATAGAAATACTATGAATTTATCTATGAAATTGCCCTTCAATCTACCCCACGTGTGATAATGCATGTCCAAATTAAAGAGATGAAGTGAAGTAATAGTAGATTATGATACTGTTGCATAATAAGGCTTCTTTTAACAGGATTGTTTTTTAAAAAACGACCTGCAGGTGTTTTTTTATAGTATCACACGAGTGTTATAAGACCAAGCTATGTACAGTGTCATACACTGCTTTATCTACTCTCATACTATAATACGTAAAACAATATTAATGAAAACCAAACTTTGTCTGAATATTGAAGAGATTTTTTAAATGTCAAATGTTAGCGCCATGGCGCAAACATCGATTGCGCATGCGTGTTGCGTAGCCGCGTCGTTCATTGAAACCTTTTTTTTTAAGGTAAAGGTTCAACCTCCTTGGTTCCTGCTGGAGGTTGTATAGGTGTATCGTTATGATTAAAAAGGTTATATTATGATACAGGTGTCCATACAAGATCTGTATTGTAATAAAACTTTAAAAAAAATTATTTTTGACCTGTACGTAATGTTTGTCATAAGAATTTTAGTTTCAGTTTTATAATCTTTGTATTATAGTATAACAGTGCATAAACACAATAATCTAACGTCATATCTTATCTTAAAACACTATACAATGCAATAAAATAATCGCGGAGCCTTCGTGATATCACTAATATGAGTCAACGTGAGTCATTGTTACAGAGTATCTCCCGAACTTGACTATTCGACCTTTTAACCATATACGTACAGACAGACCATATGTGTAGACCATTGTCACGAGTTGAGCTTTTAGAGATAGTGTTTCTCAAAGTGAGGCCCACTCAAGACAGCGGGGCAATTTGATTGTTAAGGGGAGGGGCAATTGGAAAATGGATTCGACACGAGTTTAACCCTCTCGCTCCCGCTCATATAAATGCTAGATTTAGTTGCGCAATTTAACGAAATCCTTAATATTTAAATGAGTTAATCTTGTATGTATATATATTTTTGGAATCTCGGAAACTGCTCCAACGATTTTCGTGAAATTCAGTAAGTGGGGGTTTTGGGGGAGATAAATTGATCTAGCCAGGTTTTATTTTAAAAATATTGTTATATCTCTGTTTTAGTACACTCAAAAAATTCTAAAATTTATTTATTTATTTATTTATATATACTTTATTGTACCACCACATAATATAAATACAAACATTTGTATTAAACTAGATTATAAAAATAACAATTTTGTACGGCACAAAAGGCGGCCTTATCGCTTATTAGCGATTTCTTCCAGACAGCCTTTGGATTAGGAAAACTGTAACACACAGAGTAGGTAGGTGGCGTGTTATGAAATAAACTTACATACTAATAAATACAACCTAATACACCGAAGATAATTTTTGGCTCTTCTCGGTAGGAACAGCTTTCCGAACCTGCAGTAGAGTTGACGATTCAAAAGCACTTGTTTTGCGTGTTTACTTAAATAAAAAAATATTTTGAATTTGATTAGACATATTATTTAAAGTGTCCCATATATTTATTTTATTTTACATATGTTTTTCCTTATAAAGCAATTTGTTTTTCTTATAAGGGTCTAATGGAAATTCACATTGCTCTAGATATTCCATGAGATACTGCTCTAGTATGGTATGGTGCAAATGCATAATGCATGCAAAGCGAACTCATGCGAAGGCGCATGCATGGTACATGCACGTGATGGTAATACTTAAATAGATATTGTGATGTTCAAATGAAGAAAACTCGTTTGTATTTTTACTAACAATCGCCAGGCGCTCCGCCCGCGTGGCAAGATTAAAACCGTAATATAGTATTTTGACATTACAGCTGTGATGGCCTAGCGGTGCGACCGTGTGAATCTCTAGAGACGATCATGGGTTCAAACCCGGGCAGACACCAATGAGTTTTTCTATTAAAACTTATGTGTCTAATTGATAATTGCAATTTATCACACGCTTTTCGGTGAAGGAAAACATCGTGAGGAAACCTGCATATCTTTAGAAAATTCTAGGGATATGTGTAACCTACCAATCCGCATTGGAGCAGCGTGGTTGGTCTTAGCTCCAATCCTTCTCTCTTATAACGGAGAGAAGAGGCCTATTCCCAGCAGTGGGATAATAACAGGCCGCTACTTTACTTTTTTTTTATAGTATTTTGATAATCATAAAAATGGTTAAAGTGGGTTAACCTTAAAAGCTAGACATATGCTGTCGCGGACTTTTATTTAGAACTTTTAGAGGGGAACAATTTTGTATGAGATGATTTTTGAATGACTTTCACCGTGTACTTAGCGCACGCAAGGAAAGCTTTAAATTTTCGTTTTTGTAATATATTTTTATTGCTATTTCTATATCTTAGCGTGATATTAGTCTATAGCCTTCCTCAATAAATGGAATATCTTACATTCAAAGAATTTTTCAAATCGGTCCAATAGTTCCTGAGATTAGTGCGTTCAAACAAACAAATAAAGAAACAAACTCTTCAGCTTTATATATTAGCATAGATTGGTATGCTTGAGGAAAAAAAACGCATATATCTTCGGTAAACAAATCAAACCTATATTTGACTGACTGATGACCTATACTTGACTGGCCCGTTGGCGTAGTGGGTAGTGACCCTACCTTCAACCGTGGGTCGCGGGTTCGATTCCCGCCGGGGGCCAACATGTTCTTATAAATGAATTTGTTGGTCTTTGAGCCTGGGTGTATATTTGTATTTAAGTATATAATTAAAAAATATATAAGTATATATGTATTCACCAGTTGTCTGTCCATAACACAAGTATTAAATTACTTACTTTGGGGACGGACGACCGTGTGTGTAAGTGTACCATATATTTATTTATTTATTTATTTATTTTTCCGTCTTCTTGTGAAACGCAATTCTAAGATTGCCAGTTGTATTTTGAAATAAGAACATCAAAAATTCGTTTTTTTATCTTAGAGATGAAATAACGCTAAATAAGTTAACGCTTGCGATAATATCAAATACAAATTCAAAAACCTTTTTTGTTTGTTTGTTTGTTTGTAATCTATTTGTTGTTTTGTTTTTTTTTTAATCATTTTTATATTAATAATTATAAAAATGATTAAAAAAACAACATAATGTGCAATGGCGGGCTTATTCCAGAATTTCTCTTTTTAGTTCGAAAGTACATTTTACTTTTAACTAAATATTTTCCAAATAGAGCGATTGACTCTTAAAATGAAAAATAAATTTCAAATCACATTTATTTAAATTCAAATTTAAGATATTCTTTATTCAAGTAAACTTGTAAACAAGTGCTTTTGAATCGTGAACTCTACTGCTGGTTCGAAAAGCTGTTCCTACCGAGAAGAGCCAGCAAGAAACTCGGCGGCTGCTCTTTTAAAAATATAATTCTTATTGCTAGTTACATTTAGTCATTACTATCTTGTAGGGGGTCGAAGAGAAGCTACGTCCACGCATTCTTATCATCAAAGTAATCCTCAATAATATAGTAGGCTTTCTGCATTAGCCTTTTATTAAAAAGTAATTTTAAACTGCTGTAATGGCAAAGCTAAAATAGATTGCGGAATTTTATCATAGAATCTTATACCCAAACCCACAAACGACTTACGTACCTTTGCAAGACGCAAAGCAAATTTATTCCATTGAGTTATAACCGGTTCTTGATAAGTGGAAAAAGTTAAAATTAAATCTTTTCGTTCATAGTGAAACAAAAACGCAATCTTTTCTCAATCATCGAGCATCGCAACCTGAGCTATGCTTTCAATCGCAGGTTCGATTCCCACCGAGGGCCAACATTTTCAGTATTTTACGACCGGCCACCTGCCTGACGTCAACTTACCTTAGTCGTATTTTACCTCGGTAAGAAATGAGGGCGGTGTGTAATATAAAAACAAAATAAAACACCGATACTGAACTTCCAAAAAGTCATACAGATTTCCGTAACTACATAATACAATGACTCGTAAGAACATAGTAATTCTGTTAAATCATCGTCACGTTATTAACAGAAAGCGTAACAGTTTTACATACACAATCCCAGTTTCCGATCTAGATCTTATGACGTACGCATTTCCGGAACGCTCTTATTACTTCCGTAACGCACCGTGACTTCCGCGATCACGCATCGGCGTTTTTAAAAGTTTAACCATTGTTACGTTGGTCCGTTATAATGATTTCCGTAAACAAAATCTATTTTTCTATCCCATATTTTGGCCTGTCATCATCATTATCCTGCTTATCCCAGTCTGAATGAGGTCGGCACATGTTATAAATATATTGTCACATGTTTGGCTACATATTTTACGACAGGTCGCCTACCTGACGTCAACTTAGTCGCCTTTAACGACACCTCGGTAAGAAACAGAGTGGTCTATTTTACTCAACCGGATACCACACAGCGGGTCGACATACCTTTTTCGTCTTTTACGACACCTCGGTAAGAAATGAGGGTGGTCTATTTTACTCAGCCAGATACCACACGGCGGGTCAACTTACCCTAGTTGCATTTTACAACACCTCGGTAAGAATTGATGGTGGTCTATTCTACTCAGGGGTAGTTTACTCTACTCAGTCCGATACCACACGGCGGGTAAACTTACCCTAGTTGCATTTTACAACACCTCGGTAAGAATTGATGGTGGTCTATTCTACTCAGCCGGGTTTACCCTGCCTGTTTATTCTACCCGTAACCACTGGCCTATCATAGATTAACATACTGACTAGATTACTTCCTATCCTATCCTACTAATATTATAAATACAAAAGTTTGTGAGTATGGATGTATGTTTGTTACACTTTCACGGCGAATCCGTTTAACCAATATCGCTGAAATTTGGCACAATTATTCCTTATAGTAAAAAGTAAGTAACGGCCCGTTACTATCCCACTGCTGGGCATGGGCCTCTTCTCTCGGTTTTTGGAGAGAAGGATTGGAACTAAGACCTACTACGCTGCTATAATGCGGATTGGTAGGTTCCACATATCCCCAGGATTCTCTAGAGATATGCAGATTTCCTCACGATGTTTTCCTTCACCGAAAAGCGTGTGACAAATTGCAATTATCAATTAGACACATAAGTTTTACTAGAAAACTCATTGGTGTCTGCCCGGGTTTGAACCTGTGACCTCCTCGAAAGAGTCGCACGGTGTTACCGCTGGGCTACCACAGCTTATTATTCCTTATACACCGGGCTAACATATAGGCTATAGAAATCCTGTTAATTCAACAAGAATAGGATGATATTGAAAAGCGTCATCTATTATCGACCTATCACACGACATCACTCATTCTTGTTCTTTTCCTTCTATTACTCAAAGGTCGACTGGAAGAGATCCCTTTTAGGGATAAGTCCGCCTTTATACATTTGCTTTTTTACTTTTTCTTTGTCTTTTCTAACTATAAGTATAAAAAGAAATAAATAAATAAATGAAGTTGCGGGTAAAAGCTAGTCAAATATAATGCTGCAAAACACTATCTATCGTTCATACTTGTGGAAGGCGTCAAAATCTCGTTAATACTTGGGGAGACCTATACAGGTTTTTAGATTACGGCTAATATAGGTTGCAATTGGTCCCCAAAATGGAAGTTATCCATATATCACTACATATTATAAAACAAAGTCCCTATATCCCTATGTACGCATAAAACTTTAAAACTACGCAACAGATTTTGATGCGGTTTTTTTTAATAGATAGAGTGATTCCAGTGGAAGGTTTGTACGTATAATAACATTCAATACGGAGTAGAGAAATACTGTAATTTTTTTAGATATTCCAAAGATAGCAGGAAATCTTCTTGGTATAGGGAAAGGAAATTGTTTTTCTCCAAATTTAACGCGTGCGGGCCACGGGCAGTAATGAATAAATCAAAACAACTGGATCAATTTTAATAATTTTTTTTACACTGACAGACATGGGATATATATTTTATACCCGTGCGAAGCAGGAGCAGGCCGCTAGTTATTATATATATTATCCATATATAAGGGGGAGATTCGAATCAAACCTAGCTATATCCAAAATAATTAAAATTGAGTAAAGTTAAAATTTTGTTTTATATGTTTAATTCTTGGAGTTTCGACAAATAAAAAATATCAGACACAGATTTAATAACTGTGAATTTAAGTAATATCAATCTTTACGTTTCCTGTACATTGTAATACAAATATTTAAAATTAGCAGAATTCGATTGTGACTTTAGGATTTAGCTATTTTTGATTCTGATCCCCTTATGTATACTTTTTCCTAACTATAAATTGTCTCACTTCGTAGGTTAGCTGGCAGAGATCTCTGTCTTAGGCTGATACAGAAAGCCTACTATACTCTTGAAGATTATTTAGAAGATAAGAATGTGTGGATATAGCTCTCTTTGAACCTGTACAAGACAGTAACGACTTAATGTAAATAATATTAAGAATTATATTTTTAAAAGAGCAACCGCCGAGTTTCTTGCTGGCTCTTCTCGGTAGGAACAGCTTTCCGAACCAGCAGTAGAGTTGACGATTCAAAAGCACTTGTTTACAAGTTTATTTGAATAAAGAATATTTTGAATTTGAATTTGAATTTGAATTAGGGATGAGCTGACTCTTGTACACATTTTTTCCAATAATGTTTTTTTCCAACATTTTTTATGGTACATAAATAACTAAATTAAATTATACCATGGCACACTTACGCTTTCACTGACCTTCCTGGCTAGTCGCATTCCGACAGTTAAACGTACACTACTGCGGCATACGAATGCCGTTTACGTAACGTTGGCTTAGATTTTTGGCTGACTCATCCATTTCGTCTCAAGTGAGGTGATGTGACATAAAGTAACCGATTACATGAATCTCACGAAATGTTAAGCTTTTGGTTGTTGTCGAATCATTGTTACGCCGTTAAATATTTTTTAAAAATTACTAGCTATGACTATTTTCTTCTTTGTCGTTGTCATTTTTTGTCATTGCTTGCAATTTGTCATTGCTTGTATGTCCTAGTAGTTAGGATATCCCACTCAAGTGGGTTCGGAACGATATGTCATAAACATGTTGTCACATGATTTGTCTACGTATTTTACGACCGTCCTGCCGGACTTCAACTTACTTTAGTCGTATTTTAGATCACCTTCTTTCTTACACCTCGGTAAGAAAGAAGGTGGTCTATTCTACTCAATCTGATACAACACCGTGGGTCAACTGACCGTAGTTGCCTTTTACGACACCTCGGTAAGAAATAAGGGTGGTCTATTCTACTCAACCGGATACAACATGGTGGGTCAACTGACCTTAGTCGCTTTTTACGACACCTCGATAAGAAATGAAGGTGGTCTGTTTCACTCGACGGGATACCACACGGCTACTTATTATTTTTTTAAAGGATGAAATCGTGTTAGTTTTGACTATTTCAAGCCATGTATAACACATTAGTAAAATTTATATTTCTTTTGTTCCAGGATCTAATACCACCACAGGACACAGAATCTTATCTTCTGAAAACTCAAAATGCTATCACTAACCTGCAAGCGAAGCTGCACTCATCACGAAACACAAACATTCCAACTGCACTCACCACCAGCCTCATCAGCGAGAAGACCCTGGTCTCTCGCCTGCCAATGTCACAGCTGAGCAGGTCCAATTCTCTCAACTACCGCTTAAGGAGGAAAGATAACTCCGGTGACAGCAGTCCTTTAAGAAGTCCAGGACACTACGTCATCACAGGATCCTCAAAAACTCCAGAAACAACGAAGATCCTGCTCAACAGCGCATCCCGTTCTCTAGAACAGGACACGCGTCACGATTCCAACATGAACAGTCCGAATTCTGATAGAGGTTTACTTAGCAACAGTTCTGATGACAAAACCTTATCTAATAGACCTCAATATGACGTAGAAGCGATCCTATCACCGCACAGAAAGAGTCACTCGCGGCACAAGTCCATCGATGGCAGGAATCCTGCAGATAACTTCGCGAATGACGTAAACAACGCGAACCAGACGGTATGCCTTAAGACTGTTCTAAAAAACAACGCTCTAGAGGCCAAGACGTATTGGATCGACCCAACACGTTACCAAGGCGACGTGAAGAGAAGCCACCAAAGAATATACAGTGATGGGAAACAGATACCAGTGTATCATACGGCGTTTGGATCATCAATAAAGCGATCTAGCTCGTTCAGTACAGTCAACAAGAATAACAACCATATCGAGCCGCGACTAATCTCGAGGAGATCTAGTGGTCAGTCGGAAGAGTATAAGGATTATTCAGATGAATCGGACAACGGTTCGTTTGAGAAATCGCAAGAACGCTTCAAGAGGCCCTTGCATAGAAGGATTGAGTATCAAGATTTGAAGTCGATTGTCCCAGCGAACTCGCCAAGATGTCCAAACACGCCAGAAATGCAGAGGAAGTTCGGGCCGGGATTGGTTAGGAACTCTTTGAAGATGACAAGCAAGGAGAAAGGGTTGAATACTAGGATGTCTGAACCGCCTGTGGCTAGGGAAGAAAGGACTAAGGCGGTCAATCATCAGAGTAGAAGGATATCGGAGCCCACGCGTCAAGCTGTTTTAAACAGGCTGACTAAGTCCAGGTCTTCTACCAGGGAAGTTCATCCGAAGCATCCTGAAAAAGGTGAGATTAGACCATAGTTTTTTTTATTACTTTATCTTCTAATGTGATGAAAAACAAAGTGATACGCTAACTTATTATATAGCGAGAAGAACTCGACGTGATGATTAAGGCTCTATTAAATTCAATGTAGATAGACATATTATTTATTGTACAAAATTAACTGAAATACAAAGAAGCTTGGTACAATATTCCTTATCGCTTAAAAGCATTCCCTTCCAGGCAACCTTAGGGTAGATCTTAATCTTATTATAAAAAGGATATTTTTCCTTTATCCTCATTTAAGAAATAAGAAGCAATTTTCTCAAAAGTCAACCCATTTAATCTCTTTCAACAACTCAACACATAATTATGGCGACCATGTTTTTTTACATTATTCACCAATAATATATAGAGGATGTATTTGAAACATGTTGTAACATATTATTGGCAGGGTGGTAACTAGAAAGAAAACGGTTAAAAGGTATATACACAATAAAGAAAGAAGATAAAGAATTAAAAAATATACAATATTAATATGAAAATTATAATTGTAGCATAGTGATTAAAACACACACATTCATCCACGCATGCACACATGCACGCAAAGTACGCATATCTACACATAAAAACAAAGGATTCACACACACATCTATACCTGTAGATAACAAAGTAGTTTCGTCTATTAAATTATATTTCCCACCATTTTTGATGTACAGATAAAACAAAATTACACTTTCTTTATAATAAAAATTAATGTAACTGTAAACAGAATTAATATATTGCAATACTGGATAAAAAATATTGCAATAAGTTTTTAGTTTTCGCAACATTTTTTTATCTAATCAAATAAGTTTTTGCTACTTTGGCCTTATAAGAAATTGCTTGGCCACCATTGTTGTTTTCATGTCGCGCCATTTTTGGTAAACAGATAAAATATTACGGAAATTAAGCATAATATAACAATGGCTTTATGAAAATACTATTGCAACTTTAAATGGGAATAATGGGTTCAGCCATCATTATAATTTTTTACTTTAAAATTAATAGTTTAATTGATTAAAAATAAAACCTATGTTCACAAAGTACTTAAGGTTCGTTAATTCGAAATTTAAATTTTTAAAATTTAATAATAGGGGAATATGGCGCTCATAGATTCATTGTTTCACTAATTATTATGATAAGCATGACCTGATACTACTGCCAGGATTGGCTCCAGACCAGAGAACTCCTCAAAGACTAACAGTAGGGACATGAAATTTTGTTAAAACCATTATTAACTGAAATTAGTTGTAAAGTAAAGTAACAGCTTGGAATCCAGTCCTTTAAGGCCTTAAATTAGTTTTAACAAAGCCACGGACCAAAGTCTAAAAAATATCGTTCATTATACCGTTCCATATTTAACGATGATAAAATAAGACGGAACTAAACTTTTATTAACAATGGTCTTAAGACAATGGTATTGCCAGTTCACCAACAATAGGATCCTTGGACTAAATTAATTTGGATATGGTTTTTGTTGACTGTAACGTAATATTAGGGGGACCGGAAAGTAATGTCGTTTTCTTACATTAAATTCAAAATAAAATATTTTGATAGGTCTTTATTTCTAATCAATTATATTATCACCCTCGTTATTAGCAACCTTTTGCCATCTAGAGTGCAAATTTTGTAATCCCGGATTAATAAAAATTAATTTATTTTTGAGAAAAATATCTTGAGGTGGCATTTTGGACATCATCCAAATTTTAATTTTTTTTTCAACTAAGAAAATTATGCAGGCATCAGAATAAATGGAAATCGAAAGGAGCGATATGAGGCGAGTATTCTGGGTGAGGCAGTACCTCCCACCCTAATTCATTATTTTTTTGGGGTGGTCGCCGTACACAGTTTGGTCTTGCTTTGTCCTGTTGCAGCATGACTCCTTTTCTGTTGACAATCGCTCGATACTTTGACATTAAAGATTGGTTCACGCGATCTAATTGTTCACAATAAAGGTCCGTGTTAAAAGTTTTTCCCGGTTTTAGCACTTCAGAGTGGACAATTCCACGAATATTCCACCAAACACATAGGGGCGCTTTTTTGGGAAGCAAACCCGGCTTCGAAGAACTTCTTGGTGATTCATTTAAAAAAAACCACTGCCATTTCAGTTTTGGATTATCATATAGGACCCATTTTTTGTCTCCAGTGATCAAACGATCAAAAAACGGTTCCCTTTGGTGCCGTTGAAGCAATGCGTTGCATGTAATGGATCGGATGACTTTCTTTTCTTCAGACAGATTATGAGGGACCCAAACACATGCACTGGTTATTTTCCCAATCTGCTGTAAATGTTCCTGAGTAGTTGACCAAGGTTGGTTAAGTGTGTTTGATAGTTCGTTGATTGTTAGACATGGATTTTCTTCCAATTCTGCCCTTAGCATGTCGTTAAATAATGATGTTGGTCTTCCTGATTGATAGGAGTCAGAAACATCGAAATTACTAGATCTGAACTTGGAATACCACCTTTGACATCTGCGAACGTCTAATGCACTTGAATAAATATCGCAAATGTTTTTGGTAGCAACTGTTGCGTTACTACCCTTGCGAAACTCAAAAAGCATACAATGCCGGATACGTTCTTCTGGTATTTGGCTGGCCATTTTTCCTCAAATTACAAATAAAAACTTTAATATTGAATCATTCAGAAGTGAATAAGTCACAGTAACCTTAAAATAACTTAGGCACCTCTTTGCAATACACAGTAAGTTGAGAAATGACGACCGAATATCGACATTCACAAAAACGACATTACTTTCCGGTCCACCTATTACTTAGGCTGAGCATATAATTGTTGTAGACAGCCTCATTACAAAACGCGCATAAATTAAAAACTTATTGAAATTTCATCACAAAGCCGTGTTGTATCCGACTGAGTAGAATAGACCACCCTCATTTCTTACCGAGGTGTCGTAAAAGGCGACTAACGTAAGTCGACCCGCGGTGTGGTATCCGGCTGAGTAGAACAGCCACCCATATTTTTTTACCGCGGTGTCCTAAAAGGCGACTCAAGTAAGTCAACCCGCCGTGTAGTATTCGGTTGGGTAAAATAGAACATCCTTGTTCTTACCGAAGTGTCGTAAAAATCGACTAAGGTAAGTTGACCCACCGTGTAGTATCCGGACTAGTGAAATAAACCACCCTCTTTCTTACCGAGGTGTTGTTAAATACGACTTAAGTAAGTTAACGTAAGGCAGTTCCGGATGTCCGCCAAAGGCCAATATTATTATTATTTTTAAATTTGCTTTTTCGAGTCTGCGTGTATTCGTTTATGATTATATGTATATATTTATAAGTTGTATCCTCATCCTCCTGACTTTATCCAATTCTAAGTGGGGTCGGCACAACATGTTATAAACATGATGTTACATGATTTGGCTGCGTATTTACGACCGGCCGCCTGCCTTAAGTCAACTTACCTTAGTCGTATTTTACGACACCTCGGTAAGAAAGAGGGTGGTCTATTCTACTCAGCCGGATACCACACGGTGGGTCGACTTACCTTAGTCGTCTTTTACGACACCTCGGTAAGAAATGAGGGTGGTACTATTCTATTCAGCCGGATACCAGACGGCGTATATTTATAAGTTGTCTGTCACCCATAATACAAGTGTTAAGTTTGTTGAGGCGGACAACCGCGTGTGTAATTAGCCTATATATTTATTTATTGATGGCAACCCAAGCTACTATTTTTTTCAGGACAAAAGAAACCCAGCCAGTACCGTTCGTCCTCAGCGCTCGCGACAAAAGAGTTGGAGTTCTCTAACTGGAAGAAGAGATCTTCGTATGATCCGATGAAGGCGGCGCAAGAGGGGAAAAAGAAACAGCAGATAGCCCGAAGGCAGGAGTGTAATAAGGACGACCTTAGCTCTCCCAGGTACGATTCTAATTTGGGCTCAATAGCAATAAAGTAACTGGTGGTCGTTAGAGCAGTGGGTAGTGACCCTGCCTTCAGCTCCGCGGGTCGCGGGTTCGATTACCGCCGAGGGCCAACATTTTCTATAAATGAATTTGTTGGTCTTCGAGCCTGGGTGTATATTTGTATTTAAGTATGTATTTAACAATTATATATGTATATATTCACCAGTTGTATGTCACCCATAACACAAGTATTAAGTTACTTACTTTGGGGACGGAGGGCCGTGTAAGTGTCCCATATATTTATTTATTATTATTTATTATAACTGACAACACCTCAAACAAATAACAGCCTGTTACTATCCTATTGCTAGTCATATATATAGGCCTTTTTTATTTATTTGGAAGGGTTAGAACTTAGTACCTCAACGCTGTTCCAATGCGGTAGGTTACACAATTCCCCAGAATAGGAGCTTAACTTAGCAGAATAGGAGCAGAAACTTTCGAATCAGTGGTAGCATCTTTAAAGCCATTTGACGATAAAGGCTATTTTGAATTTGATAGAGAATATGCAGGTTTTTTCTTGTTCGCCTTTCTTAATTCAAATTCAAAATATTATTTATTCAAATAAACTTGTAAACAAGTGCTTTTGAATCGTCAACTCTACTGCTGGTTCGGAAAGCTGTTCCTACCGAGAAGAGACTGCAAGAAACTCGGCGGTTGCTCTTTTTAAAAAATACAATTCTTAATGCTAGTTACATTTAATCGTTTCTATCTTGTACAGGGTCGAACAATAGCTATATCCACGCATTTTTATCGTATAAATAATCCTCAACAGTATAGTAGGCTTTCTGTATCAGCCTCTCCTTAATAGTGTTTTTAAACTGCTGTAATGGCAAATTTAAAATTGATTGTGGAATTTTATTATAGAATCTTATACCCAAACCCACAAACGACTTACGTACTTTTTCAAGGCGCAAAGCAGGGGCCGCAAGCTTATGTCGGTTCCTACTTTGTCTATTATATACATCGCCTATTGTTTTATAATTCTTTATATTTTTATACACACAAATTAAATTACTTAAAATATACTGTGAAGCTAATTTAAGAATACTTATTTCCTTAAACTTCTCTCGCGAGGGAATCACGTGGACTTATGTGGTAAATTGCAATTATGAGCAATGTACATAAATTGTAATAAATATCATTGGTGCTTGTCTGGTTTTTGTGTCACACTGTTGCCACACTGTCTGACCGTCCGGCTATCAGAGCTCTTGCCTACTTGAATCTTACAAATATTATAAATACGAAAGTTTGTTATGCTATGTTTGTAACTCTTTCACGGCGAATCCGCTGAAGTAATATCGATGAAATTTGGCACAATTATTCCTTATACACCGGGGTAACATATAGGCGATCTATCTATCTATCTAATTTCGGGGACGCCTGTCGGTGTAGGGCGGGTGATCAGCTCCTATTCCGGACTATTCCACCCATTTCCCCATGTTGGGACAAGGGTTTCACTGCTGTCCCGACAGTGTCACCTGCTATAATCTACCCGTAGCTCTTACGAACCTGATAATATCCCAGAAGGAGATATTTGTCAGATCCTCAACTTCAATTTCATCCTTACCTAGTATCTCCGATCTTACCAGCGAGTACATAGGGCACTCAGCCATAAGGTGAAGACTCGTTTCTTCCTCTCCACAGACATATAGGCGATAGGAATGCTTTTAATTCTACAGGAATTGGATGAGATTTAAAAGCGCCATCTATTATCAACACAAACGAAGTTGCGAATAATAGGTAGTAAAGAATAATATTAAAAAATCCAAGTATGGAGTTTATTGGTTGAATAAGAATAAGATGAAGTATACCACTTTCCATTCCAGCCATTCGTCACCAGTACACCGCTCTCAGTCGTTCCACACTACGAACATAGCAGATCTCACCCTGGACTACTCATCAGAAGAGACGGAGGACGATCAGTTGCTATCCACGTTGCCCGTGGACCCAATGATCACGTCAACCCACTCGGATATCCTCGACCTTAGGAGGGACTTGAGGAGGCAGGTCAATGATGTGGTGCTGGCCAGAGATTACGTCACCAACTTCCATGTAAGTATTGGAACCTGGTTGCATACTGACTGGCCCGCTAGTGGGTAGTGACCCTGCCTTCAGCTCCGCGGGTCGCGGATTCGATTACCGCCGAGGGCCAACATTTTCTATAAATGAATTTGTTGGCCTTTGAGTCTGGGTGTATATTTGTATTTAAGTATGTATTTAAAAAATATATATCATCATCTTCCTGCCTTTATTCCACTCTAAGTGGGGTCGGCATGTTATAAACATGCTGTTTTTACGACCGGCCGCCTGTCTGACGTCAACCTACCTTAGTCGTATTTTACGACATGTCGGTAAGGAAGAAGGTGGTTTATTCTACTAAACTTATCTAGATCGATTTTTCTCCCCCAAAACCCCCTACATGGTGAATTTTAGAAAAATCGTTATAGCCATTTCCGAGATTCCGAAAATATATATATACATACAAGATTAACTCAAATGAGCGTGTTTCGTTATTAATCGCAATTGAAATATATATATTTATATATATATATATATATATATATATATATATATTATAATAACGAAACACGCTCATTCATTAGGGTTTATATATATAGATACAGTTATTTACTTAAGTGTTTTTTGAAAAGCCCATTCTTTTGATCTTTCCAGGTAAACCAACTAGAGAAACCGAAACGGCTAACAAATCGCAAGTATGAAGAGATCACCCCCACCAAAGACTTCTGCGACAAACGGAAGACCTTCATCCTTGACAGCGACACTAATTCCACAACCAACGGGAGTAGTCCAAGGAACTCTTCGATATTCAGCCATGAGAAGCACTCCTTGAACACCAGCGATACAGAGGGGGATAGTGGTCCAGAAAGTGCGCCCGTCGTGATGAGGCACGGGAAGAAGGCTCCAGTTCAAACTAAACAGAGGTGAGAAGAATATATCCCCTTTTATTACCCCCACATCACAAAATGCAGCTACTGACGCTTAGGCAAAGGGAAAAGTGTTTAAGCTATCCCCTTTGACAACTTTCTTAACATATCTTGCCTGATATTCATGGGAATCCCTTTCATTCCCCCCCCCCCCCATATTACAAAATGCAGCTATAGAAGCTTAGTAGTGGCATGTTACTATCCCACCGCTGAAAATGGGCCTCTTCTCTCCGTTTTTGGAGAGAACGATTGGAGTTAAAACCTACCACGCTGCTAAAATAATGTTAGGTTACACATATCCCCAGAATTCTCTAGAGATATGCAGGTTTCCTCACGATGTTTTCCTTCACTTAAAGCATGTGAAAAATTGCAATTATCAATTAGACACAAGTTTTAACAGAAAAACTCATTGGTGTCTGCCCGGATTTGAACCCGTGACCTCGAGAGTCGCACGATGTTACCGCTGGGCTACCACAGCTTCACAGAAGCTCGGCAAGGGGAAATATGTTTAAGCTATCCCCTTTGACAAGTTTCTTAACATACCTTCCTTGACATTTATGGGGTAGACAGGATTATTAAGGGGGGTTGCAGATGGTAGTTGTCGTTCCTATAGACCTCGAGGGAAAATGGAGCTCGCCGTGTGGAGCTCGTGGAGCTCGACACAACCTCCGTACTATATTTTGAAGAGCACGATATGCATGGCTCTAGAGAGACGCCGGTGGAGTTCGTCAGAGATCCCTTGGCTTCTCTGCTAGTCCAAAGGCTGACCATCGAGGGGGGTTTTTAGCGGGTAGGAATCCCACATAACCGCATCTCACCCCTAAGAGTTTCGGTATCTTTTTGAAGAAATCTCCCCCGTAAAAAAAGGGGTGTTGCAATTGCATTTTCAGTTACTTATCACGCTCCATTGTAGATTGTTAGTACACATAGACCTAGAATTCTCTAGAGATATGCAGGTTTTCTAACTTTGTTTTCGTTCACCGAAAGCGTGTGATATATTGCAATTATCAATCGCAAGTTTTACCAGAAAACTCATTGCTTGCCCATCACTGCTCAAGGTTTATAAATTACCGCAATGGTCTTTGTATATTTGAAAACAAATGTACTGTTCAGTCATTTGAACTTACCCCCCCCCCCCCCCCATGGTATTCCGCCTCAGGTACAGCGGAGACTTCTCTATGTCGTCTTCGACAACGTCAATAAGCAAGAAGCCCAAAGAGATCCAGCCGCGGTACCTCGATATATCCAAGTACAAGTCGGAGAGCTCTCCCAAGAATTTCTTAAGGAGGGACCCGAGCAAGACCTACGTAGGGGTCCTGGGCAGTTGCGACAAGAGGGAGGTCAGCAAGGGAAGCGCTCAGCATTACGAAATGGGTGAGTTAAATTAGAATCCAAGTTATCCTAATCCTGAGATCTTGCTTTCCATAAAAGCTCCTCACTTACTCGAGATCATTTAGCTTTCAAGGTGTTAAGCTGTGGAATGATTTACCAGTATCAATCCGCAAATCACTTTCTCTTTCAGTATTTAAGTTACAGATTAGAATATATTTATCTTAAGTAATTATATATTAGTAGCATCTTTTCATTTTTCAATAGTTCAATTTATATAAACTTTTCTCTATATGACCCGTACTCTCTTTCTTCTTCAATTCTTGTCCTTTTCCTTCTATTACTCAAAGGTTGACTGGAAGAAATCCCTTTTAGGGATAAGTCCGCCTTTATACATGTGTTTTTTTTTTTTCTTTCTCTTTTCTAAATATATGTATAAAAAGGAAAATAAAAAATAAATAAATCATTATGTCATATGGAATAATGCTATGGGGCAAAGCGGCCGATATAGAAAAGATTTTTTATCTACTCTGTTACTGTTGTAATTCTTATGACAAACATTGCGTACAGGCCAAAAATTTAAAATTAATTAGTTTTATTACGATACAGGTCGTGTATGGACACCTGTATCATAATATAACTTTTTAATCATAACGATACACCTATACACCCTCCAGCTGGACCAAGGAGGTTGAACCTCTACCTTAAAACAAAAGGTTTCAATGAACGAAACAAAAGGTTTCAATGAACGAGTCCGCGGCGACGCAACACGCATGCCCAAACGATGTTTGCGCCTTGGCGCTAACATTTGACATTTAAAAATCTTTTAATTAATATTAAAAACAAAGTTTGGTTGTTATTAATATTGTTTTACGTATTATAGTGTGAGAGTAGATAAAGTAGTGTATGACACTGTACATAACTTGGTCTTATAACACTCGTGTGATACTATAAAACACACTCGTGTTATAAGACCCTTATTATGCAACAGTATCATAATCTACTATTGTTGCTTAAAAAAGAGCCATACGGGCTATCTATAATATGAAGCAACGTGAGTTTCTTGGCGAAAAGTTCAAAGAAATAGGCATGCTTACTGTAGCATCACAATAATATATAATATAGTAATTTTTTATTAGTGCGGAAAAATATCCATATATATAAGACGAAATTTAATGTATATCATAGACATACAGAGAGGTCACAAAATTTTTGTGATACATGTGTTACGACTCAGCAGAGTTAGCAAATCATTCGGTGATCTTGGTGAATGAATAAAGCTATTCTAGTCAAAATTTGAGATTTTTTTTAAATTTGAATTTGAATTCAATTTAATCAAAATACTCTTAATGATAGTCCGAAACATGTTTCCAGAACAAAAGAAGCAAGAATTAGAGAAGTGGAAAAGAAGAGCATCGTATGATCCGAGGAAGGCGGCGGCGCTCGGGAAAACAAAGCCCGCACCTAAGACTGCCAGGTGAATATATTATACTTAAGTGGCCTTTGACTGGCTCGTTGGCGCAGTGGGTAGTGACCCTGCCTTCAGCTCCACGGGTCGCGGGTTCGATTCCCGCCATTTTCAATAAATGATTTTGTTGGCCTTTGAGCCTGGGTGTATATTTGTATTTAAGTATGTATTTAAAAAATATGTAAGTATATATTCACCAGTTGTCTGTCCATAACACAAGTATTAAGTTACTTATTTTGGGGACGGACGGACGTGTGCGTAAGTGTCCCATTGGCCAATTTGGCTGAAAATTCGTGATGAGGTTGCTTAGAACCAGGAGACGGACATAGGATACTTTTTATCCCGTTCGACCGCATTTATTTTATCCTGTCAAGTCACTATAAAACGTGGTATAACAAATACGACTATGACATGGAATAACAAAACATAAATGACAGCTATACGTAATTTTGTCTTTGGTTAAGTATGGTAAAAAATGTGACAATTATCAAAATAATAGCTAAACTTTATTGCATAGTATAAAATATTGCGTTTTAATTTAAAACTCTTTAATTCGTTAATCGTTATTAAAGATCTGTATCTAACTCGATTAAGATAGATTTTGAATTAGGTCACTTTAATACTAAGCGAGCGATATATATATCAAAGACAAACGCAAAATGCAGCCGTAAAGAGCGTATTTTTCTAAGCAACCTTAGGGCATTAAGTTTATTATTTAAATGGTAGTATTCCACATATGTAACATATACTATGCAGGAATATAGGGGGAATGATATTTGATTCAAATAACTTATTTTCTTAAACTTATTTTCCCTTTAAAACAGAGCTTTATCTATATAAAATACTTGTGTACTTATTTCAAGCTATAATTTAAAATAAACCAAATTATTCATATAAAATTTTCTCTTAAATATATGCAGTGTAAATCCAATTAGATATTGCTTATAAAGATATATCGCGGAAATATTTTAATTGTATACTTTATCTATGTAAAATATACAAGCTGAATAATTAAATTCCTTTGCCTGTTTAGTGTTGTTATAATCTGTAATAATTATTCTATATTTATATTGTATTATTTAACGTTTCCTTTTAGTTTCGTAATTTAAGTATTTATATAAATTAAATTGATGTCTCGTGTTAAAAGATACTATTCTAAAATTCTAGAGCGTGACAGATCTCAAAATGCATGCATTTCTGGATAATGTGTCACGGGCAGCCATCTTGGTAAGGTCAGTTGTCACTGTGACAGATGAGATATTTGGGCGCGGTTTGTTATATATAAAATTCACTACGCTTATGTATAGAAATTTAATGATTAATTCTTTTACTTGTCAAATTGCTGTTTCGCTTATTTGGTATCAAAAATTAGGCTTGAAATTCCTCTATTAATTAATACATATTACTTTTACAAAATACGTTCTTTGTGTTGTGTGTTTTTGATTCAAAATGAATTTCCGCCATTTTGTTTTCCAACTATACACAGAGTGTAAAATTTATAAATACGATTTTATAATTTGGTTCCAATTGGATTAATTTGTTCTTGTCTAGTCTATAAAAGATTATTTTCTCTGTCAATTAGAAATAATATAGACATTCATATTAAAAAAAAGTTTTGTATTTTCCATATTAATTATGAATAGGTATGATTTTGAATCGCATATAAAAGTTTTGAAAATTAACCAAAAATTTCTCGCTGGTTTGATAAAATATATATTTCTAACCAGAGGTAGATTTAAAAAAATCAAAAGAACTTGTAAAACTCTAATTAAATTAATCATATTTTTGAGTTTAGAATTGTATATCTGAGGATATACATGAGTAATTTAAAAAAAAAACCGCAATTTTATAAGTAAAGGATTTTACTAATATGTCTCTTTTAACTGTTTATTCAAAGATAATTTTAATCATTGTTAGTTAAATACAATTTGTTTATACAGAATACATATTGCGTAGTTATTAATTGTCTATGGATTTAAATTAATGGGCACAGTTCGATGTTTCTGTCACTTTTTTAATTTTTACTAATAACGCTTCTAAAAAAGTTTTATATATTTTTGATCTCTTGGTTTTTCATTTAATTATTTTTATTTGTAACGGTGAGATATGGCAAAGACCGTTAGAATAGACGCTTATGGATTCTTAATTGTATATTTTGGTATATATTAAATTGTTACTAATATGGAAAAATAAGATTCCTGCCTCTAATATATTCGCTTCTACATAATATTGGTATTAATGATAAGCTGCCTAAAACTTTTATTTGTGTTTAACACGGCACTATTATAACATGCTTCATAGCTTTATTATACTATAACTATTTTTAACTATTTTATGATATATATGTATTTGTAACCAAATTAAATAAATAAAAGGGTGAAAAAGGGGGAGTGGTCTAAAATATATTCATTATTTAAATTTATGTATAGAACAAAATGTCATGTTTTTTTTTCCAAAATCGATTTATATATTTTCATTATATATGATTGTTTTTTATTAATGTAAATAAATCTTCTCAAAATTAGGCTAATAAAGTAAATTTTTATTAAAATAAAAAGCATTTCTTGTGTCTTATATTAGTTTTATGTTGTCTGTACAATTTTTTATTTATGCAGATAATAAGACACCTAACAGATAAAATCTTAAAATACGTTCTCATTTAAAATTGAATAAATTTTCGTGAGAATTATATGTATTTATACTAACAGTTTACTTCTGTTTTTATGCCCGTGAAATTACGAGTATCAATATTAATGTAAATATTAAAAAAAAACTCTCACGCTATTGATTTTTTAAAAAATTTTTTGAACGACATGTTTGCGCCAACTTACAGTGTTAAGGAAACTTTTCAGAAGCATGTCGAATACAATTCTATATAAATACTTGTTACACTGGTAAAACAAAATGATTTGATAATTTGTATAAAAAGCTTTACACAATAATTGAGGGGATTAGAAACAAAAATAGCCTAAATCCTAATTTAGCTAATTTTAAATATTTGTATTACAGTTTGCTGGTAACGTAAAAATGATATTACTTAAATTCACAGAGATTAAATCGGTGTTAAATATTTTTTATTTGTCGAAACTCGAAGAATTAAACACATAAAACAAATTTTTCATTTTACTCAATTTTAATTATTTTGGATTCTAACCTCCTTAATTCTAAGTCCTATACATGTGTTCGTTGTTATTACTCTTTGGCGTGCCACAAACAAGCATTTCACATGTGTGACTTTCACAGTAGCGTCCTGCGGTCGCAATCGTTCCACGGGCCGGTGACGTCGCCGGGTCCGCGGTACCAACCGCCGACGCTCATTACGGAGAGCTACGACGCCTCCAGCGATAACGACTTTTAGGCGATTTATACGACGCCGATGTGATAGTGTGCGCTTGTGTGAATGTTATTTGAAAATGGAACCAAATATTTTGTTACGCGCTTACGTCAGTGACGTTACGGTTTTGACAGAGGGAAAATTGGCGGCAATTTTTGTACCATAGAGTATATTATATATTGAGTTAGAGAGCCAGAGACAGAGAGGAAAGATGAAACTCATATATTTATCTTCGTTTTATGACACATGCACAGAGAAATAACTGTGGGGCGTTCTTAATTTAAATACTTGAACATTTTTTGCACACGTTGAAAATGTTGTTTTACATACGTGCGTTTTTGCGCTTTTTACAAACGTCATTTTCAATGCGTTTATTACATAAGTACGTAATTTTCAATGTATTTTTACATACGTAATTTTATTGGCTTCAATTAATTATTATTATGTTATTCAATTAACAGTACATAATTTTTACTTCAATTTGATTTTCTACTTTGAAATTTTAGGTTAGTTTGAGGGAGTTTTAGTAAAAATGATATTTGCTTATTACGAAGTGAAGACAGATAAATTAAATTCATTTGCTTCCTCTTTTTTTAGGCTGGCTTTACTCTATTATAATAACTTTATACATTTAACACTTCATGCAATATAAAAAGCCATAGAGAATAGACAAATGTCAAAACCGTTTTTCCTTCTGTCAAAATAAAGCCTATAAATTAAATTTTGAGGCGTATGTTATATGAGTTTAAATTATACAATATAATTGAGAAATCCTTTAGATTTATTTTTGCTTTATTTTCTAGAGGTACAACACTTTGCGTATTAAATATCAATGAAATTTTTTTTACAATTTAGGGAAGATGCAATTTTTTTATACCCGTTTTCGCACAAGTACATTTTTTTTTATCGCTACGAAAGTACATTATTTACTTAAAAATATAATTAATATTTATTATTATCAAAATTGAGTGTTGCGAAATCGAGTTGCTTAGTCTTTGTAATGGACTGACATATTATTTTGTATTATATTGTTAGCAGTAAGTTACTATATACATCCCTAATTTTATCGTCCTAAAATTTGCCCGGTTTAATCATGTTTACACGATTGGACGGGCAATATTTATATGGGGTCGAGTTAAGAATGTTTTAGTTGCTCATATCATTCGTACATCGATTTATTTAAATTTTTAGTGAAGTGGCAACATTGCTTTTGAACGCAGTGATAGATGACGTAATTGTTAATATTCAAAGGAGTGATGGACTTGTAACAAAAATAGGTTATTAAATAATCGATTTTTTCCCTTTAAAATAAATCGATTTATAAAAAAAAACGATTAATTCGTATCAAATAATCAATTTAATAATCGATCGTGTGAGTAATGATTGACTGACCTTAGGTGCTCTTGTCCAAAAAACAGAAGAAAACCAAGAACATTATAGTTTTGTCTCCTTCGCACTTGTGTCTAGTCTCTCGGGCAAGGTTATGGTTACGCCATCTATGAATGCGTTTATCAAACAGAATTAATAAATGCTGCCACTTTTAGTAATCAATTTAAGGTTTAATTGTATTATGTGTTGCAATTATAACATCACGATATATTAAAAACGTATGTTTATTAATATTTATATATGAAATACAGCACAAAAATTAAATTTTCTTGCATGTATTCTAAAATTAACTTTGCATAATACTTCTACCCGCATTATAGGATAATAATAATAAATAAATATATGGGACACTTACACACACGGTCGTCCGTCCCCAAAGTAAGTAACTTAATAATTGTGTTATGGACAGACAACTGGTGAATATATACTTATATATTTTTAAATACATACTTAAATACAAATATACACCCAGGCTCAAAGACCAACAAATTCATTTATAGAAAATGTTGGCCCTCGGCGGGAATCGAACCCGCGACCCGCGGAGCTGAAGGTAGGGTCACTACCCACTGCTCCAACGGGCCAGTGCTCCAACGGGATATCTGAGAATAGCTTTGTAGACATCAATCAATGCCTATAAGTGCTTAGTCAATACTAAATCTTTATTAAATCTACAATAAAATAATCATAAAAAATGTTAATCCAAAATCCTATAGTAGAACATTTTTGATCCTTTTTTAACACACAGTCATCATCTTACTGCCCTTATCCCACTCTAAGTGGGGTCGGCACAACATGTCATAAACATGCTCTTACATGATTTGGCTGCGTTTTTAAGACCGGCCGCCTGCCTGACGTCAACTTACCTCAGTCGTATTTTACGACACCTCGATAAGAAAGAGGGTGGTCTATTCTACTATACCGGATACCACACGGCGGGTCAACCTACCTTAGTCGCCTTTTACGACCCCTCGGTATGAAGGTTGATCTATTTGAGGATAGTTGATCTATTTGTATGAGGTTGGTCTATTCTACTCAGCCGGGTACCACACACAGTATGATATATTTTTACTCATTCGGTGAAACAAACATCAAAAGCGATGTAAATGAGTTAACTGAATTCGGTTGTCCATCATAGGTTAACATTGTTAATGCCATTTCGATAATATTATATATATTTGAATTTTGGAAACGGCTTTAACGATTTTCATTAAATATACTATCCGTACGTACATAGTAGCGACAAATCGATCTATGTTTCATAAAAAAAAACGTTATATCCCTGTTTTCAATCACTGAAAAAGTTAAAAAGTGTAAAAATATTAGAAAACAAAAGCTAATTACGCTGTCACTTGCAATATTTTACTAGCTCAGTTTGGAACGGACGGACTTAATAATATACACCGAATAAAATCCCATATATGACTATGCCTTTTTTAAAATTGCAATTTTTTATATCTTCTAAAAAGATTTATTTGATTCAAATATGTTTATACTGTAAATTCACAGTTGTTCGTTCTTAAAGAGCAATTTTTTTAAATACCTAATTAATTATTGAATAATTTAATTTAAATTATTTAAATAATAAATGCCACATTAAAAATAAACACACATAGAGTTTCGTAGAAAATTCCATACGTCATACTACGCTTAATTGGGGGAGATTAAAAAATAGTTTTAAGTTGTGATTTATCATAATATAGAACCCATCTCTTAATTGTAAATAATAATCTTGCAAATTCTGTCCAATAAATACTAATTATTTATCTACCCTTGGGTGTTGTAGGGCACTAAATATAAAATGCCAAAAAAATGTTATATATTTAATGATTTAATTATATTATCACATACTGTAATGTGCGATTATTGAATATACACAATTATATGTATTTTTCCTGTTCTCGCTATAGGGAATGTTTTATTTACGAATTTCTATTTTTGTATGCAAATAATTAGTAATGCTTAATTAATAAAATACTCATGAATTAGTAACGTTTTAAGTACACTTATGTAAGTTGCTTGTTTATACAATAAGTCGACACGTTACGATTTGTGGGAAGGAAATAGTTGTTAAGGTGCGTACAGATAACGCGAGGTATCGCGAATAGTTCGTCACGCCTCAACTTGAGGCATACGATGGTACATTTATACATGCTTCCCGAATAACACATGATTAAGTTGAGCACACAAACAACCACGCATGGTATTCGTCAGTAGATAAATAGGCTCCGATAATACGAGACGTGCAGATTACAGCTGCGGCCTATATAGTCCTGAACATCGCGTGATGGACGATCCATTGAAGCTACTCTGTGAATAAAAAAAGTATTATAATATGTTTCTAACTACATTCAGAGTAATAATTTTCTTTTCTGTTGAATTTATAAATTAACTACCTCCGTGGGAAATTTCTATTAAGTACATACATTTTACAATGCACTATCAAACCAAGCTAAATAAATAACAACTAAAAAGTATTACTCAGCCTAAATCCCTTTCATCAACCATAATGCAAGCTATTCATAAAATATTAAAAAAGAGGAAAGTCGCTAGTGGACAAAACGATTTTTTATGAACCGATTACATTATAGGAATACATGGGCTCCATGACTCATAAGCGTGGCGCTACGCTAATAAAACGTCCGTCTACACGGAGCGCACGGCTCGCACTGAAGCATCGTTCGCAACGATCGTATGACGCGAATGCTCACTCCGAGCACACGTCCACACAGCTCGAGGCAGTTAGAGGGTAGTTGTCCACTTTAATTAGCCTTTATTGTAATTAATTATTAATATTAAAAAAGACAACTTTTGAAATAGTCAGAAAAGTCGATTATTTAGTAACAAAATAATCGATTCTTTAAAAATCGATTATTTTTAAAGGGGTAAAAATCGATTATTAATCGATTTTTTCTACTCCAAGTCACATTCCTAATGACGCGAATCCTCGCTGTAAGCACACGTCCACACAGCTCGAGGCATGCGAGACGAACCATTCGCAACGCACGCCTCGCGATATCTGTACGCACCTTTACATAGTAAAACTAAACTATTAAGTTAAGCAGAGTGGGAAATAAGCTCTTAAAAGTCCTGATGCGACTGAACTAGATCCGACAAGTCGGGACGTGTGCGGCTCGTTTTAGTTGTTAAATTAATTGCGTATTCCATAAACGGTCCAGTATTTAATGTACAAATTATTTTATTGATTTGTTCGCATCGCTTTGAGCTTCATTCAAAGCTTTGAGAAGAGTGAAGTGGTTGAAAGATAATAAAAAAATATTCGTCCCAACGATCTCAAGTTTCAGTAATTAAAATAAATATTTGGGACACACACACGCGGTCGTCCCCAAAGAACATAAGTATATATATATATATATATTAAAATCAATAAATTTATTAAAAAATCCAAGCGAGTGATTAAAAACAAAAACTGCATTCAACAATTAGGGAAAGCTAAAAAGGAACGTTTGCGTTTAATTGATAAAATGAAATCTATAAATGATAAACTTCATTGCAGAAGACACTTGTATGACACTGAAACCCGGCAACAGCAAAATAAAATACATTCTTTAGAAAAATCCTTAAATCATATTACAGATCTTTATAGAAAGTCTCAAGTGCAAATTGACGAGCACATATCATCTTTTGATAACTTATTAGGTATTTGTAATGACAACTTAGAACGTATTGAATCTCTGTCAAGCAATAGCAAAGAAGTATATAAAAGAGACTGTTTGTGCATGCTGAAATCAGGAAGTGGAAGTGTTACACAAGTTTCTTCACCTTCTGTCATATGTAAATCCAATAACTTAGATACAAATAACTCAGTTACTACAAATATTAATATGTTGAAAAAGACAGATATAAATAATTCAATTAATTTGAAAGTATTTGAAAAGAAAACAATAATTGTATCAGATGAATTAGGTAAAGGCTTTGGATCTTTAATGAATCATTGTCTATCACATCCAGTTATTAATAGATGTTCACCAGGTGCTACCTTCAGTTATTTAGTTGACAGCCTTGCAGCAAATTCTTTAGATTGTAATACTAATGTAATTTTAATGTGTGGAGATAGCTTGAATATAAGCAAACAAGACATTATGAAATGTGTAGATAAATTGCTATTCCTACATGACAATACAGAATGTAAATTTATTATGTGTTCATTTCCTTACTCAAACACACTAACAAAAAAACAAAATGAACATATTTATAAGTTAAATTTATTAATTTATAATTTGACACTCCGTCATGGGAAGGCAATTAATTACTTTGATAGTAATAAATTTATTACATCATTTAAGATGACAAGGGATACTATGTATCTACCTTTTAGAATTAAAAGACATATAGCTACATTGTTAGCATACAATTTAAACAATAAAGTTACATGTGTAACTAATTCTTTTGACACATATATTAACTGTACTAATAGTACTAATATTTCTGTTTTTGACTCCTGTACTAGTAGTAGTACTTGTATTATTCCTAGTATTAATCTTTGTAGTGATAATACTAGTTTAAACTAGAAATAAGGACAACAGATAAGCCTTGTCAAATAAATTTAGTGCACCAGAATTTACAAGGCTTATCTGGCAAAGAATTCGAATTAGAATTATTTTTAAAAAAATATAATATTGATGTTTTGTGCATAACTGAGCACTGGCTTAATAGTTCGCAATTAATGTTAAATATTAAGGATTATACAGTATCCAGTGCTTTTTCAAGAAAGACCGCAACTCGTGGCTCAAATCGTGGGGGTTCTCTTATACTAATACGGGACAATATACAATATAAAAAAAGGAATGACATTATGGGTCTTTCTGTAGAACACACTGTTGAGCTGTCTAGTGTTGAGCTGGAGCAATATTTAGTAGTTTGCGTGTATCGGCCGCCCCCAGGCGATTTTATTGTATTTGAAGAAGTTATGGAGGAAGTACTTAAGAGGTTAAGTAAATCACCTAAAAAGTTATTAATTTGCGGTGATTTCAATGTAGACATTTTAGTAAATACTTCTAAAAGAGAAAAATTACTTAACCTATTCAAATGTTTTAACCTTGATAATGTTTTTAATGAACCTACTAGAATAACTGCAACCTCAGCTACTTGCCTCGATAACATATTTTGTAATTGTAAAATCTTACATAAATCAATTATAAATAGCTTAAAATCAGATCATAGTGGACAGACAATATCAGTTCCTGGTTTAGAACAAAAGTTCAAGAAAATAATCCAATTTAGACCTGTTACTACTAAAAAAATTAATACTTTTAGAGATAACATCTTAGCTAAGATACCTAAAATTAATACAGCTCAGAATGATCCGGATGAACTTTATAATTCTCTCTTTAGCTTAATCAACCTTGAATTTAACCGTGTCTTTAAGATTGTGGAAAAAAAACTATCACCAAATCTAAAGTTTAGTGATTGGGCAACAGTTGGCATTTACAAAAGCCGGAATAACTTGTTTGACTTGTATGCACAAAAGCAGTTCAATCAAACCCCCACATTCGCCGATTATGTAAAAAAATATTCTAAATTATTTAAAATTGTTTGCGTACAAGCTAAGTCATTATATATAAAAAGGAAGATCGCTACTTCTGAAAATAAAATAAAAGCAACGTGGAATATTTTAAATGATGAAATTGGTAAAAATAAAATTCAAGGTAATAATAATAACAATCTTGAACTTAGCATCAATAACAAAATTATTACTTCCAATTTAGAAGTAGCTCGCACATTTGAAAGTTTTTTTCGAGACATACCAATTACCATTACTAAATCCATCAATTCCTCGCCAACATTGGCACTTAATCTTTTAGAGGGGTGCGTCACTGAATGTAACGTTGTCTTTAATTTTAAACACATTACCCCGTGTGACGTTCTAAAAAGCTTCCAAACAATCCAAATGAAAAAAACGGAAGATTTATGGGGAATGTCAGTGCGCACAATTCAGAATATCATTGATGTTCTTGCGTCTCATTTAGCTCCAATTTTTAATAAAACTGTAGATTTAGGTATATTTCCAGATCTTATGAAACACAGTAAATTAATACCTCTGTTTAAATCTGGAGATAAAAAAGATCCAAATAATTATAGACCAATTTCAATACTACCCGCTTTTAGTAAAATCTTTGAAAAAATTATGCTTAATCAACTGCTCCATCATTTCAATTCTAACAAATTACTTCATTCGGAGCAGTATGGTTTTACAAAGGGTAGGTCCACAACAGATGCGGGTGCAAGATTGATGAAACATGTATTTAGTGCTTGGGAGAAGTTCCAGAATACCTTAGGTGTTTTCTGTGACTTGTCAAAGGCATTCGATTGTGTTCAGCATGAGACTCTCCTGCGAAAACTAAGCCACTATGGGGTAAAAGGTACTGCACTGAAGCTTATTGCCTCATATCTCAGTAATAGAATTCAAAGAGTGTGTGTAAATAATATAAAGTCATCCGGTTCAATCACGAAAATGGGTGTGCCACAAGGTTCTATTCTGGGTCCCTTCCTATTTTTAATATATATAAATGATTTGCCATTTTATGTAAACAATATTTGTGACGTAGTACTTTTCGCAGATGATACATCATTATTATTTAAGATTGACAAAACCAAAACAAAAGTTGACGATGTGAACAGTGCTTTGTCACAGGTATCGCATTGGTTTACAGTAAATAATCTTCTTTTAAATACAAATAAGACTAAGTGCTTAGAATTCACATTGCCTAATGTTGAAAAATTGGTAAATACAGTAAAAATTAATAATGAAATAGTAAAAACAGAAGACTTAGCTGTTTTTCTGGGAGTAACCTTGGATGCAAAGCTGCAATGGGGACCCCACATTACTAATCTTTGTAGTAAACTTAGTTCCGCTGCCTATGCCGTTAGGAAGATTAGGCAATTAGCTGATATTGAAACAGCAAGACTTGTCTATTTTTCTTATTTCCATAGCATTATGGCATACGGTATCTTGCTGTGGGGTAAGGCAGCTGATATACAAAAAATATTCGTTTTGCAAAAGCGAGCTGTACGTGCGATTTATAATATGAAACCACGTGACTCGCTCCGTGATAAATTTAAAGAAATAGGTATTCTCACCGTAGCTTCGCAATACATTTATAATAATATAGTGTTTGTGAGACAAAATATACATCTTTTTAATAAAAAAAGTGATATTAGTAATAGGCAAACCAGGAACCGAAATAAATTAATAATACCCAGGATACGGCTTCAGAAAGTTCGTAGATCGTTTGTGGGCCTCGGTATACATTTTTATAATAAAATTCCACAATCTATTTTGGACTTGCCTTTACACAAGTTCAAAATAGCAATTAAAAAGACACTGATTCATAAAGCTTATTATACTGTTGAGGACTATATTGATGATAAGAAAGCTTGGTTTTAAATTGCGACCAGCTACGCACTAGATTATATTGTAAATTTTTTAATTTGTTCTTAATTAAGCCATTATTGTAAAACTCAATTTTGAAAAGAGTGACCGCCGAGTTTCTTGCTGGTTCTTCTCGGTAAGTGCACCATTCCGAACCAGTGGTAGCTTCATTGTAATTTGACGATTCGAAAGTGCTTGTAAAGGCCAATTTGAATAAAGAATTATTTGAATTTGAATTTGAATTTGAATTTGAATTTGAATTTATATATATATATATATCCAGGCTCGAAGAACCAACCAATTAGAATAAAATATTCTATGAAACAAAAACAAGAATAATACATAGCGTGTTATTCTCACTATATCAAGGTTAAAGAATAAATTATTACAAAACTAATGATGATATTATTTTGATATAATATAAGATTTTATGTCGGCATTTAGCAAAATAATAATTACATTTGTATTTTACATCTCCGTAAGTTATGCCTAAATAGATAAATTATTAATTACCAATTTTTCCAAAAGCTTATAAAATATTTTTAAAATGCATCCGTCAAATGTTATTATAAGAACATAGACAATTTATTCCTTTTATTTCTTTCGGTTTAAGCAAAGGTTCTATGCTGCCCTAATATATCAAGTAAGTGTGTTTTAGTGTATAAAATAGCCAGTATAATGTTTTTGTGAATTAAAAATAACACTTATTATACTGTGTACCACTTCGCCCTTCTCTAAACAAAAAATAATTTAGAATATCTCCATATCTTTAAGGATTTATTCCTAAATATCAATTAATATGTTAGAAAGCCTGGCTTTTAAGTTGAGTTGTATAAAAATGCTCGAAGCGACTTCTGTAGAGTTTATAATACTGTAGTTGATATTTAGCATTTGTCATATTGTTTTTATTTATTTTGTCAGGAAAATAAACCGATGTATAAATAATGGTTTTTTTTATTATCCTCTTGACTGTAATCGTGAATAGAGTATAGACTCGAAACGGCTGGACCGATCTTAACGAGATTATTATAAAATTTTAATATGACCCTGTAATGTGTCGGAGCATATTTTTGAATTGGCAATAATAATAAATATATGGGTCACTTACACACACGGTCTTCCGTCCCCAAAGTAAGTAACTTACTTGTGTTATGGGTGACAGACAACTGGTAAATATATACTTATATAATTTTAAATACATACTTAAATACATATATACACCCAGGCTCGAAGAATCAACAAATTTTTGTTAGAAAATGATGTTCCTCGGTGGAAATCAAACTCACGACCCGCGGAGCTGAAGGTAGGGTCACTACCAACTGCACCAGTCGAGGCAGGCAATGACATTTTTGTTTCGCGGAGTTGAAATAAGACTTGAGTCACGATTAACGCCGGATTGCCATTTTATAATAAAAGACAAAACATCATCATCCTCCTGCCTATATCTAATTCTAAGTGGGGCCGGCACAACATGTTATAAACATGCTGTCACATGATTTGGCTGCGTTTTTACGACCGGCCGCCTCCCTGACGTCAACTTACCTTACATTACGACACCTCGGTAAGGAAGAGGGTTGCCTATTTAACTAAACCGGATTCCACACGGTGAGTCAACTTACCTTAGTCGCCTTTTACGACACCTCGGTAAGAAATGAGGTTGGTACTATTCTAAACAGCCGAATATCACACGGTTAAATAAAAGACAAAGCATGGCAATCAAATACCAAAATCCGGGAGGAACCGCATAGTGAATACGTTTTCTTCTCTTCTTTGTCAACCAATGGACATCCTCTGCTTGATAGGTCTCTTCATAGGATCTCCATACCCAGAATCTCTTCCAGAGATTCTTGACACCCCTTGCCCGCCATTACTCAAACCGCTGCCAGAACTGGGAATAGCGGAGCTGTCGGGAACTCTGTGGTTTAATTTGTAATGCCACGAAGGTATTGCCAGTAATAACCACGCTAGGCATTCGGGTTGGCGATCGCAGTGACCATATCGCACCGACAGTGCTGCTACCCTCTGACGGTCTGGTAGAATTTAGGTCAGTTATATAAATAAATAAATATATGGGATATACACACACGGTCGTCCGTCCCCAAAGTAAGTAACTTAATAATTGCGTTATGGTAGACAGACAACTTCTGAATATATACTTATATAGGTATTTTTTAAATACATACTTAAATACAAATATACACCCAGGCTCAAAGACCAACAAATGCATTTATAGAAAATGTTAGCCCTCGGCGGGAATCTAACCCGCGACCCGCGGAGCTGAAGGCAGGGTCACTACCCACTGCTCCAACGGGCCAGTCAAACGAATAGTTATACCGCCATTGATGGATTCAAATTCAATTCAAAATATTCTTTATTCAAATAAACTTGTAAACAAGTGCTTTTGAATCGTCAACTCTTCTGCTGGTTCGGAAAGCTGTTCCTACCGAGAAGAGCCAGCAAGAAACTCGGCGGTTGCTCTTTTAAAAATATAATTCTTAATACTATTTACATTAAGTCGTTACTGTCTTGTACAGGTTCAAAGAGAGCTATATCCACACATTCTTATCTTCTAAATAATCTTCAAGAGTATAATCTTGTAGATAAGTACTTTTGAATCCTCAATTCTACTGCTGGTTCGGAAAGCTGTTCCTACCGAGAAGAGCCAGCAGAAATTCGGCGGTTGCTCTTTTCAACATAATACTTATATCTAGTTACATTAAGTCATTACTATCTTGTATAGGGTTGGACAGTTGCTTTATCCACGCATTCTTATCGTTCAAATAATCCTCAACACTATAGTAGATCGGTCACCAGAGCATCGTTGGTTAATCTGCAGGGTGCTCTGCGTGCGATGAGGTTTACAATTGAGGAAACTGATTGGGACGACCCCTTACACCCCATGATGATGAATACAATGCATTAATAACAAGTTACATAGACAAATTCTCATTGTCTGATTTACCTTAATAATTTTTGATTTTCAAGGCATAGGTGACCGGAAATTGAACCTGTGACCTCTAGATATCACGCGCTCGTATCATTGAGACATCGCGAATGACAATTATAAATTGTATGGAAACTTGAATATCGAATCTATTAAAGGAAGACCTTAATTATTTATTTATTTGGTATAAGATTCTGTAATAAAATTCCGCAATCAATTTCGGCTTTGCTATTACAGCAGTTTAAAAACACTGTTAAAAATAGGCTGATACAGAAAGCCTACTATACTCTTGAAGATTATTTAGAAGATAAGAATGTGTGGATATAGCTCTCTTTGAACCTGTACAAGACAGTAACGACTGAATGTAAATAGTATTAAGAATTGTAAGTTTAAAAGAGCAACCGCCGAGTTTCTTGCTGGCTCTTCTCGGTAGGAACAGCTTTCCGAACCAGCGGTAGAGTTGACGATTCAAAAGCACTTGTTTACAAGTTTATTTGAATAAAGAATATTTTGAATTTGAATTATTACAGATGAATCTTCCTTGGGGATTTATTATAGGTGTATATCCATAAGTGCGTTTGGTGATTTTATTTGCGTTTTGAACATTATTTGATATAAATTGCGTCCGCCATGAAGCACTTCACTCTTGATATGGAAGGCAACTATTTGTTGTGGTGCGCTAGACGCTTTTATCCAGCGTAGGGAGCTTTATATATCGCATATTGAAAATGAAAAGAAAGAACAAAGAAAAGTAGTTTGTGCTAAAATACTATTTCTACGGAACAAATAAAACACAAACATACATTTATTAATAAGATATTTATTTTAATATGACGCTATAGTACACCTTGTTTATTTTCATTTAATTTACATGAGAAACTTTCTTGCAATAATTTTATATATTAATCTTTGGTATTCCATACACGCTGCCTTAGGCCGCGTATAGACATCGCGAGGCGTTTCGAATAGTTCGCCACGCCTCAACATGAGCGCATACAACAGTACATTTATACATGATTCTCGAATGACAGTAAAATATCTGACGACCATTGTTTTCAAATTTTACATATTTATAAATAATAATAAATAATAAATATATGGGACACTTACACACACGGTCGTCCGTCCCCAAAGTAAGTAACTTAATACTTGTGTTATGGTAGACAGACAACTGGTGAATATATACTTATATATTTTTAAATACATACTTAAATACAAATATACACCCAGGCTCAAAGACCAACAAATTCATTTCTAGAAAATGTTTGCCCTCGGCGGGAATCGAACCCGCGACCCGTGGAGCTGAAGGCAGGGTCACTACCCACTGCTTCACGAGCCAGTCATATTTGCCCGAAAAGCTTAAAGTTAAATACATTAGAGCAGCTGGAAATAATAAAACATAACTACGGCACTCTAATTAACGAACAGATAAACGTTACAAGTTCCAGTTTGCTACACGTGTTCAAAGACAAATTCACCTAAATGGTGGGGGGTTTAACTCGTTACAATATAACTCAGCTTGCTTGGGTAATGCTTCGCATTGCGATTTTGTCGTGGAGTCTATCTCCTGATGATGCTTCGGTTGCGGGGCGAAACAATTGTTGAGATTGTGGGTGAATGTGTGCAGTGCTTGTGTATTGTTGTGTCATCAGTGTCGGGTAGTGCATGAGTTCTTACAAATTTTGCATGTATCAGGTATGAGAATTAATAGTACACTACATTGACTGGCCCGTTGGCGCAGTGGGCAGTGACCCTGCCTTCAGCTCCGCGGGTCGCGGGTTCGATTCCCGCCGAGTGCCAACATTTTCTATAAATGAATTTGTTGGCCTTTGAGCCTGGGTGTATATTTGTATTTAAGTATGTATTTAAAAATATTTAAGTATATATTCACCAGTTGTCTGTCCATAACACAAGTATTAAGTTACTTACTTTGGGGACGGACGACCGTGTATGTAAGCGTCCTATATATTTATTAATTAATTAATTTATTTATTGAGCATTACATATATTTTGTTTTATCGCGGATTATAGCAAAATAATATTCTTATTACTTTTGAATGACACATGTTCAAGCTGAGCACACAAACAACCACGCATGGTATTCGTCAGTAGAAAAATGGTTTCGACAATTCGAGACTTGCAGATTGCAGCCTATATAGTAATTCATAAAATATTTAAAAAAAGAGAAAAGGCGCTGATGGAGAAAAAGATTTTTTAAGAACCGATTACATTATGGGAATACTACCTGACTTATGAGCGTGCAACGCAAACAAAACGTCCGTCTGCACGGAGCGCTAGCGATGTGAAAAATAATCTATTTTTAAAATACCTAATTGATTTTTAATAATCGAATATATTTTCATCAAAAATCGTTTTTATAAATCGCTTATTATAGATATCCCTTTTTCTTTTTTATTCTTTTTCTTGTTTTTTAAGATTAGATATGCATTGTTGGGTGATACCAATTCAGCCAAACTACACATTTTAATCCAATTTCACAAACAGCGCATCTGATATTATTTCTTGGTAATTGTCCACTTTAATTAGCCTTTATTGTAATTAATTATTAATATTAAAAAAGACAACTTTTGTATTTCAAAAGTTGTCAGAAAAAATCGATTTAAAAAATCGATTATTTAGTAACAAAATAATCGATTTTTAAAAAATCGATTATGTTTATAGGGGTAAAAATCGATTATTAATCGATTTTTTCTACTCCAAGTCACATTCCTAATGACGCGAATCCTCGCTGTAAGCACACGTCCACACAGCTCGAGGCATGCGAGACGAACCATCCTCAACGCACGCTTCGCGATATCTGTACGCACCTTAACATTAACAAAAAAATCGCGTAAATTTCCTATTCGTTGTTCTCAAATACGATCTACTTTCAAAATTAAAAAAAACATTTTAAAGTCACTTATATTTAAAAAAAGGAATACTAATGTTTTTCCCCGCATGCTACATATCACAACCACGTTTCTCATTTAATTAACAAAAAAAGGAAAGAAATATCTTTTAATAAAATATTAATCTATATTGAGCATTATACAAGTGACATTAAAACGTAGTTTGGAAAATATTATTAAAGTTGCTTTAAACTGAACTTGAGTATGTCTAAAGCACCGAGAACGTGACTTTAAAGCATCCTAAAGTTCAAATAACCTCGATAAGTTAAAATCCAAGTTCTTTCAATTCTTCAATCAATTCTTTATTCAAATAGACTTGTAAACAAGTGCTTTTGAATCGTCAACTCTACTGCTGGTTCGGAAAGCTGTTCCTACAGACAAGAGCCAGCAAGAATATGGCGGTTGTTCTTTTAGAAAATTCTTATTACTATAACATTTAGTTATTACTGTCTTGTACAGGGTCGAAGAGTAGCTACGTCCAAACTTATCAGTAAGTAATTCTCAATAGTATAGTAGGCTTTCTGTATTAGCCTTTTATTAATAGTGTTTTTAAACTGCTGTAATGGCAAAGCTAAAATTGATTGCGGAATTTTATTATAGAATTTCATACCCAAAAAGGACTTACGTACTTTTGCAAGGCGCAAAGCAGGAGCCGCAAGTTTATGTCGGTTCCTACTTTATCTATTATATACATCGCCAATCTTAAAATTATGTTTCTATTGAATTATAGAATTTTTAACATCATCATCTTCCTTCCTTTATCCCACTCTAAGTGGGTTCGGCACAACATGCTGTCACATGATTTGGCTGCGTTTTTACGACCGGCCGCCTGCCTGACGTCAACGTACCTCTGTCGTATTTTACAGCACCTCGGTAAGAAAGAGGGTGGTCTATTCTACTAAACCGGATACCACAAGGTGGGTCAACTTAGCTTAGTCGCCTTTTACGACACCTCGGTAAGAAATGAGGTTGGTTAGGTAAAATAGTGCAAGTAATAAATTAGCCGATTTTTAAATAATTTCTAGAATTAGGCGTTATTTTGCTATTATCCGCGATAAATTCATCGCGGACTATACGAAAATAATTTTGTTATTACTTTTTGCCGAAATTTATTATTTTTATTTCACACTTTTTATTTCTATTCTAAATTAATTAATGGAATTGCCAGATAGTTTAAGTTACAGAGTGCGTCGGAACATGTCTTAAGTTATCGGGGCTCAAAATTGAAATTATTAATTTAAATTATAGAGGTTGCGTATTTTAAGTTATAAAGGTTTTTGGTCTGAGGGGAAAAGAAGATAAATATAATTTATAGAATTAGGCGTTACTTTGCGGAGATCCATAATACAAAAGTAATAATAAAATTATTTTGCTATAATCCGCGATGAAGTAAAATAGAAAATATATATAATGCTAAATGTAGAGTGGACAATCGGTTATCATACCTGATACATGCAGGAGTCGTAAAAAAAAAACACATGCACAAACCTCCACCACCGCCACCGTGATACACAAGCACTATATACGTTCACTATCACAAACTCAACAATCGTTTCACCCCGCAACCGAAGCATTATCAGGAGATAGACTCCACGACCAAAATCGCAAAGCGAAGCAATACCCGAATAAGTTTAGTTATATACTAATCGGTTTAACCCCACCATTTATTTTATTTTGCCTGCGAATTTTGTTCGCTTTTGGTCGTGGAGTCTATCTCCTGATGATGCTTCGGTTGCGGGGCGAAACGATTGTTGAGTTTGTGATAGTATATAGTGCTTGTGTATCGTGGTGGCGGTGGTGGAGGTTTGTGCATGTGTTTTTTTTTTACTACTCCTGCATGTATCAGGTATGATAACCGATTGTCCACTCTACATTTAGCATTATATATATTTTCTATTTTACTTCATCGCGGATTACAGCAAAATAATTTTATTATTATTTTTGTAGAAGATTAATACTCGAAGTTAGAGGTTTTTAACATATCGAGGTTTAAGTTATCGATCCACTAATACAATCTTAATATTATATTGATCTTTAGTTCGCGAATTAATAATAACATTTCCTAGTACACTGAACAATATTCTAACCTAATACTTAATTGAAGATTTTATTAAATATTTCCTGTTTTAAAATACATCACACACTCATTACGACATTATATATACTAAGCGTTACACATAACATAAAAAAAAATTAATACGTTTATATATACTTTGTAATTAGTAACGCATCAATTAATATTTGTATAGTATATGTCTTTCTTTACTTAACATCAGTAATATTTGGACAGTATAATTAAATAGTATAAATAAAACAGACGTATAATTAAATAGTATAAATAAGACAGAATTAGACAGTATAAATAAAAGTATAATAAATAAATCTCTGGGAATTTAGAATTAGCGATTATTTTTAAATAATCGAATTTTAATAATCGATTATTTTTTCATCAAAACTCGATTTTATTTAATCGATTATTTTAGGTATCCCTTTTAGGTATCCCTAGATAGGCATTGTTGGATGAAACCAATTTAGCCAAACTTAAAATTTTAATCCAATTTCACAAACAGCGCATCTGATATTATTTCTTGGTAGTTGTACACTTTAATTAGCCTTTATTGTAATTAATTATTAATATTAAAAAAAGGAACTTTCGAAATAGTCAGAAAAAAATCGATCGATTTTTTCCCCTTTAAGATAAATCGATTTTTATAAAATCGATTATTTTGATACGTAATATTTTTTTTAATTTTTTTTTTACTCTTTGTAAAGTTGCCTTTTTAAATATTATTAATTAATTATAGTAACGGCTAATAAAAGTGGACAACTACCAAGAAATACTAACAGATGCGCTGTTTGTGAAAATCGATTAAAACGTGGAGTTTGGCTAAATTGGTTTCATCCAAAGATGCATATCTAACCTTAAAAAGCAAGAAAAAGAATAAAAAAGAAAAGAGGATACTTCCAATAATCGATTATTTTAAAAATCGTTTATTTAACATCCCTAGTTCATCACATCCAACCTGGTGAAGGTTTTTTGCAAAATTTTGCAAATTTTGTAAAACCTGGGTAAAATTTTGCAACGAATACGTGCGTGGAATCCTCGGTGTACACTATGGTATGGACATGTCAAGAGAAAGCCAGACTACGTTGGAAATTTAGCACGACAGCCTTCCAGCTGTTGGAAACCAGGAAGACCCAAAATAACATGCAAAGAAGTATAACTAAAAGATAAAGAGCTTCTAAAGTCACTGACGATGGCAAGGCAACTTCAGAAAATACAGTTTTTTACCACTCTACATGCAAAACAAAAACGTTGATTTTTTTTATTTTAGAGGTTAAAGAAAATCTACGTCAATAATGAATAAAGTGATTATCATCTTTCAATTTACATTAAGAATCGTATTTCATTAATTAGTTCACAATTTTCTTTTTTGTTAGTAAGATAGTCAGGCTTGAAATTACCATAGAGTTATTAGACATAGAGGAGAGGAGTTATAAGCAGGCCTGTAAATGAGATTGTCGCAGCAAATAGTAAGAGAGGACGATAAAAGTTATATACTTATCTTTGTATAATAACACATAAAAAAGAGACAGATAATAATATTTGATTTCACTTTATTGTCGATGGACACATTTTAGGCTGGCTCCCATAATCTTGTATAATAACTCTATGAAAATCTCGGACCAATAATCACATACCCTGACACATTTCAGAATAAGTTATTATTTGTCCGAGACCACATGGTCTATTAAAAATAACAATCCCGACAACATAACAGCGTAAATAGCCAGATAATGCTTGGTTTCTCTTAAATTCTATCTTATAATTTAATTAAAGCATTCATGTATGTGATAACACATTTTTCCATAACATACATATTATGTATAATAAAACTATTTAATATCTTTTGCATTATTTTGGCATCAAGTCATTGTCATTTAAATATTAAATAAAAATGCATCATTTATCACCGACACATTAGAAACATTATTTTTTAGCGATAAATCTACAACTAACATTAAAATAAACACATTTGTTAAAATATAACTAATACCAACCAGATTTTGACAAACACTACGTATTAAATATATTATTTACAAAATCGCAGCGATATTTTTAATACCTAATAAAAATTTACAGAACAACATTCAGAACTGCTTTTTTAACCTCGAGATTTTATTATCTATGTTTTGTATAATCTATTTAAAAATTTATTCATTAAATTTATTCTATATTCAAATGTATATTAGAATTTTACAATATCCTATATGTACTCTGAATGTCATCATAATTTTTTATTTCTTATAACTTATATAGGTTTTATATCTTAAAATTTATTCGATTAAAATATTTGTACGAGTTCAATGTATAAAAATATAAAGAAACAATTAATTAGCGTAAGTAGAAAAATCTACATTATTTATTGTACTAAATTGGCAACAGATTATTAAAATTGAGCAACAATAACGAACTATTTATAATACTAAGCGTTTAGAAGCCATCTTGAAATTAAACTGTCAAATATCAACGAAGTTAATACAATATCAAAACAGATAAAGACTTTCACTTTGAAAAGTTTATTTATTTTTTAAACAGTATTTACACAGTTATATTGTTTTTAAACTGTTCGTATATAATACCAAAAGGCGGCACTACACTGCACCACAACCAAATTTCGAATATTATTCGTTGGACGACGCGACCGCCATTTTGTCTAACAACTGATTTCAGTTTCACCATAGTCATTGCTACCCTGTTTTACGATTTTGTTACCGTTAGTTATTTCGCTGTACACTTTGCTATTGTGGTTATTTATTAAACTTTGCGCATCACCGCCAGAGCTCGCTGAAGTGTTATCGCTGTCCGCATAAGGAACGTCTGTCATTGGTCCGTTAAGTAGACTCGCGGCTGAGTTTGATTGTTTTAGTTTCCCCTTTTCCTCTTTCGTTTCTGTTTCTTTCGGGGACTGGAGATCGTGTATGACAGCTTTTTTAGGATCTATTTGTATTGTTTTCGATTCGGAAAGTTTGTTTGGTGTTACCACGTTTATGTAGGGTGGTAGAACTTTAATATTGTTCATTGTCGTCAAATTGACTGAGCCACTGTTTTTCTTGAGTGCATTCAAGTTCTGCTCCAATAAAGCCGCATCTAGGCACAAGGGCTTTGGTTTTGGCAGCAGATTCGGTGGCTCTCTATGATTCCAGGCGTTGATCCGCGGCGGGTCGGGGGAAGCGATGGGCGCGGTCTTTCTTTCTGGCGCTAGCATGTTTTTGTTTGTTTTGTCTATTATTGTCGCGTCTATGGCCTGTGATAGTATGTTCTCTGGCGGTTTTGGTGATGTAGGTGTTATGCTGATTAATTTTTCGACCTGTGGGATAGAAATTTTTGTATTAAATCGAAACCAACTTTCGAATGCAAGTAGCGGCCTGTTACTATCCCACTGCTGAGAATAGGCCTCTTTTCTCCGTTTTTGGAGAGAAGGTTTGGAGCTTAGACCTACCACGCTGCTCCAATGCGGATTGGTAAGTTACACATATCCCCAGAATTCTCTAGAGATATGCAGGTTTCCTCACGATGTTTTCCTTCACCGAAAAGCGTGTGATAAATTCCAATTATCAATTAGACACTTAAGTTTTAATAGAAGAACTCATTGGTGTCTGCCCGGGTTCGAACCCGTGACCTCCTCGAAAGAGTCGCACGGTGTTACCGCTGGGCTACCACAGCTTCGAATAATATGCACTATATGAAATCACGCTAAAGTATTGGAATGGGGATCCCGATTAGGAAAAGCGATTATAGACCCTGTATCATCTGAATTTCATTATTGTAATCACAGTTATAGGTGAAAATAGATTTGTATTTATAGGATTAATTTCGTTTGTTTAATTAATACTTATAGTTGTAAGAGTCCTCTTTAATTTAAATTCTATGAGCATTTATTTTGTCCCTTATGCTCCTGCTTTGCGCCTTGCAAAAGTACGTAAGTCGTTTGTGTGTTTGGGTATAAGATTCTATAATAAAATTCCGCAATCAATTTCAGCTTTGCCATTACAGCAATTTAAAAACACTATTAAGGAGAGGCTGATACAGAAATCCTACTATACTGTTGACCATTATTTAGATTATAAGAATGCTTTGATATAGCTACTTTTTTACAAGATAGTAATGACTTAATGTAACTAGTAACATTATTTTGAAACTAGCAACCGCCGAGTTTCTTGGTGGCTTCTTCTCGGTAGGTAGAGTTGACGATTCTACTTATATACCTTTGCAAGGCGCAAAGCAGGAACCGCAAGCTTATGTCGGTTCCTACTTTTTCTATTATATACATCAACTATCGTTTTATAATTCTTTTTATTTTTATGTATCAAAATTAAATTGCTCAAAATATTATCACTACATAGTATAAAACAAAGTCGCATTCTTTGTTTGTCCATATATCCCTACGTATGCTTAAATCTTTAAAACTACGCAATCGATTTTGATGCGGTTTTTTTTAATAGATAGAGTGATCCAAAAGGAAAGTTTGTATGTATAACATTCAATACGTAGTAGAGAAATACTGTAATTTTTGAGGTTTCTAATGTGATGTCGTCAATAATTACATTTTTTTCCGCTTACATTGCAAACTCAGGCTAAACCCTACGAGATTTATCAAAATGATGTACTAAGTATTTGTACACCTTGAAAAGGTCTACAGAAAAGTCCGCGATGGTATATGTCTATCTCTTATGGATAACCCACAATATCATTTTTTGTCATTTACTTTTTACGAAAAATAATGCCTGTTGTTCAAAGCAATTTTTATACAATACAGCATTAATCCTTATCAAATTAAGTACCTTAAATAAATAGTTGATTTAATATAGATCAATATGGCCGTTTACAGCATGTAATTTAAGTGAATATTTTCGGAGATATTACAGATTTAAAATGCCGTGAGGAGGCCGCACTTCACCCTATAACACTTCGCATTTAGCAGCTATATGTCGTTCTTTCAAGAGTTTGTTAAATGACGAGAAAGCTGTGAATGTTTTATATAAAGACATTCTGTAATTAATTGTAAAAATAAAATACATAGGGAAAAATGTATAAATAAATAAGCAAAGTGTACTATATTAATTTAGATATACCAAAGATAGCGAGAAATCTTGGTATAGGGAGAGGGAAATTGCTTTTCTCCAAAATTAACGCGTGCGGGCCACGGGCAGTAATGAATAAATCAAAACTACTGTATCGATTTGAATGGTTTTTTTTCACTCATTGACATGGGCTATATATTTCATACCCGTGCGAAGCAAGGGCAGGCCGCTAGTATTTAATATAAAGCAAATGCAAGAATAAGAGAATTTCCTTAAACTTCTCTCGGAAAGATTAATTGGGACTTAAATTGTAGATGTCACGTATGACTATTACTCGTAATATAATTTTTTTTTCATTATTTTTTATTCAATATTCCATTCCATAACATATAATGCTATGATCAAAGTAAACAAGTTCACGACATATCAAGAAGAGTAACGACTTATAGACACGTTTACTATAACAAAAGACGTCTAAAAATGGCGTACGGCGGTTTGTATTGAACGCATCTTTTCTCTTGGTGTAGGGGGGACAATATGGCGGAACTCCTGACGTCACTTGCGTTTCATTTTGTACGGAAGTGTCACTGGGGCGTCATGGCGGCGGCGTTTTTTTAATAATAATAATAATTTATTACATTCCATTCCATAAAGTACAAATAATTGTGCTTAAATTTAATAAATTAAACTAATACATTGTCGTATATTGTGGCAGAGATCTATTGATACTCGCACTAGGTCGCCATGTAACGCGAGTATCAACCAATAATAGAACAATATAGAATATAGAAATTCATTATTCCAAAAATATTTTTACAATGCTAATTAATTATTAACATGCAATAATAATAAGTAACGGCCTGTTACTATCCCACTGCTGGGCATAGGCCTCCTCTCTCCATTTTTGGAGAGAAGGGTTGGAGCTAAGACCTACCACGCTGCTCCAATGCGGATTGGTAGGTTACACATATCCCTAGGATTCTCTAGAGATATGCAGGTTTCCTCACGATGTTTTCCTTCACCGAAAAGCGTGTGATAAATTGCAATTATCAATTAGACACATAAGTTTTAATAGAAAAACTCATTGGTGTCTGCCCGGGTTTGAACCCATGATCGTCTCTAGAGATTCACACGGTCGCACCACTAGGCCATCACAGCTTTATGATATGTATACCAGATATAATTTATTATATAGGAATCATAAAAAAAAAAGCTTTGGCTGACAGTTATCGCGCTCAACTGTCGTAGCTTGTTTACCAGGCTTACTAGACTGGCTTACCTGGCTTGGTGTTACAAAAACTAAAGTTGCTACCTACCATAGGTCCTGGTTCGGTGGTCGGCACGATGTCTACAACGATATTCGGTCTATTCTCTGTGAAGGAGGTCTCCCATATGACGGGTCTGTCTTCAATCTCGGATGGCGATTCGTCGTCCAACGAAGCGCAATCAAGTGAACTTAACAATCTGTGTGACAAGTTTTAGGTATTTTTATTATTTAAATGACCTAATCATGTATACACACACACATATATTTTCATACATACACACACACACACACACACATATATTTTCTGAATCTCGGAAACGTATGTAGGGTAAATTCAGTATGTAGAGGGTTTTGGGGGAGAAAAATCTAGTTATATCGTTTATCCGTGTTTTTTTTAAATATACGTTTTGAAAAATTACCTAGCAAGGCTCGGTCAGGTACTATCTTTAATATTTAAATGAGTTAATCTATATATATAATATAGAATCTGAATTTCGAAAACTGCACAAACGATTTTCATGAAACTTAGTATGTAGAGGGGGCGTTTAACCGATCTAGGTAGGTTTTTATTTAAAAAAATCGTTTTATCCCTGTCTATAGGCACTGAAAAATTGTCACAATATTATTAGAAAAGAAAGGTTAATTACGCTGATACTAGAAATGTTGTAATAGCTAGGAACGTTCGGTCTAAAGAAGTGGATATACCCCGAATCAAGTCCTGGTAACATCAACACAAGTGACGAATTAGTTTAGAATTAGGCAATACTTTGCAGACATCCATAATACAAAAGTAATAATAAAATTATTTTGCTATAATCCGCGATGAAGTAAAACACAATATATATATATATATATATATATATATATATATATATATATATATATATATATATATATATATATATATATATATATAATGCTAAATGTAGAGTGTACCATCTGTTTTCATACCTGATACAAATCAGATCAAATACAAAATTGATTGTTCGTAAAAACACATGTACAAACTTCCACCACCGCCACCACAATACACACGTTCTCCATCACAAACATTGCGAATTTGTCGTGGAATCTATATATGCCGTGTATATATATTCTATATATGTCACAATAGCATTTTTTGTCATTTACTAAAAATAATGCCTTATGTTCAAAGCAATTTTTATACAATACAGCATTAATCCTTATCCAATTAAGTACCTTGTTGATTTAATTTATACATTGTTGATTTAATATAGATCAATATGGCCGTTTATAGCATGTAATTTAAGTGGACATTTTCGAAGATATTACAGATTTAAAATCCCGCGAGGAGGCCGCGCTTCGCCCTATAGCACTTCGAATTTAGCAGCGATCGGACGCGCAACGAAATGTCGCTCTTTCAAGAGTAACCTCTAAAGAAAACATGTTTGTATTGTCTAATGACAAGAAAGCTGTGAATGTTATATATAAAGACATTCTGTAATTAATTGTAAAAATAAAATACATAGGGAAAAATTTAAAAAGTAAATATGTAGTATATGAATTTAGATATTAGATATAGCAGGAAATCTTCTTGGTATAGGGAGAGATGAATTGAATTATCCTAATTTAACGCGTGCGGGCCACGGGCACTAATGAATAAATCAAAACTACTGGATCGATTTTAATAATTTTTTTGACTGAGTGACATGGGCTATATATTTTATATAGCCCGTGCGAAGCAGGGGCAGGCCGCTAGTTAGTTATAAATTACCTATCAGTAGAGTTAGACGGCAGAAACTTTGTGATGCTCCTTGTCTCGGCGGCTGAAGCAGTCGAATCGTCCCGATTTTCTTTCCCGCTTGTTGATACCGTTGGAATGTTGCCATATTCTTGTAATACTGCACATTTTAGTGGAAAATATTTAAACATACAGAAAAAAAATTGTAATTGCTAATTATCATAGGTCGACGAATATATTTAAATTCACATTCACAAACTAGTATTGTTAGCCATAAAATAAATGAAGAAGGCAAAATTAATTAGTCTGTGAGTTTGTCTTTTTGGATCTCAATATATTTCAATAATAAATAACCTTAAGCATTACTTGGATTATAGGGTTTCCGTAATTTAAAAAAAAGTAAGTAGCGGCCTGTTACTATCCCACTGCTGAGAATAGGCCTCTTCTCTCCGTTTTTGGAGAGAAGGTTTGGAGCTAAGAACTACCACGCTGCTCCAATGCGGATTCGTAGGTTACACATATCTCCAGAATTCTTTAGAGGTATACAGGTTTCCTCACGATGTTGGTCTTCACCGAAAAGTGTGATAAATTGCAATTATCAATTAGATACATAAGTTTTAACAGAAAAATTCTTTGGTGATTAGTGGTGGTGTGAAAAAAATTGGTGTCTGCCCGGGTTTTGAACCCGTGACCTCCTCGAAAGAGTCGCACGGTGATACCGCTGGGCTACCACAAATTTTGTTTCCATAATTGTGACAACATAATTATTTTAGAATTATTATTATTCTAGTTCCATCATAATTATCATTTATCATGTTTTGATCGATATTATAATATATTATGACTCCGGGCTAATAATTTAAGTAGATATTATATGAACAGTATTAAATATGCCTTTTTCACTTTAACTACTGTTTTCTACTGTTTTTTTATTGGCGAACTGCTGATTTTTAGTTTCTTAAAATTGGCAACTCTGGCAGTATGTAAAAAAAATGAACGTCTGTTACCTTTCGGAAGAGGTGGAAATTGTAAATCCGGAACTTCTATTTTCTCCTGCGCCGCCGTTAGCGATTTGCTATGAAGATCCAACGGATCCGTTGGGCTAGAACAACACTTAGTTATATTTCTGTACCGAGTAACTCATCTGATAACCAACTTATAGTGTCGGACAATTCACAAACGCTCGCATCAGTAACTAGCTTCTATATTTAGTAAAAGCAAAATCTTAGGAAACTGTTCATAATGTAGCAATCATTGTAACTATTGAAGTATTCCAAAAACTTTTCTAAAACAAGACCTAATTAAATATTTAGTAAAATTATTAAAATATGTTTATATTCGTATTCAAATTCAAATTATTCCTTTTTCAAATAAACTTGTAAACAAGTGCTTTTGAATCGTCAACTCTACTGCTGGTTCGGAAAGCTGTTCCTACCGAGAAGAGCCAGCAAGAAACTCGGCGGTTGCTCTTTTCAAAATATAATTCTTAATACTATTTACATTAACTCGTTATTGTCTTGTACAGGTTCCAAGAGAGCTATATCCACACATTCTTATCTTCTAAATAATCTTCAAGAGTATAGTAGACTTTCTGTATCGGCCTCTTTTTAACAGTGTAATGTGTATTCAATTGATATAATTGTTATAATATAAAATGCAAGTTATTAAACAGATTAAAATGTTATCCTATATTAGTTTTGAAAAGACAATTTAAATGTTGCAAGTCGAAAGGGTCTAAATACCAATAAAAATAAAATTCAATATTATCATAAATAAATACTAAACTATTTATTTAGTACGCCAATAACTTACAAAATTGTATTTTGTCCAATAAAGATAATAAAATAAAGTTCGTATGTAAGCCCATTAAGACATAAATATTAATCAAGACTAACTTAATGTAAAAAATAGTGACAGCACCAGATATAATAAGACAAAAATAAATTAATAACATAATTAACGAAACTTAACGAAACAAATTACAATTACTAATAATAAATGAAGTAAAATATAGTGATTATTTTTTTTTTACAAATTAAAAATTAGTATTAAAATAAAGCCTGATAATATCCAAATGGACTCAAATGCCCTAGAAAAATTGGTACTTAGACCCTTTAGATTTTACAACCCTTTAACTGCGTATACATTTTGTTTTTTTTTTTAAATTAATTATTAATATTTATTGTTCTGTGTACCTATTCTGTCGTCAGTGTTAAGTTGTAAATTATTACAAGCTGATGTTACATCTAATTGAACTGTCATTATTAGAGACCTAATTTAATAAAAACAAAAAAAAAAACTTTCACATCCACTGGCGTATATATTTTAAAGAGCGTTTGTGAATCGTCCAACCTTGTTTTCATATTTTCAATATTAATTAGGACCCGTTTAAAATTATATTATTGGTCGTATTATCATTTGTTATTTAGAAGAAAATCGACAGGGGATTGGTTAACTAAGCATGCTGCTCGTTATAGAGCTATCACTAGACTCGTTAATTTTGGGGGCTAGATCTGAATTTTCCCATATATTATTATAATTTTTTTTGTAAAAACTATTCATTTGTAATGTAATAAATGACTCAAAACGCTTAATATAGATACCCAGGGATCTACTTCTTCAAAAATAATCCACCAAGGCAGTATAATTAAATAGACCAATATTGACAATATTGATATGTTGGGATTCAAATAAAGTTATGAATCTGCTTCAAAAATGATACTGACATAAATATAGCCATATCCGCTATTTAATGGAACTATCTTACTCAAATAACCCATCTCTTTCTTAATATAAATTCTTTGCTACATCTAATCGACATTGGAATCTCGTTATTAGAAATGGCAACCCCGCGTCGGAAAAGCAGTGATGAAAGACCTAAATTAGGTGGACAGATACATAAAGAAACAGTCTCAGGGATTCTCTAAATCAGGGTAGCTCATGATATGGGAGACTTGTTTTAAAGATCCTGGGTATATGAGATTCTATTTTAAGAGAATTAACGTAAACACGATTTACGTAAGTCTTTTCGCCACAAATCTATAATTAAAGGAGGGATGAGAAAGGGATTTAAATCGCGTAGGGCGCTTTTTAAATAGACAGAAAAAGCCACCTTTTGTGGAGTAATGGGTAAGAATCAACAGTATTATTGTCTATCCAAAGACAATAATACTTCATCGTCAATAATATATAACATTAACATCCATATTCACTCTAGGAAAAAAAACCCCTAATCGTACGAGATCATTTTACAGAGTTTCGGTGTTTTGAAAATAGACTCAATAAGTTTTATTATTTCTGTATATAATTGAAATGGGAAAATTTAGATTTCAAAATAAGTTATTTTTGAAATTTTTATTTCATTCGTTCTATGTTTAATTACAGTACCGTTAGTTTTATACCGTGGTATTTATTTTACGGGATTTATTAACTCTAATTTTTTACACTATATTGTATATATTTGTATGTGTTTTATATTTGAATAATAAAGAGTTGCTTAGCTGGATATCATAACAGATTTTTTAATATACTGACAACAAAGTCAAAAAGTATTTCTTGTTGTAACTTGTACTTTCATGACGAATTAGAAAAAATATTTTTTGTATTTTCGTGATATTTGCTAATAGTTAAGATTGCATTAGCCCGGCATTATATTAAGAACTTTTGCGTATGTATTTTAATGCAAAAAGTTTAAATTATCTATGATTGGTAAATTTCAAAAATAACTATGAATTTAGCTTATTTTAGTATAACAACATCCAATTTTGAAAAGGGGCAGGTTAAATGTATTTCGGAATATTAGTTAAGAAATATAATGAATGTTAAGTTGAAAAAGAGACTGGCAGTCATATTGTTTCATCTATTAATATTAATATTGATTTGCTTTGTAATATAAATAAAACAAAATGATGAAATAAAAATGTAGTTTCATTAAATAATAAAATTGTATCTAAAGTTTCTATTCATATTTACAATTTTAAATTGCCTTTAATTATTAAAATTTAATTATTTTAGTTTACATAATATTAGTTATTTTATGTCCAATATTATGACCATCTATTATAAATTATAAGGAATGTCTAATTATGGCATGTCATTTCGCATGAGCTTTTCAATTGTTTTATTAAAAATAGGAAAGTAAACTTATTTCTGTTTAACTCGAATTTGGAACAAAGTGAACGAAATATGATTTTCATTCTTGCGTTATAGCCAATGTAAAAAAGTCGCGTGCAAATTCTATAGTAATATAATAAACACAAAAGTCCTTCTGTCAGTCTGTTATGCTTTCACGGCTAAACCGCTAACCCACCATTGATGGAATTCGGTACAATTGAAGCTTATATAATAGGCTTAAATATAGAATAGAAACACGTCCATTTTTCTTTGAGGAACTCAAAAATTTTGTCACATATACATATGCGAAGTATAGGTTGTCTGCTAAACACCGTTCTTAGCGACAAGAATGCATTTTTACATTCCTTTATATTGCATAAGTGTATTACTGTAATTTCCTATATTAATGTACGATAAATAAATAAAGAGACATTATATAATTTTGGGTATTTTAAGAACAAATTTGACGAGCGATTTAGGGTATTTTAAGACTAAAGTTTAAGCGAACGATGTTACTAATACAATGAGTTAATCATAAAAAAATGTGAACTTAGAGATTATTTGATATTTAAGATACAATTCTAAATTTGTAAATTCATTTTTTTTTGTATGAGTAATTAAAAAAAAAACAATTTATTATCTGTGAAGTAATAAAGTCTTTAATAATCTGTGATTCGACTGCCAGTCTCCGTAACTCGTTACCTAACGTCAGCCGGCTGGTCCTGATGCGACAGGGGCACGAGGTAGTCACCCGAAGAGTGCTGCCAACACAGCGAGGTAAGCCACAGGGAGACCAACATAACAAGTTTACACACCACGTATATTTTTTTATTAGGTAACATTAATTGTACAGCCACAAAAGATTTACACAACGCATTATACATATAATAATATAACGCGTTATATAATATAATAATGACATATTCCTATAACGGTATACTGTTTTTTTTATTATGCTTTTTCCCTGATTATCTGTGCTGCTTATTTCGTCGTTTATTCAAATTTCATATAATGTTTTCGTCTGCATAACGAACTGTATGTTTCCTTAACCATACTTAGATAGATAATTTTATTAATATATAAATGTAATGTTTTAAATTAATTTTCAATTTAATTCACTGTCCTTTATTTACCTCTTTTTTAATTCTAAACTGGTTGACTGGAAGAGGTTCCGATTACGGATTAAGTCCGCCATTGCAAATTATGTTTTTTTTTTATTTGAATTAATGCAATAAAGAGATTACAATACAATACAATGTAACAATAAAAAACTGTTAGCTAAAAATTGTTTGATGTTTTCAATACAGTTTATAATCTGTATTTATGTTTTGTGGATGTGTTATAGTATGTTCAAATCTCCCTGAGTCTATTCCACTTCAGGTCTAAGCGTGCATTAGAGGGTTCTGGATTTTATAAAAAAAAACAAAATTGTTTTTTTTTAATAATTATATTTTTTATAAAACCCAGTCTAAGGTCAGAGGTAAAATTAAGAAAATACAGGTAAAGATTTCCGCTATAGCTACTAGGCAAGTAGACACAATGTTTGGAAATATTACGGAAAAAAGAGATTCTTTGTAATGTTAAAATTAAAACAATGGATAATGGTAAATTATTGTAATCGATGAATGAAAATAAACACATGCAATATTGAATCACATTCCAATGAATCTCTCTCTAACTACAGGGGTTTTTTAATTTTCTACGCGATTTACATTCCGGGAGGGGGATTGAGTTATAAAAAATAATGTATTAAAAAATTTTGGCATGGACATGCGCTTCACGCAAGCAAAACTTCACTCCACGGGACACTAACATCGAAATTTTAAAATAAAAAAATTAATTTAATTTAAAAATAAAAAACTAAATCCAGTTACTTGCTTCTAGTAGCCACAGCGAAAACATTTAAAAAAAGAAACAGTTACAGATTAGCACACATTTAAATGTCATTTTATTTTATTTATCTGTGTAAAATATTATATTAAGACAGTATGTATATTTTTTCTATGGCCTTATTTCAATAAAGCATCGTTCAATAATTAAATTTTTGTGTATTTATTAATTCGTTATTATTTAAACATTCGTGAGTCATAATATTCGTAAGTAAAAAATTTTTAAAATTATATTTATATAAATTATTTTAATATTTATAAAACTACATTTCAAGTTATTTATCCTCGTTATAATATTGTTTAAAAAAAGTAACTTTAATATTACATTATTTAATAAATAAAAAACAAAATTTAAAGAATTTCAATGCAATCTCTTCTAGCACATTGTTTCAGAATTCCTATCCAAAAATGGACAAAATATCATATTTTAATACAAAAGGATATATAGGGGTAATTTAAGCGATTATAAAATAAGAAAGCGTCGTAGGTTTACTAGTTAAACTTCTATATATATTTTTTACGTGCCTTGGTATATACGTTTCGCATAGTACTATAAAACTTATACTATGAATGTAGGGATTCCCCTAACCAGGGGATATCCCCTGTTTCAAAGAGAGTGCGGAACCGCTTTAAATATTAATTATATTAGGTAAATATAATTTACCTTTTAAATATAATTTTAACCGGTAAACCGGTATTCAGTCTACGCTTACCACTTATTGTATTATTATATTTTGTAAATAAAAGAATTACATTTACTTATATTATTTTTTTAATAATAACCTTTCATGGGAACATGTATTATCGTTTACAGACTGTTATTCAATATAGAGCTGTGAAATATGACAGTTTATACAGATTATATTATGTCAGACAATTTTGTCTCTGGCAACTAGTTAAATAAATGATCTTTTTTAATAAACCGAAGTTATAACGGTTAAAGTGTTGACATTTTTAAAAATTTAAGACACTTTAATTAACTGAATTTCGGCTCGGCATCGGAAGTGCGTTTTCATTTAAGTTATTAGAGCGTTAAAAGCTACTTAAGTGGCGATCTATTATTTTCCGAAAATATTATATATAGGGTAGCATCGACGATAAGACATTAATTGAATTTACTGTATTTGTACGTAATAGACAACTTTGAAATAATTCAATATACAAAATATCGTTTAAAGAAAATTAATATAATTGAGTTGAGATCTGGCTTTGTTAGTAATGGTTGACAGACTTTGCGCGGCGCGCTTGTTCATAAAACAGGACCAACCAATACCATTATTGTTTTCTCTCCCTCGCACCAGACTATTAGTTTTAAGTCAAGGTTATTTTACGTTTCGTGTGTAGTAATAGGGTACGGTCATTGATCTCGTGTTTATTTTTAAAATCCTAAAATACTTCCTGTGGTTAAAATATTTCGCGTAACTGATTGTTTTATGTAGGGTGTTGGTGGTAACTAAAATTAAATAAATGTCGCATAGTCAGTATCATCCTGTAGATTAAAAGAAAAATTAAATGTAAACGTTGATTTAGATTTGATTCTTTAATATTTAGAATGAATAAACCTAATCATACTGTATCTGGGGTCAATAGCCTTAGAGTTATGCGTGGATCACACGTACAGAGTAAACCGGCTGAGCGCTCGGCCGAATGAAATGGCGAGAGAATAGCTCGGCCGTTCTACTTATTGGACCGAGTTACCCTCCCGCTTACCCACACTGTCTCGCTCACTCACTCGGCACATTTGAATGTGTATTACTACTCGGCCGATTGATAATCTCGGGTCTACGCTAGAGGAGCAGAGCACGAGCTCGCAGCGTCGAGTGTGGACATACAATGAGCCTACAATAAACAGTGTTTTCAAACGCAGTTTTCCATAGGAATGTGACTTGGAGTAGAAAAAATCGATTAATAAATAATCGATTTTAAAAAAATTGTTTTTTTTCTGACTATTTCATAAGTTGTCTTTTTTAATATTAATAATTAATTACAATAAAGGCTATTAAAGTGAACAACTACCAAGAAATAATACCGGATGCGCTGTTTGTGAAATTGGATTAAAATGTTTAGATAGGCTAAATTGGTTTCGTCCAACAATGCATATCTAATCTTAAAAAACAAGAAAAATATTAAAAAAGAAAAAGGGATACCTAAAATAATAGATTTTTTAAAAATCCAAAAAATAATTGATTATTAAAAATCGATTATTTTTTCACATCGCTAGTTTTCCGCAGTGTACTCGCGGCTCGCGCCAGATATGAACGACTGTTTGTTAGCACTTGCATCAACTGCTGCAGGGATTGTGGATAACAATTCTGTAGCTTGGTATCCGCCAAGCTTTAAAAAGAAAAACTACAAGATCGGTGGGGATCCACCAATTTTTATAAGACCAGATCAAACAAAAATTTAATAAGGATCTTAAAATATGAAGAAACTACTGGCCAATTCCTTAATTTTCTTATTATTTTTGTTTATTAAGCCGGTACACGCTACGTGAATTTGCGTTAGCGCTCTGATCCTATTGCGTAGTTCTAGTGCTTTTTTTATTGTAGTCTCAATAGCTAACTGACTGTAGTGATTTAAAACATGTCTGAACAGCTACCCGCTTACTAAACTGTCTCGGAGAAACATTTTATTGTCACGCCGGTTTACTCGGTACATGTGATCAATGCATTATACATAGAGTGGATTCATAAGGTTATTAGAGAGGGCAGACATATACTTGTCTTTGTCTAGTCGCATATAAAAAAGAGAGATAGATAGCCCTGATTTACTTTTTTAATTAGAGACAATTTAAGCTGGATTCCCTATTCAAATTATCGCTCACGATAGTTTAAATTAATGTTTATATAATAAGATTATGATTTGGAATTTGAATTGAACAACACCGTTAAAAAGGGGGAGGTATTCAAAGCTGTTTACCTGCGGTCCGTTGGCCATCAAGGATTCCAAAGGGATCAGATATGATTGAAATACTGGTATCGGTGCGTTGGTTATCTCTGGATCCTAGAGATAAATAATTACACTTTATCATAAACCAGCAATAGTATTTAGATAAATATAAAAATGGTTAAAATTGGTTAACCTTAAAAGCTAGACATATACTGTCGCGGAGCTTTATTTAGAACTTTTACAGAGGAACAATTTTGTAAAACATGATTGTTGAATGACTTTCACCGTTTACTCACCGCACGCAAGGATAGCTTTAAATTTCGCCGTTTTCGTAATATTTTTTATTGCTGCTCCTCTTCTATTCATCTTAGCGTGATGTTATATAATATAGCCTTGCTCGATAATAGACTATCTTACACTCAAAGAATTTTTAAAATCGGTCCAGTAATTCCTGAGATTACCGTATTCAGACAAACAAACTCTTAAGCTTTATATACTATACTAACGCCGGGCCGCTTCAAAACGTAAAAATAAAAGGTTTTATACCCTTATATGGTAATTTTTGGTTAATTCTATCGTATATATTAGGTCCTTACATATGAAGTTGGCGTTTTCTATGGGAGGAACATAAAGTCGTTTTTTTTTTAATGAAATATATTTAATTAATCAAAGTATGTACCATTGCTATGTATGCACTTTTGCCATCTCATAGGTAGTTCATTGATCCCCTTACTAAAAAAACCATTCGGGCGGGAATCAATAAAATCTTTGAAGGCGGTTTGGACTGCCCCATCGGAGTTGAATTTTTTTCCTTGCAAGTAGTTATCCAAATTGCGAAAAAAATGGTAATCTGTTGGAGCAAGGTCCGGAGAGTACGGTGGATGTCTAAGACATTCTAATTGAAGCTCTGCAGCACTGGTGCCACGGTGGAACTCATACTCGTAAATAACGCGATATTTCATGTTTTCCATTTTGTAAACAGAGTGACACAAAGAAAAAAAACAAAAGAAGAACAAACAAATGAATTAGGGGGTTTGAAACACAAATGCATGAGTAAATAGCTGTATGAATTTTAATTTGGAATTCCTAACCATAAAGGTAATATTTGAGATCAAAGTGGCCAGTACGACAAAACGCCAATTGCATATGTAAGGACCTAATATATACTGTACTTATATTGCGTAACTGATACTTTCCTGTGAAAACCTGGTGAGGCGGTCGTACATTTGCGCGAAAGATGGACGCTGGTCGGGTGACGGATTCCAGCATTCGCACATCATTGTAAACACTTCCATAGGACATCCTGTGTGGCGAAGAAAACAATCAAATCTTATATACAGGATGTTCCAAAACTCAACATCAAGCGGGAACTGGATAAAGTACCAAACTTCTTAGCAAATAAGTAAAGTAAAAGTAGCGGCCTGTTACTATCCCACTGCTGAGAATAGGCCTCTTCTCTCCGTTTTTGGAGAGAAGTTTTGGAGCTTAGACCTACCACGCTGCTCCAATGCGGATTGGTAGGTTACACATATCTCCAGAATTCTCTAGAGATATGCAGGTTTCCTCACGATGTTTTCCTTCACCGAAAAGCGTGTGATAAATTGCAATTATCAATTAGGCACATAAGTTTTAACAGAAAAACTCATTGGTGTCTGCCCGGGTTTGAACCCGTGACCTTCTCGAAAGAGTCGCACGGTGTTACCGCTGGGCTACCACAGCTTATTCTTAGCAAAAAGAATTTCTTATTTTTATTAAAGCGAGTTTTTTTATTTTGTACTCGTCCATAGCCTTTGTGGCAAAGAAAACAAGTCAAATCTTATATACAGAGTGTTCCAAAACTCAACATCAAGCGGGAACTGGGTAAAGTACCAGGCTATACCAGCTTCACTAATGTACACGTCCATAGAACAGCCTGAGTGGCAAAGAAAACAAGTCAAATCTTATATACAGGATATCCCAAAACTCAGCCTAATACCACACGGTAGATCATCCTATCTACGACGCCTCTGTACGAAATGAGGGGCCCTACCTTAGCCTTAAATTCAAATTTAAAATATTCTTTATTCAAATAAACTTGTAAACAAGTGCTTTTGAATCGTCAACTCTACTGCTGGTTCGGAAAGCTGTTCCTACCAAGAAGAGCCAGCAAGAAACTCGGCGATTGCTCTTTTAAAAATATAATTCTTAATACTATTTACATTAAATCGTTACTGTCTTTAGTAATCTTTAAGTAATCTTTAAGAGTATAGTAGGCTTTCTGTATCAGCCTCTTTTTAACAGTGTTTTTAAACTGCTGTAATGGCAAAGCTGAAATTGATTGCGGAATTTTATTATAGAATCTTATACCCAAAACCCACAAACGAATTACGTACTTTTGCAAGGCGCAAAGCAGGAGCCGCAAGCTTATGTCGGTTCCTGCTTTGTCTATTGTATACATCACCTATCGTTTTATAATTTTTAAAGTTTTTATGTACATAAATTAAATTGCTTAAATATACTGTGAACCAAATGCAAGAATACCTGTTTATTTTAACTTCTCTCATCACGCGGACTTAAATTATAAATGCCACGTATGGCTCTTTTTTGTAATACAAAATTTTTTTCACTATCCGCGCATTTACCCCATAGCAATATTCCATAAGACATAATGCTATGGAAGTAGGCAAAACAAACTAGAAAAAAACATAAAAACTCATATGCCCCTCTATAAAACACATTTAAATTACATAATAATATATAACTATATATTATTATAAAGTACTCTTTAATCCTTTATATATCATCTTGTCCTTATCCCACTCTAAGTGGGGTCGGCACAACATATTTTTCTCTTCCATTCTGTCCTATCTTTCGTCAGCTCTGGCGCCACTCCTTTTATATGCATGTCATACTTCACACAATCCAACCATCTCTTTTTAGGCCTCCCTCTAGGCACATATCCATCCACATTCAAATTTAACACACGTTTGGTCACATGATTTTCATCCCTCCTCATTACATGTCCATACCATCTCAATCTTGCACTTCTCGACTTTTCTATAATGCTCTTTAATCCTTTAATATAAATAAATAAATTTAAATACTCTTTAATCCTTTATTCTCAATATATCTTAAAGAGCGATTCAACTGCTTGTCGGAGGATATAGGATGTGGCCGGCTTATACTGCGTCCATCATATTATCAGTCTTTTGACAGCTCACGCTCATTAAGTTTTGTATTGCTTACGTACAAATATCATACAAATAATATTTGTACTTTATGGATGGGTACCGCCCACTTAGTGATGTCACACATAATGGTTACTACGATTATGCCACAGATTAAAAATAATCGGTAGAAATCGATGTTACGAGTATTAAAAGACATTTAATAACATTATATAAAGTTTTACTTTCTTCTTAGTTAATACATGAATACAAATAAAACAATCAGGATATTTTAATTTATTTTATTAGCACGAGTCGTCGGAATGATAATCAACACTAGACTCCTCCGATGAGGAGTCTTCAGTAGCAGTTATTATTAGCTCTTGTGTAGATAATATATTATCAAACGCAATATCACGTTCCCAATCAGAGAATATTACTCTTTTAGTTCTTTCCACCACACTTGCCCAGTTCTCGGCCGTTACGTGGGTGCAAGCATTTTTTAGCAATTGCAACATTTTATTCGCTGTGAATGGGGGGCTTGTATTGCATCTCGCAGCATGCCCTTTTACTTGTGCCCATATAAGTTCTATTGCGTTGTACTGGCAGTGGTATGGAGGAATCCGAAGAACAGTATGGCCATATTCTGCTGCCATTTCATTGATTACATAGCGTTTTGCTCTCTTTTTGGTTTTTAATATTTTTATTAATTCAACTTTTAACATTGAGTCGTCCACATTTTCTCCATTGTCCCGAAGCCAATTAATTATTTCATGCTTTTTATTAGCCTGTGTTGGCATTTTGTCAATTTGACGGGAGTGGTAGGGCGCATTATCAATAAAAATTATTGATGGTTCTTCCAATGAAATGAGCATTTTTTTGAACCACTCTTCATACACATTTGCATTCATCTCTTCGTGGTAGTCATTTGATTTCTTCGATTTAAATGCCAACAGTGCGTGTTGTACAAATCCTTTTGCTGTACCTGCATGGCAAATGATTAGGCGCTCACCTTTTCCCATTGGTACTGAGGAAGTGGAATCAGCAGTATCATCAGTCCAGAAACGAGATAGTGTGTGGTTAGCGTTGAGCCATGTTTCATCCGTGAAAACAATATTTGCCCAATCTTGTATTTTCTTTGCCTCTCTTAAAAAATCACAACGTGCTATAGCTATATCTGTGCGTTCCATTAATAATTTTCTTTTATTTAACTTTTTATATGAAAAGCCAATTGTGTTCAAAACTTTGACCAAAGAAGATTTTTCACCATGAAATAGACCACTTCTTTTCAAAGAAACAATAAGTTTTCTCAAAGTTGGAATTTCTTTTCTCAAGTAGTAATCATATACATGACGACGAATAGCGTCAGCGTCAAAGTCATCAACAGCTGTCACCTTATGAGCCCGGCGCTTTCTTTTTGGTTTAGATGGTTTGTTTTGCTCCAAGCCGCTCCTGCCGTAGGCATCAGTAGTGATTTTAGTCACAGTTGATAGACTGATCCCCAACGCGGCTGCAACACGGTTTCGGACTTGCGTGATAGGTATAAGAGGTCCGCCATTTTGATTTTCTTGCTCAAAATACTCATGAAGTTTTAACACTAACTGTCTCTATTGTGCTTTCAACACACGTCCTTTCGGCATTTTCACGATCAATTAATATAAGTTTCACAAAAGTTTTTCCGAGGAATAAAGCTACTTAACTCAAGGTGTAACAGATGCGAGAGAACACTCAGCGAACGTAAATGCGTGTGACTATCACGGGCGTTTCGTTGAGAGTGACAGATCACGTCAAAATGGCGGCCGAGCGGAAGGTCTGTTGATGTTGCCAGTTGATGTATAATATATTTTTTATGATTATAATAAATACACACGGATTAACATTTATTTTCAAAAAACTAAGGCAATATTAAATCAAAATGTTGATTTCTATATCTGTTATTAGTTTACGTAGGTTATCATTAATCGAATTACTTAGGTACGTAATTCGATTAATGATAGTAGGTACTATAATCGGAATGGTATCGCATACGAGAATCTTTAGGACATCACTAAATATGTAAATCGTCAATCTGTCAAAAGATGGTTAATATAATGGACAGTGTATAGATCTATGAATATCTCAGATCTTGCTTTCCCTAAATGCTCCTCACTGACTTACCCGAGATCATTTAGCTTTCAAGGTGTTAAGCTGTGGAATGATTTACCACAATCAATCCGCAAATCACTTTCTCTTTCAGTATTTAAGTTACAGATTAGAAAATATTTATCTTAAATAATTATATATTAGTAGCATCTTCTCATCTATTTATTTTACCCAAAATTATTTAATAGATTAAATAGTTAAATTTATATAAACTTTTTCTTTTTCTCTATATGACCCGTAATCTCTTTCTTCTTCAATTCTTGTCCTTTTCCTTCTGTTACTTAAAGATTGACTGGAAGAGATCCCTTTTAGGGATAAGTCTGCTTTTATACATATGGTATTTTCTTTTCTATTTTCTAAATATATGTATAAAAAGAAAAATAAATAAAGTAAATGATAGGTTGAATGGTATAATTTTATACCCGCCGTGGTACCCAAAATCGAGAAACCGACAAATTTTTGGGAAAAAGTGAGGCCACGATGCGAATGGAGTCTGCAACACGCGGAATTGAAAGCAAGGTATAACTCCGCTATTGAACCAGTCAATTTCAGATAGCTTACCATTCGGTCTATTTAGCCTACCACCGTTGTTCACCATCTGCATCACCTCACGGTTAGTACAGCCGGTGTACGGCATGATGCCAAGCGCGAACACCTCCCACACAAGCACCCCGTACGACCTGCACAAGTGGAATATATGCTTTTGATTTAATATTTGATTTTGAAGTGTCTGCAACAGACACAGTCGTGATTTCGCATAAGTCATGATGGGTCTGATGCAAGTCATGTAAAGTATCACTTTGTTGCGAAGTGACAGTTTACTTGCCTTGCACAGTATCGGATTGAAAGAGTGAATGACGTCAGCCTTTGTCTTATATAGGCCGTCACAGCTTAAGAGATCTGGATTCCTTACATTTATTTATAAATAGCTTCGCCTTCGTGTTGTTATATAGCCTATAGCCTTCCTCAATAAATGGGCTATCTTACATTCAAATAATTTATCAAATCGGTCCAGTAGTTACTGAGATTACCGCGTTCAAACAATCGATCAATCAAACAAACTCTTCATCTTTATATATAAGTATAGACAAGCTGTGCCAGCAATTGCCCCCGCATGGAAATCAGTTTGTCACAATTTTTATTCACAAATTGAAATTTTGAATATAAAAGTAGTTATCGTGAATTAATTATAAGAGATTTTTCGTTTTCGCAATATTTTTTATTGCTGCTCCTCTCCTATTCGTGATGTTATATAGACTTTAGCCTTCTTCGTTAAATGGACTATCTTAAAGTTAAAGAATTTTTCAAATCGGTTCAGTAGTTCCTGAGATTACCGCGTTCAAACAATCAAATAAACAAACTAGTTCATCAGCTTTATATATCAGTATAGTTGTCTCTTCACGATCGGCGATCATCGTTGATCGTCTATAATCGGCACGATCACCGTGCTAATGTCCACACGATCTTCCGTATTATGATTCTCATACGTGTCACCCATAGATTCCCTTTGATCTTGAAATTAATCTTTATTCAAGTAAGCTTTTGAATCATCAAGGATCAAGATTTAATGAAGCTACAACTGGTTCGGAATGTTGCTCTTATCAAGAAAAACCAGCAAGAAACTCGGTGGTTAATTTTTTAAATTTTATATTTACATTATTTAACTGCAGTCTTGTTTGAAACTTAAACGATTTTCAAATCCGACCATTTGTACCATTCAAATAATCTTCAATTGTGTAACATGCTTTACGAATATTTTTTACAGAAAACTATACTAATTATCTTTTCTGTAGATAAGTCTAATATGGGTTGCGGAATTTTATTGTAAAAGCGAGTACCGAGACCAACGAATAAGTTACTAACTCTGTTCAGTCACATTACCTCATATTAATGGCAGCCCGTATGACTCTTTTAATCACCAAAAATTATATTATGTCAGCCGCTTTCCCCCAGAGCATTTTTTCGTATTAGATAATGCCACTGCTATCAAACTTAACGAACTTATAGGCTAATAATCACGGACTATGCCAATAAAATTGGTTTTTGTATTATGGAACTTCGCAAAGTTACGAGTAATTCTACAAATTGTACACATACATACCAAACATCAGTCTTGACGGTGAATATGCCATCAAGGAAGGATTCTGGAGGCATCCACTTGATCGGCAACATCGCTTTGCCGCCCTTCTTGTAGTAATCAGAACGGTAGATGTCACGCGCCATGCCGAAGTCTGCAATCTTGACCACGCGGCCTGGCCCCCTCGAAGTGAGCAGGCAGTTCCGGGCCGCTATGTCCCTATGGACCAACCACACTGGTACCAAAACTTTTTTATACAAGTCTATTTGACGATTAGTTTTAAAATTTCCAACGTAATCGCATTGACGTCATAAATTTGAGTAACGGCCTCTTCTCGATTTGGATTGGAGCTAAGACCTACCACGCTGCTCCAATGCGGATGGTAGGTTACATATCCCTAGAATTCTCTGAAGATATACAGGTTTCCTCACGATGGTTTCCTTCACCGAAAAGCGTGTGATAAATTGGTAGTTATCAATGAGACACATAAGATTTAGCAGAACTCATTGGTGTCACTTTAGCTTCGCGACCCGTTGAGCTATTTCCGTCTCTTTGGACGGAATACTACCGTCTCTTTCTACGGATCTCCTCATATCTGGTTTGTATACGCAAAGATACTCCGAACATAACTCTATCCATCGCTGTGAGACTCTGGAGATTCTTATGAAGCCCATAGATAATGACGAAGTTTCAGAGCCATTAGTCATCACTGACAACACGCAGAAGAAGAAGAAGAATACACTTTATTGTACACAGAACAGAAATATTACAGACATTTATAAACAAATACAGGTACAATAAGGCGGCCTTATCGCTAACCAGCGATTTCTTCCAGGCAACCTTAAACGTTATGGAACTGAATAAAATAACTGGTAGGATAGTGTACCACAGAGTATATAAAGATTTTTATATGTAAGTACACGCACTGTTCAAAGACTTTAAAATGAAAGAATATTGTGTGAAAAGATCTCGCGCAACTTCCCGAGAAGATGTCAAAATATCAAATTTACCTGTGCACAAATCTCAGCCCCTCCAAATATTTGCACCCCTTGCAAACATCTAGTGCGCAGAGCACCAAGTCTTTCATTGTCAGGGCACTAGCTCGCTCTGGTCGCGGACGACTCTCCCGGAGAAAGCCCTTCAGATCACCACCACCTAGCAGCTCCAGGACTATGAACCTGGATGAAAATTAAATAAATGAATATATGGGACAATTATACAGCGGTCATCCGTCCCCAATGTTACTTAATACTTGTGTAATAGGTGACAGATAACTGGAAAAAATATAATTTTAAATTCAACTGGAATCGAAGAACCAACATTGTAATTAGAAAATGTTGGCAATCGACGCGAATCAAACCGGTGATCAGAGTTGAAGGCAAGGTCACTACCATCTGAGCCAACGGGCCAGTCAAACTAAGAAATTCCAATAGAAACTATTTTGGTTACCACAATTGTAACATACGTTATTTAACGAAAATTATCCCACTGCTGGGTATTTCTCTAATAGCTAGTATTGGGCTTTATCTCACCTATTTTTAGAGAGAAGGATTTGAACTAAAACAACCACTCTGTTCCAATGTGCATTGGGTACACATATCGCCAGAATTCTCTAGAGATATGCAGGTTGCTTACAATATTTTCCTTCACCGAAAAGCGTGTGGTAAATTGCAATTATCAATTAAACACATAAGTTTTAATAGAAAAACTTTTTGGTGTCTGCCAGGGGTTTGAACCCGTGATCTCTTCGAAAGAGTCCCACGGATTCAAAGAGTCACCGCCGTATATAGGATATGGCCATCCAACCTACCTCGGGTGCCTATCAAAGCAGACCCCAATCAGATGGACGATATTTGGGTGGTTGAACCTCGCCATAATCCCAGCCTCCATCAAGAAGTCGGCCTCGGACTGGCCAGTAGATAGCTCCGGCAGAGTCTTTATGGCGACTGGCATCCCATCGCTATCACCAGACCGATGTATGTAAAGCCCTTGGTATACCTCGCCAAAAGCTCCTTGGCCCAAAGCCCTAGAGATTAAAATGGCATTTATTATATCTCATTACATTACATTGAGGTGCAAAGGTAGAAAGTTCAATCAATATATGCCAATAGTCAAATATACACAAATATTCAATAGTGACAGTAGGAACTTTAATGTGAGTGAGGGATTGCCTTTTTTTGCATTGAAACGTTGACTGGTATGATTGTTCGAATGGGTCAGTAACAGCTGAACCAACTAGAATTGTTAGTAACCCATCATTCTCTTGCCCTTTTACCATTTTTACTGAAGTTGGCACATTATATTTTTCTCTTCCAATCTCCTATCACTCTGGCACTACTCCTTTTATATGTATGTCATACTTAACATAATCCATCCATCTCTTTTTCGGCCTCCCTCTTATATTTATTTAAATTCATATTTAACATTCGTTTGGTCACATGATATTTATCCCTGTAATGAGACATTTTTATACCATCTTTATTTTTCCACTCCTCGTCTTTTCTATAATGGGTGCAATTTTCAGACTTCCTCCCCTTTTATAGTATTTTATTCTGTTATAATTCTATCTTATTATAATTGTTAGTTCGTATATTAAATCTAGATACCACACCTACTCTATCTACCCACAAAATTTTCTTCCCTGCGACATCGTCCCTTGATTTTCTATTCTCTTTAATATATTTTAAAAACCCATTCGTATGTTTGACATATTCTTTCTATATTATTCTATTCTGCTTTTTTATAAAAGAAAAGTCATGAATTTCGTGTAGCTTTTTATGTTGTTTTTTGTGTTCGTCCTATTTTTTCATTTTCATTATTTTCTTTAATATTGTTTACCTTTCTCATCATATCTTGGTATATGGTCCCCAACTTAAATAAATCACACCTTACAATCCTAAAGTTTTGTAATGTAGTGTGGTAAAAGCCTGTTAGATACAATTTATGCGCTAGGTACTAAAACAGGACATACTTGACGAGCTTTAAGCTTTCTCTAGCCACTTTCGGCAGCCCTCTTATGTCTACCCCCTGGGGCAGGAAGCTCTCACTCCCATACGTGGGATTGAAAGCCATGTCGATGTTTCCTCCCCCAGGCGGGTTACGGAGTCGGTGCAGCTGCAACTCCTGCTGTCGGATCTGTTTCTGCACCTCGTCAGCTTCCTTCTGGCGTTGGTATTTGGTATCTGTAATAAACACGTATGTGAAACAACACAGAACTTTCAGAAAAAACCATGTATTTAATACCGAATTTTACTACGTAATTTAGGGTCACAGATATCAAATTATTGAATCGCACGAAAAATTTGTGGGCATTGAGCAATCGGCATTATCAGCAATATTTGGAACGGCAAGATGAATGCCATCACCACACCACACATTAGCTTAGTTTACGACACGTTAGTTAATACACGACCTATGTATCAGCATCATATAGTCACTAGAATCTCAGCAAGAGAATGGGTCTCTCTCTTTTTTTCAGCCACTAACTAATGCTATTAGCCTTGAAGGGAGGATGGACGAGCGCAGAAGCGCCCCCGGGCGTTGAGAAGTGGAGAACGAGTCTCGATCGAGGCTCGCAACATCCTAGGAGAGTCGCCTTGAGGGTGAGGACGGACCTTAGCTTAATGCAACGCGCTGTGGAGAACTATGTCGGACTTGCCTGGCTCTCTGACAATATACATCATTTTTTTAATCTATTCTTTATATCTATTCTATCATTGCAAGCTACATTCAGTGTGTCTAGCTCAAGTAAAAATTATTATAACACCATACTTTATTCAAATTGGCTATTACAAGATCTTTCGAATCATCAAATTATAATGGAGCTACAACTGGTTCGGGTACCTAAATACTTTAATCACTGATCAAATTACAATCACACCGAACGATATCCTTATTATGACATTATTAGCAGCTCTTGATTGTAATAAATTAGTAAGAAACAACAAGATAAACATTTTAATTGCAATCACAATTATTCGATTCCATAAAACTAAAAATCCGGTTTAGTTTTATAGTACAGAGATCGTTTATACTCGTATATATTAAAAATAGCATCGGTCCCAGCATACTGCCTTATGGCATTCTAAAAAATATTGCTGCCGGCGTGCTATTTGCAATTCTTCTAGATGTCATTACTACTAGTTCAGACTTCACTTTTATATTGATAGTAAATCACTTACAGAAGTATAGAGCGGTGAAAACAATGACAATGGCGAATAGCACCAGAATCGCTATGACCAATGTGCGCAACGTCACCCAGGTGTCGAAAAACGATTGATCCGGCAACATTGACGCTGGCAACAAAATTATTAAAATTCAAAATTCTTTAGTAAGCTTTTACAAGCACTTTTGAATCGTCAAATTACAATAAAGCTACCACTGGTTCGGAAAGGTGCTCTTAACGAGAAGAACCAGCAATACATTCGACTGTCACTTTTCAGAAATCGTAATAAAAATAATATGTAATCGTTCGACAAATCAAAAGTTACAATATAATCTAGAATCTGGTTGCAACCTAAATCCAAGCTAAATCCAATCTGTATCAGCCCCGTTTTATTAGCTATTTTAAACTACTATATCGGCTTAAATTGTATGTGTAATTTTATAATATAATTGTATATTAAAACTCACAAACGATTTACGTACTTTTGCAAGGCACAAAGCTGGAGCCGCAAGCTTATTTCGGTTTCGACTTTGTAAGTAGTATTAAAGACGTTTATTAATTGAAACTATTTAATAGAAATAATGAACTCACGGATGCATTTAGTGGGATCATTCTCATCCGCGATCCAATCAGATGGACAGTAGCATTTCACTTCGCTCCGATATTCGTTTATTGCAATACACCGATAGTTGCATCCACATTTCTGAAACAGAAACAATTATTAAACACAACAACCACGACATCATCTGCGTGGACTTCAGTTAAGAAATAAAATCATCTATCAAGCCTCACTCAACCATACTAAAAACAAAAATCTATGTCAATGTTAATTCTAATTCTATACATAATTTCATTCATACCTAATTTATATTAATGTCCATTTTAATAGAGCGCAAACAAATGCATTTCTAGTGCTATAGGTATGAAGAGAATTAGAAGATGGTCATATGGAAATGAATCATATGCTCAGCAGATGGTCAAACACTCAGCAATGGGACCGTACGACTTTTTCGATGGAGGAACCCAGCAGAGAATTCTGGGGACATGTGTAACCTTACAATTCGCATTGGAGCATCGTGGTAAGTCTAAGCATCAACCCTTCTATAAAAGGAGAAATGATGCCTTTGCCCGGCATAGGTATATAGGTTATAAGCCATCACTTTTTTTCTTCTTCTGGGAGTAGTGGCTATGCAGGGACTATGGGCCTCCAATAATTCTTTCACCTCCTTTGGGCGTAAATAGTGCGACCCTAGGAGAGTGCCGAATATGCAGCGCATACGATATGACGTGTTTCCTCTAGAAACAGATGATGCACGATTCAGTGTTTGACAGCGTCAGGTTTAACATCTATTTAGTCTATGGTGCCCTGTATTCACCCTATTGGCCAAGGCAAGGCTATAATAGTAATATAATCGCACCATTTAGCCCTATTTATGGAAACAATTCCGTGATATGCTTACGTGTATCGCTGGTATAACGAGCACCTCTCCAGGACCTGTTTTTGACGCCATCGCTACGTCACTGAACTCATTTACCCCACGAGTGGTATCCACGTACGACCACCCACCGCCACCATGGAGTCCCTCACCGTCATGAGTGCTGCCACCTGGTAGATATAGACATCTCAACAACTACATTGAATAACTGGACACGACTGGTCTCTAGTATATCCTATAGAAATTAGTTGTGCCACAGCAGCTTCGCCCGCGTAGAAAATCTGTGTGTAAAAGTAAATCGCAAGCGAGAATTCTAGGATTAAAAGCTTAGTCTACTTGTTCCACCACAACTCACCTCTTATTTTCCACTTATAGTCTCATCAAAATCGGTTAAGCCATTCCAGAAAATCTACGGGTAATCTAAAACTTCCTAAATTGCATCTTTTAGCAAAAACCGTACAAAATTCCGTTTAGTTGATGAAAAGACAATCGATCACATATTCATTCATAGGTTAATTGTACATTCTGCAGAACCACGGCGAATTGATTTTAATATGACTTTCACTGAAGATAGAGGAGCAACGTATTGCCTACTTTTTATCTTAGGACTCCCACGGGCTCAGGATTTACGCGGGAAACTTTGTAACATACTAATTTAGACGCGGGCGAAACCGCAGGCATATCTAATACTTTAGTATTAGGTCCTTACATATGAAATTGGCGTTTTCTATGGGAGGAACATAAAGTCGGTTTTTTTTTAATGAAATATATTTAATTAATCAAAGTACTTTTGCCATCTCATAGTTAGTTCATTGATCCCCTTACTAAAAAAACCATTCGGGCGGGAATCAATAAAATCTTTGAAGGCGGTTTGGACTGCCCCATCGGAATTGAATTTTTTTCCTTGCAAGTAGTTATCCAAATTGCGAAAAAAATGGTAATCTGTTGGAGCAAGGTCCGGAGAGTACGGTGGATGTCTAAGACATTCTAATTGAAGCTCCTCTGATTTGGTAGCCGTCTGTTGTGCAGTGTGTGGTCTAGCGTTGTCCTGAAGCAGCTGTGGCCTAGAGCGATTGACCAGCCTCGGTTGTTTAGCAGCTAGCTTTTCCATCATGGTTTGCAGTTGCTGACAATAGATATCTGCCGTAATCGTCTGGCCAGATTTAAGAAAGCTGTAGTGAACGACACCGGCACTAGTCCACCAAACACAAGCAACTTTTTTTTAATCAATTTTCGCTTAGGGCAGGATCTGGCTGGTTCGCCAGGGTTCAGCCATTGCGATGAGCGCTTCCGATTATCGTAGAGGATCCACTTTTCATCACAGGTAATGATTCGATTTAAAATTCCTTCATTATTGTGCCGGTTGAGTAACGTAACGCAGCAGGCGACGCGCGTTTGTCGGTTTGCTTCACTTAATTCATGAGGTACCCACCTTTCAAGCTTTTTCACCTTCCCAATTTGCTTCAAGTGGATTAGAATAGTTTTATCACTAACACCGGAGCCTGCAGCTAACTCGGACGTGGTTTGCGATGGATCTGCTTCCACAATAGCCTTCAATTCTTTATTATCAACTTTGGTCTCCGGCCGTCCACGAGGCTTGTTCTGCAGGTCGAAATTTCCAGAACGAAAACGTTGGAACCAAAAACGCACTGTGTTTTCTATTGCGACACCGTCACCATACACATCATTAATCCTTCGAGCCGTTTCTGCAGCACTGGTGCCACGGTGGAACTCATACTCGTAAATAACGCGATATTTCATGTTTTCCATTTTGTAAACAGAGTGACACAAAGAAAAAAACAAAAGAAGAAAAAACAAATGAATTAGGGGGTTTGAAACACAAATGCATGAGTAAATAGCTGTATGAATTTTAATTTGGAATTCCTAACCATAAAGGTAATATTTGAGATCAAAGTGGCCAGTACGACAAAACGCCAATTTCATATGTAAGGACCTAATATATCAGCCCAGATTTGAAAAAGTACCTTTGGTAAATGTTAATTGTATACCATAAGCTATTGATTTTGATGTATATTATTAAATACTAGATACTTACCAACCCATCCACCACCACCACCACCTCTCAAGCAACCACCACCGCCACCACCAAACCCACCATGTGCGCCTCCATTGCACGCCATACCACCAAACCCACCTTCTCGCAGGGATGAGCCTCGAATTATTTCGAAACCAGGAGTTATCGGACCAGGTCTAGAGAGCCAACCTCCACCTGCGCCTGTACCAAGAATTTTTATAAAATCTAAGTATGTCTTTTCAAATTATAGTTATTTTCAGTTGTAACACCATATCTGAATAAATGATTGTTATTGTGGGTATCCCTTGTATTTGTATTAGATACTAGCTGAACCGTTTTTCCATATAAATTATTGCTGCTCCTCTTCTATCCATCTTAGCGTGATGTTATGTAGTCTATAGCCTTCATCGATAAATAGATATCTCAAAGAAGATCTTACACTCAAAGAAATTTCAAATCGGTCTAGTCCAGTTTCCTGAGATTAGCGCGTTCAAACAAACAAACTAAATATTACGAATATATAATAAAGCAGAAGTTGGCCCATTAATGCACCTTGAGGAACACCCAAAATTTTAAATAATTCGAAAGAAATTTCCGTATAAATTATTTAAATTTCTATAATTACTATAACATACAGTAATTATATAAAATCCTTGAACAATTTCAACAACCTATAAATTTAACAATTGCAATATTAAGTCTCTATACTAAAGGCGATCAAAAGCCTTTAGGAAATTATATTAGAAATAAAATATTCCTTACTGAAGTATATTCGTTTTCTGTTTTTTTTTGTAAGATTAATCGAGCATTTCCATTTTAGCTTCATTGTTTGATGAGGTATATCCATAATATCATATCCTCATATAGTTGTTTTTCAGTTCTTTTTTTTCTAATCATGTAGAGTCTAATTGTAACAATATGCAAGAAAACTGAAGTATATTTGATATGTTCATTTCTAAGACCTTAAATTTAACTGAGAAACTCAATACTTAGAAGCTTACCTGAAGTACGTCTAGGCTGTCCATACATATAGCCTGACTCTGGCGTGGTGTTGGTTCTACCCCGGGCATGCTGTGAGCCATCATCCCGGAATACTCCAACAGATAAACCACCCCCTCCACCACCGACAAGCAGAGGTATTGTCTGCCCTTCTTTATCCATCTACCATAGTAAAACAAGAGATTCCTTCATATTTTCTACTTCGTTGACTTCAATTGTCTACTTGAGTTAGTAGTTTTATGGCTATTTAATCTACCAGTAAAAAAAGTTCAGTCTATACGAAATAGAAGATAACCAAAATTAAATTATATTAAAATAGAAAATGTTAAAAATCATCCAGAAGGGCTTAATATCAAATGTGAAACAGTTGGAATTAATGAGCAATGAAAGCGAATTCTTGATCACAATATCTCTTCACTCCTTAAGAGCCTTTCCTTTCACTTTCCCCAAAACTGAAAACTCAGAAATAAATTTCGGAAAATCTAATGAGGAGAAGTGAAGGACACTAGAGGATCAAAAATGTAAATTGATCTAACGAATTAGATGGGGCTTAGTTATCCAAAATGAAAGAATATTACAAAGTAGCGCAATACTTTCTATTTATTGATTACTACAATTCTATTTGAGATGTCACACTATTACAAAGTACAAAAATTGCGCAAAATGAGACAAATTCGACGAAAAAAAGATATAAAAATTTCATTGACCGAACAAATCACACTAAACCAAACTCACCAAAAACACGTAAGTAGCACCACCACCACCGCCGCCACCGTCGGTGACTTGCGTGTTCCGTACCTCGTGCGTTTTGCTGGTAAACATCGGTGACGTCTCGTTTGATTCCCTCCGTGAGCACTCTTGCTTTTCTTGAGCTGATAGTGTCTAAAATGAAGAATAAGTTGTTATTTGAGTGAGTTATATCTCCTGCACTAAAAGAACAACTGTAGGTTGACCCACACTAGAAGAATTAGGAAGTAAGGTGCATTGAGATAGCATGTAAATTGCTTGAAGTGACCTATATCCAGCAGTACAAGTCAATTGAATAAACAGAAAAACAGATTATGTGTACCTAGATAGATAAAGATCAATTTTAACGCTATTGAAAACGAATTTGATTCAACATTTATATTTGTATGACAAAAGCCTTGCTCTACTGTCAATGGATTTATAATTATAAGTATAGGTGTTAATAGATATTGTTTCAATAGATATAGCTACTGAGCCCTGAGTAACACGAATCGAGATTGACAAAGTTAAAAAGCTACTGGACGTACTATATACAAAAATATTTCTGGCATACTCCATACGTTGTATGAAATTGTAAAATGTTCCACTACCATAGTATTTATCGCACTATTTGCTCCTCTGGTGTCGCTGTAAAACCCCTTAGGGGTATAGCATAAAGTTAGATCGAAAAAAGCAGTAGGCTACAGAAACTTCTATGGCGGTTTGGCATTTTAGTTCTGTTTTTTTTTTGTGAGTATTAGAAACGTTCGAAGCTAAGTGCGCTACCAGCAAAGAAGTTCAATAGGTACAACCGAATTATACCTGCCCCAGAACGCTGCAGTAGCAGAGTTCTACAGCTATTCACGAAATATCCGAAATCCGAAAGTTCTAAAACTGAACAGCAGTGTTAAAAAGATCTCTCCAATAAATACATTAAATATGAAGCTTTATTAGTTTTGTGATTTGAAGTTAAGAATCTTGCCTTGTCAATAACATACCTTCTTGCAAGCATTAGTCCCCTGCTGTCCCATTAGCATGTACAGCCGTTCGCCACGATGAAGCTCGAACAGCCCTCTAGCCTGTGCTCCGTGAGATACTCCTGCCCACATTGATCCTAGCCCGCCTGATGCGCCGATTGCGATAATTCTGGTAAAAATTAACAATTCAGCTCATGTTGTGCAGTATATAAGAATCATTATTATAAAATCAAGGGACATATCCAAAGTCTATTGGTTCGTAGAATTATGTTTTGATCATTGCTATTCTTTTCTTGCTTGACTTTATTGATGCTTGAATGATTCATAACAGTAGTTGTAGACCATTTCCCGTCATCAGTAAACATAGTCATTTTTTCTTATAAAGGAATGATTAATGCAACTCTTTAAAGTAATTACAGACTTTCTTTAATCTTGTGGAATTCGGGCACCAAGGATCTTACAAACAGGAGATTTCAGATATTCAAGATATAAAGCATTTGACTCTCACGGACCAAAAATCTCAGGAACGAAGGATCTCAAATATTAGATAACTTAAGCGATAGGGATCTAGAACTAGGCAATAGATAATAATAATAATAATAATAATAATAATAATAATCTTTATTTTATATAACCAGTGTTTACATTATTTATAAACTCTGACCCCTGAACTAGATTTAACTGTATTTCAGGAGCCAGTGCCCTCCCTTAATATTATATATTATTATATGGTAGTGTTAGTATAGTTAATAGCAGTAACTTAAAATAGGTTAGTTGGGTTAAAAAAATTGATACATTGTTTATGACATTTAATATAATTAAAAGTAAGTGTGAGTGTATGCAACAATGTTTGATATTTTATTTATTTATTTATATGCCATGCCGTTATAACCTATAGTGCGAATATGTGTATATGTATGTGTGTGAGTGAGTGTGTGGGTGTGTATGATGGTGCAGTGTGTGTGTGGACTTAGATGATTTTTGTTGGTTGGAAATAGTATATTAAACAGAAAAACGATTACGGAGAGGATTTCAGCCTAGAAGATTTTCTGTGTCTTCATACGATAAGCAATTAAGGTATGAAGTCACAGTCCTTTTGCAAATTATTTTGTTGAGTGAGTATATGTGTATTATTTTATTTATTTTATTATATAAATGTGGTCCTTGATAACAGAAAAATTTGGAAATAAATGAGGTGTTAAAGGTACTCATGCTTGTCGCAACTTTGTATTGTCTACGTCTATCTAAGTAAGTATTATCATATATAAGTTTACCATGTTGTTTTAATAAGATACTTAATATAAATAACTTTCTCACTGAAAGAACTTCACAGTTTTGATAAAGCAGATGTGTCGGATACAAGAAAGGTCGAAAAGTTGATACTTTAAGAACTGCACGTTGGGCTACTTCGAGCTTCATTAATGTGGATTTTGCAGCTCCTCCCCACGACGATATGCAATACGTAATTAATGATTGGCATAAAGCCAGGTATATTCTTTTCATCAATTCAGGATCCACCATATGCCTGAGATTTTTAAATATGTATATCATTTTATTTATTCTACCACTTAGTGTGTCAATATGTTTTTTAAAATTAAGGTTGCAGTCCAACGTGACACCTAAGTACTTTATAAACTCCACTCGTTCTAAAACAGGACACGAGCAAGTTGTTATGTTGAATTTAGAACAAGTATGGCAAATTATATCTAAGTTATTCGGTAGATCATTTAACCGTCTCATCGAAAACGTTATATATTTTGTTTTATTTATATTAAGCGAGAGGATATTATTATCGAGCCATTTTTTTACAGTGTTGAGACCTTGTTGTGCTACTTCATAAACTTCATTCCACGTATCGGCCGAGAAAACTAGAGCAGTATCATCTGCATATGCTATAATTTGTCCCTTGTGTAATTTAATACGTGTCATAAAATCAATATACACGAGAAAAAGCGTGGGACCCAGTATGCTGCCTTGTGGCACTCCGTGTGTAACCAGGCAATCACTGCTACAATAAGACCCCACTCTAACACATTGATACCTATCAGCTAAATAATCCTTAAATATCTTAAGCTGGGGATCTCTGACACCGATATTATCTAGTTTTTTGAGTAAGCCACGAATAGACACAGTATCAAAGGCCTTGGCCAGGTCAAGAAAGATACATAAACATTTCTTACCCTGGTCTAGACTAGTAGAAATAAAATTAGTCAAAGTATGAACTGCATCATCCGTGGAAATACCTTGTCTAAACCCAAATTGATTAGGCGATAGAAGCTTACTGTTTTCTAAATATTTTATCAAACGGTTATTTATAATTTTTTCCAAGATTTTAGATAATGATGGTAAAATAGAAATTGGTCTATAATTATTAAGGCTCTTTTTATCCCCAGTCTTAAAGATTGGCCTAACTTCAGATTTTTTTAGAGCTGTAGGAAACACCCCTTGTCGGAGACAACAATTAAAGATGTAAGTTAACGGTGGAACAAGATGTTGTCTACAGTTTTTCAGTAATTTATTCGAAATACCATCCCACCCTATTGAACAATCAGTTTTTAGATTCCGTATAATAGTATGTATTTCCTCTTCCTCAGTTTCCAACAACACAAAAGATTTTAATGTCGTATATGCCATATCTGGATTTATATCTAAAGTAGTATGATTTACGTTATCAAAACTGGACGCCAATTTTTTACCGATATTAATGAAATAACTATTTATATTATCAACCGATGATTGTGCTGTATCAGAAAAGTTAAGTAATTCTTTATTGTAATCTATTTGTTTTGTGGTGCTAATAATACTTTTGAGAACGTCCCATAATTTTTTGTTGTCATTTTTTGCCAAATTCACTCGTTCCTTGTCGTAATTTCTTTTGACTTTTTTGAGTATATTGTTGCAAAAATTTCGATATCGTTTATAAGTAATACATATAATTTCATTTTCAGGTGAACGTCTGGCTTTATTATGTAATTTATCCCTATGTCTAATGCATCTAAGTAGGCCAGGCGTAATCCAAGGCTTTATAATCTTTTTTCTCCTCGATAATTTAACCGTCTTCGTGTTATTATTAATAAATGTTCTTATTTTATCAATGAATAGATTAAATGCTGTATTTGGATCCGGACATTTTATAATGTGAGAAAATTCAATTTTTGTTATATCAGAATAAAGATTTTTATAGTCAATTTTTTTAATTTCAGTTAAAGCATATTTGTTAAAAGATTGTTTAAGTAGTATATTAAAAATTACCGGTTTATGATCGGTTAGCAAAGTTTGTGGGACTATGGTAGTTGATGGATTTTTCGTTTTAAGTAAAACGTGATCAATGCACGTTCCACTGATATCCCTTGTCACAAAATTGTGCGTAGGAAGTAAACCATGAAATGCTAATAAATTTAAATATTTTTCTCGAGCTAAATCCGTATTGTTAGATATGAGATCTATATTCATGTCCCCAATAATCACGATATTCTTGTAATTTGAGTACTTATATAATATTACATCTAACGAAGAAAGAAAATTATCTATGTTTTTATAACAGGGTGATCGATATATAGCTATTATAATCATACTTGATAATTTGAAAAGTAGACAATTTACTTCCTGAGTGGTGGGTTCTTCAAACACAAATTGATATTGATCTTTGATGTAAATAACTACGCCATCATTTTGATTATTATTATTTTTAGTTGCAAAAGAGTTATATCCACTAATTAACGGCAAAGTCATTGTCTTCGATAGCCAACACTCAGTAAAAACAATTAAATCCAAGTCTAATTTAAGCCTTGTCATAAGAACTTCAAAATCATTTATGTTACGGTTAATACTACGTATATTTTGTGTTATAATTGTAAAATTATTATTTTTCGACGATTTAATATACCTAGAACATTCTTCAACATTGCAGATAATTTTTTTCGACACCGATATTTCATCTAAATCGTTTGATATATTTTCATTTATGTTAATTAACATTAAAATTAAATTTAAATTTTTTCTGTACAATATGTCGTCTACTGACTATATAAATAAATTTTATGTAAAAGCGGCATGGCGAAAAACTATAATGAGTATAATTAATAACAGATAAATGTGAAAAAGAATTAAAGTAATTTTTGTATAGTGTTATGTAAATTAGTGTAAATATGTACAAACACATTTTGTAAAAAGAAATTGATTGAAATTGACATGTAAAAACAAATTGATGTATATAATAAGAAAAATGAAAATTATAATAAAAGTAGTAATTTAGTCTTACAGCTAGTCATTCAGTCTTCCTTAATTTTTCAATATCTTCTTCATTTGTTATTTTTATTTGTGGCGATTTTTCTTTTTTTCGTAGATAGACTGTTCCTCGGGATGTCCAACAAAATGTGTAATTATGACTTTTTTGAAAGTTTCTAGCCAAATAAAAAAGTTTCTGCGTATTTTTTGTCAGATTCTCTGAGATGTAAATAGGCTTTTTCGGTCCCGCACAATTTATAAGAGATGTATTTAGCTTATCACTCTTAGACTTTGATTTATTAAAGTTTTTCACTCTGTTTAAGATTTTTTCTTTAACAATAACCGTAGAAAATTCTGCAATAATAGGGTTTGACCCATCTTTTGAATTTAACCTGAAAGCATCTCGTATATCCCAGTCCTTTAAATCGAGATTCAGAGTATTTCCCAAGCTCTTAATTGTGCCGTACATGCTTTCTTTTGATTCTGTTGTACTTTTCGGAATGTTCCTAATTTCAATACTCGTAGAACAAGATTTTCGTTGTAGGCCTTCAATTTTTTCCTCAAGTTGCCGAATAGTAGATTGGTCTTGCTTTCTCGCCAGTTCTAGGGTAGCGATACGAGACAAAAAATCATCGTATTTGTGCGACATAATATCCACGCTCTTTTTGAGATCCTCATTCTGTTCCCTTATGTTATTTATTGTGCCCTTTAGTTCCTGGAAAAGTTTCTCCTGTTGTTTCGAGAATGAAGTAAACAAATTACTAATGTAGGACATGGTGTCATTATTTATTCCGTCCGGTATTCTTTTTTTGCGCTCCGTGATATTACATATTGAAGATTGTTCGGGCGGTGAATCACAATATTCCGTCTCCTTATCTATTAGATCGCATTTATTAGCGCTCTTAGGAATTTAGGATCTCTTGAATAAGGGATCAAGGCATTGAATATCATAACCCTTAGGGATTTTAGGCAATAGATAATTAGCATTAATTAGCGATCTTAACTTCAAATTTCAAATTTATAATCTCAGGTACATGGGATCTCGTTCTGGTCAAAATCTAGAGGAATTGCCAAATTTCTGATGGAAACTACGTACATATTGTATATTTTCTTTTTTAGGTGTCATCTTCTCTCGAAATTTGGCGATCCTTAAGGCAATTTTGACTTTGAATACCGCTGTTTGAGGGAAGAATGACGTAATTTTTGTTATAGTGATACAGATACATATGTATGTTATTATAGTAAGATTAGCTGTGATAGCCCAGCGGTAGCCGTGCGACTCTTTCAAGAAGGTCACGGGTTCAGACCCGGGCAGATAAAAATGAGTTTTTCTGTTAAAACTAATGTGTCTAATTGATAATTGCAAATTATAACACGCTTTTCGGTGAAGAAAACATCGTAGGGGACCTACAGTTCTAGAGAATTCTGGAGATATGTGTAACCTACCAATCCGCACTGGAGCAGCGTGGTAGGTCTTAGCTGCAATCCTTGTCTCCAAAAACGAAGAGAAGAGGCCTATAACCTGCAGTGGGATAGTAACAGACTGCTTTATTTTTTGTACTTATAGTAAGATGTAGATGACTTACGTGTACAGCCCTTCGCTAGGGACAGTCCACACTTGTACGCCCTCGTAGGGCGCCACAGCCAGGACGGTGACGTTTACGAGAGTGTTGTTGTACGCGGCGTCACACAACGTCTGGTTGGGACCAAAGCGGCCGCTCGCACCACAACTCGTGAAGCGGTAGTCTGAAATATATTGGTTATTTGTTCCTTCATTTTATTTTCGTCATCAACAATGTAAACACATTGTTATTTTATATAAATACTAGCTGTACCAGCAGACTCGCCCCCAAGGAAATCAGTGTCACAAATTTTTCCTGAATTGCATTTTGAATATAAAATTACCAAGTTATCGTGAGTTAATTATAAGAGATTTATGGATAACTTTCACCGTTTACTTAGCGCACGCTTTATATTTGAAATTTTCGTAATAATTTTTATTGCTGCTCCACTCCTATTCATCTTAGCGTGATGTTATATAGCCTATAGTCTTCCATGATAAATGGACTATCTTACACTCAAAGAATTTTTCCAATCGGTACAGTAGTTATGGAGATTAGCGCGTTCAAACAATCAAAATACCATCCTCTTTCTTATAGAGGTGACATAAAAGGCGAATAAGGTATGTTGTATCACCGTGTGGTATCCGGTTAAGTAGAATAGACCACCCTTTTTCTTAACGAGTGTACGTTGATGTGAGGCGGCCGGTCGTAAAATACGTACCAACCCCAAGTTTTATAGTATGTTGTGCCGACTCCACTTAGAGTGGGATAAGGACAAGAGGATGATATATAATGATGATATATAAATAAATGAATAAATAAAGAGTATAGTAAATTAATGAGCGTATAATAAATTAATGAATGTTAAGAACAATTTAAAGCTACTTACACACAACATCATTGAAATCAGTGTGAGGAGTGGTCTTTTCCTCGAAGATAGGATCATAATAATTATAATCCCCAAGCTCTGTAGCGTTGATGTTAAGCCCAAAGCACTCAGGGGCCATCGAGAAGTCGTCAATAGCGGAGTCAGAGTATATCCGCATGCCCATACGAGTTTTGAACAGGAAATAGTATCTGAGGTTAAAATAAATACATATCAAATCAAAATAATCTTGAATGAATGAATGATTTATTTGGTACTAAACACTATACTATTTAAACTATTAACAAATAAATTAAAATAAACTATTATTACTAAACAGACAAACAGTTATGAGTATAAATTAACAATAGATCTAGAAACAGTATAGTGTGTTGTCCCAAAATGAATGGTCTGCTCAGCATTTTCAGAGGTACACCTCTGACGCTGGTTTTCAGAGACCACCACGGAAGGCAGTGACAACAACATTAACCAAATTAACTTAATTAAATATCTAATTTAAATTTAATCTAAAATAATAAGGTACCCTAGACTTAAATTTTCTATATATATTACTTATATTAAATTGTATTTATATATTGTATTTATATTAAGGCATCTAGTACCCGCTCTCCCGTAAGCAAATTTACCCCGATCTTCTCACATTACTCTAAGCGACTAAATTGCTTGACATTGCTCATCTAGAAGTAGCTCTATTATTCAAATAAGCTCTTTCAAGCACTTATGAAATGTCAAGGATCAATACGATTAGTGATGCTACAACTGGTTCGGAATGTTGCTCTACCGAGAAGAACCAGCAAGAAACTCGGCGGTAACTCTTTTAAACATTTCCACTTTTACATTATTAAACCAGTCTTGTATGAAGCTGAAAGGATTTTCCAATCCAGGCATTTTTATCATCCAAATGATTTTCAATTGATTTTCGTATAAGCATCTTTACATCTTTGTATTGTTATATTGTATATAGTAGTAGCTTGTTACTATCCCACTTTTGAGCACAGGCCTCCTCTCTGCATTTTTGGAGACAAGGATTTGAGCTAAGACCTACCACGCTGCTCCAATGCGGATTGGTAGGTTACACGTATCCCTAGAATTCTCTACAGGTATGAACGTTTTCTCAGGATGTTTTCCTTCACCGAAAAGCGTGTGAGAAATTGCAATTATCAATTATTAGACACAGAAGTTTTAACAGAAAAACTCATTGGTGTCTTCCCGGGTTTGAACCCATGATCGTCTCTAGAGAGTCGCACAGTCTCGCAATATCACAGCAATTGTATTTGAGTCTTGTTCTGAAAACCATTGCAAAAACGTTGTATACTTTAAATTTCAAGCTTTCTCACCAAAGCGTAAAAAGTCGATGTCTTATATTAGAGTGTGGGGTGCCAAAGTGGTCGGCCTCCTCGTGGCGCACCCTGGGCAAGCTTAGTCTTGGCGAACGGACCATTGAGGGGTGGCCAATCCAGTTGTCCCTCTGATTAGCAGAGGGTAATCTGGACGGGCCGGGGACTTCGGGGGGGTTGGGGTGAAGTCCCTAATGAGCGACGGGTCCAGTTGGGCTTACTCTAAGTCTGGCTGGACATGGTTACGGCCACCGTCGGCGAAACCCGGAAGCCCAGCAATGGGAACGGGGACCTTCGGGTTGCGAGGAAGAAAACCTCTATAAAAAATTACCCGGTGGGGGCGGAAACGCCCACCAAGGCGTTGAGGCCCCTACTTGGGGCGCGATCTCTCCCTGTCGACCGTGACATAGCAAACACGGTGGGCAGGGAGCGATCGTGGGCAGCGATGGCCTCCCTTAGCTCTGCGGAGGGGGGCGGAGGGAGGCGGCGGAGCGGTTCCACGAACTTTTGTTCTGGATCCAATCTGCTGCTGGTGAGTCCAGGTGTTAGTGACTCGCCCAAGCCCATCGTCTGCCGCCCTAACTGGGGACCTTCGGGTGTTCCGAACGGGGTACATCGGACACCTGGCTTACAGGTCCCCGAGGCGGTCGGTGCATCTGGTGCTCCCGATGCACCAGTTAGCGGAGGGGGGTTTCTCTTTCGAGGGGCCCCTACCTGGAGGTGTTTATTCTCTGGGATCAGAGCTGTCGGCGGGATGGGGGCAAAATGTACAATGATACCCTGTCCTTGCCATCGGCAGCGTGGTGGAGCACACAGGTCGTTTTAGTCGGTGCGAGTCCGACATAAGGGGTTTTTTCCTGTATAATAAAAAAAAAAAAAAAAATATTAGAGTGTAACGTGACCCTTTCTTTAAAAAAAAGGATTAGATAAATGGGAAAAACATTTTTTAACGCCTTTGACTGGAAAATCGTGTAACAACTGACCTACTGCCCTAAATCGAAAGGAGAGTTCGTCCAAATATAATTGTACGAGTACTATTTAAATATAGACTTGCATAAAGCTTGTTGATTATGCAACACGTAATTATGTAAATTAAAAATGGTCAAAAGATTGACCGCCGTGTTTCTTGTTCGTTCTTTTCGGTAACAGCAATATTTCTAACCAGTATTAGCTTCATTGAACTAATTGATCCTTGATTTAAAAGTACTTCAGAAAGCTTTGATTTGGCATATGAATTGATTTACTTCATGTGTGGACTACAGTGTACTTTTGCGATATCAGTACGGAAAGCTATTTTAGAAAAGTAACCTACTCGCCCGGACTTTGTATGGGTAGATATGATGGTGAAACCAGTGCTTGAATAATTTTCATTTTGCATTAGTTTTTATTTTGCGACAGTAAAGGAACGGTATGTTATATCTCACTGCTGGACCTAGGCCTCTTTTCTCCTTTTTAATGAGAGGAGTAGGACCTTAGAGGAACCTCGCTGCTCTAATGCGGATAGTTAGGCACATATCCTCAGGAATTCTCCAGAGATATTCAAGTGTACCTAAGATGTTGTTCTTCGCCGAATAGCGTGTGATATCAATTGCGTGCTAAAGTGTCAATGAACGGTGCTCATAGTACGTTAAATAGATTGGCTTTGGAATCTTAGATTGTTGGAATAGCGACCCCGCACCGTAAAACGCTGCGTCGGTAGACCCTTACTATGTATACTGACCGCCTCGAAAAGATCACAAGCAAGCGCCTCAAGATCCTGTGAAACGACATCCAGCAGTGGACATCCATCGATTGATAAAGATGAAAAATCATGAGTTCAGCTATGGACGTCTATCAGTTGACAAAGAAGAAGAAAAATGATTTGTTAGGATTCGATATGAATTTGGTAAGGCACTCACCGTCTCGTGATGTTCGGCAGAAAGATGGCGGCTCTATACCAGTTCTCGCCTTTATCCTTGGTGGAGAACCACAGTGACGTGGTGACGTTACCACGAGGAGTCAGCTCCACCACGTCCACGCTCAGCGAGCCGTAGTTTCTACCATTTTGCTGGTAGTAGAATCTTATCTGTTAAGAATAACTCGTAGTTTTAATATGCACTGATTGACTAAGCAGTGTCAAACCATTGATTTATAATACTAAAGTGAGGTAGCGATATCCCCGTAAGTGTGAGCGTCAGAATAAATAATGTAAGGGAAGATGAATTCAAATACTTTGTCGAATCACACATAAAAAAGAGAGACAGATACAGTCTCATTTGCTTTCCCTTTATTGTAATAGGGGCCATTTTAAACTGGCTTCTGTTGTCGCCACTGACTTCCGCTTTGTATTTTATGGCACCACAGTCATGAAATAAGGGTATCGCGCCCTATTTTTTGAAGTGGTGGCCATACTGTGCCGTTGTTGTTTCCGGTGAAGTCTTCTTTTTGATAAAACGTTTCAGGGACATTCAGCCTTTGTACGTCTTTCAAGAGAAGAGCATCTCGGAACGGGAATTGTGGTATTTCTGTTATATAGTATCATTGTATAGTGTGTGGGTTAACACTTCGCTACTCTAGTATAATGACTATGTATTAAAGTCGTGTCGGAGAGGAAGATAGAAAGAAAATTTGTGCTCGCACCTCTTTTTTTTGCCCCTACAGTAAATATACGAAACGCAACTCTCTCTCTTAGCTTCCATGCACCTAATCATACTTTTCACTACCCATTCACCAGCATTCTACCCAAGCTTAAAGTATTTCAAAAACTCACCATGCAACAGTTGTAATATCTTGAACTGATATCCCCATGGACCTTGGGTGGTGGGTTAAAGATGACCGTCTTCATAACAGCAGTGGACGCGAAGTCAGCCCGCTCCTTGTTTGGTCCTGTCACGTTCATGTTCACGAAGAAGTAATACCCCACGCAGGCAATGGTGTAGTTCATGTGGGATGGGGAGAATGGGATCCTGGGGTTGGTGGTCGCGAAGATTGGTGGGGGGCCGCACGTGTGGTCGTAGTTGGGGCCGGTCTTGTCAGTGGGAGTGGGGCCACTGTGCCGAGACCACTTCAGTATGGGCCTGGAAATTAGATAGCTTTTAAGCCTGAATAATTTCGAATCTAATCAATCCTAGTCACTACATAGTATAAAACAAAGTCGCATTCCCTGTCTGTCCCTATATCCCTATGTATGCTTAAATTTTTAAAACTACGCAACAGATTTTGATGCGGTTCTTTCAAGAGTTTGTTTAATGCGCCTATCTATTTTATACCCGTGCAAAGCAGGGGCAGGCCGCTTTTGGCAAAGTTTTTGAGTATGGATGTATATTCGTTACACTTTCACGGTGAATTCGCTGAACCAACATCGGTGATATTCGGCATAATTATTCCTTATACACCGGGGTAATTAAGGCTATAGAAATCCTGTTATTCTACAGGAATAGGATGACATCGAAAAGCGCAATCTATTATCAACCTATCACGCGACAATAGTCCACGCAAACGAAGTTACGGGTAAAAGCTAGTAATTTATAAAATCACATCGCTTTGCAGAAATCCATGATACAAAACTAAAGATTTTTTTGCTATAATTGACAATTAGAGAGAACTCAAGAATTCACCCTCTGAGTGGGCACCATTATTCCTTCCATCAATAAACTTGTATGCCTAATTTATATTTGCAGTTTATAGCCTGCTTTTCGGTGAAGGAAAACATCGTGAGGAAAACTGCATATCTTTAAAAAATACTGGGGATATGTGTAATTTACCAATCCACATTTAACCAGCGTGCTGGGTCTTAGCTCCAACTTTTCTCTTCAGAATATTAGAGAGGAGAAATCGCCCAACAATTGAATAGTAAAAGGCCGTTGCCATATTTTTTACACTAGGCTGAAGTTTGATTGATGTTACTTTAAAAAAAAACAATAAATAGTCCGGCGATACCCTATGTTTATTTTCTGGTAAATCTTTGAAGATACTTACTGTGGTACATTTTCAAATCCACAAGCGTCCATTTCGAAATTACAATACGATCCAAAGGGCATTTTATCTGTAACGAGAAAGATCTAATTAAATGCAAGTTGAAAAATGATTGAAATAAATAAATTATTATTGAATGATATAATAAAAACGTCCAAATAATGAAATGGGCTTGATTTTTAAGCATGAATTTGAAAAAAATTAAAAAAAATCTTTCTTAGGTTTCATTTTTAGAAAACGCCGTTTTATTAGTATTCAATGTGCTATAATATCATTAGAATCCAAAGTAATAATAGCTCAGACAGAAAATTGAGAGATCCCAAAATCAGAAGACTCTTGTTCGTAGAAAAATACCAAAGCTCGGTAATGCAGGTCAAATTTGAGAGCAATTCAATAACCGTAATTCACAATCGAAAGTTACATCAAAAAATATGATTTTAAATAAAAATTTTAGTCCCGTTCCTATAAGCACATGCAAATCCTTGGTAAATACTAGATTTACGAGATATTACTACGAACCAACAACTCACCACAATTCTGATGTTCATCGCTGCCGTCATCGCAATCCTTTACTAGATCGCACACTTGCTGCAGCTTGATACAGGACTCCTTCTACAAGGAGGTGCATTATTGGTAGATTTTAAACTTTCGCGATACTGTTTATTAACACACCGGTCACATCTAGATAAATTCGAATTACCTTTATATAAGGTTCGAAGTTTTGGCAGATTTGCATCCACCGTTGTCACGAACTGATGAACGTCGCACCTTATACAATGGTAACTCGATGTTATTGTGATGTGTCCCATGTGTCTCCTATCCTACTAATATTATAAATGCGAAATTTTGTGAGTATGGTTTTATGTTTGTTACTCTTTCATGGCGAAGCCGCTGAACCAATATCGATAAAATTTGGTACAATTATTCCTAATTTATAGAATTAGGCGTTACTTTGCGGAGATCCATAATACAAAAGTAATAATAAAATTATTTGAATATAATCCGCGATGAAGTAAAATAGAAAATATATATAATGCTAAATGTAGAATGGACAATCAGTTATCATACCTGATACATGCAGGATTCGTAAAAAAAACACATGCACAAACCTCCACCACCGCCACCACAATACACAAGCACTATATACGTTCACTATCGCAAAGCTTTGCGATTTTGGTCGTGGAGTCTATCTCCTGATGATGCTTCGGTTGCGGTGCGAAACGATTGTTGAGTTTGTGATAGTGCACGTATATAGTGCTGGTGTATTGTGGTGGCGGTGGTGGAGGTTTGTGCATGTGTTTTTTTTACGAATCCTGCATGTATCAGGTATGATAACCGATTGTCCACTCTACATTTAGCATTATATATATTTTCTATTTTACTTCATCGCGGATTAAAGCAAAATAATTTTATTATTACTTTTGTACAATTATTCCATATACACCGGAATATCATATAGGCTATAGAAATCCATTTAATTTTACAGGAATAGGATAGGAGGATAGGATGACATCGAAAATCGCCATTTATTATCGACCTATCACACGACAACAGTTCACGCGAACCAAGTCAAGGGTAAAAGCAAGTGTTTATATAATAATGTCTACATCATTACTTGTATTAAAGGCTCAGGGTTGAATAGCCTACACTATTCAGGTCTGTCTTGACCCATGATGCAGGAGTGCATTGCACGTGGGCCACGCCTAAACCTTTTATAATCGGTAATGTGTATTTGAGCACCACGGCGCTTATTGAGTTAAAGATGGGTCTGTTCTTACTCTACCACATCGTTTGCTTTTCCTAAATAATTAGAATCAGTGGTAGACCAAGAATTGGAGACTAATTGATGGAAAATGTTGCTAGGATGGTAGACTGTTACAACTGTTAATGATACAAAATCTAGAAATAAATTGGCGTGACTTGTACTTTAAAGGGGGAATAGATATAAAAACGGCTCCTCTTTAAGCTTAATCATTACATGCCTTGTCAAGTTTAGTTCGTATGCTGAAATAATTAGTGGCGATGGCTTATGTTTTGCCAAATAGATGCAGATGGCAAAAAATTGTGCGTTATATTTCAGAAGTGAGATGGATAATTGTAACTTTATGTTCTTGTAATAGTATTTAATTTATTCATCTTTTTTGCAAATAAAATTCTCATGTTCACCGTTTTCGTCTGCCAAAATGTTGATTAGTTTGTCGTTATGAAGTAGAGCTAGACCATCAAGCTGTGGTAGCCCAGCGGTATCACCGTGCGCCTCTTTCGAGAAGGTCTAGGGTTCAAACCCCGGACCAATGAGTTTTCTAGTAAAACTTATGTGTCTAATTGATAATTGCAATTTATCACACGCTTTTCGGTGAAGGAAAACATCGTGAGGATACCTACATATCTCTAGAGAATTCTGGGGATATGTGTAACCTACCAATCCGCATTGGAGCAGCGTGGTAGGTCTTAGCTCCAATCCTTCTCTCCAAAAAAAACGGAGAGAAGAGGCCTATGCCCAGCAGTGGGATAGTAACAGGCCGTTACTATGAAGTAGAACCTACCTGTCTATATATATACGATAGTATATTGGGTTTGTTTTACACTTAAACCTTATAAAGTAGTCTGCAGTTCAAATTAGAGGTTATGCGAAGTTGTAAAAAGTTTCCCTTAACGCTTAATAATTTATTAAGTTCTCTTCATCTATAGCTTACTTAATACTTTTAGTTATTTTTATTTCAGAAATGTTTATATATTATAGAAATGAAATATTTGGTTTAGTTGACGCCATTGCCACAAACTCAAATTCAAATAATTCTTTATTCAAATTGGCCTTTACAAGCACTTTCGAATCGTCAAATTACAATGAAGCTACCACTGGTTCGGAAAGGTGCTCTCACCGAGAAGAACCAGAAAGAAACTCGGCGGTCACTCTTTTCAAAATTGAGTTTTACAATAATGGCTTAATTAAGAACAAATTAAAAAATTTACAATATGATCTAGTGCGTAGCTGGTCGCAATTTAAAACCAAGCTTTCTTATCATCAATATAGTCCTCAACAGTATAATAAGCTTTATGAACAAGTGTATTTTTAATTGCGTTTTTGAACTTGTGTAAAGGCAAGTCCAAAATAGATTGTGGAATTTTATTATAAAAATGTATACCGAAGCCCACAAACGATCTACGAACTTTCTGAAGCCGTATCCTGGGTATTATTAATTTATTTCGGTTCCTGGTTTGCCCATTACTAATATCACTTTTTTTATTAAAAAGATGTATATTTTGCCTCACAAACACTATATTAAACTTTAAATTAGACACCTTATTTTAACTTACGTTCATAATCTTGCACTTCAGCTGCCCATATTGGCACTCCCCGTTGAAGACAGGCGGCTCAGGTAAACACTCCACCATGCGAATGTTATCCACGGCTATGTGGGGCAAAGTCTGCATCAGTGTCACGTAACTGGGCCGGGTTATCTCGATCATAATACGGACCTCCTGTTGGACCTTGCCGATCATGAAACTCATTGGCTGCCAGCTGGATGGACGAAAAAAAACTTTTCGTTAATTTTGTTACTATTAACATACACCCACGCGTACACCCACGCACGCACACGTGCGCCCACGCACGTTCACGAACGCACGCACACACACGCACTCATACGCACGCACGCACACTTACGCACTCATACGCACGTACACAGACATATAAACACACACACAGTCGCGTAAGTGGCGTAAATAAGCAGAGATACACTGAAGTAATGTACTAGAGACTTGTAGATCTACAAAAATACTACAAAAACATCCGCAATAGAATGTCTCTATCTCTTATAGTTAACTCACAAATACTGATTTTCTGTATTTTGTGACAGTGATTTTCACACGGGGGAAGGCGCAGGCACAACTTATCTTAACTTATTTTACTAATATATAAAGCTGAAGAGTTTGTTTGTTTGATTGTTTGAACGCGCTAATCTCAGGAACTTCTGGAAAATTCTTCCAGTTAAAGATAGTCTATTTATTTATTGGAAGGCAATATGCTATATAACATCATGCTAAGATAAAAAAGGAGAGGAGCAGCAATAAAAAATAGTACGAAAACAGCAAAATTTAAAGCTATCCTTGCGTGCGCTGAGTAAACGGTGAAAGTTATTCAAAAATCATGTATTACAAAATTGTTCCCCTCTAAAAGTTCTAAATAAAAGTTCGCGACATCATATGTCTAGCTCGTAAGGTTAACTCACTCTAACCATTTTTATTAAAAGACTTTTGCGGCTTAAATCTTTCCACGCGGGCGGAGCCGCTGGCGATTGCTAATCACTATTTTCCTCCTCACTTTTTTTTGCTTACATTGCAAACGCAGGCTAAACCCTATGAGATTTATCAAAATTATGTACTAAAAGGTTGAAAAGGTCTACAGAAAAGTCCGCGAAGGTATATGTCTATCTCTTATGAATAACCCACAACAGCATTTATGACATTTTTTTTAAATGAAAAATAAAGCCTTATGTTCAAAGCAATTTTTATACAATGCAGCATTAATCCTTATCCAATTAAGTACCTTATATACATTGTTGATTTAATATAGATCAATATGGCCGTTTATAGCATGTAATTTAAGTGAACATTTTCGGAGATATTACAGATTTAAAATGCCGCGCTTCGCCCTATAGCACTTCGAATTTAGCAGCTATATGTCGCTCTTTCAAGAGTTTGTTTAATGACAAGGAAGCTGTGAATATTGTATATAAAGACATTCTGTAATTATAAGTAAAAATAAAATTCATAGGGAAAAATAATAAAATAAATAAGTAAATATGTAGTATATGAATTTAGATATTTCAAAGATAGCAGGAAATCTTCTTAGTATAGGGAGAGGGGAATTGTTTTTCTCCAAATTTAACGCTTGCGGGCAACGGGCAGTAATGAATAAATCAAACTACTGGATCGATTTTAATCATTTTTTTACTGAGTGACGTGGGCTATATATTTTATACCCCTGCGAAGTAGGGGCAGGCCGCTAGTTAAACATAAATCACTTTACTTACAACTCTAGATTATTTCCTGCCACCTCCTGCAAAATCCACTGCACCCCAGACGTGGTGGACTCTGAGACGAGCCTGATGCTTGCGTTTTGCATCTTGCTTTGGTGAAGCCGGACTTCGAACTGTTGAGAAAGAATTTAAGTAGATTATCTCCATGGCAAGAGACCAGACAGCTTGAGGCTGGTTTCTTGGGAACGGGGACGGGCCCTAATGTGGGACGCAACATGCGTTGATATACAATAGACAAAGCAGGAACCGACATAAGCTTGCGGCTCCTGCTTTGCGCCTTGCTAAAGTACGTAATTCGTTTGTGGGTTTTGGTATAAGATTCTATAATAAAATTCCGCAATCAATTTCAGCTTTGCCATTGCAGCAGTTTAAAAACACTGTTAAAAATAGGCTGATACAGAAAGCCTACTACTATACGATTGAAGATTATTTAGAAGATAAGAATGTGTGGATATAGCTCTCTTTGAACCTGTACAAGACAGTAACGTCTGAATGTAAATAGTATTAAGAATCATATGTTTAAAGAGCAACCGCCAAGTTTCTTGCTGGCTCTTCTCGGTAGGAACAGCTTTCCGAACCAGCGGTAGAGTTGACGATTCAAAAGCACTTGTTTACAAGTTTATTTGAATAAAGAATATTTTGAATTGAATTGAATTGAATTGATACTTTATAGAATTAGGCGTTACTTCCCGGAGATCCATAATACAACAGTAATAATAAAATTATAGAGCTATAATCCGCGATGAAGTAAAATGCAAAATATAAAAAAGTAAGTAACGGCCTGTTACTATCCCACAGCTGGGCATAGTTCTCTCACTCTTCTCTCCGTTTTTTTTTTTGGAGAGAAGGATTGGAGCTAAGACCTACCACGCTGCTCCAATGCGGATTGGTAGGTTACACATATCCCCAGAATTCTCTAGAGATATGCAGGTTTCCTCATGATGTTTTCCTTCACCGAAAAGCGTGTGATAAATTGCAATTATCAATTAGACACATAAGTTTTACTAGAAAACACATTGGTGCCTGCCCGGGGTTTGAACCCTAGACCTTCTCGAAAGAGGCGCACGGTGATACCGCTGGGTTACCACAGCTTGCAAAATATATATAATGCTAAATGTAGTCGCCTTTTAAAAAACTCGGTAAGAAAACGGATGGTCTATTCTACTCAGCCGGATACCACACGGCGGGTTAACTTACCTTACTCGCTTTTTATGACACCTCGGTAAGAAATGAGGGTGGTCTATTCTACTCAGCCGGATACCACACGACGGGTTAACTTACCTTACTCGCCTTTTACGACACCTCGGTAAGAAATGAAGGTGGTCTATTCTACTCAGCCGGATACCACAAGGCGGCTTGACTTACCTTAGTCGCCTTTTACGACACCTCGGTAAGAAATGAAGATGGTCTATTCTACTGAGGGGGTTACCACATGGCTTATTATTGAGAAACGTGTCAAAAATGAATACCTTACAAAACTCCCATAGTCCGTGGAAGGGCGGAGACTTGATTACCATGTTCTCCATTGTTGGATCTACCGGGAGGTAGAGAAAGTGACCTGCAAAATAAAGGATCATACAATATCCATACTTCAATCTAGCTAAGTTGGAGGAAAATGATGATGATGCTATATTTTCTGAATGCATTCCATTGAGTCTACTTTAGTTATTCGCAGTGCAATTCTAAAATAGATTTGCCATTCAGTAACAGTTAAGTTTATTTTGGATTCCGCGACATTGTCAAGTTAACCGATTTCAAAACTGTTCTCTCGATGTGAGTTAACTATAACAAAAAACATGCTATCGCGGACTTATTTCTAGTATTTTTGTAGATTAACAATTCTCTAGTACAGGGCTTCTTAAACTTTTTTATATAGCGACCCCCTTCAAGCTTAGGAAATTTTAAACGACCCCCTCCTCCATATGTACAATGTGGCTCGTCGGCATGTGACCGCCCGAAATAATCTGAATATTTATGAAAAATTATCGATAAAAAACCTTAAAAGGGGGGGTCTAACTATTATAGTTTTTTTTTTATTTAATTTTTAATTTTTTTAGTTTCGTTGGTACCCATGTTGTGCATTTTTCGTCATATCTTTGATGTTATTGGCTCGATTACGATTCTGTTTGATATTCCTAAAAGCTTATTAACTACGTTAATTATTTACCAAAAATTTACAAACAAAATGTCCAAATGTTTCGAGAAAAAACAGAAAAATGTAAATTTTTTTTCCAAAAAAAATCGCTATTTTCTAAATAAACTTATTTAAGTTCATAAAATGTCCAGCTATTGTAGCTTTTTTATTCTTTATTATCAATCTACTACATTATGACTACAAACTCACAAAACATTGTTGGCACTTATCTCTTCAAACTTTGTAACAATAACACGGCAAAGTTGGCTAGACGCACGGTAAAAAAAGGTCTCCCACGTAGAAACCGAATTTCATAAAAAATGGGGGCTCGCCCCGCATGCACAGTGCAGCTCTCATTTGCGAGAGTTTCTTTATGCATTAAGTAGCTTGATTACTTATCCTGTGACGCTAAGTATTTTGTGATTTGTGTAAACAGTTCCGGTTAAATTAAACCTTTTAGCCACACTAGGTAATGCTACGACTACGTGATCTTGCGTCTCCTCATGTGGTTGATATGCATTTTGTACGCGGGTTTTGTGATTGAAATTCTTACTCGGCTGTTAAAAAATACAGACGTTGATATCCTGGCCAGGTAGGTAGATATGCCAGTGCTTGGATTTCGATCCTTCTTTGCCGTGCATCGCCGTTTTTGCGTTCAAGGATTATTTCCATAGCAAAATTAAACCGACTGTTGCGTTAAATGGAGACCTCATGGAGCAGGTGTTATGCCTAGTACGCGCTGACCCTATAACTAGCATTTCAATTACAAAACCCGTGTAGAAAATGCATATCAACCACATGAGGAGACGCAAGATCACGTAGTCGTAGCATTACCTAGTGTGGTTAAAAGGTTTAATTTAACCGGAACTGTTCACACAAATCACAAAATACTTAGCGTCACAGGATAAGTAATCAAGCTACTTAATGCATAAAGAAACTCTCGCAAATGAGAGCTGCACTGTGCATGCGGGGCGAGCCCCCATTTTTTATGAAATTCGATTTCTACGTGGGAAACCTTTTTTTACCGTGCGTCTAGCCAACTTTGCCGTGTTATTGTTACAAAGTTTGAAGAGATAAGTGCCAACAATGTTTTGTGAGTTTGTAGTCATAATGTAGTAGATTGATAATAAAGAATAAAAAAGCTACAATAGTTGGACATTTTATGAACTTAATTAAGTTTATTTAGAAAATAGCGATTTTTTTTGGAAAAAAAATTTACATTTTTCTGTTTTTTCTCGAAACATTTGGACATTTTGTTTGTAAATTTTTGGTAAATAATTAACGTAGTTAATAAGCTTTTAGGAATATCAAACAGAATCGTAATCGAGCCAATAACATCAAAGATATGACGAAAAATGCACAACATGAGTACCAACGAAACTAAAAAAATTAAAAATTAAATAAAAAAAAAACTATAATAGTTAGACCCCCCCTTTTAAGGTTTTTTATCGATAATTTTTCATAAATATTCAGATTATTTCGGGCGGTCACATGCCGACGAGCCACATTGTATAATGAAATATATATTAACCGTAGATGTAGATGTAATATCGCACTATTTTACAATATAAATAACAATTTTGCATTGCCACTTTTAAAAAAAAATAGTTATAATAAAACTACAATAGTATTCTGTATGATTTTTATTTGTATTTATATTTGTACGTAGTGTGTATACTAATTTTAAAATTTTATTTATAATCGTTGTAAACTAACCAATCATAAATTTAATAAAATCTATTTAATTAAATTTAATGAAAAGGGGTAATGAAGGAACTTAGGAGGAGAAATATCAATAAATCTTTGTTAGAAAAGTTCTTTAAAGGACAGCTGCAGCCATGTAGTTGTATCAATAATGATTGAAAAGTATCAGATCTTTGCGACGCCTTTTGTTTTCAGTAGTCTCGCGACCCCCCTGGGGGTCGCGACCCACAGTTTAAGAAGCCCTGCTCTAGTACATTACTTCAGTGTAAGGCATCTAACATGGAGTAGAAAAAAAACAATTCGTAAATAATCAATTTTTAAAAAAAAATTTAAATTTAATTTTTAATCGATTTTTAAAAATCGATTATTTTATTGTGGTATCCAGTTTAGTAGAATAGACCACCCTCTTTCTTACCGAGGTGTCGTAAAATACGACTGGGGTAAGTTGATGTCAGGCAGGCGGCCGGTCGTAAAAACGCAGCCAAATCATGTGACAGCATGTTTATAACATGTGCCGACCCCACTTGGAGTGGGATAAGGGATAAGGTGATGTCATCATCATCTTCCTGCATCATGAATTAATTACAATAAAAGCTAATTTAAGGTGACAACTACCACGAAATAATAACAGATACGTTATTTGTAAAATTCGATTAAAATGTGTATTTTGGCTACATTGGTTTCATCCAACAATGCGGATCTAATCTTACTATTAAGAAATCATCATCTACCTGCCCTTATCCCACTCTTAGTAGGGTCGGCACAACATGTTATAAACATGTCACATGATTTTGCTGCGTTTTTACGACCGGCCGCCTGCCGGACGTCAACTTACCCCTATCGTATTTTACGACACCTCGGTAAGAAAGAGGGTGGTCTATTCTATTAAACCGGATACCACACGGTGGGTCGACTTACCTTAGTCGCCTTTTACGACACTTCGGTAAGAAATGAGGTTGGTCTATTTTACCCAGCAGGATACCACACGGCGGGTCGACTTACCTTAGTCGCCTTTTACGACACTTCGGTAAGAAATGAGGGTGGTACTATTCTATTCAGCCGGATACCACACGGAGTAATCTTACTACTAAGAAAAAGGGTAAAAAAGAGAAAGAGGATTAAAATAATCGATTTTTGATGTAATAATAATCGATTATTTTGTAAAAATAATCGATTATTATTTCATCAAAAATCGATAAAATATTTTGTAAAAATAATTGATTATTATTTTGTAAAAATAATCGATTATTAGTTCATCAAAAATCGATTATTTTAATCCTCTTTCTCTTTTTTACCCTTTTTCTTAAAATAATCGATTATTCGTTTGCATCCCTATTAAGTATATCTCTTTTGGTTTACGCGGGGCACGCGTCTAAGCTCCCAGAAAGCATGTTTCCCATAACTGCCTAACCTCAACACATTTCACATAAAACCTTAATGTATTATTAACTAAAACCTCATAATAATTATAATATTCGTACGGAAAAATATCCATATATATAACAAGAAATACGATGTATATCGCAGATATACGAGAGGTCACAAAAAGCTTGTGATACCTGTGTCGCGACTCAGCAGAGTTAGCAACTCATTCGATGGTCTCGGTATTCGCTTCTACAAGAAAATTCCACAATCCATACTAGACCAGTCTACAGAAAGATTTAAATTAAGTATAAGAGATATACGTAAAGCATATTACAAAATTGAAGATTATTTGGATAATAAAAAAGCCTGGATTTGAAAATCCTTTCAGCTTCATACAAGACTGCGGTTTAATAATGTAAAATTGAAAATGATTAAAAGATTGACCGCCAAGTTTCTTTCTGGTTTTTCTCGGTAAGAGCAACATTCCGAATCAGTTGTAGCTTATTCATATTGATCATTGACGATTCAAAAGTGCTTGAAAGAGCTTATTTGAATAATGATTATTTTGATTTGATTTGATTTTAATATTTTAATAAAGTACGTACTAAACGTAACCCGTTATGTCTGCCCTGAAAAGTGGGCGTTTTGGACTTGTTAAGTTATTCACAACTGGTACGGATATCTAGTTATTATTTAAAATCTGATTTTTATATCTATAGGTACCTAATAAAAGTATATAGGGCGATTTCATGAATTCTTTCTTCTTCTATTAATCTCATATCAAATCAAAATAATCTTTATTCAAATAAGCTCTTTCAAGCACTTTTGAATCGTCAAGTATCAATATGATTAATGAAGCTACAACTGGTTCGGAATGTTACTCTTACTGAGAAGAACTCGAAAGAAACTCGGCGGTCAATCTTTTAAATATTATTAACTTAACATTATTAAACAGTCTCGTACGAAGCTGAAAAGATTTCAAATCCTTTTTTATCATCCAAATAATCTTCAATTTTGTAATATGCTTTACGTATAAGCATATCTCTTATACTTAATTTAAACCTTTCTGTAGACTGGTCTACTATGGATAAAGAGAAGTCAATGACCTTATTAAAACACTTGAAGTCGAGTGGATTATTCAATTCCCTACAATTTATGCCGACACTGACATTTGTAGTAATCACATCCAATGCGTGCTTGCAATAAATTCAATCTTTTACACAAAAAGAATATAGATTTGCATAAGAGAGCCATTAATAAACTCTTTTGTTTATTTTAATTGATTAAAAACAAAGTAACAGTAACACTATTGTCCTATAATCCGCAATAAAAGAATATGTAATGCTAAATGTAGAGTGTACTATTCGTTCTCATAACTGATACATGCAAAATTTGTTAAAACTCATGCACTACCCGCCACCGAAAACATAACAATACACAAGCACTGCACACATCCACAATTTTAGACTGGTTGGCTGGAAGAGATTCCGTTTCCAGAATAAGCCCGCCATTGCAATTTATGTTGTTTTTTATTTGAATTAATGCAATAAAGGATAATACAAACAAACACATTTCATTTAGACGCAACTGATACTTCATTCAACTGGTCTTCGTGTCTGGGTGTATATAGGTATGTATTTAACAAATATATAAGTATATATTCACCAGGTGTCTGCCCATGACACATGTATTAAGTTACTTACTTTGGGGACGGACGACCGTGTGTGTAAGTGTCCCATATATTTATATTTATTTATTTATTTATAATGCGGATGATGCAAGCAGATAACATATTAAGTCATACTGTATCATACAGAAATTTTACATTTCTCGTCTTCTGAGAAAGCTCTAGATCACTCATCATTATCCTGCCCTTATCCCACTCTGAGTGGGGTTGGCACAAAATGTTTTAAACATGTTTTGGCTGGTAATTTTACGACCGGCCCGTGCCTTACATCAACGTTCCTTAGTCGCATTTTACGACACCTCGATAAGTATTAAATACGGTCTATTCTACTCTGCCCGATAACAAACGACGGGTCAACTTACCTACCTTAATCACCAATTAAGACACTTCGGTAAGAAATGAAGGTGGTCTATTCTAACCAGCCAGATACCACACGGCGGGTCAAATACCTTAGCATCTTTTTATGATACCTCGGTAAGAAATAAGGGTGGTCTAGTCTAATGAGCCGGAGCCTACACGGGAGGGTCAACTTACCTTAGTCGCTTTTACGACACCTCGGTAAGAAATGAGGGTGGTCTATTCTAATCAACCAGATACCACATAGCAGAGAGAGCTAGATCAAATAAGTGACGAAAACAGCATCAGGAAAAGCTTAAGTAGCAAAATATAGACCGACAGATTGATTTTAAGATTTAAAGTCGGAATTTAAAGCTATATTGTGGGTTTGTTTTAGTAGAATATTTTATACACATTTTAAACCAGTGCAAATATGAGACAAAGTAACGGCCTGCTACTATACCATAGGCATAGGCCTTCTCTCTTCATTTTTGGAGTGAAGGATTGGAGCTAAGACCTACACGCTGCTCTGAATATGGACTGATACGTTACAAATATACCTAGAATTCTCTAGAGATCAGGTTTTCCTTCCGAAAAGCGTGTAATAAATTGCAATTATCAATTAGACACATAAGTTCTAACAGAGAAACTCATTACCGGGAACCCGTAACCCCTTGAAAGAGTCAAACGGTCTGAACAGTTGAACTATCACAGCTAACGCCGTGTGGTATCCGGCTGAATAGAATAGTACCACCCTCATTTCTTACCAAGGTGTCGTAAGAGGCGACTAAGGTAAATCGACCCGCCGTATTGTATCCGGCTGAGTAGAATGGACCAACCTCATTTCTTACCGAGGTATCGTAAAAGGCGACTAAGGTAAATCGACCCACCGTATTGTATCCGGCTGAGTAGAATGGACCAACCTCATTTCTTACCGAGGTGTCGTAAAAGGCGACTAAGGTAAATCGACCCACCGTATTGTATCCGGCTGAGTAGAATGGACCAACCTCATTTCTTACCAAGGTGTCGTAAAAGGCGACTAAGGTAAGTAGACCCGCCGTGTGGTATCCGGCTGAGTAGAATAGACCACCCTCATTTCTTACCGATGTGTCGTAAAAGGCGACTAAGGTAAGTCGACCCGCCGTGTGGTATCTGGCTGAGTAAAAAAGACCACGCTCTTTCTTACCGAGGAGTCGTATTTTACGACTCACGGTCAGGCAGGCGGCCGGTCTCAAAATACGTAACCAAATCATATGACAACATGTTTGTAACATGTGCTGACGTTACTTAGAGTGGGATAAGGCCAGGAGAATGATGAGTGATCTAGAGCTATATCAGAAGACGAGAAATGTGTGATACAGTATGACTTAATATGTTATCTGCTTTCATGCTTGATGAGTTGGACTATCAAAGCTAATGAGAAAGCGAAACAAAACACAATCTCACCGTCCTTTTTCCCATCAGCATCTGCCGCTGGCCCAGAAAACTGCAACCCTCGTGTTGTATAGTTCATCTCGACAACATCAGCCGCAGTCAACACCCTGAAGCCAAGTCCGTGACTGGAGACAGTCGTGTTCCACTGCCACATGCACATGTCCAGAGTTCCGTTCGGTTTCTCAAAACTACAGAACACCCCAGTCACTTGGGGCAAGTAGCTATTGTCAGTGGGTGGGACATATTTGGACACGTCCTGAACGATCAGGACCTTGATTTTATCAGATAAGGTATTAGTGTTGTTATCCGCGTTGGTTTTCGGTTTAACCGCGATCGCGCCTTCGTTATCGTTCATCATATCATCATGCCTTCTATTCAGTTCCAATATTTTGTTTATGTTCTGCTTCCGTCGCCTATTCCCCCCTTCCCCAGTCCTGTTCATCAGGTTGCTCAGTTTCTGGAACGACCCACGCACAGGCTCGGGAAGGGCTGATCGCGAACGTTGCTCATTTTTCTCCTCCAGGGCTTTCTGCGCTTTATTTTTTGCTTCGACTTCATACTCGACGGCGTCGATCAACGCGATTATAAGGAAAAGTATCAGAAACTTTACAAACGCCATTAGTATTCGTATATATGTTTCAGGCTGAATTTGCGTGGGGGTCGTACCGAGCGGTTGTTTTCCACGTGATATATATCATTTTGGGCAGTAGTTTTATTATCAATATATTTTTGATACATAACAATTAGTTCGTTGACTATAACGTATCGGTTTTGGATTAAGGAGTGTCGCGAACTACGCCGTTCACTCGTATATGTTCAGAATATCGCCAGTACATAAATAACACTCCAATTAAACTTTTGCACATTTTATTTAAACACAGCACTGGAGTTGATTAGCGCAAAATTCTGTACTCCATATCGCTAAATCGCTCGATAATATGGACGACGGTCCACAATATCAATAACTGATTGCGCGTAATAGTACGAGTCGCACACGAATCTAAACCAAGACGATCAGAACACGGTCTGTTTAAATCACTTGTGGCGTTACATCCGCAATTTTTCAATTTCCAGTGCTAAAATTACGTTTTAACTCGTCTCTATATTCAGGTACATACAATGTCCCACTCCGTGCGTAGAGCGGCGCTGCGACGGGAATACGCGGAACTAAACGTCCGTATACCGAAATAATCATTACTTTTCACGAGATGTGATCTCGGTGTCTGAAGGGATGCTGCGCAGGTGTCAACTCGCCTTTAACCTATTCCCGGGCTTTCGCGCAGGATGTCCCTGCGTCAATTTCCTACTCTACATTGGTCTATTTGAAATCTGTCTTCACGTCGAGCTACTATCATTGGGAATACTACCCGTGTATACACCGCCTATTGGTCTATAAACGAATTGCCGCGAAATCTAGCCAATCCTGACATTTACCGGATATTGTATCTAGGAAATTTCCTCAAAGATTTGTTTACGCGAGCTACAGATAGTCGTCGTTTTTTAACGGTAATCAGAGGAAATTACATTGACTTCGGCTTACAGCTCTCGATTTCATCTAATTTCCAATGCAAAATGAGTTATAGTCGAGTCGTTGGGATTTAAAAACGTTTCGACGTTTTGTTGGGAAACGCAATGTAATATTTCTTTAGAATTGAATAAAACAATGAAAAGAACTAAAATTATGTTTATTTCTTATTAATGTAACAAATCTTATAATTACAAGAAAATCGATGAATAAAATTCGCCATAAGTATAAGATTTCCAGAAAGCAATGAACTCATGACAGCTTACCGCTATTTGCATATATTTCACGAGTATTAGGGACATACGTTCCGAAAGTGACATTATATTTTTTACTTTATGTTTTTTAAGAAATTAAAAATATTCAAAAGATAAACAAAAAATACAATTTTTTTTAATTAAAATATATGTATTATATCATAAAAAAATACTTTTTCTTATAAAATACAAATTCATTAACTACATTGAGTAGAAAATAGAGCAGCAAAATATTTTAGTTCCCGAACGAAACGCACCACTCCTTGTGGATTATTTTGGTCTGTCTGCGTTTACTTGTTTCATTAAAAATCAGTGTATGCTAAGTTAATAGGTGAAACCTTTAAATAATGTATTGTGTTTGTGAAAGAACTCTAAAATGACGGAGGGCGAATAACTTACATTAATTCCTAAACGCTGAGGTAAGTTCAGTTATTTCTTCACCCGTAAACCAAATAATTAAAAAAAAAACAACATAACATGGTATTGTTTTTATTAGATAAAGATCGATTATTATTTCTATAATGAATTTTATATTTATGAAATAAGTCTAAAGCGAGCGAATAGATTGTCCTTGTTGAGGTTTGATTATAATCCCTGATAAACATGAATATTCTCTGTTATAATTTTAACAAATATTAACATTGCATTGATATTTAATACTTTGTCGAATTATTTGAGTAAATAATAGATTAAATTCTTATCTTCATGTAACAAATATTTGTTATAACACTAAAATGCTTTGTTGTTTTTGTTCATGCTTAGTTAGTTATATCGGATATAATAAATGTATATTACGAAAATAATACTCGATTTTCATTTAGACGCGAAAACTGTGAAATGCGCGTTTAATTAGCTAAATTAGTTTGAATTTAGAATTCATAGACAAAAAAGAATTAATAGTTTGTTACACATACTAAAATGTTTAACTCATGAATTAGTTTCCTTGCTATTAAAAGCTTGGTGACTCAGAATAACTTTAGCTTTATGATATGAGTTTTTTAGTTATTTGTCACCAACTATACTTTGTAATGACATTGAATTCCTTTTCCTTATTAATCTTGTTTTAATGAACATGGTATTTTTGTAGTTAGTAGTTAAACTGAAAAATAATGATGTACTTAAAACATCATTAAATAAGATTTTTAATCAACTACAAATTTGATCGACTTGCCCATTGGTGCAGGTGTTAGTAGCCCCGCTTTCAGCTCTGTGGGTAGTGGGTTCAATTCCCATTGAGGGCCAACATTTTCTTAATACAATTTATTAGTTCTTTGAGTCTTAAGTATTTATTTAAAATTACATATATACCAGTTGTCTATTACCCATAAACAAGTAATATGTGGGTGACTGAGCGTTGATCGGTAATTTTTTTCAAAATAAAAAAAACTTCAAAATAAATAATAGGGTAGATGGGGCTTGATCCTAGGTATTTTCATTTCTAGTGACCATCCGTTTCCCCCAATAAGCTACACTGACTTGACAGTTAATGGCAAATATTCAAATCAATATAAATTTTAGTATTGTTTAATGCCCAAAAACAGGGATAAAACGATTTTTTTTTAAAATAAAACCTACCTAGATTTTTCTCCCCCAAAACCCCTCTACGTGCTGAATTTCAGGAAAATCGTTGAAGCCGTTTCTGAGATTCTGAATATTTATATAAGCCATAAGGTGAAGCCTCGTTTCTTCCTCTCCACATGCTGGACACGCTGCATCTTCTTTTATTCTCTTTATTAACAGGTGTCTTTAACAGACAATGCCCAGTAGTAATGTCTGTTACGATTGCCACATTCTCCCTGCTGTGCAACATTAGCTGTTCTGTTTTCTTTGTGTTGAAAGATTTGAGAAACGTTTTTGATTGTCTAAACGTTGTTCCTCCATATTTTGTTCGATTCTGTTCTATCTATAATTTACGATTGTGCGCTTTATTATCGTGTTTGTAATTAAATAAAAACACTACTAAGGAGAGGCTGATACAGAAAGCCTTCTATACTGTTGAGGATTATTTAGACAATAAGAATGCGTGAATATAGATATTGTTCGACCTTGTACAAGATAGAAATCATTAAATATAACTAGTATTAAGATTTGTATTTTTAAAAGAGCAACCGCCGAGTTTCTTGCTGGCTCTTCTCGGTAGGAACAGCTTTCCGAACCAGCAGTAGAGTTGACGATTCAAAAGCACTTGTTTACAAGTTTATTTGAATAAATAATATTTTGAATTTGAATTTTCTAAACGTTGAGTACCTCCATCTTTTGTTCGATTCTGTTTCTATTCTTTTATCTGTAACACGCTTTGTTTTGGAAGAAAAGGTTCTGGGCCTATAAATAAATTAAACAAGGTAGTGTTTTCTGGATCCTCCAAGTTAGGGGTTTCTTTAATACTCAAGAGTTTTGAAGACTCCTGCCAACTGCGCCAATGAGTCAGTTATTAAACCAGGTGTAGAGTCCACAAGTCATCATCAAAAATAGAACTATATTGTGATCAAAGGATAACAACATAATTTTATGATAATAACATAATCGTGTAGATATACTCTGCTATTTGTTGATAGCCTCTCTATTATTAGTCATTGGGAATATCCGTTATCATCATCAAATAACATAATTGCCTTGATATGATAATTTGTAGCAAATATTTCTCACCTGGCTATCTAACCCCAGATAAAATTACATTGTGTAATGTACTTGAGAATAAAGTGTGTGATATATATGCTAAAACATACCACTCTGAGTGTGGTCGTCGCAACTTGTTGTCACATGTTTTGGATACTTATTTTACGACTGGCTGACTACCTGACATCAACTTACCTTAGTCTCCTTTTACGACAACTGGGTAAGAAATGAGGGTGGTCTATTCTACTCAGCCGGATACCACACGGTGGATCAATTTACCTTATCGCCTTTTATGAAACCTCGATAAGAAATGAGGGTGGTCTATTCTAATGAGCCGGATACCACACGGTGGATCAATTTACCTTATCGCCTTTTATGAAACCTCGATAAGAAATGAGGGTGGTCTATTCTAATGAGCCGGATACCACACGGTGGATCAATTTACCTTATCGCCTTTTATGAAACCTCGATAAGAAATGAGGGTGGTCTATTCTACTCAGCCGGATACCACACGGTGGATCAATTTACCTTATCGCCTTTTATGAAACCTCGATAAGAAATGAGGGTGGTCTATTCTACTGAGCCGGATACCACACGGTGGATCAATTTACCTTATCGCCTTTTATGAAACCTCGATAAGAAATGAGGGTGGTCTATTCTACTCAGCCGGATACCACACAGCTGGTCAACTTACCTTAGTCGCCTTTTACCACACCGCGGTAAGAAATAATTTTCCACTTTTTTTTTTGTGTGCCAGTATAATGAATAACAAAGTCGGCGATACTTAGTAGTCGCTAATGAAGTGGGGAAATCAACTTTCACTTTTAATTACTTATGTGAATCACTACATATTATAAAACAAAGTGGCATTCTTTGTTTGTCCCTATATCCCTATGTATGCATAAAACTTTAAAACTACGCAACAGATTTTGATGCGGTTCTTTTTAATAGATAATAATAGATAGGAAGGTTTGTATGTATAATAACATTCAATACGGAGTAGAGAAATACTGTAATTTATGAGGTTTCTTTAAATAATTACATTGTTTTCCGCTTACATTGCAAACGCAGGCTAAACCCTACGAGATTTATTAAAATGATGTACTAATTATTTGTACACCTTAAAAAGGTCTACAGAAAAGTCCGCGATGGTATATGTCTATCTCTTATGGATAACCCACAATAGCATTTTATGTCATTTACTTTTTACGAAAAATAATGCCTTATGTTCAAAGCAATTTTTATACAATACAGCATTAATCCTTATCCTATTAAGTACCTTAAATAAATTGTTCTTCTTTCTTACCGAGGTGTCGTAAAATACTACTAAGATACTTTAACGTGAGGCAGGCGGCGGGTCGCAAAATAGCTAAATCATAAACACACGACAACATGTTCTCACATGATTTGGCTCCATGACTCCACTTAGAGTGGGATAAGGGTAGGAGGATCATGACTTATTCATTAAATAAGAAGAAATTTTCTCAAAAGTCAACCCATTTATTAACATTAAGTATAGAGTAGTTATCAATCTTTTAAGAAAAAGCAGTAAAAGTTAAAGTTTAACTTTAACTTGATGATGATGATGCTTTAGTTGCGGAACGAAACGATTTTCGACATTATAGTAGTGAATGTATGCAGTGCCTGTGTACTATAGTGGTGAAAGTTTTTAGTGCATGCCTTTTCGTGAATCCTGAAACGTTTATCTTTATACATATAATATTTTTACTTTTTTATCGCAGATTATAGCATATCATCTTCCTGCCCATATCCCACTCTATGTGGGGTCGGCACAACATGTTATAATCATGTTGTCACATGATTTGGCTACGTATTTTACGACCGGCCGCCTGCCTGACTTCAACTTATCTTAGTCGTATTTTACTACACCTAGATAAGAAAGAGGGTGGTCTATTCTACTAAACCGATAACCACACGGTGGGTCAACTTACCTTAGTCGCCTGTTATGACACCTCGGTAAGAAATGAGGGTGGTCTATTCTACTCAGCCGGATACCACACGGCGGGTCGACTTAACTTAGTCGCCTTTTACGACACCTCGGTAAGAAAGAGGGTGGTCTATTCTACTAAACCGGATACCACACGATGGGTCAACTTACCTTAGTCGCCTTTTACGACACCTCGGTAAGAAATGAGGTTGGTCTATTCTACTCAGCCGGATACCACACGGCGCGTCGACTTTCCTTAGTCGCCTTTTACGACACGTCGGTAAGAAATAAGGGTGGTCTATTCTATTCAGCCGAATACCACACGGTTTGAAGAGATTGTAAAATAATACTTTTTTTATCTTTGTAGTATATGCAAATGCTTTGTGATTTTGTCGTGGAGTCAATCTCCTGATGATGCTTCAGTTGCGACACGAAACGATTTTCGACATTGTGGTAGTGAATGTATGCAATGCCTGTGTAGTCTGGTGTTGAAAGTTTTTAGTACATGCCTTTTCGTGAATATTTATTATAGCATAATAATAAATATTTTTCGTAATGTCGTCGTTGTACTTAAATTATTGCCATTCATAAATAAGATTCGCATTACAATCTGTTGTCGAAACGCTCGATATGATAATATAAATTATCAGCTAATACTGATAACAGATTAATCATGCCATAAATTTATTGGTGAATTCATTGTTGTTTTTATTTTCAAAGAGAGTGTTTTGTGTGTTGTGATTTTTTTTATATTTCGTCACCAAAAAATTGCAAGTAAAAATAATATTTTTTTAAATTCTGGATTTGAATTTGCTAAACTCTAGTTTTCATGGTAATAATAGTTTTTTGTTACATTTAGTTAATTTAGTCTTTGGATAGAATCTCTTAAGAAACGCGGATATAGCAAAATAATTCTATCATATCTTCTACACCGTGTGGTATCCGGCTGAATAGAATAGCACCACCCTCATTTCTTACCGAGGTGTCGTAAAAGGCGACTAAGGCAAGTTGACTCACCGTGTGGTATCCGGTTGAGTAGAAAAGACCAACCTCATTCCTTACCGAGGTGTCGTAAAAGGCGACTAAGGTAAGTCGATCCGCCGTGTGTTATCCGGCTGAGTAGATTAAACCACCCTCATTTCTTACGGAGGTGTCGTAAAGGCGACTAAGGTAGTTTACCCGCAGTGTGGTATCCGGCTACTCAGCCGGAATAGACCACCCTCATATCTTGGCTAAGGAAACCAGACGCCAAACAGACGGCCGGTTGTAAAACAACAAGCCAAATACATACTTTTTCTTTTATATATACAGATTTGGTTCCAGATAAAATGACATAGAAAATGTCAGGCGGCAATTCCAAGAACAAGGCGCGGTCTAAACGCCAGGAGGGATGGGAGGAGGCTGGTGGCGAGTTCTACCAGGAGCTGTACCCTGGTGGGGAGCAGGAGCTGTTCGATAACCTGCAGAGAGCTGATGCTGCTAAACTAGCCACGTTACTGCCCTCCAAGCAGGCTCGGAACAGTGAGTCTAACATGATATTCAAACCTTAAAAACTAACAATCTGTCTATCTCACTTCTGGCAATTACTCTCTTCTCTCACTTTTACGAGAAAAGGTCTACACTGCTCCAATGCCTATTTGTAGGGTACATATATCTCTTGAATTCTCCAGAGATGTACGGGTGTATGTTTTCCTTCACTGAAATACGTTTGATAAATACCAAATACAAATCAGGCATAAACTTTGTTAACAGAAAAACCCAATGTCTCCCAGAATTTGAACTCGTGATCCTGTAGAAAAAGTCACAGAGTCACAGCTTTTCAGGCCCTAAAGTAGCGGCCTGTTACAATCTTACTGTTGGGCGTAGGCCTCTTCTCTCCGTTTTTGGACAGAAGGGTTGGAACTAACACCTACCACGCTGCTACAGCGGATGCGGTAGATTACATGCCAAAATTTCTCTAGAGACATGCAAGTTTCCTCACGATATTTTCCTTCACCGAAAAGCGTGTGATAAATTGCAATTATCAATTAGCATGTAGTAGAATAAATATCCTCTACCATGCGAAAGTCTTTTCTCTCCTTGGAGAAAAGGCTTGGCGCCCAGAAAAATTGGAGAAGTATTTTGAGTTGGGTTAATCTCACCTGAGTGTCCCAATTTGTAGGTTAGAAATATCACAGGAATTCTCCAGAAATATACAGGTCACCTCATTATGAGTTCATTCCGGAAAGCGCGTGCTAATCAATAAAGCACATAAATCTATATAAAATCATCATTGGTCAGGTACCATTGAGTTTTATTCGTAGATTGAACCCACAGTCCCTTCGATTATTACATGAACAACAATGATTTATAGAAGCGTTACTTTGCGAAACTCCATAGTACAGAAGTTACAATAAAATTACTTTGCTGTAATCCGGGTTTGTTAAAAAAATACATGCATTGCTATATGTATGAAGCAGGCAACAATCACATACCACATACATGCAGGACAAGCCGCACGTATCACAAGACGCCGCCAACACCAATACTCCATACAAAGCACACACACTCACTACTACAACCATTACGATCGGTTTGAAATTCATGGCGGGATCAGAGCGTAACTTAACGAAATCATCGCCTTGGATACCATTTTTGCCTTTTTCTAGATATAAATCCTGTTTAAATAACAACTGTATTCCCTTTATCAGCTTTTGAACGGGGCGAAACGATCGTAGAGGTTGTGGTAGTGAGTGTGTGTAGTGCTTTGTATGGAGTATTGGTGTTGGTAACATCTTGTGATACGTGTGGCGGCTTGTCCTGCATGTATGTGATTGTGGTATGTGATTGTTGCTTCATACATTTAGCATTGCATGTATTCTCTTAAAAAACCCGGATTACAGCAAAGTAATTTTTATTGTAACTTCTGTACATAAATCACAATTAAAAAAGACTTTCTTCGTTTGTAGCTACAACAGTAAAAAGAGCCAGATCTCAGAATGAACGCCGCCAGTCGACGTACGCGCGCACCACCCAAAGTAGGGACATACATTTGTCCATGCTGCCAGATCTGTCAGGTAAATAGAAATTGTGGGTAGTTTTGAAATACTTATATGACATTTGGCACTGAGACTCAGAGGCCAAGAGATAATATCTAGTAAATTTTTAGTTTATACCAGTTAGATGCTCTTTTTCGACAGAGAACCTGTCAAACGAGGAGCGTACTTGGGAAGAGATCATGCAGATCAAGGCCATGCCGGTGCCTATGCATCAGAAGCGGGATATCAAAGCTAGATTGCAGGTGAGTAAGGATATATTTACCATTTTAGCTTTGCCATTACATCAGTTTAAAAACACTGTTAAAAAGGCTGATGCTGCCTACTATACTGTTGAGGATTACTCAGAAGATAAGAATGTGTGGGTATAGCTCGCTTAGACCCTGTGAAGACAGTCATGACTAAATGTAATGTACAAGAATTATATTTTTAAAAGAGCAACCTCCATGTTTCTTGCTGGCTTTTCGCGGTAGGAACAGCTTTCCGAACCAGCATTAGAGTTGACGATTCAAAAGCACTTGTTTATAAGTATTTGAATAAAGAATATTTTGAATTTGAAAATTTGAATATAATAGCTTAAATATTGTAGCACAACACTTTATGCCGTTGGTATTAGTTTACAAGGAATCTACAAAGCTAAAATTGATTGCGGAATTTTATTATAGAATTTTATATCCAAACTTACAAATAAGTAACGTACTTCCGCAAGGCGCATAACAGGAGTCGCAAGCTTATGTTGGTTTCTACTTTATCTATTTTATAAATCGCCATTTTTTTATAATTATGTATATTCTTATGAACACAAATTAAATTGCAAAAAATATGTGAAGCCAATGTAAGGATATCATTATAACTAAGTAAAGTACTAAAGTAACGGCTTGTTACAATCCCATCGCAGGGCATATAGGCCTCCTCTCTCCGTTGCTAGAGAGGAAGGGTTGGAGCTAAGACCTACCACGCTGCTTCAGTGCGGATTGGTAGGTTATTACACATAGCCTTAGATTTCTGTAGAGATATGCAGGTATCCTCACGATGTTTTCCTTCACCGAAAAGCGTGTGATAAATTGCAATTATTAATTAGGTACATAAGTTTTAATAGAAAAACTCGCCGGGGTTGGGACTCGTGACCCTCTCGAAAGAGTCGCACGTTCACACCGCTGGGCTACCACAGCTTCCATTATAACTATACTTTTCTTATTTCCAGAACGCAACAAAACTCCGCCTGCAAGGACTTGAACAGTTGCAATGGCGACAACGGAAAGTTTGGCATCGATTTCGGATAAGATTCACTGAAATCGTTGGCAAACTTGAATTATGGCAATCGTCGTTGAGAGAGATCGAGGGAAAGTTCGGTACTGGAGTAGTATCGTACTTTCTTTTTCTCAGATGGCTTTTGTTCCTAAATTTCGCAATATCCATATTCATAATACTATTTCTGATATTGCCAACGGTTTTGCTCGTCGAAACTGATTATATATGTGACGATTTCGCCGAAAACTCAACAGTGTGCTGCTCTCAAGCGTATTTGAGGCGAAATTTGACCGAATTTAACGTTATTCTATCCTTAATCCAAGGAACAGGGTGGATGGAGCGGACAATCTTGTTCTACGGTGTTTACAGTGACCAGTTGTATACGTATTTCATCAAAGCATTGTGGGACACTCAAATGTTTTATAACATGCCGCTAGCTTATATATTAGTGCCGATATCTTGGGCATTATTTTCTTTGATCGCCATAGTGAAGACTGCCGCCAAGGGCTTCAAAGAACGCTTAGTGGAAAGCGAAGGACAGTTTTATATGTACTGTAATTTAGTTTTTGGAGGTTGGGACTTTTGTATACAGAACGATAAGTCAGCGAAGATCAAACATAAAGCTTTGTATAACGAAATAAAAGGTTGTCTTGAAGAGGAGAGGTATAAAGAAGAGAAGCAGTTGAGGACTAGAGAGAGACAAATTCTGATGCACTTGAAGAGACTACTGATACATTTGGTGGTGTTCATAATATTAATAGCGTCGGGGATCCTAATTTACGTCATCTTCAACTATTCCATGGATAGGTTGAATGAGGATCAAAATACGCCCACTCAAAACGAGTTCGTAAATCGTACCGCGGAAAGGTTAACGTTAAATCAGTACAATGGCTCATATTCATTTGGACAATTACAGAATACGTTGCTAGAATTCCTTCCGTTTATCACAATAGTTGTCCTAAATATAATTGTGCCAGAGATATTCGGTTATCTGATCAAATTTGAGAACTACATGCCGGCTAATACCATTATAATATCTTTGTTGAGAACAGTTCTATTGCGACTTTCCTCGTTAGCCGTACTTCTCAGTCAAATTTATATGCAAATAACTGATCCTGATAGAATACGTTGTGCCACAGTTGATGAGGAGTTCCGTCTCGAATGTTGGGAGACTTACGTAGGGCAGCAACTTTACAAGTTGATCCTAACTGATTTCGCGTTGCAAATCGTTATAACATTCATTATAAACTTACCCCGAGCGTTTATAGCTCGACACACGAACAGTAGATGTCTTAAAATAATAGGCACTCAAGACTTTTACCTGCCCAAACACGTATTAGATATAGTTTATATCCAAACGATAATATGGATGGGTTCGTTCTTCTGTCCGTTCTTGCCGATCATTGGCACGATATTCTGCTTCCTGATCTTCTATATCAAGAAGTTCACTTGTCTGACGAATTGCACGCCGTCTCCTATCGTCTACAAAGCATCCAAATCCAAATCTCTATTTATGTCAGTGTTGCTACTCGGTTTTGTGATATCGATATTGCCTGTGGCCTATTCTGTAGCTGAGATAACGCCGTCTTGGAACTGCGGTCCTTTCAGAGGTTTCGATTCGGTTTGGCAGTTCGTTGTTGAAACGTTCGAAGCTTTTCCTTATTGCGTGAGAGAAGTTGTCTTTTTGTTAGGCACATCTACATTCGCAGTACCTGCGTTTGCATTTCTCCTATTCTTCTTGTATTACTATTGGGCGGTTGCAGCAGCGAATAGGCATATGGTAGAGGTTTTGAAAAATCAGCTGGTTCTCGAAGGACACGATAAGCAGTTTCTATTGAATAGGCTCAGTGCGTTCATTAGACAGCACCAGAAACGATGTGAGAGGCGGAATAGGGCTAGCTTTGCTGATGACGATTCATCTATCCAGCATAGTTCTAGATAAAATATATGGTACGCATTACGTAATGGCTGTGTACGAGATGCGGTGAAATTAACGTATCTGCGATATCCAAATATGCATTTAAATTTAGATTTTAACGTTGTGTTGTCTCGACTTTACTTAGGTTTTAAAGAAAAAAAACTTCAACAAAATTATATTGACCGTTTTTGTACGTAAATAATAGTTAAATGTTAGTATGAAAATAGAGCAGAATTATTTTAGGTTATGTTCCAAATATTGGCTTACAGATGTGGGCGTTGGTCGAATTATTTGACACAAAACAGACCCTATCGTCCTATCCGAAGAATAAAGTTACATGTCTCATATATGAGTATAGGAAATGTGACTTAATTGTTCAAATAGAGAGATATATACATATTTAAATCCTTCACAAGTAGAAAACATAAAATAGTTCTGGATAACGAACTTACTACACTCTCTTACACGTTTTACTTAGCAACAATTACCCAAAGAATCTTCGCTAAATTTTCCCCAATGCGTACTTCATTTTGCATTCAGAATCTGCGCTATTTTACTTGCTAGACCAGTATTAATATGGAAGCGAGATTTGGTCATTTTTGTCGTTAAATTATGGCGATTTCTATGGTATAAAAGTTACTTACTTATTAGTTGTTTGACAGTTGACTGAAGCTAATAACCGTGTATTGATTTTTCCCACAGAAATAGTGGGAAAAAATAACTATTACCAGTTTTTTCGGTTTTAAAGTTTGAGCTAAAGATTTTTGACTGAGTGTCTAATATTTATCTGTATCGTAACTATTTGCCCGGTTATAACACAAATATTAACAGTTTAGCCCAGAAATAATGATCAACAATTATAAGCACTCCGCATTAATTACAAAAATAGAACAGCTTACAAACTTAACTGTTAGTAATTTTTAAAAGCTAAAAGACTATATTTTCTAGACGTCAATGCATTATGGACTGACTTATGCTCTCTTATATCATAACAATGTTGCAATTTCTATTTATTATACACATATGACTTATGTACAGCATTTATTAGTATATAATATCTTATTTAAGATAGTGATCTCAGTGTACTTTATTTATGATATATAATATTATACTCCCATAATGCTTTTACAAAATTCGTTTATTCGTCAAATTGCTATGCCCGCGTGGAAACCAGTGTATCACAAAAGCAATTATTGTGAGTTAATCGTAAGTGATAGAGACATGCAATCTCGGACTTTTTTTTAGTATTTTTGTAGATCTACAATTCTCTAGTAGATTACTTCAGTGTATCTCTGCTGATTCATGCGGCAATGATAAATCTCCCAGCACGCGAGATTTTTTTACCACCACGTGACCTTTAACACAATTTATGTAAAAACGTAATATTCTATTCACTTAAACCTTCCAGAAGAATTGCATCTTCTAGTAAAAATCGTTTAGCCAGCTTTAAGGGATTTTGTTTTATAATTAGTATAGATATAATTCGTAAATACTATTATAATTTCGTTCCTTTTTGGTAAGGCTATTGACCCCATATCTGTACATCTTATTAGTTTTTAGTCTATTATGTTATTTTTTTATATGAATATTATGCAACGGCGCAATGTCATGCGAATTATTAGTTTTTTTAAATTGTTAGCGCACAGTATATACAATAACACGATATAATAGGAATACCACAATTCCCGTTCCGAAATGCACTTCTCTTGAATGACGAACAAAGACTGACTGTCACTGAAACGTTTTATCAATAGGAAGGACAACAACGGCAGTGTTGCCAACATTTCAATAAAAAGGGGCGCGATACTCGTTTCATGAATGTGTTGCTATAAAATACAAAGCGGAAGTCAATGCTGCAAATACATACTATGAGTCTTTAAAAAATGTAAAAAAAAATAAGCGAGATGGTGAACTTGATTTAAAGATTTCATGAATTTTATTCGCACTCAAATACTAAAACAAATCTTGGAAAACTTTGATATTTATAGAACATACTAACAAACAGTCATTTTAGATTACGAGATTTTTCGTGAGCATTATTGGATCTATTTAGTGGATAGTAAGATTTTACGGGGCTTTGAGATTTTTTTCTATAGGGCCAATGAGATTTTTTCTACGATATTACGTTTTTTTCCTATGGGATTTTTCGATTTTTTTATGAGATTATGACATCTTTTCAACGGGATTATTCGTTTTTTTATACTATAATATTTCCTTTTATAATCGTAACATCCTCGAAACCAAAAGTCGTCCATTGAAACAACTTAGACTATATTCGCTCGAGTTTGTTTTAGACAAATAGTCTAAACTAAAACTGAACTAGTCTTATATATAACGCCCACTCAGTAAGACCACGTTTTATAGAATTAGGCGGTTTTTTTCCATTCCATAGGACAAAAGTGACAGAATTATTTTACTATAATCAGTAATTAATGAAAATCTATGTTATGCTTGTTGGTCTTGTCTATGCACATGCAGTATAAACCACTACACTTGCACTGCACACATACACAACGGCAATCTCAATTATATCACGCTTATAAGGTATGAGAACCTATAATGCATTTTAATTTATTCATAGATTCTTTCATAGATTCATTCTAATAGATTCTCTTCCATCAATTATAGTAGAATAATTTTGGAACTTTTTCCATAATTCCATAGTACGAAGTAATGGTAGAATTTTATTGCTATAAACGCACGTTAACACGTGGATTATACCAAAATAAACCTTTCGTTACTCTTGCGCATTAACAATTTATATCCACTTTGTGTCACAATTTATTAGTAACCATAGATTTTATACGATGTACGTAGGTGCGTTAGTGAAATTAGATAATTTGAAATTAGCCAAATTCGAAGTCATAGTGTGTAATTTTATTTATAGATGTAAATATTATAATATAATCTATTTATTTAGTCGAAAACTCAGATAAGAAAGGAAGTTAAAATATTAAATGAAGCATTTCATCGGCTTAGTATTTGACGTAAACTAAGCTGGACTTAAATACAGTAATCCCCTATAACACGGTTAAAATCGTTCCGCGTTATATAAAAACGTGTTAGAATAATTTCTTGTATATTAAATTTGTCTAGTTCGGTAATTTATTTAAAGATTGAAAACAATTGACATATGGAAATCGATCCCATGTTTTTTTTAGACTATTATAGTCCGCCCAATACCATTAGGCTACCATAACTTTACAAACGACGGCTAAAAATATCATATGCCTTTTATTTAACATTTTAGCATTTTTTCAGTGCGTGAAAACAGGGACGAAAAACCTTCAAACCTACATGCTAGATTTCACGAAAATCGTTGAAGCCAACTTCAAGGGAGGGGAGAGGGGGAGAAAAATCGATCTTGCAAGATTTTATTTTTAAAAAAATCATTTTATCCCTGTTTTTGGACATTAAAAAATACTAAAATTTATATTGAATTGAATTTTTGCCATTAACTGTCGAGTCAGCGTAGCTTATTAGGGGAACGGATGGTCGCAGAAATGAAAATTCCTAGGATCGAACCCCACTTACCCTATTATTTTTTTCTTTTTTTTATTGTGTACAAAATTAACGGTAAAAAGTTTAAATTTTAATAAGGTAAAAATTACCGGTCTCCTAGATATTATACATATATACAAGATAAACTCATTTAAAAATTATAGATTTTGAATTAGATTCATTATAATTTTCACAGTACAGAAATATAAACTAATCTTCGCGTTATATGGGGGAGAAAACGTGTTATACGAGGGACTATAATCGCGTAATATAACGTTATAAGAGTACCGCGTTATAGGTGGGATTACTGTAAATATTGAAAAGTAATATAAAAAAATAAGACATTCACACGAGCATATTAAAAAGTGAATAGTTAAAGTAAATTAAACCCCCTTTTTTGTCTGATCTCACAAATATATTGTAGTTACTTAAGTAATGGCAACTCTTGTTTTAAATATTGAAATTATTAACTACAATAAAATCTCGTACAGAACTGCATCCAGTATGTAAAAAAAATTATATATCAGTGTAAAAATTAGGTATACGTAAGGTGTAAATTATATTGTTAAATTATAATAAACATGTTTCGACTTGCATTTTTGTACGAGAGGTTGTAGATTGTGAAAATTTCAGATTAAAAAAAATTAAATGGACTAAATGAAGCATTTGTTATATACTAAGCCGGTTCTGTATACGGAAAGAAACAAAACATTAAAAAGCATTATTTAGCCGATCATGACAAACGAATGATTAATTAATATATTTATTTAAATAATTAACTATTAATGTAATTTATTAATAGTTAATTACATGTGCTATTTTACTTTATCTTTCTCTATATATGTACTATATAGAAAGAAATAAATAAAAAATTAAGTATTAAAAAGTTTCTAGTTAATAAAACAAGGGTTTTAATTCTCTAGTTTTAATAACGCGCTTTCGAAATTAAAAGTGAAAAATAACGAAAAATATTCGTATTATTTTTAATTGGAAAGCAGATTTTAGTTTTTTTTTTTAACTCGACTGCTTTCCATGTTTTAGTGCGATTGATTTTTATTTATTTTTCCCTTTTTTTAAAAAAAAGTTATTAGCAATTTTGGCTACAAATTTGTTACCCCTCCAGACAATCTAAGTGTTAGGAGTGGCTTCGTTTTTTAGTGCGATTTATAATTAAAAAATATTATTAATTTATTAAGTCATATTTATTTTATTATATTGTCATCGGTTTTTAATAAATGCACAAAGTTTGTATTAAATCTGTCTTTCCAAAGTAGGTCAAAATTGAGTTCAAAGATTACATATACACAAGTGAAACGAATAGCGCGATAAATGCTTCACTCGATCCATAGACAACACGTCCATCTTAATTTTTTTAATCTGAGATTGTGGATTTTTTTTGTAACTAGAGGCTAAATTCTGTTTAGTTTTATTTATAGTATAATTGTCCTTTACGCATTAAAGTCAATACTAATCGGGATAACTATAGAGGTTATATTCACGTACTAGAGAAAATACTGTTGGGTTTTATTGGTTATTATTAGTAATATTTGGTCTGTACTTAGTAAGGATTTACCATAGAGTACGTACATAGAGTAGTGAAGCAATGATGGTGTATCTGTGTCTTTTTTTTGTGAGTAGAAAAAGATGAAGTAAGGTAAGAGCACTAGTAAGTGACCGTTTTGTATGAAATTTTAAATAATAAGCGTTTTGTTTGTTGTAACTAATTAATAATATTAAATTTGAAATATTAAACAATGGGCTACAGTTCTGAGGTTTTGGGCAGTTGTTAATAGATGGCGACAGGTAATTACAAATTTATTTTTTATTATCTACAACAAACAAAACGCTTATTTAAAATTTCGTACAAAACGGTCAACTTCTAGTACATGGTAAATTATTTGTGCACTTACCTTATACGAGATTCATCTTCCATCTCATTATTTATTGTGACAATCTCACTTTACAGGCCTGCCTATTGCTCTACTGTCTATGCCTACTCTAGGTCTAACTCTATCGTTTCCAAGGTTTAGGCTGTTATTTTCTGCGACCCTTACCTCTTTAAGTTAAAGTTCTCTGTAGAATTAAATGAAAATTGTAAATTTTTACAAATTCAAGAATTAAAACTCAAAAGTTTGTCGTGTTTTATATTTTTAATTTCTATAATTTTTTTTTCCAAAAAATCTGTTCCTAGAGGTATAAGGGCCTAAGTACTAATTTCCAAAAATTAATTAGTGAGTTGTATATTATCTTCTCTATACTTTAACCGTCAAAATATATTTATATAATCGAAGAGGTAATATGTGATACCTACATGAAACCGTTTTTGGCTCATCTAAAAATTTCGAAAATCGGCTTATAATGGCTATAAAAGTATATACTAAGACTATAGTGTCATTTTGTATTTGATAATTTAATATTAGGTATCATTTTTCTATTAGAAATTTGTCAATCACTAAAAAGTTTTTCTAAAAAAATTCATATATATATCTAATGTCCTGCAATAGTGGTACAACTCAATAAATCGTGTTTTGGACTAGGAATATGTAAATATTAAAATACACATTATTTTCAGCAGCAATATCGGCAGAAGTCAAAATTCAATATTAGATCGCTAGTTCGAACAAACTAAGTGATTTTAATGCATTTTTCTTAATGGAAACTTTAAATTCATATATCTCAAAACATGTTTTTTTGAGTTGTGCTATTAATGCAGCCCATGAGCGATATTGTCTATGAGAATTATCCAAAGATTAGACATTAAGAACAATATTCTCTCTAGTACGTTATTTAATGCCTGAACTGTATTTATCTCGCATTATAAAGATGCGAAGGATTTATTAGTATGACACTGCCAACATAGTTGTCAAATTATGTATATTGTGGAAATAAAATATAATATATATCTAGCGCAATTTGTTTACTTACCTTACTCCCTATAACCTCTGGGCTTGCCAGAGAACCTCCCCCTCGCCCCTTAAGTACGTCGAATCCGGAACTAATAATTGTTGTGACAAATTGTCGACGATAAATGGGTTAACTTTTGAGAAAATAGCTTCTTATTGATTGAGCTTAAAATTATTTGAAGCAAGTTGTATTTGTAACATGTAACAAATAACTATAGAACGACGAGAGTAATAAAACAAAGTTTAAATAATGGAGATATTTTAATCAACTGGTACACAAAGTACAAAACTAAAACTATTCGTTATCTTAATCAATTATAGAATTCAGTTTTTAAAGTTTATAATATTGGTCCATTAATATTTATATAACTGAAATCCGCTAAAGAGACGGACGGACGCTCCACTGTTACTAAAATAGCCAGATCTGAAATAAATTATACTTATTTTGTCCAAAAATACATTTTTTTTAACGGTATTTAAGTTTGAATAATGTCAAAAAAAAATTATACGTTTAAGTGATCTGTGGATTCATTTAACGTCGTATCGTCTGTACCATTTTGTATATCATATGAATATATACATATATAGGAAATAAAATGCCTAATAAATCTCTTTAAACCGATATTATTTAAACAACATTTACATTTAGAGCAATCATTAAATTCGTTGACCACGAACATTCTATCATTCTATTTGTTACTAAATTTAACAATTTCTATAAAGCTATGAATCTTCGTTAAAAAAAACAATTTACTTTAAAATCAATAAAAAAAATCGATTTAGAGCTTTTACTGTAAAATCAACTATTAATTTATAATCAAAATTAGTAAATTAATTTACATTTGTAACTGTGAACTTTTGCTTGTGAAACATTACAACATCAAAGGCTTTATCAAAATCCTTTCATAAGTCCTTATGGCTATTTGTTGTTTTTATATTTACAAATCTAAATGTACCCTGTGTTTTTATTAATTTATGGTAATAAGATTTGATTTAAGCAATATTAGGTTTAATATTGTCTTGTTTAATTTAATTAACTAACATCTGATTTATAGAAGCAGTTACTTTGCGGAACTCCATAGTACAGAAGTTACAATAAAATTATTTTGCTGTAATCCGCGTTTGTTAAGAGTATATATGTAATGCTAAGTGTAATGAAGCAGACAACAATCATATACCTTATACATGCGGGACAAGTCACAACACGTAACATAATACAATATCGTAAGGCGTCGCACCGCCCATCCATTGAATATAAGACTGCTTGCATGGGCGCTGCAATTTTTTTCCAAAAATTACAATTATGTTCGTGGAGCCTATCCTCCTGATGATAGCTCAGTTTTGGGGCAAATGATCGTAGAGATTGTGTTAGTGAATGTGTTTAGTGCTTGTGTAGAATGAGTGATGTCGGCGTTTTGTGATACGTGTGATGTCTTGTCCTGCATGTATGGAGTATGTGATTGTTGCCTGCTTCATACACTTAGCATTACATATATTCTGTACAAGACAGTAACGACTTAATGTAAATAGTATTAAGAATTATATTTTTAAAAGAGCAACCGCCGAGTTTCTTGCTGGCTCTTCTCGGTAGGAACAGCTTTCCGAACCAGCATTAGAGTTGACGATTCAAAAGCACTTGTTTACAAGATTATTTGAATAAAGAATATTTTGAATTTGAATTCTCTTAATAAACGCGGATTACAGCAAAATAATTTAACTGTAACTTTTAACCAGAATTCTAACCAGTCTTCATCATGAATATAGAGACAAAAAAAACATATTTATATTCAGCCCTCAACTTTATTCATGTGTTTTCGTTATGGAGTTACCATAACGAATACACATAAATACGTTGCTCCTTTTAACGTGAAAAAAAAACAAGAAACACATTATCAAACTGAAATATTTTGTTGCAACCTTTTGCATTGATTACATAGATCAGTATCAAGCAATATTTGCGATACAATTTTGATATGATAATTGTAAAATTCTACTGAAAATATCCAAATTTATCATAAAACATTGTTGTGATTATATATCAGCTATCAAAACAATGTTAGAGATAGGCAGTTTTCATATGAAAATTATCAAATTCTACTGAAATTATTCAATATTCTCTCAAGACAATTTACACTAAGATATAATTGCTCAAATGTAATATAAAATTAAAATATATACCACTTTCTTTTTCATATTCATAACAATAAATTTTAGAACCTTAAATACCTAATAATTCTGCAGTTAAACTACAATTTTATAAATTTAAATATCTATTCTATATTGTAAATAAAATAAGTACAACACGTGTAATTTCTATCAAATATGACAAATTAAACAAAGGTTGTTTAACAATTAACGATATTAACTTTGATCAGTTAATGGTTGCGGCATGTTCGAAATCCCCCTTGTCGAGATGTCTTTGTGCCTTAGGCTCGTATAACAACATAGAGTTACGCTCCGGACTCGTCTTATTGCGGTGCATATCTGCGATATCATTAAAATTGTTTTATTTGATTATAAGCGGTTAACCATTATTTTTAAATCAAGTGGGGCAAGTGAGAACGTTATGTCGGAGATTGTATTAGTGATCTAATTGCTGAATATGTATCAATCAGTCATCAATAAACATGATTAAGAGTGATGGGCCCAAAGGACCACCTAGGACCACACCTATTTGTTTGCTTATTACTTAGTTTATCATCATATAACATCATTAAGGTTACTTTCATTTTATTCTGCTTCATTTTCAACCGACCAACAAGCAATGAAAGTGTCACTAATAAACACTGTGTGATGAGAAGTGATGTAAAGAGTGTTGATCCCAAAGGAACACCTTGGGGAACACCCATTTGGTTTTTCTTAGGTTAGCGTCATTTAAGGTTGTTTGTTCTACTTCTTTTACAACTGATCATCAAGCGGTGCAACTCATTTATAAACATGGGGAAGAGTGATGAACCTAAAGGGTTACCTAGGAGAACACCATAAAAATTCTTAATTAAGGCAACGTCATAATGATTGTTGCGTCTTCTTCTTTTTAATCAACCGATAGACATCCACACGGTCTTTTTAATTTGTGACATCACACAACCCTGTGCTGCTGGGATCCAGAGGGTGCCTGCGTTTTCCTTGACATCGCCAGTCCACCAGCAGGGGTCTAAGAAACTCTTTTTGGGAAAATTCTTTTACTCTTGTTTCAATCACAGACAAATGACAAGAAGGGTACATTACAGACAAGTAAGTATCTTTATAAACTAGTGCGTTTTCACAAGCTAATGCTAGATGGCGTTGGAAAAATATAATAATTACTGGAAAGCTATTTTTATAGTAAACATCTACAAATGGGTTCGCTGTTGTAATAACACCTTAGGACCTAAAAATTCTTCAGTTCTTACCATTTTATTAATTTAATTGATTCTATTTAATCTATGGTCTAATAATCTTGAGAGATTGTTGGATGGTGTTAAAATTTACATACAATTTGAAATAGGTAAACTATATTCTTTAGTACATTAATAACGTTACCTTCATTCTTAATATAACCTAGTATATATAGGAGGAAATATATTTTTGAATATATGATTATCAACACTATCAAAAGCATTGCTTAAGTCAATATACAAAATATCTCGTTTTATTGTTGTTTTTTTGCTACATAAAGCTTACTATACTATAGAGGATTATTTAAGTGATAGTAGCATATCTGAACTGCAGTTAGCTACGCATCCAGCTGCAACGATTATCTTGTAATCATCAATCAAATTGTAATAATTTTTTGTAAAAATTACCCGCCGCTGGTTCTTCTTTGTAGGAGCAAACTTTCGAATCATTGGTAGCTTCTTTAGAACATTTGACGATTCAAAAGTACTGTAATCAATCCACTTGAATAAAGAATATTTTGAATTTGAATTTGAATTTTGTGCTGTATATACTCACATCGCAAGCTCAGCCGTCTTTTGTGGTGTGTAGAGCAGATCTCGAGTTGTTTCCTAAGCAGTTGCGAGGCCGAAGCAGGCCTTGCGCTTGCAGGTAAAGTGGAAACGGCTGGAGTTATATCCGATGATGGCGCTTTGACGTGATCTATACAGGAATATATTTTGTTACAATATTGAACGAGGGTACAAGATATAAAAACAAACGGTTGTGGATTATAGTTCAGAGGAGGCATAGAATAGATTGATGCTATATTTTGACATTTTCTGATTTCTGACTCGTCTAAGTAATAAATATTATGTAATAAATTATAAAGGTTATTTATCAACTTTAATTTTATTGTTAATATAATTGACAGTATTATTTTTAGTATTTATTGATTGTAAAAACTGAATTTGTATGCCAGAAATGGCTGAATATATTGTTGTAGAATGTACCATATTATTTGTAAATGTACTGACATATATTTAATGCAAATAAATATTATTATTATTATTATTATTAGAAGCTAAAAGCGGGGGTTAGCCCACTCTAAGTGTGGTCGGCACTATATGTTTTCTTCTTTAATTCTATTCCGCTTGAGCAACATTAACAATATTTGGTACAATTAAAACATACACATTAAGTATTAACAAAATATAACGGACTAACATAAAGGATAAAAAAATCCATTGGGCACAGGTAATTGAGGTTAATTAAATAGTTTCGACGCCGTGTGGTATCCGGCGGAATAGAATAGTACCACCCTCATTTGACTGAGTAGTATAGAGCAGGGCTTCTTAAACTTTTTTATATAGCGACCCCCTTCAAGCTTAGGAAATTTTAAACGACCCCCTCCTCCATATAATGAAATATATATTAACCGTAGATGTAATATCGCACTATTTTACAACGTAAATAACAGTTTTGCAATGCCAGTTTTTTCAAAAAATAGTTATAATAAAACTACAATGTAGTTGTATCAATAATGATTGAAAAGTATCAGATCTTAGCGACGCCCCTTTCAGTAGTCTCGTGACCCCCTGGGGGTCGCGACCCACAGTTTAAGAAGCCCTGGAATAGACCACCCTTTTTTATTACCGAGGTGTCGTAAAAGACGACTAAGGTAAGTTGACCCACCGTGTAGAATCCGGTTAAGTAGAATAGACTACCGTCTTTCTTACCGAGGTGTCTTAAAATGCGACTATGGTAAGTTGATGTCAGGCAGGCGGCCGGTCCTATAATACGTAGCCAAATCATGTGACAACATGTCGTGGCGACCCCACTCATAGTGGGATAAGGGCAGGAAGATGATTAATACTTTCGACTCGAATCAATTCGCGGATACTTTTATATGTTTCATCGATAATTATACCTCGTTCGGTCAATACTATCTCCCGATGCATCTGTGACAGATCGACATTGTTGATCAGAACGCGATGCTTCAAGTCGTATGCGGGGTCCCAGGTTTGAGTCCCGTCGGCGAGGTACACAGTCATATCTTTTGGCTCCTCATCGATAGAAGTATTCTTGCTGGATTGCGAAAGCTGGAAATTTGCACATGGTATTATCAATGTGAATATTTGATGACGTTTGATGAAGGATTCGTAAAACACACGAATTACAAACCTCCATCACCGCCACCACAATACACAAGCATTACACACATTCACTATCACAAACTCAACAATTGTTTCGCCCCGTAACCGAAGCATCGTCAGGAGATAGACTCCACGACACTGGCTTTGCGATTTTGTCGTGGAGTCTATCTCCTGACGATGCTTCGGTTACGGGGCGAAACAATTGTTGAGATTGTGGTGGTGAATGTGTGCAGTGCTTGTGTATTGTTGTGCCATCGGTGTCGGGTAGTGCATGAGTTCTTACAAATTCTGCATGTATCAGGTATGAGAACGAATAGTACACTCTACATTTAGCATTACATATATTTTCTTTTATCGCGGATTATAGCAAAATAATATTCTCATTACTTCTGATTACATCAATTAATTAATACAGAATTAAAATGGCCACCATACGCACAGCTAAAAAGGAGTATAAAATTTAAAGAAGCAATGGACGTAGAGTTAGGTTAGGTAAACAAAGGACCTCAAAAAGAACACAATAATCTTAACACTCCTATTAATTACAGAGAAATTGTCGAACTCACCTTATTTTTTATATACGTGGGACTTGACTGCGGCCGATTCTTAAAATCGATATGATTAGCCCCACTCTTCTTCCGCACTATAGGCGACAGTTTCCTAAACTCATGTCTAGGTTCTAACTCTATCCTAACAGTCTCTGAAGTGGACGTATTACTTGCTCTACCGAACAAGGGAGATAGCTTCGGTTTAGTAGCACCACTGGTGTTATCAGAATCATCGACACTCTCGATTGTGATCGTTGAATCAACGCTGTTAGGTTTTCTGATAGGCTTTACTATGATAACGCCGCGTTCAATATCTTTCTCACGTTCGTTTTCAGTTTTGTGCTCAAAATTGGGATTTTCGAAGCCAGTTTGAGTGGCTATATCGTCACTGACTGCTGTAAACGTTTGGGAAGCCCTATTTGATGCCCGGGTCATCATTCGCTTACGTCGCTCCAAGTCTGCGTGTATATCAGTTTGCACTCGTAGATTTATATCGCCGTAACGGCGCACAATATAGTTTAAGAGCCACTGGTACCCTTTTCTCAAGCCGGGGTCGATTTTGGGCTTTTTGGAATTTATCTCGGGACTCGCGCTGTACGACTCTACTAGTGTTGGGCATCTGTATCTAAATATATAAATGAAATAACAATTATTAGTCTAACACTCGTGAACGGCTCAATTAATTTAGCTAATTTTGGTTTTGAAATATTCGTACAAGTCCAAGGAAGATTTAAAAGATTTGAATATACAAAAAATTGTACGAGAAATAGTTAAAGCAATTTCACTTTCCCATTATTTGTTCGTACCTGTCAAAACGGGTGTTCGGATATTAAATATTAAGCAAGGGACAATAGCTTAGATTGATCTGAATAGAAGTCCCAGAATGCTCATTTAAGGAGGTACGAAGTTTGCCGAAACTGCGAATCTAGTCTAGACAGCCTAATAATTCTTTAATCGCTATCGATTTTCTCGAGAAGTTAATCTATACGAATATTATAAATGCGAAGTCGAGTCGAGAATGCGAGTCTAACTTACACGGCTAATTCGCTGGACAAATATTGACAAATATTCATGACATTTGCCACAACTAAAGCTCATACACCGGAGTAACATACAGCATGCAAAAAATCCCGTTTTTCTTCAGGTAACAGGAAAATATTATTGACAATGGCTTAAACGTTATAAGATTTTAAAAAAAGTAATTTTTGAGTACAAATGCGATGAAGATGATTTCTTCTCATCGTGGATTATGCCAAAATAATTTTATTATTACTTTTGTACTATGGATCTCCTCAAATTTACGCCTAATTCTATTAATTATTTAAAGACGGTGAGCTTGACCGTACAGGCTAAACTCTACACTTCATTACGGATTATAGCAAAATTACTTTATTATTACTTTTGTATTATGGATCTCCGCAAAGTAACGCCTAATTCTATACATTATTTAAATCTTTGAGTGTCTGACTGCCTCTTTAGGGCCGGTGTTAGTTAATTTACTTCGGAACTACCGAACCAAGATTTGCGTTGTCGTTTAAAAGAGCTTGTATGTGTAAAGAAATGAGTTTGAAAATGACACTAACTTGTTAACCATCGGTTCAATGTTCAGTTTCTCGACCACATCGATGTCATCTAGAGCCCCAGATTTGTCCTGTTTGTTGGCTAACACTAGAACTGGTTTACCTGGACCAGAAAAGTTTTGTTCTTCAATTCTCCATTGGTTGTTACTTATAGGCTATACTATAACTATTACTTAGATAAAGGTGTGCCCAACATTGAACTCATTTGGGGTTCATTTACAGAGGTCATCACGTGTTCGTGTATCGACGGGTCAACTGCGGCTAGGGGTCAACGAAACCGTACCATAATCTCCACGAACGAGTGTATCGCAACGATATAATCGTCGGACCGTGTTAAACACACAAACAATATACGTGTACAAACGACTGTGTCGTGGCGATATGATAATATGGTGTCCCATTTCTGACGTCAGTCGGTCGTGGCTTATCGCTGCACTCCTGAAGTTGACCTAAGCCGTGGTCCATATTTACACAAAGCCCTCTTAGTCCCCCGTTGCTAGTCGAGCTTCATACAGCGTGGATACTCACTGACGCTGAGGTATGAAGCTCTCTACTCAGTCACAGTCATACCACCAGTCCTCCACTATACGTCGACCTAAGCCGTGGTCCGGCCTCAAAGGAGGCACCCTTAGGAAAACGTTCCCGACGCTAGTAGAGCTTCATACAATAGCGTATTGACTAGTTACAGTCATACCACAAGCCCTCCACTACACACCGCCCTAAGCCGTAGTCCGGCCTTACATAAGGCACTCTTAGTACGACGTTCCCCGACGCTAGTGGAGCTTCATATAGCGTGATGACTAGTCACATATACCTCCAGCCCTCCACTACACATCGCCCTAAGCCGTAGTCCGGCCTTACATAAAGCACTCTAAGTACGACGTTCCCCGACGCTAGTAGAGCTTCATACAGCAGCGTGATGACTAGTCACAGTCATACCTCCAGCCCTCCACTACACGTCGCCTTAATACGGCCTTACAAGAGGCAACTTTAGGACGACGTTTCCCGACGCTAGTATAGCTTCTGCGATACCTGTCCCAGACGTGACGCCATAAAGCTATTAGGGCTGAGCAGATTCTCAATTTGAAAAAAATGAAAGTTGTTCAGAATCAGCGTGAATCATGAACAGTGATAACATTTTATACCATGCATTGATAAGAAAATTTAATTAGTGAGTTTACACGGTCAACACAACCGTTGCTAAGATGTGTTCAATATAGGGCTGCCATGCACACATTTATAAACGTTTAGTGGAAAAAAGCATAAATTGTTTTACTAGAGTTAGAGTAGAGCTATCGAGTTTTAAATATGAATGTGGATGGATGTATGGCTAGGGGGAGGCCGAAAAAAGATGGATTGATTGTGTGAAAAATGATATGCATGTTAAAGGAGTGGCACCAGAGTTGACGAATGATAGAGGAGAATGGAAGAAGACATTGTGCCGACCCCACTTAGAGTGGGATAAGGGAGAGAGAATGATGATGAGAATAGAGCCATCGAAGACAAATGATACTACATATCTTTCTTTAAATTGATAATTAGATAAAGATAAGCAAGAGTTTCTATCTTCCTTATACTATTATTTGTTGGGCATTCGCACTCATGGGCTGTCTATGGCTCCCCCACGATACATAGAATATTTTTAGGGATAACAGGTTGTTGTATGTATAAGAGAAATTATATTCCTTAAAATATCATAAACATGGTGTGAGGACTACTTAATACTAACATTATATATATTTTCTATTTTACTTCATCGCGGATTATAGCATAATAATTTTATTATTACTTTTGTATCTATATATGTTTTATGATATAAATAATATTAATCGGTAGATATTATGTTTAACATACTAAAGGAGCTCTTTAATACCAATCCCACTCCAACTGCTGGCCTAAAAACTTCACTCTTTTGTTAAGAAAAGAATTACACTGACCACTCTGCTCCAATGCAGTTAGGCAGGTACTAGGATGATATTTACCATACTTAGATATTTCATAAAATAGTTCATCAAATGAGTATTTCTTAGAACACAAATACATTTTATATGTCTATGTTATAATTTTAAAGAGGGTAGAAGACTGGAATGTAGACTTCTTCATTAATATTTTGTTTGCTCATTTTTTTATCATAATTTGAAAATATGGTCATTAAGAAACACAAACTAAACAATAAGTATACTAAAGAAGGAACACTTTAAGATTAAATGTAGAGATCTCTGACTTAGGGATAAGTTATCCTTTGTAAACTTTGTTTTATAAGTAATTTATAACATATAAGTAAAAATATATTAAAGTGTGATACCCCTAACTTACCAGAGATTTTGTCGTGCGATAACACCTCTTCAAGTACGGCTTTGCATTCATCCAACCGTGAATAATCACTCGAATCTATCACAAATATTACTCCATGCACCTCGCTGTAATACTGGGGCCATATTTGACGAAAATGCGGCCCGCCGCCCAAATCATATATTGTCACAGGTGTGTCCTTGTGTATAAGATTCACAGCCTTAAAACCGACAGTAGGCAAAACTTTTTCATCATTATCTCCTGCTAAATTATTTACAGTTTTCGTCTTGCCCGCGTTGTCTAAACCTATCAATATTAGGACTATATGACGGCGTATACGACGTCTTCGGAACCCAAAACAGTTACCCATAATATTAAACTAAATAAACTGAATAATACAACGTCAAACGAACACTTTTACATCGCAAATTCTATGAACAACTTCAAATTTGTCGCTAGCCGCCATTCGCGATTTCGTAAACACAACTTTTTTTGTTGACAGAACGGTTACCAATAGCGATCGAGTTTTATACAGCCAGTGTTTACACACAACGTAATAGGTTATATTTTAAATTTAATTAATTGATAACGTTAAATATTAAACCAGATAATTTTTTACACTGATTATTTCAGATAAACGCATTGCTTGAACGAACCAATATAGGTAACTTATTTTTAGTGTAGGTACATATTGACTTTTGTGCGCGCATAATTGAAGGTCACAGATGTTTTGACTTGTGGCATTGTTATTATGATAAGTATATATAAATAAAGCGCAACTTTATTACATGAAGTAAAAAAATCATAATAATAATTTTACAAAGTATTAATTACTGCATTGATATGAAATATATTTAATTAACGTTCAGATACGCTATCTGTCACATTATGCCCGATAATGCTCGTACATGTTAGCCAATTATTGTTGATTGCAGATATTATTATTGAAACCTAAAACTACAATTGTGTGATATGAAAGCGGGAAACATCAGACCTCCACACATTTTTTAACAGTTTCTGACAACTAACACTCGTAAATTTCAAACTGGATTGATACATTTGAGAGTTAGTATTAACTACGAAGAACTAATGGGCACCGGGCCCAAAAGAGTCGAATTTACTGGCAACACTGAACTAAAAGCGTTGGGAGATTCCTTACTAGACAGATGACCTCAAATAATTAGCAGGGAATCCATGTCGCGTAAGATCGTGGGAAGTTGTGGAAATCCTTTAAACAGACCTATTTCTAACACTGGACCTCGATCGTTTGAAAAATAATAGGCATAGGATTGACATCTAATAGATTGTGTTACCCGTAACAAAATATCGTTAATTAATTCTTCTTCTCTTTGTATCAATTTACTAATGTATTTATTTCATTTATAGGAATTATTTTTTAATACAAATAAAACATAATTTAAAAATACATAGTGGTCATTTATTTCGTGAAAATAAAAATCCGCAATAAATACAGGTACAATTTATCAATGTTATTTACAAAGCTAGACTCTTTAAACGATGCAATATTCAAATAAACAATTTTCGCGCCAATCATAATATTACAGCCATAAAATGTGTTGCCAGTAACATGTTAGAATTTGCACATTATCTGAATCTGACAAGAATTGTGTCACCGTTTTTCACAGAGAAAAATGCTAAATCTTTCATGACGTTGTCTAATGTGATTTCGGCGCCTTGCATTTGTTCATCCAGTAGATGTAACGTCGGTGTTCCGTTATTCCTTCCTTTTGAGAACAGCCTTTGCGCCAGTGTTACCAGTTTCTGTACTGCCATTGTTGAGGGAAATTTTTTCTTGAGCACCTTTCCGTTTTCGTCGCGAAGTGTTATTTCTAATAATTGTGAAGTCAAGGTTGTTGTTTTTGGTTGTTTGACTAGTAAACTATCGTCTGGAATGCCGTATTCTGAAAAAAAGAAACACTATTATTACTTGAGGTATAACAAGTATAATTTTAGCAGAAACCTTCAAAATTTCCTTTTTTACTCGGAGAAATATTCATAATTAATTAATTGTTTTTAAAATTATAGTTTTAATCATAGTTTTTTTTTGCCATTTTATTATCATTATTTTTATTTGCTTTATTATCTTTATTTCTCATACTTTATTGTTTGTTGTTTAGTTTAATTATCGTTTTATTTAATTTAGTTCTTGAAATTTGTTGTCTGATCACACATAATGTTGCCATCTCTAAAACTGTGTTTATATTGTTGATGGTATTTTTAAATAAAAAAGATTTTGGTTTTCTTGGCGGCTTGGATCCCGGAATCACCGGGTATATAAAATTTTTACAATTGAAGCTTATATACCGGGTCAACGCTTTCAAGCTGAACCAATACTGATGGTATTTGGAACTTCTACAGCTGGACATATCACATTCGTATTAAAGTGACTTAATTCAAAAAAGTTGTTTTGAGCAAATTGCAATGAAGCGTATCTTAGCGTCTACAAAACTCGTGAGTATTAAAGAGTAAGTTGACTCGCTGTGTGATATCCGGATGAGTAGAATAGACCACCTATATTTCTTGCAGAGGTATAATAAAAGGCGACTAAGGTAAATTAACCCGCTGTGTGGTATCCGGATGAGTTGAATAGACCACTTTCATTTCTTACCGAGGTATCATAAAAGGCGGCTAAACTAAGTGACTCACCGTGTAGTATCCGGCTGAGTAGAATAGATCATCCTCATTCCTTACCGAGGTGTAGTAAAAGGAGACTAAGGTAAGTCGACCCGCCGTGTGGTATCCGGCTGAACAGAATAGACTACCCTCATTTCTTACCGAGGTATCGTAAAAGGCGACTAAGGTAAGTGACTCACCGTGTAGTATCCGGCTGAGTTGAATAGACTACCCTCATTTCTTACGTAAAAGGCGACTAAGGTAAGTGACTCACCGTGTGGTATCTATCCGGTTAAGTAGAATAGACCACCCTCTTTCTTATCGAGGTGTCGTAAAATACGACTAAGATAAGTTGACGTCAGGCAGGCAGCTGGTTCTAAAACACGTAGCTAAATCATGTGACATGATATCTGAGGTTTATAACATGTTGTGCCAACCCCACTTAAAGTGGTATAAGGGCAAGATGATGATGATCTCGTTAGTATCATCTAACTCACTGTTGATTAGGTCCTGGAACCTGCAGTGCTCCACGTCGAAGACTCTCTTGTTCTTCGGATCCTGCTGTACTTTCTTCCACTCAGCTCCGTACCGCTTCATATAGTCGTATTCCGCCCCCCGTCTGAGCTCGCCAGTTATTATCGAACCATTCAATTCCTGTAAAAGGCAAGTCAAAATATGTATAGTTAATGTATAGAAACCGGCTATACTCACGTGTTATTTTATCGGATGAGCCCGACTAGTTTCAAGCCCATACTGGGCTCTTATTCATGAGCTCTTTACGCCGCGTTATATATATAACGAAACTAGTCGGGCTCATCCGATAAAATAAGAGGTGAGTATAGCCGGAATCAATACATTAATTATGAATACCACTCACGATGGTTTAGATTAAAAAAAAAGCTATGATAGCTTAACGGTGAGATAGATTAAATTCAAAAAAAGCTATGATACCTTGATGGTGACAACGTGAGATTCTTTAGAGATCACGGGTTCAATTCTGGACAGGCACAAATGAGTTTTTCTATTTAAAATGTGTCTAATTGATAATTGCAATTTATCACACGCTTTTCGGTGAAGGAAAACATCGTGAGGAAACCTGCATATCTCTAGAGAATTCTGGGGATATGTGTAACTTAACAAATAATGGAGCAGCGTGGTAGGTGGTGCGTGTGGTATCCGGCTGAGTAGAATAGACCATCCTCATTTCTAACCGAGGTGTCGTAAAAGGCGACTAAGGTAAGTCGACCCGCCGTGTGGTATCCGGATGAATAGAATAGACCATCCTCATTTCTTACCGAGGTGTCGTAAAAGGCGACTAAGGTAAGTCAACCCACAGTGTGGTATCCCGTTGTCATGAATAGACCACTCTCATTTCTTATCGAGGTGTAAAATACGACTAAGGTAAATTGACGTTAGGCAGGCGGCCGGTCGTAAAAACGCAGCCAAATTATGTTACAACATGTTTGTAATATTTTGTGCCGTCCCCACTTAGAGCGGGATAAGGGCAGGAGGATGACGATTTAATATCACTTTCATGCAAGTCATAAGGGTTTTTTTTTTTTATTATTATTTTTTTTTTTTTTTTGGCATTCCAACAGCGTTTTACAATTTCATTACAAAGTATGAATATCTATATATATAAAAGAAAGTTGGTCTTAGTTACACTATTTATAACTCAAGAACAGATGAACAAATTCGGCTGAAAATTGGTGGAGAGGTTGCTTAGAACCAGGAGACGGACATAGGATACTTTTTATCCCGTTCGACTGCATTTATTTTATCCCGTCAAGTCACTATAAAACGTGGTATAGCAAAAACGACTATGACATGGAAAAACAAATCATAAATGACAGCTAAACGTAATTTAGTCTTTGGATAAGTATGATAAAAATATGACAATTATCAAAATAGTAGTAGCTATAAACGTTACTACATAGTATAAAACAAAGTCACTTTCTCTGTCTGTCCTTATATCTCTATGTTTGCTTAAATCTTTAAAACTACGCAAAAGATTTTGATGCGGTTTTTTTAAGTATATAGAGTATTGAAGAATAAGGTTTATACATATAATAAAATTCAATATGGAGTAGCGAAATACTGTGATTATCACTGAGTGACATAGGCTATATGCTTTATACCCGTGCGAAGCTGGGGCGTAACTCCTAGTATATTATAAAATAAGCCAATTTAGGATTACATTTTTAATGCCTTAAGCTATTATTTACTAAAATAATTAAACCATGCTTTCGAGAAAAGATTTTCGTGATGGAGATATTTGCAGTGTTGGAAAGTGATCGGATTTCGCTACATACCTGCAAGTTACCAATTTTAGCCATAATCAATTGAGATCCTGTATCGTAGTCCTCACTATTCTGTATTGGGTTCTTCAGGAAATAGAGTTTCTTTAGGGATTTTAGTTTGTCCAATTCGCTCACCGATCTCCACTAAAAAAGGGAAAAAAAACGAATATCTATTTATCCTTATTTATTTCTTTTTATACATATAGTTAGAAAAGAAAGAAAACGAAAAAAGCACATCTATAAAGGCGGACTTATCCCTAAAAGGGATCTCTTCCAGTCAACCTTTGAGTCATAGAAGGAAAATGACAAGAATTGAAGAAGAAAGAGAGTACGGGTCATATAGAGAAAAAGAAAAAGTTTATATAAATTGAACTATTTAATCTATTAAATAATTTTGGTAAAATAAATAGATGAAAAGATGCTACTAATATATAATTACTTAAGATAAATATTTAGTAAGTAGTAAGTAAGTAACAGCCTGTTACTATCCCACTGCTGGGCATAGGCCTCTTCTCTTCGTTTTTGGAGAGAAGGATTGGAGCTAAGACCTACCACGCTGCTCCAATGCGGATTGGTATGTTACACATATCCCCAGAATTCTCTAGAGATATGTAGGTTTCCTCACGATGTTTTCCTTCACCGAAAAGCGTGTGATAAATTGCAATTATCAATTAGACACATAAGTTTTTTACTAGAAAACTCATTGGTACCTGCCCGGGGTTTGAACCCTAGACATCATCGAAAGAGGCGGACGGTATTACCGCTGGGCTACCACAGCTAAATATTTTCTAATCTGTAACTTAAATACTGAAAGGGAAAGAGATTTGCGGATTGATACTGGTAAATCATTCCACAGCTTAACACCTTGAAATAAATAAATAAATATATGGGACACTCACACACACGGTCGTCCGTGCCCCAAAGTAAGTAACTTAATACTTGTGTTATGGTAGACAAACAACTGGTGAATATATACTTATATAATTTTAAATACATACTTAAATACAAATATACACCCAGGCTCAAAGGAGAACAAATTCATTTATAGAAAATGTTGGCCCTCGGCGGGAATCGAACCCGCGACCCGCGGAGCTGAAGTCAGGGTTACTACCCACTGCTCCAACAAGCCAGTCAAGAAAGCTAAATGATCTCGAGTAAGTCAGTCAGGAGCATTTAGGGAAAAATCTGAGATATTTATTAATTTATTTACTTTATTTATTTATTTCTTTTACATATTTCACTAGAGCAAAATAGACCACCCTCTTTTTTACCGAGGTGTCGTAAAAGGCGTCTAAGGTAAGTTGACCTATCTTGTCGTATCCGTTTGAGTAGAATAGACCAACCTCTTTCTTACCGAGATGTCGTAAATTACGACTAAGGTAAGTCGACCCACTGTGTGGTATCCGGTTAATTAGAACCGACCATCCTCTTTCTTACCGAGGTGTCGTAAATTACGACTAAGGTAAGTCGACCCACCGTGTGGTATCCGGTTAAGCAGAACAGACCACCCTCTTTCTTACCGAGGTGTCGTAAAAGGCGACTAAGGTAAGTTGACCCGCAGTGTGGTTTCCGGCTGAATAGAATAGTACCACCCTCTTTTCTTACCGATTTGTAGTAAAAGGCGACTGACCTAACGTGTGGTGTCCGGTTGAATAAAATAGACCACCCTTTTTCTTACCGAGGTGTAAAATATGACTAAGGGTAAGTTGACGTCACGGCTGGTCGTAAAATACGTAGCCAAATCATGTGACAACATGTTTGTAACATACCGACCCCACTTAGAATGGGATGAGGGCAGGACAATGATTAGAAATGAAAAAGTAAAAAAAGCGCATGTATAAAACATGTGCCCCCACTAAAAGAGAGATGAGGGCAGAATGATGCGTTAGAAAAGAGAAAGAAAAAGTAAAAACATCACATGTATAAAGGCGAACTTATTTCTAAACATCTCTTCCAATTAAGCATACTCACATCAAAAGTAATAATAAAATTATTTTGCTATAATCCGCGATGAAGTAAAATAGAAAATATATATAATGCTAAATGTATAGTGGACAATCGGTTATCATACCTGATACATGCAGGATTCGTAAAAAACACGTGCACAAACCTCCACCACCGCCACCACGATACACAAGCACTATATACGTTCACTATCACAAACTCAACAATCGTTTCGCCCCGTCGTCCGGTCGTGGAGTCTATCTCCTGAAGATGCTTCGGTTGCGGGGCGAAACGATTGTTGAGTTTGTGATAGTGAACGTATATAGTGCTTGTGTATTGTGGTGGCGGTGGTGGAGGCTTGTGCATGTGTTTTTTACGACTCCTGCATGTATCAGGTATGATAACCGATTGTCCACTCTACATTTAGCATTATATATATCTTCTATTTTACTTCATCGCGGATTATAGCTCTATAATTTTATTATTACTTTTGTATTATGGATCTCCGCAAAGTAACGCCTAATTCTATAAATCATACTCACATCATTGACCCGATTCCTGTTCAAGAAGAGTACTTCTAAATTTTCAAAAATGTCCATCTTAGCATTGCCCGGGTTATCGTTGAACCTTATCTCCTCTATATAACAGTCGTTCAAACTTAACACCTTTAGATTCAATCTGCCAAGGTTCAAAACCTCGAACCATGAGTCTATAGGGTTTCCATCCAAACGCAGTATAGTCAGGGTCCGTAAGGTCACCTCTGGTGGGTTTATTATTTTGATTCTGTTGTAAGCTGATATCATTTCGTTTATTTTAGACCATAGGTGTGATAAAGCGAGAAGATCTGACCATTCGTAATCGCATACTGATATATTTAGCTTTTCCAAATTGGCAAAATTGATTGATAGCTGCGTTAGAGTTTCCTCTGGCACGTCTATTGCCATTCGGTTTTTGCTGGAAATCAATTCAAAATAATCTTCAAAATAAGCTCAGACTACCACTTTTGAATCGTCAAGGATCAATCTTTAATATTTAAATGAGTTTATCTTGTATAAAAGTAGCGGCCTGTTACTATCCCAGCTGAGAATAGGCCTCTTCTCTCAGTTTTTGGAAAGAAGGATTGGAGCTAAGACCTACCACGCTGCTCCAATGCGGATTGGTAGGTTACACATATCTCCAGAATTCTCTTGAGATATGCAGGTTTCCTCACGATGTTTTCCTTCACCGAAAACCGTGTGATAAATTGCAATTATCAATTAGACACATAAGTTTTAACAGAAAAACTCATTGTTGTCTGCCCGGGTTTGAACCTGTGACCTCCTCTAAAGAGTCGCACGGTGTTATCGCTGGGCTACCACAGCTTAAAGCAATAAAGCTTTTACAAAACTCGGCGAGTGTTAAAGGGACCCATAATTTTGAAAATAGCTTTTTAATAGTTCGTATCGTGATGTCATAGAAGACAATGAAGGCTAATTAATTAAGTCTGTTTAATACTAAGCATGCAATCATCATCATCATTATCATCTCCTGACCTTATCCCACTCTAAGTGGGGTCGACACAACAAGTTTTAAAGTTCTACTCAGCCGGATACCACACGGCGGTTCAAATTATCTTAGTCGCCTTTAACGAAACCCCAGTAAGAAATCAGGGTGGTTTATTCTACTCAGCCGGATACCACACGGCGGGTCAACTAACCTCAGTCGCCATTTAGGACACCTCGGTATGAAATGAGGGTGGTCTATTCTACTCAGCCGGAGACCACACGGTGGGCCAACTTATCTTAGTCGCCTTTAACGAAACCCCAGTAAGAAATGAGGGTGATCTATTCTACACAGCCGGATACCACACGGCGGGTTAACCCACCTTAGTAGCCTTTCACGACAATTCGGTATGAAATAAAGGTGGTCTACTCAACCAGACACCATACGACGGGTCAACTTACCTTACACTTTTTACGATACCTCGGTAAGAGATGATGAGAGGGTGGTCTTTTCTACTCAGCCGGATACCACGCAGCATCGGAGTATTTACGTATTCAATTGATTTAAATATTAAACACGCATTAACATAATATATTATTCTGTAACGCTGTGATATTTAAAAGCCAATTTTCGAACCTAAATCATAAAATCAGATTTCCATATATCAAGTCTCTTACCTCACATCCAACTCTCTGAGGTCAGGTAATTGAGCTGAGAGCTGGATGACCTCGCGCCAGTTGGAGAAAAGATTCTGCGAGACATCAAGACTCCTGACGTTAGGGCAGAGGGCAGCTACGTTACCAGCTTTTGAAACGTTCTGGTCGTGGACACAAACTTCTAATAGACGATCGAACTTTCTGGAATAACGAAAAAACAATTATTATATCCTACCAGTGGCGTAGCTAGTATATTTGGGGCCCGGGACCAATTGTAACCTGGTGAAGGTTCTAAAGAGTCTAAATAATTTTAGATTTCAGAACGCAATGACTTTAACATATAAATTTAAATTGGTTCAAAATGATAATAACTATATATTTTATTTTATTTTATTAGACACACAAAACAGTTCACAACACGATTAAACTTAAAATGTATACATATTGTTAATATTTAAAATCTAGTTGCTCACCAAAATATGCATGTACAAACAAAGAAAAAGAAGAACATGTTGCAATAATAAACTTATTCTAGTATTAATAGTCTAATGTTAATTAATTAGTAGTAATAGTCTAATGTTATTATTTTATAATTTTATAATTTCTTGAACAGCACTTATAATTTCTTGAACAGCACTATATATAAAATAACATAAGATTATGATAAAATTTATTTAGAAAATTGGAAAACGAACTTTCCTCGCTTTTTGAGTGGCAAAGTCCGTTGTTTCTTCATCGAGCTCTACAGCTAAGAAACTTTTTTGTGTTTATTGTAGACAATATAATCATACAAAATCAATGTGCAAAAAGTTGAATAAGAGTCTTATTCAACTTTTTCTAAAATGATTTCATTATTCATCAAAAAAAAAATTATTATCAAGTTTGGTGCCCCCCTTGCCTGTGGTGCCCTGGGGCGACCGCCCCTCTCGCCACCCCCTAGCTACGCCACTGTATCCTACTAACATTATGAATGCGAAAGTTTGTGTATGGATGTATGTTTGTGACCGCTGTTTGTTTCCGACCAATATCGATGAAAGGGAAACGCCCAAATTAGGCCCTAGACGCCCCTAAAGTTGGAACAATTATTCCTTATACACCGTAATCATCATCATCCTCCTGCCCTTATCCCACTCTAAGTGGGTTCGGCACAACATGTTACAAACATGTTGTCATATGCTTTGGCTACTTATTTTACGACCGGCCGCCAGCCTGACGTCAACTTAGTCTCCTTTTACGACACCTCGGTAAGAAATGAGGTTGGTCTATTCGACTCAGCCGGATACCACACGGCGGTAATATTATAAGTAAATATAAACTACTAATGATAAATTAAGATTTTTTTTATTACAAAGCTCATTATTATTATCACTTCATGTATTTCCACATTTCATTACATTTTTAAATCTTTTCTAAAACAAACAAAAAAAAAATTAACAAAAAAATTATCATCCATAGACAGCAGAAAAAGCACCCAAGCTTCTGGCAGTTAGGATTACAGAGAGAAGAACCTTCTTGATCCAACATCTAAGCGGGATCCTATTGAGATGTTGGTTGAGGCTCTTCGCTAATGGACTGCTTACTGATACAATAATAGGAACATTATTATTATGTACTAGCAATCGCCAACGGCCCTGCCCGCGTGGAAAGAGTACTGTTATATAGTATTTTAAGAAAAACACAAAAATGTTTAAAGTGGGTTAACCTCAAAAGCTAGAAATATGCTGTCACTTTTATTTAGAGGGGAACAATTTTGTAATACATGATTTTTGAATAACTATCTACCGTTTACTGGGCGCACGCAAGGTAAGCTTTAAATTTTAACGTTTGCGTAATTTTTTTTATTGCTTTTCCTCTCCTATTCTATATTATCTTATAGTGATGTAATAGTATCTAGGTATAGCCTTCCTCGATAATTCCTCGACTATCTTACACTCAAAAAAATTTTGAAATCGTAGTTCATTAGATTACTGCGTTCAAACAATCAAACAAACTCTTCAGCTTTATATATTAGTATAGATTATACCAGTTTTCATCAACTTTTAACAAAGTTAAATTTTATGATGTTGTTTTTTTACTACTGTTATCATAAAAATCTTTTCATCCTCCTGCCCTTATCCCACTCTAAGTGGGGTCGGCACAATATGTTACAAACATGTCATATGATTTGGCTACGTATTTTACGACCGGCCGCCTGCCAAACGTCAACTTACCTTAGTCGTATTTTAGGACTCCTCGGCAGGAGCGAGGGTGGTCTATTTTACTCAACCGGATACCGCACGGTGGGACAACTTACCTTAGTCGCCTTTTACGACACCTCGGTAAGAAATGAGGGTGGTACTATTCTATTCAGGATTATATTCTATTCGGATACCACACATAATAAAATCATTTATAATCCAATAAATTGAATCTAGTTGAAGATGTATAAAACCAAATGACTGCTGGAGCTGATAAACTATTCCACCCAATAATATAAAAAGCACATGATCAAATAAATTTTAAAGCACTCACTGCTTCTGATGGATCTTCTCGAACCCAACCATTTCTATAAAGGGTGCCCCCATTTCTCGTTTCCACTCATTGATCACTGTTCTCCGATGGGCTGCCACTGTCTCGTCCTATAATTATATTTAGTACTTGGGTTACCAGAAATTTCAACCATTCCCCAAATGAGCTAACATGATTTTACGTTTGACAGCGAAAATTCTTTTGAATTCAACGTAAATTTTCATAGCATTTCGCATTTAGCATTTTCCCGAAAACAGGGATAAAAAGATATTTTTTTTAAATGAAACCTAGGTACTACCAACCCCCCCTACATGCCAAATCTCATGAAAATCCTTGGAGCTGTTCCTGAGATTCTTTTTTTTCAATGAGACCTAGGTACCACAATAACTCTCTACATGCCGAATTTCATAGAAGTTGTTGGAGCCGTATAGAAAAATATATTTATATACATACAAGATTAACTTATTTAAATATTAAATATATTGTCGAAGATTTATTGTTGAAAATATTTATGTAGTATTTTAAACTGAGCTGAGATAGCCCTCGGTGAGATTGTGTGACTTTCTCGAGAAATTTTTTCAAACACTGAGCAGGCGAAAATGACTTTTTCTGTTAAAACTTATGTGTCTGATTGGTAATTGCAATTATAACCCATTTTAAGACCTATCAATTGTATTAACACATGTTAAGGTAAGGAATGACGAAACCTGCTTGTCACTAGAGAATTCTGGGGAAATGTTTTACACACCAATCCTGATTGGTGGATTTATATGATAATAAGGAATCTTGAATATTTTGAAAATATTTATACAATATTTAGAACATTGAACATGATTTAATATCATAGGTAAATAAAAAGATAAATCATAGGTAGGTTGCACTTATTGAAACAAGTTTCTTACAGAAAAATAATAAGAACAAATAAATGTATGTTAGTATTATAATGTTTCAGCTCTTAACAATGAAGTTCCTTATAAGGAAGAAATATTTAAAACAAGCTACCTAACTTGTTATGCACTTTGTATGTTAAGCAATAGAATGTGTGGGAGTTAAACAACTTTTCAAACTACAGAGTATTGTAAAATTATCCATAGTATATATTTTGAGGATTATTTTATATCTTTACTTTAACTTACCTCTCGATCACCGTAATATCTTCGTATCGCTTCAGCACAAGTTTTAAACGGAACAATTTTGTTTGGACGAATAAAGGAGCCAGCACCAGGCTTAGTAGTTTTGAAATATTGAACGCCTTCAACGCAACCATCGTGTTTCCCACGTTCAGTATTATCCCATTCCACCCCGTACCAAATCCCTTTGTACCCCTGGACCTCCCCTATATATTTCACAGTGGCAAAATCATCATTGCACCTCACTCGCTTGCCGACAAACACTTGGTTTTCACAATCCTCCCCGCCATTCTCCATGTTCATGGCACCGTTACAAAATTTTGGTATTAAATTAACAGGCATTGCGCCCACCATCCTTTTTATGTTTCGAAAAAGGAACTGTTTATCAAAAGAAAAGCAGACTGATTTCACGGGAAGCTACGATTGTCAAATCTTGAGTCATTGTGTCAAATAGAGATGTAGCTCGTGAGCTTAAGACAAAAAAGATATACAAAAATAATGAGAATATTATTTTGCTCTGCACACATTCACCATCACAATCTATGCACTGTCCATTATATTAACCATCTTTTGACAGATTGACGATAGTGATGTCCTAAAGATTCTCGTATGCGATACCATTCCGATTATAGTACCTACTATCATTAATCGAATTACGTACCTAAGTAATTCGATTAATGATAACCTACGTAAACTAGATTACTACTTGAGAAAAGAAATTCCAACTTTGAGAAAACTTATTGTTTCTTTGAAAAGAAGTGGTCTATTTCATGGTGAAAAATCTTCTTTGGTCAAAGTTTTGAACACAATTGGCTTTTCATATAAAAAGTTAAATAAAAGAAAATTATTAATGGAACGCACAGATATAGCTATAGCACGTTGTGATTTTTTAAGAGAGGCAAAGAAAATACAAGATTGGGCAAATATTGTTTTCACGGATGAAACATGGCTCAACGCTAACCACACACTATCTCGTTTCTGGACTGATGATACTGCTGATTCCACTTCCTCAGTACCAATGGGAAAAGGTGAGCGCCTAATCATTTGCCATGCAGGTACAGCAAAAGGATTTGTACAAGACGCACTGTTGGCATTTAAATCAAAGAAATCAAATGACTACCACGAAGAGATGAATGCAAATGTGTATGAAGAGTGGTTCAAAAAAATGCTCATTTCATTGGAAGAACCATCAATAATTTTTATTGATAATGCGCCCTACCACTCCCGTCAAATTGACAAAATGCCAACACAGGCTAATAAAAAGCATGAAATAATTAATTGGCTTCGGGACAATGGAGAAAATGTGGACGACTCAATGTTAAAAGTTGAATTAATAAAAATATTAAAAACCAAAAAGAGAGCAAAACGCTATGTAATCAATGAAATGGCAGCAGAATATGGCCATACTGTTCTTCGGATTCCTCCATACCACTGCCAGTACAACGCAATAGAACTTATATGGGCACAAGTAAAAGGGCATGCTGCGAGATGCAATACAAGCCCCCCATTCACAGCGAATAAAATGTTGCAATTGCTAAAAAATGCTTGCACCCACGTAACGGCCGAGAACTGGGCAAGTGTGGTGGAAAGAACTAAAAGAGTAATATTCTCTGATTGGGAACGTGATATTGCGTTTGATAATATATTATCTACACAAGAGCTAATAATAACTGCTACTGAAGACTCCTCATCGGAGGAGTCTAGTGTTGATTATCATTCCGACGACTCGTGCTAATAAAATAAATTAAAATATCCTGATTGTTTTATTTGTATTCATGTATTAACTAAGAAGAAAGTAAAACTTTATATAATGTTATTAAATGTCTTTTAATACTCGTAACATCGATTTCTACCGATTATTTTTAATCTGTGGCATAATCGTAGAAACCATTATGTGTGACATCACTAAGTGGGCGGTACCCATCCATAAAGTACAAATATTATTTGTATGATATTTGTACGTAAGCAATACAATACTTAATGAGCGTGAGCTGTCAAAAGACTGATAATATGATGGACGCAGTATAAACAATTGTTTCGCCCCGTAACCGAAGCATCGTTAGGAGATAGACTTATATATGATAGCTTGTGTATTGTTATGTCATCGGTGTCGGGTAGTGCATGTGTTCTTACAAATTCTACATGTATCAGGTATGAGAGCCAATAGTACACTCTGCGTTTAACATTACATATATTTTCTTTTATCGCGGATTATAGCAAAATAATATTCTCATAACTTTTTTATTATGGACCTCCGCAAAGTAACGCTTAATTCTATAAATTACAAAAAAGATATATCTTTGCAAAAGATATAATCACTTCTAGCACGCGTGTATTTTAATTATATCTCTATAAAGTTTAAACATAAGAGTAAATTTTCATGATGAGTTACGGCTCGTTCGGAGAAAACGACGGATGTGTATAATAAAACATCATATAAAGGCTATATTTTTACTCTTAGCTGCTTTATTCTCTCTCTGAGCCGTACTAAGCTAAAGGAGTTAAAGATATAAAAGTAATACATATCCCAAGATCGAAAGATCTAAATCACTCTTTTCTTGTCAGGGATACATTTTGCCCATCTCTAGTGTCAAAGTAATTTCAGTGTTGTTTTTACTTATTTTATAAGGTAAGTGTTCACTACATTGCTTAGTCGACAGTATCTATAATCCTTTTTTTTTTTGTTAAATATAATGTATGATTTTCAATTTTTAAATGTAATAATTTAATAATAGATTTTGAGTTCATTTATTTTAAAAGAAATATACTTGCTGCAATATGAAATGTATTTCATAGATTCCATAACAGATGTCACTACTCGTATTAGTTCAAGCTAATACCCTCCAAAGAGGTGATTGGTCAATGGTCGTTGATGACTGAGTAGAGTAGTTATAATGCGACCAAGTATAGACGTTCATAAAATAAGGGCGAAAATATAAATTTATTTCCGGATATGTACTGAATTGCACACGTTTTGTTGTAAAAAAAAAAACTTGACCCTTTGCGCTACATTCTTTTTTCTAAATACTATTGTATTGAGAGTTCAGCTGTACTGAATCATATTTTTTGTTACTACTCGTACGTCAATTCGTACCAGAGGTGTGTGACCGGTGGTTAAAAAAATTTATTCGCCCGTCGTGTTCGCGCAGTGCTAGCGTCCTTCCGTTATTCGTCTCCAAAATCGAAATCAAAGGAGACTATTCCAAATTTGATTTTCGTCAAAAATGGCTACTCATAATCTCCTTAACGTGTACGCAAGTCGATAATATAGAAATGTCGGTTTGTGTCTGTGATAATATGCAGTTTATAAGTGAACAATTGTTGCGTGTAGTGCAATAGTTGGATTAATCACGACAAAGGATTCAATCAAAATGAGGTATGTACAGCGAAGTTCATCAAACCGTTGCAAGCTTTATGAAAACAAATAAATAATATTCTGTGCTTCACGCGTCGTTCTAAATTTAAACTTATTTACTCTTTCCTGTGCATCTGTTGTTCGAGCGCGAGATTATGACCGATATTGAAATGTAAACATAGACAGGGATCGATTATCGATATGAGTATAATTTGCACTTTTATGAATGACATAGCAAAAAAACACTGTATAAATTTGCGTAGAAATGATTTTCGCATTCTAAAGTACGAGAAAAAGTCTCCATCTGAGCGACTATTGATTTTTTCAATTTATTTAGTGTGGGGTGCCCCACACGATGTGTTTAATGTATTTTTGTCTTTCCCTTTCATCTGATTCTGTTTGACCTTGAATTTATTGCTTGAAGTGCATTCAGTGGGGAGATGACTAATGTTTCTTAGAAATGGGGTGCCGTGGGGTACTCTGAAAGGGCTGAATGCTTTACGAAGTTATGAACGAGCGATAACTCGGCCCATTCGTATTCAAATTTCGAACGAGGAGACAGGAAATGTCTTCTAGTTCGAAGTTTGAATTTTTTTTTATTAAATATTAAATTATAAATTATTTTATAAAAATTGCTTATTTAATTCTGGAAAAATAATTCTAGTTTCTTATCGCGACTAAAACATTCATAAGACATAATTTTATGTATTGCTAAATCTGTTATTTGAAGTTGAATCACATGATAAATATCAATATAATTGATAATTTATAAAAGCATTCGTGCAATAAATTCTTTGAAATGTCAATGTAGATAAGATATGCTTATTATGTAAAATTAGTTTTATTGAAACATGATAAAACTATGTTCTATGTGTGACTTTCTCTGTGTGATTTTTAACATAGAGATAATATAAAGATGCCTCTGCTATTATCTTGATCCATCGTTGTCCCATTAGGTTAAGCAAGGTGGACAAACAAACAAAAAAGTTATTAGTATATAAGCTTCCTGGAAATTTTAATTCAAGTTAATTACACATAATTATTTCTTCTAATAGGCTAGCATGTTATTGCCTAAATGTATCTCATTATTACCTAAAGGTGATTATTGTAAATCTTCTTATTCCATTAGGCAACAGATAAAAAATGAAGTAACCATTTCTTAATATCAAGCTGGTGGGCAAAGACCTAATTGCACTTTTTAGGAAAGAAGAGTCGGAGCTCAGACCCACGGTAAAAGCTAGAAAGTAACTCGGTGGTTGCTTTTCAAAATTTAATTCTTATAACTAGTTACATTTAGTCATTGCTATCTTGTATTGGGTCGAAGAGTCATGAGAGCATCCACATGTTCTTATTCATGTAATCCTCAGTATAGTGGGCTTAGTGGGCTTTTTGTATCAGCTTCCTTCTAATAGTTGTTTAAACTGCTATAACAGTAAAGCTAAAATTGATTGTGGAATTTTATTATAGAATTTTATACCAATATTGAGTGCCCTATGTGAAGAATAAAGTCACATTTCCTGTGCTTATACATGGGACATATGACTTTATTCTTCGGATTGGGTGATATATTGAATACTATGAATTTAAATAATATGAGTAACTGAGTTGTTAATTCAAACATTAAAATTTTCCAAGTACGACTAATTGATTAGTCAACACCTGGCTATTTAATTAAACTAAGTACTAACAAAGAAAAACTCCACACCATTTCAACTAATGAACACTATGTACTATTCTATGATGTAGTTTTGAACTCCATCATCATCTTCCTGCCCTTATCCCACTCTAAGTTGGGTCGGCACAACATGTTATAAACATGTTGTAACATGATTTGGCTACGTATTTTACGACCGGCCGCCTGCCTGACGTCAACTTATCTTAGTCGTATTTTACGACACCTCGATAAGAGAGAGGGTGGTCTATTCTACTTAACCGGATACCACACGGTGAGTCAACTTACCTTAGTCGCCTTTTACGACACCTCGGTAAGACATGAGGGTGGTCTATTCTACTCAGCCGGATACCACACGGCGGGGTAGTTTTGAACTCCATAGAGTTAGTAAATCATTCAAGGGCTAGGATATAATGCTAACTTTGAATCCCAAGGCGTAAACCAGTAGCTACTGGTAGACTGGTATTGGGGGTTAAAGATTAATAATTGTATGAAGTCTGCTGAAATATATCGCTTACTTGGAACCCCTAGACTTATACATATAGCTACTTGTTGACTCGTATCGGGGTTCAAGATTACTGAATATATAAAGTCAGCTGCAATGTCTTGCAAACTTCGAACCCCAATGCTTATACCAATAGCTGCTTGTTGACTGGTATCGGGGCCTCAAGATTACTGGACATATGATGTCTGCTGTAACGTCTTATTGACTTGTATTGGGAGTTACAAATTCTGAACGAATGTAGTCTGTTAAAACGTCTATGTAAGTTTGAACCCCAAAGCTTATACCAATAGCAGCTTATTGACTGGGATTCAGGGTCAAAATTACTGATGTATGAAGTCTTGCTGAAACGTCTAATTAACGTCGAACCCAATGGCTTATACCAATAGTTGCTCGTTGACACGTATCGAAGGCTAAAGATTAATGAACGTAAGATGTCTGCTGTAACGTTTTTCTAACTTCGAACCCCAAAGCTTATACCAGTAACTGGTTCTAGACTCGTATAGAGGGTTCAAGATTACTGAACGTATGAAGTTTGCTGATACGTTTTCCTAACTTCGAACCCCAAAGCTTATAGCAAGAGCTGCTCATTGACTGGTATTGGGGGTTCAAGATAACTGAACATATCGCCCTGCCCGAAGAATAGTCACATTTCATATGCTTATACGTGGGAGATGTAACTTTATTCGGATAGGGCGATATGAAGTCTGCTGTAACGTCTAGCTAACTTTGAACCCCAAGGCTTATGCCAATAGCTGCTTGTTGACTGATATCGGGGGTTTATAGATTATTGCACGCACGGAAACGTCTGCCCACTTTCGAAGCCCATTTACCTAATGTTACCAGTTTACCCAGCTTGTTAAACAATGTTGAATTATTCAATGTTTGCAACAATTAATTCGCTTTGTCCCTATTCATATAAACAACGCCATATCAACCTTATCACGGCGTACAATCGTGGCACAATTTGAATCATATTATGCTTATATTATATTTATTAGGATGTCAAAATGTCAATAAACAGGTTAGCGAACTGGTTTGAGGTTTTTATTGTATCAAGTAGAAGTCTAGGCCAGTATTTAAGCTTATTTTCAAAATATATTACCTCTGAGGCGAACATTTTGTTTGGTTTGTCATTGAGGCCTTATATTGATGCAAAAATGACAGCATATAGGTATATGCGATTATACATATTTCGCACGGATAGTATTAAAGTGTAAGGGATAAAGGGGAAGTCTGAAAGTTGCGCCCATTACAGAAAAGACGAGAAGTGCAAGATTGAGATGGTATGGACATGTAATGAGGAGGGATGAAAATCATGTGACCAAACGTGTGTTAAATTTGAATGTGGATGGATATGTGCCTAGAGGGAGGTCTAAAAAGAGATGGTTGGATTGTGTGAAGTATGATATGGATATAAAAGGAGTGGCGCCAGAGTTGACGAAAGATAGGACAGAATGGAAGAGAAAAACATGTTGTGCCGACCCCACTTAGAGTGGGATAAGGACAGGGAGATATATAGTATTAAAGTGACCTAATTCAAAATGTTTTTCGCTTATTGCTTTAAAGCTTAGTATAGCGCCTACAAAATTCGTGAGTGTTAATAAGTAACTAGGTATAGCAAGAAAATACTAGTTTTTTTAATAGTTCGTAATGTGATGCCATTGAAATAAGATTTACGATGTGTCTAACTCAAATAAGACTAATTTAGAATTCGCACATTTTAATTTTAAGCGTAGGATGTGATATACATATACATTTCAAAAAAGAAGAATTTAACTTATGACGGTTTTTTTTTGTTTTCCGATATATTAATTACTTATTTCGCACACTTATTTCTAAGCTGTGGTAGCCCAGCGGTATAACCGTGCGCCTCTTTCGACGAGTTCTAGGGTTCAAACCCCGGGCAGGCACCAATGAGTTTTCTAGTAAAGCTTATGTGTCTAATTGATAATTGCAATTTATCACACGCTTTTCGGTGAATGAAAACATCGTGAGGAAACCTGCATATCTCTAGAGAATTCTGGGAATATGTGTAACCTACCAAATCCGCATTGGAGCAGCGTGGTAGGTCTTAGCTCCAATCCTTCTCTCCAAAAAAAAAAAAAAACGGAGAGAAGAGGCCTATGCCCAGCAGTGGGATAGTAACAGGCCGGTACTTACTTCGCACACTTGGTATTAAAGTGACCTAATTCAGAAAGGTTGTCTTATGGCAAATTGCAATAAAGCGCAGTAAAAGTTCTGAATGAAAGTCCGCGACAACATATGTTTTAGTAGCTAGTTTTTCTAGCTTTTAAGGTTAACCCACTTTAACCATATTTATGGTTATAAAAAAACTATTATATATTACGCCACATTTTTAATATTTAAGCCAATGGCAATTACTAGTATAATATATAAAACTTTTTACAAATTTAACATCTTTTACACTATTATGCCCGAATAGTAAGTAAGTAAGTAAGTAACGGCCTGTTACTGTCCCACTGCTGAGAATAGGCCTCTCCATTATTGGAGAGAAGGTTTGGAGCTAAGACCTACCACGCTGCTCCAATGCGGATTGGTAGGTTACACATATCTCCATAATTCTCTAGAGATATGCAGGTTTCCTCACGATGTTTTCCTTCACCGAAAGGCGTGTGATAAATTGCAATTATCAATTATCAATTAGACACATAAGTTTTAACAGAAAAACTCATTGGTGTCTGCCCGGTTTTGAACCCGTGACCTCCTCGAAAGAGTCGCACGGTGTTACCGCTGGGCTACCACAGCTTATAACAGCTTATAACAGCCCGAATAGTGCGTCGGTATAAATAATTTGTACACGGATGGATGAAATTATTAACAATTAGCGATGAACGAAAACACGCGACCTTTGAATGGCATTTAATGTTTTGTGTCGACTCCCTTGTGTTAATAATTAACGGTTAACCGCTATAAAGTTGGCTTACTGTTAACTAATTAAATTTTAATTTAATTAACTTTAAAATTTTCGGTTTTGTAGTTTGTAAAATATATATTTCGATATGTAATAGATTGTCATCATCCTTATCCCATTTTAAGTGGGGTCAGCACTACATGTTATAAACATGTTGTCACAAGATTTGGTTACATATTTTACAACCGGCCGTCTGCCTGACGTCAACTTACCTTAGTATTTACGACACCTCGGTAAGAAAGAGAGTGGTCTATTCTACTAAACCGGACACCATACGGTGGATCAACTTACCTTAGTCGCCTTTAACGACACCTTGGTAAGAAATGAGGGTGGTTTATTCTACTCAGCCGGATACCAAATGGTGGATCCACTTACCTTAGTCGCCTTTTACGACAACTCGGTAAGAAATGAGGGTAGTCTATTTTACTCAAGCGGATACCATACGGTGGGTCAACTTACTTTAATAGCCTTATACGACACCTCGTTAAGAAAGGAGGGTGGTCTATTCTACTCAGCCGGATACCAAACGGCTTCGGAGTATCTTTAATTTCAATTAATTTAAATATTAAACACGCATTAACATAATATATTATTCTATAACGCCGTGATATTTAAAAGTCAAAGTGTTTGGCAATTGGTAAAAAATGCGTGTCACCTTGGCACAGTTAGGGTACAGTACGCAGGAGCGGATCCGGTAGGTCGAGTCCTTATTTTTTAATGTTCCGAAATTAACTATATGCTGTTAGCCCTAACGGCTTTTACAGCGTCACAGTGTGAGACCGGCGAGCGCAGAAGCATCGTCGAGGTTGCGAAACGCGGTGTTAAGAGCGCAGAAGCTCTACTCTACTAGTTATGGGAACGTCGTCCTAAGGGTGCCTCCTGTGAGGCCGGGCCACGGCGTAGGACGACGTGTAGTAGAGGGCTGGGGGTATGACTTTGACTAGTTATCACGCTGTTGTATGAAGCTTTACTAGCGTTGGAGAACGTCGTCCCAAGGGTGCCTCCTGTGAGACTGGATCACGGCTTAGAGCAACGTGTAGTGGACGGCTGACTTTGATTAGTCATTAAGACGACGGAAGGGTGGCAAGAAGCCACGACCAACCGACGTCTGATATCTGGGATCTCGTTTTCGCTGACGAAGACGAGGTCTGTGTGAAATTCGAGTCCTTGGATCTGATCCGCCGCAGGCGAGCGGGGCGCAGACGACTCGCCGAAGTCCGTCGCTTGCCGCCCTAAAGGGGACTTATGGAGGGCGTTCTAAACGGAGAATCGGACGCCCAATTTGATCAGGTCCCCAAGGCGGTCGATGCATCTGGTGCTCCCGATGCATCGATTAGCGGACGGAGGGGCCACTATTTAGAGAGGCCCCTACCCGGAGGTGGCGCTCTCCAGGGTACAGAGCCGCTGCTGGCGGGGATGGGGGCAATGTGTACAACGGTACCCTGTCCTTGCCACCAGTAGCGTGTACAGTCAGGTTTTTAGTCAATGAGAGTCCGAACTACCGCCGTTCGTCCCCGTCGAAAGGTGAACGGGGTTTTGGGGAAGAAAAATCGATTTACTTAGATTTTATTTAAAAAAAATTGTTTTATCCCTGTTTTTGGGCATTAAAAAATACTAACATTTAAATTTAATATAATACTATTTTTGCCGTAAATTGTCAAGTTAACGTAGCTTATTCGGGGAACGGGCGGTCTAGAGGAATAAAAATACCTAGGATCAAGCCCCACCTATATATTTTTTATCTTTTTTTTAATCCTTTTTTTATTTTGTAAAAAATGACCTAGCAAGGCTCTGTCACCCAGGCACTATTTGTTTATAGAGTTGTGAAACCTAACACGTTTCCTTAAAGAGATAAAGTCGTTATTTTAAAAATTGCGAAATGAAACATTTTTAATTTTTTATAATACGTGTGTATCACCTTTAGTGCAATGACTTATCCTCCCCCCCACCCCCCACAGCACGGCAACGAGGTCGCGGCCCATTTTTACTGATTACATGAAGTGTGCAGTGTCGCGAATGTTTTTAACGGCTTTCATGTTTTTTAAAGGATCTCTTTTTGAAAAAATCAGCAGGTTTTTTTTTGCATAGCGATATTCTCAAACCGTTTCCGGGTTGTATATATTATTTTATCACTGTAAATGGTGAAAGTTATTATTAGTATAGAAAAATCATGTATTACAAAATTAATGTATAAAAACCGGCTATACTCACGTGTTATTTTATCGGATGAGCCCGTTAAGTTTCAAGCCGGATGAGTAGAACAGACCACCCTTATTTCTTACCGAAGTGTCGTAAAAGGCCTCAAAGATAAGTTGACCCGCCGTGTGATATCCGGTTGAGTAGAATAGACCACTATCATTTCTTACCGAGGTGTCGTAAAAGGCGACTAAGTTAAGTTGACCCGCCGCTTGATAGCCGGCTGAGTAGAATAGATCACTCTCATTTCATACCGAGGTCTTGTAAACGGCGACTAAGGAAAGTTGACCCACCTTGTGGTATCCGGCTGAGTAGAATAGACCACCCTCATTTCATACCGAGGTGTTGTAAAAGGTGACTAAGGTAAGTTGTCCCACCGTGTGATATCCGGCTGAGTTGAATAGACCACTCTCATTTCTAGATGTCTTAAAAGGCGACTTAGGTTAGTCAAATCACATCACATGTTGCATGGACCCCCACTTAGAGTGGAATAACGACAAGACAATGACAGACAAATATTTTATGATACATCATTTTTCTCACACGTTCACACGTTATTAACGGTAGTAGCAAAGGTGATATGATTATACGGATATGAGGAAGTTAGATAAGATTTATAACTTCTGAATCATTGGTTGAGATGACTACATTTCAATATAAACTCTATTACTTACACATAAGGTTGATTTTCTAATAGCATCTCATTAACAGTAGTCAATTGTAAAATTGATAAGTGTAGTCCAATTTCAACTTTAGTGTGATGTATATAAAGTCGTTTTTTAATTGAAAGTAATATAATAGCTTAAGAACTTATAGACACGGTTATTTTATGTGCGTAATAGGTAAGAAAATGTGTTCGTGGTTTACATGAGATCATCTGAGAAGTTTGCGTTAGGTCTTAATATCTCTAGAATTTTATATGAATTAGCCGTGTGGTATCCGGCTGAGTAGAATAGACCAACCTCATTTCTTACCGAGGTGTCGTAACGCAAATACTTCATTTTCAATCCGAACTAATCATATAAATGCGAATGGTGTACCCAGGTGTTAGCTATTCCAATATTTGTCTATTCCATCTTTGTATATTTGTCTATAACTACACCCAAAATAATAGAGGAGACTATGGAAAAGCAGAGAGGCGGCCATGCTTGCGCGAGCTGTCAAAAAAAAAGGAATATACGTAAAAGCGAGAAAATAATAGAGATGGTATTCAATTAAATTGTATGTATTATAAAGTTAAATAAATGAATAATACAAGATGGACGTATTTTACTATATCTACTTATTATCAAGAGAGGACTTTCTAATACAGGCGACTAAAGTAAAACGCAAATACTTTATTTTCAATCCTAACTAATCAATGCGAAAGTCTAATTGTTACGTTTTCATGTCCAATCCGCGAAATCAAGATGAAATTTGGCACATTAATGCTTTTATCTACTCTGATACTATAATACAAATATTATAAAACTGAAACCAAAATTCTTATGACAAACATTACATACAGGCCAAAATAAAAAATTAAAAAAGTTTTATTACGATACTGGTCTTTTATGGACACCTGTATCATATACCTGTATCGTATACATGTGTAACATAAGCTATAAAAATCGTGTTTATTTCTAAGAAAATTTGGGAAATTGGGAAAGGCCGTCTATTATCAATATTAGGTATATTAAGATTTTATTCATTATTCAGTATATGTCAAGTCTGTAAATTAAAGACATCTTATGATCTTATGAGTTCTATATTACGGTTTATGCCTTGCGTTGAAAAAGATTTTTTAAGGAAGTTTTTATATATTTCGGTTTTTGTTTATTGAATAAATTTAACTGATAAAATTTAATTTATTTATTTTAATATCAATTTCATGTAAGTTGTACGGGTTATTTACTAAAATAATTAAACCATGCTCTCAAGAAAAGATAAATCTCTGTCTTCCCGGATCGATCCGATTTTCTTGATTGAGATACTTGCAGCGTTGGAAAGTGACAGAAGCTAGCTATTCCAAGACTACAGTCCACGCGAACGAAGTTGTGGGTAAAAGCTAGTATAATATAATATATCAATGTTATATTTAAATTATATATCTTCCTGTCCTTATCCCACTCTAAGTGGGGTCGGCACAACATGTTTTTCTCTTCTATTCTGTTCTATCATTCGTCAACTCTGGCTCTACTCCTTTTATATGCATGTCATACTTCACACAATCCAACCATCTCTTTTTAGGCCTCCCTGTAGTCACACATCCATCCACATTCAAATTTAACACTCGTTTAGTCACATGATTTTCATCCCTCCTCATTACATGTCCATACCATCTCAATCTTGCACTTCTCGTCTTTTCTATAATGGGCGCAACTTTTAGACTTCCTCTTATATACTCGTTTCGTATTTTATCCAGTTTTGTCACACCACACATCCACCTTAACATTCTCATTTCATTTGCGTGTACTCTTCTTTCATCCGTCTCTTTCGTTGTCCAACATTCTGATCCATACAATACGACAGGTCTTATGACTGCTTTATAAATTTTTCCCTTAACTTTAAGAGGCATTCGAGGGTCACATATCGTCCCTGAGACCTGCCGCCACTTCATCCATCCTGCATTCATTCTTTTACTCACATCTCACAATGTTATATTTAAGTTATAGGGGATATTGACTCGTGTTTCAGGAATGCAATGACTAAGTGACGCATACAACTCGATGTTGCAAAAAACATATCGGGGACGGAAATATACCGTTTGCACGCTACAAGTCCGTTTTAAGTTGTGTACAAATAACACTGTGAAAGAAATTTGTGATAAACTTGGATATACTAACGATTCCGTCTGCCTGAACTTGACATCAATTTCAAATTGGTTAATACAGACTAGCGTGTAAGTAATTTAAGATAGATATAACTTGTACATTTTTGCTGTATATAAAAAAAAAGACACATATAAATAAATAACAAAATTCCTCAACATTATCTGGACTTGCCTTTACACAAGTTTAGAAATTATCTCAAAACGTTGTTGCTACATAAAGCTTACTATACTATTGAGGATTATTTGAGTGATAGCATATCTTAACTGCAGTCAGCTACGCATCCAGCTGCAACGATTATCTTGTAACCATCAAATTGTAATAATTTTTAAAAGATTAGCCGCCGAGTTTCTTGCTGATTCTTCTCGGTAGGAGCAAACTTCCGAATCAGTGGTAGCTTCTTTAAAACATTTGACGATTCAAAAGTACTGTAAACAGTCCACTTGAATAAAGAATATTTTGAATTTGAATAGTAGAAACATGGGGGACCGAGTCTTGTTCGGTATTTTTTTTTTAAATATAAAAAAGATGAATGAACATGTCACATTATTGGCCGCCTGCGTGACGTCAACTTACCTTAGTCGCCCTTTACAGCACGTGGGTAACAAAGAGAGTGGTCTATTCTAATTAGCGGGATATCACACGGCGGGTCAATTTACCTTAATACCAGTAATTTTTTTTAAATATAAAAAAGATGAATGAACATTTCACATAATTTGGCCGCCTGCATGACGTCAACTTACCTTAGTCGCCCTTTACAGCACGTGGGTAAGAAAGAGGAGTCAATTCTACTAAGCGGGATATCACACGGCGAGTCAATTTACCTTAATACCAGTAATTTTTTTTTTTAAATAAAAATGATGAACATGTCAAATAATTCGGCCGCCTGCGTTACGTTAACTTACCTTAGTCGCCCTATACAGCACGTGGGTAACAAAGAGAGTGGTCTATTCTAATTAGCGGGATATCACACGGCGGGTCAATTTACCTTAATACCAGTAACTTTTTTTTTAATTATAAAAAAGATGAATGAACATGTCACATTATTGGCCGCCTGCGTTACGTTAACTTACCTTAGTCGCCCTATACAGCACGTGGGTAAGAAAGAGGGTGGTCAATTCTACTAAGCGGGACATCACACGTCGAGTCGATTTACGTTAATCACCTTTCACGATACCTTGGTAAGAAATGAGGATGGTTTATTCTACTCAGCCGGATACCATACGGCGTGTCTGTACAAAAAACACGGTGAGGTAAGTTTGTGATAAACTAGGTTATGCTAATAATTTCGTCTGCCTGAACTTTCGTTAATTCGGTAATTTTTTCAAAAGATATAAAGATGGAACTTGAAGAAAGACATTTTTTTTATGAAACCTAGCTAGATCGATTTCACCCCCCCTCTAATTCTGAATTTAGTTTGAATTTACTTATTTGCCTTTTGCGAAAACCTGGTTGTTCAGTACTTCAATATTGCACATTCTGCGGTTGGCAGTAAATTCTGCCACTGAGCCAATGGGATCGCTCGGTGGTACTGTATGGGTGGGTTTTTGCCGAGAGCACCATAAGTACAACCGACACGCGACCTTTAGTCTTGTTTTGACCGCTAAACTATCCGACTGCCGATAGCAGTGTAATAAAGTGGGTGGTCTATTCTATTTAGACTGATACCACACGGTATTTCTATATTATTAAAAACTCATAGGAGGCTGGAGGTTTGAACCTACAACCTATAACTTGGTACCGTACTTGACTATCACGGTTGTAAATACTTGCAACCTTGTACTTACATTTGCGAGTACCGTAACAAAAACTTGACTGACCCAAAAGGAAACGTGCCCATACGATGCCATACTCGTGAGGTTGTAAAAAAACCATTCAAGTATCCCTAACAGGTTCCAACAAGTAACGTCAAGGAGAATTGAATTATTATTCATGAAAATAAAACTTGTCCAAGGATGTCTCGATAAAGAAGTACCTGGGTAATTTTTTTTTAAATAAAAAAAGGAAGCAAAAAATAAAAATTGGTTAGGTGATGCTAGATCCTAGGTATTTTCATTTCTCGAGACCGCGCGTTCCCCGAATAAGCTAAGCTGACTTAACAATACAAAAATAGTGTTTTATATTCAATGTAAATTTTAGTATTTTTAATGCCCAAAAACAGGGATAAAACTATTTTTTTTAAAATAAAACCTTGCTAGATCGATTTTTCATCCTCCAAAAACGCTGCATGCTGAATTTCAGGATAATCGTTGGAACTGTTTCCGAGATTCCGAAGAAAAACAAAATTTAACGCGTGCGGGCCACGGGCAGTAATGAATAAATCAATACTACTGGATCGATTTTAATCATTTTTTTCACTGAGTGACATAGGCTATATATTTTATATCGGTGCGAAGCAGGGGCAGGCAGCTAGTCAGCAATAAATTTTAACTATTTCAGATTCCTTACATTGTATGAACTAACTTCCTTTCACTGACCTAAGTTAACTGTAACTATTATTCCAAGCGTCAGATGATTGCTTTAGTTAACTACACAACTTTCGCGCCTTCACATTGGCTGGTGATAAAAACGGTCCGCTTTTGAAGGCTATTCAACAAAAAACTAGTTCATAACTCGCGCAGACAAAAGATCTGTGGTTCAGATTGGCTGTTTTTGTCGTACCTTCTAAACGTTCTGGTCGCCTAGTCTAGTGTTGTTACTGTGCTTGATAGCTAGGTAGTTATGATGATAAGCGATTTAGCAATTTACCTTAGTCGTATTTTACGACAACTCGTTAAGAAATGAGGGTGGTCTATTCTACTCAACCGGATACTACACGGGGGGTCAACTTAACTTAGTCACCTTTTACGACACCTCGTTAAGAAATGAGGGTGGTCTATTCTACTCTACCGGATACTACACGATGGGTCAACTTACCTTAGTCGCCTTTTACGACACCTCGGTAAGAAATGAGGTTGGTCTATTCTACTCAGCCGGATACCACACGGCGGGTCGACTTACCTTAGTCGCTTTTTACGACACCTCGGTAAGAAATGAGGGTGGTACTATTCGTTTCAGCCGGATACCACACGGCGGGTCGACTTACCTTAGTCGCCTTTTATGACACCTCGGTAAGAAATGAGGGTGGTACTATTCTATTCAACCGGATACTACACGGTGGGTCAACATTACCTTAGTCGCATTTTACGACACCTCGGTAAGAATTGAGGTTGGTCTATTCTACTCAGCCGGATACCACACGGCGGGTCGACTTACCCAAGTCGCCTTTTACGATACCTCGGTAAGAAATGAGGTTGGTACTATTCTTTTCAGCCGGATACCACACGACGGGTCGACTTACCTTAGTCGCATTTTACGACCCCTCGGCAAGAAAGAGGGTGGTCTATTCTACTCTACCGGATACTACACGATGGGTCAACTTACCTTAGTCGCCGTTTACGACACCTCGGTAAGAAATGAGGGTGGTACTATTCTTTTCAGCCGGTTACCACACGGTGGGTCGACTTACCCTAGTCGCCGTTTACGACACCTCGGTAAGAAATGAGGGTGATACTATTCTATTCAGCCGGATACCACACGGCGATCATTATTTATTCTATCTATAACACAATTATAACGCGTCATTAACAACAAAGACCCTTTCAATGCTAAGTCATACCTTAATAGCAGCGACGATCATTTGTCACAATGTATACAAGGCGTTAATGTCAACGCTTTTAATAGAGCTTTTGACGAATGATCGCGTCACTCCGGCAAATGACTAAAAAATGCCGCAGCTTTCTTAAGCGCTATGTAAGAAACGGGTTAAAATATAACTGAGTTTCAGTGTCACAATGTTACCATACTCCGAAGGAGTAATTTGACGATTTTTATGAAGTTTTATATGTACATATTCAGTAGGTCAGAGAATCGACTACTATCTAGTTTTTATACTCCTAAGTGACAAGGATTATCTACCCGTAACATTTTTATTTTATTTTTTGGAAAAACAATAATATTTTTATTTATTTATTTAAATATTTTGGACACATACAGTATATATAAGCTTTTATAAGTAAAATACAATAAAAAGTAACTTAAACCATCAACAGTTTCTTACGATTAAAAATACATATAAATGAGCGTATTATTTAAACAGTGTAATTACAGATATAAAAATAAATATACAGAAAAAATGATAATTATACAAAAAATTACCTATTAATTAAATTTCTAATATTTAATTTAAATTCTAAGAGGGAGATGAAAAATGTCAATATCAAAACTCAAGTTATTAAATTGTTTGCAACTTCTATCAATAAACCTATTTCCTGCAAATTTCCTTTTAGAGAAAGGTATGCTAAATGTTGATTTGTATCTAGTATTGAGTCTAGAACAATAATTTTATATTAAATATATTTTTTTATAATGTACACTAAACATTCCCTAAAAATAATGTATATGGAAAAAATTTTGCTTTTCAGCTCGCGACAACTTAAATGTTTAAACTATCTCAATTTTGTCCTGTTTTTTCTCAATATAAAAAAAATCCTTTCAAGCAACAGTAATGAAATATATATCATTACTGTTGCTTGAAAGGATTTTTTATACTACATGTTAACCGGATAAACTCAAAAGAGAAGCTTTAGGCTTCTCTTATTTTACAGTGTATGCTTAAGTTGTGCAAAAATAAAACTGGCTAAAATATGATCCGTCATAAAACCCGCCTACCTTCCCGCCTTATTGTTCCGTTCATTTTTTTCGCGAGCGTTCAATGGTCGTCATGATGCAATTTTTTTTTGGCTTAAGTTAATGGATTACGCGATAAATGATGAAGGTCCGGTATTCACTCAAGCGGAGAGAAAATGTGATGCGTTTTGAATATCGATCAGATATCGTCATCTGTACTAATATATAAAGATGAAAAGATTGTTTTTTTGTTTGATTATTTGAACGCGCTAATCTCAGAAACTACTGGACCGATTTCAAAAATTCTTTGTGTGTAAAATAGTCCATTTATCGAGGAAGGCTATAGGCTATATAACATCACGCTAAGATAAATAGGACAGGAAGGATGTTCACTCTTTTTTTTAAGTGTTCCAAATCGTAAGAGTCTGGGAAGATACTCGTAGATGTAGGAAGGGAATTCCACGCCTTCGCTATACTCATGAAGAAAGCTCTTTTAACTTAACTTTATAGTAATTTATAGAATTAGGCGTTACTTTGCGGAGGTCCATAATACAAAAGTAATGAGAATATTATTTTGCTAAAATCCGCGATAAATCGATCGATTTTATCGCGGATTATAGCAAAATAATATTCTCATTACTTTTGTTTAACTTGATAGAATAGAATGTAGTGGAAATATCAATATTCAACAAAACGCTCCCGCTTATGACATGGCGCCCTCATTTACAGTTAGGGGTCCTGACCACGTACGTATTATTTAATAGGCTCATCCGTCCGGATGTTATCGTGACATGTATTAACCGGCTAAATTATATGAACTGTGCGCTAGAATTAATTGGGTAAGGGCGAGTGTGCATGAGAATATGTGGCCAAGGATTTTATTAATATTTAATTTTGTACATAAAAATATAAAGAATTTTAAACTATAGGTGTTATATATTTATACTAATATATGAAGCTGAAGAGTTTGTTTGTTTCATTGTTTGAACGCCCTAATGTCAGGAACTGCTGGACCGATTTGAATAATTACAGACAACATACAGAAAGCCTACTATACTGTTGAGGATTACTTAGATAATAAGAATGTGTGAATATAGCTCTTCGCCCCTTTACAAAACAGTAATGACTAAATGTAACTAGTAATAAGAATTATATTTTTAAAAGAGCAACAGCCGAGTTTCTTGCTGGCTCTTCTCGGTAGGAACAGCTTTCCGAACCAGCAATACAGTTGACGATTGAATTGAGTTGCTTTTACTTTTACAAGCATATTTAAATAAAGAATTATTTGAACTTGAATATAGCGGTAAATTCATACTTTTACGAATCGCCTCGTTTCTGATTTAATCACGTAGAGAATCCAAGCATAGCACGTATCATTGCCTATTAAGTGGAGGTTTCTGATAAGACTCATTCAGCGACCAAGATCAAAATCGTTACCGCAGAAGTCTCTAATGTGTGCTCAGCCTTATAACGGTTACAGGTGTACAAATATGGTCTATTTAGTTAGCAAGTGTCATAGTGTATGCAAATGATCGTAACGCCGGTGTATTTTTACTGTTGACTGTCGTCAGGTGTCCATATTGTTTAGTTTTGTGGGTCGATGTACTCGCGATCTATATTAACTGTCTCATTTCTTATGCGTCCCTGGTACTTTTATGTACTCATCTTAGACAATATCAAACATTCATTTCTTACTGAGGAGTCCTAAAAGGCGACTAAGGTAAGTCAACCCGCCGTGTGGAATCCGGTTGAGTAAAACAGACCACCCTTATTTCTTACCGAGGTGTCGTAAAAGGCGACTAAGGTAACTCAACCCGCCGTGTGGTATCCGGTTAACTAAAATAGACCACCCTTATTTCTTACCGAGGTGTCGTAAAAGGCGACTAAGGTAATTTGGCGGCCGGTCGTAAAATACGTAGCCAAATCATGTGACAACATGCTTATAAGATGTCGTGCTGACCCCACTTAAAGTGGGATACCCTGGTACTTTTATCTTAGACATTTTCAACATTTCAATATCATTTCTAACCGAGTTGTCGCAAAAAGCGACAAAGTAAGTGACGTTAGGCAGGCGGCCGGTCGCAGAATACGTAGACAAATCATGTGACAGCATGTTTAAAACGTGTTTGCCGATCCCACTTAGAGTAGGATAATGGCAGGAGGGTGATTAGTTAGCAAGTGTCATAGTGTATGCAAATGATCGTAACCCCGGTGTATTTTTACTGTTGACTGTCCTCTGATGTCCATATTATTTAGTTTTCTGGGTCGATGTACACGCGATCTTATATTAACTGTCTCATTTGTTATGCGACCCTGGTACTTTCATGTACTCATCTTAGACAATTTCAACATTTCAAAATCATTTCTTACCGAGGTGTCGTAAAAGGCAACTACTAAGGTAAGTCGACCGCCGTGTCGTTAGCAAGTGTCATAGTGGTGTATGTAAGATCTTAACGCCAGTGTATTTTTACTGTTGACTGTCGTCAGGTGTCCATACTGTTTAGTTTTGTTGGTCGATGTACTCGCGATCTTATATTAACGCCTCATTTGTAATGCGACCTCATTTGTAATGCGTGGTACTTTCATGTTATCATCTTAGACAATATCAAAATTTCAACATTCCATTTCTTACCGAGGAGTCGTAAAAGGCAACTACTAAGGTAAGTCGACCGCCGTGTCGTATTTGGCTGAGTAGAATAGACCACCCTCATTTCTTACCGAGGTGTCTTAAAAGGCGATTAAGGTAAGTTGCCCCGCCGTGTGGTATTCGGTTGAGTAAAACAGACCACCCTCTTTCTTACCTAAGTATCGCAAAAGGCGACTCAGGTAAGTTGACGTCAAACTGACAGCCGGTCGTAGCCGTAACATGTGATAGGTAGCCAGAACATGTTTAAAACGTGTTTTGCCGACCCCGCTTAGATTGGAAATTAATGAATGATGATACAATTATTCTATACCAATTATAATACAGAGTAAAAAATAACTTAATGATATCACATTAACCTGAAAGAAAGTATAGGTTTCGAAAATTACCATGATCTTATTTACTATACTGCGTCCATCATATTATCAGTCTTTTGACAGCTCACGCTCATTAAGTTTTGTATTGCTTACGTACAAATATCATACAAATAATATTTGTACTTTATGGATGGGTACCGCCCACTTAGTGATGTCACACATAATGGGCTACTACGATTATGCCACAGATTAAAAATAATCGGTAGAAATCGATGTTACGAGTATTAAAAGACATTTAATAACATTATATAAAGTTTTACTTTCTTCTTAGTTAATACATGAATACAAATAAAACAATCAGGATATTTTAATTTATTTTATTAGCACGAGTCGTCGGAATGATAATCAACACTAGACTCCTCCGATGAGGAGTCTTCAGTAGCAGTTATTATTAGCTCTTGTGTAGATAATATATTATCAAACGCAATATCACGTTCCCAATCAGAGAATATTACTCTTTTAGTTCTTTCCACCACACTTGCCCAGTTCTCGGCCGTTACGTGGGTGCAAGCATTTTTTAGCAATTGCAACATTTTATTCGCTGTGAATGGGGGGCTTGTATTGCATCTCGCAGCATGCCCTTTTACTTGTGCCCATATAAGTTCTATTGGGTTGTACTGGCAGTGGTATGGAGGAATCCGAAGAACAGTATGGCCATATTCTGCTGCCATTTCATTGATTACATAGCGTTTTGCTCTCTTTTTGGTTTTTAATATTTTTATTAATTCAACTTTTAACATTGAGTCGTCCACATTTTCTCCATTGTCCCGAAGCCAATTAATTATTTCATGCTTTTTATTAGCCTGTGTTGGCATTTTGTCAATTTGACGGGAGTGGTAGGGCGCATTATCAATAAAAATTATTGGTGGTTCTTCCAATGAAATGAGCATTTTTTTGAACCACTCTTCATACACATTTGCATTCATCTCTTCGTGGTAGTCATTTGATTTCTTCGATTTAAATGCCAACAGTGCGTCTTGTACAAATCCTTTTGCTGTACCTGCATGGCAAATGATTAGGCGCTCACCTTTTCCCATTGGTACTGAGGAAGTGGAATCAGCAGTATCATCAGTCCAGAAACGAGATAGTGTGTGGTTAGCGTTGAGCCATGTTTCATCCGTGAAAACAATATTTGCCCAATCTTGTATTTTCTTTGCCTCTCTTAAAAAATCACAACATGCTATAGCTATATCTGTGCGTTCCATTAATAATTTTCTTTTATTTAACTTTTTATATGAAAAGCCAATTGTGTTCAAAACTTTGACCAAAGAAGATTTTTCACCATGAAATAGACCACTTCTTTTCAAAGAAACAATAAGTTTTCTCAAAGTTGGAATTTCTTTTCTCAAGTAGTAATCTAGTTTACGTAGGTTATCATTAATCGAATTACTTAGGTACGTAATTCGATTAATGATAGTAGGTACTATAATCGGAATGGTATCGCATACGAGAATCTTTAGGACATCACTATCGTCAATCTGTCAAAAGATGGTTAATATAATGGACAGTGTATAAGCCATAAAGTAAATGCCATAAAATTTACATCCGACGGTAAAAATTATACATCCCATAAACTGCATGATATGGGGCTATGTTTACGTAGGGATGTGACTTGGAGTAAAAAAATCGATTATTTTGTTAAGAAATAATCGATTTTTAAAAAATCGATTTTATTCTGACTTTTTCAAAAGTTGTCTTTTTTAATATTGATAATTAATTACAATAAAGGCTAATTAAAGTGGACAACTACCAAGAACAAATATCAGATGTGCTGTTTGTGAAATTGGATTAAAATGTGTAGTTTGGCTAAATTGGTTTCATCCAACAACGCATATCTAATCTTAGAAAACAAGAAAAAGAGTAAAAAAGAAAAAGGGATACCTAAAATAATCGATTTATAAAAAATCGATTTTTGATGAAAAAATAATCGATTATTTTTCACATCGCTATGTGTGCGTAGTATCATAAAAAAAACGCAAATGCGATTGGCTAGTACCAGAGGTTGTTATGCATCCCTGGTATCTATACTAATATATAAAGCTAAAGAGTTTGTTTGATTGTTTAACACGCTAATCTCAGGAACTACTAGACCTATTTGAAAAATTCTTTCACTGTAAGATAGTCCATTTATCGAGGAAGGCTATATAACATTACGCTAAGATGAATAGGAGAGGAGCAGCAATAAAAAATATTGCGAAAACGGCAAAATTTTAAGCTTTCCTTGCGTGTGCTAAGTAAAGGATGAAAGCAATTCTAAAATCTCTTATAATTAACTCAAGATATTTATTATTTATTAACTTATTTATTAACTTATGTTCAAAATTGTAATTCGGGAAAAATTTTGTGAGACTGATTTCGATGCGGGCGAAACTATTGGCACAGCTAGCAACTAATAATTGGAAATATGCTAAGTATTTAAATAGTAACGCCATCTATCAGTGATAGAGTGAATAACTATTACATATGGCGTCGCATTAACAGCTGGTTAACGGGAAATATAATACGAGTAGTACGTTTAAACCATGTGGAAAATCGGGAAGCCAGACTAGTTTTTAGAGACTGCTGTCTTAGCGATGAAGAGGATAAGTTTAGGTCAAAATATAAATCAATTACACTGAAATCGAAATTTGTTCAAACTTATCATGTAAAATCGAATTTATATAAATACACTCCCAAAAACACATACGTGCGTGCATGGGTGCGCGCAAGCACGAGCCCTCGCACACGTCAATTTTGTTAAAAGCTTTTATTTAACTTGCCGTGTATGTATGGTAAGGTGGAATCTTGCAAGTTAAATTTGTAACAATAACTACAGTAGGGACTTGAAGTTTTCTTCAAAGCTTTTATTATGGTTAACTTATTAAAAGCTTTTATTTAACTCGTCTTGTATGTATGTGAAGCTGGAATATAGTGGAGTATATTTTAAGCAATTTAATTTATGTACATAAAAATATAAAGAATTATAAAACGATAGGTGATGTATACAATAGACAAAGCAGGAACCGACATAAGCTTGCGGCTCCTGCTTTGCGCTGCGCAAAAGTACGTAATTCGTTTGTGGGTTTTGGTATAAGATTCTATAATAAAATTCCGCAATCAATTTCAGCATTGCCATTACAGCAGTTTAAAAACACTGTTAAAAAGAGGCTGATACAGAAAGCCTACTATACTCTTGAAGATTATTTAGAAGATAAGAATGTGTGGATATAGCTCTCTTTGAGCCTGTACAAGACAGTAACGACATAATGTAAATAGTATTAAGAATTATATTTTTAAAAGAGCAACCGCCGAGTTTTTTGCTGGCTCTTCTCGGTAGGAACAGCTTTCCGAACCAGCAGTAGAGTTGACGATTCAAAAGCACTTGTTTACAAGTTTATTTGAATAAAGAATATTTTGAATTTGAATATAGCAAATTAAATTTGACCCACTTCCCGGTGTCCGATTGAGTTGAAATTTAACTTATTGTCCTGATGACAATACATGTTTATGATAGGGACATGATATTTTGTTAAAAGCTTTTCTAAATTGACATTACTCAGTCAGAAACTTATTTTCACTTACAAACTGTAGGATCTATGTATAATCTTTTCCGTTTACAGCATACAGACTCAGTTCGCACCCTCAGGGCTTTTGGAATGAATCGCGGACGCCATTTTAGTTCTTAGACTAGCTTCTTAGTGGAACAAAAAAGCTTTAAGGAAAAATCTATTCAGTGGATACTTTTGTACTAAGTAAAAAATATTACGGCAGATCTTGATTGAAAAAATTAATTTATGTACTAGTATGAAAAGCTGTGATGGCCTAGCGGTGCGACCGTGTGAATCTCTAGAGACGATCATGGATTCAAACCTGGGCAGACACCAATGAGTTTTTCTATTAAAACTTATGGTCTAATTGATAATTGCAATTTATCACATGCTTTTCGGTGAAGGAAAACATCGTGACGAAACTTGCATATCTCTAGAGAATTCTGGAGATATGTGTAACCTACCAATCCGCATTGGAACAGCGTGGTAGGTCTTAGCTCCAATCCTTCTCTCTTATAACGGAGAGAAGAGGCCTATTCCCAGCAGTGGGATAATAACAGGCCGCTACTTTTTACGAAAAGAGCTTTTATCAAAGTCTAAACTAAAAATCTTTAATATTTAAATGAGTTAGCCTTGTATGTTTATATAAATATATTTACCGAATCTCGGAAACAGCTTCAACGATTTTAATGAGATTCGGCTTGTTTTGAGGGAAACATTCGATCTAGCTAGGTTTAATTTTAAAAAAATCCTGTTTTCTGGAAAATGCTAAAATTTACGTTGAATTCAACAGTCAATTTTCGCTGTCAAACTTAAAGTCATGGTAGGTTGGGAACGGGCGGTCTAGAGACATGAAAGTGCCTAAGTTAGAGCGCCATCTGCCCAACTATTTTTTATTTTCATTTTTTTCAGTTTTTTTATATATTTTAAAAAATTCGGTCATCCAGGTACTAATTTATAAATTCTTATAATTTATGTAATCCTCAATAGTATAGGCTTTCTGTATCAGCCATTTTGTTATTATTTTAAACTGCTGTAATGGTAAAGGTGCAATTGTGTGGAATTTTATTATAAAATCGTCTAAAGTAAGTAACGGCCTGTTACTATCCCACTTCTGGGCATAGGCCTCCTCTCTCCTTTTTTGGAGAGAAGGGGTTGGAGCTAAGACCTACCACGTTGCTCCAATGCGGTTTGGTAGGTTACACATATCCCTAGGATTCTCTAGAGATATGCACGTTTCCTCACGATGTTTTCCTTCACCGAAAAGCGTGTGATAAATTGCAATTATCAATTAGACACATAAGTTTTATTAGAAAAACTCATTGGTGTCTGCCCGGGTTTCAACCCATGATCGTCTCTAGAGATTCACACGGTCGCACCGCTAGGCCATCACAGCTTCGTCGTCAAAATCGTCTACCAAAACCCAAAATCGACAAACTTTTGCAAGGTGCAAAGCAGGAACCGCAAGCTTATGTCAGTCTCTACTTTGTCTAATATGTGTATTGCTATTTTTTTTTAATTATGAACAAGCTTTATACGGAGATAGGTCGAGTACATGTCAAGTACTTCAGCATAATATTAAAATAGACATACGTCTTTATTTTAATATTATGCTGATATACTTGACCCAGTGAACTCAAAAGCTTGATTTTAAATCTACATGTGCTATAAAGTCTATAGTTATTACCAGGTACCAAACCAAAATAATCTTTATTCAAATAAGCTCTTTCAAGCACTTTTGAATCGTCAAGGATCAATATGATTAATGAAGCAACAACTGGTTTAGAATGTTGCTCTTAGCGAAAAGAATCTCCATCTTTTTAAACATTTCCAATTTCACATTATTAAACCGCAGTTTTGAATGCAGCTGAAAGGATTTTCAAATCAAAGCATTTTTATAATTTATATAAAAATGCCTGCGGCGGAAATGGCCGAATCCGGCAAACGGCGGAAGTATGCATCTCACATCGAGAGTTAAATTTTTGTGCCGTTTGCAGTCGAGACCTTAGGGCCATGGAGTCAAAGTGCAAAAAAAAATTCTATCCGTTGTAACACCTAGGTTGATTGCCTCTTAAGGTGACAAGAGGTCTGGCTCCTTTTTCGCACAAATAATCAGCTAAGGGATTCAGCGCAGAATCGCTGCCAGCATTCTTGGGACCATTCCAAGTGGGCATGATTTGTATAGTCCTAGCGTGTAAGTAATTTAAGATAGATATAACTTGTACATTTTTGCTGTAAATAAAAAAAAATCTATATAATCTTCAATTTTATAATATGCTTTATGTATTAGCATATCTCTTACGCTTAAGTGAAACCTTTTTGTAGACTGGTCTAAGTTAATTTCAGGTTAATACCAGGAATATATGTTGAAAGTGTGTGGAATCCAATATAGGAGGGTGGAATGTGGCCCGATTTGCAACGAGCCGTTTAATTTCCGCTCCTATCGTTATTGGATTCGGCTATAACTGCCGCGTCAGCACGATATGTAAATTTATAGCGAACACTAATATTCTGAGCTGTGATAGCCCAGCAGTGCGACTCTCTAGAATTGATCATGGATTCAAAGCCCGGGCAGGCACCAATGAGTTTTCAATTAAAACTTATGTGTCTAATTTATATTACAATTTATCATACGCTTTTCGATGAAGGAAAACATCGTGACGAAACCTGCATATCTCTAGAGAATTCTGGGTATATGTGTAACCTACCAATCCGCATTGGAGCAGCGTGGTAGGTCTTAGCTTTAATCCTTCTCTCCAAAAACGGAGAGAAGAGGCCTATTCCCACCAGTGGGATAGTAACACACCCTAATTTTTGTATTCTTTACTGAGTAATCGGAATATTGCTTTTTTAAATACATCCACAGTCATTTGTCCCCAAAGCAATTAACACTTGTGTTATGGATGGCAGACAACTAGTAAATATATACATAAATAATGTTAAATACACTCAGATTGGAGGAATTAACAAATTGTTTTTAGAAAATGATGATCCTCTGGAATAGAACCCGCGACCCATGTAGCTGAAGCTGCTAACTGCGCCAATGAGCCAGTCAAACGTCAACATCATAATTCTCCTGCCCTTATCCCACTCCAAATAGAATCGGGCCACATATTTTAAACATGTTGTTAGATGATTTGGCTTGTTATTTCACAACCGGCCGCCTTATTACACAAAAAATGAGGGTACACTAGGTATCCGACTGAGTATATACAATAGACAAAGCAGGAACCGACATAAGCTTGCGGCTCCTGCTTTGCGCCTTGCAAAAGTACGTAATTCGTTTGTGGGTTTTGGTATAAGATTCTATAATAAAATTCCGCAATCAATTTCAGCTTTGCCATTACAGCAGTTTAAAAACACTGTTAAAAAGAGGCTGATACAGAAAGCCTACTATACTCTTGAAGATTATTTAGAAGATAAGAATGTGTGGATATAGCTCTCTTTGAACCTGTACAAGACAGTAACGACATAATGTAAATAGTATTAAGAATTTTATTTTTAAAAGAGCAACCGCCGAGTTTCTTGCTGGCTCTTCTCGGTAGGAACAGCTTTCCGAACCAGCAGTAGAGTTGACGGTTCAAAAGCACTTGTTTACAAGTTTATTTGAATAAAGAATATTTTGAATTTGAATATACTAGGCCGTCAGCCTAGTATACTCAGTCAGATACCACGGGGCGGACCAACTTACTTTAAAAATTATTTAATATATTTTTGTTTTTTTTTTCAGGTAAATAAAGTGATCCAGTGAATTGTAAGTACGAGTTTTTCGAATTATCCAAAAATAAATTGTAGTGAAATAAAATAACTATTTTTTACACACACACACACATATATATATATATATATATATATATATATATATATATATATATATATATATATATATATATATATATATATATACACGAGTATTTTAAAGTGTCTGTTTACGTTTTTAAAATAATCACATTAATCAAGTAAGTAGAGTAATCTACGATACTAGTACCTAAGAAGCTGTGATGGACGGAGGTCACGGGTTCAAAACTCCAGGCAATGGATTTTTCTGTTAAAACCTGTGCTTAATTGATATTTGCAATATATCACCCGCTTTTCGGCGAAGGAAAACATAAATTAATGTATAGAAACCGGCTATACTCACGTCTTATTTTATCGGAGCCCGACTAGTTTCAAGCCCATACGGGGCTCTTATTCATAAGGCGTGAGTATAGCCGGTTTCTATACATTAATTATGAATCTCTCACTCACGATAGTTTAAATTCAAAAAAGTAAATCATCGTAAGGAAACCTACCAATGCGCATAGGATCGTAAAATTGGGTCTCATTTCCAATACTCTTTATGAATTATCTTTAATTTACTTTCAAGTTACCCGCTCTGTGGTATTCGGGTGAGTGGAATAGACCACCTTTAGTTCTTACCCCAGGTCTCGTAAAACGCGGCTAAAGTAAGTTGACGTCAGGCACGCGGCCGATTGTAAAATACCCAGCCAAATCAAGTTACAACATATTTATAACATGTTGCGCCGACCCCACTTAGAGGGACGCAGAATAATGAATTTACTTTCAAGTTAGATTCTGTACTGTAAACTAAGTAAAACTATTATTAGATTTTAAGCGCCAAATATAACATATTGCTTATGTATATATCCTACCAGTTAAAAGACTTAAAACTTTGGCGAGCAGTGGTCTCGCAGATTCTAGGTAACACTTATTCCTATAGTATTAGAGTCCATAATGAATATTAATATATTACGCAGTCTTATAACCGAGTGATAAATTGTACAAGGGACATTATTTAATAAGTTTAAAGAAAACTCAGTCATACGGAACATGATTCATAAACAACGTATAATTTATTTTTTTAATTAAAAAAGAAAGTATTTTACGTTCACAAGTATAAGATTTTTCTTACTCTAGTATAATTTTAAGACCTCACTCTACCAACGCAATGTGAAATTAAAAAAAAAGACAGTGTACTCAACTTTCAGGCAAAAAATAGGTAAATTTCTTAAAAGAACTTAAAATATTCACTTCTATGAAAATTAAAATTAAACACTTTGATAAATCTCGTAGGGTTTAGCCTGCGTTTGCAATGTAAGCGGAAAAAAATGTAATTATTTACAGGAACCTCAAAAATTACAGTATTTCTCTACTCCGTATTAAATGTTATTATACATAACAAACCTTCCTCTTGAATCACTCTATCTATTAAAAAAAACCGCATCAAAATCTGTTGCGTAGTTTTAAAGTTTTATGCATACATAGGCATATATGGACAAACAAAGAATGCGACTTTGTTTTATAATATACCAAAATATTGTATTGGTTATTTTTATAAAATTTTATTTTATTAAATAAAAGTTTTTTTACACTAACGCGTATAAGAATATGTTCTTACTCTAGTATAAGTTACGCATTAACTAAATTTAAAAAAAGACATTGTACTCAATTTTCAGGTAAAAAATAGGTAAAAGATAATTTTGGAAAAAATTTAAAATATTCACTTATATGAAAATTAAAATTAAACATTTTATTTGCTTTAGACGCATGCACCATTTAACATTACTTACAATCACAATTTATATTGTTAATAGAGTTGACTTAAATTATTATTAAAGCCAAAAAATAATTTAAAATATAAATATATGACGGCGCGTGGAGTAATTATAAGTTGTGAACTAAGTTATTTGATTAATTATTACAAATAGTTATGAGATTGTTATTTTATCAATGATTATACTAGGAAAAAACGTACTAAACGTACTAACGTACGAAATTAACATTAAGAGCGGGTAACCCCGAATAGAGTAGTAGTTCGACGTTGGCATGGTAACGTGGGTTGTTATGTCAAGGCGGGCGAAATTCTAATCTATTGGCTCTTGATCTTATTAAATCTGGCGTTAAGTATTGTATTGTGAAGTAAATTGTATTGAAACTCAATAACTAATTGTTGCATCGTACAAGCGTGGTTTTATTTCCGAGTTACTGCCACTATCGCGCCCACAATGTAGGACAATAGCCCGGACCGCTCTCTCTAGAAGGCTTCCTGATGCTTCTATATATATATATATTCGAAAATTTGCATCAATTATATTATTGTTTGAAGTGTTAAATAAATGCTGTGCGTACCTGTAATTTAGAAACATATAGGAAAGATGTATTGAATGTTAAAATTAGTTTCAAACGTATATGATTTCTAGTTGGTAAGCCTTATAAATAAATAAAATAAAAAAATAGACAAGGGCGATAATTTTTTTTCTTTGGATAATGGAACTTTGGATACAACTGTATCAGATAATGGTAATGTTTAAATAATTGCCAGTAATACGCATTGTTTTTAGTGACTAAACAAACTCAGATAACGTTGTCGGCCATTGATTCGGCGCCACGACTGATATGATCGATGTATGAACCACTTCGTTGAAAACAGGTCCCTAGGTCTATATTCTATCTCACAAGGGTGTAGACGTGATGCGTCCAGTATTCCTGTGCTCTCCACCAAGCAGCAAGGTAGGACACCATGAGGTTTTAGCCGGTAAGAGTCCGGCTTAACTGCTTTCGCCCCGATTAGTACTACCCATGAAGGGGTTCCTCATGTAAAAAAAAGTATATTCTATGGACTTCTTATAACGTACTAATTGGACCCTCTTTTTCATCCGTGATGCAAAATTTATCTATAACATAAGTTAAACATAAAAGCTTTTTACTAAATGTCATGTCCCTATTGTTAACTGTTGAGTTCAATCTTGGTAGCAGCATCATATCATCATCCTCCTGCCCTTATCCCACTCTAAGTGGGGTCGGCACAACATGTTACAAACATATTGTCATATGATTTTGCTACGAATTTTACGACCGGCCGCCTGCCTGACGTCAACTTACCTAAATCGTATTTTACGACTCCTCGGTAAGAAAGAGGGTCGTCTATTCTACTAAACCGGATACCAAACGATGGGCCAACTTACCTTAGTCGCCTTTTAAGACACCTCGGTAGGAAATGAGGTTGGTTTATTCTACTCAGCCGGATACCACACGGCGGGTCGATTCACCTTATACACTGTCCATTATATTAACCATCTTTTGACAGATTGACGATAGTGATGTCCTAAAGATTCTCGTATGCGATACCATTCCGATTATAGTACCTACTATCATTAATCGAATTACGTACCTAAGTAATTCGATTAATGATAACCTACGTAAACTAGATTACTACTTGAGAAAAGAAATTCCAACTTTGAGAAAACTTATTGTTTCTTTGAAAAGAAGTGGTCTATTTCATGGTGAAAAATCTTCTTTGGTCAAAGTTTTGAACACAATTGGCTTTTCATATAAAAAGTTAAATAAAAGAAAATTATTAATGGAACGCACAGATATAGCTATAGCACGTTGTGATTTTTTAAGAGAGGCAAAGAAAATACAAGATTGGGCAAATATTGTTTTCACGGATGAAACATGGCTCAACGCTAACCACACACTATCTCGTTTCTGGACTGATGATACTGCTGATTCCACTTCCTCAGTACCAATGGGAAAAGGTGAGCGCCTAATCATTTGCCATGCAGGTACAGCAAAAGGATTTGTACAAGACGCACTGTTGGCATTTAAATCGAAGAAATCAAATGACTACCACGAAGAGATGAATGCAAATGTGTATGAAGAGTGGTTCAAAAAAATGCTCATTTCATTGGAAGAACCATCAATAATTTTTATTGATAATGCGCCCTACCACTCCCGTCAAATTGACAAAATGCCAACACAGGCTAATAAAAAGCATGAAATAATTAATTGGCTTCGGGACAATGGAGAAAATGTGGACGACTCAATGTTAAAAGTTGAATTAATAAAAATATTAAAAACCAAAAAGAGAGCAAAACGCTATGTAATCAATGAAATGGCAGCAGAATATGGCCATACTGTTCTTCGGATTCCTCCATACCACTGCCAGTACAACGCAATAGAACTTATATGGGCACAAGTAAAAGGGCATGCTGCGAGATGCAATACAAGCCCCCCATTCACAGCGAATAAAATGTTGCAATTGCTAAAAAATGCTTGCACCCACGTAACGGCCGAGAACTGGGCAAGTGTGGTGGAAAGAACTAAAAGAGTAATATTCTCTGATTGGGAACGTGATATTGCGTTTGATAATATATTATCTACACAAGAGCTAATAATAACTGCTACTGAAGACTCCTCATCGGAGGAGTCTAGTGTTGATTATCATTCCGACGACTCGTGCTAATAAAATAAATTAAAATATCCTGATTGTTTTATTTGTATTCATGTATTAACTAAGAAGAAAGTAAAACTTTATATAATGTTATTAAATGTCTTTTAATACTCGTAACATCGATTTCTACCGATTATTTTTAATCTGTGGCATAATCGTTATAGTAACCATTATGTGTGACATCACTAAGTGGGCGGTACCCATCCATAAAGTACAAATATTATTTGTATGATATTTGTACGTAAGCAATACAAAACTTAATGAGCGTGAGCTGTCAAAAGACTGATAATATGATGGACGCAGTATAGTCGCCTTTTACGACACCTATTATTTATGTTCTTTAAGTGGACAAATAAAATTTTTAATATTATAATTTATGTATGTTACTTACGGGGGCAAAATAATTTTTAACGGGGCATGGACATGGACCAGAAAAGGTCGGGAAACACTGGTCTAGAGTCTAAAGCCTTAGTTCCAAGTGTTCCTGGTAGATCTCAAGGGTTCTAGGTTGGCGTGACAAATATATTTTTTGTCCAATTTTGGCGATATGGTAGAAGTCTAACATGAAGTGCACCATAACCAGTTAAATGTTTAAAGTTGTCTATGAGAAAAAAGTCTGGGAACCTATGGTTTAGAAGAAAATCAAGGTATGGTCGGGATGTCGCTATGACCATTGATTTTACAGTAGCAAAAAGTTTACTACTATTTTGCTGTTACCCAATTATTTGGGTTACCCAAGTCGAGTCGAGTGGTCTCCATAAGGGGGTATAAAAAAAAGGTATTTTTAGCCAGTAAAATTGTAGTCCACCTACTCAATACTCGGCGTATTTGTACATCACTAAATCTGTCTGTTGCTTTTATGAGTTTTGTTGTAACGTGCACAATATTTTATCATTACCCTCATTTGTGATTTAATACAGTTTCCTCACGACGAACGAAATTCGTAGTAAAGCGTGTGATGTATTATAAATACATAATTTTTTGTTTGTCTGTACATCAGCGAGCTTGTATAAAGTCTAAAACTGTTTCTGTAATCTATCACGATACGTCTTAACTTAGGGAGAGGAGTGATGCGTCCGGAAGCGAATGTAGTAGTATACAGGGTGTCCCTAACATCTGATAGTAGAACTATTTATGGCTCTAACTACATAAAAAAAATAGATTTTTGGGTACTAGTTGCTTCATATACTTAGCATTACATAGATTTTAACAAACGCGGATTAAAGCAAATTAATTCTATTGTATGTTCTGATCGATTATTTCGTTTTGAGATAATCATCACTATAACTACATTGTATAAAACAAAGTCGCTTTCTGTATCTGTCCCCATGTCCCTATATCCCTATGTATGCAATTTTTAAAACTACGCAACAGATTTTGATGCGGTTTTTTTTCATAGATAGAGTGATTGAAGAGGAAGTTTTATATGTATAATAAGATTCAATATGGAGTAGACAAATACTTTAATTTTTGAGATTTATAATGCGTCGTAAATATTTTTTTTTTCCGCTTACATTGCAAACGCAGGCTGAACCCTACGAGATTTATCAAAATAATATACCAAGTTTTTGTTCAAAAGGTCTACAGAAAACTCCGCGATGGTATATGGTCTATCTCTTCTGGATAACCCAAAATAGCATTTTTTTGCCATTTTCTTTTTACAAATAATAAAGGCTTATTATTGAAGCAATTTTAAACAATATAGTATTAATCCTTATCCAATCAAGTACCTTAAATACATTGTTGATTTAATATAGATCACATGGCCAATTATATGTCGCTCTTATTAAAGTAAAGTCTAAAGAAAACATGTTTGTATTGTGTAATGACAAGAAAGCTGCGAATGTTGCATATTCTGTATTTTTAATAAATATCTTCTTTCTTTCTCTCTTTCTGTAATTAATTGTAAAAATAAAATACATAGGGAAAAATGTAAAAAGTAAATATGTAAAAATGTAGTATATAAATTTAGATATTCCAAAGAGCAGTAAATGTTCATGGTATAGGGAAATATTGTTTTACTCCAAATTAATGGCGTGTGGACCACGGGCAGTAAACGACTGGATTAATTTTTAATTTTTTTCCCACTGAATGACATAGACTATATATTTTATACCTGTGCGAAGCCGGAGGTGCCGCTAGTTTTTTTTATAAATCGATTTATTTTAATGGAGAAAAATCGATTTTTCCACTTCAAGTCATATCCCTATCGGCATCCCTGCTCTATATGTCTGATACGCATAGATGCAATTTCTAAATTGCCTAGCAACTAATCAAACGCATCACGACGCCAGTTTCCTGCCACCGGATTCATCTCAATAAACTCTCATGTCACTGAATGTAAACATTTCAAAGAGTGCTAAATATTTGTAGATGATACATCGACCTTATACATTTTTGCCTAATGTCAATGGTTAAAAAAAATTATATCCCTGAAAAGTACACGAATATTTTTTTTAGGATAAACAATAGATCGGTACTAACAATGGACTGATTTCAAAAATTCTTTCACCATTGGAAAGCTGCATCTGTACTGAGCAACATAGGTGTAAAAAAATTGTCATAATATCTGTTATAGCATGCGCTGCGGAAACTATTGATGATAGAACAAAAAAATGTTTTACAGTATTATAGAACATACCATATGTGAAGGTGGAAACTTCCAAGATAAATTTGACACACTTCCTGGGGTCCGATTGAGCTGAAATTTTATATATTAGACCAGTCCCGATGACAATGCATGTTTATGATAAGCATGACCTGATTCTGCTTTCAGGATTGGATTCCAAACGAGAGAACTCCTTAACGGTTAACAGTCGTTACATGAAATTCCGTTAAAATCGATCTGGCTAGGTATAAGTCTTTTTATCCCTGTTTTCGGCATTAAAATTTTAAAATGTAGAATTGAAAGCAAAGGATTTTTTAGCTGTCAATGTTGCGATAGCCGATGGGTAACGCGCGGACCGAAAATGTTATAATTGTTTTTTCTCAACCCGGATTCGAAACATATCATTTTTTTATATATTTAAAAAAATTACCGAGTAGGTAAGGCTCGGTTACCCAGGTGCTATTTATTATAAACAACATTACCTATAACTATTGTTTTAACGTTGTATTTTTCATGTTAACGACTGTAGGCATTAACATGCCAGTCACAGCACCATCTACGCGCATTAATTAGACTATGACAAAAGTTCGATGTCGAATCAACAAATCTCGGTCCGTCTCTCTCACTCGCCATACATCCCTCTCACTTCCGTCCGATGTTTACAATTTCCCGCTCTTATAAGCTAGTGGTTCGCGAGTCCTGCGCACGCGCAGACGTTGTGATCTATGGATCATTGCGTAGATCGTGTTATGACATATTGACAAAGGACCATTGTGCGAGTGGAATGTGTTATTGTATGTGATTAAATAATTTTGTTTACACCTTTAAAGGATTATTTGGTATATATAGAGGTTAAATATTGTTTTAATCAGTGAATTAATTATTATATAATTATTATATAATTCAAATAATTTATAAATTTTCTATAATCATTATAATGTGTCGAAATCAATTTAGTGATACGAAATGATATCCATTTATTTAAATAATTTATAGAATTAGGCGTTACTTTGCGGAGATCCATAATACAAAAGTAATAATAAAATTATTTTGCTATAATCCGCGATGAAGTAAAACAGAAAATATATATAATGCTAAATGTAGAGTGGACAATCGGTTATCATACCTGATACATGCAGGAGTCGTAAGAAACACATGCACAAACCTCCACCACCGCCACCACGATACACAAGCACTATATACGTTCACTATCACAAACTCAACAATCGTTTCGCCCCGCAACCGAAGCATCTTCAGGAGATAGACTCCACGACCAAAATCGAAAAGCAATCGCTTTATTATTTTTAATTATAGCAAAATAATTTTATTATTACTTTTGATATCCATTTCGTTTATAAGAGGAAGTCTGAAAGTTGCGCCCATAATAGAAATGAGAAGTACAAGATTAAGTTAGTTAGTAAAAGAGTTTCAAATATGAATGTTGATCTATATGACTAGGCGGAGGCCGAAAAAGAGATGGTTGGATTGTCTGAAGTATGATATGCATATAAAAGGAGTGGCGCCAGAGTTGACGAATGATGGGACAGAATAATAGAAGATGAAAACATATTGTGTCGAACCCACTTAGAGCGGGATAAGGGTAGGAAATAATGATATTTTAAATAAAGCTGTGGTAGCCCAGTGGGAACACCATGCGCCTCTTTTGAGGAGGTCTAGGGTTCACAGGCACCAATGAGTTTTCTATTAAAACTTATGAGTCTAATTGATAATTGCAATTTATCACACGCTTTTCAGTGAAGGAAAACATCGTGAGGAAACCTGCATATCTCTAGAGAATTCTGGGGATATGTGTAACCTACCATCATTGGAGCAGCGTGGTAGGTCTTATCTCCAACCCTTCTCTCCGAAAACGGAGAAAGGAGGCCTATGCCCAGCAGTATGTAGATACATAAAAAATAATGAAATAATTTGATACCCGTAATAAGTGATTGTAAAATAAGTTCGTTCTCTTTAATATTTAAGTGAGTTAATCTTGTATGTATATAAATATATTTTCGGAATGTCGGAAACGACTCCAACGATTTTCCTGAAATTCAGCATGTAGGTGGTTTTGGGGGAGAAAAATTGATTTAGTTAGGTTTTATGTAAAAAAATATGTTTTATTCCTGTTTTTGGGCATTAAAAAAAATTAATATATTGAATTAAATTTTCGCCATTAACTGTAAAGTCAGCGTAGCTTATTCGAGGAACGGGAAGCCTCGAGAAATGTGCCTAGGATCGATCCCCAACTAAATATTTTTTTATTAGATTTTAGATTATTTTTTAAAGTTTTTTTTTTGTAAAAAATTACCGAACAAGGCTCGGTCACTCAGATATTTATTATCATGATTGCTGTTAGTGTATCTTAAAAAAATACAAAAAAAAGGATTATAAAAGAAAAAAAATGGATCCTTATGGAATAGAGTCCTAAACTTTGCCCTCCTATGCCATTAATTCTAAAATTCCTTTCAAATACGCAATAAATAATTAAATATATACTATCAAATTTATTTATTTATTTATTATGACAAGCCAATAGCATTTTACACATACTTATTAATACACATTTTCATAAGGCAAGTTCTAGGTAAAACACTTTTTAAGGCGAATACAGCGTTATCGTAGGTGCAAAAGTTATTTATATTACTAAAAGGATCCATCAAGGGCTCATCCGATAAAATAACACGTGAGTATAGCCGGTTTCTATACATTAATTATGAATTCCACTCACGATAGTTTAAATTTAAAAATTACTAAAAGGAGTCAAATTAAGTTATACTTTAAGGAAATTTTTGATAAAAACTATTACTAAAACTTAACAACTTAAAGCAGGCAAGCAAGTTTATTTTTATATTTGAATAGAGGGTCGTGGAAGATGTCTATATCATGGGAATGAAGTGTGTTATAAGTGTTCATAAGCCGGTTATGGACTATTTTGACCCTAAATTAGTTCTTGATTTCAACCTACAAATAAAATTAAAGCGGAAACTTGGCTCATGTACATAATATTTACACGTCCTTATCTGCGACATATAAAGTCGGTCGCGGATATGCTTGTATGTATAATGTAACTGTTTGTTAATCCAGTCATACAACAATATTATCATAAATGCAATATGCATTTAATTAAAAGTACCTAAATGATTGAACTTTGCCCGGTATTTTTTTTAGAAGATATACTTGGGTATTAAGACGCCGTTTGGTATCCGGCTGAATAGAATAAACCACCCTCATTTCTTATCGAGGTGTCGTAAAAGGCGATTGAGGTAAGTTGACCCACCGTGTGACCGCCGTGCGTTATTAGGCTGAGTAGAATAGACCACCTTAATTTCTTACCGAGGTTTTGTAAAAGGCGATTAAGGTAAATTGACCCAATGTGTGGTATCCGGTTGAGTAGAATAGACAACCCTCTTTCTTACCGAGGTGACGTAAAAGGCGACTAAGGTAAGTTGACCCACCGTGTGGTATCCGGTTGAGTAGAATAGACCACTCCCCTTTCTTACCGAGGTGTCGAAAAATACGACTAAGGTAAGTTGACGTTTGGCAGGCGGCCGGTCGTAAAATACGTAGCCAAATCATATGACATGTTTGTAACATGTTGTGCCGACCCTAGTTAGAGGTTGAACATATAAGCAGTTATTGTGAAATTTAGTCCGCCCCTTCCCCACTGAGCCATTACAACTTACAGCAAAAATATAATTTGCTTTCTATTCTTCATTTCAGCATTTTCTCAGTGCCCAATAACATGGATAAAACTACGTTAAAAAACCTAGGTAGATTGATCCAAAAATCCACCCAAAACCCCTACAAGCAGAATTTCGTGAAAATCGTTATAGCCTTTTCCGAAATTCAGAAAATATACATATATATACAAGATTAACTCATTTAAATATTAAAGATAAATATATATTTTAGGTGGCGTTTGCTCTTATTTGGGAACAGTTGACCCCAATAGAAAGGTCAAATTTAGTCTAGACGGAGTCCATATCGATTTGATATTCTCAATTGATACATCAAAAAGGTTTTATTTAATTTAATGTGGTTATTTTATGAGGTAAACCTTAGTTAGAACCTTCCTTTAAAGGACATATGTTTTGACTCGATATATCCTACGCTTAGCCTTGTTAAGCTATTACGTAATTTAATCGATAACCATTTAAAAAGCGCCATCTATCATATATATATTATGTACTAAAAATATAAAGAATTATAAAACGATAGGTGATGTATACAATAGAAAAGCAGGAACCGACATAAGCTTGCGGCTCCTGCTTTGCGCCTTGCAAAACTGAGTAAGTCGTTTGTGGGTTTTGGTATAAGATTCTATAATAAAACTCCGCAATCAATTTCAGCTTTGCCATTACAGCAGTTTAAAAACACTGTTAATAAGAGGTTGATACAGAAAACCTATTATACTCTTGAAGATTATTTAGAAGATAAGAATGTGTGGATATAGCTCTCTTTGAACCTGTACGAGACAGTAATGACTTAATGTAAATAGTATTAAGAATTATATTTTTTAAAGAGCAACCGCCAAGTTTCTTGCTGGCTCTTCTCGGTAGGAACAGCTTTCCGAACCAGCAGTAGAGTTGACGATTCAAAAGCATTTGTTTACAAGTTTATTTGAATAAAGAATATTATGAATTGGAATTTGAATATCTATTTTAAAAGGTGTGATGGCTCAGTGGGTAAAGGGCGGACTAAAGAAGTGAAAATATGAAAATACCTGGGATCAAGCCCCTGTTATTACCGACTTACTTTTGCTGTTTTTATTTTTATTTTTTTTATAATTAAAAAAAAATCTGGAGCATGGCTCTGTCAACCAAATACTACTAATAATTAAAGCAATTCGCGCAAAATTAGTCCTTAACCATTCCAAAATATCAAAACAGCACAACCTTAATATTCAAGTTTTCACTTCTACCAACACTGCTGTACCAACACCCTGATGATTTTTTTTTCATAATATCGCGAAGCTCAGATAGATTAGTCAATCGATCGCTCAAACTAGAAGTCATCATTCTCCTGCCCTTTTCCCACTCTACGTGGGGTCGGCACAACATGCTATAAACAGGATTTCACATAATTTGACTACGTATTTTACAACCGGCCGCATGCCTGACGTCAACTTACCTTAGTTGTACTTTACGAGACTTTGGTAAGAAAGAGGGTGAACTATCCTACTCAACTGGATACCACACGGTGGGAAGACTTTTTTTATACAGGAAAATCCCCTTATGGGTACCGCCGCCCAACGGGGACAGGCGGCGGTTATGTCGGACTCGCACCGACTAAAACGACCTGTTTGCTCCGCCACGCTGCTGATGGCAAGGACAGTGTATCGTTATACACATTGCCCCCATCCCCGCCGACAGCTCTGATCCCAGAGGACACCTCCTCCGGGTAGAGTCCCTCCAAAGAGAAGCCCTCCTCCGCTACCCGGTGCATCGGGAACACCAGATGCACCGATCGCCTCGGGGGCCTGTAATCCAGACGTCCGATATACCCCGTTCGGAACGTCCGAAGGTCCCCTGACGACGTGCGGCGGCCCCGGTGGGTCGTCTTACCTTAGTCGCCTTTTACGACACCTTGGTAAGAAATGAAGATGGTCTATTCTATTCAGCCGGATACCACACGGCGTTATTCCGTCAAGTTTTCACTTCTGTCGGCAATCCTGGAGTGGCCATTGATATTTTTTCATAATATCGTGAAGCTCAGATTAAGCAATCGATCGCTCAAACTAGATGTATCCGACGTAAAAACTCGACGATTTTCGCTGTCACTTAGGAATTATTTAATTGCGGCCCATTCTCATTGACCCACATGACTTTAATGGAGTTCCATCGAAATGCGAGTGCGTTGTACGGACATACAATTTGTGCCGATGCGTATTGCTCATATTAATTGGCGGCAATCTGGCTTATTGAAACGTTTTGTATGGCGCGATTGTTTTAATGCACGTTTATTATATAGCTAAATTCAAATTCAAAATATTCTTTATTGAAATAAACTTTAAATAATTTATAGAATTAAGCGTTACTTTGCGGAGATCCATAATACAAAACTAATAATAAATTTTGTTTTGCTATAATCCGCGATGAAGTAAAATAGAAAATATATATCATGCTAAATGTACAGTGGACAATCCGTTTTCATACCTTATACATGCAGGATTCGTTAAAGCAAAATCGCAATTTTTCCGATTTTGGTCGTGGAGTCCTGATCTCCTGATCGAGATCTCCTGATGATGCTTCGGTTGCGGGGCGAAACGATTGTTGAGTTTGTGATAGTAAACGTATATAGTGCTTGTGTATCGTGGTGGCGGTGGTGGAGGTTTGTGCATGTGTTTTTACGAAACCTGCATGTATCAGGTATGAAAACGGATAGTTCACTCTACATTGAGCATTATAAATATTTTCTATTTTACTTCATCGCGGATTATAGCAAAAAAAATTATTATTACTTTTGTGTTTCTACTGAAGTTAACGCAGTACGAGTCGCATGCCGTAATAGTAGTAAAGAAATAAACGATACTGCAGTCGCGTTTCGATTACCATAACAAAGGTCAAAGCAGTATTTGCGGTTACTACTAACCACAGTTCTATAATTAATATATACAAGTTTTACCCGCGAGTTCTACCACGTCAACTTATATGTTAAAATACTCACTCTACTCTCATATATTGAAATAATATTAGTGTAGATTATGGTTTAATAAATAAATATATGGAACACACTTTAACCCAAAGTTAGTAACTTAATACTTGTGTTATGGGTGACAGACAACTGGTGAATATATACTTATATATTTTTTAAATATATACTTAAATTCATATATACACCCAGGCTCAAAGAACAACAAATTCATTTATAGAAAATGTTGGCCCTCGGCGGGAATCGAACCCGCGACCCGTGAAGCTGAAGGCAGGGTCCGCTACCCATTGCGCGAACGGGCCAGTCGAATCAAGGTAGGATCGCAATATCGGTCAAATCACGCGGATCTGTTCGTGGGAATCATTAACTGCATGCCCCGTTCTTATTGTTTATCAAATACCCACGCTTTGTCTGTATTTAAAACGCGGACCAAATTGGGACATAATAGCAGATATTCGATTTGCGATATTCGATCAATATTAGGTAGACTACACTGCCAAAACGCAAATATCTTATCTTAAAAAACAAGAATAAAAAGATTTAAAAAAAGAAAAAAAGAGGGAAATTTATATAATCGGAAAAAAATCGGATTATAACGATTAGTAGAAATCGATTACAATAGTAAAATAATCGATTGGTATAATATCATCATCCTCTTGCCCTTATCTCACTCTAGGTGGGGCCGGCACATCATATTATAAACATGTTGTCACATGGTTCGGCTGAGCTTTACGATTCGGAGGTATTTTACAATCGGCCGCCGGCCTGACGTCAACTTACCTTAGTCGCCTTTTACCGCCTCGGTAAGAAATGAGGGTGGTCTATTTTACTCAACCCAAATACATACTTAAATACAAATATACACCCAGGCTCAAAGACCAACAAATTCATTAATAGAAAATGTTCGCCCTCGGCGATAATCGAACCCGCGACCCACGAAGCTGAAGGTAGGGTCACTACCCACTGCTCCAACGGGCCAGTCAAAAAATATAAAAAACTATGAATTGATGAGTAGACTAATAAGTATATTATGTGGGATTTATTTAACGTTTTAACGCCATTTTCGTTGTGATGTAAATGGCGCCATAATTGATTTAACGCCAAAATTTAACATTTCTAGTATTATCTAAAGTTTAAGACAGTGCTGTATCACCCTCCTATTATAGAAGTTTCCGTGTGATATGACGTAATTCAAGTTTCTAGATTAGGTTAGGTTAGACGGTTGTTGATGTATGAAAAGGTGGAATCTTGCAAGTTAAATTTGACCCACTTCCCGGTGTCCGATTGAGCTGTAATGTTACATACCGGTCATGTCCCGATGACCATGCATGTTTATGAGAAGTATGAGCTGATAATGCTCGCAATTGGTTTGCAATACCAATTAACTATTCTATTCATAGAATAGTACCACTATCATTTCTTACCGTGGTGTCGTAAAAGGCGACTAAGGTAAGTTGACCCGCCATGTGGTATCCGGCTTAGTAGAAAAGTACCAACCTCATTTCTTACCGAGGTGTCGTAAAAGGCGACTAAGGAAAGTTGAACCACCGTGTGGTATCCGGTTTAGTAGAATAGACCACCCTCTTTCTTACCGAGGTGTCGTAAAACACGACAGAGGTAAGTTGACATCAGGCAGACAGCATGTTTATAACATGTTGTGCCGACCCAACTTAGAATGGGATAAGGCCAGGAAGATGATGACTCTGTTAGATCGTATACTCGATTACAGTAAAAAAATACAAACACGCTAATCTTTTAAAAAAGAATCATTGACCAATGAAAGACGTGAGACAAAGTTACAAAATATTCAAGGAATGCGTGAGAAAAACCACAATCTGACCCTTTCTGAGACGTGACGCTTGTCTGCTTCATGGTACATCGCCATGACCAATTCGCCTGATTGCTGTCAACGTCCCATAGGAACGAATGGCAGAAATGGTGTTTTCTATAACGATGATGGAAGTGCATTCAACACGCCACTATTTCCTCATATTTGATTAGATAACTTTGAAAGAATTCATAGTATTAAAACAAAAATTATTTATAGAATTAGGCGTTACTTTGCGGAGGTCCATAATACAAAAGTAATGAGAATATTATTTTGCTATAATACGCGATAAATTAACATATATGTAATACTAAATAATAAATATTTAATGCTAATAGTACGCTCTACATTTAGCATTACATATATTTTCTTTTATCACAGCAGTTTAAAAACAACTTATTACAGCAGTTTAAAAACACTGTTAAAAAGAGGCTGATACAGAAGGCCTACTATACTCTTGATGATTATTTAGAAGATAAGAATGTGTGGATATAGCTCTCTTTGAACCTGTACAAGACAGTAACGACTTAATGTAAATAATATTAAGAATTATATTTTTAAAAGAGTAACCGCCGAGTTTCTTGCTGGCTCTTCTCGGTAGGAACAGCTTTCCGAACCAGCAGTAGAGTTGACGATTCAAAAGCACTTGTGTACAAAAAAAAAAAAATAGTAACTTTAAAAGGTTTCATAAGTATACCAATAAATCAAATCAATATCTTTAATATTTAAATGGGTTAATCGTGTTTAAATGTATTTTCCGAATCTCGGAAACGGTTCTAACGATTTTAATGAAATTCAGCATGTTCAGGGAGTTTTGCTATTCAATCTAGGTAGGTTTCATTTAAAAAAATGACGTTTTATCCCTATTTTTGGGTATTGAAAAAATGCTAAAATTTACATTGAATAGAAAAGACAATTATTGCTGTCAATTGTAAAGTCATGGTAGCTTATTCGGGCGGTTTAGAGAAGTGAAAATACCTAGGATCGACCCCATCTGCCCAATTATTTTCTTTTTTTTCGAGTTTCATCTTTTTTATATCTTCTAAAAAGAAATACTGAGAAAAGCTCGTTCAACCAGACGCTTCTTTATTTAATGCCTTATATGGTGTATAGATAAGTATATATAAGAGACTAAGTTGGTATGGTCATGTAATGAGGAGGGATGAAAATCATGGGACCAAAAGAGTTTTAAATATGAATGTGGATGGATGTATGTCTAGGGGGAGGCCGAAAAAAAGATGGAAGGATTGTGTGAAAAATTATATTTATGTTAAAGGAGTGACACCAGAGTTGACGAATGATAGAGGAGAATGGAAGAAGAAGACATATTGTACCGACCCCACTTAGAGTGGGATAAGGGTAAGAGAATGATGAATGATGATGATATGGTGTATAGATACTACACTAGTACCATATAGGTATGGTTTCCCACACTCACGGATATGTAGAGATCGTTATAAGAGATAAGATCGCCCTTAACATATATTTCCATATTTGCATTATTCATCTTTTACATGAATAATAATTAAAAGCCGTAATAGTGAAATGGTCAAAGCGCATGACCTTACAAGGGATGTAAAGTAACGACCTCTAGCTTTTCCAGAGCTAGGCATAGACCTCCTATCATTTTTGGAGATAGTTTTGTCGTTTGGAGATAGTTAGGTAAATTGACATCAAGCAGGCGGGTCGTAAAATACGTAACCAAATAACAACATGTTTATAACATGTGCCAACACCACTTAAGAGTGGGATAAGGGCAGGAGAATAATGACTTTTGTAAAAGTAGATTATGATACTGTTGCATAATAAGGGTTCTTATAACACGAGTGTGTTTTATAGCATCACACGAGTGTTATAAGACGAAGTTATGTACAGTGTCATACACTACTTTATCTACTCTCATACTATAATACGTAAAACAATATTAATAACAACCTAATTTTGTTTAAATATTGAAAAGATTTTTTAAATATCAAATGTTAGCGCCAAAGCGCAAACATCGAACAGCGCATGCGTGATGCGTCGCCGCGGACTCGTTCATTGAAACCTTTTTTTTTAAGGTAGAGGTTCAACCTCCTTAGTCCAGCTGGAAATTGTATGGATGTATCGTTATGATTAAAAAGTTATATTTTGATACAGGTGTCCATACAAGACCTGTATCGTAATAAAACTTTTTAATTTTAAATTTTTGGCCTGTACGTAATGTTTGTCATAAGAATTTTGGTTACAGTTTTATAATCTTTGTATTATAGTATCAGAGTAGATAAAATAATATTATGAATTGTAATAAGTCCTTAATCGTGATAAATTAATGAAATAGGGCTGATACCAGCTCAGTTAAAAATTTTCTCAAGCAGTCGTGTTCTAGTATTTTCTTCAATTATACAACGACATTTCCGCATCACTGCACTGAATGCGGTTACGGTTGGCCTCACGGAAAATCATTCCTTGACCCTAATGACCCTTATTTCCACTGCATAAAGCTCAATTTCACATAAACCAAGGCAATTGAAGTTACGGGGTCTAGATAGGGTTGTCAACTATTATTTACAATAAATAAAGTGTATTAAGGTCTGAGAGTGAAAGAGTATAACCTATAGAAAAATGAACAGTATATTATTTACTAGCTTTTACCCGCAACTTCGTTTGCATAGACCGTTGCCACGCGAATAGATGGCGCTTTTCAACGTCATCCTATTCCTGTAAATTAACAGGATTTCTATAGCATATATGTTATTCCAGTGTATAAGGAATAATTGTGCCAAATTTCATCGATATTGGTTCAGCGGATTCGCCGTGAAAGAGTCACAAACATACATCCATACTTACAAACTTTCGCATTTATAATATTAGTAGGACAGGATTTAATATTTAAGTACATATTTTTTTCGCATCTCTGATGACTTAGTACTGAATGTAGACTATGGTGAGGTGTATTCATAATTAATTTATAGAGACCGGCTATACTAACATCTTATTGTATCGGGTAAGCTCAACTGGTTTCATTAGTGACATAAGCTCTTTATGCAGTTTTCCCGCCGCGAAAACGTCGCATAATATCACGTCTAAGGGCTTAGCATTGGCATCAAATTGATCGAGCTTATATAGCCTATTTCTTAACATGAAATTAGTAATGTATATATTTTTTTTTAACTTCATACGCCTCACCACAAATATAGCTAAAATTAAGATATTGATTTTGTGGCTCCGCTGCACTGACAAAAAAAAATTGTCTAAGTCTAACACTTAGTGTTAAGCATTTTTTTCTTCTTTTATAGTAAAAAGTATAATGAAACCAGTATGGTACTATTTTTAACAGTACTGTTGGCAACCCTAGGTTTAGAACAGTTTTCATGCAAATTCGATTTTATTACATTTAACTGAGAGCTGATATTGCTTTGACGTATCCGTGGGATAATTCGGTCAGGTTAGGCCATTGTTAAATCTGCCGAGAAGGCTTTTCCTAGCTTAGTGGATTGCGGTGAATCGAAAGTTTTTTTTGTATTCAAATAGTTTCACAAAGCTCTCTGTGAATGTTTGGAAGGATTGTTACGCTCTCTTAAACTTTGACAGAGCTTTTGCTTTTGGTACAATTGAAGTTGTGTTGCAATTACGAAATATTTTTGGACTGAAAACTTTTGGGTACTTTTGGGTCACGCTCGGGTATGTAACGCTCATTCGGGTAAAGTCGGCTAGAGTCGACTAAGGGAGCGAGAGAGATATAGTTAACGCGTCTCTACTGGTCACTGCTATACTCGTTCGGCGATCGTTACAATATGGAAAATGTAAATAAAATCGATCGAAAAAAAGTAATATTGCGTATTATTTTCACCTCGCTTTTTAAATGTAATGTACAACGAAAATGAAAAAAGCTTGCTGCTTGCTCATGCTTAATTGCTTAATAATCGCTTGCTTGCTTTATAAACATGTCACATCAAACGGATACCACGCGATGGGTCAACTTACCTCAGTCGTATTTTACGACACCTCGGTAAGAAAGATGGTGGTCTATTCTACTATATTATGCTATAATCCGCAATGTTATACTATATATGCTATAATCCGCGATGAAGTAAAATAGAAAAATATATATAATGCTAAATGTAGAGAGACAATCCGTTTTTATACGTTTGTGATAGTGAACGCATGTAGTGCTTGTGTATTGTGGTGGCGGTGGTGGAGGTTTGTGCATGTGTTTTTACGAATCCTACATGTATCAGGTACGAACGGATTGTCCACTCTATATTTAGTATATATATTTTCTATTTTACTTCATCGCGGATTATAGCAAAATAATTTTATTCATCATCCTCCTGCCCTTATCCCACTCAAAGTGGGGTCGGCACAACATGTTATAAACATGCTGTCACATGATTTGGCTGCGTTTTCACGAACGCCATCCTGCCTGACGTCAACTTACCTCAGTCGTATTTTACGACATCTCGTAAGAAAGAGGGTGGTCTATTCTACTTAACCGGATACCACACGGTGGGTCAACTTACCTTAGTCGCCTTTTACGACACCTCGGTAAGAAATGAGGTTGGTACTATTCTACTCAGCCGGATACCACACGGCGGTTCGACTTACCTTACGGTTGATATTATACCTGCTAGCGCACACAATATAATAAGAATACCACAATACCCGTTCTGAGATGCACTTCTCTTGAATGTCGAACAAAGATTGCATATCACTGAAACGTTTTATCAACAGGAAGACTCCACCGGACACAACAACAGCACAGTGTTGCCACCATTTTAATCAAAAAGGGCGCGATACTCGTTACATGACGGTGTTGCTATAAAATACAAAGCGAAAGTCGATGGCGACAACATACCCCCTTATTATTATCCCTTATTAAGATTTTAAGAACCCAGATTCAATTCAAATTCAAAATATTCTTTATTCAAATAAACTTGTAAACAAGTGCTTTTGAATCGTCAACTCTACCGCTGGTTCGGAAAGCTGTTCCTACCAAGAAGAGCCAGCAAGAAACTCGGCGGTTGCTCTTTTAAACATATGATTCTTAATATTATTTACAATCAGACTTTACTGTCTTGTACAGGTTCAAAGAGAGCTATATCCACACATTCTTATCTTCTAAATAATCTTCAATAGTATAGTAGGCTTTCTGTATCAGCCTATTTTTAACAGTGTTTTTAAACTGCTGCAATGGCAAAGCTGAAATTGATTGCGGAATTTTATTATAGAATCTTATACCAAAACCCACAAACGAGTTACGCACTTTTGCAAGGCGCAAAGCAGGAGCCGCAAGCTTATGTCGGTTCCTGCTTTGTCTATTGTATACATCACCTATCGTTTTATAATTCCTTATATTTTTATGTACATAAATTAAATTGCTTAAAATATACTGTGAAGCAAATGTAAGAATACCTGTTACTTTAAATTTCTCTCGCAAGGAATCACGCGGTCTTAAATTATAAATGCCACGTATAGGTCTTTTTTGTAAAACAAAATTTTTCTCACTATCCGCGCATTTACCCCATAGCAATATTCCGTAAGACATAATGCTATTATAGCATTATGTCTTACGGAATATATGTAGTGTAATACCCGTTAACATTGTAGACTTGAGGATGTTATTATATAGTGATGTCGGCATGTCTACTGTGACGTAATAGTATTGTTTACTGCTTATGTAACAACTTGGGAGGTCGTGATTGATATGCGAGTGCTTGTGCTAAAAGGGAAACCAGCTCCATTGGATGGTTTTTGTACTAAATTTTTTTTTTTTTTTAAATCTGTCTACTAAAATAACCTTTTTTTTGACATGTTGACTTTTAGTTAAGTACCTAAACCTACGGAGTATTAAAAGCATTTCGAATCTTCGAATGTAACAACGTCGCCTTGTCTCTACTGCAAGCAAGCAAGCCATAACGTCACATCTTGCCACAGCCTTTCGCGCCATTTTGACGTGGGAGATGTGACAGCCGCTGTCATTAGCAGCTTTTTTTTTAAATCAAAAATATTTATTTCCTTCAAAATTCTTACATAATCATTAACAGAATCTGGGACCATCCTAGTAAGTTACTAGTGTTTCTACTAGTACTTGTGACAGGAGGCCCCGCTCTTCCATAACATTACATACATAATGGGAAATAGAACGTGCGTGTATTTTGTATGCGCAAGAGCTTCTGTGTGTGTGAGTGAACTGTGTGTGTGTGAGTGAACTGTGTGTGTGAGTGAACTGTGTGTGTGTGAGTGAACTGTGTGTGTGTGAGTGAACTGTGTGTGTGTGAGTGAACTGTGTGTGTGAGTGAACTGTGTGTGTGTGAGTGAACTGTGTGTGTGTGAGTGAACTGTGTGAGTGAACTGTGTGTGTGTGAGTGAACTGTGTGTGAGTGAACTGTGTGTGTATGAGTGAACTGTGTGTGTGTGTGAGTGAACTGTGTGTGTGTGAGTGAACTGTGTGTGTGAGTGAACTGTGTGTGTGAGTGAACTGTGTGTGTATGAGTGAACTGTGTGTGTGTGTGTGAGTGTAGTGTGTGTGTGTATTCGTGCGTTTGTTGCGAATGTTTTTTTGTGTGCGAGAGTGTGTGCATGCATGTATATGTATGAATGGTTGCGAACCTGAGTTTATATCAATGCTTCTGTCTCATCATAATTTAAACCAAGTAGCCATTTTGACAAGAGTTCTTAACATTTATCTTTATATTTAAATGAGTTAATCTTGTATATATATATATTTTCCTAATCTCGGAAACAGCTCCAACTATTTTCCTGAAATTCAGCATGTAGGAGGTTTTGGGGGAGAAAAATTGATCTAGCTAGGTTTTATGTAAAAAAAATATTGTTTTATCCCTGTTTTTGGGCATTAAAAACACTAACATTTATATTGAATTGAATTTTCGCCATTAACTGTCAAGTCGGCGTAGCCTTTTCGGGTAACGGGCAGCCTCGAGAAATGTGAATTCCAAGGATCGATCCCCAACTAAATAATTGTTTTATCTTTTTTTTTTAAGTTTTTAATTTTTTTTTGTAAAAAATTCCCGAGCGAAGCTCGGTCACCCAGATATTAGTAATTATAAAGCAGCTAGCCCGCGAATAGCGAATGAAAGTTTGCATTGATTTCATTTTAGAATTTATTATGAAAAGAATAAAACTGATTTAGAATACTTCTTTTATTAAAATACAAGTAGTTTAGTTACAATATACAATTTCTGTTATATCTACCGTTACCAGGCAAACATAAACAGTACGTATAACGTAGTATTGCGTGTTGCCAATAAATTAATATACTACCAACGTGGTACCAATGGGCCGTGAAAATCGTACCAATTAAGTGTGGCATTCCCACGTTTTTACTACCATATCAATTATTGAATTATTCCGGTCTTTAACTTCAGAATACTTTATATTTCCTGTTCTTAAATATTTAGAATAATGTAATAATGCGAAAATATGTTTGTCTTTCAGTATGTCTATGTTAATTTATAGAAGTAGGCGTTATTTTGCGGAGTTCCATAATACAATAGTAATAATTAAATTATTTAGCTATAATCCGCGATGAAGTAAAATAGAAAATATATATAATGCTAAATTCAAAGTGGACAATCCGTTTTCATTCACAAACCTCCACCACTGCCATCAAAATACAGAAGCACTGCACACGTTCACTATCACAAACTCAACAATCGTTTCGCCCCGCAACCAAAGCATGACACGGCGGGTTAATATCTATACCTTTATGATACCAAAGAAAGAAATTGGGTGTCTATTCTACTCAGCCGGATACCACACGGAGGATCAACTTACCTTACTCGCCTTTTACGACACCCCAGGTTCTATGTATCTCCTGATTAATGTTTTGATCACACAAAGACTTTCTTTCAGCAGCGTCTTTATCCTACTAATATTATAAATGCGAAAGTTTGTGAGTATGGATGTATGTTTGTTACACTTTAATGGTAAATCCGTAAACCAATATCGCTGAAATTTAGCACAATTATTCCTTATACACCGGGTAACATATAGGCTATAGAAATGCTTTTAATTCTTTTAACTCTTTCACGGCCAATCCGCTGAACCAATAACGATGAATTTTGGCACAATTATTCCTTATACTATAACATATTGGCTATAGAAATCCTGTTAATTCTACAGGAATATGATGACATTGAAAAGCGCCATCTATTATCAAACTTATAACGCGACAACAGTCCACGCGAACGAAATTGCGCGGTCGCGGTCTGGCAGCTAACATTCCCAGACCCCCCCGAACCAGAGATCCTGTAGGTCACCTAGGTGACCTGGGCCTACAGCCCGAACACAGTCCAGGCTACAAAGTCTGCGAGGACCGGCCCGGGCAAAGAGGTTCGCCTCGAGGCCCGTACCCCGCCTACCCCTCAAGGGTATGCGAGAAGACCCCCTGCTAACGAAATTGCGTGTAAAAGCTAGTCATTAGAGAGAAAACTTCATAATTAATGAGTCATCAGAGTATACGAATTTATTGTCTATGTTTTATTTACCGTCTGCTCACGCGTCTATTGTTATCTATGGCCCGTGGGTCATACGACATAATCTGTGGTTAACATTTGACACATCAACACTGTTATCGGTGGTGCGATGCACGCTTCCTGTTAAAATACCTCCCGTTATGATAAACACAAACTGAGTAATTAATTTTGTAATATACACTGGTTGAGCCTGCGGCTTTGACTGACTAGAAATCAGTGTCAAAGTTTTTCGCGCGTAAATCTCGACCCCATAGAAAATCTAGGATAAAATGTAGTTCATATGTTGTGCTACAACCTCCTCTATCTGTCAGTGAAAGTTCCGTCGAAATCGGTTTAATAGTTCCGTAGGATGTATCTTTATTAAAAGCTTTTATTCAAGCTACACTGAGTTGACAGTTTATGGCAAAAATAGTGATTTATATTCAATATAAATTTTAGTATTTTAAGTAGTAGTTTAAGTATTTTTTTAAATGATATTTTTTTTTAATAAAACCTGACTAGATCGATTTTTCTCCTTCAAAAGCCCTACATGCTAAATTTCACGAAAATCTTTGGGAGCTGTTTCCGAGATTCCGAATATATATGTATATAGGTACATCATCATCCTCCAGCCCTTATATCATTATCATCAGCCTCTAAGTGGGGTTGGCACAACATCCTATAAACATGTCACATAATTTGGCTGCGTTTTTACGCCCGGCCTCCTGCCTGACGTCAACTTACCTTAGTCGCATTTTACGACACCTCAGTAAGAAAGAGGGTGGTCTATTTTACTAAACCGGATACCACACGGTGGTTCAACTTATCTTAGTCGCCTTTTACGACACCTCGTTAAAAAATGAGGTTGGTCAATTCTATAGAATTTTTAACGATACCACACGGCGTATATACATACAAGCTAAACGCATTTAAATATTAAAGATACAATGATTTTCGCACAGGCAGAGCTAGTAAGATAAAAGACTGCCATTGAAATGTTGCATACTTGATAAGATAATCGGAACTATGAGCGGATTTCCGATAAAATGATTCACAGTAAAGTATAAGTAATATAATCGTTTAAAGGTAACTCCGGATAACTGAAACACCTTAATGAGACAGTTGGTTCTGAGAAATATAAGATAGTTATGTTTTCATTAATTAGGCGAAAGCGGATACTCGAGCGGGAGCGATTTTATAAGGAAGAAAGAAAAAAAGTATGAATTGAGTGATTTTATTTTTATTTTTTATTTTATTTAAGGAACATCAACAGCACACATATTAAACATTGATTAGACTAAATATAAAAATAAGAAAACATCTGATACATGCACCAATTATAGATGAACACAGCATTGTCTGGACGGTTCACTGTCTACTATTAATTACAATAAAAACAAAAACTTAACATTAAGAGAAAAAAAAACAAAGGAATTACTGTCTTATGTAAAAAGTTAAAATTTAAAGTATTAAAACTAAAAAAATATATAAAAATAATTAATTAACTAAATTAAATGCTAGGCCAAGTATTTATGTACGTCACTTTTGAACTTCTCTAGACTACCATAAAACATATAAATTTTTGGTGTAATTGAGCTCAGCCTATGGTATTCAGAACACATTCTGGATATTTATTTATTTATTTATTTATTGGACAACTAACAATAGATACATTTTTAATTCCTTAAAGTATATTAGTCAAATCACATTGTAAATGCTCTATTAATTAAAAGTTATCACGTCATTCGTATTAATTCGAGTTCAATAATTATGTCAATAATATGTCATATATAATGTCAATCTCAATATCATAAAGAAGAAGTCATAAAGTAATACTTAACAATAGTTTTATAATAATATACATTTGAATCTTTAATAATTTTATTAATTTCTTTCTCCTACTCTGCTGAAACAAGTTCCGTGACTTTGCGTTTAAATTCTAGATAATTATCATGGAAAATGTCTAGATCGCACTTTTGTTCAGCCAAAATATACTAAATATATAATATTGATAAAGTTTTGTCACTCAATGCTTACAATGAACTAACTGTCTATTACAATAAAAATAAGCCGTAAACTATTTCTTATTACCATATCGAAAAAAATAGTTCAGAATATTCTAGTTGCCTAATTTATAGAAGTAGGTGTTATTTTGCAGAATGCCATAGTACAAAGTCATGATTATATTTTGCTATAATCCCCGTTTGTTAAGATAATAATGGTTAATGTATAGAACCGGCTATACTCACGTCTTATTCTATCGGGTTAGCCCGACTAGTTTAGGTTAGACTAACCCGATAGAATAAGACGTGAGTATAGCCAGTTCTATACATTAACTATGAATACTACTCACGATAGTTTAAATTCAAAAATTAATAATGCTAAGTGTAGGAGGCTAAACCGTTCTTATATCTTATACAAGCAGGCTTAGTTACCGCACGTATCACAAACCACCAACAACACATTACACAAGCACTACAAACATTCACCATGACAATCTCAATGATCGATTATAGCAAAATAATTAATAATTTATTCCTAGCGTGTAAGTAATTTAAGATAGACAACTTGTTTATTATTGTTATAACTAAAAAAAATTGATTCTCGCGGGGTTAGGATTTACAGGACAAAACTTTGTGAAACTTTATGCAAAAATTAAATGGTCGAAGCATGAGGCAGTTATTTATAGTTAATGTATAGAACCGGCTATACTCACGTCTTATTCTATCGGGTTAGCCCTACTAGTTTCGAACCCATCCGGGGCACTTATTCATGAGCTCTTTACACGACGTAATCGCGGCGGGAACTGTTCCCTACTAAACTGTTCACTGGGCTAACCCGATAGAATAAGACGTGAGTATAGCCGGTTCTATACATTAACTAGGCAGATATTTAATAAAAAAATTAATTGTGTTCATCTCGGGGTCAAAATCGATTCCGAAAATCCTAGTCTGCATTCAATCTGCAATTCCGGATTTTCGGAATCGGAGATTTTACTGAGTTTCGAAACTCAGTAAAATCTCAGTTATATGATACCATCATTTTGTAAGCGTTCAGTAATAAAGTAGTGGCAACTTGATGGATGCAATAAAAATTAACAAATCCAAGACAATTAAGGGCATCAATTAGTGAGTCGTTTAAGAAGCGATTTGTATGTCGCTTTTGAATTGAATCAATTGAGTGATTTCGGCAATTAGATTACGTTCGTGTGACCTGATTAAAGTTTGCCAAATATCACTATGAAATTCAAATTCAAAATATTCTATAAACGCCAGCGGCTCCGTCCGCGCGGATAGATTAAAACCGTAATATAGTCTTTTGATAACCATAAGAAATGGTTAAAGTGGGTTAACCTTAAAAGCTGGACATATGCTGTCGCGGACTTTTATTTAGAACATTTAAAGTGGAGCAATTTTGTAATACATGATTTTTGAATAACTATCACCGGTTACTCAGCGCACGCAAGGAAAGCTTTTAATTTTGCTTTTTTCGTAATATTTTTTTATTGCTGCTCCTCTCTTATTCATCTTGATGTTATATAGCCTATAGCCTTCCTCAATAAATGGATTATCTTACATTGAAAGAATTTTTCAAATCGGTAGAATAGTTCCTGAGATTAGCGCGTTCAAACAATCAAACAAACAAACTCTTCAGCTTTATATATTAGTATAGATTCAAGTAAACTTTTAAGAAGTGCTTTTGAATCCAAATAATGAAATCATTCATTCATCGCGGATTATACATTACATGCAATATAATTTTAAATAAAATATTATAAATTGCTTTTGAATCGTCAACTCTACTGTTGATTCGGAAAGCTGTTCCTACCGAGAAGAGCCAGCAAGAATCTCGGCGGTTGCCATTTTAGAAACATAATTCTTATTACTACATTTAGACATTACTGTCTTGTACAGGGCCTAAGAGTAGCTATATCCACGCATTCTTATCATCTAAGTAATCCTCAATGGTATTGTTATGTATTAACCTTTTATTAATAGTGTTTTTAACTGCTGTAATGGCAAAGCTAAAATTGATTGCGGAATTTCATTATAGAATCTTATACCCAAACCCACAAATGACTTACGTACTTTTAGTTTATTTTAGACTAGCGGCCTGCCCCTGCTTCGACTGCCCTTTGCGACAGTTGCGCGTCCGATCGCTTTTAAATTCGAAGTGCTATAGGGCGAAGCGCGGCCTCCTCGCGGGCCGTGTAAAAGGCCATATTGATCTATATTAAATCAACAATGTATTTAATTGGATAAGGATTAATGCTGTATTGTATAAAAATTGCTTCAAAAATAAGGCATTATTTTTCGTAAAAAGTAAATGACTAAAGATGCTATTGTGGGTTATCCATAAGAGTAGACATCTTGAATCACTCTATCCATTGAAAAAACCGCATCAAAATCTGTTGCGTAGTTTTAAAGATATTAGCGTTTGCTTATATCTTGAAAACTACGCAACAGATTTTCGCTATGTATGTAGGGATATATGGACAAACAAAGAATGTGACTTTGCTTTATCCTATGTAGTGATAGTTTTACTTGATAGTTGATATATTAAGACTAAGTAGTGAGAAATACAATAGCAACCAGAAATATAATCCTTAGGAATTTATACTGATTGCAGTTTTTATATCAAAGTCATTCAACACTGCCGGCCTTTCTACTCTGTGCTATAAATGTAGGAAATCATTACTTTCATAATGAACTTGAATGTTAGAATGGTAAAAAATGTTGCAGAGAATTGAACTTCATTCGAAAAACAGAGTTATAATAGTAGAGTAAGAAACTATAGAATTGTTAAATTTAACGTAGCTTGTCTGTAAGTGACAGTGTCCCATATCTTTAAATATTAAATTTAAATAAATATTTAAATAAATAAATATATATATGGGACACTTACACACACGGTCGTCCTTCCCCAAAGTAAGTAACTTAATACTTGTGTTATGGTAGACAGACAACTGGTGAATATATACTCATATATTTTTTAAATACATACTTAAATACAAATATACACCCAGGCTCAAAGACCAACAAATTCATTTATAGAAAATGTGGGCCCTCGGCGGGAATCGAACCCGCGACCCGCGGCGCTGAAGGCAGGGTCACTACCCACTGCGCCAACGAGCCAGTCGAATTGAGTTAAAATGAGTTAATCTTGTATGTATATATATATTTTCGAAATCTCGGAAACGACTCCAATGATTTTCCTGAAATTCGCCATATAGGGGGTTGTGGAGGAGAATAACAATATTGTGCCGACCCCACTTAGAGTGGGATAAGGGCAGGAAGAAGAAAGAAGAAGTATAGTTCCATCGTGCCTCTTACAATTTGTTGTGACCCTCTAACATCCTCCCATGCTCTAGTATGATAACTCTATGGACAAAACTTGTCTTAATTATAGATCAGTATTCTTTAACAGTTAAAATTAAATGAAACCTTATTACGTTAGGTTAACGGATTTTTTATCTAGCATCGGATGTCAAATGATAAGTTCGAAACGAGGTTAGCTTGACGCCTGATAACTGTGTCATATACTTGCAGTCTTCGCCCGGGTTTATACCGAGGCGCACGCGTCGTCCGTTGTAACAAGTGATTTTGCCAAAGAAATTTGAACCTTATGTTATATAAGCGAAAATTTATGTATGTGTTGACGTTACAACAGTTGGATTTGGACAAAGTTTTCCGTATGTAGGTCCTGAATGATTAATTGCAAATATCAATTAGACAAAAGTTTTGAAAGGAAAACTCGGTGCTTCGGTTGCGGGATGAAACGATTGTTGAGTTTGTGATAGTGAACGTGTGTGATTGAGTATTGCGGTGGCGGTGGTGGAGGTTTGTGCATGTGTGTCTACGAATCCTGCATGTATCAGATATGAAAACGGATTGTCCACTCTACATTTAGCATTATATATATATTTTCTTTTTTACTTCATCGCGGATAGCAAAATAATATTTTCATTAGTTTTCTATTATGGACCTTCGCAAAGTAACGCCTAATTCTAATAAATTATTTAAAATCATACAAAACCTTCGCTTTGCGATCTCATAGTGGATTCTAAAAACGCTACACCTTTTAGCTTCGTGTGATATTTTATTAATCCTAGTTAATATAACAGTTTAGTGAATAAACAAAGTGAGTTTAAAAAAGATATATATGTGAATATTGAAGTGAAATTTGTGAATTATGAGACGAATGAAAATGAATTTAAATCCGGATCTAGGCGATCTCGAGGAGATGCTAGCTCACGTTCAAACCCAGATAGAACATGAGATAGACTTAGAGAAAGAGGCCAGGATGCCTTCAATCACAAACGTGCAAGAATCACCAAAAATGAAACGGTCCTCATCCATGAATAAAGCTAACAGTTTCGAGTACCGCAAACCCTTGCCTAGACCTCAGTTAAACAGGATACAAAGTGATGCTGGGATAGAGGACCGTATTGATTACAACCAAAATTTAGTCCAAAACGGCTTACGCGGGTCCCAGAGTAGTCTCAAATCGAACGATGACACGGGGTCTCAGATATCCTTCCAGTCGTTTAGATCGGAACCAGTTCGGCATTCGGTGATGAGCCTCCCGGATAAAAGAGATACTACCTCCTTAAATGGGAGGGGGAAGACCGCGACTCTACCCAGAGGTTATGGTTCTACTAGGGAGAAGAATTGGGAGGAGTATTGGGCGCAGTAAGTATTGATATATTTTAGATAGATAATAAATGAGAGTATTTATGTTGATTATAGACTCCGAAACGGTTGGACCGATTTAAAATTTTCAGACATTCTTAATATTGACCTAGCGGATAATCATTTTAAGTAAATTTTTCCTTTATAGTTATGCAACAAATGAGAAGCAAATTTTTCAAAAGTTTAGTCATTTATTCTCTCTTAACAACTTGTCACATATTGACGACAACATTGTTTTTTTTATATTATTGACTCAACTATTTGAGGGAGGTCGTATAGGAAATATGTTGTAACATATTATTTTGGTATAAGCCCCTATCTCAAAGCTTTGTGAATTTGTTGAGTCTATATCCTGAGGGTGTTTCGGTTACGGGGCAAAACGATCGCTGAGAATGTCGTAGTGAATGTGTTTAGTGCTGTCTAGAGTATCTGTTAGTGGTGGCGTCTAGTGATATAACTGTAACTAATCATACATGTATAAAGCATGAGAACAGTTAAACTTCCTAAACTTAGCAATATATACATTTTCAAAACAAACGCGTATTATAGCAAATTTGATATATATATATTTTTTTATTATTATTATTATTTTTTTATGTTGAAAGATATACCAACAGCAATCATAACAATAAATTACTAATTTACATAAACAATTGGACAGGGACCGTTACAATCACTTATTACAGGTTTACACAGCATTAAAAATAGGTCTCTATACATGTAAAAAGATTAATCAATACAGTTATACAAAGTAACAATATAATTTTAAACGTTACTTAACTCAAACCTTCACATAAACAATAGCTAACGAACAAAAACAACAACCTAATTCCAAGCATGCAAAAAAAGTTGTTGGGGAAAATATCAAACATTAAATCAATGAAAATGAACGAAGTAGAAATTTGAAGAAAAAAAAAAAATTTGAAGCGACGTTCTACATTTATTTTATCGGGAAATGGCCAGCAATAGTCTTTGAATTGAAAAGAGAACTTGTTAATGCTGTCAGACTGATAAAAAAAAGGGAAAATGATTAATGATTAATTACAGACAGACATGTATTCGGGTCGTCTCAGTGACTCAACGCACCCATGTGACATATCATATTTCACCATTTATTGTTATGATAACATTGTCTTCTTAAATGTATAATTTAACCGTCTTCGTTAAAATATACATCGTTTCGTTCACAGCATAAAATTAATTAATTTAAGATTTAAGTAAGTAATTTATAGAATTAGGAACGCCTAATTCTATAAATTACTTACTTTATGGACTTTACTGTATTATGGACCTCCGCAAAGTAACGACTTTGCGGAGGTCCATAATACAAAGTAATGAGAATATTATTTTGCTATAATCCGCGATAAATCTTTATCTTAATCTTAATCTTTATCGCGGATTATAGCAAAATAATATTCTCATTACTTTTGTATTTAAGTAGGTAATGTACTACCCCACTGCTGGGCTGGGCCCTCTCCGTTTTGGAGAGAACGATTTTGCAGCGTTGACGTTGCAGCGTGGTAGGTCTTAGCTCCAAAGCTAGGACCTACCACGCTGCTCCAATGCGGATTGGTAGGTTGCATATATCCCTTTCTCCAAAGCTATGCAGGTTTCCTCGCGATGTTTTCCTTCACCGAAAACGTATGATAAATTGCAATTATCAATTAGACACAAGTTTTAAGTGAAAAACTCATTGCCTGCCCGGGGTTTGAATCCGTGGTCCCTTCGAAAGAGTCACACCACTGCGTTATCAAAGCTTCTTATATATTCGTTAAGTTATGCATGATTATTTTAAACTAATTTATTGAATTAAACATTACTAGTTCTTAGTGGTAACTCGCCATCATTATTAGTCTAACTCGCCATCTCACTCGCACCTGTATGTATATCTCGCGCTCGCTCCTATAGCTACCCAACATGCTTGTCTGAAAAGGAGTTGGAACTATTAATAATTTGCTAAGTAATATACATATATTATAATCAACGTAAATAGAATTTTAATTTTATGAACATTAAGGTTGTCTGGCAGGGGGTTGCCACGATGCTAAGTGTTTGGCATTGACTGACGTGATTTTCCAAACCAACAAACAAACAAAAAATCACACTTTATAATTTGAAGAAATTAGATCGGTATTTTACAAACCTTGAATACCGTTTATCTTCCAAAGCCACGATGATCCAAATCTACCATCGTGAACGTGAACGTGAAAACCTGTGTTGGGAGCACGGGCTCTCGCTCTATTAGTATTATATATATTTTATTTTTACTTTATCGCGAATAATCTACACTAATATTAGAAAGAGGAAAAATTTGTATGTATGTTTGTAATGTTTTCACACAAAACTGGACCGATTTTAAAAATTCTTTCACTATTGGAAAGCTGCATCTTTACTAAGCAACATAGGCTATATTACATTCAAAAAATAAGGAACTGTTAATAAAAATATAATAAGGTGTAAAAAATTAGTCATAAAAAATCTATCATCGCGTGCGTTGCGAAAACTATTGAATGATAGAACAAAAAAAGTTCTACAGTATCATAGAATGTATCAATGTCTACAAAAAAAGTCCGCGATACCATATATCCAACTATTATAGTTATGCCAATATAACTTTTAGTGGGCTTTTCACTGACATGAGATGCATATGTACGCGAGTGAATCCGCGGGATATTATTAGCAAAATAATTTTATTATTACTTTTGTAATTTTTGAATTTAAACTATCGTGAGTGGAATTCATAATTAATGTATAGAAACCGGCTATACCCAACTATATATAGCGGCGGGAACTGATCAGTTCCCGCCGCGATAACGCCGCGTAAAGAGCTCATGAATAAGAGCCCCGTATGGGCTTGAAACTAGTCGGGCTCATCCGATAAAATAACACGTGAGTATAACCGGTTTCTATACATTAATTATTACTTTTGTATTTTAAACTACATAGACCAATAGTTTGAGACAACAAGGCCGCAATCTTCGCGTAATATCTACCTGTCATGATAAACATCGTGCCACTACGAAAATAACAGTTATAGATAAGCTATAGAACAATGATACTCTCAGGTAGAGTTACGGTATCGGATATGAGAAACTGAAATGACGTGATTGTTTCGTGAATTAGCCCGAATATTTCTGCGAAGAGCTTTAGTTTTTTTTATAACGTTATATTCACGAGAATTGCCTGACTTTTTAAATTTTCTATGTTTTAGCTGTCACCTAATTAAGTAAACGTTTCGTACTCCAGGTTATTACAAATAAAAATTCAAAATCTTTAAATAGCCAACTTGAGGCAACGTTCAGTAGATCAATGCGCCAGAAGAATTATAGGCAAATAGTAAGCTGGCTCAAAGAAGGCTCGCGACACTAAAACACAGGCGTTGCATCACTTTAATATATTTCGAAGAGTGTGCCACAGATTTGTTTGATCTGATCCCTCCATCATCATTCTACTAACGGACAAGGGGCTCCATCGCTACACAATTAATATCCCAAAATTACGCACTAAATTGCCAAAATGTGGAATTCCCTCCCATCTATCTTTCCGGACTCTTACGATCCACAAAGTTTCAAAAAAAGAGTGAACAGGCACTATAGTGGCAAGCGCAGTCCACCTTAGGCTGCATCTTTCGTTTACCATTAGGCGTGATCGCAGCCAGGCGCTAGCCGTTCTTTGTAAAAAAATATATATTTAAATGAGTTAATCTTGTATGTATATATATATAATCAAGGAACCACGGAACGGCTCCAACGATTTTCCTGAAATTCAGCATGTAGGGTGTTTTGGGAGAGAAAAATCGATCTAGATAAGTTTTATTTAAAAAAAATGTCGTTTTATCCCTGTCTACGGGCTCTAAATTTTTTTTGAAATTTTCGTTGAATATAATCGCAATTTTTCGCTGTCAAATGTAAAGACATGGTAGTTCATTTGGGAAACGGGCAGTCTAGAGAGGTGAAAATACCTAGGATCGATCCCCACCTGCCCTATTATTTTTTAATTTTTCTTTTTTTTTACATCATTTTACATGTATCATCATCCTCCTGCCCTTATCCCACTCTAAGTGGGGTCGGCACAATATGTTATAAACATGTCACATGATTTGGCTACGTATTTTACGACGTCAACTTACCTTAGTCAGCTTTTGCGAGACTTCGGTAAGAAAAAGGGTGGTCTATTCTACCCAGCCGGATACCACACGGCGGGTTAAGGTTACTTAGCCGCCTTTTACGACACCTAGGTAATAAATGAGGGTGGTCTATTCTACTCAACCGGATACCACACGGCGGGTGAACTTAACTTATTTAGCATTATATATATTTTCTATTTTACTTCATCGCGGATTATAGCAAAATAACTTTATTATTACGTTTGTCTGTAGACACCCTTATAGTTCGTGGTTTAGCAGTGAAAGTTTTATTAAAATCGGAACGGTACTGCCGTCTGTCTGTATGTAATTTCGGATAATAAATGTGATTGTCGACAGTTGTATTTCTTATGATCGAATTAGCCGACTTTCTTTATTTATTATTGCAATTTAAAAATATTACCGCCCCTCGATTGTTTTATAATGTAACTAGCTTTTACCCACAACTTCGTTCGCAGCAGCAGGGTCGTCTCGCTGACTCCCGAGTGGGGGGTAAGCAGGGTACGGGCCTCGAGGCGTACCTCTTTGCCCGGGCAGTTCCTCGCGGGCACTTAAGCCCGGATTATGTTTCGGCCGTAGGCCGAGGTCACCTAGGTGACCTAAGGGTGTCGGTATTTGGGCCGTGGGCCCAGGTCACCTAGGTGACCTAAGGGATGTCTGGTTCGGTGGGGAGGTCTGGGAATAATCCGTGGTGTCGCCCTCTCGCCCGTCTTACTTCGTTCGCGTGGACTGTTGTCGCGTGATACGAGTAGGTTAATAATTGATGGCGCTTTTCAATGTCATCCTATTCCTGTAGAATTAACAGGATTTCTTTAGCCTATATATTACCCCGGTGTATAAGGAATACTAGTAGCGGCCTATTACTCTCCCACTGCTAGGAATAGGTCTCTTCTCTCCGTTTTTGGAAGGATCGGAGCTAAGACCTACCACGCTGCTCCAATGCGGATTGGTAGGTTACACATATCTCCAGAATTGTCTAGAGATATGCAGGTTTCCTCACGATGTTTTCCTTTACCGAAAAGCGTGTGATAAATTGCAATTATCAATTAGACACGTAAGTTTTAACAGAAAAACTCATTGCTCGGGTTTGAACCCGCGACCTCCTCGAAAGAGTCGCATGGTGTTACCACTGGGCTATCATAGCTTGTATAAGGAATAATTGTGCCAAATATCATCGATATTGGATACGCCATGAAAAAGTAACAAACATACACCCATACTCACAAACTTTCGCATTTATAATATTAGTAAGATTAGTAGGATTTAATTTTTTTTATTCTTTTTCGAAGTTATAGGCCAGCGGCGAGACCGTGTTACTGTTTAAAGAGGGTCACGAGTTCAAATCCCGGGCAGGAATTATTTAGATTTTCAGTTGAAACTTATGTATCTAATTGATATTTGCAATTTATCACATGCTTTTCGGTAAAGGAAATCATCGTGAGGAAACCTGCATATCCCTAGAGGATTCTAGGGATTCTTTGTAACCTATTGTGAATGTTTTGGCGGGTAAAGTTTAGAATCTTTACGACCGAGCCTTGCTTAGTAATTTTTGAAGTTTAAAAAAAAACCAATTCATTTATCGAAAATGTTGGCCCTCGGCGGGAATCGAACCCGCGACCCGTGGAGCTGAAGGCAGGGTTACTACCCACCGCGCCAACGGGCCAGTCAAAGATGGCGGTGACATGAGGTACTCGTTCCTAGGTTTGAAATCTTTTGGTCCGCCCGCTAGCCTTTAATCTATCACAGTATTACGTTTAACAGCTAAAATATAATTTGCATTCAATTCTACATTTTAGCATTTTTCAATGCCCGAAAACAGGGACAAAACGACAATTTTTTTTCAATGAAAACTAGCTAAATCGATTTTTGCCTTCAAAGCCCCGATCTTTATACTAAATGTTTATTTAGTATACAGATCGATAGCCTATCATTAATTAAATTTGAATAAAGTTGCAAAATGTCTCAGAATTTATTTCATTACAAAAACAGCGTAGGCCCTCGCCGAGATTGTGTTGCAAGCTTTTTTTTATCTCTGACCTCTATTGTCCATGGTGACAACATATGGCGCCCATATTCACTCCTACGCCTTGCTTTTATTTGACGCTTTCAAATGACGTTCTGAAATTAATGTTATTTGCCCATTATCCTACCCTACTTCCTACTATTATTATAAATGCGAAAGTTTGTAAGTATGGATGTTTGTTACTCTTTCACGGCGAATCCGCTGAACCAATATCTGTGGAATTTGGCACAATTATTCCTTAGACACCGGTATAACATATAGGCTAAAGAATACTGTTTAATTGTACAGGAATAATGACATTAAAAGCGCCACCTATTATCAACCTATCGCGAAATTATTTAGGCATATTTTATAAAAATATATACCTATATATTGAACGGGTATCACTAGTTGACTAGTGATACCCGATGTATAGTTGACTATATAGCTTTCGCAAGTCAATTTTTATTACAATAGCAATCAATCTCGTTTAACCTAAACCCAGATATTGGAACATTAGTGATATGACCTTCTGTAGCAATCAGCCCACGTCCGCCCTCGGCCGCGGCTGTTGCATAACTGACGTGTTAACGACTTTGTATTTAATAGTTTGTAAGAATTAGACGTCACGCGGAATTACATAGTAAAGTAACGGCCTGTTTCACAGGATCGTGCAGACAGAGGAAACACCCATGCATATCCTGTGCGATTGTCCTGCGCTGGTTCATATTCGATACTCTCTCCTAGGGTCGCATAGTCTACGCCCAAAAGAGGTGAAAGATCTCACTGCCAAAAAGATTCTGGAATTCCTGGAGATCACTTGCATTGGCAGCGAACTGTAGTCAGTGGCGATCGCAATAGATCAGTAATGGTCAAAGATACTGGGTCCTCTGGCCCTGCAAAGCCACTACTCCCAGAAGAAGAAGAACGGCCTGTTACAATTCCACTGCTTGACTTATGCCTCTCTTCGTTTTTGGAGAGGAGAGCTATTGCTAGCTGGGATTGATAGCTTACACATATCGCCAGAATTGTCTAGAGATATGCAGGTTTCCTCACGATGTTTTTCTTAACCGAAAAGCGCGTGATAAATTGCAATTGTCAATTATTAATAACACACATACGTTTTAATAGAAAAACTCATTGGTGCCTGCCTGGGGTTAGAACCTATGACCCTCTTGGAGTCTTGAAAGAGTCGCACGATCTCATTGCTGGGCTATCACAGCTTATAAATACATAGTACAAAATTAAATACTACAAAAAAAAATTTAAGCGGCCTCATCATTTCGCTGGGCATAGGCCTCTTCTACATTTTTGGAAAGAAGGGTTGGAGCTAAGACCAACCGGGCTGGTCCAATGCGGATTGGTAGCAGTAAAGTCACATTATAGAAGGTAATTTATTCCATTAATAAAGTAAAAAAGGCTGCTTAATCGATACTCCTACAGCCAGAAAATACCTTCATAATTACACGTCTTTAATTAGGCAACCTTTAACATTTTTAATTAAAATGAACGAACCGAACGCGTTGGCGGTTCTTACATAATATTTTGCGCAAAGCTTTTGCAATTGACACTTGCGGGCAGGCGGCTTGTAGTCTAGGAGATCAACGTCATAATGTGTGTTCGCGCCTAAACCCACTTTTTATTATTATTTATTTTTAATTCAGACATTGTGTCCATATTGTTAGTTACAGGATTACTTATATTATAGGTTAGTATTTAAAATGGAAATTTACATAACTTATTAAATTGAATATTATTAAATGTCCTCCAGAGAGGACTATCCCATTTACAAACAAATGTGCTGAGGAGGGAGTTAGTGCTACCTACGAGTCTGTGCATGATAGCGTAGAAATCGTCTATGCGAGCATTCGCAAACATGGCTGATGCACTACAATGACGTGGCTTACCCAGCACCGCCCTCAGCACATTGTTGTACTGAACACGCAGAGCGCTGTATGCCCGCTGCGTATAGTCCGTCCACAGACTGCACGTGTAAAATGTTTGGCAATATGCCTTAAATAAAGTAGATTTTACATGTGTAGAGTATTTTACTTTAACCGGGAGCGAGGGAAAAAGGGGTCGCGGGGGATCGAAGGAGCGGTCGCGCCGACCGAGAGTCCGCCATTACAACAAATTAGCTCTTCATCGTAGCAACATCATTTTTAATTTTATTATAACATATAGACTCCAATTGTAACAAATCAGCAATACAGTGCATTGAAAAAATCAATCAAAGTTTTATTTAGACTGTACGGAAGTAATATCGTTAACAATGTGAGTTAATAAACTCCTTACCATGAGCCGAGCGACATCCGGCTGAGTAGAATATACCACTCTCATTTTTACCGAGGTATCGTAAAAGGCGACTTAAGTAAGTTGACCCACCGTGTGGTATCCGACTGAGTTGAATAGACCACCCTCATTTTTTACCGAGGTGTCGAAAAGGCAACTAAGATAAGTTGTCCCGCCGTATGTTATCTGGCCGAGTGTAATAGACGACACTCATTTCTTACCGAGGTGTCTTAAAAAGCGACTAAAGTAAATCGACCCGCCGTGTGGTATCCGGCTGAGTAAAATAGACTACCCTCATTTCTTACCGAGGTGTCGTAAAAGGCGACTAAGGTAAGTTGACTCGCCGTGTGTTATCTGGTTGAGTGGAATAGACCACCTCATTTCTTACCGCGGTATCGTAAAAGGCGATTTAGGTCAGTTGACGTCAGGCAGGCGTAAAATACCTAGCCAAATCATGTAGACTAAAATTCGACTAAAACTAAATTAGTCTCGGTCGGCAATATGTCACGTCCATATTTGTTATATATTTTTTAGCTTTAGCTCTAAAAAATTAATACGTTTAATGTAGCTTGATGTATTGACGGTTCAAAACAAATTAGTTAATATAATGCGTGTTTTGAATACAATCTGTTCTTGTAACGTAAATTTAAATAAATAAATAATAAATATATGGGACACTTACATACACGGTCGTCCGTCCCCAAAGTAAGTAACTTAATACTTGTGTTATGAGTGACAGACAACTGGTGAATATATACTTAAATATTTTTAAATACATACTTAAATACAAATATACACCCAGGCTCAAAGGCCAACAAATTCATTTATTCATTTATGCAAACTAATTAAGGTAAAATATTTATTTGCTATACTTTTAACCGATTAGACAGCTATCATTTCTATGTGTGAATTTCTTTGTTTCTATATTTGTTATCCCTTTTTATTATTGTTTGTTTTTTGTTTTTTCGATAATATGTATTTAACTTGTGTAATTATTATATTATATTTAAATTATTTTGGTGTAGTCGTCCGTGTTGTCACCGAGGCTGCAGCTGAAAATCGGTCCCGAGTGACATTGTCAATGTCATTCGGTTCATGCCGAGCTGTGTTGCCTTTTTTAAGATTGCATAAAATTTAGATGTAGGTATTATTTGTAATTGAATATTGTATTTTATTATAAGTGTACTTGTATTTGTCTATGTTTTATGCAGTGTTTAAATAAATATTTTTCTTTCTTTCTTTCTTTCTTCTTTCTATAGAAAATGTTGGCCCTCGGCGGGAATCGAACCCGCGACCCGCGGAGCTGAAGGCAGGGTCACTACCCACTGCGCCAACGGGCCAGTCAATTTATTCCTTAATGTAATGTATCTTCGTAGGTCATCTCTTATACTAATACTTTCGCTATAATATAACGAAAGTTCTTTATGATAAAATCGATACTTGTATATGGCGTAAAAGTTTTATAGCTCGTCCCAATTACTTAAACGTATTAGGTACTTATATATTTGTTTTAATACCTAAAGCGAATCTCCTACAAAATTATTTGCAATACCAGGATCATATATATAACGTACCTGTAATTTAGAAACATATAGGAAAGAAGATGTAAAGTAGCGGCCTGTTATTATCCCACTGCTGGGAATAGGCCTCTTCTCTCCGTTATAAGAGAGAAGGATTGGAGCTAAGACCTACCACGCTGCTCCAATGCGGATTGGTAGGTTACACATATCTCCAGAATTCTCTAGAGATATGCAGGTTTCCTCACGATGTGTTCCTTCACCGAAAAGCGTGTGATAAATTGCAATTATCAATTAGACACATAAGTTTTAATAGAAAACTCATTGGTGTCTGCCCGTGTCCGTGTCGTCTTTAGAGATTCACACGGTCGCACCGCTAGGCCATCACAGCTTATGTAAGAAGAATGTATGTAAGAAGATGTATTGAATGTTAAATTTAGTTTCAAACGTATATGTAAATGATTTCTAGTTGGTAACTCTTATAAATAAATAAATAAACACCTTGATTATTAATCCTTACTAATATTATTAATGCGGCAATCTGTCTGTTACGTTTTCACGGAGAATCCGCTTAACTAATATATACCTCCTGCCCTTATCCCACTCTAAGTGGTGTCCGCACAACATGTTATAAACATGCTGCCAGGTGATTTGGCTACGTTTTTCCGACCGGCCGCATGCCTGACGTCAACTTACCTTAGTCGTATTTTACGACACCTCGGTAAGAAACGAGGTTAGTCTATTCTAGTCAGCCGGATACCACACGGCGGGTCGGCTTACCTTAGTCCGCTTAACTAATATCTATGAAATTTGGCACGATTATTCCTTATACACCGGAATAACATATAGGCTATAGAAATCCTGTAAATTTAACAGGAATAGGATAACATTGAAAAGCGTCATTAATATCGACCTATATATAATACGCAACAACAGACTACGCAAACGAACTTAAAAAGCTAGTTAAAATATAAATACTTTAAATTAAGCTCGGCGAAGCGGACAGGACATACAATGTTTTAAAAAAATCATAATTTTTTACAAAACTTGTTTTACAAAAGTAATGAGAATATTATTTTGCTATAATCCGCGATAAAAGAAAATATATGTAATGCTAAATGTAGAGTGTACTATTCGTTCTCATACCTGATACATGCAAGCAATGCTGATTTGTAAGAACTCATGCACTACCCGACACCGATGGCACAACAATACACGAGCACTGCACACATTCACCACCACAATCTCAACAATTGTTTCGCCCCATAACCGAAGCACCGTCAGGAGATAGACTCCACGACAAAATCGCAAAGCTTTATATAAAGGATTATAGCAAAATAATATTCTCATTACTTTTGTATTATGGACCTCCGCAAAGTAACGCCTAATTCTATAAATTATTTAAAAACTTGTTTTGAAAAACTTTAATCACTTAACCTGTAATATCAAATCAATTCCAACAAAATTAGGTCACTGAAGCAAACAAATTATGTACTTATATTTTTTTTGGATAGCGATAAGTATGACTGGAATTTAGGTAACGTCACGAAACACTCAGTAATTCGTAATAAATATTCCGCGAATTTTATCATGCTATGAATTTTTCCTTGATGTATCATTGAATGTTACGAATGCATAATTAAATATATAAAATATACCATAAAAATTCTACGAATAGCTTTATTAGGAGTCCATTTTTTAGAAAACCATAGTTCTTTTATGCTGACTGCCATGCGTTATCCGGCTGAGTAGAATAAATCACCCTGATGTTTTACCGAGGTGTCGTAAAAGGTGACTAAGGTTAGCTGATACGCCGTGTGGTAACCGGCTGAGTAGAATAGACCACCCTCATTTCTTACAGCGTTGTCGTAAAAGGTGTCTAAAGTTAGTTGATACGCCGTGTGTTATCCGGTTGAGTAGAATAGACCACTCCCATTTTTTACCGAGGTGTCGTAGAAGGCGACTAAGGTAAGTGGACCCATCGTGTGGTATCCAGTTGAGTAAAATAGATCACCCTCTTCCTTACCGAAGTGTGGTAAAAAGCGTCCAAAGTAAGTCGACGTTAGGCAGGCGGTCGGTCATAAAATAACTAACCAAATTAGGTAACACAATGTTTATACCATTTTAGGCAGGAGAATGATGTTTTTTTTTTAACAATCCACCGCAATCGGATCGCAATTGATTCTTAAAAAGTATACAATGCTGAATATACAAGTATACAATGAAAAACTGTGATGGCCCAGTGGTGCGACCGTGTGAATCTTTAGAGACGATCATGGGTTCAAACCCGTGCAGACACCAATGAGTTTTTCTATTAAAAACTTGTGTCTAATTGATAATTGCAATTTATCCCACGCTTTTCAACGAAGGAAAACATCGTGAGGAAACCTGCATATCTCTAGAGAATTCTAGGGATATGTGTAACCTACCAATCCGCATTGGAGCAGCGTGGTAGGTCTTAGCTCCAATCCTTCACTCCAAAAATGGAGAGAGGAGGCCTATGCCCAGCAGTGGGTTAGTAACAGGCCGTTACTTAAGTATACAAAGTTTGAATTAAAACTTACCGTTCACCGATTGTTCTCAATTATATCAAAGGAATCGGTTACATACAAACGCACATTTGTAACTGGGTGAAAACATGAACATTTGTTAAGGGTATAAAATCATACTTTTTTTATTTACATTGATAAATCAGTATCGATTCTTTCTTCTTTACCATTCATTTCTGAATATCAACCATTGTCCACAGCGAGCAGTCAATAAGCAGCGCCCGTGCTTCGGTGATGGTGTACGACGACGCCATGAAGAGGTGGATCCCATCAGGCACCAGCTCGGGCCTGTCCAAGGTCCACATCTACCATCACACCCAGCACAACACGTTCCGCGTGGTGGGCAGGAAGCTGAACGATCATGAGGTAAGGTTATCGGTAAAAAGCCTGTTACTATTCCACTTCTGGGCATAGGCCATCTAGAGAAGGTTTGGAGCTTAGACCTACCACGCTGCTCCAGTGCGTATTGGTTACACATATCTCCAGAATTCTCTAGAGATATGCAGGTGGGAATAGGCCTCCTCTCTCCGTTTTTGGAGATAAAGTTTGGAGCTAAGACCTACCACGCTGCTCCAGTGCGTATTGGTTACACATATCTCCAGAATTCTCTAGATATATGCAGGTGGGAATAGGCCTCTTCTCTCCGTTTTTGGTAAGGTTTGGAGCTTAGACCTACCACGCTTTTTCAGTGCGTATTGGTAGGTTACAATTATCAGCAGAATTCTCTGGAGATATGCAGGTGGGAATAGGCCTCTTCTCTCCATTTTTGGTAAAGTTTGGAGCTTAGACCTACCACGCTGCTCCAGTGCGTATTGTTATGTTACAAACATCTCCAGAATTCTCTAGAGATATGCAGGTGGGAATAGGCCTCTTCTCTCAGTTTTTGGAGAGATGGTTTGGAGCTAAGACCTACCACGCTGCTCCGGTGCGTATTGGTAGGTTACACATATCTTCAGAATTCTCTAGAGATATACAGGTGAGAATAGGCCTCTTCTCTCCGTTATTGAAGAGAAGGTTTGGAGCTAATACCTACCACGCTGCTCCAATAATGGCAGGTTACACATATCTCCAGAATTTTCTAGAGATATGCTGGTATCCTCGCGTTTTCTTTCACCGAAAAGCGTGTGATAAATTGCAATTATCAATTAGACACAAAAGTTTTAACAGAAAAACTCATTGGTGTCTGCCCGGGTTTGACCCGTGACTTTAAAAGAGTCGCACGGTGTTACCGCTGGGCTACCACAGCTTGTATTATCGTGAAAAGTGGAACATAATTAATGGTAGAGGAAACACAGGAAAAAATTTGTAGCAATGGCATCTATTTTAGCTCAAGACCTGACTTTATCTTCTTGTCTTCGTACAGCTCGATGGATTATTATAGAAAGCTTTTATTTAACTCGCCTTGTGTGTATGTGACAGTGGAATCTTGCAAGTTAAATTTGACCCCCTTGACTGAGCTGGCGGTGTTACATACTGGTCCAGTCCCAATGACAATGCATGTTTATAATAAGCATTACCTGATGCTGCCAGGATTGGCTCCAGACGAAGGAACTCCTGAACGGTTAACAGTAGGGATATGAAATTTTGTTATAAAGCTTAACTAGACTTGTTATCATCTATCTTTAAACTATACTAATATATAAAGATAAGGAGTTTGTTTGTTTGTTTGATTGATTATTTCAACGCGCTAATCTCAGGAACTACTGGACCGATTTTAAAAAATTCTTTGAGTGTAAGATAGTCCATTTATCAAGGAAGGCTATATACTAAGATAAATAGGAGACGAGCAGCAATAAAAAATATTACGAGAACGGTAAAATTTTAAAGCTTTCCTTGCGTGCGCTGAGTAAACGGTCAAAAATTATGTACTGCAAAATTGTTCCCCTCTAAAAGTTCTAAATAAAAGTCTGCGACAGCATATGTCTTAATTACGCTTTTACGCTTAATTTGAACCTCTGTGCAATCTACATATGCCCATTATGGACCAAAACAAAAGAACTCTAAATAAATGAAACTACCTAAAGATGCTCCATTATTGGAGGTAAAACAGCTTCCGCTTTGTGGGCAGAAATAACGACCATGAGATTTGGGCCACGTGACATCTGTTGTAACAATAACAAGGCATGTGGGCCGAAAGGTCGACCCTTAATAAAGACAGCTCTCTTACATAGTTGTAAAATTAAGCAAGTTTATTTAGGGCCTGATTCACAACTGATAAAGTGTCGGATAAGTAGTAAGTAAAAGTAAGTAGCGGCCTGTTACTCTCCCACTGCTGGTAATAAGCCTCTTCTCTCCGTTTTTGGAGAAAAGTATTGGAGCTAAGACCTACCACGCTGCTCCAATAATGGTAGGTTACACATATCTCCAAAATTCTCTAGAGATATGCAGGTTTCCTCACGATGTTTTCCTTCACCGAAAAGCGTGTGATAAATTGCAATTATCAATTACACATTATTCCAGGTGGTGATAAACTGCGGTATAGTCCGCGGACTGAAATACAACCAGGCGACCGCGACTTTCCACCAGTGGCGGGACGCGAGGCACGTTTATGGCCTAAACTTTTCCTGTCGTGAGGATGCTGATAGCTTCGCCCGCGCAATGATGCACACCCTAGAGGTAACTAAGAGTGTATTGTATGAGTGTAGCAGTCAAATAAGCTCTAACAATATTTCCCTACACGTCTTCTCTCTCTCGCGGCTCTAATGTTACTGACTTGTTGCGCTTAAGGCTGTATAAGGATATTGATGTGTATTTTTGTCTCTGTATAAATATACAATTTAATAATCACACATTTCAACCCACATGCACTATAATTAGGAAATACATTTTACAAGTCTTTGGCCACGGCTTCGCCCGCGCCATGATGCACAACCTAGAGGTACGTGTATTGTGTAAGTTCAGCAATCAAGTACGTAATAAAAGCATCTCACTACGCGTCTGCTTTCGCCCGCGGCTCCGATGTTACTGACATGGTGCGCTTGAGACAGTATATTGATGTATGTATATGTTTGTGTCGTCGACCTAAAGTAACGTCCTCTTATTACTCCACTGCTGGGCATAAGCCTCGTCTCACCTTGTTTTAAAGACTGTCTAATCTACTCAACCGGATACCACACGGCGGATCGACTTACCTAAATCTCCGTTTTCGACACCTCAGTAAGAAATGAGGGTAGTCTATTCTACTAAACCGGATACCTCACGGCGCGTCTACTTACCTTAGTCGCCTTTTACGTCACCTCGGTAAAAAATGAGGATGGTCTATTCCACTCAACCGGATAGCACATGGCGTTTGTTCTAAAATCTGTTTTTTGTGTATATTCTGTATGTTTTCGGTAAAATATTATTTTTATTATAAACAAAACAGTTAACGTTTTTGTTTCGATCAAGTTCTCTACTGAAGTAAAAAGAAATACGTCTGTTCCAGATTCTGGCGAACAAAGTAGTTAACAACAGCGCCCCACCACCCCCCCAGCCGCCCAACCCCCCTGTACCATACAATGGACACAACAGTACACATTACGACGAGGATATGGGATACAGGTAAGGTTACAATAAACTAGTAATATCCCGCAGTTTCACCCGTGTACATACCGATCCGAAGAGCTGTGGTAGACCAGCGGTAACACCGTGCGACTCTTTGGCCTAATTCTATGTCATGAATGAATGAATGAATAAATGCTTTATTTACTACTACAATACAAGAATACAATTAGAAATACAGTTAAATACAAAGTAGTTAGGTACATTAAATAAAAGGTAAAAAGAGTTTAGAATATCCGCACTCTGCATCCACGTATCGCAGTAGTAAAAGGGTTCAAACTCAGCATAAATGCTACAGGTATCCCTGAGCGCTGGTATTCTGCCTGAACCGAGGAGTAACGGGGGAGCACGAGCTCGCGACCTTCACAGTTCCATTGTGATAAAATGAAAATAAATACATCACAGTTTAATGAGAGTAAAATTAAATTAGTGTTAAAAATAAAGAATGAAGTTAAGTTAGTTTGGAGAAATATGTAGATAAATGTTAAAACTAAAATTTGTTGTATAAACTCTTGTAATAATTGGAAATTTAGTAAAAAAAAAACCGTTAAAAAATTAAGTAAAGTAAGAGTGGCACGAGGTTCAGATCCTGAAACTACGGAGCTTTTTGGTTAGTGATTAGAATTTTTTTAAAGTTATATTTAAAGCTGGAAACTGATTGACTGAACCATGAGATCGGTATGTACCTTGGTAAGAAAAGAGGATGGTACAATTATACTCAGAAGGATACCACATCGGCGGTCAATTTCTTATGATTCCATTTAATACTTCAAATCTTATCGTATCTTTTCAGAACAATGACCCGCGAAGATGCAGCAATACTCCAACAGCCGCAGTACCACGCGCCGCTCCATCAGCAACTGCAACCGCAGCACCAACCGCAGCACCAACCGCAGCACCAACCGCAGCACCAACCGCAGCATCAACCGCAGCATCAACCGCAGCACCAGCCGCAGCACCAACCGCAACATCAACCGCAACATCAGCCCCCACCACAACACCACCAGCCTAGCCAATATCACGCGCCGCATCATCATCATCCGGTAAGTTTGAAAATTTTAATCACCTGGTACTAACTGATTGTATGGCTAAGTAATTTTGTAACTAATAATATGGATACAATGTCTGAAATAAAATAAATAATAATAGTAATTACTATCCAATAGAAAATGGCCTACCATTTCCCTTTGTTTTTGGAGAGTAAAGTAAGATCACGCTGCTCCAATGCGGATTGGTAGGTTACAATATTCTTAGAATCCTTTAGAGATATGTAGTTTTCCTCACAATGTTTTCCTTCACCGAAAAGCATGTGATAAATTACTAATGACTTGAACTCGTCATCCTCTCGAAGCAGTCGAACGGTCTCTACTCTGGATTATCACAGTTTGATATATAATTTGATGAAAGAAGAGTGCATGCAGAGTTGAACATGTTTAGATGAAATGAGAATATACGCCCTTCCATATATATATATAAATATATTCAAATTCAAAATATTCTTTATTCAAATAAACTTGTAAACAAGTGCTTTTGAATCGTCAACTCTTCTCTCTTTTAAAAATATAATTCTTAATACTATTTACATTATGTCGTTACTGTCTTGTACAGGTTCAAAGAGAGCTATATCCACACATTCTTATCTTCTATATAATCCTCAAGAGTAAAGTAGGCTTTCTGTATCAGCCTATATGAAATGGAGTCACAGTTTGCTAGTTTTGCGCTCAATTTACGCAGTTCGCAGCGTTGCGTGCGCCGACTGTCTCAGTTAGTGGCCAATTCACAGCAAAACCGGGTGCAGTTGGCGGCGGCGATATGGTTGTTCGCCGGGCATAGTGAGTCTTTGAAGAACGTGAAATTGTCCAATCAATACTCTACCTTTTCTTGTTTAATGGGTGAAGCCAGTGCTTCTTTTTATCCTCTTTCAGTGCCTCTATGATAGTAATTACTTCAAAAATATCCATAGTGACCAACACAACCACTTCGAACAACAATAGTAAAGTCAAATTTCAGTTGCTCGACCGAAAAAAGCGGGTCACTCATAGCAGTTTGCTTGCGACTTGCGAGTTTGCAGCTAACTCGAATTTCAGTTCGCCACAAATTTGCGGCTTAGTCAGTCGCGAACAGTTTACCTACTAGGGTCTGTGCCTACAGTCTAAGGTGGTATAGACATATGAGGGATGAAAATCATATGCCCAAACGAGTGTTAGATATGAATGGATATGTGACTACGGGGAGGCCTAAAAGAGATGGATGAATTGTGCGACGTAGGACATGCATATAAAAGGAGTAGCGCCAGAGTTTACGGATGATAGGAGATAATGGAAGATTGGAATTAGTAGGAGAATGAAGGCAACAGACAGATGGAAGGACTTTGTTTTTATATATATTGATGTCAATAATGTATGTTAAAAGGCGGTCCCGCCGGCGGTCGTGCCGCAGTCCGCGCCCGCACCGCCGCCGCACGGCGTGCACACGCTGCCGCACGCGCCCGCACCGCCCGGCCACGGACACCATCGCACTAACAGGTAAACTGAACACTACACCAACGACACTAATGGAAATTGATACGATACTAAACCCATAACATTACTTTAATATTATACACATTAAAATAACTGTAGAACCTTTATATTTATTATAATACAAAATATGTATATTGTATTTTTATTTATTTATTTATTTATTTTACAACAATGCACATGTACAATTATTGTGTCCCTGGCTCCCAAGCTAGTATAAGCTGTATTTTGGGAACCAGTGCCCACCTTAACTTGGTTCAACTTATATATGTATGTACAGGAGCAATTGCAATCTGCGCGCAAATTAACCTCTTTTAAATCATCATTGTTATTAGGGATTCACGCCGGGCACTTTACTGTGCATCAACACTTTTCACTACTAAATCCAACGACCGACTCTACCACCAGTTCGGAACACTATCCGCTTGAGAAGAACTGGCAAGAAATTCGGTGGTCACTCCCAATACAAATAGCGATTATTTGAGGTTAGATTCTAATAACACGAAAAAGAAAAGAGGTCTCCCAAACACGTCTACCTCCTACGAATGCCGCACGCCAAAAGAGAGTGCTATATAGTGTATTATCTATGAGAGAGTGAGTGACGTCAGCCGTTGTCTTATATAGGCTGTCACAGCATACAGGTCTGGATTTCTAATAAAATTCACACACACAAATATATTTGAATAGAAATAAAAAGTAAATTAAATTTATAGCTGTCAACTGCAAAGCTATGACAGCCTGATGGCTGTCAAAACCAAAACAGTTCGAAACCTAGGTTCGATTCCCACATGTCACCCGACACTTTCTTTTTTCTATATCTTTAAAGAAAAATTAAAATGGTATTATTCCAGTGCCCCGATGCCACCAAACATGTCGCTATCGGCTGCCAGCGTGGTGACAGCGCCACCACCGGTACCACCGCACCAGAACCTGCCAGCACCAGCCAATGTAAGTCTTTATTACATAGAGCATAGAGCAATCATAGAGTTATTATACTAGATTAGGGAAGCTATAGATAGGCCTGTAAGTAGAGATGTGAAAAAATAATCGATCATTTTTCATATAATCATAATCATCATTTTTTTTAAATAATCGATTTTTAATAATCGATTATTTTAGTCTTCCTCTTTCTCTGATTTACTCTTTTTCTTAATTATTATATAAACTACCGGGTCACATCGCGATAACCTCAAGTTACCTTTGTATAAGGTTCGACGTTTTGACAGAGTTGCATCCACCGTGGTCACGAACTGACTGACTCAGGAGTCAGGTAACTCAGTCAGGTAACAGGACAAAGGTAACTCGAGGTTATCGCGATGTGACCCGTTTGTTTATTGAATTGAATTTCACAAACAGCGTATCTCTTAATATTTATTGGTAGATTTCCATTTTAATAAACCTTTGATTATTAATATTAAAAAGGCATTTTATCAAATAGTCAGACAAAATCGATTATTATTATTTGATTTTTTTTTCATATTATAAAGTACACCGCTATGGAGTTACTTTATTGTAGTCTGAATCTAGCCTTACGGCTAATAAGCAACTTAATTTTAACTCAACTTATAAATTAACTTTTATCTAAGAACAGGTCCAATGTCTTATCTTAGTCTTTCTTACTATAGGAGACACTTTATTCTTGTGCTCTTGATTATTTTGATACGAAATAATCGATTTTTTTTAAATCGATTTGACAACAAATCGATATACGAATTAATCGATTTTTAAAATCGATTATTTTTAAAGGGAAAAAAATCGATTATTTCTCAATCGATTTTTTCTACTCCAAGTCACATCCCTGTAAGTGATAGTGACACAATCTATATATATACTTATTATAAAACAAAGTCCGCAATAGCTGACTCCCCTCCCTTTGGACTTCTACAAAACAAGGAGCTCTTTGTTCAGAAGTGGGATAGTATTAAGCTACTTTACAAATAACCAAAGTTGTATGACCGATTGTTGATATTTTCAGGGTCCAATAGCACCTCCTACTCCACCGGCAGCGCCGCAACCACCCCCTATGGTAAATATATGTTTACAATATTAGTAGAGTTTGAAATAAACAGATGTACCTGGGTGACCGAGCCTTGATAAGTAATTTTTAAAATGATGTAAAAAATAAAATGAAAAAACGAAATTGAAAAGAAAAATGAAAAAAATAATAGGAGAGATGTAGCTCGATCCTAGGTATTTTCACCTCTTCAAACCGCCCATTCCCTAAATGAACCAACATGACTTTACGTTTTGACAGCGAAAAATTTATTCAACGTAATTTTCAAAAAAATTTTAGAGCCCGATATATACATATACTAGCGACCTGCCCCTGCTTCGCACGGGTATAAAATATATATCCCATGCCAGTCAGTGTAAAAAAAATGATTTAAATCGATCTAGTAGTTTTGATTTATTCATTACTGCCCGTGGCCCGCACGCGTTAAATTTGGAGAAAAACAATTTCCTTTCCCTATACCAAGAAGATTTCCTGCTATCTTTGGAATACCTAAATTCATATAGTCCATTTTTACTTATTTACTTTTACATTTTCCTTGTGTATTTTATTTTTACAATTAATTACAGAATGTCTTTAAACAAACTCTTGAAAGAGCGACATAGCTGCTACAGTTGAAGTGTTATAGGGCGAAGCGCGGTGTCCTCACGGCATTTTAAATCTGTAATATCTCCGAAAATGTTCACTTAAATTACATGCTGTAAACGGCCATATTGATATATATTAAATCAACAATTTATTTAAGGTACTTAAATGGATAAGGATTAATGCTGTATTGTATAAAAATAAGGCATTATTTTTCGTAAAAAGTAAATGACATAAAATGCTATAGTGGATTATCCATAAGAGATAGATATATACCATCGCGGACTTTTCTGTAGACCTTTTCAAGGTGTACAAATATTTAGTACATTATTTTGATAAATCTCGTAGGGTTTAGCCTGCGTTTGCAATGTAAGCGGAAAAAAATGTTATTATTTACAGAAACCTCAAAAATTACAGTATTTCTCTACTCCGTATTGAATGTTATTATACGTACAAACCTTCCTCTGGAACCTCTCTATCTATTAAAAAAAACCGCATCAAAATCTGTTGCGTAGTTTTAAAGTTTTATGCGTACATACGGAGAATGCGACTTTAAGTAATAGAACATTTACAATGACATTTGAATAATATAATTTAAGTAAATAAAATGTATCTATTGTTGGTTGTTAAATAAATATATTTCCAAATAAATTATTTAATTTAAATTGAATTGAATTAAAAATGGTGTGAATTCCTTCCAGCAGCAGACCCCACCACCGCAGCCGCAAGCGCCGGCCCCACCACCGCCGCCTCCCCCTCCGGGAGCACCACCAGTGGTGACCCCAGCGACCCCGTGCCCGCCGCCACCACCGCCACCACCACAGCCCCCCGCGGCCGACCCCACGGGGCTGGCGGCGCAGCTGCAGCAGGCCAGGCTGAAGAGGCAAGCAAAGGTACGAACATCTGGACAGAATACTTTAGTCTTTTTTAAATATTTAAATGAGTTAAGCTTGTATGTATATATATTCAAATTCAAAATATTCTTTATTCAAATAAACTTGTAAACAACTGTTTTTGAATCGTCAACTCTACTGCTGGTTCGGAAAGCTGTTCCTACCGAGAAGAGCCGGCAAGAAACTCGGCGGTTGCTCTTTTAAAAATATAATTCTTAATACTATTAACCTTCAGTCGTTACTGTCTTGTACAGGGTCGAATAGTAGCTATATCCACGCATTCTTATCATTTTAGTATTATTTAAAAAAATAATCGATAATTTTAAAAATCTGTGGTAATTTTAAGCTGTGGTAGCCCAGCGGTATCACCGTGCGCCTCTTTCGAGAAGGTCTAGGGTTCAAACCCCGGGCAGGCACCAATGAGTTTTCTAGTAAAACTTATGTGTCTAATTGATAATTGCAATTTATCACACGCTTTTCGGTGAAGGAAACATCGTGAGGAAACCTGCATATCTCTAGAGAATTCTGGGGATATGTGTAACCTACCAATCCGCATTGGAGCAGCGTGGTAGGTCTTAGCTCCAAACCTTCTCTCCAAAAAAAAAACGGAGAGAAGAGGCCTATGCCCAGCAGTGGGATAGTAACAGGCCGTTATTACTTTAAAAATCGATTTTTTTTCGCATCCTTGACGTATATATGTTTACAGCAACAGCAGCAGCAATCGTCGGGCAGCGCGACTCCTGGCAGCGAAGCGTCGCCCCCTGGCGGTACCGGGAACTCCGACCCCCCGGGCAATCCCCGGGGGAACCTCCACTGCATGATGCACGAGATGCAACGCACACTAGCTCGCCGCAGAGCGCATCTCGCACACTTGGATAAAAGCGAGGTAATGTCTTTACATAAAAAGCTAACAAAATAAGTAAATAAATATATGGGACACTTACACACACGGTCGCCCGTCCCCAAAGTAACTTAATACTTGTGTTATGGACAGACAACTGGTGAATATATACTTATATATTTGTTAAATACATACTTAAATACAAATATACACCCAGGCTCAAAGAACAACAAATTCATTTATAGAAAATGTTGGCCCTCGGCGGGAATCGAACCCGTGACCCGCGGAGCTGAAGGCAGGGTCACTACCCACTACGCCAACGGGCCAGTCTTATGGCCAGTCTAACAGCAATTTAAACATGTTTTGGATAGGTAGTTTATTGGTTACTTTTAACGACACCTCGGTATGAAATTAGGGGGGGGAATATTTTACACAGCCGGATACTACACGGGGGTCAACTTACCTTAGTCGCTTTACGACACCTTGAAAAGAAATGAGGATGGACTATTGTACTAAGCCGGATAAGCCACGGTTGGTCAACTTATTTTAGTCGCATTTATGACACCTCGGTAAGAAACGAGGGTGGTCTATTCTACTCAGCCGGATACCACACGGCGAGTCAATATACTTTAATCGCATTTACGACACTTCAGTAAGAAATGAGGGTGGTCTTTTCTACTCGGTCCGATACAACACGGCAAGTCAACTTAGCTGAGTCGCCTATTACGTAACCTTGGTAAGAAATGAGATAGGTCTATTTTACTCAGTCGGATACCACATGGCGGGTCAACTTACCTTAGTCGCATTCACAACACCTTGGTAAGAAATGAGGGTGGTCAATTCTACGCAACCGAATACCACACGGCGGGTCAACTTATCTTAGTCGCCATTTACGACACTTCAGTAAGAAATGAGGGTGGTCTATTCAACTCAATCGGATACCACACGACGGGTCAACTAACCTTAGTCGCCTTTTACTACAGCTTGGTAAGAAATGAGGGTGGTCTATTATTATCAGTATCGTTAAATAATTCTTGGTATATGTATAAACAATCCGCATTGGAACAGCGTGTTTAGTCTATGCTTCACCCTAACTAAGTAGGTGGCCTGTTATCCCAGCTGTGGGATAAAAGGCCGTTATATTACTGATATAGTGCTCTATGTCCAGCAGGAGTCGTCCACTGAAAGCTCAGCCAGCTCAACACCAATGAAGTCCTGGGAAAGATCGGCGACTCTCCCACACCGGATGCCGGCTGCTTGCAACGGAAACTCCAGTAAGTATATAACCTACTAATCTACTGACAGTCTAGTGATCTCGGATCATCACTACATATTATAAAACAAAGTCGCATTCTTTGTTTGTCCATATATCCCTATGTATGCATAAAACTTTAAAACTACGTAACAGATTTTGATGCGGTTTTTTTTAATAGATAGAGTGATTCAAGAGGAAGGTCTACAGAAAAGTCCGCGATGGTATATGTCTATCTCTTATGGATAACCCACAATAGCATTTTTTGTCATTTACTTTCTACGAAAAATAATGCCTTATGTTCGAAGCAATTTTTATACAATACAGCTTTGATCCTTATCCAATTAAGTACCTTAAATAAATAGTTGATTTAATATAGATCAATATGGCCGTTTACAGCATGTAATTTAAGTGAACATTTTCGGAGATATTACAGATTTAAAATGCCGTGAGGACGCCGCGCTTCGCCCTATAACACTTCGACTTTAGCAGCTGTGTCGCTCTTTTAAGAGTTTTTTTAAAGACATTCTGTAATTCATTGTAAAAATAAAATACATAGGGAAAATGTAAAAGTAAATAAGTAATAATGTACTATATGAATTTAGATATTCCAAAGATAGCAGGAAATCTTCTTGGTATAGGGAGAGAAAATTGTTTTTCTCCAAATTTAACGCTTGCGGGCCACGGGCAGTAATGAATAAATCAAAACTACTGGGTCGATTTTAATCATTTTTTTACACTGACTGACATGGGATATATATTTTATACCCGTGCGAAGCAGGGGCAGGCCGCTAGTTTATTTATATTTTATTTGTATATAATGCTTTTTCCAGGTAACAACGATGTCGGTGCGCCAGCGCAGTCCCCGCGAGCCGCTCGAAAGCGATTCGGATCCGCCAGCGAGGAGACCATACTGAAGGTATTAAAAAAAATCCTCCTGCCAACATCCCACTCTAAATGGGTTCAGCACAACATGTTATAAACATGTTGTCATATGATTTGGCTACGTATTTTATAACCGGCCGCCTGCCTAACGCCTATTACGACACCTCGCTAAGAAAGAGGGTGGTGTTCTACTCAGCTAGATACCACATGGCTGGTCGACTTACCTTAGTAGCCTTTTACGACATCTCGGTCAATGAGGGTGGTCTATTCTACTTAACCGGATACCACTCGACATTAATGAATCCATATTGTTTGTTAGTTTGCGAGAAATAATAAAATAATATTTTTGTATATATATAAAGACTATATTCACAGTTTTTCCGTCCATGGTCAAACAAAAACTGACTATATATATATATATATATATATATATATATATATATATATATATATATATATATATATATATATATATATAATATATATATATTTAAATCGCATATATATATATATATATCGCACTATATTCGCAAAGACTATATTCACAGTTTTTCCGTCCATGGTCAAACAAAAACTGACTATATATATATATATATATATATATAGTTTCTGAATTTTGGAAACGGCTCCAACGATTTTCGTAAAATTCAGCACGCAGCGGGTTTTGGGGGAGCAAAATCGATAAAAAAAACTGTCAAACTTAATGCTGTGATAGCCTAATGGTAACAGGCGGACCGAAAAAGTTCGAAACCGAGGGTTGGCGCTTTCTTTCTTTTCTCCTTTTTTTTTCTTTTAAAAAAATTACTACTTACTTTATATGTAATGCCTAAATAATCGATTCCAGCAAGTGAACGGCGGTAACGAGAACGGCTGCGTGTCCGCCGCGGAGTGGGACAGCTTCAAACAGGACGTGCTCCGCGAGATACGTACTCAGGTCAATCAGATGAAGCGGGAGATACTCGAAGGTGGGATGTTACTTGAAGTAGAAAAAAAACGATTAATAAATAATCGATTTTTATCCCTTTAAAAATAAATCGATTTTTTAATAATCGATTATTTTGTTACGCAATAATCGATTTTTTCTATTTAAAAGAATCGATTTTTTAAAAATCGATTTTTCAAAAATCGATTATTTTGAAAAACTAATCGAATATTTTAAAAATCGATTATTTTTTAACAGCGCTACTTAAAGGTGAGACCTTAACGTAGGCCGTAATGTCATTATGTAAAGTAAAAGTAATTATTAAAATTATTTTGCTATAATCCGCGATGAAGTAAAATAGAAAATATATATAATGCTAAATGTAGAGTGGATAATCCGTTTTCATACCTGATACATGCAGGATTCGTAAATACACATGCACAAACCTACACCACCGCCACCACAATATATTGTTATTTTGTTTATTATTGTATTGTTATTGTATTAGGGATGCAAGGGGGTAAAATTCCATCTTATTACTCCCAGTCAACCTCACCTGCTCGTGGTGCATCCTGCCGATTAGCGAACGAGGCTCTGGCGACCGATTAATGGCGGTATAACCATTCAACTTTGGCGTAGTTAAATACCACAGACCGGCGACGGGCAGCAGCGTCACCGGTGCCAAGAACTACGCTCTGCGATCACCAACACGTCTGCCCAGCGTGGTGATTATGGGCAAAACCTCTAATGGCAAGTACCACAACACAATGGCCCCCAGTTCCCGGTCGCCCCGCTATTCCTGGCCACGGCGGCGGTCATGGTAACGGCGGGGCAGGGGGTGCTAAGAATCCCCGGGCGATGGTAGGCCGCCAACACCAACCGACTTTGGCTACTTATAACGGACGCACGCTACGGCTCGACGAAAATCTGGTGCAGCTCACTGAAGAACTGAAGAACATAAGATGGCATGTTCTAGGTTTATCGGAAATCCGAAGAGAGGGGGAGGACACCGTTACTTTGGAATCAGGTCATCTTATGTATTTCAGAGAGGGAGACAAACAGTCCCAAGGTGGCGTCGGGTTCTTGGTTAACAAGACTCTCATTGACAACGTCTTGGAAATCTCCAGTGTTTCGACAAGGGTAGCGTACCTTGTGATCAGACTAACCAAGAGGTATAACCTCAAGGTTATCCAAGTGTACGCACCGACCTCGTCACACTCGGATGATGAAGTAGAGGAATTGTTTGAAGACATTTCCAGGGCCTTACACACCACCCAAACGGCCCACTTCAACGTTGTCATGGGAGACTTCAACGCAAAAGTGGGAGTACATATTAGCGGCGAATCGGTAGTAGGACCACACGGTTTTGGAAGCAGAAATCATAGGGGGCAAATGCTCGTCAACTTCCTGGAGAAAGAGGGGTTGTTCTGTATGAACACTTTCTTTAAGAAACAACCTCAACGGAAGTGGACGTGGCGAAGCCCTGACGCTATGACAAAAAATGAGATAGACTTCATAATGACCGACAAGAAGCGTATTTTTAGAGATGTCTCTGTGATCACTAGGTTTAACACCGGCAGTGATCACCGACTCGTGCGAGGCACTCTAAATATTGATTGTAAGCTCGAACGCGCCCGTCTTATGAGGTCTACGCTCCGGCCAAACCTGCTTCAAGCTGTGGTAGGGTCTGAAACGTTCCAGTTAAAACTGGAGAACCGGTTTGCTGCCTTGGAAACCACAACCGACGATGACATTGACCTGGAACTCGACCGAGCAGTGAAAATCTTACGGGACGAGGGGACGAAGCTATATCAGGTGCAAAGTACCGGTAAGGAGTCTAAACTTTCGCAAGAGACTTTGCAGTTAATGCAGAAGCGACGAGATAATCGTACAGTCGCTTCGTCAGATCTGAATAGAAAAATTTCTAGGCTTATAAGACGCGACCTCCGAAACTAAAACGCAAATAAAATTAAACAAGCAATTGCGCAAAATCGGGGGTCGAAAGTCTTTTTCCAACATCTTGGCCGCAGCCATCTGACGAAGTTGACCACAGCAAACGGGAAAGTCGTCGCTTCCAAAGCAGAGATTCTTGCGGAGGTTCAGGACTTCTACGGGAAGCTATATACCTCAGAAACGTCTCGTCCCCCGCCTGATCCCGGAGATAACAGAGCCACCTTAACCCGCCACTTCACAGAAGATCTGCCAGAAGTCTGTCAAGACGAAATCGTGCTAGCTCTGAAACAGCTTAAAAATGGAAAAGCCCCCGGAGAGGATGGAATTACGACGGAGTTGCTAAAAGCAGGTGGAAAACCGATACTCGAGCGGCTCCAGCGCATATTTAATTCAGCTCTCTTTTCGGGGAGAACTCCTAAGACGTGGAGCGAGAGTATTGTCGTGTTGTTCCTCAAAAAAGGAGACAAAACTCTCTTGAAGAACTACCGACCTATTTCCCTCTTGAGCCATATCTATAAGCTGTTTTCCAGAGTTATCACGAATCGCCTTGCGCGGAGACTCGATGATTTCCAGCCCCCCGAACAGGCCGGGTTTCGAGGAGGATACGGCACCATAGATCACATTTTCACAGTACGGCAGATTATACAGAAGACTCACGAGTATAATCAGCCTCTGTGCTTAGTATTTGTGGACTATGAGAAAGCCTTTGACTCTATCGAGACCTGGTCTGTTCTGGAGTCCCTGCAACGGTGCCAAATTGATTGGCGATACATCGAAGTGCTGAGAGGTCTGTATGACGCTGCAACTATGACCGTCCAAGTACAGAATCAGCAGTCTGGACTTATCCACCTGCATCGAGGAGTGAGACAAGGGGACGTAATTTCCCCCAAATTGTTCACTAATGCTTTGGAGGATATGTTTAAGACGCTGCACTGGAAAGGACGGGGCATAAACATAAACGGCGAGTACCTTTCACACTTAAGATTTGCAGATGATATCGTAATCGTGGCTGAGACCGTACAGGATTTGCAATACATGTTGACCAGTCTGGCTGAGTCTTCTGCTCGCATCGGTCTCCGGATGAACTTGGATAAAACCAAAGTAATGTTCAATGAACATGTCATTCCGGAACCGATTGCCCTTTACGGAGTTCCTCTCGATGTTGTTGAGGAGTATGTCTACCTTGGACAAGTCCTACAGCTAGGTAGAAACAACTTCGAGAAGGAGGCTCGCAGGAGAATACAGCTTGGCTGGTCGGCATATAGGAAACTTCATCGAGTCTTTTCGTCGCCCATACCACAAAGCCTTAAGACAAAAGTCTTTAACGAGTGCGTCCTACCTGTGATGACATACGGAGCCGAGACGTGGACACTGACAATGCGACTGGTCCACCAATTTAAGGTCGCTCAGCGAGCTATGGAGAGGGCTATACTCGGAGTTTCTCTGAAGGATTGTATCCGGAACGAAGTGATACGACAGAGAACCAAAGTAATCGACGTAGCCCAAAGGATTAGCAAGCTTAAGTGGCAGTGGGCTGGTCACATTTGTCGCAGAACCGACAACCGCTGGGGTAGACGTGTTCTGGAGTGGAGACCGCGCCTTGGCAAACGTAGTGTAGGACGTCCTCCGGCTAGGTGGAGCGACGACATCCGCAGAGTGGCTGGTATTGGCTGGAAACACAGAGCTGAAGACCGAGCTCAGTGGCATGCAAATGGAGAGACCTATGTCCAACAGTGGACACACACAGGTTGATGATGATGATGATTGTATTGTGGGGGTGGTGGAGGTTTGTGCATACATTTATATTATACTCAGCTTATATATTAATATAATAATTCTATATTTTATCCAGTATATATTTTTTTCCTTTTTTTTCATAGCCAATAGTGATATTTAATTATTTCATATTATTTTCAAATCCGTATAATCGTATTTAATATTTGTATATTTTCTACAGACAATATCTTTAATATTGTATGTAATCTTGTATGTATATATATATTTTTTTAGAATCTCGGAAACGGATCCAACGATTTTCCTGAAATTCAGCATGTACGGGGTTTTGGGGGAGAAAAATCAATCTAGCTAGGATTTTAAAAAAAAAAATCATTATATCCCTTTTTTGAGCATTAAAAAATACTAAAATTTATATTGAATTGAATTTTTGCCATCAACTATTAAATCAGCGTAGCTTGTTCGGGGAACGGGACAGTCCCGAGAAATGTAAATACCTAGGGTCGAGCCACACCTAAACCTATTATTTTTTCGTTATTTTCCGAAGTTTCTTTTTTTTTATTAATAATTAACCAGGTCCTATATAATTTTTCGTCAATTCTGATGCCACTCCTTTTATTTATTTTTTATTTTTATTTATTTAAAAAGGCCATCAACAATATAAACACTATACATAGATACAACTACACAATGTACAACGATTATTATAATTAAGTGCTATATTAGTTATAGATGGCAACAGCATGCGCAGATTGACAACAACTATATAAAGTGACAATGAACATAAACTACGTAATAAATTTGAGAAAAAAGAAGATCTAAATATAAATGCCATAAAGCGGCAAAAAAGAACAATTGAAAACTATAAATATAAATGTAGGAGCTATGACTGTAATTTTAAAATAGTATTTCAAGATCTCTCCTTGTCTAGGAGGAAATACTGAATAATTTTGTTTCTATATGCATATAATTATTCACACAATCCATCCATCTTTATTTCGGCCTCTCCCTAGTCATACATCCATTATTATCCCTAGTGATTCTAATTCTTACTATTTCGTATTATTTCCCAACTTGTATAATTATGTACTTGTATAATAATATATGTAATTTTACTTTTTTTCCAAAGCTGTATAATTAATTATTCCATATTTATTCCAGCCGTGAAGTCGGAGTTCGCCCGCAGGTAAGCTAGTCCCAACAGGCCTCACCGGTGAACCAGTTATATATATAAAAACCCGTCTGTACATCCACATAGAAACACCAAACATAATAAACTCATATACTCGTCTGTAACATTAAACACCAAACTTTTAGCTAGCATTTATTACAAATAATGTTTTGTATGAAATTATACAATTAAATAGACAAAAATAGTGTGTGGTAAATATCAGTTTGTATTAGTAATATAATTAATAAAACTGTTTTTATAGGATTTATATTGAAGAATTTATTTAATAATATATTTCACTGAATATATCATTTAATACAAAACTTAGAAAAAAATTACACGACTATTTAAGGCTTTTTTGTTTATAAAAACATTTATAACACAATTTTCTTACAGTTATTTCTTTTTTTGTAAAAGCTTATAAATTTTACCGAAGTTACAAAAAAGCTGTTTTCAATGATCGATGATTTTTTTTTGTCAAGTAATGACAAAACGTCTGGTTTTAAAGTCTTAAAGGACTCGATTCCAGACCCTTAATGAAACTAATCAAAAACTAACTTATTAAACTAATACAAAATTATTTTATTTTGCTATAATTCGCGATAATATTCCAGTTTTTTTATATCGCGAATAATTTGCGATAAATATAATATGATTATTAAAAAGTATTATACAGCAATATACCTCTATCTATTATAATTTATTATTACCTTTATATAATGGAAGTTATACAGAAGTGTATAATTTTGAGAACTATTTGATATTATTTTTTAATTTAACAGATAAATACTAAAACAGTGATGAAAAAATATCTATTTTCTTTGTCAATACAACTGTTTTAAACATTCCATATACATTCCAACTTATAAAACAATAAAAAAAACCACTTTTAATAATCAAACGCAAGAAAATCTCATTCCAAATATAATTAACTTTTTCCAACATATGTATTGATATTTCAGATATTTAATGACTAATAAATATACAATTTTATTATACAAAATTCTTTACATACAATATAAATCCGATTAAAAACCGTTTTATTAAAACAATAATCACAAAATACAAAAAAATATATACAATAGTAGATGTAATATGAAACACCAAGTTTTTATATAACCATAATAAAATTATACAGTTTAGGAAATTTATATATAACAATAGTATCGAATAATAGTGAAAATCAAGGTTTCTAAACGTAAGTACCGCGTCATTAAAATATACATAAAATAATACGTCAATGTTTTACCGCGTCATTAAAAATAATACGACGATGTATTTACCGCGTCATTAAAAATAATACTACAATGTATTTACCGCGTCATTAAAAATAATACTACAATGTATTTACCGCGTCATTAAAAATAATACGACAATGTATTTACCGCGTCATTAAAAATAATACGTCAATGTATTTACCGCGTCATTAAAAATAATACTACAATGTATTTACCGCGTCATTAAAAATAATACTACAATGTATTTACCGCGTCATTAAAAATAATACTACAATGTATTTACCGCGTCATTAAAAATAATACGACAATGTATTTACCGCGTCATTAAAAATAATACGACAATGTATTTACCGCGTCATTAAAAATAATACGACAATGTATTTACCGCGTCATTAAAAATAATACGACAATGTATTTACCGCGTCATTAAAAATAATACGACAATGTATTTACCGCGTCATTAAAAATAATACTACAATGTATTTACCGCGTCATTAAAAATAATACGTCAATGTATTTACCGCGTCATTAAAAATAATACGTCAATGTATTTACCGCGTCATTAAAAATAATACGTCAATGTATTTACCGCGTCATTAAAAATAATACGTCAATGTATTTACCGCGTCATTAAAAATAATACGTCAATGTATTTACCGCGTCATTAAAAATAATACGTCAATGTATTTATATAGAAAACATTTTTTTAAGCCATTCGTAATCTAATTCCTAACTTCAAGAACTTCAATTAATCGTTATGGCTGTAATTCTAATGCCCCAAATAAGGCTGAAAATTAAAATAAATATGTAATTATAAAAGTGTTCTAGCAACACTGATTTTAAGTTTAACTGTTCACCAGTGTTGTCTGGATTTTGTGATCGTTACAACGTATTATTAGGGTTGCCTATTAAAAAAATGCAACGATATCTATGGGTTGTTTGCACTCGTACAATAAATATCAGTATGTGAGACTGTGAAATTTGCAGCCGGTTGCAATGCAGTGCATTACATTCGAGTGTTGCCATAAAATCTGGTAAATTTTTATCAATGGCAACATATTAGGAGAATATGCGCACGAATATGCATTAAGCGAGTTGTGTTTTTTTAATTTTATACTTAAAAAAAAGTATTTATTGGAAATACGTATGTAATTATGTACGTAGTGTGTAAGATATATACAATTATGTGTATTATTAATGGTTTTTAGACGAAATTTTTAAATGACATTTCACTACGTCTATGGATTAAAAAAAATAATATGTAATGCAAGGCTGAGGTCTAACTTATTGAGCCAAGCACATAATCCAGTTTTAACACTTGCTAATCAGTTTTTTTAATATTATATAAAACCTATATTAACTTAGACAATTTCACTAAAATCGGTTCAATATCTTAGTACTAAAAATATACGATTTTTTATACATAAAGACGTCTGGATTTCACGTCTAAAAATCGTCAATAATAGACATTTAAAAAATGTGTAATAATCGATTAGTATCAAGTTATGCCTAGTATTATTATATTTATTGATTATACATATGTTTGCAACACAAATTATATAAGAAAACATTTCTTTTCTGTATGATACTCTTTTTAGTAACCTCAGTTAAAAAAGGAACCGAAAAAGTTATTTTCGGGCTTAGTTGACATACTAAACCCGTTTCTATAGAGAAACCTTTTTTATATTTACTTACCATCACTAAATAAAACTAATAAACAATGATCCGGCTATCCAATTTCGTTTCATTTATTTATTTCTTTCTTTCTTAATTACGCCAACAACTTACATACAATTTTGTTTAACAATCATTATAAACTAAGGTTCGTATGTAAATCCATTAGAGACATAAATATAAATCATAAACAATTACTAAATTAATTTAAATTTACATATATATATAAAAAAATACCCAAAAACTTAAGAAAAATGCATTAATATAACTAATAAGAAAGTAAAATCAAGAGTTTTATACAAATTTAAAATTAGTCATGAAAAAAAAATTGTACTAATAAACAAATAAATAAATAAAACGTTTAATCTAATTTAATCTAACTCATCCTCCATCGGTTCAATCATAAAATAAAATTAAAAATATATTATTTGCATTTCCGTATAATTTTATATTATTATTATCTGTATTATACATATTATCTTATATAATCTGTGTTGACATTTAACGGACAATGTAGAGTAAGGTACTATGTAACAATGAGGTATTAATTATCTGTTTGTCGGTTGAAATTTTTAAACGCATCATTGGATGTTTAACCCCCTGTGGTCTTCCATAAAGGATAAAATTTGGTTAAATTAATAAAATTTTAATGAATAAAATACAACCAGGTGCTTAAATAATAGAACTGTAATGTGATTCCAAATAATACAAGATGGCGCTGTGGTATTGTAGATTTTTTTATTACCTACTGTCAACATTTTAAATTATTTTATATGAACGAAAATAAGCATGTAGTATATTAGAGATTTTTTATACCTTTTTTTCAGGTTTTTTTTTGTTGTAAAAGCTTGTAAAATTTTACCAAAGTTCCAAAAAAGCTTTTTTCAAAGATCAATAATATTTTATTAGTCAAATAATGATAATGCGTTACTTGGTTTTAAGAGCTTAAAGGACTCGATTCCAGGCTGTTAATTAAACTAATAAAAGATATTGCTTTATACAAAGTATGATATACATTTATTTGAAAACATTTTCTGTCAAAATTGCCTCCCTCGCTTTATACAAGTAATGACAAAGCGTTAAGGCCTTAAAAGACTCGATTCCAGACCGTTAATTAAACTAATAATTTTTTTTCTTGCTTTTATACCAAGTGTGTTGGTATTAATTTTATTTGAAAACATTTTCTGAAAAGATTGCTTCCCACACTATGGTAGAGTAAAAAATAGGCCAAACTAGATTTAGGTGCTTATTGGCGCACTAAAAAAAAATTTCAATCGACTAACATTATTATCACAATTTTGGAAAATGATTTTGAAGTACACGTCTAAAACAGTACAGGCTTATCTATTTAAGAATTACGTCATAAGTGAAAAAGGCGCGAGATTGAGCGCACGCCATTTTGAAATTTATCGTCTCTGGTTTTATGATTCCAAATCATTATGTGATATACTTTATCACGTTTTAGTTTATAATGTATCATTCCACATACGGTCTGAACATGTTCGTCGAGATTGTTTTATACGTAATTTACAATTTTTATAACAAAAAGGTTTTATGAGTTTATTATCTGTGCGTAAAGGAACTTTTCAGACAAATTATTTTACATGTCTCTGTGCAAAAGTTATAGTAAAATTATTTTGCTATAATCCGCGATGATATATTCATCAACGAAAATTCATCGTGGATTATAGTAAAATAATTTTATTATTACTTTTGTATATGATCTCTACAAAGTAACGCCTAATTATATAAATTTTCTCTGTGGTCGATATTAAACAACCGGAACATCCGGAATAGAAAAAAAATTAAATACCATCGCTGCACTTACAAAATTCAAATTCTAATTTGCTTTTGGATTGGATTAGATAGATTTTGAACTGCTTGTGCCAAGGAGAGCCAGCAGGAAACTCGGCTTTCTGTATCAGCCTTCTTTTAATAGCTATTTTTGAAAATCTGTTTAACATCTAACCTTACCTTTAACTATCTAAAATCAACAAATAAGTATAAATTTCAGATTTAAAATTTATTATCAGACGCTTTAACATAAACAAAAAGATTTGTGCATAATAGAATATTGCCAGTCATAAAAATGGAAGGTGATGGTTTTTTTTATCAAACTATACTCCGTAGGTTTCGAGAATTAACTAAAGGTTAACATGACAAAAAAGGTTCTTTTTAGTATTCAAATTACCCTTAATATTATTATTTCTTTTTTTCTAAGCATTTAAAATTATCGATTGTATTCGCGCCATTTTATTATAGCATTATTGCTATCAATAATTTTAAAAACCTTTGGAACAAATAAATTTAAATATTATTTAGTGTATATCTATACTAATATTATAAAGAGGAGAAATTTGTATGTTTGTAATGTTTTCACACAAAAATTACTAGACTGATGTCAAAAATTCTTTCACCATTGGCAAGCTGCTTTACTGAGCAACATAGGCTATATAACATTTAAAAAAATAGGGATCCGTAATAAATGTAATAGTGTGAAAAAAATTACTCATAAAAATCTGTCATCGCATGCGCTGCGGAAACTATTGATGATATATTTAACAAAAATAAATATAGTCCGACTTAGTAGACTTTCCACTGCCATGAGATCGGTATGTACGCGGTCGAAACCGCGGAATATTAATGTATATAAATAGCCACAATATCTTTTTTTTGCTTTAGTGGAACAATTTTTTTTACCTCGCATTGCCCATTGTGATAAATCGAAATCCTTTTACGCACATAAAATAAATTCCTAAACCAACATTTGCCATAAAATCCTTTTTGGGATAATATCGCACATTTTTTTGTTTCATAAAACAAAACCTGGTGCTTAGTTCTAATGTATATGATTCCATTTTGTTTTTATACTGACTGACTATGCATTTTGTGTTCAGTTAACGACTGCATTTGAAATGATGATTTTTCAAAAAATATAACAATTCGTATAGTTAACTTAGTGATGTGTAATTAATAAGATATCGTATTAAATGTTAAACCAAATTTAATTTTAAGGACGTTGTTTAGTAGAAACTACCTGCAAAAGTCATTATTTTTTATTTTTTTTGTGGGCTATTATATATTGATCATGGATTTTTATAATCACTGACCTATACTCCATAATAGGTAGTTAAATGTAAACAAAGCCTCATATAAACATATATAAACATGTCTCATATAAACAAACAATTTATTGAGGTTATAGTAAATAATAATAATTATTAGAAGCTGTGATAGCCCAGCGGTAACACCGTGCGACTTTTTGGAGGAGGTCACAGGTTCAAACCCCGGGCAGACACCAATGTGTTTTTCTGTTAAAACCTATGTCTCTAATTGATAATTGCAATTTATCACATGTTTACATTTAGTTAAGTGCCTATGGAGTATAATTCTAAAAACCTGCTTAAATTTTTTTTTTGTTTTTTCCGTAAATTTTGTCATTTCTCTCAACAACGTCCTAATGTTTATACAATTTTTTATATTGGTCTCAATTATGTCAAAGAATATTTATTCATAGATGGTATATATGTGAAAAATTGGCGCCATTTTCGATGAATATTTAAATTAGCCTAATTTTGAGCTTAGTTTAATTTAACTTGTATAAATGCTTTTGGATACGTTCTTTTAGAAATTTTTAATGTTTTATATTATTTACTTATTGATGAATTTATTTTACTAGAGAAAGTCATATTATTTTGCTATAATCCGTGATTAGAGAAAATTTATGTTATGCTAAAGATAGTGTACTCTCCGTGTTAATCCTTATGCATACAGGATTTATAAACCGCATGCACCATAAACCAACACTGCAATACATTATTAGCACTGCACACATTCACTACTATAATATAAAAAAAAATAGTTTCATACCATAACCAAAGCATCACCAGGATGCTTTGGTAATGGAACCAGGACAACGCAAAACAGGCAAAACATTTTTCCGATTTTGTCGCATCGCAAAGAATATTTTCGATTTCGTCGTGCTATGAATGTAGTTTATAAATCCTACATACATAAAATAAATCTCTATAAATAAGCTCTTTAAAGCACTTTTAAAATCGTCAATTTCCAATATGATTAATGAAGCTACAACTGGTTCGGAATGTTGCTCTTACCGAGAAGAACCAGAAAGAAACTCGGCGGTCAATCTTTTAAACATTTTTAATTTTACATTATTAAACCGCCGTCTTGTATGAAGCTGAAAGGATTTTCAAATCAAGGCATTTTAATCATCCAAATAATCTTCAATTTTGTAATATGCTTTACGTATAAGTACATCTCTTATACTTAAACCTTTATGTAGACTGGTCTAGTATGGACATAAGGAAAATCTAAGTTATTAATTACATAGATTTTCTCTAATCATAGATTTAAAGCATAATAATGTTGTATTATGAAAGTCAAAGGTAATGCCTAATTTTCATAAATTGTTCCTCGAGAACATGGCCGTTGTATAACCGCGCTATTTTAGCGCTTTCTTTACAATAAATAATGCTATGTCACTGAATGATTTCTGTGATTTATATAAAAGAAAATAATCTTGCACATTGTCGTCATATTGATAGAAGGGTCTATGATGAAAACTAACAGGCTTTTTATTCAAATTCAAATTTTTCTTTATTCAAATAAACTTGTCAACAAGTGCTTTTGAATCGTCAACTCTACTGCTGGTTCGGAAAGCTGTTCGTACCGAGAAGAGCCAGCTAGAAACTCGGCGGTTGCTCTTTTCAATAAATAATACTTATAATTAGTTACATTAAGTCATTACTATTTTGTGCAGGGTCAGACAGTAGCTATATCCACGCATTCTTATCATCTTAATTCTCAACAGTATAGTAGGCTTTCTGTATCAGACTCTCTTTAACAGTTTTGGAAACTGCTGTTTTAAGGCTAAAATTAGTAAATAATATTTAGTCCGGAGTTATTACGATTGCTCAGATCATAAGTATTAAAATTATTTATTTTCTTTCGCTTCATTTTAATGTTTAATTTTTGTAGTACAATAAACTCAAAATGGCTTCTATGAAAAGATGAGAGAACTATCAAATGCATTTTAATAACCCGTACTTTAAAAATATTTACTTCACTCGATTATTCGGTTAGAGATAATCTTTGTTTTTATCTGTGCAAAATACTGTGGACTTACGTCTACTTAGCCAATATCTCTATTTAAGCAGTCAAATAAAAAAAAATACATTAAAATATACTCGCATCTGACGTCTATATTTCATAGAGTTGTAATAACTCTATGAAATATAGACTGACATCTTGATGCGTATGACAGTGAATTATATCATAGACACTATTTATTTGATTATTGAATTTGGAATATCGAATTTTAAATGTTATGATAAACAAATTTACATGTCATAGATAATTCTATACGCCATAGTGAATATTATAAAATAAATATTCACAGTCACAGATAACATGTTTGAAAAAATGCCTAACAAACGTTCTGGTTTCTTATGACGATAATGTATCAAGATTTACAAGATATAGTGATATGATTTAGTTTAGTTTACCACGTGGTGTATTTAATTAATATGAGTACTAAATATTGTTTTTTCTTGTAGTCACTTGGATAAATGTAAATATATACTTTACGAATTATATTTTTTGTGATCGCCTTTTCTGTTTTTATTTTTATTTATCCTTTTTGATTTATTTGTTAATGCAACGAAATCAAATCGAGGTTTCTTACAGTTAAATATGTTAGAAATTTACGTTAATTTTTTTTAATAACAACATTATTAAAATTTGATAATTTTTTCTTTATTATTGCCCCTTTTAGCTTTTAATATGATAACTAGTGATTCCTATATGAATACCTAATCTTTGTTAACATACCTCGAATATAGAATAATTGATACTAAAATTAACGAAATGGTTAATCTAAATGAGAAAAACCTTAAAAAATTTAAATAAATAAAGTTTCTTATAGACAGTTACCAAGTTGGTTACTTTACTTTTACTTTTGTTTAAAGTTGTAAAAATCCTAAAAATTTTATATATTTAATTTGGAATTATTTGAAATAATTTACTTTTATACCCTTAACCCATACGTTAGCATAGATTTCGCCTAAACACTAATAAGTATTTAATGAATTTAACTAAAGTTTTCAATTTAATTTCTATTAAAACAATCAAGTAACATATTTATTGTTTATTAGCTATCATTTTTACTTATTGTATTTTCAATATCAGTTATATATTTATTACTTATTGTTTTTTTTTAATAGCAGACAGTCTACTAAAAGCGATATAATAATTCAGGTTGCTAGTATCAATTATTCTGTAACAAGGTTTCTGATTGCATAAAGAAATAGCCGCATAATCGTTTTATATCATATTATATTATTGATATCTACTATAAAATATATATAGAATGTATGTTGAACCGGTCGGATGTCTGTAAACGCCACACTAATTTAAGAATCCTAGTAACACTGCCAGTAAATCTACCATTATACACTTCGGTTTTTTTAGGGGTTGCCAGCAACGAGTATTTTAATTCTACTAAACTCTACCATAGTTAAGCTTTGATCTAATTGGCGTTTACTAGGGTGTTAGCTTATTGTTGTACGTGTACATATGCTGGAGTCAATAAATTGATACATAAGTAAAAAAAATTGTTTTATTAAAACATTTTATTTAACCTTCTTGCAAGTTAAATTTGACCCATTTTCCGATGTACGATTGAGCTGAAATTTTACATACTGGTCCAGTCCCGATGACAATGCATGTTTATGATAAGCATGACCTGATGCCAGGATTGGCTCCAGACGAGGGAACTCCTTAACGGTTAACAGTAGAAACTTGGGAAATTTAACCTATTAACAATGTTCTATAAATGGATTGTAATTTAGAATCCTAAACTATAGTTAAATCAATCACCAAACTTAAAAGCCAAACTCAGATATAAAAGATCTTGAGATTATGTCGCAAAAATACAATGAGTTTCAAAAGTAATAATAAAATTATTTTGCTATAATCCGCGATATAGTAAAAGACAATATATATAAAGCTAAATCTAAAATGGACTATACGTTATCATAACCATTACACGCAGGATTCGTGCCAAATTCTCCGAAACTCTTGAAACAGTTCAGAAGCCAGAACTGCAAATATATATACATAGGGTATATGTAAATAATACTATAAAGTTATATTATTGTTAATAATGGTGATAATAAAAATCAAGACAAAAAAAGGCATTTTTTATTTAAAAAAGAGGAAAATAAAATTACAGAAAAACACAATACCAACATTTATAAATAATATTTAGTCGTATTGTAACCACGTAAACGAATATGCGTCAACAATCTTATAAAAGAAACATTGTCATGTACATATCTGAACATCCTTTAACAAAAGTGCTACAAATATTTTATATTTGTACCGGCTTTGTAAATAAAAACAAAAGCTATAAATAGAACATTAGACTGTATAATTTTCAAAAATATTTGTAGCAAAATACATTAAGAATAATATCAAACACTCGTATAACAAATCACATTAAATACAAAAAATCGAACAAAACATGGTGGTCACCGGTGTTGCCATACTGAATATAAATAGATTATTTTTTTATTCCAAGCACGAAGCGTGACTTTTACTAATCAAAGATTTTCCAAAACCACTTTGTGCGTAGCCACTTACTAACTAAATTTATTTTCGTGATGACTGAATGAAAGCGTTCCTTAAATATTAACAATTTTCATTAGAGTTGGAAACATTGTGACAATTTCATTTGGACCGCTTTAAAACATAGATAATATAGTTCATTTTTTTTAAACTCTTAACATATTTCTAAAAACGAATGCAATGTTTTTAAACACTTCACCGTAAAAAAAACATAAACAAATTATATATTTTATTTTGGTAACGTTATTTCTCGCGTGAGGTAGCGATTTATCCTCGTTTAAACTTTGGCGTATTTTAATATAAACATGGTAACATGAATGATGCGTTTGGAAATGGTTTTTTTAAGGTGGGTTCTAGCGATTTCTAAACTAGTCTATCATTTACGCCAATAGTGTAAGTAAGCAGTATATTTTTCTTTTAGAAATTTTATAATCGAGCGTTTATACGAACAATTAAAATATTTTTTAACCTTTCATATTCTTATAATTATTTACGTAAGTAATTATAAATAATATATAAGGCTTTTTCATCAGTTTTATCAGATCATAAAGGAAAAGTAATATTTATCAATAGGTTAGTGATGCTTTCGATAAGTACGGATTTTGTTTTAGTTACCATAATCTAAGAACATTTTTTTGAATTCTGAAATCGTCTAAGGGCTTTCTTGTGAAATGCCTCGAAGGTTGGATTGGTTAACCAGGAAAACGGAAATCTCCACAAATTAAAAAAAATGTCGCGGAAATTCTTAAAAGCATACCAAAAAATCCCATCCATGGATTTAAAAAAATTGTAAAATTTAAATAATTGTTCGTATAAAGCTTTAACATTGGGAACACTACTTTTTATTTCTTAAAACTAATATACAATTTTATTAAACGTTTACATTTATATAAATATGTTTGTAAAAAAGCCATTATGTATAAGTAGCCCACGTGAGTTGTACTTGACTCTTAAATAAATTAAATAATTTAAGTATATACTGTTTAATTTTATTATTATGTATTAATTTTATTTGTTTGTGCATAAGCCGAAGATCACAACATTCTTATATTTTTGTCCGTGTACGGAGACGTGATGTAAGCCCTGAAAAAGAGAAAGTTAAATTATAAAATGAATTTCAAAAAATCGTTAGTTAAGCTCTAATTAGACGTAAAATAAACAAAAATGGATAATATACAGAATGACGCAAAAAAATTTACTGAGTTAATACAATAATTTACATATATCCGTACCAGACGTGAATGTGTTGATAAGTCGACTTGTCTTTTTATCATGATTGTTATTAGAATTGCCTAATTTATATGAATATTTCAGTGAAATTTATATGTCTTATATCGCACATACAAACTTGTGAATATTTAAATAACTCTCTTAAACGTATACTAAACGTGAACCTGTTTATGGCTGCACTGAAACTTGCACTTTGGACTTGTTAAGTTAGTCACGCGGTACGAATATATTTCAATTAGTTATTTAGAATTCAGCTGCTAATAAATAACGGATTCCTAAATTACAAATTTATATCCGTTGCTATTAGGTAGTGCAAAATTCAAATTTAAAAAGAAAAGAACGATGGAGTGACGGATATAAAAGATGATTTTTTATCTGTCAAATACTAAACTGGCTTTCTACAGACACTGACATGTAATCCTAGACCATAGAGCATTTTTTTTATTAGATATTTTTCGAATTCATAAAGTTCACTAAACTTAAGTCTATACTCTATTGTTCGGCATGACTCCATTATTTCTTTCTTTATTAAAAATATCGATTATCGATAAAAATGATTCAAAGAAACATCGATTTTGCTGCGTAATACTAAGTTTGAAAATAAAATGTTTTTTAAGACTAAGCATCACAGATGAATAAACCAAATGTATTTCACGTTCAGTATTTAAAAACAGTGTAATATGAGACTATTCACGTCATTTTGAATAGTGCGTAATGACGTACGTGTTGTTATATAATTATACATAAAAATAAAAAAAACTGTTTAGTGTGACACAAAATAATAATTTTTAAAAGTTTTTTACGTTTCACACTTTAAAAAAATATTAAATTTCATGCATATTCAAAACCATAGGCAATATTACAAAAAGTAATACCAACGCCATCTATCTGTGACGACTAACACTAATAGCAATAAGCTGTCAAAGAAACCTAAAAAGTTATAAAAAGGTAAGTAAAATTTAAAAATAAACAATTATGCAGTAAGTGTTAAAAAATAATAACGTGTATTGTATTTTAGAAAGAACAGTTCATGATTACATGAACTGTTCTTTCCAAAAGTTACACCTTTATATAATTTTTATAAAAAGACAATAATTTGCAAAACACATACAAAGACTGAATTAAACTAGGTGGTGATATTCGTCACTAAAATATTAGTATATTGATCAAAAAATTAGTAAATTACAAAATACTAAAACGTTGCAAGGCATTTATCAAAAATCAAAAAATAAACATGCAACAACAAAAATAAGCCAATCAATTATAGAAGCGACTACAGACTTTAGTACTTTCAAAGGACCTGAATAGCTCGCGAATTTTTTAAAAATTTTTTTATATATATTTTTCTTGCAGTCTTCTCGCTTAGCTTGATTTATTCGCTTAGCACTGGGAGCATGGATCTAGAAGAATAATTGTATTAGGTTAGTTATAGAATACATAATTATATATAAGTATATATTAACTATACGAACTACATATACATGTATGTATGATTTTTACATTGATATAACAGGTTCATAAATAAATATAAACTTATGAACCATAAATAAATTAAAACGACACGAATGATAAATATATTAGCGTGTATTCATGAATATATACTTTTTTACGTGAATTATTTTTATTTTAATGAAATTAGTTAATTGAAAAAAGAATAAAAAGCTTCAAGAGACAAATATGATTTTCATTTCAATAATTAATAATTATAATGAAAAATATTTTTCTGTCGCTATAGAATATAATTTATAAGCATTTACATATTTAACTGGTATTTTTAAAGATCTGATTGTCTATAATCTTTTAGTTAGCGGCTTATACAGCATCAGTGGGCGGTACGTATTAGGGCGGAACAAAGAGTAGTAAAGTAATCATGTACTTTTTTATATGATGTGATCAAAAAGTGCGAAGCAAAAAACGGACTACACAATTATTCTTTTGTCTCCGCTTTTTACTGTAAATATATTATTATTATAACACGCCAAAAAAGTATATATTCCACGATAAGCGATAGCATGAGAACTAAAAATGTCGCTTCACTAACGCCATCTAGCCGTGACGAACCTTAAAGAATTCTTTTTCAAAATGAGCAAGCGCAAATAAAATGATATAGGTATAACACAACTACATTTATAATCGTTTTCTAATTAGGGTATCTTAACTACAAAGCTTCACATATTTTAATAATCATTATATTAAAAAATATATTATTCATAATTCAATCACAATTGACTTGACTGACTTGACTTTTATTATATATATTTCTCATTGCAATGGTGATTTAATTAACGTCTTTCTTATATTTTGACAAAACATTCTTCTAATCTATTAATGTAACTTAAGCTATTGATTTAGAATATAAGAAAATAAACAATTGCCATTGCCTATCATTTCATACTTATTCTGTTATAGCATATGTACCCAAAAATGAGATTTTGATTGAGGTTTTTCTAAATTTGAGCAAATTAAATGAATAGTTTTCCGGAGGCATATATCACTATTTGCACATTCACCAATATTTATATATGGAACATGGCATATAAAAAAAATACATTACAATTAACTTTGGCCTTTATTGGCCAGTCTGCCATGGAATAATAAAATATATTTTTAAATAAACGTAACAATAAAGCTTCTTCTGTAACAATAAAAACTTCTTTTAAAATCAAAATTATTGTAGATAAAATATTTTATCAATACACGACAGCATAATTTATTAGCTATAAGCTATATATATGATTTATCTAGGTACTACTAGCGCACTAGACAAAGCGTTCACAGATAACGATAAACAAATATCATACAAGTTTTCACAAATTTATAATAAAAGAAATAGAACGTATTTCATTATAACAAATTATCGAACAAAAGCAACATATAGACTATACACCGATTGTTTGCGCTAGTGGCGCCATCTATGAGTGACGAAAAGCGTGATAAATTAATATGAACTACTTAATACCTTCCATTTCCAAAACTATGGGAATGGGACCTTGGCAGCATTAAAAATCAAAATTCATATAAGCCGCGTAGCAAAAATGATTCGTAAAAGTTTACGAGATTGTTCAAAGTTTTCAAATAAATATTAAAACTTAACAACAAAGATTATAATTATTTATTACTAATATTAGAGCCAGGATAGACAACCGAACAATATGTCTATTAAATTACACTTTTATTTAATGGCGGCAATTATCCATATTAGTGTTCTGAAGGTTGGCGAACCTGACTTTACAATTATTGACATCTCGTAAACTGTTGCCATTTTTCTTAAAAGCTAATTTCAAGAATGTTTAATTTAAAAATAATGGATGCGTATACTTGACGCACACGCCTTAGAAATTATACTTCAGGTGTGATTGAAATTATTATTTAATTGCATTGTTTATACTTGGGCAAAAACTTTCCATACGAACTAGAGAAAAATACTTTTTTTTAAATTTATGTAACGTAACAAAAGAAAATTCTTGTTTGCTTTCATTATATTTTTTTAACCTGGGTATAATATAATATAAATAATATAATAATGGGTATAATATATTAAATATTTGGATCAAGTTATTTTTTTTTTTAGTTTATTAACGGCCTGGAATCTATTCATTCACGGTTAAACCTAGTTATTAATGAAACCATGACCGTGGACTAAGTATATAAAACGAAACTTTGTAAGAGATTAGCCACAATAATTATTTTACGTTTTGAATAAAAGATACATTGTAGAAGCGTGAATGACCGTACCCTATTCCATTCCGTTTAGAATGTAATGCATAACCTTGACCGAGATACTAAAGTGTTACAACAAGTGCGAAGAAGACAAAACAATAATGTTATTGTTTTCTTGTGTTTTTTGAAAAGGCACGCCACGACAGGTCCGTCAACTAACAAAGCCAGGTCTCGATAATAATATAATATTTATTTTGTTTGAAAATACATTTCTTTTAAAACGATATTGAAGAATGAATATTTACTAGAAGAATCAAATATTAACCTATTGTAAAATTTATCTCTTACTAAGTAACACACCGAATGAAGTATAATTTCAAAAATATAATTACTAGCATTACATCTACATTAAATATTCACAATCTCAAATTGCAAGCTCGAATCACTACTTTGATATTATTTTTGTTTATGTGAGAGGTTATTGGATGTTAACTTGTGAGATGTAAATAATAGATATACTCGTAATGTGTGGATTGTTTGAATTGAAACGAGATTTTATATTTAAAGTAAAATTGTGCTAATATTGCATACTAGCGACCTGCCCCTGCTTCGCACGGGTATAAAATATATATCCCATGCCAGTCAGTGTAAAAAAAAAATGATTTAAATCGATCTAGTAGTTTTGATTTATTCATTACTGCCCGTGGCCCGCAAGCGTTAAATTTGGAGAAAAACAATTTCCTTTCCCTATACCAAGAAGATTTCCTGCTATCTTTGGAATATCTAAATTCATATAATACATTTTTACTTATTTACTTTTACATTTTCCCTATGTATTTTATTTTAACAATTAATTACAGAATGTCTTTAAAGAAACTGTTGAAAGAGCGACTTAGCTGCTAAAGTCGAAGTGTTATAGGCGCGAAGCGCGGCGTCCTCACGGCATTTTAAATCTGTAATATCTCCGAAAATGTTCACTTAAATTACATGCTGTCAACGGCCATGTTGATCTATATTAAATCAACAATTTATTTAAGGTACTTAAATGGATAAGGATTAATGCTGTATTGTATAAAAATTGCTTCAAAAATAAGGCATTATTTTTCGTAAAAAGTAAATGACAAAAAATGCTATTGTGGGTTATCCATAAGAGATAGACATATACCATCGCGGACTTTTCTGTAGACCTTTTCAAGGTGTACAAATACTTAGTACATTATTTTAATAAATCTCGTAGGGTTTAGCCTGCGTTTGCAGTGTAAGCGGAAAAAAATGTAATTATTTACAGAAACCTAAAAATTACAGTATTTCCCTACTCCGTATTGAATGTTATTATACGTACAAACCTTCCTCTGGAATCTCTCTATCTATTAAAAAAAACCGCATCAAAATCTGTTGCGTAGTTTTAAAGTTTTATGCGTACATACGGAGAATGCGACTTTGTTTTATAATATGTAGTGATATATGTTTTCTTTTTTAAAATTTTAAGTATAAAAATAATAAATTAATATTGAATACTACCTAATTAATATAATTAACGATTAATAATGAATGAAAATATTAATAAACGTATAATTTTGGTAAAATATTTTGTCAAATTCGACTAATATTGCTTAGGTATATGATTTTGCTTTTATTTCAATTTTTTTCTGTTTTAACTGTTAAAATAATGATTTTATACTAATGATTATATAATACGCTTTAAAATATAATATGAATAAATATTTTACGCTTTAAAATGTGCTTAATAATAATTATTTATAGATCAAATTATTGATAAATATTTTTTTTGTATTTAAATAATGAAAGTTTATTAAATTGAATCCTTTTTTCAGAATACAGAGAACAGGGGAATCAAATGATATAAGGATAACGTATTTCTTTCTTACATGACAATATTATAAAAATATAAACATTGATTGTTTATATATATATATAAGCTTTATATCCAAAATTTAATCAAAATTATATGACAACATAAAATTGCCAAAAAAATATTTATTATTCTTTTAATAAAATCTCGTTTCATAAATTTACTTACCACCTTACTTATATACAAAGCTGAATAATATGCCTTATGCCTGTAGGTAAATGTTTTTTTTTTCTAAATTCTAATATAGTTACGTCAGTTACCATAAAGTTGTTTGTGGAAGCTCGTTTTCATTGTGAAGGCAATCAGAGAAGGTAATAATATAATAAATACATAAATATTAAAAAATTACGACATTAATAAGTTATCTGTTATTATATCTGTGACGAAATATTATGTCAAATTATTCTGTTACTTATCTTTGACGTTAATCTTAGTTCCAACTTTAGGCGACTTTTAAAGTAGCAAGGCTTTGGTAAAATATAATTTTTGGACATTTCTGACAATATATGTACCTGTTTTTTTAAATTTTGTGCCTCATGCCAATAAATATTTGCTATAAACAGAAATATTTGTTATCTGTTTTTAAAATGGATCGAATAAAGATATCCTCAAAAATTAAAAAAAATAATTTAAACTCAACTCCGTTAGGTCCTATTTAAATGAGTTTTTTGATACTTAATATTTTTAATGCAGTTTCAAGATATTTTCTTTGATGATCATAGCTCAACGAATGTACAAACTTATCATAGACATACCTTTTAATTTTCATTTTGTTTTCAACTTTTCAATACGCAAGGAATAATATTATACAGCGTAATTATAGTTATCTTAAGTTAATTTTGATTGGCATTAGGAAAGATAACTAAATGTGAGATTTTATTTTACACTTCGTGTTATAAATATGTTTTATTATTATAAATATGTTTTATTATTAAAACATATTTATATCTCATAATTATTTTTGAGATATATCCTAGAAACGATCGTATCAACTAATCATATATAGACATATTTTTAAATTTCGTTTTGTTCCGAACCTAATGGGCAATGGATGACAATAATGCAACCTAATATTATTTTAATTCTGATTGTATTGGACAAAGGTGTATATCGTGAGGCGTCATTTAACCGTTGTTTATTAGTTGTATCAACACTCACAGCTCCATATTGTGCACGGTGGACCTTGGGCAGGCGGTAGGCACCTTGACGTGGCAGTGCTTGTGGCAGCGCATGGCGCAGTCGCGGCACTCGTAGCCCTGCTTGCCGAGACGACGCGCCACCGTCTTGGTGCACACTTCGCACACTGTACCGCTGAGGATGTTAAAAAAAAACTAAATATATATATATATATATATTTTAAATTTATTATACAATATAATGAGACATAATATATATAAACATATATAAACACACCTTTCGAAAACCACGCAGGGTTTATTAACATGCAAGTTAACAAGAGTTTAAATAGAAACAGTTGTTTGTATTAAAACTCTTGTACACCTGCATGTTAGCTTTAAATTTATACAATCAAACAATATGGTTTATATCATTAGTTTTAAGCAAATATCTTTTAAACTTTTTAATAAATACATTCTTTTTTTATCTTGTAACGCAATTGGACATTCATTTAAGATTTTTGCAACAATATCCTTTTAATTCCATTTACCGTGAACATTGTTAAATGGAGGCAATGTATTTTTCTTTTTATGTGACAATATTCTAAGATTACAATTTCCGGCTGAATAGAATAGTACCACCCTCATTTCTTACCGAGGTGTAGTAAAAGGCCACTAAGGTGAGTTGACCCACCGTGTGGTATCCGGTTTAGTAGAATAGACTTCCCTCTTTCTTACCGAGATATCGTTAAATACGACAGAGGTAAGTTGACGTCAGGCAGGCGGCCGGTTGTAAAAACGCAGCCAAATCATGTTTGCAGCATGTTTATAACATGTTGTGCCGACCTCACTTAAAGTGGGATAAGGACAGGAGGATGATGATAGGGCAGCAGCAGGGTGAGGACGTTAAAAAAAATTAACTAAGACCATAAAAACGCCAAGAACGCAGTATTCTATACGTCTATAAAGAAATGAAGGTGCAGAAAACCTTGACCAGACCCTTTTTGTATTGATAAATGACAACTTTATTATAGTATTACGTAATTAGTATTACGTAGGTAAGCAGATTATTATATATATATCTGTATGTATATATATATATATACATACATATACATATATATATATATATATATATATATATATATATATATATATATATATATATATATATATATATATATATATATATATATGCTGTATTGTATAGAAATTGCTTCAAAAATAAGGCATTATTTTTCGTAAAAAGTAAATGACAAAAAATGCTATAGTGGGTTATCCATAAGAGATAGACATATACCATCGCGGACTTTTCTAAAGACCTTTTCAAGGTGTACAAATACTTAGTACATTATTTTGATAAATCTCGTAGGGTTTACCCTGCGTTTGCAATGTATGCGGAAAAAAATGTAATTATTTACAGAAACCTCAAAAATTACAGTATTTCTCTACTCCGTATTGAATGTTATTATACGTACAAACCTTCCTCTTGAATTACTCTATCTATTAAAAAAATCTATCTATTAAAAAAAACCGCATTAAAATCTGTTGCGTAGTTTTAAAGTTTTATGCATACATAGGGATATTTGGACAAAGAATGCAACTTTATTTTATAATATGTAGTGATATGAATTTGACAACGTGTTTATAACATGTTGTGCCGATCCCTTTTAGAGTGGGATAAAGGCAGGACGATAAGTTGGAATCAAATTTGTCTGCTGATTTCAGATATATAAAAAGTAGAAAGAACACGCGTGATAACTCAAAGTGACCCCAACTCAAAGTTACTTTGGTCCGGATTCAAAACTATAAAAATTAAATTAACTATAAAATTATAACTTACCCGCTAAGATGTTTAGCGATGAAAGTATGCTCATTATAAATATGCAATTTGACGCCCTTTCGTCGCCATCTTGATCTTTGAGCGACTGTCAAAGGCACCAAATAGTGTTTCTTAATCCCAGTCTCAATGGTCTCCAGGACCAAGGTGGACGCTTCATGGATGAAGGTCCTCGCTGATGCTGTACTGAATCCGGAGACTTCGCTGAGGGACGATCTGGTTCGTTAGTTGTTTTTCATTTTTCAGAAGTGGGATGGGTGGGGGATGAATGAAATGATTTTGAAAAAAGGTTTAAATATCGTCAAAAAAAAAGTTTATGATTCAAATTTGTTAAGAATTATTTTGAAAATTTAAAAAATAATTAAAATTCATGATAAATTAGTTAAAATTAAAATTAAATGTTAATGAATGAATTTTAAATGAACATTTGAAACGACAAATCAAACAAATCAAGATCAAAAAGCGTTAAAGGGGGAAAATGTTTGAAGCATTTCCAGAAAATTAAAGGGCAAGAAGTATTAGTATGAAAAACCAATGTTACCAGTGTTGCGGTGCGTTTATCCCCAGCGTAAGTGTTGCCAGATGGAAAAAGAGAAAAAATCACATTTAGCGCCAACGTTACACACAGTTTACGATACACATTTTTTCATATGGCAAGACAGCATTACTATTAGGTTAAAAAAGCAAAATTAACTACTGTTTTAATAAATATATAAATAACGTTAATATAATGTAGTCTTGCCGTGTTAGAGCTAAAAAATTAAAGCGTTATGACGTATGTAATTTATTTTGGTAACATAAAATTTGAAACATTTTTATTTTGATTTCAGATTACTCTCTTTTAACCATACGCTGTAATATTTAATCTAGAAGTATTCAATACAAGAACAGAAATATTCAAAGCATAGTATAAAATTTAGTCCACCATCGCGTTTTACTGTAGTATGGTTATATGGTTTTCAGTAATACACATAGATTTAATAGATTCGCCGTGTGGTAGGTATCCGGCTGAGTAGAATAGACCACCCTCATTTGTTACAGAGGTTCCGTAAAAGGGGACTAAGGTAAGTTGACACAGTGTGGTATCCGGTTGAGTAGAATAGACCACCCTCTTTGTTAACCGGGGTGGCGTAAAATACGTCTTAGGTAAGTTAACGTCAAACAGGCGGCCGGTCGTAAAATCATGTGACAACGTGTTTATACTATTGAACACTAGTCTAGTCATGGTATAGGGAAAGGGTATTTTTTTTAATCGGGCAGTAATAAATAAATCAAAAATACTGGATCGATTTTAATCATTTTTTTTTCACTGAGTGACATGGGGTATTTTATACCCGTGCGAAGCCTGAGCTGGCCGTTAGTCTAATAATAAATGGCAACACTAGCCTATTCCAATAATGCCAATACATTAAACATACCTCCGGGACGTTCTGGACTCATCTCCAGATTGCGCGGGAGACGCGCCCGCGGAATACACGTTTCTATTAGGGAGGGTTAGGGCTTTGTCTGGAACAAAATAGAAATTTTTAACACGCAAATAGTGTTAGGAACTGTATTTCTTAAAAGCTTTTATTGAACTTGCAATGTATGTAAAGAATCTTGGAAGTTAAATTTAACCCACTTCTCGGTGTCCGATTGAGATGAAATTTAACATACTGGTCCAGTCCCAATGATAATGCATGTTTATGATAATCATGACCTGATTCTGCTGCCAGGATTGGCTCCAAACGAGGGAACTGGTGAACGGTTTACAGTAGGGATGTGAAATTCTGTTAGAAGCTTTTTTTGTGGCGGATAATGACAGAAATTATTTTATTATATCTTAGTTAAGAAAGATGGTATTAGAATACGGGAAACTAAAACTTATAATAGAGCTTATAATTAGAATATAATACTAAAGCCACATATAATGAGGGATGGAAATTTGTAACTAAATGAGTGTTAAATATGAATGTGAATGAATTGCCTAGAGGGAGGCCGAAAACAAGGAAAAAGAAAATTCTTTTTCTATTTTTAAGAAGATCTTCTTAAAAATGTGAAACACAATTTTTTTATCTGAGGATTCAAGACAAAGTATTAAGACACAAGCTATATATGATATTAGAGAATCAACTGAGAAGATTAAGTCCGAAAGACCCTGGCTAATAAAAAAAGAAGAAAAATGTAAAACAATCCAAAATTAACGCGATACACGGCAAATCGCAGTGAGAAATGGTTGGAAATGTTACCAAGATTGTTCCTTTCGGCGCTGATGCTCCTGATGCGCTGATTCTCCATATCCTGGTCCTGGAGGTCAAGGGAGGCGCCGCGGTTGCGAGATCTGCCTAATCTGGAATAATATTGTGAAGAATACATACAAAAATCTATACTTATTCTAAAACAAAGTCCCCAAAAATTGTCTGTCGATGTCAGCTGAGAACGATTTTCTCAAAGTTTTGTTGAAGAGGTCGCGCAGTTGAAAAAAAAACTCGCCTGTTACCGAAATATTGACCAAAATAAGCAGTTTAAGTGATGTGAAAATTTTCGTTGAACTAAACTAAGCACGATTTTATTTTTTTCGATCGAAGTTAATTTAGACCATGAGTTGTTTTAAATGTAAGTAAATTACACAAAACCTTTAAAAATTAGGAAAAAATGCAGTTTTTATGATAAAAACTGTTAAAATTGTAAGTCTACTATTAGCTTACCTTCTTTTAATAGTTCCAAAGAAGTCCCTTTTCCTCTTCTGCCGGGGCGCCGGCTCGGGAGGTGGTTCCATCTGTTGGACATAATCGCCTTGCTGTTGGCAAAGTTATTAAAAACTATTGATAATTCAAAATAAATAATTTTAATCTATGACCGATCATTTAATAGATTGAAGGATCGCATAAAGGAAACGTACAATTTTTCATTTACTATAGACACAGAAAACCTCAAAAAAACACCTATTTCTAGTTCATTATGTCACTTAAAGAGAAAGAAGTGATTATAGCTCGACTTTTGTTTTTAATAGCTATATGTATCCATATGTCATTATAAGTTCGTCTAGAAATGATCACATCAAAACGAGACGTGTAAAATGTTTAGTATGTATATTGTATATGCATACATAGCTAATAAAGAAGCTCGTTATTCGCGCTTCCTTTATTCGCATTTTCACTATTCGCGGACTGAAAAATTACGACTCAAGTCCTATATTCGCGGTCTAAGATGTCTTTATTCGCGGATCGAATCCCTACATCGGTACATACATATGTACCTAAATAAAAGCATGCGATATCCTTTGTCAATGCCTCGTCAAGTGGACTAATAAAAAGATAAATAAAATAGATCTTATTACAACTACGCCTAGGTTGCGTTTACAAAAGCTATAGGCGTTGTGTGTTTCGTTAGGTTCTTTTGAGGTAAGCCGCCTCCACCACGGTCGGTGTTGTTGCAATCAAACAGAAAATTTAGGTAAAACAAACTTATTACTCAAACATTACTAAATTATTAATACACCGTGTGGTATCCGGCTGAGTAGAAAAGACCACCCTCAATTCTTACCGAGGTGTCGTAAAAGGCGACTAAGGTAAGTTGACTCACCGTGTGGTATCCGGTTAAGTAGAATGGACCACCCTCATTTCTTACTGAGGTGTCGTAAAAGGCGACTAAGGTAAGTTGCCTCACCGTGTGGTATCCGGTTAAGTAAAATAGACCACCCTCTTTCTTATCGAGGCGTCGTAAAATACGACTAAGATAAGTTGACGTCAGGCAGGCGGCCGGTCGTAAAATACGTAGCCAAATCATGTGACAACATCCTTATAACATGTTGTGCGGACCCCATTTACAGTGGGATAAGGGCAGGAAGATAATGATTACTAAATTACTAATTTTTAAACCATTGCCTAAATCTATAGATAATATGTAACTTATCAACATGTAAAGTTTAAAAAATATTTTATTTTAAACTGATTTTTATGTTTTTGCTTTATTATTTCGTCGCTTACGAGCATATTTCCTATTACCCTATATAAATTATCATTCCATATGCACGGTTTCTGTATTCGCGGCATATTTACGGACCGTACACCCCGCGAATAAAGAGCTTCTACTGTATAGAAAATTATATTTCGATTAAATTTATATAAAATTACTTATAAAACATATACATCATGATATATCAATGTTTCTAACATATTATTTTGAAACAATAGATAAGTCGTATCAAAGAATAAATTAAAAATTAAAACGATAATAAACTTAAAAGGATAAAATGAATACATTTATGGTATATATTAAAACAATAAACGAATATAAATTAAAATATTTAGTTTTTAGATTATAAATAGTAATATGTTACCGGTTCGGCATCTCCGTTAGTCTTGGCGCCATTTTCCTTAATCCTCACACTTTTGGCGGGAGATTGGTTAGGGGTAGCAATCTTTTTATCCGTGTATTCTTGCTTGTCTATGGGCGGAAGGTTGTTCTCTAATGCTTCTCTCTCCACTTCGATAAATTTCCCGGAGTCGGTTAATTCCACCTTTTTCGGGAAGTTTTTTTGTTAGTATGGCAACACAGCACACGGATTTGGTAGCGATTTGAGAGTATGTATTAAAAACAATGAATAATTTTTTTAAAAATATTTATTAAATTTTTCTAGAAGTAAATAGAATTACTATTTACTTCTGTTATTTATGAAACTCCTATTAAGTAATTTTTTAAAATTTTAAACATCGAATTCCCGATAAGTGAAAGGTTTTTTATTTTTATTTTATTTGTTTATTTTTTTAGTTTAAATAAAATAATCTCAAATCGATATCCAAATCACAAACAAAACATACTTTTAGTTATAAATCGGGTCTAACATGCCATGCCAGAGGACGTAAAATATACAAATAAGTCAGGGTTAAGGGCAAAAATAAAAAATACATCAATTGTTAGGTAAAAAATTGTTATTTTTCAGTACAAATTCAGCTAAAACTGACCTTAATGGACTTTGTCGGCTCCTGCGACGTTTCAATTCCAAACGCATGCAAAAGAAAACACATTCAAATACGTTAACGAACATAATTTTCCTCAAATTCTTTTTTTGAATTCTATTGGTGTTGACTTTAAAAAAAATTTAAAGTCAACTTAGTCAAGTCAGTTCAGAAATTTAAATTTAAATATTAACTACTACAATGAGTACTATGAGTTTGCTAAAATTGTTAATTCATTACAAATCACTTCTCTTGATTTCCAAACTCGATACTTTAAAAAAATATTCTGTAATTATCATATTACAAAAATAATGAGAATATTATTTTGCTATAATCCGCGATAATTTATCGCGATATTTAGCAAAATAATATTCTCATTACTTTTGTATTATGGACCTCCGCAAAATAACGCCTAATTCTATAAATTAATTATCATATTATTATTCATAATAAATATTCAAAATTTATAACACCGCAATAATTAATAGGGCATTAATATGGTCACTGAAACGACGCGGTAATTTTCTTCAAAAAAATAGATTTTTGGAATGATTAATAGGGTTTATCTGGACACTGAAACGACGCGGTAATTTTCTTCAAAAAAATAGATTTTTGGAATGATTAATAGGGTTTATCTGGACACTGAAACGACGCGGTAATTTTCTTCAAAAAAATAGATTTTTGGAATGATTAATAGGGTTTATCTGGACACTGAAACGACGCGGTAATTTTCTTCAAAAAAATAGATTTTTGGAATGATTAATAGGGTTTATCTGGACACTGAAACGACGCGGTAATTTTCTTCAAAAAAATAGATTTTTGGAATGATTAATAGGGTTTATCTGGACACTGAAACAACGCAGTAATTTTCTTCAAAAAAATAGATTTTTGGAATAATTAATGTGGTTTGTCTGGGCACTGAAACGACGCGGTAATTTTCTAGAATACTTGAGTATTCAATAAAATAGATTTTTGGTTTTCTACTCGTGTATATGGGCGAAACGTTGACCGCAGCCTTAAACCGTTCGGTTATCTTACTGTTACAACTTCATATACACCAATACCTCGCTTTGCGTCGTTTCGTTTTGCGTTTTATCGAAGTTGCGTCGCTGCTTACTTAGTACTAATTTTTACTGTGCGTCGTTAGATTTTCGAGATTGAATTTTTTTTACTAAAAGATGGCAACATTTTTTACAAAATTCGGGATTCCCTTTCAAACTAAAAATCAACGCAATTTTAATATGGTTTTATTTCACTTTATTTTACTAACTTTAGAGTTCAATTTACATAGTGTGTTGTGATTTTTTTTTAAACTCTTTTTATTTATATAAAATTTTTACGTATTTTGTTTTTGGTTACAAAAAAGGTAAATATCTTTCCAATTTATTTATTGACAGATATATATTTATTTTGTAATGTTTTCTTTGTTACATTTTGTTAATTAATGTATAGAAACCGGCTATAATCACGTGTTATTTTATCGGATGAGCCCGACTAGTTTCAAGCCCATACGGGGCTCTTATTCATGAGCTCTTTACGCGGCGTTATCGCGGCGGGAACCCGAGAACTAGTCGGGCTCATCCGATAAAATAACACGTGAGTATAGCCGGTTTCTATACATTAATTATGAATTCCACTCACGATAGTTTAAATTAAATTTTGTACTTATAAAGTAATATTTTCGTAACCCTGGAACCTATATTCGATCTTTACATGGTTTGCTATCGAAACTCTTAATTCACTTTGCGTCGTTTCGTGAGGTATTGGTGTAAGTGCACTAGTAATTGGCCGTTTTGTAATTTTTTTTAAATAATAAACGTTTTGTTTGTTGTAGCTAATAAATTAATCTTATCTTATATTTAGTTAATGACTAAAAGAGACAACAATGGGATTTGAAGGATTGTAGGCAATGTACACATAATATTCTACATAAAATCCGTAAAAATTGTTTTTGGTACTTTTTCTAATGGTGTATTGATTTTCTAGGTTCAAGATAGACATATTATATGATGATATTTTGTTTTTTAATGATAAGAGTAGGTACTAATTAAAAATTCCTTGATATTATCTTATATGACAAATATAATCTATAATTTCAATTACCATAAATATTAATGAATATTAATTAAAAGTTTTCTTAGTCACTTTAGAAAACAAAACAAATATAAACGCCTGTACAAATATGGTCCTTCGAACCGGATATCGTTACGTACATACCCGCTGTACGGAGTGTATAATGAGGGTAGATTTGTTGGCGGCGCTTGTTGGACTTAGTTCTAGCTCACGAAGGGCGGATTCTGTAAGCTGGCTGGTATCGTGACCTGGAATTTTAATATTCAATTTAAATTTTCACTTTATAATAATAATAATAATTCTTTATTGCATAAATATACGTACATGAATGCTGGTAGCACAATTTTTTTATCAGTATATTAATAAGAGAAAAAAAAAGATTTATGTTAATTCTAGTAATGTTCATAAAGCTGTTGTTTTAGAGCTTTTTGTATTGAATGTGAAAGAGCGGGGATCCCTAGCACAAGTAATATCCATTACTTAAAAGGTGGTCCCCGGCAGATATAATGTAACTTTTAGAATTAAGTGAAAGATATAAACAAATTTTATTTATTATTTATTATTATTTATGTATTAATTTACAAAGACATTTTTTTTACATCATACATTATTAATTAATAATATCATAATTTAATAATCATAATTTTCTTTAAAAAAATTCTTTGATACTGTAAAAGTTACATTTAATAAGCCAATATCGTAGTCTAGTTTTAAATTTTTTTAGTGGTAGCGAACTATATTTACAAGGGGAAAAAATCGATTATTTATCAATCGATTTTTCGTACTCGAAATCACATCCCTACTCGGTAGGAACAGCTTTCCGAACCAGCAGTAGAGTTGACGATTCAAAAACATGTTTACAAGTTTATTTGAATAAAGAATATTTTGAATTTGAATAGGTTAAAAAATCCGGACTAAGCTGGGACGACAGTGACGATCAACTTCCCACCTCTCGACGATCCTAGTTTAAGGGCCTGTTTCACAAGTTACTGATAAAGTATCGGACAGCTAACCGACAAATAAACTAAGTAGCAGATAAATGTCTCTAAAAAGAGACAAAAAAATTAGAAAAATAAAATCGCGGCCATATTGAAATAGGTATCTGCTATCCAGCGGATAAACAAAATAACAGCCACATGATCAACCTGTTAACTTGTTAGGGACTTTAAGTGCTGAATAAGCCTATCAGAAACCTGAGAAACGCTAAATTCCGAGATATGTGTCAGATATGTTCCGAATAAGGTAACTGACAGTTTATTGGTAACTTCTGAAAGGTTGCCTGTAAAAGATCACTATTAGTGATAAGGCCGCCTTTGCACTACTTTTAAGTTTAAGATTATTTATGTTTGTTTGTTTTTATTAGTTGTGCAATAAAGTATTTTTATTATTATTACCATTCTGCTGGAAGGTGGTCTTGGTGGTGGTGGTAAGTCGTCCCTGAGGTGACAATGTGCGCAGACTCTCCTTGATTTTAAAAGGCTTGGAGCCAAGGTCGGGAATATCGGCACCTTCGATGAACAGGAACTGAAAATAAATTAATAATCATCATCATTATTCTCCTGCCCTTATCCCAATCTAAGTGGGGTCGGCACTACATGTTTTGGCTAGTTATTTTACGACCATCTGCCTGCTTGACGTCAATTTACCTTAGTTTTACGACACCTCGGTAAGTAATGAGGGCGGTCTATTCTACTCAGCTGAATACCACACGGTAGGTTACCTTAATCGCCTTTTACGACACCTCGGTAAGTAATAAGGGTGGTACTATTTTACTCAGCCGGATACCACACGGTAGGTCGACTTACCTTAGTCGCCTTTTACGACACCTCGGTAAGAAATGAGGGTGGTACTATTCTATTAGGATAGGACAGTATAGTATTCATATTTATAAGTACCTCAACAGTCAAGCTTCCGCTAACATCGTGCTCCTCCATAGGCCTGGTCTGGAGCCCTATCTGTTGTCTCTGGGACGGCGCCGCCAGAAGTTCGTCTATGCCCACTAGACCAAGACCTAGGAACCTGTTTTTAAATTAAAACTACTCATTCAAATAATTTATAGAATTAGGCGTTACTTTGCGGAGATCCATAATACAAAAGTAATAATAAAATTATTTTGCTATAATCCGCGATGAAGTAAAATAGAAGATATATATAATGCTAAATTTAGAGTGGACAATCGGTTATCATACCTGATACATGCAGGATTCGTTCTTTGCGATTTTGGTCGTGGAGTCTATCTCCTGACGATGCTTCGGTCGCGGGGCGAAACGATTGTTGAGTTTGTGATAGTGAACGTATATAGTGCTTGTGTATTGTGGTGGCGGTGGTGGAGGTTTGTCCTGAACGAATCCTGCATGTATCAGGTATGATAACGGATTGTCCACTCTACATTTAGCATTATATATATTTTCTATTTTACTTCATCGCGGATTATAGCAAAATAATTTTATTATTACTTTTGTACTCATTCAATTGATATTAAGTCTGGATATAAACTAGCGTTGATACGTTAGCCTCGTCCCATATCAGGGAAACAGCGTCAAGGCCTGGAGCTGGGGCGGAAATGGCCGAAGCCGGCAAACGGCGGAAGTATGCAACTCTCATCGAAAGTTATATATTTGTGCCGTTTGCAGTCGAGACCCTAGGACCATGGAGTCAAAGTGCAAAATTTTTTTTATCCGTTTTAACACCTCGGTTAATTGCCTCTTCAGGTGACAAGAGGGCTGGCTCCTTTCGCACAAAGAATCAGCTTAGCGATTCAGCGCGGAAACGCTGCCAGCATTCTTGGGACCATTCCACGTGGGCATGATTTGTATAGTCCTAGCGTGTAAGTAATTTAAGATAGATATAACTTGTACATTTTTGCTGTAAATAATAATAAAAAAAGTCTGGACAAATTTAACAAAAGTCAACCCATTCATAATATAAGGTACTAGCAAAGATATACTGTAAAGATTAAAACCGTAATATAGTCTTATGATAATTATAAAAATTGTTAAAGTGAGTAAACCTTTATAGATAGACATATGCTGTCGCGGACTTTTATTTAGAACTTTTAGAGGGGAACAATTTTGTAATTTTGGATAACTATTACCGTTTATTTAGCGAAAGCAAAGAAAGCTTTAAATTTTGCCGTTTTCTACTATTTTTCACCTATTCATCTTAGCGTTATATAGCCTATAGCCTTCTTCAATAAATGGACTATCTTACACTGAAAGAGCTGTGAATAAGCTGTGGTAGCCCAGCAGTAACACCGTGCGCCTCTTTCGAGAAGGTCTAGGGTTCAAACCCCGGGCAGGCACTAATGAGTTTTCTAGTAAAACTTATGTGTCTAATTGATAATTGCAATTTATCACACGCTTTTCGGTGAAGGAAAACATCGTGAGTGACAACCTATATATCTCTAGAGAATTCTGGAGATATGTGTAACCTACCAATCCGCATTGGAGCAGCGTGGTAGGTCTTAGCTCCAACCCTTCTCTCCAAAAAAAACGGAGAGAAGAGGCCTATGCCCAGCAGTGGGATAGTAACAGGCCGTTACTTACTTACACTGAAAGAATTTTTCAAATCGGTCCAGTAGTTCCTGAGATTAGATTGTTAATACAAAGAAACAAACTCTTCAGCTTTATATAATAGCATAGATAATAAATCCTGGTATAATAAATAGCTGAAAGGGGTTACACACCTATGTTGCGAGGTAGTGTTGCCAGGTGAGGGAGGTCCTGTGCGGTCGTACACCTCAAACAGCAGTTCTGCGGTCTGGGGCGATAAGTCACTGTAATAGAATAAATACCTTATAATATTTGACGGCACAATTTTCCTGAAATTCAGCACGCATCGTTTTAACCCTGTTTTTGGGCATTAAAAAATACTAAAATTTATATTGAATATATAACACTATTCTTGCCATAAACTGTCAAGTCAGCATAATATTCAACTCAAAAATACTCTTTATTTATGTAAACTTGTAAACAAGTGCTTTTGAATCAATTGCTGGTTTGGAAAGCTTTTCCTACGGAGAAGAGCCAGCAAGAAACTCGACTATTGCTTTTTCAAAAATTTTATAACTGGTCCCGGTATGGCGGTAATTCGTTAACTCCGCCAATGCTGGTCCCAAGCCCAGATGTAACGAAGGGTTGGAGTGAGGAGACAGCCCACCCCGAAAACGTCATCGCCGAGTATGGCAACCAATGACCACGAGATTTTTTTTTTCGTTGAGGAGGAAAAATCTCTTATGGACGCTCAACAGCCCAAACATGGAACGGCTTTTAGCATTATTGCATGCAGGGCCGTTTTTTTCAAGTCTTTCTCTTCTCTTTTAACGCCTCTTGTCAGAGAACCGCACTTATTCCACTCCACCTCGCTTGATAATATTCGCCCAACTAGATTATTCTGGGCTTATGATCTCTGGCTCCGTGTACTTTCCTACATTATACGAGAGATTCACCTCTAAACGACTGACGTGGTATGATCTTGGAGCCTACCACACTTATTATCCTAAAACGAACTGTTAGGATGGTCGGCCGTTTTTTTAAAAAACACAAAAATCAACCCTGCACTCACGATTTATTTGTGATCACTTTACAATGGACACGGGGATGGATTTTCGAAACGCGTCCCGAGGTTATGCTCTAACTCTCTTCGGAATTAGAAGTGGGACCTATATATAGCCTGACATAAAGCGTCACTTGGACGTCATGGCGTCCCTTGTCAGCATTATTTGCCTAGGGACTTAGGATATAACAGAACGATACTGTTACATAAAGCTTACTATACAATTGAGGATTATTTTAGTGATAGTAGCATATCTTAACAGCTACGCACCAAGCTGTTAAATTTAACTTATAATTAAATTGATTAATTAACCATTAATTATTTGTTCAAAAGATTATCCGTCGAGTTTCCTGCTAGTTGTTCTCAATAGGAGCAAACTTCCGAATTAATGGTAAGTAGCGGCCTGTTACTCTCCCACTGCTGAGAATAGGCCTCTTCTCTCCGTTTTTGGAGAGTAAGTTTGGGGCTAAGACCTACCACGCTGCTCCAATAATGGTAGGTTACACATATCTCCAGAATTCTCTTGAGATATGCAGGTTTCCTCACGATGTTTTCCTTCACCGAAAGTATGGAATTAATGGTAGCTTCTTTAAACACATTTAACTATTTAAAAGTACTGGAAATAGTGCACTTGAATAAATAATAATTTGCAGGAACAAGCATTAATAAGCAGAAATAAGCAAAAATAAAGAAGCATTTATCTTAGCTAAAGGGGTTAACAAGTTAATTAGTAATTTGTAACCCAAATTGCTTTGTAAATGGGGATAGTAGAAGATGAAAAAATCTCATTCTTTTATCGGATTTGTGATTGGTCATGAATCTCATTGGGGAAATCGACTAAAGATGGAAGGAACCAGCGTTTCCTTGAAAGGTGGTACCACAATTCCACCATCACGTTTTTGGATGTAAATATATAAGGAATACTTGCAACAGAAACATTTCCTCCCACTGCGGGCTGGTTGTGTCGTTCTTGAAGCCGGTCTGGTTCTTCTGGGGTGGTTCGTCCATCTCCACCACGCAGTATGGAGCCACGCACCCTGACTTACCTGAGGATGAAGAGAAACCTGATAAAGGCTGGTCAATTGGTACAAATAGCAATAAAATTGGCACAGACGGCAGTAACCCTGCTTTCAATCCTTGGGGTCGCGGGCTCTTTTACCGCCAAGAACAGTTTATTGGTTCTTCATGTCTGGGTGTAATTGTGGATATCGCTCATTGGCTGCAATAGTGGCACAACTCAAAAAATCAGGTTTTGATATAAATACGTTATTATGCGTAGGCGTTACTTTGCGGATATCCATAATATAAAAGTAATAATGAAATTATTTTGTATAATCCGCGATGTAGTAAAATAGAAAATATATAATGCTAAACGTGGAGTGGACAATCCGTTATCATACCTGATACATGCAGGATTCGTAAAACACATGCACAAACCACCACCGCCGCCACCACTTTGGGTTTAAAGTTTCCATTGCTAAGGATGACCTATAAAAAATGCTTTAGTTCGCTTAAACAAACGTAGTATTGAATGGAAGATAAGGGTAGAAAAATGATAAATTTTTTATACTCACCCCCAAGATCTTTAGCGGCGACGACTTTAACGAGCAAACGTTTATCTCCAAGCAGTTGGATGCAGCCCGCTGTCGAATTTGGAGTAGAGGTGTACATGTGACGGTCCGCTTGGAGCTGGAAATTAATAAATGATGTGTTAAAAAAAGTAATGAGAATATTATTTTGCTATAATCCTATAATAAGCTATAATAGCCTAAGCTATAATAAATAAAAAAAAACGGTTGCCTGTAAAGTCGGTTTTACGGGCAAAGATTTTACGTGACAACGTCTTTTGAAATGTGATGGATTCGAGTGGGAGTGAGACGCAAGGCATTCGCCAGTCCGGCGGGCCTCTCTTTTATCGTAACAGACGTGAGCGGGCGTTACACTTTTTCATGAGTGACTCCAAGCCGTAACCTAATTTAAGACATTGTGACGTCAAAATCGATTTCTATCGCGGATTATAGCAAAAAAATATACCTCGTTACTTTTGTATTATGGACCTCCGCAAAGTAACGCCTAATTCTATACAAGGATATGCTATTGCTTGTGGACTTTTTTCTTGTGGAGCGAAATCAAAGTAATGCAGGTGGAGATATATTTATTACGATACGTCTTACAAGCGTATTTAATAGCGACTGATTATTGACTAACAATTTGCTTATAATGCTGACTTTTGAGATATTATTATTCTTCCTGTCCTTATCCCACTCTAAGTGGGGTCGGCACAACACGTTTTTCTCTTCCATTCTGTTCTATCATTCGTCAACTCTGGTTCTACTCCTTTTATATTCATGTCATACTTAACACAATCCAACCATCTCTTTTTAGGCCTCCCTTTGAGATAAAAGAATACAAATGTAATGTATAAAATAAATAAATTAAACATTTTAGGAACTTTACCCCATTGCAATGGAATCGATGGTTTCGATATTTTAACCTTTAGTTATTATTCAGTTAGTTTTAAGTTTTTATTAAATGCTTGTTTTTGTAAAATAGTTTAGTAAAAAGTTTATACAGTATATATTAAATAGATTCAATTTACTGTCAAAATTAAATTGAATTTAATTTAAATTAGGCGTTACTTTGCGGAGATCCATAATACAAAAGTAATAATAAAAATTATTTTGCTATAATCCGCGATGAAATTCATCATTGAATTCATCGCGAAATCATCATGAAATTCATCGCGGATTATAGCAAAATAATTTTTATTATTACATTTGTAAATTGAATTTCGTACTTAATATTTAACAAGAATAATAGATTAAAGAAATACCAATCTATTTGTATAAATAGTAATTCGTTACTTATATAAAGCTAATGTAGGAATACTTATTTAGCTAAAACTATGGAACTTCGTCTTACCATGGAATCATAGTGCAAAGGTAGACGGGGTCCAGCGTCGGGTATATACCGTCTCAGGCGTGGGCAAGTGGGATACTGGGCGAAGTTGAAGTTCAGATGAGTGTTTCTCAACGCGCTTACTACCACATCGCTGAAATAAAGAATATACTATAATAGAATGTTTTAGTTTCAACAGCTTCTTGCCTAAATTATAAATAAATAAATAATAAATATATGGGACACTTACACACACGGTCGTCCGTCCCCAAACTAAGTAACTTAATACTTGTATACATACTTAAATACAAAATATCTGGGTGACCGAGCTTCGCTCGGTAATTTTTTACAAAAAAAAACTTAAAAAAAAACAATTATTTAGTTGGGGATCGATCCTTGGCATTCACATTTCTCGAGTCTGCCCGTTACCCGAATAAGCTACGTCGACTTGACAGTTAATGGCGAAAATTCAATTCAATATAAATGTTAGTGTTTTTTAATGCCCAAAAACGGGGATAAAACAATTTTTTTTACATAAAACCTAGCTAGATCAATTTTTCTCCCCCAAAACCTCCTACATGTTGAATTTCAGGAAAATCGTTGGAGCCGTTTCCGAGATTCGGAAAATATATATATACACAAGATTAACTCATTTAAATATTAAAGATATACACTCAGGCTCAAAGAACAACAAATCCATTTATAGAATCTGTTAGCCCTCAGCGGGAAACGAACCCGCGACCCACTGAGCTGAAGGCAGGGTCACCACCCACTGCGCCAACGGGCCAGTCAATAATATGTCTACCGGAAAGTTCTATTTGTTTTTGGAAAGAATAACAATAAATTTTACATATGTACTTTGAATCTTTAATCATCCTCCTGCCCTTATCCTACTCTAAGTGGGGTCGTCACATGTTATCAGATGATATATAAGGGCAGGGGGATGCCCTTAACCCACTGATCGTTTTTAAAATCACCTTATAAGCTGTTGTAGGTCACTTTCGGCAGCGTTGGGTCTCAAAGGCCCGACGGGCGCGAGCGCCACTTTGACATCAGGCCATCCGTCGCATTTCAATTCACCTGTCAGTTTGTCCGTGACACAAACCACGTGGAGTCGGGCGCGGAATCTGAAAACATATTTGTCTGTTGTTACAACGTGTTTTGAATACAATCGAGTACGAAAAATTATTAACATCATGAAATTCCACTAGAGGTTTGACGTGGCGTAAAAAAAGAGTAAGTAAGTAAGTAACGGCCTGTTACTATCCCACTGCTGGGCATAGGCCTCCTCTCTCCATTTTTGGAGAGAAGGGTTGGAGCTAAGACCTACCACGCTGCTCCAATGCGGATTGGTAGGTTACACATATCCCCGGAATTCTCTAGAGATATGCAGGTTTCCTCACGATGTTTTCCGTCACCGAAAAGCGTGTGATGAATTGCAATTATCAATTAGACACATAAGTTTTAATAGAAAAACTCATTGGTGTCTGCCCGGGTTTGAACCCATGATCGTCTCTAGAGATTCACGCGGTCGCACCGCTAGGCCATCACAGCTTATAAAAAAAGAGTACCTAATAAATAATCGTTTTTTTTTCCATCAAAAATAATCGATTTTTGAAAAATCGATTATTTCGTATCAAAATAATCGATTTTTTCGCACTATTTGAAAAGATACCTTTTTAATATTAATAATTAATTACAATAAAGACTAATCAAAGTGGACAACTACCAAGAAATAATTACAGATGCGCTGTTTGTGAAATTCTATTAAACTGTGTAGTTTAGCTACATTAGTTTCAACCAACAATGTTTAAATTATCTTAATAAACAAGAAAAAGAGGATAATTAATATAATCGATTTCCTAAAAATCGATTTTTCATGAAAAAATAATCGATTATTTAAAAAATAGATTATTATTTCACATCCATAATACTCACTTGTTAACATTAACTCTATAATGGGAGACCTCTACTTTCTCTCCTCTTTGACTGAACGCTTTCAGCTGGAAGGCGGGTGTCGCCTCGCAATCACATGTTATAGTCTGAAATTAAAAAAAAAGGTTCATCACAATAAAAAAAGTAAGTAACGGCCTGTTACTATCCCACTGCTGGGCATAAGCCTCTTCTCTCCGTTTTTTTTTTTTTTTGGAGAGAAGGATTGGAGCTAAGACCTACCACGCTGCTCCAATGCGGATTGGTAGGTTACACATATCTCCAGAATTCTCTACAGATATGCAGGTTTCCTCACGATGTTTTCCTTCACCGAAAAGCGTGTGATAAATTGCAATTATCAATTAGACACATAAGTTTTACTAGAAAACTCATTGGTGTCTGCCCGGGGTTTGAACCCTAGACCTCCTCGAAAGAGGCGCACGGCCATACCGCTGGGCTACCACAGTCACCACGTATCATCACAATAGGTTTAGCAAAAAACAGGTACGTTTTATAATAATTACTATATTTTACACGCAATTTCGTTCGCGTGAACTGTTGATAATAGATGGCGCTTTTCAATGTCATCCTATTCCTGTAGAATTAACAGGATTTCTATAGTCTATGTGTTATCCCGATGTATAAGGTATAATTGTGCCATCAATCATGGTTCAGCGGATTCGCCGGTAAGAGTAACAAACATACATCTAAAATAAATTAAAAATTTCCTTCATTCAAGTAAACTTGTAAACAAGTGCTTTTGAATCGTCAATTCTACTGCTGGTTCGGAATGTTGCTCTTACCGAGAAGAACCAGCAAGAAACTCAGCGGTCAATCTCTTTAATATTTTTAATTTCAAGCTTTTAAGGATAACCCAATTTAACCTTAAAAGCTTGACATATGCTGTCGCGCATTTTATTTAGAACTTTTAGAGGCGAACAATTTTTTAATATATGATTTTTGAATAACTTTCACCGTTTACTTAGCGCACGCAAGGAAAGCTTTAAATTTTGCCGTTTTCGTAATATTTTTTATTGCTGCTCCTCTCCTATTCATCTAAGCGTGATGTTATATAGCCTATAGCCTCCGATAAATGGACTATCTTACACTCAAAGAATCTTTCAAATCGGTCCAGTAGTTCCTGGGATTAGCGCGTTCAAACAATCAAACAAACAAACTCTTCAGCTTTATATATTAGTATAGATTTAATTATCAATGCATACAGGTGATTGGTACAAAGTGTCGACTCCAATGTCAGGTTAAGCACTTTTAAAAAAGCTTTTAACAAAAGCTTTTTACTGTTAACCGTTAAGGAGTTCCCTCGTCTGGAGCCAATCCTGGCATCAGGTAATGCTTATCATAAACATGCATTATCATCGGGACTGGACCAGTATGTAACATTTCAGCTCAATCGGACACCAGGAAGTGGGTCAAATTTAACTTGCAAGATTCCTACATGCAAGTTGTCATCATCATCCCCCTGCCCTTATCCCACTCTAAGTGGGGTCGGCACAACATGTTATAAACATACTGTCACATGATTTGGCTACGTTTTTACGACCGTCGTCTTGCTGACGTCGTTACTTACGCTGACGTCAAGTTACCTTAGTCGTATTTTACGACAACTCTGTAAGAAAGAGGGTGGTCTATTCTACTAAGCGGATACCACACGGTGGGTCAACTTACCTTAGTCGCTTTTTCCGACACCTCGGTAAGAAATGAGGGTGGTCTATTCTACTCAGCCGGATACCACACGGCGGGTCAACTTAACTTAGTCGACTTTTACGACACCTCGGTAAGAAATGAGGGTGGTACTATTCTATTCAGCCGGATACCACACGGCGGGTCAACTTAACTTAGTCGACTTTTACGACACCTCGGTAAGAAATGAGGGTGGTCTATTCTACTCAGCCGGATACCACACGGCGGGTCAACTTAACTTAGTCGCCTTTTACGACACCTCGGTAAGAAATGAGGGTGGTCTATTCTACTCAGCCGGATACAACACGGCGGGTCAACTTACCTTAGTCGCCTTTTACGACATCTCGGTAAGAAATGAGGGTGGTCTATTCTACTCAGCCGGATACCACACGGCGGGTCAATTTACCTTAGTCGCTTTTTACGACACCTCGGTAAGAAATGAGGTTGGTCTATTCTACTCAGCCGGATACCACACGGCGGGTCAACTTACCTTAGTTGCCTTTTACGACACCTCGGTAAGAAATGAGGATGGTACTATTCTATTCAGCCGGATACCACACGGCGTACATACATTGCAAGTTGAATAAAAGCTTTTAAAAATATCGAAAGTTCACATCACTAACTAAAAAGATAGTGACTCAGCTAAAAAATATACCAATCATTTACTTTTTCAAAAATAAACTTTAATTGAAAACAGATAAATATCAATTTAATCCCACCATACAAACATTTTATCGTACTTCCCACGCGTTGTTTTACAAAGTAACATAATATAAACATGGTAACTTTAGACATGTCTGTCAACAGGGGATATAGCTCAGTGGTAGAGCAATCGACTGCAGATCGATAGGTCCCTGGTTCAAATCCGGGTGTCCCCTACGTCGATAAATTTTTTTTCCATTTAATTTTTGTACATAAAAATATAAATTATAAAACGATAGGTGACGTTTATAACAAACAAAGCAGGAACCGACATAAGTTTGCGGCACCTGCTTTGCGCCTTGCAAAAGTACGTAAGTCATTTGTGGGTCTGGATATGATTCATCATCACCCTGCCCTTATCCCACTCTAAGTGGGGTCGGCACAACATGTCATGAACATGCTAATACATGATTTGGCTGCGTTTTTACGACCGGCCGCCTGCCTGTCGTCAACTTACCCTAGTCGTATTTTACGACACCTCGGTAAGAAATGAGGGTGGTCTATTCCACTCAATCGGATACCACACGCCAACATTTTTGAAGGAACGAACACGTGAAGAAAAACATTATGAGAAAACCTGCATATTTCTGGGAAATTTTGGGGATACGTGCAAACTACCAATCCGCATTGGAGCAGCGTGGTAGGTCTTAGCTCCAACCCTGGGAAGAAACCTAACAGTGGGATAGTACTGTACATTTTAAAAATAAGATAATAAAAAACTCAGTGTTCTGAGAGTTTAGAATCTACAAACGGAAGAATCAATTTTAACAAATTGACTTGATTGTCGGTTAACTAAACGCGGCCCAGCGTTCTAATAAAACTTAACTATCCTAGTTTATTGAATAAACTATCTTCAATATTTAAATGAGTTGATCTTGTATATATATTTTCAGAATCTCGGAAACGGCTCCAACCATTTTCCTGAAATTCAGCATGTAGGGGGTTTTGGGGAGAAAAGTCGATCTAGATAAGTTATATTTAAAAAGTTATAGTGTATAATAATATATGATATAAGTTTAGTTATTTTACAACAATACTTGCATATTTCCTTTAAAAAATTATTCAATAATACATACAACCGGTTAATACTGTAGTATATATTATGATGACAGTAACACTAGGTACAAACCTTTGTGGTTTTTTATAGTGTTAAGTAACATTTGTTAAAAAACTGTTTAAATTGTTAAATAAATGAAAAAAAAAAATCGTTTTATCCCTGTTTTCAGGCTCTAAATTTTTTTTTTAAATTTACGTTGTTTTAATTTTGTTTTAAAATTACGTTTAAAATACAATCACAATTTTAAACGTAAAGTCATGGTGGTTCATTTGGGGAACGGGCGGTCTAGAGAGGTGAAAATACCTAGGATCGAGCCCCCACCTGCCCTATTATTTTTTTCATTTTTCTTTTCAATTTTTTTTACATCATTTTAAAAATTACCGAGCAAGGCTCCGTCACCCAGGTACTTTAGAATTTATTATTTAATTTTTTAATTACCAAAATTTATTACTTCCTAGAAAATTCTGAAAAAAATTAGGTTAAACTTTAAAAGCTATACATACGCTGTTGCGGACTTTTATTTAAAACTTTTAGACGAAAACAATTTTGTAATACTTTTGTATTAATAGTAGTAGTTTTGTAATAATAGTAGTAGTAGTTGTAGTAATGTAATAATTTTGTAATACAAAATATTTGTGATTATTTTTGAATAACTATCACCGTTTACTCAGCGCACGCAAGAAAAGCTTTAAATTTTGCCGTTCTCTCAATATAAAATAAATATATGGGACACTTACACACACGGTCGTCCGTCCCCAAAGTTAGTAAGTTAATACTTGTGTTATGGACAGACAACTGGTGAATATATACTTATATATTTTTTAAATACATACTTAGATACATATATACACCCAGGCTCAGAGACCAACAAATCCATTTATAGAAAATGTTGGCCCTCGGCGGGAATCGAACCCGCGACCCGCGAAGCTGAAGGCAGGATCACTACCCACTGCGCCAACGGGCCAGTCAATTATTATTATTTATTATTACTGCTCCTCTCCTATTCATCTTAGCGTGATGTTATATAGCCTTTAGCCTTAGACATCTTTCATTCAAAGAATTTTTCAAATCATACCCGTAGTTCCTGAGATTAGCGCGTTCAAACAAACAAACAAACAAACAAACAAACTATTCAGCTTTATATATTACTATAGAAGTAGATAGATAGATAAACATCTTTATTGCACAAAATTACACTATAAAATAACATAAAAACAAATAACAGAAAACCTTAAATCTAATAATAATGTAAAGCGTGCAAAGGGCGGTCTTATCACTAAGCAGTGATCTCTTCCAGACAACCCTTTTGAGTTAAGGAATCACATAAAAATAAAACATAGTATAGTGGGTTAGTGTTCCATAATAGAGAAAGGAGAAAATATATATATACATAAAAATAATAATAATAATAGAGAGAAATCAAAGCTCACAGTATTAGCGTGACATTTCACTGCATCAAGTAAAATTCCTTGACACGGCGTTTAAAAATGGCAATTGATGAAGGTTGGCGCAAGTATAGATGTACGTTCGACTAGCTCGTTGGCGCAGTGGGTAGTGACCCTGCCTTCAGCTCTGCGAGTCGTGGGTTCGATTCCACCGAGGGCCAACATTTTATAACAAAAATTTGTTGGTTCTTCGAGCCTGGGCGTATATTTGAATTTAAGTACATATGTGTTTAAAAGCTAATAATTTAAAAGCTAGTTAAGCTGTGGTATCACAGCGGTAACACCGTGCGACTCTTTCGAGGATATCACGGGTTCAAACCCGGGCAGACACCAATGAGTTTTTCTGTTAAAACTGTGTCTAATTGATAATTTATTACACGCTTTTTATTTATCTCTAGAGAATTCTGGAGATATGTGTAACCTACCAATCCGCATTGGAGCAGCGTGGTAGGTCTTAGCTCCAATCCTTCTATCCAAAAACGGAGAGAAGAGGCCTATTCTCAGCAGTGGGATAGTAATAGGCCGCTACTTACTTATGTGTTTAAAAATTATTCAAGTATATATTCACCAGTTGTGTGTCAACCATAACACAATCAAGTTACTTACTTTAGGGACGGACGACCGTGTGTGTAAGTGTCCCATATATATATTTTATTTAGACGTAACAGCACTTACCACGTCATCCTTAGTGTCACACTCGCAGAACACGTTGCTGATGCTGGGCGGGTGGCTCTCCAAAGCTCGCACCATCTCCACGCCGATGCCTTGCTGGAACAATTAAAGCAAGTATAAGAATCTGTTGAGCTAATGTATATTTGGGCTGAACACCTCAAATATGCCAGCAAAATTAGCCCGCGTGAAAATCACATCACAAAAACAAAAATAGTTATTGTGAGCTAACCATAAGAGATAGAGACAAGCCGTGAAGGACTTTTTCGTAGTGTTTTTGTAGATCTATAATTCTCTAGTACATTACTTTAGTGTATCTCTGCTGGTTTATGCGTATATAACACTAAATTTTGTATTGCGCTGGAATAACGGTCACTAGATGTCGCTGTTGTCACTATATTTTATAACATTCTACAAAATCCAATGGTGCTTATTTCATCAATAGTGGTGCAGCGGATAATAATATTTGTATAATTTATGTATTTTGTAATAATTTACGTATGGTACACCTTGTAAGCTTGCTAGGTTCACATCAAGAAGTCAACAATTATTGTAAGCGAATTATTATGTTGAATTTAATATCCTCAATTCCATGTCAGTTTTGTGAACTAAATAAAAAAAAAGAGTTAAAGACAGACATTCGCAACAGTAAGTAGTATTTACTGATCTATGATAAAATCTCGACATTTGCATATATTAATATTAATGGATCATAATGTGCCCAAAGCACCGTGACGCAATCGATTTGACTGTCATGTCATGACCATATCGAAACAAATTATGTCAGAGTCAAGGTATTTCAATTATCATAAGCTGTGTCAGCCGAACGAGGACCGACTCTTGACATGGGCCACAAGTTCAAACCCCGGGTAGGCAATTTATAGAATTAGGCTTTACTTTGCGGAGGTCCATAATACAAAAGTAATGAGAATATTATTTTGTTTTAATCCGCGATAAAAGAAAATATATGTAATGCTAAATGTAGAGTGTACTATTCGTTCTCATACCTGATACATGCAGAATTTGTAAAAACTCATGCACTACCCAACGCCGATGACACAACAATACACAAGCTCTGCACACATTCACCACCACAATCTCAACAATTGTTTCGCCCCTGTCTATCTCCTGACGATGCTTCGGTTACAAATTCTGCATGTATCAGGTATGAGAACGAATAGTACACTCTACATTTAGCATTACATATTATACATATTTTCTTTTATCGCAGATTATAGTAAAATAATATTCCCATTATTTTTGCCCCGGGTAGGCAATAAGTACCAATAAGTTTTCTGTCAAAACTTAGGATCAATAAGATTAATGAAAAACCCACTGGTTCGAAATGTAGCTCTTACCGAGAAGAACCAGCAAGAAACTCGGTTAATCCTTTTAATTATATCGATTTACATAATTGAGATGCTGTCTTGTACGTCTTTCAACTTCAAGAAGTTAAGCTGAATCAAAAAAAAATTTAAAACAGTTTAATATAACTATTAAAAGGCCTACATCACATAAATTGTCACAATTCAAGTTAAAAAAGCTTTTAACAAAATTTTATGTCCCTACTGTTATCCTTTGAGGAGTTCCCTCATCTGGAGCCAATCCTGGCAGCATCGGGCACATGCTTATCATAAACATGCATTGTCTATAGTGCTGAACAAGTATATATCGGTCTATGGGATGTAGGTCAAATTGAATTTGCAAGATTCCATTTTCACATACATACACGGCATGTTGAATAAAAGCTTTTAAAAAATGGGTCGATTTAGCAACACTTCGACCTTGCATCTTGGACATCAGAAATATAAAAAACCAACCGCCTAGTTTCTTGCTAGCTCTTTCGGTAGGAACAGTATTCCGAACCAGCAGTAGAGTTGACGATTCAAAAGCACTTGTTTACAAGTTTACTCGAGTAAAGGGTATTTTGAGTTTATGTTTTCTCACTGGCACGTCGACTGTTATATTTATGGTGATGTAAAACGCAACCTGGAGTTTCATGGCGGCTCTTCTCGGTAGGAACAGCTTTCCGAACCAGCAGTAGAGTTGACGATTCAAAAGCACTTGTTTACAAGTTTACTTGAGTAAAGCGTATTTTGAGTTTGAGTTTTCTCACTGGCACGTCGGGTGTTATATTTATGCTGATGTAAAAAGGAACCGCCGAGTTGCTTGCTGGCTCTTGTCGGGAGAACCGCTTTCCGAACCAGCAGTAGAGTTGACGATTAAAAAACACTTCTTTACAAGTTTACTCGAGTAAAGAGTATTTTGAGTTTGAGTTTTCTCACTGGCACGTCGGCTGTTATATTTATGCTGATGTAAAACGCAACCTGGAGTTGCTTGCTGGCTTTTCTCGGTAGGAACAGCTTTCCGAACCAGCAGTAGAGTTGATTCAAAAGCACTTGTTTACAAGTTTATTTGAATAAAGAATATTTTAAGTATGAATTTCAATACATGATTCATACGGCGATAAGATGTATCAAATCGTTATATATACACATGTATATAGTCTGTCAGTAAACCCGAGTTGGCAGTGGCAGTTCTGACTACTATTTTGGCAGTCTGCCACGTGTCTATTGTCGGGGAAGATATCGCGGATCAATACTGTTGTAACTGGCAATCCTTATTGAACTATAAAAGCGACCAACTGACAGACGACGCACAGCTTGTTGAGTGTTAATTCAAATTCAAGTAAACCTGTAAACAAGTGCTTTTGAATCGTAAACTCTACTGCTGGTTCGGAAAGCTGTTCTTACCGAGAAGAGCCAACAAGAAACTCGGTTGCTCTTTTCAAAATATAATTCTTATAGTACATTTAGTCACTACTATCTTGTACGGCGTTTAATCAATAGCGTAGGCTTTCAGTATCACCTTTCTTTTAACAGTGTTTTCAAACTGCTGTAATAGCAAAGATAAAATTGATTGCGGAATTTTACTATAGTTTTTTACGACACCTTGGTAAGAAATGAACGTGGTCTATTGTACTCAAGCGACACACACGGTGGGTCAACTTACCTTAGTCGCCTTTTACGACACCTCGGTAAGAAATGAGGGTGGTACTATTCTATTCCGTCGGATACCACACGGCGTTTATCGCCGTATGAATCATGTATTGAAATTCATACTCACTTTCTGAATCTCGGCAACGGCTCCAACGGTTTTAATGAAATTCAGAAGGTTTTGTGCAAGATAAATCGATCTAGCTAGGTTATATTTTAAAAAATCGTTTTATCCCTGTTTTTGGGCATTAAACATAAAAATTCAGATTGAATATATAAAACACTATTTTTGCCGTTGAATATCGCTGTAGGTTATTCGGGGCACAGCAGGTCTTGAGAAATGAAAATACCTCGCATCGGCTTTTTGACTGGCCCGTTGGAGCAGTGGGTAGTGACCCTACCTTCAGCTCCACGGGTCGCGGGTTCGATTCCCGCCGAGGGCCAACATTTTCTATAAATGAATTTGTTGGTCTTTGAGCCTGGGTGTATATTTGTATTTAAGTATGTATTTAAAAAAATATAAAAGTATATATTCACCAGTTGTCTGTCCATAACACAAGTATTAAGTTACTTACTTTGGGGACGGACGACCGTGTGTGTAAGTGTCCCATATATTTATTTATTTATTTTATTTATCGAGCCCCACCTACCCAATTATTATTTTCTTTTTTTTAAGTTTTTTTTATTTTGTAAAAATTACCGAACAAGGTTCGGTCAACCAGGTCATCACTACATAGTATAAAACAAAGTTGCTTTCTCTGACTGTCCCCATGTTCCTATATCCCTATGTATGCTTAAATATTTAAAACTACGCAACAGATTTTGATGCGGTTTTTTTTAATAGATAGAGTGATTGAAGAGGAAGGTTTGTATGTATGTACGTATGTACATTCAATATGGAGTAGAGAAATACTGTAATTTTTGAGGTTTCTAATGTGATGTCGTAAATAAATCCATTTTTTCCGCTTACATTGCAAACGCAGGCTGAACCCTACGATATTTATCAAAATAATGAGTACATTATTTTGATAAATATCGTAGGGTTTTTTGTAGACTTTTTAAGATGTAAATATACTTAGTAAAGTATATGTACACCTTGAAAGGTCTACAGAAAACTCCGCGATGGTATATGTCTATCTTTTATCGATAACTCAGAATAGCGTTTTTTTTTTGCATTTTCTTTTTACGAAAAATAATGCCTTATTTTCGTAGCCATTTTTATCAATACAGCATTAATCCTTATACAATTAAATACATAACTTAATTATATTGTTGATTTAATATAGATCAATATGGCCGTTTACAGCATGTAATTTAAGTTAACATTTTCGAAGATGTTACAGATTTAAAATGCCGCGAGGAGGCCGCGCTTCGCCCTATAGCATTTCGAATTTAGCAGCGATCGGACGCGCAACTAAATGTCGCTCTTTCAAGAGTTACCTCTAAAGTAAACATGTTTGTATTGTCTAATGACAAGAAAACTGTGAATGTTGTATATAAAGACATTCTGTAATTAATTGTAAAAATAAAATACATAGGGAAAAATGTAAAAAGTAAATATGTAGTATATGAATTTAGATATTCTAAATATAGCAGGAAATCTTCATGGTATATGGAAAGGGGAATTGTTTTATTCCAAATTTAACGCGTGCAGGCCACGGGTAGTAATGAATGAATCAAAACTACTGGATCGATTTTGGGGCTATATATTTTATACCCGTGCGAAGCCGGAGCGGGCCGCTAGTTATTTTATAAACAACGTTACTAAGGATAAAATATTTGAAAAGTAAATACATAAAAACGAATCGTACGATCCCCGACCCGAGTTGCGATGGCAAAATATACTTTTGATTTATCTATACCTACATCAGATTTCGCAAGAAAAACACTGGCGCCGAGATGTCTGGATACTTGAGACTTGTTTATGGCACAACGTTACCTAACATGGGAAATGGAAAACAATATGGCTGTATTTTCTCTTTTGTTTTGGAGGAGGATAGGGTAAAAATGTTTTTACATGTAAAGTAAAAGTTAGTGCACTGTTAATTTAACTAACTATATATAGTGTATGGGGAGCTAGCCGTGTGGTATCCGGCTGAGTAGAATAGTAATGAAATTAAATTAAATGAAATGAAATTAAATGAATGAAATTAAATGAATGAATTGAATGAATTGAATGAAATGAATGAAATGAATGAAATTAATGATATGAATGAAATGAAATGAAATGAAAATGAAATGAAAATGAAATGAAAAGAAAATGAAATGAAAATGAAATTGAAATTGAAATTGAAATTGAAATGAAAATGAAATGAAATGAAAATGAAATAAAATGAAAATGAAATGAAAATGAAATGAAAATGAAATGAAAATGAAATGAAAATGAAATGAAATGAAAATGAAAATGAAATGAAAATGAAATGAAAATGAAATGAAAATGAAATGAAAATGAAATGAAAATGAAATTGAAATGAAAATGAAATGAAAATGAAATGAAATTGAAATGAAAATGAAATGAAAATGAAATGAAAATGAAATGAAAATGAAATGAAAATGAAATGAAAATGAAATGAAAATGAAATGAAATGAAAAAGAATTTATTCAACTCTGTACTAAATTTAACAGAAAAACTAATCTAATTATATACTACCTATTATCATTAAACTTAATGTCTACACTACGTGTAATGTTTAAACTTAAAGTACCTCCCTCTTTTCTTACCGAGGTGTCGTAAAAGGCGACTAAGGTAAGTCAACCCGCAGTGTGGTATCCGGCTGAGTAGAATTGACCAACCTCATTTTTTACCGAGGTGTCGTAAAAGGCGACTAAGGTAAGTTAACCCACCGTGTGGTATCCGGTTTAGTAGAACAGAACACCTTCTTTCTTACCGAGGTGTTGTAAAATACGACTAAGTTAAGTTGACGTCAGGCAGGCGGCCGATCGTAAAACACTTAGCCAAAGCATGTGACAGCATGTTTATAACATGTTGTGCCAACCCAACTTAGAGTGGGATAAGGACAGGAGGATGATGATGACAGTCAAGAAACAAGAGTATCGCGCACTTTTTGATTAAAATAGTGGCAACACTGTGCCGATATTGTTTCCGGTGGAGTCTTCCTATTGCCAAAACTTCATTCTTTGTTCGTTCGCAACAGTCTTTGTTCGTTATTCAAGAGAAATGTATCTCGCAGCGAAAATAGTGGTATTCTATTATATCGTGTTATTGTAGAAAGTGTGCGCTAGCACTCAGAATATAAGAATAAGAACAGAAGCAGATATAACAGACACTAAAATCAAAATATTTCACAAGTTAGTCAATCTCCCATACAGAATATAGCGCCGCGCGCAGACCGAGCGAGTATGACGTCACCGGTGATGTCACGCGCGACGCAACGTGCCCAAAATACCACAAGTATTAGCGGCAGTACATAAATACCGTCGTCACTCATACGGACAACCGAGGCCGGCCGGTGATGGCATATAGGCGACTCACACGCCAACGACATTTAAGCCTATCCTATCCTACTAATATTAAAAATGCGGAAGTTTATTTATTTATTGAGATCCATCGACATCAACGACAAATACATCATCATCTTCCTGCCTCTGCAATCTTCTGTATCATCTGGGTCGGCACAACATGTTACAAACATGTTGTCACATGATTTGGCTACGTATTTTAAGACCGGCCGCCTGCCTGACGTCAACTTATCTTAGTCGTATTTTACAACACCTCTGTAAGTAGAGGGTGGTCAATTCTACTAACCCGGATACTACACGGTGAGTCAACTTACCTTAGTCGCCTTTTACGACACCTCGGTAAGAAATGAGGTTGGTCTATTCTACTTAGCCTAATACCACACGGCAAGTCGACATACCTTAGTCGTCTTTTACGTTCACTTTCTTTTTCAGCTTAGTGAGAAAGAGTGTGGACTATTCTACTCAGCCGGATACCACACGACAATATGTTTTAAAATAAGTACTTGGGATCCCACTCCGGCTTCGCACGGGTATAAAATATATAGCCTATATCACTCTGTGAAAAAAATCAGTGATTTAAATCGATCCAGTAGTTTTGATTTATTAATTACTGCCCGTGGCCCGCACGCGTTAAATTTGGAGTAAAACAAAACCGCTTAGGCCCTGCATTTTAAATTTGTAATATCTTCTAAAATGTTCATTTAAATTACAGCTATTAGCGGCCATATTAATCTATATTAATTTAACAATGTATTTAAGGTATTTAATTGAATAATGATTAATGCAGTATTTTTTAAAAATGCTTCGAAATTAAGGAATTATTTTTCGTAAAAAGTAAATGACAAAAATTGCTAATATGGGTTATCCATAAGAGATAGACATATATCATCGCGGAATTTTCTGTAGACCTTTTCAAGGTGTACAAATACCTAGTATATTAGTATAGTAATATTAGTATAGTGTAGTATTTACGACATCACATTTGAAATCTTAAAAATTACAGTATTTCTCTACTCTAATACCATTGTATCTATTTAAAAAACCGCAATAAAAATATGTTGCGTAGTTTGAAAGGTTTAAGTATACATAGGGATATAGGGACAGACAGAGAAAGCGACTTTGTTTTATACTATGTAGTGATATATAGATTAACTAGTTTTTACCCGCCACTTCATTCGCGTGGACTGTTGTCGCTTGATAGGTTGATAATAGAAGGCGCTTTCCAAATACGTAGCCAAATCGTGTAATAACATGTTTACAACATGTTTTACCGATCCCACATAGAGCAAGATAAGGGCAAGAGAATGTTGAACGTTTATCAACTTTGTATATAACAAGCGAGTAACAAACTTCAAAACGTCGCAATGCTGTATTTTCGCGGAGCCTTGAATGAATCACGCTATTATTCTTTGTTCCATAAGAAAAACGTCGCGTGTGCAGACGTCCTAATTCATAGAGTAATAATTAAGGATGTCATTTTACGGCTAGATTATTTTATTAACTAATATATTTTAGCGAAGTTAACTTTTAAAAACTTATGTATCTAATTGATATTTGCAATTTATCACACGCTTCTCGGTAAATAAAAATATCGTGAGGAAACCTGCACATCTCTGGACATTTGTAACCTCTCTTGAACTATGAACCTATATTGAACTTGTAAACTTTACGACACCTTGATAAGTAAGAGGGTGGTCCATTCTAGTCAACCGGATACCACACGGTGGGTTAATTTACCTTAAACGCCTTTTACGACACCTCGGTAAGAAATGAGTGTGGTCTATTCTACTCAGCCGGATATCACACGGCGGGTCGACTTACCTTAGTCGCCTTTTACGACACCTCAGTAAGAAATGAGGGTGGAACTATTCTACTCAGCCGGATACCACACATTAGACATTAAATTTCGTCGGTGTAAACTTGCGTGTGAATATACGCGATCTCTCAAGGCCACATGGCCTGTGGTTTGCTAAAATTATAGACAACATTTATTTGATTAGTCATTTTATTACAACCGCTTATGTATTTGACTATGTAACGTTCCGTAATTATAATTCAGGTCCGTGGTAATTTATTTTTATACAGGAAAAACCCCTTATGTGGGTACTATACTGGCGCCTAGGGATGTGACATGCAATAGAAAAAAAATCGATTAATAAATAATCGATTTAATTCCATTTCAAATAAATTTTGAATTTAAATTTCGATTTCGTATCAAAATAATTGATTTTTTAAAAATCGATTATTTCGATCGAATTCAATCTATTTGAAAATTTGCCTTTTTAATATTAATAGTTAATTAAAATGAAGGCTAATAAAGGAAGACAACCACCAAGAAATAATAACAGATGCGCTGTTTATGAAATTGTAGTAAGTAGTAAGTAATGTGGAAACGTAATAAATAGTAAGTAACGTGTAGTAATCGATTATTAAAAATCGATTATTATAAAAAATCGATTATTTTTAGATTCCTACTGGTGCCCCACGAGAACAGGCGGCAGTTATGTCGGACTAGCACCGACTAAAACGACATGTGTGCTCCACCACGCTGCCAATGGTAAGGACACTGGACAGGGTACCGTTGTACATATTGCCCCTATCCTCGCCAGCAGCAACTCTGTACCCCAGAGTGTACCACCTGGGTCACGGCCTCTCTAAAAGTGTCCCCTTCCTGCGCTAGACGATGCATTGGGTGCACCAGATTTTTCCGGAAGGTCTAGGTTAATAGTATGTTACCGTTATATATACTCGTAATATATCAATTAGACACATAAGTAAAACTTATGTGTCTAATTGATATCAGTTGTAAAAAAAATCCGCCTGCTGGGAGCTTTACCCGCGTGCGCCACGTTAAGCACCAGAGAAACACTGAAGTAATGTACCAGAGAATTGTAGATCTACAAAAAACACTCCATAAAAGTCCAGGACATCATGTCTCTATCTCTGATGGTTATCTCATAATAACTACTTTTATGTTAAAATTTCAATTCAGGAAAATATTGAGGCACGCTGATTTACTCGCGGGCGAAACCGCTTATAATATGAGTTTTAATTATTTACATGACATTAAGAAAACTATTTCAATGTATCTGATATGAATGCGAGGTGAAATACTTTAGTATTACTCAATCACACATAAAGATCACGTAGAAATGTATACATTATTTTCGCGCAGGAAAGTTCTATATTTGTGTGCAGGTCAATGAAATTTCGTCAGCCCCGATTGGCACCTTGCGCGGTTGCCAAAATTCAACACAATTGTCCATTTGTTACTAAGCTCGTTCGTTCTGTTTGTTTACTATCGAACTCTATTTATATCGGGAAACGATTATTGTATTATTGTTGACCAATTTCTCCTCGATTGGCTTAGATAAGAAAATTCTGCCAGTTTCCTCTGACAACCTCAGAAACTTAAATGTGGGTAATAGAATGAATGCATGGACAAAGTGGCGACAGGTCTCAGGTACTGCAGAGGTGGGGCGTGATCTCTCCCTGCCCACCGTTGTTCCTGCTTTGGTGGACAGGGAGGGATTGTGGGCGACGATTGCCTTCTTCTGGGAGGCCGTTGTGACGCGGAAATTGGCGGCAGAACAGATCCGGGAAGTCGACTCCTTGGATCCGATCCGTCGCAGGCGAGCGGGTCGCAGACGCGCTTTTTTATGATGACAAAAAAGGTCTGATATACGATATACCTGGAAAGACCTAACCAGGTGAAACCTGTGGCATTGCATGGATCAGAATGAAATTAGCAATGAAAAAGACAGATGAAAGTAACAACTATTTCTATAAATTATTTGTTGTTGTTTATGGTTTTTATCTATTGGAATATATGGAATATATGGGTGATTCCCTAAGGTGTTTACGTTGCTCAAGTCCCAAAATTTACCGGGTTTTATGTTTCGATTTTTGGATTCAAATATATTATGGGACAATGTTTTATTATCTTTTTATCAAACAATGGTTTTATGTGAGGAATGCTAAACAATTGCTTTTAGGTGCCGTCGCGGGAATATGGCTTGTGAATATTTCTTTTATCTTTAAATTGTTACTGTGTAGATTTGTCTGTGTTGGTCATGTCATCTTATATACAAACTAGCGGCCTGCCCCTGCTTCGCACGGGTATAAAATATATATCCCATGTCACTCAGTGAAAAAAATGATTAAAATCGATCCAGTAGTTTTGATTTATTCATTACTGCCCGTGGCCCGCACGCGTTAAATTTGGAGAAAAACAATTTACTTTCCCTATACCAAGAAGATTTCCTGCTATCTTTGGAATACCTACATTCATATAGTACATTTTTACTTATTTATTTTTACATTTTCTATGTATTTTATTTTTACAATTAATTACAGAATGTCTTTAAACAAACTCTTAAAAGAGCGACATAACTGCTAAAGTCGAAGTGTTATAGGGCGAAGCGCGGCGTCCTCGCGGGATTTTAAATCTGTAATATCTCCGAAAATGTTCACTTAAATTACATGCTGTAAACGGCCATATTGATCTATTTTAAATCAACTATTTATTTAAGGTACTCAATTGGATAAGGATTAATGCGGTATTGTATAAAAATTGCTTTGAACATAAGGCATCATTTTTCGTAAAAAGTAAATGAAAAAAACTGCTATTGTGGGTTATCCATAAGAGATAGACATATACCATCGCGGACTTTTCTGTAGACCTTTTTAAGGTGTACAAATATTTAGTACATCATTTTGATAAATCTCGTAGGGTTTAGCCTGCGTTTGCAATGTAAGCGGAAAAAAATGTAATTATTTACAGAAACCTCAAAAATTACAGTATTTCTCTACTTCGTATTGAATGTTATTATACGTACAAACCTTCCTTTTGAATCACTCTATCTATTAAAAAAAACCGCATCAAAATCGGTTGCGTAGTTTTAAAGTTTTATGCGTACATACGGAAATATGGACTTTGTTTTATAATATGTAGAGAAGAGAAGAGATATGTGGTAACGACTTTATTAAATTTTCAATAATTTATCTACAAAAGCTATGATGGAATTATTTTCCTACACGTTTATTTGAAAAATCGATGAAATGCTAAGTAGAAGCAGAAAAGGTTCTCATACCTTATACATACAAGATTAGTTACAGCACGTATCAAACAACAACCAACACAATACACAGGCACACACATTCACTACGACAATCTCAACAATCGTTTCGCCACGTAACCGAAGCATCATTAGAGATAGGTTCCGCGACAAAATCGCAAAGAATTGCATAGATTTTCTTAACAAAAGCTGAATATCGCAGAGTTATCCTATCATTGCTTTTGTGCTATAGAATTTCGCGAAGTAGCGCCTTCTTCTATAAGTTATTTGAAGAGAAACGCTTTAAAAAATGGGAAAGGCTGATATGAGAGGTTCAAGGCTACCCAACGTGTTGCAATTTCACTTTTTATTGTTATGTAGAACTCGCTGTGAGGTATCCGGCTGAGTAGAATATACTACCCGCCTTAGTGTCGTAAAATACGGCTAACATAAGTTGACGTCAGGGAGGCGGCCGGTCGTAAAATACGAAGTCAAATCATGTGACTACATGCATATAACATGTTGTGTCGAAAACACTGTTGTGAGTTTTTCTATTAAATTTATGTCTAATTGATTAATGCAATTTATCACACGCATTTCGGTAACGGAAAACATCGTGAGGAAACCTGCATATCTAGAGAATTCTGGGGATACGTGTAACCTGGAGTGAAATGGCCTATGCCCAGCAATGGGATAGTAACAGGCCGTTACTTTACATTTTTTACTGTAAGCTGTAGTAGCCCAGCGGTAACAACGTGCGCCTCTTTCGAGGAAGTCTAGGGTTGAAACCCCGGGCAGGCACCAATGAGTTTTCTAGTAAAACTTATGTGTCAATTGATAATTGTAATTTATCACAGTCATTTCTGTAAAGGAAAGCATCGTGGAAACCTGCATATCTCTAGACAATTCTGGTGTTATGTGTAACCTACCATCATTGGAGCAGCGTGGTAGGTCTTAGCTCCAATTCTCTCCAAAAACGGAGAGAGGCCTATGCCCAGCAGTGGGATAGGAACAGCCCATTACTTTACATTTACTTTCATGTAAAACCGTATGTAAAATCCAATTATTACGCGACCGTGAGTCAGGCCCATAAAGACGTTGCATCGAACCGTGACTGATAAGGTTTACGATTATTCGAACTGCTATGAGCACATATCTTAAGAAACCTTTTGTTCTGTATTATTTATATTGGCCCAAGATCCCGTGAGCGCCAGACTTTCGTCATTTTATAAAAGCTGAAACTTTGTCAGTGCATGCTCCCAACACAGGTAAGAACGATGGTAGATTATGGAATTTGGATCATAGTAGCTTTGGGAGATACGAGGTACTCAAGGTTGCAAAATACCGAATTAATTTCGTCATAGTTTAAAGCTTGATCTTTTGATATTACCTTTAGAATAATATTAAAAATCACATCAGTCAATGCCAGACACTTAGCATAGTGGAAACCCCCTGCCAGACACCTTTAAAGTTCATGAAATTTGACTTCTATTTACGTCATAGTATAAAAGCTGATTTTAATATATATTACTTGGATAAGAATAAGATGATGTTTCCCCTTTAGCCAGACATTTTCGATAGTTCCTACCCCAGCCAGACAAGCATAAAAGGTTGCGGTTGGAAAGAGCGCGAAGTATATATACGGGTAGGTGCGAACGAGATGGCGAGTTAGGTCGTTACGTACTTCGCAGTTTAGCGCTCACGGGATCTCTCTCTATATCTTTAATATTTAAGTGTGTTAATCTTGTATGTATATATATATTTTCGGAATCTCGGAAACGGCTCCAAAGCTTTTCCTGAAATTCAGCAGGTTTTGGGGGAGAAACATTGATCTAGCTAGATTTTATGTAAAAAAAATCTTTTTATCCCTGCTTTTGGGCATTAAAATATAATAAATTTTATATTAATACACATTTTTGCCACAAACTGTCAAGTCAGCGTAGCTTATTCGGGGAACGGGCAGTCTCGAGAAATGTAAATATAAAAGGCCGCCTGCCTGACGTCACCTTACCATAACCGTATTTTACGACAGCTCGGTAAAAAAGAGGGTGGTCTATACTACTAAACCGGATACCACACGCGGGTCGACTTACCTTAGTCGCCTTTTACGACACCTCGGTAAGAAATGAGGTTGGTCTATTCTACTCAGTCGGATACCACACGGCTACGCGGCGGAAAGGTAGGCGCTAGGCTTCATATTGCTATTGAACAGAACCGTTATAGCTCAGATCTCAAGGACACTGGGTTGTATTAAATAGGCCGGAATAAAAAACTGGTTCAAGTACGTAGCCGATAATAATATAGCGTAATGCGTGGCGGATACATAAACATGTTTTGATTACCGCTATGACGCAACAGTGCGATCGCACGCTTCTTGTAAGAGGTACTGGGTTTCATTACCAATTCATAATTTTCAAAGGTTTAAATTTACTGAAGGTAATTAAAAAAAGCTATGATAGCCCAGCAGTAACACCGTGCGACTCCTTCGAGGAATTCACGGGTTCAAACCTAGGCAGATACCAATGAGTTTTTATGGTAAAACTTATGTGTCTAATTGATAATTGCAATTTATTACACGCTTTTCGGCGAAGGAAAACATCGTGAGGAAACCTGCATATCTCTAGAGAACTCTGGAGATATGTGTAACCCAACAATTCGCATTGGACCAGCGTGGTAGGTCTTAGCTACAATTCTTCTTTCCAAATAACGGAGAGAAGAGGCCTATTCCCAGCATTGGCAGAGTAAATTAAATATCAGATCAAATCAAATCAAATCAAATATTCTTTATTGTACAACAAAAACAAAAAAAAAGTTAATAATAATACATTATATACTAAAGAGACATGATTAAAAGAAAACCTATATATTGTCAGTTGCACAACTGGCGGCCTTATCGCAGATAAATGTCTCTAAAAAGTAAAACATTAAAAAAAAATCGCGGCCATTTTCAAATAGGTATTTGCTATCCAGTAGATAAACAAAATAACAGCCATATGATCTACCTGTTAACTTTTTAGGGACTTAAGTGCTGAATAAGCCTATCAGAAACCTAAGAAGCGCAAAATTCCGAGATATGTGTCAGATATGTTCCGAATAAGGTAACTGACAGTTTATTGGTAACTTGTGAAACAGGCAAAGAAGTAAAGTAACGGCCCGTTAGTTTCTCACAGCTGTGTTAGGGTTTTCTCCGTTTCTGGCGAGAAGGGTTCGAGCTGAGACCTTCCACGCTGCTCTAATGATTTAAATTTGAAGTTTTACATACTAGTCCAGTCCCGATGACAATGCATGTTTATGATAAGCATGACCTGATGCTGCCAGGATTAGCTCCAGACGAATAACTCGACGACCTAAAACAATTTTGTTGAAAGCTTTTTGACTTGTTATTTGTCGCGACGCTCTCATTTAGACCTCACCTACTGTACTATCTATACTAATATATAAAGCTGAATAGTTTGTTTGTTTGTTTGAACGCGCTAACCTGAAGAACCTACAAAACGGATTTGAAAAATTCTTTCAGTGTAAGATAGTCCATTTATTGAGGAAGCCTATAGGCTATAACATCACGTTAAGATGAATAGCAGAGGTGCAGCAGTAAAAAATAGTACGGAAACGGCAAAATTTAAAGCTTTCCTTACGTGCGCTGAGTAAACGGTGATAGTGATTCAAAAATCATGTATCACAAAATTGTTCTCCCCTAAAAGGTCTAAATAAAAGCCCGCGACAGCATATGTCTAGCTTTAAAGATTAACCCACTTTAACCATTTTTTATGGTTATCAAAAGACTATATTACGGTTCTAATGTCTTCACGCGGGCCGAGCTTCTGGCGATTGCTAGTATATGGTAAAAACTCACCTCCTCGACGGACTTCTTGGAGAACTCATTCATGGACACAATCCATTGCTGCACAAGTTCATTAACAATCACAAGATCATTATATAACCACGTCAATAACTCGTTGACCCACTGAACGCTCGCAGCATCAGCGCCGGTGCACGTCGGTACAATGACGCTCTGGTGTTTCTTTAGCATCAACTGCTCTGGGCCAGGGGACATGCGTCCAAGCCGCTTCTTGTTAGGAGGCGTCGCTGGCACGAAGCTGGTTGGCTTAGTCGGCTTAAACGACCCGGTTTTGATCTTAGCGCTCGTAGCTAGCACGCTGTCAGCGCTTGTTATAATTTCGTTCGCTGTCTTCTTCGTTTCGTCGGCAGGTTTAGCTTTCTCCGCTTTCTCTTCAACGGCTCTGGCGGAATATCTGCCGTAAGCCCATTTAGCCAGACCAAGGATGATGATGGATAACAGTGTCCATATGAATACCAGCATGACTAGGTTGTCCATGGCTGTGTCCATATAGTCGAAGCTGCATATGAGGTCGTCCACCGCTTCGGCTAGGTCAGCCATAGTTTTCCATGGTGTCTGCCACCATGCGGCGTTAGCTTCCGCCGCGTCGCTCTTCTCTACTGACTGTGAGCCCGACATTTTTTATCTATTTCTGAACTGACTATTTTTGGACGCAGCTCTCTGTCTTTTTCCCGCGCTCTCTCTTTCTTGCGGGCGCGTTCAATATAGCATAGTATGTTTTCTGAACGCACTATTTTTAAACGTGCGTGCTTTTTCCCGCGCTGTCACTTAAAGACGCGTTTAGAAACGCTTATTCTCAAATACACACGATGTATTCTAATTTATAATTTAGTTTATGAACGCATATTTTCACTTAAAACTTTGGTTAGTCTGTTTTATATTTTGTCGATCGTTCGGAATCGTTGTCTTAAGTATTCGTCGTTTCGGTCTTCTAATTTCACAGCATACTGAGATCGAAACTCTGTAAAGAAGAAAGTAAAGTAAGTAAAAGATATTTGTGGCTTGAAATATAGTACATCGAGTTATCAGCCGGCTATATTCCAATATAGATCTAGTGGCAGCACTACATTATATTTTCATTATTAGCATTATATTTTCTTTTATTGCGGATTATTGTAATAATATTTTCATTACTTCATTATATTGGACCTCCACAAGGTACTTAAACGCTTAAGTTGGCGTGAACGAAGTCGCCAATACCACGAGTTAACTATATAAATTACTAGCGGCCCGCTCCGGCTTCGCACTGGTATAAAATATATAGTCTACCTATGTCATTCAGGGAAAAAAATTATTAAAATCTATCCAGTAGTTTTGATTTATTCATTACTGCCCGCAGGCGTTAAATTTGGAGTAAAACAAAAACCGCTAAGCCCCTGCATTTTAAATCTGTAATATCTTCGAAAATGTTAATGTAAATTACTTATTTAGAATTTAAGGTACTTATTTGGTTAAGGATTAATGTAGTATTTTTTAAGTGGCTTCGCAAATTATTTTTCGTAAAAAAAAAATGTCAAAAAATGTTGTGGGTTATCCATACACCATCGCGGACTTTTCTGTAGACGTTTTCAAGGTGTATAAATACTTAGTACATCATTTTGATAAATCTCGTAGGGTTTAGCCTGCGTTTGCAATGTAAGCGGAAGAAAATGTAATTATTTACGACATCACATTAGGAACCTCAAAAATTACAGTATTTCTCTACTCGGTATTGAATGTTATTATACATGTAAACCTTCCTCTTGAATCACTCTATCTATTAAAAAAAACCGCATCAAAATCTGTTGCGTAATTTTAAAGATTTAAGCATACAGGGATATATGGACAAACAAAGAATGTGACTTTGTTTTATACTATGTAGTGATGACTACTAATCAGTTAATTTTATGGTAAACTTTTCGCTTATTAGTTAATCGAAGAGAATGTTGACGAGTGAGGTCGTCGTGACACTGCGTTCCTCAAAATGAGGTCATAAGTCAACCGATCAAAACTGAATGAGTTAACCAATCGCTACATACTATTAAATATCCCCTGCAACGTCTGTGTGTTCGCTATAACCTCAAACAGTTATACGGATTTTTACCCTGTTTTCTTCACACTAATAAACACATAACTTTTAATTTTTTCACGTGTTCAAACCGTTCATAAATTAATTTTTTGCGAACTAATTTATATTAGCAATTTATTATTTTCAATGACGGTAAACATCGTGATAAAACCTGCATATCTCTAGAGAATTCTGGGGATATGTGTAACCTACCAATCTATAGAGCGTGGTAGGTCTGAGCTCCAATCCTTCTCTTCAAAAACGGAGAAAGAAAGCCTGTGTCCAGCAGTGGGATAATAGGAGCCGATCATAATTTCATAATTAGTCTTATGCTACTAATATTATAAATACGAAACTTTGTGAGTAATGGATACATCGTTATTACTCTTTCATGGCGAATCCGCTGAACTAATATCTATGATATTTGGTACAATTAATGCTTATATACACCGGGGCAACATATAGGCTATAGAAATCCTTTTAATTCTACAGTAATAGGACGACATTGAAAAGCGCCATCTATTATCAACCCGTCACGCGACAACACTCCACGCAAACGAAGTTGCGGGTAAAAGCTAGTAATATATAACGCTAATGAGGCGTAGTTAATGTATAGAAACCAGCTGTACTCATGTCTTATTCTATCGGGGTAGCCCGACTTGTTACGAACCCGCCAGTTCCCGCCGCGATAACGTCGTGTAAAGAGCTCATGAATAAGTGCCCCGGATGGGTTCGAAACTAGTCGGGCTAACCCGATAGGATAAGACGTGAGTATAGCCGGTTTCTATACATTAACTATGAATTCTACCAACGATAGTTTCAATTTAAAAATTTGTATTGCAGCGTCTTTATCTTTAATATTTAAATGAGTTAATCTTCTATGAATACATATATTTTTTCAGAATCTCGGAAACGGCTCCAACGATTTTCCTGAAATTCGATCTAGATAAGTTTTATTTGAAAAAAAATGACATTTAACCCTGTTTTCGGGCTCTAAATTTTTTTTACTTTAATTTACGTTGAATACAATCACAATTTTTCGCTGTCAAACGTAAAGTCATGGTAGTTCATTTGGGGAACGGGCGGTCTAGAGAGAAAATACCTAGGATCGAGCCCCCACCTGCCCTATTATTTTTTAATTTTTCTTTTAATTTTTTTTTTTTAATTTTTATTTACGTCATCTTAAAATTTACCGCTACTATCTATGAATAGTTAAAATAAAAATAAACCGATTAGTACAATGATAGAACAAAATGTCAGTTTATGTTAATATTGAGGTCACTGGCATAAAGCGCCTCAAAATGAGGTCAAAAGTCAACCGAAGTCTGCACGCAGTGAGTAAATGGTAGCGTGATTCAACATTGCGTCATTCTAGTATCAAACTTATGTTATAATATTTACACAACAGGTATGCACTTGACAACTTGCCATATTCATTTATGGCGGCTTTACACTCTCTGCGGGACACTCCGAGACATAACCGAGTGCGAGAATGTACTAGACATAGACAGAATCACCAATCACTTAATGGACAGATGTAGTCTTTATATCCTATACACTGCATACGACATAAAGTTTACATTTGTTTGTATACACGAGAGCATTAGCAGTAGCAGGTATGATCACGTGATCACAATAGATCATATCGTGAAACGAATATGATTCTCAAATAGCAATCATACTCAAGCTTAGAATGTAAAGGGTAACTCTCGCCTCTGTATGTCTAGAGGTGTCTCGTCTGTTATCGTTCCAATGTTGGTTTTTGTGCCCGAGTCAAAGGATTCTGCGATTCGCTTTTCACTAACGAGTGTCTATGGTCACTCCGAGCTTACACGTTCTAACGAGGCGTCTCGGGTGAGACTTAACGAGTCCTCTCGGTCAACAGTGGACATGGTCAATCCGAGCTTACAAGTTCGTACGAGGCGTCTCGGGCGAGCTATAGTGAGTGTTCGCGGTCGAGAGTGTAAATGGTGACTCCTAGCTTACACATCTCGGCGGAGGCATCTCGACAAGACAGCGAGTGCTCTCATTCGAGAGTGTACACGGTCATTTTGAGCTTACACGTCTCGATCGAAGCGTCTCGGGCCAGATTTAGTGAGTGCTCTCGGTCGAGAGTGGACATAGTAATTTCGAGCTTACACGTCTCGGTTGAAGCGTCTCGGGCGAGACATAGTGAGTGCTCTCGTTCGAGAGTGGACAGTCATTTCAAGCTTACACGTCTCGGTTAAATCGTCTCGGGCAAGACATAGCGAGTGCTCTCGGTCGAGAGTGGACATAGTTATTTCTAACTTACATGTCTCGGTTGAATCGTCTCGTGAGAGACATAACGAGTGCTCTGGTTCGAGAGTGGACATAGTAATTTCAAGCTTACACGTCTCGGTCGAAGCGTCTCGGGCGGGACATAGCAAGTACTCTCGGTCGAGAGTGAACATGGGCATTTTGAGCTTACACATCTAGGCGAAGGGTTCTCGGGCGAGACAGCGAATGCTTTCGGTCGAGAGTGGACATAGTAATTTCGAGGTTACACATGTCGGCTGAGGCGTCCCGGGCAAGACATAGCGAGCGCTCTCGGACGAGAGTGTACAGCCGCTATTATGATGGTATTCAGCTTAGTTTGTACTTGCGTTGTAAAGCAACTTATTATCACACTGCTGGCTTCCCCTCTACTTTTTGGTTAAACGCGGAAACGGCTCCATCGATTTTCATGAAATACAGCATGTAAGGGCTTTGGGAGGGAAAAATCGATCTAGCTAGCTGATTTAAAAATAATTTTTTTTTATCCCCTTTTTCGAGTAAAAAAAATGTTAAAACGTAGAATTAAATCCAAATTATGTTTTTGCTGACAAACGTAATGCTGTGATAGCCCAATGGGTAAAGGACTAAAAAAATTCAAAACCCGGGATCGAGTCCCACGCGTCACCGGCGCTTTATTTTTTTTTATATCTTTTTAAAAATTACCACCCAAGTACTTAAGTTATTAATTCAAAAGGATATTATCGATAGGGTGGTTGATGTATGTACAGTTTTATTATTTTTTAAGGTACTCCATTTATATCCACTCATATACTCAAGGGGCGAATAATAGAATTAACTCGTTACAAGTTCAAAACTTAATCGCCATTAACATGTACGCGTTATGGCCGACCTTGTCCCGATGACATCATCGAGGTCGCGATAACAGTTGAATCTTAATAACTCTTAATTACATTAGCATAAAGGTTGTTTTGCAATAATTGACGTTCAAAGCTCATGTTGTAATGTTTATTTTCGTTCCTTATTTGAAATTTAAAAAAGAATAAATAGTTTTTTTTTTTATTGAATTTCGTTAACCAAAATCAATGGTGTTATTCTTTTTAGATCGATTTTTCGCTTTCCAAGCAATATTTTTTTTAAAGTTTTGTAGAATTTTCATATTAAACAAATTCTGTCTTTAACAAGTTGTGATTAATAAATCGTTTTTTTTTTGTTGTTTTAGAATATATAAGCATACTTCCTACTATGCTACTAATACTGTAAATGCGAAAGTTTGCGAGTGTGGATGTATGTTTGTGACTCTTTCACGGCGAATCCGCTGAGCTATTATTAAAATTATTAAAACAAACAAAACAAAAAAAAACAATAATTAATAAATAATCGATTATTTTCCCTTTAAAAGAAATCGATTTTTAAAAAATATATTGTCGTATTAAAATATTCGATTAAAAATCATCGATTTTTTTACGACTATTTGAAGATTTTGGTAATTTAATATTAATAACTAAATACAATAAAGGCTAATTAAAGTGGTCAATTACTAAGAAAATACAACGAATATAGAAATAACAGATGACCTGCTTGTAAAATTCTATTAAAATGTGTTGTTTGGCTACATTGGTTTCTTCCAACAATGCATATTTTATCTTAAAAAACTAGAAAAAGAGTTATATAGGAAAAGAGGATAATTGAAATACTCGATTAAAAAATAATAAAATCGATTATTAAAAAATATCGTTTATTTAAAAAAATCGATTATTTTTCACATCACTGAAATAAGCCACGAGCAAATGCCAGTATACATATTGTTTAACTATACACTGTCCATTATATTAACCATCTTTGGCAGATTGACGATAGTGATGTCCTAAAGATTCTCGTATGCGATACCATTCCGATTATAGTACCTACTATCATTAATCGAATTACGTACCTAAGTAATTCGATTAATGATAACCTACGTAAACTAGATTACTACTTGAGAAAAGAAATTCCAACTTTGAGAAAACTTATTGTTTCTTTGAAAAGAAGTGGTCTATTTCATGGTGAAAAATCTTCTTTGGTCAAAGTTTTGAACACAATTGGCTTTTCATATAAAAAGTTAAATAAAAGAAAATTATTAATGGAACGCACAGATATAGCTATAGCACGTTGTGATTTTTTAAGAGAGGCAAAGAAAATACAAGATTGGGCAAATATTGTTTTCACGGATGAAACATGGCTCAACGCTAACCACACACTATCTCGTTTCTGGACTGATGATACTGCTGATTCCACTTCCTCAGTACCAATGGGAAAAGGTGAGCGCCTAATCATTTGCCATGCAGGTACAGCAAAAGGATTTGTACAAGACGCACTGTTGGCATTTAAATCGAAGAAATCAAATGACTACCACGAAGAGATGAATGCAAATGTGTATGAAGAGTGGTTCAAAAAAATGCTCATTTCATTGGAAGAACCATCAATAATTTTTATTGATAATGCGCCCTACCACTCCCGTCAAATTGACAAAATGCCAACACAGGCTAATAAAAAGCATGAAATAATTAATTGGCTTCGGGACAATGGAGAAAATGTGGACGACTCAATGTTAAAAGTTGAATTAATAAAAATATTAAAAACCAAAAAGAGAGCAAAACGCTATGTAATCAATGAAATGGCAGCAGAATATGGCCATACTGTTCTTCGGATTCCTCCATACCACTGCCAGTACAACGCAATAGAACTTATATGGGCACAAGTAAAAGGGCATGCTGCGAGATGCAATACAAGCCCCCCATTCACAGCGAATACTTTATATAATGTTATTAAATGTCTTTTAATACTCGTAACATCGATTTCTACCGATTATTTTTAATCTGTGGCATAATCGTATAGTAACCATTATGTGTGACATCACTAAGTGGGCGGTACCCATCCATAAAGTACAAATATTATTTGTATGATATTTGTACGTAAGCAATACAAAACTTAATGAGCGTGAGCTGTCAAAAGACTAATAATATGATGGACGCAGTATAATACAATATTTCGATATGTGGGGATATGGGAAGCTGCGGTCGCGGAATGGTTAGAATAACGAACTTGCGATCGAGAGGTCGTGGGTTCGAATCCCGGCCATTATACTACCGACGTGAATCCACTCCTCACACAATCATTTAGCTTAGCTAGAGGGGTTAACAAGTTTACTAGTAATTTGTAATCGAAATTGCTCGTAACCTTAAAAAAATGTAAATAAAAAGATTTACAATAAATAACATCAATGCCACTTAACATTAATTGACGTGATTTAATTTTCTGGCTGTTTTTTTTTGTATTTTTATGTAAATCGATATTTTATCGATAAACTTGTTGTTTATGCTATTGATAAATAAAAATATATTTAATCGATTTATATTTCAAGGTTATAACTTAATCTAATTGACTCAGGAAGCATAAAGTCCGAAGTATATATATTTTTTACTATCCTGATATTTTATTTATTTTCTTTTTATTTAGTATCTTAATTTTGTAACTGTTTGTAATATATCATTGAGGACATGAAAATATAAAATCAAAATTAATCAAGTAATAAATTGATTTTAATATTTAATATTTAAATGAGTTAATCTTGTATGTATATTTATATTTTCTGAATCTTGGAAACTGCTCCAACCATATTCCTGAAATTAGCATTTAGGGGGTTTTGGGGGAGAAAAATCGATCTAGCTAGGCTTTATTTAAAAAATCGTTTTATCCCTGTTTTTGGGCATTAAAAACATGGTAAAATGTAGAATTGAAAGCAAAGGATTTTTTAAGATGTCAAATGTAATGCTGCGATAGCCGATGGTTAACTGGCGGATCGAAAATATTCAAAACACAAATTCAAATTCAAATTCAAATTCAAAATATTCTTTATTCAAATAAATTTGTAAACTAGTGCTTTTGAATCGTCAACTCTACTGCTGGTTCGGAAAGCTGTTCCTACCGAGAAGAGCCCGCAAGAAACTCGGCGGTTGCTCTTTTTTTTAAAATATAATTCTTAATGCCAGTTACATTTAATGTTTCTATCTTGTACACGGTCGAACAATATTTATATCCACGCATTTTTGTCGTCTAAATAATCCTCAACAGTATAGTAGGCTTTCTGTATCAGCCTCTCCTTAATAGTGTTTTTAAACTGCTGTAATACTGTTATACACAGTTTCGAATTCCAAATGCCATCGGCGCCTTCTTTCTTTTTGTTTAAATTTTTTTTTTAATCTTAGGCTATGTTACCCAGATACTAAGTATTTAACTAATCAAAAGTTAGGCCTTTATGCTCCTAAGATATATGGGACATTACACACACGGTCGTCCGTCACCAAGGTAAGTAATTTAATACTTGTGTTATAGGTAAAAGACAACTGGTAAATATATAGTAAGTAAGTAAGTAAGTAGCGGCCTGTTTTTATCCCACTGCTGGGAATAGGCCTCTTCTATCCGTTTTTGGAGAGAAGGGTTGGAGCTAAGACCTACCACGCTGCTCCAATGCGGGTTGGTAGGTTACACATATATCCGGAATTCTCTACAGATATGCAGGTTTCCTCACGATGTTTTCCTTCACCGAAAAGCGTGTGATAAATTGTAATTATCAATTAGACACATAAGTTTTAACAGAAAAACTCATTGGTGTCTGCCCGGGTTCGAACCCGTGACCTCCTCGAAAGAGTCGAGCGGTGTTACCGCTGGGCTACCACAGCTTAGTAAATATATACATATACAATATTAATAAATACTCAAATAGATGAAATCAAATAGATGAGATAGACACCCAGACTCAAGAACCAACAAATTCTAAATAGAATATTTTGGCTCTAGGCGTGAATCAAACCCGCGACCACTAAAGCTGAAGACAGGATTACTGCTATCTGCGCCATACAACTTTATCAAGTAAATGGACTTACCAAATATATTATGAGTCAATATAACACTAATATAACTTTGGTAAGTTAGAATCTATCACAATCACGTCCGCACATGTTGACCGATACAGCAAGACTGGTCAGTGAAATATCCATATTTGAAAATCAAGCTATATTCGAGCCTTCGGAGTACAGAGATCATTTTTGTTCAATAAATGTTTTTTCTTTCTTTCTTTCTTTTCAATCCGCCTATATACTGCCTAATGGGATTTATAGTGTCGTTTGGTATAAGAGAGCGCAGAAGCATGGTTAAAACCCCTCTAACGTCTAGTGAGCACCATTATTCTCCTGGCTTTATCCCGCTCTAAGTGGGGTCAGCACAACATGTTATAAACATGCTGTCACCTGATTTGGCTCTGTTTTACGACCGGCCGCCTGCCTGAAATCAACTTACTTTAGTCGTATTTTACGACACTTCGCCAAGAAAGGAAACGTAAAAGGCACGTAAGGTAAGTCGATCCACCGCGTAGTATCCGACTGAGTAGAATAGACCACCCTCATTTCTTACCGAGTTGTGGTAAAAGGCGATTGAGGTAAGTTGACCTGCCGTGTGGTAACCGGCTGAGTAGAATAAACCGCCCTCTTTCTTCCCGAGTTGTCGTAAAATACGACTAAAGTAAGTTGATGACAGGCAGGCTGCCGGTCGTAAAATACGTAGCCAAATCATTTGACAGCATGTTTATAACATGTCGTGCCGACCCTACTTAGAGTGGGATAAGGGTAGGAAGATAATGAGTACTATATGCTGAGCATTTGAACCCGCTTACTCTAGTTAATTTCGCGTACTTTACCCGTTTTCCCATCAAATTCAAATTCAAAATAATCTCTATTCAAATAAAATTATAAACAAGATGCTTTTGAATCATCAACTCTACTGCTGGTTCGGAAAGCTGTTCCTACCGAGAAGAGCCAGCAAGAAACTCGGCGGTTGCTCTTTTAAAAATATAATTCTTAATATTATTTACATTAAGTCGTTACTGTCTTGTACAGGTTCAAAGAGAGCTATATCCACACATTCTTATCTTCTAAATAATCTTCAAGAGTATAGTAGGCTTTCTGTAACAGCCTCTTTTTAACAGTGTTTTTAAACTGCTGTAATGGCAGTGCTGAAATTGGTTGCGGAATTTTATTATAGAATCTTATACCAAAACCCACAAACGAGTTACGCACTTTTGCAAGGCGCAAAACCGAGAAGAGCCAGAAAGAAATTCGGCGGGTGCGCTTTTAAAAATATAATTCTCATTAATATAGTTATATTAAGTCATTACTGTCTTGTACAGGGTCGAAGAGTAGCTAAGCTATATCCACATATACTTATCATGTAAGTAATCCTCAACAGTATAGTAGGCTTTCTGTATCAGTCTCTTTTTAAACTGCTGTAATGGCAAATCAAATCAAAACATCTTATTCAAATAAGCTCTTTCAAGCACTTTTGAATCGTCAAGTATCAATATGACTAATGAAGCAACAACAGGTTCGGAATGTTGCTCTTACCGAGAGGAACCAGAAAGAAACTCGGCGGTCAATCTTTTAAACATTTTCAATTTTACATTACTAAACCGCAGTCTTGTATGAAGCTGAAAGAATTTTCAAATCCAGGCTTTTTTATCATCCAAATAATCTTCAATTTTGTAATATGCTTTACGTATAAGCATATCTCTTATATTTAATTTAAACCTTTCTGTAGACTGGTCTAGTATTGACGCCGTGTGGTATCCGGCGGAATAGAATAGTACCACCCTCATTTCTTACCGAGGTGTCGTAAACGGCGACTAACGTAAGTCGACCCGCCGTCTAGTATCCGGCTGAGTAGAATAGACCAACCTCATTTCTTACCGAGGTGTCGTGAAATACGACTAATGTAAGTTGACCCACTGTGTAGTATCCGGTTGAGTAGAATAGACCACACTCATTTCTTACCGAGGTGTCGTGAAATACGACTAATGTAAGTTGACCCACTGTGTAGTATCCGGTTGAGTAGAATAGACTACACTCATTTCTTACCGAGGTGTCGTGAAATACGACTAATGTAAGTTGACCCACTGTGTAGTATCCGGTTGAGTAGAATAGACCACACTCATTTCTTATCGAGGTGTCGTGAAATACGACTAATGTAAGTTGACCCACTGTGTAGTATCCGGTTGAGTAGAATAGACCACACTCATTTCTTACCGAGGTGTCGTGAAATACGACTAATGTAAGTTGACCCACTGTGTAGTATCCGGTTGAGTAGAATAGACCACCCTCATTTCTTACCGAGGTGTCGTGAAATACGACTAATGTAAGTTGGCCCACTGTGTAGTATCCGGTTGAGTAGAATAGACCACCCTCTTTCTTACCGAGGTGTCGTAAAATACTACTAAGGTAAGTTGACGTCAGGCAGGCGGCCGGTCGTAAAATCGCAGCCAAATCATGTGACAGCATGTTTATAACATGTTGTGCCGACCCCACTTAGAGTAGGATAAGGGCAGGAGAATAATGATGAGACTGGTCTAGTATTGATTGCGGAATTTTATTGTAAAAGCGAATACAAAGACCATAGAATGAGTTGCCAACTCTGCTGAGCAGCGACAGGTATCACAAGCTAAAAAAGCATCATGATCTACATAGTAACGTTAAATAAATTTATAAGTAAGTAAAAAAAAAGTAAGTAGCGGCCTGTTACTATCCCACTGCTGGGCATAGGCCTCTTCTCTCCGTTTTTGGAGAGAAGGATTGGAGCTGAGACCTACCACGCTGCTCCAATGCGGATTGGTAGGTTACACATATCTCCAGAATTCTCTAGAGATATGCAGGTTTCCTCACGATGTTTTCCTTCACCGAAAAGCGTGTGATAAATTGCAATTATCAATTAGACACATAAGTTTTAATAGAAAAACTCATTGGTGTCTGCCCGGGTTTGAACCCATGATCGTCTCTAGAGATTCACACGGTCGCACCGCTAGGCCATCACAGCTTTTATATAGGTATATATGGTAAAAAATCAAAGCTAAAAAGCATCATGATCTACATAGTAACGTTAATTAAATTTATACCATGACGTAATAACACCATCAATACCATGATTCATGTACAATTCGGGCATTTACTAAACGCCCTTGTTTAATAATCTCACACCTTCCCAGCCTACATTAGATTTGTTTGTCTCACTTATTATCAAATCATCAAGTGCTGTGTAAACATTTAAGATCGTTTGAGGTTGTTACGTCATTATTATAAGTACCTGGTAATTTTTTTGTTACAAGATAGAAAATATCATCATTCTCCTGCCCTTTTCCCGCTCTAAGTGGGGTCGGCACATGTTATAAACATGTTATCACATGATTTGGCTGCGTTTTTACGCCTGCCTGACATCAACTTACCTTAATCATATTTTACAATACCTCGGTAAGAAATGAGGGTGGTCTATTATACTAAACCGCATACCATACGGTGAGTCGACTTACATTAGTCGTATTTTACGACACCTCGGTAAGGAATGAGGAGGGTCTATTGTACTCAGCCGGATACCAAACGGCGGGTCGACTTACATTAGTCGTATTTTACGACACCCCGGTAAGAAATGAGGGTGGTCTATTCTACTAAATCGGATACCACACGGTGGTTCAACTTACCTTAGTCGCCTTTATGACACCTCGGTAAGAAAGAGGGTTGTCTATTCTACTCAGCCGGATGTCACGCGGCTAGCTCTCGTGGAAATCAGTGTGTCACAAAGTTTTTCCAAAAGCCTATATAAGGGTACAAAAAGTCAATATGTAGCTCAATAACCTCCTACATCTGCCAGGGAAAGTCCTATCAAAATCAGTCTAGCCGTTCCGGATAATCTACTATTATCTTATCTAATCCCTAAGCCGTTCGTAAAATACGTAGCCAAAACATGTTGTGCCGACCCCACTTAGATTGGATGGATTGTATTTGAATGTAAACTCCATTTTATCACTTAAATAGACGTAAATAAAGACGCGTTAACATCTATATCAATTATAAAACATGTTATGCAAAAAAAATTATAGCCACCATAAACAAAAAACATAAAAGATAATGGGGATTCCCATCAAAACATATAAAAGATACGACCACCGTGCTACGCCACATAAATACTTATGGCGCAGTAAAAACCGGTATGAGGAATGTTATTAGTCAAGCGTGAATAGGGATTGCGGTACAAAACCGATTATGTAACGAAAACCATTTTTGTAAAGAAAAAGTAGACAATAAATAATTTAAAAAAAAACAAACAAAACACTTTTTAAAGCACATCATGTGGTATCCGGCTGAGTAGAGTAGACCACCCTCATTTCTTACCAAAGTAAGCGACTAAGGTAAGTCGACCCCCCGTGTTTTATACGCTTGAGTACAATAGGGCCAGGGCCAAATAGGGACCAGGGCTTCTTAATCTGTGGGTCGAGGCTACTGAAAGCAAAAGGCGTCGCAAAGATCTGATACTTTTCAATCATTATTGATACAACTACATGGCTGCAGCTGTCTTTTAAAGAACTTTTCTAACAAAGATTTATTGATATTTCTCCTCCTAAGTTCCTTTATTACCCCTTTTCATTAAATTTAATTAAATAGATTTTATTAAATTTATGATTGGTTAGTTTACAACAATTATAAATAAAATTTTAAAATTAGTATACACACTACGTACAAATAAAAATCATACAAAATACTATTGTAATTTAGTATAACTATTTTTTGGAAAAAGTGGCAATGCAAAACTGTTATTTACATTGTAAAATAGTGCGATATTACATCTACATCTATGGTTAATATATATTTCATTATATGGAGGAGGGGGTCGTTTAAAATTTCCTAAGCTTGATGGGGTCGCTATATAAAAAAGTTTAAGAAGCCCTGCAATAGACTACCCTCTTACTTACCGAAGTGTTGTAAAACGACTAAGGTAAGTTGATGTCAGGCAAGCGGCCGGTCGTAGAAAAACAGACAAATCATGTAACAACATGTTTATAACATGTTGTGGGATAAGGGCATGAAAATGATGAGTTATGTATTTACCTAAACATAGTTTACAGTTTTTGCGAACTTTGTTTATAATATGTATATATATATTTAGCAGTTGTCTGTCGCCCATAATAGTTTTGTTAGTTTTTGGATGGACAAGTAGTGTACAACACAAGTAGTTTGGATAGTTTTTGGATGGACAAGTAGTGTACAACACAAGTAATTTAGTTAGTTTTTGGATGGACAAGTAGTGTACAACACAAGTAATTTAGTTAGTTTTTGGATGGACAAGTAGTGTACAACACAAGTAGTTTAGATACTTTTTGGATGGACAAGTAGTGTACAACACAAGTAGTTTGGATAGTTTTTGGATGGACAAGTAGTGTACAACACAAGTAATTTAGTTAGTTTTTGGATGGACAAGTAGTGTACAACACAAGTAATTTAGTTAGTTTTTGGATGGACAAGTAGTGTACAACACAAGTAGTTTAGATAGTTTTTGGATGGACAAGTAGTGTACAACACAAGTAGTTTGGATAGTTTTTGGATGGACAAGTAGTGTACAACACAAGTAATTTAGTTAGTTTTTGGATGGACAAGTAGTGTACAACACAAGTAATTTAGTTAGTTTTTGGATGGACAAGTAGTGTACAACACAAGTAATTTAGTTAGTTTTTGGATGGACAAGTAGTGTACAACACAAGTAGTTTGGATAGTTTTTGGATGGACAAGTAGTGTACAACACAAGTAATTTAGTTAGTTTTTGGATGGACAAGTAGTGTACAACACAAGTAATTTAGTTAGTTTTTGGATGGACAAGTAGTGTACAACACAAGTAGTTTAGATAGTTTTTGGATGGACAAGTAGTGTACAACACAAGTAGTTTGGATAGTTTTTGAATGGACAAGTAGTGTACAACACAAGTAATTTAGTTAGTTTTTGGATGGACAAGTAGTGTACAACACAAGTAATTTAGTTAGTTTTTGGATGGACAAGTAGTGTACAACACAAGTAGTTTAGATAGTTTTTGGATGGACAAGTAGTGTACAACACAAGTAGTTTAGATAGTTTTTGGATGGACAAGTGCCAAATATTACGCCGTGTGGTAACCGGCTGAATAGAATAGTACCATCCTAATTTCTTACCGAGGTGTCGTTAAAGGCGACTAAGGTAAGTCGACCCGCCGTGTGCAATCCGGGTGAGTAGAATAGACCAACCTCATTTCTTGAAGAGGTGTCGTAAATAGTATTTATAGTATTTATGTATTTTGTTTGGTTTATTCTTTGCTATGTTGTTACTGACGTTGGGACGATTGGGGATTGGGATTAGGATTAGGATTAGTTTTAGTTGGCTGCTATTGAAAATCAGTGTTGGGCTTTCCAGCTCAACAATCGCTGAGTAGCTACCATTTTATAGCATTGCACTGCTATTATCTGTATGTGTCAACTGTTTGCTTGTTGTATACTTCACTGTATGTACACTGTTAGAATAGTAGTGCAATTATATAAATAAAGATTCTTATTCTTATTCTTAAAAGGCGACTAAGGTAAGTTGACCCACCGTCTGGTATCCGGTTTAGTAGAATAGGCCACCCTCTTTCTTACCGAGGTGTCGTAAAATACGACTTAGGTTTTTTTTTTTTTTTTTTTTATACAGGAAAAAACCCCTTATGGGTACCGCCGCCCGACGGGGACAGGCGACGGTTATGTCGGACTCGCACCGACTAAAATAACCTGTGTGCTTCACTACGCTGCTGGTGGCGGGGATAGGGTACCCATGAAGACATTGCCCCCCATCCCCGCCAGCAGCAACTCTGTACCCCAGAGTGCGCCACCTCTGGGTCGGGGCCTCTCTGAAAGTGGCCCCTCCCTCCGCTGAACGATGCATCGGAAGCACCAGATGCATCGAACGCCTCGGGGACCTTATAAGGAGGGCGTCCGATTGAACCCCGTTCGGAACGCCCGGAAAGGTCCCCGTTAGGGCGGCACGCGACGGTCTTGAGCGAGTCGCCTGCGCTCGGCTCGCCTGCGGCGGATTGGATCCAAAGACTCGACTTCCCGGATCCGCCCCGCCGCCTCCTTCCGCAAGATAACGTCCTCACAGAAGGAGGCCATCGCTGCCCACGATCGCTCCCTGTCCACCATGGCGCGGACCACAGTGGGCAGGGAGAGATCATGCCCCACCTGTGCCACGAGTTCCGCCCGCTGAACCGCCCAAGCTGGACAGTCTGCGAGCGTGTGCAGCGCCGTATCAAAGTCGGCGCCGCACTCGTGGCACTCACCAGTCGCTTCACGCTGGGCCACCTTCCACAGATACCACCCGAAACAACCATGTCCGGAAAGCACCTGTGTCAGGCGGAAGGTGAGGACCCCATGCCTTCTGGCGATCCAGCCCTGGAGAATGGGCTGGATGGCTGAAATCGTCCAGGCTCCTGCACTGGGCGATTCAAGCCGCCGCCTCCATTGACGGAGGAGCTCTTCCTGAGCTGCTCTCCGCCAATCCACCTCTACCGCCGCTGAGTCTCCCCCTGGTGAACGGGCTTCGACTCTACGGCGGTAGGCCTGAGCTAGCACCTCAGCCTCTAGGTCCCATGGAGGGGACCCGGCCAAGGCGCAGGCCGCCTCGCCGGAGATGGTCCGGTAGCCCCGCACAAGTCTGACCGCCATGATCCTCTGCGCCCTGCGCAGCAGGGGCAAGGATCTCGCGGTCAGCCGCCCCGCCCATACGGGAGCGCCGTACAGGGCCATCGACCGAACCACTCCGGCGTATAGGCGCCGGCAGCCTGCATTAGGCCCTCCCAAATTCGGGAGGAGCCTGCTCAGGGCTCCGGCGGTCGCCGTTAACTTAGGGGCGAGCCGCCGGAAGTGGGCCTCGAACGTCCATCGGCTGTCGAGGAGCAATCCCAGGTACTGTAATGTACCCGAGATTTCGATGGACGTCCCGCCCACTACCAGCCGGGAGCCCACTGGGGGCGCCATCCGAGGCCTGTGGAAGCAAATGGCCTCGGATTTCTCCAAGGCCACCCCCAGTCCCAGCCGGCGAATCCGGGCCACAACGTGAGCCGTGGCCGCGGTCGCCAGCACTCGAGCTTCCCGGTGGGTGCTCGCGCGAGCAGTCACGAGGGTGTCGTCTGCATAGCAGAACAGTCGCACCCCCGGAAGCATTTGCCCGCGCAGCACCCAGTCGTAGCCGATGTTCCACAGGAGGGGGCCAAGAACCGACCCCTGCGGAACACCGCACGACATCCTCCGCTCCTTCCACCCACCCCCAGCCGTCGGGTACCGAACAGCGCGGTCAGCTAGGTAGTTACTGACCACACGCTGCAGGTACATAGGGATGCGGTGAAAGCGTAGGGCCTCCTTAATCACTCCCCAGGGCAAGGTGTTGAATGCGTTAGCGATGTCCAACGACACCGCCAACACCACCTCGCGCCGGGTTGTTGCCTCCTCCGCCAGAAGTCTCACACCCTCGATACAGTCGAGGGTGGATTTGCCCTGGCGGAATCCGCACTGGAGGCAACTGAGGTCAGGCCCTACCTCTCGGAGGTGCTGGACTATGCGGGAAGCTATTACGCGTTCGAGCAGCTTCCCCGCTTCGTCCAGCAAGACTATGGGCCGATACGCAGAGGGCGACTTAGGTAAGTTGACGTCAGGCAGGCGGCCGGTCGTAAAAACGCAGCCAACTCATGAGACAGCATGTTTATAACATGTTGTGCCGACCCCACTTAGAGTGGGATAAGGGCAGGATGATGATGAAAAGTGAAATATTGTAAAGTTGCGCATACTTCCAGAAACGTAATTAAATTTAATACATTACCCTAGTAATATTTTGTGTTAATTGGTTAAATATGAGATCGTTATTGACACAAATCGTTAACAACATTATAAACTCGTAACTAATATCTCTGACACCAATAAGATTAGCTAATTAAATAAATACAACATAATTGAATATACCTTATCTAATTAATTAACGTATTAAACTAAACGTGTTGTGACATGTGTTTATGTCCACAGTTATTTATAAGTACCAAACTAATACCTTTAAACGAGCATGATCTTCTTGTCCTTATTCCACTCTAAGTGGGATTGGTAAAACATGTTATAAACATGATTTGGCGACGTATTTTATTACCGGGCGCCCGCTAGACGTTAACTTACCTTAGTCGTATTTTACGACACCTCGGTAAGAAAGAGGGTGGTCTATTCTACTCAATCTGTTACCACACGTTGGGTCAAATTACCTTAGTCACCTTTTACAACACCTCGGTAAGGAGGGCGGTATATTCTACTCAACCGGATACCTCACGGCGAATTGAATCACTTTAGTCGCCTTTAACGACACCTCGGTAAGAAATGAGGGTGGTCTATTTTACTCAGCCAGATACCACACGACCTATGCTTTTTGATGAAAAAACCATTTTTTTTTATAAACCCAAAGCGAATAAGGTTGTCGAACTTTCGTTTTTTGTAGCAACACTTAACTTTTGCGTTATGATATCAGAATTACGTAAGCTCTATATGGTTTTGACTTCATTACCTACTGCCGATTGCGGCGAGAGTAAAAAAAAATATATATATATTCTCCCTTCGTTATCCCACTCTAAGTGGGGGTCACAACATGTTTTTCTCTTCTAATTTCTCCTATCATTCAACTCTGGCGCCACTTCTATTATATGCATGTCATACTTCACACAATCCAACCATCTCTTTTTGCCTCTAGCCACATATCCAACCACATTCAAATTTAACACTCGTTTTGTTACATGCTTTTCATCCCTCCTCATTACATGTCCATACCATCTTAATCGAAATCTATCAAAAAAAGAAAATTGTATGGAAAAATAATAAAGTTAAATTACATTATTATGTACATAAAATTTATATTAAACAAAAATCAAAATAATCTTTATTCAAATAAGCTTTTCCAAGCACTTTTGAATCGTCAACGATCATTATGATTAATGAAGCTACAACTGGTTCGGAATGTTGCACTTACCGAGAAGAACCAGAAAGAAACTCGGCGGTCAATCTTTTAAACATTTTCAATTTTACATTATTAAACCGCAGTCTTGTATGAAGCTGAAAGTATTTTAAAATCTAGGCATTTTTACCATCCAAACAAATAATATCCCTCGGTTTCGCCCGTGTTATTTTTATTTTTTTACACCTTATTTATATAACGGATTTTATTTATCGTTTTGTTTTTTTTTTGTAAATGTAATATAGCCTATGTTTATCAGTAAAGATGCAGCTTTCCAATGGTGAAAGAATTTCCGAAATTGGTCCAGTAGTTTTTATGTGAAAAAATTACAAACATACATACAATTTTTTACTCCTTATAATATTAATATAGATAATCTTCAATTGCGTAATATGCTTTACGTATAAGCATATATCTTACACTTATTTAAACCTTTCTGTAGACTGGTCTAGTGTAGATTTTATTGTAGAATTGCGGACACAACTGGCTCTAAAATAAATATATAACGTAAAAAAAACTTAGGTGTGATATATTTCAGTATCACGTATCATTATCCGTTAGGTATATTTATAGGTATTTTAACCGTAAGAAAACCTTAATCTATCGATTGATCACAGATAACGCCAAATGTCAATCACCGCTTGTCCTTCGGCAGAATCGGTTATACGGATAACGTTTTTGTTACTGGGCGAAACATCTTTCTTTAATATTTAAATGAGTTAATCTTGTTTGTATATATATAAATATATTTACAGAATCTCGAAAACGGCTCCAACGATTTTCATAAAATTCGGCGTGTCTTTTTATTCCTTTTTTTGGGAAAATGCCGTTTGAATTTACGTTGAATTTAAAAGACAATTTTCGCTGTCAAACGTAAAGTCATGGTAGCTCATTTGGGGAACGGGCGGTCTTTTTATACGTTGGTATAAAAAAGTATTTTTTAAGTTTTTAATTAAATTTATAAAAAAAATAATTGTGTTGACAATTAATTTTTTCATAAATTCTCTTAAAAGTAACGGCCTGCTACAATCCCACTGCTGATCATAGGCCTCGTTTCTCCATTTTTCGGAGATAATGGTTGAAGCCAAAACACACCACGATATTCCAATGCGGTTTGGTAGGTTACATTTATCCCTAGAAATTTCGATATGCAGGTTTCCTCACGATGTTTTCCTTTAGCGAAAAGCGTGTGATAAATTGCAATTATCAATTAGACTTTTTATGAAAACTTATTTTCATAAAAAGCTCATTGGCCTCTGCTTGATTTGGAACCTATGAACATCTCGAAAGATTCGCATGGTCTATTACAACTCATTTAACATAATGGTATTATAAATTTAAATAATAGGGTAAAATTATAACTTATTAGAAATAACTTCCATTTTAGAAATGATTAAATCCACTTATTTTTAATGCTGAGGCTACACTAGCGGACGAAAATTCGTGTCGCGTTGGCGCGCAAAACATCATGTATCACGCACACACATGTTCTTGTCCACATTAGACGGGTGAAGATTCAGATAGCGGCCTACGGCGAATATTCGTCCAGTTTTGTGCGTCCGAAACGATCAGTGTCTTCGCATTATATGTAAGTAAATTATTATTTATTGCACTTGTACGAGTATCTATTACCAAATAATATGAAAATGAGACGAAAAAGAAGATGGTGGATGACTTCTATTCACAGAAACCGAACCGTGCGTACAACATTGTGTGACATTAGCGGGCTACGGCAATGTATGTGGCCGGGTAGATCGTTACAACGCGCGTTACAGACGATGTACTATCGGGACACTGTCGGCCTGGCGCGCATCAAAGGGATTTGTCGCGACAATATTCGTTTGAGTGGCCACACCTATGTCACTTCAGTGAAATGAAATGAAATGAAATGAAATGAAAAGTTTTATTCCACAAACGTGCTAACAGGACATAAACAAATGTAAGAAATTAAACTAAAGCTAAATAAATATTAATAAATAAATAAATGTCCGTAGCACGATGCAGAATAGGCTTTAGACTCAGCATAATACTGTGTGCCCCGCAGGAAGCACACAGAACTGATTTTCAGCTAAAGCCTATTGAGTCACGTCACGGATGACTGGCTAAACAGATTACTTAAACATATAAATATATAAATCCACTTTAAATTAGTAATTATGCTATCTTTCATTATATATACACACAAAATTTATAAATTAACAATATTTTTCTTATTTATAAATTAAAAATTTACTTAATACCTAGAATACTAACACAAACACTAAAGATAAGAATATTCCGCTACAAAATTCTGAAATTGTAATTGCTTTTCCAATAAAAAGTTCTTTAATAATTTCTTAAATAAAAGCTTACACTTTGAACCTTTTATTGGGGGAGGAATATTATTCCAGCATTTAGTAGCGGAATATTTAAAGGATCCTTCGAAAGCTGCAGTTCGATGGAAAGGTATCCTAAGTTGCTTTCGACAACCTCTTAGGGGGTTCCGCTCTGAATTTTCCACCCAATTTAGCTTCTCAAAGAGGTACAGAGGCTTACCAGTTTTAATTAACTGATAGAGTAGCCCAGCTAAATGAAATTTCCTCCTGGGTCTCATTTTTAAAAGACGGTGATTATTTAAAAAGGATGTGACATAACACCGCGGAGGAATATTAAAACAGAAACGGGCACAGGAGTTTTGAACACGTTGGATAAGACGTTTCGTTCTAGCTAGAAGGCGAGGTCCGTACACTACATCTGCGTAACTTAACTTTGACAGCACCAAAGTATCGACAAGCTGTATACGTAATTTTTCCGAAAGATAATTGCGGAATTTGTATAAGACCTTTAACCGATAAAAGCAGTTACGAACTGCTGAATTTATGTGCTCTTCGAATCTTAGATTAGAGTCAATAAGCAAACCTAAGTTTCGTGCAGAATTTACTTGTTCTAACGCATTACCTCCTAACTGTATATTTATTGATAAATTACTTAACTTGTCAAGTTGTTTAGCCGATCCAAATATCATAAATTTTGATTTTCTAGGGTTTAAAAGAAGTGAATTATTGTCTGACCATTCTGCTATTCTCTTGAGATCATTATTAATCAAATCTACAGCTTCAAGATAGTTTTCCGGCTTAAAAGATAAGTATAGTTGTATGTCATCTGCATATAGATGATATTTACAGCTTTTAACATGCCTGATGATGTCAGCACAATATAAAATAAAGAGCAGTGGTCCTAAAACGGATCCTTGCGGAACACCTCTTGTAACCAACATCGGAGTAGAAAAATATCGGTTACCTTCTTCATGCAAAAACTCTACAAATTGATTCCGATTGCTTAAATAACTCTCAAACCATTTCACAGTATCGTGATCAAATCCGTAATAGGATAATTTTGAGAGTAAAAGAGGGCAATTAATGCTGTCAAAAGCCCGAGAGTAATCTAATAGCACTAATAGTGTACATTGACCAGAATCTTGCGCTGTCAATATATTGTCAGTGACATCTAAAAGTGCAGTTACAGTGCCACGTCCCGCTCTAAAACCCGATTGAAATTCAGGTAGAAGTTGTTCATTTTCCAAAAACCTTGAAACCTGGGCATACACAACCTTTTCCAATACCTTTGAAAAACATGGTAGGATACTGATAGGGCGCAAATCTTCCGGTGTTAGAGGGTTAGAAATTTTAGCAATTGGATGAATTATAGCAGTTTTCCAACAATCAGGAAAAACTGACGTTAGAATGGATGTATTTATAATGGACGTCATTAAGTTAAGGCTCAGTGGAAGAGTCATTAGAATCATATCTAAAGATAACTCATCCGTTCCTATAGCATTAGAATGCAATCGTTTGACAATTTTAAAAATTTCCGTGCTATTTGTGGTGGAAAGAGAAAATGTGCTATCTGTTATTTTATTAGACTTGTAATAAGAGATATGTGAGATGGAACTATAAACTGTGACAGGGAGGCTTAGGAAGTAATTATTGATCCTGTCTGCATCCGTAAAATGGGCAGGTAAAGTTTTAGATTTTTTAGGTAGGACAGTTGACTTTAAATTCTGCCACAATAATTTAGGTTTACTTATATTACTATTTATATTGTAATTGAAATATGCAACTTTTTCATTATGAAACGCTTCTATAACCAAATGTTTGTACTGTTTATACGCTTGTTTGTGTGACTCAGACTTAGATTTACGAAATCGCTTGTATGCATTATTTCTAAGTTTTATCATAAATTGCAAATTACTCGTTATCCACGGGGCACTGACCTTTTTAACTCGTATACATTTTTTAGGTGCATGACGATTAAACAATTGCTGAATGTACCTATTGAAACATGTAACCATATCATTAACACAGTGCAGCGCGGATAAATCATCCCAAGGAATTTGGTCTAGATCATTATTAAACTGTTCTAAATTGACTTTTTTTAGTGGTCTGTACAAAATATGTTGTGTTATATTTATTTCTTTATTAATACATAAGGTACAATCCAAAAAAGCGTGATAACCCAAAGTTGGAATATGCGTTACGTGGACACTGCTAATAGGCAGGTCTGTACTTATCGTGTCAATCAAAGATTCACTAGATTCAGTAACATGCGTCGGTGAAGTTATTATTTGCGTTAGTTGTAAACACCTAAAGAAATTCTCAAGTCTGCTAGTCCTACCATCAATTTTATTTAGCAAATTTACGTTAAAATCTCCAGACAGTATGGTAAAATCATAGCGGGCCAGAGATTGGATAGTATCTGTGATAACATCCATAAATAAATCGAGGTTTAACCAAGGCGGCCTGTAAGCCGTACCAATGGCAACTTTAAGTGAATGAATGTTCATTTCGATCCACATTTGCTCAACAGTTTCGTGGCGGGGAAATGGAATTGCTCGCACCCTTAGGCCCTTTCTGACAAAAAACCCTACGCCTCCGCCGCGGCCACGACAAACAGTGCTCGGTCGAGGAGTATTTAAAAATTTGTATCCTGAAATAAAGGGCGCTAAGTCTTCTTGACCATTATGGATCCAAGTTTCATTAATCGCAACAATATCTCGCTCAAAAGAATTAAAAGCTGCAATTAATTCGTCGTGTTTAGTTCTCAATGACCCCGCATTAAGAAAACCAAATTTTAAACCTTCATTTTTATTATATTCCATTCAACGTGTAATTCAATAAATTCATCATATTATTTTCAACGCGCAGTGCTGTCTTGCAAGCACAATTAATTATGGTAGTACTACGCGGTATAATAATAATAATTATAATTGTGTTACTGGATATACAATAATTTATTCCCCTTAATAAATAGCGTTTAAGATTATATGGATCTCTTATCATATCAACACATCTACGAAATTATGTGATTTAGAAATTTTAAAATTTATATAATTCATATGCCTCACTATGGAAATATACTGTTTGCTCGTAGATAAATAGAATAAACAATTAAAATACAAAACTAACATCATAAGTATAAAAGCTAGCATAATTACATCGCAATTCATAAACATTAAAAATCTTATTATATAGTTTAGTCCGGTGTTGTCCGGACTTTGACGTTCGGTTTCTGTGAATTGTAGTGTAGAAAATAAGACGTAAGAGATGACTCTTTAGTGTCATTTTCATATTATTTCGTAACTGATACTCGTAAAAGTGTAATAAATAATAATTTACTGACATATAATGGAAAGATACTGCTCGTTTTGGACGCACAAAACGAATATTCACCGTTCGCCGCTTTTTAAATCTTCGCCCGCCTAATATCGTCAAGAATATCGTGTGTCCGCGATACACGATGTTTTGCGCGCCAATGCGGCACAAATGTTCGTCCGCGGATGTAGCCCTAGCATTAGGCAATAAGACCCCAAATTTCATCTGTTTCTAAGCTGCACCGTACCGGAACGCTAATTTCTTTAACGGTACCGTTGTACCGGTAAAGTGGTTCTAAGATTTGCATTCAAAACCTCATAGAGATTTATATTAAAAAAAATAATAAACGACCCAAATATATATATTTGTGATATGGTCATAGAGTTAATATACAAAGAGTGGAACCATGGCCAAGCCTGGGAGAGGGACTGTCTAACAAATCGCCCATGGACTAAAAGTCTTGTTCTCAGTCTAAAAACCCCAAAGTCCATCGGTTCTCCGCACTATATCCCTTTCGAAAATAGATTAAATAAAACTCGTATTAGAACTTAATCGTTTTTAATCGCCAATTATGAAGAGGAGACATGAGGTTCAAGCGCTTTCATAATTCCCCATCATTGCTATACCAATAGTAGAAACAAAACTAAAGGTGCCTTCGGCGATCCTGAATGTCGCCGCCGCCATATTTACGCATGACGTAAGCCCTATAGGTGATCTCAGGGTCAGATTTCGTCATACGGTCAATGGTATAATTATAGAAGCAAATTAAGTTAACGAGTACTATTATTTTATATGATATTGTATTTTTTTGATATAGGGTTGTCACTTGTAACAAATAAATTAAATTAAATTTTAAATATATGGGACACTTACACACACGGTCGTCCGTCCCCAAAGTAAGTAACTTAATACTTGTGTTATGTTAGACAGACTGGTGAATATATAATTATATATTTTTAAATATATACTTAAATACAAATATACACCCAGGCTCGAAGACCAACAAATTCATTTATAGAAAATGTTGGCCCTCGGCGGGAATCGAACCCGCGATTCGCGGAGCTGAAGGCAGGGTCACTACCCACTGCGCCAACGGGCCAGTCAAAAAAAAATTGTCGAATTTTTTTTTTTTCAATGAAAGGCTAGCCATATCGCCTAATGGTAAGCGAAATGATGAGCCAAAGCGTTTAGTGCATATTTTGGGGATATTAATTGTGTACCAATGGAGCCCCTTGTGGCGCCTGCTTGTCCGGTAGTAGAATGGTGATGGAGAGATCAGATCAAACAAATCTATGGCACACTCTCCGAAGTTTCAAGTGTACAAGACAAAAAAAAATTCAATTTAAATTCAAATTTTTACTACTATCTTGTACAAGGTCGGACAGTAGCTATATCCACATTCTTATCATCTAAATAATCTTCAACAGTGTTAACGCACACTATATACAATAACACGATATAATAGGAATACCACAATTCCCGTTCCGAGATACACTTCTCTTGAATGACGAACAAAGACTGAACGTCACTGAAACGTTTTATCAATAGGAAGACTCAACCGGGAACAACACGTCACAGTGTTGTCAACATTTTAATCAAAAAGGGCGCGATACTCTTGTTTCACGATTGTGTTGCTATAAAAACAAAGCGGAAGTCAATGGCGACAACAACAGTATAGTAGACTTTTTGCATCAGCCTCCCTTGAACAGTTTTTTAAAATTGTGATGGTAAAGCTGAAATTGATTGCGGAATTTTATTATAGAATCTTATACTCAAACCCACAAACGACTTACAAGGCAAGGCGCAAAGCAGGAGCCGCAAGCTTATGTCGGTTCCTAATTGATCTATTATAAACATCATCTATCGATTTATAATTCTTTATATTTTTTATGTACTTAAATTACTTAAAAAATACTCTAAAGTAAGAATACCTATTTCCTTTTCTCGCAGGTAATAACGCAGACTTAAATTTATAAATGTATGGCTCTTTTTTGTAATACAAAAAATTAAGGGTGGGAAAATGATGCTAGACGCGTTTCAACTTGTGCGAAGGTTAAGTAAAATGTATGACAGTGGTATATTAATTTAAATTACGTTATAACCCTATACAAAACAAGTTTCGCAAACTTGTGTAACTAGTCCAACTGATATGCGAGCTGGTCTCTGATGCATGGACATTAAGAAATAAGGACTCAATTGATTACGTATGTATAGTTACAAAATTATTTTAACCAATATTTAAGAGCCGTACGTGAATATAGACAAACAAACATACAATAATATGAATTAGAAAACGCTACAATTGAGTGAAGTGTCAATCTATACTAATATATAAAGCTGAAGAGTTTGTTTGTTTGTTTGAACGCGCTAATCTCAGGAACTACTGGACGGATTTGAAAAATTCTTTGAGTGTAATATAGATAGACCACTTATCGAGGAAGGAATAACATCACGATAAGTTAAATAGGAGAGGAGCAGCAATAAAAAATAGTAAGAAAACGGCAAAATTTAAAGCTTTGCGTGCGGTAAGTAAACGGTAAAAGTTATTCAAAAATCATGTATTACAAAATTGATGAATTGTTCCCCTCTAAAAGTTCTAAATAAAAGTCCGCGACAGCATGTGACTAGCTTTTAAGGTTAACCCACTTTAACAATTTTTATTGTTATCAAAATATTCTATTACGTTGCGGGCGGAGCCGCTTGCAATTGGTAGTCAATAATAAAACCCGGTGTTCACAAAAGAGAAGAGGGGGATGGTTTTTGCATACCAATCAGATACGGTCATTTCCACATCTCACCGCTTAGCTTTGGTGACAACATCTAATATAATAAAATCAAGCTGTGATGTAAGCTTGAATGAAGCTTGATGTAGCTTGAAATAAAGTCAAGCTGTGATGGGTCAAGCTGTGATGGCCTAGCGGTGCGACCGTGTGAATCTCTAGAGACGATCATGCGTTCAAACCCGGGCAGACACCAATGAGTTTTTCTATTAAAAAAACTTATGTGTCTAATTGATAATCGCAATTTATCACACGCTTTTCGAAGAAGGAAAACATCGTGAGGAAACCTGCATATCTCTAGAGAATTCTGGAGATATGTGTAACCTACCAATCCGCATTGGAGCAGCGTGGTAGGTCTTAGCTCCAACCCTTCTCTCCAAAAATGGAGAGAGGAGGCCTATGTCCAGCAGTGGGATAATAAAATATAACAGTATAAATATAATATAATAGTATTCAAAATACATTTCCTCCCCTCTCAGTTTTAGTGGATACTGGGTCTTACTATAATTAATGTGTATTTTCCTCGACCAATTCACTTCCTGTTAATAATAGCGTTATTATTATTAATCTACATGCTTATATATAATATTCCAATTAGGGTTGCCACATTTTTTTTGAAGAAAAATAGTATTTTTCTTTTTAAATCAAAAAAAATATAGTACTTTTAGGAAATTCAGGAAAAAAATAGTACACATCTATTTTCAAATATTATTTATTTTTCCATGATTATTTATTATTATTTTTCGCTGTTTGCTGTTCGAGTTACTAACTAACTAAGCCCCGTAAATACATGAATGAGTTTCGTTCAAACATTCCCTATGCAGTGCTGCGGGTGCGTTCCATTCACAGTTGATTAAAAAAAAGCGCGACAATTGAATTAGCGATAAATATATAGTATTTTTCGTCCTATATTATTTTTCTATAATATATAGTACAATTGACTAAAATATAGTACGATACTATATAATATAGTACGGGTGGCAGCCCTTATTGCAATAGCCGTGTGGTGCCCGCCTGAGTCGAGAATAGACCACTCTCATTTTTTACCGAGGTGTCGTAAAATACGACTAAGGTAAGTTAACCCGCCGTGTGGTATCCGGCTAAGTAGGATAGACCACCTTCATTTATTACCGTTGTGTCGTAAAATACGACTAAGGTAAGTTAACCCGTCGTGTGGTATCCGGCTAAGCAGGATAGACCACTCTCATTTTTTACCGAGGTGTCGTAAAATACGACTAAATTAAGTTAACCCGCCGTATGGTATCCGGCAAAGTCAAATGGACCACCCTCATTTATTACCGAGGTGTCGTAAAATACGACTAAGGTACGTAAGGTTGATTCAGTCGTCGTCAGGCAGGCGGCCGGTCGTAAAATACCTAGTCAAGTCATGTGACAACGTGTCTATAACATGTTGTGCCGACCCCATTAAAAGGTGAAATAAGGGCTGGAGTGTGAAGCTTATAATATGACAATACAAAGTTCTCTAACACGTTTGTCTCTATTTGCCGCGAGTGCTGCCGAGCTTTTTAACGTCGCGAAAAATAAAGAGAAGTAAATTCAGCTGAATGTCAACCTTCGATAGTCGCAGAAGCACCCCAAGAAGAAGTGTATTAGAGATTTAGAATTTTAATGAGCAAAACTTCTTTATTGATATGATTAGGTGCACAATAGAAAGAGAAGACCTATGTGCCCCGTTAACCATATACTTCGTGCGATTTTATCCTAATACGAAAGAAAAAACAAAACATTAAATTTAGAATAATTTAGTAATTATTTGTATCTATCTACTACTGGTTGATATGGCATGTTTCTATTATTTTATTACATCGTCGAATAATGACAAAAAACAAAAATGTATATTTCAAACTTAGAAGCATAGTAGTAAGGTAATTATTTATTGAAAAATCAAAAAATATAAAAGACGTATCTAATCGTCATTTTCGATTTCTATTTTGAACGTGTTAATAACTTTTTTTTACAATAAATATGTAAGGTAAACTCCTTAATAATACAGACAAAAATTGCATTAAAAATAATTTATTATTAAAAAATATTTAATTCATAGTTCATTTTTGTTTGATTTTTGAATAATTAAAATGTCTTAATATTGCATTTTTTTTGTTTACGACCTGTTACTATTGGTTACTTTTTAATTTTGAGAACCAATCGATTACACACATGCAATTAAACGATCGATTATGCGCATAGATTAAATATTAAAGTAGTCTAGTTCTAATAGGTATTAAAATATTTAAATCAAACATACCTCACTGAATGTCCAAAACACGATTCACAAGAACAATAACCATGGCAAATTTTAAATTTTAACAAATCACCGATTCAAAGATCATGACAAAATATAATGTTATATCACTTTTATATAATTTTTAAGTATTTTATCGCAGGACTATATAGTTTGTACTATTAATCATGTTTTCTAAATAAAAACATCACAATAACACAACGTCGAATGTGTGTATGAGATCGATCGCAAAAACGTCCTGTCCTTACGCAGTCTGTGCCGCACTGTTTGACATAACTTAACCGAAGTTCAAAATGGCGTTGTTGACTTGCGCAATGTAAAGACGCTGTACAACTATGGTTTTCAGCTTTGCAGCATTATTAATTAATTTAAGAACATGATGATAATCGTGTAATACTAAAAAATATTAGGACGCCATTTTATATCTCAGTCAAACTAAATAACCCACTAGGAAGTTTTATATAGTGAAACGATTATTTATCGTTAACGAGGTTACTGACCTATAATTACTTGAAGCTACCCGCATAATTCAAATATAGGTCAAAGCTGCAATGAATGATATATTTACCTTTATGTATTATTCCGGAAAGGGATTTTTTCAATGGATAAATAGTACTTGTAACTGAAATATTACAGAATTGAGTCATCAGGAATTAAATGTCTATTTCTTGGTCTTCCAAATACATAAATAAAACACGGTTAGATCTTAGATGTTTTATCATCATCTTCCTGCCCTTATCCCACTCTAAATGGGGTCGGCACAACATGTTATAAACATGTTGTTACATGATTTGGCTCCGTTTTTACGACCGGCCGCCTGCTTGACATCAACTTACCTTAGCCGTATTTTACGACACCTCGGTAAGAGTGAGGGTGGTCTATTCTACTAAACCGGATACCACACGGTGGATCAACTTACCTTAGTCGCCTTTTACGACACCTCGGTAAGAAATGAGGGTGGTACTATTCTATTCAGCCGGATGACCACACTCATTTCTTACCGCGGTGTCGTAAAAGGCGACGAAGGTAAGTTGTGGTCAGACAGAAAGTTAGAACATGTATTATATTTTGTCATATGTATTTTCATTTATATACTAAAAATTCAAGTAAAAATTAAATTTACACATACATTACTTTAATTATTTTTTATATTTTGTGGTTAGGTCACTTTTGCACTATTTTCATACTATATGTAGGTTATCTAAAAGCTGTGACTTGTGACCGTTTCAGGGCTATATTTTACGATACACAACCATCATACACAATCAGTTCTTACATTTTTTAATCATATCATCTTATTAAAAATATAATACTTCTAGTATGCATTTATAGTATTGATTTTATTGTGAACACAAGTAGTAAAAGAATTTGCAGTAAAAATTACTTTTATTACATATTTTAATACATATTTGCAACTGAAGGTTCGCAAAGAGACGAATATAGTAATGTATTACAAAAAGACAAATCTTTTATCTTTATATGAAAAATAGAGACCGGAATAAGTGCAAACTGAAATAAAATAACTTTTATTTATATAATTATTGCGAGTTACGTACTTAATTTTAATAAAATAAACAGTAAAAATTATAAAAGTCACAAAATATTTAACCTTATAATAAATATATGTACATAGCACAGCAAATTCTTAAATTTTATTGTAATTTTTTATCTATGCTAAATTTTAATGTCAAAGACATGGCGATGTTTCGTCAAATGTCAAACAAAATATTTGGCGGTTAAATTTGTAGAATGTTTTGTTATTTTTAACGTGGTTTATAGTCTTGCCGATCTTTAATTATGGCGGAAAAACTCGAGGACCTTAATCTCCCTTTAACAGTGGTTACCAGAATCGTTAAGGAAACTTTACCCGACGGCGTAGCGATATCTAAAGAAGCACGAACCGGCCTCGCTAAAGCCGCGTCGGTTTTCGTTCTTTACGTTACTTCAGCAGCTACAAATATAGTTAAAAACAACAAAAGAAAAGCATTGACTGGTCAAGACGTTCTAGAAGCGATGGCTGATATAGAATTCGATAGGTTTGTCGAACCCTTGAGAGAGGCGCTAGAACACTACAGATTGGTTGCATTTGCCAAGAAAGTGGTATCTGTAAAGAAAAAAGATGACAACGAGGACGTGGAAATGATAGAGGATGAATAATTATGATATATATGTGAAATGTAAGCTTTAGTATGTATGTAATTTAATAATAATGGATTAATATTTAAAACTGTGTAAAAAAGTGGTTTTTTGTCTTTATAAGGTTATATTAAATTTGTGATTTTGAATTGTTTTTTAATTGTTTGACTGGCTCGTTGGCGCAGTGGGTAGTGACCCTGCCTTCAGTCCCGCGGGTCGCGGGTTCGATTCCCGCCGAGGGACAACATTTTCTATAAATTAATTTGTTGGTCTTTGAGTCTGGGTGTATATTTGTATTTAAGTATGTATTTAAAAAATATATAAGTATATATTCACCAGTTGTCTGTCTACCATAACACAAGTATTGAGTTACTTACTTTGGGGGTGGACGACCGTGTGTGTAAGTGTCCCATATATTTATTTATTTATTTATTTATTTGTGTTTATTGTTTCTCTGTTAGTTTTGGTCTTGGCAATGGTAGCCAAATGTGAAATAAAAAAATATCAGACATTTGTGATACATGGGATACATAAAGTTGGTAACTGATATTTGAACCTGTTATTTTAGTAATAAATATAATTTTTTTCTTGCATCCATAATGCAAAGAGTTAAATAAAAAACAGTAATTTACATACTTTAACTTTTATCTGAAATTGATTAACCTTAACTTGAAATTCAGCTTTATTTAAGTTAAAAAAGAGTTCAATGTTTTAATTTCTTTATTAAATTTTTTTTATTAGGTATATTATAAGTAAATAACACTACACCAATTATTTAATCATTTTATTCAGGAATAAAAATTTGCTCAGAAACAATCTCGAAATAACATGAAATTCTGACATCCCTTTATATCTATTTCTACCTACTTTTATTTACACATCAAGGTGTTTCGAAACTACCCACATTAACGAAAATATACTCATATATATCTAATTATATCGCAAAACTATATTCTAATTTATATCTCTGATTACAATTTTTTTTATTATTATCATTTTAGTACTTGAGTATAAGAATAGAGAAAATTGAAGACTAATATCTAAGAATATATATAGCTGAGACAAGAAACCAAGCATCCGGTCTGTAAAAAAATTACATAACTAATTTAATTACTAAAAAGTTTAATTATTGCATTAATTGAATTACTTTACATGCATTACATAATAAAAATTGCAAAAATTATTCTATTCAAAATGAAATGCATAACTTTTATCATGTTGAATGCAGGATGCACTATATAATAACCACTCTCTTATTTAAGACAGTGAGTCAGAGACTTCACACTTATTGCAGCATCTTCAGAATATACCCCACCCTTAGTATTAAAGTGACCTAACTCAAAATTAGGCTTCAATGAGTTGGAGATGTTTTTATTTATTAAGGTAATCTTTATTTATGGCATCTATAACTACACTCTATGAAGTATTAAAAAAAAACTATAATTTTTTTGCTTTTCCAAATTATGCACTTTTTTTGCTTTTCCAAATTTCTTTAGCACTCATGAGTTTTGCAGGCGTTACACTAAGCTTTATTGCAATTTACTATAAATCTTTTTTTGGATTAGGTCACTTTAATACTAAACCTGTTATATGTATCTTTCGACCTTTGTTTATTGAAAACCATTGAGTAGGGAACATCTTGCATTCCATGCCATAGTGATTCTATTGTTAGTTACATTACAAAATGATTATATTTTATATTCTTTCGAGTAATATTAAATCAAACAACATTGTATTATGGACCACCGCAAAGTAACGCCTAATTCTATAAATTAATATTAAATCAATAAATAAAACGATATTATATATTTTTGTCAAGAAGATCTGGGTGTGTTTTGCTAAAGATATTCTGTTTTATTTCTACCAAAGAAAAACATATATGAAAGTTATATTTTAGACAGGTAAAGACAGAGCGCAACAGATGTCGTCCTGTTTCCACATTTTAGTATCCCGCGAGCAGTGAGTGAGTTCAGACTCAACTAGGGTTGCCACCTTTTTTTTGAAGAAAAATAGTATTTTTCTTTTTTAAATCAAAAAGATATAGTACTTTTAGGAAATTCAGGAAAAAATATAGTACACATCTATATTCAATCATTATTTATTTTTCCATGATTATTTATTATTACTTTTCGCTGGACAATGACAAAGGATTTAGAGTTACTAACTAAGCCCCGTAAATACATGAATGAGTTTCGTTCAAACATTCCCTATGCAGTGTTGCGGTTGCGTTCCATTCACAGTTGATTCAAAAAAAGCGCGACAATTGAATTAGCGATAAAAAAATAGTATTTTTCGTCCTATATTGTTTTTCTATAATATATAGTACGATACTATATAACGCGTGGCAACCCTAGACTCAACTAGAATAATGTTTTATAACCTCTACAGTAGGATCATACATGTTATTAAATTTTGTCTAGAATACAAAGATCAATAACACAGAAATAGCTTAAAAAAAGGATAGAATTTAATATTAAAGCATTTAATGCTCAATATTAAATTATAATTTTTAATCGACCCTTAAATAATTTTTTAAAGATTTTCTTAAGAATATGTTTGTTAGGTACACGAGAAATAGTTTTAAATTTATTCATTTTAATTTATCAATTGGAATATCGTAGCTAACTAACAAACTTTCAAAAAATTTTCAGCATACCTACTTGTATTTTGGTGTTCCGTTGATTCTTATATCTATATAAGACTAAGCGCACATGGGTATTAAAAAAATTAATAAGCACCGATTTTATGAAAACGCTCTCAATGCGTATCGTATTACTTAACAAAATATAAAAATCATTTGTTTGTATCTTTCCCCATGTACATTTAGGCTTATAGGCAAAACTTAATTTAATTAGACGCAGCTAAGTCCAGCCTATTTTGAACGCATTATAATTGGAAATATCAAAACTCGTTATTTCGTAATAATTGTGTACAAATTTAGACGATAAATAAGCCAGGCTTTGAAAATCCTTTCAGCTTCATACAGGACTGCGGTTTAATAATGTAAAATTGGAAAATGTTTAAAAAATTGACTGCCGAGTTTCTTTCTGGTTCTTCTCGGTAAGAGCAACATTCCGAACCAGTTGTAGCTTCAATATGATTAATGAATCATATTGATCCTTGACGATTCAAAAGTGCTTGAAAGAGCTTATTTTATTAAAGATTATTTTGATTTGATTTAAATAAAATGAGTAAAAAGATAAAAATTACTTATTTTTCAATACCACTAGTAGTATTTTTTAAATATATAAAATTATTCCAGATTTGTTAGGAAATAGGAATAGGTTTGCCAAATCTTTCCTTTTTTTATTTGAGAATTCTTAGCTACGTCTATGCTATGCTAAATATAGTTAAACCTCTAAACTCAAGATTAATGACCTATGGTAAACATCTAAACGTATTCTATCACTGGATTTTATTAAACAGCCTTTCTCAGTCCGTCTTGCCCTTTTTTTACAATTTGGCAAATATTCGACTTTAAAGAAGCGATTGTCTAGCAAAAAGGCGCGTACACATTTGAGTTGTGCGTATATTGTTACACCATCGAGGCATCTTATTTGTTTATTATTGCGAGACATATGGAATGAAGTAGCACGCGACTAGGCAACTATAAATTGAAATCGAAACCAGGCCCCAATGATTTATATATATTAAATTTGTTTTATTCATATTTTGATTTTGGTTCACTTCACTTTAACAAAGTAGAATGAAATTTTAATGCTATTGTTTAACAGACATATGTCATGTTAATGTGAATGTGTACACACCTTTACTACAATAAAGAGCATAGTTCAAAGATCTTACTTAAATTTAATATTATATAATACATTGCTTGGTTACAATTAAAATAAGACCATAATTTAAAAGAAAAATCATTCAAAAATTAAAATAATTGGAACTAAATAAGATACACAAATTCTACAAAATAAAATTGAAAAAATTAATAAAAATTGTGTATAAATTACCGATTCCTATATCTTTTTTTTATAAATAACTAAAATATAAACAACCGGGTCACATCGCGATTACCTCGAGTTCCTTTGTATAAGGTTCGACGTTTCGGCAGAGTTGCATCCACCGTGGTCACGAACTGACTGGAGCGTCGCGGCGTCTTCGTTCCCAAGTACCACAGACATTATTTTCTTCATCTACCCTCACTTGAACCGCACAATCCACATAAGGTCTCTTGCACACCACACTGATATTATCTGCACACGATATAGCTTTCAACGATTTTTTCCGCGAGTTATATTTATTAATCACTGGATCCCAAGTCGTTGACAATCTGAAGCCCTCTTCTCTGTTGAAAGTATTATGCTTTCGAATCTCAATGGCTTCACGCGCCATCCTCGCATAATAGTGGGCATCAGTTGACAGTACCTTGGGATCGTGAAGCAATCCAGAATAAGGCAGATGGTCTGCGATCGCTGACTTCGTTGGCTGGTGGTTATTTTTAACTACAGCAATGTGCTCTTTCACCCGCTCAGCAATGGTTCCATTACAAAGGTAACTCAAGGTTATCGCGATGTGACCTGATTGTTTACATTTTTTATAAATAAGCAATATTTTTAAACTGTTGTCATTTTTTTGCAGTAATGCGTTCTAAGTTAGTTGTTTACTGAACTTTACAACATAATAATTGCAATTTGCAAATTGGCGGGCATATGAATTGTAGAAAGGGTAAGAAACAGTTAAACCAATATACATTCGTAATATTTTTAAAAGTGTAAAAAAAAATAATGAAGAAAACTCAAATGATGAAAAATAGGTAAATATGAAACCTACCTTAGGTAAGAAACAATAAAAAACAAAAATGGAAAATAAAAGTTTATTTCGGGAGTATAAATAAACAGGATTATCAGAAGCGTTACAGTTCGTAAAACAAATTTAAATTAAAAATAGGTGGTAAAAAATATGTCCCTTTGTTGTTATATTTGTTATTTTAAATGGGACATATTATAGCCAAATAATAAAAAAGAGAAATATTTTATTATTATAATTAAATATAATCAATAAATTTAATTCTTAAAAATAACTACATTTTTAAGATTTAAATTTATTTTACTAATAACGCTGGAAAAAATAAAATGGTGCAACAAGAAAGCATCTTTTAAAATGTCTCTTTAAAAGTCACGTCTGGATTCAAGACATTTAAAAAGCATAGATAAAATAATAATCTCATATCATAAAATGTCACATACACTGGATAAACTCCAAATCCAAATCTACCTTTGGAAGATTAATTAAAATTATTAATTATTATTAAAAATCGTGCTAAAAAAATTGATACAGATACAAAATAAATAACAGTCCACGTTCACTCAGTAATGATGTTGCACTAAAAAAATTAAATACATTAAAACTATATTATCTATTTGATATTATACAATTGACTAAAACTAATTGGAATATTTGTAATTATTTACAAAAAATATATATATAAGCGAGCGTTAGGTAATTATTTTCAAAAATCTATTTTTAAATCTACCTATATATGTATATTAAATATGGAGAAAAATTGTCTTTTCTTTCTATATTATTATTCATAATTCCGATCGTCTTAAACACGTTTGGTTTTCTCACAATACGTTTTTATATGACATAAACACGACAAAAAGAAAAAAAATCACTATACTTTTTTTGTTTAACACAGTTAAATATAATACAATATTAATACAAATTAGATGAAAAACCGTATTACTGCTCTTAAAATCTGTGGGTATTATAATCATATATTAATCTAATATGATCGCAACACTTTGTGCAGAGAGCAAAATTATATACCTAAACACATGTCATTTGAAATTGGCATGTCAGTTAAATCGGCCATCTTGAATTTCAACGTTGACTCTGGATTCAAATATTGGCGCTAAATAATTTTATCTACTCTGATACTATAATATAAAGATTATAAAACTGAAACCAAAATTCTTATGACAAACATTACGTACAGGTCAAAAATTTAAAATTAAAAAGTTTTATTACGATACAGGTCTTGTATGGACACCTGTATCATAATATAACTTTTTAATCATAACGATACACCTATACAACCTCCAGCTGGACCGAGGAGGTTGAACCTTTACCTTAAAAAAAAGGTTTCAATGAACGAGTCCGCGGCGACGCAACACGCATGCGCAATCGATGTTTGCGCCTTGGCGCTAACATGGATAACTCTATGGATTTATTATATATATTATACCACAGCAAAAGGTCGAATAAAATTTTTAAAATATTTCGCTGTACATATTATTGCTTGTTACAACATCCAATGGAATGGATATAAGTTATTGGCAGTGTTAATAAGGTAATGATTATACATTTAAGGCAATAATATATTATGAATATATTAACTGGTGAATGGTAGATTTTTATCAGCAAATTTCTACCAATGTTACTTATATTTTTCTTGTAGTAATTTTTCTATTATATTTCATTACTGGCCCATAAAGATAAACAATTATGTAGACAATACTAATTATTATTAATAAGCCGTGTGGTATTCGGCTGAGCAGAACAGACCACCCTCATTTCTTACCGAGGTGTCGTAAAAGGCGACTATGGTAAGTTGACCCGCCGTGTGTTATCCAGCTGAGCAGAATAGACACCCTGATTTCTTACCGAGGTGTCGTAAAAGGCGACTAAGGTAAGTTGACCCGCCGTGTGTTATCCGGCTGAGCAGAATAGACCACCCTCATTTCTTACCGAGGTGTCGTAAAAGGCGACTATGGTAAGTTGACCCGCCGTGTGGTATCCGGCTGAGCAGAATAGACCACCCTCATTTCTTACCGAGGTGTCATAAAAGGCGACTAAGGTAAGTTGACCCGCCGTGTGTTATCCAGCTGAACAGAATAGACCACCCTCATTTCTTACCGAGGTGTCGTAAAAGGCGACTAAGGTAAGTTGACCCGCCATGTGTATCCGGCTGCGTAGAATAGACCACCCTCATTTCTTACCGGGGTGTCGCAAAAGCCAACTAAGTTAAGTTGACGTCAGGAAAGCGTCCGGTCGTTAATTACGTAGCCAAAAATGTGACACCATGTTAATAATAATATGCTGTGCCGACCCCACTTAGAGTGGGATAAGGGCAGGAGGATGATGATGAATAATTATTATTAATATATCAGTATACAATTTGCAACTAAGACTGCGACTGGGCCGTAGGCGCAGTGGGTAGTGACCCTGCCTAAAGCACAAAGTTCGACTCTCGCCTAGGGGGAATATTTTCTATACACAATTTATCGGTTCCTCGAACCTTGGTGTGTATTTGTATTTAAGTATGTATTTTAAATTATATATCTATATATAACACTGGTAACACCGTGCGCCTCTTTCGAGGAGGTCTAGGGTTCAAACCCCGGGCAGGCACCAATGAGTTTTCTAGTAAAACTTATGTGTCTAATTGATAATTGCAATTTATCACACGCTTTTCGGTGAAGGAAAACATCGTGAGGAAACCTGCATATCTCTAGAGAATTCTGGGGATATGTGTAACCTACCAATCCGCATTGGAGCAGCGTGGTAGGTCTTAGCTCCAATCCTTCTCTCCAAAAAAAAAAACGGAGAGAAGAGGCCTATGCCCAGCAGTGGGATAGTAACAGGCCGCTACTTATTACTACTTATGTATATATAATCGCAAAATAGCGATTTGTTAAGAATTCTACGATCAGAAGTAGCCCCAGTAAGCCATGAAGCCGAAGTAGTCCCATCAAAATCAGTTTAGCCGTCCTGGAGAATGTTTCACTAAAAGTAAAAACCGCACAAGAATCCGTTTATAAGATTTTGAAAAAATCGACCATTTACTTTTTTTCATGTATAATATAGAGTGGGGTCGGTAAATGTTTGAAAACGTGTCGTTACATGTTTTGGTTAGTTATTACAGCTTTCGCATGCCTGACGTTAACTTATATCAGTCGCCTTTTATGTACGGTAAGAAACAAGGGTAGTTTATTCTACTCAGCCGGATATAACATCTGATAAGACATCTTTGTTAATATAGAATTCATTTATACCTTTCTTTCTTTCTTATTTCATTTTGTTTTATAGAATTCATTTGATAAATCAATATTATTAATTTAAATATAATTTCTGTTGTTAATTTCTTCCACAAATTTTATAAAGCGATATAACCTTGAGCTGTCAAGTGTTCGCGACAATTACGTAGTTTTTTGTACGATAAAGCTAATCGTACATGTTTGTACGCCGTGCCGAGCGTACTTTGTACAATAAAGTTAAACGCACATGTTTGTACGAAAGGGCCGAGCGTACTTTGTACAATAAAGCTACGCACATATTTGTATGACGGGGCCGAGCGTACTTTATACGATAAAGTTAAGCGCACATCTTTGTACGAGGAGGGCGAGCGTACTTTGTACGATAAAGTTAAGCGCACATCTTTGTACGACGGGGACGAGCGTACTTTGTACGATAAAGCTAAACGCACACGTTTGTACGACAGGGCCGAGCGTATTTTGTATAATACCGCTAAACGCACTTGTTTATACGACGGGGCCGAGCGTACTTTTTACGATAGAGCTAACCGCACATGGTAATACGACGGGGCCGAGCGTACTTTATACGACAAACTGTACCAGAGCATACACTAATACGAAGCTTTGTGTCCTGTCGAATATAAAGATCGTTCCCGTCTTCGCTCGACAATGTGTTGTTTTGTAGTACTTTGTACGATAAATCTAAGCGCACATGTTTGTACGACGAGGCCGGGCGTGCTTTGTTGAATAACGCTAAACGCACATATTTGTACGACTCGACCGAGCCTACTTTTTACGATAGAGCTAACCGTACATGTTTAATAAGATGCTTCGTATCCGGCCAGGATATAAAGGTCGTTATCTTTCCCGAAAATGTGTTGTTTTGTAGTACTTCGTACGATAAAGTTAAGCGCACACGTTCGTGCGGCAGGGTCGAGCGTATTTTGGACAATAAAGCTTACCGCACATGTTAGAACGACGAGACTTGGCGTACTTTGTTCAATAACGCAAAACGCACAAGTTTCTACGTCAGGGCCGAGTATACTTTTTACGATAACGCTAAACGCACAAGTTAATACGAGCGTATTTTGTACAATAAAGCTAACCACACATGTTTGTACGTCGGGACCGGTGATACTTAGTATGATAAAGCTAAGCGTACATGTATATACGATGGGCCAAATGTAATTTGTACGATAAATCTAAGCGCACATATTTGTACGACGGGGCCGAGCGTACATTGTACGATAAATCTAAGCGCACATATTTGTACGACGGGGCCGAGCATATTTTGTACAATAAATCTAACCGCACATGTTTGTACGTCGGGACCGGACATACTTAGTATGATAAAGATAAGCGCACATGTTAGAACGACGGGGCCGAACGTACATTGTACGATAAAGCTAAGCGTACATGTATATACGATGGGCCGAACGTAATTTGTACGATAAATCTAAGCGCACATATTTGTACGACGGGGCCGAGCGTACTTTTTTTAATAACGCTAAACGCACAAGTTTGTACGACGGGGCCGAGTGTACTTTGTACAATAACGCTAAACGCACAAGTTTGTACGACGGAGCCGAGCGTAATTTGTACAATAACGCTAAACGCACAAGTTTGTACGACGGGGCCGAGCGTATTTCGTACAATAAATCTAACTGCACATGTTTGTACGTCGGTACCGGACATACTTAGTATGATAAAGATAAGCGCACATGTTAGAACGACGGGGCCGAACGTACTTTCTACGATAGAGCTAACCGCACATGGTAATACGACGGGGCCGAACGTACTTTATACGACAAACTGTACCAGAGTTTACACTAATACGATGCTTCGTGTCCTGCCAGGATATAAAGGTCGTTCCCGTCTTCGCCCGACAATGTGTTGTTTTGTAGTATATGTGATTCCAACACCACCACTCTGTAAAAAAAAGTATCATTAAAAAAAAATTAAAAAAAACTGGCAGTGAATCTCATCATTCTGCCCCTATCCTACTCTAAGTGGTGTCGGCAGAACATGTTTATAAATGTCATTTAATTAATTTAATTTAAATGATTTGGATTTGATTGTCATATGATGTTCAAAGCGGCAGCAAAAGGCTTTGCTATTTTGGTCGTGGAGTCTATCTCCTGATGATACTTCGGTTGAGGGGCGAAACGATTGTTGAGTTTGTGATAGTGAACGTGTGTAGTGCTTGTGTATTGTGGTAGCTGTGGTGGAGGTTTGTGCATGTGTTTTTACGAATCCTGCATGTATCAGGTATGGATTCCTCACTATGTTATCCTTCAGCGAATACGACGAAAAAATTTCAAGTTTCCATGTAAACCTTCTATTTCTGAACTAAGCCAATCATCTTCCTGCCCTTATCCCACTCTAAGTGGGGTCGGCACAACATGTTCTAAACATACTGTCACATGATTTGGCTGCGTTTTGCGACGACCGGCCGCCTGCCTGACGTCAACTTACCTCTGTCGTATTTTACGACACCTCGGTAAGAAATGAGGGTGGTCTATTCTACTAAACCGGATACCACACGATGGGTCGACTTATCTTAGTCGTCTTTTACGACACCTTGGTAAGAAATGAGGTTGGTCTATTCTACTCAGCCGGATACCACAAATCGGGTCGACTTACCTTAGTCGTCTTTTGCGACAACTCGGTAAGAAATGAGGGTGGTCTATTCTACTCAGCCGGATACCACACAGCTTCTGAACTAAGTCAATATGAAGTGTAATTCCTTCTTCTCTTTTCCTCTCTTGGTAATTCCACGTGTCTGTACTCACTTGTATAAGCTGTGGTAGCTCAGTGGTATCACCGTGCGCCTCTTTCGAGAAGGTCTAGGGTTCAAACCCGGGCAGGCACCAATGAGTTTTCTAGTAAAACTTATGTGTCTAATTGATAATTGCAATTTATCACACGCTTTTCGGTGAAGGAAAACATCGTGAGGAAACCTGCATATCTCTAGAGAATTCTGGGGATATGTGTAACCTACCAATCCGCATTGGAGCAGCGTGGTAGGTCTTAGCTCCAATCCTTCTCTCCAAAAAAACGGAGAGAAGAGGCCTATGCCCAGCAGTGGGATAGTAACAGGCCGCTACCTAACCTAACCTACTCACTTGTCGTGTCCCAGCAGGCGGTACGCGCGCGAGTGGTCGGTGATTTCCTGCGTGACATCAGCGTTCCTCAGCGAGCGGCCCTGGACGCCGTGCCGGTGGAACGCCAGCACCGAGTCCGCCAGACACACTGGAATATTGAATAACATTACAAAAATATTCTTAAATTACTCAAATTCAAATTCAAAATATTCTTTATTCAAATAAACTTGTAAACAAGTGCTTTTGAATCGTCAACTCTACTGCTGGTTCGGAAAGCTGTTCCTACCGAGAAGAGCCAGCAAGAAACTCGGCGGTTGCTCTTTTAAAAATATAATTCTTAATACTATTTACATTAAGTCGTTACTGTCTTGTACAGGTTCAAAGAGAGCTATATCCACACATTCTTATCTTCCAAATAATCTTCAAGAGTATAGTAGGCTTTCTGTATCAGCCTCTTTTTAACAGTGTTTTTAAACTGCTGTAATGGCAATGCTGAAATTGATTGCGGAATTTTATTATAGAATCTTATACCAAAACCCACAAACGAGTTACGCACTTTTGCAAGGCGCAAAGCAGGAGCCGCAAGCTTATGTCGGTTCCTGCTTTGTCTTTGTCGAAATATATATATATATTTCGGAATCTCGGAAAATGCTCCACCGATTTTCCTGAAATTCACCATCCAGGAGGTTTTGGGGGAGAAAAATCGATCTAGCGAGGTCTTATGTAAGAAAAATCGTTTGATCCCTGTTTTTGGGTATTAAAAAATACTAAAGTTTATATTGAATTGATTTTTGCTAACTTATTCGATGAATGGAGGTCTCGAGACGTGTAAACATTTTATTAAGTGTTTTTATTTTATTTTGTATAAAATTGCCGAGCAAGGCTCGATCAAACAGGTACTATATATTATATAACTAAATAAATAAATATAAATATATGGGACACTTACACACACGGTCGTCCGTCTTAACTTAAACAGTAACTTAATACTTGTGTTATGGTAGATAGACAACTGGTGAATATATACTTATATAAGTTTTAAATACAAATGTACACCCAGGCTCGAAGACCAACAAATTCATTTATAGAAAATATTGGCCCTCGGCGGGAATCGAACCCGCGAACCTCAGAGCTGAAGGCAGTGTCACTACCCACTGCATCAACGGGCCAGTCAAATAACTATTGTTTACATCAAAAAATAATGTTCATTTTTACAATAATAAAATATCACATTACATCAGTGTTTCCCAACGTGGGGCCCACGACCCACAGGGGGGCAATTTGATGGTTAAGGGGGGGCAACTCGACAAGTGTTTCCCTTTAGAAAGCCTTTCGCTCTGGGCCATTTAAGTGAAATGCTAGATTTCAGTGCCAAATTAAACAAAAAAAAGAAATTTTTCTTCCTAAAACCTAATACTTATGTTCTTTAAGTGGACAATTTAATTTTTAATATTAAAATTTTTGTATGTTACTTAGGGGGGTAAAATAATTTTTAACGTGGGGCATGGACCAAAAAAGGTCGGGAAACACTGCATTACATGAAAAAAAATTTCAAATCGGTCCAGTAGTTCCTAAGATTAGCTAGTTCAAACAAACAAACTCTTCGGCTTTATATATTAGTATAGATTTGCTTGACGTGTTATAACTCACGTATGCTGTCTACGTGGAAGTCGAACTGTATCCTGGAGGGCAGTTTGTTCCGGCGCCGCTCGCCGCCCGCCAGCACTGGGATTATGTCCACCACGTTCTCGTGGCACACTAGGACCTGGAGACACGACGTTTATTTAGTAATTACCTAATATAACAATTTGTCAAAAATTCAAAATATATATCTATATATATAAAAGAAAGTTGGTCTTAGTTACACTATTTATAACTCAAGAACGGATGAACCAATTCGGCTGAAAATTGGTGTAGAGGTTGTTAAGAACCAGGAGACGGACATAGGATGCTTTTTATCCCGTTCGACGGCATTTATTTTATCCCGTCAAGTCACTATAAAACGTGGTATAACAAAAACCAATATGACATAGAATAACAAAACATAAATGACAGCTATACTTAATTTTGTCTTTGGTTAGTTTTAGAGTTTAGATATTCCAAAGATAGCATGGAATCTTCATGGTATAGGGTAAGGGGAATTGTTTTACTCCAAATTTAACGCATGTGGGCCACGGGCAGTAATGAAAAAAACAAAACTACTGGATAGATTAAATCATTTTTTTCACTGAGTGACATAGGCTATATATTTTATACCCGTGCGAAGTCGGAGCGGGCCACTAGTATATATATAAAAGAAAGTGGTGTTAGTTACACTATTTATAACTCAAGAACGGATGAACCAATTTGCCTGAAAATTGGTGGAGAGGTTGCTTAGAACCAGGAAACGGACATAGGATACTTTTTATCCCGTTCGACCGTGTTTCCACCAAGTCACTATAAAACGTGGTATAACAAAAACGACTATAACATGGAATAACAAAACGCAAATGACAGTGGAATAACGAAACATAAATGTCAGCTAAATGTAATTTTGTACAATATAGTTTTTATATATATATCTCTCTTAAAAATTCCAAAGATAGCAGGGAATCTTAATGGTATGGGGGTAAGGGGAATTGTTTTACTCCAAATTAATAATGAATAAAACAAAACTACTGGATAGATTTTTATAATTTTTTTTACTGAGTGACAGGCTATATATTTTATACCCGTGCGAAGCCGGAGCGGGCAACTAGTCTTTAATATTTAAATGAGTTAATCTTGTATATACATGTTGTATGGCTGTGAGGCTTGGTCAATAAAAAAGAGTCAAGAGAGTGTTGTCGCCATTGACTTCCGCTTTGTATTTTATAGCAACACGGTCATGAAACAAGAGTATTGCGCCCTTTTTGATTAAAACAGTGGCAGCACTGTGCCGTTGTTGTTACCGGTTTAGTCTTCTTATTGATAAAACGTTTCAATTACATGCAGTCTTTGTTCGTCATTCAAGAGAAGTGCATCTCGAACGGGAATTGTGGTATTCCTATTATATCGTGTTATTGTATATAGTGTGCGTTAACAAGAGAAAACTTCACACTGAAAATGGAAACCCCAAAATTTTCATGAAATTCAGCATGTTAGGTTTAGTTAGGTTTAGGGTAAGCTAGGTTATATTAAAAAAAATGTTTTATTCATGCGACCAAACGAGCGTTTAATAAGAATTCGGATGGGTCTTATGGGAGGCCGAAAGGTGGTTGGATTATTTATTTATTTATATAATTGGAAAACAAACAGCACTTAAATTATTACAAAGAATTATAACAGACACATTGAAGAGAAGAAGAGAAGGAAGTGAACACAATACAATAAACAAAGCTAAGTGATAAATATAAATATGAACGTAAGATGATGGTAAATAAATGTAGAAAGTTAAAATTCAATGTAAAATTTAGAAAAAATAAATAAATAAAAGATTAACAAATCAAACTATTAATGTATCATCATATTCCTGACCTTATCCCACTCTGAGTGGGGTCGGCACAACATATTATAGACAGGCTGTCACATGATTTGGCTGCGTTTTTACGATCGGCCACCTGCCTGACGTCAACTTAACTCTGTCGTATTTTACGACACCTCGGTAAGAAAGAGGGTGGTTTATTCTACTAAACCGGATATCACACGGTGGGTCAACTTACCTTAGTCGCCTTTTATGATACCTCGGTAAGAAAGAGGGTGGTCTATTCTACTCAGACGAATACCACACGGCGTGTCGACTTACCTTAGTCGCCTTTTACAACACCTCGGTAAGATATGAGGGTGGTACTATTCTATTTAGCCGGATACCACGCAGCGGGTCGACTTACCTTAGTCGCCTTTTACCACACCTCGGTAAAAAATGAGGGTTGTACTATTCTATTTAGCCGGATACCACACGGCGTTAAATCATTTATATATATAACGTTATAGTATTATATTATTATTATTATTTCTTTAATTAAGATATATATGTTTTGAATCCATTATTGAAAAGGTCAAGGTGATGATTTATATTCCGGCTATTATTATTCCGGCAAGCTCTTGCAATGAACGCGTTTCTTGCATAATTCGTTCTACGAAAAGAAAACGACTAAAGTAGATTTGTTGCGAGCACTTATTCGAGGGCACCTGAATGATATTTGACTGATATTTGATTGTGTGAAGTATTACTGCATTAAGTGCTGCATAATAAGTTGTGCAGCATCTTTGTTCTAAAAGAGTATGGCCGTTACCGGCGTATAAAATTCTTTGCGGTCCCTTTTTCTCGTACGGTGTACCGGGCTAAATCACCAGTACCTTGAACACTATCTGCCCTGAATGAACTGTTAACTGAGTGACCTAACTGTGACATATTTGCAGACCAATGGAAAAGCATAGTGTATTGTTGCCTACATTTCAGTGAGCGTTACAACTTCACTATGCTACTAGGTTAAGTTTTTATTTTTATTTTCAATAGTTGTTTGCATTCTATATCCTATCATGTGTATTGCGCCAGAGTTGAATGATAGGAGAGAATGGAAGAGAAAACATGTTTAGAGTGAGATAAGGGAAGGAGAATAAGAAACTTACAGCGTCCTTATTAAGCTGATGTACCGCCCGTAACGTGTGCAGCCTCTCAGGCCTCGGTATAACAGTGTTGGAGCCGCCAGGACAAAGTTCTAGCTCGTCAGAGTGGAACCAGCTCGCACCTGCAATGAACGGTGGTTAAACGGTGGTCTAACTAGTGGTTAAACGTCAGGAGTCGAACCTAAAACCCTCAGTGACAGCGCACACCCTGGAACCTTTCAGGGCTTATATCATTATACTTCTATGAGAAAAAAAGTAATGAGAATATTATTTTGCTATAATCCGCGATAAAAGAAAATATATGCAATGCTAAATTTAGAGTGCACTATTCGTTCTCATACCTTATATATGCAGAATTTGTAAAAACTCATGCACTACCCGACACCGATAACACAACAATGTCTATTGTCACATTAGAAACCTCAAAAAATCAGTATTTCTCTACTCCATATTGAATGTTATTATACATAAAAACAATTTACAGAATTAGGCGTTACTTTGCGGAGGTCCATAATACAAAAGTAATAAGAATATTATTTTGCTATAATCCGCGATAAAAGAAAATATATGTAATGCTAAATGTAGAGTGTACTATTCGTTCTCATACCTGATACATGAAAAATTTGCACTCATGCACTGCCCGACACCGATAACACAACAATACACAAGCACTGCACAGATTCACCACCACAATCTCGACAATCGTTTCGTCCCGTAACCGAAGCATCGTAAGGAGATCTACTCCACGACAAACTCGCAAAGCCTTTGGCGAAAGGTCGGGGGTGAAACAATTGTTGAGTTTGTGGCAGTGCTTATAGAAAGATAATAGATGGCGCTTTTCAATGGCATCCTATTCCTGTAGAATTAACAGGATTTCCATAGTTTGTATGTCACCCCGGTGTACAAGAAATATTTGAGCGAAATTTCATCGATATTAGTTCAGCGGATTCCCCGTGAAAGAGTAACAAACATACATCCATACTCACAAACTTTGGCATTTATACTATAGTAGGATTTTCTTTCCGTCCGTAGCTTTCGTAAAAAGGGGAATAAAGTTGTTGAATCACGTATTAATATACAAATTATAGTTCACTTTCTTGACGTATCAAAACGTCAGGGCTTCTGGTACTTATTTTTTTTTTCGAATTGTCTGTCTATATGCTGTTAGCCCTAACGGCTTTTACAGGGTCACCAGGCGGGACGGGCGAGCGCAGAAGCATCGCCGAGGTTACAAAATGCGGAGAGTAGAGCGCAGAAGCTCTACTAGCAATGGGCAACGTTCTGGTACTTACCAGAGTTAATGTTGACCAGGTTGAGCCTCATGGGTTTCCTGGTGACTCCGATACATAGCAGAGGATACTCCAGCTCTGGAGTGATGATCAGCTCGAAGGCGAGCAGCGGTGATGGTAACACGCAATCTATGTTCTGCGGAAATATCACATCACGGGCTATCTATAATATGAATAAACGTGAGTCCCTTCGCGAAAAGTTCAAAGAAATAAGCATACTGTAGCATCACAATATATATATAGTAATATTTTATTCGTACGGAAAAATATACATATGTATAAGACGAAATTTGATGTATATCATTGATATACGATATGTCACAAAAAACTTGTGATACCTGTGTCGCGACTCAGCAGAGTTAGCAACTCATTCGATGGTCTCGGTATTCGCTTCTACAATAAAATTCCACAATCCATACTAGACCGGTCTACAGAAAGGTTTAAATTAAGTATAAGAAATGTACTTATACGTAAAGCATATTACAAAATTGTAGATTACTAGGATGATAAAAAAGCCTGGATTTGAAAATCCTGTCAGCTTAATGCAAGACTGCGGTTTGATAAGAAAAATTGAAAATGTTTAAAAGATTGACCGCCGAGTTTCTTGCTGGTTCTTCTCGGTAAGAGCAACATTCCGAACCAGTTGTAGCTTCATTAATCATATTGATCCTTGACGATTCAAAAGTACTTGAAAGAGCTTATTTGAATAAAGATTATTTTGATTTGATATGATTTGCCGAAATTGGATTGGTGACAAGGATAGGGTCTTATTTTCAGTAAAAAACCAATTTAACATAATTGGCAAAAGGTCTGTTGGTATTGCACCTTCATATAATTTAGAACGAGTATGCGAAAATCTATATACTTTGACGATATCTTTAATATTTAAATGAGTTAATCTTGTATGTATATATATATTTTCTGAATCTCGGAAACGGCTCCAACGATTTTCCTAAAATTCAGCATGTAGGGGGTTTTGGGAAAGAATAATTGATCTAGCCAGGTTTTGTTAAAAAAAAACTTTATGTCCCTGTTTTTGTGCACTAATAAAACTGGAAAATAGGAATAGGAACGTGTGGACCAAAAAAGTTCGAACCAGGGTTCGATTCCCACATGTCACCCGAAGCTTTTTTATTTTTTACTAATAATGATAATCTTTATTAAAGTCATAAATTTTTACTAAATATGACTTAAACTATGAATTCCACACTAAGCATGTATTGTGGAATTTGTTCTGATTATGTTACCACTCATATTAAACATGTTACCACTTATTTATTTATTTATTTTGTAAGACCATCAACGACGAATAATATAGACAGTTTTTAGGTAAATGTATCGTCAATTACAGATGGTGACGACATTAGCATTACAGTTGACAAAGTATAAATATAAAAAAACAAACGAAAAACCAAATCATATTAAGCTAAGAAAATTCAATACAAGGACATTCAAAATTAGTTTTCTAATTCTATTGTAGACTATAATAACAATTAAGGTACATTGTGATTAGTTTATATAATACACATAAACATAAAGCTGTGATGGCCTAGCGGTGCGACCGTGTGAATCTCTAGAGACGATCATGGGTTCAAACCCGGGCAGACACCAATGAGTTTTTCTGTTAAAACTTATGTGTCTAATTGATAATTGCAATTTATCACACGCTTTTCGGTGAAGGAAAACATCGTGAGGAAACCTGCATATCTCTAGAGAATTCCGGGGATATGTGTAACCTACCAATCCGCATTGGAGCAGCGTGGTAGGTCTTAGCTCCAACCCTTCTCTCCAAAAATGGAGAGAGGAGGCCTATGCCCAGCAGTGGGATAGTAACAGGCCGCTACTTACTTAATTGTGTTATACATATGTATTTAATTAACTCGTTTAAATATTAAAGATAGATGTTGCAATAAAGATCTAATCAAGTGATATAAAGAATAACTAGGTATAAAATAACTAGGTATGAGATATAATTACTTTAAGCAACATGAACTTCCTCAGCGGGTCGTACCACTGCATGAGGAAGAGGCCGGCGGGCGACGCGCCGCAGAGGTACTTGTAACCATTGTACGGGTTGCGGGCAACCGCGCACCGCATGCAACCTGGGTGGTACAAAATATCACTTGAATTCCTCAATAACCTTCTACCACGGTTCTACCTTACCCATTGTTAGCGACGCAATTATAATAAATAATAAATAAATAATAATAAATATATGGGACACTTACACACACGGTCATCCGTCCCCAAAGTAAGTAACTGAATACTTGTGTTATGGACAGACAACTGGTGAATATATACTTAGATATTTTTAAATACATACTTAAACACAAATATACACCCAGGCTCAAAGACCAACAAATTCATTTTAAAGAAAATGTTGGTCCTCGGCGGGAATCGAACCCGTGACCCGTGGAGCCGAAGGCAGGGTCACTACCCACTGCTCCAACGAGCCAGTATTATAATATTTCTTAATTATAATTAATTTATACATATTCATCCTCCTGCCCTTATCCCACTCTAGGTGGGGCCGGCACAACATTTTATAAACATATTGTCAATTTGGCTGCGTTTTTACGACCGGCCGCCTGCCTCACGTCAACTTACAGTCGTATTATACGACACCTCAGTAAGAAGGAGTGTCGTCTATTCCACTAAACCGGATACCACACGGTGGGTCAACTTACCTTAGTCGCCTTATACGACACCTCGGTAAGAAATGAGGGTGGTCTATTCTACTCAGCCGGATACCACACGGCGGGTCAACTTACCTTAATCGCCTTTTACGACACCTCGGTAAGAAATGAGTGTGGTACTATTCTATACAGCCGGATACCACACGGCGTATAATTGTACATATTATAGATTAAAATAAATTTTGGGTAAAAGGAACGTGCGTCGAATGTTAGTTCGGGACAAACGATTTTTTCAAATTTGACACATACGTCAAACTCATATACGCGCACTAAGATTCAAAAGCCTCTCGTTATATTTTCCTCAAATCGTTAAAATCTTCTGCGACCCACAATTCCCAGCCTGTATTAAAATCCTCGCTTGTTTTATTTATTACTGAAGTCCTTATCACCAATCATGCCCTTTTCCCACTCTAAGTGAGGTCAGTGCGATATGTTCCATCTTTAATTTACTCCTATCATTCGTGATGGCGCTACTAATCACTTATCCATCCACATTCATTTTTAATACTTGTTTGGACACATTCATCCGTTATGATTTCGCCTTCTTATGACGTTAAATAGTATGGTTTTGCTTTACCCATAAATCTCCTACCTTACTACAACACTAAGTGAGCTCGACAGTATGTTTTTCATTCCCATTTTTTCCTGTTCTCGTTTTTTCTAATAATAAAATTTTCGAAAAATGAGACAAACGTATCAAATTATTGTACTTTCACCTGTTCTTGACAAAGTTTAAATTAGATCTGTCCGCACAAAGTGGGCCAAAATTGATTTCAAATGAGTTGGTTACATATAAACAAACATAACGAATATAAAACGTGCAATAAACATAAATAACATACCTCTTGTGTCAGGTACTCGTGTGGTGGGCGCGAACCGTCGAGGTAGTAATCTGGGCGGCAGAACCCGAAGAGAGCGCGCCCCACCCCCCCTTCCGCCCCTACCACTACCCGACAACACCAGAAGCTCGTGTCGATACAAGGAAGGGGTTTTACCTGACGACATCAAAAACCATAGAGTAAATACCATAACATATATACATATATAACATAACATATAATTATACAAAGCTTTGCATTGAGTAAGGACGTAATTTATACGTCCATTCTCAATGCAAAGCTATTTTCCATATTTTCCATATTTTCCCTAAGTTTGTTATACTTTATATTTTCTATTTTCTTTTTTTCTCTTCTAATGTTAGTTATAATAGTTATTGTATGTTTGTTACCTTTTAAGCACGCTGTGACTACCTTTAATTAGATTTATATGTCATTAGCAACCCTAGGATATATAACCATGTTACTGTAGTTACACATGTAATTCTGTTGGTAGTTCTAAGGAATAAATAAATAAATAAATAAAAATAAATAAATAAAACTCATCAACTCCCAATGGTCAAAGAATTGGTAAACAATGACGATCAAAATTGACTACAGATAATTTATAGAAGTAGGCGTTACTTTGCAGTTGATTAGTACAGAAGTTAATCAAATCAAATCAAATAATTCTTTATTGCACAACAAAAAAAAAATAATACATTAAAAACCTATATATTGGCAGTTGCACAACTGACGGAAGTCAAGATTTGTTAAGAGATAATTATAAATTATTAGTTTCGGGTACATACCACGGTAATTTGTTTTGATTCGCCGATATTTCGTTGTTCCGTCGTGACCACGATCCATGCAACTGGGTCGAAATATCGGCGAATCAAAACAAATTACCGTGGTATGTACCCGAAACTAATAATTTATAATTATGTCTTCAAACCACGAATATTCAAGTATAAAATCATTTGTTAAGAGAATCAAACACCACACAAGCACTACATACATTCGCTACGACAATCTACGATCGTTTCGCCCCGTAACCAAAGTTAAGTTAAGGAGGATAGGATATCCTCCTGATGATACTTCGGTTACGGGAAGGTGTTTTGTGATACGTGTGGTCGATCGATCGTGAGTGGTTTTCATAGTAAGTATATAGAAACAGGCTACACTCCGAATAATAAAGTATATCGGGTCACTCCAGCTAGTTTCAAGCCCATCCAAGGCCCTTAATAATGAGCTCTTCAGGCGGCGAAAGCTAGTCGGACTCACCCTATAGAATAAGACAAAAGTTTCACAGAACAAGTGTATCCCTTTTGTGTACATTAATGTCTAATTGATAATTGCAATTTATCACACGCTTTTCGGTGAAGGAAAACATCGTGAGGAAACCTGCATATCTCTAGAGAATTCTGGAGGTATTTGTAACCTGCATGGGCAACTTCTTATGAACCTCATAAGAAGGCTCAGAGTCGCTCAGCGGGCGATGGAGCGAGCTATGCTCGAAATATCTCTACGTGATCAAATCAGAAATGAGGAGATCCGTAAAAGAACCAGATTTACCGACATAACTCAGCGTGTCGCGAAGCTGAAGTGGCGATGGGCGGGGCACATAGTGCGTAGTACCGATGGACGTTGGGGTCTCAAAGTGTTGGAATGGCGACCCGGCATTGGAAAACGCAGTGTCGGTAGACCCCCTAAGAGATGGACTGACGACCTCAAAAAGGTCGTGTATGGTGAAGATCCCATGAAGAGACTTATGTCCAGCAGTGGATGTCCATCGGTTGACAAAGAAGAAGAAGAAGAATCTGCATTGGAGCAGCGTGGTAGGTCATAGCTCCAAGCCTTCTCCCCATAAAATGGAGAGAGGAAGCTTATACCTGGCTGTGGGTAAGTAACTGATATTTTTTTTATTTGGAAAATGAACAGCTTAAGCTATTTATACATTTTCACATATAAACTACTTAATTAATAGTCTATTCGGATACAATTTTGTGAGCAAAGAAAGAACGGAAATTAAAGTAGAACAAAAATAAAAATTAGGAAATAATTAACGAAGTATGGGAATCGAGTCAAACCATATTTCAGACATACGTTGTTTTATTTTATTGGGTTTTATATTTTAGAATGGACTGTGCATGGGAAGTGGTGTCAAAGGTTGGCAGGCTCACCGGAAAGGGACATGAGCACATCCTTGATGACGTGCATCCATATTGTTCTACGCGGGCACAGCTGGTCCATGGCGGTCTCGTGCAGTTCGTTTAGGTTGAGGGTGTAAATCCCTTCCTCGGCACCTGGAACACGTGCTAGTTAAGACTTGGATGGTATTGGTTAAATCAAAGTGGTACTTGTTACATATATTCTTTTAAATAATTTATAGAATTAGGCGTTACTTTGCGGAAATCCATAATACAAAAGTAATAATAGCTTTGGCCTTTCCTTCAGCACTTTTAAACTAAGACTAAAGAAACATTACACATCTTTACCATCATAATGTAATTGTTGTCATTTATATATTATACTTTGTATTATATATAGTGTGTATGTATATATATTTATTTATATGTAAATATATTATATATTTATTTTATTTTTATTGTTAAGTTAGGAAATTATTAGTAGGTAATTCTAGTTCATAATGTTTGATATTTGCGTACCTTTTTCCTTAATATAAATTGTCTCACATCGTAGGTTAGCTGGCAGAGATCTCTATCATAGGGATAAGTTGACCTTTGTACACTTTTTTTTACCAATAATGTTTTTTTTCCAACATTTTTTATGGTACATAAATAAATAAATAATAAACTTTCTCTCTTTCCTCCTAATATATAGTTAAATAGTTACCTATGAGGACATGTTGATCCCTAGTGTCTGGGTGTATCCACGACGCTGTACAGTTTATCCTTAACGGGCAGCCGTTGAATACCTGGGGAATTATTTAATTATTTTATAACGAGGTTATTCTCAAGGCTGATGCAGAAGTTAAGGGTCCTAAATTGGTCAAAAAAGGGTCCTAAATTGTAGATTTTCGATATCGTCATAGTTTTCTATAATTTTTATTATAAGAAAACTACGTTTAAATATTTTTATTGTATAATTTTAAAAGGAATCCCTGAAACACAAAAATAAATAAGTAAGTAAGTAACGGCCTGTTACTCTCTCAATGCTGGGAATAGGCCTCTTCTCTCCCTTTTTTTGAGAGAAGGGTTGGAGCTTAGACCTACCACGCTGCTCCAATGCGGATTGGTAGGTTACACATATCCCCAGAATTCTCTAGAAATGTGCAGGTTTCCTCACGATGTTTCCTTCATCGAAAGCGTGTGATAAATTGCAATTATCAATTAGACACATAAGTTTTTAGCAGAAAAACTCATTGGTGTCTGCCCGGGTTTGAACTAGCAACCCAAAAATAAATACTTTTTTTAAATTAAACATTAAATTCATTGAAACATGTAAAAGCCAATGACTAGGAGAAAAGATTAAGCCAAAAATGCCAAAAATGACTAGGAATCCGAACACTTTTTTGCATCGACAAAAACTTACAGTTACTGTGATCACAATTAAATAGCTGAATCAACTCTCTTACCTTAGAAAAGCAAGCTCCCATATGAACCTTGGGCGTTGGGGGAAGACCATTCGGTGCGGGCCGTGGTGGGGTGCGGGTTCGACGCCCGCGCGCTCTCCGAGGTGGTACTGGAGGTGTTGTACTATTAGCTACGGATGGCAAACAAAATGTGTACTATGTAAACCTTATGTTGTATTGGATTATTGATACTGCGGTTAAAATGAGGTGCGGTTTTAAATGAGTTGTTACACTTAACTTAGGTACTAAGCAAGTAAGAATTTAAATTATTAGTGTAAGCAATTTGTTAGTAAACCTAAATAAATAAATAAAATTTTTTAACTTAAAAATACCACTCATAGTAGGGGTTTTTTATTAATAATATCTTCTCGATTTGTTTGATAATATTGAGAAATATATACTACGTAGTATCAAGCAAAAAAAATATGATTAAAATTGTATTCGGTCGTAAAATACGTAGACAAATCATGCGGCAACATGTTAATAACATGTTGTGCCGCCCCACTTAGAGTGGGATAAGGGCAGGAAGATGACGAGTAAGTAAATCTAACGTTCTGAGTCCTTATAGTAAATAATCGCAACAGAACCTCAAAAATATGTCATAAAACTGTAGTACATCTTCAAAATACCTAATAAGACAATAATATAAAGTATTAGCTATACAAAACTTACCATCCCCGTCAACTTTGGCTTTATCCCTCTGACTATCCGAAAGACTCCGTTGTCGTTGGCTGGTCTTCACTTCGTCACCCATTAACTCTTTCTGGCCATCCCTACCGTTCTCCTCCACCATTTTAAATATCTCATCCACCGACGACGTCTTCCTCTTACTGGTATTCTCTAACTCACATTGACAGAACTGACTCAAATCTATACCAGCCGTAACAGAGTCTGAATTATGTCTATTATGCCTTTTTCTATGTTCGTAAGTTTTGTCTTCCATATTCAAGCTCATATCGATTTTCCTGCACAAATCGTCATCAGATATCGAGCCGTTCTCGATTTTATCCGTATCCGATATCCTTAAACGATTAGCGATTTGTAAAGCCCTGAAATTCGATACGGAAATCTTTTGCTTTTTACACGTATCACAGTAAACGATCCCAGAATCTGGGTTTTGATTTGAACAATGCCTATAATAGCTTAGGATATCGCCGTTTGAATTGCACGCGTCGCAGGAACATTTCGGAGCCACAGATCTTTGTAAATCGCTTAACGTGTTATTCTCTCTAGTCTCTGGTTTCGGACATAAGCCACATTCGCAATTAGCATTTCTTATCTGTGGTGAGTCGTTTACAATATCGGTGTCATGTTGATCAACGTATAGGATATCGGTGTCAGGTTTTCTCGATAACGGGTCATCGATTGATATAGACGATGCTAAGGGAGATTGGAAGTTCGAGGCGAGACTTTGGTAGACGTTCGTGGTAGAGTTGTTTAGGAAGTTCTGCTTTAACTGTATACATTGTGAGAGATGTTGATCGTGGATAGATAGACCGGAATTCGAAGCTTGAGTCAGTGAGACCGTTTCAGCTGTTAACGGTAATGTTGCCCTGCGAAGTTGGAAAATGTTACCATTCTGATAATTATTGGTAGAATATATTAGGAAAGCTTGGGAGATGCAGTGTTAAAGTGAAAGCTTTGGGTCGATGCTGTTAGGTACAATATTATTTCAAGCTAATATTTTTTATGGTTAAATTTATTATATTAAATAACAAGTGGTGCTCGTGGGGGTATATACGTTTAGAAACGTGAAAGAGAGTAAAGTACGAATTACAATTTTATTAATAAATTCAGATATATTGGAAAAATATTGTCAGATCAACCTACAAATTTTACTAAACTACTTGAGAGTTTCACAACGCAGTTACATGCTTTGAATGATCTAAATACAATATTTCTAAACTAAAATTTCGATCGTACATTCTAAACTAATAATACAACCGTGTGCCAACATAAAAGCTGTGTCAACAATGAGAAATTAAATGAGTTCAGAATAATAAACTATCACAACAAATTTTAAAGAGGTACAAACATTTTGAAACATATTGGTGTGACTTATAGTTTATAGGGGGATAGGATATAAAAAGAGGGGTTGTCAGAGAACAATTCTCCTGACTAATTATATTTTGACTTATATATCGTAGTCATTAAGCACTCATCCTCTTTTTTGGATTTTCCAATTGGATTGTAGAGATTCGCCAAGGCCATTGGTGTGGAATACAAGGAACTTAAGGCAAGAAATGAGTTTCTATTGGTTCAAGCGACAGCCGTTTACTGTTTTCAAATAAAATCTATTTAACAGATACAGTTTTGTTTATTCCATCAATAAAATTAGACATAAGCTATATATTTGTGTAGTATCCGGCTGAGTAAAATAGAACACGCTCATTTCTTACCGAGGGTTAAAGCTGACTAAGATAAATTGACATAAGGCAGGCGCCCGGTCGTAAAAAATAGCCAAATCATGTAACAATATGGTGTGCCGACTCCACTTACGTGAGATATCCATACTAGACCCGACAGAAAGGTTTAATATAAGTATAAGAGATATGCTTATACGTAAAGCATATTACACAATTGAAGATTATTTGGATGATAAAAGAGCCTGGATTTGAAAATCCTTTATAGCTTTATATAAGACTGCGGTTTAATAATGTAAAATTGAAAATGTTTAAAAGATTGACCGCCGAGTTTTATTCAGGTTTCTCTCGGTAAGAGCAACATTCCGAACCAGTTGTAGCTTCATTAATCATATTGTTACTTGACTTTACAAAAGTCCTTGAAAGAGCTTATTTGAATAAAGATTATTTTGATTTTATAAGGGCAGGAGAATGATGAACATTATATAAAAGTGCGTTATTAAAGGTATTTAATTAATCTCATTTTGAATCTTTATTATTCTGAACTCTCCAACCACTACTTTAATATATCATGCGACATAAACGTGCATGCAAGTGTATCTGATGTTACCTTAGCATTAACTCTTCGTCAATATATTGCAAGAGGCTCCTAAAACAAGAGAAACGACGTACAGACATGTGTGCGAGCTTTTTACCTTATGTATATATGGCCTAAAGTTGAAATTGGTTTGACACATCAGGTGTATAAACCTCGCGGTCCGAAACAAAAATGTATGCGGCTCCGTTAATGTTTCCGATGCAAAGTAAAAATAAAACAGTATTAGAACGAAACTAGAAGAGAAATTAATGGAAATATGTATTCTTACGTTTGCTTTATAAAGAAAATTGGCGTTGTATATAATAGATAAAGTAGGAACCGATATAAGCTACCGGCTCCTGCTTTGCGCCTTGCAATATTACTTAAGTCATTTGTGGGTTTAGGTACAAGATTCTATAATAAAAATAAGCCTATAAGCCTACTGTTGAGGTTACTTAGATGATAAAAATGCGTAGATATAGGTATTGTTCGATCTTGTATAAGACACTAATGAGTAAATGTAACTAGTAATACGAATTATATTTTGAAAAGAGCAACCGCCGAGTTTCTTGCTGGCTCTCCTTTAACAGGAACTTTAAAGGAACAGCTTTCCGAACCAGCAGTAGAGTTGACGATTCAAAAGCACTTGTTTACAAGTTTATTTGAATAAAGAATATTTTTAATTTGAATATACAGTATAATTTATTGTATTATTGTATTATATGACGCACCAAATTTTAGTAACTTTAGACCATACAAATTTTTGATGATGCACTGAAAATATATATTTTTTTTATAGTTCTATTGTATTAATGTTTTATATAACCTACATTCTATACAGTGTTATCTTGGTTTTCTTGGCTAAAATGTTGTTTATGAAGTCATATAAATATATGGGACATTTACACACGGTCGTCCGTCCCCAAGGTAATTTAATACTTGTATTATGGACAGACAACTGAATATATACATATAATATTTTAAATAAATACTTGAATAGATATAGAGTATGACTATCACTAATATTAGTCAGGTTTAAAAATTGGAGATATCTAAAAATATTTACAAAAACAAGAGGAAAAATTTGATAGAAATATCAAAAGATTATAAGAATTAGATACTACCTACTTTTATTTCGTAATCAGATCAAACAATTTTGGAAAAATACATCCATAACTACCTTCTAATGATTTAAATTTGTTTCCATTTAAATCCCATATATACAAATTCATCTAAATTCCATAGCCAATTTGGATATGGGACATTCTCAACCTCTACAGAAGTTATCCTATATAAATATATCCTATTTAAATTAAGAAGTACAGTCTACATATATCTATATCCATGCATATCGTCCGTCGCTAAGTAATAACTTGTTTTTACAAAAATTGAAATAAAACCCAAATTGATGGAAACACTGTTTATTATTAAACATATAGCTCTATCCGAAGAAAAAATTCACATTTCCCATGCTTATTAGGGCAGTCAAAAAGTAATCGATAATTTTTCTAAATAATCGATTTTGAATAATCGATTGTTTTTCATCAAAAATCGTTTTTTTTAATCGATTATTTTAAGTATCTCCTTTTTATTTTTAATCTTTTTCTTGTTTTTTAAAATTAGATATGCATTGTTGGATGGAACCAATGAAGCCAAACTATACATTTTGATCAAATTTAAAAAACAGCGTATCTGATATTATTTTTTGGTAGTTGTCCACTTTAATGAGCCTTTATTGTTAATCAATTATTAATAATAAAAAAGGCAAATGTTCAAATAGTCTTAAAAAAAATCGATTATTTTTATAAAAATTAATGGTTTTTTTTAAAGAGGAAAAATCGATTATTTATTAATCGATTTTTTGTACTCGAAATCAAATCCCTAATGCACATAGGAGATGTAACTTTGTTCTTCAGATAGGACGATATTTAACATAACAACACCGTTTATGGTGTATTTTCTTCATTGAAAAAACAGATGGCGCCACTAGTCATTTACACCGCGGTATAGTAGGTATAGTATACTTTTATAATTGTATTAGAAGTCCCTATACAAAGAATATCAATATTCGATCCCGTAATCAGTTCCTATGGTTTTTTAAGTGCATACTACTGGAACACCATGCTATGATGGTCAAGTCCGCGATACTCTGTGTATTTATGAAAAAAAAGTACTAATATCCTTTATAGAATTAGGCGTTACTTTGCGGAGGTCCATAATACAAAAGTAATGAGAATATTATTTTGCTATAATCCGCGATACTTTTGTACTACTATCCCATAATTTGTACGTATGCTTTCCCACGTCCGTCCGTGGTCGACGTAACATATATCGTTTTATTAATGTGTTCGTAAGTAGTATTTATAGTTAATGTATAGAAATCGGCTATATTAACGTCTTATTCTATCGGGTTAGCCCGACTAGTTTAGTGCCAAGAGCTCATGATTAAGGGCCTTGACTCTCAAATAGTCGAGCTAACCCTATAGAATACGTGAGTATATCTGATTTCCATACATAAACTATAAATATATATATGTTTGTTTGTATGACGAAAAATGGTCGCATGATCGTAAAGCCAATAGACAACAACTTTTTTTTTAAATCATGCAATAATATTCATACATCAGACCAAAACAATTGTGTTTTAATATACAAATGTGCATTTTGGAAACACCTGAAAACATCGCCATACATTTTGTAGCAAAGCCATTGAAATAACTGCAAAATTATAATCGATACTTATTATAAGAGAAAATCCCCAAAAGCTATCTCGATCGATGTGATCGATTTTCTCAAAATCTACTCAACGTATTTATGTACAGTTTCCACTCAAAGGTAGCGCAATTATTTCGGATGTAAATTGTGTTAAAAAGGACGCGCAGTTGTAAAAAAAAATTCGCCTGCTGTGATCTTTAGTCGCATGCGTCGCGTAAACCAGCAGAGATACACTAAAGTAATGTACTATAGAGTTGTAGATCTACAAAAATACTTTAAAAAAGTCCGAGACAGCATGTCTCTATCTATTATGGTAAACTCACAATAACTAGTTTTATATTCAAAATTTCAATCGGAAAATTTTGTGACATACTGATTTCTACGCGAGCGAAATCACTGGCATAACTAGTCTATATATACCAAAGATATGAACAAAACATTTAAATCATCCACTGATTTGCTTTCATTAGACAAAATAAGAATGAAGAGATGACCAAGTTGAAATTGTTTAAAAACTTTCCAGTCCTAGTATCTAAACTAATATATAAAGCTGAAGAGTTTGTTTGTTTGATGGTTTACACGCGCCAATCTCAGGAACTGCTGGACCGATTTGAAAAATATTTTGAGTGTAAGATAGTCCATTTATTGAGGAAGGCTATAGGCTATATAACATCACGCCAAGATGAATAGGAGAGGAGCAGTATTAGAAAATATTAGGAAAACGGAAAAATGTAGAGCTTTCCTTGCGTGCGCTGAGTAAACGGTGTTTGTTATTCAAAAATTATGTATTACAAAATTGTTCCCCTCTAAAAGTTCTAAATAAAAGTCCGAGACAGCATATGTCTAGCTATTAAGGTTAACTCTCTCTAACCATTTTTATGGTTATCAAAAGACTATATTACGGTTTTAATCTTTCCACGCAGGCGGATCGGTTGCCGATTGCTAGTTCAATATAAAATTTCTTCAAAGTAATTTGAGTAATAATTTTTATAAGTATAAAATAATAATTTAAATAAAGCAAATTTGTTTAAATATTACAAAATTCTTCGAAAGTAAGTTAGTTACAAAAATGTACAAAAACATTTTAGAAAAAAAGCCAAATTATAGTTACACAAATTACAAAACACATATACAACATTTAGATACGTTTGCAGTTATTTCTAAGAAGCTCGTAAAATTTTGGAAAAAACATTCAAAAAATAGCTAATAAAATTAGCCACTCACAAAATAAACTTTAGAGAAAAAAAATCCTCCAAACCTTTCACAAAAAATAAACCTGTTAGAGAAAACCGCAGACCGAAGTTAACGCAAGAGGAAGGAAAAAAATTTGAAAATAATTAGAAAAGTTTTTTTGGAAATAAAGGACCTAAAAATACCTCAAACTCATTCTCATAATATCATCACCAGTGACGACCCGACACCACTTGCTATAACATAAATAATAATAAATACGTAAAAATACAAACAATTTATAGAATCAGGCGTTACTTTGCGGAGATCCATAATACAAAAGTATTTTGCTATAATCCGCGATAAAGAGCTCATGAATAAGGGCCCCGTATGACCTTGAAATTAGTCGGGACCATCCGATAAAATAAGACGCGAGTTTAGCCGGTCTCTATACATTAATTATAAAATATATATAACGCTAAATGTAGAGTGGACTAACCGTTTTCATACCTGATACATGAAGGATTCGTAAAAACACAAGCACAAACCTCCACCACCAGCTTTGCGATTTTGGTCGTGGAGTCTATCTCCTGATGATGCTTCGGTTGCGGAGCGAAACGATTGTTGAGTTTATGATAGTGAACTTATGTAGTGCTTGTGTATTGTGGTGGCGGTGGTGGAGGTTTGTGCATGTGTTTTTACGAATCCTGCATGTATCAGGTATGAAAACGTATTATCCACTCTTCATTTAACATTACATATATTTTCTATTTTACTTCATCGCGAATTATAGCAATATAATTTTATTATTACTTTTGTATTACGTTAAAATATATTAGAAAGTTTAAATATTGCAAAGCGATTAATTACCGGATGTACTTACTTTTCGCTAGTTGGCATACTGTCGTTTGACAGCTCCTGCGTCAGAGGGTTGTGTTTTGGACAGGTCATTAGCGACGCCACGCTCCAATCCTCGCTCGATTGTCTATGATACACTAAACGAACAATAATAACTTTTTAAATTCGCCGATCTCTTTGGGGAAACTGAAGGTTTTGTCTGTGCAATTATGTACGAAGTTATCAAGACGAAGAACTACCGGAAATACATTATGAAAGATGGCACTGCAGACGTATGTTGAGCGTGTGATTGTCCTGGGGAGTCTTTCAGACATATAATTTCCGATTGTTCTCAATCTTGCTAACGGTGATTATTTGCACAGATATAACCAAGTACAGGATAATACATCAACAAATTGCTCTTCAATATTCTCTGATGGATGAAGAGGTACCATATTACAGGTATGATCCTGCGAAAAATTAACTAGATATTTAGACCTTTCTTATGACATAATCGCCATGTGGGATGTTGACTCAACAATAATTGTTCACATTGTTGTGTCGGTTAACGGTCTGATTGCTAAGAGCATCGACCAACATCTTTGGCTTTCGCTTATCAGTTAGATCAAGTGTCGGATGCAGAAGGCAGTATTGCTTGAAACGGCACGCATTGTGAGGAAGTTCCTCACTTTGGATCCCTAACCACCGGCAGCTCGGGGTATTGCCCCACTCCCGGTGGACGACAATTTTTAAATGTATTTGAAAATGTAAGAGGTTAGGTTTATGAAAAATAAATGTATAACGTTTATAAGGAACAATACACAGGACATAATACAATCCTGCAGAGGTATAAACTGTTGCAGTTCAACGCCCTCCTCCGTTACAAAATGAGACAGTGTTATAGGTAATTGTAATTACATTGTTAATTCAATGACTGGCTCGTTGGCGCAGTTGGTGGTAACCCTGCCTACCAAACACCAACTACCAACAGCCTACCAAGTACCAACATTTACTACCAAAAATTTGTTTGTTCTTCGAGCCTAGGTTTATATATGTATGTATTGAAATATACATATATACAAGTCTTACTTACAAGCAAGCGAGCAAGTCTTACTTGCTCGATCCTGTTTTATGGGTTACGTTACAATCGTGTTCTAATCTTCTAATCTACTTTGCTTACTTCCATAGTGTTATGTCCTATGGAATATTGCTATGGGGTAAATGCGCGGATAATGAAAAAATCTTTGTATTACAAAAAAGAGCCGTACGTGGCATATACAATACAGTCCGCGGGATTCCCTGCGAGAGAAGTTTAAGGAAATAGGTATTCTTACATTTGCCTCACAGTATATTTTAAGTAATTTAATTTTTGTATATAATAATATAAAGAATTATAAAACAATAGGCGATGTATATAATAGACAAAGTAGGAACCGACATAAGCTTGCGGCCCCTGCTTTGCGCCTTGAAAAAGTACATAAGTCGTTTGTGGGTTTGGGTATAAGATTCTATAATAAAATTCCACAATCAATTTTAACTTTGCCATTACAGCAGTTTAAAAACACTATTAAGGAGAGGCTGATACAGAAAGCCTACTATACTGTTGAGGATTATTTAGACGATAAAAATGCGTGGATATAAATATTGTTCGACCCTGTACAAGATAGAAACATTAAATGTAACTAGCATTAAGAATTGTATTTTTTAAAAAGAGCAACCGCCGAGTTTCTTGCTGGCTCTTCTCGGTAGGAACAGCTTTCCGAACCAGCAGTAGAGTTGACGATTCAAAAGCACTTGCTTACAAGTTTATTTGAATAAAGAATATTTTGAATTTGAATCGTGAACACGATTATATACTTGTAATTTTCTTATTTGCTCGACATATACCATATCAAAATAATGTTCGATCGAATTCTTACCATTTCGTTTGATGGTATCACCATCACAACTCGTATTGACTTCGGCACTAAAATTAATGACTTTCGGCATCGAGAGGCTAAGTTCATCTTCCGCGTCCAAATCGATGATGGGAGAATCATCGTAGACGCCAGAACGACGGTTCGCTTCTCTTTCTTCGTCTGAAGTTAATCTGGATATAAAAATATCTATAGTTATTATAAAACAAAGTCCCCAAAAACTCTATATGTATGTGATTGATTTTCCAAAATGTCAAAAAATGTCCAAAAAGTCCGGGAAAGCATGTCTCTATCTCTTATGGTTAACTTTTATGTTCAAAATGTCAATTCAATACATTGATTTTCATACGGGCGAAGCCGCAAGCTCCAGCTAGTCTATACTTATAAAACAAATTTTCCAAAAGGTGTCTGTCTGTATTGAATGATATTCTCAAAATCTACTGAACGGATATAAAAGATTCAATTCTTGTGGAAGGTTTACGTTAATAGTGGATTCTCGAGAACGGCTAAACCTATTTCATTGGGACTTTCACTGGACAATAGATTATGTTTTGGAACAACATATGGGCTACTTTTTATCCTTCAATTCACACGGGGTCGGGATTTGCTGTGTACTTATAACTAAATCAATCTCTACGGGACAACCTTTGCAAAAAGAATTTAAATAAACACATTTTTAAGATTTCTATTAAAATTTTGCAGAGGGAGACGCATTTTACTTATTTATTAGAAGTGATAATCGCGAATTCGTTAGCGCGCCAACTAAAACGTTTAAGTATTCTCAATAATACAATATATTTTTCCTGTTTCCGTAAGAATTTTATTTTTATCCTATATGTGACCCCTACATACACGCCGTGTAGTATCCGGCTGAATAGAATAGTACCACCCTCATTTCTTACCGAGGTGTCGTAAAAGGCGACTAAGGTAAGTCGACCCGCCGTGTGGTATCCGGCTGAGGAGAATAGACCAACCTCATTTCTTACCGAGGTGTCGTAAAAGGCGACTAAGGTAAGTTGACCCACCGTGTGGTATCCGGTTTAGTAGAATAGACCACCCTCTTTCTTACCAAAGTGTCGTAAGATACGACTGAGGTAAGTTGACGTCAGGCAGGCGGCCGGTCGTAAAAACGCAGCCAAATCATGTGACAGCATGTTTATAACATGTTGTGCCGACCCCACTTAGAGTGGGATAAGGGCAGGAAAATGATGATGTGACCCCTACATACACAATAATACGTGCTTGTGTACACATGCATAAAATGTGCCAAATTTCCAACAGACAGACAGAAGAACAAACAGTCTTTCGTAAATTTAATATTTGTATAAATTTGTTAGAACTTATATAAACATAAACAATCTATGTCTATGCTCTTGTGACAACTGTCTTTACTGTAATGACTAAATTATAATAAACCTCAGTTTATCAATTTAATCCTTCTCTTATTTTCGTATAATCCCATCAAAATTTGGTAGAAATAGAAAAGTTACAGTTTTGTGTTAAACAAATTGGAACTCTACAGTCATAACATTATGATTCCTTTTTGCATGTCCGTAACAATATCATTATTTTCTCAAAAAAGGGCTTTTTCCTTAATCAAATCAGTATATCCCTTACCTAAGCCCGTGGCCCGTGAGATGTGCAAGATGTTCCCGAGGCGCACTCCGGGGGTTAAGTTACAGTTTTGTGTTAAACAAATTTGAACTCTATATTTATAACAGTACGATTCTTTTTTGCATGTTCGTAACAATATCATTAATTTCTCAAAAAATTGCTATTTACTTAATCAAATCAGTATATCTTACCTCAGCCCGTGGTCCGTGAGATGTGCAATATGTTCCCGAGGGGCACTCCGGGGGTCCAGGAGGCTGCGAGGCCGCGCGTCCCTCCTACCGCGGGTCTGTTTCGACGCGATACGCTGGGGCACATCGGACAAAGCCTGGAGTGAACAGAAATAAAATACATATATGGGACACTTACACGCACGGTCGTCCGTCCCCAAAGTGAGTGACTTAATACTTGTGTTATGGACAGACAACTGGTGAATATATACATATATAATTTTAAATAAATATATGGGACACTTACACACACGGTCGTCCGTCCCCAAAGTAAGTAACAACACCGAAAATATAGGCGTCCAAAAAGCGTCCTATATGATCCTGACGATCAAATAATGATCGCAAACACAGAAACACGTAATACACACACACAGCGTCTTCGCCGGCGAAGACGAGGTACCAGATTTCTGACGTTGGTTGGTCATGCCTTCTTGCCACCTTTTCAACGTCGTATTGACTAATCAAAGTCATACCACCAGCCCTCCACTACACGTCGCCCTAAGCCGCGGTTCTCACAGGAGGCACCCTTAGGACGACGTTCCCCATAGCTAGTAGAGCTTCTGCGCATCGACTTTTTGCATTTCGCAACCTCGACGATGCTTCTGCGCTCGCCCTTCCCTCTCAGTGACGCTGTAAAAGCCGTTTGGGCTAACAGCATACAGTCAATTCGAAAAAAATAAGTACTTGTGTTATGATAGACAGACAACTGGTGAATATTTACTTATATATTTTTTTAATACATACTTAAATACAAATATACACCCAGGCTCAAAGACCAACAAATTAATTTATAGAAAATGTTGGCCCGCGGGAATCGAACCCGCGACCCGCGGAGCCGAAGGCTGAGTCACTACCCACTGCGCCAACGAGCCAGTCAATATGCTTAGAAACATAAATAATGTAGTAAAAAGGAATTACATTTTCGTTTAGAAATAGAATTAATGCGGGATGGTGCGACTAGAGATGTGACTTGGATTAGAAAAATCGATTAATAATAATCGATTTTTATCCCTTTAAAAATAATAGATTTTTTAAAAAAACTATTATTTTGTTACGAAATTATCGTTTTGTTTTTGTTCAGTATTAATAATTAATTACAATGACGGCTATTTAAAGTGGACAACTACCAAGTAATAATATCAGATGCTCTGTTTGTGAAATTGGATTAAAATGAGCAGTTTGGCTAAATTGGTTTCATCCAACAATGCATGTCTAATCTTGAATAACAAGAAAAAGAGTAAAAAAGAAAAAGGGATATCTAAAATATTCGATTTTTTAAAATCGATTTAGATGAAAAAATAATCGATTATTATTGACTGGCCCGTTGGAGTAGTGGGTAGTGACCCTGCCTTCAGCTCCATAGGTCGCGGGTTCGATTCCCGCCGAGGGCCAACATTTTCTATAAATTAATTTGTTGGTCTTCGAGCCTGGGTGTATATTTGTATTTAAGTATGTATTTAAAAATTATATAAGTATATATTATCACAAGTATTAAGTTACTTACTTTGGGGACGGACGACCGTGTGTGTAAGTGTCCCATATATTTATTTATTTATTTATTTATATTTTCGATTAGATTATATTATCGATTACCTATTATATATTAAATAAATAAATGATAATTAAATATTAAAGATATATTTTCTATTTACTTTATCGTGGATTATAGCAAGATAATTTTCAAAGCAAAAGCTTAAAAACGGAATTGAATAGAGGAATTATACAAAGAAGGAAGGATGAATTATACACAGGACTTATTATAAACTTAGTATAGTCTCACCCCATCCTCATCCAGTTCTTGGCTGATGCAATGATTGGGAGGGTTCGAATACTTCTGCAACAGCTCTATTGCGAGCCGTTTGCTCATATCCTGATGGAAGAACGCGTGCTGGAAACAAACACCATAAAAATTAAGTATATGTGATTATAAATAATATATGGGACACTTACACACACGGTCGTCCGTCCCCAAAGTAAGTAACTTAATACTTGTGTTATGGGTGACAGACAACTGGTGAATATACTTATATATTTTTTAAATACATACTTAAATACAAATATACACCCAGGCTCAAAGGCCAACAAATTCATTTTATAGAAAATGTTGGCCCTCGGCGGGAATCGAACCCGCGACCCGCGGAGCTGTAGGCAGGGTAACTACCCACTACGCCAACGGGCCAGTCTCAGCTTGCTTGCTGCACCTATTTTAATTTTCCGTTTGACCCTAAGGTTGACTGGTAGAGAACGCTTTGTTTAGTGTTAAGTCCGCCTTTTGTACTTTTATATTAATAGTGAAATAAAGATTTTTTTTAAAAAGTAGGAAAAGACAAGCTTGCAGCTCCTGCTTTGCGCCTTGCAAAGTACGTAAATCGTTTGTGGGTTTGGGTATAAGATTCTATAATAAAATACTGCAATCAATTTTAGCTTTGCCATTATTACAGCAGTTTAAAAACACTGTTAAAAAGAGGCTGATACAGAAAGCCTACTATACTGTTGAGGATTACTTAGAAGATAAGAATGTCTGGATATAGCTCGCTTAGACCCTGTACAAGACATTAATGACTAAATGTTAGTTACATTTAGGCAAAAAAATGATATTTTTAAAAGAGCAACCGCCGAGTTTCTTGCTGGCTCTTCTCGGTAGGAACAGCTTTCCGAACCAGCAGTAGATTTGACGATTCAAAGCATTTGTCTACAAGTTTATTTGAATAAAGATTATTTTGAATTTGAATTAAAAAGGAACTACAGTCCATGATTCTAACGTACAAAAAAGTAATGTAAAAGGCGGCTAAGGTAAGTCGATCCGTTGTGTGGTATCCGGCTAAGTAGAATTGACCACCCCCATTTTTTAACCGAGATGTCGTAAAAGGCGACTAAGGTAAGCTGACCTAGTGTGTGGTATCCGGTTGATTAGAATAGACCACTCTCTTTCTTACCGAGCTGTCGTAAAAGGCGACTAAGGTAAGGATCCAGTGTGTGGTATCCTGTTGAGTAGAATAGACCACTCTCATTTTTTACCGTAAAATATGACTAAGGTAAGTTGACATCAGGCAGACGGCCAATCCTAAAACAACTACCCAAATATTTTGACATGTTTAAAATAATTTATAGAATTAGGCGTTACTTTGCGGAGATCTATAATACAAAAGTGATAATAAAATTATTTTGCTATAATCCGATGAAGTAAAATAGAAAATATATATAATGCTAAATGTAGAGTGGACAATACGTTTTCATACCTCATACAAGCGTGGAGTCTATCTCCCGATGATGCTTCGGTTGCGGGGCGAAACGATTGTTGAGTTTGTGATAGTGAACGTATATAGTGCTTGTGTATTGTGGTGGCGGTGGTGGAGGTTTGTGCATGTGTTTTTACGAATCCTGCATGTATCAGGTATGATAACCGATTGTCCACTCTACATTTAGCATTATATATATTTTCTATTTTCCTTCATCGCGGATTATAGCAAAATAATTTTATTATTATTTTTGTATGTTTAAAACATGTTGTGCCGCCCCACTTAGAGTGGGATAAGGGAATGACAATGATGATAACATATGTTACTAAACCTGTAATAACTTGTCGGCCGTGGGCCGCTTCTTGGGGTTCTTGGTCAGCGCCAGCTTCAGGAAGGCGTGGAACAGCTGCGACCAGCGCTCCCTCTCCTTGAGCTGCGGCGGCTTGAACCCTGACTTGGACATGAGGAACAGCACCCGCATTGGATGCAGCTCGAACATGGGCGGCTGGAGTTCAGCTAGTTCTGAGATGGAAACATTTTTTGTAACTCCCTTTGTAATAGCGATGTGAAAAAATAATTGATTTAAAAATAATTGATTTAAAAATAATCGATTATTTTTTCATCAAAAATCGATTTTTTAAAAATCGATCGACCCGTATTATTCAGTTCACTAAAAAAATACCTATTGCCGTAATGCCACATGCCCAGATATCACAGAGCTGATTGTAACCGCCTTTCCTCTCAACCGCCGCTACCTGGAACAGAGAAACTTGAACTCAGAAACAACATTGATACGTCATCTAGGAAGAAGTTTGTAGTACGAAGTGTTATTTTATTTTATTTATTTATTTTTCTTTTTACACATTTATTTAGAAAAGAGAAAGAAAAAAATACAAAAAAATAAAAACACATGTATAAAGGCGGACTTATCCCTAAAAGGGATCTCTTCCAGTCAACCTTTGAGTAATAGAAGGAAAAGGGCTAGAATTGAAGAAGAAAGAGAGTGCGGGTCATATAGAGACAAAAAAAAGTTTATATAAATTGAACTATTTAATCTATTAAATAATTTTGTTAAAATAAATAGATAAAAGGATGCTACTAATATATAATTGCTTAAGATAAATATACTGTTATAATGGCAAAGCTAAAATTGATTGCGAATTTATTATAAAATCTTACACACAAAAACGATTTACGTACTTTTGCGAGACGCAAAGCAGGAGCCGCAAGCTTATGTCGGTTCCTGCTTTGTCTATTATACACATCACCTATCGTTTTATAATTCTTTTTAGTTTTATGTACAAAAATTAAATAATGTAGTTGGTATACCACGGACGCTGTGTGGTATCCGGCTGAATAGAATAGACCAACCTCATTTCTTACCGAAGTGTCGTAAAAGGCGACTAAGGTAAGTTGACCCACCGTTTGGTATCCGGTTTAGTAGAGTAGACCACCTTCTTTCTTACCGAGGTTTCGTAAAAGGCGACTAAGGTAAGTTGACCCACCGTTTGGTATCCGGTTTAGTAGAATAGACCACCCTCTTTCTTACCGAGGTGTCGTAAAATACGACTGAGGTAATCATGTGACAGTGTTGGGGATAATTCCAAGAATAGTATTTTATCATTATTATTTATTCCAACAGCAGTATGTTACTTATGTTCTGTTGCTGTGGAGACGCGGCCACGTTGTTGCCGCCTTCTTTTACTAGAATTCCAAACAGACAGCATGTTTATAACATGTTGTGCCGACCCAACTTGGAGTGGGATAAGGGCAGGAAGATGATGATGTAGTTGGTATACCTCGGGTGCCATCCAGTAAGGTGTCCCGATGAAGCTCTTCCTCTTATTAATAGTGGCTGTTATTTGCGCGGACACTCCGAAATCTGCCAGCTTGACATCACCACATTCGGTTAACAAGATGTTAGCACCCTTTATGTCCCTGTAGACAAAACATCATGATAAGAAAACAACGTACACTTTCCTGAGCACATTGCGGGCACAATTTTTTAATTATTTACATAAGAGTACCGTTGACCGATGGTAATTATTTACAAAATAAAAAAAGAAACTTAAAAATGAAAGAAAAATAATAATTAGATAGCTGGGGCTCGACCCTAAGTATTTTCATTTCTCAAAATCCACCCGTCCCCCGACAACCTAAAGTAAAATAGTGTTTTATATTCAATGTAAATTTGTCTTTTTTTTATTGCCCAAAAACAGGGATAAAACGTTTTTTTTAAATAAAATACTAGTTAGATCGATTTTTCTCTCCCAAAACCACCTATATGCTGAATTTCAGGAAAATCGTTGAAAACTGTTTCCGAGATTTTGATAAATATATATATGTATATATGTACATACAAAATTAAATCATTTAAATATTAAAGTTATGTCAACAGCAAACATATTAACCACTTATAGCTTCCAAAAAACAATTAAATCTTTCAAACGAGCAGTTCCTTATATTCTGAATTTCGGAAACTGCACCAACGATTTTCATGAAATTTAATATTGATTGATATTAAATTTCATGAAAATCGTTGGTGATTGCAGGTGATTTCAGGGGCGATTGAGGAAGTTAATCTAGTTATGTTTTATTTTTAAAAATGTCGTTTTATACTTGTTTTCAGGCAATGAAAATCTGCTTCTATAATTGGAATACGAAGGTAAATTCTGTCACCATCGACAAGGTTACAAAAGTTCAGTTAAAATAGAAAATCGTGCGGTCTTGAAACCAAAATATCCTTAGTTCCCGCTGCGATAACGCCGTTTAAAGACCTCATGAATAAGGGCCCTGTATGGGTTTGAAACTAGCCGCCTTACCAGATAGAATAAGATAAGACCATAAGTAAATACTGGTTTCTATACATAAACCCCGTGTTCGAATCAAGATATCCCCAGCTCGATTTTTTTCCCCTTTTTGCAAGTTTCGTCTTTTATGAGAACAACTGTTGTTAGTTTTACGGCATTTAAAGATATCTATGATATTTTAGGCAGTATTCAAGGGGAAAGTTGAAGGCAGCGGTCACGCGGTCGATCGCCCACGCGTTGAAGGGATCTGATACGATCAATAATCCAAAAATCCGTAGTCCAATGTGCCAGAGACGCTGAAGACCGTGACAGATGGAGACGAATTGCTTCAATAACGAACGCAAAACATCATCAATCAACACCACTCTGTCAAGATTGAACGACTGAAGAAAATGATATTTTAATTATTTTTTTGGCTTTTTCACAGAACTAGAGGGCAGACACAGACAGGCACAGAATTTAATAAATAACTTGGACAGAGGTTCACATTTACCCCTCAAGTGAATTTGTCGTGTGCGTTAGTCAATACAACATTAACAACTGACCTGTGCATTTTCCCCATACTGTGCAGGTAGGATAAACCCATGAGGGTTTCTCTGCACATGTAAGCTATCTGCACTTCCGTGAGCGGCCCTGTCACGTGGTATATGTCCTGGAAGAATAAAAGTTAAACATTATTCGTAACGTCGTTTAAGCGATCTCTAGTTGATAGAAGTTATTAGACTTTCTCCTAACGCGATCGATGCATCTTTCGGTCTCGATTAGACAAGTTCAAATTCAAAATATTCTTTATTCAAATAAACTTGTAAACAAGTGCTTTTGAATCGTCAACTCTACTGCTGGTTCGGAAAGCTGTTCCTACCAAGGGGAGGGCTGTTCAGAGTCCTCGTAACTGAGGATAAAGCTGCTTTCTGGGTAATAATAGTGCTGAGGTTTATGGGTACAATGGTACCATATCTTGCGACTAGCAGCATCAAAACAGTCAGATTTTGCCTTTGTACGTCTGGGAAACATTCCTGTCCCTTCTTAGGGTCTCATAAGCATTTTCGTGACTTGAAACATGAGTTTTGGTAGAGTTTGTAATACCTGGAATGTAAGATGCTTTACCGTACCCATGGGTTGTCTAGTATCTAAAATTTATACTTAATATAAAACAAAATCCCCAAAACCTGTCTGTATGTGATCGATTTTTGTCAAAATCTACTGAATGGATTTTGGAATGGTTTTTGCTAAAATATAGTGTAATTAATTCGATAGGTTTAAATTAATAGAACATTACCGTTTTATGTAAATAGTGTTAAAAAGCGCGCGTAGTTAAAAAAAAGACTCGCCTGCTGTGAGCTTTACTTGCGTACGCCTAAACCAGCAGAGATACACAAAATTAATGTACTACATAATTGTAGATCTACAAAAGTTCTCCAAAATAGTCCGAGATAACATGTCTCTATCTCTTATGGTTAACCCACAATAACTACTTTTTTGTTGAAAATATCAATTCGGGTTAAATTTTTGTGAGGCTGATTTCCACGTAGGCGAAGACCGTGGAATAGCTAGTGAATTTATAAGACAGATCACCTGCAAACTGCCTCCGCCGCAGTACTCCATAGAGATCCAGAGTTTGTCCCTGCGCAAGTAGGAGCCGTAGTAGGCCACGATGTTGGGGTGCCGACAGTCCTTCATCATGAGGATCTCCTGCTGGATGATAGCGAAGTCATCACCCGGCTCCAGCTTTATCACCTTGATGGCGGCCAGCTCGCCGTTGCCGTTGAGGCGTTTCGCCTGGAAAAAAATCATGAACATCGTCATTCCACTGCCCTTATCCCACAAAATGTTTCGAAAATCTATTAAATGATTTAGCTAAATATTTAATGACCGGCCAGCTGCCTGACTTCAACTTACCCTAGTCGTCTTTTACGACGCCACGACGGTAAGAAATTAGGGTGATCTAATCTACTAAGCCGGATAGCACAAGGCAGGTCACCATACCTTAGTCGACCTTTACGACACCCCGGTAAGAAATGAGGATGGTCAATTCTACTCAGCCAGATACCACAAGGCAGGTCACCATACCTTAGTCGCCTTTTACGAAACCTCGGTAAAAAATGACGGTGGTCTATTCTACTCAGCCGGATACCACAAGGCGGGTCACCATACCATAGTCGACCTTTACGACACCCCGGTAAGAAATGAGGATAGTCAATTCTACTCAGCCAGATACCACAAGGCAGGTCACCATACCTTAGTCGCCTTTTACGAAACCTCGGTAAAAAATGACGGTGGTCTATTCTACTCAGCCGGATACCACAAGGCGAGTCACCGTACCTTAGTCGCCCTTTACGACACCTCGGTAAAAACTGACGGTGGTCTATTCTACTCAGACGGATACCACAATGCGGGTTACCATACCTTAGTCGCCCTTTACGAAACCTCGGTAAAAAATGAGGATGGTCTATTCCACTCAGCCGGATATCACACGGATACATAAAATGAACTCATTTTTTTTGTGCCCGTTTAATATTATCAAAGTTAGGTAGCGATAATTTGTTTCCCGCTAACACCGTTCGGTCGCTCTTATTACCAATTACATGTGGTTCAAATCGAGATATTCCTTAAACTGATCTCGCCTCAAGTTACATAGAACATATAAACTGGTAACCTATTCTCTTTATTTAGTAATAATACGTGGTTTCAACAAACCAATACGCAATGATTTTCGAAATTAACTTAGTACGTGATATATTACAAGTTAGTTTTTAGATTAAATGTTTAATAAACCGAAATTGAAACCATCAGAATAAATTTATGTAAATTTACGTGTGTGCTGTTTAACCAAAGTCAAGCTAATATAAAATGGTTTTCTTCTAAACTTAAGTTAACTTGTAAACACATAGAAATATCGTCGAAATTGTGAATTGGAAAGAGAAGCGCCCAAAAGCTCTACTAGCTATGGGGAACGTCGTCCTAAGGGTGCCTCCTGTGAGGCCGGACCACGGCTTAGGACGCCGTGTAGTGGAGGGCTGATGGTATGACTGTGACTAGTCATCACGCTGTTGTATGAAGCTCTACTAACTATGGGGAACGTCGTCCTAAGGGTGCCTCCTGTGAGGCCGGACCACGGCTTAGGACGCCGTGTAGTGGAGGGCTGATGGTATGACTGTGACTAGTCATCACGCTGTTGTATGAAGCTCTACTAGCTATGGGGAACGTCGTCCTAAGGGTGCCTCCTGTGAGGCCGAACCACGGCTTAGGACGCCGTGTAGTGGAGGGCTGATGGTATGACTGTGACTAGTCATCACGCTGTTGTATGAACCTCTACTAGCTATGGGGAACGTCGTCCTAAGGGTGCCTCCTGTGAGGCCGGACCACGGCTTAGGACGACGTGTAGTGGAGGGCTGGTGGTATGACTGTGACTAGTCATCACGCTGTTGTATGAAGCTCTACTAGCGTCGGAGAACGTCGTCCTAAGGGTGCCTCCTGTGAGGCCGGACCACGGCTTAGGGCGACGTGTAGTGGAGGGCTGGTGGTATGACTGTGACTAGTCATCACGCTGTTGTATGAAGCTCTACTAGCGTCGGAGAACGTCGTCCTAAAGGTGCCTCCTGTGAGGCCGGACCACGGCTTAGGGCGACGTGTAGTGGAGGGCTGGTGGTATGACTGTGACTAGTCATCACGCTGTTGTATGAAACTCTACTTGCATCGGCCAATGTTGTACTAAGGGTGCCTCCTGTGAGGCCGGACCACGGCTTAGGGCGACGTGTAGTGGAGGGCTGATGGTATGACTGTGACTAGTCATCACGCTGTTGTATGAAGCTCTACTAGCTATGGGGAACGTCGTCCTAAGGGTGCTTCCTGTGAGGCCGGACCGCGGCTTAGGACGCCGTGTAGTGGAGGGCTGATGGTATGACTGTGACTAGTCATCAAGCTGTTGTATGAAACTCTACTAGCATCAGGGAACGTTGTACTAAGGGTGCCTCCTTTAAGATCGGACCACGGCCTAGGGTAACATGTAGTGGAGGGCTGGTGGTATGACTGTGACGTGTCGTCACAGTGTTATTTGAAGCTTTCCTAGCGTCAGAGAATGTCGTCCTAAGGGTGCCTTTTGTGAGTCCGTACCATGGTTTCTACAATATCTAGGTTCTAGCATTTATAGTACGTAATTCGTTTGTGGCTTTTGGTATAAGATTCTATAATAAAATTCCGCAATCAATTTCAGCTTTGCCAGTACATCAGTTTAAAAACACTGTTAAAAAGAGGCTGATACAGAAAGCCTACTATACTCTTGAAGATTATTTGGAAGATAAGAATGTGTGGATATAGCTCTCTTTGAACCTGTACTAGACAGTAACGACTTAATGTAAATAGTATTAAGAATTATATTTTTAAAAGAGCAACCGCCGAGTTTCTTGCTGGCTCTTCTCGGTAGGAACAGCTTTCCAAACCAGCAGTAGAGTTGACAATTCAAAAGCACTTGTTTACAAGTTTATTTGAATAAAGAATATTTTGAATTTGAATTTGAATATACATAAAAAAAATTATTTAACAATTTACGAGAAGGAAAATATAAGCAACACGTATACATATATAAACGGAACAAGGATAAATTGATATAAACCAGTAAATAAATATTAGATAATATTAAAACATAGAGCAACTTGCATGTAAATTAACTAAACGTTTAATAAAACGATAAAAAAAATAAGATAACTAGAATCCCTAGAATTCTCTAGAGACATGAAGTTTTTTCCTCACGATGCATTCCTTAACCGAAAAGCGTGTGAAAAATTGCAATTATAAATGAGACACATAAGTTTTAATAGAAAAACTCATTAATGCTCGAGGTTTCTCCTCTAAAGAGAAGTACGGTGTGACCGATTAAAAACAATAAAATCGAACTTTGTCATACAAAAACTAGTCTGTGGTCAATCCGAGGTCAGCGACCTCAGCCGGTCACATATTCGCGAGTAGCACCAATATCCTGATTCCTCATTTCGTACAGTTATCTCGCACTACATCTATGTAATTCGCATGCCGATACCAGTTTGAGTGTTTTGATTTTTTAAAGTAAAGTAAGTAGCGGCCTGTTACTATCCCACTGCTGAGAATATGCCTCTTCTTTTCATTTTTGGAGAGAAGGATTGGAGCTAAGACCTACCACGCTGCTCTAGTGCGGATTGGTAGGTTACGCATATCTCCAGACTTCTCTAGAGATATGCAGGTTTCCTCACGATGTTTTCCTACACCGAAAAGCGTGTGATAAATTGAAATTATCAATTAGACACATAATTTTTAACAGAAAAACTCATTGGTGTGTGCCCGGGTTTAAACCCGCGACCTTTTCGAAAGAGTCGAACGGTGTTACCGCTGGGTCATCACAGCTTGATTTTTTTATTAATGGCAAATTCACGTTCGACAATTTTCTGAGTTTCGCGAACTCAATATACGATGTAGTCAGCTTCTTCGCTGACCTGATGACTACCGGAAAGTACAAAACGTAGATATGTGCAGATCTTTTTGATCGTAATTTCATATATTTTCGCGACTTCGTTTGCATTTATTTTGTAATAACATTAAGATTTGGGTATTAATCATCGCGCTTGGCATGAGAATTGGTGATTGCAGCTGATGCCCAATGTCGTACAGTAGGATTTTCATCAGCTGTAAAATGGTTATACCTCCATTGATCGGTCGCCAGAAACTCCTTAATTCCCTGCACAGTGCACCGCATGCGGGTAAGGCTGAGAATTGAGGAGACTGAATGGGAAAAGTCAGAAAATACTTATATACTAGCTTTTACCCACGACTTCGCGTGAACTGTTGTAGCGTGATAGGTTGCTTTTTAGTGTCATCAACAATTAAGGGTCAGGTTAAGGAACAATTGTGCCAAATTTTATCGATATTGGTTCAGCGGATTCACCGTGAAAGAGTAACAAACATATCCAATATTCACAAACTTTCGCATTTATAATATGATAAGGATTAACGCTATATTGTTTAAAATTGCTTCGAAAATAAGGCATTATTTTTCATTAAAAAAAATGTCAAAAAATGCTATTGTGGGTTATCCATAAGAGATAGACATATACCATCGCGGACTTTTCTGTAGACCTTTTCAAGGTGTACAAATACTTAGTACATCATTTTATTAAATCTCGTAGGGTTTAGCCAGCGTTTGCAATGTAAGCGGAAAAAAATGTAATTATTTTCAGAAAACTCAAAAATTACAGTATTTCTCTACTCCGTATTGGATGTTATTATACGTACAAACCTTCCTCTTGAATCACTCTATCTATTAAAAATACCGCATTAAAATCTGTTGCGTAGTTTTAAAGATTTAAGCATACATAGGGATATATGGACAAACAAAGAATGTGACTTTGTTTTATACTATGTAGTGAAGTACGAAGTTAGGGATTCACGCCTGTTAAAGTTTGATTTAGCCCTACAAATAGCCTCAACGTTCACAGTGGGGGACGGTAGCACCTAGAATGTATGTTATAGTGCGGCGGACAGACAAACATGTCATCGCTCATTGTCCTAACGATCCGCAGACGGCTGAGCGCGACAACTCGAGACAGATATTGAAGGGTCATGATATCCCCACGATTATGTTACATGTGTCGGGGTTAGGGGAGGATAAGAGCTAACTACATCCTTTACATGTACGTATTCAATTCTTAAATCTTATTTATATAGTAGCTTTTACCCGCGACTTCGTTCGCGTGACAGGTTGATAATAGATGGCGCTTTTCAATATCATCCTATTCCTGTAGAATTAACAGATTTCTATAGCCTATATATTATTCCGGTGTATAAGTAATAATTGTGCTAAATTAAATCGATATTGGTTCAGCGGATTCGCCGTGAAAAAGTGACAAACTTTCGCATTTATAATATTAGTAGGATTATGGATGAATTATCATGGACAATCCGGTTTCATACCTGATACATGCAGGATTCGTAAAAACACATGCACAAACCACCACCGCTACCACAACACACAAGAACTACACACGTTCACTATCACAAACCCAACAATCGTTTCCCGCAAACGAAACATCATCAGGAAATAGACTCCACGCAAAGCTTTGCGATTTTGTCAGGTATGAAAACGGATTTTCCACTCTACATTTAGCATTATATATATATTCTATTTACTTTATCGTGGATTATAGCAAGATAAGTTTCAAAGCAAATGTAATATGCTTAAGAACGGAATTGACTTTACTTTTACTATTCCCACTAATAAATGTTAATTTTACTTCATCGCGGATTATAGCAGAATAATTTTATCATTACTTTTGTATTATGTATATCCGCAAAGTAACGCCTAATTCTATAAATAACAGTAAGTACTTTTTTTTAAACTTCATAAACTTTAAGCTTACGTGTGATGACCCTATAGAGGTCATTGTATCGTCCTTAACTAACACTTGACGCGTGTTTGTATTTTGATTGCCTGTCTGATAGCCTGGACATTTGTATGTCACACCGTAAGAGACAACAATGGACACGATTAAGATGGTATGGACATGTAATAAGGGATGGAAATCATGCTGGAAATCATCATGATGGAAATCAGCAGTTTAAAAACACTGTTAAAAAGAGGCTGATACAGAAAGCCTACTATACTCTTGAAGATTATTTAGAAGTTAAGAATGTGTGGATATAGCTCTCTTTGAACCTGTACAAGACAGTAACGACTTAATGTAAATAGTATTAAGAATTATATTTTTAAAAGAGCAACCGCCGAGTTTCTTGCTTGCTCTTCTCGGTAGGAACAGGTTTCCGAACCAGCAGTAGAGTTGACGATTCAAAAGCACTTGTTTACAAGTTCATTTGAATAAAGAATATTTTGAATTTGAATTTGTGACCGAACGAGTGTTAAATGAAGTGGTGACAGAGCGATCCAAGGAAATTTTTTTACAAGAAAAAAAAAGATAACTCTTAAAAAAAAAGGAAAAATAATTGGGCAGGTGGGCCTCGATCCTAGGTATTTTTACCTCTCTAGACAGTCTGTTCCCCGAATGAGTGACCATGACTTCACGATCGACAACAAAAATATGTCTTTTCTATTCAATGTAAATTAAATCATTTTTTCAGTACCCGAAAACAGGGACAAACGAGATTATTTTTAAATAAAACCTAGCTAGATCGATTTTCCCAAAACCCCCTACATGCTGAATTTCATGAAATTCGTTGGAGCCGTTTCAAAAACTCCGAAATATATACTTATACAAGATTCAGGGCCTGTTTCACAAGTTACTGATAGAGTGTCGTATAGTTAACCGACAAATAAACTAAGTAGCAGATAAATGTCTCTAAAAAGTGAAAAAAAAATTTAAAAAATAAAATCGCGGTCATTTCGATATAGGTATTTGCTATCCAGCAGATAAACAAAATGAAAGTCACATGATCTACCTGTTCATCGTGAGGAAACCTGCATATCTCTAGAGAATTCTGGAGATATGTGTAACCTACCAATCCGCATTGGAGCAGCGTGGTAGGTCTTAGCTCCAATCATCTCCAAAAACGGAGAGAAGAGGCCTATTCCCAGCAGTGGGAGTAATAGGCCGCTACTTAACTTTTTTTTACTAGCTTTCTATCTCATTTACTCAAGTCCCAACAGACAAATTCGCGACCAGAAGCCAGTCATCAAACATGTCTACACGTGTACTTCACAAACAACTTTCACAAACTGTGTAAAGTATGCCTTGTGGGTCGCACGTTTAATTCCGGCTGAGTCATTACTTCGAACATCATACAATGATGATGATATTTAAAATTCGAAAATATGTTAAAAAGGTAACGCCATGTGGTATCCGACTGAATAGAATATACCACCCTCATTTCTTACCGTGGTGTCATAAAAGGCGACTAAGGTAAGTTGACCCACCGTGTGGTATCCGGTTGAGTAAAATAGAACACCCTCTTTCTTACCGAGGTGTTCTAAAATACGACTAGGGTAAGTTGACGTCAGGCAGGGGGCCGGTCGTAAAATACGTAGCCAAATCATATGACAACATGTTTGTAACATGTCGTGCCGACCCCACTTAGAGTGGGATAAGGGCAGGAGGATGATGACTGAAATAGATATAATAGATGTTTTGTGATAATAATATTTGTATTTTAGTGACTAGCGACGACTAGATACTATAAATTCTCTGGTGAAGGTGATGCCTGAAAATAGATATCAGAGAAACTACATGTATTCTCATGATCAGCCGCATTAAGCTTGCTTCGGTGTAGGTTCGATGTCCAGGCAAGGTCAGGTAGCAAAGTGTGAAAGTCGTCCCTGACTGCGGGTCTCGCTACATCCTGCAGCATCAAATTCGTATAAGCAATCGTACACTAAATTTTAATTGAAACAAACTTTTGGAAGCGAAAAAACATAAAGATAGCTTTCTTTAATCTTCCTTAAACTAAATATAATGAATAGCTATGTTTTTATTCATACTTTAATTTATGATAGCATATGCAGCACATTTTATACTATTATAATGGTATGTATCCTCGCAGTATGATAGTATTTTGTTTAATTTTAATAAATTTAACAATACCCAGCATCTTCATTTTGAATTGTCGTAAATAAATAACTAATATATATAATAATAATATATCATTACTATCTCTCAGGTTGGAAAGGTAAATAACCCCAAGATGGATGTGTCGGCGATTCCACAAAAAAAGCCAAAAAAGCTGATCTTAGATCACAGAATGGAAGATAGTAACAAAATGTTATCCATAAGAGATAGACATATACCATCGCGGACTTTTCTGTAGACCTTTTCAAGGTGTACAAATACTTAGTACATTATTTTGATAAATCTCGTAGGGTTTAGCCTGCGTTTGCAATGTAAGCGGAAAAAAATGTAATTATTTACAGAAACCTCAAAAATTACAGTATTTCTCTACTCCGTATTGAATGTTATTATACGTACAAACCTTCCTCTGGAATCACTCTATCTATTAAAAAAAACCGCATCAAAATCTGTTGCGTAGTTTTAAAGTTTTATGCGTACATAGTAAGAATGCGACTTTGTTTTATAATATGTAGTGATATCAAGTGTGTGTAGTCCCTTCATAATATGTTCGTCAAACAATAAAACAATGCTGTCCGCCTAAAGACTCGCCCACTGTTTAAGTTCCAACAAGATTGCTAATTCAGATGAAAGAATTACATTCATCACGATGTAAAAAAAATCATGGTGTGAATTACTTAAACATCAGCGATGACATTTTTAATTCTTACTTATTATTTTTATTTAAGTGGAAAATTAAAAAAAAAATAAAATCGCGGCCATTTTGAAATAGGAATTTGCTATCCAGAAGATAAACAAAACAACAGCCACATGATCTACCTTTTAACTTATAAGGGACTTTAAGTGCTGAATAAGCCTATCCTGAAAACTAGAAACCTGAGAAACGCAAAATTCCGAGATATGTGTCAGATATGTTCCTAATAAGATAACTGACAGTTCATTGGTAACTTGTAAATGCATTGTGAGTGCATTTGCCCTGTACCCGAAAGAAATACGGAATCCTCAATGCTCCGCTCCGATCCTCGAGCTTAATTTCTGCTTAACTTCATTAACTTACAAACTTTCTTAACGTAATTAGCCAAAACATGTTACAACATGTTGTGACGAACCCACTCAGAGTGGGATAATGGTAGGAGTATGATGACTAATGAAAAAATTTGATAGTTTATCTTTATCTTGCCATTGCAAGTGTTTTCGTGTTCCGCCGTCACATTCTTTGCTTGCGTCACTGTGTGACTAATACAGGTGTTCAGTACACTTGTGATTTTAATTACTATACGCATATGAGTAAAGAGTATCTTTTAAAATTGTCTAATTACTTTTACTTAAAACAAAAGTAATAATAAAATTATTTTGCTATAATCCGCAGCACACTAGATAACGAAAGTTTCAGAGTAGCTTTGGGTCTCACATTGGGAACTACATTGTGCCTTAAGCACCGATGTCCACGTGGAAAAGAGGTAGACACTTTTGGCATACACGGGCTTTCATTCCGTAGGAGCTCTGGTAGGCTTTTCCGTCATAGTTCTCTTAATGATACCATCAAAAGAGCTCTTGCCACCATCGACATTCCTGCTCTTCTCGAGCCTTCGGGGATATGTCGGGATGATAGCAAGAGACCAGACGACTTGACACTGGTTCCTTGGGAACGGGGACGGGCCATAATGTGGGACGCAATATGCGTTGATACGTTAGCCTCGTCCCATATCAAGGAATCATCGTCAAGACCTGGAGCTGCGGCGGAAATTGCCGAATCCGGCAAACGGCGGAAGTATGCATCTCTCATCGAGAGTTATATATTTGTGCCGTTTGCAGTTGAGACCCCTTTTTCGCACAAAGAATCAGCTTAGCGATTCAGCGCGGAAACGCTGCTAGCATTTATAGGACCATTCCACGTGGGCATAATTTGTATAGTCCTACCGTATAAGTAGTTTAAGATAGATATAATTACATATAGGTAGATACATTTTTTGCTGTAAATAAAAAAAAACCGCAATGAAGTAAAATAGAAAATATATATAATGTAATACATTATATTCCTCTCTAAAAGTTCTAAATAAAAGTCCGCGACAGCACTTTAACCATTTTTATGGTCATCAAAAGACTATATTAAGGTTTTAATCTTTTCATGCAGACAGAGCCGCTGGCGATTGCTAGTACTTTATAACAATAATCGGGACAACATGTACAAACACGGCCGCACATGTCCCGCACAACGGCGGCACAGTGTGAAACATACAAAAGCGTCGCCGAGGCCACACGCCGACTTCTAAAGTAATGACACCAAGTACTTAGCTTAATTGGAGTGATGAGATATCGCAACGAGCTAACGCACGACATTAGAGCGGACGAAAGCAATAATTGCATTATGACAGAAATATCCTTTAAACTCTACGACTGTATGCCTAGATTAAAAAGGGAATGAAATGCATATGCATAGAAATAATGACCAACCTCATTTCTTACTGAGGTGTCGTTAAAGGCGACTAAGGTAAGACGCCCCGCCGTGTGGTATCCGGCTGAGTAGAATAGAGCAACCTCATTTCTTACCGAGGTGTCGTAAAGGGAGACTAAGGTAAGACGACCCGCCGTGTGGTATCCGGCTGAATAGAATAGACCACCCTCATTTCTTACCGAGGTGTCGTAAAGGGAGACTAAGGTAAGACGACCCGCCGTGTGGTATCCGGCTGAATAGAATAGTACCACCCTCATTTCTTACCGAGGTGTCGTAAAGGAAGACTAAGGTAAGTTGACCCACTGTGTGGTATCCGGCTGAGTAGAATAGACCAACCTCATTTCTTACCGAGGTGTCGTAAAAGGCGACTAAAGTAAGTTGACCCGCCGTGTGGTATCCGGCTTAGTAGAATAAACCATCCCCATGTCTCACTAAGGTGTCGTCAAAGGCGACTAAGGTAAGTTGACCCACCGTGTGGTATCCGGTTTAGTAGAATAGACCATCCTCTTTCTTACCGAGGTGTCGTAAAATACGACAGAGGTCAGTTGACGTCAGGCAGGCGGCCGGTCGTCAAAACGCAGCGAAATCATAGCCAAGCAAGTTTATAACATGTTATGCCGACCCCGCTTAGAGAGGGATAAGGGCAGGAAGATGATGATTGCAATTCTAAGGGTAATAATATTCATCGTATTATTTATGAAGTCAATTCAAATGCCGACATCTGCTATAATATGAAATAAAAATAAAAACTGGCTTGAAATAAAAAAAAAATGTCAGTTAATCAAATGAAAGCAATTAAAAGTCAAGAACACGCCATGCCTAGGGTGACCATAATTTCTATATTGATACGGAATTACAGTCATCATTCCCGCCACTCTAAGTGGAGTCGGCACAACATGTTTTCAACATGAGGTGATTTTACTAGGTATTTTAATACTGACCGCCTGTCTAACGTCAACTTCCTTAGTCGCGTTTTACGACACTTCGGTAAGAAATGAGGGTAATCTATTCTACTCAGCCGGATACCTTACGGCGGGCGGACAACAGTATACATACTAATATTATAAACGCAAAAGTCTTTTTGTCTGTCTGTTATGCTTTCTTGGATGTAATATATATTGTATATTACGGAATAGACTCGTCGCGATCATTTTTAAAAAGTGTGACGTCAGTATCGCTGACGTCACGAGCAGGGTTATGCCCCATAATTGGTGATCAATATAAACAGCGAAGATAATTTTGACAAACTTTTATTTCCAATAGTTCCGTACGCTACGGCGGTCCGAGACAGAATAAACTCACGAGCTGGCGCGCGCTCGGCTTTTATAGAAAAACTGGGTGTGTCATTCGATTGAACAAACTACCCACCTTTTCAACTAAAACTATTCTTTACATACAAAGAAATGTTCTTAATTTTAAAATGAAATGTTTAAATTTATTACAATGTAACTTGTAAATATTAATTCTGAAGTCTGAACACGTGGTAAAAATATTAACCACGTGTTTTTATTTTAGTAATGAAGGTATTTATCGACAAATTAAACATCATAGTAACAATCTAAATCAAATGGCGTGATGTTGATATTCAAAGTACGGCTACCCGCCGACACGGCCATTCTGACAGGCGGCGCGTGCTCTGCGCCTGCCTGCATTGTGATGTGTGATGTCTGAAACAGGTAACAATTTCTTCTAAGATTGGTATCTGTAAGCAACTCATGTTGCTTATTTTAAAAGGATTATTGTTGTATGGACAGTACACAAAGACATCTCCAATGTACTGACTTATTTATTTAAGAATCTGTGGTGTATACGTGTCCAAATCATGGGCTCCACAAGGCGTCCCTACGGTATCTCATGGTTCACTTGTGGATGCATCAAGGATCCGAGGTTAGCTCAAGGGTAACTCATGATTTGGCTCAGAGGTAACACTCTCCAGATATTTTATTCTTACAGGTAATTATCAAAGAGATGTATTTGTGAACTTTGGGAAAATAATAAAGAAATAAATAAAGAGGTTATTATTGTATGGACAGTACACAAAGACATCTCCAATGTACTGACTTATTTATTTAAGAATCTGTGGTGTATACGTATCCAAATCATGGGCTCCACAAGGCGTCCCTACGGTATCTCATGGTTCACTTGTGGATGCATCAAGGATCCGAGGTTAGCTTAAGGGTAACTCATGATTTGGCTCAGAGGTAACACTCTCCAGATATTTTATTCTCACAGGTAATTATCAAAGAGATGTATTTGTGAACTTTGGGAAAATAATAAAGAAATAAATAAAGAGGTTATTATTGTATGGACAGTACACAAAGACATCTCCAATGTACTGACTTATTTATTTAAGAATCTGTGGTGTATACGTGTCCAAATCATGGGCTCCACAAGGCGTCCCTACGGTATCTCATGGTTCACTTGTGGATGCATCAAGGATCCGAGGTTAGCTCAAGGGTAACTCATGATTTGGCTCAGAGGTAACACTCTCCAGATATTTTATTCTTACAGGTAATTATCAAAGAGATGTATTTGTGAACTTTGGGAAAATAATAAAGAAATAAATAAATGTTAACTTGCCGGATTTTAATCAGATGATGTAGTTACTCGTTGGTACGTCCGGCAGCACGGGTGATGATGAAGCGTCCACCATCATAGCGCTGCTCTGGGCTATACCATGTGTCGTAGGTGGCACCAAAGCTGTAGAGGTCTTGGTCAGGATCGGAGCTTGTTCCGATCCCACTTCTGATTACGGAAGAGTTACGCCGATCCCACTTCTGACACCACTGATTACGGAAGAGGGCTCGCCGAATCCCACTTCTGATTACGGAATAGACTCGTCGCGATCATTTTTAAAAAGTGTGACGTCAGTATCGCTGACGTCACGAGCAGGGTTATGCCCCATAATTGGTGATCAATATAAACAGCGAAGATAATTTTGACAAACTTTTATTTCCAATAGTTCCGTACGCTACGGCGGTCCGAGACAGAATAAACTCACGAGCTGGCGCGCGCTCGGCTTTTATAGAAAAACTGGGTGTGTCATTCGATTGAACAAACTACCCACCTTTTCAACTAAAACTATTCTTTACATACAAAGAAATGTTCTTAATTTTAAAATGAAATGTTTAAATTTATTACAATGTAACTTGTAAATATTAATTCTGAAGTCTGAACACGTGGTAAAAATATTAACCACGTGTTTTTATTTTAGTAATGAAGGTATTTATCGACAAATTAAACATCATAGTAACAATCTAAATCAAATGGCGTGATGTTGATATTCAAAGTACGGCTACCCGCCGACATATATATTACACACACGGTCGTCCGACCCCAAAGTAATTTAATACTTGCGTTATGGTGACAGACAACTGGTAATATATACTTATATATATTTTTTAAATACATACTTAAATACACCTAGGCTCAAACCAACAAATTAATTTATAGAAAATGTTGGCCCTCGGCGGGAATCTACCCCCCACCCGCGGAGCTGAAGGCAGGGTCACTACCCACTGCGTCAACGGGCCAGCCAGCCAGGATTGAATAATAAAATAATATGGGAACGATTCCACAAAAGCGAGACGCATGGCGACCCTAACCATGCCCGACCCGGTCATCGAACCTGCACTTGACGCGGCGCGACAGAGTTTAACATCACACTTGCGCGGCTGGAGAGGACATTAAAATATTGGAGAAAGTTATCAGACAGTAAAATTTTTAATTTCAACACAGCCGCCTTGACCTATCGTTATAGGATAGCTACAGCTCGCGACTTAAACGTCCGAGTTGAAATCAAATTAAAAATATGCTTTATTCAAGTAAACTTGTAAACAAGTATTTTTGAATCGTCAACTCTAGTGCTGATTCGAAAAGTCGTTTCTACTGATAAGAGCCAATAAGACACTCTACGGTTGCTCGTTTCAAAATATAATTCTTAAAACTAATTACATGTATACTAATATATAAAGCTGAAGAGTTTGTTTGTTTGATTGTTTGAACGCGCTAATCACAGGAACTAGTGGAGCGATTTGAAAGATTCTTTCAGTGTAAGATAGTCTAATGAGAAAGATTAAAGGCTATATAACATTACGCTAAGATGAATAGGAGAGGAGCAACAATAATAATATGATGAAAACGGCAAAATTTAAATCTGTCCTTGCGTGCGCTGAGTAAACGGTGATAATTATTCAAAAATCATGTAATACAAAATTGTTCCTATCTAAATGTTCTAAATAAAAGTCTTCAGCTTTATATATTAGTATAGATAGACGACAAAATAGGAAATACCCCGTCAATGTCAGTTGCCTCATAAGTGCAGTGGCAGCGTTGTCCGCGAAGGTCAAGGTTGGTGGCCGCGACGAGCTACGATGGTGTCTAATGAGCCTTATTGCGAAGAACAAAACAACTATTTTTTGATGGTTATTATTATTATTGTTTATTTTTACTTCAGACATTGTTAGTTACAAAATTACTTAGCCTAGGTTAGAAGGTACTTAAAATAGAAATAAAACTAAGTGATAAAATTAAATTAAGTTAATCTTAAAAAGAAAATAAACACCGCAAACGTAATTAGTGTGATAATGCAACAAAATGGAGATGTTGGTCACATTATGAGAGATGCATTGTCAATATGGAATAGAGATATATTAGTGTTACCCACGGGGAAATTCAAGAAAAAGGGGTAGACTTTACTACCGATGGGAAGACGATATAAAAAGGGTTGCAGGTCACATGTGGAGACAGAAGGCTGGCGATAGGATAACTTGGAAATCTCTAGAAGAGGCCTATGTCAAGGGGAAAACTGAAGACTAAAATTTTTTATAAAAATTTAAAATATTATGTATATTTGACTGACCCGTTGGCGCAGTGGATAGTGATCCCGCCTTCAGCTCCGCGAATCGCGGGTTCGATTCCCGCCGAGGGCCAACATTTTCTAAAAATGAATTTGTTGGCCTTTGAGCCAGGATGTATATTTGTATTTAAGTATTTAAAAAATATATAAGTATATATTCACTAGTTTTCTGTCTACCATAACACAAGTATTAAGTTACTTACTGTGGGGACCGACGACCGTGTGTGTAAGTGTCCGATATATTTATATGTATTGTAAAACTTCAGATAATAAAGGCTAATAATAATATATTTCAAAAAGGCATATTCGAAAAGGTCGTAATTAAACAGCGAGCTGATCTCTGCCTGCGTGATTCAAGCTCAACATGACGCATCCACCGACATCGCATCACAGACGGCGACCGCAAACAATTGAAATAAACCTAGATGAGATAAGTATCACTTATAAATTGGACATTCCTGAGCGGTATTCATAATTATAACTGTCTACATTTATCTCTCAATAACTCAGTTTTCTTTCACCTTTTTTTAAACAGGAAAATACCCCTTATGGGTAACACCGCCCGACGGGGGCAGGCGGCGCTTATGTCGGACTCGCACCGACTAAAACGACCTATTTGCTCCACCACGCTGCCGATGGCAAGGACAGGGTATCGTTGTACATATTGCCCCCATCCCCGCCAGCAGCAACTCTGTACTCCAGAGGGCGCCACCTCTAAGTCGAGGCCCCTCCCTCCGCTGGACGACCACGGGAGCACCAGATGCATCGAACGCCGCGGGGATCTTATAGGGGGCGTCCGATTAAACCCCGTTCGGAACGCATGGAATGTCCCCGTTAGGGCGGCACGCGATGGTCTCTAGCGAGTCGCCTGCGCCCGGTTCGCTTGCGGCGGATCGGATCTAAGGACTCGACTTTCCGGATTCGCCCCGCCGCCTCTTTCTGCGAGATAACGTCCTCATAGAAGGAGGCCATCGCCGCCCACGATCGCTCCCTGTCCACCATGGCACGGACCACGGTGGGCAGGGAACAGGCGGCGGTTATGTCGAACTCGCACCGACTAAAACGACCTGTTTGCTCCACCACGCTGCCGATGGCAAGGACAGGATATCGTTGTACACATTGCCCCCATCCCCGCCGACAGCTCTGATCCCAGAGAACACCTTCTCTGGGTAGGACCCCTCGAAAGAGAAGCCCCCCTCCGCTAACCGATGCATCGGGAGCACCAGATGCACTGGCCGCCTCGGGGACCAGACGTCACTTTACTTTCTCCTGCCCTAATCCCACTCTAAGTGAGGTCGTCAAAACATGTTTTTCTCTTCCATTCTCTCCTATTAGTTGTCTACTTATCATATCTCTCAATAACTCAGTACATACAAAAGTAATAATAAAACTATTTTGCTATAGCCCACTATAAAGTAAAAAGAAAATATGTATAATGCTAAAATGTAGAGTGGACTATCCATTTTTATACCCTATACATGCATTCGTAACAGTGCTACGAACGTCAATGGACCAGCCAAAATATTTCTATCTATAGAACTTAATAAGATAAAGAAAGAACGAACTTCAAATTATTTTAGCTTGTATTTATATTTATTATGAAAATTACTAGGAATAATTTGTACCATTACTTTGTAGAGAACACAATATCAGATTTAATATTAAACAAATCAAGTTCCTCATTGTCTTGAGCTTACAAAGTTACTCTTTGATATGAAATCAAATGCATTATAAATATACCACAGTAAGTGGTATAAATCGGAACACAAATGATAGACTGTTCATAATTGCACTACATACATTTAATTAGGCTAAGTGGAATGAATTTTGCTCTATTAGGAAGTGTTGAGGCATTGTGAATTCATCGCTGAAATATTACATTGCAAATGCATGCAAAAATACATGTATCTAAATTTAAAAACCAAGTATCAAGGCTTAAAACTTGTATTAAGACTAGCCCGTTGGAGCAGTAAGCAGTGACCCTGCCTTCAGCTCTGCAGGTCGCTGGTTCAATTCCTGACGAGGGCCAACATTTTCTATAAATGAATTTGTTGGTCTTTGAACCTGGGCGTATATTTGTATTTAAGAATGTATTTAAAAAATATATAAGTATATATTCACCAGTTGTCTGTCACCCATAACACAAGTATTAAGTTACTTACTTGGGGACAGACGACCGTGTGTGTCCCATATATTTAAAAAAAAAAGAATTAAAAGTTGAAAAATCTAAATAACTGGTTCTCAACTTTGGTAATACAACCCCAAGGGAGTCACTTTATGTACCGGAGCCCTGAGCAGGCTCCTCCCGAATTTGGGAGGGCCTAATGCAGGCTGCCGGCGCCTATACGCCGGGGTGGTTCGGTCGATGGCCCTGTACGGCGCTACCGTATGGGCGGGGCGGCTGACCGCGAGATCCTTGCCCCTGCTGCGCAGAGCGCAGAGGATCATGGCGGTCAGACTTGTGCGGGGCTACCGGACCATCTCCGGCGAGGCGGCCTGCGCCTTGGCCGGGTCCCCCCCATGGGACCTAGAGGCTGAGGTGCTAGCTCAGGCCTACCGTCGTAGAGTCGAAGCCCGTTCATCAGGGGGAGACTCAGCGGCGGTGGAGGTGGATTGGCGGAGGGCAGCTCAGGAAGAGCTCCTCCGCCAATGGAGGCGGCGGCTCGAATCGCCCAGTGCAGGAGCCTAGACGATTTCAGCCATCCAGCCCATTCTCCAGGTCTGGATCGCCACGAGGCATGGGGTCCTCACCTTCCGCCTGACACAGGTGCTTTCCGGACATGGTTGTTTCGGGTGGTATCTGTGGAAGGTGGCCAAGCGCGAAGCGACTGGCGAGTGCCACGAGTGCGGCGCCGACTTTGATACGGCGCTGCACACGCTCGCAGACTGCCCAGCTTGGGCGGTTCAGCGGGCGGAACTTGTGGCACAGGTGGGGCACGATCTCTCCCTGCCCACTGTGGTTCGCGCCATGGTGGACAGGGAGCGATCGTGGGCAGCGATGGCCTCCTTCTGCGAGGACGTTATCTCGCGGAAGGAGGCGGCGGGGCGGATCCGGGAAGTCGAGTCCTTGGATCCAATCCGCCGCAGGCGAGCGGGGTTTATCAGACGCTCGCTGGAGTTAGGTCCCCGAGGCGTTCGATGCATCTGGTGCTCCCGATGCATCGTCCAGCGGAGGGAGGGGCCACTTTGAGAGAGGCCCCGACCCAGAGGTGGCGCACTCTGGGCTACAGAGTTGCTGCTGGCGGGGATGGGGGGCAATGTCTTCATGGGTACCCTATCCCCGCCACCAGCAGCGTAGTGGAGTACACAGGTTATTTTAGTCGGTGCGAGTCCGACATAACCGTCCCCTGTCCCCGTCGGGCGGCGGTACCCATAAGGGGGTTTTTCCTGTATAAAAAAAAAAGTCACTTTATGTACATACTAGCTTTAACATCATTTGTGTGAACTATAGCCTTGAAATAAATAATATCTTCTGTCACTCTCAAACTTTGCAAATATCTCCATCATAAAAATCACATTGATCTGAGAAGACTGAGAAAATTTTATTGTTTTCTCGAGAGCATAGTTTATTTTGGTAAATGACCTGCATAACTTACAATTGAAACCATCAAACAACACTTATGTTTATAAAAAAAAATATGGTTAACTTAGGACTTCAACCTATTTTAGATCAAATGCTATCACCATTTGGCCATCACTGCATTCAACTGTAAAATTCAAGTGTACCATCTAAGGGGGGGGGGGGAGGAAGGGGTTAGGGGAAGCCTGACAGTGCAAGGCCGGTGGCCAACTCCTGTGTCGGACTATTCCACCAATAGAGTATACCATACTTCTCTATTAATAGATAAAATATGTTAAAGTCGTCTCGCACGCCAATGTTCTAATTACATATCAATGTTCTAATTATGTAACAAAACAATCCAAATAAATGTTATCTATTATTGACTTCCTATTGTCCATTCCTAAGTTTTTAATAATTATAAAACATGTTTGGATTACTAATTCTGCCCACAAGTTAACCTGTAAGTACTAAACAAATTCCCAAGTCAAATAACCATAAAATATTTGTTAATTTTTAAATAGTACTAAATAGACATGTATACATGTCAGACTCGTTGGTGCAGTGGGTAGTGACCCTGCCTTCGACTCCGCAGCGCGCGAGCCTGGGTGTATATTTGTATTTAACAGTTGTCTGTTAACTATAACACAAGTATTAACTTTGGGGATGGACGACCGTGTGTGTAAGTGTCTTATACCTATACAATATTTGCCATGCTTTAACCTAGCAAATGTCATATATTTTAGATGCTAGTACTTTTAAATCTCATTTATCTTGCCCATTTAGTTGTTGAGGAAAGACAATCGAACACAGTATTTACATATATGGGGGTTACTAGAAGATTATCATATTTTCCTTTGATGATTGTAACTATAATTGTTAACTACAGACCTCAAAAGAAAGCTAATAGACAGATTTTAGATAGTAAATACTTGATCACTGCATTTAATTTATAATACACCTTTACAAATATTAGCCGGGTGGTATCTGGCTAAGTAGAATAGTACTACCCTCATTTCTTACCGAGGTGTCGTAAAAGGCTTCTAAGTTGAACCACCGAATAGTATCTGGTTTAGTAGAATAGACCACCCTCCTTACCAAGGTGTCGTAAAATACGACTAAGCTAAGTTGACGTCAGGCAGGTCGTAAACACAGCCAAATCATGTAACAGCATGTTTATAACATGTTGTGCCGACCCCACTTAGAGTGGGTTAAAGGCAGGACGATATATACACCTTTACAAATGTATTAAAAGTAAATTGGTACACAAAAATTATATGTAATCTAATCTGACCAACAAAAACTATGATGTAATACAATAACAAAGAAAATAAATGATCTACAAAACAGAAACAACAGAAATATAACATAGCAAGTTACGAAAGCTATTGTAAATATAATGTTTAGTAAATTATTATTTATATTTTTGAAATAAAAACATTGAAACTAACAGTAAAAAATGTATGATATTAATAAGGAATAAATTTTTAAAACACTAATTTAGTTTTCAAATATTTACAAGAATACAAAAAATAGAACATTTTTTTTACATTTGTTGCAAAATTAATTTTCTAGAATTATTATACTGAAGAATGTGCAAACACTTAGAGAAACAACGATTGTTAACCATTTTTTATTGTAAACCAATCATTTACAATTTATCTCCACAGCAATATCTCAAGGACAATTACTTATTAAGCGCAATCATAAAATTTTTCGAAACACCTGAAGTTTCTAGACAAAGAATTTTTAGGCAACAACTGTCTTGGGTGTGTACCTACTCAAATAAGTTGTTATATTCAAGGCCGCGGTCGCGTGCTATTTATTAAAAATATGCCCAGCGTATAGAAGTTTATGTCAATTTAATACGAAATTGAATGCAGCGACGAATATGACAGTAAAGTCGATATGGTATGCGAACGGTGTGCCGAAAAACCGTTAGAAATCGCGCATGAACTTCATGAATCACCCGTAACTAACATAATGGTTTAATAAACGTACTGTTGATGAGAAAAAAAATAGTTTGGAAAGGTCCCCTACCTTGTAGACATCGCCGTAAGTGCCCGAACCAATCCTCTGAATGAGTTCGTACTCATCTTGCGGGTTTCTTCGAGATATATCTGAACTTAGTACACCACCACTATGCGCCATAATAACTAGCGAACACTAATCTAACATTTATTTACACTTTCATCTCATTATTCACATAATTATAACACAAAAACGTCGACAAATAAATTATTTTTTACTACACGAACTCGACAGTAATCTATGCTCGACATCTCTACCTGACGTCTGACACCACAGAATAATAATTGTGAATTGTCACGTCTGCCATTATGTAGATATTCAACGATGTTGACATTATTAAAAAAATATGTATAGAATATTATTTGCCAAAGTGGAAATTAAACAATAAATAACTAAACACAAATCTATGGATTTTAATATGTAAAGAGTGTAGATTGTCGTTCTATCCACATCGCAAGCATACAAATACCTTTAACGCTATTAAGATGGAATATTTTTTCTCTGTCGTTTCCTAATTTACTTAAAATAATTTGTATTTTAAACCACAGCATTTTTATGGATGTAAAATAAAAATAGTAAAATGTAAAAGTATGTCTTTAATTTATGAGTAATTACTTTGTATTTTTTTTATATATGGGACACTTACACACGGTCGTCCGTCTCCAAAGTAATTTAATACTTATGTTATGGGTGACAGACAACTGGTAAATATATACATAATTTATAATTTTAAATACAAATATACACCCAGGCTCGAAGAACCAACAAATGGTTTATAGAAACTTTTCGCCCCCGGCGAAAATCTACCACGCTGCTTCAATGCGGATTGTTAGATTACACATATCCCTAGAGATATGCAGGTTTCCTCACTATGTTTTCCTTCACCGAAAAGCTTGTGATAAATTGTAATTAGATACTTAAGTTTTAATAGAAAAGTCCGTCGAAAGAGTCACACGTAACCTAACAAGCCGCATTGGAGCAGCGTGGTAGGTCTAATCCTTCTCTCCAAAAACGGAGAAGAGGCCTCTTCCCGGAAGATATTATCAAAAATATTTATAATGCTATATGTAGAGTGGACTATCCTGTTTTAATACCCGATACATGCGGTATTCCACCACAATACTCAAGCACCACATGTTCACTATCACAAAATCAACAATCGTTTCGCCCTTCAATCGAAGCAACATCGGGAGATAGTTCCAACGAAATCGCAACCCCATTACTCCAGGTATTATATAGGCTGATATTTATACGATCCCATTACACGACACGATTTTATTACGGGTTGGTGTGATAAAAATTTAAAATCAGTACTAACCCATCAGATAATGTATAAATTAAAACACTTTTTATAAATTAAAAAAAAAACATGTGATAAATGTTAAAATGGTATATTTATTACAATCCAATATTTCGGCCGGCATTCGTGTAACGTGTTACAAAATTTGTTTATCGCCGACTACAATAATAACTTCTAACACTTTATTATAAAATTATATAATCTTTTGGTTCAATCCATTTAAGTGCACTTTTACATACGTTACGACATAGTTACGTAAGAACTTATCAAGCGAGTGGAAATTTACAATTTCCTAATCGAAATGTTGTTCGCGTCTACAGACTTGCATATATTACGCCTGAATTACATATAGCAAGCTGCAATATATCTGCGAGTATGGTGAAAAAAATATAATTATACATTCATTGATCTGGCAACACCAAATTTATCTAAAAATCACTCATGAAGAAAATTATACAAATACTAAACATTGGAGTTAAAATAAATAATTAAAATCATAAAACAAACAATTAACTGTATAAAACATCCGATTTAGGCAGGTCGACATAAATAAAATTAACCAAGCGACAAAATGTCTGCTAATATTATATAATAATTATACAAACAAATAAATCAGCCTGTTAAAAAAATCAGTTTTCTTAATCAAATCATCAAATTATTATTTTTTTAATTGATAAAATATAGATATTTTAAATAAATAAAATAAATAGATTAAAAAATATTAAAATTAAATTGCGAGTTGGTTACGCAAAGATTTAAAAGAATTTTGTGCTTTAGTAAGATATCTAATAAAATAAATAGATTAAAAAAACTGAAAAATTAACTAATTACTTGTGATTTAGTATGCTTACTCTGCAACAGATTAAAAATAATCTTTATTTGCCTTACTTTAGTTAAGTGAAAATAAAAAAATATTTAAATAAATATAAAACTTTTGTTTAAAATATTTCAATATTATATTATTATGAGAATTATATTTAAAAAATATATGAAAAATGTTGGTACAGAATTTTACCAAGATTGATTGGTATTATAAAGTAGGACAAATGAGAGGAATATAATATTTTTAAAGTAATAATTGCAGCTAGCTATGCGTTTAATGGCCATTCGAATAGTTTTCATACTACCGCAAAATTTATAAACATCTTATATGCCGTAGTTAGCTCGTATTATGGAGCGTTTTTAATTTGTACAAAATACTCATAAGGGTGAACTCCTACTGATGTTGCGAAAGGTAAAGAGAAACAGTATTTTCCTATATTGTCTTTGATCATCGCTTCGCTTCTTCGGTGGAAATTCAACCTAATGATGGCATTAAAACAGAATTCAAGTTATAAGTTACATATAATTCTGCATTTGTAACACTTTTAAAGCATTTTATTGTGTCGCTTTTAATGCAAAACGTCCTATATGCATTTATCCGATCGTTGTTTCTGTTATACATAAGATATTAAAATCATATACATACAGTGGGACCGACCATACAACATTAATTTTACATACCCACCTCAGCACCCTACATAAAAAAAAGTCAATTTAATAAAATATTTAGCCACAGGAATTATTTACGTTTTTTAAAAAATAACCACCATTTATAGATATCAATGACCGTACATGCCAACGATGGCAGAAAAAAATTAAATATGGTACAACTAAGTGTGAGGTAGACAAAACTGTAATGTTTTTGTTTTATCCTGTTTTTTTAACTAGGTAGCCGCGCCAGTTGAGTCAACAATTACTAACAAAGCCAGATCTCAATTAAATTATATATTTAATTGAATTTTTTTAAAACGATATTTAAGAAGATTCAATTATGCCAAAGTTATCTTATAAGTTTAAGTGATTATTGGGTTCATTTTCTGTTATATCGTCGGTACCCTGTATATGACATTTGTTTTAAATGTTCTGTTTTGTCTGTTTTAGAAATGATTTAAAAATTTAATGAAATTTCTAAATAAACAAATGATTGATATATAAAAAACGTATTGCGTCAAAAGCGATGCTATAACTGAAATACGTTATGAAAATTTGTTATTGCTTTTTTTTAACTATAACAGTATATATATAAACATTGTGACATTTCATTCGCTGTGTTGCCATTATAAAATTTCTATATATGTATATAAATATTATATAATTGATATATTTTTTTTATATGAACACACTCTTAACTCATACAAGTCAAAGACACGTAAGAAGCTGGGGTACATTAGGATTTGAAATTTGTTGGAAAATATAAGTGATCAATTCTATCAAATGAATGAGAAAAGTAAATTTAGTAAAGAAAGCATTTATCTTTCTAAACCATCAAAAAATAAACAACTAGATTGGCGGTTTTTTTTATCAACAAATCTTTTAATTATATTCCTTACGTCCCTTCAATGGGTTTTAAATTGCCGAGCACATTCGACTATGCTATTTTTTTCAAGTCGTTTGTGGGTTAGGGTATAAGATTCTATAAAATTCCGCAACCAATGTTAGCTTTCCCATTACAGCAGTTTAAGTAAAACTATTAAAAAAGGCTAATACAGAAAGCTTACTATACTATTGAAGATTATTTAGATGATAAGAATGATGGATTCAGGTATTTTTCAACCCGAAGATTAAACTCTTCGAAAACAGTAAAAACTAAATGTAACTAACAATAAGAATTGTATTCTGAAAAGAGCAACCGCTGAGTTTCTTGCTGGCTCTTCTCGGTTGGAACAGCTTTCCAAACCAGCAGTAGAGTTGATGATTCAAAAGTTTAAAGTAAAATAATTTTAATAAAACTTATAAACCCATGTAGTGTGAAAGTTGCTTTATTTCTGTAAAAAAATTCCATCCGCTAGATATCGCGCTTTGGTCCTTCGAGCCGGATATGAACCGACCTAGGAATATTAGATCACTTGTTTATAACGCATTGTTAAATTTCATAGGGTTTAGTTGTAAACGTTCTTATATTTTGAAATTTACATGCAATATTTTAATTATACTTAATCTTTCGTTGTTTTTATTATAAAAGTGACTAAAAGAGAATGTAATACTTTATGTTCCAACAAATTCGTAATCCAATTTTCAAACTAAATTCCCCCGTTCTTCGAAAAAAAATACACTGAAAAGGATTTTTTCCCCCGCAAACGATCAAAAACATCGATGATATGCCTCTAGCTATCGATTGGCGTTTGAAAACATTTTTTTTGAGATTTTCCATAAATAATTAATTCTTCCACCGAATTTGTACTAAACACTAATTTTATTTACAATGAAAACAAAGTTTTTTTTTTGGTAAAAGCGCTTACAGTAAACGGGCGAAAAGAAAACCAACATCAAATTTAAGTACAGTCGAAGAAAGAAAAGCTAAATTTCAAAAAAAGATTTTTTTCTATTTACTAAAAAACAGCAACATTTCTCAAACATCCTTTGGCACTTTCACCATACATAAAATTATATAATTTGGATAATGAAGATGGAAGTTAACATTAATTGCATTCAATAAAATCAAATTTACAAATTTAACCTATTATACTAAATTCAAACAAATATACACACAAAACTAAAAAGGAGGGTAATACACGGCGCCGCGTGGACTAAAAGCACTTATTTATTCGATTCAACGCGTTTCCGTGTATCAGCCACACACCACACACTATGGTCCTCCGAGCCGGATATGAACCAGTGACGCATGTATTCACAAAAGGCCACTAAACGTGTATCCAAACCTTTTGTGAATTTATGGGACTTTACTTCAAAATTAAAGAGATCTAACCGTTTTGAAGCTCCTGATTTACATAATTGACGGGAATACATTTCAAACTAGTATTTCAATTCTAAATTTTTTAAGGTATAACCTAATAATATAAAATTAATATTGTTCAAAATCGAATCCCATATATTATGCAACAGTAAGCAGGCCAAGTGAAAATATTTTCAAATTCTACAACGGTTACAAAATAATATAATCATTAAAAATTGTTTTAATTTATTGGTCTACGGGATGAAGTGCATAATCACTCACACACATCCAAAATTATCTATTAATTAATTATCAATTAATCTATTCAAAAATACATAATAACCAACATGAAATTATTATTAGAAACTCTAATGGTAATAATAGGGGAAAAGAGTGACTTAAAAATTAATAGTAACATTAAATAAAAGGATTAAAATTAAAAATAAAAATAAAAACAGGTAAAGCCTGGTCCTAAGCGAACTGAATGCTGTGAGGCTTTGCGGTTTATTATGCTTTACAAAATGGCGGCATTTTTTTTAGAAAGTCAAATAACCAATGATTTAATGTATATGATGAATTTATGATTCATTCAAGAATAATTACAGTACAGTATTTCACGAATATTGAAGAAGGAAGAATATATACGAATAATTTATAGAATTAGGTGTAATTGTGCAGAAATCCATACTTTTGTAATATGGACACAAAGTAACCTAAAAAACCAAAACTATGACTGTGATATCATAAACAAACGCATAACACGATTACGAAGTAAATTAAGTGAATTTTAGTTAATTCGCTGTATATTTAATAATTGTAACGTATTTTGAACCATAAATAATATTAACTTTTTAAAAATAATATAACGAATTAAGTTAGTGTTATAAAAGGATACAGCTCAGTATATTAGACAGTTAATATCGCAAAAGATTTTATGGTCAAGTAAATATAGTAATAAAGAATGAATAAAATATAATAATAAATAAAGAATGATTTGAAGGAAAAGTACAAAGCTTACTTGAGCTTTTGTATCTTATAATAGAGATTACAATTGAGAATATAAAAGTTCTGAGCTTAGTTAAAGTGCTGAGTTCAAATTGCATGTCACATTACCTGCTTATTTACTTTTACACACGTAAGTGACATACTCAGAAGAAACTTTACTATAATTTTCCAACCACATTAAACCAAAACCCTTATTCAAATTGTTAACTTTTACTGAATTATTTTAAACAATCCGCCGCTTTCATCGAGCCATAAATATTTAACGGCGCCAGCATCCAAACATTCAACTCAATTAGAACGCAATGTTGTCGTTAATTAATTTCGAACTATATTTAGGGCAGCTATGGAAATATAACTTACTCTTTTGAATAAATAATTTCTTTTTTTCCTTTACTATAATATGCATGAGCAAGCGTCCATATATTTTTTTTAAAATTTTATAATAACTGCATCACTATCTTGTCTCCTTTATTTGGAATTTCTCGAGGTTAAATAGCTGAGACGCCATAATGGAATTTATTATAGATATATTTAGTTGCCAGATGGCGTAACAGACTATAAATGATAATGAACGTTGTATATAGGGGATAATAGATGGCTTTGTGCTATGTCCTAATCGCAGAGACGACAATCTTTAATCTTCCGATTAACCAACTCAAGTGGCAGTCGCGTTGAGTCATTTCGCCTTATCCGAAGAATAAAGTCAAATGTCCCATGTATAAGCATAGAAAATGTGACTTTACTCTTCGGATAGGGCGATTTGTGTACAAAAAATGTTGAAAATCAATGAATCTATCACAAATCAAGTAGAAAATCTAATTGGTGTTGATCAAAAACTACAAAAATTGCATTTTAATGGACAATAAGTGGTCTAAAGTGGCAGAAAATGTTCAAGGCACACGGGGCTTAAATGAAGCCTTATTGGCGACGATCCGGAACCCAATATTTATTTGCGACAAGGCTTTGTCTACAATTGTTTGTCTCATGTAATAGGACATAGCGGATAAATATATGGAATTATGCGGGTAGGAACGATATTTCACCTACGACCCGCGCGCGCGCGAGTCGTACGCACCGGTGTCTTTTTCGCTTTACTCGCTTTGCTATTTCCTTTAACGTTACGCTTTCCTTTGGTATTTGATGATTTCGACCGAGTGCTCTCAATTGAATTAACCCTACGGTCTGATTCAAATGAAAATGCGGGTATAACGCTTTTCACTTCGGACGGCGACAGGCTGATCTCTAGCCGTCTCCTTCTAGAACGAGTCATTCTCATTTGTGACTCTTCTACTGGCTCTTCTATTTTCAACGGGGCCAAGTTTCGTTTCGCTCTGGCGACTTTCCTCGTGTCGGTTTTCGTTTCGGCGCTGTTCTTGCGCGATTGCCTTCCGTTCTGGCCCTTTTCTCTGAGAACGGGTTTGGCGATTTCTTCGTACCGCCGTTTCCTCGTGCTCCTGGTTACGACGGTTTTGTCGTTCTCTATGGACTCTTTGGTTGTTCTGGTTTTTTCCGCGCTGGCCTCTGGGACCTTTCTCGGCCGCCCTCTGCCGCGTTTTTCTTGTGTTTTGCCGCATTGTGTTGTGTCACCGTTGACTTTCTGTTTTTTGGCCGATCTCGTGTCCATTTTCCTTCGTTTCCTCGGTACAGGGGACTGGGATTCTTTCTTTGTTCTATTAGTTTTGGGGAAGGCAACCTCGGTGCCTTCGAGGCCTTGACTGCTTTCTATGTAAATGTATTCGTCTAATTTGGACCTAGATTTCGCATATGTCTTTTCTACGGGCTTCACTGATGGGACTTCGTCATTGTCGTCGAAGTTTGGTTCTGGGCTCTCGTTTATCGGCGTATCTAAAGTGTTAGCTTTAATTAGTTCTACGTCATTCTCTATGGAGTTCTTGTTCATTCTGTTCTTGAGGTTGTTTATGGTTTCTATGAGCGATGTCTCTTTGCTATCGTCCGTGTCCATTGTCATGTCGTGTTGTGTGGAAGTGCCGGGCTCTGAGTACGTACTATGTTTGCGTAGCTTGTTTTTGTTACGTCGTTTGTAAAGATCGGCTTTTGTCATGTCCTAGAATTAGAAATTATTATATTGACATTAACATTATAGTGTGGAAAACAAGTTGACTTTAAAAATTTGCTTTGTGCTATCAGTTCATAAATGTTTGAAGTGATTAGTTTAATTTTCTTTTTTTTTAATAGTTACCTGAAGTTTAAAGTTGTTGAGGTCGGAGCAGTTCAAGCCCAACTCTATGAGGAGTTCGTTGACGCTGAGCCGTTCCGAAGGCTCCACGGCCAGTAGCCGGGTGACCAGCTTCTTGCTTTCGCTCGAGATGCCATCCCATACTTGTCCTGAAGGACAAAGCCAAGTTAATAAGAGTCAATTTCCCCACACAAACTGTTCATACCAGTCAAACAAGATGCGTCCGGAAATTAAATATTAAACATTGAAGATAGCTTGAACTGTGGAATATGAAAAGACCTATTGCAGGTTTATCAAGAGCGGTACGAAGTTCGCCAGATCAGCTAGTAACGAATAAAAGTACCATAAATTATCTTCCCGTATGAAAATCTTGCGTATAAAACTACGCATTAATATTCGCTTTTACACCTTTTTAAGGGCCTGTTTCACAAGTTACCAATAAACTGTCAGTTAGCTTAATCGGAACATATCTGACACTTTTTTTTTTAAATTTTTCATTTTTTAGACTCTCTTTTGATGCGGATTTACTCCAAATTTAACGCGAGCGGCCCACGGGAAGTAATATTTAAATCAAAAGAACTGGATCGATTGTAATATTTTTTTTCACTTAGTGATATAGGCCATATATTTAAAACCCGTGAGAAGCTTGAACGGGCCGCTAGTTATATATAAGGTAACATTACCTTCCATAGAGAAGCTGCCGCATTTGATTCGGTCCATGAAGGCGGTCACAGGTTCCTTTTTGGAGACCGGCTGGAACGGCGCCTTCCCGCATAACAGGCAATACTGGAAACCACAAAATATCAGTTGATATCGATAAAAAGTCCATAGTCATACATATTATAAAAAAGTAGCTTTCTGTGTCTCTCCCCATGTCCCTATGTCCCTATATCCCTATGTATGCTTAAATCTTTAAAACTACGCAACAGATTTTGATGCGATTTTTTTTAATAGATAGAGTGATTGAAGAGTAACGTTTATCTGTATAATAACATTCAATACGGAGTAAAGAACTACTGTAATTTTTGAGGTTTCTAATGCGATGTTGTAAATAATTACATTTTTTTCCGCTTACATTGCAAACGCAGGCTAAACCCTACGAGATTTATAAAAATGATGTACTAAGTATTTGTACACCTTGAAAAGGTCTACAGAAAACTCCGCGATGGTATATATCTATCTCTTATGAAAAATAATGCCTTATTTTTGAAGCAATTTTAAACAATATAGCATTAATCCTTATTCAATTAAGTACCTTAAATACATTGTTGATTTAATATAGATCATTATGGCCGTGGACAGCATGTAATTTTAATAAATATTTTCGAAGATATCACAGATTTAAAATCCCGCGAGGGGGCCGCGCTTCGCCCTATAGCACTTCGAATTTAGCAGCGATCGGACGCAATTGTCGTTCTTTCAAGAGTAACCTCTAAAGAAAACATGTTTGTATTGTCTAATGATAAGAAAGCTATGAATGTTGTATATAAAGATATTCTGTAATTAATTGTAAAAATAAAATACATAGGGAAAAATGTAAAACGTAAATATGGTATATGAATTTAGATATTGTTTTTCTCCAAATTTAACGCTTGCGGGCCACGGGCAATAATTAATAAATCAAAACTACTGAATCGATTTTAATCATTTTTTTCACTGAGTGACATCGGATATATATATATATATATATATATATATATATATATATATATATATATATTACCCGTTTGAAGCCGGAGCGGACCGCTAGTTGTAATATAAATAATCTACAGCCACCGTGTGGTATCCGGCTGAGTAGAATAGACCACCCTCATTTCTTACCGAGGCGTCGTATAAGGCGACTAAGGTAAGTTGACGTAAAATGCGTAGCCAAATTATTTAACAACATGGTTAATACCTGTTGTAGCGGCCCCACTTAGTGTGACATAAGGGCAACAGAATGATGAATCTACAGACTATATAAGTTGACTTAATTAAACAAACATACGATTATAACAAAATTTATAAAAAATTTCTAGTAAAGTATTAACATTAAAATATATACACATAATTTATATAATAATGTATTTTTTTTTAATTTTGTGATAAATCAAATGAAAGAAATCATTTATGATTAATTAATATATTATTTAAAATATTTCATTTGTACACTTTGTCTTCTGTTTCTAACCTAATGTAAGTTAATAATTGCAATACATATTATTATTTTCAAAATGTCAAACTGATAATGGCTTAAAATCGTGGGTATATGTTATATTAATTAAAAAAAAAGTAATATTAATAAATAAATTTTTATTCTTGCCGAGTGATATCCGTCTGAGTAATTAGACCACCTTCATTACTTCCTGAGGTGTCGTAAAAGGCGACTAAGGTAAGTTCGACTCGCCGTGTGGTGTCCGGCTGAGTAGAATAGAAAACCCTCATTTCTTATCGAAATGTCGTAAAAGACGACTAAGGTAGGCGGCCGGTCGTTAAATATCTAGCCAAATCACACCAGAACATGGTTAAAACATGTTGTGCCGACCCCACTTAGAGTGGTATAAGGGCAGGACACTGATAAATTAAAAAAACTCACAAATATGACTCCGAGACTCCACAAATCACAACCGGAGCCGTAACCGGAAGCGGCTGAACCGCCGCGTATACATGACACGACTTCCGGGGCAGCATACGGCAAACTGTTGACAAATCATACATCAAGTGATTCGTAAGAGAAGAAGAGAGCATGCAAATGAGATGAGAATATTAAGGTGGATGTGTAGTGTGACAAAGTAAGTAAGTAGCGGCCTGTTACTATCCCACTGCTGAGAATTGGGAATAGGCCTCTATTACTAAGAACTGGAGCTAAGACCTACCACGCTGCTCCAATGAGGAATGGTAGGTTACACATATCCCCAGATTCTCTAGAGATATGCAGGTTTTCCTTCACCGAATCCTCACGACGTTTTCCTTCACCGAAAAGCGTGTGATAAATTGTAATGATCTATTAGACACATGAGTTTTAACAGAAAAACTCATTGGTGTCTACCTGGGTTTGAACCCGTGACTTCCTCGAAAGAGTCCAAAAAACCATCAGTGACAAAACTGGATAAAAATATTCTTTAGCTATAATTCGTAATAAAATAAAATATAGCTTATGTTAACACATGGAAAAGGTAACTTTATTCTTAGGATGGGGCTATATATATGTAACGCTAAATGTGGATATTCAAATTCAAAATATTGTTTATTCAAATAAACTTGTAAACAAGTGCTTTTGAATCGTCAACTCTACTGCTGGTTCGGAAAGCTGTTCCTACCGAGAAGAGCCAGTGAGAAACTCGACGGTTGCTCTTTTAAAAATATAATTCCTACATTTAGCATTATATATATTTTCTATTTTTCTTCATCGCGGATTATAGCAAAATAATTTTATAATTACTTTTGTGCTAGTAAATAAAATAAATGTAAGCTACCTGAAACATGGCGTCATCATTCGCTGTTTCTCGTCACATTCCGGAAACCGTCGGGCGAATCCAAAGTCTACTACCTTCACTCTGGCCTCGTTCAGTCTGCAACTGCTCAGGAGAATATTCTGGAACAATTGACATAATTAAGAGCTGTGATAGCCTAGCGGTGAGACCGTGCACTCGAGCGGGTCACGGGTTCAAATCCAGAGTAGATACCAATGAGGTTTTCTGTTAAAAACTTATGTGTCTAATTGATAATTACAAAATTCATCGTGAGGAAACCTGCATATCTCTACAGAATTCTGGAGATATGTGTAAACTACCAATCCACATTGGAGCAGCGTGGTAGGTCTTAGCTCCAATCCTTCTCCTTTAATCGGAGGGAAGGTTTTTTTTACTTGTTAGATGCTTTATGTATAATCTATACTAATAAAGCTGAAGAGTTTGTTTGTTACTTTGATTGTTTGAACGCGCTAATCTCAGGAACTACTGGACCGATTTGAAAAATTATTGCAGTGTAAAATAGTCCATTTATTGAGGAAGACTATAGGCTATATAACATCACGTTAAGATGAATAGGAGAGGAGCAGCAATAAAAAATAATACGAAAACGACAAAATTTAAAGCTTTCCATGCGTGCGCTGAGTAAAGGGTAATAGTTATTCAAAAAACATGTATTACAAAATTGTTCGTCTCTAAAAGTTCTAAATAAAAATCCGCGACAGCATATGTCTAGCTTTTAAGCTTAACCCACTTTAACCATTTCTATGTTTATCAAAAGACTCATCATTCATTTTCCTGCCCTTATTCCACTATAAGTGGGGTCGGCAAAACATGTTATAAACATGCTGTCACATGATTTGGCTGCGTTTTTACGACCGGCCACCTGCTTGACGTCAACTTACCTCTGTCGTAATTTACGACACCTCGGTAAGATATGAGGGCGGTACTATTCTATTCAGCTGGATACCACACGGCGTGGTTATCAAAATACTATATTACGGTTTTAATCATTCCACGCGGGCGGAGCCACTGGCGATTGCTAGTCACTACATAGTATAAAACAAAGTCGCATTCTTTGTTTGTCCATATATCCCTATGTATGCTTAAATCTTTAAAACTACGCAACAGATTTTGATGCGGTTTTTTTAAATAGATAGAGTGATTCAAGAGGAAGGTTTGTACGTATAATAACATTCAATACGGAGTAGAAAAATACAGTAAATTTTGAGGTTTCTAATGTGATGTCGTAAATAATTACATTTTTTTCCGCTTACATTGCAAACGCAGGCTAAACCCTACGAGATCTATCAAAATAATGTACTAAGTGTTTGTACACCTTGAAAAGGTCTACAGAAAAGTCCGCGATGGTATATGTCTATCTCTTATGGCTAACCCACTATAGCATTTTTTGTCATTTACTTTTTACGAAAAATAATGCCTTATTTTTGAAGCAATTTTTATACAATACAGCATTAATCCTTATCCAATTAAGTACATCAAATAAATTGTTGAATTAATATAATAATAATAAAAGTGCGCAGAGGGCGCTACAAGTATAAGCAATAGATCTGTGTAAAAAAATATTTTAAAATATAAAAAGTGAAAATTATACGTTAAAACTGAGTGAACATATTATAAAGTGCTCAAATATTATGTGACATTGTTATATAAACATTTCTAGAACTTAAAGTCATTTTAAATGTAAAACAAAAACAAAAAGAACCTGAGTGATTACCACAGTGCAAAAGTAAACAAATGAGTGAATTTTCAAATAAATACCTGTTTTTTGTTTAAACTTTGATCTAGGAGGTGATATTAATAAACAAATAATAAGAAAACATTGTGATAATACAGCACGAAACATTTTATAAATTTGTGTTTCACATTCAAAATAACGGCGAACAGGAAAAAAGCGCCATCTATCCAAATAAACCATAATTACATCGAATATCAGACTCATTGAATACTAACGAACTACGTAATACCGATAGATGTCTCTGCATGTTAAGAAATAACATAAATAGAATACAGAACAAAGGAATTTATTAAGAAAGGAGTAAGATCACAATTTACGTCAACTTCATAATATCATTATCAGTGCAGTGGTACAGATTCCCATTTAATTTATCATGATCATTCATGTTTAGAGTTCGAACCCCAGGAAAAAGGAAAAAAAAAAAAAAAAAGTGTACAGAAATATTATTATATATAAATATAAATAGTAAATAAATAAATACAAAATTTAAATTTATTTATAAATAAATATATAATATAATAAATAATTTATTTATTTATAATATTAATAAATAAAATAAAATTGAAAAATATATATAAATAAATAATAAAGTAAAAAAAAAAAAAAAAAATGGAGTCGAACATAGAAATAAGGGACAGTATAACATTCAGGAAAAAACGCACACGACATCTGAATAGATCTCTTGAAAACACGACTAGAAATTCAACAGAAGACAATCAGAACAGTTTGACATTAGACGAATTAAGTTCACAGATAAATACGTACACCAGCTTACCTGATCTCTCAATGATAATGGACAATACACAAATAGCGGATCTCAAACACGAAATAACACTACTTACCTCCCAATTGGAGAGCGCTCACCAAGAAGTATTAAAACTAAATGAAGAAAACACGGAGCTGAAAAAAATTATAGAAGCAAATGGAAAACAAATAAAAATTTACAAAAAAATTATTAATGAAGGTACAGTCGGTAACAATTCCACACCTAAAAAATTCGATTTATCAAAAAAATCTTTACCAGCTTGTGTCAAAACACCAACACCAATTACAAACAATAGAAATAAGTATACTTCGCAAATGACTAAACCAAAGAAAATCGAACTACTCACTCAAAATGTATCAACCCCAATTAAACAAGCAAAAATTAAATCAACTAAGACTATTCCAAAAATATTACCGAATCAGAAATATTTTTCTAAAACAAAAAACAATACTCCACCTAACAGAATTGTTTTCTTGGGGGATCAACAATGTACAGACATTGCTAGTACGGTAAAACAGTTACGAGGAACCTATAAAAATCCTAAAAACTATGCAGTATTTGGATTTACTTACCCTCATGCACCTGCAAGTGTAATTACTACAAATTGCACATTAAGAAACGAAGACTTCAATGAAGAAGATTGGCTAGTATTAAGAATCGGAGCAAACGATACTAACCCAGTAAAATTAGGAGTAGAACTCTCGGCTTTCTTGAAGCGTTTTAATAGACCAAAAATACTAATACCTAGCATAGTACATAATACACATCTAAATGAACAGAAACTTAATGATTATGTAAAAAACATAGTAAAATGTTTCGATAATTGTGAATACTTAGACCTACCTAATATTAATTATAAGAATATTCATTTAAATAAAGATACTTTTAATATTATCAATAGATAAGTTTGATTATGAAAAATATTACATACATGGCAGGAAGCTTAATAAAAGTTGTAATGGAAAAAATGTGCACCAAATACCACATTTTAAGCCAGGTACGATACCATTTTATTTCAATAGATTGAAGCAAACTTGTAATGAGCTAAAAATACGTGAATCAGTATCAGTTAATAATAGACAAAACGATGTTAGCAAAATTACATACTATTTTCCGGTAGTAGAAAGGGTTTCTAAAATAAGAGTAAGTCTTGAAAAGGAAAACCAAGTGTTTTTTCGATCACAGACCACTAATGTATAGGATACTACACCAAAATATTGCAAGCTTGCTGGGTAAAATTGACTGTTTACAAATTATTTTAAATGAGTTTGCAGAATTAGAAAAAGAAATAGACGTTCTTTGCTTAACAGAGACTTTCATACAATCTGGACATGAAATTAACATACACATCGATAATTATGAACTAGCTGCTCATTTTTCTAGGATTTTTTGTAAAAGAGGTGGGGTTTGTATTCTGACAAGGAAAGGTATTAAAAGTAGTGAAATGTCATTCCTTAAAAATTATAGTATTGAAAGACATTTTGAATGCTGTGGTATAGAACTGCAAGAACACAAAATTTACATAATTTGCATATACAGAACACCAGACTCAAATAGTGATATATTTTTTAAAAAATTGGAATCACTTATTTACCAATTGCAAAATAAAAATAAAATAAAACATAAACTTATTATAACCGGTGACTTAAATATTAATACGTTACTAACATGTAAACAAACAGACCTGTTAATTGACCTATGTAAAAATTATAATTTAGTATTGCATATAAATAAACCTACCAGAAAATTGAGCTGCATAGACCATTTTATTAGTGATATATCAAATGCTAAAGGTGAAATTATTAGACTTGGACTATCTGATCACGAAACTGCCCAAGTCCTCAGTTTCACTGTTGATTCATCAAAGATTCCACCAAAAAATATTTACGCATATAGACGTGACTATTCCGAAGATAACATAAAAAAATTCATGTACTGTCTAAGTAAAATTTCTTTTGGCAACATATATGAGAAAGAGGAAATAGACGAAGCTTTCAACGAATTTCATGATACTTTTTCTTTATACTATAAACTGTGCTTCCCTATTATAAAAATATGCATTTCACAATCTCGTAAGACTCCTCGTTGGATAACCAAAGGTATAAAAAGTAGTTCTGCAGAAAAGAGGAAATTGCGATTCTTATGCTACAAAGGAAAATATAAAAGAGAAAATTACATTTCCTATGCTAAAACATTACAAAAGTGCATAATACTGTCGAAAAAAATTAATAATCTAAAATTTCTTTCAAAATCTAAAAATATATGCTTGGCTACGTGGAAATTAATAAAAAATGCTCCACAAAAGTCTAGTAAATTTATTGAGGAAATAATTAAAGATGGAAATATAGTAGTACAACCAGGTGATATTGCTAATGAATTTAATAACTATTATACTGACAGGCCAACACATACCCCCCTAAAACAAAACTATAATAAAAACCATTTATATGGTAGGTTCATATCCCCAGAAAAAAGTATCTTTATAACACCATGTATGGAAGATGAAATTAAAAACATAATTATGGTTATTAAAAATACGTGGTCGGTGGGTTATGACGAGATACTCACTAAAATTATAAAAAGATGTTGTAAGGAGTTAACACCAATTCTGACATTTATGGTTAATCTTTCATTTAAAAATGGAAAATTTCCATCAATTATGAAGATTTCAATTGTAAGACCGTTATTTAAAAAAGGCAACCATTACGAAATGAATAATTATCGGCCAATAACTATGACATCAATATTTTCTAAAATAATTGAAAAAGTAATGCACAAAAGACTTTTAAACTACTTAACCGGAAATAATGCTATTAAAAAAGAACAATATGGGTTTCAAAAAAACAAATCACCGATTTTGGCATGTTTTAATTTAACTAAATATATTATTGATAGTTTAGACAAACGTAAAACAATCATAGGTTTATTTTTTGACATGTCGAAAGCTTTTGACTTTGTGGATCACGATCTATTATTATATAAATTGGAATATTATGGTATTAGAGGAGTAGCATTACAATGGCTTGAAAGTTATCTAAAGGATAGACTTCAATACGTAGAAATCCAAAGACTAGAAGGCTCCACAATTACCAGTTATAGATCGCACAATAAAAATAATCTGTGTGGCGTTCCACAAGGAAGCGTATTAGGTCCTTTATTATTTATTCTGTACATAAATGACCTCCCGAACTGTGTTAAAGAGCCCTGTACATTGTTTGCGGATGATATATCAGTTATAGTAGAAGAACAAAATTTAAATATTACAGTGACTAATATTATTAAATGGTTAGAGGACAATAATTTAACAGTTAATATAAATAAAACAAAATACATTCAATTCACTAAAGATCCTACAACTATCAAAGAAGACCTTAATATAAATTATAATAATAAAAAAATTGAACATGATAGTGTAACAACATTTTTAGGAATAGAGCTAGATCGGAACTGTAATTGGAAATCGCATGTAACAAAAATATGTAACAAAATTAATAAATTCATTTATGCATTGCGAAGGCTCTACAAAACAGTTAATGAAAGTACAGCACTCATGGCTTATCATGGTTACATATCTAGTAATCTTCGTTATGGTCTAATTATATGGGGAAACTCTTGCAATATTGATAAAGCATTCATCGCCCAAAAAAAATGTGTACGTGCCGTCTGTGGTGCTGGTCCTTTAGATTCATGTAAACCTCTTTTTCGAAGACTGAAAATACTGCCACTCCCATGTATGTATATTTATGAAATAGTAATATTTATAAAAAAGCACAAGTCGCTGTTCACGAAAGCATGTGATGTATACCCCAGAAATACACGTAATCCAAATAGGCTAGTCTTGCCGGTCCGAATAAAATCTGCTTTTTTTCAAAGGAATTGTTATGCAATGTGTATAAAAATATATAACAAACTACCATCGAACTTTAAAATAGATAACCTGTCATTTCACATTTTTAAAGAAAAAATATTTCAATGGTTATTAGTAAATTGCTTTTATAGTGTAAATGAATACCTACTCGGTCAGTTTAGAACATGAAATTTTATGAAAGAAAAATAAATATATATATATATATCCTTGACATAATTTATAACAAATAATTGAATAACAATAATATAATAAATAATAATATAACAATAATATGTATATAATAATAATATAATAAGTGAACTCTAATTGAACTCTAATTTTACTTTGTTAAATAATTTGCATGTCAAACTTGACTAAACATGTTCTAAAATTAGTTATAACATCTACTTGTATCCATGTTTTAAGCAAATAAATGATTTTGACTTTGACTTTGAAAAAAAGTAATCATTTTTTTTCACTGAGTGACATGGGCTATATATTTTATAATCGCGTGAAGCAGGGGCAGGCCGCTAGTATGTTATCAAAGAAAACTTTTCTGGATTAGAAGGGTTGCATAAATTCAAATTCAAAATATACTTTATTCAAATAAACTTGTAAACAAGTGCTTTTGAATCGTCAACTCTACTGCTGGTTCGGAAAGCTGTTCCTACCGAGAAGAGCCAGCAAGAAACTCGGCGGTTGCTCTTTTAAAAATATAATTCTTAATACTATTTACATTATGTCGTTACTGTCTTGTACAGGCTCAAAGAGAGCTATATCCACACATTCTTATCTTCTAAATAATCCGCATAAACCGTAAAGTTACCAACCTCAGGTTTAAGATCCCGATGCACGACGTTCCTCGCATGCATATGACGAACGGCCAAAGCGAGCTGCTCCAATAGCCGCCGTGCTATTCTCTCTCCGACTGAACCGAGCACCGAGGAGAGCTCTCCGCCTGACGCTAAATCCGTCACTATGTATGTAAATGCCTGGAAAATATGAAAACCATTAAAGAATTTATTTAGACATTTAACTGGCCCGTTGGCGCAGTTGGAAGTGAACCTGCCTTCATATCCGCGAGTCGTGAATTCGATTCCCACCGAGGGCAAATATTTTCTAACAAAAATTTGTTGGTTCTTCGAGCCTGGGTGTATATATCGATTTAATGTATTAAAAAATTTCTAAGTATATATTCACCAGTTGTCTGTCCATAACACAAGTATTAAGTTACTTACTTTGGGGACGGATGACTGTGTGTGTAAGTGTCCCTATATTTATTCATTTATTTAAGTATGTATATAAAATATATATATGTATATATTCACCAGTTGTCTGTCCATAACACAAGTATTAAGTTACTTACTTTGGGGACGGATGACTGTGTGTGTAAGTGTCCCTATATTTATTCATTTATTTAAGTATGTATATAAAATATATATATATGTATATATTCACCAGTTGTCTGTCCATAACACAAGTATTAAGTTACTTACTTTGGGGACGGATGACTGTGTGTGTAAGTGTCCCTATATTTATTCATTTATTTAAGTATGTATATAAAATTTATATATGTATATATTCACCAGTTGTCTGTCCATAACACAAGTTTTAAGTTACTTACTTTGGGGACGGACGACCGAGTGTGTAAGTGTCCCATATATCATTAATTTTTATATTGTTTTTTTATTTATTTTCATCTAAAGACCACCAGACAATACAATACACTTACCGTGTCGTGAAACACTTCGTGCAGTGTGATGATGTAGGGACATCCCTGACACGCCTTCAGCAGTTCGATCTCTTGCTTAACGTCTTTCTTCTGTGACGATATAATCTGGCAAGGAGGACAGAAGAAAGAATTATAAGGAAGCTCTTCTCAGTACGGCAAACAACTTCAAAATGCGATCTTTCCGATTTCCTATGTAAAGTTTGTCAACCGATTATATATCACTAGCTTTTACTTGAAAATTCGTTTGTATACACGTATGTCGCTTGATAGGTTGATACCCCACTTAGAGTGGGATAAGGGCTAATGATGATTCTTACTTTAACAGCATATTCCTTTCCGGTTTGCCGATGGATGCACTTCCTGCACACGGCGTACGATCCATCACCCAGTAAGGGCGTACTGAGGTCCACGGCATACTTTTGAAAGAAGGGCGAATCCTGGCAAACAATAGAAAACCACATATAAGAATTATATATAACCAGCAGTCGCCAGCGGCTCCGCGAGCGTGGAAAGACTAAAACCGTAATATAGTCTTTAGATAACTATAAAAATGGTTACAGTGGGTCAACCTTAAAATCTAGACATATGCTGTCGCGGATTTTTATGTACAACTTTTAAAGGGGAACAATTTTGTAATACATGATTTTTGAATAACTATCACCGTTTACTCAGCGCACGCAAGGAAAGCTTTAAATTTTGCCGTTTTCGTACTATTTTTTATTGCTGCTCCTCTCCTATACGTCTAAGCGTGATGTTATATAGCCTATATATAGCCTTCGATAAATGAACTATCTTACATTCATTGAATTTTTCAAATCGGTCCAATAGTTCCTGAGATTAGCGCGTTCAAACAATCAAACTTTTCAGCTTTATATATTAGTATAGATAAACTAGCTTAGCTAGCGGATTAGCCTATCGGAAATCAGTGTGTATCAAACTTTTTTCAAATTAAAATTTTGAAAAGGAGTTATTGTGCTTTAAACATAGGAGACAGAGACATTCTGTCCTAGAATTTTTTGTAGTGTTTGTGTAGATCTAAGATTCTGTAATATATTACTTTAGTGTATCTGTACTGGCTTACACGGCGCACGCCACTAAAGGTCCCAGGAGGAGTTGTTTGTACAACCGCACTACATCTTTCAATACAGTTTTGATAAAACACATTTGTTTAACCTAAATCCTCCGTAAAGTGCCCAATCTTTTGGTAGAATCCGTTTCAGAAAATCGATGACATACAGACAGCTCTTGGGAATTTGGTTTTATAATAAGTATAGATTGTGTCTCACGATGTGGGTAAAATAATTAATGAAATAGCGACAGATCTCAGGAAACCCTTCTCTCCCGTCTAAAAACTTTGTATAAATCTGACTGTTATTGACTGGCCCGTTGGAGTAGTGGGTAGTGACCCTGCCTTCAGCTCCGCGGGTCGCGGGTTCGATTCACGCCGAGGGCCAACATTTTCTATAAATGAATTTGTTGGTCTTTGAGCCTGGGTGTATATTTGTATTTAAGTATGTATTTAAAAAATATATAAGTATATATTCACCAGTTGTCTGTCCATAACACAAGTATTAAGTTACTTACTTTGGGGACGGACGACAGTGTGTGTCAATGTCCCATGTATTTATTTATTTATGTATTTAACTCAGTTCGGAATAAAACTTCAAAGTGAGCGTACGCATTTCTTTTAAACTCCTAAAACATCGTCCATTCAAAAAGCAACCTTATTGCATTAAACAATCCCAAAATTAGTTAATTTAACTAGTTCACATTTATTAAAATTACTTTACTATATAACAGATTATTTACCTTGACGGCCCATCCTTTTAGTTTGTCGTGCTTCTGGCCGGTCGCCTGCATCCAAATCTGGTCCGAGATTATATTCTCCGAGAAGAGTATACTCGGCGCCACGTACGAATAACCTGTGGACACAAGTATATCTAATTCCTATCGAGGATTATAGTTCCATTGAATGAAATTACATTGACCAAGGAAGGTGAATTATTAATTTATATATGTCACCCAAGTTGACACGAATGAAGTTACAGGCTCAATTTGTATCCAATAAATGGAAAATACAAAGCGTGCACTAACAACTACCACTGCAACACTGCAGCAGTGCACGCGTTCCATAAGACAATCTCATTCATCCAAGATAAATCTATGAATCTGTGCTGATCTACGCTGATCTATATATTGCCCTATTCGACTAATAAAATCACATTTCTTCCTTATATTAGGGAGACAGGAAAGTAATGTCGCTTTCTTACATTAAATTCTAAATAATAATTTTTACTAGATCTTTATTTCTAATCAATAATATAATCACCCTCGTTATCAACGGCCTTGTGCCACCTAGTGTGCAAATTTTTAATCCCGGACTAATAAAAATTAATTGATTTATTGAGAAAAATATCTTGAGATGGCATTTTGGTAATCATCCAAATTTTCAAATTTCAGAAAGATCGAAATTACCAGATCTAAACTTAGAAAACTACCTTTGACATTTGCGAACGTCTGACGCACTTGGATAAAAGTCGCAAATGCTTTTTGTAGCAAATGTTGAGTTACTACCCTTGTGAAAGTCAAAAAGCATACAATGCCGGACATGTTATTCTGGTATTTGGCTGGCCATTTCTCCTCAAATTATAAAAAAAAATTTAATTGTATTATATGGTAATAAACAAGTCACAATAACCTTAAAATAACTTAGTCAACTCTTTGAAATACGCATTGAGCTCACAAATGACAACCAAATATCGACATTCACAGAAACGACATTAATTTCAGGTCCATCTATTATATAAATAAATAAATAAATGGGACACTTACACACACGGTCGTCCGTCCCCAAAGTAAGTAACTTAATACTTGTTATGGACAGACAACTGGTGAATAAATACTTATATATTTTTAAATACATAATTAAATACAAATATACACGCAGGCTCAAAGACAAACAAATTCATTCTACTTTATTCTTCGGATAGGGCGAATGGTAACAATATAGACGTTTGCTGCAGTATATATTTCAAATTGATTAAAATATGAAAATACCTATTCCTCATGACGCTAATGTCGAGACAGGACTCAATCAACGAGCGAGGCTTAATTTTATTAATGGTGTCATATCTATTAACGGGTGTAAAATTGTGTCGCCTGACTAGTGTAGGCGGCTTAGATTTGGTGGACGCACAAAAAAATTGGTACATCTTGAATTCCATATAATTTCAGTCAGTTACCCATCATCATCATTCTCTTACCCATATCCCACTCTAAGTGGGGTCGCCACAATATGTTATCATCTTCCATTTTCCTCTATCATTCGTCAACTTGCCACTCCTTTAATCACACAATCCATCCATCTTTTTTTCGGCCTCCCCCTAACCATACATCCATCCACATTCATATTTAAAACTCTTTTGGTCACATGATTTTCATCCCTCCTCATTACATGACCATACCAACTTAGTCTCGCACTTCTCATCTTTTCTGTAATCTGTAAGCAACTTTCAGTCTTCCTCTTATTTTTAATTTCAGTTACACCCATATTGCTACTAATAATATTTATTACTATAACTTAATCCAGTGGTCAGCTTATAAGCAAAAGAGCCATATAAACATTACAACAATAAAAAAAATTTGGGAGCCAAATCTGCTTGTTTAGTAAACTTTTATTACACGATATAATTAGTGCACTAGATATAACTAAATTTCAAACTTTAAATGTGTAATTAAGCGAATAATGTGCTGGCATCTTCTTGAAAAGTTTGAGTAACTCAATAAAAAAGTATTTTGAGTTTAAATATTAACATTGTTTACAATTCGTGTCCCGTATCCTCGCCACGATACTAACGACGTGTAATCAAGAAGTAGAACCTTCTCGAAGGTTAAGCTCGCAATATCGCCCTTCTAGATTCAGTTTGCGAGTAGCAATCGAGGATAAATGATTGCGGAAATTTATTATGGAATCATGAACTACAAATACCCCTCAAGATAGTCTAAATTCAAGAAGAACTTTCAGCTTATAAATAATCTTACCAAGGAACAGCTTGTCGTGATGCTTCGGCGCTTGAGCTGGTGAATCGGTGGGAGGCATCCTCGTGAACTCATCAGCGAAGTTACACGTGTCCGCGGCGTGGGACAGCTGGGGCACGAACGGGGCTTGGATCTCTCGCCGGGACACCGCTTCCCAATCGAGGTTCTGGGAATTTTTAATAATTTTATGATAACAGGCAACCTATTACATAAAAATATAAAGAATTATAAAACGATAGGTGATGTATACAATAGACAAAGCAGGAACCGACATAAGCTTGCGGCTCCTGCTTTGCGCCTTGCAAAAGTGCGTAACTCGTTTGTGGGTTTTGATATAAGATTCTATAATAAAATTCCGCAATCAATTTCAACATTGCCATAACAGCAGTTTAAAAACACTGTTAAAAAGAGGCTGATACAGAAAGCCTACTATACTCTTGAAGATTATTTAGAAAATAAGTATGTGTGCATATAGCTCTCTTTGAACCTGTACAAGACAGTAACGTCTGAATGTAAATAGTATTAAGAATTATATTTTTAAAAGAGCAACCGCCGAGTTTCTTGCTGGCTCTTCTCGGTAGGAACAGCTTTCCGAACCAGCAGTAGAGTTGACGATTCCAAAGCACTTGTTAACAAGTTTATTTGAATAAAGATAAATTTGAATTAAAAAAAATCGTATATATTTTTATCTAAGCCAATGTTTACAAAAGTAATAATAAAATTATTTTGCTATAATCCGCGATGAAGTAAAATAGACACAGGTAGTACAGATCTTGATTTAAGAACTTATTTATTGGGAAACAAACAGCACTTAAATTATTACAGAAAAATCAGAAAAATTAACACGTAAACCAATAAAGTTTCCACAAATGAATGAAAGAAGTGAACACAGTAAAATAAATAAAGCTAGGTGAAGAATATAAATATGATAGTAACAACAAATTAAACTATTTATACATAGCTGCCGTACCTTTATTAGTTTAAGGAGCCTGTTTCATAAGTTACTGATAAAGTGTCGATAGTTAACCGACAAATAAACTAAGTAGCAGATAAATGTGTCTAAAAAGAGACTCTAAAAAGTTAAAAAATAGCGGCCATTTTGAAATAGGTATTTGTTATCCAGCAGATAAACAAAATAACAGCCACATGATCTACCTGTTAACTTATTAGGGACTTTAAGTGCTGAATAAGTCTATCAGAAAGATGAGAAACGCAAAATTCCGAGACATGTGTCAGATATGTTCCGAGTAAGCTAACTGACAGTTTATTGGTAACTTGTGAAACAGGCCCTTAGAAAATCCAGGTTTAGTAGATGGTTTATTTAAAATCTTTTATTTAACCAGACTTGTATATACATATGTTTGTATGTGAAGGTGGAATGTTGTAAGTTAAATCTGATCCACTTCCCGCTGTCCGATTAGGGTGAAATTTTATATATCATCCATTCCCGATGACAATGCATGATTGGCCAGGATTAGCTCCAGACGAGGGAAATCCTCAACAGTTAAATATTTTTTTACTTGACTAGTTTTACATCTCGATAATGGCAGAATATAAAAAAAATTATTCCAGATAATTCTAACAATATAGATTTTTAAAAATAATAAAATGAACATAATATCTTGCCTGGAAAAACGGGTGCCTTTTCAATTCTTCCGCGTCCTCTTCACTGCCGCCGAGACGACGCCGGGGGTCTTTTACTAACAATCTGAAAAAAAAAACATAAATTTTTTAAAAATTTTACAATATACAACCTTTGCAACAGCTGATGAACTTACTAAAAACAGTTAACTTTAATGAAACAAGTCTCGGCCTTATAGCTAAGAGCCATATGTACTGATTGCTTATTGGTTGGCTAACTGATTGGTGAAGAAAAACTAAGCTGGCAACCTAATGAATCTAAATGAATCTCTATTTAAAGGATATTATGAGTTTCATCGAAATTAGCATGCTATAAAAGTTGATACCGTGGGGACACCAATGAAATCATTGAACCAATATGGGAAATTGGTTGGACGTAATAGGCAGTTCCCGTCGCGATTACGTAGTGTAAAGAGCTCATGAATAAGTGCCCCGGATGGGTTCGAAACTAGTCGGGCTAACCCGATAGATTAAGACGTGAGTATAGCCGGTTCTATACATTAACTATCGATTATAGATATTGGAGGACCTGTTATAATTTCTCCCCCCTGTATTCTGCGTCCGCTCCCCTCTATATATCTCTCCCTATTCCCCCCCCCCCTTCTCTCTATCGTTATATATATCGTCCGCTCCCCTCTATATATCCCCCCCTTCTCTCTATCGTAATATATATATATATCTCTGCCTATATCCCCACTTCTCTTCTACACTATATATATCTTCATTCAAAAAATATCCGCATTTTTATTTGTTTGTTGAATTGCCAAAACTACTTTTGGTCAAAGGTCAACTTTACTTCTAGATAGCTAACTTCTTCGAGAGACTTAGAATATAACCCATATCTATCGCTGTTTACATATCACGGCTTATATCCCACTCTCTTCTTCTCTATACATCTCTTGAGTCTTTCTATCAATGCCTAATGTAATGGTGCTTACTTTTTAATGAAATCCTGCACTTCAGGACTAACATCGTTGGGGACGGGATAACTGCAGCGCACTATTCGCTTGGTGATCTCTTGTTGGGTGTTCTTCTCGCCCTCCACTGTGAACGGGGAGGCGCCGGTGAGCAGTTCGTAGGTAAGTACTCCGACAGACCACCAGTCTACTGCCTGCGGACAAACGAAATAATTTGATTAAAGATAGATCACAGCATATTGATGGATTCCTTCTGTACTACGAGTATATCGCGTAAAGGGGCACCAGAGCGGATCCGGAAAAAAAAAGAAAGAAAGAAAAAACATGTATTTCTACTTCCTGTGATACACAGCACGCATATATAATAACCTAATACAAACAATAATACCTTAACGAACCTTAAAGTAATATATATATCCTATATCCTTTATCGACTGGCCCGTTGGCGCAGTGGGTAGTGATCCTGCCTTCAGCTCCACAGTTCGCGGGTTCGTTTCCCGCCGAGGGCCAACATTTTCTATAAAATGAATTTGTTGGTCTTTGAGCCTGGGTGTATATTTGTATTTAAGTATGTATTTAAAAAATATATAAGTATATATTCACCAGTTGTCCGTCTACCATAACACAAGTATTAAGTTACTTACTTTGGGGACGGATGACCGTGTGTGTAAGTGTCCCATATATTTATTATTTATTACTATATCAGGTATGAAAACGGATCCTTAGAACATTTTACATTAAGCCTTAAACAAATATATTCAAAAGTAATATAAAAAAATATTTTGCTATAAACCTCGATAAAATTTAAGTTTATGAAACGAAAGTAAAATGAAAATTTTATCGTGGATTATAGCAAAATAGTTTTATTATTAATTTTGTATTATGCATCTCTGCAAAATACAACGCCTAATTCTATAACTTACATCATCATCCTCCTGCCCTTATCCCACTCTAAGTGGGGTCGGCACAACATGTTACAAACATGTCGTCACATGGTTTGGCGTCGTATTTTAAGACCGACCGCCTGCCTGACGTCAACTTACTTTACGTATTTTACGACACCTCGGTAAGGAAGAGGGTTGCCTATTTTACTCAAATACCACACGGCGGGTCGACTTACCTTAGTCGCCATTTACGACACTTCAGTAAGAAACGAGGGTGGTACTATTCTATTCAGCTGGATACCACACGGCGTATAAATTGTATAAATTACATATATTTTCTTTTATCGCGAGTTAGAGCATTACTGAGTTATCATTTAAAAAATACACATTCAGGAAATGTTTTGTAATTATATTTATGATTATAACATATTGTTTATAGTATGATAATCGTGATACCGCTATATCTGTACTCCAAGGTCCTCTACGCGGAAACTAGGCAAGCATATGTTGGCAAACAAGCGATTCGGCAATGTTCGCACGAGATATGAAGGTTGCGTGTAAGGATTGGAAACTGATGAAATTGAATGAAAATAGATAGAGAAATTATGCTATTAATAATAATAATAATAATAAATATATAGGACACTTACACACACGGTCGTAAGTCCCCAAAGTAAGTAACTTAATACTTGTGTTATGGTAGACAGACAACTGGTGAATATATACTTATTTCTTTTTTAATACATACTTAAATACAAATATACACCCAGGCTCAAAGACCAACAAATTCATTTTATAGAAAATTTACTGGCCTGTTGGCGCAGTGGGTAGTGACCCTGCCTTCAGCTCTGCGGGTCGCGGGTTCGATTCCCGCGGAGGGCCAACATTATCTATAAATGAATTTGTTGGTCTTTGAGCCTGGGTATATATTTGTATTTAAAAAATTATATAAGTGTATATTCGCCAGTTGTCTGTCTACCATAACGCAAGTATTAAGTTACTTACTTTGGGGACGGACGACCGTGTGTGTATATGTCCCATATATTTATTTATTATTTATAATATTGAAATGAGTTAATCTTGTATATATATATATATATATATATATATATATATATATATATATATATATATATATATATATATATGTGTGTGTGTGTGTGTGTGTGTGTATATTTCCAAATTTTGTAAACGGCTCCAACGATTAAAATGTAGGGGTTTAGTGGGAATCGGTCTAGCTAGGTTTCATTAAAAAAATACTAAATATAATACTAAAGGTTACATAAATTATAAAATTGTGGATGTTTAATTACTCCAATCTTGCACAAGATAGCAATGACGATATTTAAATATGAATAATATTTTGAAAAGAGCGACCGCCGAGTTTCTTCTATTGCGAAGAAATTCAGCAAACCAGCATTGATTATTTGCAATTTGATTCGATAAAGAATATTTTGTAATAAAATTGGAATTTATAAAAGAAGAAAATAAAAACAAAGTTCGCAATTTATTTATTTTTAGCTTAGGTCAGTTATTTTGTCAATACGCGATAAATATCATACGGTTGATTATTCTAATTGATAATAGACAAGCATTTTTACACGCACCAGTTGCTAAATATTAGTTACATTACCCCTTAACACCTCAGACAGGATTCGAACCTTGAACGTGATAGTAGCGAGGCCGTATTCGCTCTTGCAGAAGGTTACCTTGTATATAATCGCAACTATTTATTAACATAAACTCTAAGTGTTACGCTATAAAGTCTAAAGTTTAGCAGCTTGTATTGCGAAAACTCCCAGAGTATATTAGTACTTATTTTGTATGACTAAGGCGTTTTTTGCAATTTATATAATGCTATTGGTCCGAACTGGGTCAACTATGAAGCAAATTTTTGGCACTTTTTCGCATAGCAACAAGAGCATTGCAGATAAACTCTTCCATTGCGGTAAAGTTGCAGTCGTACTACTAAAGAGTAGCTATTACTGTTAATATAGAAAAAGTGTGTTTGTCCAGTTATTTTAAATTCAAACGTAGCAATGGTTTTACGTGCTTTTTCGTATGCTTATCATAGACTTTATTATATTAGATTAAATAACCTGAGAAATTAGATATAAAATGGACGAATTTGTGTTGGCAGCAGTCTTAGTCATAAGGCGTAGACTGAAAAACAGCTTCTTAGCTGAGTCTACGACCTACGACCGACATCAGAATATGTTAATATATGTATATAAAAATGTTTTAAATAATATCTGTTGATTTTGTGGAAATATATATTGTTGTATAAAGTACATTTTATTTTTTTATTTTTTTAAATGTGTCCGTCCACTATAAAGAGAAAGCAAAAGCGACTTATTGTCTCTCTTCTTTCTGTGTGAGGAGACAAAGATAGGTATATACCTATTTTTGTCATGAGTTTAATGTTCCCTCTCGTTATTAAGTACGACACTCTTACTTAGTTCACGACATAACGTCCTCGCAGATGGAAACCATCGCTGCCCACGATTCCTCCCTGTTCATCAGGCTTTCATTCCCTTAATCAGCAATGTAAGAGTACATTTAATTATATAATATGGGTTTTTTTCCTGTTCGGAAAGAAATAACACGAATTTTATAACCCTATATGTTATTTCAGGACATAACACACGAAAACGTAATTAATGGACAGATAAGAAAAGAAGCAAATAGATATTCTTCATTAATATAATTGATTGATTGATTTAAATAATTCTGGTCCACTGTTGTGGAAAACTATAGCAATCGCATAGCGATAGCTCCGTATATACAACACCACCTCAAAATGAAATAACATGAATTCGCGAACATCACAATGACTATTCTTAATAGAGAAGTGGTTGAAATATTATTTGCGCATTACAAAAGCTTTGTAGCAAACTATGATTGGAGAGTACTGTTATTGTGTTATCTACGTACTAGCAATCACCAGCGGCTGTGCCCACGTGGAAGAATTAAAACCGTAATATATGTCTTTTGATAACCATAAAAATGGTTAAAGTTGGTTAACCTTAAAAGCTAGACATATGCTGTCGCGGTTATTTGTTGAGAACTTTTAGAGGGGAACAATTTTGTAATACATGATTTTTGAATAACTATTTCCGTTTACTCAGCGCACGCAAGGAAAGTTTGCCGTTTTCGTACTATTTTTATTGCTGTTTCTCTCTTATTCATTTTAGCGTGATGTTATATATACCCTTTGTCAATGAATGGACTATCTTACACTGAAAGAATTTATCAAATCGGTTCAATAGTTCCTGAGATTAATGCGTTCAAACAAGCAAACAAACTCTTCACCTTTATATATAAGTATAGATTTATTTGGCGAGATAAATTATCGATTTTTATTAGTATGGAAGTGGGATATAAACTGGTTTTTTTCTGACAATTACCGTGTGCATTGAGTAATTCGTCGGCTTTGTAGATAATAAGATATTTGAAATTCTCAAGGGAAGGTCTCCATCTGATAAACAAAACGTAATTTTAAAATTTAAAATTATGTTCAGCTCAGATATTACCATTGAAATGTTAAGTTGGTACTGTCCCGGTATTTAACCAAGGTCTACTTACTGTTGTGAATCTAATTTACATTAGCCGTTTTTACTTTGAACGATTGTTGTCGCAATATTAAGGACATTACCACAACAATCGCTCCGAGTGTATGTATATTAACCCCTTAGAGCAGAGGTGAGCAACTTTTTTAATTGTCAAATTTAAATTTTTAAGTTTTTAGGCGGGCCGCACATCAAATAACACTTATTAAAAATTAACTAAACTATGTTTTTAATAAATATTGGAATAAAAAATTTAAAATTTATAAAGTTGAGACTTCAATTTGTTATGTAAAGTAAGTACCGGCCTGTTACTATCCCACTGCTGGGCATAGGCCTCTTCTCTCCGTTTTTTTTTTTTGGAGAGAAGGATTGGAGCTAAGACCTACCACGCTGCTCCAATGCGGATTAGTAGGTTACACATATCCCCAGAATTCTCTAGAGATATGCAGGTTTCCTCACGATGTTTTCCTTCACCGAAAAGCGTGTGATAAATTGCAATTATCAATTAGACACATAAGTTTTACTAGAAAACTCATTGGTGCCTGCCCGAGGTTTGAACCCTAGACCTCCTTGAGAGAGGCGCACGGTGATACCGCTGGGCTACCACAGCTTTATTATGTTTTTTTTATATTATTTTTAGATTTGTTATGTACTACCATTTTATTATAACAATATATTAACGGGACAAACTGTATAAAATAAATTCAATTTTAGAAATGCTTGGCGGGCCACATACAAATGTTTAAAGGCCCGTGGGTTGCGTGTAGGTCATCTCTGTCTTAGGGCCTGTTTCACAAGTTACTGATAAAGTGTCGGGTAATTAACCGACAAATAACTATGTAATAGATAAGTGTCTCTAAAAAGAGGCTCTAAAAAGTGAAAAATTAAAAAAAAAATGGCGGCCATTTTGAAATATGTATTTGCTATCCAGCAGACAAACAAAATAACAGCCACATGATCTACCCGTTAACTTATTAGGGACTTTAAATGCTGAATAAGCTAACTGACAGTTTATTGGTAACTTGTGTAACAGGCCCTTAGAGTTGAACCGATTAGTATATAACTAAACTTATTTGGGTATTGCTTCGCTTTGCGATTTTGGTCGTGGAGTCTATCTCCTGATGATGCTTCGGTTGCGGGGCGAAACGATTGTTGAGTTTGTGATAGTGAACGTGTATAGTGCTTGTGTATTGTGGTGGCGGTGGTGGAAGTTTGTGCATGTGTTTTTACGAATCCTGCATGTATCAGGTATGATAACCGATTGTCCACTTACATTTAGCATTATATATATTTTCTATTTTACTTCATCGCGGATTATAGCAATATAATTTTATTATTACTTTTGTATTATGGATCTCCGCAAAGTAACGCCTAATTCTATAAATTATTTAACTATTAAGTCTTACTTACTGTTTGTTTCCCTTAAAAATAAATAAATAAATAAATTTTTTAGACAAATCAATATATTTCGATTGTCTTGTCGCTATTGTAAGTGCTCATTATAGCTTTAGAAAATCCGTACCAATTCGCATAACGCAAACGTTGCGTTTGACATTGAGGTTTTCACCAAAATTATCTTACACAAGGTCGACCCGTTGTATATTAGCGTACTGCCGCCTACAAGACGCGTAATACAATAAATAATATCATCCATACTAAACATCATCCTCATCATCCTCCTGCCCTTATCCCACTCTAAGTGGGGTCGGCACATCATGTTACAAACATGTTGTCATATGGTTTGGCTACGTATTTTACGACCGGCCGCCTGCCTGACGTCAACTTACCTTAGTCGCCTTTTACGACACCTAGGTAAAAAATGAACCGCCATCCATACTAAACATCTATACATATTAAAAAACAAAGTCCTCAAAAGATTTAAGGACTGCTAGAACGATGCTGGGACAAAATATCCCAATATCACGTATCTCGTGATTAAGTAACAGCCTGTTACTATCCCACTGCTGGGCATAGGCCTCTTCTCTCCGTTGTTGGAGAGAAGGATTGGAGCTGAGACCTACCACGCTGCTCCAATGAGGATTGGTAGGTTACACATATTTTCTATTTTCTATTTCATATTTTCCCAGAATTCTCTAGAGATGTGCAGGTTTCCTCACGATGTTTTCCTTATCCACGTATCTCGTGATAATATAATAGCAATACTTTATACAAGTAATTTATAGAATTAGGTGTTACTTTGCGGAGATCCATAATACTAAGTAATAATAACATTATTATGTTATAGTCCGCTATAAGTAAAGTACCTAATTGACCGAGTTATTATTACCTTACTCGGTTATTTTTACAAAAGTAAAAAAAACAAACTTAAAATAAAGAAAAAAAAATATTAGGTACCTGGGGATCGATACTAGGTATTTACATTTCTCGAGACTGCGCGTTCCTTAAATAAGCTACGCTGATATGACAGTTTATGGCAAAAATATTGTTTTATATTTTATATTAATATCTAAATATTAAAAATAGAATATATTATATAAGGTAAAGGTAGAGTGGATGATTCGTTTTCACACCCGCTACATGCAGGATTCATAAAAACACATGCACAAACCTCCACCACCGCCACCACAATACACAAGCACTACACCCGTTCGCTATCGATATCGATTTTTCTTTTCCAAAACTACCTACATGTTAAATTTTAGAAAAATCGTTGGAGCCGTTTCCGAGATTCAGAAAAAATATTTATATACATATATACATACAAGATTTACTAATTTAAATATTAAAGACAGGGCTAGCCGCACTAATATAATATTATCAATCGCAATTAACACACAGCTAACCAACTCGTATGTAGGTTTGTGCGTTCTAAATAAAACGCCCTATTTGCGTCGATTGCTCAATACTATGTATATTATCGTTTAGGAATTAGTTTGCATTGATAACGAACGATTTAAACTTTTGTACCATTACAAAAGGTGTCGCGATGAAAGCAATTAATTTTCTAAAATTCACTCTAACGTTATAAATGCAAGTGTTCGTTTTTTCCTTTTTTTTTTCTTCCGAACGGAGTACTGACGTTTAAATAATTTATAGAATTAGAGAGTAACTTTGCGGATATTCACAATACAAAAATAATAATAAAATTATAATGCTATAATCAGCGATAAAGTAAATATACATATAATACTAACCGAACCATCATCAGGAGATAGACTCCACGACAAAATCACTCCTGTAGAATTAACAGGATTTCTATATCTTATATGTTTCCCCGGTGTATAAGGAATAATTGTGCCAAATTTCTTCGATATTGGTTCAGCGGATTCGCCGTTAAAGAGTAACAAACATACATAAGACAACTTTATCTAATTTATAGAATTAGGCATTACTTTGCGGAGGTCCATAAAACAATACTAATGAAAATATTATGTTGGTACAATCGGCGATATATATAATTAAATGTGAATAAGTGTATCGCGGATTATAGCAAAATAATATTTTCATTAGTTTTTTACTATTTTATCTAGTAGCAGATACGTACTTGACCATTATCAATCTGGTTACAGTCGTTGTAGGTATTGGCAAACAAACCTAACGGCCTATTTAGGACGCGTACAGACCTACTTAACAGCGAGTGGGTCAGCTATTGTTTGAGTAGATAATATGGATGGAACGGTTTACGTGATCAAATCATAGTGACATAGCTGAATAAGCTGCGGAGCTGAAGTAGGATGGAGGAAAGAGCTATATCGTTCCGAAGCTAGAATGCCACAGAATCCTGAATCTCAAGATAAAAAAAAGACGGTCAGACTAACTCAAAATCGTCATTATTCTCCTGCCCTAATTCCACTCTAAATGTCGTCTGCACAACATGTTTTTTTACGTCCATTCTCTCCTATCATTCGTCAACTCTGGCGCCACTCTTTTTATATGCGTGTCATACTTAACACAATCCAACCATCTCTTTTTATGCCTGTCTTTAATCACATATACATCCACTTTCATATTGGACACTCGTTTGTTCATCATTTACATCCCTCCTCGTTGCCATGTCCATACCATTTTAATCTTGCCTTCTTATCTTTTCTATAATGAACGCAACTTCTAGACTTTTCCTATAATACTCAATTCGTATTTTATCCAGTCTTGACACACCACACATCCACCTTGACATTCTCATCTCATTTGCTCTTCTTTCATCCAGGGCCCTTATTCATGAGCTCTTTACACGACGTTATCGCGCAACTGCGTACATCAGCTCGCTGGGCACGTCTCGAGAATGGCAGGAGGGGGGGGAGGCTTTAGCACGGTAGCACGGTATCGGCGGTGGTCGCACCTCTTCAACGTGTTCCCTGTCGCTCTGGTCTTCGTCATCGGATGCACGGATTAAATTTGTGCATGCAACGCTTACGGTGTTAGGTTCAAATCGGTCTTTATATGAAACCGTAGTGTCAAAAATCAGATTGGCAAATTATCCCCATACAAAGTGATCGGGGAGAATGGGGGAATGCAATTTTGTATAAATGTCTTAAAATGTTTAATAACAGTTTACATACTTAGGTTGATAGGTTTAAAGCTGTGGTAGTCCAGCGGTAACACCGTGCGACCCTTTCGAGGAGGTCACGGGTTCAAACCCGGGCAGACACCAACGAGCTTTTCTGTTAAAACTTATGTGTCTAATTGATAATTGCAATTTATCACACGCTTTTCGGCGAAGGAAAACATCGTCAGGAAATCTGCATATCTCTAGAGAATTCTGGAGATATATGTAACCTACCAATCCGCACTGGAGCAGCGTGGTAGGTCTTAGCTCCAAACCTTCTATCCAAAAACGGAAAGAAGATGCTTATTCTCAGCAGTGGGATAGTAACAGGCCGCTACTTACTTATTTAGGTTATACCAAAATATTTTGAGTTTCTAAAGGAAAACTCAAAAAAATAAATCTCAAGTGGCAAGATAAGCAAAAACGTCGTGTCCATACATCAAATAGCTGTAAGCTATCGTTTCTAATATATGTTATTTTATCGTTTCCTTGACCTACTCCACTTAAAAGAAACAATTTGAAGATATTGTTTTCCTCAGTATACACGAAGTTCTAAAGTGTATGAGGATATTCAAATATCATAATCGCTTAAGAGTGCCACATCATCTTCCTGCCCTTATCCCACTCTAATTGGGGTCGGCACAACATGTTATCAACATGTTGTCATATGATTTGGCTACGTATTTTACGACCGGCCGCCTGCCTGACGTCAACTTATCTTAGTCGTATTTTACGACACCTCGATAAGAAAGAGGGTGGTCTATTCTACTTAACCGGATACCACACGGTGAGTCAACTTACCTTAGTCGCCTTTACGAAACCTCGGTAAGAAATGAGGGTGGTCTATTCTACTCAACCGGATACCACACGGCGGGTCGACTTACCTTAGTCGCCTTTTACGACACCTCTCTCACCTCTTTCTTACCAAGGTGTCGTAAAATACGACTGAGGTAAGTTGACGTCAGGCAGGCGGCAGGTCGTAAAAACGCAGCCAAATCATGTGACAGCATGTTTATAACACGTTGTGCCGACCCCACTTAGAGTGGGATAAGGGCAGGAGGAAGAAGACATTTAAGATATAATAAAATATACGGTTGCCTGTAAAGTCGGTTTTATGGGCAAAGATTTTACGTGACAACGTCTTTTTAAATGTGATGGATTGGAGTGGGAGAGAGACGCAAGGCATTCGCCAGTCCGGCGGGGCTCTCTTTCGTTCGGTGACTCATCGTAACAGACGTGAGCGGGCGTTACACTTTTTCATGAGTGACTCCAAGCCGCAACCTAATTTAAGACGTTGTCACGTCAAAAATTTAATGATGCAGCGTTTACACCGAGTTATAAATATATAGCAAATTAGTAATTGTTTTATTTTAAATATAATTTTTCGATATTTGAGAAATATTTTCAAGAGATTTCAAACAGGTAAATTTATTACCAACGTTTATTTACAAGTCACGCGACGGCCTCCCTTGGCGAGACGGACACGTGATCCAAACACGTTGCGATTTCAATGGCTTCCACAGACCATGAGGTACATGGAGCTATGTAGAACTATTCTTTGAAAGTAAAGTTAAAATAGCTTTTAACAAAATTTTAAGTCCCCTCGTCTGGAGCCAATCCTGTCATTAGCGTCAGGTCATGCTTATCATAAACATGCATTGTCATCGGGACTGGAGCAATATGTAAAATTTCAGTTCGATTGAACTGACACCGGGATTTCAGTCAAATTGAACTTGCTTGATTCCACCTTTACATAGATACACGGCAAGTTAAATAAAAGCTTTTAATAAAATATTCTATTTTCCAAGTAAAATATTTCAACTACTTTGAATCTTGAACTTTTACAAAAGTAATAATAATAATTTATAGAATTAGGCGTTACTTTGCGGAGGTCCATAATACAAAAGTAATGAGAATATTATTTTGCTATAATCCGCGATAAAAGAAAATATATGTAATGCTAAATGTAGAGTGTACTATTCGTTCTCATACCTGATACATGCAGAATTTGTAAGAACTCATGCACTACCCGACACCGATGGCACAACAATACACAAGCACTGCACACAGTCACCACCACAATCTCAACAATTGTTTCGCCCCGTAACCGAAGCATATTCAGGAGATAGACTCCACGACAGCTTTGCGATTTTGTCGTGGAGTCTATGAGTTCTTACAAATTCTGCATGTATCAGGTATGAGAACGAATAGTACACTCTACATTTAGCATTACATATATTTTCTTTTATCGCGGATTATAGCAAAATAATATTCTCATTACTTTTGTAATAATAATATTATTTTGATTATAATACGCGATAAATCAAGTAGAAAATATATCGCACGCTTAGTAATTAAATGACCGAATTAAAAAAAAGTATTAAGGCAAAATGAAATAAATCGTAGCGTAGCTCTTACAAAACTCTTGATAAAGAGATCCATAACTTCGGAAGAGCAAGAAAACGCAAACTTTTTTATTAGTTCGTACTGTGATGTTATAGATGGCATTAAAATAAGAATAACAATAAATGGAACTCAATCAAAGACCAATTTTGAATTCGGTCAGTTTAATACTAAGGGTGCGATATGTATGCTAAACGTAGAGCGTACTATCCGTTTTATACATTTTTTTTGTAAACTTATGTAAAAACTTGTCTTGAAGAGATTGGAACCTAGACCCATTAAGCTACTCCAATGCGGATAGGCAGGTTACGTACTTCCAAATCGGGATTTTGTATTAACCTCCGTAAAGGATGATTCACGCTACACCGTGTCGCGACCGGGCCGTGCCACGGCCGGGGCACGGTCAAACATTGTGGTATGCTTTTTGTATAAAGTGATTCATGCCTGACCGTGCCCCGGCCGTGCGCCGCCGGGGCTCGGCCGGGGTACGGCGTTGAAATGTCGGTGGGTATTGTTTCCCGGCTCCGGCACGGTTCGGCCCCGACACGTTGTAACATAAACATATGCGCCCGGGCGCCCGCAGAGCAGTCACCGTCAAATCTTAGTGAGTTTAGCAGCTTAACAGCAAAATAGAAAATGCAAATTGTTTAGAATGTGTGTAATTTGCTCTGTGATTTACGACATGAGCCATCCTAAGTATTTAGATAACAAATAAAATAATTTCCAATACTTCATCGTCGATGGCAATTGCAATTGCTGCTAATTCAAATTGTGAAAATTGCATATTTACTTAGGCGTCAAGTCTATCGATAGATGAAATCACTTGCTGACAAAAGCCACTTAACAAATAATAAACCCAAACAGCCCGGTGTAACATGAATGACTGGCACGGCCGGCGCACGGTGGACGTGTCCCGGCCGAGGCCCGGCCCGGTCGCGACACGGTGTAGCGTGAATCATCCTTAATCCAGAATTATTTTTATAACACATGTTATAAATCGCTTTAAAAAAAATTGTAAGGCAACTAATTATGTGTAACTTATTAACTTAACTCTGGCTCTGTGGTTGGCTGTCAAAGTGACAAGTCATAAATTAAGTTGCTCCTAATTTAAATTATTTATTTTAAGTTTACTTTAGTTTATTTATGTTTTTAATTTAAGTAAATGTAAACTAATAATTACTGAAAGTTAAGTTATTATAGTTCTTAATACAGTAACTAGACAAACAGCTGTCAGGAGTCACCGGTTGGAATTCATATCTCAACGGACTAAAACCCGGGGAGTATTTCTTTTCATTTTATAGTTATAAGCTATTTATGTATATAATCATATAAAAAGCTATTTATATATATCCAAAACAAAATAATAAACTTTTCCAGCACTTTATTAAAATGTATAAAACAAAAGTTGAGTGAACAGATTAAATGTTTTATTTAGTATAATAGATTTGGTACAGTTTTAATTACTTTTTTGTTATTAATTACTCAATAATACTTATAAATCGGAGTTGGAACCTTTCTTATTAATCTTGTTTTAAATAAAGTGTGTTGAAATCTCACACCTCACATAATTTCTCATTTATGAGAAACGTCACTTCTCATACATAGGCATTGCTTTATCTCTCTTTGCTTGACAAGTTGTGGAAGCAAAGTTGAAGAAGGCCCTACTGCCATACATACATCTTACTAATAAACACATATTCATTCAAACTTGAAACATACACTTAGTAAACACACTTCATTATCATTTTTATATTGGCAAATAAAGATTTCAAAGTACTGCTAAAGTTAGTAATATATATAATATTGTGACCTGATTAACCGGACAACTGTATGTTTAACTTGCATAAATATTTATAAATAATTCAATCAAGTGAACCATAAACCTTTGCACTATAATTTTATTTATCCTGCACATCTTTAATTATTTATTATATTTGAAGTACATAATACTGTAAAATTTAATATAGCTGATTTAATTAATAGTGGGTCAACATTTTTATTATATATATAGGTACTGCTACTGTCTGGCTGACTAGTAGCTTCTTAAAAAATTAATTTAACACATTTCTTCTTACAATTTCAGAAATCAACTTTATATAAAAATGATGACCCGTCAAGCTTCATACAAAGAGATGGAGTCAAAGCTTAAGCTGGCCCTCAATGAACTGAAATCTGTTAAACAGCTCAACACTCAACTCTTGCAAGAGAGAGAGGAAAGTGAGGAGGAAATTAGTAAAGTTATAAAGCAATCCTCACAATACAAGAAACAGCTAGCGGAGTTGCATACCAAGTATATGGACACCTTAGGTGAAAGGAACCAGCTTAAGGATACTGTTGACTCTTTTTATCAATGTAGCTATGTACATGAAAGGGCCCTGAGTCGCATTAGTGAATTAGAAACCAGTCTACATGAGACTCAGCAAACAATGTTTAATTTGGAACAGTTAAATAAATCTCATGAGGTTAATGCGACACAAAGCCTTTTCAATGAATTAGTTGAGTGTGGTTCTGTTTGTGGTTTAGAGCGAAACCCACAAATAATTGATTTAACCTCTGAGACTGACTCACTAAAGACCGTACACTTTAGTAGTCATAGAAAATTAAAAAAATACATTAAAATTAACAAATTTATTAATAAAACTAAAAAGATTATTAAAACCAAGAACTGCATTCAACAGTTACGAAAAAGTAGAAAAGAACGTATGAGCTTAATTAATAAGATTAAATCAATTAATCATAAATTACACCATAATAAATATATATATGACGGTGAAATTTTGCAACTTGAAACAAAAATAGAAAAATTAGAAAAATCTTTGAAACATGTGACAGACTTGTATTCAAAATCTCAAATTCAAATTAATGAGCATATTGCTTCCTTCGACGGTCTATTGGAAATTTGCAATGACAACATGGAACGATTCGTGTCATTGTCAAATAAGTATAAAGAGTATGAGGATAAGGAATGTCAATGCTCTTTGAGGAAGCACATTGAAAGTACTTCACCATCATATATTAATACTGTTAATCTATCAAACACTTTAAATATAAATATAAACAATGTTGTAAAACCAGAGAAAAAAACCATTATTTTCTCTGACAGGTTGGGCAAAGGTTTTGGAGCAATTATGAATATGTACTTAAGACATTCAGTAATTAATAAATGTTCACCCGGAGCAACTTATGATTATATAATGAATAATTGGAATTGTAATGATTTTGACTCTAATACTACAGTCATATTAATGTTTGGTGACAGCTTAAATGTAAAAAAACCACAGATTACAAAATGCATCGAAAAATTAATACTTTTAAATGAGAAATATAAATGTAAATTTGTTGTGTGCTTTTCCCTACTCAGATATACTGACTAGTAGGCAGAATGAGCACATATATAATTTAAACTTACAAATGTATAATTTGACATACCGTCATAGTGACGCTATATTTTATTTTGACATAAATAAATTTATTTCCTCATTTAAGTTGACTAGAGATACTATGTATCTGTCTAAAAAATGTTATCGGAGTCTAGCTTCATTGCTAGCATATAATTTAAATGATACAGTTACATGTGATGTAACTAAGTCTATTGACTCATATACAAACTGTACATTAAGTACTAATTCATATATTGACATGTGTACTAGTAGTAGTACTAATAGTATATCAAGTAACATTTTAGGTACGGAAAATGTTACTTTAAACTAGATAATAAGACAATAGATAGACCTTGTAACTTGTATATTGTACACCAGAATCTGCAAGGTCTATCTGGCAAGGAATTTGAAATAGAACTGTTTATGAATAAATTTAGTATTGATATTTTATGTATAACCGAGCATTGGCTAAACAGTTCTAATTTCTTATTAAATATTAAAAATTATAAAGTGTCCAGTGCGTTCTTGAGGAAGACCGCCCAGCATGGGGGATCTTTGATATTAACTCATTCCAAAGTACATTGTAAAGAACGAAATGATATTGTCGGTCTTTCTGTTGAACGTACCATTGAACTGTCTTGTGTGGAGTTAGAGCGCTATATTATAGTTTCTGTGTACCGCCCACCCTCCAGTGATTATATATTATTTGAGAGCGTCATGGAGGAAGTTCTTAAGAAGATCTCTAAATCTTCAAAACAAGTTTTAATATGTGGAGACTTAAATGTTGATATCTTAGTGGATACCTGTAATCGTTGTAGGTTACTTAATTTATTTCAATGTTTTGATATGATCAATGTATTTAACGAACCTACCAGGATAACTGCAACTTCGGCTACCGGTGTTGATAATATTTTTACTAACTACAGTTGTAATATCTTAGAAAAATCTATAATAAATCGCTTAAAGTCTGACCATAGTGGGCAAATTATATCTGTCCCTAACTATATGCAGGAAAAAAATGATTACATCAAGTACAGGCCTTTCACTTCGAATAAAATAAAGCGATTTCAATCAAAAATATCATCAAAGATATTGCAATTCGACAAAAGTCGCGGTAGCTCAGATGAACTTTTTAATGCCCTCTTTGGAATGATTGGTTGTGAGTTTAATAAGACTTTTAATATTATAGAAAAAAAAGTGTTCAAAAATCTTAGGTTTAGCGAATGGGCCACTAATGGCATCTATAAGAGTAGGAATAAGTTATTTGATCTGTATGCAGAAAAACAATATAATCAGTCCCCCACTTTCCTTGAATATGTAAAAAAATATTCAAAAACGTTTAGAAGTGTCTGCACACAGGCCAAATCTCTTCATATTAAAAGTAAAATAATTATTTCCAAAAATAAAATAAAAACAACCTGGAATGTTATTGGAGATGAAACAGGTAGGCGTAAAATGCATAATTCTTCCATAGAGCTTAAAATTGGGAATGAACTTATTAACTCTGATACAGCAGTAGCTAGTGCATTTGAGCATTTCTTTCAGAACATACCCATTTCTATCACTAGCTCAATAAACTCATCCCCAATGGAAGCTTTTAATGTTTTGAAGGACAGCGTCACGGAGTGCAGTGTTAATTTTAACTTTGAACACATTTCCCCATACGATATCGTCAAAACTTTTAAAACATTAAATATTAAAAAAACAACTGATCTGTGGGGAATGTCCGTAAAATTAATTAATAATATTATTGATATTATCGCCCCGTTTATGGCCAAGATCTTTAACAAATCTGTAGACACAGGGATATTTCCCAATTTAATGAAACATAGTAAATTGATCCCACTTTTTAAGTCCGGTGATAAGAGCGACCCTCAGAACTATAGACCCATTTCGGTCTTGCCAACTCTAAGCAAGATTTTTGAGAAAATCATTTTAAAGCAGCTGCTCCAGCATTTTAATTTAAATAATTTACTTCATCCTGAGCAGTATGGGTTTACTAAGGGTCGGTCTACAACGGATGCGGGTGTGAAGTTGTTGAAGCATGTCTACGATGCGTGGGAGAACTCACAAAATGCCATAGGGGTATTTTGTGACTTGTCCAAAGCGTTTGATTGCGTTCAACACGAAATCTTATTGCTAAAGCTTGGCTATTATGGCATTAAAGACAATGCACTTCGTCTCGTTGCATCGTATCTTCACAGCCGGATTCAAAGAGTGTGCATTAATGATGTGCAGTCATCCGGAACGGCCTTAGTTATGGGTGTGCCTCAAGGATCAATCCTTGGTCCGTTTCTGTTTTTAGTTTATATAAATGATTTGCCATATTTCATTCATAATATTTGCGATATTGTACTGTTTGCGGATGATACATCATTAATTTTTAAAGTAAATAGAAATGACAATAATATTGACGAAGTAAACAGGGGTTTATCGCAAGTAGCTCATTGGTTCAGGCTAAATAACTTGGTACTGAACTCGAATAAAACTAAATGTATTGAATTTGCATTACCTAATGCTGCAAAAACAGCAAATAGACTCTCTTTAAATAATGTACCACTAAAAACAGAAAATTCAACTGTATTTTTGGGAGTATCCTTGGATACAAAACTCCAATGGAGCACACACATAACAACTCTTGCAGGGAAACTGAGTTCAGCGGCCTACGCTGTTCGAAAGATAAGACAATTCACAGACGTCGAAACAGCAAAACTTGTTTATTTTGCCTACTTTCATAGCATTATGTCTTATGGAATATTGCTATGGGGTAAATGCGCGGATAGTGAAAAAATTTTTGTTTTACAAAAAAGAGCTATACGTGGCATTTATAATTTAAGACCGCGTGATTCCCTGCGAGAGAAGTTTAAGGAAACAGGTATTCTTACATTTGCTTCACAGTATATTTTAAGCAATTTAATTTATGTACATAAAAATATAAAGAATTATAAAACGATAGGTGATGTATACAATAGACAAAGCAGGAACCAACATAAGCTTGCGGTTCCTGCTTTGCGTCTTGCAAAAGTGCGTAACTCGTTTGTGGGTTTTGGTATAAGATTCTATAATAAAATTCCGCAATCAATTTCAGCACTGCCATTACAGCAGTTTAAAAACACTGTTAAAAAGAGGCTGATACAGAAGGCCTACTATACTCTTGATGATTATTTAGAAGATAAGAATGTGTGGATATAGCTCTCTTTGAACCTGTACAAGACAGTAACGACATAATGTAAATAGTATTAAGAATTATATTTTTAAAAGAGCAACCGCCGAGTTTCTTGCTGGCTCTTCTCGGTAGGAACAGCTTTCCGAACCAGCAGTAGAGTTGACGATTCAAAAGCACTTGTTTACAAGTTTATTTGAATAAAGAATATTTTGAATTTGAATTTGAATTTGAATAACAAAACTTTAAAAAGTTATAAAAAAAAATTACATCTTGTCTATGCAATTCGGTGAACGTGACTAGACCGCATTCGGGGTATTGTTGGCAATCGACAACGGGTATCGATAAATGAATCGATATATCGCAATGCATCGATTGTGCAATCGATACAATAGAGAATTAATTCGATGATTACGCAATCGGGCAACAATTCGTGTATAGATTGTTATTATAACAGATATATATCTAAATTTGATTTAGAATTTAATTTCGTTTGTAAAATTCATTAATTCTAATTAATAAACAATATTATCTTTAATATTTAGTGTGGTATTCGACTGAATAGAATAGGACCACCCTCTTTTCTTACCGAGGTGTCGTAAAAGGCGACTAAGGTATGTTGACTCACCGTCTGGTATCCGGCTGATTAGAATAGACCACCCTCATTTCTTACCGAGGTATCGTAAGAGCCGACTAAGGCAAGTTGACCCGCCGTGTGGTATCCATGTTATACGTTATAACATGTTGTGCCGACCCCACTTAGAGTGGGATAAGGGCAGGAAGATTATGATTATCTTTAATATTTAAATGAGTTAATCTAGGTATGTATATTGTAATAAATATTTTCCTGAAATTCAGCATGTAGGGTGTTTTGGGGGAGAAAAATCGATCTAGCTAGGCTTTATTAAAAAAAATCGTTAAATTCCTGTTTTTGGGCATAAAAAAATTATTAACATTAAAATTTAATATAAAACACTTTTTTTGCCGTAAAATGTCAAATTAGCGTAGCTTATTCGGGGAACGGGCAAAGAAATGAAAATAATTCAAGAAATGAAAATACCTAGGATCGAGCCCCACCTACCCAATCATTTTTTCTTTTTTTTGAAGTTTCTTTTTTAATTTCGTAAATAATTACCGAGCAAGGTCCGTTCAACCAGGTACTTTAATTTGAAAGCAAACGACAAACTCTATGAGGAATATTTAAAATCTACTCGTAAACTAAACAGATTTACATAATATTTCATTATAAAATAAATTGCTATACAGTCCGAATGCTCGACGGATACGAATGGAATTGGGTCTCTGAATTCAAATTACGCATTCCGGAAGAGGAAAGCCAGATAACTTAAGCTTACATTCCAAACAATATAACTGCAATAAAACTAAAATAACATTTATATGAAAAACTATTAATATGGAAAAATAATTTACGTATTAAAACTAGTTTGTGAGCTTAAAGAATAAAAATAACAAATTACACTTCTATAAATAAATTACATTTATAAATAAAATTTAGATACATTGTTCGAATATTGAAATTTAAAAAAATATTAAATATCTTCTTTATTTTTAAATTTAAATAAGACAAAGATGTGAAATGAATTAGGTAAAGATTTTCTAGCAAATTAAAGTTATTTCCAAATTTCGAATACGCCACGCAGTGACAGAGTGACTTGATATAACACATAATTAATTAAAATTACGATCGTGTTTAACCTTCCATTTCAAACAAAAAAAAAGTTATTTTCAAATTTTGAATACACCACCCAGAGCTAAAATTAGCAAAACAATTAATTAAATATATTCCAATTTGATGTAAGTCTCGCAGCACAAAATGGAGGACGTTGTTTAATTACACAAGATAATCGCATATGCTAATAATTCAAATTTCGATTAGTCATCTTACATATCAAATTTCAAGTTATTTTCAAATTTCGAATACACCACGCAGTGACAACGTGACTCGACATAACACATTAATAATTCAAATTTCGATTGTATTTCACCTGGTAATTCTATAACCAAAAAAAGTTATTTTCAAATTTCGAATACACCACCCAGTGATAAAATCAGCAAAACAATTAATTAAACACATTCAAATTTAATATAAGTCTCGCACCACAAAATGGAGGACGTTTTTTAATTTTAAAAATAAGATAATCGCATATGCTAATAATTCAAATTTCAATAGTGTAGTCATCTTTCATTTCAAATTTATAGTTGTTTTCAAATTTCGAATACACCACCCAGTGCTAAAATTAGCAAAACAATTGTTAAAAACATTCAAATTTGGTAAAAGTCTAGCAGTACAAAATGGACGTTGTTAATTTTAAACACAAGATAACATTGAATTTTAAATTTCAAGTTATTTTAAAAATTCGAATACACCACGCAATGACAACGTGACTTGACATAACACATTAATAATTCAAATTTCGATCGTATTTCACCTTCCATTTCAAACAAACAAAAAAAAAGGTATTTTCAAATTTCGAACACGCCACGCGGCGCTGAAGTGACATAACATTGGTCGTATAGTGCGAATCCCAGCCCAAGTTCAGGGCTGACCGACCGGTTAGATCCGCGGTCCCACTTCGCCGTCCCACTAACCCCGTTACTGTGACCTCGCAGCGCTGGCACGTTTTACTGCTGCTAGTATAGTACAAATTAATTTAGTCTCTATCTCTTGCTACATAGAGACTATTTTAAGATGGTACAATAAAACAATGGCCTTAAGGTTCGGTGAAATTATTTGGTTTATCTTTGTTGATTATGTTACATTTGTTTTAAAAAAATAGTACATGAAATTAATTACTTGGTAAAATTACAATATATACGAGGACAAATATTACAAATCAAAACTTGTAAAATTATTCAGTATGCAATTCTTCCAAGAGGATTATGGACTGCTGACTAAAAATACCGCAAATGCCCTAAAATTCGCCGAAATGTCTCACAAAAAGTATTGCAAATAATTTATAGTTAGGCGTTACTTTGCGAAGATCCATAATAAATATGTAACGATACACAAAAGTAATAATAAAATTATTTTGCTATAATCCGCGAAGAAGTAAAATAGAAAATATATATAATGCTAAATGTAAGTGGACAATCGGTTATCATACCTGATACATGCAGGATTCGTAAAAACACATGCACAAACCTCCACCACCGCCACCACAATACACAAGCACTATATACGTTCACTATCACAAACTCAACAATCGTTTCGCCCCGCAACCGAAGCATCGTCAGGAGATAGACTCCATGACCAAAATCGCAAAGCAAAGCAAAGCAAGCTTTAGCAAAATAATTTTATTATTACTTTTGTATTATGGATCTCCGCAAAGTAACGCCTAATTCTATAAATTATGTAACGATACAATTAATTTGTTATAATCCGCGGTAAAGTAAATAGAAAATATATATAATGTTAAATGTAGAGTGGACTATCTGACCGTTTTCATACCTGACATCAGGATTCGTAAAAACACATACACACACCTCCATCACCGCCGCCATAATATACATATACAACACACGTTCACTATCACAAACTCAACAAACGTTTCGCCCCACAACCGAAGAATCATCAGGAGATAGACTCCACGCAAAACTTTGCGATTTTGTCATTTCTGATAGTGAACGTGTGTAGTGCTTGTGTTTTTACGAATCCCGCATGCATCAGATATGAAAACGGATAGTCGACTCTACATTTAGCATTATATACATTTTCTACTTACTTTATCTTGGATTATAACAAAATAATATCATTTTTACCTAATAAAGTAAGATAAAGACTTACACACCAGAGTAAAATATATAGTAATCACATAAAAAAACAATTTTATTAGGGATAGGGAAAAGCTCATATTATACAAGTATTAACGGTACCTAAAAGCTATATTAGAAAGAAAGAAAGAAAAACTTTATTTATAACGTGCACCACTAAGTACATATCGAGGGGTAACGGGCTATTTGGTTTAAGCGACATCTTGGGCGATATTGAATTATATACATATTCGGAATCAGCGATTTTTTCTCCGTCGAATGATGCCGGAATCATTCAAATCAGAGCACTTGTTTGGCGCTTGAAACAATGCTATTTTTGGGTAGTTTCAAAAGTGGCAGTGTATTAAACGACGTGGATTTTGCATTCATATTAATAACTGAGACATAAACCAGTCACCCTATCTCTCATAAATAAGTGAATAAGAGTTAAAGCGTTTTTCCTGTTTCTAAATTTTATTAAGAAGAAACTTAAATCATTTTGACTTCCCTAATCACACGGTGTGATGTCGCTTAAACCATTTGTCCGTCACCCAAATACGATATGGGTCGTCGCTTAAACTCTTTTAGCTGCATCTATTTTCCACGCCGGGTGCTACTTGAATCAAATACTCGTTTTTGTTCAGATATTTTGTTTAGTCGTTAAACCATTTTAGTCCTACTTTTTTTTTAAATGCATGTCATTTAATACAGACGATAAAATTAATGATGTATATTGAAACATTTTGCCAGTATTCATAAAAATACAAGTCGGTATTTCAATCACAAAATTTTAATATGGTACATTTCAATGTCATATGATACCATATTTATTTCCACGCCCGGGTGTTAAAAATCGTAATCATTCAACTGAACTATCGTGCGCGGGCGCCTCAGTCACAGTCCAGAGTGTGCCGAAGACAGTTTTATGAAAACTGATCTCAAGTAATTACCTCCTGAATGAATAGCTAATAAATAATTATAGTTGATGTTCCTACATTGAGACTGATTTTACTAAATTATCATACAAAATACTAATGTACCTAATTTTGCAAATTAAGACTGAAAAGTAAATTAATATAATTGATGTTCCTAGTGAGACTGTTATAATAATAATTACTCTAAATAAATACTTTGATTGATTATTATGTTGTGTTTATTTATTCAATGTAAGCACCTGAAATTTTCGGTGATTGCAATATATCCTGGTTGTTTTATCAGCCATTGATAGTATTAGATGTAAATAAACCATAAACATTAAACGTTACAATTTCAATGTTATATGTCACTTAAGTAAATTAGCCTGACAGTCATTTTAATCTAAATTGTTAGTTAAGATAAATAGCTTGCTTCTACTAATTTTGGGTTTCGTTACTTCATACCTTTTGGCTTACTCCGTAAATAGAATGCGTTGTCGCTTATTTTTTTCCCCTGTAGCCAGTTGTAGTTATGAAGTCACGTAAATCGTTTTTCCTGTCTCTAAAAAAGGGCACGTTGTATTAAGCGACATTTATCTTTGTAAATAAAGGTCCGCTTTATTTGGTATTAGCATCAACAACTAGATATTTTTAATTAAATTTCAATGCAGTTTACCCCGTTTAAATAACTGCAGAAGTTTTTTTGTTATGAATTTTATTTCGAAATTTCAAACTTTAAAAGGCTCTCCTGTAAAGTTGCAAAAATGTCGCTTAAACCAAATAGCCCGCTACCCCTCGATATATACACAATAATTATGATAAATTTATATATAGGGATGTCCCAAAACAATAAATGAGGTTCTCTACGGACTAATTAAAATAGATACAAAACAAGTTAGTCACTACGTGGTGGCCGACGTGGTGCCGACAGTTTTAGAGCACAGAAATAGTTGACGGCGTTGCTTACGAGCCTACTTTTATCACATTATCATTTAAATAACCTACTAAATATTATGAACGCGGAAATATATGTGAGTGTGTAGGTATACAAATAATAAAATAATTAAATAATAATTAAGTTATTTTCCGGCAAAATCCACGGTCAAAAATAAAACAATGACATAATTTATAGAATTAGGCGTTACTTTGCGGAGATCCATAATACAAAAGTAATAATAAAATTATTTGGCTATATTTGCTATACTTTTGTAATACAATGACTTTTGAAGTTAGACAAAAGACGTTAGCAAACATGGACGTCTATCGGTTGAAGAAGATGACCACTTGTCATCCATTAGTAATCTATACTAATAAATATCAATGAAAAAATATAACAAGTTACAACAATTATGTTTTGAAACGGGCAACCGCCGAGTTTCTTTCTGGTTTTTTTCGGTAGGAATAGCTTTCCGAACCAACAGCATAGTTGATGATTCAGATGCACTTGTTTACAAGTTTTTAGAATTTTTATTATTTTAGAAAGTTTATTATTAGAATTTGAACAAAAATATAAAAATAAAAATTGATGAAAAGCTATGATTGAAATCTATCTGCGAGATTATATAAGAAATTAATCTATATATCAATACCTACTAATATATAAAGCTAAAGAGTTTGTTTGTTTGAACGCGCTAATCTCAGGAAATACTGGACTGATTTGAAAAATTCTTTGAGTTTAAGATAGTCCATTTATCGATTAAGGATATAGGATATAACATCACACTAAAATGAATAGGAGAGCAGCAATATTTTTTTTTTTAAACGGCAAAATTTGAAGCTTTCCTTGCACGCTTTGAGTAAACGGTGAAAGTTATTCAAAAACCTCTTATAATTAAAGGAAAGAAATTTGTGACACTGATTTCCGGATAAACAAAATAACAGCCACATGATCTACCTTACTAGGGACTTTAAGCGCTGAATAAGCCTATCAGAAACCTGAGAAACGCAAAATTCCGAGATATGGGTCAGATATGTTCCGAATAATCTAACTGACAGTTTATTGGTAACTTGTGAAACAGACCCTAAAGGCCTTGCGCCGCCTCGAACCATGGGCAGGCGCGTCGCTGTTCCACTTTAAAGAGAGTAAGTACGTGGTCACTCCGAGCTTACTCGAGCGAGACAAAGCGAATGTTCTCGCACGAGAGTGTACAGCCGCCATAAGAATTCATTATTTTCATACTTATTACACAATATTTACGTATATTGCATGTCGCCTTCCAGTTATTCGATTGTTTTAATTAACTATCGGTTTTCCGCTGTTTACGAACGTACTTTACCACCAATAAATTTTTATTGAGGAAAAATTGATTTTTTATCTTTTTCCTTTCAATATCGGATGAGCGAGATGCAGATTTGGCCGCCATGTTTATTATTAATTATAAGTATATAATCGGAATGGTTTGTTTATTATTTCACGTATATATTCAAATCTCAGATCAAAGATAAAGGCAGATGGATTGTTGCATTTTATGTATGTATTTTTAGTTTAATGTGTTTATGTAACGTAGGGTTAGGCATAGTAAGCTTGATTAATTTCTAAAATCGAAATATACTCCGCATTCCCTTAGTATTGCTTGTAAATTGTGCATTAATATTAATGTTATAAATGTGAAAGTCGATCTGTCTGTAACATTTTGACGACTAAACGTTTCTTAACACATTCATTGCCACCAATGCATACATAGATACTTTTCAAATGTCCGTATTAAAACGACTAATCGTGCGAACCCAAATCCAATATTTATAGTACGTCAGGTGTACGGCTGGTGTACGATACGTGCTGCTGTCGCGATGGCTGAAGTAATACTGATGCATGTTGCGTAGAGACAATTGAGTCATGATACACGGCGCCGTGTATGCAGTCCCCAGCCACCACACGGCGCTGTTAACACGGCCATGCACCGTGTATTATTAGGCATTAAATGTGTAAAACTGTGTTTCGCGGAAAGGTGTCCCGCGATCCCTCAGGGATCTCTACGGAACGTTCCGCTTGCTTTATGTCGCCAATGACTTCCGCTTTGTATTTTACGCCGTGTGGTATCCGGCTGAATAGAATAGTACCACCCTCTTTTCTTACCGAGGTGTCGTAAAAGGCGACTAAGGTAAGTCGACCCGCCGTGTGGTATCCGGCTGAGTAGAATAGACCAACCTCATTTCTTACCGAGGTGTCGTAAAAGGCGACTAAGGTAAGTTGACTCACCGTGTGGTATCCGGTTTAGTAGAATAGACCACCCTCTTTCTTACCGAGGTGTCGTAAAATACGACAGAGGTAAGTTGATGTCAGGCAGGCGGCCGGTCGTAAAAACGCAGCCAAATCATGTGACAGCATGTTTATAACATGTTGTGCCGACCCCACTTAGAGTGGGATAAGGGCAGGAAGATGATGACTTCCGCTTTGTATTTTATAGCAACAGTCATGAAACAAGAGTATCGGGCTCTTTTTGATTAAAATGGTGGCAAAACTGTGCTGTTGTTGTTTCCGGTGGAGTCTTCCTATTGATAAAACGTCTCAGTGAGATTCAGTTTTTTTATCGTTATTGAAGAGAAGTGTATCTCAGCGGGAATAGTGGTATTTTATTATACCGTGTTATTGTATATAGTGAGCATTAACATGCTTTTTTAACATTTAAGGAAGTTAAATAAAAAGTAATTAAAATTTAGCAGCACAACTAAATTAGAAATTTTGTATTAATTTTTAAATACTTAAAAAAAAAATATATTTTTTTTTTGCCAATAATCCATTTACCTAATGTTACATTAAAAACTTAGTATTGAAATGAGGGCTTTCACAATAAAAGTAACTTCTAAAAACAGTTCCACATATCTAAAAGACTAAGAAACGCTGCACTAGAGCAATGCGGATTATAGCAAAATATTTTTATTATAACTTTTGATCTATGGAATTCCGCAAAAAAACGTATACTTTTTATACTTGAAAAATAATATTTTGAATTTGAATATAATTACTTATACCTACACTGCATTAATTGCTCCAATACTCATAAATATGGTATTGGTCCGGCGTAACAGACAGACAGCCTTTCGCTTGGATATCAAATTCAAATTCAAAATATTCTTTATTCAAATAAACTTGTAAATAAGTGCTTTTGAATCGTCAACTCTACTGCTGGTTCGGAAAGCTGTTCCTATCGAGAAGAGCCAGCAAGAAACTCGGCGGTTGCTCTTTTAAAAATATAATTCTTAATACCATTTACATTATGTCGTTACTGTCTTGTACAGGTTCAAAGAGAGCTATATCCACACATTCTTATCTTCTAAATAATCTTCAAGAGTATAGTAGGCTTTCTGTATCAGCCTCTTTTTAACAGTGTTTTTAAACTGCTGTAATGGCAAAGCTGAAATTGATTGCGGAATTTTATTATAGAATCTTATACCAAAAATAACTTCCACTTTTGATTATAACATAAAGCGTAATGACGACGTCACAAACCTTCATTCATAAACCGGTTATAACGCCTAGCATTTAGAAAAATCCAGAATACAGTCTACACACGTGCGGAAATGTTTTGCGTGTATCCAATCTCTATTGTAAAGTCAATTGTAGGGTAATATGACGTCATATACTGCGAATTGTTGACAATGTCTCTAATCTTTACAAAAGCCTAGAATTGAAAACAATATATACACGTGCGCAATTGTTTTCGTGCACAATCCAATCTCCATCGTAAAGCCAAGTGTAGGGTAATATGACGTCATACACCATAATATTTTTTGTCATTTTTATACATATCGCCCGATCCGAAGAAGAACATGTCTAAACACAAGTCCATGTATAAACATAGGAAATGTGACCTTATTCTTGGGACACGACGATATATTGACTGGCCCGTTGGAGCAGTGGGTAGTGACCCTACCTTCAGCTCCGCGGGTCGCGGGTTCGATTCCCGCCGAGGGCCAACATTTTCTATAAATGAATTTGTTGGTCTTTGAGCCTGGGTGTATATATGTATTTAAGTATGTATTTAAAAAATATATAAGTATATATTCATCAGTTGTCTGTCTACCATAACACAAGTATTAAGTTACTTACTTTGGGGACGGAAGACCGTGTGTGTAAGTGTCCCATATATTTATTTATTTATTATTTATTTATTTATTTCTCGACATCAGACGCATAAGGTCGAATGTCGACATAATACCAAAGACGAATAATGTCATCAGTTTCTAAAAAAATGAGTTTTTTTAGTCTAATAAGGTAAATTTTATATTAATAGTGTTAGGAATCGAAATATATAAGCTTTCGCTAAAATATTAGCAATATTTCATTTAGAATTATCCATTATCCTCATCATCCTCCTGCCCTTATCCCACACTAAGTAGGGTCGGCACAACATGTTATAAACACGCTGTTACATGATTTGGCTGCGTTTTTACGACCGGCCGCCTGCCTGACGTCAACTTACCTCTGTCGTATTTTACGACACCTCGGTAAGAAATGAGGTTGGTCTATTCTACTCAGCCGGATACCAAACGGCGGGTCAACTTACCTTAGTCGCCTTTTACGACACCTCGGTAAGAAATGAGGTTGGTCTATTCTACTCAGCCGGATACCAAACGGCGGGTCGACTTACCTTAGTCGCCTTTTACGACACCTCGGTAAGAAAAGAGGGTGGTACTATTCTATTCAGCCGGATACCACACGGCGTCATTTAGAATTATCCATCATCCTCATCATCCTCCTGCCCTTATCCCACACTAAGTGGGGTCGGCACAACATGTTATAAACACGCTGTTACATGATTTGGCTGCGTTTTTACGACCGGCCGCCTGCCTGACGTCAACTTACCTCTGTCGTATTTTACGACACCTCGGTAAGAATGAGGGTGGTCTATTCTACTAAACCGGATACCACACGGTGGGTCAACTTACCTTAGTCGCCTTTTACGACACCTCGGTAAGAATGAGGGTGGTCTATTCTACTAAACCAGATACCACACGGTGGGTCAACTTACCTTAGTCGCCTTTTATGACACCTCGGTAAGAAATGAGGTTGGTCTATTCTACTCAGCCGGATACCAAACGGCGGATCGACTTACCTTAGTCGCCTTTTACGACACCTCGGTAAGAAAAGAGGGTGGTACTATTCTATTCAGCCGGATACCACACGGCGTCATTTAGAATTATCCATAAAAACGAAAATACTATCCCGATTAGTTTACAAATTTTCTTTTCGCTCTATTGTCATTAAAACACACATCAGACCTTATGCGTCTAAGGTCGAGATTTACTAGTTTAAACACTTTAGCGGCCTGTTACTATTCCACTTCTCGGCATTAGGTCTCTCTCTTCCAACCTTTTTGGAGACAAGGGCATTTTTAAAAATCGTCTCAAGGCTTACTATCTTAATTTGTGACGTCTAATTTTAACTAGTTTATTTTAATTTGTATTAGTATATTTACATATATTATAATATTTAGTAGTCTGTGTAGAATCGTTATGTATTTTGAATATTATAGTTTGTGTAATATGTCTGTGTATTAGCGTGTACTTATTTGTATGTATGTTTGTTATAATACACCACCTACCTACATTTATATTAGAACTTTCCTAATCCAAAGGTTGTCTGGAAGAAATCGCTATGTAGCGATAAGACCGCCTATTGTACTTTAAAATATTTACTTTAAGTGATTGTATTGTGTATACTATAACTTTGTGGTGTACAATAAAGTATATAAATAGTAAATAAAATAAAAGGGTATTGGAGCTTTGAGACACCACGTTACTTACTTATTCCCCTTTTTTTAACATTATTTTACAAGACTCTGTCACCTAGGTACCAATACATAATACGTAAGATTTAGAAAAGTCTAGAATAATGACCAATTTTTAATAAAGATCATTTCTATCACACACGTCAACTATGGTTTTCATTAAAAGTCCACTCTCCTTTGTAAAGCAAGCCATGTGACGTCACGCGTTCATAAATAACGATAGCGTTGCGGTGACGTCACAAAGATTCAATCTTTAATATTTAAATGAGTTAATTTTGTATGCATATATATTTTCGGTATCTCGGTAACGGCTCCAACGATTTTACTAAAATTCAGCATTTTTTTTTTAATTTACGTTGAATACAATCACAATTTTTCGCTGTCAAACGTAAAGTCATGGTAGTTCATTAGGGGAAAAGGCGGTCTAGAGAGGTGGAAATACCTAGGATCAAGCCCCACCTGCCCTATTATTTTTTTTATTTTTCTTTTAAGTTTTTTTTTACATCATTTTAAAAATCACCCAGTTACCCAGGTACTGAATCCTAATATGTCCTAACATTTAGAAAAATCTATAACACTAAATAATATCAAACACCGTTTCTATCAGGCACGTGAACTATTGTTTTCATACAAAGTCCACTCTCCGTTGTAAAGTGAACCGTGTGACGTCACGCGTCCATGATTGATTATATTGTAGCGGTGACGTCACACGCCGTCAATAATCTAATCGCACGTAAAAGAGAAGGCTCGTCTAGCGACAGGGAAACAAATGACGATATGTGCATACGTTGGTAACTGCGTCATAACGGACATGTGCGGAACTAATACTAAATTATTATTTTGCTATAATCCGCGATAAAAGAAAATATATGTAATGCTAAATGTAGAGTGTACTATTCGTTCTCATACCTGATACATGCAGAATTTGTTAGAACTCGTGCACTACCCGACACCGATGACACAACAATACACAAGCACTGCACACATTCACCACCACAATCTCAACAATTGTTCCGCCCCGTAACCGAAGCATCGTCAGGAGATAGACTCCACGACAAAATCGCAAAGCGAAGCATTACCCAAGCAACCCAGCTTGCTTGTCGGGTTTTTGAATCGGTCCAGTAGTTTCAAAGATGAACGCTTTCAAACAAACAAACTCTTCAGTTTTATATATTAGTATACATTAATATAGAATTACATACGTTATTGCCACAAAGTTTTGCAGAGACTTCCTATACTATTCACTAGATTAAATAAATAAATAAATAAATATATGGGACACTTACACACACGGTCGTCCGTCCCCAAAGTAAGTAACTTAATACTTGTATTATGGTAGGCAGACAACTGGTGAATATATACTTATATATTTTTATATACATACTTAAATACAAATATACACCCAGGCTCAAAGAACAACAAATTCATTTGTAGAATATGTTAGCATTCGACGGGAATCGAACCCGAGACCCGCGGAGCTGAAGGGTCACTACCCACTGCACCAACGGGCTAACTAGATTACTAGAAGAATGTCGAGTTAACACCCACCAAGCTGTAAAATATTCAGATTGGAGAGCGATTATAAATCCGATATTACGCAACCAAAATTGCATCTATCTTAGTAACAGAGATCAATTTATACCTATTCATTAATAAAAAACACAATCTACCGCGATTTGTTCGTAAAAAAAGCTTCCCAATGTCACCAGACGATGTAAGAAGTCAATTAACACAGAACACTGACTCTTTGTATAAAAACTCAATAAAGATTCAAGTCCTTTCACTTTAAAAGATTCTAGATGCTTTTTTTTCTTAACATCAGGAAGTAAATATGGATAGAGCTTCAAATAAGGATAGTGTTTCAAATACGGATAGCAAGACTGAATTATCAGATGGTATGTTTTTAACTATAAATCGTTATCCTCTGCCCTTATCCCACTCTAAGTGGGGTCAACTCAACATTTAATAAATATGTTGGCACATTATTTGGCTACGTATTTACGACAGGCTACCTAACTGACGTCAACTTACCTAAATCGTATTTTACGACAACTTGGTAACAAATGAGGGTGGTCTATTCTAATCAACCGGATACCATACGATGGGTCAACTTACCTTAGTGGCCCTTACGACACCTTGATAAAAAATGAGGGTGGTCTATTCTACTCAGCCGGATACCACACGGTAGGTCAACTAACCTTAGTCGCCTTTTACGACACCTCAGTAAGATTGAAACTGGCCTACTCTACTCGACTCGGATACCACACGGTGGTTCAACTTACCGTAGTCGCCTTTTACGGCACTTGGATAAGAAATGAGGGTGTTCTATTCTACTCAGCCGGATACCACACGGCATAATAGCTACTAAGTTACATAATAGTATAAAAAAGTGTCTAAAACATATAAAAAAACGTTCGAAAATCATTCAACATTAACTAACAGTAACAAAAGATGGCGTCAATTCATTTTACCGTCAAAAATAAAGTTCACCGCTCGCGCTGCATCGGTTCGCGATTTTTATAACGTTCACCGGTTTCACTTTTGCGGGCACTTTCTCTGCTAACGGTGCGCCCGTTAAAGCCGCTGCACACAGACACTTCACACTCCGTTGGGAGTTTTCGCGGAAAACTAAATTAATTTATCTGTATTACTAGAAGAGTAACAACAAGTTGATTTTGTATTTAGGATTTCCTATGATTTTATATCTCTTTTTAAGAACATTGAGCGCACGGAACAGTGTCAATTAAAAGGTCCGACCAAGGTCACCTTGGATAGATGCGCTCCGGACCAAGGACATTGGTATCAACCAAATATCTTCTCGACTTCTACACGGTCCATTTTTACACCAACCCATTAGCGTAACCCTTTTAGCGTAATTAAGATAAAAGTAACAAAAAGTGTTGAAAATAAAATTTATACATATGTTTTCCATACAAAAGAAAATATTCATTTTGACTTAATAATTACTAATAAAAAAATGATAAGTGATTATTAAAAAAAGAACAAAAGATTTATTTCAAATAAGATATAGCAACTCTTCGACTCATCATAATATATTATATAGTTGGATAAATAAACAAAATTATATGAATTCCGTTATCATACTAATATTATAAATGCGAAAGTCTGTCTCTTATGTTAATCCAATGGAAATTGATGGAATTAAGCACAATTTAAACAGGGTTAAAAAGGATAACAAAATCCTGTATTTATTTCGGGAACAGAGACAAAAATATTGCATCATTGAGGATGATTAATCGTTTCATATAGCGCGACAATTGTAAGTCGCAAGTACAATAAGTATAAAACAATCACATTCAGTTAAAAACCACAATAAACAACACTTCCTTATTTACATTATTTAAAAATCAATTTGATTTGAATCCATACATTAACAAACAAACCTTCACCAGTATTGTTACTTCGTTCGATTCACACATATGTTCGCTACAGTTGCTAAGTGCGGAACCTGATTTGACCTTACAATTGGCCATAATATGTAACAAACATTACGGTATATGTTATGTGCTGCCGGCCTAATACACAATACACACCGCACAAGCGAAACTAAACCGTAACGCGTGGAAATAAAGTCTTTATTTCTATACAATCTTTTAATATCAAAGCAAAATGTCGTAAATTTTAATGATACATCATACTATTAGCAATCGTATTACTGAGTAATAAAGTAGCTTTTCCTCTCACGATTTATAAATCCATTAATGCTCGCAAGCAAATATAAAACTAATATTATAAAAAGTTGAAAATATGTATTGGTCAGCAAATAGCCGTATGGGCATTCGGCTGAGTAGAATACACAACCCTCAGTTCTTACCGAGTTGTCGTATGAGGCGACTAAGGTAATCTGGACTAAGGTCAATCGTAAAACACGTAGCCGAATCATGTGACAAACATGTTTATAATATGTTATGCCGACCCCACTTAGAGTGTGATAAGGGCAGGAGAATGATCGAAATATTGGCAACAAAATAATACTGTCACGGGAGCAAATAACAGTAAATCAACATTTCTGATATCAATGAAAAAAAAGCACTATTACAATGTAACAAGGTCGAAGTTTATCTATCAGTAGTTACAACAAGTTAATATCTATACTAATATATAAAGCTGAAGAGTTTGTTTGTTTGTTTGAACGCGCTAATCTCAGGAACTACTGGACCGATTTGAAAAATTCTTTCAGTGTAAGATAGTCCATTTATCGAGGAAGGCTATAGGCTATATAACATCACGCTAAGATGAATAGGAGAGGAGCAGCAATAAAAAAGTACGAAAACGTAATTTATAGCTTTTCTTGCGTGCGCTAAGTAAACAGTGAAAGTTACTCAAAAATCATGTATTACAAAATTGTTCCCATCTAAAAGTTCTAAATAAAAGACCGCGACAGCATATGTCTAGGTTTTAAGTTTAAGCCACTTTAACCATTTTTATGGTTATCAAATAAATAAATATATGGGACACTTACACAGACGGTTGTCCGTCCCCAAAGTAAGTAACTTAATACTTGTGTTATGATGGACAGACAACTGGTGAATATATACTTATATATATTTTTAAATACATACTTAAATACAAATTCATAATCATCTTCCTACCCTTATCCCACTCTTAGTGGGGTCAGCACAACATGTTATAAACATGTTGCCACATGATTTGGCTGCGTTTTACGACCGGCCGCCTGCCTTACGTCAACTTACCTTAGTCGCCTTTTACGACACCTCGGTAATAAATGAGGTTGGTCTATTCTACTCAGCCGGATACCACATGGCGAGTCGACTTATCTTAGTCGCCTTTTACGACACCTTGGTAAGAAATGAGGTTGGTCTATTCTACTCAGCCGGATACCACATGGCGAGTCGACTTACCTTAGTCGCCTTTTACAACACCTCCGAAAGAAATGAGGATGGTCTATTCTATACAGCCGGATAAAACACGGCTAAAGGAAATAAATACTACCAGGAGAGCAAATAAACAACAGTAAATCAACACTTCTGATATCAATGCAAAAAGAGCACTATAACAATGAGACAAGGTCTAAGTTTATATATCAATAATTACAAAAAGGATAATGTTTATACTAAAAGCGACCTTTGTGAGATATAAATAGAGTTGAATTTACAATGTATTAGCCAGCCGATGATACCCGAAGTGACCCGAGCGTGTTCGTGACATGCGCGTGCGCTGCGGGTTTGAAAGTCGGTGCCCGAGTGAGTACCGTAATCTTGTGTCATCCGTTACGGCCCGGTGAAACTTATTACGTGGACCGCTATCTTATGGGATAAGCATGGGGGCTACCTGACCGGAATTCGTCCAATGTGCCACATTATGTCGGACATTGTGGGACATCGCACAAGTACAAAAAGAGCTAAAAGGAAATAGGTAATCTTACATTTGCTTCACAGTATATTTCAAGCAACTTAATTTTTTTATTTATATAGTAGAATTATTTAAAAAAATTACTTAATTTTTGGTAATTTAGAAGTAACTTAAAGATTTTCATGAAATTCAGCATGTAGGGAGAGTTTAGGGATGGAAAAATGGATTTAAGTTTTATTAAAAAAAAATGACGTTTCATTTCTGTTAACAGGCATTGAATAATTGCTAATTTTTGCTGTCATTTGTACTCAGATCTTGTCACTCAGGTACAAAAATATCAATAATTATTTTTTTTAAATGGTGATGTATATAATAGACAAAGTACGGACCGATAAAACTTACGGGCTCTTGCTTTGCGCCTTGCAAAAGTACGTAAATCGTTTGTGGGTTTGGGTATAAGATTCTATAATGAAATTCCGCATTAAATTTTAGATTTACCATTACAGCAGATAAAACACTGTTAAAGGAAGGCTGAAAGCCTACTATACTGTTGAGGATTATTTAAATGATAAGAATGCGTGGATATAGCTACTGTTCGACCCTGTACAAGATAGTAATAACTCAATGTAACTAGTTATCAGTAGTGTCAATAAAGAGCAAAGAGCAACCGTCGAGTTTCGTGCTCGCACAGCTTTCCAAATCAGCAGTATTATCACCATCAATTGAATTTACCATTCCGCATAGGACCAGCGTGCTGGGTCTAGTCTTACCACTTCTTCATTATAACCCTTCTCTCCAAATAAATACATAAACGAAGAGTATTGGGATAGCAAAAGGCCGTTACTTAAAACAACAAGACGTTAAAATTATGCATACAAAATACAAAATTGAAATTACTAGTATAACATAATTTATAAAATAACTGAAGATGACATTGACATTATACTAGATATAAAGGATTTAAAAAGATTAACAATAGAATCAGAAATCGGAAACTCATAAAAAGGCTTGTTTTAATAACTGCCATTAACACCACAAGGACAGAACGTCGGCTAAAGCAAGAAGAAATAATTACTTAATTGTATAAAAAGATTATGTACAGGAAATAATGAAAGATAAAGCGTTTTTTTGTAACCTTAATAACGTTTTGCTATAAGGAATTTGGTAGACAAGATTAAATCGAAATGAACTTTTAAAAGCCGTAGAATGTTTGGATGTTAGCCAACGAGATGGAGGGAAAAATTATATTTCGCACATTTCACACCATCGGGACAATGTTATATATGATAATTTAGGAACGTTGTAGGATATGTGATGTTTGATTATTACCTTGTAAATTTAAAAAAAGGCACAAACATCATACATTCATAAATATGCTTACACCGTGGCGAGCGCACAACGTCAGTTACACGACAGCCGCGTGCGAGAGTGGACGTGTAGTGATATACTGTTAATGAACGTTTGAGACATGAGTATGAAATTCATACAATACAAACAAACCTATACATTACAGACACGATACTGTTGCATATTATTACATTTGAATATGCAAGAAGGTTAATTTGCATAATAAAACTGCAATTGAAATGATTTTACAAATGAATGACGAAGAGGAAACTTCCGTGTTAAAGTTCAAGGAAATGATGGTTAGAATGTCGAAATCATATAAAAGTAAATTAATTACTAATTTATACTATAAAAAGACAAAAACACTACAGGGATACATTACGTTGCTTCAATTAGATACTCATCTAATGAGATGTTCTATAATGGTAATGACCTCTTGTATTTAACTGGAACAACACACACGCAAAAAACATCGCCAAGTTGACTAATATTAAATAGGAACTTAAGACAAATATAATATGGAATACTAGCTGTGCCAGAGATCGAGACCTGTTATAGAGGACTTTTTGTAATATTTTTATTTATTTCTTTTTATACATATATTTAGAAAAGAGAAAGAAAAGGTAATAAATACACATGAATAAAGGCGGACTTATCCCTAAAAGGAATCTCTTCCAGTCAACCTTTGAGTAACAGAAGGAAAAGGACAAGAATTGAAGAAGAGAATATGGGTAATATAGAGAAAAAGAAAAAGTTTATTTAAATTGAACAATTAAATTTATTAATTATTTGGTAAAATAAATAGATGAAAAGATGCTACTAATATATAATTACTATTTGTATATTTGTAGATATACCTAAAGGTTTCCTTATGATGTTTGCCTTCACCGAAAAGCGTTTAATAAATTGCAATGATCAATAGACACATAAGATTTAACAGAAAAACTCCGCTCAGATCGAAAAGAAAAATAAAAAATTGGCAAAAATCGACTGAACAAATCTATGTCTGGTTTTAACTAAAAGTTTCTTCTGGAAGGTTAAGGTTAAAAGTACATTACTGTTTTATATAAATTGTACTGAAGAGATTGGGCGGTTTTAAATGAAAATTCGCCTGCTGAGAACTTTACTCGCGTGCGTCGCGTAAACTAGCAGAGATACATTTAAGTAATGTTCTTGAAAATTGTAGATCTACAAATATACACCAAAAAAGTCCAAGACATCATGTTTCAATTTCTTATGGTTAACTCACAATTACCACTTTTGTTTAAAATTTCAATTAAATACACTAATTTTTAGAGTTAACAATAAATTACGTTAGTTCAAGTATTACAAACATTGATATAGACATAAATAGCGTAATGAATACCGTTAGGAAATGATAACCACGCCGATGGCACAAATAGATGGCCTTAGGCTGAATAGTTGCGAGTTTGTGTCAATATTTAATAACTCACGTCACTTGTATCTGTCGGAAACAGTGGACTACTAGAAAATTAAAGAAAAAACCTACAGGAAGGTTTAAATTAAGTGTAAGAGATATATATATGCTTATACGTAAAGCATATTACAAAACTGAAGATTATTTGGATAATAAAAATGCCTGGATTTAAAAATCCTTTCAGCTTCATACAAGACTGCGGTATAATAATGTAAAATTAATAATGTTTAAAAGATTGACCGCCAAGTTTCTTTCTGGTTCTTCTCGGTAAGAGCAACATTCCGAACCAGATGTGGCTTCATTAATCATTATGATTATTGACGATTCAAAAGTGCTTGAAAGAGCTTATTTGAATAAAGATTAATATCTGGGTGACCGAGCCTTGCTTGTTATTTTTTTGAAAAAAAAAAGAATGTTAAAAAAAAAGAAAAACTGATAGGGTAGGTGGGGTTCGTACCTAGCTAGGTATTTTCATTCCTCGCTACCACCCATTCCCCGAATAAGCTTCGCTGATTTGAAAGTTAATGGCAAAAATTCAATTCAAAATAATTTTTGGTATTTTTTAACGCCCAAAAACAGGGATAGAACGATTTTTTTATATATAAAGCCTGGCTAGATCGATTTTCCTCCCCCAAAACCCCTACATACTGAATTTAGGAATATCGTTGGAGCCGTTTCCGAGATTCCGAATATATACACACACACACACACACATACAAGATTAACTCATTTAAATATTAAAGATTTTGATTTCATTGAAATACCTGTATAACTAGTTAATATATGTAGGGGGGCGTGGGATTAGTTTGTTTGACTCGTTGATATCTTAATAAACACTTATTACCTCTTTCTTTTGACATGTTTGCAACACATCTTAGATCTTAGCCAATTCTTGGATCTTAATCCCTTTCTCTGTCCTCTCTTTTCCAAACATCCTTCCTATTCTACGGGAAAACCCATTTGCTTCAATCGAAATTGAAATGGTCTCGGGAACACAGTAAATACATGAAAAGGAGTACCACGTGCCGTCTGTCCATACCAAGACACAAAACAGCTGCTTTCCGCGGTACTTTTAAATATTCGGTCTGTAAAATTTGGAATGACTTACCGCCTCCTATTTATGAATTAAAATCAAAACAAAGTTTTAAAAAAACACTGAATTTTTTTTTATTGAATAAACAAAAACAGCTATGACTTTTATGATATAAACTTTAGACTTTATCGATCAAATGTTTTGTGTTTACGTATGGATATATTATCTGTTTAAAATATCTTTCCAAATTTTACAGTGCCATAATGTAAAAATTTGCGTATTCTATTATTAATCTATTATTTCTATTATTAATTCTTTATTTCAATCGGTAGCTTAGTTCTAAACTCTTTGCGTAAGTTGTGTATGTATGGTTGTTATCTCTTGTGTTTTTCTTCTTTTTTTTTTTTGTATTTAATTTTGGTATAACAAATAATAGCAGTAGTAACAGGCACCAATATTACAGGGTGGGACCGTGATATCACCTTAAGGGTCTCGTCTGAAAATCAGCGCTGTAGTCTATACTGCAGCTTAATTGAGGCGACGACCTTTTCAGCAAAGTACAATAAACAGTTTTTAATATTGTAATGTTTGGAGACAAAAATAAGTTAATTGTAACTAGAACAAATATATTTAAGACTGTATGTATTTTTTGGCTGAATAAATCTTATTATTATTATTCCCTCACTCACCACTACGTTCCGTTCTATCCTACGTTCAGTTTCTTTCACGGCATCCCTTGAAACATTACTCCAAGGTGAGTTAATCTACTAGGCAATACTCATGGCAAAATCACCAGTAACATCCTTACGGAAAATGCGATCTGAACGAGCGAGGTTATTATTTTTCATCACCTTCATATCAACGTGAATAGCACGAGTGCGAGCGAGACGTTAAATATGGCACGTAACTGTTATCGTTCTATTTATAATTGGACAGATGCGAAACGAGTTATCAACTCGATGGGATATATTCTAGTTTGTCATCTATGACTCTTGAAGCGTTCTCAGTCCCTTAACATTGTCACTATGCATATTGAGTTTGGTTGTTTTTAATAGTGCTGTCTGGTATCCGGCTGAGTAGAATAGACCACCATATCTTACCAAGGTGACACCGCCACCAACAGCACACTACAACAGCACAAGTTATAAGAATGGTTTTGCTTCCTACAGGTGATGTATATAATAGACAAAGTGGGAACCGACATAAGCTTGCGGCTCCTGCTTTGCGCCTTGTAGGTACGAAATTCGTTTGTGGGTTTGGGTATAAGATTCTATAATAAAATTCCGCAATAAATTTTAGCTTTGCCATTACAGCAGTTTAAAAACACTATTGAAGAGAGGCTGATTCAAAGAGCCTACTATACTGTTGATGATTATTTAGACGATAAGAATGGGTGGATATAGGTACTGTCCGACATTGTACAGATAGTAAAGTACTATGTTAAAAAGAGCAACCGCCGAGTTTCTTACTGGCTCTTCTCGGTAGGAACAGCTTTCCGAACCAGCAGTAGAGTTGACGATTCAAAAGCATTTGTTTACAAGTTTATTTAAATAAAAAAAATTTAATAAATTTTAATATTTTGAATTTTACACATCATTACATAGATTTTCCTAAAAAAACGCGGATTATAGCGAAATAATGCTATCATAACTTCTATACTATGGAATTTCGCGCAAAGTAACGCAATGTATAATATAAATTATATAAACTACAACAAACTTTTAGACTAAACGGTTCACTAGTCCGCTCAGCCATTTTTTTACATGTCGATTCCGCAAAACTGTAACTGAAACTGATTAAACTTTAATCCGAGGTTAATAACAGAAGGTTGGCAAAATTTTTATGCTCGTTGGTGGCCGTGCGAATTATGCGGGTTCCGGTTGAGGCCGACGTTAGCATAATACATATTAAATTGATGAGAATATTATTTTGCTATAATCCGCAATAAAAAAAATTTATCGCGGATTATAGCAAAATAATATTTTCATTAGTTTTGTATTGTGAACCTCCACAAAGTAACGCCTAATTCTATAATACATATTGAATCAAAGTGCAACTTTAATTTCTAGCATTATTTAAACTGACTGTCAGACTGAAAGACTGAGTCAGTTTCGATCGCAATTCAAACACAAAATAAATTGAATTTCAAATACATAATTGAAAAATACAATATTCATTTATTGTGCTATCATAAAATTCACATTAAATTATATAAAAAAATTAACACTTTAGAACTATTAACATTACGCCGTGTGGTATCCGGCTAAATAGAATAGTACCACCCTCATTTCTTACCGAGGTGTCGTTAAAGGTGACTAAGGTAAGTTGATCCGCCGTGTGGTATCCGGCTGAGTAGAATAGACCACCCTCATTTCTTATCGAGGTCTTGAAAGGCGACTAAAGTAAGTTGACGTCAGGCAGGCGGCCGGTCGTAAAATACGTAGCCAAACATGTGACAACATGTTTGTAACATGTCGTGCCGACCCCACTTAGATTGGGATATAGGCAGGACGACGATGATAAACTATTACACTTAATTGACATAAAAATATTTTATCACTCAGAAAAATCAATTTACACAACAGGCGCAGGCATACATTTTCGCCGCGCGGTATAAAGAGAGGGGTATACTTCTTCTACGCCTCACCGGCGGTATACTCTACCTCTGTTTTAAGAATTTTCAATCATATTATAATTTAAGACCGCGTGATTCCCCGCGAGAGAAGTTTAAGGAAACAGGTATTCTTACATTTGCTTCACAGTATATTTTAAGCAATCTAATTCATGTACATAAAAATATAAAGAATTATAAAACGATAGGTGATGTATACAATAGACAAAGCAGGAACCGACATAAGCTTGCGGCTCCTGCTTTGCGCTGCGCAAAAGTACGTAATTGGTTTGTGGGTTTTGGTATAAGATTCTGTAATAAAATTCCGCAATCAATTTCAGCTTTGCCATTACATCAGTTTAAAAACACTGTTAAAAAGAGGCTGATACAGAAAGCCTACTATACTCTTGAAGATTAATTGGAAGATAAGAATGTGTGGATATAGCTCTCTTTGAACCTGTACAAGACAGTAACGACTTAATGTAAATAGTATTAAGAATTATATTTTTAAAAGAGCAACCGCCGAGTTTCTTGCTGGTTCTTCTCGGTAGGAACAGCTTTCCGAACCAGCAGTAGAGTTGACGATTCAAAAGCACTTGTTTACAAGTTTATTTGAATAAAGAATATATTGAATTTTGAATTTGAATTTGAATATCACTTAAAGTGCAAAACGCCGAGAGAAGTTTTCACTTCAAAAAACCCATGGAAAACTTTTTTCAATACCGTGTATATGCTATATGTAAAAAAAAAGCCAAACTCATGATTTTCTATTTAAATAAATAACCTAAAAACAAAAAAAAATATATAAATTGAAATCACTATCACTAATTCCACAGACACGATCAAAGTAAATAATGAACACAAACTTACATTACGACTCCATTGTACTTAGAAATAAAACGGGTACAGCTGTAAATATCTGTAAAGACAACTTAACAGGTATTGCGTATCGAATGCCTATAATCGAATCTTTAGTAACCGGAACCCACCAAGAGGAACACGATACTAAATTAAATTCAGTTATGTAAAGAGAAAACGAGTCGGGTTTACACGTAGCCACGAGATATGGCCAGTATTTGAACAAGGAGCTAATGAAAGTAACAGCTAATCTTAATCTATAGAATCCGGATGTATAACTTTTGTCTCAGCACAATCAATGTTTTTTTATTATTATTATTCTCATTTAAAGAGCTTAAGTCACTTATGTGACTATGTTGCTCTAGTAGGTATCCCTAACCTAAACTTACACTACTTATATCAATTTCGGTTACCTATATTATTAGTTAATCTATACATATATCAATGTTTGTAAGGAAAAAAAAATAAGGTGAAAGTACCTATCAGTCTAAAATTCGAAATTGGAACGCGCCGACCTCATTCCGCGCGCGACTCCGCAAGAGAGTGCACGTATGATGCGAAACTAACGATTCAAAAATAGAACACACAATAAATATCCAACCAGGTAGTGGTTTGCACAATACTGTCAAAGATGGTTTTTCTTTTAAAACGTGTTACGCTCTGTTAAATAAATTATATAGTTAGCTTTCACTTGTTGAATGGAATCCGTTGAACGTTGCGAGAATATGATTCGGATTCGTATGATTCGAAAACGGAAACGCAGTTTATCAAAATATAGATTAACATACTGAGTCAGCTTTAATTATTGTTCATTTGGTGTGCAACATTTATATATAAAATGTGGCAAGCTAGCAACGGAACAATTTGTGTTTTGAGAAAGTAGGAATACAATACATATTATACGGTGGCTACCACTTAAACTCCAGTTAGATCTAGCAACCGAAAATATTTACGTCCTAAAAGCATTATTGTTAACATGTCCCTAATGATCCAACGGCGATCATCATCTTCCTGCCCTTATCCCACTCTAAGTGAGGTCGGCACAACATGTTATAAGCATTCTGTCACATGATTTGGCTGCGTTTTTACGACCGGACGCCTGCCTGACGTCAACTTACCTCAGTCGTATTTCACGACACCTTGGTAAGAAAGAGGCTGGTCTATTCTACTAAACCGGATACCACACGGTGGGTCAACTTACTAAGACATGAGGTTGGTCTATTCTACTCAGCCGAATACCACACGGCGGGTCGACTTACCTTAGTCGCCTTTTACGACACCTCGGTAAGAAATGAGGGTGGTACTATTCTATTCAGCTTGATACCACACGGCGTGATCCAATGGCGATCGTAAATATAAAATCACATATTACTGCTTTTTCGTCAAAATTGACGAGGTCCTTTTATTGAGTAGGTCGGCCACGATTTCTCGCAAGGCTTCCGATAGCATCATGTCAAACACCATTCATTTTCCTTCCCTTATCCCAATCTAAGCAGGGTCGGGATAAGATATTATAAACATTGGGAAAACAAACTTTGCGATCTTGGCGTGGAGGCTATCTCCTTATGATTATGTCACTGAGGTCTCAGTGGCGGCGGCACGGCCTACATATGCCACGGTAGCCGCTCGCCACATTCCCTGTGATGACGCGAAGGTGCTCTCGCACGCGCAGCCGACTAAGGGTCATCGATCAGTCCCAAATTGATCGTGGAGCCTTGCGAGACAGGTCAGACACGTGAGTAGGTTTTGACGCCCCTTAAAAAGGTGTGCCTTTAGGGAGCGTACATAAGAGCCCGAAAGCTTGAAACTAATCTCTCAAAATAAGCTGAGAGTGGAGTTAGAGATTTCATAGCAACGGGATGACGCACTTAGCATGATTAATGGATCAGGCAAGCTTTGTGCGCAAAGTGCGCGTAAGCGGTGGCCTATGCGGATCCTAAAGGGAGTATTGAAAGAAGTTCCGTATGACGAACTCGCTGACACCATCATCAGGCAAAACCCTGGTATAGTAACTGAGCGGGGAGTGGAGTATCCTGTACTAAAATTGCGGTTGCGGGGCGAAACAACCACGACATCATCATGTCAAACACCATCCCCCTATATTCGTATAAAACGACCTAAATCCTCCCAGAGACAGCGACTTTTTTAAATTTTATTTGACAAATTAACCGTTCGAAAACAATCTAAAACATCTGCTCAATTTTTATGACAAGAATTAGTCCCAACTTTAAATAATATAAATTCGAAAGTTTGTGAGTATGGATGTATGTTTGTTACTCTTTCACGGCAAATTCGGTGAACTAATATCGCTGAAATTTGGCACAATTATTCCTTATACACCGGAATAACATATAGGCTATAGAAATCCTGTAAATTCTACTGAAATAGGATGACATTGGAAAGCGCCATCTATTATAGACCTATCACACGACAACAGTCCACGCGAACGAAGTCGCGGGTAAAAGCTAGTTAGTCAATAAACGAGGACTCGAAAGCACGATGAGACACGAATTAAGCTAATTTGGTAATAACACTGTGGCGAATTAATACAACGTTGGCCGGTCAAGGCAATCTTTACGTTTCTCAACTTAATCTAATTCTTACGCACACTGAATTGGAATTAGAATTTATTTGTAAAATAATTGAAATAACTTTCTTGTGGTATCCGGCTGAATAGAATAGTTCAACCTCATTTCTTACCGAGGTGTCGTAAAAGGCGACTAAGGTAAGACGACCCGCCGTGTGGTATCCGGCTGAGTAGAATAGACCATCCTCATTGCTTACTGAGGTGTCGTAAAAGGCGACTAAGGTAAGACGACCCGCCGTGTGGTATCCGGCTGAGTAGAATAGACCACCTTGATTTCTTACCGATGTGTCGTAAAAGGCGATTAAAATAAGGTGAAGTCAGGCCGCCGTGCGTAAAATACGTAGCCAAATCACGTGACAACATGTTAATAACATGTAGTGCCGATCCCATTTAGAGCGGGATAAGGGCAGGAGAAAAAACAAAGACGATTTGGCTTCGCTTTTTACTATCGGCCGCCTGATTGATGTCAAATTACCTTAGTCTTATTTTACGACACCTCAGTAAGGAATGAGGATGGTTTATTCTACTCAGCCGGATACCACACGGCTAGTATATAATCTTTGTTATTAAGTAAAAAATATACTTGAAAAGATAAATTAATGTAATAATAATTGACCGTTTGCACTTACATCAAAATCATTGTATAGATAAATGTGATGTATATTAAATTGCTGGGTTTTCCACGTCAAAAGTAACTTTCCCATCCATGGCCTACACACACGACTTTTGATGATTTTAAACAACTTATAAAACCTTAACAACTTTCGACTTTCTAAAGCAATTGTTACGCTGATGTCGCTTGTCCCTAATTTGTTCTTCGTATATCTAAATAGAGCTGTGGTAGCCCAGCGGTAACACCGTGCGACTCTTTCGAGGAGGTCACGAGTTCAAACCCTGGCAGACACCAATGAGTTTTTCTGTTAAAACTTATGTGTCTAATTGATAAATGCATTTTATCACACGCTTTTCGGTGAAGGAAAACATCGTGAGGAAACCTGCGTATCTCTAGAGAATTCTGGAGATATGTGTAACCTACTAATCCGCATTGGAGCAGCGTGCTAGGTCTTAGCTCCAAACATTCTCTCCAAAAACAGAGAGAAGAGGCCTATCCTCAGCAGTGGGACAGTAACAGGCCGCTACTTATATCTAAATAACGGATTTATGTCCCTTTAAATGTCTTAAAAATCCGTGATGATATCGGGAGAGCTTGTGTCCCAAAGGCATGTTGTTCCGATCCCGGGTAAATCTAATGACACCTAGAGATGTAAAAAAATAATCGATTTTTATAATAATTGATTATTTTTTAAAATAATGGATTTTTTAAAAATCATCATCCTCTTTCTCTTGTTTTTTTAAAATCATATATGCATTGTTGGATGAAACCAATGTAGCCAAACTGCAAATTTTAATAGAATTTCACAAACAGCGTTGTTAATATTTATTGGTAGATGTCCATTTTAATTAGCCTTTAAATATTAATATTAAAAAAGGCATTATTTCAAATAGTCAGAAATAAAACGAATATTATTAATCGATTATTTTGATTCGAAAAAATTTATTTTTTCTACCAAGATGATCTTTCCAAGATAATCTACATCTATATTACAAAACAAAGTCCGAAAAAGCTGTCTGTATGTGATCGATTTTCACAAAATCTACTTAACTGACTTTAGTACCTAATGGTACGTTATGATTTCTTGTTGATCATAAAACAAAGTCTCTAAACGCTGTTTGCCTATATATGATCGATTTAATTTATGTACATAAAAATATAAAGAATTATAAAACAATAGCTGATGTATACAATAGACAAGCAGGAACCGACATAAGCTTGCGGCTCCTGCTTTGCGCCTTGTAAAAGTGCGTAAATCGTTTGTGGGTTTTGGTATAAGATTCTATAATAAAATTCTGGAATCAATTTCAGCTTTGCCATTACAGCAGTTTAAAAACACTGTTAAAAAGAGGCTGATCCAGAAAGCCTGCTATACTCTTGAAGATTATTTAGAAGATAAGAATGTGTGGATATAGCTCTCTTTGAACCTGTACAAGATAGAAACGATTAACTGTAAATAGTATTAAGAATTATATTTTTAAAAGATCAACCGCCGAGTTTCTTGCTGGCTCTTCTCGGTAGGAACAGCTTTCCGAACCAGCAGTAGAGTTGACGATTCAAATGCACTTGTTTACAAGTTTATTTGAATAAAGAATATTTTGAATTTGAATTTCGTCAAAATCTACTGACGGATTTTTGGTTTTTACTAAAAGATAGTACATTACGATTTTATATAAATTGTGTTGAAGAGATCGCTTATATTATAAATACGAAATGAGTATGGATGTATGTTTGTTACTCTTTCACGGCGAATCCGCTGAACCAATATCGATGATATTTGGCACAATTATTATATACACCGGAGTAACATACAGGCTATAGAAATCCTGTTAATTCTACAGGAATATGATGACATTGAAAAGCGCCATCTATTATCGACCTATCATATAACAACAGTCCACGCAAACGAAGTTGCGGGTAAAAGCTAGAATGATATATGTTTTTAGACATTACTAAATCGCTTTAGACATTATTAAGGTCACGTTGACCTAAAACTATGCTTTAGGCATATAATTGCGTCAAGGATAACTATTTCGTATAGCTTTAGGGAAAATGTCAAATTCTATCACGACCAACAAATATTTTCTGTTAATATAACGTGAACAAATATTTTCTGTTAATAGAACGTATCATTAATATCATTAATTTATATTATATTATTATCATGTATTATTATAATTATTAGCTGCATGACATATATTTTACTGAAACCGGCTATACTCACGTGTTATTTTATCGGAACTGAATCAGTTCCCGCCGCGATAACGCCGCGTAAAGAGCTCATGAATAAGAGCCCCGTATGGGCTTGAAACTAGTCGGGCTCATCCGATAAAATAACACGTGAGTATAGCCGATTTCTATACATTAATCATAGGGACATGTTTGGATACTCTATATATCTATATATATATATATATATATATATATATATATATATATATATATATATATATATATATATAGTATTTATGTATTTTGTTACTGACGTTGGGACGATTGGGGGGTTAGGATTAAGATTAGTATTAGTTTGGCTGCTACTGAAAATCAGTGTTGGGCTTTCCAGCTCAACAATCGCTGAGTAGCTACCATTTTATAGCATTGCACTGCTATTATCTGTCTGTGTCAACTGTTAGCTTGTTGTATACTTTACTGTACACTGTTAGAATAGTAGTGCAATTATATAAATAAAGATGTTCTTATTCTTATTCTTAACTGTTGTTTGTTTGAAGCTGTAATGGTCTAGCGGTAACACCGTTCGACTCTTTCGAAAAGGTCGCGGGTTCAAACCCGGGCAGACACCAATGAGTTTTTCTGATCTTATGTGTCTAATTGATAATTTCAATTTATCACACGCTTTTCGGTGAAGAAAAACATCGTGAGAAACCTGCATATCTCTAGAGAATTCTGGGGATATGTGTAACCTACCAAGCCGCATTGGAGCAGCGTGGTAGGTCTTAGCTCCAATCCTTCTCTCCAAAAACGGGGAGAAGAGGCCTATTCTCAGCAGTGGGATAGTAACAGGCCGCTACTACTACTACTGGTTGTTTTCTTACAAACAAAAAATCTGTCTTTCTGTCTGAAGTACCAATATTGATTAAATAAGTACATTTAAAGCTTAAACATCAGGATAATATATAAAATTTAAAAACTCACGTTTCTTTCAAGAACTTAGAAAAAAACCCAGCATTATTGAGGGTACTTAAACGCTTAAGATGGCGTCAAATCGTGGCTTTTACTAGTATTTGTAAAGAAGAGCCAGTGTCAATAATGATAATAGCCAAATCATGTGATTCTCCTGCCCTTATCCCACTCTAAGTGGGGTCGGTACAACATGTTATATCCACGTCGTCACGTGATTTGGCTACGTATTTTACGATCGGCTGCCTGCCTCACGTCACCTTACGTTAGTCGTATTTTACGACATCTCGGTAAGAAATGAGGGTGATCTATTCTAGTCAGCCAGATACCACACGGCGGGTTTACTTACCTTAGTTGAATTTTACGACACCTCGGTAAGAAAGGAGAGTAGTCTATTCCACTCAGCCGGATACCACAGAGCAAATACAACAGTTTACATATTAACATTATTGACACTGGCACTACGTTACAAATACTAGTAATACCCACGAGTTGACGCCAACTTAAGCGTTTAAGTATCCTCAATAATGTCTTTATCCCATTTTTTAAAAGAAAATACCTCAATTTTGAAATTCTAAATATTAACCAGATGGTTTAAATGAACTAATTTTCCCTTTTTATGTACATGCAATATATATGTACAACAGGACATCGGATATGGTAATATTATAGTAAGTAGGAAACCGGCAGATCACGGGGAATTCTTAGCAGTGAAAGTGCGCTTGCGACTTGCCAATGTTACTTTTACTCACGCTTTTTTTTATTTTTTTAGTCGCCAGCGTATTGTAAGAACATTAAATAAGTTAAAAAAAGCTTTAGCTTTTTAAGCTAAAAATATTTAATGTCCCTGCTGTTAACAGTTGAAGAGTTCCCTCGTCTGGAGCCAATCCTGGCAGCATCGGGTCATGCTTATCATAAACATGCATTGTCATCCGGACTGGACCAGTATGTAAAATTTCATCTCAATCGGACACCGGGAAGTGGGTCAAATTTAACTTGCAAGATTCCACCTTCACATACACACACGGCAAGTTAAATAAAAGCTTTTAATAATATATAGAATTGGGCTTTACTTTGCGGAGGTCAATAATACAAAGGTAATGATTTTATTTTGCTATAATCTGCGAAAAAAGAAAATATATATAATGCTTAATGTAGAATGTACAGAATTCATAAAAGCTCATGCTCTACCCGCCACCAATAACACAACAATATACAAGGCTACACAAATTCACTGCCATAATCTCCATAATCGTTCGTAACAGAAGCTCTCAGCAGATATACTCGCAAAAATCGCAAAGCGACGCATTATCTAAGCAAGCAGAGTTATATAGTAATAAGTTAAACCCCCACCATCCAAAATGGTTTCGAACATCTTTCGTTTTGCTACGTAACCCAAGCATATAAGATAGGCTCCACGCAAAGCGATACATTCCCATGTAAGATTATATTAAAATAATCTCATCAATACTGTTGCACTATGGAATTCCGTAAAAGAGAAATGAGAGTTTCATAATATAATTACAATAAATTTCACAACATTTCAACAAAAACAATCCTACATGCAATAATAATTGCAATTAATTGTGAAATAGCGTACACCAATAACGCTTCAACTTAAAATATATTTTGTCATGTATATTACCGTTTTCGAAGGACACGGCTTCAACGATTTTCATAAAATTCAACAACTAGTTTTGGAGTGGAAAAATCGAATATAAATATTCGAATAAATATAAAAAAAAAAAATTCGAATAGACCGCCGTGTGGTATCCGGCTGAATAGAATAGTACCACCCTCTTTTCTTACCGAGGTGTCGTAAAAGGCGACTAAGGTAAGTCGACCCGCCGTTTGGTATCCGGCTGAGTAGAATAGACCAACCTCATTTCTTACCGAGGTGTCGTAAAAGGCGACTAAGGTAAGTCGACCCGCCGTTTGGTATCCGGCTGAGTAGAATAGACCAACCTCATTTCTTACCGAGGTGTCGTAAAAGGCGACTAAGGTAAGTTGACCCACCGTGTGGTATCCGGTTTAGTAGAATAGACCACCCTCATTCTTACCGAGGTGTCGTAAAAGGCGACTAAGGTAAGTTGACCCACCGTGTGGTATCCGGTTTAGTAGAATAGACCACCCTCATTCTTACCGAGGTGTCGTAAAATACGACAGAGGTAAGTTGATGTCAGGCAGGCGGCCGGTCGTAAAAACGCAGCCAAATCATGTAACAGCGTGTTTATAACATGTTGTGCCGACCCCACTTAGAGTGGGATAAGGGCAGGAGGATGATGATGATAAAAAATTCGAATAGAATATCGAAAGAGATTTTTTTTTAATGAAACCTCATTTTTAAAATAAATGTCGTTTTATCCCTGTTCGGGCACTGAAAAAATGTTAAAATTTACATTTAATAGAAAACACTACTTTTGATGTGAATTGTAAAGTCATGGTAGCCCATTAGGGGAATGGGCGGTCTAAACAAGGAAAATACCTAGGATCAAGCTCCATCTACCCAAAAGTTTTTTTTTTCAGTTTCAACCTTTTTAATCTTGTAAAAAAATTTACTCTCACTCAGGTACTTCATATTAAGCTTCAATAATTTTGCTTCACCTGATAAGCCGTGAAACCGTCACAGATAGACAGACTTTCGCTTTTAAGTTAATATAAAACGTAAACCGAGAAATTAAAAAACAAAATCCCCACCAGATGTGACGTACGTTCAAATTATTCAAAATTCTATAAGTCAAAATTCTAAAATTATTTACCTACATTTTTTTTAATTCACCAAAAAAAACCTATTTTCACTTTTTAACGTATTAATCAAAGTGGGTTACGCAAGTGAGTTGAAATAGAAATCGTGAGACGATGTAATAGGATGTTGTTAAAACTATATAATTTTATATAAATAGTATATAATAATTTTTAATATTTATCTTTTGAATGTTATGTGAATTGGCAAATTTTTTGTGATGATGTTTAGATAACAATAAAAATTATAATATTAAATATAATCGATAGCCAAAAAAGACGAGAGGTGCAAGATAGGTATGGATGTAATGAGGGATGAAAATCATGTGACCTAACGAGTGTGAAATATGAATGTGGATGGATATGTGTGACTAGTCACGGCCTGTTACTATCCCACTGCTGGGCATAGGCCTCCTCTCTCCATTTTGGAGAGAAGGATTGGAGCTATAACCTACCACGCTGCTCCAATCCGGATTGGTATGTTACACATATCCCCAGAATTCTCTAGAGATATGCAGGTTTCCTCACGATGTTTTCCTTCACCGAAAAGCGTGTGATAAATTGCAATTATCAATTAGACACATAAGTTTTGCTAGAAAACTCATTGGTGCCTGCCCGGGGTTTGAACCCTAGACCTCCTCGAAAGAGGCGCACGGTGTTACCGCTGGGCTACCACAGCTGACTAGAGAGATGTGTGACTAGAGGGAGACTTAAAAAGAGATGGATTGTGTGAAATATGGCTTGCATATAATAGGAGTAGCGCCAGAGTTGAATGATAGTAGAGAATGGAAGAGAAGTTGTGCCGAGCATACTTACGAGTGTGTAAAGGGTAGGACAATGAAGAAGGAATAGACATAAATTTAACTGCAATATTGGTGAGTGAATATGCTATGTAAAATGTCCATAAAATAAAAATCAGTTTCGAATCTGTTTTAAGATAATGAGGTACTTACTCTACTTACGATTTTCTATGAAGAGAGAGAAAAAATCAAAATATAATTTATTAATTTACCATCCTCCTGCCCTTATAGCAAACTAAGTGGGGTCGGCATGTTGTGCCGACCCCACTTGTTATAAACATATGCAACACGATTTGGCTAAGTATTTTACAATCGGTGGCTACTTAACATTAATTTACCTTAGTCGCTTTTTACGACACCTCGGTAAGAAATGAGGATGGTCTATTCTACTCAGCCTGATATCACACGGCAGCTAAACTAACCTTAGTCGCCTTTTACACTTTTGCCTTTAATAGTAACCATATAAAGAATACCTATTTGTATTTCCATACGTTTGAATGTTTCTTTTCTCTAGACGAGTAACTCTATCAATATCAAGGAAGTCTATAGATATTAGTGTATCAAACGTTAAAATAAATAATAATTTAGTTTGGAAATTCGTAAGTAGCCGTGGTGATCGCCGTGACCCACTTAGTCGACGCCATTTTGAATACTGCGCGCGCGTTGGTAGGACATTTCACGCGGTATCAAAACATTTATCATGGTTTTTTATGAACGTGCAAATTAAATTCTTATTGCTTTCTATTAAATATATTAATATTATTCTATTAAATAATATAAATTCTATTTTCTTATTAAATTCTTAGCCAATTTTTGTTTCATTCTTAGAAACTTCTGTTATAAAAATAAAGTAATAAAAAGCGTTTATATTTCTTACCAAAATTTTTACACATTATTATAAAAAATCCAAAAAGGAGAGAGTAAATTTTTACTCAGCATTGGTATACCAATGCTGGGCAACGACCTACCCTACCTAAAAAAGTAAAGTAACGGCTTCTTTCTATAGTCGTTATTTTACTTTTCTTTATGGTAATAAAAAGTAAAGACTGCTAGCGCATTGGAGCAATGCGGTGCAGCTAAGCCTCAATCCTTTCCACCAGGAATAGTCGTTCATAAGTGGGATACTAGAATATTCGTTCAGAAGTGGGATACTAGAATATTCGTTCAGAAATGGGACTCTAGAATATTCGTTCAGAAGTGGGATACTAACAGCTCATGCTGCGCATAAATTCAACCTACTCAATATTATCAAATAGTAAATGACGTTGGTCCTTATTTAAACAACTGAAAAGTGAAAAAAGACCGCTTCGCTTGGAGCAGCGTGGAGGATATAAGTCCCAACCCCTCCCACTAAGAATAGCCTTTACCCAGAAGTGGGATAATAACAGCTTATACCCTGCCCAATATTATCAAATGGCGAATGACGTTAGTCCTTATTTAAACAAGCGAAAAGTGAAGACCGCTTCGCTTGGAGCAGCGTGGAGGATATAAGTCCCAACCCCTCCCACTAAGAATAGCCTTTACCCAGAAGTGGGATAATAACAGCTTATACCCTGCCCAATATTATCAAATGGCGAATGACGTTAGTCCTTATTTAAACAAGCGAAAAGTGAAGACAGCTACGCTTGGAGCAGCGCGGAGGATATAAGTCCCAACCCCTCCCACTAAGAATATCCTTCACTCAGAAGTGGGATCGCAACATTTTCTGATTCGTCTAAGTAATAAATATTATTAAAACTAATATTATATAATAAATTATATAGGATATTTTTAAATTTTAATTTTTTTGTTAATAATATTGATAGTATTATTTTTAGTATTTATTGATACTAAAAACTGAATTTGTATGCCAGAAATGGCTGAATATATTGTTGTAAAATGTAAAATGTAAACAGCACATACTGCTCATAGCCTGAACCTGCTCAATATTGTCAAATAGCGAATGACGTTGGCCCTGACTTAAACAAGTGACGTAAAGAACTAGCGTGATTTACGAATCATGATTATTTGCATTTTTCATCCATTCAAAATCGTTACCAACGAAACAGTGTATGCATTCAACGCAAAATCATTTGCAAAATAAACAAAATGTGAGATAACCTTCCGAATTTACTCTACGGTGAGCGATATTAATATAATATTATTTCTCAAGCATTTTTTTTAGTAATGAAAATATAAAACACTTTTTTCTCAAAATTATTTTTGGTTGCTGGCTATGTAGAATAGACCACCCTCATTTCTTACCGAAGTGTCGTAATAGGCGACTAAATTAAGTTAACGTCAGGCAGGCGTTCGGTCTTAAAATATGTAGCCAAATCATGTGACGAAATGTTAATAGCATGTTGTGCCACTTAAAGTGGGATAAGGGCAGAAGGATGATGATGATTTTTTTTTAAGTTGTGCCACTATTGCAGACTTGTTTTGAGACAAAAAGCGCATTCACACAACACGTGGCTGTTATACGAGAGCTGTGTGTATGACAAACGCTCGCGGAATGTCATGTAAACAACGTCGATGACCGCGCGTCTCCTACAACCTATGCTATACATACAATTATGACAACTTAAAACAATACAGAGTCATAATTTTAGAATTAAGCGTTACTTGGCGGAGGTCATAACACAAAAGTAATGAGAATATTATTTTGCTATAATCCGCGATAAAAGGAAATATATGTAACAATACACAAGCACTGCACGACAAAATCGCAAAGCCTACGATGCGATCTATCTCCTGACGATGCTTCGGTTACGGGGCGAAACAATTGTTGAGATTGTGGTGGTGAGTGTGTGCAGTGCTTGTGTATTGTCGTGTCATCGGTGTCGGGTAGTGCATGAGTTCTTACAAATTCTGCATGTATCAGGTATGAGAACGAAACTCTACTTATAATCCGCGATGAAGTAAAATAGAAAATATATATAATGCTAAATGTAGAGTGGACAATTCGTTTTCATACCTGATACATGCAGGATTCGTAAAAACACATGCACAAACCTTCATCACCGCCACAATACACAAGCACTACACAAGATAGACGACCACGACAATCATCAGGAGATAGACTCCGCGACAAAATCGCAAAGCCCTTTGCGATTTTATCGTTGCTTTTGTATTGTGGTGGCGGCAATGACAAATGACAGTTGGCAAATGACAGTTTAAATTACAGATAATAAAAAAATGAAATGATAAATACTTATGGTCGATTTAGGATGAATAATAATGAACAATAACCTAATAAGCACAAAAAGCCTTCTAAAAAAAGATGTACACATTCAAGAATTAAGAACACCTTAACGACCGTCACATTATAATTTATTCGCATTATAACCGAATTAGCATCAGTGCGAGCATGTAGGTCACGGTCCGCGAAACGAGATGGCAGATGTGAAGTATAACGAGACCGAAAGGGATAAAAACAACGTGCGGCCTACGAAATTGGAGCGAGTGCGAAATTTTAACTTCTTTGCAAATCGCGAGGTTGCTTAAGTTTGTTTTGCACTTTTAGTGTGAAAATTAACATCGTTTAAAATGTTCTAAGAGTTAGACTTACACATATATCGTAGCTTTGACTTTACTATGTCAATGTGGTTGGCACAACTTGTTCTTCTCTTCCATTGTCTCCTATCATTAAACTCTGGCGCTACAGCTTTTATATGCACGTTATACTTCACATAATAATTGGTACGGTCCATCCACCACAGTGGCTCCGTCCCCGTGGAAAAATTAAAACCGTAATATAGTATTTTGATAACCATAAAAATGGTTTAAGTGGGTTAACCTTAAAAGCTAGACATATGCTGTCGCGGAGTTTGATTTTTTTATTGATGATTTTTTTAATATAAATTACCGTTTACTGAGCGCACGCAAGGAAAGATTTAAATTTTGCCGTTTTCGTACTATTTTTTTATTGCTGCTCAACTCCTATTAATCTCAGCTTGATGCCTTTCTCGATAAATACACTATCTTACACTGAAGGAATTTTTCAAATCGGTCCAGTAGTTCCTGAGATTAGAGCGTTCAAACAATCAATCAAACAAACAAACTCTTCAGCTTTATATATTAGTATAGATATAGATTGTTTTTTTTTCGAACTCATAAGATGTGTAAGACATTAAGAGCAGAAATATTAAAGAGTTCAAAGTAAAGTTTACAATATATTAAATTAATTGATTTTAGACAATAATAACTGCATCCGAATAGTTAAAACATAGTTTCAATAAGAAAAGAATATTAAAATATGAATAAATATCATCATTCTCATGGTGGTATCATACCACTCTAAGTGGAGTTGGCACATGTTATCACATGATTTGCCTAGATATTTTACGACCGGCCGTCTACCTGAAGTAAACTTACCTTAGTAGACTTTTGACACTTCGATAAGCAAGAAGGGTCGCCTAATCTACCTATCCGGATACCACACAGCGGCGTGAACAATATAGTCAATAAATACATTCTTTTTTTTTATTAATAGTCATAAAAAATCGAAAACAGAAGATATAATTCCTTTATAAATAGAATTAATAAATATTCAGTACTTAAATAAAATTTTAAAACCACCATTTCAAAAAAACATTTTTATTTTAATTGATTAATGAAATAACGAATAAAAATACATAAAAAAAAGTTATAAGTAATAAAATCGACTATTCAACACAAATTAAACAATTAATTAACAAACATATGAAAATATGTTTAATTAATTTAAACATTTCTGTTTATATTATCCATCCCAAACAACGGTAGAATTATGAAAACAAAAAAAAATGAATCAAATAACAGTAAGCACAGTTTTAAAAAAGTATTTTTTTTTTAGTAAATAACGCAAACAAAGGCAACGATAAGAGACCATCTGCACTCATTATCCCCATTAATTGCTTTAAACTGGTTCAAGTAAACAGACAGGTATTTTTAAATGTCCTACTTGTTAACAATGATACGTTTGTGCGAGAATTATTAATTATACTAACGAATTACTCATAATTCTCCTGCCCTCATCCCACTCTAAGTGGGGTCGGCACAACATATTGGCTAGTTATTATAAAACCGGCCGCTGACGTCAACTTAGTTGCCTTTTACCAAAAATAAAATGTCTGTTCTACTAAGCCGTGTGGTATCCGGCTGAATAGAATAGTACCACCCTCATTTCTTACCGAGGTGTCGTAAAAGGCGACTAAGGTAAGTCGACCCGCCGTGTGGTATCCGGCTGAGTAAAATAGACCAACCTCATTTCTTATCGCCGTGTCGTAAAAGGCGACTAAGGTTAGTTGACGTCAGGCAGGCGGCCGGTCGTAAAAACGCAGCCAAATCATGTGACAGCATTTTTATAACATGTTGTGCCGACCCCACTTAGAGTGGGATAAGGGCAGGAAGATGAAAATGTCTGTTTTACTCAGCCCGATACCATACGGCGGTTGAACTAAATTAAAGTCATTTCCACCCTCATTTCTTACCGAGGTAATCTGTAAAAGGCGACTAAGGTAAGTTGACCCGCCGTGTGGTATCCGGGTGAGTAGAATAAGCCACCCTCTTTCTTACCGGGGTGTTGTAAAAGGCGAATAAAATGAGTAGAACTTAGTACGCAGTAAGTAGGGACTGAATAAAATACGCAGGCGGGCGGTCGTAAAACCTAGCCAATTCACATGACAGCATGTTTAAAACATGTTGTGCCGATCTTAGAGTAGGATAAGGGCAGGACAATGATGTTGGACAAGAGTTAGTAAACAAGAAATAAGTTACACGATGAAACAGCTGTTAGATGCAGCGTGCAAAACGAACTAGAGAAAGTTGTGAATGCAACGCTCGATTGAACGTATACGGACAGATTGATGTGAGATATTTTCATGTTATTATTGTAAATAAGTATAGTTTAAAAAATACCACTTCATTTTCCTCCCCTTATCCCACTTTAAGTGGGGTCGGCACAACATGTTATACGTTTTGGCTAGCTATTTTACGACCGACCGCCTGCTGACGTTAACTTACCTTAGTCGCCTTTTGTAACACATCGCTAAAAAATGAGGGCGGTCTATTCTACACAGCCGGATACCACATGGCTCTTAAAAAATACAAATTTCAAAACAAATGAAAATATTATTTTACTATAATCCGCGATAAAAGAAAATATATGTAATGCTCAATGTAGAGTGTACATTCAGAATTTGTAAAAACTCATGCACTACCACAACAATACACAAACATTACACACATTCACCATCACAATCTCAACAATTCTTTCGCCCCGTAACCGAAGCATCGTCAGGAATAAGATTCCACGACAAAATCGCAAAGCATCTTTGTATTATGTACCTCCGCAAAGTAACGCCTAATTCTATAAATTTCCAATAATATTGTAAAAAAATGTATTTATAAGCTATGGTAGCCCAGTGGTAACACCGTGCGACTCTTTCGAGGAAGTCACGGGTTCAAAACCAGGCAGACACCAATGAGTTTTTTTGTTAAAACTTGTGTCTAATTTATAATTTCAATTTCAAAATTTAAATAAGAAGGAAAACATCGTGAGGAAACCTGCATATCTCTAGAGAATTCTGCAAATATGTGTAACCTACCAATCCGTATTGGAGCTGTAGTTCTTAGCTCCAATTCTTTTCTCAAAAAACGGAGAGAAGAGGCCTATTCTCAGTAGTGGGACAGTAACGATTCGTGTAAAAACGCATTTCATCTCCTCAGCGCTTTGGTGGAAACCAGGCCTTAGTATTACAGACAAACTTTAGAACTCAATTAGTGTAGATATTCATGAGTGCATTTAAATTCTCGATATTTAAATGTGACGATTTCTCGAGCAACAAGTGTTCTCGTAAAAGAAGATTAATGTTGTATGTATTTTGGGTTTGTTTAAGTGTTTTACTAATGCGTGGGAAGAGGCTATAGAAATACACTAGTCGCGACACTTTAGTCTCGGGCTAGCATTTTTATAAAAAAAAGTTAATATATTTTAAACTAGAGCCGTCAAGTGGTATACCACTTATATATAGACCGACTGAGTAGAATAGACCGCCATCATTTCTTACCCAGGTGTCGTAAAAGGCGACTACGGTAAGTTGACCCAGGTATCCAGTTAAGTAGAATAGACCACGCTATTTCTTATCCAGGTGTCGTAAACGACGACTAAGGTAAATCGACCCGCCGTGTGGTATTAGACTGAGTAGAATAGACCATCCTCATTTCTTACCGAGGACTCGTAAAAGGCGACTAAGGTAAGTTGAACCACCGTGTGATATTCGGTTGAGTAGAATAAGCCACATTTTTTCTTACCCAGGTATCGTAAAATGCGACTAAGTTAATGGCAGGCAGGCGGCCGTTCGTAAAATACTTAGCCAAATTATGTGACATATTTGTATCATGTTGTGCCGAACCCACTTAGAGTGGGATAAGGACAGGAAAATGATGATCATGACTTTAAGACTAAGCTTGCGATATAATAAAAGACGACTTTAGTAAGTAACGGCCTGTTACTATCTCACTGCTGGGGATAGGCCTCCTCTCTCCTTATTTGGAGAAGGGTTGGAGCTAAGACCTACCATGCTGCTCCAATGCGGATTGGTAGGTTACACATATCCCTGAGATTCTCTAGAGATATGCAGGTTTCCTCAGGATGTTTTCCTTCACCGAAAAGCGTGTGATAAATTGCAGTTATCAATTAGACACATAAGTTTTTAATAGAAAAACTCATTGGTTTTTCTGACGACTTTAACGAGCAAACAAAATCTGTACATCTTTGTTAGCTACTCCATTACAAGAATATCATTTACTCAAAGGTACCGTGACCTAGTTTCAAGATATGATTCGTAAATGTTATTGGTATAATTGCAGACACTCCAAATACCTATTCAGACTAGGTCAGGAACTTATCTAAACAGAGGTATGGATCTATCTAATAGATGAATCGGGCCACGAATATGTTTTCACGATCGCTCCTAAGGTTTTATCATCGACGGAGTAAAATTTTTTAGATTTTTGTTTGGAGTCAAAACTTGACCGTGCCACAGCAACGCGTGGCTGGACCGCTAGCTGTAATTCCCCAGCGCATGTCGAGACTGAATAGAGTAAGCAACTCATTCGATGGTCTCGGTATTCGCTTCCACAATAAAACTCCGCAATCCATACGAGACCAGTCTACAGAAAGGTTTAAATTAAGTTTAAGAGATCCGCTTATACATAAAGCATATTGCGCAATTGAAGATGCCTGGATTTGAAAATCCTTTTAGTTTCATACAACACTGCGGTTCAATAATGTAAAATTGAAAATGTTTAAAAGATTGACCGCCAAGTTTCTTTCTGGTTCTTCTCGGTAAGAGCAACATTCCGAACCAGTTGCAGCTTCATTTAATCATATTGATCCGTGACTATTCAAAAGTGCTTGAAAGAGTTTATTTGAATAAAAATTATTTTATATTGATTAGCATTTAGCGGCCAGTGTGCTTAGAACTATTTTATTTAACCAATTCGATCGCGTTAGCGTAACGCTAAATGTATATCGCTGGAACAGCGATCACTAGATGTCGCTGTTGCAGCGCCATACAAATCGACGTTAAGTATAAAATTTTTATTATTATTGTCATTTCATTGTATATGTTTTCCCCAGTCTTAAAAATACACATAAGCCGCACAGTTCATACTATTACAATGTCATCCTCGCAAAATAATAGTGTGTTATTTAATTTTTTATATTGTCTATACTAAAATTTGTTGTATGTATGTTTGTAATGTTTTCACACAAAAACTACTGGACCGATTTCAAAAATTCTTTCACCATTGGAAAGCTGCATCATTACTTAGCAACATAGGCTATATTACATTTAAAAAACAATAGGGATCCGTTATAAAAATTTAATAAGATGTAAAAAATTTGTCATAAAAATCTGTCATCGCATGCGCTCCGAAAACTATTGATGATATATTTAACAAAAATAAATCTATAGTCCGACTTACAACCCGCCGTGTGGTATCCGGCCGAGTAGAATAGACCAACCTCATTTCTTACCGAGGTTTCCTAAAAGGCCACTAAGGTAAGTTGACCCACCGTCTGATATTCGGTTGAGTAGAATAAACCACATTTTTTCTTACCTAGGTATTGTAAAATACGACAGGTAAGTTGATGTCAGGTAGGCGGCCGGTTGTAAAATACGTAGCCAAATTATGTGACATGTTTATAACATGTTGTGCCGACCCCACTTAGAGTGGGATAAGGGCAGGAGTATGAAATCTATAGTCCGAATTAGTAAACTTTCCACTGCCATGAGATCGGTATGTACGCTGGTGAAACCGCGGGATATTACTAGTTATAAATACTTAGTTATAATTTAATATTTTTTCTGTATAATTTTGTTAATTTATTTAAGTTTGTATTCTGATTATTTGTTTAAGAGGAATGTGCAATATCCAGACAAGTTGTCAAGGCTTAAGGATACTAAGAAAGAAATTGTAATAAATATTATGTATTTGAATAAATAAATAAAATAAAATAAAAAAAATAAGTATAAAAGTTACTTACGATATCGTGCCCTTGACTGCCGCTCCGGACCACTTCCGGCGCCATATACTCTATGGTACCACAAAAACTGTACGCCCTGTTCTCTCCACCGCAGAACTCCTTCGAGAGGCCGAAGTCGGTCAGCACTATGTGACCTTCCGCGTCGAGTAGGATATTCTCTAATTTGATGTCCCGGTAGATGATTCCGAGCTGGAGGGGGTGATAGAAACGATTTATGGTTAAATATAAATAAAATATTTTTGTACTATATATAATACATTCATGGCATAATAGTCGGATTGTAACATCGCGTGAACCTCAACAGAAGCTGGCGTTTAATTCCCAGTAGGTACCTTAAAATACAATTTATTTCCTCTATGAAATGCTTTATTTTATTAATAACCTATGACTTTTTCAGTATAATCCAGTAATCCGAACATTCTAAGAATCCGGCATCCTCCGATTTATAATAGTGCAGGATTAGTGACGATTATACTGCATATATTCACCAGTTGTCTGTCACCCATAACACAAGTATTAAGTTGTAGTAACTTTAGCGACAGACGACCGTGTGTGTAAGTGTCCCATATCTTTAATATTTAAATGAGTTAAATCTTGTATGTATATATATATTTACGGAATCTAGGGAAACGGCTCCAATGATTTCACTGTAATTCAGCATGTATAGGATTTTGGGGGGGAAAAATCGATCAAAAAAAGTTTTATTTCAAAAAAATGTCGTTTTATCCCTGATTTCGAGCTCTAAATTTTTTTTTAAATTTACGTTGAATACAATCACAATTTTTCGGTGTCAAACGTAAAGTCTTGATGGTTCATTTGGGAAACGGGCGGTCTAGAGAGGTGAAAATACCTAGGATCGAGCCCTGCCCTATTATTTTTTCATTTTTCTTTGCAATTTTTAAAAAAAAATTTTTACATCATTTTAAGGTACTATTTATTTACATACCTTATGTAGCTGCTCGAGCGCTAGAATGATCTCCGCGATATATATCCGGACCTCGTTCTCGTGGAAGTGCTCTCTCTGGTAGAGATGCGTGAACAGCTCGCCGCCTGCTACGTAGTCTGCGGACAAAGGGGAATATACAAAACGATTTCTGATTCATACAGAGCCTTTATACATGTCGAAAGCCGTGATATTCTAGCGCAGTAATTCTCAACCACTGTGCCAAGATGCAATATGGAAAAAAGGGCTGATAATATCTGGGACTTGATCCGGGGCTTTTTCACTTCTTTCGTCCTCCCGTTCTCAATTGTGCTATCATGACTTTGCAAATGACAGCGTTATTAACCTGTTTTCTAATAATATGTAGCAGTTTTTTGTGCCTGAAAACGGAGATAAATTATATCTAGATGGGTTTGTCACCCCCTAAGCTCCCTACATACTAAGTTTCATGACAATCATTGAAGCTGTTTCCGAAATTTCGAAAAGAGCCGGTGACAAGGTAGTACTGACAGTGACTAGTGGGTTACTATCATACCAGACTGCTTGATAACTATCAATAAAATCCCATGATTTGAACCCAGAAGTAGCGATGTGAAAAAACAATCGATATTTAAAAAAACTATTATTTTTTCAAAATAATCGATTTGAAATAATCGGTTATTTTTTCATCAAAAATCGACTATTTTAGGTATCCTTCTTTTCTTTTTTACGCTTTTTCTTGTTTTTTAAGATTAGATATGCATTGTTGGATGAAACTATAATAGTTTAGCCAAACTACACAATTTAATCCAATTTCACAAACAGCGCATCTGATATTATTCCTTGGTAGTTGTCCAGTTTAATAAGCCTTTGTTGTAATTAATTATTAATATTAAAAAAGAGAACTTTTGAAACAACAGTCAGAAAAAAATCGATTATTTCTAAAAGGATAAAAATCGATTTTTTATTAATCGATTTTTTTCTACTCCAAGTCACATTCTTACCCAGAAGCAACTAACTGCTTAAGCGAGTGAGCAAATTACTCAATCGTAAAGGTCTCACAAACATTATAAATACGCTAATGTTGAATCCAGTGCAGTATTTAATATTCCATTCAAGGCTAAGTAAAAAAAAAACATCAAGCACTAAAGAATTCGCCGACAAGCAAATTGAGTTACTGGGTTACATCTACGGAATACAGATTTTAATCGAAACATGAATAAAGCGCAGCGCAGCGAGGCTTTCGACCTACATTGCGGCGGAAGAATTACAAAAATTTCTAAAATCAGATGATATCGTTACGCGAAAGACGTTCATTAAATCGTATTTCGATTTTACGTCTTCTCTTTACTGATAAGCTATCTTTAATATTTGAATCGATTAAGAAAAATCGGGTCTAGGTCTAAGAAAAATAGGAGGTCTAGGGTTCAAACCCCGGGCAGGCACCAATGAGTTTTCTAGTAAAACTTATGTGTCTAATTGATAATTGCAATTTATCACACGCTTTTCGGTGAAGGAAAACATCGTCATCAGGGGATATGTGTAACCTACCAATCCGCATTGGAGCAGCGTGGTAGGTCTTAGCTCCAATCCTTCTCTCCAAAAAAAAAAAAAACGGAGAGAAGAGGCCTATGCCCAGCAGTGGGATAGTAACAGGCCGTTACTTACTTACTAAGAAAAATCGATCTAGCTAGGTTTAACGCCGTGTGGTATCCGGCTGATTAGAATAGTACCACCCTATTATCTTACTGAGGTGTCGTAAAAGACGACTAAGGTAAGTCGACCCGCCGTGTGGTATCCGGCTGAGTAGAATAGACCAACCTCATGACTTACCGAGGTGTCGTAAAAGGCGACTAAGGTAAGTTGACTCACCGTGTGGTATCCGGTTAAGTAGAATAGACCACCCTCGTTTCTTACCGACATGTCGTAAAAGGCGAATAAGATAAGTTGACCCGCCGTGAGGTATCCCGCCTGAGTAGTAGGCCATCTTCATTTTTTACCAAGGTTTCGTAAAATACGTCTCAGATAAGTTATCGGGCAGGTCCGGTTATAAAATAACTAGCCAAAACATGTAACATGTTTATAACAAGTTGTGACGATCCTTCTTTGATTAGACATTACTTAGAAAATACCTGTATTAGGACGTGTACTTTTTAAATTCATCGTAATATGTGTAAGTAAATTCTTTTCCATCTGTGTCAATCTTAAAAACTTATAACTTTAAGTTCATCATATTTTCATACCTATTTCTTGGTAGAGTAAGTAAGTAGTAAGTAGCGGCCTGTTAGTATCCCACTGCTGGGCATAGGCCTCTTCTCTCCGTTATTGGAGAGAAGGATTGGAGCTAAGACCTACCACGCTGTACCAATGCCGATTGGTAGGTTACACATATCTCCAGAATTCTCTAGAGATATGCAGGTTTCCTCACGATGTTTTCCTTCACCGAAAAGCGTGTGATAAATTGCAATTATCAATTAGACACATAAGTTTTAATAGAAAAACTCATTGGTGTCTGCCCGGGTTTGAACCCATGATCGTCTCTAGAGATTCACACGGTCGCACCGCTAGGCCATCACAGCTTTTTATTGGTAATACACCGAAACTAATAATTATAACACCTTTTTGTAGGTGTATTATGCAAAAATAAATGAATTTGAATTTGGAATAAGGCAGGAGAACGATGATGGACACATGCACACACGGTCGTCCGTCCTTAAGGTAAGTCATATATGCCACCATATAATCCATTTTATAACCTCAATGTTCGAAGCGGCACGCACAAACAGCGCCGGTTCGATCGACCAGCTCAATACACACGGTTAATATATCCGCCATTATGAGATTGTTCTGTCGTTACCCAACCACTACAGCGAGTGGCGTGTGGTACGAGTCATAAGCGATTACTAGCGAGTACTAACTACTATATATATATATACTTACACACTCGGTTGTCCGTCCCCAAACTAAGTAACTTAATACTTGTGTTATGTGTGACTGACAACTGGTAAATATATGTTTGTATAATTTTAAATACAACAACAAATTGCTTAGAGAAAATGTTGATCTTCGGCGGGCACCGAACCCGCGACCTGAAGAGCGGCAGGGTCGGTTCGAAAAAATTGATCTAGCTAGGTTTTATATATATAAAAAAAGCATTTCATTTAAACATTTTATAATAAAAAAAATACTATAATTTAAACAAATCAATAGTAAAATTATACGTGCGAGGGTCTGACTGTCTGTTTTTTTTACGTCTAAGCCGCTGGATTATATCGAAATTCGGCAGAATTAAAACTTATATACGTATATATTATACTGAGCTAACATATAACATGAAATATTTCGTTGTTGCTTCGGGAAAAGCAAAAAATACAAAGTACATAATTAAGAGTATATTGAAGACGCGACGCGATTTAGTTGACGCGTACGGAGTAGCGGGTATAAATTCAATTTTCATCAATATTGCATGAGCGGATTAGTTTTGACAGCGTAAACAGACAGACTTAAATCCGGCGGCTTCCTTCGCCAAAATTTATGTAAATAATTAAACATAGTTGCCAACAGGTATAAACAAAAATGGGAAATTTATCTTTAATATTTATTTAAACACAAAATATTCCAACGTAATAAAAAATAGACTATATTATTCAAAGCTTAGACCTACCTATATGAAAAAAATGACACAAATCCCTCAAAACGTAGCAACGTTAAAGCATCAACAACTACAGACGCACGCACATGGACACACAAGCGCTCACAATCACATACACACACACGACACACAAACTCATGTGCAAATTTTCGCCTTCATTATATTTGTTGGGTATTAATATGTTTAGAATAAAAGATCAAATATACTGCGCTGACGCTTTATTAGCTATGTAGCTAGACAGTAAGTGACATTGCCTAAAGACTTAACTTATTTTATTCCACAACAAAGTAAGCAAAACCACAGACAAGACATATAATATATAACAGGTATCATAATAGTTTCACTTGTAACTTGTACCACGGTCTCACATAGCCAATGCACGTGCAACGTCTAACAATAGGTTCGCAACTGCTATTAAGGAAAAAGAGAAGCTATGATGGCGGATAAATAGAAATTTCTTGTTTACACGACGCATAGCTAAAACATTTACTATAATGAGATTAGACGCGAAACCAAACCTACTAGTAACCGAAATAAGCGAGGAGATTTCAACACAAATCAGAATATAGTCATTTAAGCTAAGCGCAAAGGGGATGTGGAAATAACGACGATGATAAGGACTACTCATCCTTTTTATGTTTGTGAATGTGAGTGTGTGGTTTTTTAGTTTGATTGTGTGTTGATCGAGCTTGCTCGGTAATTTTTTACAAATAAAAAAGAAACTTCTAAAAAAAATTTAATAATTAATAGGGTAGGAGGGGCTCGATCCTAGGTATTTTTATTTTTCCCGTACCATACCACCCGTTCCCCGAACAAGTTCGCTGACTTGACAAAAAACGGCAAAAATAGTGTTTCAATGGAAATTTTAGTATTTTTTTAATTTCCAAAAACAGGGATAATTTTTTTTTAAATAAAACCTAGCTTGGTTGATTTTTCTCTCCCAAAACCTCTTGCATGCTGAATTTCAGGCATTGCAAGCAAGAAATCGTTGGAGCCGTTTGGAGATTTTGGAGATTCCGAAAATATATATATACTTTTTGTACGGTTTTTACTAAACAATAGTACAATTCTCAGGGAAGGTTTAGGTGAATAGTGCATCACAGTTAAATTACATTATTAGGATTTATGCCGGCAAAACTTAGTAACACACTCATTTCTACACGGGCAAAGCCGTGGGCGGAACTAGTACATTATAAAAAATTCAAAATATTATATTTTATATAATTCATAATAAAAATTATATCTCGCTATTCTTCCCAAACATGAATCTGTCCGTTGTAACAATGTGTATCAACAAACAATAGAACGCGTGAAAGAAAAAGTGGCGCGCGTCCGGCGGGTCAAGGTATCCAGTGCGAGTTAGGAAATTGTTGTCTATGGAAATTATAACCGAATCAACGCTTGTTAGGCTTAGATTGGTAAAATTAGTGTAAAAAAAAGTAATAGTGTTAGAGAAAATACAAGATATAAAGTTAAAAATGTGTAGGTATTAACTATAGCACGCGTGACAGAAAAAGTGGCGCCCATCAGTCGGGTCAAGGTATCCAGTGAGAGTTAGGAAATTGTTCTTTGTGGAAATTAAAATGAAACAACGCTTGTAGGGCTTAGATTGGTAAGATTAGTGTAAGAAAAAAAGTGATAGTGCTAGAAAAGATTCAAGATAGAAAAAAAAAAATATAGGTACAAACTATAAAACGCGTGAAAGAAAAAGTGGCGCTCATCTGCCGGGTCAAGGTACGTGTTAGGAAATTATTGTATGGTAGAAATAAAATCGAATAAACGCTCACATTACAAGCTGATGTTGCAGAGTATAGTGTAATAAAAGACACGCTTGTGCCAAAAAAGATACAATACAATTATAAAACAAAGTCCTAAAAAGATGTCTGTCTGCATGTGATCGATTTTCTCAAAATTTACTGAACGGATTTTTGTTCGGTTTTTACTCCAAGATTCCGGAAGGTTTAGGTTAATAGAACATAACCATGTAAATTGTGTTGAAGAGGATGCGCGGGTGTAAAAAAACTTCACCTCCATATCTTAAGCAGTGGAATTAACATGCTGTAGCTTTTTTTGTAATTGGATTACTTACAGCACATAGTAAATAAGCGCGCACAAACAACGTGCGGCCTTAATGAACTTAATAATCAAAAATCTTTAGCACATTTCTCACGAGCGTATGGAACAATTAAAAGGCCTACACTGTACAAATCTCCAAGGATAAGTGAGGCATGATTTGTTATTTAGATAATGTAATAATCATTTCGGTCCCAAGATGTCGAAACGGCAACCACCGTTAGCCTGGTAAATAAGTTTTAATTCATCATCCTCCTGCCCTTATCCCACTCTAAGTGGAGTCGGCACATGTTATAAATATATTGTCACATGATTCGGCTTGGCATTTTACGACCGGCCGCCTGCCTGATAAAAATCTACTTCATAATACTAAAAACTTCATAATATAAAAAATAAATCGTTGGAAATTCTATAGTATGGATTACTTGATTTCCTTTTTCTGATAAAGCTTGCTAGTCAATGCAATTAGACTTTTTACAAAACATTGCGTATGTTTCCAAACGAAGAAGTTGACAAAATAAATCCGTATTCTTAAATATAGCTGAAATAGTTAGCAAACGGAACTCCGATATGGTGCAAGCCGGCGTGGAAAATCGTAGCGTTTATGATTAGCCAACGCAGTGGCAACATTGGGGCCTACTTTGACTGGCCTTGACATACTACGATATGCTGATTGCAATTAGGAATTTATCTTGGCTGATGAGAAATAATTTCAATCTCTGTCCCAGTCATTTAACCATAGTAAAAGCTGAATTAGCCGAACAGAGACTATGTGCCTCTTTTTAAGGAGCTACGGTAAGACCCCTAAGGTAAGTACACATGCGTTTTAGACTAAATATTATTTGCTCGATTGCAGTGTGGTCTATGTTATATCTTATACCACGATAGGGCTGTAGCGAGGTTTCAGAACAGTTTTCAAGCTATGATACCCTGGTAAATACGATTATGCTAACAGTAGTAAAGGATCTGGCTTATCCTATTACACAATTGGGATAACGCTGTCTCTCTTCTAACTTAAAGTAAAGGGTTGGTAAAGACCCAACACGCTGCAATGTTGTTTGGTAGGTTACACATATCCCAGGATTGTTCTAGACATATGCAAGTTTCGTCGCGATGATTACTATTTACTTAATCGCAAAATGATTTTATTATTATTTAAGTATTATTTTACTATATTTGTTGACTCTATAAATCGTACATGCACATATCGAAGATGCATCTCAAATATTGGCATCAACGATAATCTTGTTATATCATCGTGACATAACCGGCATGCACTTGTGCAAATCAGTTCCTTTACCGAGCGGCCGAGCTCTTGCGTTATTGGTATTTGATGTTGTTTGAATTGCATTATAAATAGCGAATATGTATGTACGTCTGGTTTATCGTAACAATAACTTGAGAAAAGAAAGAAAGGATATATAAAGAGGTAATAGATCTTAGAAACAATATGTGATCCCCGAATGCCACTTACAGTTAAGGGAAATATTAATAATACGGTCATAAGAAGGTGTCGCGAATTTTTATTTAGAATTTTTAGAGAGGAACAATTTTGTAATACATGATTTTTGAAACTTACACCGTGTACTTAGCGCACGCAAGGAAAGATTTAGATTTTGCCGTTCTCGTAATATTTATTATTGCTGCTCCTCTCCTATTCATCTTAGCGTCAAGTTATACCTATAGCCTTCCTCAATAAATGGACTATCTTAGACTGAAAGAATTTAAGGTCCAGTATTTCCTGATATTTGCTCGTTCAAACAATCAAACAAACAAACTCTTTACCTTTATATATTAGTATAGATAACTTACCAAGTATAAGATGCAATTTGGCGTCTGTCTGAAAGGCGTAATGGAGTGTGACCAAAAATGGACACGCCCTCACAGCCTCAAGTACCTGAAGCAAATGAACGTTATCTTAAGTATTTAAATTTATAAACAAGATAGATCCGACACTTCGTTCACGTCAACTTAAGTGATATGATACCCAATTATGTACTTTATGTTTATTTCCTGTTCCCAGAGCAAAAAAGTTGTAGATAACAAACGTAACAAATTTAAAATAATTTATATAGTTAGCCGTTACATTGCCCTCCGCTATAATACAAGAGTAATGAAAACATTATTTTGCTATAATCCGCCGTAAAAGAAAATATATGTAATAATAAACATAGTGTACGATCCGTTCTGATACCTGACACACACACACACACACATGCGCGCGCACACACACACACACGCGCACACACACACACGCGCGCGCTCACACACACACACACACACACAAATATTTTCTTTTTCTAATGAGACGAATATTTTCTTTCTAATGAAAAGAAATATTTTTACTACTTTCGTACTAAATTTCATCAATATTTGTAAAATAGCAAACGTATAGATATAGACACATAGATTTTCCCAGATGTAATCTTTAATATTTAAATGAGTTAATCTTGTATGTATTTATATATATCGCCTCTAACGATATTTAGAAATTTAATTTAGAATTTTCATGAAAAATCGTTCTATCTAGGTTTTATTTTAAAAGTGTCGACTAAAAAGTTCTGCGCTCTACTCTCCGCATTCCGCAACCTCAGCGATGCTTTTGCGCTCGCCCGTCCCGTCCGGTGACGCTGTAAAAAACGCTGTTAGGGCTAACAGTATACAGTCAATTAAAACAAATGCTTTTTTTAAATTGCGTTTAATTCTTTTTCAATTTCAAATTCAAAATATTCCTAATTCAAATAAACTTGTAAACAAGTGCTTTTGAATCGTCAACTCTACTGCTGGTTCGGAAAGCTGTTCCTACCGAGAAGAGCCAGCAAGAAACTCGGCGGTTGCTCTTTTAAAAATATAATTCTTAATACTGTCGTTACTGTCTTGTACAGGTTCAAAGAGAGCTATATCCACACATTCTTATCTTCTAAATAATCTTCAAGAGTATAGTAGGCTTTCTGTATCAGCCTCTTTTTAACAGTGTTTTTAAACTGCTGTAATTTTTATTGTAATTTTTACTGTAATTGTATTGTTACCCAGCTACTTTTAACCAGTAATTGGAGCAAACGTCGCGCCGATGTACTCGACACTCGTAATTGGATTAAGCACTTTCTTTGTTAGTAACACGATGTTTGAGTTTGTCGGCAGCATTTAAACCGCTACGTTCACTGTGTGTAATATTTACATGGTGTCAGACACGGGGACATTGTTTTCCTACTAGTCACACTGTGCCGACAATCGCCTGCTTTTCAAGGTCATTTGGACACACGTGAATTATAACTTTTGAGTGTTATGTTTATGTCGTAGTTAAATTATAACCTTTCTTAATGATACACTTTATTATGAAATAGCCGTGTGATATCCGGCTGAGTAAAATAGACTCTCATATCTTACCAAGGTGTCGTAAAAGGCGACTAAGGTAAGTCGACCCGCCGTGTGGAATCCGGCTGAGAAGAATAGACCAACCTCATTTCTTACCGAGGTGTCGTAAAAGGCGACAAAGGTAAGTTGAACCATCGTGTGGTATCCGGTTTAGTAGAATAGACCACCCTCTTTCTTACCGAGGTGTCGTAAAATACGACTATGGCAAGCGGCGTCAGGCAGGCGGCCGGTCGTAAAAAACTCAGCCAAATCATGTGACAGCATGTTTATAACATCTTGTGCCGACCCCACTTAGAGTGGGATAAGGGCAGGAGGATGATGACAATTTATTATGAAAATACAAGAAAATATTGACTATAAACTACAAGAGTCAACTACGAGAGTCGAACAAACAGTGTCTTAATACTATGGCTTGCCCACACTGTTCCCCGTACTTCACTTGTTCTTTGCAGACGTAGCACTAACATATAACACGTGCAAACGTATAGTTATACTTGCATATGCATGTAACCACACCCACGTCCATGTTCTAGCATATGCATGCCACGCCGAAAACATTAACGGTTTAATGTAAGAGAAAAATGAATACTTAATCAAAAAATATTCAAATTTTTATTGACTTGAGTATGTTGCATACCTAAAATTGTGTTCAAATACCTTTAAGTGTGTACTCAGTGTTTATTTTGTGTTGCCGATGCGAAAAGGAGGATTTAATTATCTTGTACAAAGGCTCGATATATTAGATCAGTGTTTTAATAATTTTATGTGTCGTGGCACATAGCATGAAAAGTTATTATAGTTTAAAAATAATTTTGCCCCCCTATGTAATATACAAGTAAGAAAGTAGAAAGAAAGAATAAAATGGAAAGAAAGGAAGAATTTGCTTTATTTTTTAGATTCGCCACCTAAATCTAGCATTCCATATAAATGACTCGGAGCAAAAGGGGTAAACTCGTGTTTAGTCTATTTTTGAATTAATACCCCCTCCCCCCCTTAACAATCAAATTGCCCCCCTGTAACCCAACCCACTGAAAACACTGCTCTCGAGCATTTTTGATAAAATTTGGCATTAAAGCGTAGCGTATGATTAAGATGGAATGATACATCCAATGAGGAAGGATGTCTGGGATGGGAAATTGAATGTGAATTTAGATGGATACTTGACTAGTGGGAGGCCGAAAAGAGATTGTTGGATTGCGTGAAGTATGACATGGATATAAATGGAGTAGCGCCACCGTTAATAATATAGTTCATGATTGAAGGTACTTTAACACAATTTTTTTATATACTGGAAAAATCCCTTATGGGTACCACCGCACTATGGGGACAGGCGGCGGTTATGTCGGACTCGCACCGACTAAAACGACCTGCGTGCTCCACCACGCTGCTGGTTCTTCCTCGCAACTCAAATATCCACGTTCCCATTGCTGAACTTTCGGGCTTTGCCGACGGTGGCCGAAAACCATGTCCAGCCAGACTTAACTAAGCCCAACTGAACCAGTCGCTTATTAGGTACTCCACCCCCAACCCCCCCAGCCCATCCAGTTTGCCCTTTGTTAATTAGAGGGGCAAGATTGGCCACCCCACACAGGTCCGTTCGCCAAGATTAAGGAATACATATTCCAAAGGCCTGCCCAGGGTGCGCCACGAGAAGGCCGACCACTTTGTGCCCCTAGGTAATTTAACACTAAAGTCAACGTGAACGAAGTCGGACTAAAAATAGTTAATAATGTTAATATAGATACATGGCACTCACTTGTCTTTCCGTACGCGTGTGTTCCGCAGTCTTTAACTTCTGTACTATCGACGCCTTTTTGAGCACCTTCATCGCGTACAGCTTCCCCTCGTCCACTCCACATCTTTTTCTAACTAGGAACACTTTGCCGTAAGCTGTAAAAAAAAGGACACTTATTGAATTTTTTTATTCAGTACGTAATTCTTTTACTTCAACTTCTTGGTTAAATAACTTTGGGGACGGACGACCGTGTGTGTAAGTGTCCCATATATTTATTTATTATTATTATTATCGACTTGACCGACCATCAGGTACAGCAGCTGTTGGATAACCGTTATCGGATCCCTCTGGGTAACATCCGTTACAAAACAAGATAAAAGCAGGTACCTTCTATTTCTACTGAGCCTCGTGGTATCCTGCCGAATGGAATAGTACCACCTTCATTTCTTACCGAGGTGTCGTAAAAGGCAACTAAGGTAAGTCGATTTCGCCGTTTGGTATCCGGCCGAGTAGAATAGCCCACCCTCTTTCTTACCAAGGTTTTGTAAAATATGACTAAGGTAAGTTGACATCAGGCAGGCGGCCGGTCGTAAAATATGTTGCCAAATCATGAGACCACAACGCTACTCACGCTAACTACTTTTAAAAATTTCAATACGGGGAAAAAATTAAGTGAAACACTGATTTCCATCATTTTCCGAATAGCTAATAAATAATACAATGATAATAAATAAAATGTTGATTTATATTGATGATGTTATCTAGTCGGTTAATTTGTCACAAACGTCCGCCGCTAACCGTTAATGTAGCCGCACCATAATTATACGAAGGTTGTGAAATAAATTTCTGGTACGATCAATTTATCAAAGAGTCTAGAGCAGCTGTTATGCGGCGGTAAGCCGATATATCCGGCGACATCAACTCGAGGCAAAGCCAAGGTAAGGTCAGATGTCAAACAATTTCGTTACGAATGTTTATATATAGACGTATGTGAATCTGTTAAACAAGTACTAGCGCTTATCAGCAAGAGTGAAAAGTAAGGTTGGCAACCTCACTCTACATCCGAAGAAGTTCTAGAGCAGTGAGGGGGCAAAATTTTTAAATGGGGGGCCCACGAAGTTTAAGAAATTCTCGAAGAGAGCCAGATTTATAGAAAAAATGCATTTTGTGGCATAATCGGATCCAAGGACTTGACTTCCCGGATCCGCTTCGCCGTCTTCTTCTGCGACATATCGTCCTCGCAGAAGGCCATCTTTGCCCACGATTCCTCCTTGGCCACCATGGCACGAACCACAGTGGGCAAGGATAGATCGTGCCCAACCTGTGCCACAAGTTCCGCCCGCTGAACCACCCAAGCAGGGAAATCTGCGAGCGTGTGCAGCGCCGTATCACACTCGGCGCCGCACTCGTGGCACTCACCGGTCGCTTCACGCCGGGCCACCCGCCACAGATACCTCCCAAAACCACCATGCCCGGATAGTACTTGAATCAGGCGGTAGGTGGGTAGGTAGGGAAGAATAGGCTGGATGGGTGAAATCGTCCAGAATATCGAACTGGGCGATTCCAGCCACCGCCTCCATTGGCGGAGGAGCTCCACCTGAGCTGTTCTCCGCCAATCCACCTCTACCACCGCAGAGTTTCTCCCCGATGATCGGGTTTCGACTTTGCGGTGGTAGGCTTGAGCAAGCACCTTGACCTCTAGATCCCATAGAAGGGACCCAGCCAAGCCTGGCCGGAGATAGTCCAGTAGCCCCGCACTAGCCTGACCACCGCAATCCTCTACGCAAGCATGATCTGATGATGCTAGCGGGATTGGCTTCAAACTAGGGGACTTCTCAACGGTTATTATTAGGGACATAAAATATAACTATCGTTGTATACTCTGTGGTACACTATCCTACCAGTTATTTTATTCAGCTCCATAACTTTTACGGTTGCCTGGAAGAAATCGCTGGTTAGCGATAAGGCCGTCTTATTGTACCTGTATTTGTTTATAAATGTCTGTAATATTTCTATTCTGTGTGTACAATAAAAAGTATTCTTCTTCTTCTTCTTAAAAGCATTTTTAACTTGACTTGGTTTTTAATTACATTCTGTACTTTATCTCAATCATCCTTATCCCACTCTAAATGGGGTCGGCACAACATGTTACAAACATGTCGGCACATGATTTAGCTACATTATTTACGACCGGTCGCGTGGTGGTCTATTCTACTCAACCGGATACCACACGGCATTCCGTACTTTATCTCTAGTAAAGAAAAATATTGAAGTGGGCTGAAAATTTTATAATATTTTATCTTTGATATCGCAAATGTCAATAACACCGCAACCTGTGTGTGTGTCCGCCACGACCTAGATGGTGAATGCATCCTAGGTCGGTCGCCGACCTCCTGAATCCGAATGTTTCAAGAAATAACAAGTCCGCTATAAATATATATGACAGGTTATTATGTAAGGGCATTTACAGACTATTGATAACAAGAACAGTCTATACGTGATAAGACAGAGTATACTGGAAATTAAAAAAAGAATCTATCATAACTTTTGACTTTTTTAATCTTACAAAGAAACGCTTACTTCGGCAAATTATTTACTTTTTTTTTACTATAAAAAATATTACAAAAATATTACTAATTAAAAATGCGTACGAAGGTCAATCCTAAGGTTATCCCTAAACAGAGATCTCTGCTAGCTAAACTACGAAGTGAGACAAGAGTTTTAGTTACAGTGAAAAGTAAAAAAAGAAAAGTAAAAAAAAGTTAAAAGTTATGTGAAATATTAATTTTAAAAAAGTAAAAAAAAATACGCTATTATAGCAAATTGATGATGATTTAATGTTTTTTGTTTGTTTTTAACTATATATCTGTTTCACCTTAAAAATTAAAAAAAATACAAAATTATCAAACCGCAACCGATTCCTAATGAATGAACCGAGTTTGAATTAAAGCTATCTGCTCAAAATAGGACAAAATTGAGTAAAAATAATTGAGAAACATACATATATACATAATCATTCTCTTGCCCTTATCCCACTAAGTGGGGTCGGCACAACATTTTTTAAACATGTTGTTACGCTGACTTATCTCTTACCGAGGTGTCGTAAAAGGCGACTAAAGTAAGTTGACCCACCGTGTGGTATCCAGTTGAGTAGAATAGACCACACTCTTTCTTACCGAGGTATCGTAAAATACGACTAACGTAAGTTGACGTCAGGCAGGCGGCTGGTCGTAAAATACGTAGCCAAATCATGTGACAACATGTTTATAACATGTTGTGCCGACTCAATTTGGAGTGGGATAAGGGCATGAAGACATGAGTAGGAAGTATAATCATCTGATTGCGAGACTTTAAATTACTATATAGACCAAAGTGGCAGAAATAAAATAAAAAATAGCTTGTAAACAACCTTATTGTCATTCATAACCTCAATAAAACTTATTCAAGGAAAGTTACAACACGTTAAGGTTATATAACATGTATTATTGGTTCCTGCTTTCCTCATATTCACAAATTTATAATTAAATAAATAAATAATAAATAAATATATGGGACAATTACACACACGGTCGTCCGTCCCCAAAGTAAGTAACTTACGACACCTCGGTAAGAAATGAGGGTGGTCTTTTCTACTTAGCCGGATACCACACGCAAGGTCGACTTAATTTAGTCGCCATTTACGACACCTTGGTAAATACAAATTGAAATTCAAAATAAGTCTGTCCTTTACGTTTTCATGGCCAAACCGCTGAAAGAATTTCGATGAAGTTTCGCACAATGAATGCTTATATAGTGGGGTACATATAGGCTAGATAAATGTTGTTTCCTCTATGGGAAAAGCAAGATATTGAGAAACGCCGTCAATTATCATTATATCAAGGTTTTTTAATTCACTATGTGCCAAAGTCAAGTCTGTAAATTAAACAAATAGGTTCTACATTACGTTGTTTGCTTTAAGTCGAAAAAGTTACTTTAAGAATGTTTTTATATATTTCGGTTTTTGTTTATTGGATAAATTTAACTGAGCTATTTTAATATTTATTTCATGTTAGACAACAGGTTAATTACTGAAATAATTAAACTATGGTCTAGAGAAAACGATAAATCTCTCTGTCTTCCCGGATCTATGTGATTTTTATGATGGAGATATTTGCAGACTTGAAGAGTGACAGAAGCTACTGTCTATTCCAAGACAACAGTCCACGTCTAAGTGCTCAACTTTTTTATTCGTTGGGCAAAATGAACGATAGATAAATCTTTGGCGGACCACTATTTATATACTTACTATGCGAATCATTCTTTACATCTCAAAATTTAGTATTTTAGCGTGGCTTAATTTTTTTTTCTAGATTTTGAGAAATTTCTGTTATTTGTAGGCGGACCATTGTAAAATCATCAGTAGTGGCCTACTGATGATTTTACAATGGTCGCTGATGATGATTTTACAATGAACTTGAGCCCGCGGAGATAGGGTTGAGCGGGCATGGTCCACGAAAGAAGTTGCGGGTAAAAGAAAGTTAATATATTCCTCATATTTAAAAATCGTCTGAACGTAAAACATCTAAAGGCAACAACACAAATAAAACGATGGTCGTTCTTCGTCCGCCATCGCTCTAATGTCGTCGGCCTGCAAATGGCCTTATTATCACCGTTTCAGAGAAAGACATGATATACCAAGGTCGTAATGATTCGTTCATAACTGAATTACTGCCCGTTTTCGAGAATTGCGCAGATCATCGTCATATTTAAATAATTTTCGTCTCGAAAACATCGCTTACACAAGCGACGGCAAATACAAAAACACTCACACATATAAACCCATCGCTATAATTATTTAAATCCTCTCTTATATTATGTTTCTTATGGGTTGTGATACCCAGCGATGAAACCGTGCGACTGTTTCGAGGGGTCTCGGATTGAAACCCTGGACAGGCACCAAAGAGTTTTCTGTTAAAACTTATGTCTAATTGATAATTGCAATTTATTACACGCTTTTCGGTGAAGGAAATAATCGTGAGAAAACCTGCATATCTCTAGAGAATTCTGGGGATATGTGTAACCTACCATCATTGGAGCAGCGTGGTAGGTCTTAGCTCCAATCCTTCACTCCAAAAAACGGAAAGAAGAGGCCTATTCTTAGCAGTGGTATAGTAACAGGCTGCTTCTTATTTTACTTACTTAAGCTGTTCGAATCGAATGTAGATAAGTTGACTACATCCCCAGAATTTTCTAGAAATAGCAGGTTGATTCTTCACTTTTTTTTACATCTAAAAAAAAATCTGAAGACCACCGTAGCTTAACTAAAGGAGGCTCGTATACGCGTCGTGACGCCATGACACCCTCGTTTGCCTATCTACTTAAATATCAATTACATTGTATCTCCAACGAATTTCCTTAGGCCATTGTTTCGGAGGTCAACGTACTGCGCGCAATAGATTACCATTTTATCATTGGCTATATATACATTTGTTTAAAATATCACGTGTGTTATATTATTATGCATATTCGCTGTGACACCGTGGCGGCCTTATTTACATAAAACTAATCACAATCTGTAACCGTGATCGCAACGATAATCACAAATGATCAAATCTAAAATAAGCCAATGACGCGTTCACAATTTCGTATATAACCCTGACGAATCACTTTGCGATCACCGTCCTCATAAACATAATGACAGTACCTACTGTCTTGGCTGTCTCAAGGTGCTGGAATGGCGACCCCGCACCGGAAAACGCAGTGTCGGCAGACCCCCCATGAGATGGACTGACGATCTCAAAAAGGTCGTGGGGAGCCGCTGGGTCCAAGCGGCACAAGATCGTGTATAGAGGAGATCCCATGGAGATACCTATGTCTAGCAGTGGACTTCCATCGGTTGATAAAGAAGAAGAAGAAGACTGACTTTTTCTTTTATATTCATAAACGACCCTAACAAGGAAGAAAGAAAAGACGAGAGGTACAAGATTAAACTATTATGAACGCTTAATGATGGGTGAAAATTATGTGACCAAACGAGTGTTAAATATGATTGTGGGTGGATATGTAACTAGAGTAAGATCAAAAGAGATGGTTGGATTGTGTTAAGTATGACATGCATATAACAGGAGTAGCACTAGAGTTGAATGATAGGAGAGAATGGAAGAGAAAAACATGTTGTGACGATTACATTTAAGAGTGGGATAAGGACAGAGATTGATGGCGAAGGTAGAACCGTACTATTTAAGGTTATCGAGGAAGGTGAAACCATGAGGTATGAAAATCATTTGCCCGAACGAGTGTTTAGTATGAATGTGGATGGATATAAGACTAGTCGGAGGCCGAAAAAGAGATGGTTGGATTGCGCGTACCAGTAATTATATCTGGGTGACCGAGCCTTATTCGGTGCAATTTTTTTGGTGTAATTTTTTACAAAAAAAAAAGAAACTTCAAAATAAAAAATAATAGGGTAGGTGGGGCTCGATCCTAGGTACTTTCATTTCAAGCGAACACCCGTTCTCCGAATAAGCTACGCTGACTTAACAGTTAATGGCAAAAAATCAATTCAATATAAATTTTAGTTTTTTTTTAATACCTAAAAACAGGGATAAAGTTAATTTTAAACAAAAAACGTAGCTAGATAGATTTTTCTTCCCCAAAACCACCTACGTGCTGAATTTCAGGAAAATCGTTGGAGCCGTTTCCGAGATTCTAAAAATTTATACATACAAGATTAAGATTATTAAGATTTACGTTTTAACACCTCAGTTAATTGCCTCTTCAGGTGACAAGAGGGCTGGCTCCTTTTTTGCACAAAGAATCAGCTTAGCGATTCAGCGCGGAAACGCTGCCAGCATTCTTGTGACCATTCCACGTGGGCATGATTTGTATGAATGAAATCCAGTCAAATCCACAGGAATAGGATGATATTGAAAAACGCCATCTATTGTCGACCTATCACACGACAACAATCCACGCGAACAATATCGCGGGTAAAAGCCAATATTTTAATAATCAAGAGTACGCGAATGAAGTTGTAGCTAAAAGTAGTATGGGACATACACAGAAAATCGATTAATTTTGGATAACAAAATTTATTTCATCAAATTTCATTACAGCCCGAATAAACTGGTTTGAATAAAGCCCATATCAAACGTTGACCTCCTAAGGGTTGAAATCTTTCAAACAGAATATTGAACTCGCCCTTCAAAAGTATTTTGCCCTTTGACATTTCCGACGTTCGCGAGAGTGTTATGACTAATGAAACCAACATGTCACTAAGTACTTAAGCCTTATGGATGTTTTTTTAACCACATGTTACAGATATTTATATATGGCTAGCTGCGACCCGCTGTACTAACAGCGAATACTTAGTTAATAGGTATTAAAAATATAATTGATATGTGTGTGGTAAACGGTAAGGTAAGTTAATGTAAGGCAGGCAGCCGGTTGTAAAATAAATTGCTAAAAGATTTAACAACATGTTTAAAACGTGTTGTGCCAATCCTACTTAAGAGTTGGATAACGACAGATGAATGATGATGGATATGAAAATTATAGACGAAAGTCGAGATTTATTTTTCCATTTTCTAATGTTCCATTGTAAGAACCTTTTTCTGACAATAATTAACCCTATGCACTTTATTGTCGCCGCTGTGGCGACACGTATTATGGCACACAGCACTCCGTTGTAGCCGCTGTGGCGACACACATTATAGCCCATAGCACTACGTTGTCGCCGCTGTGGCGACACGTATTATGGCACACAGCACTCCGTTGTAGCCGCTGTGGCGACACACATTATAGCCCATAGCACTACGTTGTCGCCGCTGTGGCGACACGTATTATGGCACACAGCACTCCGTTGTAGCCGCTGTGGCGACACACATTATAGCCCATAGCACTACGTTGTCGCCGCTGTGGCGACACGTATTATGGCACATAGCACTCCGTTGTAGCCGCTGTGGCGACACACATTATAGCCTAGAACTCAGTTGTCGCCGCTGCGGCGCAGTGCACCAGTTTCCACAGCGATGGCAACATTGTAAACACTGAGTTGCTGGACACATTTGAGTAGCTGGTAGTCATGGTTGAAATCACCTAGAGTTCGCAACATTGTAAATACTTTAGGAGCTACTAGAGACAATAGCAAAAACCCTCTAGAGTTGCTGAAACGTGTTGAAAAGTGCTCGGCGTGCAAAAGGCACAAGAAATAAAGTTTTCATCCATCCAGAAATTACAGGTTATTTTTAATATGTATAGATATTAAAAATAACCTAGCCTAACTCTAGCCGTGTGGTATCCGGCTAAGTAGAATAGTACCACCCTCATTTCTTACCGAGGTGTCTTAAAAGGCGACTAAGGTAAGTCGATCCGCCGTGTGGTATCCGGCTGAGTAGAATAGACCACCCTCTTTCTTACCGAGGTGTCGTAAAAGGCGACTAAGGTAAGTTGACCCGCCGTGTGGTATCCGGTTTAGTAGAATAGACCACCCTCTTTCTTACCGAGGTGTCGTAAAATACGACAGAGGTAAGTTGACATCAGGCAGGCGGCCGGTCGCAAAAACGCAGCCAAATCATGTGACAGCGTGTTTATAACATGTTGTGCCGACCCCACTTAGAGTGGGTTAAGGGCAGGAGGATATTTTTTAATATGTATAGATCTAAAATAATTGTTTTATAAAAAAGGCAAAATGAGTGTGTGTTGTGTCATTTTCGGTAACATTAACAATCGGTAACGATTTAATGAATTTGTACGAAAGCCCATACACGTAGTCACCTTTTGATTCCGGGAAAAAAACAAGTCCACGCAACAAGCGATATTGCGGACCCAAGCTAGAGTCCGTTAAACTTGCTCCAGCCTGGGACTTTGTCTACATAAACTTAATTACCTTGATTGGAGCCTAGTTTTTTTCACATTAGTTAAAATAATGACCCACCACAACACTTATTATAGATATTTTTAAAGGTATAACTTTTATATGTAATTTTAGATGTCTATAGAAAAAGTTTATATCGCACGCTTAGTTTTAAAGTGACCTAATTCAAAATTAGGTAGTTAATTAATAGAGTTAGATATATTATAATCCTTATTTAAATGTCATTTATTATGACAGTATGCAATTTATCAGCAGGAATCAGTTTGTGTAGTGCAATGGTACATTCTCCGTGCAAGATGTGATGATAATAGTCTACAAAAGTATTTAGATAATAGTAGATAAGCTTAAATTTTACTTACAATTTAATTTAATTAACTATGCATACATACACACATTAAAGCACTTACACGCAACATACATTCACACAAAAACACACACACGTACGAACTTTAATATAAGTATGTTTTGGAATATATTTAAAAATAAAAAGAAAACGTAATTTTAGTTTTAAGTATAATTGTCCATTTGTTATTTATAAGTTTATAGATCAATTTACTTGTCTTGGTGGATGAGCGGGGCACCCAGCAATACGGGTTACCACCTAGTGCAAGGGCCCTTGCTATTAGTGTATTATAAAATTTTATATCAATAAATTATTTTCATTTTTTTTTACCAAATTTCATCAATATTGCTCCAGCGATTTAAGAAAGCGTAACAGATAGACAAACTTTGGAATTTATAATGTTAGGATAGTACAAGTAATACACGTGCCACTGGTTCATTTGGAACCGGTTCCTGAGGTCAGCCAGCGATCGCTCCATGTATGAACTGATGGCGTGTTCCCCCATATGGGTTTAACGTAATGTGGCAAACCTTTGTTCAACACTACCGATAAAAATAGGAAGCGATTGCCGGTGCTCTAAGTGTGGTCGGCGGCCTTATATTCATGTTGTCACATGATTTGGCTAGGTATTTTACGACCGGCTGCCTTTTTTTTGTACAGGAAAAAACTCCTTACGGGTACCACCGCCCAACGGGGACAGACGGTGGTTATGTCGGACTCGCACCGACTAAAACGACCTGTGTGCTCCACTACGCTGCCGATGGCAAGGACAGGGTATCGTTGTACACATTGCCCCCATCCGCGCCGACAGCCCAGATTGGCCGCCTGCTTGACGTCGACTTACCTTAGTTGTATTTTACGACACCTCGGTAAGAAAAAGAGTCTATTTTACTTAACCGGATACCACACTTCAGGTCGTCTTACCTTAGTCGCCTTTTACGACACCTCGGTAAGAAATGAGAGTGGTACTATTCTATTCAGCCGGATACCAAGTATGTGATGTAAAAGTAAAGTAGCGGCCTGTTATTATCCCACTGCTGGGAATAGGCCTCTTCTCTCCGTTATAAGAGAGAAGGATTGGAGCTAAGACCTACCACGCTGCTCCAATGCGGGTTGGTAGGTTACACATATCCCCAGAATTCTCTAGAGATATGCAGGTTTCCTCACGATGTTTTCCTTCACCGAAAAGCGTGTGATAAATTGCAATTATCAATTAGACACATAAGTTTTAATAGAAAAACTCATTGGTGTCTGCCCGGGTTTGAACCCATGATCGTCTCTAGAGATTCACACGGTTGCACCGCTAGGCCATCACAGTATGTGATGTATATTGTGCTAATACACATCACAGTTCGCACGCGAATATGCGTGTCTGTTTGTACAAAGCCAAGCGCGCTCGGTACGGTGCAAAGTACGCCACGCTGCGTTCGCCAGGTGGCGACGCGAGGGCAGATGTTACGCCAGGGGTTGTTTACCTCGACTTAGGTAAAGGGCGTTTTTTCTATCGCTTTTTAATTTTACGTGGCCCATGGATACTAAGCATCTTCTTGTTGAATATCTATAATATTAAAATTAGTTAATCTTGTATGCACGTACATATATATTTTCGGAATCTCGGAAACAGATTAAACGATTTTCTTTAAATTCAGCATGTAGGGACTTTTGGGGGACAAAAATCGATCTAGCTAGGTTTAGTAAAATAAAAAACATTTTATCCCTGTTATTGGGCATTAAAAAATACTAAAATTTATATTGAATTGAATTTTTGCCATAAACTGTCAAGTCAGCGTAGCTTATTCGAAGAACGGCTGGTCTCAAGAAATGAAAATACTTAGGATCGAGCCCTACTTATTATTCGTCTCTGTCTTCGGTCTCCCAGATATTCTATACTAATATATAAAGCTAAAGAGTTTGTTTGTTTCAACTCACTAATCTCAGGAACTACTGGACCGATTTCAAAAATTCTTTCAGTGTAAGATAGTCCATTTACCGAGGAAGGCTATAGACTATATAACATCACGCTAAGATGAATAGAGGAGGAGCAGCAATAATAAATATTGCAAAAAGGCAAATTTTAAAGTTGTCCTTGCGTGCGCTGAGTAAACGGTGAAAGTTAAGTTTAGAAGAAAGTTTAAGTCAAAAATCCTGTATTACAAAATTGTCCCCCTCTTAAACCTCTTTAATCTCTGGTGTTGGCGGCGTTTTGAATTACGTGTGGTGACTTATCCTACATGTATTGGGTATGTGAATTGCCTGTTTCATACACTTTGCATTACAAAATTTTCTCTCAATAAGCGCGGATTACAGCAAAATAATTTTATTGTAACTTTTGCAATTTAAAAATTCTTAAAATGACAAAAAACATACCTCAAAATGATAATAAGTTCATCATTTTTTTTAACTACTTATTATTTAATTTAATTTATTATTACGCCGTGTGGTATCCGGCTGAATAGAATAGTACCACCCTCATTTCTTACCGAGGTGTCGTAAAAGGCGTCTAAGATAAGTTGACTCACCGTGTGGTATCCGGTTCAGTAGAATAGACCACCCTCTTACTTACCGAGGTGTCGTAAAATACGACTAAGATAAGTTGACGTCAGGCAGGCGGCCGGTCGTAAAATACGTAGCCAAATCATGTGAGAACATGTTTATAACATATAGTGCCGACCCCACTTAGAGTGGGATAAGGGCAGGAATATAATGATGTATTATTGTTGTGTGGGAATTTTGCTAAAAACAGCTACTTCTATAGATTAAATTATTTCATTATGAAAACAACTCAAAAGACTTAAATTTACATTTGCATACAGACAAAGAGCAAATAAATAATAAAGTTTACAATTATGAACATAACTATTTAACACTATAGTTTTTTTTTTAGTTCCGCGACGACGCTACTATGGTGGTAATGTCGTCAATTAGGATAATTTACTGCGTCACACTACCATGGTTACGGATAACCGAAAAATGTTATAAGCTTTGGAATCATAACATGTTTCGAAAAGTTAAAGTAAATGTTATAGTTAAACGAAACGTATATCAAAATACAACGATTTTCTTATGTAAATAGTAAGTATAAAAATAGTAAGTAAATCTTAATCAGTGTGTAGAGGGTTCGATCGATCGATCTAGATTTAATTTTTTTATAAATGTCTTTTTATCAGTCTTCAGGCACTAAAAAACTGCTACAATATTATAAGAAATCAAAGGCTAATTACGCTGTCGAAATGTTATAATAGCTCAGTGGTAATAAACAGACTTAAAAAGTGTAAATACACCGGATCAATCAGATATGACCATCTCTTATTTTTTAGGCATTTTCCTTAGCATTGACAAACTGTAAACCCATTTATCCCAAAATATATATTTTTGAGTTGTACTAGTGTTGTAAGTCATGAGCGATATAATTAAATATTAGTATCAAAATTGAGCTGTGATAGCCCTGCGGAGAGATCGTGCGACTCTCTAGGGACGATCATGGGTTCTACCCCCGGTTCAAACCAATGAGTTTTTCTATTAAAACTTATGAGTCCAATTGATAATTGCAATTTATCTGACGCTTTTCGGTGAAGGAAAACATCGTGAAGAAACCTGCATATATCAAGAGAATTCTAGGGTAATTCTATGTGTAACCTAATCATCTGCATTAGAGCAGCGTGGTAGGTCTGAGATCCAATCCTTCTCTCTAGAAACGGAGAGCGGAGGCCAATGCTCAGAAGTTGGATAATTAAAAGAGCCCTGTTCTATTTTTGGGAATAGGAAACATTTAAGAAGGTATTTTAAAAGTAATGCTGTAAACAGTCGCGGGTTTAACTAGTTTCCAATTAAATCTCCTGAGCCTACGTATACTTCTCTACTAACGGAGAGTATGGGCTATGTTCAGAAGTGGGATAGTAACAGGCCGTTATTTTACTTTTATTTAAATTTAACATACATAAAAGAGTCCTGCTCACAAAAGACGACTAAGGTAAGTTGACTCACCGTGTGGTATCCGGTTAAGTAGAACAGATCACTCTCTTTCTTATCGAGGTGTCGTAAAATACGACTAAGATAAGTTGACGTCATGCAGGCGGCCGGTCGTAAAATACCTAGCCAAATCATGTGACAACATATTTATAACATGTTGTGCCGACCCTACTTAGAGTGGGATAAGGGCAGGAAGATAATGAAAAGAGTTCTGTTCTACTTTCGGAAATAGGACACATTTAAGAAGGTATATCAAAAAGTGAAGCTGTAAACAGTCGCGGGTTCGACTAGTTTCCAATTAAATCCTCTGGGCCTAAGTCTAAAGGGTCAAGGGCGTCAGGGCCTAATCCTCAAGTTCAAAGGTCAATGCCGAAGCGGCGACCAAGTTCGTTACTCCACCGGACGTACCCTAGGAAACTATTATGTGAATCTCGACCCGCCCTCTAGTTAACGGGCTACCGTTAAGCGTGATTGTAACATTTCCATTACCTTTTAATTACTAAAAGAAACGAATTATGTTATTTTGCTATATTCAAATTTAAAATATTCTTTATTCAATACTTTTGAAATGTTTTTAAAAAAGCTACCACTGTTTAAAGAAGTAGTTTTAAAGAAGCTACTACCTATAATAACGATATAAGATAAAGTTTTTGGTTGACCGAGCCTTGCTCAATAATTTTTTACAAAATAAAAAAAAAATAAACTTAAAAAAAAAAGAAAAAAATAATAGGGTAGGTGACTCTCGATCCTAGGTATTTCCATTTCTCGCGACCACCCGTTCCCCGAATAAGCTACGCTGATTTGACAATTAAGGGCGAAAATAGTATTTTATATATTTAATGTAAGTTTTAGAATTTTTTAAAGCCCAAATAACAGAAACAAAACGATTTTTTAAAAAATAAAAACTAGAGAGATCGAGTTTTCACCCCCAAAACCTCCTGCATGCTGAATTTCAGGAAAATCTTAGGAGCAGTTTCCGAGATTCCAAAAATATATATACAAGATTAACTTAGTTAATCCACACTTCCATATACATTCTTCGACTGCCATGTTGACCTTTTTTCAATGAGAATAAAAAAAACCATCAGGGGTTATGTTGGACTCGCACCGAGTCCTCCACCACGCTGCTGATGGACAGAGTACCGTTGGATACATTGCCGCCATCCCCGCCAGCAGCAACTTTGAACCTCAGAGTGCGCCCACCCTGGGTCACTCTTGGTCAACCAGGTTCACTTATAGACCACGTCAATCGGTCAATGGGTAAATCAGAATGACTAATACAACCATATGCAAGAAAAATCCTTTACCGTACCCTCAGGTTCTAGTCTTCCAGTCCACTTATTATAGCATCACTCGTGCCAGAGATCTTCCAGCTATCCTATCGAATTACTCAACTCGAATAGGGAATTTGATACGCGCGTAATTCTGGGAATAAACCGCTATAGAAAATTAAGGGATCAAACGTGGGTGGGCAGGCGGCGATGTCGTCGCATTGACTTTTCTTTCAAAACAGCTCTGATTAGTCCATTATAAGTTAATTTACACTTGAATAACATGAATTTAGTAGACTAGTGATGCCCGCGAACTCTTTCACGTGGAAACCAGTGTCACGAAATTTCTCCAGGATAAAAAAGTAAATAATAAATTAATATATGGGACACTTACACACGGTCGTCTGTCCCCAAAGTAAGTAAATTAATACTTGTGTTACGGTAGACAGACAACTGGTGAATACATAGTTATATAATTTTAAATATATACTTAAATACAAATACACACCCAGGCTCGAAGAACCAACAATTTTTTTTATAGAAAATGTTGGTCCTCGGTGGGAATTGAACCCACAAACCGCGGAGCTGAAGGCAGGGACACTACCAACTGCGCCAACGAGCCAGTCAATCGGTCCCATTAAAATCAGTTTAATCGTTTTGGAGTTTGTACTATTAACCTATACCTTCCTCCATATAATCGCATTAGCTTTTATTTTAGCAGTAGATTTTGAAAAAATCGATAACATAAAAGCCGTATGCTTTTGGAGTCTTTTTTATTATGTAGACATACCCTCAAATTAGGTACGATATTGTGTTTATCTGTTCTGCATTAGATAGAAACCAGACACTACCTGATCTGAGACGATCTAAGAGCGGAAAAATGCTGGACTATAAATCCTATCGAAATCCATGTTTCATTTCATGTGAAGTGTATGTGGGTTGATGTGTGATTATTACCATGTACATTTATATACAAAATATATAATACATACATGAACAAACTTAAACATAAACACACCAATATACTGGTGTACAAAGGAAATTTTACACTGTTCTTAAGAGGCCAAGCGCACCATGTCAGTAACATTAGAGCCGTATGCGAGCGTGGACGTGTAGTAACATACATATATGTTAGTGCGTGTTTGAACCTTTGCCAAACTCATTTCAAGTGAACTTATACACGGAATAGACACACTCACCCAATTTCAACTGTGTGCGGTAAAGAACGAATAAATATTTTTTATCTATTACTTTAAAACTAATACTAATATTATAATTTATCTGTTTGTCTGTTACGCTTTTACGGCTAATTTACTAGAGTAATATTGATGATATTTGGCACAATTAATGCTTATACACTGGTGTACCTTTCAGGATATAAAAATTCCCGCTTTTCCCTCGGGAATATAGAAAAAATAATGCACATAATTTTAGGTATTTTAATGCTTATGGCAACTCAAAGAAGGTACCCCTAGTTAGTTTATAAGTATAATCCACAAGTACCATAGAATCTCTACAATGTCTGCGCTATCTCAACGCTATGGTGCGGGTGGTCTGCCAAAAGTGTCAACGCTCGCCTCCCCTTAAAACCATGGCATTTTTTTATGGCGGCTGAGATCTGATGGCAGTAATAATGTATATTATTATTTGGTATCTATACTTTTAATAAAACAAAGCCGCCAAAAGCAATCTGTCTATATGCGATAGGTGAAAGTCCGCGATAGAATGTCTCTACCTCTGATGGCTAACTCATAATAACTTCTTTTACGTTCAAAATTTCAATTCGGGAAAACTGTTTTGAGACACACTGATTTCCACGCGGGCGAAGTTACTGGGATAGCTAGTTAATACATAATATTCTATAATAAATTCCGCAATCAATTTTAGCTTTGCCATTACAGCAGTTTAAAAACACTGTTAAAGAGAGGCTGATACAGAAAGACTACTACGCAATTGAGGATTACTTAGAAGATAAGTTATATGTTATATATATGGATATAGCTACTGTACAACCCAGTACAAGACAGTAATGACTAAATTAAACTAATAATAAGAATTATATTTTTAAAAGAGGAACCGCCGAGTTTCTTGCCGGCTCTTCTCGGTAGGAACAGCTTTCCAAACCAGCAGTAGAGTTGACGATGCAAAAGTACTTGTTTACAAGTTTATTTGAATAAATAATATTTTGAATTTGAATTCGATTGTTGCCTGCTCCATACACTTAGTTTTACAAATATTCTCTTATCAAATGAACACTTGAAGTAAATAAGGCACTAAGTACCTAAAAATCAAAATTGGAACTACGTATGCAATTCGGTTCTAAAAGCCTTTTAGAAGCAAATTGCATACTTAGTTCGAATTTTAATTTTTAGGTACTTAGTGCCTTATTTACTTCAAGTGTTCAAATGCGGATTAAAGCAAAATAATTTTATTGTAACTTCTGTATCTTATCTTAATATTTAAATGAGTTAATCTTGTATATATATATATATTTTCCGAATCTGGGAAACGGCTCCAACGATTTTCCCGAAATTCAGCATGTAGGAGGTTTTGGGGGAGAAAAATTGATCTAGCTAGGTTTTATGTAAAAAAAATATTGTTTTATCCCTATTTTTGGGCATTAAAAAACACTAACATTTATATTGAATTGAATTTTCGCCATTAACTGTCAAGTCGACGTAGCTTATTCGGTTAGCGGGCAGCCTCGAGAAATAAAAGTGCCAAGGATCGATCCCAACTAAATAATTGTTTTTTCTTTTTTTAAATTTTTTTTTGTAATAAATTACCAGCAGTCACCCAGATATTATTTTTTATTTAAGGTACGGAGTCGCACACACATGTATATATCATATATCATCCTGTCCTTATCCCACTCTAAGTGGGGTCGGCACAACATGTTTTTCTCTTCCATTCTGTCCTATCTTTCGTCAACTCTGGCGCCACTCCTTTTATATGCATATCATACTTCACACAATCCAACCATCTCTTTTTAGGCCTCCCTCTAGGCACATATCCATCCACATTCAAATTTAACACACACTCACGTGTTGAAGAAATATCTCGACCATAAAAATTGTTCGAACGGGACTCAAACCAGTTCCCCCTCTGCATCTGGTTGCACTACCAATTAAGTCAAACGGCCGTAAACACTCGAGTGGTTTCGTGCCCTTCCTGAATCAGTAATGTGTGTTATGGGCTTTATTATTTCATTGTTACGCTTTAGTGCCTAGTAGCCATAATTAGGGTTGCCATCCGTTACGATAAATCAGGACTGATACGATCAAATTGTTTTTAGAAAATGTTGATCCACGGTAGGAATCGAACGCGTGACTCCTGGAGTTGAAGGCAGGGTTAGTCAACCCGATTCCGATATTGTTTTAATTTTAATTTCACCCACATTTCATTGAAATATGTTTTGCCTTAAAGATAAGAAGATAACAAGTTAACAAAATTCCATGTCCCTGCTGTTAACAGTTGAAGAGTTCCCTCGTCTGGAGCCAATACTGGCAGCATCAGGTCATGCTTATCATAAACATGCATTATCATCAGAACTGGACCAGTATGTAAAGTTACAGCTCAACTGGACACCGGAAAATGGGTCAAATTTAACTTGCAAGATTCCACCTTCACATACATACACGGCAAGTTAAATAAAAGCTTTTAAAAAGGGCAGCTTTAGGACTTACCAAAGCGTACTTAGGACAATACCTTATACCACGAAATGAAAATATACAATTTTGTAGCATAATTAACTAATTAAATCAAAATAATCTTTATTCAAATAAGCTCTTTCAAGCACTTTTGAATCGTCAAGGATCAATATGATTAATGAAGCTACAACTGGTTCGGAACGTTGCTCTTAACGAGAAGAACCAGAAAGAAAACTGGCCGGTCAGTCTTTTAAACATTTTCAATTTAAAATTATTAAACCGCAGTCCTGTACAAAGCTGAAAGGATTTTCAAATCCAGGCATAATCTTCAATTTTGTAATATGCTTTACGTGTAAACATACCTCTTATACATCATTTTACCCTTTCTGTAGACTGGTCTAGTATAGACGTCTCATTCTAAGTGGAGTCGGTACAACATGTTATACTTAATTTAAAACTTACTTTAGACTGGTCTTATGTGGATTGCGGAATTTTATTGTAGAAATAATCAACCTTTTTAGAAGCATTTAAAACCGAGACAATGAATATATCAACGCAAATAAAACAACCGCTCAAGTTTGTGAGAAATCTAGCCTCATTATATCCTTGGGTCTTTGAACGTATAATTCGCAGTAAATAAGTTTGACATTGCTTGATCGATCTCGACGCTCTCGCGTCATACGAATCACTCATTCATGATTTTACGTTATTCAAACGTTTATTACATACGAACAGGTAAACCTGTTTCGCGAGCCGACTGTACCCACCTGCTTGTGATCAACAAGTCATGCTGACAAGTTTAATCATTTCGCAATTTCACAGAATTGTCTATGGACTACTGGGTTCAATGGACGGTGGCCTTATCATAGCGATCTCGATGCTAACATCCAATTTAATACGGCCTCTTATTTGTATTAAAATAAAGTTAATTAAACAAGAAAAAGTACTATTTTGTTACAACATGTTTCAAATACAACCTCCTTCATATAGTTGGTCAATAAAATAAAAAACATCATCATTGTGTCATATTTAGTTGTTGAGAAAGGGATTAAATGGGTTGACTTTTGAGAAAATTGCTTCTTATTTATTGAATAAGTGTAAAGGATAAATATCGCTTACATAATCTATTAATAAATTGGATGCGCCATGTTGTTTATTCCGCCTTATAAAAAGTAAATGACGATTTTAAAAAAAATCTTTCATTGGTGTTCCCGGAAAATATGTGTGTTACTTCCGATGTAGACCTCACTGTACACAAAAATTAATGTAAAGTAAAGTATTAAACCGTTGGAGAGTTAAAGCAGTACAAAAAAATATACACCCAAAAAAAAAAATCACCTACACAAATACTAGTAGTGTTGTTCTTTTATAATTTAATTACACGATGAAAAATACATATCTTATCAAAATATGAACGGCTAAAATATTCTTATTGACAAAATGTGCAAACAAAACTTCGGCATTCAAAACATGTTATAATTTATTATAAATTTATAATAATATTCGAAGTAATAATCATATTTAACATATTAGTTAATAGAGTATATATTTCTTTGCGGAAATAAAAATAAAATAATTAGAAAAAATCATCATCTGCCTGAACGAAAGAGGGTGGTCTATTCTACTCAACCGGATACCACACGGTGGGTCAACGTACCTTAATCGCCTTTAACAACACCTCGGAAATAAATGAGAGTGTTCTATTCTACTCAACCGGATGCCACCCGGCTAAACTTTATCAAAAATTATATTATTATAATTATCTATACTAATATATAAAGCTGAAGAGTTTGTTTATTTGTTTGATTGTTTGAACGCGCTAATCTCAGAAACTACTGGACCGATTTGATAAATTCTTTGAGTGTAAGATAGCCCTTTTCTCGAAGAAGGCTGTAGGTTATATAAAATTAAGCTAAGATGAATAGGAGAGGAGCTGACATAATTTATATAGCAAAATAGCGGTTGACCTAGTATTTATTATATTAGTATAATAATAGCATCAATTTAATTTGTTTTATATTTCGATAATTATTTATTTATTATTTATTTATTATATTGAAGTTTATAAATTTTTAATCGTCAATAATAAGCACGCAGAGTACCAGGTGGACATAAGGTCACAAGCGTTGTAAGGACGGTCGGGTAACGACCGGGCACCGCTACGCGCCAGTTTCGGGGGTCGACGACCCGTCGCGACGGACGACGTCCTGGGATCATACTCCTACATACCCATAGCGCCCTAGTACCCAGATCGGATTCTCATACTTATTCCATATTACTTGTTTAGAGGAAATAAAAAAAAATTACGTCCTCTACAGGGTTATTTGAACAGCTGACCGGACATCCGCGCTTTTGAAGGTTATTTATTTACAGAAAGTTGAATAACACTGATTCAGATTTCGAGAATAAATCGCATGGTGATTTTTTTTTGTTAAACTAATTGCTTATCATGGACTTGACTGAATACATTCCATATTCGAGTGTGCCGTATTGCTTTTTGTAGAACAGGTTTTTAAAGTAAATCAAGTAACATTTTATCATCTGTGTATGTAGACTTTGTAATTTGGATAAGGTAAGGTTACTAAAAAAAATGGTTACCATTATTATTTTTTTAATTGAAATTCATATTTCGTAATAAACCGTTATATGATATGCAAATAAAGTGAATGCATACCATTCAACCAAAGTTAATAGATTCCAAAAACTTTAAACACTTTGAATGTAAGAAGGGTACATAATTTCAACATTTTACGTGATATATATATACTCATATACATAAAATATTTATTTGCATTTGATTAAATCTATTACTACAGCCGTGCGGTATCCGGCTGAATAGAATAGTACCACCATCATTTCTTACCGAGGTGTCGTAAAAGGCGACTAAGGTAAATCGACCCGCCGTGTGGTATCCGGCCGAGTAGTATAGACCACCCTCATTTCTTACCGAGATGTCGTAAGAGGCGACCTAAGGTAAGTTGACCCACCATGTGTGTCTGGTTAAATAGAATAGACCACTCTCTTTCTTACCGAGGTGTCGTAAAATACGACTAAGGTAAGTTGATTCAGGCAGACGGCTGGTCTTAAAATATGTAGCCAAATCATGTGACATGTTTATAACATGTTGTGCCGACCCTACTTAGAGTGGGATAAGGGCAGGAAGATGATGATGAATAAATCAACAATGTATTTAAGGTACTTAATTGGATAAGGATTAATGCTGTAATGTTTAAAAATAAAAAAAAACCGCATCAAAATCTGTCGCGTAGCTTTAAAGATTTAAAGCATACATAGGGATATAGGGACATAGGGACAGACAGAGAATGCGACTTTGTTTTATACTATGTAGTGATAGTAGGATAGGATACAGTGTATCAAATCTCACAATTCTTCTATGTAATATGTTACAAAAAAAAGCGTACAAGTTTTTCATTGTGAACAATTGTGTAAATTTTTTAACCCAACTAATCTATTTTAAGTTACTGCTACTAACTGTACTAACACTACAAGTGTAAGTCTATAATATTATTAAGGGAGGCTCCTGAAATACAGTTTAATCTAGTTTGGGGGTCAGGGTCAATAAATTATGTAAACATCTATATATATAAAAGAAAGTTGGTCTAAGTTACACTATTTATAACTCAAGAACGGATGAACCAATTCGGCTGAAAATTGGTGTAGAGGTTGTTTAGAACCAGGAGATGGACATAGGATACTTTTTATCCCGTTTGACCGCATTTATTTTATCCCGTCAAGTCACTATAAAACGTGGTATAGCAAAAACGACTATGACATGGAAAAACAAAACATAAATGACAGCTAAACGTAATTGAGTCTTTGGATAAGTATGGTAAAATATGACAATTATCAAAATAGTAGTAGCAAAGTCACTTTCTCTGTCTGTCCTTATATCTCTATGTTTGCTTAAATCTCTAAAACTTCGCAAAAGATTTTGATGCGGTTTTTTTAAGTATATAGAGTGATTGAAGAAGAAGGTTTATATGTATAATAAAATTCAATATGGAGTAGCGAAATACTGTGATTATCACTGAGTGACATATATGCTTTATACCCGTGCGAAGCTGGGGCGGGACTCCTAGTTTGATATAAATAAAGATTATTATTATAAAGATTATTCACGTATGTAATATACTGATTGCGAATTAATTATTTGTATTACAGATACAACCGTTACCTTCAATAATACCTCTCCAACGGCCAACCTGTGCATTAGAATTTTAAATTATCAAAGCTTACACGATATGCATTAATTAAAACTGTTATGTAAGTCGTATAAGGGCATCGTGCATGCGACCAGACACACCAGGTGTTATTTCCCATGCATTTCATTCACGGCTAGTATAAGTTATGTCAACACATTGAGGTGTTACTCATAGGTGCTTAAGAAATACTTTAACTTTTTATTGAAGTTTAATAAAAAAATTTGGTGGTTTAATGATTTTTTTTATACATATTCTTAGAAAAGAGAACGAAAAAGTAAAAAAGCACATGTATAAAGGCGGACTTATCCCTAAATGGGATCTCTTTCAGTCACCTTTGAGTAATAGAAGGAAAAGGACAAGAACTGAAGAAGAAAGAGAATACGGATATTATATAGAAAAAGAAAAGGTTAATATGAATTTAACTATATAATCTACTAGCGGCCTGCCCCTGCTTCGCACGGGTATAAAATATATATATATCCCATGTCAGTCAGTGTAAAAAAAATGATTAAAATCGATCCAGTAGTTTTGATTTATTCATTACTGCCCGTGGCCCGCAAGCGTTAAATTTGGAGAAAAACAATTCCCCTCTCCCTATACTAAGAAGATTTCCTGCTATCTTTGGAATATCTAAATTCATATAGTACATTTTTACTTATTTACTTTTACATTTTATTTTTACAATTAATTACAGAATGTATTTAAACAAACTCTTGAAAGAGCGACATCGCTGCTAAAGTCGAAGTGTTATAGGGCGAAGCGCGGCGTCCTCACGGCATTTTAAATCTGTAATATCTCCGCATTAAAATCTGTTGCGTAGTTTTAAAGTTTTATGCATACATAGGGAAATATGGACAAAGAATGCGACTTTGTTTTATAATATGTAGTGATTTTTATACATATTGTTAGAAAAGAGAATGACGAAGCAATGGGATGATGAAGCACATGTATAAAGACGGACTTATCCCTAAATGGAATCTCTTTCAGTCACCTTTGAGTAATAGAAGGAAAAGGACAAGAACTGAAGAAGAAAGAGAATACGGATATTGTAGAGAAAAAGAAAAGCTTAATATGAATTTAACTATATAATCTATTAAATAATTAAAATTAATTAAGCCGCGACAGCCCGGTTTGACCATGCGACTCTTTCGAGTGTCACGAGTTCAAACCCCGGCAGGCACCAATGAGTTTTTCTATTAAAACTTATGTGTCTAATTGATAATTGCAATTAATCATACGCTTTTCGGTGAAGGAAATCTGTATGTCTCTAGAGAAATTTCTGATATATGTGTAACCTACCAATCCGCATTGGAACAGCGTGGTAGGTCTTAGCTCCAATCCTCTCCAAAAACGGAGAGAGGAGGTCTATGCCCAGCAGTGAGATTGTGACGAGCCTTTACTTTACTACTACTAATCTATTAATTAATTTTGGTAAAATAAATAGATGAAAAGATCATTGTTATTATACTTGCGCGCGCTCACGCTCAACTGGCTAGGTATTTTACGGCCGCCCGGCTGCCTGACGACAACCTTATTCACCGTTTACGAGACGTCGTTAAGAAATAAGGGTAGTCTATTCTACTCAACCGGATACCACACGGCGGGTCAACTTAGTTGCCTTTACACAACCTCGGTTAGAAATGAGAGTTGCCTATTCTACTCTGTCGGGTACCACACGGCGGAAAGACGTTTAAAACGAGCGTCGAACAAAAATATTACACGTATTCGAAAAAGTTATTTTTTTCATATCTGCTACGCACGTGACATAGTAGTATAAATATCGCTGCTGCGATCATGAAATTTTGACGTAATCGGTACAAATCGTATAAATTGTTAAGATATTTTACTTCAGGAATTCTTCAATTTATTACCACTACACACACTACGTTCAAATAATGGAAATACGTCACCATAAGGAATTCGTACGTAAATGCTACTTCCTACTTTCAAACTAATATTATAAATGCTAAAACAAAAGTAATAATAAAATAGAAAATATATATAATGCTAGATGTAGAGCGGACAATCGGTTATCATACCTGATACATGCAGGAGTCGTAAAAACACATGCACAAACTTCCACCACCGCCACCACAATACACAAGCACTATATATGTTCACTATCACAAACTCAACAATCGTTTCGCCCCGCAACCGAAGCATCATCAAGAGATGGACTCCACGCAAAGAGGCTTTGCGATTTTGGTCGTGAAGTCTATCTCGTGATGATGCTTCGGTTACTTCATCGCGGATTATAGCAAAATAATTTTATTATTTACGACTCCTGCATGTATCAGGTATGATAACCGATTGTCCGCTCTACATCTAGCATTATATATATTTTCTATTTTACTTCATCGCGGATTATAGTAAAATAATTTTATTATTACTTTTGCATTATGGATCTCCGCAAAGTAACGCCTAATTCTATAAATTATGTAAATGCTAAAGTTTGTGAGTATGGATGTATGTTTGTTACTGTTTCACGGTGAATCCGCTGAACCAATATCGATGAATTTGGCACTACTATTAATAATACATCAGGGTAACAAATAGGTTATAGAAATCCTGTTAATTCTACAGAAATAGGATGACATTGAAAAGCGCCATTTATTTTCAACCTCTCACGCGACAACAGTTCACGCAAACGAAGTTGCGAATACAGCTTCTATTAACTGTAATGGCGGCTCTACACTCCTAGATTGTGATAGTGAGTGTGTGTAGTGCATGTGTGGAGTGTTGGTGTTGGTTTTAACTTCTTTCTAATTGCAACGAAGCAATATATCGACGTTAAATAATTTATAGAAGCAGGCAAGATTTATAGGAGCCTATCCTCCTGATGATGCTTCGGTTTCGGGGCGAAACGATCGTAGTGATTGTGTGTAGTGCTAATGTTGGCGGCTTAATATCAAACGCGAATGACAGCAAAATAATTCTATTGTAACTTCTGTAAAATAATATAATCATTAGTTATGTTTGAATTTAGTTTGGTGAATGCATCTGACCCCAGTCAATGGCTCGCAACGTGACCGCTCGCACGTGTACACACTACGGACGCGGTGCAACGTGTTGCATACGGTTTCGCACGGTCCATTATAACACGTACTATTACAATGAACACGGCTTGATTGTAGAAATGAATATATCCGTACATGATATACCTAACATGACCTTAACGGCGGCTGTACACTTTCGCCCGAGAGCACTCGCTCGCTCGCTATGACCTATACACGAACAGCTTGAAGCAGTGCGACTGCATAGTGAGCTATAGACTTCTATGTTTAATATAATATAAATATATGGGACACTTACGCACACGGTCGTCCGTCCTCAAAGTAAGTAACTTAATACTTGTGTTATGGACAGACAACTGGTGAATAAGTACTTATATATTTTTTTTTAAATACATACTTAAATACAAATATACACCCAGACTCAAAGACCAACAAATTCATTTATAGAAAATGTTGGCCCTCGGCGGGAATCGAACCCGCGACCCGCGAAACTGAAGGCAGGGTCACTACACTACACTACCCATTGCGCCAACGGGCCAGTCAAAAGTGGTCCGTGTATGTTGATCACTGGTTAAACGCTGGAGCAGTCGGTGTATAGCCGGCTTTAGGCTCGCCCGAGACGCGTAAACTCGAGAGTGAACTGAGACGCACTTGCCTATAGTACGAGGCGGCGCGAGACCCTTCTGTCATAAAAACCGACACAGAAGCGTAAGCGTGTGGGACACCCCAAGACATACCAAGGCGAGGCGAGATTTACCTATACATTCATGTACTCGGCATTTCTCGCAGAGAGTCTAGAGCCGCTTCATTCTCGTCGACTTAAATGTTAAATCATCATTTTCTTACCATTTGTAGTGTGTGTGTAATTTAACAATAACATTAGTTATACCGTGTGATATCTGGCTGAGTAGAATAGACCACCCTCATTTCTTACCGAGATGTAAAAGGTGACTAAGGTAAGTCGACTAACCGTGTGGTATCCGGTTGAGTAGAATAAACCACCCTCTTTCTTACCGCGGTGTCGTACAATACGACTAAGGTAAGTTGACATCACACAGGCGGCCGGTCGTAAAATACGTAGCCAAATCATGTGACAACATGTTTATAACATTATTTAAAGTAGGACGAGGGCAGGAGGAAAGTATTAGTTTAAATGTATCTCAGTTGCCGTAACTTAATTTGAAAGTTCTTGCCTTTAATTAAATACTACTTATTTTCAGTTGTTAAATTGTTAAATATATAATGTTAATGTAAAGTGTGTATTTTGTATGTGATAAATAAATAAATGAAGCGCTTAACAGTGAGATTCTTGTTAGCATTTAATGCAATTTAATTAATTTAATTTAATCGATTTTAACGAGCACTTGCAAAACTGCAAAGCGGAAGTTCGCCAGCGAATAAAGTTCCGACATAACTGTTACACAACGTACAGTAATATCGGCTTATTACGCAACAATTAATACTTCACAGCGGCTGCACACCCCTCGGGCATCGCGTCCAGCGACCGTTGCATCGTCACATCTCAAGACCAATTAAAACTTTAATCATCTTAATTTACGTCAAGTATGTAAAATAGTCAGTCAGTCAGCTGACTATGGGCCTCCTAAGAAGGCTCAAAGTCGCTCAGCGGGCGATAGAGCGAGCTATGCTCGGAGTTTGTCTACGCGATCAAATCAGAAATGAGGAGATCCGTAGAAGAACCAGTGTCACCGACATAGCTCTGCGTGTCGCGAGGCTGAAGTGGCGATGTGCGGGGCACATAGTGCGGAAAACCGATGCGCGTTGGGGTCTCAAGGTGCTGGGATGGCGACCCCGCACCGGAAAACGCAGTGTCGGCAGACCCCCCACGAGATGAACTGACGATCTCAAAAAGGTCGAGGGGAGCCGCTGGGTCCAAGCGGCACAAGATCGTGTATGGTGGAGATCCCATGAAGAGACCTATGTCCAGCAGTGGACATCCATCGGTTGATAAAGAAGATGTAAAGTAAGAAGCTGTGGTAGCCCAGCGGTAACACTGTGCTCTTTCGAGGAGGTCACGGGTTGAAACCCGGGCAGACACCAATGAGTTTTTCTGTTAAAACATATGTGTCTAATTGATAATTGAAATTTATCACAAGCTTTTCGATGAAGGAAAACATCGTGAGGAAACCTGAATATCTCTAGAGAATTCTGGAAATATGTGTAACCTACCAATCCGCATTGGAGCAGCGTGGTAGGTCTTAGCTCCAAACCTTCTCTCCAAAAACGGAGAGAAGAGGCCTATTTTCAGCAAGGGATAGTAACAGGCCGCTACTTACTATGTAAAGTATAACCGGTAAGTTGGCTTATTGAAATATATGAGGTGTTATAATACCACCCTCATTTGCCGAGGTGTCGTAAAAGGCGACTAAGGTAAGTCGACCCGCCGTGTGGTATCCGGCTAAGTAGAATAAACCACCCTCTCTCTTACCAAGGTTTCGTAAAATACGACTAAGGTAAGTTGACGTCTAGCAGGCGGCCAGTCTTAATATACGTAGCTAAATCATATGACAACATGTTTATAACATGTGGGAACTTAAAGTGGGATAAGGGTAGCAGAATAATGATTATTAGAAAATAAAGTTAATCTTTGTTTTCGTTATATTTGGCACAACTAAAGTATATGTATAGATCGGGGTAGCATATAGACTATCTTTACTAATATATAAAGCTGAAGAGTTTGTTTGTTTGATTGAACGCGCTAATCTCAGGAACTACTGGACCGATTTGGAAAATTCTTTCAGTGTAAGATAGTCCATTTATCGAGGAAGGCTATATGCTATATAACATCACTATGATGAATAGGAGAGGAGCAGAAATAAACATTATTACGAAAACGGCAAAATTGCGTGCGCTAAGTAAACGGTGAAAGTTATTCAAAAACTATGTATTACAAAATTGTTCCCATCTATAAGTTCTAAATAAAAGTCCGCGACAGCATATATCTAGCTTTTAAGGTTAACCCACTTTAACCATTTATTATGGTTATCAAAATTATTACGGTGTTAATCTTTCCACTCGGGCAGAGCCGCTTGCAATTGCTAGTATAGAATAAAAAAATTCGGGAACAGAGAAAAAAAAACACATGTGCAATATGAGTTTTTTATGCAGGTTACTTAAATGCTAGAAGTCATGGGTGGCAGTACATTACAATATATTTTGCTCTTGTTCACACGGTACTTGCGATAATTGTATTCATTTAAATATTAAATATTAATGAGGTGTCATTGACTTCCGTGTACAGAACGGTAGCTACTGAAAATCAGCGTTGCGGTTAACACATTTAACCGGGCGATCTGTTTTGTAAAGTCGCGTTATCTTCATTTAATGTTACAGTGTACAAGTTTAGTGAATTAGAATTATTAAACGCATTTATATGTTATATGTATATATTATCTACTATATAAAAATAAGTCGGGTTTTCCTTCCTGACGATATAACTCTAGAACGCACGAACCGATTTCCACGGTTTTGCATTCGTTGGAAAGGTCTCGGGCTCCGTGAGGTTTATAGCAACGAAAATCTAGGAAAAATTTCAATAGAAAAGCGGGAAAATAGGGAAAATCATTTTTTAAATACAGCGCCATATCAAAACTACTGGATCAATTTTAATCATTTTTTTTACACTGACTGACATGGGATACATATTTTATACCCGTGCGAAGCAGGGGCAGGCCGCTAGTATTAGTATATATATTTGTATATGTATGTATATATATGTATGTTTGATATGATTATTTCTCTATTTATCTATATGTATATAAATATAGATATGCAAGTAGTTTTAGTACGTTTTCTTTTTGCACACTCGCCACGTTTTTTCGTGTTATCCTATAACAATGGTTGCCTGGAAGAGATTTTTATTTTTTTTTTTATTTTCATCATCCCGCTCGCGATCTCGCCGCGTACGGTTGTGTTCTCGCTGCGTCTTACGTCAGTTAATATATAGTGGATAGTGAAATTTAAATGTAGAAAAAATATGATCCATTAATCAAATTTCTAAAGCAATCATCTTGATAACTGCGATGGATCACCGCAGTTATATCAACACTGAGAGGGGAAATCGGATTAATTTGGACGAGTCTACGAGGGATATAGAAAGTGTGCTCTTAGAAGAGTTTAGGCAATTTAGATTAGATACACAATCTAAGTTGGAACAACAATTAAAAGAGTACGCATTGCTTCAAAACAGATTTCTAAAATTAGAAAATGAAATGCAAGATTTAAAAAATACAATGAAGGTAGTTCTAGAGAAAGCAAATAAAGTTGACTCGTTGGAATTACATATTAAAGATTTGATGGAAAAAAATAAATATCTTGAAGCTTGTCATAGTAATATAAATCAACAGAATAATATGAAGGTAGTTCAAATACAGGAAGAATCTGTTCCGACGCCTGGGCCATCTTATCGGAATGCAGTTAAACGCAATCAAAAGCAGGTATCCAGCGAAAACTCGAGTAAACAGTGTGTGGCCACGAAACTCGTGGAAGTTGTAAATAATGAAGAGGGACTTCAACAAAGCCAGATAAATAATGTGAAAAAGTTAAACGCTTTCAAAGAAAAGGAAAATATAATTCAAAAGGAAAAAGGCAAGTGGACAGTCGTTAATAGGTCGAAAAATAAGTATAATAACAGGGAAGTAAAAAGAGGAGGAAGTACAAGTATGTCAGAAATCCAAGGGACAGAAAAGAAAAAATATATGCATGTTTGGCGATTACAGAAGGAAACTACTATAGAAAGTTTAGAAAGTTATGTTAAGAATATATGTGGAAATGATATACCAGTTAAGATAGAAAAAATAAGACATAAGACGGAAAGAGATTATGCTTCATTTATTATTGGAGTTCCGGAAAGTAAATATGATAAACTATGTCAATCAGAAAATTGGGCTGTAAATATTGAGTTTTGCGAATGGGTGTGGTTTCGTAGGTTCTCCAACAAAACGAAATCTGAAGACTAGAAAAACGAATAAATACACGTCAATTGAAATCTTTTACCAGAACGTGAGAGGGCTTCGAACCAAATTAGAGGAATTTTATACAGGAATTTTATCTTCAAGCTCAGATTTGTTTGCGATTACTGAAACTGGTTGTAATGAATCTATTCAGGACGCTGAAATGATCCCACCTTGCTACACAATTTTAAGATGTGACAGAGCGGATGGACGGAAGCAAGGAGGCGTGTGTCTCGTGGCCACACCGCGTCTTGAACTACGGCGAGTACACACTGACGTCAACATCGATTGTCGAGCGTTTGAATTGGTTTGTGCGGCGGTGTATAGACACGGTAGATTTTTGTTTTTGCTGTGCGTTGTATACATTCCGCCGAACAGTAGCGAGGATGAATACATGGTATTATTTAGGATTATTGAACAATATTGTAACCGTTATAGGGAGATAATAGTGTTAGGTGATTTTAATTTATATTCTTGTTCGACAAATGTAAATAATTATTTTGAATACTTTCAAACATATTGTAGGTTCACTCAGAGTAATAATATTCGTAATTGTAATAATCGCTGTTTAGATTTAGTGTTAAGTTCATTAGAATATGGTTTGGGAGTGCAAGCCGCAGAGACGCCACTCGTGCCGGTGGATGTCCACCACCCACCTCTTATGGTGGCGGTCAAGCTGATATCCAGTCTTAAGATCGGCTCGCCCCCTGACGTCGACTCCAGCACGAATATACCAAGTGGGTGGAACTTTTACAAAGCTGACTATCGATCTTTATACACGACATTGGCGGGAGTAGATTGGACCCCCATGTATCAATTAGATTTAGACAGTAGTTTAAAATACTTTTATGACATTTTAAATTCAATTATAGATAACTGTGTTCCAAAAAAAAAGCGAAGACATGTAACGCCGAGGTACGTTTACCCCGAGTGGTACACTGTTGAAGTAATTCGCAACATAGCATATAAAGCAACTCTTCACAGACGTTACAAGATAAGTAAATTACCTGAGGATTACGATAAGTTTTCTAGGTGTCGAGCAGAGGTGAAAAATATGATAAAACTCGCTTACGATAGCTACAAACACCGAATTCAGAATCAATTACTGCGCGATCCTATGTCCTTCTGGAATTACATAAAATCAAGAAGAGGTAGTAGAACTCCAGAAAAAATTCTGAAGGACGGGGTACTGTTGCGTCCTGACCGGTGTGCCCAGGAATTTGCTCATTATTTTCATTCAGTGTACAGTACACAAAGAGCGAAATTGAATGTGAGCTTGGCGATAGCAGAATCAGGTGGGGATAATATGGCGGCGCGGGTTCACCTCAATCAGTTGCGACTGGATGAAGTGAATTATGCGCTGAAGCATATTAAACCAAAAAAGTCTGCTGGACCTGACGGCATTCCACCTTTCATCTTTAGGGACTGTCGTTCCGTGTTAGCGAGGCCTTTGCTTCACATTTATAATTTATGTTTAAGTACATCTGTTTTTCCTGAAATCTGGAAAATAACTAGGGTAGTTCCAGTCCCTAAGGGGGACTCAAAGACAAGGTTAGATGGCTACAGACCCGTGGCCGTGCTATCGTCACCGGCAAAAATATTGGAGTCCGCTATTTATAATAACATTTATAGGCAATTAAGCGCGCAACTCACAGACGCTCAACATGGATTTCGTTCAGCTAGAAGCACAACCAGCAATCTTCTATGTCACATGGCGAACATCGTGCCTGCCGTTGATAGTGGGGGGCAGATAGATGCGGCTTACTTCGACTTCAGAAAGGCTTTCGATACAGTTAATAATGATGTACTACTAAGAAAGTTGGCAGGCGTTGGTTTCACACCTCATTTACTAAATTTCTTTGTTAGTTACATGAAAGATAGGCAACAGTATGTCGAATACGAAGGACAGCGTTCGGAACCTTACTTTACTTGGTCGGGAGTAAGCCAAGGTAGTAATTTAGGACCTTTGCAGTTTATATTAATGATAAACGACTTGCCAAATGTAGTAAAAGATGCTAAATGTTTATTGTTTGCGGACGATCTTAAACTATCATTGACGATAAGAAACCCTAGCGACTGTCAGAAGTTGCAGGAGGATATTGACAGAGTAGTAAAATGGAGCATAGATAATCTCTTGGAATTTAATAGTTCTAAATGTGTTGCAATCACTTTCTCCCGTTTGAATACCCCAACTGCTTTTAATTACATGATTAAAGGGACACCTATGGTCCGAGTCACCGAGGTCAGGGATTTAGGAGTGACGTTAACAACAAAGTTATCGTTTAGTGACCATATAATTAAGTGTTGCAAAAAAGCATATAGGAATTTAGGTTTTATGCTACGCGTAGTGAAGGGATTCACTAATTTAAAAGCAATCGCTGCTTTGTATAACGCTCTAGTTAGGAGTCAATTAGAAGGAAATGCAGTTATATGGGCTCCACATGAAACTAAGTATAGTCTCATGTTGGAGCGCGTACAGAATAAATTTATTAGGTACATGTACTTGAGATTGTACGGGGTTTATCCGTACTATCCGTTAATGTATCCAACTCTATTTGTTCTAGGTATGGTTGGATATAATGAGTTAAGGGTAAGGAGGGAACTCTCCCTTGTTATTTATTTAATTAAAATAATTAGAGGTAGGGCACATAATCCCGATATGCTACAATATATCAGGCTGCATGTCCCAGACAGGTACGTATGGCGGAGACGGAGACCGTCTTTGTTGGTGGTTCCTAGCGGGCGCACGAACCTGATGAAACAGGCGCCACTTACACGTGCCATACGTACTGTCAATATATGTGCCACAAAAATAGATGTTTTTTTCAGTTCTCTGAGTGAGCTTACAAAGATAGCATTATATATTATAAGTTATAGTATTAGTAATTAGTAGTATTAGTAATTAGTAGTATTAGTAATTAGTAGTATTAGTAATAAGTTTTGCTACACTATTGTATTAGGGTTCCCTGTAATGATAGTAGTAAGCTGGATATAAATAAATAAATAAAATCACGTCTACTAATTAACCGCAACATTCACGCGCGACAACTTAAGCGTTTAAGTGCCCACGATAATGCAATGTAATTTTATATAACCTGCATATATCTAGTTTGTCATTGTGACTGTGTGAGGTGCTTGTGTGATTTGTTTATGGTGGCGTTTTGTGATACATGTGGTTACTGATACTGCAGATATAAGGTATGTGAATATTGTCTCCTTCCCACACTTAGCATTACACACTCTCTTAACAAACGCGGATAAAAAAAGTTATATCATAATTTCTGTCTTCTTTCCTTTTTTTTCCACCAGCCCTCTCTATCACTCTAAGTAGGGTCGGCACATGTTATAAACATGTTGTCAAATGATTTGGCTGCGTATTTTACGACCGCCCGTTACCTTATTCGTATTTTACGACACCTCGATAAGAAAAAGGGGTGGTCTATTCTACTTAACCGGATACCACACGGTGGGTCAACTTACCTTAGTCGTCCTTTACGACACCTCGGTAACAAAAAGGGTGGTTTATTCTACTTAACCGGATATCACACGGCGGGTCGTCTTACCTTAGTCGCCTTTTACGACACCTCGGTAAATAAAAAGGGTGGTTTATTCTACATAGCCGGATACCACACGGCGGTATATCATAACTTGTATATAGTAGAGTAATTTCTGTATAACTTATAATTATATATAATTTTATAATATAATTTATAAAATTATTTTATAATATAATTTCTGTATAATATTAAAACTAAATATCTCTTACCGTTTGTGTCTTTGACACAATGATATCGCTTATCTTATCTTTAAATATCAAACGGGCGAATGAAAATTGTTTGTTGTCAGGATAAAAATAAGGCTTAACTTTCATGTTTGTCTTTTAATTCCAGTTGCTATATACAACGACTAGTAATATCCCGCGGATTCACCCGCGTAAATTTTATATTACACTTTGTAACAGATCTCTATTTTTCGAATGTAATATAGCCTATGTTGCCCAGTAAAGATGCAGCTTTCTAATGGTTAAATAATTTTTGAAATCGGTCCAGTAGTTTTTGTGTGAAAACATTACAAACATACATACAAATTTTATCTCTTTATAATATTAGTATAGATATACAACGATGTGATCTAATGCTTGGGCTACATAAGCGGACGAAGATTCGAGTCGCGTAGGCGCACAAAACATCGTGTATCGCGCACACACGATGTTCTTGTCTATATCAAACGGGCGAAGATTCAAAAAGCGGCCTACGGCGAATATTCGTTGTTCAGTTTTGTGCGTCCGAAACGATCAGTATCTTCGCATTATCATCATCCTCCTGCCCTTTTCCCACTCTAAGTGAGGTCGGCACAACATGTTATAAACATGCTGTCACATGATTTAGCTGCGTTTTTACGGCCGGCCGCCTGCCTGACGTCAACTTACCTCAGTCGTATTTTACGACACCTCGGTAAGAGGGTGGTCTATTTTACTAAACCGGATACCACACGGCGGGTCAACTTACCTTAGTCGCCTTTTAAGAGACCTCGGTAAGAAATGAAGTTGGTCAATTCTACTCAGCCGGATACCACACGGCGGGTCGACTTACCTTAGTCTCCTTTTACGATACGAGGGTATACGAGGGGATACGAGGGATATATGAGGGTGGTACTATTCTATTCAGCCACACGGCGTTGTCTTCGCATTATATGACAGTAAATTATTATTTATTACACTTGTACAAGTATCAGTTACGATATAATATGAAAATGAGACGAAACAGAATTAATACAATTCACAGAAACCAAACGTCTAAGTCCGGACAATACTGAAGTGACATAGGTCTGACCACTCAAACGAATATTGTCGCAACAAATCCCATTGATGCGCCCAGGTTACCGACAGTGCCCCGATGCTACGTCGTCTGCGCCCGAATAATCCGCGTTGTAACGATGTACCCGGTCACATACATTGCCTTAGTACGAATGTTCGCCGTAGCCCGCTAATGTAGCCTCAGCATAAGGAAGCGATGGACATTGTCGGGTACTTGAGATAATAAATGCATAGTAATGTTTAATTTAGAAAACCTGTTAGTCTGTCTGTAACACTTTCATGGACAATATTAACAAATTTGGTATATAATTTATAGAAGTAGGTGTGCACTTTGCAAAATTCCATACTACATAAGTTATGATATATAACATTTTGCGATAATCCGCGTTCGTTAAGAGAACTTTAAATGGAAGTTACAGTAAAATTATTTTGCTGTAATCCGCGTTTGTTAAGAGAATATAAGTAATGCTAAGTGTATGAAGAAGGCAACATTTACATATCTTATACATGCAGGACAAGACATGACACGTATCACAAAACTTGTGACCAACAACACAGCAACGCACTACACAAACTCACTACGACAATATCTACGATCGTTCGGCCCGTAACCGATGCATAAGGATAGGTTCCACAATTACATCTACTGGCATTACGATTTTGTTATGAATATTAAAAAACAAAAGTGAACCAAAGAATATGAATTTCGCAATACATTAAAGTACAAATTCTGAACAATTATATAAACATCGTTAAAAAGTTAAAAACAAGAAGCCTGATTTCTTTTAAAAATTTAACTTTTCAAACTGTTACAACTTTATAACTATTAAAACTTTTTAAAATTTCTTTCGAAAACAAAAACATCTTCGGCGCGTATTTCGAAATTCTTCAAAAGAAATCTTTACATTTCCCTGCCGGTCCACCAAATATTGCGAAAGCAACGTGACTACTTTTGCCTGATATTGCGAGTTGCGAACTCTACTAAAGGCCCCTACACACCAAAACCGCCGGCCAGCCAGCCACCGGGTAGTTTTGCTAAAATCTGCTGATGAGCGTTTTATTCGAATATCAATTACGAAATTAAATTTATAATTACGCTGTTCTAACAAAAAAAAATATATAAATCACTTTATTCACGAAAAACTAAATTTTACACTTAAAAATACTTATTCAACAATAATATTGTGAAAAGGTTATGAGACACAGCTTAGAGCTGCTTTTTTTAATTTAATTAAACTAAAACAAGTAAAAATGTTATCTAAATAAAATTTAAATAGTGCATGAGCTATTTAAACGATTTATTATCTCCTGCAAAGCACAAATCAGCGCGTACCTACTCTGAATATTAGTCACATTAATAATAATAAAATAAGAAATGGAATTGAAAATATTTTTTATACTGCTAAAAAAGTTGATCATATAAATAGGTAAATTAATATTTAATTCAAAGGTTTGATTGCCTTCCAATAAGTAAATACACACATCCATTCCGTAAGGTCAGCAATCACTAACTGGTGAACTGTACAGGCCGTAGATGCGACGACCCCTGTCGCTGGCAAAGGTAAACAATATCTAATACGGGCGGTTTAACCCGGGCCGGCGGGTTGGTGTGTAAAGGCCTTAACAGCCAAAGTTTATTCATTAGCCAAAAGTGCGCAATATCGGTAAGGTCGGCAAATAATCAGGAATTACAAAATTTAAAAAGGGTTGTTCAATTTAATTGTCTATTTAGTTTGTTTGCAAACATTCAGTTGGCTTTATCACGTTTTTCAGTTGTAAACAGTTTTAAGTTTAATAAGGTTGAATTTCGACATAGTTACGTAATATCGATTACAAATAGGATGCCATCGAGATGATTTGATAAGTGTTGTCGCCATTGACTTCCGCTTTGTATTTTATAGCAACACAGTCATGAAACAAGAGTATCGCGCCCATTTTTATTGAAATGTTGGCAACACTGTGCCGTTTTTGTTTCCAGTGACCGTCAGTCTTTGTTCGTCATTCAAGAGAAGTGCATCTCGGAACGGGAATAGTGGTATTCCTAATATATCGTGTTATTGTATATAGTGTGCGTTAAGATGAGGGACCTGGGATGCTGGCCCAAAATATTTGAGACAGATTATAAGTTAAACACAATATAAAATACGATACAAAAAGTTTTGCTAAGCTAAATAAAGTTTTTGTAGGATAGTTTAAATTAAATTCTTTTTAGTATTGTTCTAGAAGCACTATCTACTGACGTCCAAGTTCCACTGCTTTGGATTATGAAATATGCTGAATATATTGTCCTCGTAAGCAAATGTAGAAGTGAACTACAAGCGCAGTTACGTATATGGAAGAACACCCATGAGAATGCTGGATTAAATCAATAACGCTTACACGGAAGTCTAACACGGCTTTCATAAAACCAAAATCCCATATTTCTTTCTGTAACAGGAAAAAAACATACACAAACATACAAAACGTTTAACGTTTTTTGTGTATTTGTGTGTGTTTAACGTTTATTTTTTTTTAATGTCAGGAAAACCCATTATGGGTCATCACCGCCCGACGAGGATTAGCGGCGGGTATGTCGGACTCGCACCGACTAAAAACCTGACAGTGCTCCACCACGCTGCTCGTGGCGGGGACAGGGTACCGTTGTACACATTGCCCCCATCTCCGCCAGCAGCAACTCTGACCCCAGAGTGCGCCACCTCTAGGTCGGAGCCTCTCTAAAAGTGGTCCCTCCCTCCGCTAACCGATGCATCGGGAGCACCAGATGCACCGACCGCCTCGGGGACCTAACTCCAGCGAGCGTCCGATAAAACCCCGTTTGGACGTTTAACGTGTAGTAACAGCTTCTGTCTACCTAACTAGATCGTAAACAGTACATAATTAAGATAATTTCAACACGCCCGCGAAATCGCACATACAGCTTGTGTATAATGTATTAAATAAGCATTAAGGCGAATGACACGAATACTTGTGTATAATGGAACCATCCGCGTTCTCAAGCGCACCATGTCATTAATACTACAGCTCTGGGCGAGAGTGGACGTGTTGCGATATATTGTTAGTGCGTGTTTTGGCCTGTACTATATTTATACAATACAGGGTCATTTTTTACCATAATATTATTTTGGAGATTTCATAAAAGACTATAGCATACTATATATTGAATAATTCTCTTCTTATTTAAGATATTACATCACTCACCTCCAGTGCCGAGAACTTTGAGCAAGTCGAAATGTGATATGTCCACTTTAGAAGCGCCGTTTAGGTTAACTGGAACAATAAAAGAATATTATTGCTAACAATCTGATATTTTTACTATGTAGTCTTATATAAGCGTAGTTTAAAAGCATTTTCACTCCAATATTCCTATGTGCTAGACTGTATTTGTCTAATATGAAGTCTACAAAAGACATATATAAATATCCTGCTTATTATCTTTTCTTTTCACTGATGCTAGGCCAAGCACCTAGTCCCAGATATATAGCAACAGAGATTTTTTGGCTTTTGGAATCTTATCTCCGAAAATTTTTTGGAAAAACTTCTTGCTATGGTGGATAATAACAAAATATTGTTATAACTAGTTACATTTCGTCATTGCATCAAATTAAAAATATTATTTATTTAAGTAAACTGGTAAATAAATAAAATGATAAGTAAAATGCTTTTGTATCAACTCTACTGCTGGTTCGGAAAGCTGTTCCTACCGAGTAGAGCCAACAAGAAACTCGGCGGTGCTTTATTAAAAAAAATATCTTACAACTAGTTATATTTAGTCATTACTATTTTGTACAGGATCTAACAGAAGCTATCTTGTGCAAGATTTATCGGATTAAGGGCTTCTGTATAAGAATTGCTTTTTAATGCCTAGTATGGATAAAATTATAATAGAATTTCATCATAATATCAAACCCTAATTTTTTTTTTAAAGTAATAATATTTTGAGTAATTAATTTTGTATCTAAATAATTCGTATTTTTGAAATGTCGTAAAATACGACTAAGGTAAGTCATCAGGCAGGTCGTAAAATACGTAGCCAAATCATATAACAACACGTTTATAACATTTTACTGGCCCGTTGGAGCAGTGGGTAGTGACCCTGCCTTCAGCTCCACGGGTCGCGGGTTCGATTCCCGCCGAGGGCCAACATTTTCTATAAATGAATTTGTTGGTCTTCGAGCCTGGGTGTATATTTGTATTTAAGTATGTATTTAAAAAATATATATGTATATATTCACCAGTTGTCTGTCCATAACACAAGTATTAAATTACTTACTTTGGGGACGGACGACCGTGTGTGTAAGTGTCCCATATATTTATATTTATATTTATTTATATTTATATTTATATTTGTGCTGACACCACTTAAAGTGGCATAAGGAGGATGATAAATGTATGGGTATTTTCTTGAACAATAAAACTTTTAAACAAAAAATCAAGAAATACATACTTCATAAAAATATATTTCACCATCTTTAATGTTATTTTTTAATATTACCGTTTTTATTTTTGATTATTATTGATATTTTGTTAAAAGTAGACTATTTTTTATTTTATTTATTGTAATAATTTTTTTTCTTTTCTATTTTTTGTATTTGATTTAGTGAGCACGATGTTATTTAGCTTTTTTTTTATTTAATTATACATGCTGAGTTAGCCTTTAAGTGAGATATATAATAGAAAAGTATAATTTAGTTTTGTTAAAAAGAGGCAAATCAAATCAAAATAATCTTTATTCAAATAAGCTCTTACAAGCACTTTTGAATTGTCAAGGCTGATCCAGAAAGCCTATTATACTGTTGAGGATTACTTAGAAGATAAGAATGTGTCGATATAGCTCGCTTAGACCCTGTACAAGACAGTAATGACTAAATGTAACTAGTCATAAAAAAATTTATTTTTAAAAGAGCAACCGCCGAGTTTCTTGCTGGCTCTTCTCAGTAGGAACAGCTTTCCGAACCAGCAATAGAGTTGACGATTCAACAACACTTGTTTACAAGTTAACTTGAATAAAGAATAATTTGAATTTAGAAATTAATATAGGTTTTAAATAAACCATATTATATATCACTTTGGCTTCCTAATAAATAAATAAACAATAAAACTGTTAAATTTGCAGTTAAATATTATCCATTTATTATCAACAATATATTAACACTTCATACTGCGGTGCAATTTCATAATAGTGTTAGCAATTTGTTGTGTGAAGAAAAAAAAACAATAAAAACGCTCGGACCTTGAATTTAGGATACTCAAGTTTGAATGTCAAGTAATATTTGAACAATTATGGGCGTTTAAGGTAATTAAGTGGAAATAATTTTGATACTTTTATGATTTTGTATTACTCGGGTCAACATAAGGTCATTGCTATTATATGCTGATGAAACACTTGTTGAGAACATGTTCTCGTCTGAAAGTCATATCACTCGATGATAAGTGTTATCCGTATATGCCGTGAATCATCATTCTCTACCGAGGTGTCGTAAAATGCGTCTAAGATGGGTTGACCCACCGTGTGGTATCCGATTGAGTTGAATAGACCACTCTCTTATCGAGGTGTCGTAAAAGGCGACTAAGGTAAGTTGACTCGTCGTGTGGTATCCGGCTGAGTAGTATAGATTACCTTCTTTTTCCAAAGGTTGTAAAAGGCGACTGTAATTTGACCCGCCCTGTGGTATCCAGCTGAGTAGAATAGACGACACTCATTTTTACCAAGGGTTGTAAAAGGCGACGGTAAGTTAACCCGCCTTGTGGTATCCGGCTGAGTAGAATAGACGACCCCCATTTTTTACCGAGGGTGTCGGAAAAGGTGACTAAGGTAAGTTGACTCGCCGTCTGGTATCCGGCAGATTAGAATAGACCATCCTCATTTTTTACCAAGGGTTGTAAAAGGCGACGGTAATTTGTACCCGCCTGTTGTATCCCGCTGAGTAGAATAGGCCGACCTCATTTCTTACCGAGGTGTCGTAAAAGGCGACTAAGGTATGTTGACGTCAGGCAGGCGGTCAGTCGTAAAATAGCCAAATCTCATCACAACATGGTTAAAACATGTTGTGCCGACCCCACGTGGAGTGGGATAAGGGCAAGAGAATGATGATGTTATATTAAGGATATTTCATTGGAGCAGCGTGTAGATTCTCAGTTTTAAATATTCTCTACAAAAACGAAGACTAGAGGTCTATGCCCAGCAGTGGGATGATAATAAGTGGCCGTTACTTTACTATGAAGCTGTGGTAGCCCAGCGGTAACACCGTGCGACTCTTTCGAGGAGGTCACGGGTTCAAACCCGGGCAGACACCAATGAGTTTTTCTGTTAAAACTTATGTGTCTAATTTATAATTGTTAATTTATCACACGCTTTTCGTTGAAGGAAAACATCGTGAGGAAACCTGCATATCTCTAGAGAATTCTGGAGATATGTGTAACCTATCCGCATTGGAGCAGCGTGGTAGGTCTTAGCTCCAACTCTTCTCTCCAAAAATGGAGAGGAGGCCTATGCCCAGCAGTGGGATAGTAACAGGCTGCTACTTACTTACTTTACTATATAGAAATTTGTGTACAACAAGATTCACCTACAAAGACTAGTGAAGGATGCTCTTTAGTAAACAATCTAGCGCAACTTACCACGTTCATTTTAACTTGGCGCGATAATAATCATTTACATAAAAACCGAGATAGGTAAATATAACTGCACAAAGTCGAAAGTTCACTGAACTAACTAAATTAATAAATACATACTGACATTATATATAAGCGTTAAAGTATCCAAAATAATTATATTATAGCTAGCTGAACTGGCAAACTTTTTGCCTTATAAATTAATGCTGCTCCTCTCCTATTCATCTTATCGTGATGTTATACAGTCTATAGCCTTCCTCGATAAATGGACTATCTTACATTCAAATAATTTTTCAAATCGGTCTAGTAGTTCCTGAGATTATCGCGTTAAAACAAACAAACTCTTCAGCTTTATATATTAGTATACATTTATATTTTAGTGATAAGTTTATTTTTAATGTTAAGTTTATTAGATCATTTTTTTAATTTAGTATTATCTTTTTTCTTTCCTCCTGCCCTTATCCCACACTAAGTGGGGTCGGCACAACATGTTACAAACATGTTGTCACATGATTTGGCTACGTATTTAACGACCGGCCGCCTGCCTGACGTCAACTTACCTTAGTCCTATTTTACGACACCTCGGTAAGAAATGAGGGTGGTCTATTCTACTCAGCCGGATACCACACGGCGGGTCGAATTACCTTAGTCGCCTCTTACGACACCTCGGTAAGAAATGAGGGTGGTCTATTCTACTCAGCCGGATACCACACGGCGGGTCGACTTACCTTAGTCGCCTCTTACGACACCTTGGTAAGAAATGAGGGTAGTTTATTCTACTCAGCCGGATACCACATGGCAAGTCGACTTACCTTAGTCGTCTTTTACGACACCTCGGTAAGAAATGAGGGTGGTACTATTTTATTCAGCCGGATACCACACGGCGTACATACTGACATTATGTATAAGCGTTAAAGTACCCTCAATATTCAATATGTGCTATTTTCCAGTTTATTATTGACTAGCTGTGGCAGCAGATGAGCCCTTGTGAAAGTCAGTGTCACAAATTTTCCCGAAATTTGAACATAACAGTAGTTAGTGTGAGTTAATTTTAAGAGATTTTTGAATAACTGTTACCGTTTACTTAGCGCTCGCAAGGAAAGCTTAAAGCTTAAAATTATGCCTTTTAAAATATTTTTTATTGCTGCTCCTCTCCTTTTCATCTTAGCATGATGTTATACAGCCTTCCTCGATAAATGGACTATCTTACACTCAAATATTTTTTCAAATGTACGCAAATACAAAAGATTAATATTTTAAATGTTAAGTTTATTTGATATTTTTTTTAATTTAGTATTATATTCTTCCTTTTCTCCTGCTTTTATCCCACTCTAAGTGAGGTCAGCACATGTTATAAACATGTTGTCACTTGATTTGGCTTCGTATTTTACGAACGGCCGCCTACCGGACGTCAACTTAGCTTAGTCGTATTTAACGACACCTCGGTGAGAAAGAGGGTTGTCTATCTACTCAACCGAATACCACACGGTGGGTCAACTTACCTTAGCCGCCTTTTATGACACCTCGGTAAGAAAGGGGGTGGTCTATTCCATTTAGCCAATTCTTACCCATCACAAAAAGTGCACAACACCGCTAAAGAAGTAAGTAAGTAAGTAACGGCCTGTTACTATGCCACTGCTGGGCATATGCCTCCTCTCTCTCCATTTTTGGAGAGAAGGGCTGGAGCTAAGACCTACCACGCTGCTCCAATGCGGATTGGTAGGTTACACATATCCCTAGGATTCTCTAGAGATATGCAGGTTTCCTCACGATGTTTTCCTTCACCGAAAAGCGTGTGATAAATTGCAATGATCAATTAGACACATAAGTTTTAATAGAAAAACTCATTGGTGTCTGCCCGGGTTTGAACCCATGATCATCTCTAGAGATTCACCCGGTCGCACCGCTAGGCCATCACAGCTTTTTTTTCAGCTAAAGAAGTGTTCACTTCAAAAATATTGGGTGTATTCAAATGGCAGTAACTTTTGTAATGGTCACTTAAAATCCAGGCCACTGTCCATAACGATGTTCGAACGCCAACTATTTTGAGAAGTGAAAGTAACTTTCGCAAAAATATATATCTAAGTGCCTTGTTATTATAATGATATTGATCGCAATGACTTAACGATTTCATTAATTAAATGTCAGTCGTGACCTTTCTGTTGGATACTTTTTAATGTGATTTTTGCATCGTTTATCTTGGGCACGTAGTTTGGTGGCACCATCTCCATACATTCCAACTTCATTGTTAGAACCTCGATAGCTCAAAGTTGGGTCCACGGGTCTATTTATTTTGGTTTCTTGAAATAGAACGCGATGTGAGAAATAGTGTTGAAACAATATCCTACCATCATTCTCTTACCCTTATCCCACTCGTAAGTAGGGTCAGCACAATATGTTTTCTTCTTCCATTCTCCTCTATCATTCAACACTGGTGCCACTCCCTTTATATGCATATCATTCTTCCTCAAGTCATACATCCATATTAATATTTAAAACTCTTTTGATCACATCTCATCTAATGAGGTGGCTCATGTAATTCAAATTCAAATTTTTTTATTCAATACACACTTGTAAACAAGTGCTTTTGAATCGTCAATTCTACTGCTGGTTCGGAAAGCTGATCCTACCGAGAAGAGCCAGCAAGAAACTCGGCGGTTGCTCTTTTCAACATAATACTTATAACTAGTTACATTAAGTCATTACTGTCTTGTACAGGGTCGGACAGTTAGATACTTTTCGTATTCTATCCTATCTTTATCACATTATACATCTACCTAATATTCTCATCTCATTTGCATGCATATTGTGCCGACCCCACTGAAAGTGGTAGAAGACTAAGAAAATGACGACGACCACACACACAATAAGTATCGTGGCTTCTTGCCACCCTTCCGTCGTATTGACTTATCGAAGTCATACCACCAGCCCTCCACTACACGTCGCCCTAAGCCGTGGTCTGGCCTCACAGGAGGCACCCTAAGGACGACGTTCCCCGACGCTAGTAGAGCTTCTGCGCTCTACTCTCTGCATTTCGCAACTTCGGCGATGCTTCTGCACTCTCCCGTCCCACTCGGTGACGCTGTAAAAGCTGTTAGGGCTAACAGCATATAGTCAATTCGAAAAAAAAAAATAATAAGTATTATTTATTTCGATACAATATATCAATTTTAATTTAATGTCCGAGAGTTTACCGATTGTAAACCATAACTGATAACAGTTATCGCGGTTTACGTCAAGGACCCGATAGTAAGACGTGATTCCCACCGGCGTACTGACATGGAGGGGTATTTTAATAACATTTATGATTTTTTAAATCTCATATAAGAGCTGAGTCACTTTTGTCAATAATTTGCTTTGGTAGATTTTCTAAAAGATATAATTACTCGATACTTATCCTAATGATCTTTAATTAACAATCACCAGTGGCTCCGCCCACGTTGAAAGATTAAAACCGTAATACAGTCTATTGATAACCATAACAAATGGTTAAGTTAAGGTAGGTGAACCTTAAAAGCTAGACATATGCTATCGCGGACTTTTATTTACTTAGACGGGAATAATTTTGCAATATTTATATTTTAATATGAGCATGATTTTTTTAATAACTATCAGCGCACTTACAGGTTTACTCAGCGCACAAAAGGAAAGTTTTAAATTTTGCCGTTTTCATTATATTTTTTGTTGCTGCTTCTCTACTATTCAACTTATCAGATATCGCCTCTTGCAAGTTTCCTCTCTGATTAGTTTTGGTGGAAATGGATCAAGCGGAAGAGATATCTTATTTTTGTATGGAATTTTGTGTGTCAAGCAAGCAAGCGGCGCCACAGAGTAACGATAGTCTACCCGCGATCGTCTTGACTTGAGAATCCTTGCAAAGGTACGTAAGTCGTGTGTGGCTTAGGGTATAAGATTCTATAATAAAATTCCGCAATCAATTTTAGCTTTGCCATTACAGCAGTTTAAAATAACACTGTTAAAGGCTGGTACAGAAAGTCAACTATACTGTTGAGGATTATTTATTAAGAATGCGTGGATCTAGCTATTGTCCGACCCAGTACAAGATAGTATGACTTAATGAAACTAGGTATAAGTATTATTTTTAAAAAACAGCAACCGCCGTGTTTCTTGCGGGCTCTTCTCGGTAGAAACAGCTTTCCGAACCAGCAGTAGAGTCGACGATACAAAAGTACTTGTTTACAAGTTTATTTGAATAAAGAAAATTTTGAATTAAATTTGAATTTGAAACGAGATAACGGCTTGTTGCGTATTACATCATAGATAACATGACAAGATAAAAGTTTACAATATTCAACAACACCAAATCTTTTTTACTTCCTCAATTCGTATGTCATGATTGTTGAAACAATTGTTAAAATAATCACTTCCATTACATACCACCTTATCAATGTACTTATTAGATCTAATTATAAGGGTAATTGGAAATTAATTATGCAAATTTAAAATCAAAGTACCTGGGTGACCGAGCCTTGCTCGATGATGTAAAAAAAAAATTAAAATAAAAAAAATTGAATGAAAAAATAATATGGCAGGTGGAGCTTGATCCTAGGTATTTTCACCTCTCTAGACCGCCCGTTCCCCAAATGAACCACCATGACTTTACGTTTGACAGCGAAAAATTGTGATTGTATTCAACGAAATTTTCAAAAAAATTTAGAGTGAGTTCGGGACTCAGGGATAAAACAACATTTTTTTTAATGAAACCTAACTAGATCGATTTTTCTCCCCCAAAACTCCCTACATGGTGAATTTCATGATAATCGTTGGCGCCGTTTCCGAGATTCGGTATATATATATATATATATATATATACATACCGAATCTCGGAAACGGCGCTCATATATATATATATATATATATATATATATATATATATATATATATATATGAGATTAACTCATTTAAACATTAAAGATATAATTTGAAAGATATTAGCTAGCTTATGATATTGCCCTCGAGAAACAAATTCACAAGTATTTTTCTATTGTAAATACATAATTAGTGATAAATCATCTCTATGATATATGTTGCCAATTAGTCTTTAATCAACTTACATATTACCAACGCTACAAAACATTGACACACATTCTACTGTTACCTTGATTCTTCAAGATCATTACGAAAAATACTCAAATTAATGCATAATCATTAATAATGATCATGGAAGATTTCATTTGAACTTGTTAATAAAGTGAATTGTTGAGTAAATTAAATAAAAACTGCACAGAACTAAAAATCAAAGCATTTTTTTGGTCTAATATTTTTAAACTAAAATTTTAATTTTAACATAGCACCAATGCCTTATTCTGTTAAACCTCATGTCGCCCCTATCCAAAGTATAAAGTCACATTTCCTAAAAAAAATAAAAAAATAATAGGGCAGGTGGGATCAGATCCTAGGTATTTTCACCTATCTAGACCGCCCGTTCCCCAAATGAACCACCGTTACGTTAGACAGCGAAAAATTGTGATTGTATTCAAAGTAAATTTTAAAAAATTTAGAGCCTGAAAACAGGGATAAAACGAATTATTTAAAAATAAAACTTATCTAGATCGATTTTTCTCCCCCAAAACCCTCTACATGCTGAATTTCAGGAAAATCGTTGGAGCCGTTTCCGAGATTCCCAAAATATATATATATATACATATACAAGATTAACTCATTTAAATATTAAAGATGTATAAATTTCAGTATATATAAATGCATCCTTTAACACTAACTCAACCTCTATAAATCAAACCTCATTTATTAGAACCTACAAATAATTAAGTAATTAAGCTCATATATCACCCAATATTAAGTGATGACTGAATGAAATCATTAATGGAAAAAATTACATTGTATTAATGTAAATTTGGAACAATTAGTGGGCCTTATCATTAGAACAATTAATTCCTTTAAACAATTAGTGGAAGTAATAAATAAGATGTACATAGTATACCGCTAATATATACAAAAATCACCTACACATCAATTATATAAACCTTAACAACACATTTTTATTGCTTTAAAAAAGTAAGCAAAAAAAAAGTTTGTTAATCTATAAAAGTACTGACGCCGTGTGGTATCCAGCTGAATAGAATAGTACCACCCTCATTTCTTACTGAGGTGTCGTAAAAGGCGACTAAGGCAGCGATCGGACGCGCAACTGTCGCTCTTTCAAGAGTAACCTCTAAAGAAAACATGTTTGTATTGTCTAATAATGACAAGAAAGCTATGAATGTTGTTATACAAAGACATTCTGTAATTAATTTTAAAAATAAAATACATAGGGAAAAATGTAAAAATAAATATTTAGTATATGAATTTTGATATTAGATATAGCAGGAAATCTTCTTGGTATAGGGAGAGGGGAATTGGTTTTCCCCAAATTTAACGTGTGCGGGCCACAGGCAGTAATGAATAAATCAAAACTACTGTATTGATTTGAATGGTTTTTTAACTGAGTGACAAACTATATATTTTATATAGCCCGTGCAAAGCAGGGGCAGGCCGTTAGTAAATAAATAAATTAACTAATCAATAAATTACACTATCAAAGTCTTTATACTTAAATACAAGATGCATAAGATAAAAATATATCAATAGAAATAAAACCATTTATGCAATTAGTTCATATTGACTAGTTCAACCTTTAGGGAAGTTTTAGTCATACACCTTTTATTCTGCAAAATGATGACTCAGTACACTACATTGCCAGAATACATCCAAAGTGAAACTAAAATAGCAAACTTTATATAGAACATGAAAATCGCACATTTATAATTACATATGTAACATCCAATCTCCAAAAATCATAAATTTTTGAGTGAAATTAATTACAAGAAAGTATTTATTAAAATTACCAAAGAAATTAAAATCCCATATAAATATAACAATCTAAACATTTTAATGTGTAAACTGGGAATTTTATTCTGAAATAAAATTCATTAATAGAATTCACTCAGAATTTTTATTACCTTTTTATAATATAAATAAATTAGGCATTAAAAGAATATTATATTATTATTTGATTCTTTTCAAGTAATGTTCTGGATAAAACAGAATCCGAAAACAGGGATAAAACAACATTTTTTTTTAAAATAAAACTTATCTAGATCGATTTTTCTCCCCCAAAACCCCCTACATGCTGAATTTTAGGAAAATTGTTGTAGCTGTTTCCGAGATTTAGAAAATATATATATACATACGAAATTAACTCATTTAAATATTAAAGATGGAAACAGTCAAATGGAAGCAAATGAGTTGCAGGTACAACTAGGATATCAAAGTCAAGTACAAATGTTATTGACTTGAAGACATTGGCCTCAGCTTTATAGTTGATATCTGATGATAATTGTAAATCCAGAGTCCAATAAAAATTCAGAGTCTTTATATTGCGATGTTGACATACATTGAGTAAAATTATATTTAAAATCTTAAGTAAACTATAAGAATCTAGAATTCAGTTCTTATTTTAAAGAATCTTGTGCCTTATCCTACTCTAAGTGGGTCAGACCAACATGATTTTTACTTTAAGTCTCTGTTATTATTTAACAAAGTTGTACTCAGTCTCTAATAAGCATGTCATACTTCACACAATCCATCAAATCATGTGACCAAAAGAGTTGTAAATATGAATGTGGATGGATGTATGGTTAGGGGGAGGCCGAAAAAAAGATGGATGGATTGTGTGAAAAATGATATGCATGTTAAAGGAGTGGCACCAGAGTTGACGAATGATAGAGGAGAATGGAAGAAGACATATTGTGCCAACACACTTTTAGTGGGATAATGGTCCGAGAATGATGAATGATGACTTCACACAAGCCATCCATATCTTTTTCAGCCTCTAGACACAATAAAATCCATATTTAACTTAAGATTGATAACATCATCTAATACAAGAAAAGTAACTAAAATAAACCTTATTTCAACATATGCTGAAATTGATGTTGACATATTATGTTGCAAGATGCAACTTCAATATATTCTGAAGTAAAATATTATCAATTTGTTGTTAGGTAAACAGAAATTCCCTCAATGGGTAGGGTTTTGCTGTAAGACCCATCATAATTCTTAATTAACATAGAATTAGGTGGTACTTTGCAGAGATCCATAATACAAAAGTTATAATAAAATTATTATGCTATAATCTGTCATGAAGCTTCATCGTGGATTATAGCAAAATAATTTTATTATTACTTTTGTTACCATATACATATAAAATCACTTCCTTTGATGTGCTCTCCTTAAGTAGACAAGAGTCAAATAAAAAATATGTTTTTAAAAATGAATCATAATATGTATTAGATAAGATTCTTCCAGATAATTGTCAAACATTAGTTAATTAACTTCTAATTTCTTTTTATATATAATAAAGTAAGTCTAAAAAATAATGACATTAATTTGCTTATCATAAATTACAAAACTAATGTTTTAATGAGAATTTAATGATGGTTAAATGTATACAAACAACTTTCTAAAATAAACCTGCAATAATATTAAAAATAAATAAATTAATGATGGAACATCGCTACTGACCTTTGCTTCTCTTCCTAATTTTACTAGCCTCAACCAAATTCCAATCCACGGAATCCCTCGCTGGCGCAGGCACTGTACCACCTATCAACTCAACAGAACTGCTCCGCTTACTTGGACCAGGCAAGGCTACTTCATCCACTTTTTTATCCTTCACAGACACTGTGTACTCAACAATTTCAACACTTTTGTCAATATGTATATTATGTCCGTTGACCTGCTGGTCAGGTTTGAACTTCTTAGTAGGCACCTTCTTAAGTTTATGAGCGCTGTGTCTGCTCTTCAACTTTGTCGAATGCGAAGAGTTCCTCGAACTGACTGGCGAAGGGCACCCGCACTCCATGCTGCCCTCCTGGTCGCTGCCTTCGTAATATCCCGACTCGTGTTCAGGCTTCTTGTCAGGCAGGCTCATCTCTGCTGTCGCCATGGCTCAGCCCTTCACAACCATGTAGACCTCCCAGCGAAAAGCCCCGCCGCGTCACCCAACGCGGCGGCCGACCGCAACGTGCCAATTAACACTTGAGAACTATTTCTCAGCGAAAGTAACCACGACACGTAATATAATTCACGAGCATTCTTAAACCTACAATGAATCGCGCAAAGTTCAAGAAACACCAGTCAACGGAAGAGGGCGCCCCTGCGACAATACCCGACCGATTTAAAGATCCATTTTAACTGTACTGTGTATGTGCGCTAAGGCGCCTACGTGATTATTCCACGTCAATTGTCACTCGCGACTACTTTCGCTCTGTTGAAACGTCAAACGCCTTTTCCTCTTTGGATTTCAGCAAAAATCACAGCCTATTCTTCGTTTCGTCGCACGGTTTCGTTCACAAACATCCAAATACTTGTTTAGTATAAAAAATTCACTACACTCCCGGTACAGTACTTTTGACACTATACACAATGCGTATCATAACCTTTCACTATCACTAAATTGTTGTTTGTCTAAAAAATATATATCCTAAACACTATGTATATAAATTAAAAAATGCTAGCGCGAATGATGCTTCACTCAGCGCGATAAAGTAACTAAATTGAATTCGAGAAACGCAAAATAGAAACCGTGCGACGTGCGAGAGGCGCTGCCCCCACTACGATACGATTTACGAGGCCAGACAGTATAAGCTAATTCATCAGATAAATATATCACCTTCAAAAACAATAATGTAATATGTATTATTGCAGAACATTTATTTATTACTGAATCATAAACACTATATATTTTAGATTTTTTCAAAGCGTCACATAAATAACATAATAAATATTTTATTAAACTAAATTGTAACTGAAATTATATGTGTGAAGACTTATTTGAAAATGACCCAAAAAACATTATATTACGCTTAGTGTTTTCTTCTTAGGTTTTCTTATATATATTATGATAAACAAATATTAATTTTCTATTACTAAAAAGAGCCCTCTGACCGTCAGAATGATTCGACGTTAAAGTTCTATTGTGCAATGGCTCTTTAATGGCATCTTTCTCTGTCTATCGAGAAACACCTTTTGGGTTCTAACTGGCCCGGGTTGGGGTGATGGGTTCCACGGTGGTCATTAATGACGCGCAAAACTTTTCTTAAATTTGCCCTTTAACTATGGATTGTAACTCAATCACCTCTACAAAACTTTAACTATAAAAAAATTGCATCAGCACATGGAACGCAACACATCTTTGATGGTTTAGCCAAAGTTGAGATGCGCTTGTTTTAAAGATTGCTAGTTTGATTTTTTTTTATATTTTTAGTTACGTATAAGTTGTACTAATCTCGTTTTAAATATATTGTGTGCGCGTCTACGTGTGTGTCTTGAAAGATTTTTTATTTATTTATAATTAGGATTATCAAATTGACGGTTTGTTGAAGTTGTACTAATCTCGTTTTAAATATATTGTGCTCGCGTCTGCGTGTGTGTCTCGATTTTTTATTTATTTATAATTAGGATTATCGGGTTGACGGCTTACATCTGAAGCTTAGCTTATAATATAACCAACAAGATGTAGACCCACTTAAAGATAATCACAACTTGCGCTTTGCGGTGAATAACCTTTACACAAAGTTAAGCAAAATAAATAGCAATGAAGACAAACCTAAAAAACGAGAAAGATTGTTAATTACGAGATAATCGAAGTAGCCAAAATGATTCCCATGTGATAGCATTTCAATACGACAGGAATATGACCCCAGCTCGCTCTAACGTTCATCTAAGTTTTAACATATACTATCAAGTCAACATTTCATGGACGTAAACAAAGCGAGACAAAGGTATCGCTTATCTATCAAGTAGAATGAGACAGAATATATAAGAGCGTAACGAAAGTCCAAACTATTTTACATCTCTTTCTAGATTCTTTGCGGTGTTCAAATTAAAAAAGGGAATGAGATATTTATTGTATTCAATTACCTCTGTGTTTATAATCGACGTTGTCTGCCACGTACATAAACGTTAAATAGCTTTTCTTATAGCTAATGTATTATTATTTTTATGATCGTTTCACCTTGGATTTTCTATCTATTAAGTATATTTCAAAAACCGAATTTCAATTTTAAAAAGCTTTCGCTATTAAGGATGCCCTAGTATTTATCGATAAAATGATGTAGAAAATATGTACCACAAAATTATTGTAGAATAGACTGATAAATACTAACATAATAATACCTAATTGTGTTTGTATATACAGGTTAATTAGTAGTGTGGGAGTAAAAAAAATCGATAAGGGAATTAGGACAAATATTTATGTCGAATGGAGTGATACTAACATAACAATAACTCAAAATGTTGTTTGTATATACGGGTTACATAGTTATGTGGGAGTAAAAAAAATCGATAAGGGAATATAACTCTGGTTGATTAAGAAGGTTTTTAAAAGTACATATTTTGTCAGGTGATAAAATTCAGGTTTTCGGGAGAAGTACATTCTCATTTTTATTAATTCTCATATTCTCAAATTTTTTGGAATTAAACAAAAGTAAATACAAAATTATTTTGCTATAACCCGCGACAAAGTAAAAAGTTAGGTAATATAAATACCTAGTACTAAATGTAAATTTTACTATCCGTTTTTATACCTGATACTTGCACGATTCGTAAAAACACATGGATTACAAAACCCCACCACTACAACCATAATACACACGCATTTACACACCTTCACTATCACATTATTACTTTTGTATTATGGAACTCCGAAAGTGACGCCTAATTCTATAAATTATTGTAACACAAACTCAAAAAGTTAAATTTGGTCCCAAATACGATACAAAGACGTGTACCCACATGATAACCTGTAATATAGCTGTGCATTCCGCACGAGTGTCTACAGGAAGTGGCTTTTTAATTGCTAAGTACCTCTATTATTGTAAATTGAGCAATCTAATTTCATTTTCATTGTCAAAAGGTCTCATTCCAATTGTTTATATAGAAAGAACTAGTACAAACCTCAATGTTTAGACTAAAGATTGAAGAAAAATTGGATTGCATAGTTTTACAGAAGAGTCAATACCTCTATGAGCTTTATTTCATAGCTACATAGGTGTGTATATTATTAAATCTTTAAAATTTTCAGATTTAAGGTTTTTAAAGATTTGTGCTTTGATATAATGAGTTTTTCTTTAATGACAGGAAAACCAATTATGGGTTCTCACGGCCAAACGGGGACGAGACGGACAGATGTATCTACCGCCTCGGAAACCTAACTCCAGCGAGCATCCAATAAACCCAGTTAGGAACGCTGGGAGGTCCCCGTTAGTGCGACGAACTTCGACGAAAAACCTTTATTTTAGCCTTATCTTATAGACAAATAGTTTGTCTATGCAATAAAGCGTTACAATAAGATGAATAACTGTAAGAAGCATTATGATCGATAAAACTCTCAGTGCATTTATAAAGCTTATTATCCTGTTTCGCTGGGTCTCGCAGACATCGTTTCCGATGACCTCATCTTGTTAATGGTGAATATTTGCAAAGTAAAAATCAAGCATATAGTACAGTCCGTCAACATTTTGCTCTTCCATAGAGCCAACGAAGTGTATTAGATACAGACAATTATATATATATAATACTGATAGGCCTGATAGCCAAACAATGGGACCATGTGAATTTCGTCAAGCGGTCGCTTGTTTAAGTCCAGGCATTTCGTATTTCCTACAAAATATAATTTGTACTAAATCAGGGCGCCGTTATAGGTGAATATATAGGTAGGGTGATTGATATAGCTTATCCTGTCCACTGTGAGCGCGGTAAAAACCTCAATGTAGCTCAGTGGGCAATGGAAAATGCTCAGTGTCTACATGCCTCATCGTTTATTTATTTATTTATGTACCAAAAAAGAAAATATACAAAAATGCAGTTAGATGGAAAACAAGTACAAAGGATAACTTATCTCTATAAGAGATCTCTGCCAGCGACCCTTGGTGGTTGGATAACTAAAAGAAACGTAGTATAGGTACATTAAAAAATTAAAATACAACAAAACACTATAAACAAAATAATAAACTATATAAGTTTAGTGTAGTTTAGTGAAGCTGAAGTTGCGATGAGCGATGGTAGTTCAAAAAGCGGATGGATTTTAGTATTCCAAAGTGTTTGAAAGGCAATGTCACACTATATGAAACATCGTTAGAAGTCCCGCTAGCTGGACGAATGATTTTAAATTGGTATTAGATCATATGACATCTATATCAACACACACAAACATATATTTCCACTCTTATAATGTTAGCAATTTTAAATTCATCGTCTACTTAGAGATTGAAATAATAACTCATTCATCCTCCTGCTCTTATCCCACTCTGAGTGGAGTCGGTACTGTTTTACTATGTTTACTTTAATTTGGCTGTGATGGCCTAGCGGTGCGACCGTGTGAATCTCTAGAGACGATCATGGGTTCAAACCCGGGCAGACACCAATGAGTTTTTCTATTAAAACTTAAGTGTCTAATTGATAATTGCAATTTATCACACGCTTTCGGTGAAGGAAAACATCGTGAGGAAACCTGCATATCTCTAGAGAATTCTGGAGATATGTGTAACCTACCAATCCACATTGGAGCAGCGTGGTAGGTCTTAGCTCCAATCCTTCTCTCCAATAACGGAGAGAAGAGGCCTATGCTCAGCAGTGGGATAGTAACAGGCCGCTACTTACTTTAATTTGGCTACGTATTTTACGACCGCCCGCCTGCCTGCTGTCAACTTACCTTAGTCGCCTTTTACGACACTTCGGTAAGAAATAAGGGTGGTCTATTCTACTCAGCCATATACGACACGGCGGATCGACTTACCTTAGTCGGCTTTTACGACATCTCGTTAAGAAATAAGAGTGGTCTATTCTACTCAGCCATATACCACACGGCGGTCGACTTACCTTAGTCGGCTTTTACGACACCTCGGTAAGAAATGAGGGTGATCTATTCTACTCAGCCGTATGCCACACGGCGGGTCGACTTACCTTAGTCGGCTTTTACGACACCATACATTCTACGACACATGAACATGTTGTCACATGATTTGGCTACATATTACGACCGGCCGCCTGCCTGACGTCAACTTACCTTAGTCGTCGACTTTACGACACCTCTGTAAGAAGTTTTAAACAGTATAATTATAACAATACTGCAGTCAAGCACTGTTTATCATTGACGACGCGGAAGTACTAGTATAAATGACCTTTACTTTTATATTAAAAAAGTCACGTAACGACAGTATCTACCTTATAATAAACTATTCAATATACATTTCTATCATCGTTTAAAATAATTAAATATTTAAATACGTGCTAATTTTTTTTATGTACAATTAGTGTGACGGTAACAAATCATTTATAGAATTAGGCGTTACTTTGCGGAGATCCATAATACAAAAGTAATACTAAAATTATTTTGCTAGAATCCGCGATGATGTAAAATAGAAAATATATATAATGCTAAATGTAGAGTGGACAATCGGTTATCATACCTGATACATGCAGGATTCGTTCTTGGTCGCGGAGTCTATCTCCTGATGATGCTTCGGTTGCGGGGCGAAACGATTGTTGAGTTTGTGATAGTGCTTGTGTATTGTGGTGGCGGTGGTGGAGGTTTGTGCATATTTTTTTTTTAATACACTTGCAATTATCAATTTTGTAGCATGTGTATTCATGTTATTATTTAACAAATATATATATGATACAAATTATGAGCTAGATCATTTTCATCATCATGTTCCTGCTCTTATCCCAATCTAAGTGGGGTCGGCACAACATGTTATAAATACGTTGTCACATGATTTGGCTACGTATTTTACGACCGGCCGCCTGCCTGACGTCAACTTATCTTGATCGTATTTTACACCTCGATAAAAAAGAGGGTGGTCTATTCTACTTAACCGGATACCACACGGTGAGTCACTTACTTTAGTCGCCTTTTACGACACCTCGGTAAAAATTGAGAGTGGTCTATTCTACTCAGCTGGATACCACAAGGCGGGCCGACTTACCCTAGTCGCCTTTTACGACACCTCGGTAAGAAAAGAGGGCGGTACTATTCTATTCAGCCGGGTACCACACGGCGGTATACAAATTATGAGCTACAAAACTCATAATCTTCTTCATCAATCATCATAAAGTCTTGTACACGTCAATACACATAACAAAATTTTACAGCACATACACCACACAAGTTGTGATAGCCCAGCGGTGCCGCGCAGTGGAAACCCTGCGACTCTTTCGCGGGTTCAAACCAAGGGCAGGCACTAACGAGTTTCTCTGTTCAAACATGTGTCTAATTAATAATTGCAATTTATCACATGCCAAATCGGAGAAAAATGGCGTATGCCCAGCAGTGGTATGATAATAGGCAGTTACTTTCAAATTCAAATTCAAAATATTCTTTATTCAAATAAACTTGTAAACAAGTGCTTTTGAATCGTCAACTCTACTGCTGGTTCGGAAAGCTGTTCCTACCGAGAAGAGCCAGCAAGAAACTCGGCGGTTGCTCTTTTAAAAATATAATTCTTAATATTATTTACATTAAGTCGTTACTGTCTTGTACAGGTTCAAAGAGAGCTATATCCACACATTCTTATCTTCTAAATAATCTTCAAGAGCATAGTAGGCTTTCTGTATCAGCCTCTTTTTGACAGTGTTTTTAAACTGCTGTAATGGCAGTGCTGAAATTGATTGCGGAATTTTATTATAGAATCTTATACCAAAACCCACAAACGAGTTACGCACTTTTGCGCAGCGCAAAGCAGGAGCCGCAAGCTTATGTCGGTTCCTACTTTGTCTATTGTATACATCACCTATCGTTTTAAAAATATTCCACTCGTTTCCATTCAAAATATCTTACGTTTGACATTGAACGACACGCATTAATTATTATTGTAAAATTAAAGGTACTAGAAGATTCACGGCATAGGCGGCGGCCCCCGATGTAGGTCTAACGTTATTCTGGTCAAGGCCCAGACCTCGCTCCGTGGAACTAGGTTTAAACGTCCACATTAACTAGATACTGAAATTCTTCCTTTTTTGTTACACTCATCATAAGGAAGTTACAACTTTATAAATTCTTTGTGACTATCTATACTATACTAATATATAAAACTTAAGAATTTGTTTGTTTGTTTGATTGTTTGAACGCGCTAATCTCAGGAACTAGTGAACCGATTTGAAAAATTCTTTGAGTTGATTTTGATTGATTGAGTACTAGATATTCCATTTATCGAGGAAGGCTATAGAATATTTAACATCACGCTAAGATGAATAGGAGAGGTGCAGCAATAAAATATATTACAAAATCGGCAAAATTTAAAGCTTTCCTTGCGTGCGCTAAGTAAAAGAAGAGCATGCAAGGAAAGATTTAAAAAGAGAAAGTTATTAAAAAATAATAAAAGTTGTAAATAAAAGTCCGCGACAGCATATGTCTAGCTTTTAAGGTTAACCCGCATTAACCATTCTTGTAGTTATCAAAATACTATATTAGATACTGTATTGCGGGTTTATTCTTTCCACGCGGGCGGAGCCGCTGACGGTTGCTAGTAATTATATAATAGAACTAGCTGTGCCTCCGACTTCGAGCGCGTGGAAATCAATGTGTTAATGTTTTTTCCGCGTGAATACCATCATTTTATTCTGAGTTAAATTAAATTAACTAAAATGGAAATAAAGAAAGAAAAATACTTAACTAAGACTACCAAGACAAAAAAATGCTTACACGTTGAACATAAAAGTAGTTATTGTAAGAGATAGAGAAATACTGACGCAGACTTTTATGTAGTGTATTTGTAGATCTACAATTCTCTAGTACATTACTTTAGCGTATCTCTGTTAGTGTTCGCAGTGCACACGTCTAAAGCTCCCACCAGGGGATTTTTATAATTGCGCGATCTCTTCATTACAATTTCCATAAAACCGTATTGCACTATTCACCTAAACCTTCCGGAACAGTTGTACTAACTTTTAGTAAAAATCGTATAATAATTGTTTCAGTAGGTTTTAAGGAAATCGATCACATACAGAGAGGTTTTGGGGATTTTATTTTATAGTAAGTCAAAAGTAATGAGAATATTATTTTGCTATAATCCGCGATAAAATAATAATATCTTTATCGCGGATTATAGCAAAATAATATTCTCATTACTTTTGACTTACTATAAAATAAAATCCCCATATATTATGGACCTCCGCAAAGTAACGCCTAATTCTATAAATTATTTATAGTAAGTATAAATTCAAATTCAAATAATTCTTTATTCATATTGGCTTTTACAAGCACTTTTGAATAATCAAATTACAATGAAGCTACAACTGGTTCGGAATGTTGCTCGTACTGAGAAGAACCAGCAAGAAACTCGGCGGTCACTCTTTTCAAAATTAAATATTACAATCGTCGATCTCTATATAAATATAAAATCAATCGTTTTAGTTAATTCATACATACATCATAATAAAAACACTAATACAAATAAAATGCGACATTAAACGTGTTATGTGAACTTATGCAAACAGCATATTGCCTATTATTTTAATAAATCCGAAATTTGATCGTCTATGGGCCTCTTGAACTCAAGAAACGCAAAAAATAATATTTCCTTACCTTTAGTTTCATGTTACGTTGATGTTTACGATACAAGGATCCTCATATATCACACCGTGCGGTATCCGGCTGAATAGAACAGTATCACCCTCTTTTCTTACCGAGGTGTCTTAAAATACGACTCAGATAAGTTGACGTCAGGCAGGCGGCCGGTCGTAAAATACGTAGCCAAATCATATGACAACATGTTTATAACATGTTGTGCCGACCCCACTTAGAGTGCGAAAAGGGCAGGAAGGTGATGATGATGATAGATCCTCATATATCATCATACCTTTCAAACGGTAAAATCAAGTTTTAAATAAGTACATGAGTCCATAGCGGTTGATTTTGGACTCCACGATGTCTTTAATTAGTTTTCATTAAATTCGATCCCTGGGAAACCGATTTGGAGCCCAGGGGGTTATATATCGACCTCTTTGGGAATCCCTGATCTATAAACTAACAAATCATCTTCCTGCCCTTATCCCACTCTAAGTGGGGTCGGCGCAACATGTTATAAACATGCTGTCACATGATTTGGCTGCGTTTTTACGACCGGCAGCCTGCCTGATATCAATTACCTTAGTCGTATTTTACGACACCTCGATATGAAAGAGGGTGGTCTATTTTACTAAACCGGATACCACACGGTGGGTTACTTACCGTAGTCGCCTTTTACGACACCTCGGTAAGAAATGAGGGTGGCCCATTCTACTCAGCCGGATCTAACACGGCGGGTCGACTTACCTTAGTCGCCTTTTACGACACCTCGGTAAGAAATGAAGGTGGCCCATTCTACTCAGCCGGATACCATACGGCGGTGATCTATAAACTGACACAAGTTAATAAATCGATACGACTTACTACTGTTACAATAAACATCAAACTTTGTTAGCAACACATAATTGACAAAACAATAAACAATATTTATCTAATAAGTGGTGATAAAGTGGACCGGTCTCAGGCAACTCAGAGATAAAATGTCAATAACATAATATCTGAAAAGTAATAGATTCCATTTTACTTACGTTTTCCTCCAAGCGGATAAATAGAATAGACCACCCTCATTTCTTACTGAGATGTCGTAAAAGGCGACTAAAGTAAGATGACTCGCTGTGTGGTTTCCGGCTGAACAGAATAGACCACCCTCATTTTCTACGAGGGTGTCGTAAAAAGCGACTAGGTAAGTTTACCCGTCGTAAGGTATCCGGCTGAGTAGAATAGACTACCCTCATTTTCTATCCCACTCTAAGTGGGGTCGGCACAACATGTCCATAAACATGTCACATGATTTGGCTACGTATTTTATGAACAGCAGCCTGCCTGAGGGTAACTTCCCTCAGTCGTCTTTCAAGACACCTCTGTAAGAAAGAGGGTACTTTTACCCAACCGGATACCACACGGTAGGTCAACTTACCCTAGTCGCCTTTTACGATACCTCGGTAAGAAATGGGTATGGTCTATTCTACTCAACCGGATACCACACGGCTTACCGTTACGACATACCGTTCTAATTATAGGAGGAAAAATGCTGTGGAGCGACATTTATTCTCAATGTAATCACAATCCAGATCTTTATAAGAGAAATATTCACTTACCGTAACCTATCTCATGGCGGACAGTGTCAGTCTTCACGATAACCGGCGTTTCTCTAAAAACTTTTCCATCACCCCCATCCGTTCCGCTTTTCACTTGCGGCATGTCCACAAAATACTCTTCAAAGTTATTTTCGTTGAAAAAGTTAAAATCGATAGCCGCTCTCTTCATAGTGGGTGTAGCGCTATAGGTGATATCAACTTCAAATTGCAACATTTTGGCGGGAGACATTGCCTCCGCGACTGGGGACGGTTTAATAAATCCATCATCCATATTTTTAGTTAGAGAGAGCTTTAATAAATTTTGCGGCTTAGCTGCAGCTTTTGAATCATCCGCACGCTTAGGAGTTTCAAACACAGTAGGTGGCGACTTAGTCTTCGTTGGTGTCATGGATATTTCAGCCTCTACAGGAGTATTACAAGGAGTCATTGGTTCTTTAATCATATCGTTAGTTACATTATCAATAGATAAGTCTCTATCTCCAATCGTAACATTCTCACCAATTTCCGATATGTAGTCTAAACTCATGCGGAATGTATCATCTGGTAAATCTAAGTTTTCAGATATAAACAATTGGTTAGAACTTGAAGTGCTACATATCGCATCCTCAGAATCTCTTGAGCTTATTTGAGTTGACTCCATTTTATTATTTATAATAAATCAATATTCAATATTATATATTTGTAAGAGTTTTAATTCATTAACACTCATGCATTCAGCTTGAAAATATAAATATTAATATCTATAGTAATAAATGTCCTTGAAATTATCTACCTAATCGATAAGCTCAAGAATTTCACATCACTGCTCAATTTACGCACACTGTGCGAAATAATATTACATCTGTGTGTATCTGTGAGCTGTCAAACTAGTTTTGGCGGCTGTGTTGTAGGAGAAACGAATAAGAATAATAAAAAAATAAACAAACTACAATATCAAAAACGTCCGCGAAATCCTAATAGGAATCCTATATAAAAAAGTTACACATTTGGATAAAAGTAAGCAATATTATCGCGCCATAGATCCGGCTATAAATAGCAATTTAATCGTCACTGGCACTGATTTTTCCCGCTCTTTTTTGTTCATTCACAAACACCTTGTTATTCATAAATATGCGTATTAGCGTCAATAATGCAAAATGTAACTCTCACTGTTTTGTGGTGGGTTTATATTATGTGTAAATGTAGTTATTTTACGTTTTAAATGCAAAATGCGGCACCCTAACGCGCTTCACGAGACAACTATTTGACGTACTAATGTCAACAAACAAACGATTGGCGTCGCGCAAGTACGTTTTCTTTGGTCTTTATCAGAACTGAAATCGAGGTGAAATAACAACTTTTTACTTGTAATTAACGCGTTAATGGTTTAAAATATGGAGAAACGTTTATCAGATATGTATTTGACGAGTTCTTGTATTTAATGCAATTGGAATATCATTAGTTTGCATTTCTAAAAGGTGATAATGGCTTGCTTATTTATTAACAGTTCCTAGAAGCACCTGTTGGGTGTACTGTACATGTAAGGAACTGTCAAACTGACTTCGCTACATTGTAAAATGTATTTAATTTTGAAGGGCATTAAAGCGGTTTTCGTTTGACGCCAATGACTGTAGAAATCGAGCGGCAGCGCCACCTACTCCACATCACAAATGCCAAGGTCAAATTGATAGAGCCGGGTAAAGATTTCATCATTTATAGGTTAGTTTTTTATTCACTTAGTTAAGATTTATTCTTCTCAATTTTAAATTTGTGATCTAAAATATATAAATATAACAATTTTCTAAATATTTCATTATATTAACAATAGAAATGTAGAAATACTTAGGATTCTCAAAATAGCAATGTCATTCCAGTAAAAATAATTGTGATTATTTTATGGTATATATTTTAAGGTAAAATAAAATAAATAAAATTTCTCAAATATTATTTATTTGCATTTTATTATGTAAAAAACATAAAATTATTTAGGTTTTTTCCTTTTCCCACCGGGGCCATTAGCAAAACTGCCTTTTCGTTTCCCGCCTTTATTATCGGCCATCTTGTTAGAATTTGCTTTGACGTTATACTTTTTAAACTTCTTGGTTTTATTTTTGTGGCCAAGAATTTTTCTGTTATAACCTTTGATCCATTTATCTCGATTCTCTTCCCATGCTAGTTGTTTTGTACTTGCATTGTCTGTATTTGAGACCGCTTGACTCGATCCTTGTTTTTTATTAGTCGCAGTGTCTTCAAGTAATGTGGAGAATTCCTCAGCCGATGCAAATAAAGATCCTAGATCGTCTCCGCCTGTAATTTTTTTTTAGTAATTAATTACGAGTAATACGTCTGGAAAGGTCATTGACATTACATTTTACATTACACATTTTAATTTATCCCACTATTATTATAGAGGGAGAAGTTGGGTTTTGGACTGTTTTGGCAAAAATCTGCATTTCTGTAGAATTCCTTGGATATGGTTAAACTACTGATTCACATTGCAACTACCTGGTGTGTCTAAGCTACCCTTCTATCAAATAACTATAGACTTCAGTTCTTGGTTTGTTCTTGATAACAAACCGTCATGTTTACTTTTAATTGACTCAGTTGACTGGCTCGTTGGCGCAGTGGGTAGAACCCTGCCTTCGGTTCCGCGGGTCGCGGGTTCGATTCCCGCCGAGGGCCAACATTTTCTAAAAATGAATTTGTTGGTCTTTGAGCCTGGGTGTATATTTGTATTTAAGTATGTATTTAAAAAATATATAAGTATATATTCACCAGTCGTCTGTCACCCATAACACAAGTATTAAGTTACTTACTTTGGGGACAGGCGACCGGGTGTGTAAGTGTCCCATATATTTATTTATAATTCTATAATTATTTTTCTTCCTCTGATTTAGGTTTCTTTAAGTTATTAATGGACTTGTATGGTATACTAAATATACTACATAGTATACAAGATATATAATATTACCTTTAATTTTAAATTTGTTCTTGCCCTTCGTTGATTTCCTGTCAGGAACATCGATCTGGTCCTCATCATCGCTGTCTTCTAGACGTAATTCTGTTGGATCATACAATAAGATAGATTAAACAATTGTTTTGACGTCGTTCTTCTACAAGAGTTCTTCTAGAGGTAAGCGTACTATCATTCTCCTGTCCTTATACCACTCTAAGTAGCGTCAGCACAACATGTTACTAACATGATGTTACATGATTTAGCTTCCTTTTTTTACATCCAGCCGTCTGCCTGATGTCAACTTATTTATTCTACTCAACCGGATACCACATAACGGGTCAATTTATCTTTTTCGCGTTTTAAATGAGGGTGGTCTATTCTACTCAGCCGGATACCACAAGGGTGAAAGGTAAGACCTACCAATACTGCGTTTTTTGATATAGGGTTACTATTCCAACATCTTAGCGACATTCCATCGTAATTACAGTTATATTACCAGTTGTTCACTACAGCTCACCCTAAGCCATGGCCCGACATATAAGGCACCTTTAAGACGTTGTCCCACGATGCTAGTAAAGCTATCTCGGCGATGCTTCTGAGCCCAACTTTACTTTACTTTTACCCATCCTACTTAATATTATAAATGCGAAAGTTTGTGAGTATGGATGTATCAATTTCACGGCGAATCCGTTGAACCAATATCGATGAAATTTCGCACAATTATTCCTTATACACCGGAATTACATGCAGGTTTTTGGAAATTCTGTTAATTCTACAGGAAAAGGATGACACTAGAAAGCGTCATCTATTATCAACAGTTCACGCGAACGTAATAGCAAGTAAAAGCTAGTTTCATATTTAAATTCAAGTGCTTGTGAATCGTTAACTCTACTGCTGGTTTCAAAACCTGTGTCTACTGTGAAAAACGAATCGGCAGCTGCTCTTTTCAAAATATAATTCTTATAACTAGTTACATTTGTCATTGCTCTTGTAAAAGGTCGAAATCATCTACCAGATATATAATTCTTATCAAATATTGCGACATGAAGATATTTAAGGTATTCTACTTGTAAGATATAGCTGTAATAGTCTCTTTCGAGGGGTCCCGGATTCAAACCCCCGACAGGCACCAATGAATTCTGTTAAAACTTGTGTCTAATTAACCATTTCAATCTGTCACACACTTTTCAGTGAAGGAAAAAATCGTGAATGAACCTAAATATAGAAAATTCTGGAGATATGTGTAACCTACGCATTGGAGTAGCTTGGAAAGTCTTAGCACCATTCTCCCCATAAAAAACCAGTAGAGAGGAGTCCTATGCCCAGAAGCGGGATAGTAACAGGCTGTTGCTACTACTACTGCTTCTTGTAAGAATTTCGTTCTCCCTCCTATTTTATTGACGACCGCTGCTCAACAATAACTCACCATCGTCATCATCAGATAACATGGGTTCCTCTTCATCACCAGATATATCAAGTTCTCCATCGCTCCCATCTACAACAAAGAAATCTTAGTCTAATATAAATGACTGACCGATCATCATCATCTTCCTGCCCTTATCCCACTCGAAGTGGGGTCGGCACAACATGTTATAAATATGCTGTCACATGATTTGACTGTGTTTTTACGACCGGCCGCCTGCCTGACGTCAACTTACCTCTGTCGTAATTTACGACACCTCGGTAAGAAAGAGGGTGGTCTATTCTACTAAACCGGATACCACACGGTGGATCGACTTAACTTAGTCGTGTTTTACAACACCTCGGTAAGTATAAAAACTAATACAACTGGTGTGAGGGAGAGAAAAAATGTTATTGTTTTCTCCCTTTTTTTTTTGAAAAGCGCGCTGCACCTGGTCAATAACCTATTACTAACAAAGCCAGATCTCAATTAAATTATATTTATTTTCTTCGTAAATACATTTTTTTAAAACGATATTTAAGAATATTGAATTTTGACAAAGTTTTTAATTACGTACAAATGATCAGTGAATTCATTTTTGCTGTAGCATTATTGATGTGGTCCTAAAGGTTCAGGAAAATACGGGATTTGTGTTTTCACAGTATATAAGTTTTAATCGTACCATATTTACAGCTAATTCGCTGAACCAATATTGATGAAATTATTACTGATAAAGCCTATATATTGGATTAACGTTAAGGATAAAACATCTGTTATTCTTTCGGGAAATGGAAAAAGACATAGTGCATTATTGACAGTACTTAAAAGGCTAAGTAACGAACATATTCAGTATATATGTATATTGGGTAAAATTAAAGATCAAAAATACGTTATTCTTTCGGGAAAAGGAAAAAGACAGTGCATTACTGACAGTAGGTACTTAAAAGGCTAAGTAACGTACATCACCAGTAATGCATAATCTTTTTAAACGAACCGAATCGAACACATGGCAAACTACACCAATATCTCTAGTCAATACCTTCATCACCGCTTTGTACATCAGCTACGTCGTCACCCTGATCACCGTCATCACCTTCGCCGAGTTCGTCGTCACTTTGTTGATCACCCTTTTTAGGACGTTTCTGCTTAGCCGCCGCCATTTCCGCTAGGTAGTCCAACTCTTCGTCGGAATCTAAAAACGAGATTGTTATGTCCAAATTAGTATCTTTAAATATTTATGTATACTAGTCCGGCTTGAAGGACCAAAAGTTTGTGCGTCAATTTGTGAGTTATTTCCTTCATGGCACAATAAAAGGAAGCGGACTGTGTATATTTTGCTGTAATTAAATATGAATTATAATTTAAATAGTAGACGCGCCTATTTTTGCATTTTCTAGAAATTCGCGTCAACCGATCGACGTTAGCGGGTCGTTTGTGCCCGAGTGAAAAGATTTAAAGTATTTTAAACATTTTATTAATACCTATTAGTTAGTTCAACATATATTTAACACTAGCAATCGCCCGCGTGAAAAGATTAAAACCATGATATAGTATTTTGATAACCATAAAAATGGCTAAAGTGGGTTAACGTTACGAGCTAGACATATGTCTAGCATATGCTGTACCGGACTTTTAGAAGGGAACAATTTTGTAATACATGATTTTTTAATAACTATTACCGTTTACTCAGCGTACGCAAGGAAAGCTTTAAATTTTGCCGTTTTCGCGATATTTTTCATGACTGCTCCTCTCCTATTCATCGTATCTTGATGTTATATAGTCTATGGCCTGCCTCGATAAATGGACTATCTTACACTCAAAGGATTTTGCAAATCGGTCAAGTAGTTCCTGAGACTAGCGCGTACAAACAAACTCTTCAGGTTTATATATTAAATTATAGATATTTACTATACTCAAGGCACCAAATCTTCCTTAAGTACAAGTTATTTTTAAAACAACATTAAAACAATCACCTTCAGTTGCTTTAGACCCTGTGACCGTATCAAGGTATTCCTCAAAGTCTTCACTATTTACCGAGTCATCATCGCTGTCATCATCAGGTCCCTTGACGTGTCGACGATGTTGGAGGAAACTGTATACACAAAAACATGTTACAACATGTTTCAAATACAACCTCCTTCATATGTAAGTAAGTAAGTAAGTAGCGGCCTGTTACTATCCCACTGCTGAGAATAGGCCTCTTCTCTCCGTTTTTGGAGAGAAGGTTTGGAGCTAAGACCTACCACGCTGATCCAGTGCGGATTGGTAGGTTACACATATCTCTAGAATTCTCTAGAGATATGCAGGTTTCCTCACGATGTTTCCCTTCACCGAAAAGCGTGTGATAAATTGCAATTATCAATTAGACACATAAGTTTTAATAGAAAAACTCATTGGTGTCTGCCCGAGTTCGAACCCGTGACCTCCTCGAAAGAGTCGCACGGTGTTACCGCTGGGCTACCACAGCTTCAATGTAACGCAATCAAACTCCTTCATATACAAAAGACATATTTATTTCATTTCAATAATTAATTACAAGTAATACAGATTGAGTACTTCTAGTAAGTATTTAAAATACTTGAGTCAGGTCTCGCTCTTCCATAATAAAGATAACTTAATTATTAAAAAGTAAAGTATTTATTAGCTGTGGTAGCCCAGCGGTAATACCGTGCGACTCTTTCGAGGAGGTCACGAGTTCAAACCCGGGCAGACATCAATGAGTTTTCTGTTAAAACTTATATGTCTAATTGATAATTGCAATTTATCACGCTTTTCGGTGAAGGAAAACATCGTGAGGAAACCTGCATATCTCTAGAGAATTCTGGGGATGTGTGTAACCTACCATCATTGGAGCAGCGTGGTAGGTCTTAGCTCCAACCCTTCTCTCCAAAAACGGAGAGAAGCCTAATCCCAGCAGTGGGAGAGTAACAGACCGCTACTTAATTACTTTTTTTAAGTTAGTTAAGTTTAATTATAGCGTGTGTGTATGTCACGTGTTTGTGTATATGTGCGTGTAGGTCTTTGTATTTCGAATGTATATTCTCAAAGAGCTTCCGTATCTTCATAATTTAATGTTTTGACAATACAGTTGGTAAATAATATAAAAAAAAACATTGTGGCAGTCATTATATGTAATTGAGTTGTTGAGAAAGAGTAAATGGGTTGACTTTTGGGAAAATTGCTTTTTATTATTGCAAAAGTATAAAGGAAAAATATCGCTATTTTATACATGTAACAATGTAAAATGTTTTCTATTCATATGTCTTATTGATAATTGTAATTTATCACACGCTCTTCGGTGAAGGAAAACATCGTGAGGAAACCTGCATATCTCTAGAGAATTCTGGGGATATGTGTAACCTACCAATCCGCATTGGTGGATCTTAGCTACCTTGCTCTCCAAAACGGAAGAAGAGAAGAGGCCTATTCCCAGCAGTGGGAGAGTGGCTACTTATTTTACTTACTAGTTATTAATCTCTCCGGAGAGGGGAGAACTTTGCCCAGAAGTGGGATATAGCAATCGTTAGTTGACTTATATACTGATGCTTACTCATATAAAAACTTCTCGTCAACAGGTATTTTCTGGACGTCTTCATTCAAGTACGCTGATGAGTTTATCGCCAAACTCTTGATACCTATAAATAACAAGTCAAGTTAAAAGAGCATTTTAAAGAAGCTTTTACCAAATGTCATATCCCTACTGTTAAACATTGAGGAGTTCCCTTGTCTGGAGCCAATCCTGACAGCATCAGGTCATGCTTATTATGCTTGGAAGATTGACTGGCTCGTTGGCGCTGTGGGTAGTGACCCTGCCTTCGGTTCGATACCCGCCGAGGGCCAACATTTTCTTTAAAAATGAATTTGTTGGTCTTCGAGTCTGAGTGTATATTTGTATTTAAGTATGTATTTAAAAAATATATAAGTATATATTCACCAGTTGTCTGTCCATAACACAAGTATTAAGTTACTTACTTTGGGGACGGACGACCGTGTGTGTAAGTGTCCCATATATTTATATTATTCCACTTTCACATACATACATTGCAAGTTGAATAAAAGCTTTTAAATATATATGAAGCACATATGTACTTCCTTCTCCTGCCCTTATCCCACTTTAAGTGGGGTCGGCACAACATATTGCAAACATGTTGTTAAATGATTTAACTAGGTATTTTACGACCGGTAGTCTGCCTGACGTCAACTTACCTCTGTCGTATTTTACGACACCTCGGTAAGAAAGAGGGTGGTGTTCTCTACTAAACCGGATACAGACTTACTCTACATCAATAGCTACAATATTAAAATACAGTGTCCAATAAATAGTAAATCATCATTCTTCTGCCTTTATCCAATTCTTGGTGGGATTGGCACAATATGTTATAAAAATGTTGTCACATGATTTGGCTAGCTATTTTACGACCGGTCACTTGCCTGACGACGACTTACCTTAGTCGTCTTTTACGACACTCGCTAAGAAAGGGGGTGGTCTATTCTACTGAACCGGATACAACACGGTGGGTCAACTTAACTTAGTCGCCTTTCACGACACCTCGGTAAGAAATGAGGTTGGTCAATTCTACTCAGCCGGATACCACACGGCGTATAGTGATGTACTTTATAATAGGGAAAAAAAACTCACCTTTAGCTGTATAATTCTTCCTCACAGCAAACTTAGGATGGGACCCCTTGACTTTCTTGACGTCGCCATCCGTTTCGACCTCGACACGTTTCTTAGGGTTCTTGAACACGAAACGGTCAAGAAACCGTATACCGGCGAAGTCTTTTAGCGGATCGCCGCTGTATTGGATTATTTGGTCTGCGGACACGAGATTTTATGATATAATATAGTTTTCTAATAAAGATTCAGGTACAAATACTTTTGTATCTGAATCTTCGTAAAAATCTTTACGATTTTGTCGTGGAGTCTATCTCCTGACGATGCTTCGGTTACGGGGCAAAACAATTGTTGAGATTGTGGTGGTGAATGTGTGCAGTGCTTGTGTATTGTTGTGCCATCGGTGTCGGGTAGTGCATGAGTTTTTACAAATTCTGCATGTATCAGGTATGAGAACGAATAGTACACTCTACATTTAGCATTACACATATTTTCTTTTATCGCGGATTATAGCAAAATAATATTCACATTACTTTTGTATTATGGATCTCCGCAAAGTAACGCCTAATTCTATAAATTAAAGATTCAGGTCTGAGATAATCTGTGTTTGTGGTGGGTGAAATATTGTTCTTATTCAGATTCAGGTATAAGATGAGATGTGATTGTGTTTGCTATAATATTGTTCCTTATATAGGTCTGAGACGAGCTGCTAATGGGTTGGGTAAAATATTTTTCCTTATTCAGACTAGTATTTAAGGTAAGCTGTGATTGCATTGGGTGAAATATTGTTTCTTATTTACTCAGGTCTGAGATAATCTGTGATTGTGTTGGGTGAAATATTATTCCTTATAGAAATTCTAGTCTGATATGAGATGCGATTGTGTTGGGTGAAATATTGTTCCTTATGGAAATTCTAGTCTGATATGAGATGCGATTGTGTTGGGTGAAATATTGTCCCTTATAGAAATTCTAGTCTGTTATGAGATGTGATTGTGTTGGGTGAAATGTTGTTCCTTATAGAAATTCTAGTCTGACATGAGATGCGATTGTGTTGGGTGAAGTATTATTCCTTATAGAAATTCTAGTCTGTTATGAGATGTGATTGTGTTGGGTGAAATATTGTTTCTTATAGAAATTCTAGTCTGATATGAGATGCGATTGTGTTGGGTGAAATATTGTACCTTATAGAAATTCTAGTCTGATATGAGATGCGATTGTGTTGGGTGAAATATTGTACCTTATAGAAATTCTAGTCTGATATGAGATGCGATTGTGTTGGGTGAAATATTGTACCTTATAGAAATTCTAGTCTGATATGAGATGCGATTGTGGTGGTTGAAATATTGTTCCTTATTCGGACTCAGGTCTGAAATGCTCTGTGATTGTGTTGGATGAAAATTTAGATATGAGATTAGGTAAAGATTTAGGTATGAGATAATCTGTGATTGCGTTGGGTGAAATATTGCCCCTTATAGAAATTCTAGTTTGTTATAAGATGCAATTTAGTTGGGTGAAATATCGTCTCTTATAGAAAATCTAGTCTGATATGAGATGTGATTTAGTTAGGTGAAATATTGTTCCTTACAGAAATTCTAGTCTGATATGAGATGTGATTTAGTTAGGTGAAATATTGTTCCTTACAGAAATTCTAGTCTGATATGAGATGTGATTTAGTTAGGTGAAATATTGTTCCTTACAGAAATTCTAGTCTGATATGAGATGTGATTTAGTTAGGTGAAATATTGTCTCTTATAGAAATTCTAGTCTGATATGAGATGTGATTTAGTTAGGTGAAATATTGTTCCTTACAGAAATTCTAGTCTGATATGAGATGTGATTTAGTTAGGTGAAATATTGTTCTTATTCAGATTCAGGTCTAAGATGAGATGTGATTGTGTTTGCTATAATATTGTTTCTTATAGAGATATAGGTCTGAGACGAGCTGCTAATGTGTTGGGTAAAATGTTTTTCCTAATTCAGACTCGTAGTATTTTTCCTTATTTGTCTCTAAGGTAAGCTGTGATTGTATTGGGTGAAATATTGTTCCTTATTCGGACTCAGGTCTGAAATGCTCTGTGATTGTGTTGGGTAAAATATAGTTCCTAATTCGGAGTTTGATCTGAGATAATATGCAATTGTGTTGGGTAAAATAATGTGCCTCATAGTAACTCATAAGATAACCTGCAAATGTAATCGGTGAAATATTCCACAAGAAAATTCCTGGGCTGTATATTATCTTTCAAATCACATTTCAGTAGTGTGATTGGTTCTAAGAAACCCTAGAAGAGAGAGGATGTGTTTCTCCAAAATAGTTTTTGATATAAGTTATTGATAAAAAAAAATTATTTATAATTACGTTCCCACTAAAAATTAATATTTACATCAATTTATAATTGATATTCAATTTAAAGACTATTACCATTTAATAATTTTTCGGCAAACAATTTGACGGTAGGATGAAAATGATTGGCCAACGGCAACAGTTCCAGGTACGCTGTGCAGTGTGCTCCAGAGAAGGCGGGGTTGCGGGCGTGGGGGTTGTACTCGGTGATAACCTGCAACAGACAGACTTATAAACTTTAAATAAAAAAAATGCGGTACAGATACCTTTAACGTTATTTTACTAGACGAAATTGTTAATTGAATATAGTAATTACGCAGAAAATTAAAGAGAAGAACTCTGTTTTATTAAAATAAAATAGCAGACGAATATATGCTCATATCATAAAGGTCGTACCTAAATCTACTTATCTCTACAATTTTATTTATATCATTTAGTACCCATATTAATATTATGCCGTGTGGTATCCGGCTGAGTAGAATAGACCACCCTCATTTCTTACCGAGGTGTGATTAAGCGATTAAGGTCAGTCGACCGTGTGGTGTCCGACTAAGGTAAATAGACGTCAGGCAGGCGGCCGGTCGTATAATACGTAGCTAAATCATATGACAACATGTTGTGCAAACACCACTTATTTAATATTAAATTCAAATTCAAAATATTCTTTATTCAAATAAACTTGTAAACAAGTGCTTTTGAATCGTCAACTCTACTGCTGGTTCGGAAAGCTGTTCCTACCGAGAAGAGCCAGCAAGAAACTCGGCGGTTGCTCTTTTAAAAATATAATTCTTAATACTATTTACATTCAGTCGTTACTGTCTTGTACAGGTTCAAAGAGAGCTATATCCACACATTCTTATCTTCTAAATAATCTTCAAGAGTATAGTAGGCTTTCTGTATCAGCCTCTTTTTAACAGTGTTTTTAAACTCCTGTAATGGCAAAGCTGAAATTGAAATTGAAAAAATTATAAATGCGAGTCTGTTTGTCTGTCTGATCTATATATGTCTGAAAAATTCCTGGGGACATTGAAACCAATCCGCATTGTAGCACTGTGGCGGTACTGAGATCCAATCCTTCTCTCCAAAAAGGAGAGAGCTTGGCCTATTCTCATCAGTGGGACAGGCCACTCCATTACACACACCGTCGTAAGAAAATATGATAATTGTTGAACTACAAAATTAATGAATTTCTGTCTTTTTAACATTAATTAAATATAAAAAGGGCAGAGGAGGTCTATGTCCAAAAGTGGGATACTAACGTTTCAATTTACAATATACCTTGTCAATCTTTGCGGTCTTTTTGAGTTGTATCTTTGTAATCGCCTGTAGTTTCATCCATCTTGTCTTCAGTCTTGGTGGCACCACTAAGCTGTTTAGCATTACTTTTATAAAAAAAGAGAGACCGTCTATATCCAGAAGTGGGATAGTAACGTTTAATTTACTAATTTACAATACCTTGTCCATATTTGCGGTCTTTTTGAGTTGTATCTTTGTAATCGCCTGTAGTTTTCTTCATCCATCTTGTCTTCAGTCTTGGTGGCACCACTAAGCTGTTTAGCATTACTTTTATAAAAAAGAGAGAGACTGTCTATATCCAGAAGTGGGATAGTAACGTTTAATTTACTATTTTGTAATACCTTGTCCATGTTTGCGGTCTTTTTCAGTTGTATCTTTGTAATCACCTGTAATTTTGTTCATCCATCTTGTCTTTAGTGTTGATGGTACCACTCGGTTGCTAAGCATTACTTTTATAAAAAAGAGAGAGACCGCCTATATCCAGAAGTGGGATAGTAACGTTTAATTTACTATTTTATAATACCTTGTCCATGTTTGCGGTCTTTTTAAGTTGTATCTTAGTAATCGCCTGTTGTTTTCTTCATCCATCTTGTCTTCAGCCTTGGTGGCACCACTAAGCTGTTTAGCGTTACTTTTAAAAAAAAGAGAGAGACCGCCTATATCCGCCTATATATATAATTAAGAAGACACGTGCACACTCACACACACACTCTCTCTCTCTCTCACACACACACCCCACACATCCAACTAAATACAACAATAATTATAGATAGATATATAAATATAAATGTTATAGATACATAAATGTTATATGAATAGTAAAAAAACCATTTAAGCTTATAACTATTGTTACTGAAGAGCGAGATTCTTCTGACACAGGCATTGTCATGCTTACTAGAAGGTCTCAATACCCTGTTATCTTAATATTTAAATGAGTTAATCTTGTATATATATATATATATATATATATATATATATATATATATATATATATATATATATATATATATATATATATATATATATATATATATATATATATATATATATATATATTTTCCGAATCTCGGAAACGGCTCCAACGATTTTCCTGAAATTCAGCATGTAGGAGGTTTTGGGGGAGAAAAATTGATCTAGCTAGGTTTTATGGAAAAAAAATATTGTTTTATCCCTATTTTTGCGCATTAAAAAACACTAACATTTATATTGAATTGAATTTTCGCCATTAACTGTCAAGTCGACGTAGCTTATTCGGTTAGCGGGCAGCCTCGAGAAATGTGAGTGCCAAGGATCGATCCCAACTAAATAATTATTTTTTTCTTTTTTTAAAGTTCTTTTTTTGTAAAAAATTACCGAGTGAAGCTCGGTCACCCAGATATTTAATTTTAAGCATGAACAGAAATAAACATTATTATTATTATTATATCCAGAAGTGGGATAGTAACGTTTAATTTACTAATTTACAATACCTTGTCCATATTGGCGGTCTTTTTGAGTTGTATCTTAGTTATCGCCTCCTTGTCCTCTTCTACCACTTTGTCTTCAGTCTTCACCCGGGCGTGGTACCACCCGGTCACAGCGGTGGTTCGTCGTTTCTTAGGTTTAACGTTGCCTTCCTCGTCTATCTTCAAATCCACGTACGACTCTTCTTCGTCATCTGCAAATAATTGATTGGTGTAAATACCATGTGATATCCCTCTGAGTAGAATAGAACACCCTCACTTTTTACCGAGGTGTCGTAAAAGGCGACTAAAGTAAGTATACCCGCTGTGTTGTATCCGGTTGTGTGGAATTCTTATCCAGGTGTCGTAAAAGGCGACTAAGGTAAGTTAACCCATCGTGTGGTATCCGTTCGAGTAGAATAGACCACCTTCATTTTTTACCGAGGTGTCGTAAAAGGCGACTAAGGTAAGTTGACCCATCGTGTGGTATCCGGTCGAGTAGAATAGACCACCTTCATTTTTTACCGAGATGTCGTAAAAGGCGACTAAGGTAAGTTGACCCATTGTGTGGTATCCGGTCGAGTAGAATAGACCACCTTCATTTTTTACCGAGGTGTCGTAAAAGGCGACTAAGGTAAGTTGACCCATCGTGTGGTATCCGGTCGAGTAGAATAGACCACCTTCATTTTTTACCGAGGTGTCGTAAAAGGCGATTAAGGTAAGTTGACCCGCCGTGTGGTATCCGGTTTAGTAGAATAGTACCACCCTCATTTCTTACCGAAGTGTCGTAAAACGCGACTAAGGTAGGTTGACCCACCGTGTGGTATCCGGTCGAGTAGAATAGACCACCCTCTATTTTACCGAGGTGTCGTAAAATACGACAGAGGTAAGTTGACGTCAGGCCGGCGGCCGGTCGTAAAACGCAGCCAAATCATGTGACAGCATGTTTATAACATGTTGTGCCGACCCCACTTAGAGTGGGATAAGGGCAGGAAGATGATAATATTTCTAGGCGGGCAAAGTCGCTGACATAGCGAATTTATCATATAAAGGGTTCTTTTTAATTAAAATTTCATACTTCATTAGATTTTTGAGATTACAAAAATCAAAATTTTACCTACCTAATAATAGATCTCTTTTATCACCACGTAGAAGATCTACTTTCTTCTGCTCTACTTTAACTTTCTCAATTTCATCTTTATCATCAGCTGTGTCATTCATTTCCGATACAGTATTTTCAGTATCTTTTACTTCTTCTATCATTTCATCTTTTGCTTCTTTTTGTTGTTCATCTGCTTCTTCTTTAATTTCCTGTGATGAAATAAATATTGCATATTTTAATGGCATAGTGAATTCATCCTATATGATAGCACTTTAATATTTTGGAAGTACCAATTTTAAATTTGATGTAAATTAATATTTAAATTACGTACCATAAGATGTGAGACTGAGTTTTCTAGTGTAAAGCATAGTAAGCAAATTTCAAATAGATGTTATCATATTTTAAAAAATTACAAAAAAAAAACACTTTTTACTTAACAATTATTTCAAGTTTATAAATTTCCTGATTTAATCGGAAACTAGGAATCTCTAATATACATATCTAAGATATATAAAACAAAAATATATTTTGTTATCAGGGGAAGTATGAAAGTTGCGCCCATTACAGAAAAGATGAGAAGTGCGAGACTAAGTTGGTATGGTCATGTAATGAGGAGGGATGAAAATCATGTGTCCAAAAGAGTTTTATATATGAATGTGGATGGCTGTATGGCTAGGGGGAGGTCGAAAAAAAGATGGATGGATTGTGTGAAAAATGTCATATTAAAGGAGTGGCACCAGAGTTGACGAATGATAGAGGAGAATGGAAGAAAACATATTGTGCCGACCCCACTTAGTGTGGGATAAGGGTAAGTGAATGATGATGATGATTTTGTTTTACCAAACTTTTCTTATCCCATCCACAATAATTTCTTACTTCTCTCACGATTTCTTCAGTAAAACTTTTTTAAGGCGTAAGTATCATCTTTTGACATCCCATAAGTTTCAGATTTTACTTTAGCAGTATCTCTTACCTGTTTATTTATTTCCTATCTTCTATTTTATACTATAACTGTTTTATGTATTTACTTCGAATTTTTTCACCGTTTTACATAGAAATCTTATACTAGTCTATTTCTTTATTACCTATTTTCCTAACGTTTCTTACCTCTTTGACATCACGCTTACTCCAAACAAGTCTCACTGCATTTTTCTTCTCGCTATTTTTCAAAACCTGCGATATAAGGAACAATGTTCCGCATGCTTGCGCAGGTGTCATATAGCAGCATAGCTGTAAGAGTCGCTTTACGAATGACGTCACGCGGTCGATGTTGCTGTCCTGCTTCAACGACTTGTATATGAGCGAGAAGAGGAGAGCCGAGTGTCTTGTATTGAAAATTTCGGCGTTGGTGAGTTTACGACAGAGCGCTGTGTAGTATCTAATGGGAAATAAGATATATATTAACTTAGTATTAAAGTGGCCAAATTCGAAAAAAGTTTTGTAGGAAATTGCAATAAAGCGTAGCCTAGCGTTAATTCGTGAGTGTTAAAGAGATCTATAACTTTGAAGAGCAAGAAAATACTATTTTTTAATTGTTTTAGTGCGATGTCATAGATGTTATTAGAATAAGGATTGCAGTGTTCTAACTTAATCAAGCTTAATTTTGAATTCGGTCAGTTTAATACTAAACGTTTGATATAGAGTTCTTTATTTTCAGGATACAAAAAAAGATGATGAAAACAAATTCAGACTCAAAATATTAATGTAAAAACACTACCGACCACTAATCAAAATAATTTGAAAGGCAAGAATAATGAAAATGACTTTTTATCTAGTTTAATCAAAGCAGTATATATAATACTAGCTTTTACCCGCGCAACTTCGTTCGCGTGGACTGTAGTCTTGAAATTAGGAGTAGCTTCTGTCACCATCCAAACCTTCAAATATCACCATCACAAAAATCAAATCGATCCCGGTATATAAACATTAATTTTGCCAAATTTCATCTATATTGATTCAGCGAATTGACCATAAAAACGTTACAAACAGACTTTTGCATTTATAATATTATTAGTTTATTTATTTTACTAAATAACCCGTATTACTTATATTAATAATCCATTTTTATTACAATGTTAAATTTTCTCAGTTAAATTTGTCCAGTAAACGAATAAAATATAAATACTCTTTAAAGATAACTCCTTTGACGTAAGCCGAAAAACTTTGAATCTAAATACTTCGTAAATACAGATTTGACTTGATTTTGACACATCGTAAATAAAAATTAGTTCCATAGGTTTATTATAGATGGCGTTTTGAATGTCATCGTATTTAATTCCTCCTGAATTTAATTCCTGTTGAATTAACAGGATTTATATAGCCTATATGTTACCCCGGTATATAAGAAATATTTATGCCAAATTTCATCGATATTGGTTTAGCGGATTGGCCGTGAAAACGGAACCGACAGACAGACAGACTTTCCCATTTATAATATTAGTAAGGATGTATAAATCTTGAGACAAAATAAAATATGCTTATGTTACGATTATAAAATTATGTTATGATTCATATTTAAAAGACTTTGGTTCGTTTATACCATCTGGAGTTCCACTAGGTTCTCAACTGGCTCCACTATTCTTCTTATTTTTTAAAAATGATCTATTATTTAGTAATGATAATAATGCATAAATTTAATCAAAATACATACCTATCTGATGTTCCTTTAGACGCGCCGCTGATGTGATAAAGCAGGGCCAAAGCGTGTATAGCTACGTTCAAACTGGCTAGATGTACTAGTTTATGTATAGCATCAACATGGACAGACGCTTCGGCCAGTCTGTCTTTGTTGGTAAAGGGGTATGCACGTTTGACTCCAGTCAAAATGGCCGACATGAGACGAGAGTCGATTTCACCCTAAAAACATTCACCCTTATATTTTTACAAAAGTAATAATAAAATTATTTTGCTATAATCCGCGATGAAGTAAAATAGAAAATATATATAAATGCTAAATGTAGAGTAGACAATCGGTTATCATAACTGATATATGCAGGATTCGTAAAAACACATGCACAAACCTCCACCACCGCCACCACAATACACAAACACTACATACGTTCACTATCACAAACTCAACAATCTTGCCCCGCAACCGAAGCATCATCACGAGATAGACTCCACGACTAAAATCGCAAAGATTATATTTATAATTAATAAATAATTAATTATCTAATAAATTAATTAATTATTAGGTTACTTAAAGTTTTAAGGTACTAATGTTTGTATGAGGTTATTATATAAGTGTGCTGGGTATCACAGGAAGTAAAAATAAATGTTTTTTCTTTCTTTCTTTTTCTTTCTACGTACAAGAAAGTACGTAGAAATTTGCTGTTTATTTTATCACGAGTACTACCCGCGACTTTATTCGCACCAACTTAAGCGTCTTGGATAAGAAAATTTGTGTTGTTTTTTGTTAGAAAAAATGGTAATGCTTCTATCCTATATGTAACCCCGGTGTAAAAGCTTGAATTGTGCCTAATTTCATCAATATTGATACAGCGGATTAGCCATGCAGTTGTAACAGACAGATAGAGAGAGAGAGAGAAATAGAGAAAGGGATCTAAGTCAGTCGCTCATAATTTAAAAGGTCAAACGTCAATCGGCAAGTATTCAAACTTGTAGTCTGCCACTATGTGATATGAAGTTGTTGTACTCCTTTTACTGAGTACCTTTAATATATATTTTACCTTTAATATATATTTCATGTAAGTACGGGTTATTTACTAAAATTATCAAATTATGCTCTTGATAAAACGGTGAAGAATCAGAGGGATTTCCCTGTGATTCTTCCCGGATCGATCTAATTTTTGTGATGGAGATATTTGCAGGGTTGGAGAGTGACAGAAGCTACTCTTAACTCTACTCTTAAGCATGACTACAGTCCACGCGAACGAAGTTGCGGGTAAAAGCTAGTATTATATATGCCAAAGTTTGTAAGTATTGTGTATGTTTGTTACTCTTTCACGGTCAATCCACTGAACCAATATCTATGATATTCGGCACAATTATTCCTTATACGCCGGGGTCACTTATTGGCTATAGAAGTCCTGTTAATTCTACAGGAATAAACATTGAAAAGCGCCATCTATTATCAACTTATCATGCGACAACAGTCCACACAAACGAAGTTGCGTGGACTGCGTGCGTGCGCGCTCAGCTCGTGCGTGCGCGCTCAGCGAACGGACGCGTAATACTTTTGCGTTCGTCAGTTTCGGTTATCGCCCCTGCACCCCTGCCCCCGACGCCAGTTGTACTCGCCGCGACCCGTGTCGCGGCTTGAGGAAGCGGTCGGCAGTGCATCGCGTGCACCTGCTTCGCCGTAGCTGTCCGGACAGCGATCTACACCGCCTTTCATTGGAAAAGGTGTCTGTAGACGTGCTCACTGCGATACCACCGTCCTTCTTTTCCCACGCGTGTGTGGTCTCCGCCCCCGCTCGCGGGCGCTTAGCTGGGCCTCCCCCAGGGGTCTCACCCGGCTGGGTAGCACGCGCCGAGGGCGTGCGGAGTCACACTCGCCGAGAAGTAGGCATAGATTAGTACACTGCTCGCACAAGTAAATCGTACAAGATGTCCGGTAGGGGGGAGCCCCCCCCTAAGGACCAACGCATCCGGGGGGAGCGCCCCGCTTTTCCCCGCGCAGTCGTAAGACGCGAACGGGATAACACTGTCATCCCATTCGCGCCGATAGCATCACCACCGGCACCACTAGCACTTCGCCCCCGCTTCCGGCCTATAGCCGGCGAGCAAAAGTCCGCCGCTTCTTTATTCGCCGCCGATGTATGTGAGTATACATCGGGCGTAGATGCGACCGCGCCTCGAAGAATCATCACCCGGGTCTCAGGAGGGTGAAGACAAGCGTCCGAAGACGGACCAGTCACCAACGCTCTCACCATCAACATTTTCATCGCCCGCTGAACCTGCTGCCGCGGTTCTGAGAACCTATGCCCGGCACCCGCAACCACCGGCCCCCCCCCACCACAGGAAGAGGAAGGTGGCCAGACGCACGTGGCTAGTGCGATGGAGGAGTCCGTTAGTTGGCCGCGGGACTCCACTAGCTATGCTGGCCTGGCGTCACCACCCCCTGTGGCGACGTCTCGCCCCCCCTCACCCCAGGCAGGGCCATCTGGCTATGCTGCAGCTGCCACCGCACCACCGTCGCCCCGAGCATACGAGCAGCGCTGGGCGGAACAGCTTCGCCAACAACAACAGCAACAACTCCAAGCAGGACCCAAAGCTCCGAGGTCAGAATACCCCCCTATAACGGTGGAGTGCTTCCCCAATTGGACGAAGCACTTCAGCGACATCAGGGCGAAGCTTGGTCATGCACCCAACGCTCGACCCATGGGTAAAGGGGTACGATTCATTCCAAAATCAGAGGAAGAGTTCCGGATAGTGCAACGTCACCTAACGGAAGCAGCTAAGCAGGACCCCAATATAGCGTGGTTCTGCTACAGTCCTGCGTCTTCGCTTCCCTCAAAGGTGGCCATAAGAGGGCTACCTCAAGATACCCCTCCAGAGGAGTTAACCGCCGCACTGCGGGCCCTAGGATATCCCGCGGTGCGAGCGAGGGCCATCCCACCAGTAAAAGGACGACATGGTTGCACGTTTTTCGTGGAACTGGATCACCTGACCCACGAAGAACTCGGTCACCTCTATCAAGAGACCGAGTTGTTATCTATGCCGGGACTCATTGTGGAGGCTTGGAGGGGTGGCCGTGGCCCCCCCCAATGCCACCGCTGCCAAGCATTTGGTCACTCATCGGCCAATTGCCACCGGCCGCCCAAGTGTGTTCGCTGTGCAGGCGAACACATATCAAAGGACTGCGACAGGGCGAGGGAGGATGCACCGAAGTGCGCCAACTGCGGAAAGGCGCATACGGCGCGTGACCGAAAATGTGCCGTCTTCCGTAAGGAGGCGCGGAGGAGGGGCATAGATATCGCACCCCCTCGCCCGACAAAGCCTCGACAAGTTCAGAAAGCAGTGGGGAAAGCACAAGCTCCCCCAATCGCTCCAGTCACGATCACCGACACAGCACCCGCAACCTCCGCAGCACAAATACATGTGGCGTACGCCCCTACCACGTCGTTCGCAGGCCCTACCGCACCCCCCGTGTTTACTACTGGCTCAAATGCGCAGCCTTATACGTTTAATACGCACCCGGCTACGGTAGCTGCACCGCCGACCACTCTACAACCACCAGCAAATCCCCCTACTGCTAGAGGCGAACCGCCTACTAAAAAGAAGAGGAGAAACAGGAAACGCAGAGAGGCAAGGCCCGCTCACGCCGAGCCAGCGGCCTCATCCACACCGCAGCCCCGACCGCCAGTGCAAGCGTCGTTGGCGGTACCGCCAAAAACTGCCGAGGCGCCGAGAAGCCACGGCCTCATAGGAACCTTTAGTGAGCCATTACCGGCTCCAGGAGCGACTACTGCCCCGCTTCCCCTCCCGTACGACTCTGATACAAACAGTTTTATACAAGTCATCATAGAAGCCTTGATGGCAGCGCTGACGACCTATCTACACAGCAAGGACGTCGTCATCGCTATCTGAGCCGCAATTAACCGCATTGGCCAACTCTATCAATGATCAGAATAATTTACTGGAACCCAGGCGGCATAAGGGGCCACGTCCGCGAACTCACATTGCTCGCCCAAACGCAGGACGCACATGTCATCCTCTTGGGCGAAACAAAGCTCACGAACAACATCGAACTGCGCGTGCCAAACTACCTTGTGTATCGACGGGATGAGATCTCTCCCCGGGGCTATCCCTTCAGGGGTACGGCCGCTCTGGTGAGGAGGGACGTCATACACGAGGAGTTGGAGCATGCACCTTTCGTGAGCACTCGCACGCAGGGTGTGCGGATCAATGTGGGACAAGAGGAACTATGCTTATATGCCGCCTACAAGCCACCCGGACTAACCTTCTGTAGCGCTGATGTCGGGTCAATCTTTGAGCAGCAAGGTCCCACACTTATCGTGGGGGACTTCAATGCGAAGCACCACGCGTGGGGCTCACGCGTCATTTCCCCGGCCGGAAGACTGCTGTTCGAGGATAGCGTGAGAGTCGGTTATGGAGTGGTGGGTCCCGGAGCGCCGACCCACATCCCATCAGATCACCGACTCCAGCCGGACGTACTCGACATAGTGCTACATCATGGAATAGACTTTCCTTTTGATGTCGAGGTACTTTACGACTTAGATACGCAACACCTGCCTGTTCTCATCACTCTCGCCACTCGAGGAGGATTTCTGGTGCCCCGTCCCCCCCATACCCGGGTGGATTGGAAGCGCTTCAGCGCCGCACTCGCTGGGCTTGAGTTTGTCGGTCCCTTGTCGACCGCAGCTGAAGTCGATGAGGCAGCCGCAACTTTTACCCAGGTGATACAATGTGCCCACACATCAGCCACCACCACCAGTGACAGGATACAAGCTGCCACCAGAAGAAACATACCAAGCTCGCTCCGTAGTATGTTGCGGAGAAAACGCACCTTACGCCGCCTGTGGGCCCGAACCCGCTGTCCCAGGGTGAAGAGTGATTTAAACAGGACAGCAGAGAAGATAGCGAGTGCACTCGTGGCTCTCGATGAGGTGCGCTGGGAGCACACCATCGATCGAGCATCCGAGTATGACACTACTCTTTATGCCCTCTGCCGTAAACTCACCGGAAAAGACACCCCCATTTACCCCTTGCTGGACTCAACGGGTAAGAGGATTTATTCGGCCAAGGATCGGGCCGAGATCCACGCTGATCATCTAGAAAATACTTTCGTCCCGAACCCGACAAATATTAGCAACGCCCAAGTCGTCCGTCATCATGCAGCGGTCCAAAGTAAACTGGAAGGATTCCTGTCAGCCACAACACCGCCGCTCCGGGATGAGGACCTTATCTCCCCGTCTGAGCTGCGGTCGGCTGTCTCTCGTCTAAATAAACGAAAGGCACCAGGGCCCGACGGCATCTCCAATGCCGCACTGATGCAACTGCCTAAAGAGGGTCTCTCTGCGCTCAAGAAACTCTTCAATGGAGTACTCCGGACCGGCCACTTCCCCGATGTGTGGAAGATCGGAAAGATCGTCGTGCTTCCAAAACCAGGTAAAGACCGCCGCTACCCTTCGAGCTACCGACCCATCACGCTGCTCTCGCACATCGCCAAGTTGTTTGAGCGTTTACTACTGCGAAGACTCACACCTCACCTGCCCCTGCGCGAGGAGCAATTCGGGTTTCGCTGCAGTCATTCTACAACGCTCCAGCTGGCGAGAGTTATCAACTTCTTGGCCAGTGAGAGAAACAGAGGGCACTACACCGTCGGGGTATTTCTTGATATGGAGAAAGCCTTCGACAGAGTGTGGCACGCCGGACTCCTGGCCAAACTACTGGATACAACCACACCGGCACCGCTCGTGCGAGTGCTGGCGTCCTTTCTCGAGGGTCGGAGCTTCTTCGTGTCGGTCGAAGGAGCAGATTCCATGCCACGCCCGCCGGAGCCGGAGTACCCCAGGGCAGCTGTCTTTCGCCACGTCTGTACGCGGCGTATACAGACGACATCCCGACCCTTCGCGATCATCTGCGCGAAGGGGAGGAAGACGTGTTGTTGTCCCTTTACGCGGATGACAGCGCGTATTTCGCGTCGTCCCATCATCAGATCATCTCCACCAACCGGATGCAGCGTCTGCTGGATCTGTTGCCAGAGTGGCTGGATAAATGGAGGATGGCGGTAAATATCGGGAAAACAGCCGCTCTCTTGACCAGTCGCTCCAAGCCGCTTCGTCAACTCACCCTACGAGGCCAGAACGTAGAGTGGAAGACCTCAGTTCGTTTCTTGGGGTGTGAAATCGACCGCAGCTTGCAAATGGTACCCACGGTGAACCGTGTGGAGGGCCAGGCCGCCGCTGCTAGGTCGAAGTTACATGCCCTATTCACATCCCGCCTGCCTACGAAGACCAAACTGAGAGTCTACGGTGCCTACGTTCGCTCGCGTTTGACGTATGCGGCACCCGCCTGGTACGCGCTGTGCTCTGCGTACCAGAGGCGAAGGCTCCAGATCCAACAGAATCGCTGCCTGCGCCTGATCGTAGGAGCTCCGAGATATGTGCGGAATGACGTTCTGCACCGGGACACCAGGACACCGACCGTGGAGGAGTTCGTCCGCATGCTTGCACGCAGGATGTTTGCGCGAGCGGACTGCAGCGTGCATGTCCACCTCCACGGCATAGCCCCATTGCATGCTCGTCCACCGGAGGGCCGTCCCCTACCTCGCGAGCTCCTACGGTCACCCTCACCGCTAGCGGCGGAACAGGATGACGATCAGGACGACGCGAACCCAGACATGACACCCCCCCCTGGACTTGACAATATCACGGATTGACTCTCCATGAAAACGACACCCCACCGCTCAGAAGATACGACGTGAAGAGAAAACCATTTCTCCCCGGATTATACCCGGGTGTTCAATGACCTGCAGAGGTCCCCCTCATACACAGAGATATCTCCTAGGCTCAAGCCAACAGGCGAGAGCCCTGGCCATAAGGCCATAACAAAATCCAGGCGCAAGCCTGCGAGGACCAGCCCGGGTAAGGAGGTTCGCCTCGAGGCCCGTACCCCAATTGCCTTCGGGCATTGAGAAGACCCTTCGTCGAACGAAGTTGCGAGTAAAAGCCTTATAATTTAAGTTGAATATTAAAGTTTTCATATAAATATTTTATCTTAAGCTGTGATAGCCCAGCGATAAGACTGTGAGACTTATTCGAGGTCACGAGTTGAAACCCCGGGCAGGTACCAATGAGTTTTTCTATTTAAAACTTGTGTCTAATTGATAGTAGCAATTTATCACACGCTTTTCGGTAACGGTAAACATCGTGAGGAAACCTGCATATCTCTAGAGAATTCTGGAGATATGTGTAACCTACCATCATTGGAGCAGCGTGGTAGGTCTTAGCTCCAATCTTTCTCTCCAAAAACGAAAGGACTTGTCTAATAGCAGGTAATCATTTGTACTACATTTGTACAAATTAGGGATGTTACGGAGTTTTGATTTCGATAACAGTTTAAAAAGTTAAATTATTATTTGGCAATATTTAAAAATCAACCAATAAATATCCTTTTTTCTCCCATACTTTTGATATGTTTATGAAGTATTTTTTCCAAATAAGTAGTAAACTCCAGCCCGCTTACCGAGTGTGGTTAGTATTAAATATAAATTTGATGGAAGTATTCATAGAAATCTATATAAAGTTTAAAAAAAATAGACAGGTTCTATATAAAGTTTTAAAAAATATTTCCAGCTGTGGAATAATAACAGGCCGATAATATATAATCTCATCAGTGATTATTTAATACACACCTTTTTAATAGATGCTTTGAAGAACGCAAAGTATATCCTGATCAAGTCCTCTGCTATTCTACTGTCATCTTTGCCGAGAAAGAACTGGTTGAGGCAACACACGCCATAGTACTGCGCGCGAGGTGATATATTCGACCTAAAAAGAAACACTTTTTGACATCTCCACCTAACCGCATATTTAAATAGGTTAATAGGTAATAGCATTATGTCCTATGGAATATTGCTATGGGGTAAATGCGCGGATAGTGAAAAATTTTTTGTTTTACAAAAAAGAGCTACACGTGGCATTTATAATTTAAGACCGCGTGATTCCCTGCGAGAGAGGTTTAAGGAAACAGGTATTCTTACATTTGCTTCACAGTATATTTTAAGCAATTTAATTTAAGTACATAAAAATATAAAGAATTATAAAACGATAGGTGATGTATACAATAGACAAAGCAGGAACCGACATAAGCTTGCGGCTCCTGCTTTGCGCTGCGCAAAAGTGCGTAACTCGTTTGTGGGTTTTGGTATAAGATTCTATAATAAAATTCCGCAATCAATTTCAGCTTTGCCATTGCAGCAGTTTAAAAACACTGTTATAAATAGGCTGATACAGAAAGCCTACTATACTATTGAAGATTATTTAGAAGATAAGAATGTGTGGATATAGCTCTCTTTGAGCCTGTACAAGACAGTAACGACTTAATGTAAATAGTATTAAGAATTATATTTTTAAAAGAGCAACCGCCGAGTTTCTTGCTGGCTCTTCTCGGTAGGAACAGCTTTCAGAACCAGCAGTAGAGTTGACGATTCAAAAGCACTTAATTTTAAAAAGTTTATTTGAATAAAGAATATTTTGAAAAAAAAAAATATGATAGGTCGAACAGTGAACCCGTGGGAAACCTTTGGGGACTCATTTTAAAGTCGCAGGGCTATGGTAAAAATAATGTGTATGGTATGTGATTGTTGCCTGCTTCATACACTTAGCATTGCATGTATTCTCTTAACATACGCGGATTACAGCAAAGTAATTTTATTGTAGCTTCTGTACTATGGAATTCCGCAAAGTAACGCTTGCTTCTATAAATCACATTTCTTTTATAGACCAACATTCTGATCCAAACATTACGACAGGTCAGACAGTCTGATAAAGTCAGAAGTACCATACCTAAATAACATCTTCTCGATTTCAGCCAGGACCACTGCTTTCATGTTGGGATGGTTGTAGAGCAATTGGCACAGGTGGTAGATGACCTTGGAGGAAACCGTCTGACACGGATCGCCCAGTTTGTTTATTATGTTCATCAACAGCATCTAGAAAACGGGTATTTAAAAGGAAATATTTATCCGTTTTAACACATCGGTTAATTGAGTTCAGGTGACAAGAGTGCTGGCTCCTTTTTCGCGCAATGAATCAGCGATTGAGCGCGGAAACGCTGCATTCATTCTTGGGACCATTCACGTGGGCATGATTTGTATACTCCTAGCGTGTAAGTAATTTAAGATAGATAATATCTGGGTGACCGAGAGTGATTGAAATCAATCCCATGTTGGAACTTAATTGGTTTGCGCGTTTGGCTGTCACAGTTTTGCATTTGAGAGCTCAAATATCTATTGCTTAATGTTCCTATTTTAGTAGTATTTTTTAGTGCCCAAAAACAAGGATATAATGGTTTTTTTTTAATAAAAACCTAGCTAGATCGATTTTTCTCCCCCAAACCCCCCTACATGCTGAATTTCACGAAAATCGTTGGAGCCATTCCCAAGATTCCGAAAATATATTTATATATATACATACAGAAATGTACTAGTTATCTTTAATATTTAAATGAACTCATTTACTTTACTTTACTTGTACATTTCTGATTGAAAAAAAAAATAATTTGAAAGGAAATTATCATATCATATTATTCTTCCTTCCTCATTACATGTCCATACATATGTCATTGCGCCCATTACAGAAAAGACGAGAAGTGCAAGATTGAGATGGTATGGACATGTAATGAGGAGGGATGAAAATCGTGTGACCAAACGTGTGTTAAATTTGAATGTGGATGGATATGTGCCTAGAGGGAGGCCTAAAAAGAGATGGTTGGATTGTGTGAAGTATGACATGCATATAAAAGGAGTGGCCCCAGAGTTGATGAATGATAGGACAGAATGGAAGAGAAAAACATGTTGTGCCGACCCCACTTAGAGTGGGATAAGGACAGGAAGATATAAGATATATATATTATCCTTCTAAATCGAGATGTGGTTTAAAGAAATAACGCAGGATGGATGAAGTGGCGACAGGTCTCAGGAACAATATGTGACCCTTGAATACCTCTTAAAGTTAAGGGAAAAATTTATAAAACGGTCATAAGATCTGTTATATTGTATGGATCAGAATGTTGTACAATGAAAGGGACGGGATGAAAGAAGAGTGCGTGCAAATGAGATAAGAATGTTAAGGTAGATGTGTCATTATCCCACTCCAAGTGGGGTCGGCACAACATGTTATAAACATGCTGTAACATGATTTGGCTGCGTTTTTACGACCAGCCGCCTGCCTGACGTCAACTTACCTTAGTCGTATTTTACGACACCTCGGTAAGAAGGAGGGTGGTCTATTCTACTCAACCGGATGCCACACGGCGGGTCGACTTACCTTAGTCGCCTTTTACGACACCTCGGTAAGAAATGAAACCTGATAAAAATAAATAAATAAAATAAAAATATGCTTGTGCTGGGGTGGGCAACAGCATTTATTCGTGCAAACTTAAATGCTAAAATTGTTGTGGAGTATATTTACCTTTTCCCTTTCCGGGTGATGCATCAGCAGGTAAGACATAGCACTTACTGCTTTCTCTTTGTTAGCTTCCACAGAATCATGAGCGAACTTGTTCAATGCTTCCACATACGCTGTAAACATTTAAAAACTTCAATATTAATAACTTAGGGGCCTGTATCACAAGTTACTGATAAAGTGTCGGTTAGTCAACCGACAAATAAACTAAGTAACAGATAAATGTTTCTAAGAAGAGACTAGTAAAGTGAAAATTTAAAATTAATTTTAAATACATAAATAAAAAAACAATTCCCGGCCATTTTAAATAAGTATTTGCTATCCAGCAGATAAACATAATAGCAGCCACATGATCTACCTGTTAACTTATTAGGGACTTTAAGTGCTGAATAAGCCTATCAGAAAATTGACAAACGCAAAATTCACATATATATTGTGAATAAACTAACTGACAAGTTATTGGTAACTTGTGAAACAGGACCTTAGTATCTCATACATGTATTTCAGTTTAATTTATAAAAGTAATATTAAGAATAAGAATAAGTATATCAAAATTATAATTAATATATAAATACCGGAACTTATATATTATACTACAAAAATTAAAAATATACCTTTTTACTTATGGTTAGTCTATGGTCTAAATGAGAAGAGATTAATATTATTTGTCTAAGTTTTCTGAATATTCAACAATACTAAATATGATTCAAGGTATTCTTTATTTCTGTCTGTACGATATTCTTTATTACCAAAAATTATGTGTAAGTACGACAAACCGAAATAGAACTGCTGTGTCGAAAAAATTCATGTTATCGTTTGGTTTTTGAAATACAATAAAAATAATAATTTTAATATGGCAATTCAAGGTAATTAGCAACCCCAAATAAACATTAAATAGTGTTGGTAAACAATAAACAGGAATGTGGTCATGTAGGTCAGGGCTTCTTAAACTTTTTTTATATAGCGACCCCCTTCAAGCTTAGGAAATTTTAAAGGACCCCCTCCTCCATATAATGAAATATATATTAACCGTAGATGTAGATGTAATATCGCACTATTTTACAATGTAAATAACAGTTTTGCATTGCCACTTTTTTCAAAAAATAGTTATGATAAAACTACAATAGTATTTTGTATGATTTTTATTTGTATTTATATTTGTATGTAGTGTGTATACTAATTTTAAAATTTTATTTATAATTGTTGTAAACTAACCAATCATAAATTTAATAAAATCTATTTAATTAAATTTAATGAAAAGGGGTAATGACGGAACTTAGGAGGAGAAATATCAATAAATCTTTGTCAGAAAAGTTATTTAAAGGACAGCTGCAGCCATGTAGTTGTATCAATAATGATTGAAAAGTATCAGATCTTTGCGACGCCTTTTGCTTTCAGTAGTCTCGCAACCCACAGTTTAAGAAGCCCTGCCCCTGGGGGTCGCGACCCACAGTTTAAGAAGCCCTGATATAGGTAACTGAGTATTTAAAAGTTTATCGACTACCCTACATTCCTTTTCGACCGCAACTCTGGGAGTTGTCCAACTAGTTTTAATCAACTTGTCAACTTACACCCATACAACTCCTTAAGTTGGTCTTCGTAGTACCACAATTTCAGTATGTTCCTCCTTGCCTGCTTGTTACCTGACGTCATCTCATCTATTTCATCCAACGGATGCTGCTCAAACGTACGCAATTTTATATCCGGTATCAAAAGCTCAGCAATCAGAAGCTCTGATAATGCATCTGCAATCATATTTGTACATTAAACAGATTGGTAATCATCATATTCCTTATAAATGTATAGAAACCGGCTATACTCACGTGTTATTTAGCTGACTAACTAACTTGAGCTAACTAGTCGGGCTCATCCGATAAAATAACAAATGAGTATAGCCGGTTTCTATACATTAATTATGAATACCACTCACATTGTTTAAATTCAAAAATCTTCCTGCCCTTATCCCACTCTAAGTGGTATCGGCACAACATGTTATAAACATGCTGTCACATGATTTGGCTACATATTTTACGACCGGCCGCCTGCCTGACATTAACTTACGTCATATTATACGACACCACGGTAAGAAAGAGGGCGGTTTATTCTCCTTAACCAGATACTACACGGTGGGTCAACTTACCTTAGTTGCCTTTTACGACACCTCGGTAAGAAAGAGGGTGGTCTATTCTCCGTAACCAGATACTACACGGTGGGTCAACTTACCTTAGTTGCCTTTTACGACACCTCGGTAAGAAAGAGGGTGGTCTATTCTCCGTAATCAGATACTACACGGTGGGTCAACTTACCTTAGTCGCCTTTTACGACACCTCGGCAAGATAAGAGGTTGGTTTATGCTATTCAGCCGGATACCACACGGGGTGTCGACTTACCTAAGTCGCCTTTTACGACATCTCGGTAAGAAATGAGGGTGGTACTATTCGACTCAGTCGGATACCACACGGCTAAAAGCTAGTAGTGTAATAAATGAGCAAAATATAGCCCTATAATTAATTTCATTTATTATCTTACTTAAAATGTAATGAATAAATATTCATTAAAATAAAATTGTATTAATAAGTACTTACCAATTATAACAATACCATCTTTTTTCTTAGCCGGTTTGACACTGTTTATCAGGTTTCTCAGTGCTGTCAAATTGTAAATAGGATTGTCCTGAAAGAAAAGCATTAAAGAGTCCAAATTTATTTATTTTCAAATCTCATGTACAAAAGTAATAATAAAATTATTTTGCTATAATCCAAATATGCTATAATCGCAAAGCCAATTCTTTGCGATTTTGGTCGTGGAGTCTATCTCCTGATGATGCTTCGGTTGCGGGACGAAACGATTGTTGAGTTTGTGATAGTGAACGTATATAGTGCTTGTGTATCGTGGTGGCGGTGGTGGAGGTTTGTGCATGTGTTTTTACGAATTCTGCATGTATCAGTTATGATAACCGATTGTCCACTCTACATTTAGCATTATATATATTTTCTATTTTACTTCATCGCGGATTATAGCTTTATAATTTTATTATTACTTTTGTATTATGGATCTCTGCAAAGTAACGCCTAATTCTATAAATCTCATGTACTCATGTGGATTGACTTGTTGAAAATATGACATGCATGTAAAAGGAGTACCGTCAGAGTTGAATGATAGGAGAATGGAAGAGCAAAACATGTTGTGACGACCACACTTAGAATAGGATCGGCAGGAGAATAATGATAATACTCATCACATCTTCCTGCCCTTATCAGGGGTCGGCACAACATGTTATAAACATGTTGTCACATGATTTGCCTACGTATTTTACGACCGGCCGCATGCCTGACGTCAACTTATCTAAGACGTATTTTACGACATCTCGATAAGAAAGACGGTGTGGGTCTGGGTATAAAATTCTATAATAAAATTTCGCAATCAATTTCAGCTTTGCCATTACATCAATTTAAAAACACTGTTAAAAACAGGCTGATACAGAAAGCCTACTATACTGTTGAGGATTATTTAGACGATAAAAATGCGTTGATATAAATATTGTTCAACCCTGTACAAGATAGAAACATTAAATGTAACTAGTATTAAGAATTGTATTTTTTAAAAAGAGCAACCGCCGAGTTTCTTGCTGGCTCTACTCGGTAGGAACAGCTTTCCGAACCAGCAGTAGAGTTGACGATTTAAAAGCACTTGTTTACAAGTTTATTTGAATAAAGAATATTTTGAATTTGAAATTTGGTGGTCTATTCTACTTAACTGGATACCACACGGTGAGTCGACTAATAATGATAATTTAATTGATAGTTTACTTGTATCAGGATAGTGGCCGCTGCCACTCTGTCTCCAATTGTTCCTTTAGTCAAAAGTGTTTTAGCCCATTGTTGATCGGAGGAACTACTTTTGCTTGTTTCTGTAATACAATAGGTTAATTTAGTAGAAACACACATCACATTTTATTTTTTATCATTAATATTTTTTTATGATGCGCCGTATGGTATCTGGCTGAGTAGAATAGACCACCCTCTTTCTTACAGAGGTGTCTATAATACGACTAAGGTAAGTTGACGTCAGGCAAGCGGCCGGTCGTAAAATAGGCATCTAGAAAAAGTAAGTAAGTAAGTAGCGGCCTGTTACTATCCTAATGCTGATAATAGGCCTCTTCTCCCTCTTTTTGGAGAGAAGCATTGTAGCTAAGACCTACCACGCTGCCCCAATGCGGATTGGTAGGTTACACATATCTCCAGAATTCTCTAGAAATATGTAGGTTTCCTCACGATGTTTTCCTTCACCCAAAAGAGTGTGATATATGCAATTGCATATATCAATTGAACACATAAGTTTTAACGGAAAAACTCATTGGTGTCTGCCCGGGTTTGAACCCGTGACCTCCTCGAAAGAGTCGCACGGTGTTACTGCTAGGCTACCACAGCTTCACGAAGCAAAACGATCCACGCATCTAAATCATGTGACAATTTATTTATAATATGTTGTGCCGACCCTACTTAGAGTGGAGGGTAGGAGTATAATAATAATATTTCATGATATTCTAAAATAAAAGAAATGAATGAAAAATATGATAAGTTGTCATAACCCAGCGTTGATACCATATGACTCTTTTGAGGGGGCTACAGTGTGAAACCCAAGCACCAATGAGTTTTTTTGTTTAAACTTATGTCTCTAATTGATATTAAAACTTATCATACATTTTTTGCTGAAGGAAAACTCTGTGAGAAAGCCTGTATGTTTAAGAATTTAGATGATATATGTAACCTACCAATCCACATCTGAACAAACCTCAAACCTTTTCTCCAAAAACAGAAAGAGGATGCCTATACTAAGCAGTGGGATAGTGACTGTCAAATACTTTTCATATAAAGAAATAATAGTATTTTAGTAGTAACTTCGTTGTCACATTCAATATAATGATTGTATTGTTGTAATAGCAGCAATCAGCACAGCAGTAAAGCCTGGTCTTGAAAATTCCCAAGGTTGCCAAGGTCCCAATTTGGAAAATTCCAAAAGAAATACCAAGGTCTTGGTAAAATTGAAAATGGGTTAATGATTGACCACATTTTTTTTCTGGTTCTTCTTAGAGCAACATTCCAAACCAGTTGTTGCTTAATTAATCATATTGATGATTCAAAAGTGCTTTAAAGAGCTTATTTGAATAACGAATAGGACCGAGCGTTGCTTGGTAATTTTTAAAATGACTAAAAAAAATTAAGAAAAAATTGAAAAGAAAAATAAAAAATATAATAGGGAAGGTTGGGCTCAATCCTAGGTATTGACACCTCTCTAGACAGCCCATTCCCCAAATGAACTACCATGACTTTATGTTTGACAGCGAAAAATTGGGATAGTATTTAACATAAATTTCAAAAGAAATTTAGAGCCCGAAAACAGAGATAAAACCAAATTTTTTTTTCAATAAAACTTATCTAGATTGATTTTTCTCCCCTAAAACCCCCTAAATGCTAAATCGTTGAAACCATTTCGGAGATTCCAAAAATATATATATATACATACAAGATTAACTCATTTAAATATTAAAGATATTGATCCTTGATGATACAAAAGTGCTTGAGCTTATTTGAATAAAGGTTATTTTTATTTGAATTAGACAAAACTTACTTGTCTCATAAGCTAATGTATCTCCATGCAAAGCACTGTTGCCTTCTTTTCTCAATTCTTCAACTTTTTCTGGTAATAATTTACTATTACTGATAGATGGTTCTTCAGGAAGCTGTAAAGTAAAGATTTTTTTATATTCTATAAGTTACTAAAATATACAATATGTTTTTTTATATTTTTTTTAAATATTTATTCAAATACATTAATAGTTATTACAATTTGTTTCTTAAGCCTTGACGACTTGTCTGGATATTGCACATTCCTCTTAAATAAATAATCTGAATTCAAATTCAAAATATTCTTTATTCAAATAAACTTGTAAACAAGTGCTTTTGAATCGTCAACTCTACTGCTGGTTCGGAAAGCTGTTCCTACCGAGTAGAGCCAGCAAGAAACTCGGCGGTTGCTCTTTGAAAAATATAATTCTTAATACTATTTACATTAAGTCGTCACTGTCTTGTACAGGTTCAAAGAGAGCTATATCCACACATTCTTATCTTCTAAATAATCTTCAAGAGTATAGTAGGCTTTCTGTATCAGCCTCTTTTTAACAGTGTTATACAATACAATATTACAATACAATACAATCTTAAATAAAGTAACAAAACTATACAAAAAAAATATTAAATTATAACTAAGTATTCTTAATAATATGTAGTGTGGGTAGATATGTTAAACAATCTGTGCTTGCGGCTTTGCCTGTATGGAAATCATTGTATTTATTTGAAATTTTGAATATAAAAGTTGTAATTGTGACATGTTGTTGCTGACTTTTGTAGTATATTTGTAGATCTACAATTTTGTAGTACATTACTATAGTGTATCTCTGCTGTTTATTAGCCATGTGGTATCCGGCTGAGTAGAATGGACCACTCTCTTTCTTACCGAGGTGTCTTAAAATACGACTGAGGTAAGATGACGTCAGGCAGGCAGCCGGTCGTAAAAACGCAGCCAAACCATGTGACAACATGTATATAACATATTGTGCCGACCCCACTTAGAGTGGGATAAGGGCAGGAAGACGATGATCTCTGCTGGTTTATGCAGTGCACGAGAGTAAAGCTCCCAGCACGCGAGTTTTTTTCACCAGTGCAACCTCTTCAACACAGTTTACATAAAACCGTAGTGTACTATTAACCTAAACGTTCCAGAAGATTTGCACTACGTTTTAGTAAAAACCGTACAAAAATCGCTAAAGTAGATTTTGAGAAAACCGATCTCATACATACAGACTACTTTTGTTTTAAAATAATTATAGATTTGCATAGAGTGTAAGTAGTGTTGTAGAGTGGTATAGTGTTACTTAAAAATTATCTCAAGATTACCTGCTGATACCATTTCTTTCTTTCCGAATAAACTAAAGTTTCTGCAAAGTGTTTAGCTATCCCATAACCTTTTTTTTCATCAGCATTTTTATCTACTTTACCATAATTAGTGTACGCTTCATCAACTAATATGTTTTCTTCAAACCTTTTATGCTTCATTTTGTTATTGTTAGTTTATATTAATGTTGTTTTTAGCAATTTAATATACACTTATTTCCGTCACATGTTCCTCACGAAATATTTATGTCAGGGCGGTTTTACTATACACTGTCCATTATATTAACCATCTTTTGACAGATTGACGATAGTGATGTCCTAAAGATTCTCGTATGCGATACCATTCCGATTATAGTACCTACTATCATTAATCGAATTACGTACCTAAGTAATTCGATTAATGATAACCTACGTAAACTAGATTACTACTTGAGAAAAGAAAGTCCAACTTTGAGAAAACTTATTGTTTCTTTGAAAAGAAGTGGTCTATTTCATGGTGAAAAATCTTCTTTGGTCAAAGTTTTGAACACAATTGGCTTTTCATATAAAAAGTTAAATAAAAGAAAATTATTAATGGAACGCACAGATATAGCTATAGCACGTTGTGATTTTTTAAGAGAGGCAAAGAAAATACAAGATTGGGCAAATATTGTTTTCACGGATGAAACATGGCTCAACGCTAACCACACACTATCTCGTTTCTGGACTGATGATACTGCTGATTCCACTTCCTCAGTACCAATGGGAAAAGGTGAGCGCCTAATCATTTGCCATGCAGGTACAGCAAAAGGATTTGTACAAGACGCACTGTTGGCATTTAAATCGAAGAAATCAAATGACTACCACGAAGAGATGAATGCAAATGTGTATGAAGAGTGGTTCAAAAAAATGCTCATTTCATTGGAAGAACCATCAATAATTTTTATTGATAATGCGCCCTACCACTCCCGTCAAATTGACAAAATGCCAACACAGGCTAATAAAAAGCATGAAATAATTAATTGGCTTCGGGACAATGGAGAAAATGTGGACGACTCAATGTTAAAAGTTGAATTAATAAAAATATTAAAAACCAAAAAGAGAGCAAAACGCTATGTAATCAATGAAATGGCAGCAGAATATGGCCATACTGTTCTTCGGATTCCTCCATACCACTGCCAGTACAACGCAATAGAACTTATATGGGCACAAGTAAAAGGGCACGCTGCGAGATGCAATACAAGCCCCCCATTCACAGCGAATAAAATGTTGCAATTGCTAAAAAATGCTTGCACCCACGTAACGGCCGAGAACTGGGCAAGTGTGGTGGAAAGAACTAAAAGAGTAATATTCTCTGATTGGGAACGTGATATTGCGTTTGATAATATATTATCTACACAAGAGCTAATAATAACTGCTACTGAAGACTCCTCATCGGAGGAGTCTAGTGTTGATTATCATTCCGACGACTCGTGCTAATAAAATAAATTAAAATATCCTGATTGTTTTATTTGTATTCATGTATTAACTAAGAAGAAAGTAAAACTTTATATAATGTTATTAAATGTCTTTTAATACTCGTAACATCGATTTCTACCGATTATTTTTAATCTGTGGCATAATCGTAGTAACCCATTATGTGTGACATCACTAAGTGGGCGGTACCCATCCATAAAGTACAAATATTATTTGTATGATATTTGTACGTAAGCAATACAAAACTTAATGAGCGTGAGCTGTCAAAAGACTGATAATATGATGGACGCAGTATACAGGCGCCAACACATGTTATCTCGCATCCCTCTTGCACATGAACGTATTTATGAATGAATCGTATGAAAATAGTCTCAGCTGCATCTCGCTCCACTCCTACATACATATTTTTACGCACTCATTCTCATTTTGACTATCTATCATATAACAAGACAACAAGTTGATTTTATTAACGAATGGGCGGTGTATTAAATTTTTAAATTTCCCGTTGTAAAGTTCTAGTACTTTAATTTTTACTAAAATGTATAATTTTGTTTTAATTTAGTTAGCAAAATTCTTGAAACAAATATCACTAGAAGCAAATTAAATGTATCAAGTCTTATTTCACCAGTAGCTGTTGAGATATTTCTTAAAATGAGAAATATAACAACGAAGAAACGTGCAGTTATAAAACAATAAGAAGAGGATTTACTTAATCATTATATAAATGTAAGTGTTGAGTTTTAATGAATTTTGTGCATCTCAATAATAGTAAGAGCTTTCTTAAAATTTACATTCTCACATCTAAATATAATAACCTAACCTTGCATGGATAGCCTAAAACCTTTAACATGCAGTATAATTTTTATTTCATATTTGACTTAGTTATCGTTATATAAAAATTATGATATGTACATTAATTTCGATTGATGAATTAGCTATATTCATTATTATATTAAGGATATGTCTTGCGATTTTATATAGCTTCTAGTGTCTTGTAGTGCAATAAATGATTAATAATGGAACATTAAAGTGAAAGTTTTTTAGAAGTTGTTCTAATTGATCATAAGTGTGTATCTATCTTAGTTATGAATAATTTGGACATAACTTAAATGGTCTACTTAATATTTTTTTTTAGAAGTATTTTTTAATTGAAGTTGTATACTTCATTGTATTATATTAGAACTTTAAAAATGATTGTCAAGTTTTTTATAATGAGACTCCGATGAAAAGGGAGTAAATAGCAAAAGAGAGCAAGTTTATTCTGTATAAAGCAATATAGGGTATATTGCTTTATATAACACTTGTTGATTTTTAATTAAAAAGCAAAAGCAAAATTTAAATTTACGATTGATTAAACGATTGATTGATTAATTGCAGATTCAAGAATCCTCAGATCCAAGATTAAGAGTAATTTTTTATTTTAATATGATTGTCACATGATGTTATTTATAGTTATGATTTGAGATATCTTTACATTTACAATGCTAATAAAAGATATAATAGAATGTGTAATGAATGAAAGAATAACAGCAATATTAAAAGACTGTTCTATAAAACTGAAAGTAAATATTTATGTAATTTATAAATCACTTAAAATGTGCAATTGTTTATATCTAACAGAAATTAAATAACAAACAATATTTCTCCTTCATACTTATGCAATAATAAAAAGCAATTTTTCTAAAAGTGAACCCATTTACTCTTTCTTAACAAATCAATGCATAATGACACAGACAACATTTTTTTTATATTATAGAACAACTATTCATATAGATTCAAATACAACCTTGTTCATAAGAGGTTCTATTTGAATAGTAACAATTTTTAAATTTTTTAATTTTTTAAAATTATTTTCAGAGATGGAATAGCACTAGACTAAGTGCAACTAAAGGAAGGTAACTAATACTCAAGTGAAGTCTGAATTTATGAAGCTAAGTTAGATTCCCGTAATTTCAGCCACAGATGTAAGCGTGCACTCAAACATCAGTAGCCAAAAGCGACTGGGAAAAGAATTAAGGTTTTACATGTATTGCAGGTGCCAAATACCGGCTCTTTGCCAACCGCAACACATAACCATTACAAAAAAAAATGTAAAAATTAATGGATTGAATGAAATTAATGGATTAATTTTACAGGAGGGCAGTCCGACAGCTGGCCTCGTGACTCCACGAGCTACGCTGGTCTGGCCTCGCTGCTGCCAATGGAGACGTGCCGCCGCCCCTCACCCCAGGCCGGCCCGTCCGGCTATGCCGCAGCTGCTGTCGCTCCGCCGTCGCCTCGAGCGCTCGAACAGCGCCAGGCCGAACAGTAGCGTCAACCACCAGGACCTCTGTAATTTGAGAAAATGCATTTGAGGTAACTAATACTCAAGTGAAGTCTGAATTTATGAAGCTAAGTTAGATTCTCGTAATTTCAGCCACAGATGTAAGCGTGCACTCAAACATCAGTAGCCAAAAGCGACTGGGAAAAGAATTAAGGTTTTACATGTATTGCAGGTGCCAAATACCGGCTCTTTGCCAACCGCAACACATTACCATTACAAAAAAAAATGTAAAAATTAATGGATTGAATGAAATTAATGGATTAATTTTACAGGAGGGCAGTCCGACAGCTGGCCTCGTTACTCCACGAGCTACGCTGGTCTGGCCTCGCTGCTGCCAATGGAGACGTGCCGCCGACCCTCACCCCAGGCCGGCCCGTCCGGCTATGCCGCAGCTGCTGTCGCTCCGCCGTCGCCTCGAGCGCTCGAACAGCGCCAGGCCGAACAGTAGCGTCAACCACCAGGACCTCTGTAATTTGAGAAAATGCATTTGAGGTAACTAATACTCAAGTGAAGTCTGAATTTATGAAGCTAAGTTAGATTCCCGTAATTTCAGCCACAGATGTAAGCGTGCACTCAAACATCAGTAGCCAAAAGCGACTGGGAAAAGAATTAAGGTTTTACATGTATTGCAGGTGCCAAATACCGGCTCTTTGCCAACCGCAACACATTACCATTACAAAAAAAATGTAAAAATTAATGGATTGAACGAAATTAATGGATTAATTTTACAGGAGGGCAGTCCGACAGCTGGCCTCATGACTCCACGAGCGACGCTGGTCTGGCCTCGCTGCTGCCAATGGAGACGTGCCGCCGCCCCTCACCCCAGGCCGGCCCGTCCGGCTATGCCGCAGCTGCTGTCGCTCCGCCGTCGCCTCGAGCGCTCGAACAGCGCCAGGCCGAACAGTAGCGTCAACCACCAGGACCTCTGTAATTTGAGAAAATGCATTTGAGGTAACTAATACTCAAGTGAAGTCTGAATTTATGAAGCTAAGTTAGATTCCCGTAATTTCAGCCACAGATGTAAGCGTGCACTCAAACATCAGTAGCCAAAAGCGACTGGGAAAAGAATTAAGGTTTTACATGTATTGCAGGTGCCAAATACCGGCTCTTTGCCAACCGCAACACATAACCATTACAAAAAAAAATGTAAAAATTAATGGATTGAATGAAATTAATGGATTAATTTTACAGGAGGGCAGTCCGACAGCTGGCCTCGTGACTCCACGAGCTACGCTGGTCTGGCCTCGCTGCTGCCAATGGAGACGTGCCGCCGCCCCTCACCCCAGGCCGGCCCGTCCGGCTATGCCGCAGCTGCTGTCGCTCCGCCGTCGCCTCGAGCGCTCGAACAGCGCCAGGCCGAACAGTAGCGTCAACCACCAGGACCTCTGTAATTTGAGAAAATGCATTTGAGGTAACTAATACTCAAGTGAAGTCTGAATTTATGAAGCTAAGTTAGATTCCCGTAATTTCAGCCACAGATGTAAGCGTGCACTCAAACATCAGTAGCCAAAAGCGACTGGGAAAAGAATTAAGGTTTTACATGTATTGCAGGTGCCAAATACCGGCTCTTTGCCAACCGCAACACATTACCATTACAAAAAAAAATGTAAAAATTAATGGATTGAACGAAATTAATGGATTAATTTTACAGGAGGGCAGTCCGACAGCTGGCCTCGTGACTCCACAAGCTACGCTGGTCTGGCCTCGCTGCTGCCAATGGAGACGTGCCGCCGCCCCTCACCCCAGGCCGGCCCGTCCGGCTATGCCGCAGCTGCTGTCGCTCCGCCGTCGCCTCGAGCGCTCGAACAGCGCCAGGCCGAACAGTAGCGTCAACCACCAGGACCTCTGTAATTTGAGAAAATGCATTTGAGGTAACTAATACTCAAGTGAAGTCTGAATTTATGAAGCTAAGTTAGATTCTCGTAATTTCAGCCACAGATGTAAGCGTGCACTCAAACATCAGTAGCCAAAAGCGACTGGGAAAAGAATTAAGGTTTTACATGTATTGCAGGTGCCAAATACCGGCTCTTTGCCAACCGCAACACATAACCATTACAAAAAAAAAATGTAAAAATTAATGGATTGAATGAAATTAATGGATTAATTTTACAGGAGGGCAGTCCGACAGCTGGCCTCGTGACTCCACGAGCTACGCTGGTCTGGCCTCGCTGCTGCCAATGGAGACGTGCCGCCGCCCCTCACCCCAGGCCGGCCCGTCCGGCTATGCCGCAGCTGCTGTCGCTCCGCCGTCGCCTCGAGCGCTCGAACAGCGCCAGGCCGAACAGTAGCGTCAACTACCAGGACCTCTGTAATTTGAGAAAATGCATTTGAGGTAACTAATACTCAAGTGAAGTCTGAATTTATGAAGCTAAGTTAGATTCTCGTAATTTCAGCCACAGATGTAAGCGTGCACTCAAACATCAGTAGCCAAAAGCGACTGGGAAAAGAATTAAGGTTTTACATGTATTGCAGGTGCCAAATACCGGCTCTTTGCCAACCGCAACACATTACCATTACAAAAAAAAATGTAAAAATTAATGGATTGAATGAAATTAATGGATTAATTTTACAGGAGGGCAGTCCGACAGCTGGCCTCGTGACTCCACGAGCTACGCTGGTCTGGCCTCGCTGCTGCCAATGGAGACGTGCCGCCGCCCCTCACCCCAGGCCGGCCCGTCCGGCTATGCCGCAGCTGCTGTCGCTCCGCCGTCGCCTCGAGCGCTCGAACAGCGCCAGGCCGAACAGTAGCGTCAACCACCAGGACCTCTGTAATTTGAGAAAATGCATTTGAGGTAACTAATACTCAAGTGAAGTCTGAATTTATGAAGCTAAGTTAGATTCCCGTAATTTCAGCCACAGATGTAAGCGTGCACTCAAACATCAGTAGCCAAAAGCGACTGGGAAAAGAATTAAGGTTTTACATGTATTGCAGGTGCCAAATACCGGCTCTTTGCCAACCGCAACACATAACCATTACAAAAAAAATTGTAAAAATTAATGACGTACGAATTACCAAAACTGCGCAATTTCAGAAATCAGTACGACACCTTTATAATGGCTAGCCCGTTAATAAAACGTCTTACAAAGTAGCGCGCTTTTGAAGCTAATGTATATTTACTATACTATAATCTATATTTACCTAAGCTATGATTAAAACAGAGTAATTATGCAAAAGTAATAATAAAATTATTTTGCTATAATCGGCGATGAAGTAAAATAGAAAATGTATATAGTGCTAAATGTAGAGTGGACAATTGGTTATCATACCTGATACATGCAGGATTCGTAAAAAACACATGCACAAACCTCCACCACCGCCACCACCATACACAAGCACTATATACATTCACTATCACAAACTCAACAACTCAAATGTTTGAATTTCAACAAACATTCTCGGATAAAATGTGAGTAGTTATCCAAAACTTAATAACAAATAAACTATACTTTTGCACTATTTAATACGAAGAAAATTGAAACGTACTGACTCACCTGAAACGTTCGTTATACGTAATATATAACTGTAATCACTTTTTACTTACGCAAAAATATATAAAACAACAAATGATTTTTAATTAAAATTAGACAATTCCATAAACTTCTTGTTAACGCACACTATATACAATAACACGATATAATAGGAATACCACAATTCCCGTTCCGAGATGCACTTCTCTTGAATGACGAACAAGGACTGAATGTCACTGAAACGTTTTATCAAATGGAAGACTCCCCACTCCAGTCCCCACCGAAAACAATAACGGCACAGTGTTGCCCCTATTTAATCAAAAAGGGCGCGATTAGGGTTGCCACCTTTTTTTTGAAGAAAAATACTATTTTTCTTTTTAAATCAAAAAAATATAGTACTTTTATGAAATTCAGGAAAAAAAATAGGACACATCTATTTTCAATCATTATTTATTTTTCCATGATTATTTTTTATTACTTTTCGCTGGATAATGACACGGAGTTAGAGCTACTAACTAACTAAGCCCCGTATATACATGAATGAGTTTCGTTCCTACATTCCCTATGCAGGGCTGCGGGTGCGTTCCATTCACAGTTAATTAAAAAAAGCACGACAATTGCAATTAGCGATAAAAATATACAGCCTTACTTATAAAAATTCTTTAATCATTGACTAAACAATTACTTAACTAACAAATGCTTAAGTGATTAAACATTTGTTTAACTTTCTTTACTTATAAACGTTACTTAGGATTCAATTAGTTAATCAACGTTCAAAATATTTAAGAACTGCAACACTGAACAAAAGACCGAATGAAATTGTGATATTATTTATTTTTAGTCTGTAGCGACACAGATTGTTGCGAATTCATAATCGATTAATTTTGTTATTGGTTTATGTCGATGCCCAAAACCAAGTTTCAAGTTTCCTTTAATTTATAAAGCTTTTTTTGTAACTTATAAAAATGGTTTTACCCGCGACTTCGTTCGCGTGGACTGTTGTAGTGTAATAGGTCGATAATAGATGGCGCTTTATTTCCGTGGCCTGTATGTTATTCCGGTGGAAAGGAATAATTGTGCCAAATTTCATCGTATAACAAATATACGTACATACCATACTCACAAACATTCGCATTTATAATAATAATAGGATATATCGAGATTCGTGTAACGGACAGAGCGATACCAAAATCAGCTGTTACGCCGACGCCATTGCTTAAACAATCCTTAAACAACGTCCTAGTGGTGTTTATTTTGACAACTATTTAAACAGCGATTTAAACAGTATTTAAAGTTAAGTATCGTTTATAAGTAAAAAAGTTTCTTAACTAACCAGTTACTCATTGCTTAAATTTAATTAACGTTTATAAGTAAGGCTGATAGTATTTTTCGTGCTATATTCTTTTTCTATAATATATAGTACAATTTAAGCTAGTGTTTTTCAATTTATATATACATTTATTAAAGCAGGGACCTCGAAGCATATAGCATTATAGTATATCCTTAGTGTTTTTATTGAACTGTGATAATATAGGGAAATTTTATTTTTTAATTTTAAAATATAAGTAAAAATAAAACTAAAATAATAAAAATAAAACTTTTCCTTCTATAGTAATATTTATTGTGTATGCTTTATTGAAGTGTTGTATATCGTATGTCATACCCAATATCAGTTATATTCTATGTTTTAGGTGGTTATTTCTGAATAGTTTTTATTCTTTCTGCGACAGACAATATGGATTACAGACATACTTTAATTATTTAACAGAAAGTTATTTGTTCAAGATACTTTAACATACTATCCCATTTAGTTATGCACATTTCAACTAGATTTTTTGTCTGAGTAACTGTGTCTGGTCAAGGCACTGCTACTGTTGTTGCAATGAATTCATTAATATCTGATACAATGGCTGATATTCTTCAAGTGAGTTAAAATGTTTCAAATATAAATCATTTTTGTTTGTAAACACAAAAATTGGCATGTGTATGTTTAAAGTAACGGCCTGTTATCCACCCTAGCAGTGGGAACCATAAGCTTCCTCTATCCGTTTTTTGGAGAGAAGTATTGTAGCAAAGACCTACCATCGCGTTGCTCCAATGCGGATTGGTAGGTTACGCATATCCCTAGAATTCGCTAGAAGTATGCGGATTTCCTTACCATATTTTCCTTCACCGAAAAGCGTGTCATAAATTGCAATTGTCAATTAGACATGTGCCTGCGCGGGGTATAAACCCATGATCGTCTTAACAGAGTCGAACGGCCTCACCGCTGAGCTATCCATAGCTTGTTCCATATTTATTAAAATGTATTTGCAATTATTTTCAGATGAACCTGGTCATAGCCAAAGAGAGTACTCATTGGGATGACGTCTAAGGGCTATATGCTGTTGATGCTTTATGGGATGAAGCACATGATTAGGTCAATTGATTTGACTAGATGAAGGCAAGTAAATATTTGATGTAAAGTATGTCAGTCTGTCCATTTCACTTTCTATTAAAACTGAAGCTTATATGTCTAATGGGCTAACTGCCTAATCCGTTTGAGATATAACAAAAAATGTTTGGTACAATTTTTCCTCTATTATAGTGATGCAAAAAAGTGTGTGATATAAGAATAGCTTAAAAGACATATTAGTGATGATCATTGGAACTTTGTCACATACAATACAGTATTTGGAAAGCATAATATTTTTAGCCTGGTACTGCTAACAGTACAAAATCAAAGATATTTAACATAACACAAAGATTGTCACAGATACCCCTTATATTTTATTATTAAAAAAACAAAATTTATAATTATAGTCTCTATTCTATACTTAAAATATAACTGTAGACAAAGTTATAGACACGAAAAAAATATTTTCCAGGCACTATTTAAGACCAGTAGAAGCTAAAAATATATTTTTAAAATTTAAAATCTCTGTTATTTGTCAATGCATCATTCTCCTACCCTTATCCCACTCTAAATCGGGTAGGCACAACATGTTTTAAACATGTTATCACATGATTTGGTATCTTACGACCGGTCGCCTGCCCGACGTCAACTTACCTTAATCGGTTTTCGCGACACCTCGGTAAGAAATGAGGGTGGTCTATTCTACTCAGGGGATATCAATGCCAAGATTGTCTGTAAGACTACCTTTGCAAACTAATGTTCTATCTATACATTATTAAAGAATAACTTATTTATTACAGGTTAAATATGCTGCGAACTCTTCCGCCGGGAAGTGTCCACGAGCTCGATGATGCAGATGAACATATATGAAGAGCTTCAGTCGAATCATAATTATTTAGCCTCATTTATTGACATTAGTAATACCATTTTCACAGCGCGAATGCTTTTATTCACTAACAATTTATTTTGCCGCCTGAACCATTCGGAATTTTGGAATAAGGCTGTAAAAGTCCGCTTCAATGCTAGAGGACTCAAGAGAAGGTTGTGTCTTCAAAATAGTATTCATATTAGTATAATTGACAAACATTATGAAGTTTGAAACTTCTTAACTAGGACCCAATGGATTTTTTCTCAAATCCGTGGATAAGGGGGCTCTAGCACACTAGAACGGATCATAATTTGGTTTCATTGTTTAAAACATGATTGGTTAATATTATTGTTTGATAGTTATAGTACCTTGTATTCCATCAGAAATATTTTCCAGACCCAAGCCATATCATATTACCGGTTCAGTATATTGATATATCGGTCATGTGCAGCAATAGCGGTACAACTCAAAAACTTATATTTTGAGATGAATGGGTTTAAAATTTTCATTACTCAGGAAAATGAATAACAATTGCTTAGTTGCTAGTTTAATTGTTAGTTTGCTTAATCGACGGGCTTATAATGAAATATGAGTTCTGCCTGTATTGCTGCTAAAAATTGTGTATTTTAACATTAACACCATTTATTCCTATTCAAAACACGTGTTTTTACTTGTGTAGCAAAACTAAAAACCTGAGCAATCCTGGGAGTAATATATTTTCAAAACAGGATTATTTAAATTGTGAAATTTTTATAATTACGCTATTGTCTAATAAAACTGAAAGATTTGATCTAGTTAAAATTATATTATCCATCACAAAAACTTATATCTTTGGAATGGCATTATATGGCATGTAAAGTGTTAATTAGTCAAAAATGTATATAACTTAAAAAACTATAATTCCTGGTTAACTTGCATTAATCATAAATATGATTTGTTAAAAGTTTTTTGCATAATCGTAATCATAATGCGAGTTAGACAATGGTGTATCAATTAAGGAGAATTCACAGTACTGCAGATACTTGAAAAACGATAATGGAAATGGAAAATTTTATCGCAAGTAAAGTTATAGAACTATGATACATGAGGCAAAAGTAACTAACTAATATTACTATTATTAACATTTAAAAATTGATTCAAAATTTTTATTATTTTACTATATATACTCCATAAGTATAGAAACATAACAAGATGTAAACAAACAAAACCATGTGATTCAGGAGTGACAAATATGTCATAACAATAATATTATTAACAAATGAAAAAATTGGGATTCAACTGCAGTTGTCAAAAGAATGTCTCTAATATTTATAAATGTAATTTTCATAAATTGATTGGTATTTTCTAAAATTAAATATTTATACCTTTAGTATAGCAAAACAGCAATATATAATTTAATAAAATTCAGCAGATACAAATTAGCCAAGTAAACTACCTAAAATGGTAATTAGATTAACCAACGCAACATAATATCAATATTCTACGAGCTTCACTCTGTGAAACTTAAATGTGTAGTAATTTAGTGTATTTAATATTATCCATCGTTTTCTTTAAAAATTTTATAATTCTTATTTATTGTTTCAAAGTTTGTAAAAATTATTGATAGCAATCACGCCATAATAAAGTGGTGCGAATACTATCAATAATTTTAAATTCTTTAAAAGAATTAAAAATTATATTAAATGTTAGTATAATGTGTTGTAATAAAAAAGGTACTTTATAGTAGGCAGATAATGCCTACTATAAACTACCTGTTTTGACATGTTTACATTTAGTTAAATACTTAACCCATGGAGTATAGTTCCTCATGATGTTTTCTTTCATCGAAAAGCTTGGTATCAATTGGCACATTAATTATGGCAAAATTTCACAATTTAATTCTTACTTTATATGTATAAATCCGAAGTGTTAACTGGTTTGATGGAAAATATTATACTTAGAGATAAAAACCACTAATATTCTATAAAACTACTACCAATATATCTAAAAAAGACTAATATTTATAATTTACCATCAAGTATACTCCTTTTAAGTATAATGTTTTTTCCTAAATACTAAAACGGTAAAAACGAAAGCATCTATTGTTTCAAATACTAATCTTGTAAATTTGTTTTCGAGTGAATACTTATAATTAATTATATTTAATAATAATATATAATAATTTAAATTACAATTCCTATATTTTCAAGATACATGATCGCCGATTCTGTTTCCTATTTAAAAATAGTAATCATTTTTGAAGTTGCACTTTTAGCGTGTTTAGGAAAAAACTTTTTTTTTTTTAAGAAGCATGCACATAGAAATGTAAAACGGCTGTTGAATATAAATTTTTTTATTACAGTAAAAGTCTATTAAAGAATTTCCTTAAATATTTTGTTTTATTAAAATCTAAAAATCATTATTAATATGTTACAGGAAAACCGGTTATCCAAATAATCGGTAAGAGTAAAATGCGAATCGATAAAACTTTGAAATCACTAGTTACCGTTTTAGCGCACCAAGTACATCACTAATTTTACTACGATTTTACGTCATACGTTATATATATTACTACATATGTGAGAAAGAGTCAGAGCTGAGACTAAATCCGTTTTTATGAATGAAACGGGTGAGAGGCAGATAGTTTTTTATGAATGAGAATGTAAGTAGCTATAGTGCTACTCTGCACCCCCCCATACCACCGAAAATAGGCTCGCGCCAATGTATGAATCTCAACCATCTATTTTATAGTTAATAATCTATGATTTATGTCACGGACAAGTTTCCAGAACAAAGTTTATAATCGAAATATTTAGGTCAAAGACAAGTTTCCAGAACAAAGTTTATAGTTACAACCTGACTTCGAACTGTTAGAGCGCTGGTGACTGACTCTGACGAGAATATTTCATAAGTAGTTGATACCAAATATATCGCGAATATAGCTAAATAAAATTTTCTTTTCTTAACCTATAAATAATAATGATATATTTATATTATCTTTTAATATTTAAATGAGTTAATCTTGTATATATCTATATATATTTTTAGAATCTCGGAAACGGCTCCAACGATTTTCTTGAAATTCAGCATGTAGGGAGTTTTGGGGGAGAAAAATGGATCTGGCTAGGTTTTATTTTTAAAAAAATCGTTTTTTCTCTGTTTTTAGGCATAAAACAAAACAAAAGTTTACTTTTCATTTATGTCAAGTCAGGGCAGCTAATTCGGGGAAAGGGTGGTTGCGCGAAATGAAAATACCGAACCCTACCTACCTTATTATTTTTTATTTATTTTTTTGAAGTACCTTTTTTATTTTGTAAGAAAATACCGAGCAAGGCTTGGTCAACCGGGTACTAACTATTTATGGCTTAAGAAATTAAAATAATCGATTTAAAAAAATCGAATTTTTATGAAAAAATTATCGATTATTTTTTCACATCTCTAGTCTACTGTCTAGTGTCATTTGTCATTTTTATTAAAAATTGCTTGCGGGGTGTAGTTTATTAATGATAAATTATTTATAAATAAGATTTTATCGTATATATAATAAGTTGATTAAAAATGGATGACCAGGGAAGAAAAGTAATCGTTTGCGACAATGGAACAGGCGTAAGTTAAACATCAATTATATGTAAAACGAATCAATAATTCATATGCGATAAGGAACTGATTCATCATCGAAAACTTGAAAATATTACAGTTTGTGAAATGCGGATATGCCGGTAGCAACTTCCCGGCCTTTATTTTCCCTTCCATGGTGGGAAGACCTATTATAAGGGCTGAAAATAAGATCGGTGACATCGATGTTAAGGTATGTGTTAAATATTTGAATTTCTTGTTGAATTGATATAAGAAAGTTAAACGTTAGTTAAAAGTGACTGTAATTACTTATTTTATTACCAAAATTTGCTTTGAATTTCTATTGTGTTGAGAAAAAGATAGAGAGGAATTGGTTTTGGACAGGATTTAAAATAGCATTTATTTATTCTTTTGTTAATAATGGTCTTAAAATTTTGCAGGATTATTGTATAAAAGTAAGTTTAAAGTATATATCTCACTGACTGCATGTAGTGCCAAGTGTTCAAATAATATAATATGTATGAAAATAAAGCATATGCTCTTAAGTTTATGCAATTATTATGCAATTTTGTATAAAATATTGCTATAAATTTATCAACATTCAAAATTCTTATATTTAAAATAATATTTAATAATTAATTATTAAATTACAATTGAATTTTTTTCGAGTTGTGTGTGATATTGTTAAGGTTCAATAATATAATTTAAATGTATCAAATAATCAAGTTAAATAATACATAAATTGATATGAGTTTTGTGTTAAGTTTGTGTTATTTTAACATGTATCTGTATTATACATATATTGTTTTTTTTTGTAGAGAATTAATTTGTTACTTGAACTAATTTGTTACTATTATATTACAAGCTTCTGTCTCCCTTCTTTAACTGTGTCAACTCTAATACTGTTAACAATATTAAAATAACATTGTTCTGTTGAAATTAAGGTGCTAACAAACAATCAATAATTTTTCATAATCAGGTCATACAATTTATAAATAAACTCTTTTTGAGTTTATATCTCATACTGTATACTCATTTCTTTTTTTTATATAACAATAAAATAATAATTTTTATTGTAAGGCATTAAAAAACCCAATACACAAGAAAATAATTACATGTACAAGGAAATAAAATATCTTATGTTGCTATGTGCTGTGAAACTATTCCCAGGCATCAACAAAATGTCATAACAATTATTTTCTGTTGTTATTACGATGAAGAAATAACCAATATTATAATATCTTATAATGCTATAGTGTTAGGCATCCAATTATTTATTCTCTAGAGTATAGAGTTTGAAGAAGTTCTAAGTCCGTCCCAAAAAGACACTACTCAAACTCAAATAATTACTTAAAGGTCTGGAATTTTACGATGATATGACAATATGTGTTCAATACATTATGGATCAATAAACAAATATATGTTACAGACACACAAATTGTCTATTAATGCAGCATTAAATGATTCCTTATTCTTTTATAAGGCCTGCATTAAACTTTCATGCTCTCCAGACGTTTGATCCCGAAGTTGTTCAGGTAACTTAGGACATTGTAGTTGGACTTATGCTTTTCTTATTTTATTTATCCATCTATAAACAACACATTATTCAATAGGATGCTTGGATGTACATACCAGCATTTATTTGAGCATTTGAGCAAAATAAATTATTAGATGATTTTCATATGCGACTATTAACACATGATTTTTTGCTGCCTTAATCACTAGATAAAACAATAGACAAGCATATCTTTTATAGAGTTTGTAGTTCTTTATTATATTTTTCTGTTACTATCTAGGTTTTCAGTCACAAATGTCTTTTGGCATCACATTGGCATTGCCTATCTATGGAAAAGGCTTAACGCATTACACTCACACAATATATATAAGTTATGTTAGCTGTGTGCAGGAAAAAGATTTTATTGCTGCCTTAATCACTAGATGTAACAATAGACAAGTATGTCTATTATAGAGTTTTTAGTTCTTTGTTATATTTTTCTGTTACTATCTAGGTTTTCAGTCACAAATGTCTTTTGGCATCACATTGGCATTGCCTATCTATGGGCATGGAAAACGCTTAGCGCATTACATTCACACAATATATAGTAAGTTATGTTAGTTGTGTGCAGGAAAAAGATTTTATTGCTGCCTTAATCACTAGATGTAACAATAGACAAGTATGTCTATTATAGAGTTTTTAGTTCATTATTATGTTTTTCTGTTCCTATCAAGGTTTTCAATCACAAATGTTTAGCATTACATGTATCACCATTGCCTATCTATGGTCATTGGAAGCGCTTAAAGCAGTGATTCTCAACCATTTTTTTTTGGTGCGGCACATATTTAACGATTTCAAAATTTGGCGGCACACAAAGAAAAAGATAAAAATTATTTACTTACTACAACACACTGCATAAATAGTTTATGACAAAAATTTTAAATATACGAAATAAACTAATATATACTACAATAATAACTAAACGTTTATTAATTTATTACAAGCTAATAATATAAATATTTTTATAATATAATTTAATAATATTAACATTATTATATATTGACAAAATTTGGCGTCACACTTTTGAAATTTGGCGGCACACAAAAGTGCCGCGGCACAGTGGTTGAGTATCACTGGCTTAGAGCATTACGCTCACAAAAACAATTTAGTATGTTATTTTGGTTACAAATGGGGGGCACAAGATATCTCGATTTTGAGCCTTGCTCGGTAATTTTTTTCGAAATAAAAAAAAAAACTTTAAAAAAAAAAGAATAAATAATAAGGAGGAACCTAGGTATTTTCATTTCTTGCGACCCGTTCCCCGAATAAGCTACGCTGACTTGACAGTTAATGGCAAAAATTCAATTCAATATAAATTTCAGTATTTTTAATGCCCAAAAACAGGGATAAAATGATTTTTTTTTCAATATAACCTAGGTTGATCGATTTTTCTCCCCCAAAACTCCCTATACACTGTCCATTATATTAACCATCTTTTGACAGATTGACGATAGTGATGTCCTAAAGGTTCTCGTATGCGATACCATTCCGATTATAGTACCTACTATCATTAATCGAATTACGTACCTAAGTAATTCGATTAATGATAACCTACGTAAACTAGATTACTACTTGAGAAAAGAAATTCCAACTTTGAGAAAACTTATTGTTTCTTTGAAAAGAAGTGGTCTATTTCATGGTGAAAAATCTTCTTTGGTCAAAGTTTTGAACACAATTGGCTTTTCATATAAAAAGTTAAATAAAAGAAAATTATTAATGGAACGCACAGATATAGCTATAGCACGTTGTGATTTTTTAAGAGAGGCAAAGAAAATACAAGATTGGGCAAATATTGTTTTCACGGATGAAACATGGCTCAACGCTAACCACACACTATCTCGTTTCTGGACTGATGATACTGCTGATTCCACTTCCTCAGTACCAATGGGAAAAGGTGAGCGCCTAATCATTTGCCATGCAGGTACAGCAAAAGGATTTGTACAAGACGCACTGTTGGCATTTAAATCGAAGAAATCAAATGACTACCACGAAGAGATGAATGCAAATGTGTATGAAGAGTGGTTCAAAAAAATGCTCATTTCATTGGAAGAACCATCAATAATTTTTATTGATAATGCGCCCTACCACTCCCGTCAAATTGACAAAATGCCAACACAGGCTAATAAAAAGCATGAAATAATTAATTGGCTTCGGGACAATGGAGAAAATGTGGACGACTCAATGTTAAAAGTTGAATTAATAAAAATATTAAAAACCAAAAAGAGAGCAAAACGCTATGTAATCAATGAAATGGCAGCAGAATATGGCCATACTGTTCTTCGGATTCCTCCATACCACTGCCAGTACAACGCAATAGAACTTATATGGGCACAAGTAAAAGGGCATGCTGCGAGATGCAATACAAGCCCCCCATTCACAGCGAATAAAATGTTGCAATTGCTAAAAAATGCTTGCACCCACGTAACGGCCGAGAACTGGGCAAGTGTGGTGGAAAGAACTAAAAGAGTAATATTCTCTGATTGAGAACGTGATATTGCGTTTGATAATATATTATCTACACAAGAGCTAATAATAACTGCTACTGAAGACTCCTCATCGGAGGAGTCTAGTGTTGATTATCATTCCGACGACTCGTGCTAATAAAATAAATTAAAATATCCTGATTGTTTTATTTGTATTCATGTATTAACTAAGAAGAAAGTAAAACTTTATATAATGTTATTAAATGTCTTTTAATACTCGTAACATCGATTTCTACCGATTATTTTTAATCTGTGGCATAATCGTAGAAACCATTATGTGTGACATCACTAAGTGGGCGGTACCCATCCATAAAGTACAAATATTATTTGTATGATATTTGTACGTAAGCAATACAAAACTTAATGAGCGTGAGCTGTCAAAAGACTGATAATATGATGGACGCAGTATACATGCTGAATATCAGGAAAATCGTTGGAGCCGTTTCCGAGATTCCGAATATATATTTATATATATACATACAAGATTAACTCATTTAAATATTAAAGATTAGTATCAATATTTTGTATAATTAAAATTTGGTATTTTAGTATAAAATTTTTAATATAGGACAAGTTAGTTTTAACATTAATTTTTACTTCTACATATGCCGAAAGTTTTTTTGTGTGTTTTGCATTTATCGCATTTATTAAACTGCATTTTGCTGCCCATTTTTGTTTTAATTTCTAACAGTATCCATGTGTAAATTTTTTTATAAAATAAAAAAAAAAATATTCTGTAAATTTATGGGATTTTAGGACTTGATGGTGGGTGACGAGGCGTCTCAACTACGATCTATGCTGGAAGTTAGTTACCCTATGGAGAATGGGGTAAGTGGTTATTAATTATATCAACACACATATTCATATAGTACATAGTGGTACATAAGTATATCCTGTATTTACCTGTGGTACCGTCGTTATGACATCCTCCTGCCCTTGTCCCACTATAAGTGGGGTTGGCACAACATGTTATGAACATGCTGTCACATGATTTAGCTGCGTTTTTACTACCGGCCGCATGCCTGACGTCAACTTACTTTATTCGTATTTTACGACACCTTGGTAAGAAAGAGAGTGGTACTATTCTACAAAACCGAGGTGTCGTAAAAGGCGACTAAGGTAAGTTGACCCACCGTGTGGTATCCGGCTGAGTAGAATAGACCAACCTCATTTCTTACCGAGGTGTCGTAAAAGGCGACTGAGGTAAGTTGACCCACCGTGAGGTATCCGGTTTAGTAGAATAGACCACCCTCTTTCTTACCGAGGTGTCGTAAAATACGACAGAGGTAAGTTGACGTTAGGCATGCGGCCGGTCGTAAAAACGCAGCCAAATCATGTGACAGCAAGTTCATAACATGTTGTGCCGACCCCACTTAGAGTGGGATAAGGGCAGGAAGATTTAATTACTATTTAACTCCTAGGTAGTTCGTAACTGGGAGGACATGTGCCACGTCTGGGATTACACGTTCGGGCCCAGCAAGATGGACGTGGACCCGCGGGAGACCAAGATCCTGCTCACGGAGCCGCCAATGAACCCAACCAGGAATAGGGAAAAGATGATTGAGGTAAAGCAAGTTATAATTCACTGTAAGTAGTAAGTAAGTAGCGGCCTGTTACTATCCCACTGCTGAGAATGGGCCTCTTCTCTCCGTTTTCAGAGAGAAGGGTTGGAGCTAAGAACTACCACGCTGCTCCAATGATGGTAGGTTACACATATCTCCAGAATTCTCTAGAGATATGCAGGTTTCCTGACGATGTTTTCCTTCACCGAAAAGCGTGTGATAAATTGTAATTATCAATTAGACTAACTACTACTAGATTTTGATAATATAGGCTATTTCCGATATGCTTCAAATTCAAATTCAAATTCAAAATATTCTTTATTCAAATAAACTTGTAAACAAGTGCTTTTGAATCGTCAACTCTACTGCTGGTTCGGAAAGCTGTTCCTACCGAGAAGAGCCAGCAAGAAACTCGGCGGTTGCTCTTTTAAAAATATAATTCTTAATACTATTTACATTATGTCGTTACTGTCTTGTACAGGTTCAAAGAGAGTTATATCCACACATTCTTATCTTCTAAATAATCATCAAGAGTATAGTAGGCCTTCTGTATCAGCCTCTTTTTAACAGTGTTTTTAAACTGCTGTAATGGCAAAGCTGAAATTGATTGCGGAATTTTATTATAGAATCTTATACCAAAACCCACAAACGAGTTACGCACTTTAGCGAGGCGCAAAGCAGGAGCCGCAAGCTTTATGTCGGTTCCTGCTTTGTCTATTGTATACATCACCTATCGTTTTATAATTCTTTATATTTTTAATGACAGAACTTGTCTATGAACAATGTTTGCAGGTGATGTTTGAAAAATATGGATTCGACAGCGCATACATAGCTATCCAGGCAGTGCTGACCCTGTATGCGCAGGGGTTGATATCTGGAGTTGTTGTTGACTCGGGTAAGCTATTCGGTACTTAGGTAAAATATATGTTTTATGGAGAGAAGGATTGGAGCTAAGACCTACCACGCTGCTCCAATGCGGATTGCTAGGTTACACATATCCCTAGGATTCTTTAGAGATTTGCAGGTTTCCTCACGATGTTTTCATTTTCCCATACCATTTTATTTTTTGTGACCATCATTATGTGATGTCACAAAAAATAAAATAAAATGGTATATAAAATGGTAGCATGTAGTTTTATGTAAAAAAAATTAGTTTTATTCCTGTGTTTGGGCATTAAAATTATTAAAATATACATTGAATATATAACACACTAAATTTGACGTTAAATACCAAGTCAGAGTAGCTTATTCGAGGAACGGGTGGTCCCGAGAAATGAAAATACCTAACATCGAGCCTCACCTACTCTATTATTTTTTTTTGTTTCTTTTTTTATTTTGTAATAAATTACCGAGTAAAGATCCCCTAGGTACCCTATAATCAGGGCCTGTTTTTAGGTGATGGTGTTACCCACATCTGTCCCGTATACGAGGAGTTCGCGCTACCACATCTCACGAGGAGGTTGGATATCGCCGGGAGAGACATCACTAGATATCTCATCAAGGTAATCTTACACAATTTGTTCCCCTGTTGTATGGACTTCTCAAGTGAAATTAGGACTTTTTCTCTGATGATACAAAGAAGTTTCTACGCCGTGTGGTATCCGGCTGAATAGAATAGTACCACCCTCATTTCTTACCGAGGTGTCGTAAAACGCGACTAAGGTAAGTCGACCCACCCTGTGGTATCCGGTTGAGTAAAATAGATCACCCTCTTTCTTACCGAGGAGTCGTAAAATACGACTAACGTAAGTTGATGACCTAGCTGTGATGGCCTAGCGGTGCGACCGTGTGAATCTCTAGAGACGATCATGGGCTCAAACCCGGGCAGACACCAATGAGTTTTTCTATTAAAACTTATGTGTTTAATTGATAATTTCAATTTATCACACGCTTTTCGGTGAAGGAAAACATCGTGAGGAAACCTGCATATCTCTAGAGAATTCTGGAGATATGTGTAACCTACCAATCCGCATTGGAGCAGCGTGGTAGGTCTTAGCTCCAATCCTTCTCTCCAAAAATGGAGAGAGGAGGCCTATGCCCAGCAGTGGGATAGTAACAGGCCGCTACTTAAGTTGATGACGTCAACGGCAGGCGGCCGGTCGTAAAAACGCAGCCAAATCATGTGACAGCATGTTTATAACATGTTGTGCCGACCCCACTTAGAGTGGGATAAGGGCAGGAAGATGATAATACAAAGAAGTTTCCAATATCCGTGTAATAACCCCATAACAGTACTTCATACTGTTATGGGGTAAATACAATAAAATAGCAGACACAAATGCTATAAATAAGCAAATAGAACAAGTTTATTGACTGGCCCGTTGGTACAGTGGGTAGTGACCCTGCCTTCAGCTTCGCGTTCCGCGGGTCCAATTCTCGCCGAGGGCTAACATTTTCAATAAATGATATTATTGGTCTTTGAGCTTGGGTGTATATTTGTATTTAAGTGTGTATTTAAAAAATATATAAGTATATATTCACCAGTAGTCTGTCCATAACACAAGTATTAAGTTACTTACTTTGGGGACGGACGACCGTGTGTGTAAGTGTCCCATATATTTATTATTAATCTATTGACAACAGTCCACGCGAACGAAGATGCGGATAAAAGCTAGTTTATTATATTTTTTTAATCGTTCCAGTTGCTTCTATTACGTGGTTATGCTTTCAACCACTCAGCGGACTTTGAAACAGTTCGCATGATGAAAGAAAAGCTCTGCTATATTGGATACAATGTAGAACAAGAGCAGAGACTAGCTTGGGAGACCACAGTATTGGTCGAGCCTTACGTACTACCAGATGGGAGGGTGATAAAAGTAGGGGGGGAGAGGTTCGAGGCCCCCGAAGCTTTGTTCCAGCCTCACTTGATCAATGTAGAGGGGCAGGGGATCGCTGAGCTGGTGTTCAATACCATCCAAGCTGCTGATATAGACATGCGTAACGAGCTGTACAAGCATATAGTGCTGTCGGGAGGGTCGACCATGTACCCTGGCCTGCCTTCTCGACTGGAGAGGGAGATAAAGCAGCTCTACTTAGAGCGGGTGCTGAGGAATGACTCGGAGAAGCTTGCGGTGAGTATGTATATATGGGTATTGAATTTTGATGTAAAAACTCGTGTTATAGTGACCTGTTACTATCCCACTTCTGAAAAAAAATATGTGTGTGTGTGTGTGCGTGTGTGTCTGTGTGTGTGTGTGTGTGTGTACTAATATTATAAAGAGGAAAGTTTGTATGCATGTTTGTAATGTTTTCACACAAAAACTACTAAACCGACTTCAATAATTCTTTCACCATTGGAAAGCTTCATCTTTACTTAGCAACATAGGCTATATTATATAATAAATAGGGATCCTTTATAAAAATGTAATAAAGCGTAAAAATACGCGGGATATTACTAGGCCCGTTGTAGCAGTGGGTAGTGACCCTGCCTTCAGCTCCCGCGGGTCGCGGGTTCGATTCCCGCCGAGGGCCAACATTTTCTGTAAATGAATTTGTTGGTCTTTGAGCCTGGGTGTATATTTATATTTAAGTATGTATTTAAAAAATGTATAAGTATATATTCACCAGTTGTCTGTCCATAACACAAGTATTAAGTTACTTGTTTTGGGGACGGACAACCGTGTGTGTAAGTGTCCCATATATTTATTTAGTATATATGTTTATATATATGATTGTAACCTATTACTTACTACTCATCCCACTTCTGAAAATATATATATACACTTTGAAGTAAAAGAAAAAATATTCCAGTTGTTATCCTACTTCTGGAAAAAATATATTATTAATACACTATTTAAACTGTCAAGTCAGTGTAGTTTATTTGGGGAACGGGCAGTTTCGAGAAATGAAAATACCTAGGATAGCGCCTCATCTACCCTATTATTATTATTTTTTCTTTTTTTTTTAAATTGGTACTATTTATTACTACTGGTTTTGATTCTCGCCGCAGAAATTCAAGATCCGCATAGAGGACCCGCCGCGCCGCAAGGACATGGTGTTCATAGGCGGCGCGGTGCTCGCCGAGGTCTGCAAGAACAGGGACAACTTCTGGCTGACCCGGGCCGAGTACCAGGAACAGGTGAGTGGGGAAAATAAATCAAAGTAACCAGTATACAAGTACAGAATATAACCTTTAGCAAGACCTTTAGTCAAGGATCTACTAAATTTAAACTAAGACTTAAGAAACATTACACATCTTTATCATCATAATGGAATTTTTGACATTTTGTATTATATCACTACATATTATAAAACAAAGTCGCATTCATTTCTTGTACGCATAAAACTTTAAAACTACGCAACAGAGTATTCAAACTTGTAGTCCGCCACTTTTGGAATGATGAACATTTTACAATCCTACTTCCTACTAATCACTACATATTATAAAACCAAGTCGCATTCTTTGTTTGTCCATATATCCCTATGTATGCATAAAACTTTAAAACTACGCAACAGATTTTGATGCGGTTTTTTTTAATAGATAAAGTGATTCTAGGGGAAGGTTTGTACGTATAATAACATTCAATACGGAGTAGAGAAATACTGTAATTTTTCAGGTTTCTGTAAATAATTACATTTTTTTCCGCTTACATTGCAAACGCAGGCTAAACCCTACGAGATTTATCAAAATGATGTACTAAGTATTTGTACACATTGAAAAGGTCTACAGAAAAGTCTGCGATGGTATATGTCTATCTCTCATGGATAACCCACAATAGCATTTTTTGTCATTTACTTTTTACGAAAAATAATGCCTTAATTTTGAAGCAATTTTTATACAATACAGCATTAATCCTTATCCAATTAAGTACCTTAAATAAATAGTTGATTGAATATAGATCAATATCGCCGTTTACAGCATGTAATTTAAGTGAACATTTTCGGAGATATTACAGATATATATTATTTTTATTTTATTTATTTGTTCATACACAATATTACAGTAACATAAATAGGTGGTAAATAAATAGGTTAAATTAGGTAATTATTAGTAGGTAATTCTAATTCTAATTCATAATGTTTGATATTTGCGTACCAACTTTTTCTTATAAATTGTCTCACTTCGTAGGTTAGCTGGCAGAGATCTCTGTCATAGGGATAAGTTGACCTTTGTACACTTTTTTTTACCAATAATGTTTTTTCCAACAATTTTTATGGTACATAAATAAATAAAATAAATTCAATGAAACTTCTTCTGAACAAATAGAAATGCAAAAGGCTATACTAAGGCGATACTAGGCAGGAGAATTTTGATCAAATCTAACAAATAATCTTTATTCACATAAGCTTCACCACCGCCATCACAATATGCAAGCAATACACACATTCATTATTGCAAACTTAATCCAAAAGTAGTAATAAAATTATTTTGCTATAATCCGCGATATAGTTAATAAAAAAATTATATAATGCTAAATATAGAGTGGACTGTCCGTTATCATACCTGATACATATATGTAGTAAAACACATGCACAAACTTCCACCACCGCCACCACAATACACAAGCACAACACACATTCACTATCACAAACTCAACAATCGTTTTGCCCCGCAACCGAAGCATTTTATTTAAAGCAAGTATTTAGATGAAATTTAATTTTCTTTAAAATAAGCTGTGGTTGCCCAGCGGTAACACCGAACGACTCTTTCGAGGAGGTCACGGGTTCAAACCTGGGCCGACACCAATGAGTTTTTCTGTTAAAACTTATTTGTCTAATTGATAATTGCAATTTATTACACGCTTTTCGGTGAAGGAAAACATCGTGAGGAAACCTGCATATCTCTAGGGAATTCTGGTAACGTAACCTACCAATCCGCATTGGAGCAGCGTGGTAGTCTTAGCTCCAACCCTTCTCTCCAAAAACGGAGAGAAGAGGCCTATTCCCAGCAGTGGGATAGTAACAGGCTACTAACTTACTTAATTTGTTTTTTATCAATTCCAGGGTCTATCCTGTCTCCGTAAACTGGGCCCTAGAGCGAGTTAATGCCAATTATATAAAGTACTTTGTAATTTATATCTACTTAAGACAACTTCCAATTAATTAAATGTTTATACGATTTATTGTAAGATTAATTTACCGTTTTTTATTTTACGTGCACAATAGAATGTATTGAATTTAGATAAATTGACACAGTAATGTAATGATTTTATTAACGAGGTTTTTTAAATGTAAAAGGTATGTTACTTCGAAAACAACTTTTAATAGTTAATGTATAGAAACCGGCTACACTCACGTCTTATCCTATAAATATATGTTTCTTTTTGTAAATATATGGGACACTTACACACACGGTCGTCCCTTCCCAAAGTAAGTAACTTAATACTTGTGTTATGGACAGACAACTGGTGAATATAATATACTTATATGATTTTAAATACATACTTAAATACAAATATACACCCAGGCTCAAAGAACCAACAAATTGATTTATAGAAAATGTCGGCCCTCGGGGGGAATTGAACCCGGGACCCGCGGAGCTGATGGCAGGGTCACTACCCACTGCGCTAACAGCCCAGTCATAAGGTTAGCCTAAGGGCTTACCGGATAGAATAAGACAGTATAGCCGGTTTCTACACATTAATTACGATGAATGCAATCTGTTTTCTCGAAATGGGTTAAAATTGAGTTCAAAGATATCGGTTATGCAAAAAGATGGATTTAGCAATAACGAAGACCGATTGCAACTTTCGCTTGATATTTTTGCAATTCAAGAAACGTGAAGTAATGATAATCCATAGTGTTTTTAAATATATAAATATTAAACGTCTATTTGCAATTACAACGCAAAAAAAACATGTTGAGATTAGAAGTTTAATGTTTTATGAAATTAATTGCCTATGGGTCATCAACATCTTCCTGACCTTTTCCCACTCTAAGTGGGGTCGGCACAACAAGTTATAAACATGCTGTTACATGATTTGGCTGCGTTTTTACGACCGGCCGCCTGCCTGTCGTCAACTTACCTCAGTCGTATTTAACGACACCTCGGTAAGAAAGAGGGTGGCCTATTCTACTAAACCGGATACCACACGGTGGGTCAACTTACCTTAGTCGCCTTTTACGACACCTCGGTAAGAAATGAGGTTGGTCTATTCTACTCAGCCGGATACCACACGGCGGGTCGACTTACCTTAGTCGCCTTTTACGACACCTCGGTAAGAAAAGAGGGTGGTACTATTCTATTCAGCCGGATACCACACGGCACTGAGATTAGAAGTTTAATGTTTTATGAAATTAATTGCCTATAGATATAGACTTTTTATAATGATTATTTGTGAGAAAAGTTGCTCTATGTAAGATTTTGAAATTTCATATACATTACGGGTCACGTTGCATAAGAAATCACTCTGAAAGAATTACTATGTATCTAAGTCGATTAAACCTAATTTTTAATTCGGTCATTTTAATACTAAGCAAGGAATTTCAATCATTAATCACAAAGTTATGCAGTTACATGTTTTTATTTCCAATGTTATGAGAATATTTTAAAACTGTAATTTACTCGCAACAAAAATTTCATTTTTATTAAATCACAAACATTTTGTATTGAAGACTGTATTATTTTGCATTTAATGTACTATTTTTGTGAATTTTATGGTTTAAAACTTACCTACTATTAATATGTATATAATAAATGAAAATATATATTGGAGTTGTTTTCTTTTTTTTACGTGTTATATTCATAAAATTATTTATTATGATGAATGATTCGACCCAGCCGTGTGGTATCCCGGTGTATAGAATAAACCACCCTCATTATTTACCGAGGTGTCGTAAAAGGCGACTAAGGTAAGTTGACCCACCGTGTAGTAGCCGGTTATGTAGAATAGACCATCCTCAACTCTTACCGAGGTTTCATAAAATACGACTAAGGTAAGTTGACTTAAGGCAGGCGGCCGGTCATAAAATACGTATTCAGATCATGTGACAACATGTTTAAAACATGTGCCGACCCTACTTAGAACAGGATTAGGGCAGGAAAATGATTGTCTTTCCCTTTATTGTTATAGGGCACATTTTAGTCTAGCTTCTCTAGTCTAAGTATGTACTCTATGAGTGGAACGCGTCTAAAATATTCAACCTCTATGGTCTAATTACTAGGAATGCAACTTGGAGTAGAAAAAAATCGATTTTTTCCTTTTAAATATAATCGATTATTTTGTTACGATATAATCGATTTAAAAAAATCTATTTTTTTCTGACTATTTCAAAAGTTGTCTTTTTTAATATTAATAATTAATTACAATAAAAGCTAATTAAAGTTGACAACTACCAAGAAATAATATCAGATGCGCTTTTTGTGAAATTGGATTAAAATGTGTAGTTTGGCTACATTGGTTTCATCCAACAATGTATATCTAATCTTAAAAAACAAGAAAAAAATAAAAAGAAAGATGGATAACTAAAATAATATATTTTTTAAAAACCGATTTTAGATGAAAACAATCGATTATCAAAAATCGATTATATTGAAAAAAAAACGATTATTTTTTCACATCGCTACTAATTACAAGCCTCTACAATCCTATTTGAGCACTAGGTTATGAAATAAAACAAACTTACTATTATTTATTTATTAAAAATCGCAAATGCAAAAAATTCCTTTCATTGATACATCACTAACTTACAAAATTATAAAAGTACAAAAATTAAACGACGCGAGAGTCAAATCTGTATCACAAAGTATAAAAATACAAAAGACTAAATGATTAAAGCTAAAAATAATTAATATTGCGTCTATAGTACATAATAATCAGTCAAGAAATAAAAAAAATGATTATAATTTTATAATAATACTTATTTAATAACACTCAGAATATTATACCACTTCTTACAGTTACGAGGCGAAACGATCGTAGAGATTGTCGTAGTGAATGTGTGGTGTTTTTGGTGGCATTTTGGGATAAGTGCGGGAACTAATCCTACATGTATAGGGTATGAGAACGATTTTTGCTTCCTACACTTAGCATTACGTAGATTCTCTTAATAAACGCGGATTATGGAAAAATAATTTATGGAATCAGGACTTACTTTGCGGAGATACATAACACAAAAGTAATAATAAAGTACTTTATCTCAGATTATAGCAAAATTTATTATTACTTTATTATTACTTTTGTATAGTAAAATTATTTTATCATAACTTGTGTATCTATGGAATTCCGCAAAGTAACGCCTGCTTTTATAAATTACTTTTTAAGTCTTGCGCACTATTTCGCACATTTCTTATAATTCATTAATAATAATATACATTTTTGTCTTATTTTTTTTTATTTGGATGATACTGAATTTCTTTTTTAATAACGATGAAAATTAATAAAGTATTTAATTAAAGATCAATCGGAGAAACCTTTGTTCATCACTAGACTTCACCAGTTGAATAAAAAAAATATACGTACGTCAAATAATATAGATAATACATTTTATTCACTCCGTTCAGAAGTGGTAAAACAACTTAAATTTAAAAAAAGCCACAATAATACAACAAAAGCACCACAGGCTTCCTATAATAAAGACGAGAAGTTTCTAATATTAAACACCAATGTAAAATGTGCTTAAAGAATACCCATTTAATTTTTTTATATTAATTATTTTAATATAGCTTCATTACTGGATTAATTAATTTAATTAATTACAGAATTTATATTGAAATACACAAAAACTAAATTATTCAAGTATCGAACAGTGTTAAGAACTGATTCGTCAAAAAAAAATATAAAGGAACTATGAAAAAAAAATCTATACATTAATATTTAAATACAAAATTGACACGACAATAAAGCTAACATTTTAATATGTAGAGGGCGGCACTGACGCACTTACAAATACTTTAGAAAATTTTCAAGAAACTTTTTAATAATTATTAATTTTCAGAACATTTAAATGTTGATTAAGATGAAAATTACATCAGGATATATAAAGTAATATAAAAAATAGTTGCTTCAGTTTTTTGGTTTTCATAAGCATGTTTTTATAACGCCATATTATTTACAAATTAAAATTTCTTCGATAACTCTGAAAGGACTTTTTTTATTTAACAACAACTTACTTCCCTTTTTTTATGAATAAAAAAAAAAAAGTTTGCAAAAGACATTTCAACACTTATTGATAGTTTATAAGTTATTATAAGAACCATAACGTTTTTGTTTGTGAAGCAAATACCTAAATATTTTAAGTGCGCCAGTGTGACTATATCCTAAAGTAACACCTAAGTTTCTGGCACTACGCTTATAAAACTAACCTACGACTGTCAGTTAAACCGACTAACTTACTACGTGAGTACAAATATTTAGTGTAATCCTAACTTAAAAATAAAACATCTGGCTGAGTTCTAAAAATGCGTAAAAAAAATCTAAAGAAATGCGTAGAAACACCTAAAAAGAATGTAAAGAAATATGTAGAAAGACCTAAAAAAATAAATAAAGGCTCATTTGGCGGTTGTAATGTTAGCTGCTAAAATTATAGTTTTTTTTCTTTCAATAGTTTGGCAAATATCAAAAACATTGTTCTTGTGTGTTTCTTTACCTATTTTTTTTCAATTCTCTTATAAAAAGTGTTAAGGTCTATATTTTTCATAATATTATAGATAGTATAAAAATATATTCAAAGTTTTTTATTAGACAATTTAGTAGAAATAAAAGTTAACCAAGCGTTAATTATATAAAAATCTAAAGCTGTCTAAAAAAAATATAAATCTCAGTAAAGTTATCAAAAAATCATATACGAGTTTTGAAATTGCTTAAAATAATAAAGTTAATATTAAATAAATAATTTTATAAAATCTTACCTATTTAGATCTTACGCTATAAATGCATCATCTGGTATCATTAAAAATGTACAATTGCAATTTTAAAAAAATATACAGATAAAAAAAAGGAAGTTTTCGTACGAAATTATTATATGTTATTTAATTACTTCTGCCTCAAAAAACGTTTTTGAACAAATTAATAAGGAATAAAAATCCTAAATTTAAAATTCTGATTAATTAAAAAAAAAATTGTCGCCGCCATAAATGCAGCTTTACTTACCTAAGTAATCTTCACTTAGTTATAGCAAATAGTTTTATATTAACTGAATTATATAAATATATGCTAAAAAAACACTCCTATCTACTAAAATACCTAAAAATTTCGATTCAATCAGGACGAACGATTACATTAAATTTCGGACGAAAAATTCAACTAAATTACAAAATGGCTACGTTCAGTCTTAACGCCTAATCTCATTTATTTACACCAATGGCAGTATCGTGTAGCTTCCGATTGTTTCTTATTTTTAATCTATGCTAACATTATTCTATATTTAAATGCTTAAATCCTACCAACATAAGTTACATATAATCTGTCAAAATGCTGTCAAATTAATTAAAAATAAAATCGAGATCAAGAAAACGTCCGAAAACCGAAAGAAAATAAATATTAATACAAAATATTTCAAATTCAATCATCAAATTTATCTTTAAATGATTACTAAAATGATATATTTATTAAGTGAAATTATAATTAATATTTTCGAACGAAAATCAAATTTACTTTTAATGATATAAACCTTTACTTATGTTTACTAACTTTATAGATTAAATTAATACTAAAACTTCTTATTTTATATAATAAAGTACACTGCTACATGATTCCTTATAAAAAGTACATAAAAGTTAAAGTAATGGAGATTATTTGGCATTTCAATAGAGAAAATGGAGATTGTTTTTTTCAAAGGGTTTTTTAGGCGCCAAGTTCACTTTTAGGACTAATCCAAAGCAGCCGAAGATCGTAAGCTATAATGCATCAAATATAAATTAAATTATAAAAATCAACTAAAAAAATATTTAATACACCTCTATTAAAATGAAGTGATTAAATTAATATTTTATATGTATCAGTCATAAAGAGTTAACTACAAAAAATATATTAGGTCTGTGTTAAGGAGCATATTATTCTAGAATTAAATTGAAATAAGTATATTCGAACGCACCAAATCTTAAATCTAACACTAAGATACACGAAACACATTTAAATGCATCCAAATGACTAAATAAATCCGTACCAGACGTGAATATATTGATAAGTCGACTTACGTTCTTTTATCGGTATAATCATCATAGGCCTAACTTGCCTAATTTATAAAGTGAATATTTCAAGGAAGTCGATAAGTCTTATATCGAATCAAATCAAAATAATCTTTATTCAAATAAGTTAAGTTAATTCAAATTTCAAATAAGTTAATTCGTTAAGGATCAATGATTAATGAAGCTACAACTGTTTCGGAATGTTGCTCTTACCAAAACGAACAGGAAGAAACTCGGCGGTCAATCTTTTAAACATTACATTATTATACCGCAGTCTTGTATGAAGCTGAAAGGATGTTCAAATCCAAATCAAAATCAAAATAATCTTCAGTTGTGTAATATGCTTTACGTATTACGTATATCTCTTACACTTAATTTAACCCTTTCTGTTGACTGGTCTAGTATGAATTGCGGAATTTTATTCGATACTTAATAATTAATAGAATAATTAATAGAAGCGAATACCGAGACCATCGAATGAGTTGCTAACTCTGCTAAGTCGCGACACGGGTATCACAAGCTTTTAGTGACCTCTCGTATATCAATGATATACATCAAATTTCGTCTTATACATATGTATATTTTTCCGTATCGAATAATTAAATAACTCTCATAAACTTAACTTATCATAAACCTATTTATGGCTGGCTTGAAATATGTACATTTTGGACTTGTTAATTTATTCACGTCTGGTACGGAAATAAGTGATATATAAAAAAAAAACCATATAACTTTTACTTATCCTTTAACACGAGTTTAAACTAGGTAAGTTTTTACACGATGTAATTTACCACAAACTATTTACAGACATGGATGTCGCGGTATTTGTCTATACCCTAAATGATTTTTAACACATTCAATACCACCATTTCCCATGAGCTTAATGTGCTCCGCTTCGGCTTAATCTCACATAAAAAGAGACGTATAGCCGAAGAAATAAAATGCATAAAAATATACACTTTTCAAATGTCCGTATTTAAAAGACTTATCGCACGAATCCAAATCCAACAGTTGTTTTATATAGAACGATACATCAGGTATGGCTACGTATGTTACGTGTTGCTGTCTCGACGGCTGAAGTCATACTGATGCATATTGCGTAGAAACAGTTGAATCATGATACACGGCGCCGTGTATGCGGCCATGCACAAATACACGGCGCCGTGTTTTTGGCATTGAATGTGTTAAGCGATATTTTGATATAAATAAAAAACTTTGCTTTGTTCGCAATACTGGTATGCAAAAGCATTTGTTGATTTACATTAGTTGCTTTGTTGTTGCATTTGTTACATTGGTTGTTGCATTTGCATTAGTTGATTTGTTGTTGCAAAGCATTTGTTACATTTGTTGTTGAAAAAAATTTGTTGTTGCATTTGTTGAGTTTGTGCAAAACATTTGTCACATTTGTTGTTGCATTTGCATTTATATTTGTTGTTGCAAAGAATATGTTACATTAGTTGTTGGATGTTTACTTGAGGTATAAATATTTTGAATTTCGAAGTTTTTGAATTTTATGGATCTCTCATCCTCTCTTATTAGATAGACACTCGCACTCACATTCCTATAGCTCCCTTACTCTATGTATAATCTCTATACTCTATGTTTACTCTATGGTCATACTTCACTTCCATTGCCCCGTGGATTCACTCGTCCTGCTCTATCTTGTCCTGGGAGTGTTGGGAGACGCTCTCCGCTGATATTTCTTGTATGATCGATGTCATTTCTTCATAAATCTCCGTAAACTGGGGCCGATCGGAGGGTGATTTGCTCCACGAGCGTTTCTGTGGAGGAAATTAAATGAATATTGTTTAAGTAAAGTAAGTACCGGCCTGTTACTATCCCACTGCTGGGCATAGACATCTTCTCTCCGTTTTTTTTGGAGAGAAGGATTGGAGCTAAGACCTACCACGCTGCTCCAATGCGGATTGGTAGGTTACACATATCCCCAGAATTCTCTAGAGATATGCAGGTTTCCTCACGATGTTTTCCTTCACCGAAAAGCGTGTGATATATTGCAATTATCGATTAGACACATAAGTTTTTACTAGAAAACTCATTGGTGCCTGCCCGGGGTTTGAACCCTAGACCTCCTTGAGAGAGGCGCACGGTGATACCGCTGGGCTACCACAGCTGAATATTGTTTATTCCACAAATATACTAATACTAGCAATATAGTATTTTGATAACCATAAAAATGGTTATGGGTTAACCTTTAACATATGCTGTTGCGGACTTTTATTTAGAACTTCTAGAGAACAATTTGGTACAACATGATTTTTGAATAACTTTAACCGTTTACTCAGCGCACGCAAAGAAAGCTAAATCTTTGCATTTTCGTAATATTTTCCATTCCTGCTCCTCTCCTATTCATTTTAGTGACTCATGGACCTTACACTTAAACAATTTTTCAATTCGGCCCAGTAGTTACTGAGATTAGCGCGTTCAAACGATCAAACAAACAAACTTCAGCTTTATATATTAGTATGGATATAAATAACATTAATAATCAAAAATATAAAACTCAAATTAAATCTAAATATAACATTTAATAAATGTATGAGAATGTATGGCAATGCAAAAAAACTAGACTACGAGATTGGCTTATTAAATGTAACTTTTACAGTATCAAAGAATTTTTTGAAAGAAAATTATGATTAAGTATGAAATTATTAAATAGAAAATGTATGTATGATGTAAAAAAAAAAATTATTTGTAAATTAATATTTTAAATCGATTGTTTTTCTCTATTTTGAAATTAAATTTTGCATGCCTTAATCGGTTAAATATACTGATACTAATTTTGTTTTTACCAGCATTGATGTACGTGTATTTATGCAATAAAGAATTATTATTATTATTATTATTAAAAATGTATAATTTAAGTAGTAAGTGAATACAGAGATCTACGAATGAGTTGCTAAATGCTGATTGGCGATGCAGTAATGACTTATTTGTGTGTGTGTGGGGGGGAGGGGGAGAGTTTGTGTCTGTATGGGTGTTTGGGTGGGTGTTTCGGTGGATGTTTGTTATATGTACGTATGCGGGTGGGGGTAGATGGTTGGGAGTGGGAGTGGATGTGTGTGGGTGTGAGTGTGTATGTGTGTGTGTGGGAGGGGGTTAGGTAAAACAATTTCTTTCTTCTATAATAAAATCAGGATAATATAATTATTTACACGCAAACTGGACATACTATGTTACGTTTTCAATAGATATATATCTGAAAACTAAACGTTACTCACCAGTAAGTTACCAAGTCGGTCGGGCATCGAACCCGGGATGTTCCACTCCAGCGAGTCGTTCTTGAGTCTCTCCAATACGGAGTTGTCGTTCAACTTGGCGAACGGCATCTCGGCTTTCGTGTAAATCTGTAACGAAATAGTAAATATTATCCTCCTGCCCTTATCCCACTCTAAGTGGGGTTGGCACATCATGTTATAAACATGTTGTCACATGATTTGGCTACGTATTTTACGACCGGCCGCCTGCCTGACGTTAACTTACCTTAGTCGCTTTCTACGATATCTGGGTAAGGAATAAGGGTGGTCTATTTTACTCAACCGAATACCAGACGGCGGGTCGACTTACCTCAGTCGCCTTTTACGACACCTCAGTAAGAAATGAGGGAGGCATATTCTACTCAGCCGGATACCACACGCCGGGTCGACTTACCTTAGTCGCGTTTTACAACACCTCGGTAAGAAATATGAGTGGTCTATTCTGCTAAACCGGATACCACGCGGCGAAAACGAAATAATAAATATATGGGATGGGATATATGAAATGATATTACACACACGGTCTTCCGTCCCCAAAGTAAGTAACTTAATACTTGTGTTATGGTAGGTAACTGGTAAATATATACTGTAAACGGCAATTACAACATAACGGTACAGCCAATGGATAAAAAGAAAGCCGCCCGAAAGCAATTATAGAGTTCCCTGTCACCCAGCGTCTTACGAACACAGCCGATGGCGTTATCGGCAAAAACATTCAACAAAAATAGAGGTTTGTATGGCAAAGGGGTAGGGGGGGGGCTAGCAACGATCCATCTTGCGTCATAACTCTTATAATTATTCAATTGTCCTTATTTTAATTTAAATAAATATAAAAGTAGCGGCCTGTTACTTTCGCACTACTGGGAATAGATCTCTTCTCTCCGTTTTCTGGAGAGAAGGATTGGAGCTAAGACCTACCACGCTGCTCCAATGATGGTAGGTTACACATATCTCCAGAATTCTCTAGAGATATGCAGGTTTCCTCACGATGTTTTCCTTCATCGACAAGCGTGTAAAAAGTAAGTAACGGCCTGTTACTATCCCACTGCTGGGCATAGGCCTCCTCTTTCCATTTTTGGAGAGAAGGGTTGGAGCTAAGACCTACCACGCTGCTCCAATGTGGATTGGTAGGTTACACATATCCCCGGAATTCTCTAGAGATATGCAGGTTTCCTCACGATGTTTTCCTTCATCGACAAGCGTGTAAAAAGTAAGTAACGGCCTGTTACTATCCCACTGCTGGGCATAGGCCTCCTCTTTCCATTTTTGGAGAGAAGGGTTGGAGCTAAGACCTACCACGCTGCTCCAATGCGGATTGGTAGGTTACACATATCCCTAGGATTCTCTAGAGATATGCAGGTTTCCTCACGATGTTTTCCTTCACCGAAAAGCGTGTGATAAATTGCAATTATCAATTAGACACATAAGTTTTAACAGAAAAACCTCATTGATTGGTAGCCCGGGTTTGAACCCGTGAACTCCTCGAAAGAGTCGCACGGTGCTAACGCTGGGCTATCACAGTTTTAATAGATATATACAAATAAATAAATAAATGTAACATGTGTTTTGACGTTCCTGAAAATTTGTGTTGTTGCAGAAACTTAAAAATAACACATAGTTTGTAATTGAGAGTAATCTAACAGTAAAGTCGCGGATACGCATAGTATTGCATATAATCACCTCCCAAACGGTGGCCGCGAACATGTACACGTCAGACTTGGTGGAGTACTCCCCCTCCATCACTGCTTCGTAAGGCAGCCAGCGAAGCGGGATCACCTGCAGAGCGAAGCGAAGCACAACTGTTATAATGCATCCATATTGTAAAAAAAAATCTAAACGGATTTTAATGCATTACTAAAAGATGATGACGGGACTTTCATTGAAATATAGACGGTTGCGGAGCAACATATAGGCTTTATACTTTTATCTTAGAAATCCCGTGGAATCAGAAATTACGCGGTTTAGCAAACTTTATACAGTATATTTATACGATACTAGTAATATACCGCAGTTTTAACCGCGTTATTTTTATTCTTTTACACCTTATTACACTTTTATAAAATTTAATAATATAGCCTATATTGCTCAGTAAAGTTACACCTTTCCAATGGTGAAAGAAAATTTGAAATCGGTACTTTTTGTAGCTTTTGTGTGAAAAACATTACAAACATATATACAAAATTTTTCCTTTATAATATTAGTATAGATTGTGTTATGTTATTGGTATGTTTTTGTTATATTGTGTTATGTGATAAAGTTTAGTTTTAGTTAACAACTGTGTATCACGGAGGTAAGAGTAAATAAAAAGATTTTGATTTGATTTGATTTGAGGTAGAATTAAACGTTATTTCGCTCTTTTTAAATTTAAACTATCGTGAGTAGTATTCATAGTTATTGTATAGAACCGGCTATACATATCGCGGCGGGAACTGCAATAACGTCGTGTAAAGAGCTCATGAATAAGTGCCCCGGATGGGTTCGAAACTAGTCGGGCTAACCCGATAGAATAACACGTGAGTATAGCCGGTTCTATACAATAACTATTATTTCGCTCTTTCTCATAAGAAGTTATTAAAATAGTGTTAATGCCCACCTGATCGTGTAGTTTGTAGTATTCGTGCGAGTTGGGCCCGCGCGTTAGAGCAGGAAACGTCAGTTTTAACTGCAGTTTCGAGGTTATGACGCAGTTACGGGCCGCTATATCTCTGTTGATAAAACCAGAAAATATAATAGAAAACTCTCTTTTATTTAATACCAAAATCATTGAATATAATAGAATAGATTACTCTTTATAGAAAAAAATAACGAGAATATTATTTTGCTATAATCCGCGATAAAAGGAAATATATGTAATACTAAATGTAGAGTGTACTATTCGTTCTCATACCTGATACATGCAGAATTTGTAAGAACTCATGCACTACCCGACACCGATGGCACAACAATACACAAGCACTGCACACATTCACCACCAAAATCTCAACATTGTTTCGCCCCGTAACCGAAGCATCGTCAGGAGATTGACTCGACGTCTATCTCGATGCATAGTGGTAGTGCATGGGTTCTTACAAATTCTGCATGTATCAGGTATGAGAACGAATAGTACACTCTACATTTAGCATTACATACATTTTCTTCTATCGCGGATTATAACAAAATAATATTCTCATTACTTTTGTATTATGGACCTCCGCAAAATAACGCCTAATTAAATAATTAAATTTATTTATTTATTTATTTATGTACCATAAAAGAAAACATACTAAAAATACAGTTAAATGAAAAACAAGTACAAAGGATAACTTATCTCTATAAGAGATCTCTGCCAGCGACTCTTGGTGGTTGGAAAACTAAAAGAAACGTAGTATAGGTACATTAAAATTAATAAATAACGACAACAAAACACTATAAAACAAAACAATAAATTATATATTGATAAAATATAAATAAACTTACATTCTAATAATCATAAAGTAAAATAAATATATATAATAGAATTTAAGGTAGATATAAGTTGTACATTTTTACTATCAAATTATTAATAAAAAATGTTAGCCCACGGCTATAAACTGACCTGTGAGTGAGTCTCTTGTGGGCGAGCCTGGCCGCGGCGGAGGCGAGGTGGGCCACCAGCGCCAGTCTGTGGCGTGGGGCCAGCGGTGGGGTGGTGGACTCCCTGGCCGGCAGCCCGTGGAGTGGGCCCACGCGTGCGATGTACTCTTCATTCTCTTCAGGCGTGCGTGTCGCTATCAGGAAGCTTCTGAGATCACCCTAAGAAGATATATACAGGATATCCTCTGTCCGTTGTTATCTAACGTCGACAGTAAATATATAAGTTGTTCCTCGTTCTTGTAAAAACTTTAAAACTTTCAGTAGCTCGAAATCAAGAACTAATTTAGGTCTAAATAGTACATTTAACCGGCTTATGAACACTTATAACGCACTTAATTCCCATGGTATAGACATCTTCCACCTCTCTTCAAATATAAATAAACTTGCTTGCCTGCTTTAAGTTGTTAAGTTTTAGTAATAGTTTTCATCAAAAATTTTCTTTAAGTGTAATTTAATTTGACACTTTTTAGTTATATAAATAATTTTTGTGCCTACGATAACGCTGTACTCGCCTTAAAAAGTGTTTTACCTAGAACTTACTTTATTAAAATGTGTATTAATAAGTACGTGTAAAATGCTATTGGCTTGTCATAATAAATAAATAAATAAGTAAACTAAACTAAACAAAAAATATATACGAGCTTTTAAGTGCCGTAAGAATATTTGTGGTTTAAATCTCGGATTTTTAGTAAGATTAAAATCAAAATAATCTTTATTCAAATAAGGATAACGATCTGAGGAGGTGGAATATATTAGACAGCAACTCATTCGATGGCCTCGGTATTCGCTTCTACAATAAAATTCATACTAGACCAGTCCACAGAAAGGTTTAAATTAAGTATAAGAGATGTACTTATACGTAAAGCATATTACACAATTGAAGATTATTTGGATGATAAAAATGCCTTGATTTGAAAATCCTTTCAGCTTCATACAAGACTGCGGTTTAATAATGTAAAATTGAAAATGTTTAAAACATTGACAGCCGAGTTTCTTTCTGGTTGTTCTCGGTAAGAGCAACATTCCGAACCAGTTGTAGCTTCATTAATTATATTGAAACTTGACAATTCAAAAGTAAAAGCCAATTTGAATAAAGATTTTTTGAATTTGAATTTTTTATATGAATCAATAAGAGACGACGTGTGGTATCCAGCTGAGTAGAACAGACCACCCTCTTTCTTACCGAGGTGTCATAAAATACGAGTAAGGTAAGGTGATGTCAGGCAGATGGTGAGTCGTAAAATACGTAGCCAAAACATGTGACAACATGTTTATAACATGTTGTCACATGGTTTGGTCACAAGATGTTAATTTGAATCGATAGAAGATTAATATTACATACTTTATCGCCATGTATGGCGGTACGGAAGAATTAATGGAATCACGTGGTTTTAGCTGACAGTAATGACGGTTAAATGTTATAGCTTCGGCTCGTGGTTTACACATTATGATTAGCAACCTTTTTTATGTCAGGAAAACCCATTATGGGTCGTCACCGCCCGACGGGGACGAGCGGCGGGTATGTCGGACTGTCACCGACATAACGTAATTGGCAACACTAACTTAATTTTTTTATTACTTTTTTTCTAATTGACTATATGCTGTTAGCCCTAACGGCTTTTATAACGTCACCAGGCGGGACGGGCGAGCGCCGAAGCATCGCCGAAGTTGCGAAATCCAGAAAGTAGAGCGCAGAAGCTCTACTAAAGGTCGAACTAAAGGTGTCTCCTGTGAAATCTTACCCAATCAGTATGTTCTAGAAGCATGTAGTGCGGATCCGCCTCGTTGCATAGCCCGATGAGCCGGGCGATATGCTCGTGGCGCACTCGGCTGAACAAGTCCAACTGCCGGCGGAATTCAGCCAGTTGCACCTACAACGACATAAAAACTTAAGTAACGGCCTGTTACTATCACACTGCTGGGCATAGGCCACCTCTTTTTTTTTGGAGAGAATGCTTGGAGCTAAGACCTACCAAGCTCCAATGATCATCTTCCTGCCCTTATCCCACTCCAAGTGGGGTCGGCGCAATATGTTATAAACATGCTGTCACATGATTTGGCTGCGTTTTTACGATCGGCCTACCTGATGTCAACGTACTTTAGTCGCCTTTTACGACACCTCGGTAAGAAATAAGGGTGGTACTATTCTATTCAGCCGGATATCACACGGCATTACCAAGCTCCAATGATGGTAGGTTTAAATAATATATACATATATAGTTATAAACTATATATAGCTTATATAGCTATAAGCTGTGGTAGCCCAGCGGTAACACCGTGCGCCTCTTTCGAGGAGGTCTAGGGTTCAAACCCCGGGCAGGCACCAATGAGTTTTCTAGTAAAACTTATGTGTCCAATTGATAATTGCAATTTATCACACGCTTTTCGGTGAAGGAAAACATCGTGAGGAAACCTGCATACCTCTAGAGCATTCTGGGGATATGTGTAACCTACCAATCCGCATTGGAGCAGCGTGGTAGGTCTTAGCTCCTAGCCTTCTCTCCAAAAAAAAAAACGGAGAGAAGAGGCCTATGCCCAGCAGTGGGATAGTAACAGGCCGTAACTATAACTAATTATATAGTTATAAGAAAAAATGTAAACCAGTAATTTAAGTATAACACTGCTATTACCTTGTTTAAACTTAGCCTGTCGTTGTTAGATTGTAAGCATCATGTAAATTAGATAGAATAAGAAAATATTGTGAAGTTAAATGAAATAAGGTGTTAATATGTTATAACCTAATAGATCCTAATTAGATAGAATAAGAAAGTATTGTGAAGTTAAATAAAATAAGGTGTAAATATGTTATTACCCAATAGACCCTAAGTAAATAGTATAGAGTAGCTATAGGCGGGAGTCCCACCCGCAGGAACGAATGAGATGAATGATAGAAAGAATAAGAATGCTGTATGAAAGAATGAACACATGCGAGAACTTGTTCATACAAATCGGAGCCTATTTTTTAAAGATATTTTCTTTTCTGATTCATATGAGAAAAAAAAACATCTGTAAAAAATAGGCTCCGATTAAGTTAGAGGTAGAAGAATAAAAAAAAGATTGTAGGTTAGACATATCCCTAGATTTCTCTATAGATACGCATGTTTCCTAACGATGTTTTCCTTCACCGAAAAGTGTGCGATAAATTGCAATTTTTTTTACAAAGAAAGTCTAGCGCCTGGCTGCGATCTCGACTAATGGTAAGCGAAAGATGCAGCCTAAGGTGGACTGCGCTTGCCACTATAGTGCCTATTCACTCTTTTTTTTTAAATTTTGCAGATCGTAAGAATCCGGAAAGATAGATGCAGGGAGGGAATTCCACATTTTGGCCGTGCGCATGAGAAATGATGAGCCAAAGCGTTTAGTGCGTATTTTGGGGATTATCGTAAGACAAGACACATATCTCCAGGATTCTCTAGAGATATGCAGGTTTCCGCACGATGTTTTCCTTCACCGAAAAGCGTGAAAACAATTATCAATTAGACACATAAGTTTTAACAGAAAAACTCATTGGTGTCTGCCCGGGTTTGAACCCGTGACCTCCTCGAAAGAATCGCGCAGTGTCACCGCTGGGCTACCACAGCTTGGCACAGATCCAATGATGGTTGAACATATTTCTAGAATTTTCTAGCAGATAATAAGGTTTCCTCACGATGTATTCCTTTACCGAAAAGCGTGCGATAAATTGCAATTATCAGTTAAACACATAACTTTTAATAGAAAATCTCATTGGTGCCTGCCTGGGGTTGGAACCCGTGACTTAGTCAAAAGAATCGCACGGTGTCACCGCTGAGCTATCGCAGCTTACAGCGCACAACGACATATCGCCTTGTAAAATTAAGCACTCAATTATATATAAATGATAATTTCCTTTTGTGATTTCGACAATACGGTGACAGAAATAAATCAAAATCAAATCATCTTTATTTTCAGATTATGGGTAGGTACATAGAAAGGTTTTAAAATTAATTAAATACAGCCTTAAACTGAATAGAAACTGATTAGAATGCGTGGATTTAGCAAGTGTCCGACCCTGTACAAGACAGTAATGACTTAATGTAACTAGTTATAAGTATTAGGTTGAAAAGAGCAACCGCCGAGTTTCTTGCTGGCTCTTCTCGGTAGGAATAGCTTTCCGAACCCAGCAGTAGAATTGACGATTCAAAAGCACTTGTTTACAAGTTTATTTGAATTAAATTATTATTGATTTAAATTTTGAATTTGAATTTGAATGTTACCTCATCTTTGGTAGTCAAAGCCTTTACCAGCACTGGTTTGAGCTGCGTTTCCAAATCCTCTTCCTTGCTACGTAGCTTCATGACTTGCGACATGTCTATCTTGGCTAGCATCACGTCGCCGAACTCACCGCGACCTAACAAAACAAAATGGCGGATATACGTAATGCTTAGTATTCATTTTTAAATTATTATGGTACAAGAAAATTTTTCATTAATTTTACGTTAAGTTTTAGACTCAATTTTTAGTTTATAATCTGGCTTTCATTTTTATTTATAAATAAATAAATAAATAAATATATGGGACACTTACACACACGGTCGTCCGTCCCCAAAGTAAGTAACTTAATACTTGTGTTATGGTAGACAGACAACTGGTGAATATATTCTTATATATTTTTAAATACATACTTAAATACAAATATACACCCAGGCTCAAAGACCAACAAATTCATTTATAGAAAATGTTAGCCCTCGGCGGGAATCGAACCCGCAACCCGCGGAGTTGAAGGCAGGATCACTACCCACTGCTTCAACGGGCCACCCATTTATATTTTTTCTTTGTTTTTAAAGATGAAACTTCTATACTTCGCTTTGTCTAATAACACATAAAAAGAGAGACAGATAACCAGTCTATAGCTTTCTCTTTATTTTCGATGGACACATTTTATTTTGGCTCCCATACTCTAGTATAATAACTCTATCAATATTACATTCTGTTTTTGAATACGAGCACGGATATGCAAATTGCTATTTACTAATTTGCAAATTATAATAATCCCACTTCTGAACTTTTAAAATTATCTTTTCTTTCTTTCGGATAGTGAACAGTAACAGCATATTTATGTTTTCCAAAAAATATGAGAAAACAATAAGAAAAGTCCGTTTCAACAGGTATTATTTTGAATATAGTATTGAATATTGAATGTATTACAAACACACAGCACGTAATATGTTTGTTATAAAGTTCAATTTCGTTTGAATCATTTACGTTTACAAATCGTGTTCCGTATCCACGCCGCTGTACGAACGACGCGCGAGAAATTGAGAAGTAGAATCTTCTCGAACTATTAGCTCACTATATAAGCGGTGATCGCACGCATCGGGATTCAGTTTACAAATAGCGATCAAGAACGAATTTAGGAGCGAAAGTAAAAGCGATATAATAGTGACCTCAGCTTTGTTATTGGATAACTGCACAGTGATTGTAAGTATTAGTTTTGTAGTGAAATGCTTCATGATTCCCATCATCCTCCTGCCCTTATCCCACTCTTAGTAGGCACATGTTTTAAACATATTGTCACATGATTTGGCTAGGTATTTTCCGACTGGCCGCCTGTCAACTTACCTTAGTCGCCTTTTGTGTCAGCTCGTTAAGAAAACAGGGTGGTCTATTCTATTTAGCCGGATACAACACGTCGGGTCGATTTACCTTACTCGCCTTTTACGACACCTCGGTAAGAAAGAGGGTGGTCTATTCTACACAGCCGGATACCACACGGCTTAGTAGTAGTGACACCACGCCTTTATAAATTTATTATATTTATTCGTGTCCTTAGATGTAAAACTTAGCTGTGTAGGTCATAAATAAAGTGTTTCTTTCTTCTTTCTTTCTTTCTTTCTAATTTATAGAATCAGGCGTTACTTTGCGGAGGTACATAATACAAAAGTAATAAGAATATTATTTTGCTATAATCCGCGATAAAAGAAAATGTATTTAATGCTAAATGTAGAGTGTACTATTAGTTCTCATGCCTGATACATGCAGAATTTGTAAGAACTCATGCACTACCCAACACCGAAGACACAACAATACACAAGCACTGCACACATTCACCACCACAATCTCAACGCGGTTTGCGATTTTGTCGTGGAGTCTATCTCCTGACGATGCTTCGGTTACGGGGCGAAACAATTGTTGAGATTGTGGTGGTGAATGTGTGCAGTGCTTGTGTATTGTTGTGTCATCGGTGTCGGGTGATGCATGAGTTCTTACGAATTCTGCATGTATCAGGTATGAGAACGAATAGTACACTCTACATTTAGCATTACATACATTTTCTTTTATCGCGGATTATAGAAAAATAATATTCTTATCACTTCTGTTCTTTCTTTCTTTCTTTTCACCACTTTTTTTTTTAACGAGTCACCAGGTATGTGTAACCTAGTTCTCAGTAAAAATAGTTTACCAAGTGTTATCTGTTCGATGAGCAAAGTCCTCGGCACAGTTAACTGATCGTATTGCCCGGACTTTTTGGACGCGCGGGAAACCCCGGACACTTCTGAGTTGTCCGCACCTGGAACAATATAACGCTTAGTATTAAACTGTAGTAAGTAGTAAGTAACGGCCTGTTACTATCCCACTGCTGGGCATAGGCCTCCTCTCTCCAATTTGGAGAGAAGGGTTGGAGCTAAGACCTACCACGCTGCTCCAATGCGGATTGGTAGGTTACACATATCCCCAGAATTCTCTAGAGACATGCAGGTTTCCTCACGATGTTTTTCTTCACCGAAAAGCGTGTGATAAATTGCAATTATTAATAAGACACATAAGTTTTACTAGAAAACTCATTGGTGCCAGCCCGGGGTTTGAACCCTAGACCTCCTCGAAAGAGGCGCACGGTGTTACCGCTGGGCTACCACAGCTTATATCGACTGTATATGTGACCACAAATGGGGTCGCGTAGCAAAATTCTGCGGTCGCGAGAGAATTTTTTACTTATATTTTACTTAAATTCTTACCACGCAACTACTTGAATATATTTTCATATGTAGGGTAAAGTGCCCAATTATTGACACTTTTAGAAATAAATATAAGCGTTCCACAGTGTTTCCAAATAACGATAAATTTTGGTAAATATATAGACAACTATTTTAAGATGTTGCCAGTAAAATCAAATTCTAACTAGGATATTATTTGTTATTGAAATTATGATATTTATCGAATTGCAATGGTTTACCCAAATATTGACACCCCAATTCCCCCAATTCTCTAAATTCAAATTCAAATTCAAAATATTCTTTATTCAAATAAACTTGTAAACAAGTGCTTTTGAATCGTCAACTCTACTGCTGGTTCGGAAAGCTGTTCCTACCGAGAAGAGCCAGCAAGAAACTCGGCGGTTGCTCTTTTAAAAATATAATTCTTAATACTATTTACATTAAGTCGTTACTGTCTTGTACAGGTTCAAAGAGAGCTATATCCACACATTCTTATCTTCCAAATAATCTTCAAGAGTATAGTAGGCTTTCTGTATCAGCCTCTTTTTAACAGAGTTTTTAAACTGATGTAATGGCAAAGCTGAAATTGATTGCGGAATTTTATTATAGAATCTTATACTAAAACCCACAAACGAATTACTAACTTTTGCAAGGCGCAAAGCAGGAGCCGCAAGCTATTATCGACAATTCAAATTCCAGTTTATTGACCTTCAGTTTTCATCACTATTAAAATATACTGATGAAAACTAAGTAATGCACGCAGATGGGTACCTTATTTATGTTTTTATGTATTAAAAGAAACGATTACATATCTAAAACAATTTAATTTTTAAGAAAACGATAAATTATTACTTAATTAATCATGTGCACTTTTTCATTCAGCTGTTTAGTCGCCATATTATTTTCATTGCTACTTAATGATGCCACAGTAAGAAATTATGATATTATCTATTAAAATTGGTACAAATGGAACTATTTAGTGTTGTTATTTTCTTATTTTTGGAAGAAAATTGCTAGGGTGTCAATTAATTGGATAGGTGTCAAGAATAGGTTAGCTTACCTATATGTATATTGTAACTTAATAAATAAATCATCAAGAAATATTAATTTATTTTTCTTTTATATTTGTATGGGGTCGTCAAGAAACTCGCAATCATAAATGGGGTTTAATTAGTTTTATGTAAAAAAAAATCGTTTGTTTGTTTTTGGGCCTTAAAAAATACTAAAATTTATATTGAATATTATTTTTGCCATAAACTGTCAAGTCAGCATAGCTTATTCGGGGAACGGGTGGTCGCGAGATATATATAATATATATACCTAGGGTCAATCCCCACATACATAATTATTTTTTTCTTTTTTTTTAAAGTTTCTTTTTTATATTTAAAAGATCTTTAACATACCGCTGTCTCTATCATGTGGAAGCAACCTCCCGTTCGGCGCGGGGGCACCGTTTTGAGTGACCTTCTGTTTGTCTTCTTCACCTTCTTCTACTAATTTCTCCCTTCCTTCTGCCATTTCTAATTCCATCTTCTCGCCTTTGAAAATAGAAACAAATATTTAACATATTGTTTACCTAATATCATCCTGCCTTTATCCCTCTCTAACATGTTGTCATTGTGTCATTCGACTAGGTATTCTACGAACAGCCGTCTGACGTCAACTTAACTTAGTCGCTTTTTACGACACCTCGGTAAGAAATGTGGGTGGTTCTTCTTATTTTATTATACGCCGATTAGAGCATAGTAATTATATTATTATTTTATAGTGGAATTGCAAAAAAAGTTGTACTCCAGTGGCATGACGGTGCGTCTGTTTCTTAGGGGAAACTGATTCAAAACCCGATAGAGCACCAATAAGGTTTGCCGTTAAAATTTGCTTGCCCATATGATATTAGAAAAAAAAAATAATTGTGAATATCTGCATATCTTTAGAGATTTCTGGAGATATGTGAAGCTGTGGTAGCCCAGTGGTAACACCGTGCGAGTCTTTCGAGGAGGTCACGGGTTCGAACCCGGGCAGACACCAATGAGTTTTTCTGTTAAAAACTTGTGTCTAATTGATAATTGCAATTTATCACACGCTTGTCGGTGAAGGAAAACATCGTGAGGAAACCTGCATATCTCTAGAGAACTCTGGAGATATGTGAAACCTACCTATCCGCTCTGGAGCAGCGTGGTAGGTCTTTGCTCCAAAACTTCTCTCCTAAAACGGAGAGAGGAGGCCTATTCTCAGCAGTGGGATAGTAACAGGCCGCTACTTACTATGTGAAACCTACCAATCCTCATTGGAGCAGTGTTCCTTCTATGTAGAAAAGGAGAGAGGAGACCTATGCCCAGCGCTGGGATGGCCATTTTTTATACTCACCACGCTGTCGCCTCTTCAACCGGCGTCGTCTGCAGTACAGCATCAAGGCGAGGACCAGGATCATGTAGGCACCTGCTACAGATATTGACACCAGCACCGCTTTCCCAGCCACACCAGTTGACTCTGGTGGTGGTAGTTCTCCTTCTGCACAAAATTGTCGTCTTAAATCGCAGATCAACATTATTTCTCCAGGCAGTCTTTACCACCGACGTTAGTCGGAGTTTGCTGCGCTGAGTCAATACCATACTAACTTAAGTCCGCAGCATACAAGGTAGAGTCCTCAAAATACAGACTAGAGTCTGAACGGCATTGGTTTGAGTACGTAGTACACTAAATATAGTCCGAAGCATGCCAAGTAGAGTCCAAATAAAACTGACGAGAGACACAAGCATACCAACTAGATTCCAGTACATATTGACTAGAGTCCAAAGAATACTGACTAGTGTCCGATGCATACTGACTTGGTTCTATTGAACTACAATCCGAAGCATACTAACCGGGAATTTTCGACCGAAGCATACTAACCGGGATGCACTATGAGTTGTAACTCGTTTCTCGCCAGTCCGGCCGCACTGCCCGCAGTGCAGCCGTATCTATCGGAATCGCGCTCCGAAGCGTTGCGTATAAGAAGCGTGCCGTTATTCAGAAGCACTAATCTGAAAATATCAAAGAGTGTTATGCCGGATTTTTTTAGAATTTACTTCAACTACTTGAAAACTAGCTAACTAAACTAACTAAAACCTTTCATAATAGTACTTTTGACATGAAAATTTGTCGCTGTGGGCTTTATAAAACAGAGCTATGTTTAGCGTATCTCCGGGTGATCAATTTTGAAAATGAGAGATGAAGATATTTATCATCTTCCTGCCCTTATCCCTCTCTAAGTGGGGTCGTCATAACATGTTATAAACATGCTGTCACATGATTTGGCTGCGTTTTTATGACCGGCCGCCTGCCTGACGTCAACTTACCTCAATCGTATTTTACAACACCTCGGTAAGACAGAGGGTGGTCTATTCTACTAAACCGGATACCACACGGTGGGTCAACTTACCTTAGTCACCTTTTACGACACCTCGGTAAGAAATGTGGTTGGTCTATTCTACTCAGCCGGATACCACACGGCGTGAGAAATGAAGATATAATTGAAGAATAAAAGTGATTGGCATAGAGCCGATTGGGTCTCATATTATGGGATAATGAAATGAATAGAAACTGGGACATAGTCGTTTTAGAAGTAATAAAGATTGGAAATTCAAAAATGAATGAGAAGAATTTGTAAAAATATAATGTTTGGATATACAATGTCATATTGAAATTGCTATTAAATATACAGTTACCTAGATATAGAAGCGTTAACTCCACCCTCGATATCCACACCATCTTCTGTAACAAAGACATTATTATATATAAATAAATCATAAAGTTAACATGGTAGCTACTTACTTTAAGCTCACATAGGGTTAAGATGAAATTAATAATAACGAACCTGCTTAATGTTAAAGATGGAGGCGAAGAAAGCGATAAGACAGACGGGAATAACGGTGATAGAGCGGGAGAGCTATCACCGAGAACGAAGCTAGAGTAGGAGACAGTTAGAAGGGTATCTACGGGCTAAAAGGTACATTTGCTAAATCAGCATTTTACGCCGTATTTTTATCTATACTAATATATAAAGCTGAAGAATTTGTTTGTTTGAACGCGCGAATCTCAGGAACTACTGGACCAATTAAAAAATTCTTTAAGTGTAAGATAGTCCATTTATCGAGGAAGGCTATATACTATATAGCCATATAACATCATGCTAAGGTGAATAGGAGAGGAGCAGCAATAAAAATATTGCAAAAACGGCAAAATTTTAAGATTTCGTTGCGTGCGCTAAGTAAACGGTGAAAGTTATTCAAAAATCTCTTATAAATAACTCACGATAAGTGCTTTTATGTTCAAAAATTGAATTCGGGAAATAATTTGTGACACACGCGGCGAAGCTGCTGGCACAAATAGCATCGTATAAATTTGGAATCAGTGCAGCGTTAAATGCTGCGCATACTCACCCTATAAAATTACTATCAATTCAATTTAATAAGTCTATCAATTAGGTGTTACAGTTTATCAATTCAACATCAATCTAATTTGATCAATCATCAAAATATAACAATGTTATGTAATTAATAGTCAATGGTAGCCATTGATAGCCAATTAATGTATTCTTAGTTTTAAGTATATATTATTTTTCTTGTCCATGATTTATATTTCCTGTATGACACTGAATAAAAATCTTTCCTTTTTTATCCGGCAAGCCGACGTGTTTCATTGCAATCTATCAACCAAAGGTTTTACACGGTACAGGAGAGTAACTGGACAGAAAGAGGGCAAGGGAAAAGGAGGGAAATGGTTTAAAGATGACAGAGATGGTGGCTTAATAAGGTGAACTGAAAGTTTACTCTCATAAAGATAATCCGCTGTACAAATCAGAATGTGCCCATAGTCTGCGAAAGAGTTTCTTAACCAAATAACTGAAATTAAAACTGCTTTTAATACTATTCGAGATACTCACGTTGTTGGTGGAGTATGGTCAGGTTTCTGTCCCAGTGGGTGGTGGGCGGTGGGTCACCAGTCGCCACACAGTTCAGCGACACACTCTGTCCTACCGTCACGTGCATCTGTTGCTCAGGCAATGGCTCCAACACGCGCGGAGATACTGGATGAAACAGAAGATTAAGGTTCTAATAAAACAAGTATGCTTTGTGCAAATACTGTTTGCCTTACGCCGTAAAAGTTATTTTAAGAGAGTTTTTATATATTTCGGTTTTTGTTTATTCAATAAATTTAACTGAGCTATGTTAATGTATATTTCATGTAAGTCAGTCCCGAGAAAACAATAAATTTCTTTGTCTTCTCCGATAGATATGTTGTTTCCAAGACTACAGACCACGAGAGCGAAGTTGCGGGTAATAGCTAGTGTATGGATACTTATAACATATCACACGCTTAGTATTAAAGTAATCGAATTCAAAATTAGGCTGCATTAAATTACATATATGGCATTAAAATAAGGATTGCAATATACTCATATGAGTATATTGCAATCCTTATTTTAATGTCATCTATGACATCACGCTAGGAACTATTAAAAAAAATTGTTTTCTTCCTCTTCTAAGTTATGGGTCTGATTAACACCACTCTCTCTTGCTCCAAAAGAATGATACAGACCATAGGCCTGCACTGTGTTTTAAATGCACGAAACGTAACTGGCTATGGGAGGAAGAGAGAAAGAAAATCTACGCGCGCACTGCTCTCTCTTGCTCCCACAGCATGATACAGACCATAGGCCTGGACTGTATCTTAGATGCACGAAACATAAGTGCCTGTGAGAGGAAGAGAGAAAGAAAATGCCCACGCGCAATGCTCTCACTTGATCCTAGTGTGATACAGACATTATACTGCGTCCATCATATTATCAGTCTTTTGACAGCTCACGCTCATTAAGTTTTGTATTGCTTACGTACAAATATCATACAAATAATATTTGTACTTTATGGATGGGTACCGCCCACTTAGTGATGTCACACATAATGGGTTACTACGATTGGTGATGATTTGCGTCTCCGAATAAAAGCTCTGGTCGCTGGTTTGCGTATACGTATAATTGCGAATTTAACGGTTTACATAAAACGAATAAGTGGTGCGCGTACAATAGCTAGTTGACGTATATTCGAATTTTGTAACGATTGATTGACGATTGACGTTTTTGACATTACGATTGACGGATGTCGAAAATGACGTTTATGTCTGGAATCTTGCGTTAACATGCCCCCGGCCTTGGGAGCACCAGCTTCCAACGAAGTGAAGACCGTCTATGATGGTGAAGAGACTCGCTGACGCTTCCTCTGATCGAAATGGTTGAATATCACAAATGACTCAGCTCATGACAGGTCTGAACGAATTGTCTGATTGTGGAAACGTATGTTAAGAAGGTTGCCTCTGTTGGTAAGAACGAAAATATTTAGGCTGCATGTCGTTCGTCCTTGTCGTCCATTCAGTACGTTCTGGAGGGTTACGATGTGTTCTCTTGACCTTGACTATCTTTGCCAGAAGCCTTGACGTATGCTCGATGATAGGGTGAAAATGGTGAAGAGATGTCGTCGTCTTGATAGGCAGCGCGCCAAGCGGTCGGCCAATCAAATGAGATGGAAAGACGGAGAAAGGTGTTTAAGGTATCTGGAGACACGGACATAGGACGAGATTTTTAGGAAGGCGTCGAATTGTGCTGATACCATAGTAAAATACTAAGTAGTTGCTGAAATTAGTATTACGAAACGAATAGTACGAATAAACGAATATTTCAATAATGAAACGAATATCTTAACCCATTATTCACTCTCGCTTTATTCTTAGAACTGAACGGAATTCAAAATGATTTTACGATTAAATTACGGAAATTACGATTTAAGAAATAAATTTTTAATGCGAATATTTATTCACATTCGTATTTGAACCTGTATCAGAGTCCAAGTGTATATTAAGGTATAAAATCCACGAATAAATATACTACATAGCATTTTGAATTTATGTAGCACCTCTTCCCTTGCGATTCGAATTAACATTGGCTCTGAATAATGTACACCAATCTATAAAACGACTAACGCATAGACGACAACAAAAATAATTATAAATTTGCACATAGAAGCGACGAGTTACGAATTACGATTAAACGATTTGTGAACCTATGACAGGTTACATACAAGAGGTACATACTCATTAGAATTTTAGTTTTCTGAGAATTATCGAATTTTATTTTATTATTGAGAAAGTAACGATTTTAAAACGAATTATAAATAAGAGAACGATTTAAGTTATAGATTATATAAGTAATACGAATTTACGATTGATGACGAAATATAACGAATATTATATATAGTTTTACGTATAATTATGGCTCCCATAAACACCACACAACGATATAAGCGTGGCAAACATTAGCGAACTGTCGCGTAATACGTACGTACATAATTATAAGTACGCATGCTTCGGTACGATTTTAAATTGTTGTACGTATAAAAGTTGTTCGATTTCGTATAAATGTAAATAACTACAAATTCACTATGTACATTTTTTTTTTATTAATTTTAAAATCGTATATGTGTTAAACGATTAGAAAAGTTATATGTATCGCGTTATAAACAACAGAAACGAAATATGCAGCGAGTTGTATGCACCGAATACTGTGTTGTCGCATGTCACAGTATTAAGGCGCGCGGTCAAGTAACGAAATGCGCATGGGAAAACGATCCTTAAGATCGTGTTCCGTCCTTTACTTTAACACGATTTTTGTATGAACGTTTCTCCGGTGAGCAATTATTTGTTTTCGAAATTATTTTCTTTAACTCGCAGGGGTTCTTTAACTGTGTCTTTAACGTTTTGGTGAAATTAGAACGAATACGATTCGTAGTGAATTTGTTATTACGTACTGTCCCGGAAACGATCCACCCGAGTTTAGTACTTTGTAAACAAGGGCCACTCGCAAGTCGAATTAACCCATCGCTTAAAAGCTCCCAAAATATATCAGCGCCGATTAATAAGTCGATTTCATTCGATAAATAGAAATTCGGATCAGCGAGTGGTATGTTTTGTGGAATTTCAAAGTCACCGATACTTTTCGAGACGGAGGGTAACTTGCCTGTAATACACGGCAGAACTAAGCAGTGTAAACGCGTATTATAGTTGCTTAATTTCGATCGTATTTGTACATTGCACGATTGTGTAGTATGACTTAACGAATTACCTACACCTATTACGTTAGCAGTGGACTGTATTAAACGAATTTTTAATTTGTCGCATAACGATTTCGATATAAATGAGTTTTGGCTCCCGTTATCGAGAAGGGCACGAGCTGTATGAAACTTATTGTTTACATCGGCGACTTCTACGAGCGCGGTAGATAACAGAACCGGTTCTAGTGACGAGTGCTCATCGCGGTGCGTGTGTAATGAGGCAGTGCAAGCGACTCCTGCCGCAGCACCCGACTGCTGGTGTTCTGATGACGCATTTTGTGTATGTGAATCCTGTAATGATGTCGATACTTGGATGTCGCGGTTGTGATAAGATTCACTGTGAAGTAATGTGTTGTGTTTTTGATCGCATTGTTTGCAAGGGCCAAACCAACACTCGGACGATGTGTGACCGGCGCGCATACAATTAATGCATAAATGTTTGGCGTTTACGAAATTTAACCTATCGTTTATAGAAAGTTTATTAAAGTTCGGACACGAATAAAGTGAGTGATTAGAGTTACACATAATACAAGGTGGGTAACGCTTCGAATTGTTAATGAACGAATTAAAGTTTGTTGTTTTATGCGAATTACGAGTACTGAGGTGACAATGTGAATTATTATTTAATGAGTCTTTCCTTGCGGGTTGAACGTCTAGTGTTTGTTTACTTGTATTGTGCGTAACTTTAATTGTTTCTAACATGTCAGCGCGGTCGGTGAGAAATTTAATAAGGTCATTTAATGTTATTTTGTCCGACTGACCTTGTGAATTAGAAATAAAACCCTTGTACTGTTCCCACTCGCGTTCCGTAGCCGGGTCTAGTTTTGAGACGATTATATAAATAATTAACGTATCCCAGTAATCGGTAGGCTCCCCTAACGTATTAAGTGCGCGAATATTTTTTAATATCGAATCTATTAGCTTTCGAATTTGAAATGGCGATTCTTTGTTTAAAGACTGAGTGGAAAACAAAGCCTTCACGTGATTATGGACGAGTAATCTGTTGTTATTAAACCTATTCTCGAGTAACTCCCATGCAGTAGCGTAATTATCGGCGGAGAAATGTAACGATTTTATAATTTGAACTGCGTTACCTGTAAGAGCAGAACGTAAATAATGGAATTTTTGTATATCGTCTATAGTGTCTGAGTGATGTATTAACGACAAATAGGTGTCTCTAAATTCCAACCATTGTTCAAATGAACCGTCAAAGGAAGGTAACGAAATAGTGGGAAGTTTAATATTAGACGACTTATTACTGGCCGATTTTTCTTTAGTTTCCTTTAGCATACACTTAGCTCTGGATACGAATTCATAGTATTGATTTTCGAAACTTTCTCGCTCTAATAATTCTTTTTCTAAATCATGATTATTTATCTTTAGATCTATGTCATCTTGAATATTTGAAAATTGATTAAATAAAGTTTCGACTTTAGAACAACGCTCTTGCAAGCTGATTTTATGAATTTCAGTTAGTTCTACATCCGTTAAAGATTGAACGTATTTAACGAATAACGTGAATTTGCCTTTAACAATTCCCCTTTTCTTTATCAAATCTTTAACACTTTCTTCAGTCATTTTGGGAAAATTAGTGAAAACGAGAGGGAAATAAAATTTAACGATAAATTCGAAGTACGATTTAAATTTTCCGTTACACTAAAATATATGTTATTCGAATTTAAATTTATATAATAACACACGACTACGATATTAGCACAATAAACACTGTGGAATAGGAAGTAGATAGGGAAATGATTAGCCTGACCTGGTGATTCCTGGATTCTATGATGATCTTGAGCGATTATCGTCTTGGTACGATTTTCGAATTTAAATTCTTCTATTTGGCGTCGAATGGACCAAACTATGGTGATGATTTGCGTCTCCGAATAAAAGCTCTGGTCGCTGGTTTGCGTATACGTATAATTGCGAATTTAACGGTTTACATAAAACGAATAAGTGGTGCGCGTACAATAGCTAGTTGACGTATATTCGAATTTTGTAACGATTGATTGACGATTGACGTTTTTGACATTACGATTGACGGATGTCGAAAATGACGTTTATGTCTGGAATCTTGCGTTAACAACGATTATGCCACAGATTAAAAATAATCGGTAGAAATCGATGTTACGAGTATTAAAAGACATTTAATAACATTATATAAAGTTTTACTTTCTTCTTAGTTAATACATGAATACAAATAAAACAATCAGGATATTTTAATTTATTTTATTAGCACGAGTCGTCGGAATGATAATCAACACTAGACTCCTCCGATGAGGAGTCTTCTGTAGCAGTTATTATTAGCTCTTGTGTAGATGATATATTATCAAACGCAATATCACGTTCCCAATCAGAGAATATTACTCTTTTAGTTCTTTCCACCACACTTGCCCAGTTCTCGGCCGTTACGTGGGTGCAAGCATTTTTTAGCAATTGCACCATTTTATTCGCTGTGAATGGGGGGCTTGTATTGCATCTCGCAGCATGCCCTTTTACTTGTGCCCATATAAGTTCTATTGCGTTGTACTGGCAGTGGTATGGAGGAATCCGAAGAACAGTATGGCCATATTCTGCTGCCATTTCATTGATTACATAGCGTTTTGCTCTCTTTTTGGTTTTTAATATTTTTATTAATTCAACTTTTAACATTGAGTCGTCCATATTTTCTCCATTGTCCCGAAGCCAATTAATTATTTCATGCTTTTTATTAGCCTGTGTTGGCATTTTGTCAATTTGACGGGAGTGGTAGGGCGCATTATCAATAAAAATTATTGATGGTTCTTCCAATGAAATGAGCATTTTTTTGAACCACTCTTCATACACATTTGCATTCATCTCTTCGTGGTAGTCATTTGATTTCTTCGATTTAAATGCCAACAGTGCGTCTTGTACAAATCCTTTTGCTGTACCTGCATGGCAAATGATTAGGCGCTCACCTTTTCCCATTGGTACTGAGGAAGTGGAATCAGCAGTATCATCAGTCCAGAAACGAGATAGTGTGTGGTTAGCGTTGAGCCATGTTTCATCCGTGAAAACAATATTTGCCCAATCTTGTATTTTCTTTGCCTCTCTTAAAAAATCACAACGTGCTATAGCTATATCTGTGCGTTCCATTAATAATTTTCTTTTATTTAACTTTTTATATGAAAAGCCAATTGTGTTCAAAACTTTGACCAAAGAAGATTTTTCACCATGAAATAGACCACTTCTTTTCAAAGAAACAATAAGTTTTCTCAAAGTTGGAATTTCTTTTCTCAAGTAGTAATCTAGTTTACGTAGGTTATCATTAATCGAATTACTTAGGTACGTAATTCGATTAATGATAGTAGGTACTATAATCGGAATGGTATCGCATACGAGAATCTTTAGGACATCACTATCGTCAATCTGTCAAAAGATGGTTAATATAATGGACAGTGTATAGACATGCACTGTGGCTTAGATATACGAAACACGAGAGAGAAAGAAAATGTGTGCTCGCACCTTTCCCTGCACCTACAGAAACGTCATCATAGCCGAAACGTAAGTCTCTCTTTTCCTGTCTTCACTAACTTATATAGGCATATTAATCCCTTTCAACTTCCATTAGTCTCGTCCAATCACAAATTCAAATTATTCTTAATTCAAATAAACTTGTATACAAGTGCTTTTAAATTGTCGACTACTGCTGGTTCGGAACACTGTTCTTACCGAGAAGAGCCAGCAAGAATCTCGACGGTTACTCTTTTAAAAATATAATTCTTAATACAGGTTACATTTAGTCATTACTGTCTTGCACAGGTTCCAAGAGAGCTATATCCATACATTCTTATCATCTAAGTAATCCTCAACAGTATAGTAGGTCTTCATTATCAGCCTGTCTTTAACAGTGTTAACTGTTAACTGCTGTAATGGCAAAGCTAAAATTGATTGCGGAATTTTATTATATAATTTGACACAGTTTTCACAACCCCAAGTCAAGAAGTTTTAAAAGACAGTGAAATGATTTCTTTACTTTTTTTTTCTTTATTTGTTCTTACCAACAACATCCAAGGTGATCTTGGCCGTGATGGAGTGATCCCCATCGACTGCCCGACACGTGTAGTTCCCGGAGTGGTTCCTTTTCGCCTCCACCACCATGAGGGTACCGTTCAATGACGTCACACCATCAGGGAGAGATTCGGATTCATTCTAAAAAAAATCGGTATTTCTTTAAAAGCTTTCATTTAACTTGCTGTGAACGTATGTGATGGTGGAAACTTGCAAGTTAAATTTGAACCACTTGCCAGTGTCCGATTAAGCTGATATTTTATATATCCAGTCCCGATGACAATGCATGTTTATGATAAGCAAGACCTGATGATGTTGGTAGGATTGGCTCCCAGACAATGGAACTCCTCAACGGTTAACGGTACGGACATGAAATGTTGTAAAAAGCTTTTTTGAAAGATATATTAATTTGACTTGTTTAAACTATATACATATATAAAATTATCGTGTCATTTTCAATTTTAGTTACCAATTACCATACTCATTCGAAACAGCTTGACCGAGTTTTATGAAATTTTATGTGCATATTCAGTAGGTCTGAGAATAGGCTGCTATCTATTTTTCATACCCCATAGAGATAAGGCTTGTCTACCCTTATATTTTTTGGACAATTTTTTTTATAATGTACACTACCAAACCCCAACAAGACAATGTTTATGGCAATACAATGGTCTGGTCAGCTAGTATATTTATATTTGTAACAGTACACCGAAATGCGGAACTCTTTGGCCAAAATCGGCCAATGTACAAATGTAAAAAATGTACTTAAACATGTACCATTATTTAACGACTCCATTAGCCACTAGTTAAGTATGTAATATCTATATACGATAGCACAATATCATTACCAAAAACCACTGCACAGTGGGAGCAGTACCACCAGCTACTTTGCAATGGATCTTCCCCGAGGTGTTCAGCTCCAACTTTTTGCTGTACGGCTCCGGTTCGAACCGCAACAGGCCATCTAGAAGCATATGGTATAGCAAGAATTTCATAATGCGTCTTGATATCACCAGGGCCGATCATACACGGACTACTACCATAATCATCACCTCATTATGCAGACACACACAGACACAACCACCAAATTAATGTAAAGCTAACTGTATGAAGCAGGCAACATTCACATACCTTATTCATGCAGGAAAAGTTACCATAGGTATCACAAAACGCCGCCAAGATCAATACTCCACACAAGAAGTACACACAATCATTACCACGATCTCTACAATTTCTACGTCTCGGAGCGAAACGATCGCATTTCTCTTAACAAACGCGGATTACAGCAAAATAATTCTATTACTCTAGTTTGTATTTAAAATTATTTATGTATATATTTACCAGTTGTCTGTCTACCATAACACAAGTATTAAGTTTTTAAATTTAAACTTTCGTGAGTAGTATTCAGTTCCCGCCGCGATTACGTCGTGTAAAGAGCTCATGAATAAGTGCCCCGGATGGGTTCGAAACTAGTCGGGCTAACCCGATAGAATAAGACGTGAGTATAGCCGGTTCTATACATTAACTAAGTATTAAGTTACTTACTTTGGGGACATACGACTGTTTATGTAAGTCCCATATATTTATTTATTTATTATAACTACTGTACTATGGGATTCCGCTAAGTAACGCCTGCTTCTATAAATCATTTAAATATTTAAATGACTATATCTGATTGGTATTCCAAACGCATCCACTTCGCTTCGGTGGATATCAGAACTTAGAGTGAGATAAAGGTAAAAAATGATGAGTTTGCGAATGATTTTCTTAGTTAATAACACGTCTAGATATAGAGTAAGTAAAAGTAAGTAGCGGCCTGTTACTCTCCCACTGCTGGGCATAGGCCTCTTCTCTCCGTTATTGGAGAGAAGGATTGGAGCTAAGACCTACCACGCTGCTCCAATGCGGATTGATAGGTTACACATATCTCCAGAATTCTCTAGAGATATGCAGGTTTCCTCACGATGTTTTCCTTTACCGAAAAGCGTGTGTTAAATTGCAATTATCAATTAGACACATAAGTTTTAATAGAAAAACTCATTGGTGTCTGCCCGGGTTTGAAGCCATGATCGTCTCTAAAGATTCACACGGTCGCACCGCTAGGCCATCACAGCTTTTTTTCTAGATATAGAATAAGATATATTTACCATTGGCAGCTCGATGTCGTCTACTCTGTCTGTGCATTCGCAGTCTATGGCCAGAGCTGTGATGTACAGCATCTGAAAAAAGAAAACAAATTCCTAAATGATGCATATTGCTGAAACTGAAGAGGATATGGCGAATGACTTATAACTTATTAAGTAAACATATATTTAACTTTAGAACGAATTAAGTATGATCAAAATTGAGGGGATCAGAATCAAAAATAGCTAAATCCTAAAGTCACAATCAAATTCAGCTAATTTGAAATATTAATATTACAGTTTGCAGGAAACGTTAAGATTGATATTACTTAAATTCACAGTGATTAAATGTGTTTAATATTTTTTTTTTGTCGAAACTCTAAGAATTAAACATATAAAACAAAATTTTCATTTTATTCAATTTTAATTATTTTCGATATAGGTAGGTCCGATTCTAACCCCCTCGTTTGCCTTTGCCTTTACCCTTATCCCACTCTAAGTAGGGTCGGCATATTTGAGTCTAGACCTACCACGCTGCTCCAATGCGGATTAGTAGGTTACACATATCCCTAAGATTCTCTAGAGATATGCAAAAAGCGTGTGATAAATTGCAATTATCAATTAGACACATAAGTTTTTACAGAAAAACGCATTGGTGTCTGCCCGGGGTTTGAACTCGTGACTCCTCGAAGAGTGCGGTTTACTGCTGGACTATCAAAGCCCACAGTGATAGGCATATATTTTTAAATAAATATTTATATACATCCAGACTCGAATACCCAAAAAGTTTTTAAAAAATGTTGACCCTCGGCGGAAATAAATAATAATCATAAATATATGGGACACTTACACACACGGTCGTCCGTCCCCAAAGTAAGTAACTTAATACTTGTGTTATGGACAGACAACTGGTGAATATATACTTATATATTTTTTAAATACATACTTAAATACAAATATACACCCAGGCTCAAAGACCAACAAATTCATTTATAGAAAATGTTGGCCGTCGGCGGGAATCGAACCCGCGACCCGTGGAGCTGAGGCAGGGTCACTACCCACTGCGCCAACGGGTCATTCAAAGCCAGGGAACCCATAAATCATAACGTAAGTGGGTCAACGAACTGTCTGTATCACTTCTTGACACACTATTAACGTCGGCGTTTCACGAAAGCATCGCGCGCGATCGCGTCGGAACACTTTCGGCTAAGTGTTTTCACAGGTTCGAATCCGTCAGTCCTGTACAAATGGTGTGTAATATGGTGATAATTGACGGGCCGAGTTGATGGCAAGCAGCGGGCGTTGAGAGACCGCGTTAGAGCCGACATGTTTGTTTATACGTTCATGTTTGGATGAAAGGTCGGGTAGATATGTTCGTAGAAAGCTTTGTATTCAATACACGTTCAACTCGTGTTTATTTTAATTTAAACCCTTGTAAGATTACTAATACATACTATGCCCTATGGGTTCTCTTTTTTTTTCGAATTGACTATATGTTGGTAGCCCTAACGGCTTTTACAGCGTCACCGGGCGACCGCAGAAGCTTCGCCGAAGTTGCGAAATGCGGAGAGTAGAGCGGAAAGCTCTACTAGCTATGGGGAACGTCGTCCTAAGGGTGCCTCCTGTGAGGCCGGACCACGGCTTAGGACGACGTGTAGTGGTGGACTAATAGTATGACATCATGGCGTCGGGAGTATGGCGAGAAGACACGGCCGACTGAAGTCAGAAAACTCGGACCTCATCTTCGCCGTCGAAGACGCTGTTTGCGTGTATTATATGTGTGTGTGTTTTTGTGATCGTTATTTGATCGTCAGGGTCATACAGGACGCTTTTTGGACGTCTTTATTTTCGGTGAGTGGACCTAACAGGGATTTAAGTGGAAGCCACTGTTATATGTGGGTAATAAACCTCGGCTTTCGCAAAGTAAGACTTCGAAAAGCGCTTAAAGAGATGAACAGTGGTGAGGAGGTCGAGGTTTTTATGGACATGTTTGTTTATACGTCTCATGTTTGGATGAAAGGTCGGGTAGATATGTTCGTAAAAAGCTTTGTATTCAATACACGTTCAACTCGTGTTTATTTTAATTTAAACCCTTATAAGATTACTAATACATACGCCGTGTGGTATCCGGCTGAATAGAATAGTACCACCCTCATTTCTTACCGAGGTGTCGTAAAAGGCGACTAAGGTAAGTCGACCCGCCGTGTAGTATCCGGCTGAGTAGAATAGATCAACCTCATTTCTTACCGAGGTGTCGTAAAAGGAGACTAAGGTGAGTTGACTCACCGTGTGGTATCCGGTTAAGTAGAATAGACCACCCTCTTTCTTATCTTTAATCTTTCTTATCGTAAAATACGACCAAGATAAGTTGACGTCAGGCAGGCGGCCGGTCGTAAAATACGTAGCCAAATCATATGTTTGTAACATGTTGCGCCAACCCCACTTAGAGTGGGATAAGGGCAAGAAGATGATGAAGATTACTAATACATACTATGCCCTATGGGTTCTCGTTTTTTTTTCGAATTGACTATATGTTGTTAGTCCTAACAACTTTTACAGCGTCACCGGGCGAGCGCAGAAGCAGCGCCAAAGTTGCGAAATGCGGAGAGTAGAGCGCAGAAGCTCTACTAACGTGGGGAAACGTCGTCCTAAGGGTGCCTCCTGTGAGGCCGGACTACGGCTTATGGCGACGTGTAGTGGAGGGCTAATAACCGTAATGTACTATTAATCTAAACCTTTCAGAAGAATCGTACTATCTTTTAGTACAAACCGTACAAAAACCCGTTCAGTAGATTTTGAGAAAATCGATCACATACAGATTTCATAAATGCAGCTTTTGGTAACTTTGTTTTATAATAAGTATAGAAATCATTTAAGTTATGTGTCGATTTCTCGAAAGGAGATTCATATGCACGTAACTTAGGTACCACTACTGTAGTTATGGTGACCATATCGCAATAAAAAATGTTGTTTCCCGACTGTTCGAAGTGCCAATATATCCTTAATTGCTTATCTAGCGTTTTCGGGTAGGAATACTCACGATAACACTACTAAGAATGTCTCATGTGAAGCCGGACTAAGGCGACGACAGTATATTAGTGATGGTAAGAGTGTGACTGGTCATCACTCCGTTGGTAGTGCTGCCAACTTAGCACTTTCGGTGCTAGATTCAGCACTATTTGAAGAAGTCGGGCACGTAATATGAGCATTTAGCACCTAGCACTATATCTAGCACTTGATGACACCATGGAGATTTTTTATTTTCTATAAAAAATCATCCTCGTACATGTACATAGCGTAAGCTATAATCCGATGAGTTTGCGATGAAGTAAAATAGAAAATATATATAATGCTAAATGTAGAGCGGGCAAACCGTTTTCATACCTGATACATGCAGGATTTCTAAAAACACATGCACAAACCACCGCCACCGCTACCACAATACACAAGCACTACATACTATCAATCGTTTCGCCTCGCAACCGAAGCATCAATAATACATATATTTAATATTTTACTTCATCGCGCATTATAGCAAAATAATTTTATTATTAATTATTGATCTCCTTTGTATTATGGATCTCTGGAAAGTAACGCCTAATTCTATAAACGTGTGTGTTTATTAAAGTTGTTTTTTAACCTTTTTAATATCCGTATAACAGTATGTTTAATTTTATCGCCTTGGCAAAGTCGCGTACGTATGCGTCACAACACTTTCCTGTAATACAAACGCCGTATGGCCACCATACTGGCACAAGAATAAGTCGTTTGATGTGGCCGCCCGTAGCCGACATCTGTTTGTTTGCAAGCCCGCCGTTGCATTGAATCCACGCAGCCCTTGGGCCGATATTTGGTTAAAATTTGACCGAAATTTAACTCCAATATCGAGTGTTTGATTCCAATATTGTGGGTTTCATACTAACTAGTTTGATTTCATTATTGTGGGTTTCATCCTGTTTTGACTTACATCTTCTAACAAGTTGACGAATTATTGTAATACTAGCTGTGCCAGCAGCTTCGCCATCATGGATAGTCAACGCATTGCGAATCAGAAAATCATCATAGAAAACCTATACAATATTATTTATTTCTTGTTTATTACCGGTCCGACAGACATGTTATTTTCGCGTCTGAAACATACAATGTTGATAAAAAAATTGCACAAGACACGGTTCAAATAACTCCAAGAATAAATGTTTGTTTATATATAATTAAGTTTTAATTGTTAACTCCGAAATTTGTCCTTAGAAATTAGCTTTTAACTACAACTCCGCACTTGAACGACATTCAGGCATGCTGTTTGCCAGTAATTGGACGTGCACAATTTGTATGTTTATATAATGTGATGTTTTATTATATTATCAGTGTTATGTCTGTTGGCAAACTGTTTAATAAATAAAAATGTAATACTAATAATTCCTATTATGCTCATTATTAATTTCATTTAAAACACATTTGTCAAATTTGAAAATCAGAAATTTGTAATTAATTTTATTTAGGTTCTAAACAAAGTACACTTTCCTGTAATACAAACGCCGTATGGCCACCATACTGGCACAAGAATAAGTCGTTTGATGTGGCCGCCCGTAGCCGGCATCTGTTTGTGTTTGCATGCGCGCCGTTGCATTGAACCCACACAGCCCTTGGGCCGATATTTGGTTAAAATTTGACCGGAATTTAGCTCCAATATCGAGTGTTTGATTCCAATATGGGTTCCAGCATATTTTGACTTACATCTTCGGATAACAAGTTAATTAATTATTGTAATACTGATTTATTGAAGCAGGCGTTACTTTGCGGAATTTCATAGTATAGAAGTAACAATTAAATTATTTTGCAGTAATCGTCATTTATTAAGAGAATATATGTAACGCTAAATGTATGAAGCAGGCAACGATCACATACATGCAGGACAAGTCACAGCACAAAACGCCGCCAACACCAACGCTCCACACAAGCACTACACACACTCATTACCACAACCTCTACGATCGTTTCGCCCCTATAGGCTGAATTATTTTAGTACATTGGTGTATCTATTAAATCTAAACCTTCCGGAAGAATTTCCTTTTATGACACCTCGATAAGAAAGAGGCTGGTCTATACTACTCAACCGGATACCACACGGTGGGTCAACTTACCTTATTTACGAGCGTATATACAATTAAATATATTATTAAAATATTATTTTTGAAAAGAGTGACCGCCGAGTTTCTTGCTGGTTCTTCCAGTGGTAGCTTCATTGTAATTTGACGATTCAAAAGTGCTTGTAAAAGCCAATTTGAATAAAGATTTTTTCAAATCGTTCTTCTAAAAGAAAACGATATTTACCTTGGTCACATTTTACGACACCTCAGTAAGAAATGAAGGTGGTCTATTCTATTCAACCGGATATCACACAGCATCCGTTTGTTAATCATAACACTTAATTAAGTTGGGAAATGACGTAGGCTACTCTTTTATTCTGTACTGAAGTACGCAGACGGTGTCGCGTGCAGAAGCAAGTTTAGACACCGACCGTCAGATATTTACTAACAAACTGATAACCGGTTTATTATATTTGTATAGGACAGTTATCGGCAGCCATAAACTAACTATCGATTTTATATACGTTAACTTTATGATATCTCAACAGTATATTTGTTATTGTAGCTTATTTTTGGAATTGTAAATATGCTAATAACTCTAACGGCTTCACTACATATTATAAAACAAAGTCGACGTACCCTATGTACGCATAAAACTTTAAAACTACGCAACAGATTTTGATGCGGTTTTTTTTAATAGATAGAATGATTCCAGAGGAAGGTTTGTACGTATAATAATATTCAATACGGAGTAGAGAAATACTGTAATTTTTGAGGTTTCTGTAAATAATTACATTTTTTTCCGCTTACATTGCAAACGCAGGCTAAACCCTACGAGATTTATCAAAATGATGTACTAAGTATATGTACACCTTGAAAAGGTCTACAGAAAAGTCCGCAATGGTATATGTCTATCACTTATGGATAACCCACTATAGCATTTTTTGTCATTTACTTTTTACGAAAAATAATGCCTTATTTTTGAAGCAATTTTTATACAATACAGCATTAATCCTTATCCAAATAAGTACCCTGAATAAATAGTTGATTTAATATAGACCAATATGGCCGTTTACAGCATGTAATGTAAGTGAACATTTTCGGAGATATTACAGATTTAAAATGCCGTGAGGACGCCGCTCTTGGCCTTATAACACTTCGACTTTAGCAGCTATGTCCCTCTTTCAAGAGTTTGTTTAAAGACATTCTGTAATTAATTGTAAAAATAAAATACATAGAAAATGTAAAAGTAAATAAGTAAAAATGTACTATATGAATTTAGATATTCCAAAGATAGCAGGAAATCTTCTTGGTATAGGGAGAGGAAATTGTTTTTCTCCAAATTTAACGCTTGCGGGCCACGGGCAGTAATGAATAAATCAAAACTACTGGATCGATTTTAATCATTTTTTTTACACTGACTGACATGGGATGTATATTTTATACCCGTGCGAAGCAGGGGCAGGCCGCTAGTTAGAATATATATACAAGAAGAAGGAACTCAGAATATATATCTTTAATATTTAAATGAGTTAATCTTGTGTGTGTATATATATATACATATTTTCGGAATCTCGGAAACGGATCCTACGATATCCCTGAAATTCAGCATGTAGGGGTATTGGAGGAGAAAAATCGACCTATATAAGTTTTATTTGAAAAAAATGTCTAGGCTCTAAAAAAATTTTTATATTTACGTTGAATACAATCACAAATTTTTGCTGTCAAACGTAAAGTCATGGTGGTTCATTTGGGGAACGGGCGGTCTGGAGAGGTGAAAATACCTAGGATCGAGCCCCACCTGCCATATTGTTTTTTCAATTCATTTATCTTTTCAATTTACAAATTAGATAGATAGATAGAATACTCTTTATTGCACACCACAACATTTACAATAGTACTAAGTAACAAAATCACAATATAATCTGCGGGATACAGTGAGGCGGCCTTATCGCTAACAAGCGATCTCTTCCAGGCAACCTTTGGGCTAGAGAACTTCACAACTCAAGGAAAGAAGGTAGGGTGGTGCAAGAATTAATTACTTTTCAGTTTTAATTTTTTTTTATTTAAAAAATTACTGAACAATTCGTTCTTTTAAAAGAAAACGATATTTTTATTCATCAAGCATGAAACAAAACGCACCTCAAATAAATTTTTAATATAATTAACGTCCCGCCGCCCCTGACTATAAAAGACTTTACAGTTAAAAAAATTACAAAAACAAGTCCAAAACAATGCAGCGCCCCTCGCGGACTATCGACGAACTAAGCAGTAATGGCGCGGTTGCCATGGCGACCGGTCGTAAAATTTTACGACGCGCGCCCCTAGCGAATTTAGCTTTGAGCTAAAAGCCGAAGCAGACACGCGACTCGTCAAACGACAATGGGACGGGATGTGTTGTGGATTTGAATTTAAACGCCGTTTCGTTTATCGCGTTTCACTTTACGAGTGGATGTCACCATTTATACCGTGTCGCTTAAAATGAAAGTATGCAGACATTGAACGCAATTTTTTCTAAAACATCCCTTTATCCGACATATTTCTTGTTTTACTTTGATAAGCGGTTGGCTTTCAATCCATTTTGTATTTGATACGCTAGAAATTTTGAAACCAACTCGCGTCTGATTTTTGAATTACAAGTAGTTAGCATAGCGTATTTTTCTACACTCTGATTTGATATTTGTTTTATATAGGTTTCAGAAATTATAAACCGCTAAATTATAAAAAAAAAACCATTAAAATTATAAATATTAACCTTGTTTTGTATTAAACAGTTAACTATATCAGTCTAATATTGACATTCCAACGATAAAGTAATCTAGAATATCAATTACTGAAATCAACAAGAAATAATTAAACTAAATATAAGATAACCAATTAACTTATACGTATTTGCAATTCATTACGTATCATCTTGTGAAACTGCAACAGTGAGTTTTTAATTAACGCATAATTAACGGAATATTCACACTCTGTAAGTAATGATAACAATAACATAATCAAATAATAACGTCAATAAACCAATATGTTTATCGTATAATATATATTGTATTTCCTATTGTTTTGTATATATTTAATATAGTTTTTTGTATATATATAATTTCTTTTTAATTAACCTGTTTAAATAAAATAAATAAATACAATTTACTTTTATAATGTTGTAAAGTATGTTAAAAATGTTGTACTTCACATTAATACTAAATGTGTACGTGTGTCGTTCGTCCCCAAAGTAATTTAATACTTGTGTTATGGGTGAGAGACAACTGGTGAATATACATATATAATTTTTAAATACATACTTAAATACAAATATACATCCAGACTCGAAGAACCAATAAATTCTTTTCATAGAAAAGTCGGACCTCGGCGGGTTCACTACCCACTGCGTAAACGGGCCAATCAGTCAAAAATGATCTTTTAGGCAACTTCTGGTGTTTGCTATGAAATCGCGCGACATCACTACAAAAAGTATCAAGTTTGCAGTGTCATTTATTCAGTTCTATTAGATTAGAGTGCACCATTACTTTAGAGGGCCAAATATTTGAGATTTGAACGGTTGAAAGCTCCGTGTTTATGGTGACTTTTATAGGTCTCGTAAGTTTGTAGTATTAACTTGATTACGTATGCAATACAATGCAGATTGTAGTACTTTTTACTATCGCTATCGAGTTTATTGAGCTTTTTAGTAGAGCTTTTATAGATTTAGGTATACTATTATTTCAACTACTGAACAACCTCTTTACATTTAGAATATTTTTTAGAAGAATTAAAGTAGATTATTAAACTGTTAACGTATGGCGCCGAGACGTGGACACTGACGGCGGGACTAGTCCACAAGTTTAAAGTCGCTCAGCGTGCCATGGAGCGAGCTATGCTCGGAGTGTCTCTCAAGGATAAAATCAGGAATGAGATTATTCGCGAGAGAACCAGAGTAACCGACATAGCTAGCAGAATATGCAAGCTGAAGTGGCAGTGGGCCGGTCACGTCTGTCGCAGGACTGATGGCCGTTGGAGCAAAAGAGTCCTGGAGTGGAGACCGCGTCTTGGCAAACGCAGTGTAGGGCGCCCACCGTCTCACTGGACCGACGATATCCGAAAGGTTGTTGGGGCCAGGTGGATGCGGAGAACCGGGATGTCTGGCGCAGACATGGGGAGGCCTATGTCCAGCAGTGGACTGCAAAAGGCTGATGGATGGATGGATGGATTAAACTGTGATAGTTATAATGTATAGCGGCGAGATTGTACAACTCTTTCGAGGGGGTCACAGGTTTAATGGCCCGGCAGGCACTAATGAATTTTTCTGTTTAAACTGTTGATATTTACAATTTGTTATACGATTTTCACACGTAGGAAAACATCGTGAGGTAAACTTAATGATTTCTATAATCCGCGATGAAGTAAAATATAAAGTATATATAATGCTAAGACAAGACAATCCGTTTTCATACCTGATACATTCAGAATTTGTATAAACTCATGCACTACCCGCCACCGATAACACAACAATACACAAGCACTACATACGTTCACTATCACAAAGTCAACAATCGTTTCGCCCCGCAACCGAAGCATCATCAGGAGACTCAGGAGACAAAATCGCAAAGCCGAAAGCTTTGAAACGATTGTTGAGTTTGTGATAGTGAACGTATGTTCTGAATCCTGCTGATACATGCAGGATTCGTATATGGTACGAATCCTGCATGTATCAGGTATGAAAACGGATTGTCCAATCTGTATTTAGCAATATGTAGGTAAGGTAACGGCCTGTTACTATCCCACTGCTGGGCATAGGCCTCTTCTCTCCGTTTTTTTTGGAGAGAAGGATTGGAGCTAAGACCTACCACGCTGCTCCAATGCGGATTGGTAGGTTACACATATTCCCAGTATTCTCTAGAGATATGTAGGTTTCCTCACGATGTTTTCCTTCACCGAAAAGCGTGTGATAAATTGCAATTATCAATTAGACACATAAGTTTTACTAGAAAACTCATTGGTGCCTGCCCGGAGTTTGAACCCTAGACCTTCTCGAAAGAGGCGCACGGTAATACCGCTGGGCTACCACAGCTTATGCAATATGTATATTTTCTATTTTACTTTATCGCGGATTATAGCAAAATAATTTTATTATTACTTTTGAAAAAGTTTGGCCTTAAATGCTGACGTAGAAAATGTACCGTTAGCCCGTTCACACTATGACATTTATGTCCAGCAGTGGGGTATAAATAATAAATGAATAATATATATAATATTAAGCTTAATAAGCTGTGATGGCCCAACGGTGCGACCGTGTGAATCTCTAGAGACGATCACGGGTTCAAACCCGGGCAGACACCAATGAGTTTTTCTATTAAAACTTATGTGTCTCATTGATAATTGCAATTTATCACACGCTTTTCGGTGAAGGAAAACATCGTGAGGAAACCTGCATATCTCTAGAGAATTCTGGAGATATGTGTAACCTACCAATCCGCATTGGAGCAGCGTGGTAGGTCTTAGCTCCAATCCTTCTCTCTTATAACGGAGAGAAGAGGCCTATTCCCAGCAGTGGGATAATAACAGGCCGCTACTTTACTTTACTTATATATATTATATATAAAAGCTGGTAGGTAATTTAAAGACGATTAAAGTATATTTTATGGCTATGATGATATACCAGTTATAGTTTCTTGTCTATTATGCAAATTCAAGTCCCGATTAGGTGCCAATAAATTCTCTTTATTACTAATAATTAATTGATAATTGATGTAATTAAAGTGCTTCACATAGAAAAAACAGCGAAGGTTATCATCCACACCTATTTTTATATACACACATCTTTTTTAATTTAATTAATTAATTTTTATTTTATTTGTAAATGCAAAAGTCTGTCTGTTACACTGGACTAATGATTAGGTGCCAATAAATTCTCTTTATTACTTATAATTAATTGATTATTAGTGTTATTAATTAAAGTGCTTCACATAAAAAAAACAGCGAAGGTTATCATCCACATACATATTATTTTTTAATTTAATTAATTAATTTTTATTTTATTGTAAATGCAAGTCTGTCTGTTACACTAAACTATTATTAACGATATTGGACTTAATGATTATTGAAAAGTTTGATACCTGGATGCCATACTCGATTATTTAATTAATTAAAAAAAAAGGTTTGTGGCAACGGGGGTTTGATCCTAGTTATTTTGACTTCTTAAATCCGCCCGTTCCCTATTGAGCTATTACAACTTTGTAATTGACAGCGAAATTAACTAATACTATTTCTAATAATTTTGTAAAGCCGTGTGAATAGAATAGTACCACCCTCATTTCTTACCGAGGTGTCGTAAAAGGCGACTAAGGTAAGTTGACTCACCGTGTGGTATCCGGCTGAGTAGAATAGTACCACCCTCATTTCTTACCGAGGTGTCGTAAAAGGCGACTAAGGTAAGTTGACTCACCGTGTGGTATCCGGTTAAGTAGAAAAGATCACCCTCTTTCTTATCGATATGTCGTAAAATACGGCTAAGATAAGTTGACGTCAGCTAGGCGGCCGGTCGTAAAATACCGAAAATCATGTGACATGTTTATAACATGTTGTGCCGATCCCACTTAGAGTGGGATAAGGGCAGGAAGATGATGATGGTGATGATGATATTTCTAATAATTTTGTTATAGTTTTTCAGTTTCTGAAAACAAGGAAAATAAGACTTTTTTGAAATGAATCCTAGCTAGAACGATTTATAGCCCACCATACACCCTACATACTGAGTTTCATGAAAATCGTTGGAGGCGTTTACGAAATTCAGAATATATATACAAGATTAACTCATTTAAATATTAAAGACTAGCTTTTTCCCGCAACTTTTGCGTGGACTGTTGTCGTATGATAGGTTGATAATAGATGGCGCTTTTCAATGTCATCCTATTCCTGTAGAATTAACAGGATTACTATTACGCCAAATTTTATACATATTAGTTCAGCGGATTCGCTGTGAAAGAGTAACAAACATACATCCATACTCACAATCTTTCGCATTTATAATATTAGTAGGATAGGATAGGATACGGGTACGGGGTTAAAAAAAAATAATTTTTTAGATGGATAACTATGCCAAATCACATTATGCGCGTAATTTTTGTAAATACGGACACAAAATGATTTATTCTATTAAATAGATACCCGTGTAGAATCGGGGCGAGTCAGTTAGTCTATGACATAATACGAAACATGATATAATTGTGAACGCGCATAATACGAAGCGCCGGCGGAATGTGATACAAGAAGTCGAAACATTACGCGCGTTCGGCATAACAATGAGCGACTTTATCTGAAGATATCGATTGCTAACTTCTTTAATATTTAAATGAGTTAATCTTGTATGTATATATATATATATATATATATATATATATATATATATATATCTTTTTTTAATTTTTTATTTTTTTTTCAGAATCGCAGAAACTTCAGCATGTAGGGAGTTTTGGGGGAGATGATTGAATATATACAACGCAATTTTCGCCTTGAAATGTCAAGTCAGCGTAGCTTATTCCGGAAACGGGTGGTCGCGCGAAATAAAAATACTTAGGATCGAGAACCTATCCTATAAATTTTTTTTTCAACTACTTTTTTTATTTTGTAAAAAATTACCGAGCAACCGGTCAACCTGGTACTGAAATATTAAGCTTTAATAATAGCGCCTGGTCGATAATTTTTTACAAAATAAAAAAAGAAAGTACAAAAAAATAATAATAGGGTAAGTGGGGCTCGATCCTAGGTATTTTCATTTCTCGCGACCGCCCGTTCCCCGAATAAGCTACCCTGACTTGACAATTAACGGCAAAAATAGTATCAAAATTCAATGTAAATTTTAGTAATTTTATAATGCCCAAAAACACGAATAAAACGTTTTTAGTTTAATAAAACCTAGCTAGATCGATTTTTTTCCCCTAAAACTCCCTACATGCTGAATTTCAAGAAAATCGTCGATTGTTTCCGAGATTCCGAAAAATTTATATATACATATACAGGATTATCTCATTTCAATATTTAAGATTAATAGTTATTTAAAATAATGTAATGGCAATACTAAACAAGCATACATTGTATTGGAAGTAATCGATATTTTGACTCAGATGAGTTACCGCATTGTTATGCCGAACGCGAAAACGACTTGTTTCGACTTCTCATCTCGTATTCTGCCGACACTTCGTATTGTTCGTGTTTATATTCAAAATAATGCTCCGAGAGACAATATGAAACTACAAATCATTCATCAATCGCCGGCTCCGCTCTATTCGGTCGTCTTTGTTAACACTGTAATATAATAAGAAAGTAACAAGAGATATACTTATACGTAAAGCATAATTACAAAATTGAAGATTATTTGGATGATATAAATGCCTGGATTTGAAAATCCTTTTAGCTTCATACAAGACTGCGGTTTGATAATGTAAAATTGAAAATGTTTAAAAGATTGACCGCCTAGTTTCTTTCTGGTTTTTCTCTGTTAGAGCAACATTCCGAACGTTCATTTGAATTCAATTCATATTCATTTTGTAGCTTCATTAATCATATTGATCCTTGATGATAAAAACATCGCATCCCCATTCGATATAAATAACTCACGAACTTGTAAATCGTTATTATATAACAAAAAGCAATGAAAGAAGCGGAAAAAAAGATCAATTAACGAGGAGTTATGACGTGGTATTTAATAAGAATTTTTTACCTGCCCGTTGAAAGGTATCTTTGGTGGAAGCTCTACTAATTGACTCGGGCGAACATTCTGGAGTCGATTAGCTGACTTCGGATTTTTTCATGTGAGCATGATATAAAATACTAGCTGTGAAAGCAGCTTTGCCCGCATGGAAATCAGTCACAATTTTTTTTCCCAAATTGAGATTTCGAACATAAAAGTAGTTATCGTGAGTTAATTATAAGAGATTGAATAACTTTCGCCGTTCACTTAGCGTAAGCAAAGAATGCTTTAAATTTTGCCATTTTTGCAATATTTTTTATTACTGCTCCTCTCCTATTTATCTTAGCGTGATGTTATATAGCCTATAGCCTTCCTCGACAAACGCATTAGACTTTAATCGCCTTTTACGGAACCCCGGTAAAAAATGAGGGTGGTCTAAATAGACCACCCTCATTTTTTACCTCATAATAATTAAATAATTAAAGTACATATTTTGAAATATTGAAAAGAAAATACAACATCGACAACACGAAGCGAAAATTCCTATCACGTTCACAATAACGTCGGCCCGTCTGTACGTCTGTCAAAACGTAATTAACTTCACCTATATAGATCTACTAGCTGCTACCCACAACTTCGTTTTCGTGTAGTCTTGGAATAAACCAGTAGCTTCTGTCACTCTCCAACCCCATATATAAAAGGTCATCTCCTCAGCTTTGTTGAAGCTGATGGGGGCTTCGGGCCTCGAGGTTTAACCATTTTACCCGGGCTTGTCCTCTCGGGCGATCTCTATCGCCCGGGTAAATGCTTCCTTTTTTTGGAAGTTAAGGGGTCACGCTTTTGAGGCGGACGCCTTATGGTGCGATTGTCTGGGTCTCTAACCCCGAAAATTTTTAAGAAACTTTTATAGGTTGTTTGATAGGTCATCCTATTCCTGTAAAAATAATTGGATTGCTATAGCCTATATGTTACTCCGGTGTATAGGAAACTAACAATAGCCAGCGGATACACCCGCGTGAAAAGATTAAAACCGTAATATACTCTTTTGATAACCATAAAAATGGTTATAGAGGGTTAACCTTAAAAGCTAGACATATGCTGTCCGGGACTTTTATTTAGAACTTTTAGACGGAAAACAATTTTGTAATACATGATTTTTTAATAACTATCACCGTTTACTCAGCGCACGCAAGGAAAGCTTTAAAATTTGCCGCTTTTGCACTGTTTTTTATTGCTGCTCCCCTCCTATTCATCTTAGATGTTATATATCCTTATAGCCTTCCTCAATAAATGGACTATCTAATACTGAAAGAATTTTCAAATAGGTCCAGTAGTTCCTGAGATTAGCGCGTTCAAACAATCAAACAAACAAACTCTTCAGCTTTATATATTAGTATAGATTATATTAGTATAGATAGAGAAACATTTTACCCTGGTTTCCTTTTTCTAGTATAACAACTCTGTGATAATTATACACCCCCATAAGGTCGTAAAAACGACTTAATGGAATTCAGACCCTTAAATATTGCGTTTAATGTGACGGCCCGATGGAGGTTCTCATTAAGGGAGATTGTAAAAAAAAATAACAGGAAAAATGTATTTAATCTATACTAATATATAGAGCTGAGGAGTTTGTTTGTTTGAATGTGCTAATCAAATTCAAATTCAATTCTAACAATGCTAGTTACATTTAATGTTTCTATCTTGTACAGGGTCGAACAATATTTATATCCACGCATTTTTATCGTCTAAATAATCCTCAACAGTATAGTAGGCTTTCTGTATCAGCCTCTCCTTAATAGTGTTTTCAAACTGCTGTAATGGCAAAGTTAAAATTGATTGTGGAATTTTATTATAGAATCTTATACCCAAAATCTCAGGAGATACTGGACCGTTTTGAAAAATTCTTTTAGTGTAAGATAGTCCATTTATCGAGGAAGACTATATAACATCACGCTAAATTGAATAGGAGAGGAGCAGCAATAAAAAATATGACGAAAACAGCAAAATTTAAATCTTTCCTTGCGTGCTCTGAGTAAACGGTAATAGTTATTCAAAAATTATGTATTACAAAATTGTTCCCCTCTAAAAGTTCTAAATAAAAGTCTGCGACTGCATCTGTCTAGCTTTTAAGGTTAACCAGGTTAACCATTATTATGGTTATCATAATACTATTTTACGGTTTCAATCTTTCCATGCGGGCGGAGCCGCTGACGATTGCTAGTGAAATATAAATACGCGCACTGTATGCATAAATATATGAGATACATAATTTATACAATTAGGCGTTACTTTGCGAAGATCCATAACCCAAAAGGCACTAAAATATTATGTTGGTATAATGCGCTAAAAAGGAAATATTATCAGCCTCCTCCCCTTATCCCACTCGAGGGTCGGCACAACATGTTGTCACATGATTTGTCTGCATATTTTACGACTGGCCGCCTACTGACGTCTACTTACCTTAGTCGTATTTTACACTTCGGTAACAAAGAGGGTGGTTCATTCTACTCAACCGGATACCATTCGGCAGGTTAACTTACCTTTGCCTTTTACGACACTTCGGAAATGAGTTGGTTGTAAAATACCCAGCCAAATCATGTGACAACATGTTTATAACATGTCGTGCGGACCCTACTTGGAGGGATTATCTAATGGCAGGAGGATTAGTAGTAGGAAGTTATCGCAAAATTTAATATAAAATAATGTCTAAATATAAGGGAAATCAGACTAAGTCTCAGCAACGTGTCACCTAGTCTGCAAGTCCCCTTATATAATTGGCAATATTACCACTTGGCATCAATTTATCAGAACCGTCTGATAGTTTTAAATAAAAAAATCTATTCAAACCCATGATACCGTAGATAGCATTTTCGAAAAAGTTACCAATTAATTTGGCCACGGCGTTTTGAATGTAAATAAGGGTTGCGTTGATTGGTTCTGATAACAATGATGGAAAATAAACTCGTTATCGTAACTACGGTTCTGCTCTAACAGTATTTTTAACTATGAAAAACAAATAGTTATTCATAAACTTTTATCAAAATATAATTGATTTCACTAGTCATATCGGCATCGCAGCTTTGCTTTGTATTTTTTTTCTATTAATAGTCAAATATACTTTTATTAGTTACGTACTTTCACTATTTAATACCAGGCTTGTAAATCTATTGTTTATTCTGAGGTAAAAATCTTTAATATTTAAATGAGTTAATCTTGTATGTATATATATATATGTATGTTTGTATATATTTTCGGAATCTCGGAAACGGCTCCAACGATTTTCCTAAAATCGATCGATCGATCTAACTAGGTTTTATTTATCATTTCATCCCTGTTTTTGGGCATGGAAAAATACTAAAATTTATATTGAATTGAATATTTGTCATTAACTGTCAAGTTAGCGTAGCTTATTCGGGGAACGAGCGGTCGTTAGAAATGAAAATAACTGGGATCGAAAAAGAAAAAATAATAGGGTAGGTGCCACACCTATAATTTTTTTTTTTTGTTTTTGAAGTTTCTTTTTTTTATTTTGTAAAAAATTACCGAGCAAGGCTCGGTCACCTAGATATTAGAAATTAAAACCAAAATGTAATTAAAGAAAAAATAACAACTAGACAAAAAAGAATGCGTATAACATTGAGCGTTCATCAAGTCGATGCGCGTAATACTTCCATTCGTTACCAAAGTCACAGCGGCATGTAATGGGAAGAACGTTGGCTCGCGGAGGTTATTATTTTTTTAGTGGCGTATAATTTTGATTAATATTAATAAATCTGGTAAAGTATTTAATTTAGTTATATGGCGTAAAAGACAATAAAGCTCTGTATTTACCTAATCGATTTTCGCAAAATACTTAAAATATTAAAACCATAATATAGTATTTTGATAACCATAAAAGTTGTTAAACTGGGTTAACCCTAAAAACTAGACATATGCTGACGCTAACTTTTATTTAGAAATTTTAGAGGGGAATAATTTTGTAATACATGATGTTTGAATAACTTTCACCGTTTACTTAGCGCACACAAGAAAGCTTTAAATTTTGCCGTTATCGTAATATTTTTTATTGCTGCTCATCTTCTATTTTTCTTGTCGTGATGTTATATAGCCTTTCTCGATAAATGGACTATCTTACACAAAAAAAATCAAATCCTGAGATTAGCACGTGCAAACAAACAAACTCTTCATATATTAGTATAGATACAGCACCAATTTTTGTACGGTTTTAAAAAATAGTTCAATTCTTGAAGAAGGTTTATGTTAACATGTGTTTAAAATTATTTTTATTTTGTGTTATTTTTTTATTATGTAAATTGTAATAGGAATTTTTCATTCATTTTGTGACATACTGATTTCCACGCGGTTGAAACCATTAGCACCGATAGGAAAAACTAAATATATTTATTACCTGTCGTTGACGTGCTTTAAGTTCGCAATATATACCTCGTTTGCGAATATTGAAATAAATTTAAAATGGCGCCCGGAAAATTGGTTGTTACAAAATTGGTTGATAATATATTGGCATCGGCAACAGACAACTAATTGGTAAGTTTAGTTTCAACTTTGTAATGTATTACCCACAGTAATGTGTTTAAGTGAAATTGATGAAGCCATACTGTAAAAAGTTCTGTAACAAAAAATCTTTTGTATGAGAGCTTTAATGTGTTTGTTTTTGGGGTGTTGATTTAACAGTTATAAAACTGAAAGCTTTTTATTTGATTGAATTTTAAATATTCTATGTCGTTTAGGCGATTGGGGGATTCGTTGATCTAGACAGAGAAAGGTCTTTTTTGCAGTGAAAACTTATTAGTGGCGTTGTGCACTTTATTGTGTTGGGTAAGAAATGTTAAACTCGCGTCACGACACGTGACCCGATCGAAAATTCGTAAAAAAAAGATGGAAGGAGAGTAGCCAGCCGTCACGGTTTAGGAGATGAAGTATCCCCCACTTTTCACCTTATGGCTGAGTGCCCTATATACTCGCTGGTAAGATGGGAGATACTAGGTAATGAAATTGAAGTTGAGGACCTAACAAATATCCCCTTCAAGGATATTATCAGGTTTGTAAAAGCAACAGGTAGGTTGAAGCAGGTGACATTGTCGGGACAGCAGTGAAACCCGTGTTCCAACATGGGGAAATGGGTGGAATAGTCCAGAATAGGAGCTGACCACCCGTCCTACAACGACGGGTGTCCCCTCAAATAGATAGATAAATCCCCCACTCTTTCTAACACGAAATGTATGAATGCGCCTGGTTTTTCGTTTAAGCGGCGCAGGACGCTTGCGTTAAATAAATTGTAATGTTTGTGTATGTCGGTATGTAGTATTGTGAATGTATAAAAGGCAGCCTATCGGCGTCCATAGTAACTTTGTCACGCATTTAAACTCAAGAAACTCGCTATAAATTAGTTTTATTTTATTGTCGAAGTACAACCCGTCGAGTTTTTTCCCAAGTTCCGCTGTTTGCGAGAAAAACCGATTAATAAGAGCTCTTATTTATCGACGTATCTTATTCACTAGCTTTCAGCGAAGCATCATCAGACCGAAGCATCATCAGACGACCAAAATCGCAAAATCTTTGCGTGGTGGCGGTGGTGGAGGTTTGTGCATGTGTTTTTTACGACTCCTGCATGTATCAGGTATGATAACCGATTGTCCACTCTACATTTAGCATTATATATATTTTCTATTTTGCTTCATCGCGGATTATAGCAAAATAATTTTATTATTACTTTTGTATTATGGATCTCCGCAAAGTCTATAAATTAACATAAAAATGGTTAAGGTGGGTCAACCTTAAAAGATAGACATATGCTGTCGCGGACTTTTTTTTAGAATTTTTAGAGGGGAACAATTTTGTAATACATGATTTTTGAATAACTATTACCGTTTACTCAGCGTACGCAAGGAAAGTTCTAAATTTTACCGTTATCGCAATATTTTTTATTGCTGCTCCTCTCCTATTCGTCTCAGCGTGATGTTATTTAGCCTATAGCCCTCCTCTATAAATGGACTATCTTACACTCAAATATTTTTTTTAAATTGTTCCAGTATTTCCTGGGATTAGCGGGTTCAAACAATCAAACAAACTCTTCAACTTTATATATTAGTATAGATATTCATTTTATTATTATTTCATCATACTAAAAGAAAAATAATTCACAGTTACTATCCTACTGCTTAGTATAGGCCTCCACGAACTCTCAGACAAACAAACTCTTCAGTATATATTAGTATAGATAACAGTAAAAAAAATACGGAGCAAAGTTCGGTCATCACAGGACCTTTAATATCCCAACATAGCCACGGACGTGACATTTTGACATTAGAAATGAAAATTTTCCTTGTACAGCTCGGTCGAGGACATAAAAGTCATAAGCGCAAATAACAAGGGCTGTTATCTGCAGAAGACATTCCGCACATCTGCGACCGACCTGCCCCGCTCAGTTAACCGTACGTACAATAAAAGAGGGGTTTTAATGTGCGGGACTCGAGTTTCACGAGTTTTCCACGTAACTGGGTCAAATTATTCAAAAGAAAAACAATATATTAAATGTATCAGGTAGCTATTTCAAGTAGCCCTTTTTTTAATAATTATGTAGCAATCGCCAGCGGCTCCGCCCGCGTGGAAATATTAGAACCGTAATAAGTGCCCCGGATGGGTTCGAAACAAGTCGGGCTAACCCGATAGAATGACACGTGAGTACAGCCGGTTGTATGCATCGATACTAATATTTAAAGCTGAATAGTTTGTTTTTTTGATCACGCTTATCTCAGGAACTACTAAATTGATTTGAAAAATTCTTTCAGTTTATGATAGTCCACTTACCGAGGAAGGCTATAGGCTATATAACACTCTAAGATAAATAGGAGAGGAGCAGCAATAAAAAAAAGTACGAAAACGGCAAAATTTAAAGCTTGGGTGCGCTGAGTAAACGGTGATAGTTATTGAAAAATCGTGTACTACAAAATTGTTCCCCTCTAAAAGTTCTAAATAAAAATCGGCGACAGCATATGTCAAGCTTTTAAGGTTAACCCGCTATGGCGATCCACTACAGTGCGTTTTTCTAATAATTTCATTCTGCGCACCACCATTTTATGGAACGATCTCCCTTTGGCCGTGTTTTCGGTACGACATAAGTACCTTCAAAAAACGTGTTTTCTACTTATTTAAAGGACGGCAACGCACTCGCCCTGCGAGAGGTGGTGGACGGCGGTGACTACTTTAAGGTAAACCGCATGCTCGTTTGCCATCATATACCTATAAAAAAATAACCATTTTTTGGTTATCCAAATACTTATTATATTACTTATTTTAATCTTTCCACGCGGGTGAAGCCGCTAGCGATTGCTAGTTTGCAATAAGATGGAAGGAAGGATGAAAGATAGAATTCTATAGATGGAAAAGGTCACAAGAACCAGCCATTAGCTAAAGAATAAAACATACTTGTACCTTAACACGTATTGGGACCCCTACTTCATTCGTGTCACGTCGCGGCCTAAATATTCCGCGCAGACGCTTTTCCGATGGGCCTAAGAAAGTGGTTATACGTTTTTTTATTGGAGATTTAGATGATCTTTATATATGTTTATAGCCGCACCTTTTTATTTTGCGTTCTTTACAAGTTCCTGTATGTTCAGCCGTGTAGTATCCGGTTGAGTAGAAATGATTAGAATTTATGAACGATTGAGTAGAAATGAGAATATCATCATCTTCCTGCCCTTATCCCACTCTAAGTGGGGTCGGCACAACATGTTATAAACATGCTGTCACATGATTTGGCTGCGTTTTTACGACCGGCCGCCTGCCTGACGTCAACTTATACCTTAACCTTACCTTAACCTCTGACGTATTTTTCGACACCTCGGTAAGAAAGAGGGTGGTGTATTTTACTAAACCGGAACACACACGGTGGGTCAACTTACCTTAGTCGTCTTTTCCGACACCTCGGTAAAAAATGAGATTGGTCTATTCTACTCAGCCGGATACCACACGGCGGGTCGACTTACCTTAGTCGCCTTTTACGCCACCTCAGTAAGAAATGAGGGTGGCACTACTCTATTCAGCTGGATACCACACGGCGTAGTAGAAATGAGAATATGTATATTATATAAACTTATACAATGTACTATTTGCATGCTTATAATAGGCAGAATGTGTTGTTCTAGATTATATTTATATAACATCACTGTGTATCACATAAAGCAATAAATAAATTTGAATTCGAAAAGACCACCCTCAACTCTTACCGAGGTGTCGTAAAAAGCGACTAAGGTAAGTTTTTTCGATGGGGCTAAGAAAGTGGTTATACGTTTTTTTATTGGAGATTTGGATGATCTTTATATATTTTTATAGTTTATATTTTTTTATTTTGCGTACTTTACTAACTGTATGTTAAGCCGCGTTGTATCCGGCTGTGTAAAATAGACCACCGTCATTTTTAAGCAAGATGTCGTAAAAGGCAACTAAGGTAAATTGTCCCGCAGTGTGGTATCAGAGTAGAATGGACCACCCTCATTTCTAACTGAGGTGACGTAAAAGGCGATAAAGGTAAATTGACGTGCCGTGTGGTATCCGGCGGAATAGAATAGACCATTCTCATTTCTTACCGAAGTGTCGTAAAAGGCGACTAAGGTAAGTTCATCCGACGTGTGGTATCCGGCTGAATAGAATAGATCACGCTCATTTCTTACTGAGGTGTCGTAAAAGGCAACTAAGGTAAGTTCATCCGACATGTGGTATCCGGCTGTGTAGAATAGACCACGCTCATTTCTTACCGAGGTGTCGCAAAAGGCAACTAAGGTGAATCAATTAATTAAATCATATTACAACATGTTTATACCATGTTGTGCCGACCCCACTTAGAGTGGTATATGGGCAGGAGGATGATTATTGATAGATATAAAAAAAGGGTAAAAATAATTCAATAGGGTGGCAACACAGGCTGAGTATTTCGTTATTTACGCTAAAAATAAATAATTATGCAGAGAGCTTTGCGAGGCGGCGTCGTGCATATAGTATATGAGTGTAACATTCCAGACAAAACAACGCAATTACTATAATACAATCCGAATACTTGAAAGAATGACGTGAATTATAATTTACGAAATGCGTTGCTCGTTCGTGTAGCGTGAATTGTAGAGAGATATATTTTTTTTATATAAAAATGTACTCACTTTGTTTTACGATGTAATTTACGACAGTACTTGTACTAATGACTTTGGTAATATAAAAACTCGACTCAAATATAAGCGCCCAAAAAGCGTCCTGTATGACCCTGACGATCAAATAACGATCGCAAACACACACACATATAATACACGCAAACAGCGTCTTCGCCGGCGAAGATGAGGTCCTAGTTGTCTGACGTCGGTCGGCCGTGGCTTCTGGCCATACTCCCGACGCCATGATGACTAATCGTCATTCTATTAGTCCACCACTACACGTCGTCCTAAGCCGTGGTCCGGCCTCACAGGAGGCACCCTTAGGACGACGTTACCCATAGCTAGTAGAGCTTCATACAACAGCGTGATGACTTGTCACAGTCATACCATCAGCCCTCCACTACACGTTGCCCTAAGCTGTGGTCCGGCCTCACAGGAGGCACCCTTAGGACGACGTTCCTGATAGCTAGTAGAGCTTCATACAACAGCGTGATGACTAGTCACAGTCATCTCATCAGCCCTCCACTACACGTCGCCCTAAGCCGTGGTCCGTCCTCACAGGAGGCACCCTAAGGACTACGTTCCCCATAGCTAGTAGAGCTTCTGCGCTCTACTCTCCGCATTTCGCAACTTCGGCGATGCTTCTGCGCTTGCCTGTCCCGCCCGGTGACGCTGTAAAAGCCGTTAGGGCGAACAGCATAGTCAATTCGAAAAAAAAATATATAAAAAATTAAAATAAAACAAAGTGCCCAAAAGTTGTCTGTCTATATGCGATCGATTTTGCTCAAAATCTACTGAAGCGATTTGTGTACGGTTTTAACTAAAAGGTAGTACAATTTTTACGGAAGGTTAAAATTAATAATACATTACTTTTGTCTATATAAAGTTATCTGGAATCGATTCTGGTATTCTGAATTTGAGACTGCTTGTTACCCAAATAAACTATCGTGGTTTTAAAATTGATAGCGCAATTAAGTTTTGCTTTTTCATAAAATTGTAGCAGTTTTTTCACTGCCAAAAGACAAGGATAAAACATTTTTTTAAATAAAACCTAGTTTGATCGATTTTCCCCTCCAAAACCCCCTTTATGCTGAATTTCATGACAATGGTTGGAGCCGTTTCAAAAATTAAAAAAAATATATATATACAATATTAACTTATTTAAATTTTATGTGTATTGTGTTGAAGTACTCATGCAGGTGTATAAAATAAATATATGGGACAATTACACACACGGTCGTCCGTCCCCAAAGTAACTTAATACTTGTGTAATGGGTGCGAGACAACTGGTAAATATATACTCATATAATTTTAAATACAAACTCATGTCTTACCGAGGTGTCGTAAAAGGCGACTAAGGTAAGTTGACTCACCGTGTGGTATCCGGTTAAGTAGAATACACCACCCGCTTTCTTATCAAGGTTTTGTAAAATACGACTAAGATAAGTTGACGTCAGGCAGTCGGCCGGTCGTAAAATACGAAGCCAAATCATGTGACATGTTTATAACATGTAGTGCCGACCCCACTTAGAGTTGGATAAGGGCAGGAAGATGATGATAATTTTAAATACAAACTAAAATGCACATATACACCTAGACTCGAAGAAACAACAAATTATTAGAAAATATTGGCCCTTGGTGAGTATTGAACCTGCAACCCGAAGAAATGAAGGCAGGTTCACTGCCAGCTGCGCCAAAGGGCCAGTCAAATCTGTATCTGCAGAATTCTTTTTCGGACTACCAAATAACCTTTATAATACGAGATCACAAAAACAGATACGTCAAAGAGTTCGCAGCATCCCGGCCGCATTATGTAAATTTCTCTCGGGACACCGCGTAATAGGGTTTTGATCACTTCCCGTATCATATCACGGGATACAATAATGTTCAATCTATAGCACGATTTTGGTATTTACGTATAGGTACGCAGCTAGTGTCAGAGTGTTCTTAAACGCCTATTTAATAACGTATTGATTAATAACTTTACACAGAGTGTCCCAAAATTCAAGGATTTTAATTCAAAGCCGGTACCAGAAAACAAAAGTAATTATAAAATTATTATGCTATAATCCGCGATAAAGAAGGTACCAGAAGATAGCTGTGATAGCCTAGCGGTGGTTTTAGCGACGCGCGTTACTGAAGCTCGCAGCAGGTGAGTTTTTTTACAACTTTGCGACAATTGAATTGAAGATGTACTCCAACACGATTTACATAAAAACCGTAATGTACTATTACCCTAAACCTTTCGGGAGAATTTTTTTATATTTTTTTATATTTTATTTTATATTTATTTATATATTGTTACAATGAATGTAGTATTTACTAAAAAAAAACTAAAGTGAAACGATATTGGCTGCATTAGTTAAAAACTGTGTCGCAGCCAATAACGCCCGCCTCCAGTACAATACATTAATTATACTACGAGTAAAATTAATTTTATAAGTTTACATATATTTTTATAAGTGTGTGTATGTGTGCGCGTGTGTGTGTGTGTGTGTGTGTGCGTGTGTGAGTGTGTGTGCGTGTGTGAGTGTGTGTGCGTGTGTGTGTGTGTGTGATATAAAAGAAGTTGGTCTATGTGTCAGTAGTAGTCATACATTTACAAATTCAAAATTTTACAAAAATTTAACGTATCATCGTATGAAAGTAATTTAAGCCACTCAGTGACAAGACTTTTACATTTGAATTGCACTATCTTGCATTGCGCGCCCACACCCACACACACCCACACAACCACCCACCCACCCACACACACACACACACACACACACACACACACACACACGCACACACTTACACTGATACTGACCCCTAAGATACGGGTTTTCCTAGTTTAGGGGTCTAGGACAAGAAGTGTATTGTAAATATTATTCCTGTATTGAAACTTAAATAAAATAAATATTTTAGTAAAAATCATACAAAAATCCGTTCAGTACATTTTGATAAAATCGATTACATACAGACAGATTTGGGGACTTTGTTTTATAATAAGCATATAAGTCGCAATAGGCTATCTAAGGGAGGTATGCCGAACCTCTACGTGTCATATTAAAAACTGGAAAAAAGGTTATACCAACAACGAATCCCTTTCAACGGACTATAAAAATTTTCAAAATTTTAAAGCTATCAAAAAATAGTTCAAACAAGAGACTCCAACCATTCACGGCATGCATACCTCCGAATAGAAACCGAAAACAGATGGAACATTCGCAAACAGTTCTAATCCACTAACGAATCGACATCGAAACAAAAAAAACGGCGCGCTCTTATCAATTATTCGCCTCTGGATTTTCGCAACAGGCAACACAATGGTCCCATCAATTCGGGGGCAAAAAAACCTGGCAACACTAACATTCCGCGGACAAAGGGACGCGTAAAAAGCGCGCCAGTATGCACGTCCGCCATGTTTTAGGTTGAACTGTATTTACTAAATGTTGCCAATTATCGGAATACTCGTTAATTACCATGGATATAAAAATATGTTCACGTACTAGATCGGAGATACTAAATCGTGGATGGAAAGGTGTGTCACTAAAGTATGGTCCACCTGTGCATATATTAAAACGCAATTATGTATGTTTAACGCATGTATTCGAATATGTGAAGTATAGCAATTATATATTTACTTACTGTAGAAAAAAGGGTGTTATAATTTATTGACACAAACATAATTGAAGTGACTAATATTATTATTTGTAAAAAAAAATCAATACCAAAACTTAAACGAGCCTTATATTCTCGCATTGAGTTAAGATTGAGGACTATTTAGTCTTACTTTGCAAAGAATAGCACTAGTAATAAAATATGATGCACCAAAAACTAAAAAAACTCGCATCATCGTACACACACACGCACGCACGCACGTTCACACACACACACACACACACACACACTTGACTTCAATTTTTAATTCGATCTTTTAGCAATGCCCGCTGAGAGTCTTTGGACAGTTGACGATTTAAAGCAAAAATATCTCTCTTTTTGCAAGATTCCCTACTCAGATGGACTCGAAAACGTAAAATGATAACTGATGATAAAATGATAAATGATAAAAACTAAAATGAAAATATGGAACTGTGTGCTTAATGTGACATTATTAACCTATTCGATCAAAAGAGTCAGTAAGTGTTACCAACTAACTAAGCCCCAGCAGCAGGGTCTTCTCGCTTACTCCCCGGGTGGGGGTAAACGGGGTGCGGGCCTCGAGGAAATCCTCTCTACCCGGGCATCTCCTCGCGGGCACTTAAGCCCGGTATGTATTCCGGCCGTGGGCCGAGGTCACCTAGGTGACCTAACGGTGTCGGTATTTGGGCCCTAAGCCCAGGTCACCTAGGTGACCTAATGGATTTCTTGTTCGGTGGGGAGGTCTGGGAATGGTAGCTCCCAGACCTCAAAGTCGTCTTCTGGTAGTCCTCGTTCGGGTGAGCCCCGTAACTAAGCCCCGTACGTTCATTAAAAAGTTTCGTTTAAAAAATCGTTATGCAGCGCTGCATTCCCGTTCCATTCACAGTTAATTAAAAAAAGTGCGGAAGTTGAATGAGCAATAAATTTATTTCAATTATTTAAAATTAGTATTTTTCGTCCTTTATTATTTTTCTATAATATTTAATACAATAGACTAAAATATAGTACGATACTATATAATATAGTACGGGTGGCAACCCTAGCTGTATGGCTCTAACGCGATCGATTATAATTAAAAAAAAATCGCACTAAGAATAGTGCGAGTTCTACAATGTCTTTTCTAGTTCATAATAATCAATGTTTTAATATATTAGTGCATGCTTTTAGGCGATTGCAGATAACATGAATTAAAAATGCATCAAACTAATACAGTATGCTGACTGTTATTTGGTATTATTTGCATCAACTTAGTGGTCATACATTAAATTTTGATCCGGTCGGTAAATATAGCTGATTAGTTGTTTGTACTTATTAAAGGCCAGGTGTTTACTCGCGACTTTATATGGTTCGCGTTTAAATTTGCATATGTATTACAGCCTAAGAATTGAGGGAGTAAATTTCAACATGTTATTGAAGTTATTTTTAAATGTTTCGTCATGAATTATGGTCGTTTCAAAAAAGTCACTATAAGAACTTCGAATTTTAAAATTTGTAGTTTCTTAGTGTGTGTCGAAATCTTTTAACGATTTTTTGGGAGTATCTGACTCGTCTCAAGATTTAAAAGGAAACTGATACAGTTTTATCAAATTTTGGGGCCTAGATGTAGACAGATGAAAATGGGGCCAATTAAAAGTTTTTATAACTTAACTATTACTAAAAATTAGGCTGATTTTGTGAATCTAAAAGCAGAGTTATTAGATTTAGTAAATCTGAGGTAATAAAGGTAAAAAGTAATAAAGGTGAGGTGAACTTCTTACATGTTAACGAGCTGATTTTTGAAGTATAACATATTTTTAGCATAGATAAAGCAGCATAAACACAATAGTGATAAACAAACGATTAATCGCTTTTAATATCATTTAATTTCTTTATTTAAAATATTTAACAATAATACTAAACTGTTACAGATTTAATATGATTATTCATATTAAAATAATCATGTAACCAACGCCATCTTTGTTTGCTTTTTAATTATTGGCTTACTTTAATCGATTATTGTAATCGATAATTTATGTTATTATTGACATTTGTCTATGTCATATCTCTCTCTATAGTCGGTCCCTCATTTCTGAGGATCGTGATCACCGTTAAGTTGTCAGTCAGTAGATTGGTGGCGTATAATATCTTCCCAGCGGTTCCTGTCCCCGGCCATGAGAACAGCGTCATGAAAGTTGATAGCGCCGGTGGCCTTTAGCTGATCAGACCATCTAGTTGGGGATCTTCCTCGTGACCTTTTGCCTTCGACGTTTCCGTCTATGTCATATAATTGAAGCTAAATCTCTACTAATAAATCAAAATAAAACTGAAGCAAATTGGCTGCATATTGGGTCAGCAATATTCCAAAAAGGAAAACTAATACTTGAATCTGATCATAAACAATTTCAATAGCTCTTTCATCTTTCATCTATGCCACCATAAAAAACCGTTACAGACTAAAAATAAAACACTACACCAAACTATATGCCGGAAGTGCTTCAAACAACACATAAACGACCTAAATCTAAATATTAGACCATAAACAACTTCAATAGATCGTCCATCAGAACCGGAATAGATTTTTTTTTGACGCAAAGATTGCGGCTAGAATTCTTAAAGATATGGTCTGAATAGTTTCAAGAATGAATTTCTGAATTTTTGAATTTGAAATTCTGATTAAGCTACGTATTACGGCCTGCTTCACGTCAGTTTACCTTAGTCGTATTTTACGTCATCTCGGTAAGAAAGAGAGTGGTCTATTCTACTCAACCGGATACCACACGGCAGGCCAACTTACCTTAATCGCTATTTACGACACCTCGGTAAGAAAGAGGGTGGTCTATTCTACTTAACAGGATAACACACGGCGGGTCAACTTACTTTAATCGCCTTTTGCAACACTTCGGTAAGAAACAGAGTGGTCTATTCCACTTAGTCAGATACCACACGGCGGTTAACAACTTTCCTTAGTCGCCGTTTACAACACCTCGGTTAGAAATGAGGGTGGTCTGTTCTATTCAGCCGGATACCACACGGCGGATTACAACTTACCTTAGTCGCCTTTTACGACACCTCTGTTAGAAATGAGGGTGATCTATTCTACTCCACCGGATACCACACGGCGGGCCAACTTACCTTAGTCGCCTTTTGCGACACCTCGGTAAGTAAGAGATTAGTCTATTCTACTCAGCCAGATACCACGTAAAGCGGACGGCGGTTTATTTGAATAATGAACAATTTCTTTTCCCGCCTAAACATAATCATAAACAAATGAAGCAAAAATCAAACATAAAGCGAACTGCGATTCTAAATTCAAAACTATTTAGAAACGCATCAACCTAAGCCTCCTCAGGCGATATGTTTGAAAGGAAAAAAAATTAAAGCCTTCGCTATGGATTGAAAAGACGTCGTTACCATCCTAGACCGATACAGCTCAGTTCAGCATCTTTCCCATTTACCTTCCCTTTTTTAATCTGTCACCAATCAGCCGTGCATTAATATGCAATCGGCATTCGGAAGAATCCCCATATAATAGGTAAGTCTTGTATACAGCTGTCTCGCTCGGCACGGTACGATTCGAAAGAGATGGGACTTCACAAAAGAGCGCTCCTGTATTCATGGATGGAAGCGACGAAGCGAAGCACCAGACTTGTCGATGACGGCGACTTTAGTGATGTGACACGTTTTTGTTCACAGAACATAGATCGATAGCGTATGTCTTATGTGAATTCAATTCAAATTCAAGATCTTTACTATTTAAATGAATAAATCTTGTATGTTTATATATTTATATATATGTATATTTCCGGAATCTCGGAAACAGCTCCAATGATTTTCCTGACATTCAGAATGCACTAGGTTTTGGGGAAGAAAATATGATCCATCTAGGTTTTATTTACAAGAGAAATCGTTTTATCCCTGTTTTTGGGCATTAAAAAATACAAAAATTTACATTGAATATATAAAACACTATTTTTGCCGTAAATTGTCAAGTCGCGTAGCAACGGGTGGTCTCGAGAAATGTAAATATCTAGGATCGAGCCCCACCTAACCAATTATTTTTTCTTTTTTTTTTTAGTTTCTCTTTTATTTTGTAACAAAATTACCGCGCAAGGATCTGTCTACCAGGCACTATTCTTTACTCGAGCAAACTGTTTTCAGTACTTTTAGATCGTCAAATGTTTTTAAAGAAGCAACCACTGGTTCGGCATGTTTTTCTTTTCAAAACGAACCAAAAAGAATTTCGATGGTTTATCAAATAAACGTTTTAAGAATAAATACCTTAAAAAAACCTATGATCGTTCACAGTATACCTCAATAACTGTGCTACCTTTAATGCGACGGGCGAGAGGGCGCTACCACCGGTCGAGACTTTACCACTGATTGACACCTGACACCAACCGGATTGACACTTTATTACTAAACGTGCGATATATTTAGTGGCGGACCTCACTTTAGACCAGGGCTTCTTAAACTTTTTTATATAGCGACCCCCTTCAAGCTTAGGAAATTTTAAACGACCCCCTCCTCCATATAATGAAATATATATTAACCGTAGATGTAGATGTAATATCGCACTATTTTACAATGTAAATAACAGTTATGCATTGCCACTTTTTTCAAAAAATAGTTATAATAAAACTACAATAGTATTTTGTATGATTTTTATTTGTATTTATATTTGTACGTAGTGTGTATACTAATTTTAAAATTTTATTTATAATTGTTGTAAACTAACCAATCATAAATTTAATAAAATCTATTTTTTTTAATTTAATGAAAAGGGGTAATGAAGGAACTTAGGAGGAGAAATATCAATAAATCTTTGTTAGAAAAGTTCTTTAAAGGACAGCTGCAGTTGTATCAATAATGATTGAAAAGTATCAGATCTTTGCGACGCCTTTTACTTTCAGTAGTCTCGCGACCCCCCTGGGGGTCGCGACCCACAGTTTAAGAAGCCCTGCTCTAGACAATCACGCAAAAATGTCTACATAAGCTAAACTAAGAAACTACGTAAGAGTTTTTATAAACATCCTATAATGCACAAAACATAAAGTGAGGCAACTCACACAAAATGGCATCGCAGACGGAGCATATAAAATTTAACAAAAACCGATAAATGGGCACATCACTAGTGACAAAAATAAAGCCAGCCACTTGATGACTCCTTAGCAGCACGCACAGCAACATCTAGAGACTACGTATTCAAATATACGTTGAATTAGTTTCGTTCCTAATTAAAATATAATAACGCCATTTTTAATTATGACTTTTAGTGTAATAAAATTATTCGCCAGAGGGCCCTCGAGTTGCTGAGAGCGTTTGTTTGAGACGGATTCATTCATTAACTATATTATTTTAATTAGTAATGTCTAGAAGATTATATAATTTATATTTAACGCTGTAATGTCGTTATATCGCTGGAATAAGCCACTCTTGTGGCCCATATATTTACAATGCATCTCGGACAAGTATAAAGGTTTTTGTTAAATATATATATATATATATATATATATATATATATATATACCGAATTACGGAATTATGAATTACGGAAACGGCCCCAACGATTGTCATGAAATTCAGCAAGTAAGGTTGCGGAGCCAATAAATCGATCCAGCTATTTTGTATTTATAAAAATGTCCTTTTATCCCTGTTTTCGGCCATTACAAACTGCTAATATATAAATAGAATACAAAGGTTAATTGTGCTATCATTTGTCAAATCAAATCAAAATCAAAATCAAAAAACCTTTTATTTATAACGTCACAGTAAATTAACAAAGTAAATAACAGTAAATTATAGAAAGAAGAGGTATTATAAAATAAAATTATGACATACAAGATATACAGAAATGTGACGTTATAAAATGGACCACCATTCAGCTTAAGTTGAGGAGTACCTCAACGCTGGTTTTCAATGGCGACCATTTTTACTTAAAACTAAAACTTAATCTAAACGACAGTAAAAACGACAGTGACAGACAGTTACAGAAGTGTTAAAGACAATGAAGTTATACATAGAATCAAAAAAGAAAAAAAAAAAAAAGAGAGGGCAACCAAGGGTGCTGAAATTATTTCCACTGACCATATACTTTTATAATTGGCGACGACCAAATGAAGTTAGAGAATGATCTAAAATTTTTCTTTCTGTAAGTCCATGAGCAAGGACTTGTACTTTGTTTTAAAAATGTCTACTGATGATTTGTACAGTTGTAATAGTTAACTAGAGAACGGGCGGATTAAAGAACTGAAAATACCCGGATCGAGGCCCAGATATCACCGGCCTATTCTTTATTTTTTTATATTTTGAATTGCATGTTTTATATCTTTCAATTAAATTTAACGAGCAAGTCTAGGTCACACAAGTATGTATCTTTTCCACAATGCAACGGAACTTAAAGTATCATTTTACAAAAAAGCACACAATTCAATGGAAATTTGAAAACTGGAAGATCCGTCATGTTGCGAGCGAAAACGGAAATCATTGTTTCTGGAAATACAGGCTTTGTCATTTTCACTTGAACGGCTGCATGCGTGAATATTCAAATATTTGCTCGATGCGTTTCGTTTTTATTTTCGCTTATCGACTAGCTAGAGTCCATATCTTTGTCTATAAAAAAATTGTCGCGTTCCAAAATATGTATTCAAATTGTTCCATAAGTTACAATGTGTTGTGTGGTATCCGGTTGAGTAGAACCCCGTCTCTCTTATTGGATTTTTGTATCCTATATATTGGCCCGGTAAATAATGAATGAAATTAATATTTAATTCAATTACATCAATGATGCACTGAACATTAAAACGTAATAACAGACAGATGCATTTATAATATTAATATGGATATGTATCTAAAACAATATGCCGTGTGGTATCCGGCTAAGTAGAATAGACCATCCTCTTTCTTATCTAGATGTCGTAAAATGCGACTAAGTAGAAATCCGGCTGAGTAGAAATGACCACCCTCTTTCTTACCCAGGTGGCGTAAAACGCGACTAGATAAGTTGACCCGCCGTGTGATAAGCAGAATAGACCACACTCTTTCTTACCTAGGTGTCTTAGCTGCAATCCTTCTGTCCAAAAACCGAAGCAGGATCACGCCCAGAGGTGGGATAGTAACAGGCAATTTCTGTTACGTGATCATTTTTTTTAAGTTACAGTAAGGTAAAGCAGGGTATAGTAAGTTATCTATAAAATATAGGTAAATGCCATTGTGGACTTTTGTGCATAACAAAAGAGAAATAATCCAAAGATACAACTTTATGAAAGCTTACAGCTTTTTAATTATTTCGATATATTCAACGCTCAAATATAATAAATGTAATATTAGAATAGAAGGTAAAATTATTACGTGGTTATTATTTTACGTGTGTTACAATTTACGTTTTTTTTTTGGCAATTTAGTCGTGGAGTCTATTATCTTATATTTCAGTTGCGGGGCGAAACGATTGTTGAGTTTGTGATAGCGTTGGAGTTTTGTGCATGTGTTTTTACGAATCCGCATCTATCGGGTATGAAAACGGATAATCTACTCTACATTTAGAATTATATATTTTTGGTTTATTAATCGCAGGTTATATCAAAATAATTTTATTATCACATTTCTATTATGGATCTCGGCTAATTCTATAAATTATTCAAATTCAAATTATTCTTGATTCAAATAAACTTGTAAACTAGTGCTTGAATCGTCAACTCTACCGCTGGTTCGGAAAGCTGTTCCTACCGAGAAGGGCCAGCAAGAAACTCGGCGGTTGCTCTTTTAAACATATAATTCTTAATACTATTTACATTAAGTCGTTACTGTCTTGTAACAGGTTCAAAGAGAGCTATATCCACACATTCTTATCTTCTAAATAATCTTCAATAGTAAGTAGGCTTTCTGTATCAGCCTATTTTTAACAGTGTTTTTAAACTGCTGCAATGGCAAAGCTGAAATTGATTGCGGAATTCATGAAGCTAATATGGCATTCAGTAAAGTAGGCGTTACTTCTTTAAGTTTATATAAATACAGAATACGTTGAATTTATATTTCTATCCTTGAAGACACTCCAATTGTCAATACGTGTACCAAATGCCGCCACAAAGACAAAGGTCGCCGCCGGTCAACACCGTGTGCTCCGAACTTTAGGCACCGTTCATCATTTACTTGTGATTCACGCGAACAGCCGAGTAAATACTAAAAAGAGCACTTTAACAAAAGTAATAATACTACTATAATCCGCGATAAAGAAAATATATCATCATCATCCTGCCCTTATCCCACTCTAAGTGGGGTCGTCATAACATGTTATAAACATGCTGTCACATGATTTGGCTGCGTTTTTACGACCGGCCGCCTGCCTGACATCAACTCAACCTCGGTAAAAAACTCAACCTCAACTCGGTAAGAAAGAGGGTGGTCTATTCTACTTAATCGGATAGCACACGCTGTGTCAACTTACCTTAGTCGCCTTTTACGACACCTCGTTAAGAAATGAGGTTGGTCTATTCTACTCAGCCGGATACCACACGACGGGTCGACTTACCTTAGTTACCTTTTACGACAGCTCGGTAAGAAATGAGGGTAGTACTATTCTATTCAGCCGGATACCACACGGCTGGATAAAGAAAATATATATGATGCTAAATGTAGAGTATGAAAACGGCTACGGTACGGTACGAAAACGGTACCCTCAAAACCCATTACATAGTAAGATTTATCAAAATCGTTGAAGCCGTTTCCGAAATTAAGAATAAACGGATGAACCAATTTGGCTTCGCTCTATAGCACTTCGAATTTGGCTACGATCAGACGGGTTTGTTTTTCACATGGTCAACTCATATGGCGCTCTTTCAAGAGTAACCTCTAAAGAAAATATGTTTGTATTGTGTAATGTCAAGAAAGCTGTGAATGTTGTTTATAAAGACATTCTGTAATTAATTGTAAAAATAAAATATACAGGGAAAAATGTAAAGTAAATAAGTAAAAATGTAGTACCTATATGAATTTAGATATTCCAAAGATAGCAGGGAATTTTCATGGTATAGGGAAAGGGAAATTGTTTTACGGAAATTGTTGTTTGAATAAAACAAAACTACTGGATAGATTTTAATCATATTTTCCCTGAGTGACATAGGCTATATATTTTATACCCGTGCGAAGCCGGAGCGGGCCACTAGTATAACTATATATTCAAGTACACATCATTTAAATATCAAAGATATATATCTAGAAATGTGCAGTGCTCTATGGGAAAGGTAATTTGGGCACTATTTGCAAAACTTTCACGTAGCTATTGTCGAAAGCACAATGCTTTCAACAAAAGCTATGACATTTAATTTTCAAGGAAACCACGACCCAGCAAATACTTTTGTATGCTGTTACTTCTTAGTAGCTGATATTAACTATTTTTTATTTGTCCGATGTCCAGCGCATAAACATGGATGAAATCGCTGGATAGCAAAGACAGTATCAAAATATGTACCCAATTTAATCTATACCTACTAATATATTATATAAAGCTAAAGAGTTTATTTGTTTGATTGTTTGAACGCGCTAATCTTAGGAACTACTGGACCGATTTGAAAAATTATTTCAGTGTAAGATAGTCCATTTATTGAGGAACATCACGCTAAGATGAATAGGAAGGAGTAGCAATGAAAATATTGCGAAAACGACAAAACTTAAAACTCACCTTGCGCGCGCTAAGTAAACGTTAAAAGTTGTTCAAAAATCTCTTAAAATTAACTCACGATAACTACTTTTATATTCAAAATTTCCATTTGGGAAAAAAATTGTGACACACTGATATTGATGCGGGCGAAGCTGCTGGCACAGCTAATCCAATATAATCTTAAAACCAAATTCTGGAAAGAGATATCCTTCTAAATGCACCGTTCTTTCCCAAGGACCTATCAGGAATACAATTAACAAATAAGTTTTGAAAAAACTACCAAAAATAGATAAAGCCTTTTAAGGATTACACTTGAGATGTTCGATTTATCTTAATTCAAATGAGAGTCATTTAAATGTTGAACGCGTAACTAAAAGCGGCAAAGAACCGTCGTGTATGTAAAATATAACTATTTAAATACCATTTCTAGGTATAATTGTGCTATTGGATTCAGATGAGCAAAGTTCTATTTGAATAGGTAGTTGGATTTAAGCATTAAAATTCTTGAATACATTACGTGCCTTAATCTATATCTATGCATATTTATAGTAAAGTAACGGCTTGTAATTATCACACTGCTGGGCATAGGCCTCCTCTCTCCGTTTTAGGAGAGAAGAGGCTTTTACTTAATTAGGATTGGTAGGTTATACATATGCCCAGAATTCTCTAGAGATATGCATATTTCCTGATGATGTTTTCCTTCATGAAAAAGCATGCAAATAACGTCAAAAGCAAATATAAATTTGACATATAAGTTTTTTTAATAGAAAAACTCATTGATGCTGGGGGTTTGAACTCGTGACTGCCTTGAAAGAGTCTCACAGTCTCACTGGACTACCACAGCTCCCTATACCTATACCTGTTAAAAAACTAAGTACCCAAAAGCTGTCTGTCAATGTGATCAATTGTCTCTATTGAAATCTATTGAACGGATTGCTATGCTGATTTTACACCTCGGTAAGAAATGAGGCCACGAAGGTAAGGAAAGCCGCCACTACACGGAAGAACTGCCTGATATTAGTCTGGACGAAATCGTTTTAGCCCTTGGACAGCTTAAGAATGGAAAAGCCGCGGGTGAGGATGGTATTACAACAGAGTTATTAAAAGCTGGTGGAATACCACTGGTAACAGAGCTCCAAGAGCTGTTTAATACCGTTCTCTTTGCCGGCAGAACTCCAAAGGCATGGCACAGAAGTATAGTCATACTGTTCCACAAAAAAGGAGACAAAACCCTCTTAAAGAACTATAGACCAATATCTCTTCTGAGCCATGTCTATAAGCTGTTTTCAAGGGTTATCACGAACCGTCTCGCGCGAAGACTCGACGAGTTCCAGCCCCCCGAACAGGCCGGGTTTCGAAGCGGGTACAGCACCATAGATCATATCCACACCGTGCGGCAAATTGTACAAAAAACTAAGGAGTACAATCGACCACTATGCCTAGCGTTTGTGGATTATGAAAAAGCGTTTGACTCGGTGGAAACCTGAGCTGTTCTGGAGTCCTTACAGAGATGTCAAGTCGATTGGCGATATATTGAGGTGCTGAGATGTCTATACGAGAACGCAACAATGACAGTCCGTGTCCAAAACCAGCAGACACAGCATATCCATCTGCAACGAGGCGTAAGACAAGGGGACGTCATTTCCCCGAAATTGTTTTCAAACGCACTAGAGGATATGTTTAAGACGCTGAATTGGACTGGACATGGCATTAACATAAATGGCGAGTACATCTCTCATCTCAGATTCGCGGATGATATCGTCGTAATGGCTGAATCCATGGAGGATTTGCAATGGATGCTGGATGGACTGGCTGATTCTTCTCAACGGATCGGTCTCCGGATGAATTTAAGTAAAACCAAAATCATGTGCAACGAGCACGTTGCTCCGGGTCCGATCTCCCTCAGTGTTGCTGGGGTCACTCTTGAAATTGTTGACAAGTACATTTACCTAGGGCAGACGCTCGAACTAGGTAAAAACAATTTCGAGGGTGAGATTATGAGAAGAATACAGCTAGGCTGGGCAGCATTCGGCAAGCTACGTCGAGTCTTCTCGTCACCCATCCCACAAAGTCTAAAGACTAAATTATTCAACCAGTGTGTCCTACCTGTCATGACTTACGGTGCCGAAACGTGGACACTAACAGTTAAGGCGGTCCACAAGCTTAAAGTCGCTCAGCGGGCTATGGAAAGAGCTATGCTCGGAGTTTCTCTGAGGGATTGTATTCGCAACGAAGTAATCCGTCAGAGAACGAGGGTCACCGACATAGCTCAGCGCATAAGCAAGCTGAAGTGGCAATGGGCCGGCCATATCTGTCGCAGAACCGATGACCGTTGGGGTAGACGTGTTCTGGAGTGGAGACCGCGAATCGGTAAACGTAGTGTAGGACACCCTGAGACTCGATGGAGTGACGATATACGTCGGACAGCGGGCAGTGGTTGGAAGCAGAAAGCCCAGGATCGGGCTAAGTGGCGAATAATTGGAGAGGCCTATGTCCAGCAGTGGACTAAAGTGGGCTGATAATGAAGAAATGAGGGTAGTCTATTATTAGTAGTTTATATACAAGACAGATGACAGACTATCGTTTAACATTTTACCACTGTTTTCATGCTAGACGCCAGTTTGGCTGGATGCAATACAATTCGTGCGACCGCGAATAGCTTCGCAATTTACATTCATATTGCAAAATGGTCTGAACTCCATCGTTTATGTAGAGAAAGTGGCATATATTTAACGTGATAGGCTACCTATGTGACGTCATGCTAAATTCAACGATATATACAAAAGTAATGAGAATCCGCCGTTTGGTATCCGGCTGAGTAGAATAGACCAACCTCATTTACTAACCGAGGTGTCGTAAAAGGCGACTAAGGTAAGTTTTTAAAAGGACGGCAACGCACTCGCTCTGCGAGAGGTCGTGGGCGGCGGTGATTACTTTAGGGTAGACCGCATGCTTGTTTGCCATCCTATACCATAAAAAAAAAAAAAGTTGACCCACCATGTGGTATCCGGTTTAGTAGAATAGACCACCCTATATCTTACCGGGGTGTCGTAAAATACGACTGAGGTAATTTGACGTCAGGCAGGTAGCCGGTCGTAAAAACGCAGCCAAATCATGTGACAACATGTTTATAACATGTTGTACCGACCCCACACAGAGTGGGATACAGGCAGGGAGATGATGATACAAAAGTAATGAGAATAATATTTTGCAAATAGCAACACCAAACCGGATACCACACGGTGGGTCAACTTACCTTAGTCGCCTTTTACGACACCTCGGTAAGAAATGAGGTTGGTCTATATTACTCAGCCGCATAGCACACGGCAGGTCGACTTACTTTTGTATTATGGACCTCCGCAAAGTAACGCCTAATTCTATAATTTATTCAAATTTTCGTACTTTTAAGAGCGCGATTTTTTCGATGGTGAAAACTCAATTTTTAACATTAGATTTAATTAAGGGTACATTAAATTATAGTAATGGATAAATGCCGAATGATTAAAAGACAGAATGATGATTTACTTTTATTGATCTACTTGAATGATGTTTCAAATAAAATTTCACTTACCATCTGAGCCCACAGCAAGTTGCAGCACTGTAACAAAAAAAGGAAAATTATTTAACCGTGCAAAAATCGCAGTCAAAAAAATGAAAAACAATATTTTTTTTATACAAAATACTATATTTTGAGTTTTTAAGGCTCAGACGCAGAAAGTCCGGTTTAAGTCAAACTTAGGTAAATTATTATGATACTAGAATAAAGACTGACTACTACTAGACTAGAATTGACTAGACTAAAGACTATACTGCGTCCATCATATTATCAGTCTTTTGACAGCTCACGCTCATTAAGTTTTGTATTGCTTACGTACAAATATCATACAAATAATATTTGTACTTTATGGATGGGTACCGCCCACTTAGTGATGTCACACATAATGGTTACTACGATTATGCCACAGATTAAAAATAATCGGTAGAAATCGATGTTACGAGTATTAAAAGACATTTAATAACATTATATAAAGTTTTACTTTCTTCTTAGTTAATACATGAATACAAATAAAACAATCAGGATATTTTAATTTATTTTATTAGCACGAGTCGTCGGAATGATAATCAACACTAGACTCCTCCGATGAGGAGTCTTCAGTAGCAGTTATTATTAGCTCTTGTGTAGATAATATATTATCAAACGCAATATCACGTTCCCAATCAGAGAATATTACTCTTTTAGTTCTTTCCACCACACTTGCCCAGTTCTCGGCCGTTACGTGGGTGCAAGCATTTTTTAGCAATTGCAACATTTTATTCGCTGTGAATGGGGGGCTTGTATTGCATCTCGCAGCATGCCCTTTTACTTGTGCCCATATAAGTTCTATTGCGTTGTACTGGCAGTGGTATGGAGGAATCCGTAGAACAGTATGGCCATATTCTGCTGCCATTTCATTGATTACATAGCGTTTTGCTCTCTTTTTGGTTTTTAATATTTTTATTAATTCAACTTTTAACATTGAGTCGTCCACATTTTCTCCATTGTCCCGAAGCCAATTAATTATTTCATGCTTTTTATTAGCCTGTGTTGGCATTTTGTCAATTTGACGGGAGTGGTAGGGCGCATTATCAATAAAAATTATTGATGGTTCTTCCAATGAAATGAGCATTTTTTTGAACCACTCTTCATACACATTTGCATTCATCTCTTCGTGGTAGTCATTTGATTTCTTCGATTTAAATGCCAACAGTGCGTCTTGTACAAATCCTTTTGCTGTACCTGCATGGCAAATGATTAGGCGCTCACCTTTTCCCATTGGTACTGAGGAAGTGGAATCAGCAGTATCATCAGTCCAGAAACGAGATAGTGTGTGGTTAGCGTTGAGCCATGTTTCATCCGTGAAAACAATATTTGCCCAATCTTGTATTTTCTTTGCCTCTCTTAAAAAATCACAACGTGCTATAGCTATATCTGTGCGTTCCATTAATAATTTTCTTTTATTTAACTTTTTATATGAAAAGCCAATTGTGTTCAAAACTTTGACCAAAGAAGATTTTTCACCATGAAATAGACCACTTCTTTTCAAAGAAACAATAAGTTTTCTCAAAGTTGGAATTTCTTTTCTCAAGTAGTAATTATATACATGACGACGAATAGCGTCAGCGTCAAAGTCATCAACAGCTGTCACCTTATGAGCCCGGCGCTTTCTTTTTGGTGTAGATGGTTTGTTTTGCTCCAAGCCGCTCCTGCCGTAGGCATCAGTAGTGATTTTAGTCACAGTTGATAGACTGATCCCCAACGCGGCTGCAACACGGTTTCGGACTTGCGTGATAGGTATAAGAGGTCCGCCATTTTGATTTTCTTGCTCAAAATACTCATGAAGTTTTAACACTAACTGTCTCGATTGTGCTTTCAACACACGTCCTCTCGGCATTTTCACGATCAATTAATATAAGTTTCACAAAAGTTTTTCCGAGGAATAAAGCTACTTAACTCAAGGTGTAACAGATGCGAGAGAACACTCAGCGAACGTAAATGCGTGTGACTATCACGGGCGTTTCGTTGAGAGTGACAGATCACGTCAAAATGGCGGCCGAGCGGAAGGTCTGTTGATGTTGCCAGTTGATGTATAATATATTTTTTATGATTATAATAAATACACACGGATTAACATTTATTTTCAAAAAACTAAGGCAATATTAAATCAAAATGTTGATTTCTATATCTGTTATTAGTTTACGTAGGTTATCATTAATCGAATTACTTAGGTACGTAATTCGATACGACGCTGGCAACCCCAGCCCCGGTGACATCTCTAATCAGCTGTTTTGTGCAATTATTGTTTTATAAATTATTTTAAATAAGTTAAAGTCGTTCAAACTTTAGAAATAAAATAAGAAATACTGTTAAATGTATATAAAATAATATATATAAACCCTAGTGCAGAAAACTTAGTTCGTACTATACTGGTTATCTGTCATCGGAACCAACGGCTTGGTTTTGAAAAAAAAAAACGACATTAAACCTGGGAAGTATCGTTATATTATTTAAATTACTCATAGTAATGTAACTTTAATAAGTCTTTCTTATTCCTGTTCTTAATACCACATTAGATAAATTAAAAAAGTGTTTGTTCCCTGATAAATAAATTTGGAAGTTACATTTTGAAATAATTTGTATTTTTCCTTTTATTTTGTAATGTTTATATTATAATAACATAACAACAAGTAGTATTAGTTAAATATTGAAAATTAAACTCTCTTTACTTAATATTAGCAACCAAATAAAGTTACTTACAATAGAAAAAGTAATGTTGTAATTTCATATAATTACACTAGATTTTTGACAAAACTTATTCTATAGGAATACTGCTGACTTTAGTACGCGAAACAAAAAGAACACGTTTTAATAAAAGTTAAGTTAACCATATAATTGCTCACAATCTCACACAGTATTAATTTATTTTCAGTAATCCCTTTTTAACATAATGATGACTCGCCAGACAACAATTAAGGACATGGAGTCAAAACTTAAGCTGGCTCTACAGGAACTAAAAACTTCAAAGGAACTTAACACCAACCTTTTGAAGGAAAGGGAAGACAGCGAGTTGGAAATAACAAAAATTCTGAACAAAAATGCAGAATATAAAAAGCAACTTGCCGCACTTCATGTAGAATATATGAACACTATCGATGAGAGAAATCAGCTTAAGGACATTGTGGACTCATTTAACCAGTGTAGTTATGAGCATGAGAAGGCTCTAAATCGTATTACCGAGCTGGAAATAAGCTTACACGAAACACAACAAACAGTTTGTCATTTGGAACAGTTAAAGGAGTCTTGTGATACTAATGTAACACACTCACTTTACAGGGAATTAGTTGAAAGCAGTTCTACTACTGTTGATAAGAATTTATCAGTAATAGATTTGACCTCTGAGCATAACTCATCAAAGCCTGCATTCTTCAGTAGTCATAATAAATTAAAGAAATATATTAAAATAAATAAATTTATACAAAAAACCAATAAATTAATAAAAAATAGGAACTGCATTCAACAACTGGGGCAAACTAAAAAAGAACGGATGTCCTTGATTAATAAAATAAAATCATTAAATGATAAACTGCATAATCGAAGGCACATGCATTTCATTGAAACCCGTCAATTGCAAAGTAAAATTGTATCATTAGAAAAGTCATTAAAACATATATCAGATCTATATGATAAGGCTCAGTTACAAATAAATGAGCATTTATCATCCTTTGATAATTTATTAGAGATTTGCAATGACAATGTGGAACGCTTCGACTCATTGTCAAACAAGTATAAGGAAGTTGAGGGTAGGGTTTGCTCATGCCCTTTGAAAGTTGACGGGGACCATGAAATGCAGGATCCTTCTTCAAATAAACACATGTCCACTTTTCCAGATACAAGTAATACAAATAGCTCAAATATTGAATCAAGTAGTAATTGCTCAGTTAAGAAAACTTTGATTATTTCTGACAAATTGGGCAAAGATTTTGGATCTATTATAAATATATATTCTCAACAACCAGTGATTAACAGATGTTCACCAGGGGCCCCCTTGAGTTATTTAGTTAATAATTTGAGCTGTACTGAATTAAAATGTTACACTAATGTCATTTTACTGTTTGGTGACAGTTTGAATTTAAAAAAGCAACAAATTATAAAAAGTGTTGACAAATTGTTGCTTTTACACAATCAAACTAAATGTAAATTCTTTATTTGTGCTTTTCCTTACTCTAAGACATTAACTAGTGAACAAAATAAGCACATTTATAATTTAAATTTGTTACTCTACAACTTGACATGTCATCATAATGATGCATTTTTTTATTTTGATACAAATAAATTTGTATGTTCTTTTTGCTTGACTAAAGATACAATGTATCTGCCCTTAAGATTAAGACGTCAAATAGCTACATTGCTAGCATTTAATATTAATGATACTGTTACACAAAGTGTAATAAAGTCTTTTGACTCATATGTTAATAATAGTACATGTAGTACCAATATTGATAGCACAAATTTAAACTAGACATTAAGACAACAGATATGCCTTGCAAATTAAATGTAGTACATCAGAATATACAGGGCGCATCTGGCAAAGAATTTGAAATAGAATTATTTATTAAAAAATTTGATATTGATGTGTTATGCATAACAGAGCACTGGTTTACTAAATTCGAAATATTATTTAATATTAAAAATTATACAGTGTGCAGTGCCTTCTTGAGAAAGACTGTTAATAGTCGAGGGGGTTCTTTAATATTAATGCAAGATAATAAAAACTATAAAGAAAGAAAGGATATTGTAAGTCTTTCTATAGAACGCACTATAGAGCTGTCTTGTGTAGAGCTGGAGCAGTATATTGTAGTGAGCGTGTACCGACCCCCATCAGGTGATTTTTCTTTATTTGAGGATACCATGGAGATCGTTCTTACGAGGCTTTGCAAAACATTGAAAAAATTGTTAATATGTGGTGACTTCAATATTGATATTTTAGTAAACTCTCACAATAGATCTAAATTACTTAATTTATTTAAATGCTTTAACTTAGAGAATGTATTCAATGAACCCACCAGAATAACCGCAACTTCAGCTACTTGCCTTGATAACGTATTTTGTAATTGTAAAGTTTTTGAAAAAGCTGTAATCAATAATCTCAAATCTGATCATTCTGGACAACGTATATCTGTTCCATACGCTGAAACGCAACAAAAACAAGTAATAAAGTTTAAGCATATCACTAATAAAAAAATTAGGAAATTTAAGGAAAAAATTATAGCTCGAGTTCCTACTCTAGAAATTAAAAAACGAGGTCCGGATGAACTATACAATGCTCTTTTTGGATTAATAGACTATGAATTCAATAATGTTTTTAAGACCGTGGAAAAAAGTGTACTAAAAAACTTGAAATTTAGTGATTGGGCAACTGTTGGCATTTTTAAGAGTAGAAATAAATTATTTGATTTGTATGCACAAAAACAATTTAATAAAACCCCCACATTTGTTGAATATGTAAAAAACTACTCAAAGCTATTTAAAATTGTTTGCATACAAGCTAAGTCGCTATTTATCAAACAAAAAATTATGAAGGCAGACAATAAAATAAAAGCCACCTGGGATATTATAGGCGATGAATTAGGTAGAAATAAAAAAATAATCGTGAATTTAAGCTTATTATTAATGATCAAATCATTACTTCTGATGCAGAGGTCGCTAAAACATTTGAAAATTTCTTCCAAAATATACCAATTGCGACCACTCAATGTATTAATTCTTCGCCAACAGAAGCTCTTAATTTACTAAGAACTATTTCCACTGAGTGCAGTGCTAACTTTTATTTTCAATATATTACCCCATGTGACATTCTTAAGGTCTTCAAAACAATAGAATTGAAGAAAACACAAGATCTATGGGGCATGTCCATGAAAACAATGAATAACATTATTGAAATTATTGCGCCTTATCTAGCCTTGATTTTTAATAGAGCTGTAGATTCCGGAATATTTCCTGATCTCATGAAATATAGTAAATTAGTCCCTTTGTTTAAATCAGGTGATAAAAATGATCCCAATAATTACAGACCCATTTCAGTATTACCAACTCTTAGTAAGATTTTTGAAAAAATTATGTACAATCAACTGCTCAGACATTTCGATTTGAATAAATTACTACATACTGAGCAGTACGGTTTTACTAAGAACAACAACAGATGCGGGCGCAAGGCTGTTGAAACACATTTTCGATGCCTGGGAGAATTCGCAGAACGCTATTGGTATTTTCTGCGATTTGTCTAAAGCGTTCGATTGTGTCCAACATACAACTCTCGTGTATAAGCTGCGTCATTATGGGATCAAAGATAATGCGCTTAGTCTTATTACATCTTTTCTTTCCAATAGATTACAAAGAGTATGTATAAATGACGTCAAGTCATCCGGATCAGTAACAGTTATGGGCGTGCCTCAAGGTTCAATCTTAGGTCCTTTCTTGTTTTTAGTATATATTAATGATTTGCCATATTTTGTGCCCAGTATTTGCGACATTGTACTATTCGCAGATGATACATCATTAATTTTTAAGGTTGACAGATATAAGGAAAATCTTGACGATGTGAATAATGCTTTGTCTCAAATATCTCACTGGTTTACCATAAATAACCTACTTTTAAACACAAAAAAGACAAAATGCGTAGAGTTTTCACTGCTTAATGGAACCAGACCAACAGAAAATGTTATATTAAATAATGAAATATTAGTGAAAGAAAATACAACTGTGTTTTTAGGAATGACCTTAGATACAAAGATCCAATGGGGACCCCATATAACAAACCTTTGTGGAAAATTAAGTTCCGCTGCCTACGCTGTTAGGAAAATTAGACAATTAACTGATGTTGACACAGCAAAACTTGTTTATTTTTCCTATTTTCATAGCATTATGTCATATGGAATCATGCTATGGGGTACAGCGGCTGATATTCACAGGGTCTTTGTTTTGCAAAAAAGAGCTATACGTGGTATTTATAATATGAAACCTCGTGATTCTCTTAGGGAAAAGTTCAAAGAAATTGGCGTTATGACTGTAGCTTCACAATACATCTACAGTAATATACTATTTGTACGTAAAAATATTCACTTGTATAGTAAAAATAGTGATAGGTATGACAGACATACAAGAAACAGACATAAACTAATGACGCCTAGATTACGCCTCCAAAAGGTCCGAAAATCATTTGTCGGTCTCGGTACACGTTTTTATAACAAAATTCCTCAACATTATCTGGACTTGCCTTTACACAAGTTTAGAAATTATCTCAAAACGATGTTGCTACATAAAGCTTACTATACTATTGAGGATTATTTAAGTGATAGCTTATCTTAACTGCAGTCAGCTACGCATCCAGCTGCAACGATTATCTTGTAACCATCAAATTGTAATAATTTTTAAAAGATTAGCCGCCGAGTTTCTTGCTGATTCTTCTCGGTAGGAGCAGACTTCCGAATCAGTGGTAGCTTCTTTAAAACATTTGACGATTCAAAAGTACTGTAAACAGTCCACTTGAATAAAGAATATTTTGAATTTGAATTTGAATTTGAATGATAGTAGGTACTATAATCGGAATGGTATCACATACGAGAATCTTTAGGACATCACTAAATATGTAAATCGTCAATCTGTCAAAAGATGGTTAATATAATGGACAGTGTATAGACTGTTGCTAGCTCTACTGCTGGGCATAGACCTCCTCTCTCCGTTTTTGGAGAAAAGGATTCGAACTAAGACCTACACAGAAGTTTTTACGGAAAAACTTATTGGTGTGTGCCCGGGGATTTGAACTCGTGACCCCTTCAAAAGAGTCTTACGGTATCACCGCTGGGCTATCATAGCATACTTATATACTTAATGCGAAAGTCTGTCTGTCTGTTACACTTTCACGGCTCTAGACTATGATATGTGATAGAATTTGGTACAATTGAAACTCACTTCCTAGGTTAACATAGAGCGTAAAAAGTCCAGATTTTCCAAGAAAAGGAAAAAAAGGTACAACATTGAGGGTAGTTTACATTAAATCAAACGAAGTCGCGGGAAACAGTATGATACACGTGACTTGTGAAAGCAAAATATAACAACAATTTAATCCCCACGTCTCTCCAATTCAATTATACTTTACACTCACAAAATCCTTTGATCCTTTTTATTAATGACGGGAAACAACAAGATAAAAGCATATCCGTTGATGTGTCGCCACGTTCCCTGTTTATTCCTACGGGATTCGTGCCAGAGACACCTATTAACAGATAATACAATTTACTTCGTCGGTACATGAGTTACATTTATTTATCGGAACTTAATATTTTTGGTATCGTTGACCGAGCCTTGGTCGGTAATTTTTTACAAAATAAAAAAAGAAACTTCTAAAAAAAAAAGGAAAAAATATTAGGGTGGGTGGGGCTCGATCCTAGGTATTTTCATTTCTCGCGACCACCCCTGAATAAGCTTCGCTGACTTGACATTTGACGGCAAAAATAATGTTTTACATATTCAATAAATTAAAAGTAAATTTTAGTATTTTTTCTAAGTACCTAAGTCTTGAAGGCTTATTCGGGTAACGGGCGTTCTTAAATTCAGAATACCAGGATCAAATCGAGGTAAAATTATCTTTTTTTGAATAGCATTTTTTATATACTTACTATGCCCACGGCGACGCCCACGTGGAAATTAGTTTGTCAAAGTTTTAACCACGTAAATCCTAACCTCGCGGGAAATTAATGGAATCACTACTATTAACCTAAACCTTCCTCAGTTACACTATCTTGTAAAAAAGCGGTACAAGAATCCGTTGAGTAGATTTCGAGAAAATCGATCACATACAGAGAGCTTTTGGAACTTTGTTTTATAATAAGTATAGATTATAAAAAAATTACCGATCAATCGAGGAGAGAATCATCATCTTCGCGCCCTCACCTCGGTAAGAAAGAGGGTGGTCTGTTTTACTAAACCGGATACCACACGGTGGATCAACTTACCTTAGTCGCCTTTTACGACACCTCGGTAAGAAATGAGGGTGGTACTATTCTGATCAGCCGGATACCACACGGCGTCAATCGAGGAGAGAATAAAAGAGAAAAACATTTCATGCCAAACACACTTAGAGTGGGATAAGGGCAGGACGATGATGTGTATATATCTCTTCAATCCATACGGACATATAATATTTATAACATTTAACGGTTTAAAGTAAAAAAAAAGTAAGCAAGTAGCGGCCTGTTACTAGCCCACAGCTGGGAATAGGCCTCTTCTCTCCGTTTTTGTAGAGAAGTTTTGGAGCTAAGACCTACCACGCTGCTCCAGTGCGGATTGGTAGGTTACACATATCTCTAGAATTCTCTAGACATATGCAGGTTTCCTCACGATGTTTGTCTATCACCGTGTGATAAATTGTAATTATCAATTAGACACATAAGTTTTTAACAGAAAAGCTCATTGTTGTTGCCCGGGTTTGAACCCGTGACCTCTTCGAAAGAGTCACACGGTTTTACCGCTGGGCTACCACAGCTCACACGATTTTAAGTATTTTCCTTAATTTATGTCGTATGTAGGCCTTTGGTCGAAAAACAAAACTGCATAAAACCGCGATATGGGACAGGATGCCGAGCAACCATATCTGGAGCCCCTCGTAGAGATATCCCGCAGTGTTGATCGTCTCATGGTAATCGTACTATGCAAAAACAGAGAAAATGCGACAAATTGAAGGCTGCAACTTTTTTACATACACATTTAAGAGCGATGGAATTTTATGACACAATTCAACGGAACAGTTGTAGATACAATAATGTAAAATAATAATAAAATACTTTATCTACTCTGATACTATAATACTATAAAACTGAAACCAAAATTCTTATGACAAACATTACGTACAATAATAAACAAACAATTAACAATTAAAAAATTAAACAATTAAAAAGTTTTATTACGATACAGGTCTTGTATGGACACCTGTGTCATAATATAACTTTTTAATTATAACGATACACCTATACGACCTCCAGCTGGACCAAGGAGGTTGAACCTCTACCTTAAAAAAAAAAGGTTTCAATGAACGAGTCCGCGGCGACGCAACACGCGTGCGCAATCGATTTTTTGCCTTGGCGTTAATTGAAATAAAAACTTCTTTAGACTTTAAAACATTTTTGTAATGGGTAAAAAATGTTAAACTCGCTTCAGGAAACGTGATATGTGCTTAGTACCAGTTTTTTTTACTACCTCCTCGATGGCGTTAGCGTAACGCAATAAGTATGACGCTGGAATGGAGGTCTCTAGATGTCGCCTTACCTATTTTGATGGGACTTTCACTGGAAGATATAGAACGCTGTTGAGCAATATCGGCTTACTTTTTGTCTATAATTTCAGCGGATAAATTTACGCGAGAAAATTCGCGGGCACAACTAAATGTCCTCATCCATAATGTACGATATTGGCGTACCAACTTTTTCTTTAAGTACTATAAATTCTCTCACTTCGAAGGTTAGCTGGCAGATATCTGTCTTAGTGATAAGTTGACCTTTGTACACTGTTTTTTTTACCAATAATGTTTTTCCATTTTTTTATTTATTTAGGATTATCAACAGGTTTTGCATATCTTATTAGCTACAAAAAGTAATAATAAAAGCTTAAATATGTAGAACAATTATGTAACCCTACTTACTGATAATCACAGCATGCATAAGAGATTAATTTAATTAAAATAAATAAAACATAGTTTGTTAGCCTACAGCGATTTTAAATATCTAAAAAAAAATATAATAAATATATGGGACACTTATACACACGGTCGTCTGTCCCCAAAGTAAGTAACTTAATACTTGTGTTATGGGTGACAGACAACTGGTGAATATATACTTATATATTTTTTAAATACATATTTAAATACAAATATACATCCAGGCTCAAAGACCAACAAATTCATTTATAGAAAATGTTGGCCCTCGGCGGGAATCGAACCCGCGACCCGCGGAGTTGAAGGCAGGGTCACTACCCACTGCTCCAACGGGCCAGTCAAGAGATTACGATATTGAGTAAAAAATATTGTTTTTTTTTTATATCACATAAATAAATATATCTTAAAATTTGTCGTGTTTTTTTAATTATAACGCCGTGTGGTATCCGTCTGAATAGAATAGTACCACCCACATTTCTTACCGAGGTGTCGTAAAAGGCGACTAAGGTAAGTCGAGCCGCCGTGTGGTATTCGGCTGAGTAGAATAGACCAACCTCATTTATTACCGAGGTGTCGTAAAAGGCGACTAAGGTAAGTTGACCCGCCGTGTGGTATCCGGATGAGTAAAATAGACCACCCTCTTTCTTACCGAGGAGTCGTAAAATACGACTAAGTTAAGTTGACGTCAGGCAGGCGGCCGGTCGTGAAATATGCAGCCAAATCATATGACAACATGTTTGTAACATGTTGTGCCGACCCCACTTAGAGTGGGATAAGGGCAGGAGGATGATGTGTTTTTTTAATTATAAGAGAGATATTTCAAACTGACTTCGTCAAGATAGAGTGTCGAGGCCCTAAGTGTCGCGTCGTGTATTAAATCCACAAAATTCGTTACCGATTCGCCCACAATAATAACATATGTTTGCGCGTGTAATGAGTGAGCCTCAACACTCGTGGAAGGGTTAGAGGCGATTCGTTAGCCGCCACCGTTTTAATTGCTAGGGCTGTGACTAGTTATTGAATAAAATCTGTACTTTTTTTGAACCCACAGCCGACCTGTTTCATCAATATAAAAGCGTGTTTTGTTTTTATTTATTTATTATCTATATTATTATAAAACACAAAGGAAGAAAGAAAGGTAAAGAAGAGGTCGCTCAGAAGTAAAAAAAATCGCTTGTCGGGAGCTTAAGTCGCGGGCTCCGCAAAAATATTTATAATAATGATAATAAATATATGGGACATACACGGGACAATAACGTGACCTGCGGAGCTGAAGGCAGGGTAGCTACCCACTGCGCCAATGGGCCAGTAAACCATCAGAGTAATATAATAAAGTAATATACTGCAGAATTGTACAACTACAAAAACTGACGGTTAACTCATAATAACAACTTTTATGTTCAAAATTTCATTTTTAAGGGCTCTTTGTGATATACCGACTAACAATCGGGCAAAGTCGCAGGCACAGCTAATATAATAATAACTTTATTAATCATCCAAATGTACATAGTGCATTGGAGCCCTAGCTTCTGAACTAGAAGAACTGCGTTTCAGGACCTTCCCTTATAAACTTAAACAGAACAATTTGGCATTTACAAAGATAAAAAAATAAAACAATAAATAATGTATAGAAACCGGCTATACTCACGTGTTATTTTATCGGATGAGCCCGACTAGTTTCAAGCCCATACGGGGCTCTTATTCATGAGCTCTTTACGCGGCGTTATCGCGGCGGGAACTGCGTGTAGCAGCTCGCAGGGCGCGACTCGAGAGTGGTTGGAGCGGGGGGAGGGACGGCAGCGGCGCTGGTCGCGCGTCTTCTGAGCACTCCCCGTCGCTGCTCTGGTCTTCGTTATCGGATGCCCGGAAGAAATTTGTGCATGCGACGCTTACGGTGTCCGGTTCTAGCAGGTCTTTAGTCGTACCAGTAGTGCCAAAAATAGGTTTCCACGGTATGGCAAAACAAAGTGAAAGAGTTTTCGCGTTTGAGAATAAAACGAATTAAACTCGAGTGCGGTTTGGAGTACGTGGTGCAGTGTCGTAATAACGATGTTTTACCTAAATTTGTGCAGATAAAACCTATAAAGTGTATCCCAGACTATAAAACATTCTTCCACATTGCGGGTGAAAAGTTACTTAGACGTGTTATTGCAGACTATCGTCGTAAGATAATGTTTGTTAATAATGACTTATACATGTTACACCAGCAACTGTCGTGTGTTTTGGAACGTGAATTATGGGAAGCTATAGACAGAATGACGTATAATAGATCTGAGCAAATACAATCCAATACAAAAAACATACATTTTAACAAATTAAGTCGCCTTAGTGGTAACTTGAATAAGAAAAAGTTACAAAAATACCCGCATGATTGTTCACAAAATGAACCGAGACGATTAAATGTTGTTAATTTATCATCAACGGTATTAAACGAAAATGCGCTTAATGTTTTGTCAAGAGGGTTGAATTTTGCACCGACACCCCGTAAAATTCCCGTAGAATCGATCATCTGTAATATTGAAGATACTATAGTACGGAATTCGATTCCCAGTCGTGACGCTGAATGTTTACGGCAGGATATAGCAACAATGTTACGTCGTTCTAGGTCACCTAAGTCAAACATCAGTAAGGGAGATTGGGCTGCTTTGCGAGATTTACACGACAATAAAGATATTCTCGTATTACCTGCAGACAAAGGCAACGCCACAGTGATTGTTGATACGGTGTCTTATGAGGAGAAAATCTATCGACTATTGGCGGACACCAGCACGTATAAAAAAGTTAATTACAACCCTACAGCTAGAACAGCCTGTAAGTTAACTAAATTATTGCAGATGTTTGACAACAAAGACCTATTGTCACAGTTACGTCCCCTTAACCCCACCCCTCCAAAAATTTACGGGTTACCGAAGATCCATAAGCCAGACTGGCCATTAAGACCAATCGTCAGTCAAATAGACTCACCCACTTACAGGGCATCTAGGCATTTGGCTGCATTATTAAAGCCTTTCACAGGTAACACAAACAGCTATATACGAGACTCAAGACAGTTTGTACAACAACTACAAAGCATGACAATATCTGACACAGAGGTCATGGTCAGTTTTGATGTTGAGTCATTGTTTACTAATGTTTCTGTGGAAGTGGTGAGCCAACAGATCACTAACTTTTTAAAACAATCCGGTCTACACCAGGAATATATTAAATTAAGTGAGTTTTGCCTAAAAAGTGGCTATTTGCTCTGGCGGGGTGATTATTACCTACAGGTGGATGGCGTGGCCATGGGTTCGCCAATCGCTCCAGTGGCAGCAAATATCTTCATGGAGTGGTTTGAACGTGAATTCTTGGAAAAGATCCCTCTTAAGCCGCGATGTTGGTTACGCTATGTGGATGATATTTTCGCAATAGTCAACAGAAATAATGTACTGGACTTGTTACTGTGCCTAAATCAATTACACGATAAAGTAAAGTTTACACTAGAGGAGGAAAAGGAAGGAAGGTTGCCATTTCTCGACGTCATGGTCATTAGGGGACCTGGTGGCAAGTTCTCCACAACGGTGTACCGAAAACCTACTCACACCAACAAATATTTACATGCCAGATCGCATCACCATCCGGCGCATCTGTCCTCTCTGCCTCGGACTCTAATAAACAGGGCCTTAAATATTTGTGACCCACAATATTTGGAACAAGAGCTGAACCAAATAAAACTGGCGTTGGAAAGCAATGGATATAACTGGCGCCAGTGTTATCGTGTGGCACGTAACAAGAAAACGCGAAAATCGGTGGACGTAGCACGGTCGCCTGCTTACTTAACGTATGTTAAGGGAGTGACGGATAGGATAGGCCACTATCTTCGTCGTAAGTTCAATATCAAGACGATATTCCGTCCTCCTGGTCAAATACGTAGCCTGCTGCGCTCACCGAAGGATCCTAATCAATTTGGCGTGCCTGGTGTTTATATGATTCCCTGCGGTTGTGGGAAGAACTATATAGGTGAAACTCGTCGCAACATCTTGACGAGGATTTCGGAGCACATACGTAGTGTCAAAAACATGGACACAAATGGGTCAGCCATAGCGGAACACGTCCACGATTCGGGTGTTAACCACTACATAAGGTTTGATAAGGCTACCGTGTTATCTAGGGAAAAATTTCTAGTACCTAGAAAAATACGTGAGTCAATTGAAATAAGCCGTCACCCGAACTTTAACAGAGACTGTGGATGGGCACTGCCTCCAGCGTGGAAACCTATTTTTGGCACTACTGGTACGACTAAAGACCTGCTAGAACCGGACACCGTAAGCGTCGCATGCACAAATTTCTTCCGGGCATCCGATAACGAAGACCAGAGCAGCGACGGGGAGTGCTCAGAAGACGCGCGACCAGCGCCGCTGCCGTCCCTCCCCCCGCTCCAACCACTCTCGAGTCGCGCCCTGCGAGCTGCTACACGCAGTTCCCGCCGCGATAACGCCGCGTAAAGAGCTCATGAATAAGAGCCCCGTATGGGCTTGAAACTAGTCGGGCTCATCCGATAAAATAACACGTGAGTATAGCCGGTTTCTATACATTAATTATGAATTCCACTCACGATAGTTTAAATTCATAAAACAATAAAATTTATATATTGTAACAACGCCGCCTTGTCGTTACTGCAAGCAAGCAAGCCATGACGTCACATCTTGCCACAGCCTTTCGCGCCATTTTGACGTGGGAGATGTGACAGCCGCTGTCATTAGCAGCTAGCCCGCGGATAGCGAATGAGGGTTTACTTTAATTATATTTATGCAATTTTTATGAAAAGAATAAAACTGATTTAGAATACTTTTTTTTATTAAGACTATATAGTTTAGTAACAATATATTATAATGTTAAAAAAAAACATGCAATATCATCATTTGAAAAAGAACAATTACCTTTAAAAGGTACTTAAAACGGAAGTAGTGTGTTCCTATAAATATAAAGCACCAGGTTGACCGAGCCTTGCTCGGTAATTTATTACAAAATAAAAAAGAAACGTCAAAAAAGAAAGAAAAAATAATTATGTAGTTGGGGATCGATCTAGGTATTTATATTGAGACTTCCTCAAATAAGCTACGCTGATTTGACAGTTTATGGAAAAAATGCAATTCCATATAAATTTTAGTATTTTTTAATGCCCAAAAACAGGGATAAAACTATTTTTTTACATAAAACCTAGCTAGCTAAACCTAGCTCGATTTTTGCCCCCCCAAAACCCCCTATATGCTGAATTTCAGGAAAATCGTTGGAGCCGTTTCCGAGATTCCGACACATATATATATATATATATATATATATATATATATATATATATATATATATATATATATATATATATATATATATATATATGTGTGTGTTTTCTGTTATCTGTATTATGTATATATATATATATATATATATATATATATATATATATATATATGTATATATATATATATATATATATATATATATATATATATACACACATACATACAAGATTAACTCATTTAAATATTAAAGATTACATATATGTATAAATTAAAGAGTGTGCCAACCCTAGATTATTACACTCAGCTGCTTCATATTCTGGCTGGTGGAGCTAGAGTGCTTCAGGTTGTCGCGCGTTTTATAACATTTTAATGGCGGACTTTAGTTTAATATTAGTTTTGTGTATAAAAGTAACGTTTCAGCCTCCAATGGTAATGATATAACGCGTTTATTAAATTGAGCACTCGTTTAATGCATTAAATTGAATGAGGGAATATAAATATACTGACGATCGCCATTTTGGTCTTTTTAATAACATTGCAGCAAACGTGTTTTGGTTAAGCAAATTGTTAGTTATATATTAGCATTCTTTAGCAATACTTTGATAAATGCTAATGCGGTTGAAGTTAGTTTAGTATTAGATTATTATCTGTGGTGGTTTTGTCAATTGTGGTCCGTTGTTACTAACCGAAGCATCATCAAGAAATAGACTCCACGACAAAAAAGTCGTTTTGTTTACATTTTTTAACATTTCAGCATTTAGCATTTAACATATAATTTCTTTTATCGCGGATTATAGCAAAATAATATTTTCATTAGTTTTGTATTATGGACCTCTGCAAAGTAACGCCAAATTCTATAAATAATTGTATATATATAATGTTTCGTAACGTAAAGTGGAATGTAGTATCCTTTTTCTTACGTTTAACATATATTATGAAACGTGTACGCTAAACTAACACGAGCACAGCAAACATTCACTAAGACAAACTCAACAATTCTTTCGCCCTATAAACATCAAAACTAGATTTCCTTCATAGCAAACATAATATCATCATTTCTTTCGAATTCTGGATTTCTGCGATAGCGCCGTGTGCTATCCGGCTGAATAAAATAGTACTACCATCATTTCTTACCAAGGTGTCGTAAAAGGCGACTAAGGTAAGTTAACCCACCGTATGGTATCCGGCTGAGTAGAATAGACCATCATTTCTTACCGATGTGTCGTAAAAGGCGTCTAACGTAAGTTGTCTCACCGTGTGGTATGCGGTTAAGTAGAATAGACCAGGCCTCTTTCTTACCGAGGTATTGTAGAATTCGACTAAGGTAAGTTGATGTCAGGCAGGCGGCCGGTCGTAAAATATGTAGCCAAATCAAGTGACAACATGTTTATAACACCTTATAACAATGGATGATCAAACGTTGAAATCTAATCTTTCAACGAAGCATGCAATGTTAATAATATGAATGTATCAGAACAATCAGGCATTTAAGCTGCTTTATTGACACTGAGCATTGCATATATCCACTTAACAAACGCGGATTACAGCAAAATAATTTTATTGTAACTTTTGTACTAAGCAAAGTAACGCCTGCTTCTATAAATCATTTATAATTATAAGTACCAGGGTTACTTAACCAGATCGATTTTTCTCCCCCAAAACCCCCCACATGCTGAATTTTAGGAAATTCGTCGGAGCAGTTATATATATATATATATATATATATATACACACACACACATACGAGATTAGCTCATTTCATCAAATATTTCAATGCGGCAATGCCTACATTGAAAGTTTTCCTTCCATGGAAAAGCACCCATTACAAGCACAATAAACATAAACCAGACTCAAAAATCAATATAATATATAAATATATTTTCGAAATCTCCAAAACGGCATGTTTATTGTAACTTCTGTACTAAGGAGTTCAGCAAATAACAAATGCTTCTATAAATCATTAATGATTATAATTTTTAATGGTTGCAACTAAAAATTAGTTAATTAATCATTTGGGGATTAGGATTAGTAGTAGCTTGGCTGCTACTGAAAATCACTGTTGGGCTTTCCAGCTCAACAATCGTTGAGTAGCTACCATTTTATAGCATTGCACTGCTATTAACTGTATGTTTCAACTGTTTGTTTCTCGTATACTTCACTGTATGTACACTGTTAGAATAATAGTGCAATTATATAAATAAAGATATTCTTATTCTTAAACCAAACAGATATCTCAAAAATTCTCTGAAACTTCACAACGAATATTTCAATGCAGCAATGCCTACATTGAAAGTTTTCCTTCCATGGAAAAGCACCCATTACAAGCACAATGCACCTTTTAAAGCCACTTTCCAAATTTCGGGGTTGAGTGACGGCGCGTAGCTTATTCTCGTAATGACGGGGATACATATTCTTTGTTATTTATCATAAAACCGAAGTGAAAACGAGGGAAACCTTAATGAGCTAAGCGCAAAACTATGAAACCTCGGTGTAGTACTTAAATTTAAAGCCTTAAACCAACATTGTGTACAATAAAAATTGAAATTCATATTAAAGATCCAGATTTATTTTGTCGGATCCAACGATTTTCATGAAATTCAGCATGTAGGGGGGCGGAAATCGATATAGCTATGTTTTATTTAAAAAAAAGTTCTTTTATCCTTGTTTTCGGACACTGAAAAAACTGCTACAATTTTATGAGAATGCAAAAGTTAATTCAAAAGTCACGATAACTTATTTGGGTAATGGGCGGTCTCAAATCTAGAATACCAGGATCGAGTCCAGGTAAAATTCTTGTCTTTTTTATTGTCTTTTTCCCTTGTTTTTTCGTATTTAAAAAATTAACGAGCAAGGCTCGTTCACCCTAGTAGTTATTCTTTAATAGTTAATAACTACACTAAAAATACTGATTCCACAGCAAATTGACAGAAGTTTGACTGGCCCGTTGGTGCAGTGGTGAGTGATCCTGCCTTCAGCTCCTCGGGTCGTGGGTTCGATTTCCGCCGAGGGCCAACATTTTCTATAAATGAATTTGTTGGTCCTAGCGCCTGGCGTATTGAAGTACGTATTTAGAAAAAATATAAGTATACGAGGTGTGTTCAAAAAGTATCGCGAATTTTGTGTATTTTCAAAAAATATTTATTTATTCGTGAATATTTATTTTGTCCCCTTCAAAGTAGTCCCCTAGGGATATTATACACATGTGCCAACGTTTTTTACAATCTTCGAAGCACTTCAAAAAATCATTATTTTGTATCTTGTTCAGCTCCTCCTTCGATGCAGTCTTTATCTCGTCAGTCGTGGCGTAGCGTCGTCCTTTCATGGGCCTTTTCAGTTTCGGGAACAAGAAAAAGTCACAGAGGGCCAGATCTGGGGAATAAGGTGGCTGTGGTATCATTAGTGTGTTGTTTTTGGCCAAGAAGTCGCGTACAAGCAGCGATGTGTGAGCAGGGGCGTTATCGTTGTCCATTTTTTTGAGTAAGTAAAAATCGAAGACGAACCAAAACACGTGCAAGCAAAGCAGCTGTCAACAATTAACTGAAAATTCAAAATGGCCAAACTTGTCAGCATAAGTGAGGGACAAATGTACCAACATAACGCCACAAAAAAAACGAAATTCGAATATGCAAAACCCGAGAAAATTCAAAATTCGCGATACTTTTTGAACACACCTCGTATATTCACCAGTTGTCTGTCTACCATAACACAAGTATTAAATTACTTACTTTGGAGACGGACGACCGTGTGTGTAAGTGTCCCATATATTTATAGAATTCGAAGTATGTTAGGAGTTATTATGCAAATACAACGGTCTCCTGACTTCTTGGAGAGAGGGATAGACCCTTAAATTGTGAAGAAAAATTAAAATTGGAAAATCAATTTTCCATTGAAGTGTAGGGATCTTAACGATGTTTTCCTTTACCGAAAGTAATCTATCTTTAATATTTAAAATTTTAGTATTTTTTTAATGCGCAAAAACAGGGATAAAACGATATTTTTTTAAACAAAACCTAACTAGATTTTTTCTCCCCCAAAACTCGCTGAATTTCAGGAAAAGCGTTGGAGACGTTTCCGAGATTCCGAAAATATACATATATACATACAAGATTAACTCATTTAAATAATAAAGGCTATACAACATTATCAATACTTTTGTATTTATAGAATCGTTGCATATCTTAGTTTGCGAGAGAAGTTAGCTTTTGGCCTATAATTCAACATAATAAAAGCGTAGGGCGGTTCTGCCCAACGCAAACGTTAATTGCCCTTTACTTTGTGTTTCATTCTCTCGAGACGTCTTGCGGTAACTAAGGACAGAAATTATACACGCCCTTTTGAATACCGTAAGAGGGTTCTGTATCACGACCTCCAAGTTTCTCATTGTTCAGAAGTTGTTTGGAACTAAACCTTTGTTAACACAAATATCTAGCTAATCCGTTAACGCTTGGAATTATACAAAAATCTCCCGTTGCCATGGGAACTTCAAAATAAAGATTATATAAAAACATTCTTATATAGAAATGGAACGTTGTGATAGGAATTTCAAGTCAATCCTTAGATTACTTATAGAGTATTGCGAATACAAACATACATCTTTATATTTTAACTAGCAATCGCCAGCGGCTCCGCCCGCGTGGAAAGATTATAACCGTAATAAAATATTTTGGTAAAAATGGTTAAAGTGGGTTAACCTTAACAGCTAGACATATACTGTCGCGGATTTTTTTTTTGCGGGCTTTAGCATTTTTGAATATCCCAAAAACAGGCATAAAACAAATTAAAACTAAGAAAACTAGCTAGATCGATTTTCTTCCCCCAAAACCTCCTTAAATATTAAAGACTAGCGGCCTACCCTGCCTCGCACGGGTATAAAATATATAGCCTATGTCACTCAGTGAAAAAAATGATTAAAATCGATCCAGTAGTTTTAATTTAGGTATTCATTACTGCCCGTGGCCCGCACGCGTTAAATTTGTAGAAAAACAATTCCCTCTCCCTATACCAAGAAGATTTCCTGCTATCTTTGGAATGTCTAAATTCATACACTACATATTTACATTTTACATTTTTCCCTATATATTTTATGTTTAAAATTAATTACAGAATGTCTTTATATACAACATTCATAGCTTTGTTATCATTAGACAATACAAACATGTTTTTTAGAGGTTACTCTTAAAAGAGCGACATTTAGTTGCGCGTCCGATCGCTGCTAAATTCGAAGTGCTATAGGGCGAAGCGCGGCCTCCTCGCGGGATTTTAAATCTGTGATATCTTCGAAAATGTTCATTTAAATTACATGCAGTAAACGGCCATATTGATCTATATTAAATCAACAATGTATTTAACGTACTTAATTGGATAAGAATGAATGATATATTGTATAAAAATTGCTTCGAGAATAAGGCATTATTTTTCGTATAAAAGTAAATGACAAAAATGCTATAGTGGGTTATCCATAAGAGATAGACATATACCATCGCGGACTTTTCTGTAGACCTTTTCAATGTGTACAAATACTTAGTACATCATTTTGATAAATCTCGTAGGGTTTAGCCTGCGTTTGCAATGTAAGCGGAAAAAAAAGTAATTATTTACGACATCACATTAGAAACCTCAAAAATTACAGTATTTCTCTACTCCATATTGAATGTTATTATACATTCCTCTTGAATCACTCTATCTATAAAAAAAACCGCATCAAAATCTGTTGAGTAGTTTTAAAGATTAAGCAGTCATAGGGATATAGGGACAAACAAAGAATGTGACTTTGTTTTATACTATGTAGTGATAATCCCTATAGCATGATTCATTATTCACGCGCGATGGCTTATTATTAGAGTATTTCATGTATAACTTTGGTGTTTCTATACCGATTTCAATGATTCTTTTTTTATACAATGGTTAATACTATTCACTTTTTTATTTAGGGATGACTGAGAGTGATATACACGTAGGAGTAGACAAATATAACCAGAAAGCTTCGAACTGCTAAGCTATTGGGAGTTACACGTGTTATTGTGAGTCAACCATAAAAGATAGACATATGCTGTCGTGGGATATTTTTTATATAATTTTAAGGAGAACATTTCCGTCATACATGATTTCTGTGTAGCTTTAACCATCAAGGTTGCACACGCGACGGAAGCTTAGAAAATGGAGTAACTTCTCCCGTTTTCCCGACATTTCCCTTCACTGATTTGCTCCTATTGATTGTAGCGTGATGAAAAGTATACTATAACCAGCTCAGGAGTATGAAAAAAAATTGTACCGAGTTTCGTTAAAATCCGTCGAGTAGTTTTTGTTTCTATAACGGTTATATTATACAGATAGACAGACAGACAGACAGACAAAATTTTTACTGATTGCATTTTTGGCATCAGTATCGATCCCTAATCACCCCCTGATAGTTATTTTGGAAATATATTCCAGTTACAGAATTGACCTCTCTACAGATTTATTATAAGTATAGATATACAATTTGATATACAATTTTGATAAAGATATATATACAATAACATATAAGCTATAGAAATCCTGTTAATTCTACAGAAATAGGATACATCTATATCACACGACGATAGTCCATGCGAGCGAAGTCGCGGATAAAATCTAGTATTTTATATAGTAGTATGTATATTAATGTACCGCAGCGTACCTTGCCTCATAAGTCTAGAAAAGTCGTCGCCGAGCGAACTGTCAAGCGCTCGCCGCACTTGGCGACTGCATAAACACTATGTTCACTGAATATGTTTTACTACCCGCATTTTTCGTGTCCACGTACGTATGGCTTGTTAGTCGGTTGATAGAGTCAAGTGCAGGGCGAAAGCGTTGGTCCTCTTTTTGACCCAGCCTTTTCAGTTTTAAACATGTTATATTTAACCCTACTAATATTATAAATGCGAAAGTTGGTGAGTATGGACGTATGTTTCTTAGGAAGGAAGTAATAATAAAATTATTTTGTTATAATCCGCGATGACGCAAAATAGAATATATATATAATGCTAAATGTAGAGTGGACGATCCGTTTTCATACCTGATACATGCAGGATTCGTAAAAACACATGCACAAATCTCGTTTTTACGAATTGTATCAGGTATGAAAACGGATTGTCCACTTTACAGTTAACTAAATCGGACTATAGATTTATTTTTGTTAAATATATTTTTATTAATTTTAATTAATTTAATTTTTAAATAAATTTAATTAATTAATTAAAAATATTTTTAATAATTTTTTACACTTTATTACATTTATATACGGATCCCTATTTTTTAAAATGTAATATGGCCTATGTTTCTCAGTAAAGATGCAGCTTGCCAATGGTGAAAGAATTTTAGAAATCGGTCCAGAAGTATTTATGTGAAAATTACAAACATACATACAAATTTTTCCTTTTTATAATATTAGTATAGATAACAAAAAATATACTAAATAAGTCTTCGGGGATTGCAAGTTCTTTTTACTTGAATATGTGATATTCAAAAATAACACACAAAAGTCTCTTGCCGCCTTAGTAAAACTTTCTATAAAATATCCAATGAATCCTTTAGTAATAGGAATATACGCTAAAAAACCTTGTATAGCCATTAAAAAGGTTTATAGAATTATTTCAAAACATTTAATACTACCGCCTATTTTCATGCGACAATATTTTGCATGTAAAAAAAAACTACCCCATTATTAATAACCTTCAGGGGTTTAAAGCTGTAAACGACGCCATAGCTTGCTAATGCAAATCAAAAGCAAAATTTGCAATTCTGAATATAAAACATTCAGAAAAATCGCTGACGCGAAAAACGCTGCCAATTCTTATGAAAACAGAATAAAAATCTATGTAAAAATATCTACGTAGGTTTCAATTCGATGTTCCATCTAGGATATGAAAAATAGAAATATCCATTTTGAAAAAAGGCTAAAACACGACGGTGAGACGGCCCGAGTTACAATGAATGATTGTGGATAATTGTAATTTAGACTTTAGATAATACAGATTAGGGTTCAATTTAGATTAGCACTATGTAAATTTTCCAATGAGTTCTTAAATGGTCCTTGTGATAAGCGATAGCGAGAAAATCTGTTTTTACATGTACAAAGTAATTAGCCGTGTGCTATCCGGCTCATTTCTTACCGAGGTGTCGTAAAAGGCGACTAAGGTAAGTTGACTCACCGTGTGGTATCCGGCTTAGTAGAATAGACCACTCTCTTTTTTCTCAAAACTCAGGTGTCAAATTGACGTCAGGCTGGCGGCCGGTCGTAAAATTCGGCTGAATAGAATAGTACCACCCTTATTTCTTACCGAGGTGTCGTAAAATACGACTGAGGTAAGTTGACATCAGGGAGGCGGCCGGTCGTAAAAACGCACCCAAATCATGTGACAACATGTTTATAACATGTTGTGCCGTCCCCACTAAGGAGTGGGATAAGGGCAGGAAGATGATGACATGTACAAAGTAATTGTCCGATTTCAAAATGTATAATTAGACAAAAAGACTAAGAAAAATGCAGTCACCTTTCCAACCGTTAAACTCCTTTATGTGGATGCAAGACAATCTTTAATATTTAAATGAGTTAATCTTGTATGTATATATTTATATTTTTGGAGTGTCGGAAACGACTCCAACGATTTTCCTGAAATTCAGCATGCAGGAGGTTTTGGGCGAGAAAAATCTTTAGGTTAGGTTTTATGTAAAAAAAAACGTTTGTTTTTAAAAAATACTAAAATTTATATTGAATTGAATTTTGTTCATAAACTGTCAAGTCAGCGTAGCTTATTCAGGGCACGGGCAGTCTCGAGAAATGTACCAAGGATCGATTCCAACTACATAATTTTTTTTTTTTTCTTATTTTTATTTTGTAAAAAATTACCGAGCAAGGCTTGATCACCCAGATATTGTATTTAAATCAGTTAATCTTGTATATATATATATCTCTCGGAATCGGCTCCAACGATTTTCATGAAAATGCGATGCACGCGACTCTCACGGTTTCGGGTTCAAATCGGTCTTTATATGAACCCGTAATGTCAAAAATCGGTTTCCAAGATAGTGTCCATCCACCGTGATGAATTTTTTTAACAGCGTACATACATCGACGACGGTGAAAAAACAGATTTTTTTTAATGATTTACGATCTTGATTTAAGATCGCGGCCGTTTCTAACTTATCCCAGCCCACTACAAACAGGGGGGAAATATCCAGGATCGTAAATATGTCGGGTTTTATAGTTACGCGCCCCTGCGCAGGGTTGCAAGGGTGCCTTTCTTCCACCGCTTGTTAGGCTAAGGCCCCATTCACACGGCCAACAAAAACGCGCTAAAACAAAACTTTGCAGGGTAATCAGCTAATAAGCTCACCACCGACTAACTTTGAGTGTAAAACGCTTAGTTGCACATAGTTTATTTAAAGAAAAAGTAGAAAGTTATTTATTTTATTTGTTTTAAGTATCTTATATTCTTAACACATACACACAACAAATAATAAATAAATATATATATAACGTTAAGGTAATATATAATAAGGGTAATATGAAATAATACAATCTATACTTATAATAAATCTGTAGAAAGGTCAATTCTGTAACTGAAATATATTTCCAAAATAACTATCAGGGGGTGATTAGGGATCGATACTGATGCCAAAAATGCAATCAGAAAAATTTTTGTCTGTCTGTCTGTCTGTATAACCGTTATAGAAACAAAAACTACTCGACGGATTTTAACGAAACTTGGTACAATTTTTTTTCATACTCCTGGGCTGGTTATAGTATACTTTTCATCACGCTGCAATCAATAGGAACAGAGCAGTGAAGGGAAATGTTGGGAAAACGGGAGAAGTTACTCCATTTTTTAAGCTTCCGTCGCGTGTGCAACCTTGATGGTTAAAGCTACACAGAAATCATGTATGACGGAAATGTTCTCCTTAAAATTATATAAAAACTATCCCGCGACAGCATATGTCTATCTTTTATGGTTGACTCACAATAACACGTGTAACTCCCGATAGCTTAACAGTTCGAAGCTTTCTGGTTATATTTGTCTACCCCTACGTTTATATCACTCTGTAATAAAGTAAATAACAATCTACGGACGGTAACTAGAGATCACACGACTTTCCAATAGGACTACCTACAGATCAAATTTATACTAATATATAAAGCTGAAGAGTTTGTTTGTTTGAACGCGCTAATCTCAGAAACTGCTGAACCGATTTTAAAAATTCTTTCAGTGTAAGATAGTCCATTTATCGAGAAAGGCTATAGGCTATATCACATCACGCTAAGATGAATAGGACAGGAGCAGCATTAAAAAGTTGAAAGCTTTTCTTGCGTGCGCTGAGTAAACGATAATGGTTATTAAAAATCATGTATTACAAAATTGTTTCCCTCTAAAAGTTCTATATAATAGTCCGCGGCAGCATATGTCTTGCTTTTAAGGTTAACCCACTCTAACCATTTTTATAGTTATCAAAAGACTATATTACGGTTTTAATCTTTCCATGCGGGCGGAGCCGCTGGCAATTGCTAGTAATGAAATAATTTTGCAATACTCCGAGATTAAGTAAATAGAAAATATATATAATGCTAAATGTAGAATGTTTTTATACCCAATACAATTTCAATTCACAATTCACAACCGAAGCATCATCAGGAGATAGACTCTACGGCAAAATCGCAAAGCTTTGCGATTTATTTTTTATTTCCTTTATCGTGGATTATAGCAAAATTACCCATAATTACTTTAGCATTATGAATCACTCCGTAAGTAACGCCTAATTCTATAAATTATATAAAGTTATTTGTAATTAACTAATTTTAATTTTTTAATTGCCTCTTCAGGTAACAAGAGGGACTTTTTTGCACTAACAATCAGCTTAGCGAATCAGCGCGGAAACGCTGCCAGCATTCTTGGGACAATTCCACTTGGGCATGATTTGTATAATCCTAGCGTGTAAGTAATTTAAGATAGATATAACTTGTACATTCTTGTAATAAAAGAAATAAATAAATTATTGTAAATAAAGTGTTTTTTTTTTAATTTTTAGAAAGGGGCATATTTTCTAGGCTTCATATTTTAGGGTTAGTAGTAGCTTTTAGAATACGGAACCCAGTTTTATTTAATTGACCTCTCCACTTATATACAGTGGACATTGTTTCCAAGCTGATGAGGCTATAGTGATCAATAATAATTTCTGAACAATGCTTAACAATAAATGACAGCGTTATAGACGTGATAACTGATAAGATCAACATTGCGATCAAGTTCAAGCAAACTACAGCGATCATTTGAGACGAACAATAACGTCACTGTGTATTGTATAGATTGTATGATAAAAATGCGTTTGTAAAAAGATTCGTTCGCTTTATCTTTCCGCCTTTTCGTAGGCGGTTTTACATTAATACTAAACGGCGCGTTAAACTTTTTTAAACCAATTTTTTTGAAGCTTTGATAATTTCGTAGTCGGGTTTACAATTAAAGGGAGCTTTTAACTTTTTTGAAGCTGTGATAGCCCAGTGGTGAGACCGTTGGCCTCTTTCGAGGTCACGAGTTCAAACCCTTGAGCAGGCACCAATGAGTTTTTCCTTACTTACGTGTCTAATTGATACTTGCAATTTATCACGCGCTTTTCGTTGAAGGAAAACATTGTAAGGAAACTTGCATATTTCTAGAGAATTCTAGGGATTTCTAGGCAGCGTTGTGGGTCTTAGCTCGAATCCTTTCTCCAAAATGGAGAGAGGATGTCTATGCACAGCAGTGGGGTAGAAACAGGCCGTTACTTTATTAAGCTATTATAGCATTTTAAATCAAATCAAAATATTCTTTATTCATATAAGCTCTTTCAAGCACTTTTGAATCATCAAGGATCGATATGATTAATGAAGCTACAACTGGTTCGGAATGTTGCTCTTACCGAGAAGAACCAGAAAGAAACTCGGAGATTTTTGTGTGATAACATTTCTTTGTAGTTGTTCTTGCAAATTTTGTAGAAATGCGACTGATTTAATATACGTTCCTGGTTATCCGAGCCTTGCTCGGTAATTTAAAAAAAAAGAAACTTAAAAAAAAATTGTATAGGTGGGGCTTGATCCAAGGTATTTTCATTTCTCGAGACCACTCGCTGCCTGAATAAGCTACGCCGACTTGACAGTTCTCGGCAAAAATAGTGTTTTATATTAAATTTAAGTGTTAATATTTTTTTTTGTCCAAAAACAGAAATAAAAAGATTTTTTTTATATCTAGCTTGTAAGCCAAGCTAGATCGATTTTTATCCCCCAAAACCCCCTACATACTAAATTTCAGGAAAATCGTTAGAGCCATTTCCGAGATTCCGAAAATATATATATACATACAAGATTAGCTCATTTAATTTAATAATATAATAACTGAATTATCAGATATGCGTTAACGACTGAAATCAGTGCGATTCTATGACGAGCAGAAATAGCAATTAAGAATCTACAATTTAAAAAATCGCACTACAATCTTCTATTTCTACCATTTCGACTATTTCTACTATTCTCTCTATTTATACTATTTCTTACTTTCACATCCTACGAGTGTCGCGTCACAATTTCAGCGTTTGAAAATCGCTCCGTGAGTGTCCCGCCTTAGACTGATTCCACGATTGCTTATCTCTGCCCGGGCAGTGCTTAGGTCTTGAGCACTTTATTTTATTACTCAGCTATTATTCTGGTGTAAGTTGTTACCGACCGTCTACCTTACACCTTGTTTTCGCTGACTTATAAATAAATATATGTATAAATATATGGGACATTTACACACACGGTCGTCCGTCCCCAAAGTAAGTAACTTAATACTTGTGTTATGGGTGACAGACAACTGGTGAATATATACTTATATATTTTTTAAATACATACTTAAATACAAATATACACCCAGGCTCAAAGACCAACAAATTCATTTATAGAAAATGTTGGCCCTCGGCGGGAATCGAACCCGCGACCCGCGGAGCTGAAGGCAGGGTCACTACCCACTACTCCAACGGGCCAGTCAAACTGACTTATCGAAATATCTTTTATGTTTTCAGATATTACTTATTAAAACAATGTTTAATGGAAATACAAACGGATTCGTACTTTTTTACGCAATTTTCTTTTGTCGGGTTTCTATAAATAAACTAAGTTACACACTTAGTTATATACTGAATTTCAGAAAAATTGGTGGAGCCGCAGAAATTTATTTTTATATATACATACAAGATTAACTCATTTAAATATTAAAGTCTCCGTGTCCGTTAAATGCTTGAGTGAGCAAGTGATCTACCTCTCCGCACCAGCACCAACTTTTTTATGTCAGAAAACCCATTATGGGTCGTCACCGCCCGACGGGGACGAGCGGCGGGTATGTCGGACTCTTACCGACTAAACACCTGACAGTGCTCTACCGCATTTCTGTTGGCGGGGACAGGGTACACATTACCCCCATCCCCGCCAGCCTCGAATGTAACCCAGAATGCGTCGGGTCGGGGCCATTGGGAGCACGAGATGCATCGACCTTTTCAGGGACCTAACCGTAACGGGGACCGTTTGGAGGTTTCCGTTAGGGCGGTATACGACGGACTCCGACCAGCACCGCCCTTTTTTTTAATACAGGAAAAACCCCTTATAGGTACCGCCGCCCGACGGGGAAAGGCGGCAGTTATGTCGGACTCGCACCGACTAAAAGGACCTGTGTGCTCCACCACGCTGCCGATGGCAAGGACAGGGTATCATTGTACATATTGGCCCTATCCCCGGCGACAGCTCTGATCACAGAGAATAAACACCTTCTCCGGGTAGGGGCCCCTCGAAAGAGAAGCCCCCCTACGCTAACCGATTCATCGGGAGCACCAGATGCACCGGCCGCCTCGGGGACCTGTAAGCCAGACGTCCGATAAGCCTTACCGAGACCTTGTTTTACAATATGGTAAGAAACGAGCTAATTATAGATTGTACAGTAAGCTCTTAATAGAAGTATCTTTTAAATATTCTACATGCAAATGAGGCAAGTGGTAAGTCTTGTCAATAAAATTCGTCCAATATCGACATATTTAGCTTTAATGTCGCAATTAAAAACGTCGATAAAACCTGCCCTTGTATCGTCACAATAACTTACCACCTGGTGAGATTTCAGTGGAAAACCTGTCCCCGATAAAATGAATGCAGCGTTCGTTAATTATTCAACAATTTAAATTAGACTCATGTTAACATGGTGCATATCTTTAATATTTAAATGAGTTAATCTTGTGTGTGTGTGTGTGTGTGTGTGTGTGTGTGTGTGTGTGTGTGTGCGTGCGTGCGTGCGTGCGTGCGTGTGTGTATTTTCGGAATCTCGGAAATTCAGCATGCAGGTTTTTGGGAAATCGATCTAGCTAATTTTACATTGGAATATATAAAACACTATTTTTGCCGTTAATTGTCAAGTCAGCGTAGCTTATTTGGGGTAAAGCAATAAATTGACTTTTTTATCAATAAGATTCGCGCTTGGCCTTTATCTAGCTGTAAGTATATAATAGTGTGATCCTAGTGGGAGCAATATCCTATCTGTCCTAATATTATAAATGCGAAAATTAGTAAGTATGGATAAATGTCTGTTAATCTTTCATTGCGAATCCGCTGAACCAATATCGATGAAAATTGGCATAATTATTCCTTATACACCGGAATACTAGAGAAGCATAAGCATAAGAAAGCACAGTCAATTTATTATGAAACTGAAACATCCCAGCCGAGCCTTAAGAGCTGTTGAAACTTAGCAAAACTTATGGATAACTTTCAGATCCACATCACGCCGTGTGGTATCCGGCTGAATAGAATGGTACCATTGACTTTTCTTACCGAGGTATCGTAAAAGGCGACTAAGGTAATTCGACCCGCCGTGTGGTATCCGGTTAAGTAGAATAGACCACCCTCTTTCTTATCGAGGTTTCGTAAAATACGACTAAGTTAAGTTGACGTCAGGCAGGCGGCCGGTCGTAAAATACGTAGCCAAATCATATGACAACATGTTTGTTACATGTTGTACCGACCCCACTTAGAGTGGGATAAGGGCAGGAAGATGATGAACTTACAGATCCACAGTTCATAACTTATTTTCTATTCTTATTATACCTCATTAAAATATTCAAAAGGTACAACTACTTAACAACATAATTGCGACGTTCTTCGTAAAAAGTACATTATGCAAATTATTAAATGTTAATTAATTATTCGTCAGCTGCTTATATCTTGTTGTGGAGACATCTTTTTCAATAGAAATATATATTTAGACTCTCATAAAGTGCATTTTAAAATTGGTTCGTTTTCATGTATTTAGACTATCTGTATGTTGTGACGAAAAATTCCAGTATTTAGACAAGTTTATTTGTAAACGGGATACTATCATCCTACTCTGAGTGGGGTTATGTCAAATTTGTCACAACATGTTATAATCATGTTGTGACAAATTTGGCTACGTATTTTACGACTGGCCGTCTGCCTGACGTCAACATACCTTAATCGTATATTACGACTTCTCGCTATGGTCGCTTACGAGTCGCTACAGCGGCGACAACGGAGTTCTATGGGCTATAATACGCCACAGCGACAACAACGGAGTGCTATGAGATATAATACGTGTCGCCACAGCGATGACAACGGAGTGCTATGGGATATAATACGTGTCGCCACAGCGATGACAACGGAGTGCTATGGGATATAATACGTGTCGCCACAGCGGCGACAACGGAGTGCTATGGGATATAATACGTGTCGCCACAGCGATGACAACGGAGTGCTATGGGCTATAATACGTGTCGCCACAGCGGCGACAACGGAGTGCTATAGGCTATAATACGAATCGCTACAGCGGCGACAACAGAGTGCTATGGGCTATAATACGTGTCACCAATATGGCGACAACTGAGTGCAAAGGGTTAATATTCAGTGAGCTTTAGCCGTTTAAACGCTCAGAAAAAGTGTATCTACTTTTTATCGACGTTCCACAACTTTGTATACGTTATATATAAAATAACTTAACACCTTATACTTCCTTTACAGATTCTCACCATTACGGTGAAAACCGGATCAAAGTATTTGGTTTAGTTTAGAAGCACTTAGCGAACAAACAAATAGACGCAGCAACTTCTTATATACTATAGCCACTCTGCGGTTTCACCCGCTTTATACTATGCACTTACAATTTAAAATACAAGTAAAATACAAATTATTAAATCCTATAATTTCGGCGGCAGGCTTCATGGTGTCTTGCTAATGGTTTACTTTTTTACTTACTTAACCTGAAGATAGAAGGAAGGCTTTTCGCACAGTGAGTACGTTACAGTAATTAAAAATTATAATCATCAACTGATTATCGTCACAATAACTATGCGCGTCACAGTAACCCATCATAATAAACTATAGCCCTGGTGTGATGTTTTATTCTCCCATAGCATATATATCTGTCACTATACCAACACTTCTCTGCTAATAAATAATAAGTATTGGTATGTCGTTTTATTTACCTATGAAATAAACTATAGTACTGGACGCTGTTTTATTTATTCCTTTTCCTATTTCCCAGTCATCCGGTAATGTTACTTAAGGTAATGGTTTTGTTTTTCGAAAATGTTATCGGTAATCATAGGTAAGGTATTTCTAGCTTCGTCAGGCAGCTACAGTTATAAAATTAATTATAATAATAAAAGAAATTATTTATTAAATTTATTTAAAAACTACACAAAGTGCGTACTTTTTAAATTTTTGTAAAGAATGTAACACCATTAACGCAATCGGTACCTGTTAGGATAAAAATGGGCAACAAATTCTGGGAAACGCCCATTTTCTTTTCTGATAATCTTTTTCGAGATTTCATATTTTTATAATGTTTTATGAAACATCGAAATTAGTAAAGCGACATCTCATGAATACAAATACCCTCGAAATGGCTCACAAAACTCTCAGTAAATATAAAATTCGTAAAGTTTCAAAGTAATGTCGGCGTTAGACATTTTGGGGTAGGAAGTTTTGTTATACAGGGCGCAAGTTCGCTTTTATGAATCGCAAAAATATTTTCAAAATCTGAATGTTAAGTTGTACGGCCTACTTTCGGCAATACATATAAAGTGATTGCAGTGATTGCATACTTTTTTTATAACTAAAACTCATTTTTTTCAAATCAAATCAGAACAAAACAAAATTTTTATTCAAATGTTTTTGAATCGTCAACTCTACTGAAGGTTAGAAAAATTTATCCTACCGAGTTAGCAAGAATCTGAACGGTTGCTCTTTTATAATATAATTAAATTTACATTCAGTCATTTTTCTCTATCTTATAATATCGATTGAGTATTCGAGTATTTCTATATAAGAATACTTTTATGAGTATATCATATCCCAAAAAAGATTTGCATTTTGTTATCAAGGGAAAAGTATTTTGGTTTCTGTATTCTTTCTAAACAACATTACACAATAATGTACATTTTTCTAGTGCAAAATGTATAAATATAAAATGTATGTATATTTCCTTATTTATCAGATTTTACATTTTAGAGATTTTAGATTATTATATAGACAGTAAACATAGTTTGCACTTTCCCACCTGTTTTTACTATAATTAAGTTTAACTAAGGTTGTCTGAAGAAATGATAAAAAAAAAAATCAATTTGTTTTAATATTAGCTACTTAGAGATCTACATAAGGAAGTTGAAAAGCTTGAATCTCTTCAAGATTGAATCTCTCTCAAGTTGTTTCATCGTTACTGACAATAGAGGTCCTGGCTAGATTTTATCCTTAAATGGATCATTTATTTTCACCAATCAGTTAAGAAAGCAAGGAATATAAACTGTGAATTAGTTACAGTACTTAACTCATACTAGAATGTTGAAGAACTATTCTAATACAACTCAAATTTAGTGTATTAATTTAGGTTGATAAAACTTTAGCCGTGTGGTATGCGGCTAAGTAGAATAGTACCACCCTCATTTCTTACCGAGGTGTCGTAAAATACGATTAAGGTAAGTTGACGTCAGGCAGGCGGCCGGTCGTAAAAACGCAGCCAAATCATGTTAATAACATGTTGTGCCGACCTCACTTAGAGTGGGATAAGGGCATGAGGATATAATTTAGGTTGATAAAACTTGTTCTATACTTGTGTTATAATATAAGCAATGTTAATAATTCTGAATCCTTAAATGAGTGATTTTATGTTTATAATTAATACCATACAATATTACGAGGACATCACATTTTAAATATTAAATCAGCATAGTCATGTGATCTAACACAGGAAATTATAAATTAAATAAATATATTGATATCCAATAATTTATAGAATTAGGCGTTACTTTGCGGAGGTCCATAATACAAAAGTAATGAGAATATTATTTTGCTATAATCCGCGATAAAAGAAAATATTTGTAATGCTAAATGTAGAGTGTACCATTCGTTCTCATACCTGATACATGCAGAATTTGTAAGAACTCATGCACTACCCGACACCGATGGCACAACAATACACAAGCACTGCACACATTCACCACCACAATCTCAACAATTGTTTCGCCCTGTAACCAAAGCATCGTCAGGAGATAGACTCCACGACAAAATCGCAAAGGCTTTGATCAGGTATAGAGGCATGTATCAGGTATGAGAACGAATGGTACACTCTACATTTAGCATTACATATATTTTCTTTTATCGCGGATTATAGCAAAATAATATTCTCATTACTTTTGTATATTGATATCCATAATTATTAGTCATAAATCATCTTTATAAATGTACATTTAATTTTTTTTTAAATCCACTGCTTTGTATGTCTTTTCTGTTTTTACTAAAACAAGATCATTTTTAGAAGCAGGATTTAATCACTTAAATTGTGACGAATCCTGTATCTGTGAAGTATTTGTAAGGTTTGAATATACTGTATATATTATACTGTTTGAATATACCAGCCGTGTGGTATCCAGCTGAGTAGAATAGACCAACTCCATTTCTTACTGAGGTGTCGTAAAAGGCGACTAAGGTAAGTTGACCCACCGTGTGGTATTCGGTTTAGTAGAATAGACCACCCTCTCTCTTACCGAGGTCGTAAAATACGATTAAGGTAAGTTGATGTCAGGCAGGTCGTAAAAACACAGCCAAATCATATAACAACATGTTTGTAACATGTTGTGCCGACCCCACTTAGAGTGGGATAAGGGCAGGAAGATGATGATGAAGAACATTTTTAGAAGCAGGATTTAATCACTTAAATTGTGATGAATTCTGTATTTGGGAAGTATTTGTAAGGTTTGAATATATATGTTAGTAACAATATAGTTAGGAATTTGACAAAGACAAAAAAATATTTAATACGTATTATATATAATACGTATAAAAATATATATATTAATAAATAATCATCATCATTAAGTTTTAATCTTTACAATTAAATTAAAACAAACTGAAAATGTGTGAAAAACAATCAAAACAAGAAAACGTTTCCTTTTGTTTCACAGTTTACAATTTATAATGCAGCATCAGCCACATATATATCCAAGTGTTTATAAAAACTAACAAAGAATCGCTGTTATTTAAATTTTATATCATAAATAAACTGTTGAAAACAAAACATTTGTATGTAGCGCACATTGGATTTCAAAAACATCAAACGACTATTTGTCGGCGAACAACATCAAAGAAACAGAAAACGTGCAACGAATTACATATCCTAACAAAATACCATTAATATCTGCCCCGAATGACCGTAAAGACCTATAAATAGCGGGCAAAGGACTAAGGATGCGACTTACCGGATAGCAGGACAAAAACGAATATCATAAATCGTAACAAACACATTTTGATCACTATATACCGAGAAGTCAAATGTTTTTCTATTAATTATAACTGTTAAAATACATTTTTTAATTTAGAAGACGCTTGGAAGATGCATTTTTGAACGGAAGCACCGGTAAATAAACCCAATACGTCTGCCGGCTTACAGCGGACAACTGTACAGTGCACGCACCGCGCGTATAACTTTGCAATCCAAACTTGAAACCATATATTTGAGCTTTCAAGAACCGCTTTTACGTTTAGCACACATTAACAGTTTTAGCTTTAGCTACGCACGCACACTGTGATTTCCAGGCCCAGACAGCAGATAACTTCACTGCATATTTGACAGTTCATTCACACCAATTACGTTCGGATACACAAAAGAAGACTTTAAAACTTAATAGTTATTTACACAATAATACTTATCTATTTCGTTATATAATAATATTGGATTTGTTTGTTTACACTTCATTACACCTTTATCAGGGTATTTCGAAACTATTGACAATTTTAGTATTCAAATACACCAAGAGATGTCGCACAGATTAAGTTTGTCATTGTTTCATTGGTGTATTACAGATGGCGGTAACTAATTTGAGCCAATATCCATTTTTTAATTATTTAATCAATGTATAGTGAATTAAATTAAAGACAGTTTCGTTTCGAAGATAATATTTTAATTTCGACCTCATTTACTGAAACATCAGTTTACAAAATACAAAAAATATGTACTTGCTATTACTTAAGAATCATAAGAGATTTTATGACAGCCAGATAATAAATACCAATTATAATAAAGTAGAATTTAAGTTAAACATTTTTTTTACTGCTAAAATGATACTTAGCGAATGTTTGAGCAACTAGCAAGGGAAAGACAAGAGTAGCATCTGCATAAAGCTTAACTGGTGTTGCATTAGCTCGAATTTTTCCCCATGAAACTGCTTCGTCAGGCCTTGCACCTGAATCGCTGCCATCAAATTCACTCGCTGTATTCACATAAACAGCAAAGTCTGCACCATTCCTCATTAAATTCGCATTATTAATGTGATGTTTAATAACACCACCACCTAGAATAATCATCCCTGTATTATTTGCTTTAACAGCCATTGTATTAAGCCTCCGTAAATCCCCAAGTATATCAATAATCAGTCCTGGACGTTTAAATGAGTGAAAGTACATCATGTCTCCTAAAGAACCATCTGTTAGTGCTGGACTGAAAATAGGTATATTGTTCCTCGCGGCCCAATAACAAACAGAACTTTCATCATTAATTTTCTCACCCAAGCGAGCTATTATTCGAGATGGAGACCAAACTATGCCATCACTAATTTGCTCGACTAACATATCATCTAATATTGGAGTAATCCACTCTTCAAACAAACAATAATTGTCATTAGGTACTAAAAGGTTGCCGATCCTATTTATTCCCCTCATCCTCAACATTTTGCCACTCAAATTGAAGTCACCTACATATGTAGGTGCTAAGCATTTTATTAAATCCTCCTCTATCCCACCAGCAGTTGTAACAACACAGTCAACAAGTTTATTCTTAACTAAAAAGCGTATGGTATCTCTAAGACCCGATGATATCATATTAGATGTATATCCTAAGAATATAGTGCAATTAGTCTTCTTTTTAATAAAATTGTCTTCTTCGTATGGATCGCTGGTTTCTTCGGTCAAAGGTACAGAGCGACATTTTAGCATTTTATTGATTTCTTCTACAGCCCTGCCAAAACTAGTGGCTTGGAAACCAGATCGTGCGTAGCTTTCCAATATTTTGTTGTAATCTGTACCATTTTCCCAGTCATACCCTGATACGATCGGAGTTTCTGCTGGTAGTTCTTGACTTGGAACTAAAACAGCCTTTACTGCTAAATCAGGAACAACAGATTTTGTCTTTTCCATTTTCTGTTGAACGTCCATTTTATTTTTAAAGTTCAATCAAAAAACATAATATTTCGCAATATACAGCGATTTTGATCCAACTACCTTGATTATATTATGAAAATAAGTATGAAAAAGATAAATTATATATGTATAACAATTTCATTTATTTTGGTTTGTCAATGTCAGTTGTCAATATGTCACATTTGTTTATTTTTCGTTTAGGATTCAATAATTGTTGAATAAACAACAAGAAATTATTTTATTTTTTATTTTCCTTAAACTTATAAATGTAATTTCGTATTAATTAGTAATTTATATTGTATCTGAATATACTCTTTCACTGGAAAATTTGTACAGCTTATATTCATTTTAGTTAAATTGTAAGCGGCAATTACAAACTTGTTACTTGAGGTACTCAAGTCCAAGTCAAGTCCAGGTACAAGCAAAATATCGTTTCATTCGGCTCAAATTAGTTATTGAACTGCAGCATTCGCCCCAATTTTTCTCGTCAATCTTCAATTATGTTTGGTAATCTCTGTCATCTTCAATGATGGCCAAGATTAAAGAAATATCAAAGATTAATTTTAACTACTTATACTGTAAGTTTTTTGCTGGCTCTTCTCAGCTTTCCGAACCAGCAGTAGAATTGACGATTGAAAAGCATTTGTTTACAAATTTAATTGACATTATATTAATGACTCGGTGGCAATCATATCTAAGATATTTTTGAATGTTCGTAAGTACGATGACACGGTTTATTTTTTTTTTAATTTAATTTATATACTAGAATCTCTACAAATAAAATAAGAAATATGGTCTTGCCAAATTTTGAGTTAGTTGTTCTTCTAGAATTACCTACTATTAAACAAAATTTATATATTTCTTAAATGTTGTTTATTTAGCATTTTAGCAAACAAAATTTTCCATAATAGTATAGGTACATCCGCAGTTACGTTAAGGTATTTTTATTAATTACAGTTGTTGCATAAGTTTAGCGGAAATAAAGTATGATAAACAGCCGCGGGTCAAACCATCCTATCACTCCATATAAACATCAATTAGCTATAACCAAAGCGATCATGCAACGCTTATATCATCTCGTTATCTAACACTCCCTTCGTAGAAATGCCTATTTGAGTGATAAATGACCTACAGTAATAATTATTAAGACCGCTGTGTGGTATCCGGCTGAGTAGAATAAACCACCCTCATTTCTTACTGAGGTGTTGTAAAAGGCGACTAAAGAAGTTGACCCGCCGTGTGGTATCCGGCTGAGTAGAATAGACCACCCTCTTTCTTACCGAGGTGTCGTCAAAGGCGACTAAGGTAAGTTGACTCGCCGTGTGAAATCCGGCTGAGTAGAATAGACCACCCTCTTTCTTACTAAGCTGACGTAGAAGGCGACTAAGGTAAGTTGACCCGCCGTGTGGTATCCGGCTGAGTAGAATAGACCACCCTCTTTCTTACTGAGGTGTTGTAAAAGGCGACTAAAGAAGTTGACCTGCCGTGTGATATCCGTCTGAGTATAGACCACCCTCTTTCTTACTGGGATGTTGTAGAAGGCAACAAAGGTAAGTTGACTCTCTGTGTAGTATCTGGCTGAGTAGAATAGACCACCCTCTTTCTTAGGTGTTATAAAAGGCGACTAAGAGAAGTTGACTCTCTGTGTAGTATCTGGCTGAGTAGAATAGACCACCCTCTTTCTCAGGTGTTGTAAAAGGCGACTAAGAGAAGTTGACTCTCTGTGTGGTATCTCGCTGAGTAGAATAAACCGCATCCTCCCAGCCGACCTCTTTCTTTTTCTTTGGTGGTGGACATAAATAATACCTAAAGCCACCACAATCAGGGAGTCTACTCTTGAATTACTCTTGAACGCGTCACTAGCGCCACATAATTTAAAAACTGGGTGGCCATTTCAAGAACTAAACTGTAACGTCATCTAAACGCTACTTTTGATGCTTTTTGAGAGATCAATATTGCAGCCATATTGAATAAAAATTGTGCCGCGATTGGGATTTTCACAAGAACGAAAGACCAACTTTTGAATGACGATTTAAGTACTTATAAGTGTGGTTAAAGTTTATAAAATGGCGATAATAACAGTTTCGACCAATATCTTAAGTAATTTTTGACGTGTCAACGTCTTAAATTAGGTTGCGGCTTGGAGTCACTCATGAAAAAGTGTAACGCCCGCTCACGTCTGTTACGATGAGTCACCGAACGAAAGAGAGGCCCGCCGGACTGGCGAATGCCTTGCGTCTCTATCTCACTCCAATCCATCACATTTAAAAAGACGTTGTCACGTAAAATCTTTGCCCGTAAAACCGACTTTACAGGCAATCGTTCTTTTTTAGTTTTATTAATCTATATATTTATTATTTATCATCTTGGAGCGAAATTGATTTAATATGCTTTTTTAGTATTAATAGGTACCAGACCTGAGTTTGACCGCTTCTTTGGCGTATCTTCTCAATCTTCCTAAAACAAAACACTGAATTAATTAAATATGGGTGAAAAAATACTGTTTCAAACAATCGAATATAAATAAATATAAATATATGGGACACTTACACACACGGTCGTCCGTCCCCAAAGTAATTAATTTAATACTTGTGTTATGGTAGTCAGACAACTGGTGAATATATACTTATATATTTTGTAAATCTTAATATTTAAATGAGTTAATCTTGTATATATATATATTTTCCGAATCTCGGAAACGGCTCCAACGATTTTCCTGAAATTCAGCATGTAGGAGGTTTTGGGGGAGAAAAATTGATCTAGCAAGGTTTTATGTAAAAAAAATATTGTTTTATCCCTATTTTTGGGCATTAAAAAACACTAACATTTATATTGAATTGAATTTTCGCCATTAACTGTCAAGTCGACGTAGCTTATTCGGTTAGCGGGCAGCCTCGAGAAATGTGAGTGCCAAGGATCGATCCCAACTAAATAATAGTTTTTTCTTTTTTTAAAGTTTTTTCTTGGAAAAAATTACCGAGCGAAGCTCGGTCACCCAGATATTACATACTTAAATACAAATATACACCCAGGCTCAAAGGCCAATAAATTCGGCGGGAATCGAACCCGCGACCCGCGGAGCTGAAGGCAGGATCACTACCCACTGCGCCAACGGGCCAGTCATATCTATCGAAGCACATTGTGAAGAAATATAGAGAATGCACTGTGATTTCTATTTCCCAATGCAAAGTATTCAGGTCGTACATGAAAACGAGTACATCCTCATATCTTGATATCGGTAAAAACTGGCAATTTTAATGACGCTTCCACATTGATGTAACGTTTGGCGCCGAGATGATGGCTATTAACTGAAATGGAGCGAGCCTTAAGCCGGATAGCATGCGATAATACTGTATTACTATGTGGTACTAGAGCTGTGGTAGCCCGCCGGTAACATCGTGCGACTCTTTTGAGGAGGTCACGGGTTCAAAGAGCAGACACCAATGAGTTTTTCCGTTAAAACTTATGTGTCTAATTGATAATTGTAATTTATCAAACGCTTTTCGGTAAAGGAAAACATCGTGCGGAAACCTGCATATCTCTAGAGAATTCTGGAGATATGTGTAACCTACCAATCCGCACTGGAGCAGCGTGGGTAGGTCTTAGCTCCTAACCTTCTCTCCAAAAACGGAGAGAAGAGGCCAATTCTCAGCAGTGGGATAGTAACATGCCGCTACTTATGTGGTACTGGTGAAAGATGCTTCGAGTATCTTGGACTGAATTCAGGACCAATATATCGATACTAGAAGAGCTCGGCATCAGGCAGCGTCTGTACAGCGACGTCAGCGTGTCTCTGTCTGCATTAGAGGCTAACAAGTTGCCTCCTTCAAGTTTATATTTAGTCTCTAATAAATATGCTAACGTGTAACATTTTTTATAATAAATATATCTCCACCTGCATGACTGAGTCTTTATTAAAATACCATTTGAAGTAAAAAATTCAAAAATACATTACTTAACTGAGGGTACTTTGAGCGTGAGTTGACGGGAACGTAGTGATTAATGATTAATAATCACAAATATACCAGAATTGTACATAGTCACTTCCTATCTTTAAAAATAAAATTACAGCTTACTATTTATTCCTAAAGTTATTTCTCTTTACTTATTTATTGTTCTGTTAATGTACTATTTTCCTGTATTTATATTATATCTAGTAAAATTATTATTGATATTATATAAGTGTATGTATAAACAAATATATGTATGAAATATACATGTATGTATATTATGATTAATATGTATATTTTATCTAAATATCTTTATATTATTATAAATATGCGAGTTTTTTTTGCACACCCGTCACGCTCTTTTTTACCTGATAATCCTGTAAAAAGGGTTGCCTGGAAGAGATCACTACTCAGTGATAAGGCCGCCCTTTGTACGTTTACATAAGTTTACTTTAAGTTCGCATGTATTTTTATGTGTTTGTGCAATAAAATTTTTATCTATCTATCTTTGTGTTCAAAAAAATATATCAAAACAAGAAAGTTGATCATCATGCCAAAGAAAGGGCCGATCAACGAATGTTGATCAAGCTAGTAAATATACAAAATTATAGCAAGCTATCTGTCATAGGCCTTACCCACACACGTCGCTCGTTATATCACAACATTATGCAACAATAAAGTCATATTTGATTGATGTCAGTATTGCCTATTATTATAGACATATCATAGCAAGTCGTCTATAATGTAACGGCAAAGCTTTTTTCCTAATTACTTGTAAGTAAGTAAAGTAAGTAACGGCCTGTTACTATCCCACTATCTATACTATCCGTTTTTTTTTTTGGAGAGAAGGATTGGAGCTAAGACCTACCACGCTGCTCCAATGCGGATTGGTAGGTTACACATATCCCCAGTATTCTCTAGAGATATGTAGGTTTCCTCACGATGTTTTCCTTCACCGAAAAGCGTGTGATAAATTGCAATTATCAATTAGACACATAAGTTTTACTAGAAAACTCATTGGTGCCTGCCCGGAGTTTGAACCCTAGACCTTCTCGAAAGAGGCGCACGGTGATACCGCTGGGCTACCACAGCTTAATTACTTGTATATGTAGCGAATTACTTAAAGTCAAGTCATATTTGGAGCTCATATTTAGCTTACGGCTCTTGCTTTGCGCCTTCGTAAGTCGTTTGTTTTGGTATAAGATTCTATAATAAAAGACCGCAATCAATTTTAGCTTTGCCATTACAGCAGTTTAAAAACACTGTTAAAGGTAGGCTGATACAATAAGACTACTATACTGTTGAGGATTACTTAGATCAGTTATGCTCAACCACTTTTCAAATTCAAATAAATTCAAATAATTCTTTATTCAAATTGACCTTTACAAGCACTTTCGAATCGTCAAATTACAATGAAGCTACGACTGGTACGGAAAGGTGCTCTTACCGAGAAGAACCAGCAAGAAACTCGGCGGTCACTCTTTTCAAAATTGAGTTTTACAATAATGGCTTAATTAAGAACAAATTAAAAAATTTACAATATAATCTAGTGCGTAGCTGGACGCAATTTAAAACCAAGCTTTCTTATCATCAATATAGTCCTCAATAGTATAATAAGCTTTATGAATTAGTGTCTTTTTAATTGCTATTTTGAACTTGTGTAAAGGCAAGTCCAAAATAGATTGTCGAATTTTATTATAAACTAGCGGCCTGCCCCTGCTTCGCACGGGTATAAAATATATATCCCATGTCAGTCAGTGTAAAAAAAATAATTAAAATCGATCCAGTTGTTTTGATTTATTTATTACTGCCCGTGGCCGTAGCGTTAAATTTGGTGAAAAACAATTTCCTTTCCCTATACCAAGAAGATTTCCTGCTATCTTTGGAATATCTAAATTCATATAGTACATTATTACTTATTTACTTTTATATTTTACCTTTGTATTTTATTTTTACAATTAATTACAGAATGTCTTTAAACAAACTCTTGAAAGAGCGACATCGCTGCTAAAGTATTGTTATAAGTAAGTAGTGTTATAGGGCGAAGCGCGGCCTCCTCACGGCATTTTAAATCTGTAATATCTCCGAAAATGTTCACTTAAATTACATGCTGTAAACGGCTATATTAATCTATATTAAATCAACAATTTATTTAAGGTACTCAATTGGATAAGGATTAATGCTGTATTGTATAAGAATCGCTTCAAAAATAAGGCATTATTTTTCGTAAAAAGTGAACGACAAAAAATGCTTTAGTGGGTTATCCATAAAAATTAGACATATACCATCGCGGACTTTTCTGTAGACCTTTTCAAGATGTACCAATACTTAGTACATTATTTTGATAAATCTCGTAGGGTTTACAGTTTAATTATTTACAGAAACCTCAAAAATTACAGTATTTCTCTACTCCGTATTGAATGTTATTATACGTACAAACCTTCCTCTGGAATCACTCTATCTATTAAAAAAAACCGCATCAAAATCTGTTGCATAATTTTAAAGTTTTATGCATAAATAGGGAAATATGGACTTTGTTTTATAATATGTAGTGATTGTTATTTTCCTCGCTAGAGAGCTCCGATCATAAATGCGTCCGATCGCTGCTAAATTCAAATGGTTAAAGGGCGAACCACGTTTTTTTTTTCGAATTTGACTAATGCTGTTAGCCCTACTGGCTTTGACAGCGTCACCGATAAGACGGGCGCGCGCGGAAGCATCGCCGAGAGGCGAACCGCGACCTCCGACGCGCTATTTATAGGCTCGCGGCGCGGCCCCTGCATTTTAAATCTGTAATATCTTCGAAACTGTTTATTTAAATGACATGCTGTAAAGGGTCATATTGATCAATATTAAATAAACAATATATTTAAGGTTCTTAATTGGATAAGGATTAATGCTGTATTGTATACAAATTGCTTTGAACATAAGGCATCATTTTTCGTAAAAAGTAAATGATAAAAACTGCTATTGTAGGTTATCCATAAGAGATATACATATACTATCGCGGACTTTTCTGTAGACCTTTTCATGGTGTACAAATACTTAGTACATCATTTTGATAAATCTCGTAGGGTTTAGCCTGCGTTTGCAATGCAAGCGGAAAAAAATGTAATTATTTACGACATCACATTAGAAACCTCAAAAATTACAGTATTTCTCTAATCCATATTGAATGTTATTAGACATGTAAACCTTCCTCTAAAATCACTCTATCTATTTAAAAAAAAACCGCATCAAAATCTGTTGCTTAGTTTTAAAGATTGAAGCATACATAGGGATATACGGACATAGGGACAGACAGAGAATGCGACTTTGTTTAATACTATGTAGTGATATTATTTATTTTTACAATTGATTAGACAAAGTCTTTACATACAACATTCATAGCTTTCTTATCATTAGACAATATAAACTTGAAAGAAGGACAAATAGTTGCGCCTCCGGTTGCTGCTAAATTCGAAGTGCTTATAGGTCTAAGCGCGGCCTCCTCGCGGGATTTTAAATCTGCAATATCTCCGAAAATGTTCACTTAAATTACATGCTGTAAACGGCAATATTGATCTATATTAAATCAACAATTTATTTAAGGTACTCAATTGGATAAGGATTAATGCTGTATTGTATAAAAATTGCTTTGAACATAAGGCATCATTTTTCGTAAAAAGTAAAAAAAAAAAACTGCTATTGTGGGTTATCCATAAGAGATAGATATATACCATCGCGGACTTTTCCGTAGACCTTTTTAAGGTGTACAAATACTTAGTACATCATTTTGATAAATCTCGTAGGGTTTAGCCTGCGTTTGCACTGTAAGCGGAAAAAAATGTAATTATTTACAGAAACCTCAATAATTACATTATTTCTCTACTTCGTATTGAATGTTATTATACGTACAAACCTTCCTCTGGAATCACTCTATCTATGAAAAAAAACCGCATCAAAATCGGTTCCGTAGTTTTGAAGTTTTATGCGTACATACGGAAATATGGACTTTGTTTTATAATATGTAGTGATGATATTAACGAATTAAAAAGTTTTTTATATAAATCATTGAACCGTTTTTTTCGGAAATTACACATATAGTATCGAATTAATGGAAAAATAACAGTAATTGTAAACGTTTTATAAATTTGTTGTCACATGATTTGGCTTAGTACTTTACGACCGGCCGCCTGCCTAACGTCAACTTACCTTATTCGTATTTTACAACACCTCGGTGAGATATAGGGTGGTGTATTCGACGCAGCCGGATACGACACGGCTTAAATAATGGTAATTGTTGACGTCATTACTCAAACTAAAATACAGAGTTTGGGAGTTGACTCCGTATAATCATCAAAAAATATTATTTCATTCTCGTATATAATAAGATTTTTTTACTACTACGACTTCATTTTGAGTTTTGCATTATTTCTAAAAAATAGGACCATAAAATGATCCATCTCTGAACAAATGCTAACGACTTCATCATCCTCCTGCCCTTATCCCACTCTAAGTGGGGTCGGCACAACATGTTACAAACATGTTGTCATATGATTTGGCTACATATTTTACGACCGGCCGCCTGCCTGACGTCAACATACCTTAGTCGTATTTTACGACTCCTCGGTAAGAAAGAGGGTGGTCTATTTTACTCAACCTGATACCACACGGTGTGTCAACTTACCTTAGTCACCTTTTACGACACCTCGGTAAGAAATGAGGGTGGTCTATTCTACTCAGCCGGATACCACACGGCGGGTCGACTTACCTTAGTCGCCTTTTACGACACCTCGGTAAGAAATGAGGGAGGTACTATTCTATTCAGCCGGATACCACACGGCGTAAATGCTAAAGACTTGTCACAATTTATTCTTCTCACAAATACGCGCAACGTTGATTTAATAATGAAATACGTTAAGTCAGCGTGTCTAGTCACTGGAAAACTTATAGAATTTTTTTATAATACATACGTATAATTCATGTGAGGCAGTATAACATAATGAGTAGACCCCACATACAGTAGGATAAGAGAATAATGACATATTTATGTATAATTCTCGTTATTTTAAAATCATTGCATTGTAAACTGATTCTTTAACAATTCGCCATCCAGTCCAACTCAGCATCATCACTACATATTATAAAACAAAGTCCATATTTCCGTATGTACGCATAAAACTTTAAAACTACGCAACCGATTTTGATGCGGTTTTTTTTCATAGATAGAGTGATTCCAGAGGAAGGTTTGTACGTATAATAACATTCAATACGAAGTACGATCAATCAATCGATCAACCATTCGACCAACCAATCGACCAACCAGTCGACCAACCCGTCGACCAACCCGTCGACCAACCCGTCGGCCAACCCGTCGGCCAACCCGTCGGCCAACCCGTCGGCCAACCAGTCGACCAACCCGTCGGCCAACCAGTCGACCAACCCGTCAACCAACCCGTCGACCAACCAGTTGACCAACCCGTCGGCCAACCCGTCGGCCAACCCGTCGGCCAACCCGTCGGCCAACCCGTCGGACGATAAAAGGTCTGGTCTGGTCTGGTCTGGTCTGGTCTGGTCTGGACGGCCAACCAATCGACCAACCCGTCGACCAACCCGTCGACCATCCCGTCGACCAACCCGTCGATCTACCCGTCGACCAACCCGTCGACCAACCCGTCGACCAACCCGTCGGCCAACCCGTCGGACGATAAAAGGTCTGGTCTGGTCTGGTCTGGTCTGGTCTGGTCTGGTCTGGTCTGGTCTGGTCTGGTCTGGTCTGGTCTGGTCTGGTCTGGTCTGGTCTGGTCTGGTCTGGTCTGGTCTGGTCGACGGGTTGGCCGACGGGTTGGCCGACGGGTTGGCCGACGGGTTGGCCGACGGGTTGGCCGACGGGTTGGTCGCCGGGTTGGCCGACGGGTTGGCCGACGGGTTGGCCGACGGGTTGGCCGACGGGTTGGCCGACGGGTTGGCCGACGGGTTGGCCGACGGGTTGGCCGACGGGTTGGTCGACGGGTTGGTCGATGGCTTGGTCGACGGGTTGGTCGACGGGATGGTCGACGGGTTGGTCGACGGGTTGGTCGACGGGTAGGTCGACGGGTTGGTCGATGGGTTCGTCGACCGGTTGGTCGACCGGTTGGTCGACGGGTTGGTCGACGGGCTGGTCGACGGGCTGGTCGACGGGCTGGTCGACGGGCTGGTAGACGGGCTGGTCGACGGGTTGGTCGATGGATTGGTCGATTGATTGGTCGATTGGTTGGTCGATTGGTTGATCGATTGATTGATCGTACTTCGTATTGAATGTTATTATACGTACAAACCTTCCTCTGGAATCACTCTATCTATGAAAAAAAACCGCATCAAAATCGGTTGCGTAGTTTTAAAGTTTTATGCGTACATAGGGAAATATGGACTTTGTTTTATAATATGTAGTGAAACTGTGCCGCGGCACTTTTGTGTGCCGCCAAATTTTAAGTGTGCCGCAAAATTTTGCAAATATGTTAATGTTAATATTATTAAATTATGTCATTTAAAAAGAAAAATCTTTTTATTGTTATTGCTTGTAATTAATTGTAATTGCTTTTCGTATTCTCGTATTTCTCTTTATTTCGTATATTTAACGTTTTTGTCATAAACTATTTATGCAGTGTTGTATGTAGTAAGAAAAGAATTTTTATTTTTTTCTTTGTGTGCCGCCGAATTTTGAAATCGTTAAATATGTGCCGCAACAAAAAAAAGGTTGAGAATCACTGACTTAGATGATAGGAATGCGTGTATGTAGCTATTAGACCTTGTACTAGATAGTAATGACAATGTAATTAGTTATAAGTATTATTTTAAAATGAGTAACCGCCGAGTTTCTTGCTGGTTTATCTCGTTAGGAACAGCTTTCCGAACCAGCTGTAGAGTTGACGATTCAAAAGCACTTGTTTACAAATTTGCTTAAATAACGTACATTCGTTATTCAAGTAACAATATATATTGAAACAAAAGCAATAATAAAATTATTATGCTATAATTTTAATAATTTAAAACAATTTTATTATTTATTTATTTATTTATATATACATATATGCTACATTTGCGAGGATGGCATTGCGATAGTATAAAACTGTGTGCATATGCCATTATTATTACTATTATTATTATTACTTTTGTATTATGAATCTCCACAAAATAACGCCTAATTCTATTGATTATTTTGAATTTGAATAATAAATATATCTAACAATCATTTAAGAACATGAATATCAAATATTTTTAGGATATATATATCTCACTATTCGGGTAACTATGGGACGAACTTCCCATGATGTACCTCGAAACGTGGGATAAACTTTATATTTCAAATATCGTTTTGTAATTAAAATTGGTCGTTACTTCGTTTCGTTTAAATTGCGATTATACTCGTAAGCTTTTATTTCCTGTATTGAACCTGTTTGAAAAGCGATCTATCAAAAATATTTCCGCTATACTATCGATTCAATGTTTTCCCACAGTGTTTTTATAAATAAACAGTACCTAGGCGATCGAGATTTGCTAGGTATTTTTTTAAAACATATAAAAACATAAAAATTGAAAAAAAAATGTAAAAATAATTCGGCAGGTGGGGCTCGATTGGAGTATTTTCACTTCTTCAGTCCGCCCTTTATCCGAAGGGCTATGACAACATTATAATTGAGAGCTAAAATATCATTTGCATTCGATTCTACATTTTATCATTTTTTCAGTACCTGAAAATAGGGATAAAAATATTTTTTTTTAAATGAAACCGAGCTAGATCGATTTTTCCACTTCTACATGCTGAATTTCATAAAAATCGTTTTAGCCGTTTCCGAGATTCAGAAAATATTTTTTTTTATATAGTAGAAGATTCATCATCTTCCTGCCCTTATCCCACTCTAAGTGGGGTCGGCACAACACTTTACAAACATGTTGTCACATGATTTGGCTACGTATTTTACGACCAGCCGCCTGCTTGACGTCAACTTACCTTAGTCGTATTTAGGACACCTCGGTCATAAAGAGTCGGTATTTTACTCATCCCTATACCACACAAAATTCAAAATTCAAAAAATTCTTTATTCAAATAAACTTGTAAACAAGTGCTTTTGAATCGTCAACTCTACTGCTGGTTGCGAAAGCTGTTCCTACCAAGAAGAGCCAGCAAGAAACTCGGCGGTTGCTCTTTTGATTGTTATGCTTGAAGTATCTCTACGTGATCAAATCAGGAATGAGTACCTAAGACACCGATATAGCTCAGCGTGTTAGGAAGCTGAAGTGGCGATGGGTGGGGCACAAAGTACGGAGAAACGGTGGCATTGGGGTCTCAAGGTGTTGTAATGGCAACCCCGCACCAGAAAACGCACCGCTGGTTGACCCTATAAGGTGGACTGATGATCCCATAAAGGTCGCGAGGAGTCACTGGTTCCAAGTAGCACAAGATCGTGTGGTGTAGAGATCCCGTGAAGAGACCTATGTCCAGCAGTGAACGTCCATCCGTTGAAGGAGCAAGAAATTCAGCATGTAGGGGGTTTTGGGAAAGAAAAATCGATCTAGATAAGTTTTATTTAAGAAAAATATCGTCTTATCCCTGTTTTCGGCCTCTAAAATCTTTTTGAAATTTACGTTGAATACAATCACAATTTTTCGCTGTCAAACGTAAAGTCATTGTAGTTCATTTGGGGAACGGGCGGTCTAGAGAGGAGAAAATACCTAGGATCAAGCCCCACCAGCCCTATTATTTTTTCATTTTTCTTTTCAATTTTTTTTAATTTTTTTTTACATCATTTTGAAAATTACTGAGCAAGTCTCGGTTACCCAGGTACTCATATTTATAGATAGAGTTATACCAGAATCTAAGTTATGCTTGGTATGTATTTAGTCTATATTCAATAATTTCTCTATGCAAAAGTGTCACAATGTTTCCAGGGCTTTAACACGACGTCTAGAAAATCCCTTTCATTAAGAAACTACCGAAGCAAGAATACGGATATCGAAAGAGAGTTCCGTACATAAATTTTATATAACAAAATAGGAATATTTCTATTTGTTTAAACCAAAGTAGATGCCGTGTGGTATCCGGCTGAATAGCCGGATACCACCCTCTTTTCTTACCTAGGTGTCGTAAAAGGCGACTAAGGTGAGTCGACCCGCCGTGTGGTATCCGGTTGAGTAGAATAGACTACCCTCATTTTTTGCCGAGGTGTCGTAAAATACGACTAAGATAAGTTGATGTCAGGCAGGTGGCCGGTCGTAAAATACGTAGCCAAATCATATGACAACATGTTTATAACATGTGCCGACCCCAATTAGAGTGGGATAAGGGCAGGAAGATGATGTTTGAACCAAAGACTGAAAAATGATACTGTAATATCAGTTAAGTTCATATTTAATTTTTGTTAAATAGATTTACTCTATAGAAACTTTAGTGATTAAAAAGTGCTATTCTGAAATTTTTAGGTTTATATTATGTTATTTGGATAGATTTGGGCTAACAGTCTACCGAAAAAAAGTTAGAATAACAGCCCTATTGATTAAAAAAAGTATTATTTTAAAATATCTCAAATAGAATCCATACAATACCAATATTATAAATACGGACGTCTATATGACTGTTATGCTTTCACGGTTAATCTGCTGGACCGATCATATGTAAATTTAGCGTAAATAAAGCTTATAAACTAGCCGACAAATAATAAAATCCCTTTTTTGGTTCGGGAACAGGGAAGAATTATTGAGGACATTGAAACGCTTACGTTGGCCCTACCACTAGTATTAGTATACCACTAGTATTCTATAAATAATGTACTACTACATGAAAGTAAATTGGTACAATACATTGTTATATAAAGTAGCAAGGTCTTTTCAAGGGATTTTAACGGAAAAGTAATTTAAAAATTATTTTGCTATAATCCATGATTAAGCAAATAGAAAATATATGTAATGCTAAATGTACAGTGGACTGGTACAGTGGACTATGTACAGTGGACTAAATGTACAGTGGTAAGCTGTGGTAGCCCAGCGGTAACACCGTGAGACTCTTTCGAGGAGGTCTCAGGTTCAAACCCGGGCAGACACCAATGAGTCTTTCTGTTAAAACTTATGTGTCTAATTGATAATTGCAATTTACCACACGCTTTTCGGTGAAGGAAAACATCGTGAGGAAACCTGCATATCTCTAGAGAATTCTGGGGATATGTGTAACCTACCAATCCGCATTGGAGCAGCGTGGTAGGTCTTAGCTCCAATCCTTCTCTCCAAAAACGGAGAGAAGAGGCCTATGCCCAGCAGTGGGATAGTAACAGGCCGCTACTTACATACAGTGGACTATCCGTTTTCATACCCGATACAAGCGGGATAGTAAAAACACATGCACAAACCTCTACCACAGCCACCATAATGCAAGCACTACACACGTTCACTATCACAAAATCAACAATCGTTTCGCCCGCAATCGAAGCATCATCAGGAGATAGACTCCACGACAAAATCACAAAGAGAATTTACCTTTTGCGATCTCATTTCGATGAGATCTTAGCGGCTGCAAAACATCATGGTTTAATTACTGGTAGACTGGCCTGTGTGACCCTGCATGCAGCTCCGCGGGTCACGGGTTCGATTCCCGCCGAGGGCTAACATTTTCTATAAATGAATTTTTTGGTCTTCGAGCCTGGGTGTATATTTGTATTTAAGTATGTATTTAAAAAATAAATAAGTATATATTCACCAGCTGTCTGTCTATCATAACACAAGTATTATGTTACTTACTTTGGGGACGGACGACCGTGTGTGTAAGTGTCCCATCATCATCATCCTCCTGCCCTTATCCCACTCTGAGTGGGGTAGGCACAACATGTTATAAACATGCTGTAACATGATTTGGCTGCGTTTTTACGACCGGCCGCCTACCTGACGTCAACTTACCTGAGTCGTATTTTACGACACCTTGGTAAGAAGGAGGGTGGTCTATTCTGCTAAACCGGATACCACACGGTGGGTCAACTTACCTTACTCGCCTTTTACGACACCTCGGTAAGAAATGAGGGTGGTCTATTCTACTCAGCCGGATACCATACGGCGGGTCGACTTACCTTAGTCGCCTTTTACGACACCTCGGTAAGAAATGAGGGTGGTACTTTTCTATTCATTCGGATACCATACGGTGTTATGTATTTAAAAAATATATAAGTATATATTCACCAGTTGTCTGTCTGCCATAACACAAGTATTAAGTTACTTACTTTGGAGACGGATAACCGTGTGTGTAAGTGTCCCATAAATTAAAATAAAAAAAATTGTTTATATCGTGGTTCCCGCAGTATTAAGGAACCCCAAAAAGGTTACGGCTGGACAGTTGATAGCAAAAGCTCTCTCTAGTATTTGTAGGGAAGGGAAGTGCTCTGCTATACTTAGTTCGTGCGAAAACTTGACGTAGAAAGGTTGTTTACTGAGTGAAAGGCGATCACTCCGCGATTTTCGCAAATTCCCTAACAAAAGTTTATTTTAGTGTCCAAATCTATTATTCGTTACGAGTGCTTTTAAAAAATTGTAAGTATTTTTTAAATAATTATTAACGTAATTTAATTATAGTTTCACCTAAAGTCAGTACAATAATAACAATAAATGAATGTAATAATTAATTTATTATTATTTTCGCTTATTAATTAATTAAAAATACTAAAAATTATTTTATATCAGCATTATATTTAATCATATTTGTAAATATTGTGAACAACAAATTAAATTGGCAATCGTATTTTCTTATGTTTTATAAATTAAATTATAATTTTTTAACATTGAAATGTATTAAAAAAACATTAATAAAATCAATGATAAAAGAAAGGTTTTTTAAAAACTGGCAATGTTGCCGATGTTTCTATAATTTTTAAATATCGAACAGAAAAGCGCGGTAACCTCTACTAGCGTCGGAGAATGATTTTCATATATCACTAGCAGTACTTGCGGCTTCGCCAGTGTGGAATTCAGTGAATCAGAAATTGAAATTTTGAAGATAAAAGTAGTTTTTGTGAGTTAACCATAAGAGATAGAGACATGTTGTCGTAAACATTTTTGTAGTATTTTAGTAGATCTACAATTCTCTAGTACATTACTTTATTGTATCTCTGTTGGTTGGTTGGTTAAACCGCAGGCAATTATTTTGCAACCTATTCAACAAAATTTACGTAAAACTAAAATAATGCACTATTAACCTAAACCTTCTGGAATCGCATTACCTTTTGGTAAAAATCGTACAAAAATCCGTTCAGTTGAATTTGATTAAATCGATAACATATAGACAGACAGCTATTGGGGACTTTTTTTTATAATAAGTAGGTATAGATGTATTTAGGATTCCATCTCACTTGTTACGTAGCCCAAGCAAAGAAGATAAAACTCCATAGAGTTTTTAATACTAGAATAGGGAAGCTATAGGCAAACCTGTAAATGAGAGTGTAACAATAAATAATGAGATAGAAGATGAAATTCGTATACTTCATTTTTTCTAATTAAATATCTGCAGAGAAATATTCATGACGCGTTCTTAATTTAAAAAATACTTGAACATTTTCATTACAGCTTCTAAATGTCGTTTTTTCTTTACGCACGCAAAAAAATATACTTCTGTTCTGTAGAATTAGCACAAACTACTTTTCTTTTCATTTTCAATATAATATAATATATAAAGCGTAGCTCCCTACGCTCAACAAGCGCCATCTAGCGCGCAACACCAGTTGCCTCCGATTTCTCAAGGGAAGTGCATCTAGGCGGACGCGGACGCATTTTACATAAAACAATATTCGATAATTCAGCACAAAGCTTAAAATCACCATAAGCCTATGGATATATACATATAAAAAAAGGGGATCCCCGAGGAAGATAATTCTGGAATAAAAGTGAGTTACGCTTTATCTTCCTTCACTAGATTCATTATTCAATTTCTCATACAACCTCATTTGCTTTATCTTTATTGTAATATGTCACATTTTGGGCTGGCTCCACTCTAGTATAATAAATATCATAATAACTCATCTATCATCGCCGATATAAAAATGTTATTATACAATTTCGTTCACATTTCAAATACGTAACAAATGTCAACTGGTAATGACAATCGACACGCGACTCGACATTCGCTCCATCCGCATTTTTATTTATAATCTGTTATGCAGTTATAAAAACTTTTTTTTAAATTTTATATATCTGGGTGACCGATTTTCGGTCTAGACTCAAATTAATATTTATTTTATTTTTATTGTTAAATTAGGAAATTATTAGTAGGTAATTCTAGTTCATAATGTTTGATATTTGCGTACCTTTTTCCTTAATATAAATTGTCTCACTTCGTAGGTTAGCTGGCAGAGATCTCTATCATAGGGATAAGTTGACCTTTGTACACTTTTTTTTACCAATAATGTTTTTTTTCGAACATTTTTTATTGTACATAAATAAATAAATAAATAATTTTATACAATCTCTATTTATACTAATACTAGAGGGATCGGGCAAACGTTGTTTTGCTATATAAGTTATTTCTAGGAAATTTCTAATGTACTCGTAAATTACAAAAAAAATCTGGGCAACCGCGCCTTGCTCGGTTATTTTTTTTTAAATATAAAAGGGAAGAAACTTAAAAAAAAATTGCGCAGTTGTGGAATTATCAATTCTTTAGTCCATTTTAGCCCATTATCCGCTCATCTATGACAACTTCATAATTGACAGCTGAAATATCATTTGTATTCTATTCTACATTTAGCATTTTTTCAGTGCCCGAAAACAGGGATAAAAAGACATTTTTTTTATTAAACCCAGCTAGATCGATTTTCCTCCCAAAAACCTCCTACATGCTGAAAAAAATCCTTGGACCCGTTTCCGAGACTCAAAAAATTCAGTAAATATAGGTACACAAGATAAACTTAAGTAAGTAAAAAAAAAGTAAGTAGCGGCCTGTTACTATCCCACTGCTGGGCATAGGCCTCTTCTCTCCGTTATTGGAGAGAAGGATTTGAGCTAAGACCTACCACGCTGCTCTAATGCGGATTGGTAGGTTACACATATCTCCAGAATTCTCTAGAGATATGCAGGTTTCCTCACGATGTTTCCCTTCACCGAAAAGCGTGTGATAAATTGCAATTATCAATTAGACACATAAGTTTTAATAGAAAAACTCATTGGTGTCTGCCCGGGTTTGAACCCATGATCGTCTCTAGAGATTCACACGGTCGCACCGCTAGGCCATCACAGCTTAGATAAACTTATTTAAATATTATAATTTTTTTATATACACGCTAGGACTATACAAATCATGTTCACGTAGAATGGTCCCAAGAATGCTGGCAGCGTTTACGCGCTGAATCGCTAATCTGATTCTTTGTGCGAAAAAGGAGCCATCTTTAAATATTAAAGATAATTTGACAAAATCTCTCAGACCTGCCGAAAATGCATATAAAATTTCATAAAAACATTCAAGCCTATTCGTAGGAGTTTGTTGACTTATATTGTAACACGAGAATTTTATATAAGATTATAAGGTAGTATTATATACCTTTTTTTTTTTTTTTTAACGGGGGGGAAATCTTCAAAAAGATACCGGAACTCTTAGGGGTGAGATCCGGTTATTTGGGATTTCTACCCACTAAAACCCCCTCGATGGACAGCCTCCGCACTAGCAGAGAGGCCCCGGGATCTCTGACGAACTGCACCGAGGTCTCTCTAATGCCGTGCACATCGTGCTCTACAAAATATAGTACGGAGCTTGTGTCCGTAACAAGCTCCGTTTCCTCTCGGGGTCGAAAGGAACGGCCACAGCCCCCACTCTGACCGATCGTGACCCCAGAGGTCCCATTGGCCGGGACTATCAATTAGGGCGGTTTCTACGGCCCCTTCGTCTCTGCCTGCGAGAAGGATCAGCCCTTTCGCGGTTACGCTCGGCAGTCTCCTTCCTGACCATGATGGTTTCACAAAAGGAGACTACGGCTTTCCAATCTCTCTCACTTCTCAACATGGCAGAGACTACCGCCTTTAGAGAAAGATCTGTTCCAATACTGTCGATCAAGACACACCGCTCCACATCCCATGCAGGACACTCTTCGAGCGTGTGCTGTGCGTAATATTATATACCTGCGATTTCTTTCGCACCAACTTAAGAGTTTAAACAAAAGTAATGAGAATATTATTTTGCTATAATTCGCGATAAAATAAAATATATGTAATGCTAAATGTAGAGTGTACTATTCGTTCTCATACCTCATACATGCAGAATTTGTAAGAACTCATGCACTACCTGAGTTATATAGTATCGAGTTTGCTTTGTTGAGAACTCAGCTTGCTTGGGTAATGCTTCGCTTTGCGATTTTGTCGTGGAGTCTATCTCCTGACGATGCTTCGGTTACGGGGCGAAACAATTGTTGAGATTGTGGTGGTGAATGTGTGCAGTGCTTGTGTATTGTTGTGCCATCGGTGTCGGGTAGTGCATGAGTTCTTACAAATTCTGCATGTATCAGGTATGAGAACGAATAGTACACTCTACATTTACCATTACATATATTTCCTTTAACGCGGATTATAGCAAAATAATATTCTCATTACTTTTGTATTATGGACCTCCGCAAAGTAACGCCTAATTCTATAAATTATTTAAGAGTTTAAGTAAGTTAATACTAAGTTTAATAAATTTTTTCCCCTCTTCCAACCATCAAGGGGTTGTAATCACATCTCTTAAATATATAATTAGCCACTTACTCTACAAACCTAGAACACCGGAAAAACGACAAAATTCGCAATCGCACGCAACATTGCACTTCCTTAGATATCGCGTGACGTACAGACACACAGCCGGTATCATTAGGTGTCGTTAGGCTTTCATATCGATTAGGTATCGATTTTATCACACAGATGAACTGTCTTTGATTGGTAGTGATATCAAATATAAAAGTAAAATTGTTATTTTGCATTGCTTGGTTCGTTCGCATGGACTGTAGTCTTGAAATTAAGAGTAGCTTCTGTCACTCTCCAACCTTGCAAATATCTCCATCACAAAAATCAGATCGATCCGGAAAGAATCAGGATTATAAATCAGGATTTATCGTAAGAGCATAATTTGATAATTTTAGTAAATACGCCGTTACATGAAATATATATTAAAATAGCTCGGTAAAAGGAGTACAAAAACTTCATATACATCGAAAAATTCATAAAGTTTTTCTGGTATTAAATATCACTATAAACATATACTCTCTATTAATGCCGTGTGGTATCCGGCTGAGTAGAATAGACCGCTCTCATTTCTTACCGAGGTGTCGTTAATGGCGGAATACTTATCTGCGCAAGAGAAAGCCGTGGTATTATGAAACTCCCATGGTATATTCTAAAGGAGTTTCTTAGGTGGGATAGTAATTGACGAAATTCACACAATTTTAATATATCCTGTTACGAATCTGTTTTGTAAAAGTACAAAGCTGCGAAATAAAAAGGTGTTAGATAGCACACAAACATCATAACATAGTCACATATATTTACTTAAATACTTTTTTGTTAGTTTTTCGTCTCGTTTTTCAATCTAATGGAAAAGCAAATGTCTTATCAGTGCATAATATAAAACAAAGTCGCTTTCTCTGTGTGTTCCTATGTCCTTATGTCCCTATGTATGCTTAAATCAACAGATATTGATGCGGTTTTAGATAGATAGAGTGATTGTAGAGGAAGGATTATATGTATAATGACATTTAATATGGAGTGAGAGATATACAGTAATTTTTGAGGTTTCTAATGGATGTCATAAATAACTACATTACCGCACATATACATTTCCGCTCCAATGCAAACACCTTCGTTTATATTATATAGATATATAATGTACTGAGTATTTGTACCTTTGAAAAGGTCTACAAAAAACTTCGCGATGGTATATGTCTATCTCTTACGGAGAACCCACAATAGTATTTTTTTGTCATTTTCTCTTTACGAAAAATAATTCCTTATTTTCGAAGCATTTTTTATACAATACAGCATTAATCTTTTTCCAATTAACTTAAATACATTGTTGATTAAATGTAGATCAATATGGCCGTTAACAGCGTGTAATTTAAAATAACATTTTCGAAGATATTACAGATTTAAAATGCAGGGCATAGTGGTTGCGGCAGCGCGCGTATACATAGCGCGTCGGAGGTCGCGCTTTGCCCTATATCACTTCGAATTTAGCAGCGATCGGACGCGTTTATGTTTTTCACATGGCCAACTATATGTCGCTATTTCAAGAGTAACCTCCAAAGAAAACATGTTTGTATTGTCTGATGAAAAGAGAGCTGTGAACGTTGTATATAAAGTTGTAATAAATATTACATTCTGTAATATATTAAGTGTACAAATAAAATACATAGGGAAAAATGTAAAAAGTAAATATGTAAAAATTTAGTATATGGATTTAGTAGTAGAGTTTATTATTTTACAGCCGTGCGAAGCCAAGGCGGGCCGCTAGTTTTATTATAGGCCTACCATAATATGTATACCAAATATCCAAGTAAACAGTTTATAATTTCATCAGTTTTGATACCTTTCCCTATTTTTGATGTATATGACGAAACCGCAAAAGCGTGCCTTGATTCCTTTATAAAATTTATGAGTTACATTAAAATAAACCTTAGTGTACATTACAATGTGAAATAAGAGTCACATTTTGAAAGTGAATATATGTATATACATTTATATAAATAAATTTCTGTGCAATAAATTTCTAATAGCATAGGCACCTTATTTGTTATATTTGAATATTTATTTATTTACAGAAAAAATGTTTTACTTACACTCTAGGACTATAAGTGATATAATGATTTATTTTGACAAAAAAAATTGTTATAATATTAAAATAAGTTAACTTATAACGTTGTCGTCGTTATTCAATTGATTATGTATAATAGAATGACATTGGTTACAAAATAAATTAAAATATAAAACAATAATTTTAATTTTAATCCACTTCAAGAGCACGTGTTAAAAATCAAATAACGATATTTAAAATGTTCTAAGTGTAGTCTTTATTATAACTATAATTAACTTATACAACAATTTATTTTTTTATCGGTACTAAATTGTTGTAAACAATAAATTACTAAGCATACATTAAGAATATACACGTCTACTTACAATACTTGGATCGAAATTATTAAAAAAAACACTGTAAAATAATGTTTAAATTAATTCCTATTTGTAGCCTCAGCCTTACAACATAGTATGCGAGTGTTAACCTAAACAGCGATTGCCGTAATCACTGACCAATCATGATCGCAATAAGTAATCTAACATTTACCATGACATTAGCGGCTAAGTATTCAAATAACCACTTTCTTTACCATGCATTTAGCCACGCTCCATGTAATCGTAAAATGTACTTAACTACTTATGTCAATATTTTATGCGCCCTTCCCTGAGAAATTGAGTTTTCTGAACAAACCTTAACCTTCAGCTAAACAAACTTTAATCTTTATTATAAGGATAGTTTACACATGTTTTTTATTTGAAATATTTGTTACAGTATCGCATCGGAACAGCTGCTTCAAGATATCTACTGAATGATTCCAGTTTTAAAATGGTAAATAACTACATATTATAAAACAAACTCGCATTCTTTGTCCATATTTCCCTATGTATGCATAAAACTTTAAAACTACGCAACAGATTTTGATGCGGTTTTTTTTTAATAGATAGAGTGATTTAAGAGGAAGGTTTGTACGTATAATAACATTCAATACGGAGTAGAGAAATACTGTAATTTTTGAGGTTTCTGTAAATAATTACATTTTTTTCCGCTTACATTGCAAACGCAGGCTAAACCCTACGAGATTTATTAAAATGATGTACTAAGTATTTGTACAACTTGAAAAGGTCTAATAAGTTATTTACTTTGAGGACGGACGTGATTATTCCATATACATATTGAAATTTTGTCGTTTTTCCTATGTTCTGGGTTTAATGTTAAGGTTTGTAGAGTAATTGGGTAATTTACAGAGTGGTACTAATACGACATTAAATGTACCAACTGATCACTTAAACGTATAAGATAACTTTGGCATAATTCAATCTTCTTAAATAACGTTTTAAAAAAATGTATTTTCGAACAAAATAAATATAATTTAATTGAGATCTGGCTAAAAAAGTAATGGTTGACAGACCTGGCGCGAAGCACTTGTTCAAAAAACAGGATAAAACAATGACATTGAACAATAACATTATACTTTTCTCTCCTTCGCACTTGTATGTAGTCTCTCGGTCAAGGTCAATGCATTACATACGAAATAGAATGGAATGGGTACGGTCATTCACCCTTTCATTTCATTCATTTATCTATTATTCAAAACGTAAAATAATTCCTGTGGCAAAATTACTTCACTAAATGTATTTATTATTATTTTCTATTCCAGTGGGCGCTTCTGCTGTTGACGTGTGTCGCGTGGGGACGGGCGATTGAGAACGAGGTAAGGTATTTTTTATGTATATAAATTATTATTTATATGTGATATGAGAATTAACGCCGCGTGGTATCCGGCTGAATCTGACCACCCTCATTTTTTACAGAGGTATCATAAAAGGCGACTAAGATAAGTTGACCTACCGTATGGTATCCGGTTGAGTAGAACAGAAAGCAAGTTTATGTCCTTAGCGAATAACACTCCAGATCAGCCTCTTTCTGTCTTGCAGGCGGCCGGTTGTATAATACGTAGCCCAATCATGTGACAGCATGTTTAATCATGTTGTGCCGAGCCCACTTAGAGTTAGCCCACATATGGGCAAGAGGATGACGTGATATCATCATCTTCCTGCCCTTATCCCACTCTAAGTGGGGTCGGCACAACATGTTATAAACATGCTGTCACATGATTTGGCTGCGTTTTTACGACCGGCCGCCTGCCTGACATCAACTTACCTCTGTCGTATTTTACGACACCTCGGTAAGAAAGAGGGTGGTCTATTCTACTAAACCGGATACCACACGGTGAGTCAACTTACCTTAGTCGCCTTTTACGACACCTCGGTAAGAAATGAGGTTGGTCTATTCTACTCAGCCGGATACCACACGGCGGGTCGACTTACCTTAGTCGCCTTTTACGACACCTCGGTAAGAAAAGAGGGTGGTACTATTCTATTCAGCCGGATACCACACGGCGTAAGAGGATGACGTGATATATGATATTTTTTTCTTATACTAACTCGACCTAATATACTACCACCAAAATCGCCCGCGTATAAATCAGTGTGCAAAAAATTTTTTCCGCGTTAAAATTTTGAACATCATCATCATTATCCTACCATTATCGCGCTTTAGGACGGCATAACATGTTATAAACATGTTGTAACAATGATTCGGCTAGATATTTTAAGACCGGTCGCCTGCCTGACGGCCGAAGTCGCTTTAACGACACCTCAATAAGAAATGATGATGGTCTATTCTACGCACTCGGACACCACAAACATAAAAGTTTGTGAGCTATTTAAAGTTATTGTGAGTTAACAATAACAGATAGAGAGATGCAATCCTAGACTTTTTGTAGTATTTTTGTAAATTCGAATTCAAATTCAAAATATTCTTTATTCAAATAAACTTGTAAACAAGTGCTTTTGAATCGTCAACTCTACTGCTGGTTCGGAAAGCTGTTCCTACCGAGAAGAGCCAGCAAGAAACTCGGCGGTTGCTCTTTTAAAAATATAATTCTTAATACTATTTACATTAAGTCGTTACTGTCTTGTACAGGTTCAAAGAGAGCTATATCCACACATTCTTATCTTCTAAATAATGTTCAAGAGTAAAGTAGGCTTTCTGTATCAGCCTCTTTTTAACAGTGTTTTTAAACTGCTGTAATGGCAATGCTGAAATTGATTGCGGAATTTTAGTATAGAATCTTATACCAAAACCCACAAACGAGTTACGCACTTTTGCAAGGCGCAAAGCAGGAGGCGCAAGCTTATGTCGGTTCCTGCTTTGTCATCGCCTATCGTTTTATAATTCTTTATATTTTTGATTTTGTAGATCTGTAGATAGATTTGTAGATCTACAATTCTGTAGTACATTACTTTAGTGTATCCCTACTGGATTATGCGGTGCACGCAACTAAAGCAACCAGAAGGCGAGTTCTTTAACACAATTTACATAAAACCGAAATGTAATATTATCTTAAATCTTCCAGAAGATCTTTTAACAAAAACCGTACAAAAATACTCTAATAAATTCTGTAGATTTTGAGATAATCGATCACACAGATAGACAGCTTTTGGGAACTTTGTTTTATAATATATAATATCTGGGTGGCCGAGCCTTGCTGGGTAGTTTTTACAAAATAAAAAAAAGAAAAAATTATAGCGTAGGTGGGGCTCGATCCTAGGTATTTTCATTTCTCGCGACCACTCGTTCCCCGAATAAGATACGCTGACTTGACAGTTAATGGCAAAAATTCAATTCGATATAAATTTTAGTATTTTTAATGCCCAAAAACAGGGATAAAATGATTTTTTGATGTGACAACGTCTTAAATTAAGTTGCGGCTTGGAGTCACTCATGAAAAAGTGTAATGCCTGCTCACGTCTGTTACGATGAGTCACCGAACGAAAGAGTGGCCCGCCGGACTGGCGAATGCCTTGCGCCTCTCTCCCACTCCAATCCATCACATTTAAAAGACGTTGTCACGTAAAATCTGTGCCCGTAAAACCGACTTTACAGGCAACCGTTTTTTTAAGCAAAAACCTATCTAGATCGATTTTTCTCCCCGAAAACTCCCTACATGCTGAATTAAAGAAAAATCGTTCATGGGAGCCGTTTCCCAGATTCAGAAAATATATATATGTACATATCTACAAGATTAACTCATTTAAATATTAAAGATAAAGATACATATGGATTGTACAATCTTCTTTTACTTTCACCGGAAAAATAACATGATCTAGTATTCGAGAGGTATTTTAATCCACTTCCGATATTGTTACGAAGTTTAAATCTATGCTAACTGATATTATAAATGCGAATGAGTGTTTATTTATACTTCTTCATGTATTAATACTTGTGTTATGGGTGAGAGTCTGAGAGACATCAGACAACTGGTAAATATATTGTTACTAGTTTTTACCCGTGACTTTGTTGGCGTTGACTATTGTCGTGTATTGTCGATAGGTCGATAATAGATGGCGTTTTGCAATGTCATCCTATTCATGTAGAATTAACAGGATTTCTATAGCCTATATGTTATCCCGGTGTGTAAGGAATAATTGTGTCAAATTTCATCGATGTTGGTTCAGCGGAATCGAAGTGAAAGAATAACAAACATACATCTATACTAACAAACTTTCGCATTTGTAATATCATTACTAGGATATAATATTTATATATTTCATATTTAAACGAGCTAATCTTATAGATATATGTATAATCTGAACTTCGGAAACAGCTCCATCGATTTTCATGATATTCAGTGTGTAGGGGGTTTCGAGGACGATAAATCGACCTAGCTGAGTTTTATTAAAAAAAATGTCGACAATTACTGTTTTCAGCCATTGAAAAATTTGTAAAATTATATTTTACAAATTTACTTTATATTTTAATAATTTATATAGAATACAAAGGTTATTTTTGCTGCCATTTATAAATTTGTAATAGCTCGGACGGACTAAAGAAGTAAATAACTAAAGATATCACCGACCCTTTCTTTAATTGTTTATTTTCTGTATTTTTTTATATTTTTTTATGTATATTTAAAAGAAATATCTAGAAAGGTTCGGACACCCTGGTACTATATCCTTCAATACATATATACACAAATACTCGAAGAACACTCTCTAGACTCTAACAAATTGTTTATAGAACACACATTGGCACTAGGGGGGAATTGAACCCGCGACCCGCAGAGCTAAATGCAGGGTCATTACCAACTGCGCCAACGAGCCAGTCAAGGCAACAAAACGGGGGGAGTTCTGCTTTTTAAAAATCATATAACGAATTGACATGACGCCGTGTGGTATCCGACTGAATAGAATAGTACCACGCTCATTTCTTACCGAGGTGTCGTAAAAGGCGACTAAGGTAGTCGACCCGCCGTGTGATATCCGGCTGAGTAGAATAGACCAACCTCATTTCTTACCGAGGTGTCGTAAATGGCGACTAAGGTAAGTCGACCCGCCATGTGGTATCCGACTGAGTAGAATAGACCAACCTCATTTCTTACCGAGGGGTCGTAAAAGGCGACAAAGGTAAATTGACCCACCGTGTGGTATCCGGTTGAGTAAAATAGACCACCCTCTTTCTTACCGAGGTATCGTAAAATGCAACTAAGGTAAGTTGATGTCAGGCAGGCGGCCGGTCGACAACATGTTTATAACATGTTGTGCCGACCTCACTTAGAGTGGGATAAGGGCAGAAGGATGATAACGCATTGAGATGATTTAAAAAAAACCTTTATGTAAATACCGTCGTACATTTCATAAGTAATAATGTATGAACACATTCTTACGCCATAAAAACATTCTCATCGCTTAGTCGGACATTATAAAAAGTCATATCATGAGCGCTACAAAATGTTATATGATGTAACGTTCATAACTGTGCCGAGATATACATAACAGATGTAAAGCAACGAGCATATAATTTAAAACTAAAAGTACAGCTAATTGACATTTTAAGCGGAGCAACGGTGTTATACGTCAAATTTAATAAACGCTAATTGACACAACATAAACACATCCAAATATTTCTTACATATATAATTTATAGAATTAGGCGTTAGTTTGCGGAGGTCCATAATACAAAAGTAATGAGAATATTATTTTGCTATAATCCGCGATAAAAGAAAATATGTGTAATGCTAAATGTAGAGTGTACTATTCGTTCTCATACCTGATACATGCAGAATTTGTAAGAACTCATGCACTACCCGACACCGATGGCACAACAATACACAAGCACTGCACACATTCACCACCACAATCTCAACAATTGTTTCGCCCCGTAACCGAAGCATCGTCAGGAGATAGATTCCACAACACGCTTTACGGTTTTATCGTAAAAATTCGTCGTTTTACAAATTCTGCATGTATCAGGTATGAGAACGAATAGTACACTCTACATTTAGCATTACACATATTTTCTTTTATCGCGGATTATAGCAAAATAATATTCTCATTACTTATGTCTTACATTAATTTTGACTTAAAATGTTGTAATATTTAAATGTTTGTTAGGAGCGATTAAGGTGTAAATAATGTTACATATCTAATTGTCTAAGAAATTCAATTTTTATGACGTAAGTAAGGAAACTACTAAACTAAAGTAAGTTAAATTCTATATATGGAAATCACACACGATCGTCCGTCCCTAAAGTAACTTAATACTTGTGTTATGGGTGACAGACAACCGGTAAATATATAGAGATATAATTTTGCATATTTATGCACATTGAAAGAAGCTACCAGAAGTTTGCTCCTACCGAGAAAAACCAGCAAGACACTCGGCGGATAATCTTTTCAATAGACCGTAATTACAATTTGATGTTTTTTTTATTTACAGAAAAAAATTACAAGTTATATCTATCTTAAATTACTTACACGCTAGGCCAATGGTTACAAGTTAATCGTTGCAGTTTGGTGGTTAGCTGACTGCAATTAAGATATGCTACTGTCACTCAAATAATCCTCAATTGTATAGTAAGCTTTATGTAGGAGCAACGTTTTAAGATAATTTCTAAACTTGTGTAAAGAGAAGTCTAGATTACTCTTCTTCTTCTAATTCTAGAGTATTCTTCGGGAAGGGGCGATATATAGATATATATTTAAACCCAGACTCAAAAAGCCAACAAATTTTGACTGGCCAGTATTCATACTGGCCAGTCGAAATTGGCCCAGATAAACGGCCGAAAAAAACGAAAGACAAATGTATCTAAAAAAACACTCTAAAAAGTGAAAAATTTAAAAAAAAGTCGCGGCCATTTTGAAATAGGTATTTGCTATCCAGCAGATAAACGAAATAACAGCCACATGATCTACCTGTTAACTTATTTGGGACTATAAATGCTGAATCATCATATCAGAAACTTGACAAACGCAAAATTCCGAGATATGGGTCAGATATGTTCCGAATAAGCTAACTGACAGTTTATTGGTAACTTGTGAAACAGGCCCTAAGGCCTAAATCATTAAAGTAGGATTTACGCTAGAAAAACAACTAGCTAAGTACCAGGTATGTTTAGGAAATCTCTTGTCGATCTGTATGCAAACGTTGCGACAATCAAAATGGACATATAATATCGATGATGCAATCATAATATACGCCGTTACGACCGCTCAGTGTGTTTCCGCCTTTACAATACAACATTCCGTTACGACGGAAGTGTTTTGTTCCGTCGGAGATACATTGTCTTTCGTTTTATAATTAGCTTGTATTATGATGTAACTCTGTAAGGAACATTTACAGCTTTTATGTTGTTATTTTTATCACACTGTGTATTAGTTTTGGAGGTTTGTGCATGTGTTTTTACGAATCCTGCATGTATCAGGTATAAAAACGGATTGTCCACTCTACATTTAGCATTATATATATTTTCTATTTTACTTCATCGCAGATTATAGCAAAATAATTTTATTATTACTTTTGTATTATGGATCTCCGCGAAGTAACGCCTAATTCTATAAATTAGTTTCGCCTGTATTTATGAAACCGACGCTTTTAAACTCAATTTTGACCGGATTTGAGCGAGATTCGATTCAAACTTCGTATAAAGAAACGATATGACAGTAAAATAAAATATCGTGAAAAATATTAAAAATTATATTTTTTATTTTTTTAAACAATCGTACCAGAGAAAGAAAATAACGGAAAGATTAGAATTATTGTGAAATTCGTGAGTTACTCAATATACATTAAAAAATAGCTACGGTTCCTACCTTTTTTTCTAACTATATTCGTTTAAGAATTATATTGGTTTAAGAATTATACCCATATTGGTTTGCGCTATATTGTGAGACCATCATCTTCCTGCCCTTATCCCACTCTAAGTGGGGTCGGCACAACATGTTATAAACATGTTGTCACATGATTTGTCTACGTATTTTACGACCCGCCGCCTGCCTGACGTCAACTTATCTTAGTCGTAATTTACGACACCTCGATAAGACAGAGGGTGGTATATTCTACTTAACCGGATACCACACGGTAAGTCACTTACCTAAGTCGCCTTTTACGACACCTCGATAAGAAATGAGGGTGGTCTATTCTACTTAACCGGATACCACACGGTGAGTCACTTACCTTAGTGACCTTTTACGACACCTCGGTAAGAAAAGAGGGTTGTATTATTGTATTCTACCGGATACCACACGGCGGTTCTAGAAAAAAGCATCACAGTTTCGAAAAAGTTTCTATATTTAACAAATATATATCTCACAGATTAAAAACTCTTTCGTTAAACGGTCTGTCATAATCTATAATCTGTATTGTCTGGAATGCTAAGTTAATTTGAAATGAAAGTAAAATGTACTACACAGATAATAAATATATTATTAGATTTATTGATCTCTATTTATCTTGCGTACTTTTACTTTTATCTTGATTTACGTAACGCACCCAGTAACATGTAGGTTTATTGTGTATTGCTATTTTTTATATTGATTTTATATTGATTAATTGTTTTAAAGTGTGAATTGGAACGTAAATGACAGAGTGAAACAGAACTAATGATAGAACGGGATCGGCAAGCAATGGCGTATGTGACCCATTCATATTTATTTATTTATAATGGACAAAGTAGGAACCGAAGATAAAAATATGTAGATATAGCTACTCCTCGACCCTTTACAATAATGATTAAATGTAACAGCTAGTAATAAGAATTATATTTTTAAAAGAGCAACCGCCGAGTTTCTTGCTGGCTCTTCTCGGTAGGAACAGCTTTCCGAACCAGCAGTACAGTTGACGATTCAAAAGGACTTGTTTACAAGTTTATTTGAATAAAGAATATTTTGAATTTGAAGATACATTATCGTTGTATAATCACATAAAAAAGAGAGACAGTTATTACACCCTATTTCTTTTTCTTTATTGTAATATGGCACGTTTTAGGTTGACTCTTACTAAAAAAGGTTGACGTCCTTTATCACAATTTCGCAATTTCGCAAAATCGCATTTTTATTCTAACTGACACGATCTATCTATATCTATACTTATAAATTTATCTTTAATATTTAAATGAGTTTACTTACTACTAATCTTGTATTTATATTTTCGGAGTCTCGGAAGCGGCTTCAATGATTTTCCTGAAATTCAGCATGCAGGAGGTTTTGTAGGGGAAAAGTCGATCTAGCTAGGTTTTATTTAAAAAAAAATCGCTTTATCCCTGTTTTTGGGCATAAAAAAATACGAAAATTTACATTGAATATAAACTATTTTTGCCAAAAATTTTCAAGTCGGCGTAGCTTATTCGGGGAACGTGCGGTCTTGAAAAATGTAAAAACCTAGGATCGAGCCCCACCTACCCAATTTTTTTTTAACTTTTTGCATTGTAAAAAAATACCGAGTACTTATCGTTACATATAGGTGATTATCTTGATACCTAGTTCGACTCGAACGTAGTCTCGTGTATCACTAGCTAAATATAATTTCTTATTGACTTGTAAAAGATAAAGGCGTGGCTGCCATATGACTGCGGAAAACCCTTTCACTAGGAAGTCCGCGAACACTTACCTGTCATGTAACAATAAAATATATCACACATGTAAGAATGTCGTTGATCTCTTAATTAAGATTACCAGGTTGGTCGAGCCTTGCTCGGTAATAAAATTAAAAAAAAAATAATAGGGTAGGTGAGGCTCGATCCTATTTTCATTTTTCGTGACTCCCGTTCCCCGAATAAGCTACGCTGACTTGACAGTTAACGGCAAAAAATCAGTTCAATAGAAATTTTAGTATTTTTTAATTACCAAAAATAGGGATAAAACGAATTTATTAAAAACCTAGTTAGATGGATTTTTCTCCGCACTGTATATATGGAGCCGTAACATGTATATATATATACATATCACGGCTCCAATATATATATATATATATATATATATATATATATATATATATATATATATATATATATATATATATATATATTTATATTCATATATAAGATTAACTCTTTTCTCAATTAAGATACTAATAGGCATCGATAGTCTCATTCTTATAAGATGTAAAGTGAAATAAGCAAAGTAGCAGCATGCTACTATCCCACAGCTTGACCTCCTTTCCGTTTTTTTTGGAGAGACGGGTTGGAGCTAAGACCTAGCACACTGCTCCAATGTGGATTGGTAGGTTACACACTACTGGGCATAGCCATCCTCTCTCCGTTTCTGGAGAGAAGGGTTGGAGCTAAGACCTACCACGCTACTCCAATATGCATTGTTAGGTTACACATATCCCAAGAATTCTCTAGAGATATGCAGTTTTCCTCACAATGTTTTCCTTCACCGAAAATCGTGTGATAAATTGCAATTATCAATTAGACACATAAGTTTTAATAGAAAAACTCATTGGTGCCTGCCAGGGTATGAACTCATGATCGTCTTCAAAGTCAGCCAGTCTTACTGCTTATCGCATACGTTATCACAGCTTATGTTATGCAGTTATGCTGTGATATATAAGCTGTGATAGTCCAGCGGTAAGACCGTGGTAGGTTACAGATGTCGCTAGAATTCTCTAGATATAGGTACAGATTTATACAGTCACAGACTCCCTAAAATGTCAGCGGTTCCGCAGGCCGGTCAAAAAATCAGTGAACTGATCGATGGTCATCAAAACCAGTATGATAAGTGTTTACCATCATGTGTTATAATTACCTTAATTCATGTATTTCATTGGATAAATGGGTTGCAGGGAGCCACTGGAAGAAGACCTGTATCCATTAGTAGCTATGTATAAGTTAAAAAAGAATATAGGAAGAGTTGGGAATCTCTTAGTCTTGAAAAAATATTTGAGTTTAAGATTATTTATCGAGGAAGGCTGTAGGCTAAATAATCACACTAAGATGAATAGGAGAGGAGCAGCAATAACAAATAGTACGAAAACGGCAAAATTTAAAGCTTTCCTTGCGTGCGCTAAGTAAACGGTGAAAGTTATTCAAAAATCATGTATTACAAAATTGTTCCCCTCTAAACGTTCTAATTAAAAGTCCGCGACAGCATATATCTAGCTTTTAAGGTTGACCCACATTAACCATTTATATGGTTATCAAAATACTATATTACGGTTTTAATCTTTCCACGCGAGTTTCTTTTTTGGCAAAATTAGTCGCTCTGAATCAAAGTAATTTAAATGAGTAAAATAGTAACTACAATACCAAGACAATCCAGCAATCCAAAATATTAAATATTTTGGATTGCTGCTGCTCCTATTCTTCGTAACATGATGTTATATGTCTTTATGCTTCTGACGTACATAAATGTACAACTAAATTCACAGGAAGTTCACGATTATGACATATAACTTCACATATGTACAATTTCCTCGGCCATTATCATTATACGGTGCACCTTGAACAATTTCCCAACCCGTTTAAAGGAAATAGCGTATCGCATAGCTGCGAGAAGTAAAAGTCGTGTGGTGAGAGAAAAAAAATCCAACGAAAGTGGTCGCATTCAGTGCCCTTTACGATAGACGCCTAGAAATAGCTCCGCGTAACTTGTTTATGGGTGTAAAATATAAATATTAATACTGTAGAAGTACGCCTTGTGGTATCTTTCAAATTCAAATTTAAAATATTCTTTATTCAAATAAACTTGTAAACAAGTGCTTTTGAATCGTCAACTCTACTGCTGGTTCGGAAAGCTGTTCCTACCGAGAAGAGCCAGTGAGAAACTCGGCGGTTGCTCTTTTAAATTCAAATTCAAATTCAAAATATTCTTTATTCAAATAAACTTGTAAACAAGTGCTTTTGAATCGTCAACTCTACTGCTGGTTCGGAAAGCTGTTCCTACCGAGAAGAGCCAGCAAGAAACTCGGCGGTTGCTCTTTTAAAAATATAATTCTTAATACTATTTACATTAAGTCGTTACTGTCTTGTACAGTCTTGTAAATTTTTTATCTGGTTGAATAAAATAGTACCAACCTCATTTCTTACTGAGGTGTCGTAAAAGGCGACTAAGGTAAGTTGACCCGCCGTGTGGTATCCGGCTGAGTAGAATAGACCACCCTTATTTCTTACCGAGGTGTCTCCCCAGCCTAGCCCAGCATTTGTATAAATATTATTATCAGCCCACTTTATTCCACTGCTGGACATAAGCCTGTCCAATTATTCGCCACGATTCTGGGCTTTCTCCTTCCATTCACAGCCCGATGTCCTACGTATATCATCAGTCCATCGAGTCTCAGGGCTTCAAGGGTTGTAGCTTCATTAATCACATTGATCCTTGATGATTCAAAAGTGCTTGTAAGAGCTTATTTGAATAAAGATATTTTGATTTGATTTGATTTCTACACTACGTTTACCGAATCGCGGTCTCCAATCCAGAACACGTCTACCCAAACGGTCATAATACTAATAATACTTATTTGTATAATATCCTGAATTTGATGTGTATCACTACATAGTATAAAACAAAGTCACATTCTTTGTTTGTCCATATATCCCTATGTAATCTTAAATCTTTAAAACTACGTAACAGATTTTGATTTTTAGTAAATAGAGTGATTCAAGAGGAAGGTTTGTATGTATAATAACATTCAATACCGAGTAGAGAAATACTGTAATTTATGAGGTTTCTAATGTGATGTCGTAAATAATTACATTTTTTCCGCTTACATTGTAAACGTAGGCTAAACCCTACGAGATTTATCAAAATGATGTACTAAGTATTTGTACACCTTGAAAAGGTCTACAGAAAAGTCCGCGATGGTATATGTCTATCTCTTATGGATAACACACAATAGCATTTTTTGTTATTTACTTTTTACTAAAAATAATGCCTTATGTTCAAAGCAATTTTTATACAATACAGCATTAATCCTTATCCAATTAAATACCTTTAGTAAATTGTTGATTTAATATAGATCAATATGGCCGTTTACAGCATGTTATTTAAGTGAATATTTTCGGAGATATTACAGATTTAAAATGCCCCGAGGAGGCCGCGCTTCGCCCTATAGCACTTCGCATTTAACAGCTATATGTCGTTCTTTCAAGAGTTCTTTTTGTTTAATGATAAGAAAGCTATGAATGTTGTATATAAAGACATTCTGTAATTAATTTTAAAGATAAAATACATAGGGAAAAATGTAAAAATAAATATGTATATGAATATGAATTTAGATGTAGCAGGAAATCTTCTTGGTATAGGGAGAGGCGAATTGTTTTTCTCCAACGCGTGCGGGCCACAGGCAGTAATGAATAAATCAAAACTACTGACTTTAATCATTTTTTTCACGGAGTGACATAGGCTATATATTTTATATAGCCCGTGCGAAGCAGGGGCAGGCCGCTAGTTTTGTATAATATAACCTTTTTTATACCCAGGTTGATTTGTTTTCATTTGTTATACATTTGTATAATAACATGCTACTTTTAGTTGACTATGCAAATACGTTACGAGTGACCTCGATTAAAAAATTCCCATTTAGGATAATAAACATCGCCTCAGCAATCATCATTCTTATATCTTCCATAACGATGACGTAACAAAACCAATATCCAAAAATTATATAAGTATGAAATTAACCGTTAAATGTTACAAGTATGTAGCACGTTGACTTCCTAAAACGTACAGTGGTCTACAAATAACACTAGAACACAAAGAAAAAAACATTTTTTTATATTATTTATTCAATGAACAAGAATAGATTTAAAATTTAAACGCAAAGTCACACCTTGTTTCAGCACCGTAGAAGAAATTATAAAAGTAATAGATACATTTTATTTATCAAACTCAAATTATTCTGATTATTAATTTTCTATTAATTACAAGCCGCCCTATTCCAAGAATAAAGTCACATTTTCTATCCTTATACATGGCACATGTGACTTTATTCTTCGGATAGGACGAAGTTATCTCGTCATTACGTCGTCAAGAATTATAAAACGATAGGTGATGTGTATAAGAGACAAAGTAGGAACCGACATAAGCTTGCGGCTCCTGCTTTGCGTCTTGCAAAGTATGTAAATCGTTTGTGGGTCTGGGTATAAGATTCTATAATAAAATTCCACAATCAATTTTAGCTTTGCCATTACATCAGTTTAAAAACACTGTTAAAAAGAGGCTGATCCAGAAAGCCTACTATACTGTTGAGGATTACTTGGAAGATAAGAATGTGTGGATATAGCTCGCTTAGACCCTGTACAAGACAGTAATGACTAAATGTCATAAGAATTATATTTTTAAAAGAGCAACCGCCGAGTTTCTTGCTGGCTCTTCCAGGTAGGAACAGCTTTCAAAACCAGCAGTAGAGTTGACGATTCAAAAGCACTTGTTTACAAGTTTATTTGAATAAAGAATATTTTGAATTTGAATTCGTAAAAATTATTAAAGTTACTGTACAATAATAATATCAATAATATATAAAATAATAAAATTCAGAAGTCATAAAATAATAATTAACAATAAATCTTCTACTAAATTTATTCATTCAAATCTACGACAATTTTATCTCATAATATTATATTACATTTAATAGCCGTGTAGTATCCGGCTGAGTAGAATAGACCACCCTCATTTCTTACCGAGGTGTCGTAAAAGGCGACTAAGGTAAGTTGACCCACCGTGTGGTATTCGATTTAGTAGAATAGACCACCCTTTTTCTTACCGAGATGTCGTAAAATATGACATCAGGCAGGCCGGTTGTAAAAATGCAGCCAAATCATGTTACATCATGTTTATAATATGTCGTGCCATCCCCACTTAGAGTGGGTTAAGGGCAGGAGGATGATGAATATTATATCAAATTTAAGTCATTAAAACAATAATAATAATAATTTTACTTTTATTATTTTTTTTATAAATTGACCTTAATAACTTAATTTACTTTTTTATTACTCAGTAATAATCAAACACTTTTGGATTTGTAATATTTGTAGAATAAACGCTTGACGGAATAAAATCCGAAAAATTGTGGCCGCGTGTACATATTATGTAATACAAAAAGCGAAGCTGCATTTAGCCTCGAAATTAAATCTCGCTTATGGTTGTTAGGTTGAATAGCCTTTAATTGAGAGACTTATGTTTAATTGCTATTGCGTTTAAGTACCTTCAATAAAGTATATTTTTTTCTCTGTACTTACTTTAGCTGCGTTTTTACGACCGGCTGCCTGCCTGACGTCAACTCACCTTAGTCGTATTTTGCGACACCTCGGTAAGAAAGAGGGTTGTCTAATCTACCCAGCTGGATACCACACGGCGGGTCGACTTACCTTAGTCGCCTTTACGAAACCTCGGTAAGAAATGAAGGTGGCCTATTCTACTCAGCCTGCTACCACACGGCTACTGTATTTCATTTATATTGGTCCAGTATGTTAGCCCTGAAAGTTCAGAAGACGAACAGACTTCTTCATTAATAATATCAGTAATTTGGACTATATTTCTGTTACAGAAAGAGGCAGGCAGTGCTCCTGTGCAGTGGGGCTGGCAGATGAGTCAGACGGGCCCCGGCACTGTGGGACAATACTTCGTGAAGCTACCAGAGGTTAGATTAAGAAAATTTATCATTCATAACTTCAGAAGTGCACGTAACAAAGTAGCAGTTTAAAATCGCTTTAACTACAGCGGCGATGCGGTCACTCGGATGCTAGGCCCAAAACTTGCAACAAACGCTTTAACTCAATCTGTTTGCATGTCAAGAAAACCTTTGAGAAATGCAATATTAAATTGAGTAATAACTCATAATCTTCTTCACCAATTAATTTAAGACTCCCGAGATTGGGCTAAGAAAAGAGGATATAATATTGCTGCTAAATCTTACGAGGCTTCTTAAAATCTCAAATTAAGCGCACTAATCGCAATAGGATCAAAACAGCATCTTATCCTTATGGCAGCAAGGCTTTTTGATCATTGCGACGTCTACTGAGCCGAACTGAGCAGTGCCGAACTTCTGCTGCCTAATACAGCCGCCATTGCCTATGTCGAAGCACTGGTTTTTCTGCAAGTTACTAAGCAAATTAATAGCTTCGTTGTTTAAACAAAATTCACGCCGTTATGCAGGAGTTCGATTTCCGTTTTCCTTTCGGGAACAGGGGTTTAAATTAGCGCAAATAAAACTACGGGTACCATTAGTCATATCTGCCTAATGTCAATCTGTAAAACCAATGTTCAAAGCCAAAGGTATATGTATTTTCTAGGCCGAACAACGAGTCCGCTACGTGGCAGACGGCAGCGGGTACCACAGCGCAGTGGCTGTGACCACCAGCGACCAGGGTCATCTCCATACCACAAACTTTGCATTGGGTGATCGAGCTCTGCAACTTACTTCGCAGGTATTCAGATTTTCATCATCAATCTCTAATTTATATTACCCATACAAAAGACTTTAAAAAAAAAATTTAAATGAGCATACGTAATTGACAAAAGTTCACTCACAATATTATTATTTTTATTTATTTTAATTATTATAATTTTTTTGTCTGTGATACCATAATGACTAAGCTTCAGTAATAGTGCCTCACGTTGAACACGTTCAAGCGCCTTGAACAAGTCACAAATACCCCTATGGCATTTTTTGAGTTCTCTCACGCATCGAAGATGCGACTACTTGGTACTTGGGTACTTCGCCTTCAGGGCGAACCCGGCGAAGTAAGTAATTTAAATTAAAATGCCTAAGCAGTTGATTAATAATGATTTTCTCAAAAACCTTGCTAAGAGTTGGTAAGTTGGATATGGGTCTATTTGTTATGGTCGCACTTATCGCCAGATTTAAAGATAGTTTTAAAAAAAACCACGAACGTGCCATGACCACAACTAAAATATTTACTTTTTGTTGCAGATACCACCAGAAATATATGATCAACCAGTCGCAGCTAATGGAACTCAGGAATTTGGAAACAACGGTATACTCAACCAAAATCCTCTCCAAATATTTTTACTTCGAGAACAGTTTCCTGCACAGGAACATTTCTTTCAATTATTACCTAACAATCCTGTACAGTTTACATCTACACCTAACATTTATGTAACTAATAATCCTACGCCCACCCCGTCATATTATAGTTTAAATGTTGAACATTCAAAACAAGGTAATAAACATCAAAATGAACTTAAACAAATCCAATCTAATGATAAAATTAAAATTGAAAACAATGAAGAAATTATAGAAACTAAAGAGAACGGACCGGTGGTTAGAGTATTTAAAGATCATAAATGCCAGAATAACGATTTCAAGTATGATAATAATTATCAGGAAGCGTTTGTAAGTACTTTGCAAAGGCCAAATATTAATTCTAAAGAGTCTCATAAAAAATATAGTTTATATGGGACTCAAGATCACACCAAAGTACCTAACAGCCAACGTCCTCCTGAAGCTAGGAGTGGACGATATCATTACTCTACTAAAATAACTCATAGTACAACTACACCTGTGACTTTCACTGAAGAAGAAGGTATATCAAGATTAGTAGCTTCAACGCAAGATTTAATATCAAACGAAGATCTCTTAAGAATCAACCATGCAGCAGAGCAAGTTGTTAATAGCTATAGTGAAGACTATATTAAACCCAAACGTCGTTCGAATCAAAAGCCAAATTATTACCAGCCAAGAAGTAGACTAACAGTGTCTGCAAAGATTGGAAATATAGTCAACAGTAGAGTAGAACACCCTCTAAATAATTTTCAGGAACAGTCTTATCAGACAAGTAACGATGATTATAAATTTGCTTCACCTATAATAGTTGCGGATCCCAATTATGGAAATTACAAAGAGCAAATTGTTAATAACTTACTATCAACTATGGTCCCATATATGGCTGACGGATATGAAATTGTTGGTGTTACGAATAATGTAAGAGAAAATAGTACTTACGTAAATGACGACAACCAGTCTAATGAAGATTTAGTAAATATTACTCCAAGACCTATTAGTCAAAATTACTTAACACCTATTACCGTGGCCGTAAGGCTCATTCATGAAAATTCTTCAGGTATTTATAATACAGTTGATGACTACGAAGGGGCTGACAGCGAACTTATAGAAAAAACCATTGATAAACCCGAACGAGGTAAAACTATTGTAGAAATTCAAGAATCAGTACCTGTTGAAATTACTCATATAAATGACGTTGAATACCATGAGTATTTAGATGAAGGCAGAAGTAATAATGAAAATACTTTTGGTATGGTAAAATCTCTATATCAAAAGTACTTACAAAATTTGGAGTCATCCGAAAATCCAAATAATGTGTACAACAATAATGTTAATAATCAAAACCTTGATGTTTATGAAAACAATAAAAATGACGATTCCAAAGAACCATTACAATCAAGTGAAAATATGCAATCGGAGGTTCAGTTGCATGCGAATCCAGATAACAGTGATTCCTATACTAATTATTATAACAACGAAAACAGGGAAAAGATAATACAGCCTATTATAATTGAAAAACAAGTACCAATAACAACGTATGTTGACCGCTTTATCGAAAAGAAAGTACCTTATCCTGAACCTGTAGAAGTTATTAAGCAAGTGCCAGTAGATAGGCCTGTTCCAGTACCCGTGCATTATGAAAGAATTGTTGAAAAACCAGTAGAAGTTACAAAATACGTCAATAAACCATATCCGGTTGAAGTACTTAAGCCTTACCCGGTAGAAGTAAGAGTGCCATATCCTGTTGAACGTAAAGTTTACGTCGATCGTCCAATACATGTACCATATCCAGTCGAGAAGATCATTGAGAAACAGTTTCTTCATCCAGTTCCAATTCCAACTCCGGTAGGTATACCAGTAGGTATTCAAGTTCCAGTAGAAAAACAAGTTTTATACCCCATCCCTATTGAAACACCTGTACCTTACGCCGTACCAGTAGAAAAACAAGTTCCCGTAGAAAAAGTTGTTGAAAAAGAAGTTCCAGTACCTTACCCAGTCGAAAAACAAGTTCCTTATCCCGTTCGTCATGAAGTCAAAGTCCCTGTTCCGTATCCCGTTGAGAAAAGGATACCTGTACCCGTTGAAGTACACGTCCCCAAACCATATCCAGTAGATCGTATTATTGAAAGAAAAGTCGCCTATCCTGTAACAGTAGACAGAATTGTTGAGCGAAAGGTTCCGGTGAAAGTCCCCTATCCAGTAAAGACTGTTGTGGAAAAAATTGTTGAAAAACCAATTGTACTTACAAAATACGTTGATAAACCTTATCCAGTAGAGAAAAGAGTGCCGTTTCCTGTTGAAAAGATTATAGAAAGGAAAGTACCTTATCCTGTTCACATTCCAATTGAAGTCAAGGTACCGTATCCAGTACAGAACAATGTCCCAGAATCAAATACGCCCTACCCTTATGAAAAAGTCGAGAAACAAACAATTTACACTTACGGCATTAACCAAGATGCTCTAACAAATGTTGCTAATTATTTGAGATACAATCAGGAACAGTACAAACAAGCGCTCCCTAACTACGTACAAGGCGATACTGACTACAGTTCCCAACAGGCAGCTGAATCACAAAGAAACTATCAAATACAGTTAGCGAACGCTCAAATTTTGAGAAATGTGCAAAATGTAACTCCAGTATACTTGAGCCAAAGGGGAAACCAGTACGCATCTTCCTATCAATACTCCAACTCGACTTTAGACAAAAATACACCAGCTACCACAAACACAGTTAACCAAGGAAATTCCTTAAAATACTATGGACCGCCACCTTTAAAAAATTATAACGATCAATGGGAAAAGCACAAAGATTACTCTGAAAGGTTAAGAAGGACTGACAGAGCACCTAAAGTTGCCAATTTAAGGATAGAATACGGAGGATTTAAGCCTCCACTCATACCAAGCACTGAAGTTGATTTAGACGGTGTTCCTATAAACAAAGGACAAACCTAACTTATTTTCAATCTTTAATTTCTCCTCTATGATTTTTATGTTAGGCTTATAAAAATAGCAGCGTTATACATTTTTAAATCAACTTTTAAAACCTAACTTTCTTACTATAAGGAAAGTTGCTGTAACTCGTTCAATCCAATTCATTTGGTTTCAAGATTATTATTGTATTTTCCTACTCACTTTTTTAAAATGACCGTACGATGAATTAATCTTCAAAAATAATCAAGTAAATAGTCATCGACGTAGAATATTTAATTGTAAGAAACATTATTTTTCATTATCGTTACAAAAATGCGTAAGAGATAATTTTATCTAGTTGTTATACTTATATATTATACGAGTATACTTGTTATACAAACGCCGTATGTAGCTGTATATACTCTTACAATTTACAGCTTTTGATCTACAACTTTTATTGGTAAATTATATTTATTCGTTCTTTCCAAATTTTAATTAATTTCGGATCTTTAGTATTATAATTTATTAAATTAGTTTCTAAGTTTGGTGTACAATTTGTTATTTTAAGATTAAGATGGAATGTTTATTTAGTATTTACGATAATTTAGGAAAAAGTTCAATTAAACTATATTGTTTATATGTTAAAATAAGTTTTAGATAGTTTGTAATATATTAGGGGGACCCATAAGTAATCAATTATTTTGCGTTCATAGATAAAATGTTTTTTTTAAATGACATTTTTATTTTCTAATCGTTTATGTAATAACCATAATTTGCGATGACTTGTTGCCATCGTTCCTGCAAAAGTTCAACCCCCCTCTTGAACAAGTGGGGAGGACGTGACTCAAAATATAACGCAAGGTGCGTTTGGACATCGGATAGGAAATTCAATTTTTTTTTCGAAACGAATGCTCCAGTGACCTGTACCTGGTGGTAGTCCGGCAGTGCTAGGTCTGGAGAGTATGGAGAGTGCGGTAGAAGTTCCCATGCTAACTACTTAGTTTTTTATTGAGTAATCTTCGCGGCATGAGGAGGGGATTATCTTGTTAGAGTATCACACCTTTTCTATTGACTAAAGCTGGTCTTTTTTCTATGAGTGCGCCCTGTAACCGTTGTTATTGTTGACAATACAGGTCAGCAGTAACTGTCCCCTTGGTTTCAATAATTTTTAATCACAATACCTAAACAATCCCAACAAATACATAATAACACCTTAATCAGGGATAAGGTTGGTTTAGTGGGTGGAAGAGGTATCTAGTTTGCGGACAGCCATTGTTTCGATCGCTTTATGTTATAATAAAGAAACCATTTTTCAACTCCAGTTACGATCCAAGCCAAAAATGGATCTCTGCTTAGTCTGATGAGCATGGAATTACAAATTGTTCGCCAAAGATCGTTATCGGTCTCAGATAACAGGTGTGCAATCCATTTACCTTGTCTATGTACCTTGCCAATTTCTTTTAAATGTCTTTGTATGGTGGACCAGGTAGACCCAAAGCTTCTTCATAGTTCTTGTATAGTTAACCTTGGATCAGACTACTCTAGAGATTTTAGGGCGTCATTATCGAATTGACCAGGGCGTCCAGTTTGATGCTTATCTGATAGGCCTTAATCACTTGCAGGAAATCTTCTGAACCGACTTTGACACTCGTTGACCTTCAACACATCTCTATATAATTCGCAAATTTTGCTTGTTGTTTCCGTGGCACTTAAACTGGCGATAAAATGGAAAAATACCCAATTATGAATATGGCTCTCAGAAGGTAAAAAGACCGCCATTTTGTTACAGGGCTACAAAAAAAAAAAATATTGTTGGGAATAAATTACTAACACACTGGTTGAAGTACAACACAAAAAAAAATTATGCTTACACTTGTCTGGTTGTCGCAGGACTAATGGGAAATTGTATCATGTGTAAATAATTGATTACTTATGGGTACCCCTTAATATAATGTATTGAAGTCTTCCAAAATAAACTTTGCAGTCTCTTGTATATCAATATTGGACGCAGACGGAGTGGCGTGCAGAATACTTGTTATAAATAAAGCTAACGTCACCGGTTTATTAAATAATATAGGGATAATATCCTTTTTTGTATAAAAAAAACAAAAAAAAACATACTTGAATTGTCTAGTGTGTTTATATTATAAACCCCTATAGCTATATATTTTATTGTTAAAACTACTAAGAAAGCCATAGTATATTTAACGAATTATGTACATAAGACTTAACATATGTTATTTGTTGTTTAATATATTACTAAACTTTGGCTGTATTTACTTTATTTCGACATGTGAATGAGAGGCGTGTTACCCCATTAAAAGCTCACTGTACACCATAATATATTGTCACATGTTTTATATACAACCTGCTTCAAATAATTCCGTCAATAATATAAAAAAAAAACATTGCCGTCGTCGTCGTGTGTGCGCAGAGTTGGCAGACAAGTTCTTAAAAAGGAGAACTTAATTGACTTTTGATTCGTTTCTTATTTATTGAATAAATATAACACAAAAATATCGTTGCTATAATTTAAACAAAATTTAGCTTAGTTTTATTATGTATATTTTGTATTGTACACAAAAATGAATAAAACATTTATGTTTAAATTCTTATTCTATATCACCTTATGGTCCTTTGAGGCGGATAAACGCAAAAAGGTTTCAATAATAAACAAAACTACACGTTTGGAATTAAAAATAAAATTTATTTCCACTTGAATATCTCACAAACGGCGTACCATGGCAACCCCCTGGCAACGGTTGCCTGCACTAAAATATAATAACCAAAGCTCATATATAAATACATTACTACAGTATGTAAAACATTGTCTTTCGGTCCGACTCGTCGCTGCACCGGATAAAACGTTAAATTAAATGATTAATTAAATATGAGCAAAAACATAATTTCATTATCTATGTTAAAAATATCTCATTATAATAAATATGTAAGATTAAAAAATTAAAACAAGAATATATTAAATTATCATTATTCATGAACAGTTAATGTGTAACTTACTTGCGTGTTTACAAATTTTTATAATTAGTTGTAATATTTTATTATAATGTCTTGTTAAATAATAATAAATAATAAGCTTTTGAATATAAAAATTCATATGTTTGATTATTTTCATATGAATTTTTACATATTGTTTGAAATTTACGAATTAATAAAATCGGTGTTGCAATTAATAAAAATGTATGTCTGTAATAATTATATAATAAAATAATTGGTTAAAAATTATTTTTTTACACATTTGAAGGCTACTAAATATAATAACCAAAAACAATTAATTCAGTGGTACATGTCTTAAAATTCAGATTATTACACTCTAAAATTAGCAACAAATTTTCTTGTTAATCTATGGTGATCACGCGACAGTCGGGGACCGAAATGTCAGATTTGTGATTTCTTGTAAAAGTATAACACTACACTTAAATAGATTATAGAAAACAGACAGACGCGATCGCCGCACTAAAAACATCCATACATACCTACCTATTTTAATATTAATAACTAGTAAGTATGCGTATCACACACAAATAGAAAAAGAAAGCACCACACCAAATCTCAAAAAGAAAAACAACTAATCCAATAATCGAAGGCTGATTACACAGAATATTGTAAAATATAGCTATTTGACACGTAATCAATAATGAACATTATTGCTATAACTACAAAGTTCATAATACTTTGATCACAATTACGTTACACACCTAACTTTTTTTTTCGAGTGGATATTATTCTATAATGCGTCTAAATTGAGTGTTCAATCCGTAGGAATACGGTTAAAACAATTTGACACTTTCTAATTCAGCCTTATAATTAGAAAGAGACAACAGTAGTGGGCGACCGCGTGTTACATTTTTTTTGTCACAGACACACTTGCAACTGACAGGTGAAGTTACCAATGTTGCCACAACAAAAAACGCAAAATAAAACGCGGCGATTTTTTAAATTAACCACTCATGAATTACATTCATTATTTGTAACAGCAACAAAGCGTAATTATAACACAACGCACATATGTTACAATCCACCATTTTAACTCGGATGCCATTTTTTAAATTTCAAAAAGTTTGTTGTTTTAAACATAAAATTATTTTTTATTTTAAAACGCCACCAGAATGAGAACTCTTTAAGAACCTAGGTAGGTGTGATTGTTTTAACATGAATGTGAGTTATATGAGATGAAAATATAACAATTTTTTTTTATTATATAAAAAAAAAATTAAAAATCTAAATATTTTTAGTACATTCAGGTTTGATTTATGTAACAAAGCAATAAATTTTTATTCTGTAAAAATAAATTTTGCAGTTTTTTTTAATTTTCACAATCTTATATCTTATCTGAAATTATTATTTTTTGAGTCTAATTTGCTAGATGTTGTATGTAAAAAAAATTACATAGGTCAAACGATTTTTAAAAAATGGCAACACCGAGTGGCGCGACTCAAACGCATTCACAGTTCAAAGTTACAGCAGTAATAAAATAGCACTATATTGTGTAAAACGCTTTAACACATTTACATAATGTTATTAATTTCATTTATTTATATTTGTCATTCAATTGGAAAGAAATTATAATTAAACACTAAACTAAATTGTATCTTGAGCGCGAACTCACTTTGTACATTATTTAATAAGTAAATTAATATATAAGCGATAGCACAAAACATACGACGCTGTGTAATGCGCGGAATTATATATAACATGTCTTTTACATAAGCTCACATAAAATTGGATAATTATAAACCATATATATAAGGAGGGAAAGTTAAATTAAATAAAATTGCATGTCAAAGTTCTCAAATCAAATTTTTAGGACACTAGATTTTTTGTGATAAAAAACCTTCTTTTAACATTAAAACTAAAAAATTGTATAAAACAACCTTCAATCATTTCCGCGCACTACACATCGCGCGACTTAACTAGTTACAAATTAAAAATGTAATGAATTCAAAATCCGCGAAAACGATTTTAAAAATTTAATTATTATATTATACAAATAAAACGAGGCGTCATAACTTGAGAGCGATTATATTTAACTAAGTATTAGTTCATTCATTCGGACATTCGCGCCAATTCTTATGTACGAAAACTACAAATTTATTTTGGTTGCATCCATAATAGTTTAAAATATATTAATATAATCGATTATATTACGAGCAATGTTTTACTCGAGTTCAGTTTCTAATAAAACACAAAAACATACGACAAACTAAAAAGTAATATGTCACTACTTTAAGTCGCAACTATCTGTATATATTATAAAACAAAGTTTCTCAACATCTACTGCACAGGTTTTGGTACGGTTTTTATTACAAGATAGTACAAATTTTTGAGAAAGGTTTAAGTAAGTTTTTTACATTAGAATTCTCAAGGGGTCTGGATTCCGGCAAAAACTTTATGACACAATGATTTTCAAGAGAACCAGCTAGTGTTTTACTAAATTTAGTTTATAGTTACGTAAGAATTGGCGTTAATACGTCGCCTGAACACTGAATAAAACAACTTTGTGAACCACCTGCGCTTGGCACATCACTTAATTTTACGCCCAATATACACGACTTTAGTATAAACAAGTTAAGATTTTCATTAAAAATCTTTTGTATTATTCGCAACTTTTGATTGCTAATATTACATAAGCCCTGTCCTGATAATATTAGTCTAATTCTTTTGTTTTTATTTCTTTTGCGCCGTAGGTGAATAAATAAAAGAGCGGAAATATATTCAACGCAGTCTAAACTGAAAATATAATATTTTGATAGTAAAAATGAATGTAAAACGAAGCGATCTAAGTTATTTCGAAATGTGATCTAAAACCATAGACAAATATTACAATATTGCCAATCCAGTACTAGTAAACATGTTTTATTGATATTGTATAAAAATTATACGTTATTAAAATTTAAAATAAAAAAAATTATGTGAAATTAAATAAAATTGTATTGTTTCTAAATTTAAAATTGGCAATAAATTAAAGCAAATACTATTTGAATTACACCTAAGAAATATAACTACGAACGCGCGTATGTGCTCATAGTTTTTTTTATACTGGCAACAATATATGTAAAAGAACCTTGGTTTATTTACATATTCACCTATAAAACAACAATATTCCAATTTCAAATTGTAAAGTGTTTTTATTTAGATTCTTTAAAGACCTTAAATAAAAAAAAAATCTTTCAGAGTGAAGAAGTTTTTAAAATATTTTAAAATAAGCGTCGTAGTATTTATTTACTTAAGAAAGCAGTCGGCTTAGTAATTAGGTCGGCTCAGTGTAAAAATAAAGCCGATAAAATAGTTTTAGAATCCATGGAATACATCTGCCTTTTTTTCTGATCTGAGATTATTTTAATTCTATTAGACGCAAAAGTTTATGATTTGACCATAGAGAATTAACCGACATTCTTTAAATGATTTAACAAGAACATCTATCATAGAGATGTTATACGTAGACTAGGGGTTCCAGAATAAAATTTGAGGCTATCTGTCTCTCTTTTTTATATGTGATTAGATAAAGATAAATATAAGTCTCTCATCTTCCCTATCTGATTGACACTCGCACTAAGAATAGAAAAAAAAACCGATTCTTATATTTCACTATTATTATCGGTTTTTAATAATCCATTTACTAAACATTATAATTCGATTTTTTAATAATCGATTATATTATCTAACCTCTTTTTTCTTGTTTTTTTTTCAAGAAGAAACGCTGTTGAATTATCCAATGTAGCCAAGCTAAACATTTTAATCGAAATTTGTAACGCAATGTGTTTTCTAACCTTATTGGTCAACATTAATTAGTTTTTATTCTAATTTAATTATAAACATAAATCAATTTATTTTGGAGGGTAGTAACCGATTAAGTAATCGATTTTTTACATTCCAAGGTACATCCCTAACTCACACTCACTGTTTATGGCTCCCCTTACTCTAGTATAATAACTGTATGACAGTTATGCTGTAGGTACAGATCTAAGTCAATATATAAAAACTATTTTTTGTTCCATCCGAGCATCAAACTAGTATACCGTTATGACCAGTAAATAGACACAGATCATCGAAAGTAGTATTTAGTTTAGGGCCTATTTCACAAGTTACCAATAAACTGTCAGTTAGCTTATTCGGAACATATCTGACACATATCTTGGAATTTTGCGTTTCTCAGGTTTCTGATAGGCTTATTGAGCACTTAAAGTCCCTTATAAGTTAACAGGTAGATCATGTGGCTTTTATTTTGTTTATCTGCTGGATAGCAAATACCTATTTCATAGTGCCCGCGATTTTATTTTTTATAATTATTCACTTTTAACAGTCACTTTTTAGAGACATTTATCTGCTACTCAGTTTATTTGTCGGTTAACTATCCGACACTTTATCAGTAACTTGTGAAACAGGCCCTTAGTTTCTTTTACATAAAAATTCAACGAAAATTTAGTTCACGATCAAAACATAAGACATCTTTAAAATAAATTGCAGTAAAAGATAATATTTTTGTGTAATTTAGTCAATTCAGTTTAATTTTATACAACATTTATACGAGTTGACATTTAATGGCAAAAAAATCAATTTATTTATTACATTAAAAAGTTTAAAACATTTAGTAAATTACAGTAATAAATTCTTATAAGACAAAACGTTCTATAACACTCCTATAGTAAAAATGTGTTGACTTTGAGATACTTTGTTTTGAAAAATCAACATAATAGAGATAGAGTTTAATTTTCCCACCTTTCATTATTCATTTAAAAAAAAAAGAGTAAAGCATTCTTTAATCTATGGTTGGAAAATTGGTCGTTTTTAATCTACATTTCATTATTTCCGTTACTTAGTCCCCCAGTTATGTATCCAAAAATAATGGCGTATTATATTATAGGGATATTTGAGATCAGAGAGATTTGGGATCAGAATCAAAAATAGCTAAATCCCTTTTTAATTACTTTGGATATAGCTAGGTTTGATTCTCTAGCCCACTCATTTGGTTCCGTAATAATTTTACATGTCCATACGAAATGTAAATATATTCTTACTATAAATATAAAACAAAGCCTCCAAAAGTTGTCCAATCGATTTTTCATAATCTACTTAACAGATTTTTTTACGGTTTTTACTAAAACATAGAGCTATTCTTTTGAAAGGTTTAATAGTACATAAAGGTTTTTACACAAATAGTTTTGAAGAGATCGTGGGATTATAAAATAAAACTCGCCTTCTGGGAGCTTTGATCGCGTGTACCGCGTAAACCAGCAAGGATACACTAAAGTAATATACTAGAGAATTGTAGATCTACAAAAATACTACAAAAAAGTCCGCGATAGCATGTATCTATCTATTACGGTTAACTCACAATAACTCATTATTCTGGTACAGTCGGTAATCAAACAAAACACATTTTAACTATACGTGATGTGTAGAACGTTTCAAAACCTTACGCGTAACATCTAGTCTTTTACAAACAAGAATTTCATAAGAAAATTAAAACAACAATGCTCACTACGAACAAATAATATATAAAGAATAGTAAATATATATTTTTTTATTGTCTTGAAATGAAATTAGATAATATTCAATAAGATGAAATCGCACATATCTCCGCCGAGTTTCATGCTGGCTCTTCTCGGTAGGAACAACTTTCCGAACCAGCAGTAGAGTTGACGATTCAAAAGCACTTGTTTACAAGTTTATTTGAATAAAGAATATTTTGAATTTGAATTTACAGTTTCTACGCAACATCGTTTTGTTGGCTCAACAGCATTGTTTGTAGGGTAATTGCTACACTATAAGTAACCAGACTTAATTTGGAAATTCTGAAACTAATAATTGGCAATTATACTGGAAATAGAATCCAGGATAGTTTAAAAACTCCATTTTTTATCTTGTAGGACATATTAGCAAACTTCGCTCTCCAAAGAGCGTCGTAACCCCATTATTAATCTTTAAAAACCTGAACCATTTTGAAGAAGAGTTCATATTGAAACTTTAAACTGTTTTAGTGTCAAGTGAAGGATCACACGAATTAAAAAATATATCAAATTCCATTCTTTCAGACATACATAACCACTTATCTATATTATTGTTTATTTGTAATCAAAGTGTAATAAAATACATGGTATACGTCAGTTTTGATCAAAATTCTTTCTATAGAGATTATAAATTTAGTCATAATGTATCGCATACGAGTGCCTTCTCATAATATAAGTAAGGTATATTGACTATAATCATATTATTTATTCGTAGTAACATACAATTTTAATATATTTAATTACAAAGTCGAGCTCGGTAGGATACATTCGAAGTATTAACGAGAAAGTGATTTGTTTATATACAAATCGAAGAAATTCGTATTCTTAAAGCTACCGCACACTGAACATATTTAATAACGCTCGTACTTCACTTAACAGCAAAGACAATTTTTTTTATATTTGATCGAATTTCGAACACTATACCCAGTCGCCTGTTTAAAAATCGAACAGTTGGAAATGTAGATCATAGAAAAACAATAAAAGAACAGCCGCGATTGAAATTTAAAAATCGAATGCCCGTGACGCCGGATAGGAAGTATTTTAAAAATCGAACAACTCAGGAGGCGGTATGGGATCGACGGGTAAGCAGTCGCAGGGCGGCGACGCTGGGGAGCGGACGCGTCCCTGTCTCTTCAATAAATAAACGCTCGACGTATGGGCAACACGATAGCAGAGTCGATGGTCGTCGACGTCGCCGCTGTCCACCCGAAGCGAGAGGGACGAACGGGGCTGTATTCTAGCGGGGGAGAGCGGCGGGCGCAGGTAGTCGCTCCGGGCGAGGGTCTCCGGGGTGTAGGGGGTGAGGTAGTGCGCCAGCGCGCCCGAGGCGGTCCGCAGGCCGGCGTTCGCCACCAGGACCATGTCCTCGGCGGAGAGGCGCAGGCTGTCGGAGCGCGGGGGCGGCGGCGGCGGCGGCGGCGGCGTCAGGTCGTCGTCCGAGGGCGAGGGCGGAGGCGCGCGGCGGCGGCGGCGCCGGCGCGGGGCGCTCCCGGGCAGTCACAGCTTGAGCTCGTTCGCGATCTTTGAGGCAATGTTCTTGAACCCGATACTAGTACCTGGAAAACACAATCAAGGGACCAGCTTATAATCTCACTCTGTACTCGGTCCCTCATTTCTGAGGATCGTGATCACCGTTAGGTTGTAAGTAGTCATTTACATTGGTGGCGTATAATATTTTTTTATTTATTTATCTTTCTTTCTTTATAACTAAACAGTTTTTCTTACATATTTAATCTGCCAAACTGCAAAGCAGTTTGTCGGCAGTATGCTCTCATTACTTAATTAGTTATTTATTATAATAACAACCAGCACCACTGGCACCTGCTCAGCCCTACGATACAATCTTGGGATCTGTTTATTTCTACATTATTGTAGAAATAAACCACTGAGCAGGTACAGAGGTGCTCGTATATGTTTCCGTTCTACAAACAATCTTATTTGATAATATGCAGTTAAGGTTACGTTACAAAAAAAGTTTTCATTATCAATTAATAATCTAGTTAGCATTCTTTTCAAATAAATATCTTTCCAGCGGCTATGAGAACAACGTCGTGAAAGTCAATGGCGCTGGTCGCCTTTTGCTGATCAGACCGTCTGGTTGGGTATCTACCTCGTTACCTTCGACGTTTTCACTCACTATGATTTTTTCCAAACTTTCATCTCCACGGCGTATTATATGGTCAAAATAGCGAAGGATGCGTTGGAGACATATGGTTGAAAAGCGTGTGTTTATTTTAAGTAACGATAAAATTGATGCATTTGTACGTTTGGCCGTCCATGGAATACGGAGCATTCGCTTTAGCTTATAATAAATTCAAATAATTATTCACTCAAATTGGCTTTTACAAGCACTTTTGAACCGTCATATTACAATGTAGCTACTTCTGGTTCGGAAAGGTGCTCTTACCGAGAAGAACCAGCGAGAAACTCGGCGGTAAGTATCCTATCCAAAGAATAAAGCCACATTTCCTATACGAAGTGAAGTGAAGTGTCTTTATAAGTACTTAATTATAGTGTTACAACATGTTTTTAATACAACCTCCTTCATAGAGTTGGTCAATAATATGAAAAAGCATTGTGGCTGTCATATTTTTATGTGTCATTCATTGAGTTGTTGCGAAAGAGTAAATGGGTTGACTCTGGGAAAAGTGTTTTTTATTTATTGAATAAGTAAAAAGGAGAATTATCATCGTTTGTTATAATAGATCTATATGTCTGTGTATTTCATCAAAGCGCTTAAAAAGGAAATGAATTGAAATTCGTTTACTCCACAAATACGCTGACATAACAAAAACAACAAACCGGGTTAGGTTTGTTGTTTTAACATACTCTAAAATCTAAAAACAGGTGAAGGAAAATATCGTGAAGGAATTTCTAGAGAACTCTGGAGATATGTGTGACCTACGCAACGGAGCAGCGTGCGAGGTCTTAGCTTATGGGATTGAAAACGTGTCAAATATAATGTTACATAAAGCCTAAATATGGACTTAAAATGAATATTGCATTTGAATCCCATAAAGTCAGTTAGCATTGTCAGTTGTTGTAAATAATTCTCCTCATTAAAAGAAAAGTATATTGGAACTGTTATGTATGAAAAGGTCTAAATTCAGCACGATACAGAAGCACACAGATAATTGATTTATTCAGAGTGGGGACATCATGTTACCTAGAAGAAATTATGTAACCTAAATATAGAATTATAAAACGATAGGTGATGTATACAATAGACAAAGCAGGAACCGACATGAGCTTGCGGCTCCTGCTTTGCGCCTTGCAAAAGTGCGTAACTCGTTTGTGGGTTTTGGTATAAGATTCTATAATAAAACTCCGCAATCAATTTCAGCATTGCCATTACAGCAGTTTAAAAACACTGTTAAAAAGAGGCTGATACGGAAAGCCTAGTATGAAGATTATTTAGAAGATAAGAATGTGTGGATATAGCTCTCTTTGAACCTGTACAAGACAGTAACGACTTAATGTAAATAGTATTAAGAATTATATTTTTAAAAGAGCAACCGCCGAGTTTCTTGCTGGCTCTTCTCGGTAGGAACAGCTTTCCGAACCAGCAGTAGAGTTGACGATTCAAAAGCACTTGTTTACAAGTTTATTTGAATAAAGAAAAAAGAATTTGAATTTGAATATAAAACATGCTGCGTTCTATTGAATTGTCCTCACCCGATATTCTCTTAAAGCGCACCCCGTTCAGCGAGAGGCGGGGCAGCTTGCACACCTCTATCTCCCACTGCACCAGCGAGTCCGCGTTGGGGTCGCCGTGGACGCACAGCAGTAGGAACCTCTCCCGCTGCTCGTAGTCGCAGTTGTTCGCGTCTAGCACCTGGGAAATTCATCATATCATTCATCTACCCCAGGAATAAGCAAGCTACGCCTTACGAACCACGATTATTTCTTTATAATGTAGAAGCTCGCCAGGTCCATACGAAAAATAAATATATGTATTTTATAATTTAGTGAAGCTCCAATCACTCTCGAGTGTCGCCCTGCGAGCAGCTACATGCAGTTCCCGCCGCGATAACGCCGCGTAAAGAGCTCATGAATAAGGGCCCCTATGGGCTTGAAACTAGTCGGGCTCATCCGATAAATTAACACGTGAGTATTACCGGATTTTATACATTCATTATAAATATATGTAGTTTATTAAAATCTATAAACACGCTTAATTGAACATCGAACTAAAAAATGTAAATATTCGTATTATTGTGTGAAAAGCCGTATATATATATAAAGTGATTTAACACTAAAACAGAGTGTTATCATTTACGTTAAGTTATCACTTAAGTTGATTTATTACTTAAATTGATTGATTGCTTCACCGCTGTGGTATCTGGCTGTGTAGAATAGACCACCCTCTTTCTTACCGAGGTGTCGTAAGAGGCGAATAAGGTAATTCGACCCACCGTGTGGTATCCGGTTGAGTAGAATAGACCACCCTCCTTACCAATGTGTCGTAGGTAAATTGAATTGACAGGCGACCGGCCGTAAAAATCAGGTCGAATTATGTGACAAAATGTTTATAACATGTTGTACTGATCTTACTTAGAGTGGGATAAGGGCAGGATGTTGATTTACCACTAAAGTTGACTTATCAGTAGGGTTGCCACTTTTTTTTGAAGAAAAATAGTATTTTTCTTTTTAAATCATAAAAATATAGTACTTTTAGGAAATTCAGGAAAAAAAATAGTACACATCTATTTTCAATCATTATTTATTTTTCGATGATTATTTATTATTACTTTTCGCTGGACAAAGGAGTTAGAGTTACTAACTAAGCCCCGTAAATACATGAATGAGTTTCGTTTAAATATTCACTATGCAGTGCTGCGTTCCATTCACAGTTGATACAAAAAAAGCGCGTCAATTAACGATAAAAATATAGTATTTTTCATCCTATATTGTTTTTCTATAATATATAGTACAATTGACTAAAATATAGTACGATACTAAGTTAAGTTGTCTCACCTTTCTAATCTCGGCCATGATCTCGTTGGGGTCCCTTGCGGAGGTGGTCTTCATGCTCCACGTGAACCGCAGCACCCTCGGCTTGACCTGCTCCTCGGTGCCCTGTCTGAATACCACGCCGCGGTTCAACATAGCGCGATACATCGACACAACACGCGAATATAATAATATATAGTAATATATAAAGCTGAAGAGTTTGTTTGTTTGTTTGAACGCGCTAATCTCAGGAACTAATGGACCGATTTGATCATTCTTTCAGTGTAAGATAGTCCATTTATTAAGGATGGCTATAGGCTATATAACATCACGCGAAGATGAATAGGAGAGGAGCTATACTAATATATAAAGCTGAAGACTGTTTGTTTGTTTGAACGCGCTAATCTCAGGAAATACTGGACGCGATTTGAAAAATTCTTTCAGTGTAAGATAGTCCATTTATTCAGACTATAGACTATATAAAATCACGCTAAGATGAATAGGAGAGGAGCAACGTAAAAAATAGTACGAAAACGGCAAAATTTAAAGTTTTCCTTGCGTGCGATGAGTAAACTGTAATAGTTATTGTTCGTTCATTTACGCATCTTGTAAATTGTTTAGTGTCCAATAAATTTTAAAGCAACAACACGTCTCTCATTCTCAGTAAATAGTGTGCATAGCAAAATCGCCTCTATGATCTTTACAGTTATTCAAAAATCATGTATTATAAAATTGTTCCCCTCTAAAAGTTCTAAATAAAATTCCGCGACAGCATATGTCTAGCTTTTAAGGTTAACCCACGTTAACCATTTTTATGGTTATAATAATACTACATTACGGTTTTAATCTTTCCATGCGGGCGGAGACGCTGGCGATGACTAGAAAAATATAATTTTGTGTCCCTACAGTTAATCGTAGAGGAATTCCCTCGTGTGGAGCCGATCCTGGCATCATCAGGTCATGCTTATCATAAACATACATTGTCATCGGGACTGGACCAGTATTCAAAATTTCAGCTTAATTGGACAGAGTAACTTATATTATTTAATATTTTTAAAATATAGTATATATAAATATAAATATATGGGACACTTACACACACGGTCGTCCGTCCCCAAAGTAAGTAACTTAATACTTGTGTTATGGTAGACAGAAAACTGGTGAATATATACTTATATATTTTTAAATACATACTTAAATACAAATATACACCCAGGCTCAAAGACCAACAAATTCATTTATAGAAAATGTTGGCCCTCGGCGGGAATCGAACCCGCGACCCGCGGAGCTGAAGGCAGGATCACTACCCACTGCGAAAACGGGCCAGTCAAGTATTAACTTTTAGCAATAAGCCCTTCTTTTGAATATCTTCATGTATTATTTTGGTGTGCAATAATTGTTTTATCTATCTACTAATAAATTATATATTTCTGCACTTCTAAAAATGTAATTTATTCAGCAAATTTTATCAAATATCAAACTCTTCCATTCGAGCAATTTACTTAGCAAGATTCAACTTCATATATTAATATCTAAAACTTTATATATAAAAATGAATGTTTGTCTATACGTCCTTTATAGACTCCGAAACAGCTGGACCGATTTCAATGAAATTTTCAGACAGCCTTTAGTATGACCCAGCGAATGAACCTGTAAAGTTTGGTGGCGATCGGTGCACTTTTTTTTAAAACTTTTTAGTTTTGTTTCAAGGGGAGTTCGAAACTAGACTGAGCCTCAGCAACGCATAGCCGGATAACTAGTTTAAACATAAATATGAGAGTGGATGATTCATGTTCTACATTTCTATATATTTTTTTTCATACATCAAAATAGCATTAACAAAGAACTCAGTAAGTACGTGAATTTTGCGACTGTTAAAATCTGTTAAATATTAGTTCACACAGTTATTCAAGCCATATGAAATGTGAAATGCAAGTAGAGAATTTATTGTGTAACGCATTTGTAATAAATATCCTAATTAATATCACATTAAAAACAAGACATGCGACAAGACAACGCACGCTTAGTATTAAAGTGACCTAATTTAAAAAACTGTTTTGTGGCAACTTGGATTAAAGCGTAGCCTACAAAACTCGTGAGTGCGAAAAGACACACAACTTGAAAGAGCAAGACTAGCTTTTTTAATAGTTTGTAGAATGTTCGTAGTTAGATAGCATTGAAATAAAGATAACAATATATCTAATTAAAAAAAAATATTTATAGAATGAGGCGTTACTTTGCAGAGATTCATAATACAAAAGTAATAATAAAATTATTTTGCTATAATCCGCGATAAATTATCATCGCAAATTATATAAATTATCATAGCAAAATTATTTTATAATTCAAATTCAATTTTTTTTTATTCAAATAAAAAGTTATGAAAAGTTTTTCAACAAGTGCTTTTGAATCGTCAATTCTACTGCTGGTTCAGAAAGCTGTTCCTACCGAGAAGAGCCAGCAAGAAACTCGGCGGTTGCTCTTTTCAACATAATACTTATAACTAGTTACATTAAGTCATTACTATATTGTACAGGGTCGGACAGTAGCTATATCAACGCATTCGTATCTTCTAAATAATCCTCAACAGTATAGTAGGCTTTTTGTATCAGCCTCTCTTTAATAGTGTTTTTAAACTGCTGTAATGGAAAAGCTAAAATTGATTGCGGAATTTTGGTATACCTAGAATCTTATACCCAAACCCACAAACGAATTTCGTACCTTTGCAAGGCGCACTTTTATATCTAACTCAATTAACCCGTAATTAATAGTAATTAATTTAATTTTGCGTTCGGTCACTAATACTAGGCATGCGATATGTTCCCACTTTTTGTTCAAATCGAAATATTATTACAATTACATTACACAATCAATCTGCAGGTTTAATGTGACGTTATCACTATGACGATATATATGACCATCAATATGAGGACTGGAACTCTAAATTTCAACCAAAGAAACAATTATTTAAAATCCTAAAAAATAACATGTATTAAAAATATAAATTTAAAAAAAGAACAAGCTAATCTGACCATAAACATTCAGTTGTTTGAATTTATGGTTCTAAACTAATTTAAATCTAGTGACATACAAAATAAAAACTACAGATAATAAACGAATAAAATGAAACTTATGAATAATTACCCAAGCAGGGATTGTGGGCTAGCGCCTACGGCATGCTTCGGGGTGGTACCGTCGATAGGCCTAAAAACAGAAAAACATAAACACTGACACTAAACACTAGGGAAGGGGGCCTCGGAATGCAGACTTTTATATCGAGCTGATTGACACGAAAAAGTAAAGTATATATATAGCAAGGGTTGCCAACTGTTTAAGAGAAACGTATCGCGAGAACAAAGACTATTGAAAGATACATAGATAAACGCAAGAGAGATCTATGAATATTATTTTATACAAAAAAAAATACGACTAAGTACTAGAGTAATGATAAAATTATTATGCTATAATCCGCGATAAAATAAAATAGAAAATATATACAATGCTAAATATAGACTGGACTATTCGTTTTGTGCATGTGTTTTTACGAATCCTGCCTGTATAGAGTACGAGATGTTTTCTATTTCACTTATTGCGGATTATAGCAAAATAATTTTATTATTACTTTTGTATTATGGAACGCCTAATTGTATTAAAATTACTTTAAAATAATTTATCCCGCATCTTTGGCTCATAATTTTGTTAATTTTGTGCATTAACGACAAACAATTAGATTCTTTACTTAAACGGAAGGATGGCAACCCCATGTATACCTTCCTTTTCAGTCATTATTAAAAAATAAAACTCCGTGATATCCAGCTTGATACAAATATCGCAATAATAAGAGTGCAAAATTAGAAATATTGTACCACAAAAATAAGCAAAATCACAAATAAATTGTAAACACATGCCAAAGACAATGTTTATGGTTTCATGCTGACCATGCCAACAATTTTCAGGTTTCTAAACGTATAAATTAATTTTAATGTAACTTAACAGTTAAGATAAACGGATAACAAAACGCGGCATTTAATATGTGTAGATATAAAACTAGGTGGATGTAAAATTAAAAAATTGATTTGGCTTATCACCAAAAAACTCAAATTTGGTTACTTACGAAATAATGTCGGAATAAACTCGTCATGCAAATATTAATTCTGTAACATGGGTTTGAATTAAACGGTCAAAATGCTTCACAGATTAGTCAAAGATGTTAATGCATTTTATTATTAAAAAAAACACTCGAAAATAGCACAATCGTTAAATTTTGTTATTATTTGAGGAATAATCCAGCCGATTTCGTATATATAATAAAAACACTAATATTGTTATATAATATTTTTTCACTCTTCAATATTATTTTAGTATTTTCACCACATTAAATTATTAGCAAATACTTTTGATATATTTAAATTCTGATTCTTAAAAAAAAAATATAGATAATTTATTCTTACTACATTATACATAAAAAAAGTAATAAAAATCGGTTGGATTAAACGTTAGGATGACCAACACACAAAAAAGGTATAAATCGAAAACGATTCGCACACGTTATATTGGCTCATTTCTGGCGGAATTTATTTATTTATTATAATTTCACTTACTTTTTTAATATATTAACTTTAATTCTATTAACTTTTAACAGAAAAAATTAATTTTTTTAATTTAATCTCACCAGTTGAACAGTTTTTATCACATAAATAATTTATAACTTAGAATTACCTACAGGATACCTTCTATCCCTGTATAGTACGAACGAATTAAAAAAAAAACATTTAAACACAGCTCTTAGCAATAAATGTCTCTTATAACAAAAGATTTTCAGCTAACACAACTTTTTAATCTCTGAAATATATTATTTTAGACCATTAACAGTTTATACCAAAAAAATAAAAATATGCAAAATTTAGCAAATTTAAAATCGATATTTTTTTCATATATATCACACACATGTTTATACAAAAATTGTCTGTGAAAATATAAGGACTTGCCAGAAACGAGCCTAGACGCGTTAGGGTTAAAAAAATCAAACTGTCAAAACATTCCGTTCCCGCGCCTACCTCCGTTGAATGTCCAGAGAGGAAAATATGCGCGGCTTCTGTTGGCCGGCCGACTCGCCCAACATCGACAGTCTAAAGAATAACACTCACCATGTTACTATATACACTATAGTACCACTATACCACCGCCATAACCAACCTTTTCACGCCAGAACCTTAGGCGAATTGAACGCATCGCACTAAATGTGAACGCTTTCTTAAGTTTTTTATTCTACCATATTTCTTATTAATCTATGTAAATAACTTTAATAGTACGCCCAATAAAAAAGTATTTAAAAAAAATTACTAGGTATTATTTACATTGATAAACAGCAAATATATTCATCAAGCCATAACCAACCTTTTTAAGCCAGAACCTTAGGCGAACTGAACGCATCGCAATAAATGTGATGAACGCTTTCTTAGTTTTTTACCCTACAATACTTTTTATTAATCTATGTAAATAACTTTAATAGTAAAATCGTAAAAAAAGTATTTATAAATATTTACTAGGTATTATTTATATTGATGAACAGCAAATATATTATCAAATTTTTCATGTTATCACCAAATATACAACGAAGAAGAAAATAATGCTTTTTTGTTTGCGAAAAAAAATGTGTACCTTCTACAATAAAAAAAACTATCACAACCATAATCACTTCTTAATTTCATCTGGTTGCAGTTATTTTAATAACTAATAAATTACCTCACATATTTAATTACTGCATGATCGGTGATCAGAGAGATTTAACTTTTTATTTAAATGGCCGTCAGATATAACTGTGGGCATACCAAAGCCCGTGAATGACCAGTTAATTTAGTAAATAATACTATAAAATCTGTAATAACTAAACTAAGCAATGTTAATAAATATATGTAAAAATTATCCTAAACAATCCAGCTAATACCCGAAAAAATAAACATGAATAAAATAGTTGGTTTGTTTACGTAGCTCATTTACTTTATACATAAACTATTATTATTTATGGATATGTTAAAAATCGCAAGTAAGAGATAAAACGATAGGAAATTTTAAGCTTTAGTGATTCATACTTTTTATTATATAAACATACAAGTCACATCGTGATAATATCGAGTTACCTTTGTATAAGGTTCGAAGTTTCGACAGAGTTGCATCCATCGTGGTCACGAACTGACTGAGTGTCGAGTGAATGAGCAGTCAGTTTAACGAACGTCGAACCTTTTTGAGTGAGTCAGTTTATGTGCATCTAACCACATACTACGCCTGTTAGTATTAATATGAGTTAAAGAAAGTTAAGTTTCAGGCCTATTCATAAAAACGCATTGTCGTTCATTCAAGAAATTTTAAGAGTTTTTATATGTAGATTTGCCGATAACGCAACACAAAGAGCCCTAAAATTAGAACCAGTTCGTAAAGTTAACCCAAAACATCGGGTTAACCCAAAATTTAAGATTCAAGTCTAGCCAACATATGCAATAAACTTTCAATATTGTCGCAACGTGATACCGCAAAAAAAGATATAGACAACACCTACATTATAATATTAGACGTAGAAGATTTCTCCTCCCCCTTTCTTTTTCATACAAAATTACTTACCGAAGTATTTTGAAATCACGATTCCATTTAAAATTAAACTGTAAAATACCTTTTTTTTGCATACAGAATACCAAAAAATTATTCCGACCTCTATCTCTAGTTGGACAAAATTAAAGAATTGAACCTTTTAAATTGTTTACTCGTTTAAGTAGCATTAATTTTAGAATAAAGACAAACATTATTATTTGCATCAATAATAATATAATCAGTAGATATTAACATATTATCTCGATTTTTTTTATCTTAATTCGGATAATAATACTATAAACTTTACCCACATCATTTATTATTTTTGTACCAAAAAACAAACCATGTTGTTACACAACCCTGTACTAGTACGTTACCTGCGCACAGGTATCAATCGTCAAAATACGTACTAGTACGTGTCCCGCGCTCAATTAACAATCGTCAGAAAACGTACTAATGGTACGCGTCCCGTGCTTATCAATCGTCAGAAAGCGTACCAGTACATTTCCCGCATATAATGTGTTAATGCTATATACGAATGTAGGGTTCAACGATAAAAATAAAACACAAATATATTTATTGAAAACCTGATTATTAGGATAAGCGCAACACATACAATACTAACCGCTCGTCACAATATTACATAATTATATATTAAATACACAAATTTTCACTCGATTCACTTAACATAATAATGCCAAATGCAGTTGATATCATTGGACAAAAAATATACGAAAAAAACTATATAAACAATATTTTGCATGTTGCGTGTGTTCAAGAATGTTTACTTTATGTACTCGTAAGTTTCATTTGTAGCTATTGAATTAAACTTTTTTTTAATAAACATAATAAAGTTATTAATTAAGTTAGCCCTATAACAAAGTTAGCCCCGAATAAAGTTACATGTCCCATGTACGAGTTTAGACATAGGAAATTTGACTTTATTCTCCGGATAGGGCGATAAGAAGAATGTTTAGGGTTTAGGGTAATAATAATGGTAAATCCATGATCACATCTTAATAATTTGAAGTTAGAACTAAGGGTATAACAAATGTCAGTTTACAGAAAAAAATACCATAATGGCGGATTCTTAACAGTAATAACTTATATTTCAAGTTATTAAGAAAAGATCAAAAATTATTGCTATACGAAGTAATGATGCGATTAGAAAATAGCCTAACAAAAGGTTCCACTGTTAGTTGGACGTATGTTTATGAATCACTCACTTTAAAATACCATACATGTCAGGTATATATGGAATAGACTTATTTCCTGTTCCAATATACTTTATCTTTATGGTTTAGGATTAAATGCAACCAAAAAGATTTCAGTGATATGCAGTTTTTACTGTATCCTTTCTTGCAAGAAATTTAAATATTGGTTTAACACAAAAATAACACCACGCAATCTAACCATAAGAACGTCATTGCTTTAGTGATAACAAAATATATAAAAAAAGATATAAAGATAAATACTTATAATAGGTTAGAAATAGGATGTATTGCCTCTTTCCTATACATTATAATTAAAGTATAATCTTAAAATAAAAAATCTAACAAAAAAGATAATGCACTGTTAATATTTTATATATATAAAAAATCACCATGAAATGAGATTAATGCCGACTTTTTTGTCCAAAATTTATACTTTTTCTATTTACAAAAAAAAAAATATTTCACTAATTTCTGAATTAACTCGAATATAATTTTTCATATCACACAAAAAATTTCAAAAGGAGATAAAGATTTATGATAATATTTCCTAAATGGGAGCACCTAAATTACGATATTTTTGTGTGTAGTGAAATATGCACGAAATATACGAATACTGCAAACGCGTTAAACCTAATGATCAACAAATGAAAGACACTAAATCTAAAAAAAATACTTAGGATATAGAATAAACGGCAACACCAAAACTTCTTTTTTTTAATCCTTTTTACCTAGTAGTTTATTTCAGAAGTGGGATAGTTAGACTCGTTAGAACTCTATGAATTATGATATGATATTTTCTTATTATTTAAACGCTTTTAGGTTTGCATTTAAGTAAATATAGGCATACAAACGCGATTATATTATTATAGGCATAATACGATTAGGTATCATGGTTTTACGTGATGGTGCTTGTGACACTAATCGATAAAGTGTAAACTAATAGTTTATACACTACACAAATCATATTACACATACTCTTTATGGGTATTTTCCTATAGATACACCAGAATAAACAGGTGAAAGAAAATACAAAGGTCAATACTGTTTTGAAAGTAATTAGTTTGCTTCGCCACTATAACGTAAACGCATCAAAAAAATATGGTGAAACAGAAATGTTTTCTAATCTGTTCTTGTCAATATAAGAAAACATTTATTAACTCCTTATCACATATGCTGTTGAGGGTATAAATTAAGTGAGTTACATCTTATGGTCTCAATGTTAATCGGTACGAAAACTATCATTTTGTACAAAATTTAAAGGTAACTTTGTAAAATTGATATTTTGTCGTTTCTTGCAAATAAAAAAAAAACATTCGTCAACAATGACATTGAATTTGATGCCAATGCAAGAATAAAATTAATTGAATAAAGATTTTGGATCAGACCACGTTTACCATGGGTTGCCATTTTCCTATATCCTATTAAAAAAATCTTTTATTTTTGAAATCAGTCAAAAGTTAACTTTTGTAACAAATATAGTATTCAAAAAAAATAATATAACTACAATTATGAAGGGGATGATTTTCGTATATATATACATATATATAGCTATAAATAAAAAAAGTACATTAGCATTCTCTTACTTTCAATCCTAACGTACACATATGTACATACTAACTAAAAGTACATAATACGTAGAGTTAGAAAATATTGAAAATCTTACCTTAAACGATAGAAATATAATCTTTATACAATAATATGTCAACTCTGATTTAAATCACCGATTTATTTATAGAAAATTGTGAGTGAATTTTTTACTATAAAAATTATTTACTTAATTTCCTATTATAAGTATTAAATTAGAACACTCTGTACATAGTCATAAGAAAATATTTTATTGAGTATCGTTCTACGTAGGTCAATATCCTGGATTTTTTAAACGATTTTTGTCTAAACTTACCTTTTTGAAGCTAAAATAAACCGATATTATTAATGTAATAAAAATAATAGTCGAATACCTTAGTATTTGAAATGTCAAAATATCTTATAGTCAAAAAAAATATTCTATATTGTTTATGATTAGGCGAATAAAAGGTCATTTTTTAGATGTTCCAGAATTTAAATTGAAATGTCACTGAGTAAACAAATATGACAAAAATTGCCGTTTATTGGGATTCAAATGTATGTATAAATATGTCATTAGTAAATGTCTATGATAATAACGTACCAAACTAAAAATTTGCTCCTGTGCTGCCATACTTGAAATAATTGTTCTCCCAATATAAGTGGTAATAATATTGGTGCAATTTTAAGTAAGTATAAGGCAGTTTTCTCTGTAGAGTATATATCTAGTTATATTACCAACTAGTTAAATTATTGTCACAAAGGCAATTATGAAGAAGCCATAGACAAATATCTTCTTTTTTATTGATGTGTCTAAATCGAATAGATATTGTTGCCTACGTAGACGATCTTGAATGGGTCAACACTTTAATTTTAGATTAACTTACATCGCTAACTTTCTCGCAAAAAAATTACTCTTTGTAGATCTTAAATCCCTTATTCATAAAAAAAAAAACATTCAAATTTTGTTGTTAGTAAATATTTAATACCTTTTCTGTGGTTTACGAGTTCCAAAAAAAACATTTTTTTAAATATTTTACACCACCTGATTAATGTTGCCACATTTTATATTTGATCATGTATTACTATTTTAATATTATACTTCTGATAAATTAAAAATTAATATCTCTAATTCCTTTATTTTGAAAAAATATTAAGTCAACTTTATTATACTTAATAATTTTATATTTTCAAATTTTTATTTTTATTTTATTGTTTAAGTTTTAAATAAATATATGGGAAAATTACACACCCGGTACCGTCCGTCCCCAAAGTAACTTAATACTTGTGTTATGGGTGACAGACAACTGATAAATAAATACATATATAATTTTAAACATTAGTTTTACACGAATAAGGGATTCAGACAACGTCGAGGCACTTTTAGAACTAGTAGAAATATTAAAAATATACAGCTGCCTCGAATCCTTTCCTACATGGTAATATCCACTGAGTATTTGTACCATTATTGAAAACCTACTTAGATTTATGAAACCGCCGCTGAATGTCACGAAAAATGCCGAATGGCTCACTTTAAGGTAATATTCTTATTTTACTAAGGAACTTTTGAACGGAGACGGGAGATGGAAAAACGATGTGATTTTTGATTAACTAAAACTGAATGTATGACACAGTTTTAGTGAATCAAATTTTGTTAAATTGTTTATTTATAGTTTGTTTTGCGATCGCTTAACATGCCTGGTGTTAAGTAATGATGCAGTTTTAGATGGAGCGCATAATTATTTTAATGGAATGTGCTAAATGCTTCTTAATGTAGAATAAAAAGGCGTCTGGTTCCGATAAGTATACCCTTTCTCAATTACCAGGTTATTAGTTGAAGATTATTTATAACAAATTTAAGAATGTAATAGACGATAAAAGTTTCTATAATGGTGATATAAAATATTATGCTATTATCTGTGACATCTTTAACATTATTAACGACCTTAGAAGCATCGAAAAAGCGGTAGAAAACTTTAACGTACAGTGGTATAATAATTTATAGTCATATTCGCGTATATAATGTCTCCTCTTCATAATCGACGATTAAAAACGATTTATCGCGATCACGATTATGTAGTGTACTCGTCAATTATCGTCTATGATTGCCTACGATCGCCTACAGCTCGGGACGTCTGTTTTCGGACACGCATCAAAGGAAATCGCTGCATAATACGTAAAATCGTATCATCGAGTGTATTATAAACAATCATGATTAACGATCATTGCCGATAGTGAAGAGCTGGCATTATATTGCTTATTACGCTTCCCATATGAGCATAGTCATGATCAAAATTCAGAAATTGGGAACCACTCCATCGCCGTCAAAGACAATTTTAAAAATTTTGGATTCCGGAATTTCCACCTGGGATTTTCGCAAATTGCAGCGGCGGTATCACGTGTGTCTGACAAGGCCTATAGGAAGGACTACCAACTATATACTAACAACTATTATTACATATTGCTATCTCACTCGCGCATTTTTTTTATACTTACTAGTACAGTGGGCCATATTAAAAAAATAAATTTTGTCTATAACGATACGTAACAATTTGATTTGAGAGTTACCGATATTAGATGCAATTCGGACTTTGTATAGAACGCCTGTCAGTACTTTATACAAATTGAGTACTTTAAAAAAAATTACACTTTTGTTGGTGGAATAAGTGATTATTAGCTGCTGACATACCTATCACTCTAACTATGATATACATAAATTCAAAATCAAATTCCAAATATTCTTTATTCAAGTGGACTGTTTACATAACTTGACAAAGTGTTAGCTAACCAGATGTGAAATTTATTGCTATCAAACAATTATCGAATTTTTTAAGGCGTATTTTATTGTCTCATTGCATCAAGCATAGTATTTTAGCAAAACTACAGAAAATCCGAATAAAACACTATATCGGTAACATATAATCGATAATAGACCATGCAAGTATTTATATAACGATTATCCTTACTAACACGATGATGATTTTGAAAATAAAAAAAGCAAATCCAAAAAAAATAAGTGTAAATATATTTTTAATTTTTTTTATTAATAATTAAATTTTTCAAAGGTATATTTATTGCCAAACATTTTGGTGTAAGGATGATCATTTTCGCCAATTCTGCTTTATACAAAACTTATACATTAATTACATAACCGAAAAAATTAAATTTTATTTTTATTGTTTACTGCAGAAAATTACGAAAATTTATTATTAGTATAAATTTTTTCTTAGTAAATTTTGAGCCAATATTGTTAAATACGTGACTGGGAAAAAATTAAATTAAAAACAAATTTAAGGTAATATCATACTTAAATATTTTACGGGCAAAATAGTTTCTTCTTTAGTGTAGTAAACTGAAGTTTCATTTTAATTTTGTTTCAAAATTCGCTTCCGTTATATTAATTCGGTTATATCCTTATGTAACGATTAGATATAAATCTGAAAGCAGTATTTTTTTAATAAAAAAACTAACTTTACTTTCAAGTTTTGTATAAAACAGACTTGGCTTTATTATGGCCCTCAATCAAAAATATACGATTATGAAATAGAATATCTTAAATGTATAATATTACAAATATACAAAATATTCCTTTTTTTATTTCAGTCAAGTCACTATTTAGGCTGATGTCCGAAACGTACGTGATGAATGAACAAAAAAAAGTTTGTGCTATATCGAACCCGAGAAAGTTGCGTTCGCTTAACGGGAATTTCTATTAAAAATATTTTATATTGAGAATTTCTTTAATGATTATTTAATGTCATACTAGATAGTTATATGAGAAATATATAAAAAAATGAATATGTCACAATGAAAAGTTACTTAGCGAACGCAAATTTTGCATCGAATGGGTTAAATGTCAACTTAAAAAAAAATTCCCTGGAATGTACAAAATTCGTTCGAAACAAGAACAGATAATGTCTTAAGCTACAATGAAATGCGACGCGCGACGGGACTAGGTTACCGCTGCATATTATACCATTAAAATAATTATTTAATCTGTTTACAGAAAAACTGTAATTAATTTGAATAATGAAATTTAATCGTGCCGAATTAAAGAGAAAAAGACAATTACCTATTAATTATTAATTAAATTAATAATATGAAAAAACCAAAAGAATTTCATTAAGTATCTATGGATATTTTATTAATTTGTCAAAGATACCTCACTCGATACACATTCTCTCTATGTGTTGCCATTAAAATTTTATATTTCCCAAAATTTATATTTCAATGATATCTAAAGTATCAAGGGGACATAGATTTAAAGTCAGTTTCTTGTGAAATGGTATAAAAAAGAAAAATAGAGGCCTGTAGAATTCTAAACATATAAAAACAATATTTTTAGCATATTATTTCGTAATACTATTACAACAAGGATAGTTGAACGAAACTTCTGGTTATATAAATATTTTATAGTATTAAAAAATATATTTTTTTAAATTTTTAAAAACCTCAGATCGTGTACAAGGAAGTAGTAAGTAATGAGTGATTTTCTTAGAAATATAAAAAAATGAGATCTTTCAAGAATATATTGGATATTCCTGTCTGTTAAACCTCCTTTGTAATTTAGAAGTAGTTAGCACGCAGCAAAATGTTAGACATAAAATAATAATTAATTAAATAAAATTTTAACAATATAAAATGCAGCCGGAAATGTCGCCGCGATGTAAAATTAATAATACGATATTAAATCAAACTCGAATGGGACGTTATTATATAGCTTATGATATTTACTGTAAAAAAAAAACTCTCCATTTCCAGAATTATATTAACAATCAATTTATCCAGCGCATTCAACAAATAATACTTTGAAAGTAAATTATTAGACTGACATAAGTAATTTTTGGAAGATTCGCTTAATAACCCAACATTTTTGGTATACTTGGTATGGTAAGTTAAGTTACAATCAAAGATGGCGACCGAGCTTAAGAAGGAAATATCAGGGTTCAGAGTTTCTACACAGGATTGTAACGAAATATAAAATGCGAGAATGGTAAACACATAAAATACTTCTAAACGAAACTTTTTTATATAGTGGCAACACTAGAATAAAACGTTCCATATTTTTTTTTTAGTTTGTATACAACAAATGACTATCACATTATAAAAATGTGTATTCATTCAAAATTGTGTATATATCGAATTATATGTTACCAAATTAATAATTTTATAAAAATAAAATACTTCGACATGAAAATGACAATTTAACCACAGACAGAATATAATATAGTTTTTAGAAAATAAACTGGTATTGGAAAATATCAGATATCTCTAAGGATACCATTAATTTTAATAAAATGTATCATGCGCAATTGGGTAAGCGAGCAAAATAATTTCTTCCAAAACTGACTTTTTGCGCTAGGATAAATAAATTGCAAAATATATATATCCATACATAACTCATAAATTAAGCATAACAATTTGCACATATCTCTCTATAATATAATCTTAATATAATATAAACTCTTCAATCCAGCGACGCACACCGCGGCTCAGGGGTTCTGATTCAACCTGCGTAGAACGGAACGGGTGAGCGAATCGACCAATCACAAGCCGAATCGCCGCCCTCTTCTACATCCGGCTCATTTAAACACTCGCATACGGGTTGCCGATATAACTGGCAACCCTAAATATCTCGCGCCGCAACACAGATGCACAATACTATTCACTCCCTCCGTTAAAAAATAACGATAAATCACGTTGCGACAAAAAAACCGTTACTAGGGTTGTGGATAGACTATAAGCGATAAAATCGGTATGGGTCGCGACGGTTTCTGACATTAGTAGAAGCGTACGGTTAGAAAAAAAAACATTAGTCTCAAAACACGGGGGATGCACGAGATATAACAATAAAAAGGTCCGTACACCTCTTTCTGGTCGGAAAATTACCCGGGAATACTTACGCAAAATCCTTTACTAGTTTTCTGTAAGCTCTACAACATTCAAAGCATGGTGGCACTATAGAAAAACGCCGTAGCTCACACGTTTAGGTAGGCAATTAAAAAAATAAATAAAAAACAGCAGTCAAATGTTATAAGGGGAGTACATCATGCTTTGAAATAAAAAATCACTACTTCATTCGGTTATTTCCAAGACAATGAAGGTTTACAGAAAACAAGGTGGCATCGCGCAATAATCGATAGAAATACGACTGAGAATATAGAAAAAAAAATCCATGTGTGCGTTTGTTCTATATGTAAGGGAGGTAAGGAGGTTTTAGCATCGTGCATCCCCTGTGTTGACGCGAGAATAAAAAAATAAAAGTCAAAAAAATGTAACACGGAGCTCGGAATATTTAGAGGGAGACAATTTGAGCACCAGACAAATTATCAAATAATGAAAATAAATATAAAAGAAAAAAAAACCACACAAAATCGTAATGATTCCACAGAGCGACACAAACGTAATGGTTAATCTTTAAAGTGACAGACATACAAGTGTGTTACGTATTAATGAAAATAATTATTTACAACAAAAAAATCGTGAACAGGCTTTAGGCTACGTTTTATTAAAGGTATTTTAAAAACGTGCAACATTTATAAATTTTAGCTCTAGCACTGTTCAGTTGTCTATGATTAATAACGAGTCTTCCACAACCCTTTTTGATTTAATAAAAATCATAAATATAAGTCTATCATAGTTTAAGGTTGGCAATATTGGAGCCATAATGTAAAAAGGTTTTATTTTTAATTCTACATTGATATGTATATGGTGGAAACAAGGCAAAGGTGCCGAAAGCATGTGCAGCTAATATCGAGGCGTGGGAATGGAATGGAAGTAGCAATGATTTTTTTTTACATTTATATTACAAGCGTTTTGAGTTACCAATATAACACTTATTAAAATATATATATAAAAAAGTAATTATTTTACTATAATCGACAATAAAAATTTATTTTTATCTTAGATTATCATATCGAAACATAATAGTAAATTCTATAAATTAAGATAAACCTTCCTTACCCAAAACGAGTTTAAATTTTTTTATTTCATTATAAATGACTAAGAAAGAAAATATATTTAATCTATTAGATATATGTAGAGCATTTACGATTTTTTTTAGAACAGACAATTAAAAGTCAATGATTTCCGGAGAAATTAAAAATATATAAGAATTTTTATGGTAACACAAAACGCTAACAAAATGGCGGTGAATTTTGAATATTAGCTTTAAGCGATGTAGCATTCACGATTATGAACGTAGAAATGAAACATAGACTTTTAAATTAATAATGAGATATTATAGATTAATGTAACAATGAAGTTAATTATTTGATTTACAATGAGTTATGTTTTGTGATGATTTTGGATCGCTAAGTTTGTTGATGGTACACTGAGTGATAATATAATATATTGTTAGACAAATAATCACAAATGTAGAGTGTTTTGTAGTGAAATTGAAATCAATATGGCGCTTTATTCAGAACGCACTATGCGTTTCCTATGTTTCTGCTAATTTAATGGGTTTGTGCAGTTGTTATGTTTGTATTTTATTATTTGCACTAATCTACTATCAAGTATTTCTATTAACTACAAATTTTGGTTTTATCATTGACTCTTATTTCCTTTATATGTAGTTTAATAATTAAGAAAATAAATAAGATTGTCTATGTAAACGAGAAAATAAAATTAAAGCAGTTGTAACTAATTCACTGATGAATAAATATCACTAGGTACGTTATATAAACGAATTTAACTCATATTTACTAAAAATAAATCAATAAAGAATTATACGTAATTTCCTGATTTTTATTTAAGTTAAATAAAAAATTTGGAATATATCTACAGAATAATAGCATAGTGGCAAATTTTTAAAAGTTGCCTTACACCGTCAAGTGTGGTGTTATTTATTTTTTAATATAACTATGGTTTTCTCTAGGTTTCAATAACATTGTTCTACTATTTATGACAAATGTACCCTAAAATATGGTATCCTTAAAAAGTGTACTACAGTGACCGCTTTGCGTCGTTTCGTTTTGCGTTTTTCGAAATTGCGTTGCTGCTTAATTAGTACTAATTTCACTGTGGTCGTTAGATATTTGAGGTTGCGTTGTTTTGGGTTTGAATCTTACATTTCTAATAGTCTTTTTTTTAAAATGGCAACACTTTTGTTTCTAATTGCGGTATGCCATCAAAACTTAAAATCAACGCAATTTAAATACAGTTCTATTTTCACTTCGTTTTGTTAATTTGGGGTTCAGTTTCAATTACATAGTGTGTTGTGCTTATTTTTTTGCTTATAAATTTTGCGTGTTGTCTCTGGTTGCAAAAAAAGGAAAATATTTTTCCAATTCATTATCAGAATTATTTTCGTCAGCTCTGAACCTATCTTCGATCTTTATATGATTTTCCATAAAAAAAAACTTAATTAACTTTGCGTCACTACAAATTGCGTGGTTTTTTTGCAACGTAACTGCGATGCAAAGTGAGGTATTGGTGTACTATCTTGAAGAAACTTTTAGTATGTGCGCTTTATGTGTTTTGGTTTTTATTAACTTTGAGTTGCCTATAATTTAGTTAGTTTTAGTATATTAGTGATACTCATTACGCATATGGGGTTTTTGTCTTGAATTAGTAACCGTGCAAGTATCTGGCGATATACATGTGATTAGACGTGGTGAGATGGTGCAAGACGATGACGTGAGAGAGTGGTGAATACTGACCGCTTGGAGAACCGCGAGGACAGTTTGGAGAAGAAGGAGGGCCTCGCCTGGTGAGGGGAGCCGCCGTCGCCGTACGCCCCGCCTGCGCTGCCACCGCGCGACCTCGTTTGCCCTGTAATGGACAAAACGACAGAATTATAACCTTGATATTGCCACAGCTTCTTCGCAGTGGGTAGTGATCCTGCCTTCAGTTCCGCGGGTCGTGGGTTCGATTCCCGCCGAGGGCCAACATTTTCTATAAATGAATTTGTTGGTCTTTGAGCCTGGGTGTATATTTGTATTGTATTGTATGTGTATGGAGGATATATATATATATATATATATATATATATATATATATATATATATATATATATATATATATATATATATATATATATATATATATATCCTCCTGCCCTTATCCCACTCTAAGTGGGGTCGGCACATATTATAAACATGGGGTGCCAAAGTGGTCGGCCTCCACGTGGCGCACCCTGGGCAAGCTTAGTCTTGGCGAACGGACCACTGAGGGGTGGCCAATCCAGTTGTCCCTCTGATTAGCAGAGGGCAATCTGGACGGGCCGGGGACTTCGGGGGGGTTGGGGTGAAGTCCCTAATGAGCGACGCCCACTAAGGCGTTGGGGCCCTACTTGGGGCACGATCTCTCCCTGTCGACCGTGACATAGCAAACACGGTGGGCAGGGAGCGATCGTGGGCAGCGATGGCCTCCCTTAGCTCTGCGGAGGGGGGCGGAGGGAGGCGGCGGAGCGGTTCCACGAACTGTTGTTCTGGATCCAATCTGCTGCTGGTGAGTCCAGGTGTTAGTGACTCGCCCAAGCCCATCGTCTGCCGCCCTAACTGGGGATCTTCGGGTGTTCCGAACGGGGTACATCGGACACCTGGCTTACAGGTCCCCGAGGCGGTCGGTGCATCTGGTGCTCCCGATGCACCGGTTAGCGGAGGGGGGTTTCTCTTTCGAGGGGCCCCTACCTGGAGGTGTTTATTCTCTGGGATCAGAGCTGTCGGCGGGATGGGGGCAAAATGTACAATGATACCCTGTCCTTGCCATCGGCAGCGTGGTGGAGCGCACAGGTCGTTTTAGTCGGTGCGAGTCCGACATAACCGCCGCCTGTCCCCGTCGGGCGGCGGTACCCATAAGGGGTTTTTTCCTGTATAATAAAAAAAAAAAAAAAATATTATAAACATGCTGTAACATGATTTGGCTGCGTTTTTACGACCGGCCGCCTGCCTGACGTCATATTACCTTAGTCGTATTTTACGACACCTCGGCAAGAAATGAGGTTAGTACTATTCTATTCAGCCGGATACCACACGGCGTTATCGCAGAAATCCACTGTTCAAAAGAAATGATGATATTATGTTTGCTGTGAAGGAAATCTAGTTTTGACGGTTATAGGGCGGCTATGAAAAGCATTTGTTTTATAGTTTACTTAAATAAATAATATTTTGAATTTGAATAAGAATAGATACTCACCAGAGTGGAAGGTGGATCTGGAAGGCACGTTCCTCGGGAACACGAGTGGGTTGGGGAAATCCCTACGGGCGCCAGAGTTTGCAGTGGCGCCCGCGCCCACCGTGCCGCCCGTCGACAGCGTGGAGTTGAGGCTGTAACAGACAACGCACTTGTTAACACACGTCGTTTTGACCGGCCTGTTAGCGCAGTAATGACCCTCCCTTTTAAAACAGCTCTAATCGTGGGTTCAATTCCCGCCGAAGGCCAAAAATTTCTTTAAAAAAAACTTTAAATCTATACTAATACATAAAAATTGCTAAAAATTGAATGCCTAAATTAATAACTAATTCTGTAATATTAAAATGTACGACTAAGCGACTAAGGTAAGTCGACCCGCCGTGTGGTATCCGGCTGAGTAGAATAGACCACTCTCATATCTTACCGAGGTGTCGTAAAAGGCGACTTAGGTAAGTTGACCCACCGTGTGGTGTCCGGCTGAGTAGAATAGACCACCCTGATATCTTATCGAGGTGTCGTAAAAGGCGACTAAGGTAAGTTGACCCGCCGTGTGGGATCCGGTTTAGTAGAATAGACCGCACTCTTTCTTACCGAGTTGTAAAATACGACTAAGGTAAGTTGACGTCGGGCAGGCGGCCGGTCGTAGAATACGTAGCCAAATTATGTGAAAACATGTTTGTAACATGTTATGCCGACCCCACTTAGAGTGGGATAAGGGCTGGAGGAGGATTCGAAAAAAGACTTTGTTAACTATTCAAGTCTGGGTATTTTTAGATATATACGTACGTATTTACCAGTTGTCTATCGTTCATAACACAATACTTACGACCATATTTATGTCCTATATATTTATTCATTCATCATTTCCTTATTCTCGTTCGTACATCGTACTTAGGACCCCTGATTGGATTACAAACTAGTCGAGACTCGAGACTAGTTAATGTATAAACACCGGCTGTACTAACGTCTAATTCTTTCGGGTTAGCCCGACTAGTTTCTCTCTAGTTCTAATTCTTTCTAGTTCTAGTCGAGATTAGTTTAGCATAAGTTTAACAGACACTATACATAAAATTGCAATTATTAATTAGAAATTAAAGAGTTTCTATTAAAAATTATATGTCTAATTGTTAGTTGCAATTTATCACAGGCTTTTCGGTGAAGGAAAACATCGTGAGGAAACCTGCATATATCTAAAGAATTCTGAGGATATGTGTAACCCTATCATCATTGGAGCAGCGTGGTAGGTCTTATCTCCAACCCTTCTCTCCAAAAACGGAGAGAAGAGGCCTATTATCAGCAGTGGGATAGTAACAGGCCGCTTCTTTTTTTTTTTTATACATATCAAATGAAAAAATATATTTTTTATAAAATAGATACAAAATATATATTAAAATATTTTCTATACTACCTAATAGCTAAAAACAGTGCTTTAAACTTTGTTTATAAACTACTTATAATAGTCTAAATTAAAAATATATACACATATTAGCTTAAAGATAGTATTAAATATAGTACATTAATTAAGGGTCTGTATGACAAGTTACCAATAAACTGTCAGCTACTTATTCGGAACATATCTGACACATATCTCGGAATTTTGCGTTTCTCAGGTTTCTGATAGGCTTATTCAGCACTTAAAGTCCCTAATAAGTTAACAGGTAGATCATGTGGCTGTTATATTGTTTATCTGCTGGATAGCAAATACCTATTTCAAAATGGCCGCGATTTTTTAAAAAAATATTTTCACTTTTTAGAGTTCCTTTTTAGAGAAATTTATCTGCGTCTTAGTTTATTTGTCGGTGTTTGTTAGTTTGTGGTTAACTATCCGACACTTTATCAGTAACTTGTGAAACAGGCCCTAAAAATCATTTCTATACTGCCTACCCTATAACTAAAAAAAGTGCTTTAAACACGTGGTTTTTTTTAAACTTAAAGCATTATAAAGGTATGCATTTCGGGCAAGTGAATTGTGTTATATAAATAAATAAAAGCGTTATATAAATTATTTGTAACAAACTACGCGGGAACGCAATACATAAGCTCGTTGACTCAGTTTAGTTACTAATCGGTTACTGTCTCATTCAAAAATATTCAGATATAGAATTTCCATTTAATATGTTTTATATATTAAATGCAAATTCTTGTATTTTTTTAATGCCCAAAAACAGAGATAAAACGAGATTTTTTTAAAATGAAACCTAGCTAGATCGGTTTCTCTCCGCAGAAACTTTAATTCAAACAATGTCAGGAAATTTTTGAATTTAAACTATCGTGAGTGGTATTCATAATTAATGTATAGAAACCGGTTATACTCACATGTTATTTTATCGGATCATCCGATCCTGATGCGTTGCGTTGCGTGATCCGTTATTTTATCAGATGAGCCTGACTAGTTTCGAACTAGTCGGGCTCATCCGATAAAAAAAAACGTGAGTATAGCCGGTTTCTATACATTAATATCAGAAAATCGTTGGAGCCGTTTCCGAGATTCAGACAATATATTTATATATATATACATATACATACAAGATTAACTCATTTAAATATTAAAGATTTAAATCTTCGCTCTTGTAAACAGAAAATGATAATCTATCTTACTTACTAGATTATGTAAAAAATATTGCGAATATGCGATATGTAAAAATTTCGCGAGATACACAATTTACAAACGTGTCATATAAGAAAACTAAAACCAGCAATGAACCGTATGAATTAATGAATTCGGTATTACGACGCCACTGAAACGCCGGCACTAAAATTTACCAACAAAAGAACTTATTTTTCCAAAGCCAAATAAACCAAATTAAAAAAAAAAAACAAAAAAATTTAAGTCTAGAAAATAGTGCCTAATCGTATGCAACTACGCAAAACAAGCTAGAGATTAGTTACGTGCGGTATTAACAAACGAGTGATGTGCATAGAGTTATAATACATAGAGCAGGGGAACCATAGACAAGCCTGGCAGTGCGAGTGTCCAACAATAATAGAGGGAAGATGGGAGACCTGTAGTTATCTTTGTCTAATGAACCACGCGTAAAATTATCGCCTTTAAATTTTTTTTGGGTTTACAAAAGTAATAATAAAATTATTCGCAATGAGGTAAAATAGAAAATATATATTATGCTAAATGGAGAGAGGACAATCCGTTTTCATACCTGATACATGCAGGATTCATAAATACACATGTACAAACCTCCACCAAGCACTACACACGTTCACTATCACAAACTCAACAATTGTTTCGGCCTGCAATCAAAGCATCATCAGGAGATAGACTCTACGACGTGGAGTCTCTTGATGGACTCCATATGGATCTCCGCAAACTAACGCCTAATTCTATATAATACCCTAATTTCCTATCCCTTTTGTTTCAATGGACAGACTCATGGCTCCCCTAGTCTAGTATAATAAATCTATGGTGATGTGCCGTTTATATCAGTGTTTCCCAACCTTTTTTGGTCCATGCCCCACGTTAAAAATTATTTTGGCCCCCTAAGTAACATACATAGATATTAATATTTAAAATCGACTTGTCCACTTAAAGAACATAAATAATAGGTTTTAGGAAGAAATTGCCTTTTTTTGTTGTTGTTAAATTTGGCACCGAAATCTAGTTTTGCACTTAATTGGCCCAGAGCGAAAGGCTTAAACTCGTGTCGAGTTGACCGCCCCCTTAAGCATCAAATTGCCCCCCCCTTAAGCATCAAATTGCCTCCCTTAAGCATCAAATTGTTCCCCCCTTAAGCATCAAATTGCCCCCTAAACATCAAATTGCCCCCCTAAACATCAAATTACCCCCCTTAAGACAAATCCCCCCACCATCAAATTACCCCCCCCCCTTAAGCATCAAATTGCCCCCCTGTGGGTCGTGGGCCCCACGCTGGGAAACACTGGTTCATATCGTGCCGCAAGCTCGGTGCATGCATGTACCTCGGTCGCGGCTGCGCCAGGTCCCGTGCGGACGCGTTATGCGGCGCGGGGTCGGCGCCGAGCGGCGGCGCGCCCGTAGCGGACGATATCGACGCGCTTTTCACGTGCGTCTTACCGCCGGTCCCGGTCCCAATGCCGGTCCCGGTCCCGGTCCCGGTCGCGGTCTTCCCGTTCTCTGTACCGTTCTTACTCTCCGCTTGACTGGCCGCGTGTAATAATTGCATGCGGTTAGTCACCTTTACCCCGATCGCATGCTCGATCGATAGATTACATATAAGCAACGCATACATATGTTACTCTTAAACGTTACCTATTACATCATATTTGAAATAACTTTTTTAATATATCACTCTTATTCTCATATAATAAATATATATAAATATAATTAAATAAAAAACAATACACTTATTATTCACATTATCGCAATATATACTATAATATAATCATAAAAAAATTAATAGTTTAATAATTTGAATTTAATTTAATGTAATTTAAATAATATTCATGGTTACCCCAAATGTATGTAAAGGGACAGGATGGGTATTATTATTATCTTTCTTTATGACCTGTACAGCGCAAATTGGGAGAAAATCATTCTGCCAGTGTCACGTAAAATAAAGAATATTACAAACGAAAACCTAAATCATTACTCCATTTTATCAAAAAATCTACAGACAAGAAGGGTAACGATGAATTTATATCAAATGTCAAATTACTGAATACGGACTTATATTAAATAAATATCATAGGTTAATATATAACCATGCCTGAAATATAATAGAAACAAGCCATATAAAGAACTTGACGATGCACATTCCATTGTTATAAAAGGGAGGTAAATACCTAACAAATAAGGAAATCGAAGAAAAAACAATTTAAATATGAATAAATATATTAAATTATATATCATAGTGTTAATTATCTTTTATTGATAGAAAGTAATTGAAGGAAAGTTTTTTAAGCATTAAAATAATTAACCACCAAACGTTTCTTTCTCTTCGCATTTCGCAATCTTGAAGGTATCTAAATTATGGGAAAAAATTGGGAAATTCCATCGATCGACTGCTACTAAAGCATGCAATGGTATGAAAATCTAAATTACCTGGGCGTGTCGTGTGGCGGTGACATTTTGGGCGTTTGATGCGTGGTTTGGTGCGAGGTTTGATGCGTCGTCTGGTGCGGTGTCTGGTGTTCGCTGCGCCGCGCGCCGCTCGAGAGTATACGAGGACGCGGCTCTAGTTTAGGCTGGGCGCTGGTTGGCCGTGTTGTGTTTTGCACCTACCATGGTAAGAACAACTGAATAGTTTAAAAAATTAAATAATTTTCATTAATAAACATTCCAATTCGCCGTGTGGTATCCGGCTGAATAGAACAGTACCAACTTTTTTTACCGAGGTGTCGTAAAAGGCGACTAAGGTAAGTCGACCCGCGGTGTGGTATCCGGCTGAGTAAAATAGACCCATCTCATTTCTTACCGAGGTGTCGTAAAAGGCGACTAAGGTAAGTTGACGTCAGGCAGGCGGCCGGTCGTAAAAACGCAGCCAAACCATGTGACAGCATGTTTATAACATTTTGTGCCGATCTCACTTAGAGTGGGATAACGGCAGGAAGATGAAATATTCCAATAATGTTTCTTATGTAATAATGCAGATGGCACTATTATATTGTTTAATAGTTTTATAAGTTTATACACGTTTCGGCAAACTCATTCAATTTAATCAAATTAACAGTCTAAAAAAGATTACATCAGTAAAAAAGACAAGAAATCATATAAATACCTGCATAAGAGCAATTCGCGCAGTGTTTTCTTTAATAGACGCCGAATCAATTGTGTTCTGTAATAAAACATGTTGTACCACTGTAGTCAAAATCTGGAGATTCTATTTATCTTTTTTATTCCATTCCTACATCTGACCAAATAATAAAACGTAATTATATTTGCCACAATTTTTTTTAAGCAACGGCGAATTTTTAACGAAAGAGTGATTGCTTATACACTACGTAAGCGCCAAAAAAATTATTTGTGAACGTATATTGTGAATCTGAGGAAACCGTTTCTTTATATTATCACTGAAACATAAATTTACATCGATCGAAAATTTGTTGAACCACTGGGTTGAACACTTAAAATTATTTTACAAAAAATATGGTAGTTCTAAAGGTGTTTTTTGGAGTTAACAGACAGACAAGAGACAGCAAGAGAAGATAGTTTATAATATGTAAAGAAATATTCTTTTTTTTACACCGTATACATACCTGTCTTTTAAAATTGGATGTGGTTGTGGTTGCGGTAGACGTGGTATTGTTAGCTGCGGAGCTAGTCGTGCCAACTGTAATGCCAAAACAATCGTTACCCTCTTGCTATAAAATCGTTACCCGATCGGGTAAAATTCATGGATTACATATAGTATATTTGTCGCATGTTGGTTTCTTTTCTACAGTTCTTGTAAACAAGACTGTGGAAAGGCGGTAACAGTGGATATATTTATTTATTAAATTTTACGTTAACTTTGAAAAACTTGAATATAATTTCGAGGATAATTTAAAAATAATTCCAAATATGAAAAGCGTTATTTATTTTTTACAATGTGTAACGGTAACAATTACCTGCTAAATAGGTGTATATATATTTAGTAAAAGGTGTTTTGTTATTTGTACTTGGAACTGAAATAATATAAGCAACTATTTAACTACGGTAAAAGCATTAAAACTATTTTGTTTTTACAATTTTGACCCCTACAGTTATTTACTAAGCTAAAACTAGATATTATATTATCTATTTGTTAACTAAGCTTGATACTATTTATTACAAATCTACTTCAAAAATTCTAAATATCTAACCTAAGATTTTTCATATTCAATTATATACAAGTCATGGATTATTTTTGTATTTGTATATTTTTTAATCAAATATGGTCCATTCGTTTACTTATGGGAAACGAACAAACATAATACAGGAAGACATGCCAAGAGTTTGAAACAATTCGGAACAAAAAGATTCTAAACTACATGCTGTTCTATCGATACAAATTTCAATATAGTGCAAGGAAATTCCAAGATTATCGAGTAACCATTTACCAACATGAGTAATACATAACAGTATAATAACATACAAGTCTAAAAATTAAAAAGGGTGTACATAATAAAGATTTAGTGATAGAAATATGGACAGGTTGCTTACCATTCTACATAGATACACTGCAAACTTCAATATGATTATGGAACTATACATAAATATTACAGACATGCGAAAAAAACATTTAACCTTCCCGTAATAGCACACAATACATACCATAAGGAAAGCAAACTCGACACATGCAAAAGTTTATTCATAAGGTGAAGACGAAAAATATAGAGAACGTCATTGAGAATAAGACTACAGGATAGCGTGAATACTAAAATGATACATTGCAGTGCTTATAATTATAGCTTTCTAGCATAATATTTCTTTTGCCTAAATGTACTTTAAGTAACTCTTTTGGTAGTCCAGTCCCTCTATCTTTAATAATCTACCACTGGTTCGAGACTTTGAAACAATACTATAAGAGATCGTCCTGATGACTATGCTAATTTGTAGATCATTATTGTTACTATATATTCTGCTTTTCTGATATTGTGAAACCACATCAGTAAATGCATTTTTTAATTAGCCATTAACATACGATTCATCAAAAAAGATACCGCGACTCTTACACACAATTTCTAAGTTTTAACTAATTTTGTTGTTGAGATTTTATTATGTGAACGCACCGTTCGTTATTTTAAACATACCAAAAGGAAGATTTTCTTGGCAATTTAATTAATCAAATTTATTTTTCTTGCGATTCGCAGTAGCTTATCATCACGGTCACGTGAAAAGTTTATATGAAAAATGAATCATGCAAAGCAGTAAAAAAGCGTAACGTACCTAAATAATAAAATTTAAGAAAGCTTACGAACATGCAAGGTCTTAAGCTTAGTTTTGATTTGCACGTCTTTCTAATTTGCCGGAACACCGATACCCTGAATAGAAAATATTTCTGATTGGCAGTACAGCAGAAATAGACAATATGATTTAAGTTAAAGCTTTCATTTTATAAGAAAATAAAGCCAGATGCAGCACACCCAATAGCATAATCAAAGGGAGTCGGCTACACTTAAATGGTATAAAACTTGGTTCTCCATTTTTAACGTTTCAAAAGACCTGCATTAACTTAAACCTTTAAGTACTTACGCTCCTTTCGAACCTACGAAATTTTTATGTAGTTGTTTTGCTTTAATTTATAATAATTGAATAGTAAATAACGCCAGTGATAATATACAACAGGAGTTTCTCCACATACATGCAATAAAATCATGCAAAATACAAAGCTAAACGTACTCTACAAATATCGTTTCTACGCTCGGTATTCCCCCGTACGGAACAGCCCAAGCCTAATGTTACCCTACAGTTATTGTATCTACGATCGATGTTTGTGTCCCGAGTCGTCGCCAAGCGGTGTTACCTTGCGCGCGCAGCACCTCGGCGCCGGAAGAGGCGCGGCGCGAGGCGGCTGGGCGCGCGCTGGCCGAGATGCTGCGCTGCACGCCGCGGTGCGACGGCGACGCGCACCCGCCTGCCACACCGCCACGTTACCCTTACACCGCATTTTCTAGCACAGTGACCGTTGACACTACTTCGTTCCACAAATTCGGAAAATCGCACCTAATAATCACGTTTTGGACGCCTATCGTAAATTTTAGATTTACAGTATTAGACGTTACTTTACGGACGGCATAATAGACAACTAATGGTATTATTTTGCTATAATCTGATTTAAAAAAATCTATGCAATGCCAAAAGTAGAGTGCACCGCCCGTGTTTGTACATTATGCATGCAGGATTCATAAACCGTATGCACTATAAACCAGAACCACATACAGGTACAAGCGGTTTATGAATTCTGAACCCGAGCGATGCAATAATTTTAGCATTACATAGATTTTCTCTAATCATGGATAATAGATTCAAAAATCTGGCTGCCATATTTTAATGTACCTTAATCGAATTCTACAATGACAAAACAAAGTACTATTTAATTTTAATATCTATTTTACTGCAAAAATTCACTACATCGATTTTCCGAATTTGAAGTCTTTAACGACACCAGATGACGTCAAATATTGGGTTCATTTGAATATATTCGGTACATGTAGTTTTTTCTGTGCTAGAAAAAGTGGTCCTTGTGCGGCGAACGCAGACGCGGATTTCGTCGACTTCAATAATAATTTACTTTAGCTGTCGTTACTAACTTATTACTGGCTGACTTTAATAACTTTTACGTTATTTAAGTGTTACCTTATTTGATAATTAATCTTTTTACAAAGAATATATTAGTTCCGTTCATTAGAGGATTCCGTTATTTGTAATTTTTATTAATATTTCATAATAGTATCTGTTATGACACAAAATATAAACAATAAATTGACTGATATCGGTGGATATATTAATCTGATAACTAAAAACCAATTACGTTATTAACTGAACTGTTAACCAATTAATTAATTAAAATGTTGAATTGATCTATATGTCTATTAGTTTACGCAAAAGACTAGACCATTTATACAAAGTAATAAAATTTCAAAGGTTTTTAATCCAAATTTTAGTTAAGATTTTTTTATTTCAATTTATTAGATATAAAAAAAGACATTGAAGCCGATTAGTTGTACGCGATAATCCCGCGCCAGCGTCCATCGCTCCGGTGTGTTTAGGGCATCACCCACGCCCAGGATACGATACCGCCCCAAACGTACACCCGGCGCCGCTATTTGTACCGCGATATATACGCTCACTACTTACGTCAATATACATCGATTAGCATGCCAAAAATTTCAAAAAATTATATTAAATGCAACGTTACGTTGCATACAACACTGGAAGTTAAAAACGATAATACACTTAGATTTAAATGACTATAAAGTATTGAAAGTCTAATAGAAAATGAACAGTGAACAAACACATTTATTAAAAGAGGAACATTAAAAGAACAAAGAAGGACTTCACGATAGTTGCGTTGGGTGTACGCCACGTTAAGCACACAAATTTACAATAAAAATAAAGAAGCAATAGACACGAAGATTTGGAATCAAACCATACCCTAAGAAATGTTATGGTAAGAATTTAGTTTCAGTATTATCCCATTATTCTTAGAAATAAGGAATTACATCCTATATTTTTCTTTATTACTCCCAAATATAAGGAAAACAATTATATTGTAATATATTGATTTGATTCCAATTCCTAGTAAACTAACAAATGGACCTCAAATGATATTTTAATAACTTACTATGTAAAATATGTCATGGATATCCGGTTAGAATAAGCTAAGCTCTCCCAGAATTATCTCAGTTTACCTAAGCACTTATTACACGTATTCATAAGAGAACAAATCTAACAATGTGATATCATTTAAAATATACTAATTATGAAACACCTATAATTGAAAATTATAATTAAAATATAATTGAAGCGTATAATTTTATTTCGGAATTAAGAGCAAAAAATAATTACATTCTTTTATTTGATCGTGTATTAATACTAATAATTAGCAATCTCCGTTGATTTTTAATATAAAAAATACACTTTTTATATACTTTATGCCCAATAAAAGTACATGTATAAAATCGTATAACATGAATCATTTTGTTCTCTATAGAATACAAATTTTAAAGCATCAATAAACATTATTGATTAATAAACTGTTTCCTACGCCTACTTTACACAGCTCATAAATATATAGTCCCAAAATAGGCAAAATTTGAAAATTGGTTTTTATCAAAATCATAAAAAGTATGGGCGATATGGTAACAGATGTTAATATATAAGTAGGTATAATATAGAAATCCATAAACATTCATAAGGTAAAACATATACCTCACTATGAAATTAAAATTAAACTATAAATATAAAAACTGGCCCCACACGATTTAGACAGGTAAGGTAAGGTATTAGGTTTAATACTGTATATAAATCCATATAAATTAGACTGTAAAACAAATATTTTACTACGAAATTGAAATAAAAATTAACCCCTTCATTTAGAATACTTTAATACTCATTCATTTGGCTCTATATCAGGCAAACAAATTTCTATCAACCTTTTAATTGTCATTAATGTTTTAAATAAGCTTCTTAATTTTAAAATAATATAATGAAAAATTTAGTACTCAATCGCTTTTATTGTATCATTTCATTGGACTATTAGAATACGAATACGTCATAGGGTAACAGTGATCTTAGAGGGGGTAACACTGAAATTTTTCAGTATACAAAATTACTTTGTTACGATGTGTGTGTCCTTGTGTTGTGTGTGTGTTGATGTAGTCGATCACTTACCGGCATGAGCGTTGCCTTGCTGGGCCGGCTGCGGTTGTCCGGGCGCTGCTGCGTTACGCAACGATAGAGACGATCCGGACCGACTGCCGTCAGATTCGGGCTGCACATTTATACACGTATGTAATAGAACATTTCGTTGATGACTCAAGTCGTCGATCGATTGAAGTAGAAAAAGTTGACGATTCAAAAGCACTTGTTTACCAGTCGCCCTATGCACCAGTTGTATGTCACCCATAACACAAGTATTGAGTTACTTACTTTGGGGACGGACGACCGTGTGTGTAAGTGTCCCATATATTTATTTGTTTATTTACTTATTTATTCGAAGAATAAAGTCACATGTTCCATGCTATCCATATTATTCATAAGAATGGGAAATGTGAGTTTATTCTTCGGATAGGGCGAAGTTTGCATGAATAAAGAATATTTTGAAATTTGAATTATTGTGAATTTTGTCACGCTTTCACGGCTATACCGCTTGATCAATATTGATAAAATTTGGTACAATTAAAGCTTATATACAGAGCTAACATAAAGAAGAGAAAATTACCGTTCTAGTAATATTATAAATGTAAAAGTTTGTAAGTATGCATGTATGTAAGTTACTTTATCACGGCGAATCTTTTGAACCGATATTGATGAAATTTTGCACAATTATTCCTTATACACCGGGGTAACATATAGGATATAGATATCGTGTTGATTCTACAGGAATAGGATGACATTGATAGTATTTTCCATGAGATTCTACGGCAATAGGATGAGATTATACTATTGATAGTAGGATAGATTGATAATATTTTAAGGCACTTACATCAGTACTTTTTCTGCCGAGCAAAAGGTATGTGGCGAATACGTCATCGTACTTCGCCTCAGCCAATGAGTACTCTATCTCTTGTCTATTGTAGCCTAAGCACACGAGCGCCTCTGTGAACACACACAACATATAACTTCAGTACATAATCCACAAACCAATTAAAAGGGTTCGACATACCAATTATGTACATTTAAATTGTCTCTAAATAGACAATTTTAGAACACAGACAAAAATAAAACACTAAAAATTAATAATAAATAAATAAATAATAACATTGAACATACTAATTGTAAAGACATTTCCATAACAATACTAGTAAATAAACTTTCCTACTTCCTAATTCCACTTAAATCCTTATCTGACTCAAAAAAAAAAATTAGGATCCCCCTTTTTTTCTCTTTAATTCCACCTTTTTCATTTATGTTTTATAAATTTAACCCTTTAGTTTTTAGCATTTGAATCTCGTTTGAATAATACCAATCATTTAAACATAACCAAAATTATAGTCTGTTTTTCTGTGAAGAGTATTAACTCTACACCCTAGTACAGGATGGCCAACCTTTAATATGCAATTTTATTCTAAACGAATGTTTAATAATCATATTAGTTAATTAAGAAAGAGAGACAAAAAAAATGAAAATCTTGCCTTGTCTGGCCTATTTTATTCTGTGTTAAGGTGTTTGACATACTCGCAACGTCCGATAGAAACTATTAAGTTTTATCGCGGATTATAGCAAAATAATATTCTCATTACTTTTGTATTATGGACCTCCGCTAAGTTACACCTAATTCTATAAATTAACTATTAAGTTGGTACCATAATAGAACGAATTCCACGATACAAGCATGCTTAGTATGGAATCCATAGTTTAAGTTATATTTTGTAATATTATGAGTTTAACAATAAAGAATTTATTATTTTTAATTATTATATGCGATCCATCAAAAGTTTTGATTTTAATTTGGAAATATATTAATCAAAAAGGTGAAATTAAAAAAATATCTACTTCATTTTTTCTTATACATTATGACTTTCTTGATCTGTGACGTAGCCGAAATATAGTCTCGTGCCATCAATGGCTCGCATGCTATAGTTACGCCATCTCTTTCCTATGATGAACTAGGGTGTAAGGTAAATACGTTTCCCTTGGTCAAACAAGGTCCTATTTAGGCTACAACAGCTTTCTATTCCACGGGCTTTCAAAAAAAAATTACCACAAAGAGATATGAAAACTATATCTGACCATCCAAATAATTGCCATTAAAAACTCTAGTCTATTTGTTTAAACAATATCATAAAAACCACAAAAACACTATAAACACATAACAATATATACACAATAAACATTATTCACATTAATATGCAACTACAAATAGATCTATTGCTAAAACATTCGATGCCTTATCTATTATTCTATTCTAAATATATAACATGCTTAAGAATATAATATATTTAAAATTGTCCTTATTTTATATTTACTTTTAAATAAATACATAATTAAAATCATATTAGACGAAGGAAGGATTTCTAAATCTCTGCTCAAACAAGAAGGTCTACTATAAAACGATGGTAGAATTAAAGATGCTGTAATGTTTATGTAATGTGGTAATTATAAGACAATGGTAAAAGCTGGCAACTGACAAGGTATGAGGTATTTTCCTTGGCCTTATAAATATATGGGACACTTACACACACGATCGTCTGTTTCCAAAGTAAGTAACTTAATACTTGTGTTATGGGTGAGAGGCAACTGGTGAATATATACATATATAATTTTTAAATACATACACCATTATTAAGGCATATATTGAACCTCAGCAAGCGCAGGATTTAAAAAATTTGAACGAGCGACAAAGAGGACATAAAAACTATTAATATGAGAAGGTAGGCACATTAAAACAGAATGTGCTTTGAAAAATTAAACTAAAGTTCTTTAACTATACTTTTATTGTAAATACAAAACTCTGTCTGTTACGCTTTTAAAGGTAATTCGGTAGTCACGAAAACCCGTATTTCCATCAGGAATCGGGACACATATATAGTGCATCATAATAAATGGTATTTTAACATTTAGTTTCACTCGAACGAAGTGTAAAAAAAAGAGAAAGCTGTTACTCAGTAGTTATTCAAGCAGTTTTAGCAAAATGCGTTTCTTCAGTGAAATTCTTGACCGTTTGGTGTAAGAAAATTTTGCCTTTTATATACTTCTTTTTCTTTTACTACATTGATATGAATGTTTTGTTATTATTGTAAATGTTGTAGCCATCTTTAATTAATATAACATTTAGTTTCTATTTTTTAATGTTTTTAAATTTTATTTTGAACGCGGATTTAATGTATATATTGTTGATGGCCTAATAAAATAAATAAATAAAAGTACGTTATTTAGTGTACCGTTAAATCCACATTTAATTTCGGTAACAAATTATTTATGACTTAACTGTAAGCTTCAATTTTACAGAACGATAATAATTCTTGTGGTATATGAAATTTAATTAAACTCGCTATTAATAAAGAATTAAATCTACACCATTCATGCATTTATATAACTACCATAAGCATTTGATATATTACAAAAAAAAGTTTTACACTAGTACATAAACTTTATCTCCCTAATTTATATAATAAAAATGCTTTAGGACAAAGTTAAAATGTGACTTGTTATAGACAATAATATTCAAAAAATAATGCTCAACACAAAACACATTTTAGCTATCATTCCAAAACGACGATACAACTTTCTATAAAAAAGAAAGCAGCATATCAAAAACATGCATCGACAACGATTCTGTCTTATTTAATGCCTTATAAATATCAAATTATGGAACGTCCAAAACTTTGTACGCAACACCTTTATATTGAATAAGTGTTATTTTATATACACCAACTAATATTCTCTGATAAATATTCGTAAAAAAAATATTTTCTTAAAAAACTACCAAAGACGTTATAATTGATTAATATAGCAACACTGTATACGAAATGTCATATGTACTTTTAGGTTGACAATGGCCAAACACTGAATCCTTCCAAGTGGTTTATAATTAATCAAAATGGTTGAAATGTTCATAATAATGAACAACATTTTATTATGCCTAAACATTGATGTTATTAATTTTAACGTGGCTGTCAATAAAAATTTTTAAACTTCAATCGAGTTGCTTCATTTATATCGATAGGAGCAATTTTTCTCGATTGTGTAATAATATATTTACATATTCTTTAGGAGAAAAAAGCACGAATGTTTGTTGTGTAAAGTTACTAAATCTTACATCTTTTGTTGAGCTACAAGATTTGCTGCTTACGGATTATTTATTTATGTTTTTTTATTTGTTGTTTGACTGAGATGATTAAAATGAACATCATAACAAGACAGAATCCTAAGTAAATAATAAACTATCGAGATTGAAGTAACATTTGTACCGCGTAACTGTCACGTACCAACTTGTGCTGTGTTGCAATTAGCGGAACGCATGGAATAAAGAAATGGTTTTATATAAAAAAAGAAATTAATAATCTACTCAGATAATATATTGAACAAATAATACAGTTAAAAGATTCTTTGAAAACTACCAAATTTAGTCAGAAAAATGTACCAAAATTGTAAAATAAAAAATATACAACATTAATATTCTATAAATCAATTTTTTTTTTAAAGTCAACAGCACGCACAATAACTCGTAGCGTACTTTGGAAGTTAGAAATTTCTAATTTACATCAACAAAAAACCTAGTTCAAATCAAAATAAAAGATTTAGAAACAAGACAGAATATTATAAAAACAGCACACATCGAAAAACACTTTGGTATCAATACTGTTAGTCACATACCAACTTGCGCTGTGTAGGGGTTAGCATGGAATAAAAACATACTCCATTATAAAGCTTACCGTATAAAATAGCTATAAAACACTTGGCAATACGTTAAATATACTGTAGTGGGGTAATGAAACATCTACCTAAGAAATTTAAATTGTTAACTATGACAAGCCTAAAATCATTACATTATTTTATCAGTGTTGCAAGTATAATAATGTCGAGATTTTTAATCAATAAAAAGAAAACTATTTTTAACGGTTTTTAATCGCATATATTTATCTTTTTTTATTATTAGTAAGGTTTTCCAAAAACGTGGTAGCTCGCATCCTCATAATCAAATATGTTTAATTTTTTGTGTTTTTAAATTTTAATCTACTGTATGAGTCTAAACAATATGGGCTTACTCGATTGAATTTCTTTAAATATTTAAATTTTATTGGATTATCCAATCCAATAAAATTTAAATATAAAATAAATTATAGTAACATACACGATAACAGCCGATAAAATAGTTTTATTAAAGTATAATATAATATTACTACCAAATAGTAGAAAAATAATGTATTTAGTATAGCAATAATTAAGTAGTTGATATGTCAAGAACAGTTTAACGGAAAAAGTTTGAAAACAATACATTAAATTCGAGAATAATAAATCATCAAACATTGTTTAATAAATTTTTTCCTGCAAAACTGTCAATGAATAAATGGGTGAATAATTTTTAAATCTAATATTGATCATAGCATGTAATATGATTTCAAAATTACGCAGTAAGTGTATAAAGCGTGCTAGTTAGTTATGACTATATAGCCTATATAATGTAGCGTACAGTGTGATATGGATGAGCATTGGTTAATTAATTAATTAATATTAATAGTATTAACAAATATAAATGTATTATAAGTGTTATGTGTAATGTCTTCGGAAATAATTATTGAATTATTTCTTAGGAAATACAGTCTAGCAACACTAAGTGTGACATTATTTATTTCTTTCGCATTTTATATAGTAATTATAAACACTGTTTTGTTGCGAATGATTTCAAATGAAGTTTTTAAACAAGACTTCAAAAATGTTTATAAATGTTTGTTTTAGAGTTATTTTTCTTTCGATTATAGGTAATTTAATTTTCTATTCAACAATATTCTTAGAAGCATAGGATGTAGAAAGATTCAGCTAAGAATTCGACGATCTTTGCAATTCTTTATTGAAAATAACATTATGAATGCAAACGTCTTCTGTCACGCTTTAATTTTTTTTATTTTTATGAAATCCCATAATTCCTATTGGGAGCAAGGAAAGAATAGTATGGTACGTATTTGAAGAGTATTTTAATACTTATTTCGACGCTAAAGTCTTGGTTACCACTATTATGTTACATTGTGGAAAAGCAAGCCCTCCTGTCACAATTACTATTAACTTACTAGCACAGTCCCATATTTTATTTATTTAATTTTCCCTAATATAGCCCTAATGTAGTAGTATAAAAATGGTTAAAGTGGGACAACCTAAAAACCTAGACATATGCTGTCGCGGACTTTTATTTAGAACTTTTAGAGGGGAACAATTTTGTAATACATGATTTTTGAATAACTATTACCGTTTACTCAGCGCACGCAAGGAAAGCTTTAAATTCTGCCGTTTTCGTGCTACTTTTTATTCATCGTAGCGTGATGTTATATAGCCTACAGCCTTCCTCGATAAATGGACTATCTTAGACACTGTAAGAATTTTTCAAGTCAATCCAGTAGTTCCTGAGATTAGCGCATTTAAACAATCAATCAACCAAACTCTTCAGCTTTATATATTAGTATAGATCTTGATACGAAGTAGTGAATTAAATGAATATTTTTTTTTTTTTTTGGATTTGATTGTGTTTTATACGGTTCTGCTATAAGTAGGTACAGTAGTAATTTACTGTTTGCACGCCTGCAAGTCAGAATATGTAAGACACGCTATATTTTGATTCTTAAGAACTTTTTATTCATATTCCGCAAATGAAGAATAAATAAAATAAAAATAAATAGTATGATGTATTCATCGTCCACTCACCTATCCGCTTGTGGTCCTTGAAGTCCTGCTGCGGCTCCACGTAGGGCCTGAGCTCGTCGTCCTCGTACCCGGTGTTCATCCACTTGTCGCGCATGATGTTCTCGAGGGAGGCCCTCTTCGCCGGGTTTAGGACCAGGAACTTCTTCAGCAGGTTCTCGCAGTCCGTTGACATGTAGAACGGTATTCTAAACATAAATAAGAGTAAGCAGCTGTTACTATCCCACTACTGAGAATAGGTCAAATGCAAATTTGTCTCTGCTATTCTAGAGCCTATCTCCTGGTGATGCATCAGTTACGGTTGGAAAACCCTTGGTCATTATTATTCTTGAAAAAAAACATTAACACTATATAAGTTTCCTTAAAAAATGAGGTGGGTTATAACAGAATAGTTCTTTCATTACTTTTGTACTATAGAATTCCGCAAAGTAACGCCTACTTCTTTAAAAGAATCTGTGTGATTTTCGTACGAAGACAGTTGAAGAGCTAAAAATAGTATAAGTAAGTAGTATAAGTCCTCTCTCCGTTTTTGGAGAGAAGGATTGCAATTTATCACACGCTTTTCAGTGAAGGAAAACATCGTGAGGAAACCTGCATATCTCTAGAGAATTCTGGGGATATGTGTAACCTACCAATCCGCATTGGAGCAGCGTGGTAGGTCTTAGCTCCAATCCTTCTCTCCAAAAACGGAGAGAAGAGGCCTAATCTCAGCAGTGGGATAGTAACAGGCCTCTACTTACTACTATAGGTTTAAGGTTATATGTTCTTGATTTGTTTGTTCGTTTTTATTATTTGTGTAACACTGTATATTAAGCATGTTGTGTTATCCTATAATTGGGGGTACACTTAGTTTATGTTCAAATCTTTGTTATTATTTTATTTTCTGTGTACTCCTGTTGGAGTCCCTTAATAAACAAATAAACCCAATCAATCTTACCTGTACTTGCCACGTAGCACTCGCTCCCTTAGCTCCCTAAGTGTTGAGCCGTCGAAGGGCAGCGAGCCGGAGACCAGCGTGTAGAGGATGACCCCTAGCGACCACACGTCCACCTCGGGCCCGTCGTACTTCTTGCCTGACAACACACAACACAACATTAATTCAAATTCAAAATATTATTCAAATAAACTTGTAAACAAGTGCATTTGAATCGCCAACTCTACTGCTGGTTCGAAACGCTGTTCCTACCGAGAAGGGCCAGCAAGGAACTCGGCGGTTGCTCTTCAAAATATAATTCTTATTACTAGTTACATTTTTTCTATCTTGTACAGGGTCGAACAATATCTATATCCACGCGTTCTTATCATCTAAGTAATAGTACCTAGGTTACTGAGACTTGATCGGTAATTTTTTTTTAAAGATATTAAAAAATAAAAAAATTGAAAGTAAAAAAAAAATTAAAAGAAGTCGAGGAGGTGGGGCTCGAACCTGTGTATTTTCACCTCCCTAGACCGCCTGTTTCCCAAATGAGCTACCATGACCTTACGTTTGACAGCGAAAATTGTCTTTTGAATTCAACAAAAGTAATGAGAATATTATTTTGCTATAATCCGAGATAAAAGAGAATATATGTAATTCTATATGTAGAGTGTACTATTCGTTCTCATACGTCAGGAGATAAACTCCACGAAAATTTCGTAAAGCTTTACGATTTTGTCGTACATACTTTTATACATGTATGTATTACATATATTCTCTTTTATTAAAATTATATAATATTCTCTTTACTTTTGTATTATGGACCTCCGCAAAGTAACGCCTAATTCTATATATTATTTTGAATTCAACATAATTTTAGCATTTTCCCGAAAACAGGGATAAAAAGACATTTTATTTAAATAAAACCTAGCTAGATGGAATTTTTCCCCCCAAAACCCCTTACATGCCGAATTTCATAAAAATCGTTGGAACCGTTTCCGAGATTCAAAAAATATATTTATATATGAGGGGATCAGAATCAAAAATAGCTAAATCTTAAAGTCACAATAAAATTCGCTAATTTTAAATATTTGTACTACAGTTTGCAGGAAACGTAAAGATTGATATTACTTAAATTCACAGTGATTAAATGTGTTTAATATTTTTTATTCGTCGAAACTCCAAAAATAAACACATAAAACAAAATTTTAATATTACTCAATTTTAATTATTTTGGATATAGCTAGGTTTGATTCTGACCCCCTCATCACTACATATTATAAAACAAAGTCGCAAAATCCCTATGTACGCATAAAACTTTAAAACTACGCTACAGATTTTGATGCGGTTTTTTTTAATAGATAGAGTGATTCCAGAGGAAGGTTTGTACGTATAATAACATTCAATACGGAGTAGAGAAATACTGTAATTTTTGAGGTTTCTGTAAATAATTACATTTTTTTCCGCTTACATTGCAAACGCAGGCTAAACCCTACGAGATTTATAAAATTAATGTACTAAGTATTTGTACACCTTGAAAAGGTCTACAGAAAACACCGCGATGGTATATGTCTATCTCTTATGGATAACCCACAATAGCATTTTTTGTCATTTACTTTTTACGAAAAATAATGCCATAATTTTGAAGCAATTTTTATACAATACAGCATTAATCCTTATCCAATTAAGAACCTTAAATAAATAGTTGATTTAATATAGATCAATATGGCCGTTTACAGCATGTAATTTAAGTGAAAATTTTCGGAGATATTACAGATTTAAAATGCCGTGAGGACGCCGCGCTTCGCCCTATAACACTTCGACTTTAGCAGCGATGTCGCTCTTTCAAGAGTTTGTTTAAAGACATTCTGTAATTAATTGTAAAAATAAAATACATAGGGAAAAATGTTAGAATAAATACGCAAATATGTACTATATGAATTTAGATATTCAAAGATAGCAGGAAATCTTCTTGGAATAGGGAGAGGGAAATTGTTTTTCTCCAAATTTAACGCTTGCGGGCCACGGGCAGTAATGAATAAATAAAAACTACTGGATCGATTTTAATAATTTTTTTTCACTGAGTGACATGGGCTATATATTTTATACCCGTGCGAAGCAGGGGCAGGCCGCTAGTATATACATATAAGATTAACTCATTTAAATATTAAAGATATAAGTAATATAGAAGTATATATACTAAGTATAGAGTTTATACCCTTTGTATACAAGTGTTTAGTTAATAATAACCTTGAAACAACTCCGGCGCAGCGTAAGGCGGCGAGCCGCAGAATGTGTCGAGCTTCGCACCCGGAGTGAACTCATTCGAAAATCCGAAATCCGCTATCTTTATGTTCATCTCGCCGTCTAGTAAGAGGTTTTCCGCCTGGAAAAACCAAATTGCAGTAAAAAAAACCAATTACTTAAAAACAAGTACTTACAAGTTATCAATAAACTGTCAGTTAGCCTATACGGAACATATCTGACACATATCTCAAAATTTTGCGTTTCTCATTTTTCTGATAGGCTTATTTAGCACTTAAAATGTTAACAGGTAGATATGTGGCTGTTATTTTGTTTATCTGTTGGATAGCAAATGACCATTGCGTAATGGCCGTGATTTAATTTTGTTTTTTTTTTCACTTTTTAGAATCTCTGTTTAGAGATATTTATCTGTTACTTAGCTTATTTGTCGGTTAACTATCCGACACTTTATCAGTAACTTATGAAACAGGTATTTAGTCTTAAAAATATTAGTGGTTACGTCGGTTACACTGAATCAACTGTGACTTTTATTCAACTTGCAATGTATGTAGGTATCTTAGTTAATATATAGAAACTGCTGTACTAATGTCTTATTTTATCGAATCAGCCGGACTAGTTTCGAACCCATCTGAAGCACTTATTCACATTAAACCGATAGAACAGTGTTTCCCAACCCTTTTTGGTCCAACGTTGAAAATTCTTTTGGAAAAAGGTGTAACCTTGTTGCATGTTAAAACCCCTTCCCGATTGAAATTGTATATATTGGTCCAAGTCATTATCTATGTCGTTATGACGACACATTTAAACCATTTAACTTATAAAGATGTTCAGTGAAGGTCCAAGTCACTATATCCATGATTACCTTGAGGTCCCTGTGTATGATTCTCTTCTGGTGACAGTACTGGACCGCCGACACTATTTGCCTGAATTTCGCCCGCGCTTCTTTCTCTTTCATACGCCCGTGTAACACTAAGTAGTCGAATACCTGGAAACAGGAAAAGGTAATTTAAGAGTACATAATTATCGTACAGAGGTCCTGCCCTTATCCCACTCGAAGTGGGGTCGGCACAACATATTATAAACATGTTGTCACATGATTTGGCTACCGCCTGCATGACGTCAACTTACCGTAGTAGTTACGACACCTCGGTAAGAAAAAGGGTGGTCCATTCTTCTCAACCAGATACCACATGGCGAGTCGACTTACCCTAATCGCCTTTAACGATACCTCGGTAAGAAATGAGGGTGGTCTATTCTATTCAGCCGGATACCACACGTCAAAAAAAAAGTTAAAATAAAAAAATTACACATCACAAAATGAAACAAGAGTCAGTAGCATTTATCCCTCAATGTCGTTCAAAAGTAATAATAAATTTCATATGATAAATACACTTGTCTGACTAGTTTGTCTGTCTGTCTTAACCTAATACTTGTGCAATGGCTGACAAACAAGTGGCAAATATACTTATATATAATTTTTTTAAGAAAATGTTGGCTCTCGAATAGAACCCGTGACTCGCGAAGTCAATACGTGTAACAGAAAAAATCAATTTTAATAGTAACTTTGCAACAATAATAAAATCCAATACATACCTCGCCCCCTGACGCGTACTCCATAACGAGGTATAGTGTTTTCTCCGTTTCTATCACTTGGAACAGTTTCACGATGTTCGGGTGGTCGAGCATCTTCATTATCCGCACCTGGAAATTAATAATCAATGGTAGACTTTAAACATTCGCGACTTATCTTTATATTTAAATGAGTTAATCTTGTATATATATATATATTTTCTGAATCTCGGAAACGGCTCCAACGATTTTCCCGAAAATCAGCATGTAGGAGGTTTTGGGGGAGAAAAATTGATCTAGCTAGGTTTTATGTAAAAAAATATTATTTGATCCCTGTTTTTGGGCATTAAAAAACACTAATATTTACATTGAATTGAATTTTCGCCATTAGCTGTCAAGTCGACGTAGCTTATTCGGGTAACGCGCAGCCTCGAGAAATGTGAATGCCAAAGATCGATCCCCAACTAAATAATTGCTTTTTCTTTTTTTTTTATTTCTTTTTTTGTAAAAAATTACCCACCCAGATATTAACTATTATTATATAAACATATGGGTCACATCGCGATCAAATCTTTCGCGAAGTAACCGCAAATAACCTTTATACCAAACGACATTCATTTTGATTTTAGGTACCTACACACCTCATCATCCTCCTGCCTTTATCCCACTAAAAGTGGGGTCGGCACAACATGTTATAAACATGTTATCACATGATTTGGCTGCGTTTTTACGACCGGCCGCCTGCCTGACGTCAACTTACCTTAGTCGTATTTTACGACACCTCGGTAAGAAATAGGGTGGTCAATTCTACTCATCCGGATACCACATGGCGGGTCGACTTACCTTATTCACCTTTAGTTTTTTTTAAACGAATTAAAGAAATCAATGACCATACACGTCAATCAACCTTAGCCTAAAAACTATATACGGTATTAATAAACACGCGCAAGGAAGACAAAACTACTAGTGTTTTCTTTTGTTTTTAGAATAAGCGTGTCGCGACGGGTCAGTCAAACATAACTAACAAAGCTAGAAGAAAATTAAATTATATTTATTTTCTTCGCAAATACTTTTTTTTAAAAACAACATTTCAGATGAGTGAATTATGCCAAAGTTATCTTATAGGTTTAAGTGATCAGTGGATTCATCTAATGTCGTATGCTCGGAACCACTTTTTATAGGGTTCGACGTTTCGGCAGAGTTGCAGCCGCCGTCGTCACAAACGGATCAATTTGACGTCAATCGCACGCTTAGTATTAAAGTGACCTAATTCAAAATTAGGCTTAATTGAGCTAGACACATTGTAATCCTTATTTCAGTGCCATCACGCTACTTAATAAATCTAGTGTTTTCTTGCTCTTCCAAATTATGGGACTCTTTAACAGTCACAAGTTTTGTAGGCTAACGTTACGCTTTATTGCAATTTTCAACAAAACTCACTTTAATACAAAACGAATGATATATGAATGCATACGATATATAAATTCCTACCTCTCTGAAGAGCTTCTGCAAGGAGCTCGGGTTCAGCTGTGTTTTGTCGATGATCTTTATCGCGACCTCCTTACCCGTGGGGACATGTTTCGCTAGTTTCACCTTCGCGAAGTTGCCTTTGCCGATTGTCTTCAATAACTTGTACTTGCCTGAAATGGAGAAAGAATCATGAGACAAACAGACATAAATTAAAAAGTGTAATTACAGAAATGTATCAAATGTTGCGAGGAATGTGACCAAAATATCCTAAGATTCGGATATTTTGGTCACATTGCTCGCCGTCAACCAGATAACATTGACAAGTTGATAGTGGTGGGCAAGGTTGAAGGAAAACTACCCCGCGGCCGATCACCTAGCCGTTGGTGTGACCAAGTGACCGCACTTACTGGTCTCTCTGTAACATCCGCCCAAAAAAAAGCCGAACACCGAGAGAAATGGAGTCGAATTATAAGAACTGTGAAGGACTTTCGACTAGGACTACCTTCAGTAATGAGGAATACGACAGAAGAAGAATGAAATGTTGCACACGGTCTTTTGCACTGTTTACGCGAGGAGAGGTAACATCTTAAGAGAATCCTGGAATTCTTGGAGGATACTTGTATTGGCAGCGAACTGAAATCAATGCGATCACAATAGCAGTAATGAGCAGCCTTCAGGCCCTACAGTACTTTTGAATCGTCAAATGTTTTTAAAGAGTTACTACTGATTCTGAAGTTTGCTCCTACCGCGAAGAACTTGCAAGAAACTCGGCGGATAATCTTTTCGACAAAAAATAATTACAATTTGATTAATGGTTACAAGTTAATCGTTGCAGTTTGGTGCTTAGCTGACTGCAGTTAAGTATGCTACTATGGTTCAAATAATCCTGAATTGTATAGTAAGCTTTATGTAAGATCGTTTTAAGATAATTTCTATACTTCCGAAAGGTAAGTCTAGATAATGAAGAGGAATTTAAACTAATATATAAAGCTGAAGAGTTTGTTTGTTTGATTCTTTGAACGCGCTAATCTCAGGCACTACTGGACCGATTTGAAAAATTCTTTCAGTGTCGGATCGTCCATTTATTGACGAAGGCTATATGCTATATAACATCACGCAAAGATAAATAGGAGAGAGCAGCAATAAAAAATACGAATAATAGAACGAAAACAGCAAAATTTTAAGCTTTCTTTGCGTGCGCTTTGTAAACGGTCAGTCATTGAAAAATCATGTATAACAAAATAGTTCCCCTCTAAAAGTTGTAAATAAAAGTTCGCGACAGCATATGTCTAGCTTTTAAGGTTGACCCACTTTAACCATTGTTATGGTTATCAAGAGACTATATTACGGTTTTAATCTTTCCACGCGGGCGGAGCCGCTGGCGATTGCTAGTCTTGTTATAAAATAGATAGATACATATATATCTGTAGTGATAGTTACCAATATGAGGCTCTTCGGAGGCCCTGGACCGTGAGGAGACTCTTGCGCTGCCACCGGACGTGCCACCGCCGCCCGCTCCCGCCGAATTCTCCGACGCGCTCTGCAAATCAAATTATCACATTATATAGGGAACTACATACTGGATACAAATATATTCCTCTTCCTCTTCCTGCCCTTATCCCACTCTAAGTGGGGTCGGCACAACATGTTATAGACATGTTGTCACATGATTTGGCTACGTATTTTAACACCTCACGACTCACCTTAGTCGCCTTTTACGACACCTCGGTAAGAAATGAGGGTGGTACTATTCTACTCAGCCGGATACCACACGGCGGGTCGACTTACCCTATTCGCCTTTTACGACACCTCGGTAAGAAATGAGGGTGGTACTATTCTATTCCGCCATATACCACACGGCGTAACTGGATACAAATATATTATTCCGGGTTAAGACAATTTATTTTTCAGAAAAACTTAAACTGTTCACTTATATGAGAATTAAAAATCAATACCATTTTAATTGCTATAGACACATGCCTCATTCGCACTAGTATTCATTCACATAAATTTGTTACTTTTCATAAGATAACAGAGTAAGTTTATATGTTAATATAAATATCGATCATCTATACTAACATATAAAGCTGAAGAGTTTGTTTGTTTGTACGCTCTAATCTCAGGAACTACTGGATCGATTTGAAAAATTCTTTAAGTGTAAGATATTCCTTTTATCGAGGAAGGCTATAGGCTATATAACATCACGGTTAGATGAATAGAAGAGGAGCAGCAATAAAAAATATTACGAAAACGGCAAGATTTAAAGCTTTCCTAGCGTGCGCTAAGTAAACAGTGAATGTTATTCAATAATCTCTTATAATTAACATATGATAATTACTTTTATGTTCGAAATTTTAATTTGGGAAAAAAAAATTCGACACTGATTTCTAGTTATTTATCTACAGACCTACAATTAATCTAACTTAGTTCAACTCGTTAATTACAAACAACTGATAACATGTTATTGTCAGATGTTACTGTGACCTAATTGCACGTGATAATATAAATGACCCGATAATTGGTATAATATTTACATTTAATTAGCTAAAATAGGACACGCTTCATTAAAACACTGAGAAAACATAAACACAAAAATGATTACTTTTACGTAAGAAATCGTTTTATTTAACATTAATTATTCCCACTAATTCCTTCGGGAACGGGAATATATATTTTCCCTTAGGAACTTTGAAATAAAAATTATGTAAAAACACCCTAAATATAAAGGTATCGTTGATTGAAAATTCAAAGTCAATACATAGACAGGTTTGAGTTTGCAGACACAAACATACAGAAGTTTAGTTTTTGTAAATTTTATATACAAAATTCTCGTATCACAATGTTAGTTACCATACTCATCTGAAACGGCTTGAATGTTTTTGATGGAATTTCAGTAGATCTCAGAATTAGCTACTATCTATTTTCCCATAGGATCCCAAATGATAAGGGTTAGCACCCCTAACATTTTTTCCTTTTTTTACAATGTACACTAGAAATTACCTAGAAATAATTTACACGAGAAAAAAACGTTTGCTGGGTCAGCTAGTATTTTTTTTTTAAATATGTACAATTAGGCGTTACTAAGCGAACGTTACATAAAAACTATATAATACATCGATGTGTCCCAACCTTTTTACAATTTTTATGCCCCCCCTATCTAACATACATAACTTATAATATTTAAACATATTTGATTGCTCACTATAATATTTTAACAATATTCAATTGTTCACAAAAGATACTTAAATGATTTGATTGTTAGTTTTAGGAAGTTTTTGTTTGATTGAAAGGTTTTAGGAAGGATAATTTGATTTTTTCGTTTTATCTGGCATCCAAATCTTTTTTTTTTTTTCACAGGAAAAAACCCCTTATGGGTACCGCCGCCCTACGGGGACAGGCGACGGTTATGTCGGACTCGCAGCGACTAAAATAACCTGTGTGCTCCACGCTGCTGGTGGCGGGTATAGGGTACCTATGAAGACAATACCACCATCAAAAGCATTGCATTCAAGCGGTCCGGAGCGATAGGTTTTAACTCGGGTCGTCATTTTCGAATTTGGAAATGAAAATTCGTGTCACTTCAATCTATCTTCACACGATAATAAAAAAAAATTAGCGATTTTTTAATTAATAGATTTAGGTAACAGATTATAGCACAATAATATTTAATTTTTTCTGTTTTTTCTCATACCGCGTGCAATCTCTCGATCGCTTTAGTCCTTCGCCTCCTCCAGAGCTTCGACAGGAACACGGGCGCTAGCAGCGGCAGGACGCGGTGGCGCATCGTTTGGGGATTTATTTTGAAAGTCACACACAACACACACTAGTTACTAATATCCACTAGCGCACAGCTAGCTCAAGTCCACTTCAGTTATATTTCGAATTTTTAAATTTTTATTTTTTTGTTTGGTTTACTTGTTTAGATCACTATCCTACTAATATTATTATAAATGCGAAAGCTTGTAAGTGTGAATGTATGTTTGCTAAACTTTCACGGCGAATCTGCAGAACCAATATCGAGGAAATTTGGCACAATTATTTCTTTTACACCGGGGTAAAATAAAGGCTCTCCTAAAAATCCTGTTAATTCTACATGCATTTATAAAATAAATATATGGGACACTTACACACACGGTCGTCCGTCCCCAAAGTAAGTAACTTAATACTTGTGTTATTGTAGACAGAAAACTGGTGAATATATACTTATATATTTTTTAAATACATACTTAAATACAAATATACACCCAGGCTCAAAAGCCAACAAATTCATTTATAGAAAATCTTGGCCCTCGGCGGGAATCGAACCCGCGACCCGCGGAGTTGAAGGCAGGATCACTACCCACTGCGCCAACGGGCCAGCCATTACTTGCAATTGAGAAAAAACCACTATATGACTAATCGGACGCTTGCAATAATGAGATAGTAGTGACTACAATGCTCTGGGAGTTTGATGAGTATTAGCAAAAAGTTACTGGTGCTAATTTTGATTTACGAAAAACCAGTTAATTAAAAAAATATTTTTTACAATATTTCATGTCCGTACTGTTAACTGTTGAGGAGTTCCCTCGTCTGAAGCTAATCCTGGCATAAGGTCATGCTTATCATAAACACACATTGTCATCTGGAATGGAGCAGTATTAAAATTTAGTAGAATTAAGTGTTAAATGCAGCTGTGATAGCCCAGCGGTAACACCGTGAGACTGTGATACCAATGAGTTTTTCTGTTAAAAACTTATGTGTCTAATTGGTTATTGCAATTTATCACACGCTTTTCGGTAAAGGAAAACATCGTGAGGGAACCTGCATATCTCTAGAGAATTCTGGAGATATGTGTAACCTTCCAATCCGGATTGGAGCTGGTAAGTCTTAGCTCCAACCCTTCTCTCCAAAAACGGAAAGAAGAGGCCTATTCTCAGCAGTGGGAGAGTAACAGGCCGCTACTTACTTATACTACTTTTAGCTCTTCAACTGTCTTCGTACGAAAATCACACAGATTCTTTTAAAGAAGTAGGTGTTACTTTGCGGAATTCTATAGTACAAAAGTAGTGAAAGAACTATTCTGTTATAACCCACCGCATTTTTAAAAAAAACTTATATAATGTTAATGTTTTTTAAGAAAACCTATATAATGACCATGAATTTTCCAACCGTAACCGAAGCATCACCAGGAGATAGGCTCTAGAATAGGAGAGACAAATTTGCAAACTTTACTAATCCCGCCTGGTATGAAATAGGATGATATTCTTCTTAAGCATATATTGTTTTTACTAATCGCGTATTATAGCAAAAAAATTCATTCTCACTCTCCTACTCTTATCACACTTTTTGGTCTCCCTCTAGTCACATATACATCCACAATCACATATAACATACAGAAAAATAATTCACTATATTTTTGTATATCAAAATACGTTCTAATTTTGTTTGATTCACTTATGTATAAAACACAAAAAGCGATATCCCATATGTTTACTTATCACTAAACACAGATCCAACGTTCAGACCGTCACACGGCCCGATAAACTTTAACACAAATCATCCGACTAGCGATGTCGATGATTGATTAATTTAAAAATCGATTATTTAAAAAATAATCGATTTTTAAAAATCGATCATTTATGTATCTTCTTTTTCTTTTGTGCTGTTTTTTTCTTGTTTTTTATAATAAGATATGCATTATAGGATGAAACCAATGTAGCCAAACTACATATTTTGATCTGATTTCACAAACACTGCATTTATTATTATTTATTGGTATTTGTCCACTTTAATTAGACTTTATTCTTATTGATTATCTATACATATATATATATAGCTGAAGAGTTTGTTCGTATATACTAATACAACGAAAACGGCAAAATTTAAAGCTTTCCTTGTGTGCGCTAAGTAAACGGTGAAATTTATTTAAAAAATCCTGTATTACAAAATTGTTCCTCTAAAATTTCTAAATAAAAGTCCGCGACAGCATATGTCTAGCTTTTAAGGTTGACCCACTTTAACCACTTTGATAGTTTTTATGGTTACCAAAATACTATATTACGGTTATTAATATTTCCACGCGGGCAATTGCTAGTTAAAAATAAAAAGGCAACTTTTGAAAGATTAGTATTAATTGATTATTTTGATACGAATTAATCGATTTATTTTAATCGATTTTTTTACTTCAAGTGACATCTCTACATCCGACCAACCATGCTGATGACAGATAAAACAGATCATACTACCGTCCGTGCTCATGACGCGAAAACGAATCATACAGCGTCCTTTACCGACTAGTCACGAGTTATCTCATTGATACACCCAACAATCGGTGCGAGGCGATAAAGAATATATGATATGGCAATCATTTTATTGCTATTGTTTAAAATTTATAGTCGATGAATTGATTGCGCTTATTGAGTAGATGTACGTTTATAAACGAGTTTTATTTATGAAACATCTAATAATTCATATATTTATTATTTAATGTTTTTATAATTTATTCATCTAATTGATCCGTGACGATTCATCCGTGCTTGTGAAAGCTTACTTGAATTTATTCAAAAAATAATCTTTAGATTATTTTGATTTGGTTTGATAAAAAACCGTGTGGTATCCGGCTAAGTAGAAAAGACCACCCTCATTTTTTACAGAGGTGTCCAAGGCAACTAAGGTAAGTTGACCCGCCGTGTGGTATCCGGCTGAGTAGAATAGACCACCCTCATTTTTTTACCGAGATATCGTAAAAAGCGAGTTATGTAAGTTGACCCGCCGCGTGATATCCAGCTGAGTAGAATAGACCACCCTAATTTCTTACCGAGGTGGCTTAAAACGCGACTAAGGTAAAGTAGCCGGCCGTGTGGTATTCGGCTAACTATAATAGACCACCCTTACTTTTTACCAAGGTCTCGTAAAAGGAGACTAAGATAAGTTGACGTAAAAGGCGACCGCTCGTAAAATAACTAGCCAGATCATTTAACATGTTTAAAACATATTGTGCCGACCTTAAAATGAGATAAAGGCAGAAGAATGATGACGAATGATGAATATCACAAAAAAAAATCGATAACAACTTATTGTTATCGATTTTTTTAAATAAATTAATCTGTAAATAGCTTACTATAACAAGAGTTCAATAAACATCGACCCATAACCTTTCGATTCGACCACGATCGATAAGCTTTATAAATAATACGGTACCCCGTTTACGTCATGGACGCAAGCAAACGTCCGAGCCGCTTGGACGGAATGTCGATATTTTTTATCATTACCGTGAAAACTGAATGATTGATGAATATGTCTCGAAAACTTTGTGTAACTGAGGTTATATAAAGGCATTTTTATTTTATCTTTAATATTACCAACGAGCGGTGCGACCGTGTGAATCTCTAGAGACGATCATGGGTTCAAACCCGGGCAGACACCAATGAGTTTTTCTATTAAAACTTATGTGTCTAATTGATAATTGCAATTTATCACACGCTTTTCGGTGAAGGAAAACATCGTGAGGAAACCTGCATATCTCTAGAGAATTCCGGGGATATGTGTAACCTACCAATCCGCATTGGAGCAGCGTGGTAGGTCTTAGCTCCAACCCTTCTCTCCAAAAATGGAGAGAGGAGGCCTATGCCCAGCAGTGGGATAGTAACAGGCCGTTACTTACTTTTACTTACTTATTACCAACGATCCAACGATGTTATTTACAATTTAGAGGGTTTTAGAAGGGTAAAATCTAGCAAGGTTTCATTTAAAAAAATGTCTTTTTATCCATGTTTTCGGGCACTTAAAAAATGCTAAAATATAGAATAGAATGGAAATGATATTTTAGCTGTCAATTATAAAGATGCTTAGCGGGTAATGGTCGGACTTAAAAATGATAATATCTTGGATCAAGCCCTACCTGCCCAATAAATATTTTCAATATTTTTTAAGTTTCATCTTTGTTATATCTTTAAAAAAAATACTGAGAAGATATTATACATATTTTATGCGTGCGAAGCCGGAGCGGGGCGCTAGTTTGGTATAAAAACAAAACTAATAATATTGAACTACAAAATATGTAATTTATAGAATTAGGCGTTACTTTGCGGAGATCCATAATACAAAAGTAATAATAAAATTATTTTGCTATAATCTGCGATGGAGGTTTGTGCATGTTTTTTACGAATCCTGCATGTATCAGGTATGATAACCAATTGTCCACTCTACATTTAGCATTATATATATTTCCTATTTTACTTCATCGCGGATTATAGCAACATAATTTTATTATTACTTTTGTACAAAATATGTTTTATTACGTAAGTTATTCCAGGAAAACTCTCAAGTGTCCGTAAAAGTGAAACCCAAAAAGGATTTCCTGGTAATAAGGCTTCACAAAAGAAACACGTCCGGTAAACTATTACTTAAAAGAAATATATCCGTTTATTTTACTAACGCCACGGCTAATCCGTTGTAACAATATTGATAAAATTTGGTACAATTGAAGCCTGTATATTTTTGGACTAACAAATTGTATTGTCCCTTTTCCCTTCACTAGTCTACATACCTGTATAAAACAGAATGTTTGTCTATGTCTTATATAGACTATGAAACGGCTGAACCGATTTTAATGAAATTTTTTGAAAATCTTTAGAAATACCCAACGAATGATCCTAAAGTTTGGTGGCGATCGGTGCATTTTTTTTTAACTATTGGGTTCTGTTTCGTGGGAAATTCGAAACTAAACAGCCACTGCATCACGTGGCCAGGCAGCTAGTATAGAATAAAAGCAAATACGTAGGTTAATCTTCTACGCCGTATGGTATTCGGCTGAATAGAACAGACCATCCTCATTTTTTACCGAGGTGTCGTAAAATACGACTAAGGTAAGTTGACGTCAGGCAGGCGGCCGGTTGTAAAAACGCAGCCAAATCATGTGACAGCATTTTTATAACATGTTGTGCCGACCCCTCTCAGAGTTGGATAATGGCAGGAAATTAAATGACGAGGGTTAATCTTCTATTAGGTTCGATCAGAAAAAAGAATCGATTATATCTCTGATATGACGATAATCGAAAGGACCCTTATAAAATCAAAATAATCTTTATTCAAAGAAGCTTTTTACGAGCACTTTTGAATTGCCAACTGGTTCGGAATGTTGCTTTTACCGAGAAGGTTAAAGAACATTTTAAATTTACTTTATTTAACCGCAGTCTAGTTTGAAATCCAATTTTCAAATCCAAGCAGTTTCGTCATTCAAATAATCTTAAATTATGTAAATATGCTTTACGTAAAAGCAAAGTGAGTACTTAATTATTTAAAGCTTTTATTTAACTTGCAATGTTACATATGTGAAGGTGGAATATTGCAAGTTCAATTTGACCCACTTCCCGAGGTCCAATTGAGCTGAAATTTTGTATATTAGTCCAGTCCCGATGACAATGCATGTTTATCATAAGCATGACATGATGCCGCTGTCAGGATTGGCTCCATACGAGGGAACTGCTCAACGGTTAACAGTAGGAATATGAAGCTTTATATACTATTGCAGTCCCAATGACTATGCGTTTATGATAAGAATGACCTGATGATGCTGGCAGGATTGGCTCCATACGAGGGAAATGCTCAACGGTTAACAGTAGGGACGTGATATTTTGTTAAAATCGTTTTTAACTTGACTTGTTAATTAAACTTTCTTTTCCTATTCTAACAGTCGTGCAAACTAATTACCAAGTATGCTTATTTATAACGTAATGCTCTTAACGCGGAAAACAAAGTTTTTAGCCTGATCCAAAACAAATATTCACCAACTTAACTGTGAAACGGAACTCTAGCACAAAGACACTGTCAAGTTTGTCTTAACGCCACTCTATTTTCTCGAAACTCAGCTTTTGTTCGAATTAATTTCAACTTTTACGAAACTGCATATTTTTCAGTACTAGCTCTGCGTGTTTCGTCTCTACGTTTTTCTACACAAATAATCAATATTTAAATATCAATTAAGCATATAGCGCAAGCTTAGTATTGAAGTGACCGAACTCAAAAAAGTTGGCAAATTGCAATAAAGCGTCTACATAGATTGGAGAATGTCACACAGACCCATAACTTGGAAGAGCAAAAAAACACTAACTTTTTTAATAGTTCGTAGCATGATGCCTTAAATGGCACTGAAATAACAATTACAATGTATTTTACGTGACGTCATCTGCTGGGCGCCATCTAAAAATCAGTGCTGAATGTATGTACTGGAGGTAATAGACATTAAGTTTAATGATAATAGTATATAATAAGATAAGTTTTTTCTGTTCAATTTAGTACATGGAGCTGAATAAATTATTTAAATATTTATTTAATTTAATTTCATTTCATAACTTAATTAAGCTTAATTTTAAAATCGGTCAGTTTAATACAAAGCGTGCGATACATAGTTATAAAAACCAGGGCTTAAACCCGCGTATTTTATTCACATGAAAATTGTAAAAAATAATCTACACGAAAACGTTTAAAAATGATGATAAGTACCTAAATAATAAAAGAAATCTTTATCGAGAAAAAAGACTGCATGAATAGAATTATTTTAAGATATACCATAAAAGGTTTCTTTAAACATCCCAATCTATCAACCTGCGTATTCACAGACGACAATCAATGGATTTTTTTGTATAATTTTATTTAGTTCGCATTTTTGGTAAAATCAAATATGAATATAAAAGAAAATTCGCGATCGCACGACATATTTGGCATATAAATTTTATATCAAAGAAATACTTTAATTTTCTCATCATCTCATATGCTGTAGCTAAAAAGCCTAACAAAAATCTTAATAAAATTATTTTCTATTATAGAAAATGTTTACCAATTCTAAAAAAAACTAATACTCCGCAAGAAAGAAGCCGTAAAAATACAAAAAGGAGCGCTATCGTGTCACTTTAAAAACTACAAAGTACTTGAATGCATTGATATCAAAACTTTTACAAATGAAAATTACTTTTATAAACGAAAACTTATCAAGCTCATTTAAGATTATCTTAAAACCTATAGCGTATTAATGATAATCATTTTCATCCTGAAACCTCGGTAAGAAATGAGGGTAGTTTATACTACTCAGTCGGATACCACACGGCGAGTCAACTTACCTTAGTCGCTTTTTACGACACCTCTACGGTCTACCTCTGCCTACCGGCATAGGAAATGTGACTTTGTTTTAGGATAGAGCGATATTGCATGTAAATATTAATTAAACTTAAATTGTAAAATTATTATAGTTTACTAGTCAATTAGTGTAATTGATAATTACAATTTATCACACGTTTATCGGTGAAGGAAAACATCGTTAGGAAGCCTGCATATCTCTAGAGAAATCTTAGATATGTGTAACCTACCTGTAGGTCTTAGCTCCAACACTTCTCTCCAGGCACGGAGAGAGGATGCCTATGCCCAGCAGTGGGATTGTAACAGGCCGTTACTTTACATATTCATTAAGAATTATAAATGACACATTTCAAAAGAACATATAAACTCTAAGTACGTATCACATATTTATTTATTTATTTATTTTTTATTTATTTATTTATGCACCATTAAAGAAAACATACAAAAATACAGTTAAATGAAAAACAAGTACAAAGGATAACTTATCTCTATAAGAGATCTCTGCCAGCGACCTTTGGTGGTTGGAAAACTAAAAGAAACGTAGTATAGGTACATTAAAATTAATAAATAACAACAACAAAACACTATTAAACAAAACAATAAACTATATGTTGATAAATATATAAATAAACTTACATTCTAATAATCAAAAAATAAAATAAATATATATAATACATAGCTACTCTACAAAGGTTAAAACCCTAAATCAATCCTAATTCCATAGATATCATGGTGTCAGCCGAGGGTGGTATGGACACTAAACAAAAATACAATATGGCAACGCACTGTTCCCATACAAATCCTAATGCTAAAGGTCATTCGTTTCACCGGCTAAAACGCATTGTTTCGGCATAACCATTGTCGGATTGTCAATAGTTAATTTGTCAGTGGATTGACTCTAATAAAGAACCCCTGTCAGTTCATTAGCGTGGAATAATGGAATTGAAAAATAAAACAATTCGATATTACACAACAAAATTACATTATTATGATAAAAAATAGGGAAGTTAGCCTATTATGTGACATATTACCATAAAGTAACAAGACAAGTTTATAAAGCCTTTAAAAAGGTTTTTACAAAGATTAGATGTCCTTAGTTAACTTGTAAGATTCCACCTTGCACATTTGGGGGTTAACCTTGCTCGCGTCCGTAGGCTTGACTATACAGGTTTTTCAACCTTCTTATCCCTACACGTGACCCCTGGGTGGTGCCAAATGAGCAATCTGGTGGCAGACTTCGGTCGAGGCTAGTTACCACCCTGCGAGCAAAGCCGTTCCGCCAAGCGTTTAGTGTTCCGGAACGATGCTCGTAGAAGCCATTATGGGGAATAGGTGTGTGCAGTTGTGGTGTATTGATGTGACAAGACCTCATTGGCTGTGCAGTTGTGCCAAGCGCCTCGACATGGAGGTTAGCGGGATCCGAAGCACGGTGGCTCCGCTGGCCGACCGCAGGTTGTAGGGGGCCCAACTAGTGGGATAACCACCCATGAAAGGCTGCCCCGCCGCCTAGCGAAAAATCCTGGGATGGCTCCATTGTGCCGGTTGGTGACCGGAGAGAGGACCCAATGGCAACTTCCAGGGGGGTTCGGGCGTCCCCGCAGTCTCCAGTCGAGTCTCTTTTTAGCATAACCGCATCGTTACAATCGTGGAGTCTACAATACAACATCTCGTACAACTACTATTCTCCTGCCTATTCACACTATTAACATGTCAAGAAAAAGAAAAAGAAGTAAGTTTACACAGCGGTTGCACTTCCTCTCTTTAAAAGTGCACCTCACCAACATCCGAGGCCTGCACTCTAACCTCGATGCTGTCCACTACCACCTTGAGACAGAAAAGCCGCATTTACTCTTTTTGACTGAAACTCAAATCGTAAATCCTTTAGATACAGCGTACCTATCATATCCTGGGTATTCTCTTGAGGGTAAATTCATACCGAATGCTGGAATTTGCATGTACGCTCGCAGTGACATCTGCTATCGGCGTCTAAGGAACTTGGAAACGCCTAGATTTTCGGTACTATGGTGTCTGATGGATACAGGCTTAGAAAAAACTGTTTACTGCTGTGTCTATCGGTCGCACAGCGGTGATCGGGAGACATCCAGACTCTTTGATTATCTTAGCGAGACTCTGGACGTGGTCCAACATCGGTATCCAAATTCTAATCTGGTATTTCTGGGCGATTTTAACGCGCATCATCGAGAATGGCTATACCCGTACGAAAAAACTGACCATGCCGGGAGAGAAGCACGCAAGTTTGCACTATCATCTAACCTCTCCCAGCTGATTCGTGAAGCTACACGGATACCTGATGTTGTGGACCATACACCCAATTGCCTTGATCTCTTCCTGACCACTGACCCGGATCGATGCAATGTTTCAGTCGGTGCCCCCTTAGGTACATCTGATCACCGCATGATCCGGTCTACTAGTACCTTTAACCCACCTGATTCTAGTCCTAAGGGCATACGTCGGGTGTGGCGATATCGATCAGCAGATTGGGACGAAATGCGCCACTTCCTGGCATCTTATCCTTGGCGGCAGACGTGCTTTTCATCTGAAAATCCTACTATTTGCGAAAAGTCCATATCCGAGGTGATACGTCGAGCGATGGAATATTTCATCCCATATTCAGATGTATCTCTAGATATTAGAGCTCCGCGTTGGTATAACGAAAGCTGTGCTAAAGCGGAACAACAGAAACAGCTAGCATATAAGGCTTGGCTCGAAGCTCGCAAAAATAACACACCAGACTTGTATTTACAGAAGAAAGCATTTAACGTTGCCGCCAAATCCTCCAAACGGGTGTTCCAGAAAGCTCGCTATGACCATATTCGCCGGATCGGGGCCAAATTAGCCTCATATCCTACAGGAAGTAAGGCTTTTTGGTCCCTCTCCAAGTCTATCGAGACAAATTTTTGTCGTCCATCACTGCCGCCTTTGGTCAAGCCAGACGGATCCTTAGCTTTTTCCGCTATTGATAAAGCAAATCTGCTCGCCTCCATGTTTGCGAAGAACTCAAGTCTAGTTGCTGGTGGGAAACTTCCTACGTCTTTGGATGAATGCGCTTCTGAAATGCCAGAGATCCGCATTCATCAAAAGGATGTGCTTAGAGAGCTTCGCAACCTAGACTGTAACAAGGCCAGTGGCCCTGATGGAATACCGGCAATCGTCTTACGCAGTTGCGCGCCTGAACTGTCTCCCATTTTGACACGCCTGTACCGTCTCTCCCTTCTTAAGACTCAAGTCCCAGAATCATGGAAACTCGCCAACGTTCAGCCAGTGCCTAAGAAAGGCAGCCGTGCTGACCCCTCAAACTATAGACCGATTGCAATCACCTCCATGCTCTGCAAGACTATGGAGCGTATAGTGAATAGGAAGCTTTTGACACACCTCGAAAGTAACGATCTTCTTTCGGATCAGCAATACGGTTTTAGACGAAATAGGTCTACTGGCGACCTTCTCGTGTATGTCACCCATCTCTTAGGCGAGGCCATTGAGAAACATGGTGAGGCTCTTGCAGTCTCACTGGACATTTCAAAGGCTTTCGACAGGGTTTGGCATGACTGTCTTCTTGGCAAGCTGCCCGCTTATGGAATACCTTCCAACTTTTGCATTTGGATAGCGGATTTCCTGAGGGAACGATCGATACGAGTGGTTGTTGACGGTTGCTCATCAGATCTAATGGTTATTAATGCCGGCGTACCTCAGGGATCGGTTCTCTCTGCAACACTATTTCTGCTGCACATCAATGATTTACTTAAGCCTGGCATTTTAGGTTATGCTGATGACAGCACTGTTGTAGAGAGATACACATCCAATCCTAAAGCGAGTAGTGCTGAAATCAACCAGCAGAGGGAGGACATGGTTGGACGATTAAATTTAACTTTAAAGTCAGTGTCTGATTGGGGCCTTGCCAATCTTGTTGAATTTAATCCCAGTAAAACACAGGCGTGTTTATTCACTGCTAAACGGAGTGCATTTCATCTGACTCCTACTTTCCGAAATATATCCTTGCAATTAACGGACTGTTTAGAGCTTCTTGGCATGCAGCTTACTCCTACTCTGAATTTCGGGCGATCCATTGAGAAAAAAGCAAAAACTGCCGCAAAAAAACTCGGTATCCTAAACAAGGTGAAACAGTACTTCACACCAGAACAAATCTTGACTTTATACAAAGCACAAGTCCGTTCTTGTATGGAGTACTGCAGTCATCTTTGGGATGGATCCGCAAAGTACCAACTAGAGGCACTCGACTCTGTGGATCGACGCGCCAAACGAATTATAGGCGATAGTAGGCTGACCCGAAGAAGGCTCACTTCCCTAGAACATAGGCGTGCAGTCGCATCGCTTTCTGTTTTTTACAGGATATATTTCGGAGAGTGTGCCACAGATCTATTTGATCTGATCCCTTCCTCACCATTTTACGACCGGACGACCAGACGCCGCGATGGGCTGCACCGCTATGCAATAAACATTCCAAAAATTCGCACAAGTCGGTTCAGCTCATCTTTCCTCATGCGTACAGGCAAGGTGTGGAATTCCCTTCCTGCATCGATCTTCCCCGATTCCTACGATTTGAATAAATTCAAAAAAAGAGTGAATAGGCACTTCATTGGCCAGCGCGGTCCACCTTCGGCTGCATCTTTCCGTCAGGCGAGATCGTAGAAAGGCGCTAGCCTTTAAGAGTAAAAAAAAAAAAACAAAAAAAACCTACACACATACCCTAAAGTTAAAGCTTAATAAAAGAAGTAGAAAAAGAATAACTTTATTGCACAAATAAAATACAGAGTGAAAAGAACAAGAGACATAGATAATAGAAACAATTAAAAGGGCGATCTTATTACACTGTTGCGATCTCTTCCAGACAACCCTTTGAAAGAAAGGATCTTTTATATAATTAACTAGTGGCCCGCTCCGGCTTCGCACGGGTATAAAATATATAGTCTATGTCACTTAGTGAAAAAAATTATTAAAATCTATCCAGAAGTTTTGTTTAATTCATTACTGCCCGTGGCCCGAACGCGTTAAATTTGGAGTAAAACAATTCCCCTTACCCTATAACAGAAGTCTATGAGTTTAGATATACCATCTTTGGTATATCTAAACTCATAGACTACATTTTTACTTATTTACTATTAGATTTTCCCTATGTATTTTATTTTTACAATTAATTACGGAATGTCTTTATATATAACATTCACTGCTTTCTTGTCATTACATAATACATACATGTTTTCTTTAGAGATTACTCTTGAAAGAGCGATAAAATAAATGCGATTGAACGGGATAAAAACGGTATCCTATGTCCGTCTCCTGGTTCTAAGCCACCTCTCCACCAATTTTCAGCCAAATTGGTTCATCCGTTCTTGAGTTATAAATAGTGTAACTAAGACCAACTTTCTTTTATATATATAAGATTAAAAGCTTTTAATAAAGAGAAATCAAATGAGGGAGTATCTATCTGTCTCTCTTTTTAATGTGTATTTAGACAAAGATGAAGTGTACGAGTTACATCTTCACTCTCATGATTTATTGTATCACTATCACTTACAGGGCTTGGGTCCCCTTTTTTAGTATTAATAACTCTATGATTGATACTAATATTATAAATGAGAAAGTCGATCTATCTCAATCGCAAATATCCAACGCCACCAAATTGCACAAGCACTACACACGTTTACTATCACAAACTCAACAATTGTTTCGCCCCGCAACCAATTACACAAGCACTATACACGTTCACTATCACAAACTCAACAATCGTTTCGCCCCGCAACCGAAGCATCATTAGGAGATAGACTCCACGACAAAATCAAAAAGCTTTGCGAGTGTGCTTATGTAGGTGGTGGAGGTTTGTAGTGCATGAGTTTTTACGAATCCGTAATGTATCAGGTATGAAAACGGAGAGTACACTGTACAGTTAGCATTACACAGATTTTGTTTGATCGCGGATTAAAGAAAATAATACTATTAATACTTTTGTTTTATGGATCTCTGCAAAATAACGCTTAATTCTACAAATAATCTTATCTTAAGCATCGTGTTTAATTGTTTGGTTACCCAAATAATTTAATTAAATTATAGAATAATTATTATAGGTATATAATAATAGAATTATAGGTAATTTATAGAATTAGGCGTTACTTTGCGGAGATCCATAATACAAAAGTAATAATAAAATTATTTTGCTATAATCCGCGATGAACTAAAATAGAAAATATATATATAACGCTAAATGTAGAGTGGACAATCCGTTTTCATACCTGATACATGCAGGATTTGTAAAAACACATGCACAAACCTCCACCACCGCCACCATAATACACAAGCACTATTTACGTTCACTATCACAAACTCAACAATCGTTTCGCCCCGCAACCGATGCATCATCAGGAGAAAGACTCCACGACCAAAATCGCAAAGCTTTGCGATTTTATCAGGTTTGATAACCGATCGTCCACTCTACATTTAGCATTATATATATTTTTTACTTCATCGCGGATTATAGCAAAACAATTTTATTATTACTTTTGTGTTTGGGTAAGCACAACAATTATAATCAATATATGATTGACGAGGAGTGGTTTATCACTCAATAATTCAGGACTAAGCATGCGGTTGGTGAATCGATAATACGCCCATACTCCTCACGTGGGCCCATACAATCATGTACATATGGTGGGTGGAAATATTTTGTTAAGTAAATAAATAAATAATAATAAATAATAAATATAAATATATGGGACACTTACACACACGGTCGTCCGCCCCCAAAGTAAGTAACTTAATACTGGTATTATGGTAGACAGACAACTGGTGAATATATACTTATATATTTTTTAAATACATACTTAAATACACCCAGGCTCAAAGACCGACAAATTCATTTTAAAGAAAATGTTGGTCCTCGGCGGGAATCGAACCCGCGACCCGTGGAGCCGAAGGCAGGGTCACTACCCACTGCTCCAACGAGCCAGTCAAATAAATATGTGGAACAATTATACACACATCTTTGCATCCATCCCCAAAGTAAGTAACTTAATACTTGTTTTATGGGTCACAGACAACTAGTAAATATATACATACGAGTATATATTTACTAGTTATACTTCAAATACATAAATAAATATACACAACCAGACAGACACAACAGAACAAGCAAATTGTTCATAGAAAATGTTGTTCTTATGCGGGCATCGTTATTTTAAACCTTAGCGGTTTAAAACAACGACTTACTAATACTTACGACTTTTTGTGTTATTGGTAGATTTTTATATATTTTATTTAATGTAAATAGTATTAAGAATTATATTTTTAAAAGAGCAACCGCCGAGTTTCTTGCTGGCTCTTCTCGGTAGGAATAGCTTTCCGAACCAGCAGCAGAGTTGACGATTCAAAAGCACTTGTTTATTTGAATAAAGAATATTTTGAATTTTAATTTGAATATATTTTTTTACTTTTTTCAACACATACACATATATAATCGTTTTATATCTGTTTTGATTTATATGACATACGTCTATGGATAGATTTTTGTTTTTTTTTAACACAGCCTAACACAATCAACACTTTACAGATATGAAGGATATTGAGCTTTTTGTATGTGTGTTTTAAGTGTTTCGATATAAAGAGCTTTTGACACAGCATGTATCAATATACCGGGCCGCGGTGCAATACTGGCTCGGGTCGGGCCAAAGCGCTATAATAAGCTCGGGTCCAATGAAGCTTGAAAGCTCGCTCCTGCGGGCGTAAACAAAATGAACCCCTACCATGATGAAAAATTCAACGGAATTTATCTCTTTAAACACGAGCTGAATGTGAACAATAAATTAATTATAGCGATATTTAGGAGTCTACCGAATTATGGGGTATATTCTTACCGATGTGTCATAAAAGGCGACTAAGGTAAGTTGTATTTTACGAACTAGTAACTATACTAGACACTAAGGTAAGGTAAGGTAAACTAACATACTCGTATATACTTAGACTTACCTAAGAACCCTAAGTTTACATATAATATTTTACCTTCAACAACACGTCTAAATCTAAGATACTAGCAGTGCCCATATTTACTTAGACTTACCTAAGTATTCTAGCTTTCCCTTTAAGTTTACATATCATATTTTACCATCAACAACACATGTCTAAATCTGAAGTACTAGCAGTGCCCATATTTACTTTGACTTACCTAAGTATTCTAGCTTTCCCTTTAAGTTTACATATTATATTTTACCTTTAATAACACATTTCTAAATCTATGGCACAAGCAGTGCCCATATTTACTTAGACTTACCTAAGTATTCTAGTTTTCCCTTCAAGTTTACACATAATTTTATACCATCAACAACACATGTCTAAATCTAAGGTACTAGCAGTGCCTATATTTACTTAGACTTACCTAAGTATTCTAGCTTTCCTTAAGTTTACACATAACATTATACCATCAACAACACGTCTAAATCTAAGGTACTAGCAGTGCCCATATTTACTTAGACTTACCTAGTATTCTAGCTTTCCTTTTAAGTTTACATATAATATTATACCATCAACAATACATGTCTAAATCTAAGGCACAAGCAGTGCCCATATTTACTTAGACTTACCTAAGTATTCTAGCTTTCTAATTTTCCATATAATATTTCACCTTCAAGTATACATGTCTAAATCTAAGGGACTAGCAGTAAACATATATATTTACTTACCAAATCCTATTCTATATCCTAGCTTCCCTACTAAGTTTACATATAATATTTTACCTTAAAGTACACATGTCTAAATGTAGATACCAATTGGACGATCCTTGGCTCCCGGCTTACCTGGAACAAAAATATAGTACACATTAGTATAAAATTTAATGAGAATAACAGAAAATGATGCGTGCCCAGAGTGTGGAGAGGAAGAAACGAATCTTCATCTTATGGCTGAGTGCCCTATGTACTCGCTGGTAAGATGGGAGATACTAGGTAAAGATGAAATTGAAGTTGAGCATCTGACAAATATCTCCTTCAGGAGTATTATCAAATTCGTAAGAGCTACAGGTAGATTAGAGCAGGTGACAGCAGTGAAACCCTTGTCCCAACATGGAGAAATGGGTGGAATAGTCCGGAATAGGATCTTGACACCCGCCCAGCACCGACAGGTGTCCCCGAAATTAGATAGATAGATAGATAAAATGTAAAGCATTGCGACCTTCCCACCGCTGGGCAAATACCTTCGATTCCTTTTGAAGAGAAGGGTTGTAGGTTGGTCCTTTCACGCCGACTTAAAGCGAATTGTTAGTTTACACATATACCAGGAGTTTTACATAAATATAAACAATAATTCATCATAATTATGATTGTTTGTATGTGTTTGGAGGAAAAATCAATGGTGGGGGTTGAACTATTTATATAAAAGACCGTTTGCTTGGGCAATGCGTCGCATTAGTATTTTGTGGTAGAATCTATACTCCTAATGATGCTTCGGTTACAGGCCTAAACGATCATAGAGATTGACTTCATGGTGGCGTTTTGTGATACGTGTGGTCACTGGTCCTGCATGTATAAGGTATGTGAACGTTGTCTGCTACCTACACTTAGCACGAAATAGATTTTCTTAACAAACGCGGATTATAGCATTATCATCCTATTATAACTTAAGATAGTTTGACATTCAACATTATTGAAGTTTTTTTTTTAATATATGGGACACTTACACACACGGTCGTCCGTCCCTAAAGTAAGTAACTTAATACTTGTGTTATGGGTGACAGACAACTGGTGAATATATACTTTCATATTTTTTAAATACATACTTATATACAAATATACACCCAGTCTCAAAGACCAACAAATTCATTTTATAGAAAATGTTGGCCCTCGGCGGAAATCGAACCCGCGACCCGCGGAGCTTAAGGTAGGGTCACTACCCACTGCTCCAACGGGCCAGTCAATTTATGCGGGCGATCGGTAGTAAAACATACTGCGCGTACTAAAAATTCGCATCTAAATAAACTGGCATAAGTCAAAATTAACTCATCTATTTTGTAGCATACATATATATTTGGAGAATATTACAATGGTTTTCGAGCTAGCTTCAGGATATCCGGAACCCGTCACCCGGATGAGAAGCTACCGTCTACACAAGGATCATTAAAATCTACATATATATTGCGATGTTGCATGCAGTATATTATTCATCTTACAGAATGCGTTAGGGAGATTCGCGCTTAGACAAAATTAATAAAGTTTGTTGTTGTTGTAAATATTTTTATTACACATAAAACAGATAAAACGAAATTACAAAGTGCAAATTAATATACTATAATAATGTACAGTGGTGGGCTTATTCCATACCAACGTGTGGTATTCGGCCGAGTAGGAAAGACCACCCTCTTGCTTACCGAGGTGTCGTTAAAGGCGACTTCTACAGAAGGTCTACAGAAAACTCCGCGATAGTATATGTCTATCTCTTATGGATAACCGACAATAGCATTTTTTTATCATTTACTTTTTACGAAAAATAATTCCTTGTTTTCGAAGCAATACAACATTAATCCTTATCCAATTTAAGTACATAACCTTAAATAAATTGTTGATTTAATATAGATCAATATGGCCGTTTACAGCATGTAATTTAAGTGAACATTTTCGAAGATATTACAGATTTAAAATGCAGGTGCATAGCGGTTTTTGTTGTACTCCAAATTTAACACGTACGGGCCACGGGCAGCAATGAATAAGTTAAAACTACTGGATCGATTTTAATCATATTTTTTACTGAGGACATAGGGCATAGGTTGTATATTTTATACCAGTGCGAAGCTGGAGCGTAATATTATCATCACTAACAATTTTTCTACATCATCATAGTTTAAATATTTTTAACCATGTTTTTAGGATTGCTTTATAATACTTAGTATAATCTTCCTTTAGTACAACATAACTTTCCTCTTTCACCGCGCATTAAAGCAAAACAATTTTACTTTAACTATTGTAGTAAATTACACACTTAAATAACATTTATACGGACGAATTTACTACATATTTTAAGTACGGCACAGCGATTCTTCTTTGTTTGCAAAGCACTTAAACTCTACAGGAGATATACTAAAACGTGCAGTCATACCCGTCCAGTACATCATTATACTTGTACATTTATAACAGCCCTAGAGGTGAGTGCGCAAATTGCGTACATGCGAGTTGCATGCACGTTGCTTTGGCATTGGCTAACAAGCACTTTCTACAATATAAAGCCTCGGAGTCACTCTAAACTGTCAGCGAAACTGTATACACACAGCCTTAACACATCGCTCATGGACTGCAATAGTAAGTGAGTAGCGGCCTGTTACTATCCCACTGCTGAGAATAGGCCTCTTCTCTCCGTTTTTTCTAGAGAAGATTTGGAGCTAAGACCTACCACGCTGCTCCAATGCGGATTGGTAGGTTACACATATCCCTAAAATTCTCCAGAAATATGCAGATTTCCGCAAGGTGTTTTCCTACACCGAAAAGCGTGTGATAAATTGCAATTATGAATTAGACACATAAATTTTATTACAAAAACTATTTGGTGTCTGCTCGGGTTTAAACCCATGATCGTCTCTAGAGATTCACGCGGTCGCACCACTGAGCTATCACAGATAAGCCACAGAATGACAGTATAACTAAAGAAAATTTGCGCTTATTCAGCTTATATAGATCTGCAATATATACACCAAATGAGCACATTTTGGACAAACCCTCACATGTTATACGAATCTTTGTAAAAGGTCACTCCGCAAACGGTCAAACATAAGAGGTTTATCGACACTACAATAAATCCAACCTGTAGCAGGCTGCAAGTGAAATAAGGGCGGCGAAATTAGACCTACTTCTGGAGAGGACGGTCCATGAATAATGGAAGCAAATTTGCCGGTTATTCACCTTTTCTCTAAGTTTCCTTACTGGGACATCGACCGAGTCCGGTGGGATTGGAAGTACGATATAATTCAATGTTTAGGACCTCTTATATAGATAGCCCTAGTAACTTTACCACTACGTTGTAATTACACATATATAGTTTGTTTGTAATATCTTTATTGCATTAATAATAATAATAAACAACATAATTTACAATGCCGGCTTATTCCGAAATCGGAATCTCTTCAAGCCAACCAGTCTAAAATTAAAAAAGATGTAATTTGAATTGAATTGTACAGTGAATTTAATTAAAAATTAATAAGAGTTAACGATTCAAACGCATTTGTTTACAAGTTTACTTGAATAAAGATTATTTTAAATTTTAATTTGAATATGAGAACTATAGAAGCTATAAATTTTTGATCAAAGACGCAGTGGCTAGACACAAGTTAAGATGTAAAGAAGTAGTGCTAAAGGATAAGAATGTATACAAAGTCACTGGACATCGTCTACGACCAAGCGACGTAGAAGGGAAGGATAGAGACAGCTGAACTTCCCACCCTGTGGGATTCATAGGTGGAAGAGAGAGAACTATAAAAATAAAATTCAATTATGTGAAAATGAAAATTGAATGAAGCGCCGAAATAAAGTTGAGTAATCCGGCAAGTGCTGCTATTGCGAGATGAGAGAATTAACGGAAATGCAAAGAGATAGATAGAACAGCGAGAAAATTGGACACCGCTGTACCATTCCGCCGAGTTGGGCTATGAAAACAGCAATTTTGCACGATATAAATAATGTTTTGTGTAACCGTTTTATCTATAGAGATATAATTTTCATTCTAATATTAAAAATTTTGCTATTTTTTTTAACCTATACTTTATCTAGATGTAGAATATTTAATTATGGCAAATTTCATCAACATCAATCAATTTACATAAAACCATAATATACTAACTTATTAATCCAAACCTAATCTTTTAGTAAAACTGTACTAAAATATGTAGATTTTGAGAAAATTGATCACATACATACATACAGCTTTTGGAAACTTATAATAAGTAAACATATAGATAAAGAAGCCGTGTGGTATCCGAGTGAGTAGAATAGACCACCCTCATTTCGCACAAAGGTGTCGTAGAAGGGCGACTTAAGTAAATAGACCCGCCGTGGGGTATCCGGCTAAATAGAATAGACTACCCTCATTTCTTACTGAGGTGTTGTAAAGCCGACTGAGGTAAGTTGACCCATCGTGTGGTATCAGGATGAATGGAATAAACCAGTCTCATTTCTTACCGAGGTGTTGTAAAATACGACTAAGGTAAGTTCATACCAGGCAGGCAGCCGGTCGTATAGACCCCACTTAGAGAGGATAAGGGCAGGAGGATGATGACATACAGATACAGATACAGATTTAAAAAATATTTTACATAACAATACGTAAAATAATAAAATTATCTACCTGACCGAAAGATAACATTCACACTATTTACATAAACTCGTAAAATATTTTTTCGCCTACTTTCGCTAAAATTAGGTGCAAAATATTCTCCTATGTACTAACATTTCCCAGTGGGATGAAAATTTCAGCACAAATGCGAAAGCGCAAATACGGGGAAACTGATAAAATGGGTCACTGGGGATGTATTGGATTGTGATTGGGCCACAAAAAGAGCGTTTTGACGTAAGCGTTTATGTAAAAATGCGTCTTATAGTATTCTATAGTATTGCCATAAATTCCGCCTTACACGCACTTTCTCAGTTTTCTCGACACCAAATATATGTTACAGCACGATTAATGGGAGACTAAGGAATGCGTCACATCTAGTGATGTATATTAAATTATTATCAATATTTATATCAAATGCTATAGTTATGACCTATTGCATCTTTAAATAAGATACTCTTTTGACATAATTATTAAGGCGCCAGCGCCATCTTAAAGTTGTTAGAAATGGAAATAGTCAAATGTCATCTCTTTAGTTATTTAATACCAAAAACGCGGCTATCACGTGACCAAGCAAGGGAGGGGCTTGACAATCGTCCATAAAATAGCCGAGCTTGCCATAGCGAAGGATCATTTATTAGATGCAGCACTCCAAAAACGCGCCGCCTTAAGCCGAGGTTCGGTCTCGCAGGAGACACCCTTAAGGCGACGCCCCCTGTAGCGCGGGTGCTTGTAATGCACCCGCTTGTATTATCCATTTCTTGCATTCGATGCTTCTGCGCTCGCCCGTCTTATCGGTGACGCTGTCAAAGCCATTAGGGCTAACAGCATTAGTCATATTCGAAAAAAAAAAAACATAGCGAAAGAGTCTTGCTGTTAGATTTAACTAGAACGGTTATCATACTGTTACGCTGCTGGATTGTGACGTCATTGTACGATTATTAAACACTCACGTGTCTAAGTCATGTTACAACATGTCTGAGGGAGTTCCGTTCCTGAAGTTGAACCGAGTTAGTGTTTAGTATTGGACCTCGCTTTTTCTTCTTCTTTTATATATATCACTAAGAATAATTTATAGATAGGCGTTATTTTGCGGAATTCCATAGTAATTATAGAATTTATTTATTGATTGATTTATTTGTAATAGTTACAAAAATTGTGTAACCCACTTTTACAAGATAGTATTTAAACGAAAGTTATAATTTGGCCGTTTAAGTGGAAAAATATCTGACTCCTAACTAAGAAACTTGTGTTTAGGATTATCATTAATTCTGCAGACTTGTTGAGTGAACTGAGAATTATTTAATTTGACTTAGAATTAATTTGCTATTATATGCGTTTGTTAATAAAATCTATGTAAAATGGTAGGATGCAAAAACCGTTCATACCAATTATTTAGGACCGTTCATTTAGGATTAGTTACCGCACCTATTAAAAAACACTAGCAACAATACAACACTCAAGCACTACACACATACACTACGGCAATCTCAAACCGAAGCATCATTAGGAGATAGGCTCCAATACAAAATCGCAAAACGCTTGCTTATATGGATTCCTTGCAAAACAAAGTTGACTCTAGGGGTCGAAACAGGTATCTTCATCTGGATGTGTAGTTAATTTACACAAACGTATATAAAATCAAATTAAAATAAGCTCTATTCAAGTGAGCTTTCGCGAGCACTTTTGATCCCTCAAGTATCAGAAAGATTGAATAAAGCTACAACCGGTTCGGAATGTTGCTCTTACCAAGAAGAAACAGCAAGAAACTCGGCGGTCAATCTTTTAAACATTTATATTATATTAAATATTATTACAGGAAGATTGTTATTACCAGTATTATCAGAGTAAGTGAACTGTGATTTACTGCCATTAAAATAAAAAAAGATTAAGGAAAATCAACGGAAAATCCAGTGCTCAAAATAGCAAGACTAGTCATAGACATTGCAAATATATTTTCCTTAATTTTATATGAAATAAGTCATTTTAGAAAAGCTTTTAACAAAATTCATGTCCCTACTGTTAACCGTTGAGGAGTTACCTCGTCTGGAGCCAATACTGGCAGCGGCATCGGGTCATGGTTATCATAAACATGCATTGTCATCGAGACTGTATGTAAAATTTCAGCTAAATTGGACACCGGGAAATGGGTTAAATTTAACTTGAAAAATCCTAACTTCACATGAATACATTGCAGGAATAAAAGCGTTTAATGGAGATATTATATTTACTCAAAAAGAGGGAGTTATGAATTCATAATATATTATAACATAAATTCAAAGGACTTCCACGCTATAAGATTTTTTACTGCCTGGACCCAGTCTGTCCTCTGTCTGTCTGTCTGTCTGTCTGTCCACAAAGTGATGGGTCTGTCTACACTAAGTTTTCCATCCATCGCTTCTTTGAACTTGTGCCCCGCCTATTGCCTATTCATCTTCAAGACCCGTTGCGATATGTCACTTTGGTGCTTCTACGGTTCTCCTTACTTCTGATTTGATTACGCAGAGACACACCGAACGTAACTCAAAAGCTAAATATACATTTTGATTTTGTTACATATAGGAATGGTCAATTTAAAATGTCACGCATTTAATCCTTACCAGGCGTGAATACGCCACTATTCACAGCTTACGTTTACGTTTAGTATACCAATAAGAAAGTTATTTCAATATTGACAAGTTTGTATGTGCGATAAAAAAGACATCAAATATGAAATATTCATCATATAAATTAGGCATTCCTAATACCTATTATGATTAAACATATAAAAAGACGTACCTAAGTCAACTTATCAACATATTCACGCCTCGTACGTTGTCTGTATATTATTTCCTATACATGCAATCTGTGCGTACAGAAATCTACAAGAATGTGTGGTAAAAACGTATACAAATATTTACATATATACAAAAATCAATATTCACCAAATATCGACACTTGACGCCCATGTTGCAATTTTTCTTCAGATCACATCACAGAAAACGAACAAAATCACACACGGAGCAAACATCCGAATAAGTTAACAACATTTAACGATTCACTGGAAACAGTTTGGATAAGGGATATTTTGAATTTGAATAGCTGAATCACACACGTGTTAGCAATAACATCAGCATTAAAGGCAGTCACTATTAATTTATAATTAAAACAGTTTATTTATAAAGTTCTCAACTATAAACAACGAAATACAATTAAGAGAACAGATTACATAAATTATAGCTGCGTATAAAACACAAGGCTGTGTTTAATTTACATTTTGTTAAGGATTTGCGCGGCTCAATAACTACAGGCCAGGGTTACTTCATTATACATTTTTATATTTATATAAACTCATGTTTTTTTTGTTTAAAAGGCTACATTTACGCTTGTTTCAGCGTGTCTCGAAGCTGAAGTGGCGATGAGCGGGGCACAAAGTGCGGAGAACCGATGGGCGTTGGGGTCTTAAGGTGTTGCAATGGCGGATTGTTGGTTGGATTCTTTTAAAAGGTTCTTTACAAGACCTTTGGACTCTGATCTCAGGACAATAATCTCTATGATGTTAAGACTCATACACTTACAAAATTTTATACTTATGACGTTATATTGCTTCAATGCGAAATGGCCGATAAACCATGAACCATAAACGATAAACCAGAAGTGGGCTATTTCCAATTATAATTTCCTTGCGCTGTGCTAAATTGTTTACATTAATTAGGCACACAAGTTTCTGCATACATCTTAAAGCCACATATTCAAGCCGAAAATTGGCAAGTTTGGTAAGGTTTACAGGTTGCTACCGAATGTCTATCACAAAATCAAGTATTTAATGTACTATAAACTAATAATTCAGTAGAAAATCTATTAGTCCTCACTACATTCACTAGGAACACAGATTTCTTTTTACCACGGATATAAACGTAAAAAATTTATGGTTACTTCCCGCATTATGAAATTCAGTACAAAGTAACGCCTGCTTCTATAAATCAAATACTTCACAGTTCGATGCCTCAAGCCGACGGGAACGGGTCGATAAGTGCACCGCACTTCCGAACCAACAAGCTGAACGTAAATACGAGAGCTTGAGAAAAGTTCAAGAATTGAAAATAATTTATATACTAAGACTTTGTGGTAATTCATAGTAAAAAAAGTATTATACTAATAAAATTATAGGCTACTAAGTGCTTTCGCGGTTACATCCGCGTGGAAATCTGTGTATCGCAAATATGTATTTCAGTCAATTTTCCAAAAAAAAAAACAGTAATGTATAGTAAAAAACGGTAATGTAAACTGTAATAGTATCTAAACCTTTATCAAGAATTTTACTATCGTTTTTTAAAAATCATACAAAAATTTTTTCAGTTGATTTTGAGAAAAGATAATGACAGTCAGACAGCTTTTGGGGACTTTGGTTTATGTATAGATAGATTTTAATGAGGGTACAAAAAAATTAGTGTGGTTGGTGGATTAGACTTTAAATAGTATAAACCAATCGAGCAAATATTAGATGCGGATATCTAGGTCGTGTGTTAAGCTAATATATGGTGTAGTAATGGCGCCATTCTTTCAGAGCCTAAAAAAATGCCGCCATGACAACAAATTTTTACAGCACAATTGACTTGACTGGCCCGTTGGCGTAGTGGGTAGTGACCCTGCTTTCAGCTCCGCGGGTCGCGGGTTCGATTCCCGCCGAGGGCCAACATTTTCTAAAAATGAATTTGTTCGTCTTTGAGTCTGGGTGTATATTTGTATTTGAGTATGTATTTAAAAATATATAAGTATATATTCACCAGTTGTCTGTCACCCATAACACAAGTATTAAGTTACTTACTTTGGGGATGGACGGCCGTGTGTGTAAGTGTCCCATATATTTATATTTATTTATTTATATTTAATTAGCTTTTATTTTGTGTGAAGTCCATAGTACAAAAGAGTTGATACTTTTTCCTATAATCAACAATGAAAGAATCTATTAAAGATTAGAAAAAAAGAACAAAGATGTGTATAGAGTGGTGATTGTTACAACTGCTGATAAAGATACAATCAAATAGGGTTAAAGTTGACCCCATATATGACCTCCATATCTTACGTATTTTTAGAACATTCACAGCGTATTTTGACAAACTGTTCCCGACGTACGGTTGGAAAAAGTTTGGACGAAAAGGTACACAGAGCCTAAAATCTATCACGATCCTCCAATGGCGGGTAACACGTGTACGTTAAATTTTTCGCACGAAACTTTTAACTCAATTTCTGAGCCTACACTATTTAAAACAAAAGGTCTTGTCATTAATACTCGTAAGTCTTTTAATTCTAGAAAAAATAACATAATGATCAATAACGAATTAACTATGCTATCCATTAATGTCAATATCATATAAACTCCATCCTCGCAACGACCCTTACCCTTTTTCTGGCCATGTTCGCAATTTTAAACGATAACAGTCATCACTTCCGCTTTACAACGGACGTCCGAACGCGGCGGCGTCCGAAAACACACTGCGGGACACGGGGCTTCAAGCGACTTCGCCCTATTTTAACGGGTAGTATACAAAACGGCTTATTGAATCGAATTAGGGCCAAACCATTACCCACTTTATACAAACGTGTGAAAGACTATTATGGCCTGCTAGATTTTATGCTTGTGTAAATGCATTGTAAATATATTGCATTCACCCTTTGTTACGTCACGTACAACAGCGGTGCGACGGTTTCCTTTACTTCCTGTTATTTTGTACGAATAATAGTTAAGTATTATTAAAAGGAATGCTTTAATTTTGCGTTACACCAACAGGCTTTGCGATTTTGTCGTGGATCTCCTGATGATGCTTCGTTTGCAGGGTGAAACGATTGTTGAGTTTGTGATAGTGAACGTGTGTAGTGCTTGTGTATTGTGGTGGGGGTGGTGGAGGTTTGTCCACTCTACATTTAGCATTATATATATTTTATATTTACTTTATCGCGGATTATAGTTAAAATAATTTTATGATGACTTTTGTTTTGTACAAACTATTTAAATGGAAACTATGAATACGTAGCATACAGAAGTTAATAAACCATTTAGGAATATAAGTAAGCTGTACTCGCACTCGTACTGTAAGTTTGCGTCAACTTCACTGTTAAAATACATTCAATTACTAATTGTTATTATCAGCTCCCTAAGGAATAAATTTAGTTTATTAAAACAAATAAAACACGCTTTTACAGCACATTGCACGCAGGCCAAAGATGGCACAAAGGACCCCCCACGCTTTTTTCACAATACGCATTCCATTATTTTGTCATTTTTCAGTTTTAAATTTTTTAAACTTAGTTTAGTTTATGGAACTAAAACCTACCTGACTTTGAACGATATTTGTTATCCACCTTCAAGTGCAATTGTTAAAAAAAAATTAAAAACTTAGAAGTTATAGTAGAATTATTTTGCTATAATCCACGTTTGTAGAAAACGTTTATACAAACGCGGATTATAGCAAACATACTCCTGTACTATAAAATTCCGCAAAGTAACGTCGGCTTTTTAAAACTATTTAATTTTTTTTTACAAATTTATCAGTTATTGTCACCAGTTATTGTGTACCAAGTAATTTAGATTAGTGTATACTTTAGTCTAAAATCTTTTCGGATTATAATAAAATAATTTATTACATAACTTAAATTGCATATTTCTTAGATACTTTAAAAATTTCCTTTAATTTAAACAAGTAAAATCCTTGGATTGTGTAAAGTACAGATAGACACGTATTATTAACAGAGGTGCTACAAATTGCATAAGATTCTTAAGACAAAATGAACGCACTGACATTCAAAGGCTAAAGACCAGATGATAGTAAATTAGTTGATGCAATTTTCAGACTAGATGCAATGACATAAAGTACAATTTACATTGTACAGCACAGTGTAAGTATAGTGAGCTTTATCACACTACTATGTAAAGGCAACTACTATACATCTAATAGCTGCGCTAAGCTATACGATAATAAAGCATATAATTCTATCGCTTAGCGCATATTTGTTGCTGTTTTGTGGAAAATCTATACTAATATATAAAGCTGAAGATTTTGTTTGTTTGTTAGATTGTTTGAACGCGCTAATCTCAGGAACTACTAGACCGATTTGAAAAATTCTTTCAGTGTTAGATAGTTCATTTATCGAAGAAGGCTATATATAGGCTTTATAACATCACGCTAACATGAAAAGGAGCAGCAATATAAAAAGTACGAAAACGGCAAAATTTAAAGCTTTCCTTGTGTGCGCTGAGTGTCTAAATAAAAGTCTGCGACTGTATATGTCTATCTTTTAAGCTTAACCCACTCTAACCACGTTTTTATGGTTATCAAAAGACTATATTACGGTTTTAATTTATCCCGGCGAGCTAAGCCGCTGGTGATTTCTAGTTGCAAATAAAGCGTAGCGTAACACCTTCACAAATAGTTAGTGTCAAAGAGGTCCATAATTAGCTGTTTTAATAGTTCGTACCGTGAAGTCATAGATGTCTTATAGAATTAGGCGTTACTTTGATGAGATCCATTATAAAATAGTAATAATAAAATTATTTTGCTATAATCCGCGACAATAAAAATAAGTATTGTGGATTGTAGCAAAATAACTTTACTAGTACTTTTGTCACAGATGGAATTGCAACAAGGATTACAATGTATCTAAGTCAATTAAGACTAATTTTGAATTGTCACTTTAATTTAATACTAAGCGTGAGATATATCCATAATAATTGAAAATAAATACTTAAATATACACCCAGAATCGAAGATCCAACAAATTAGAAAATTTTGGTCCACATTGAGAATTGGACCCGCGAAATGCAGAGCTGAAGGCAAGGTGGCTGCCACCTGTGCCAATTATATATTTATCTACTCTGATACTATAATACAAAGATTATAAAACTGAAACCAAAATTCTTATGACAAACATTACGTACAGGCCAAAAATAAAAAATTATATAGTTTTATTACGATACAGGTCTTTATGGACACCTGTATTATAATGTAACTTTTTAATCATAACGATACACCTATACAACCTCCTGCTGGACCAAGGAGATTGAAACTTTACCTTAAAAAAAAGGTTTCAATGAACGAGTCCGCTGCGACGCAACACGCATACGCAATCGATGTTTGCGCCTTGGCGCCTAACATTTGATATTTAAAAAATCTTTTCAATATTTAAACAAAGTTTGGTTTTTATTGATATTGTTTTAAGTATTATAGTATGACAGTAGATAAAGTAGTATATGCCACTGTACATAACTTGGTCTTATAAAACTCGAGTGATACTATAAAAAAACTCGACTGCGGCTCGTTTTTTTAAAACACACTTCTGGTATAAGAACCCTTATTATGCAACAGTATCATAATCTACTATTCTGCTATTATTAAGACTAACAAAGGCTAAACGTTCAGTGCTATAAATTTCGCTTAGCTAGTTTACTGGACGAACGACCTAATGTAATAGGGCTTCCTGTCCGGGGCTTCGATGCGTCAAAGCGACTTGATATGTTTGCGTAATGAAATAACTCAAGAAAATCTGCACACCGCATAATAAATTTTTATATTGCAATATGAGCTATATTTGCACGCTGTGGGTATTATTTGATCCGGCGTTAATTTCACAATGATATCATAATACTTTAAATTATGATTTGTGTTTAACAAAAAACTTACAAGTCTAAATGCTATACGCATTCATAGCTAATGTATAGAACCGGCTATACTCACGTGTTATTCTATCGGGTTAGCCCGACTAGTTTCGAACCCATCCGGGGCATTTATTCATGAGCTCTTTTTTCTATAGTTCCCGTCGTGATAACGTCGTGTAAAGAGCTCATGAATAAGTGCCCCGGATGGGTTCGAAACTCTTCGGGCTAACCCGATATAATAAGCCGGTTCTATACATTAACTATGAATACTACTCACGATAGTTTCAATTTAAAAATTGCTATACGCATTTATCAATTCAAAACCTATACAATAGTAAAAAACTATTGTTTGGCTTTAATCCGCGATAAAAGAAAATATATCTATAATGCTACTAATAGCTATAATTCGCGTTTGTACAAACGTTTTCTACAAACGCAGATTATAGCCGAATAATTCTACTATAATATCTTAGTTTTGAATTTTTACAATTGCACATGATGTTGGATAAGAAATGTATTTTAAAAAGCAATGAAACACGCTTTCATATCACATCGAACAAAAAACTGAAAAATGTCTTAAAATAATGATATAATTATTGTGAAAAAAACCGTGGGTGAGGATCCTTCGTGCCTTCTTTGTCCCGAGTACAATTCGTGTTTTTTTGTTTTAATAAACTATATTTATTCTTCAGCTAGCTGAAAATAACAATAAGTAACGGCCTGTTACTATCCCACAGCTGGGCATAGGCCTCTTCTCTCCGTTTTTAGAGAGAAGGATTGGAGCTGAGACCTACCAATGCGGATTGGTAGGTTGCACATATCCCCAGAATTCTCTAGAGATATGCAGGTTTGCTCACGATGTTTTCCTTCACCGAAAAGCGTGTGTTAAATTGCAATTATCAAATTTGACACATAAGTTTTACTAGAAAACTCATTGGTGCCTGCCCGGGGTTTGAACCCTAGACCTCCTCGAAAAAGGCGCACGGTGTTAACGCTGGGCTACCACAGCCTATATGGATTGTTAACTTCTGTATGGTATATATGTATACACAATTTTAATAATTAGCCAAATCATGGGAAAACACGTTTAATATAAACGTGAACATATTGTTCTGACTCCAGTTAGAGTGGGATAAGGGCAGGGGAATGATGATGACAAACATGCCAAATACATCATCATCTACCTACCCTTATCCCACCCTAAGTAGCGTCGGCACATGTTATAAACATGTTGTAATATGATTTGGCTGCGTACTTACAACCGGCCGCCTGCCTGACGTCAACTTATCTTAGTCGCATTTTACGACACCTCGATAAGAAAGAGGGTGGTCTATTCTACTCAGCCGGATACCACACGGCGGGTCGACTTAGCTTAGTCGCCTTTTACGACACCTCGGTAAGAAAAGAGGGTGGTCTATTCTACTCAGCCGGATACCACACGGCGGGTCGACTTACCTTAGTCGCCTTTTACGACACCTCGGTAAGAAAAGAGGGTAGTACTATTCTATTCCGCCACACGGCGGAAACATACCAAATACACTTGTAGAAAAATTGTATACTTGGTAAACAAATACAACCAGCCGAGCAGCTGTCTTAGTCAACAAATGGCCGCGTCACACCGCGAGTCAAGGCCGCCGCCGAAATAGACCGACTTGTCGATACATTTTTGTTTACACTTTTGCACACAGAAAATAAATATCGCACGGATTACACATAAGAATAAAAAAGAAGGATGAATAGCTCGGAAGAAAATGAAATATTTATTTTGTTGGCGTAATATTCTTTAGACCAGTGTTTTTTGGTCCATGCCCCACGTTAAAAATTATTTTGCCCCCCAAGTAACATACATAAATTTTAATATTAAAAATTGAATGGTCCACGTAAACAATAGGTAACATAAATAAACTTAAGTAAACATAAATAATAAGTTCAAGGAAAAAAATTTGCTTTTTTTGTTAAATTTGGCACCGAAATCTAGCATTGTACTTAAACGGCCCAGAGCGAAAGGCTTAAACTCGTGTCGAGTTGAAACTTGTTAAACTTATGTCTAATTGATAATTGCAATTTATCATAACGCTTATCGGTGAAGGAAAACACTGTAAGGAAACCTTCATATCTCTAGATAATTCTAATGATATGTGTAACATGCCAATCCGTGTTGGAGCAGCGTCTCAGTTCCAATCTTCTCTCCAAAAACGGAGTCCGATAGTAAGAGGTAAAGATTATTTTGATTAGAGACCAAAAGAGTGGTAAATATGAATGTGGGATGGATATGTGACTTAAGAGAGGCCGTAAGAGTTGGTTGGATTGTATGAATGCCATGGATTTAAAAGAGGTAGCGCCAGAGTTGAATGGAAGAGAATTACATTTTGTACCAACCACATTAAGAGTGGGATAAGAACAGGATTATGATGAATGTTGGTAACAAGAAATTCACGAGACCACGTCATCGAGTAACAACGCGTTACCAAAATGCCCGTATACGGTATAAATGGACGAAACACGCGTTACTTAGGTGACCTTGCCGTGACGCGAGTGAACAGACCGGCGACGTGCATTAGCATTGTTAATTATTACCAGTAGAATATGAAATTTTAGCATCATTTAAAATAAATGTTAGCAACACAATAAAAATCGAAGAGCCACTTCCGTTCCCGCAGGAGCTAGTGTTTTTTACGTCTGTCAAAAAAAGGGTTTGGTCAAGATGGCTGCCAGCGGTTAAACTATTAGGCGTTATCTATGTAAACTTTAATATTTTTTAAGTAACTTTAAAAACTAAAATAAAATAACAGTAGTCTGTAACTATTAAACGTTTATGGAATAAGTCAGGAAAGTTATCATAAAAAATTACAAAAATTAAACGTTACTTTGCTCGAGTCCTACTAATATTGTTCGGGCAATATTTTCCACCGAGGGTAATCGGGGCTTACTGCACCTGAGGTGTAGGTAGGTGGCAAATTAATGTCACAAAAAGAGAAGATCGGTCGGCCGCGCAACTCGGTGCACGGGCCTCTCAAGTGAATAACAATAAATATCGGTGTTCGGTGGATTAATATATACAAAATAAAAAGGATAATTTGGTGCTTGTGTGTTTAAACTGTATTACGGAACAATTTACTTGGTGATTCCACGAATATAGCTGAATTCAGTTTTTATGTGGTTATACTCCGGCCGGAGCGACGTGGACGCCACAAATTAAGAAGAAGCCTCTAAGTCAAAGGTCAGTACTCCTTGATTATTCGGGGTGGAGAAATTGCCGGTTGTCTGCCTATCCTACCTATGCTCACCAACTGCAGCTATCGAAGGCACGCAGTAAGCGCGAACATAGTTCTTGTGGTCCTTCGAGCCGGATTTGAACCAGCGACCTATGGATACCACGCAGTAAGCGCGAACAAATATTATAAGTAATATAAATGCAAAAGTTTATGAGTATGGATGTATGTTTGTTACTATTTGACGGCGAATCCGCTGAAACATTAAAATATCCGAAAATCTTACCTGATATCCATTTTAAAATTCAAAAATATCCACACTTAAGATTTGTCCAGCTTACCTGTAAACAAAAAAAGTGTTTTTTAGTAAACAATTTACCACACAATCAAAACACATTCATTAGTGCTAAATAATACTAATATTCAACCGCAATCATAGAATTAACATGAATATAATGAGAATTATAATAAAAAAGTATACTTCCGCAATATAAAAGCTAAGTCTAATTATTCTATAAATTATTGTTGCGTTGCTGTGGCCCAGTCCGGTTTGAAATTCACCTCAACAAATTCAAATTCAAATTCAAAATATTCTTTATTCAAATAAACTTGTAAACAAGTGCTTTTGAATCGTCAACTCTACTGCTGGTTCGGAAAGCTGTTCCTACCGAGAAGAGCCAGCAAGAAACTCGGCGGATGCTCTTTTTTAAAAAAATATAATTCTTAATGCTAGTAACATTTAATGTTTCTATCTTGTACAGGGTCGAACAATATTTATATCCATGCATTTTTGTCGTCTAAATAATCCTCAACAGTATAGTAGGCTTTCTGTATCAGCCTCTCCTTAATAGTGTTTTTAATCTGCTGTAATGGCAAAGTTAAAATTGATTGTGGAATTTTATTATAGAATCTTATACCCAAACCCACAAACGACTTACGTACTTTTTCAAGGCGCAAAGCAGGGTAAAATAGTAACAGTTAAAAAAAAAATGCTCCGATCGCTACCAAACTTCACAAGATCATCCGGTGATTCATTCTAAAGATTGTCTGTCTGATTGACGCAAATCATAACTATAATTACAGCGACCACGACTTATAAAGATACTGAACTATACTAGCTTTTACACGCAACTTCGTTTCCGAGGACTGTACGCGCGTTATAGGTTTATAATACAGTGCGCTTTTCAATGTCATCCTATTTCTGTAGAATTAACAGAACTTCTATAGCCTTTATGTTATCCCAGTGTTTAAGGAATAATTGTGCTAAATTTTATCGATATTGGTTCAGAGGATTCGCCGTGAAAGAGTAACAAACACATATCTATACACACAAACTTCTGCATTTATTATTTGCAATATTGGTAGGATTATAATATTGGTAGGATATATGTCCTTACTCTTAATATCAGTAAAACGTAATGATAATCTAGTAATCATCACCTTAGATTTTTTTACGCAAAAACTCGTTTAAATTTTAACTCAAGCCAGAAAGAATTTCCACTAAAATCTATTCTATTCTATTCTATAGCCTTTATGTTATCCCAGTGTTTAAGGAATAATTGTGCTAAATTTTATCGATATTGGTTCAGAGGATTCGCCGTGAAAGAGTAACAAACACATATCTATACACACAAACTTCTGCATTTATTATTTGCAATATTGGTAGGATTATAATATTGGTAGGATATATGTCCTTACTCTTAATATCAGTAAAACGTAATGATAATCTAGTAATCATCACCTTAGATTTTTTTACGCAAAAACTCGTTTAAATTTTAACTCAAGCCAGAAAGAATTTCCACTAAAATAATTTTCAATTCCGCATTTGATTATATTCAACTTTGGCAATATATGACATTATATTAATTATCATAAATTAATTTCTATGAATAATAACTATAATTAACTTTATACTATTTATAATTAAGTAATTAATGTAACATAGTGCGGAGAACCGATGGACGTTGGGGTCTCAAAGTGTTGGAATGGCGACCCCGCACCGGAAAGCGCAGTGTCGGAAGACCCCCTGCTAGATGGACAGATGACCTCAAAAGGGTCGCGGGGAGCCGCTGGATACAAGCGGCACAAAATCGTGTGTTCTGGAGATCCCATGAAGAGACCTATGTCCAGCAGTGGACGTCCATCGGTTGAAGAAGAAGAAGAAGAAGAATTAATGTAATAATTTTTAAGATTGTATTATAATTACATTGGGTCAATACTTTCTATTATCTAATTTTTAAAGTGAGCGATCAGATTGGTGTATGACTTCATGTTTTTAATATTTTTGTACTTTTATCATATTATGCATATAACATATAAGTTTTATATGAATTTAAAGTTTTTGGTAAATCTTATAATACGCCGTGTGGTATCCTGCTGAATAGAATAGTATCACCTCATTTCTTACCGAGGTGTCGTAAAAGGCGTTTAAGGTAAGTCGACCCGCCATGTGGTATCCGGCTGAGTAGAATAGATCAACCTCATTTCTTACCGAGGTGTTGTAAAAGGCGACTAAGGTAAGTTGACCCACCGTGTGGTATCCGGTTGAGTAAAATAGACCACCCTCTTTCTTATCAAGGAGTCGTAAAATACGACTACGGTAAGTTGACGTCAGGCAGGCGGCCGGTCGTAAATACGTAGCCAAATCATATGACAACATGTTTGTAACATGTTGTGCCGACCCCACTTAGAGTGGGATAAGGGCAGGAAGATGATTATGGTAAATCTTATTATAAAAAAACTTAGTATATATTTTGAACAATTGATTGCTATTAGCTGTAACGGCTTTTACAGCGTCATCGAGCGCAGAAGCATTGTCAAGGCTGCTAAATCCGGAGAGTAGAAGCTCTACTAGCGTTGGGGAACGTCGTCCTAAGGGTGCGTCCAGTGAGGCCGGACCACGGCTCAGGGTGACGCGTAGTGGAGTACTGATAGACTTTAATAAGAGATATTCCTGCACTTTAAACACACATGGGCCTCCGACATGTATCAGTCAATACAGAAAAAGTATTATATTCATACAAATAAATGCAGTTAAATTTTCTTCAATAAACATTAAAAAGATAGCGGATAACTCCATACCATTGTATGCTTGCAATAGAATCTCAGCAAGTATCATTGTAGAGAATAGCGTTTCATAGTGCCGTATATTTCACTAGGGAACATTTAATATTTATCACCGTTCAAAATCAAAGGAGCACTCACAGCGAGCATCGGTCAGGGCTGTCAATCTTTATATTCAATTATTTTTTAATTAAATCATATATAATTGAAATTAAGAATAGTAAAATTTGTTTATTTCTAACGATTACCCTTAAATAAATAAATATATGGAACTTACACACGGTCGTCCACCCCCAAAGTTAGTAGCTTAATACTTGTATTATGGGTTAAATACATATCATATATATACACACACACACACACACACACATATATATATATATATATATATATATATATATATATATATATATATATATATATATACAACGACACTCGAAGAACCAAAAAAATATTGTTAGAAAATGTTGGCCCTCGGTGGGAATCGAACCCGCGACCCACGGAGCTGAACTCAAAGATCAAAGATACTGCCGATTGCGGGTCAGTCGTTCATTTATAAATAATAATTCTACATGTAAATAAATCATGCATTTAAATGCTCTGGGCACGACCTAAACGATATAGAACAAAACATTTGCATATTATGCGTTACATAAAAAATATCTATACAAAAATAGGAAATACATTAACAATTGATATGATAAAAACAGAAATAAATACGTTTATTTTACAGTAACAAAATTAAATTTCTGTTAAATTGGCAGCTATTTAATGAAAAATTAAATTCGAATACAAAATATTCTTAATTCAAGTAAACTTGACATCAACTCTACTGCGGGTTGAGAAATCTTTTCCAATCGAGAAGAGAAACTCGACAGTAAAATATAATAATAAATAAAAATAAATAAATAAATAGTAAAAACAATCCTCGTATTAACGTTACAATTAGAATATACGATGTGTTATTTGAAAATGATATTTATAAGAAGCAAAAATGAGACGAAACATGTATAAGCTACTTAATATTAGTAACATTGTATAACTAAGGGGTAAAACCTTTTAATGATCTTTTACTTACACTATTTAAGTATATAAACTAAATTTTAAGTATTTTTTTTATTAGCATCCAGGAGTGTTTATTACATATTTTTCATCATTTAAGAAAAAGATATTTAAATAAAATTTCATTTATAGTGTATGTGACAACCCTAAAATAACGAATTCACACTTAATGTCCTACTGATAAAATTATTTCTCATTCTGTTTTGTTTGATGAGTGAGCGATTCGAGCTTACAATGCAGTATCCCACGCGGGTATTATCCAAAAACAACTTTATAAGAAGGTGATAAGGTTTAAATTTAAACGTCAGGTGGAGGATTTAATTGGTGACAAAAAAAAACTATTAGACCAGTGACGCAATGAAAAATAATTAATGAGTGCTTGAAGTATATTTTTCAGTTTAAAAAAAATTGTATACTTTAACTGAAAACTATTTTTAAAAAGAGAAAAATGGCATCTCAATTTCCGAGATTATTTTGTTTTGGTTTAGCATGGTTATTTATGACTCTACCAAGCTTTATTGTAATACAATGGTCGGTCTAAGATCCTATGATTTCCTTAAAAAGAAGGAGGACCTTTACAACAGTGAAAGTACAATAGACCGTCAATTTTACTTCCTACTTGTATGCCCAGCCCACTTTGCTATGCTTAGTTTTAAGATATACTAATTACAGTTATAAAAAACCACAAATATTTACAGTATCATCCGCTGGGTCATTTTAAAGATTGTATGAAATTTCATTAAAATAGGTCCAGCCGTTTCGGAGTCTATAAAGGAAATCCTCCAAAAGGAGTGGCGAAAAACGAAAAAATGCAAGAACCGGTATCATAGTATACGACCGTTCAACTCAAAATTGACACATCTTTTTTATTTGAAATAATTTTTATTTTTTATTTAAAGAAAATTTTTTATTTGAAACATACCCTATATGTTAAGTGAGGTATTTTACTACATATTAGTGAAAACAGCGTCCAAATCGGATTAGCGGTTTCCAAGATTAGCGGGAACAAACGCACAGAAATTTGACATCTCAAATATTTTAGTATATGTAATAGATTTAGATAGAGAAGATATACTCAACATTCGACTATCTTAACTTTACAATATAACTTCAACAGCCAGCGATTTTGGTATACAAAACTGAGCTAAGGTACCGTCATTACAACTATCATTTGACCAAACAAAATCATCCTACCATCTTAAACCATATATATCCTCCTGACATTATCCCACTCTAAGTGGAGCCAGCACAACATGTTATAAACATGCTGTAACATGATTTGGCTGCGTTTTTACGACCGGCCGCCTGCCTGACGTCAACTTACTTAGTCGTTTTTTACGACATCTCGGTAAGAAGGAGGGTTGTCTATTCTACTAAACCGCATACCACACGGTGGGTTAACTTACCTTAGTCGCCTTTTACGACACCTCGGTAAGAAATGAGGGTGGTCAATTCTACTCAGCCGCATACCACACGGCGGGTCGACTTACCTTAGTCGCCTTTTACGACACCTCGGTAAGAAAAGGCTATATTTAAACAAATCTAAACCTAAACAGGATTCCCGAGGTCAGAGAAGCGGTCAATCGGTATGTAAACCGCAAACAAACAATAATAGCCTTCAATAAAAACTACGCAAAGTAATTCAATGCTAATTCACATCCAATATATACTTCGTTGTATAATAAAACGCGTCGAGTGGGTAGTTTTAAAAAATATTTGACTATCGACGTACTTTACGGTGTATACAAAACTTCAATCAAACGTTGGCATTAAACCAACAATTTTTAAATAGCCGATATAAAACATTGCATTAGACAGAACTTACAATAGAATTATTTTGCTGTAATCCGCATATGTTAAGAGAGTCTATGTAATGCTAAGTGTATGAAGCAGGCAACATTCACATACCTTATACAAGCAGGATAAGTCACCACACGTATCATAAAGCGCCGCAAAATCGTAATGCCTAATCTCGTGGAGCCTATCCTCCTGATGATGCTTCGGTTTCGGGGCGAAACGATCGTAGAGATTGTGGTAATGTATGTGTGTAGTGCTTGTGTGGGTGTTGGCGGCATTTTTTTGATACGTGTGGTGACTTTTCCTGCATGTATGAGGTATGTGAATGTTGACTGCTTGATACACTTAGCATTACATAGATTCTCTTAACAAACGCGGATTACAGCAAAATAAGTCTATTGTGACTTCCATCCTTAATTTTCTTTTAGAATTCATAAAGTCGCTCGATAAAGAAACTATCATTGTAAATCCGCCATATCCCAAGAAAATTCTTGGAAAACACGAAACCTACCAACTGTTTTATCATCTTATATGTACTATTACATCTATAAATATCTAAAATATTTCAGTGAAATGTTACTCTTACTTTCACACGATACGCTTAGACGATCACAGGACTTTCACAATATCATTACCTGTATAGAAGAGCGCGGCGAGACTGGCGAGGTGGGACTTTTAGGTGACGCTGGCTCCGTCCTATGCTCCGCCAAAACCCTGTGCTCGTGTTTCGTTCCCACAACGGAGTTCTTCACTCTCTCCATTCGCGCCTGTATCGCCTTTCGCGATATCACTTTCGTTTTCTCGTCTTTAGTACCGCCGTCAGCTAATTTTCTCATCAAACGAGCGGTAGCAGCGACTGTGTGCTGTTGCGTGTCTGAGTTCGTTCGAGAGAGTCGAGTGGCCGTCCGTGTCGCCGGAGCGGAGGCACCTGTACTGCTCCTTGTACTTTCATTTCTATTAAACGGTGCGCCATCGTGTTCCGTGTCAGAATCGGCTGGTAAATATCCTCCACCGCCCACCGATGACACTCCGGTACGTAAAAGGTTCTCGTGCTCCGCATACCGGACCCTTTCGTCAACTTGCACGTTACCGTTCTGAGCTCTTTCGAGTCCACGTTCCATTTCACCGATCTGTCTCTCTAGTTTGCGCAGAACGTCATCCGATGGAGGTGTAGGTCCATTGTCGTCGGGCGGCTCGTTCGCTTGAAACGATTTGAGATGTATTGGATGAGCTCTATTTAGTTCTAATCGTTTAGGAGCAATACCTGCGGCTGTCACTTCATATTCTGCTAGTGTACTTTGTGGTGTTCTTTCCAACATGGCTAATGAAACAGGAGAAGGTGGCGGAGCGCCATTCACTGTCGCCGCTGCTGTATCTGAAGCCGGCGATACTCGCGGCGCACGAAAGCTCTTCCGCATAAAATCCTCGCGCGTTAATTTCCTTTCCATTTTAAACTTTAAACATTATATATTTCAATATATAGTTCAGAACTGCGTCCGAACGGGTGGCCCATTCGTTTATTATCAGTTTATCACTCACGATATCACTATTGACTACATTTATCTTTAAATTTCGTACGGCGACGAACTAAATCTGAAATATTAACACGACCAATGAATGACGACGGCACGATGATTGAACACGTTTTGTGTTACAATATTAAAAACTCATTAATGATAACGACATGGCTAAAAATAATAGAAAAGATGAACAATGCTAATTACGACAATTTATTCTCAATGCGTACAGATAAGACTAACTAGAGTTATTTTACGTTACCTAATGGCACAAAACAAAACAGCTATCCATAGAATTTGACGTCATTTCAATTAATACTCTAATAACATAGCATCTACTATAACCATTATTACCAGTCGATATTAAACCGATAATATTCGATTACACATAAAACAATTAACATTGCCAGTTAATTAAAAATAGGTGCACGAAATTCAACACAACTGTTACGTAAAGACTAAACTAATCAAACGAGAGTGTAAAAAGCAAAATGACAAGTCGACCTCCAAGATAGTAATTAGATAAGAATCTGCTTTAATCTACAGTCTTAAAAAGATAAGGACATTATAATGTACAAGGAAATCTGACACATCAATATTATAATAACAGAACTGTAAAATATTTTTCGGATTCATTCAGCTGACGCAGATAACGATAGCACCGTGTAGAGCTCATGAATAAGGGCCCCGTATGGGCTTGAAACAACTCGGAATCACCCGATAAAAATAAGACGTAAGAATAGACAGTTTTTATACGCTAACAACGGTAAAATACATTAAAGGCTTTTAGCTTTTAAGTTTAAAGACAAAAGCATAGCGAGAATTGGGAAATCAAAAAAAATCCAATTTAAGATTATAATCAATTCCGTATTTCATTAGAATACGCTATCTATGCACTTAGCCTATATGAAAATAATAAAGGTGGACTGAAGTAGATGATAATAGCGCTGCCCTAAGTAATGTAGATACTACTGACTCTAAATACTGAGCTCTGAAAGTATTCAGAGCGAGATTTCAGTCAGTAGACTGAAATCGTAAATTACAGAAGTTATAGCAAACTATAAAAAAGAGGCTGATACAGAAAGCCTACTATACTATTGAGGATTACATAAATGATAAGAATAGTGGATATTGTTACTTTTAGACCTTTCAAGGTAGTAACTACTAAATGTGACTAGTTTTAAGAAATATATTATGAAAAGAGCAACCGCCGAGTTTCTTGCTGGCTCTTCTCTGTAAGAGAGCTTTCCGAACTAGAATGAATAAAGAATTATCTGATTTCAAATCACATTGAATCTATGTACCGTGTGGTATCCGACATAGAATAGACCACACTCATTTCTTACAAAGTCGTCGTTGTCATTAAAGGAAACTAAGGTAAGTCGACGTCAGACAGGCGTCCGGTCGTTAAATACCTAACCAAATTACATCACAACATATGACCTATTGTGCCGACCCCGTTTAGAATAGGATAAGCCATAAGGGTAGCAGAATAATGACTTAATCTATCGAAACAGATTACATCAAGTAAAAGAATGATAAGTGAATCTATCCAAACAGATTAAATCGAGAGAAAAAAATGTGAACGCATGACGCATGAAGTTTGTAAGACGAGGTCCGCCGCGTGCAGATAAGGCGCGAGAGGGGGCAGACTGCGTCTGTAAAGAAAGAGACAAACGATATTGTTAGTCATAGCGAATGTAGGAAACCGTTCACCGTACCCAGAGCAGCACATAAAGCTGTTGCAGCATATCTGAAATAGACACAACCAACACCACAGCTGAATCAACAGACGAACACAAAGCAAACACAACGTAAAAGACACTTCAATATTTCAGTTAACGTCGTAATTTGGTATATAATGTTATTGGAGTTTCACGTTAAAAATAATGTGTTTGACGTATGTATATTTTTATTTATTTATGATAACTTTATTGTATACACTGCTAATTTAGACAATATTTTGATAACAACAAAGGGCGGACTTATTAATTAAAATGATCTTTTCCAGGCAACCATAACATTAAGGATCTTAAAACAATTTATAGAATTAGGCGTTACTTTGCATCCATAATACAAAAGTAATGAGAATATTATTTTGCTATAATCCGCGATAAAATGCGATCTTAAAACAAAAAATAAAATAAAAACGATATGGATAAATGCAAGTAATACTAGTTGTAAATACTAATACATATACGATATTTATTTATGCTTACTATAAATTGAGATTAATACGAACTGAATTGAGTCTTTCTGAAGAATGCACTATTAACCTTAACCCTTTTTCAAGAATTGCACTTGGCATCTTTTAGTTAAAAGCTTACACGCTTTAACCATTTTTATGGTTATCAAAATACTATATTACGGTTTTAATCTTTCCACGCGGGCGGGGCCGCTGGCGATTTCTAGTGAAATATAAATAACTTTGTATAACAAATGAAGTGTAATAAGTAATAACTTATACTGTTACTGGAAATTAGGCGTGGCGTAACAAAGTCGTACACGTTCCGTAAATGTTATTTGATTCGTACCATACATGCCGTGCCTAATGATGTCATTAAGTAACATGCAATATTTTGTTTAGCATTTTGTAGAACCACGTCCGAAACATATGTACAAAATAGAGCGGATGACACGATCGTATTATCATTAAAATCATCTCCTTTTGGTGATAGATGGCTATAGAAGATTCTGTTTGAAATATAAACAAGTGTGAGGATATTATGTAATACTAGCTATCCGGCCATGCGTTGCTGTGATTCAGTCTGATTTCGGATTCACCTTGAAACACAACTCAACAGAAACAATGCTGCAATCGCCAAACTTTACAAGATAATAAATAAATATATAAATAAATATATATGGGACACTTACACACACGGTCGTCCGTCCCCAAAGTAAGTAACTTAATACTTGTGTTATGGTAGACAGACAACTGGTGAATAGATACTTATATATGTTTTAAATACATACTTAAATACAAATATACACCCAGGCTCAAAGACCAACAAATTCATTTATAGAAAATGTTGGCCCTCGGCGGGAATCGAACCCGCGACCCGCGGAGCCGAAGGTAGGGTCACTACCCGCTGCGCCAACGGGCCAGTCATCCTCTATTCATTCTAATGTTTGACTGAAAATTTCATTAAAATCGGTCTCGCCGTTTCGAAGTCTATAAAGCACATACAGACTTGTTAGTAAAATAAACAGAATCAATATGCATATTGTCACATGTCAGTGTTAAATTGTCAATTAAGAAATGTCATAGCTGTCATATTCATGTACGATTTATTTTTCCGCTTCCAACTGACTACCTAGCTACACGAACAATGTGTACTGTTGCATCTTCCAATTACTTGTTTTTTATTCATAACTCATCAAGACTAACATTTATTAATATTTACAAATATTGTAAACACTTAAAATTAAAAACCAAAATAATATCAAAAGTAATAATAAAATTATTGCTATGCGATATTGGTCGTGGACTCTATCTCCTGATGATGCTTCGGTTACGGAGCGAAACGTTTGAGTTTGTGATAGTGAACGTATGTAGTGCCTGTGTATTGTGGTGGCGGTGGTGGAGGTTTGTGCATGTGTTTTTACGAATCCTGCATGTATCAGGTATGATAACCGATTCTCCACTCTACATTTAGCATTATATATATTTTCTATTTCACTTCATCGCGGATTATAGCAAAATAATTTTATTATTACTTTTGTATTATGGATCTCCGCAAAGTAACGCCTAATTCTATAAATTATTTAAAATAAAATCATTTGTTCCATATTCTTCGTTTTCCGAATTCGACTCCAGTGGGAGGGAAGGCTCGGGATCCCCCCCCTGAGCATTAGCAACCAAGGTCACTCCCCGTCTTATCCTACGGTCGATGTGTCATTATTCCCGCCATTATTACCGACATCATATACATTTCATATAACAATACGCGTCAGTTTAACGAGTGCATGATAGCTGCTAATCTCGCGTATATTTCACACGCCCTATATTTAGACGTCCCAAAATAGTAGCCCATCACGAGCACGATATAAATAGATCGCAAATTGGTATTAAATCAAGTTCGCGTGCTAAGCGGAAGTCTTTGAAAGTTCAGTCGACGCTAAAGCGCCCGTCATTTTAGAATTTTCTTTTGAGTTCAATATTACATGTCGCGGGTTTATAAAGGTCACGTTTCCGATAAGCAAATATCTTTTGTCTAAATAAATGTTAATTCACATTGACATTTACAAGGAATTTTAAATAATTCAATTTGTTGACTTCAACTTAATGATTATATAATTTCATAATAGAAAGATAAAATTTATCTTTTCTTTGCAAGTTTGAGAAATTCTTTACAGACGCCGTGTGGTATCCGGCTGTATAGAATAGTACCACCAACATTTCTTACCGAGGTGTCGTAAAAGGCGACTTAGTAAGTCGACCCGCCGTATGGCATCCGGCTTAGTATAATAGATCACTCTCATTTCTTACTGAGGTGTCGTAAAAGGCGGCTAACCTGTTGACGTCAGGCAGGCGGCCGATCCTAAAATAAATAGCTAAATCCTCTAACATGTTTAAAACATGTTGTGAGACTTCACTAGGCACTCCGGTGATAAGGGCAGGAGAATGATGATAATTGAAAGATAATAATTATTTTTTATTATATCCATACTAATATTATAAAAGAAAAATTATGTCTGTTTGTTACGCCATATCCACTGGAGAAATATTGACGACATTCAGTAGAAATAAGCCCTATATACTGAGCTAAGTTTCAGGACGCGTGGGACATGCGCATCAACTTAAATATGACAATATTCTATAAAAACAGGTTTTTTTATCCCATTTATATATGCAGCCGTTGCACCAAATATCATCAATATTTCTACAGCATTTATATTTGTAAAAAATATGTAGCTCGGTCCTTAAAAATTCGTCGTAAACAATTTGCAAATCCACATAAATCTTCCCTCCAATTTATGTTCCGATAAGGAATGAATCTTTTGCACAACAATAGTCAGTTCTAGGGTTTGTTTAAGCTCGGTAACATAAACAAAAGGATTTTATAATTTATAGAATTAGGCGTTAGTTTGCGGAGGTCCATAATACAAAAGTAATGAGAATATTATTTTGCTCTAATCCGCGATAAAAGAAAATATATGTAATGCTAAATGTAGAGTGTACTATTCGTTCTCATACTTGATACATGCAGAATTTGTAAGAATTCATGCACTACTCGACACCGATGGCACAACAATACACAAGCACTGCACACATTCACCACCACAATCTCAACAATTGTTTCGCCCCGTAATTGTATCGTAAAGCTTTTTTGTCGTGGAGTCTATCTCCTGACGATGCTTCGGTTACGGGGCCAAACAATTGTTGAGATTTTGGTGGTGAATGTGTGCAGTGCTTGTGTATTGTTGTACGTTGTTGAGAACGAATAGTACACTCTACATTTAGCATTACACATATTTTCTTTTATCGCGGATTATAGCAAAATAATATTTTCATTACTTTTGTAAAAGGATTTTGCATTCGCGAACCCTAGTCACCGTCTCATATTTCGTATCAACTGCTAGTAATACAACACCAGCCGGGTAAAAAACAATGCAACTCGATTCATTTGCGGTCAGTTCGACCTCTATAACAGAGGTATAGAGTTCATATTCGACCGCATACGCGTTACACGCGCACCACAAATTTCCGCCGACTAAATACACTTAAGCAAATATCAAACTGTCGGTTTTTTAAAAACCGATACGTAAACTATAATTTAATCCATACTAATGTTATAAAAATGAAAGTGTATATATTTCTGTTGGCCTTTCACTCACTGGAAACCAAAAAATCTTTGTGATTTTTATGTGAACTAGAGCTTTTAACCGACTTCGTTCGCGTGGACTGTTGTCAAGTATTAGGTCGATAATTGAAGGCGCTTTTCATTGACATCCTATCCCTGTAAAATTAACAGGATTTCTATAGCCTATATGTTATTCCGGTGAATAAGGAATAACTGTGCCTAATTTCATCGATATTGGTTCATCGGATTCACCGAGAAAGAATAACAAAAAATTAGTAGGATAGGATAGGAAGAAGAATAGGATTGAGAAACTAAAAATTGACGTATTGACGTCGAAACGACAACGACAATCGGAACCGAAAGCTAGTTAAATCATAACTAACAGATAAGACAAATAACAAAAAAGGTAAAGATAAATATTTTTAAGTAAAACCTACGTTTATCTTCACGCGAAACATAAAATTTACCACGTAGTTGTTTCCCAAAAACACGTCGGCTAATAATCGCCGACTTAGCAATTTGAAGTTTCATTTATGAATTTTAGTGTTAATGTAATAATAAACTCGTGATTATATTATTACATTAACACTGAAATTTATTTATTTCACATTATTTGATTTATTTGACACTTATTTAAAAAAAAGTGATAGCATAAAGATGAGATTTAATATTCCCCATTCCTATATACTTATTCAGCTATTAGATATTGTCGATAGCAAAATTTGTTGATGCTTTTTTATAAATCGGCAATCATGTAATTTTTATAATCATATAAAGGTAATAACGTCCCACTTGCTTGTGTCTAATAAAGCAATTACTGTAAAACATATACGGGCAGCGAAATCGTAGGCCGTATAACTAGCACGCTGTGCCGCATAACGAACTTAGTTATAACAACTTGATCCATTTAAAATAAGAACGAACCTAACCATGTAATTTCATCCCACACGAATTAGCAAAATATAAAGAAAAATTTAAAAGGCCGCCATATTGCGAAACGAGCTGCGCACTTTTTTTTGCAGACTGACGCGAACCTGTTTCGACGTTAAACTTATCCGGTGGTATCCGGTTTAGTCGAATAGACCACCCTCTTTACAGAGGTGTCGTAAAAGGCGACTAAGGTAGTTGACCCACCGTATGGTATCCGGTTAAGTAGAATAGACCGCCCTCTTTCATACCGAGGTTTCGTAAAGTACGGCTAGAGTGAGTCGACAAGAGGCAGGCGGCCGGTCGTAAAAACGCAGCCAAATCATGTAACAGCATGTATATAACATGTTGTGCCGACCCCACTTAGAGTGGGATAAGGGCAGCAAGATGATGACGAATTAGCAAAATATAAAGAAAAATTTAAAAGGCCGCCATTTTGTGAAACGAGCTGCGCACTTTTTTTTTGCAGACTGACGCGAACCTGTTTCGACGTTAAACTTTTTACGAAGTAAAAAGCTCGTCTCGGACTCTATCGAGCTAACGTGATAAACGAGGCGGTTATAAATCTTTAAAAGGAATCTGCAATTGACGGTTTCTCATTTCCGTTTTCGATTTAACAGTCGTCTTAAACAAATTTAACGATTTACAGAATCTACTACATAGGTACGTACATAACATATAGTAGGAAAATGAAGTTTATTTGAAAGTATTAAAAAAATGCTTTATATCAGTTTAATTGCATATGTAACCTATACTAATTTATTAGGTAAACACGATGTTACCGACTTGAGGTTACACTTTACATCTAAATACGGTCCGGCATACGAATGAATGAATAAATGGTTAGTTATACTTTTACTCTACAGCAAATGATATATAAATTTCTTATAGCTACATAGGGATCTCTTTCAGAAACGAATGAGTGACTTGAAACCGATGGCACTACCGAAGCAAAATTGGCGAAAAGATTATTTAAAAAGGTCATTTTTCGGAAGTCTACGTCTTGTTCCCGAACACCTAAACATAAACTTCATTAACGCAAAACCAAATTGGAAACTACTTAAATACATTCCACCAAATTGGAAACTACCTACATACATTCCTTTAATAGCTTTTGAATACCTACGTTAAAGACATAATTTGATTTCTCTAGTGCCATCCAAGCATGTATCACAGTAGGCGAAAGTGACGCCATTGGAAAAAAATCGTTTATGGGAATTAAAAAAATACAAAAATTTACATTGAATATATAAAAAACTATTTTTAGTTAAATATTTAAGTCAGCGTAGCTTATTCGAGGAACGGGTGGTCTCTAGAAATGAAAATACCTAGGAATGAGCCTCACCTACCCAATTATTTTTTTAAAGTTTTTTTACTTTGTAAAAAAATACCAAGCAGGGCTCGGTCACCCATCATTAAGTAAACAGTACCCTTTTAAAAGTGTCCTTTAAGCATCACTCAAGCATCGAATTAATAAGCGAAGGCGATTTCCACTTTATGTCACTAAATAAAAACGCATCAGACCATTTCCACGATATAGGCGTACTGTTGGAAAACTCATCACAACGCGTTACGCAACACAACAAACGGATGCATCCGTCCAATGACATTTAAACCTTGTACTAATCATCGGCGAATCCACTATGTGACTCATAGCCGACGGAGATTCGCACGCGGTCGTTACAATCACGGCGGAGAACGTTGAACGTGGTGGTGTTAATAAAAGCCACTTATCTATTGTACAATCAGGCAGTCGGCACATGGCTAAGTATATAGGCACTTATTTATAGTCGCTGTTAGTTACTTTATATGGTATTCATACTAATATTATATATGTCAATTTAATAGTAAACGATCCATGTATGTATCTATACTGATTATAAAACAAAGTCCCCACAAGCATTACGATTTTGTTTGTGGAGCCTGATGATGCTTCGGTTACGGGGCGAAACGATCGTAGAGGTTGTGATAGTGAGTGTGTGTAGTTCTTTGTATGGAGTATTGGTGTTTGTGGCGTCATGTAATACGTGTGGCGGCTTGTCGTCCATGTATGTGGTATGTGAATTTTACCTGCTTCATACACTTATCATTACATGTATTCTCTAAACAAACGCGGATTACAGCAAAGTAATTTTATTGTAACTTATGTACTATGGATTTCCACGAAGTAACGCCTGCTTCTATAAATCATTTAAAGTCCCTAGAAACTCTGTCTGTATGTGATCGATTTTCGTGACATCTATTATACCGATTTTAGTACTATTTTTACTCGAAGGTAGTGCAATTCTTTCGAAATGTTTAGGTTTATACTACATTACGGTTTTTGTAAATTATGTTGGAGAGGTCGCACAGTTGAAAAAAAACTTGCTGCTAGAAGCTTCTGTCGCGTGCGCTGCGTAAACAAGCAGAGATACACTAAAGAAATGTACTAAATAATTGTAAATGTACAAAAAAGTCTGCGACATTATGTCTCTGTCTCTTATGGTTCACTCACAATAACTAGTTTGACGTTAAAAATTTGAAATCGTCAAATGTTTTTAAAGAAGCTACCACTAATAAGTTTGCTCTAACCGAGAAGAATCAGCAAAACTCAGCAAATACTCACTTTAAACAAAATATATATAATTTGTTTAAATAATTACATTTTAACCTGGGCTGAGTGCAGTTAAGATATGAAATATTTGATTACATGTTTGTACCGGCGAGCTACAATCCAAACTGGGGCATGGCTTGTCAAACATTTGCACTATACCAAAGACGGTGTTAGACAATAGCAATCCATCACGAGCCGACACCGCTTGCACGGTCGTCGCTTCCGTCACACTTCACGGTTTAAGACGTTGACAGACTCTTCTCATTCTTTGGTGTCTGAGTAAGATTGTTTTGAGTTTGATAATTATATAAAACAGTACTGTCTATTAACAGGTTACATATTAAAACAAATACTAAAACCAAAAATTGATTGTCTATAACAGTGTTTCCCAACCTTTTTTGGACCATCCCCCTCCTTCAAAAAGATTTAGCCTCATTATGTAAGACATACATTTTATAAATATCTTTCCATCGTCGTTCGTATTCCATATCGTTTTCCAATTTATAAATAAAAAATAAATAAATACATAAATTTTAATATTATAAATATTAATAATATATAAAAATTGCATTGTTCACTTAAGATACCTAAATAATAAATTTAAGGAAGAAGAATTTGTTATCTCAGTGTGAGATATGGCTGAACAGAATAGACCACCCTCATTTTTTACTGATGTGTCGTGACAGGCGACTAAGTTAAGTTCACAACAGGCAGGCGGCCGCTTATAACAAAAAAAATTGTCAAATCATGTAACACCATGTTTAAGACATGTTGTGCCGACCCTAATTAGAGTGGGATAAGTGCAGGAGAATAATAGGAATAATTTGTTGAATTTAGAAATCTAGCATTGCATTTAAATAACCCGGAGCGTAAGGGTTAAACTCGTGTCGAGTCCATTTACGAATTCCCCCAGTGGGTTGTGGGCCCTAAGTTGGCAAGCAATGGTCTAGAGTGAAAGGGTCCAATATACGTCTGGCTTACAGGTCCCCGAGACGGCCGGTGCATCTGGTGCTCCCGACGCACCGGTTAGCGGAGGGGGACTTCTCTTTCGAGGGGCTCTTACCCGGAGACGGTGTTTGTTCTCTGGGATCAGAGCTGTCGTCGGGGACGGGGGCAATATGTACAATGATACCCTGTCTTGCCATCGGCAGCGTGGTGGAGCACACAGGTCGTTTTAGTCGGTGCGAGTCCGGTGCGGTACCCATAAGGGGTTTTTTCCTGTATAAAAAAAAGTGAAAGGGTGAAACTCGTGCTGAGTCCAGTTTGGAAATATCCACCAGTGGGTTGTGGGTCCCAAGTTGGGAAACACTGGTCTATAATGAGCAGGCCGCACTGCGCTCGCATCAGAAACCAGAAAACAAAAAGGCTGAGGAGCGACAGAGCATGACTCACGCGTACCGCGCCGGCAGTCGGCAGCCGTCTCGCTCTAAACGAGTATTTCGTACCGCCGTCTCTTTCCCACGGAGGACGCCGAGGCCTCGCACGTACGTACATAAAACTCGATTAGATAAAACTGCGGTTTGTCTTATTCACATTAAGCAAGGACTTTGTATATATGGAAATACGATAACGTTAAAGAAATAGTTACCATCATCATCTTCCTGCCCTTATCCCACTCTAAGTGGGATCGGCACAACATGTTATAAACATGCTGTCACATGATTTGGCTACGTATTTTACAACCGGCCGCCTGGCTGACGTCAACTAATCTAAGTCGTATTTTACCACACCTCGATAAGAAAGAGTCTATTCTACTTAACCGGATACCACACGGTGGGTTAACTTACCTTAGTCGCCTTTTACGACACCTCGGTAAGAAAGAGGGTGGTCTATTCTACTTAGCCGGATACCACACGGCGGGTCGACTTACCTTAGTCGCCTTTCACGACACCTCGGTAAGAAATGAGGGTGGTACTATTCTATTCAGCCGGATACCACAAGGCGTCATTTAGTCACATTCCAATTCTGTCCTGTCATTAATATCTGGAGCTACTCCTTCTATATGCCTTTTATTCTTCACAAAATCAATCCATCTCTATTCCGGCCTCCCTATAATCAAATATCCACCCACATTCATACTTAAAACTCTTAAATTAGTACAAATAAAAATGTTTAAGAGAACCCCAAAATGCATAAAATTTTAGCAATTTAAAATTAAAATTCGCTACGAAACGGGTACGAATCGCTCGCTAACGATGAAATCTAGATTTCATCGTTAGCGAGGTCTTTCGAACCACAAAAACTATTCCGAGATCAAATTTTGCACGGTCACATCTCGTCCGCGGTCGGTCTCTGTAAACGATCCGATGACTCGTTGAATTTAAACATCCCAAAAGGCGATGTAATTTGTGCGCGACAGGATATTACATGTGTCGCAATTAGGGAACCATTACGTGCATTTAGTCCGCATTGTCAATGCCATTGACCTCGCGGACAATTAGTTTGTCAGTATATTATTTTGCTACAATCCGCGATAATATATGTAATGCTAGATGTAGAGTGTTCTATTCGTTATCATAAATTTGTAAGAAAATCGCAAAGCTTTTGGCTTCAGTTCGGCTACGTTCGGGTCAGTAAGGTCATAAAAATAATCATGTTTAGTAAAAAGAAAACAATTTCAAGCAATTTCAACATAACTTCAATATTAATATGGCTGCGTAATTATGTTGCGATTTTAAAATTACATATTGGATCTTTATTAATAATTTATAGAATTAGGCGTTACTTTGCGGAGATCCATAATACAAAAGTAATATAAAATTATTTTGCTATAATCCGCGATGAAGTAAAATAGAAACAATCCGTTTAATACCTGATACATGGTACGACAGAATCTTGTCGTGTCAGAATTTTGTCGTGGAGTCTATCTCCTGACGATGCTTCGGTTACGGGGCTAAACAATCGTTGAGATTGTAGTGGTGAATGTGTGCAGTGCTTCTATATTCTTGTGTTATCGGTGTCGGGTAGTGCATGAGTTCTTACAAATTCTGCATGTATCATGAGAACGAATAGTACACTCTATATTTAGCATTACGTATATTTTCTTTTATCGCGGATTATAGCAAAATAATATTCTCATTAGTTTTGTATTATGGACCTCCGCAAAGTAACGTCTAATTCTAAAAAATTAGTTTGCCAGCTTAAATACTTGATTTTAATTGTTTAAATACATGTTTTGTAGGTTAAACTGTACAATTATGCTAAATTTCCCATATTTTTTTTGTGTCCTTTAAGAACTCGCAAACGCCCTACTCTACGGACAAAATTAATTTGATTCACTCTTACAAATTGCTGCCGAATTGAAGGCTGAATTTAGAAATACAATTATTTAAGTAACACATCAAAACTAAAAATTATAAAAGAATCTTTGTTACAGACCAACTCCTTATGATATATTTACCAGTTTGCATAATTTACCGTTTTAAAGCCTAAAGATCGGTAAATTAAACAAACTTTTTTTAACTTCTTTCTTCTAACACTTTCGTAGTGATTGAAGTTCATTAATCTAAGAAAAGGGAATCAATAATATAACAAAGATTTTCTGTATGTTACGGCTATTCCGCAGTATCAAATCTGATGATATTAAGTTTATATTTAGCTTATAGCTATATAAGCGGTTTAACATAAAGGATGTAAAAATTCTCGCTGTTCATTAGGGAACAGTAAAACGCAAAAGGTTTTTGATTAAGGGTATTTAAAACTAAAACTGACGTGCACGAAGTCATAAGTACTCATCAACCTCCTGCCCTTATCCCACTCTAAGTGGGGTCGGCACAACATGATATAAACATGCTGTCACATGATTGGGCTGCGTTTTAACGACCGGCCGCCTGCTTAACGTCAACTTACTTAAGTCGTATTTTACGAAATCTTGGTAAGAAAGAAGTGGTCTATTTAACTAAACCGGATACCACACGGTTGGTCAACTTACCTTAGTCGCCTTTTACGACACCTCGGTAAGAAATGAGGTTGGTCAATTCTACTCAACCGGATACAACACGGCGGATCGTAGTCGCTTTTTACGACACCTCAGTAAGAAATGAGGGTGGTACTATTCTATTCAGCCGGATACCACACGGCGTAGGAGCAAATCTGATGATATTAAGTTTATATTAAGCTTATAGCTATACAAGCGGCCTAACATAAAGGATGTAAAACAATCTCGCTGTTCATTAGGGAACAGTAAAACACAAAAGGTTTTTGATTAAGGGTATTTAAAGTCGTCGTAAGTACCATTACGTAAGAAATAAAAGAGAGAATAAGGTATAACCCTTAATAGATAAGGGTAAGTAAACAACAAACAATTCTCAATATCGAACAATAGTTTCGCACCGATCCCCACGCTTCCTCAAACACGAGAAATCATCGCAGACCACTTTACAAGCACTCCCAGCACAATTATTTCCCATTGCTGCCCCGTCACTGCAAGTAGTTATAGAATTATACACGCCTGTTGAGCGCAGACACTGCTGAGGCCGATTTGAGCGTGACGGAGCGAAAATCGGCCGTAGGGTGGACTGTCAGACTTACATACCATCTATATCTCATCATCTTCCTGCCCTTATCCCACTCTAATGCGGGGTCGGGACAACATTTTATAAACATGATTTCGCTGCGTTTTTACGACCGGCCGCCTGCCTGAGTTCAACTTACCTTAGTCGCCTTTTACGACACCTCGGTAAGAAATGAGGTTTTTTTATTTTACAAAGAAAGGCTAGCGCCTGTCTGCGATCTCGCCTAATGTTAAGAGAAAGATGCAGCCAAAGGTGGACTGCGCTTGCCACTATAGTGCCTATTCACACTTTTTTCAAAATTTTGTAAATCGTAAGAGTCCGGAAAGATTAATGCAGGGAGGGAATTCCACATCTTGGCCGTGCGCATGAGAAATGAGGATGATGAAAGGGTTGGTCTATTCTACTCAGCCGGATACCACACGGCGGGTAGACTAACCTGAGTGGCCTTTTACGGTAAGAAATGAGGGTGGTACTATTCTATTCAGCCGGATACCACACGGCGTAGTACCATCTATATCTATACTTACTATAAAAAAAGTATTTAAAAGCTGTCTGTCTTAATGCGGTCAATTTTTTCGAAATCTGCAGAACCGACTTTTTTACGGTATTAACTGCAAGCACTTCTTCCGGAAGGTTTAGGTTAATCACGGTTTTATATAAATTGTGTTGACGAGATCGTACGCCGAGGTTCTTGCAGGCTTTTCTCGGTAGGAACAGCTTTCCGAACCAGCAGTAGAGTTGACGATTCAAAAGCACTTGTTTACAAGTTTATTTGAATAAAGAATATTTTGAATTTGAATTTCTATTAAAATAGTTTGTTGAGAGGTACACTAAAGTAATGTACTAGAGAATTGTAGATCTATAGAAAGATTACAAAACCGCGTGATATCCGACTGTGTATAATAGACCACTCTCTTTCTTGCCGAGGTGTCATAAAATACGACGAAGGTAAGTTAACGTTAGGCAGGCGGCCGTTCGTAAAATACGTAACCAAATCATATGACAGCATGTTTATAATATGTGCCGACAAAAATGTCCGCGTAAGCGTGTCTCTAACTCTTATGGTTAACCCACAATTACTAATTTTATGTTTAAAATGTCAAGTTATTTACGCGGGAAGACACGCTGATTTTTACGCGGGAGAATCTGTAGGCATAGCTAGTTGTATCTATAAAACAAAATAAGTAACACAATCAACTGTTACATAAACTTTAATCCCTCTTACATTACAAAGTCGTGTATAAGTATCATGTTACAAGCCTAACCGCAACACAACATTCACTAATGAGTCAGTCATCGAGATGTAAAGAGAAAACGAGCAAAAGAATACAAAATTGAATAGAACTGTTACATTATGACGTAATGTTATGTGGGACTACGACAGACAGAGAAAGTTTACTACAATATTTATGGTATATAAAGCTTATGGCCCAAGATGCCGTGAACGCCAGACCTTCGTCATTTTATAAAAGCTGAAACTTTGTCAGTGCATGCTCCCAACACAGGTAAGAACAATGGTAGATTATGGAATTTGGATCATAGTGGCTTTGAGAGATACGAGGTAGGTACTCAAGGTTGCAAAATTCCGAATTAATTTCGTCATAGTATAAAGCTTGATCTTTTGATATTACCTTTAGAATAATATTAAAAATCACGTCAGTCAATGCCAGACACTTAGCATAGTGGAAACCCCCTGCCAGACACCCTTAAATTTCATGAAATTTGACTTCTATTTACGTCATAGTCATATAAAAGCTGATTTTAATATATATTACTTGGATAAGAATAATAAGATGTTTTCCCTTTAGCCAGACATTTTCCATAGATCCTACCCCAGCAAGACAAACATAAAAGGTTGCGGTTGGAAAGAGCGGGAAGTATACATACGGGTAGGTGCGAACGAGATCGCGAGTTAGGTCGTTACGTACTCGGCAGTTTTTTTATACGCTATTTTCAAGTATTGTTAATTTAATATTTTAACAACACCATTCCATAAAAAAAAATTGCCGAGTACGTAACGACCTAACTCGCCATTTTCATAACCCATTTCGTATACTAGATACTTTATTTTATTACCTTCTCTTGATTTTTATGACGGATGCATTATTTCCTAATCGTTTATAAAACAATGGCGGAAAAAACTACGCCCCGTTTAACTTGACGATAAATTTCCATCCATTTTCTAGATTGTGCCATTCTTTCCTTACTTTTAATTACACGCGAACGGTATATTTCGAAAAATTCTCAGATAATGTCTCGATAATAACAGTTAAATTGCGCGGCCTTAATAAGTTAAATGCCGAGATTCCAACTGATTACAAGAACTCGACTGAGATATTAAAGTAATTTTGGATTTTGCAAGAGACTTGTCTTTCACTTTAACTTTTAAAGGCTTTAACATAATAAAATCAGTGAGGGACATCTTAATAAATTTGATCGAGGTTTTAATATCAATTTTATTTCAAAAATATAAGTAAGATTGACACATTATGTCAGAGTCTTACACGGGATTTATTATTGCGGCTCTACCAGCGCACTAGAGTAAAAAACGGTGACTTTTGGGTCCAATTGTAATAGATTGTGGTATGGTATATTTTTGTTTCAAAATGCCAAAAAAAATTAGCGCTATTTACAATCTGGAAATAGAAAAATCTTTATAGTTAATGTATAGAACCGGCTATACTCACGTCTTATTCTATCGGGTTAGCCCGACTAGTTTCGAACCCATCCGGGGCACTTATTCATGAGCTCTTTACACGACGTAATCGCGGCGGGAACTGCATCCAGCAGCTCGCTGGGCGTGGGCGAGAATAAGACGTGAGTATAGCCGGTTCTATACATTAACTATGAATACTACTCACGATAGTTTAAATTTAAAAAATCTTTATAAATGTTTTTCGCACAAATAAAATAAGTTATCGATTAAAATAAACGAATTGTTAAAAATACAACAAAGATGACGTCGATTACATGGCCATTTCAATATAAATAATTATATAAAATAATCTTTAACAATCCGAATATTTTATTGTTCAATATTTTAAATAATAAAGATATTCAACTTAAAGTTGATTCTTGTTGAGAAAGCGGTTGTTTGTTTCATCACTATCGTCTTTACGCTTTACTATTTAAAATTTCATTCATACTTAAAAAATCAGCTGTTTAACATATAAGAAGTTCATAACCTTATTTTTACTAAATCTTTTTAAACTTTGTTAGATTGTTAGAAAAACCTTGTGTAACATTCAACACGGGTAAGCGTACAAGTAGACAAGTAAGAAAACAAAAGGAATCGAGGGAAAAAAACCAATATAAATAATAATACATAAGCTTTCAAAGACAATACAGACCAAAATTAAAACAAATACGCATGCAATATATCTGACTTAGCTCACGCAGCGACCGCCTCACAATTATTAAATGTCCATACATTTATATCCGTTAATATAATGATCTAGATTATAATAAATAGGCTAAGTTAACGACGTACACAGTACGCAAGTTCAAATGACCGTTACGCATTGGATTGTGAGAATTTCATTTTATTAGTCACCAAGGACATTCGAGGGAATTATTTCGAGTAACAATATTTACTGTATAACCTACTATTTAAATTAACTGACTTCAGCAGCTATATATATATAGTCCGAAATGAGAGTGGTACTATTCTATTCAGCCGGATACCACACGGCGTCCGACCCTGTACAAAGTAGTACTGATTAATGTAACTAGTTAAAAGTATTATTCTGAAAAGAGCAACCGCCGAGTTTCTCGCTGGCTCTTCTCGGTAGGAACAGCTTTCCGAACCAGCAGTAGAATTGACGATTTAAAAGTACGTGAAAAGCGGGGTAGAGCGCAGAAACTCTACTTGCGTCAAAGAACGTCGGATATGGAATTATGAACTCTTCTAGTTTCACCATTAGAGTTAACTGCCAGACTGTGCCGGTTTTTCATATCTGTGCTACGAAGGTATTACAGGTCTGCAAAACATCTAGCTCTCTCATATCTCACAGGTTAAGCTCGATTACAAAACAACCAGTCGTCACGATTATGTCCTAATTTGAAAACCATTGAACATTATATCTGAGGTTAGATTACAGCAATAAATAATCAAATATCGATTTAACTAAGCAACTTGACGAAAATATTGAGCTACTACGACCTACGCTGGTAACGCCTACGTAGTTCGGTTATATCTCGCTTAGATGTACGGTTCTTGGTGGTCAGACCAGCATAAGGAGGTCAGCTGATTCACGATGATGGATGCGATCGCGACCACGATGGCCCCATAGGAGAGGTTCTAAAACTTAAGTATTCTACCACTATATACATTACTACATAAGTTTGAAATCTTATGATATTTTGATCATCATTATAACCATGAGATCTTAGAAAAATTTACCGTCGTATGCTAATATATATCTTTGAATTTAAACTATCGTGAGTGGAATTCATAATTAATGTATAGAAACCGGCTATACTCACGTCTTATTTTATCGGATGAGCCCGACTAGTTTTAGAAACTAGTCGGGCTTCTATACATTAATATATATCTTAGCAGTTTTTGATTGCCTAAATAGATCTATTTATCGCCCCCGAAACCCACTAAATTTCGTGAAAATAGTTGGAACCGTAATTCAGATTTTTATATATAAAAATGAATGTTTGTTTCTATTTCTATATCCTTTATGGAAATACCAAATACCAAAACCAAAACTTCAAAACCGATTTTAATGTTTTGAATCATGCAGCAAATGACCGTGTAAAATTTGGTGACGATCGGAGCATTTGTTTCAAACTGTTGTGTTCTGTTTTTCAGTGGACTCCGAAACCATACTGAGCCACAACAACGCGTCGTCGGACAGCTAGTTATATATCAAAGCTTTACCCGTTTAAAAGTATTAGATAGATTAGCACATAACGTCAACGTGATATTAGATTACTAACTAGCACTATTAAATATATACACATACTTCAAGAAATTACTTCACGATTGTAGGAGTTAAAGTATGCTGCTACAAGAGAATGTGCAGAATGATAATTCTAAGAAATAATTGTATAGTTTCACAATCCCGTAAAAGGCGTAAGCAATGGACGCGACCGATATTAAAATGGTAAAACATTTTAACTTTACTACAAACTATAGAGACTACAGAAAGCCTACTATACTGTTGAGGATTATTTAGACGATAAAAATGCGTGGATATAAATATTGTTCGACCCCGTACAAAATTAAATGTAACTAGCATTAAGAATTATATTTTTTAAAAAGAGCAACCGCCGAGTTTCTTGCTGGCTCTTCTCGGTAGGAACAGCTTTCCGAACCAGCAGTAGAGTTGACGATCCAAAAGCACTTGTTTACAAGTTTATTTGAATAAAGAATATTTTGAATTTGAATTGAATTTGAACTACAAAATGAAATCAGTTTATACCTAAAATTTATAGGCAGATTAGAATAATTTTTTACCTGATCAACTTTGTCCGCTTAAAAGTATTTTTTATTCAATATATTTTTTTATAATTCTTTGATCCATGTAAGATACAATGATTTTACCTGTAATTCTCTGGACTAATATTGACCAAATGTATGCTGGATGATGAGATGATGCTAAAAAAAAGTTGTATGGTATCCAGTTGAGTAGAATACGGCTCCAACGATTTTCCTGAAATTCAGCATGTAGGTGGTTTTGGGGGGAGAAAAATCGATCTAGATAAGTTTTATTGAAAAAAAATGCCGTTTTATAACTATTTTCGGGCTCTCAAATGTTTTTGAAATTTACGTCGAATACAATCATAATTTTTCGCTGTCAAACAGTCATGGTAGTTCATTTGGGGAACGGGCGGTCTTGATACGTGAAAATACCTAGGATCGAGCACCACCTGCCCTATTATTTTTTAAATTTTCTTTTCATTTTTTTTTTAATTTTAAATTTTTTTTATAAGAATTTCCTGCACAGTAATTTTTAGGCTCGGTCACCCAAGTGCTAAGTCTTTATAAAACACATTTAAACTTCAGTTCTATACCATAATTACACTAATACTTAACGGTCAGTGTGTCCCCATCCTAAATCAGGTTCGTATACATTGTATGCAACGAAATGTCACACGGCCATTAATTTCCCCGATGGCGCAGTACACGACTCTGTGTGGGCCTTCGGTAATAACGGTAGAGCCGGTAACGGTACACTCTCGTGGCAGATTAAATGTGCCCAATTCTGAATCACACTCGAAAAGGCCATTTAGATTCAACGATAAATGCATATACGCGATATCGTATCAAGTGTGGAGAGTACAATACTGAGTCTTTGCTGTCAGGACAATGCGTTTTATAAGTAAAGCATAATTAGGCGTCCATAATACAGAAGTCTAATTTGACTGATCTAAGATTCAAAAGTAATAATAAATGTTAAGATATTAAAATAAATAAGTATTATGGATCTCCGCAAAATAATGCCTAATTCTATAAAAATAATGTAAGATTATATATTAAGAGGTCCATAATACAAAAGTCGTATCTGACTAATTTAAGATTATATATTAAGAGGTCCATAATAGAAAAGTCTAATCTGATTTATCTAAGATTATATATTAAGAAGGCCATAATACAAAAGTCGTATCTGACTAATTTAAGATTATATATTAAGAGGTCCATAATAGAAAAGTCTAATCTGATTTATCTAAGATTATATATTAAGAGGTCCATAATACAAAAGTCGTATCTGACTAATTTAAGATTATATATTAAGAGGTCCATAATAGAAAAGTCTAATCTGATTTATCTAAGATTATATATTAAGAGGGCCATAATACAAAAGTCAAATCTAACTAATCTAAGATTATATATTAAGAGGGTCATAATACAAAAGTCGTATCTGACTAATCTAAGTATATATATTAAGAGGTCCATAATACAAAAGTCTTATCTGACTTATCTAATATTATAATATATTAAGAGGTCCATAATACAAAAGTATAATTGGACTTGTGTATGTAGAGTGGACTATCCGTTTTTATATCCGATGCATGCAGGATTCGTAAAAACACGTGCACAAACGTAAAGCTTTGCGATTTTATCGTCGAGTCATCTCCTGATGATGCTTCGGTTGCAGGGCGACACGATTGTTGAATCTGTGTTAGTGAACGTGTGTAGTACTCGTATGTTGTGGTTGCATATATCAGATATGAAAACGGAAAGTCCATCCTGTCTATGTTAATTTGGAAGTCCGGGTAAGAACCACACTAACCGAAGAAGTGCAACGGTTTGCGAATTGAAAATGGTAATAAACGAAACACAAACCAGAAGAATCGAGAGTCAAGATAGAGTGGCGACTATATAAGAGTAATATATGAATAGAAGGTCTCAGAAAGAAAATAATACTTACAACAAATTAATTATAGATTTATGAGGCCAATAAACGCTGCACAGAATGCTATTTTTTATTTCAATGATAATCAAAACGAAACGATTTTTGCTCGTTAACGTCGTGCGGTGTTCAGAAACTCAATTTCGTTATTTAGCCGTGAAATTATTACGCGTGTATCAAAAAGTGGAATTCAAGAGCGAGCTAATTGGTAGAAAAATAATCTATTCAAACTAGTTCTTTGAATTGAAATTAGAAACTGTAAATTGAGAATTTTTGTTTTTATGATGATAAATTAGCGAGCACAGGATTTTTTCAGTTTTGTAAAACCACAAGCGTTAACTAGCGCAAATTTGTAAATTATTACTACAATATCTAATAAAATATGAAACCGATAAATAAACTTTGTATACAATATTGACATCTATAACCTTTACAACTGATACGATAACTGTGCAATATTAATTACAATTTACTAGACTCATGTCTTAACATGCAAACTTTGTTAACACATAAGTCAGTGTCACAAATAAATATCTCAGATTTTACAAAAATATTATGGAAAATGATTAAATGGTTACTTAGTTCTAAATTATATAATGATATGGTTATATACTTTGTATACTTGCTTAATAAATTATATACTTAAGGTCAATAGATTGGGAAAGCTAATCTATGTAGGAGTCCCTCAAAGGAGACTTAAAGAACTAAATCAAATCAAATCAAATATTCTTTATTGTACAACAAAAAAAAGTTAATAATAATACATTATGTACTAAAGAGACAATTTAAAAAAAAACCTATATATTATCAGTTGCACAACTGGCGGCCTTATCGCTAAAGCAGCGATCTCTTCCAGGCCACCTGCTCATAATGGAATCATCTAATAGTTTATACAGGCAGTGTGTACTTTTTTATTACTATTTTAGTAGCAATGTAATATAATATAATACAGTACAATAGAATAACATATAATATAATATGACATACACAATAGTATACAACAGCTTGTCACATAATAAACAATGATGAACTACTTAATAGGTATTCTTTAAGTAATAATACAACTCTGTAATATGTATGTAATGTGTATGAGTATACATATATATGTGTATCATCATTCTCCTACCCTTATCCCACTCTAAGTGGGGTCGGCACAATATGTCTTCTTTTTCCATTCTCCTCTATCATTCGTCAAATCTGGTGCCACTCCCCTAACATGCATATATATGTGTATCATTTATTTAATTTAGAAAAAAATAGTAATAGATTATTTTGGTAAGAATAGACAGTTTAGTCTGTACTCGCCAAAAAACTTGTCTACTTTGGGGAGATTAATAATTTTATGAAAATGTAACACAATGTAAAACAAAAAATTGATATAAATAAATCAACAAAAAAAAGAAGAAATTAGCAAACGACTGTCAAAAATAAATGAATAAAAACAAACACCTTTAATCAAGTCTATACCAATACAAGACGTTATAAACTCATTCTCTAAAACTTTCGACAATTTATTAGTGAAAGTGTCACTAAGCTATCGTCAGATTTCAACACTGTTCACCTAATGAGTTACATAACACCTATTCGGTTATAATTCCATTAGAATGAGTGTCGATGAAAGATATGATATAACCATATATATCATAATCATATTATGACTAGTTTGACCCGCCGAACTTTGTATTAAATAATGCGGTTAGGTATCTTCAGAAATTTTTATAAAAAGAGATGTCAAGATATATAAATACGTCTTGAATAAACTAAAATTAAACTTAAAACCCTCATTTCTAACCGAGGTGTCATGAAAGGCGACAAAGGTAAGTTGACGTCAGACAGGCGGCCGGTCGTTAAATACATAGCCACATCATGCGATAACATTTTAGAACATGTTGTGCCGACCCCACTTAGAGTGGGATAAGGGCGTTTGAACACGTTTGTTTTAATAATCCTGGATGTATCGGGGATGAAAACCGATAGTCCACTCTTCATTTAGCATTATATATACATACATATTTTCTAATTTCTTTATCGCGGATTATAGCAAAATAATTTTATTATTACTTTTGTATTATTTTATTCTATTGTCAGCGGTAACATGTGTGCAAAGTTTGAATTAAATAAATGATACCTATAATGAATGCAAAAAACGCAAACAATCGCGATTATAACGCTATAATGACGCAAGAACCACGATTGTGTCCGAAGCTCATTATATTCACCTACAGTCATAACCAGTAAGAAAATTATTGATTATTTATCTGTGATAAGCTACTTATATGTTTTATATAAACACGACTTATTAAGGAGGTTTCATCCTTTTTTTTAATACTTATAAAAAGTCCCCAAAAGCTGTCTGCCTGTATGAGATCTGTATTTTAGAATACATAAGGAGAAAATGAAAGCCCTTTTTTTACTTACAGTATATCTCGACCTTAGACGCATAAGGTCTGATTCGTGTTTTGATGACAAAAGAGCGAATAGAAATTTTGTAAACTAATCGGGTTACTATTTTCGTTTTTATGGATAATTCTAAATGAAATATTGCTAATATTTTAGCGAAAGCTTATATATTTCGATTCCTAACACTATTAATCTAATATTTACCTTATTAGACTAAAAAAACTCATTTTTTTTAGAAACTGAAGACATTATTCGCCTTTGGTCTTATGTCGACATTCGACCTTATGCGTCTGATACCGAGATATATTGTCAAAGTACAAGATGAAGCCTTGATCGTGTAAAGAGACAAGATGAAGTAGTCATATTGGGGGACCTTATATTTTCTTGTTTGACGGCCTGGAATCGAGCCCTTTAAAGTGTATTTGCTGCACAGACTAAACACCCGGTGAACGTCGTAAGTCCGAACTGGATCAAAATCTCAAAATTAAGTGAACGTATTTTTAGCCGTATATTTAGTACGGTTTTTACTGACAGATAGCGCAATTTTCAGGAATGGTTTCACTGAAAAGCTGCTACACTACTATAAGAAGAAAAGTGTTAGTAACGCTGTCACTTATAAAGTTATAATAGCTCATGGGAACGGGCGGTCTAAAGAAGTGAAAATACTCCAAATAAGTCGAGATAACTTCAGCCCTTCCTTTTTTGTATTTCGTTAGTTACACTTTTTTATATCCTTTCACAAAATACCGAGCAAAGCTCGCTCATCCAGTTATTAATTATATTATTAAATTTGATGCAAATAAAGTGAATACGCCGTGTGGTATCCGGCTGAATAGAATAGTACCACCCTCATTTCTTACCGAGGTGTCGTAAAAGGCGACTAAGGTAAGTTGACCCACCGTGTGGTATGCAGTGGAGTAGAATAGACCACCCTCTTTCTTACCGAGGTGTCGTAAAATACGACTAAGATAAGTTGACATCAGGCAGGCGGCCGGTCGTAAAATACACAGCTAAATCATGTGACAACATGTTTATAACATGTTCTGCCGACCCCACTTAGAGTGGGATAAGGGCAGGAAGGTGATGATGCAAATAAAGTGAATGCAACGAATTTGAATAATAGTAAGCATATGGGCAAGTTAGTATAACTGCAACGATCACAATGAGCTTGCGTCATAGCGATACAATTGCGAGCTCAATCATGTGTATGTTTTCGGTTGTTATTCGGAAAAGTTTGACGCAGTTCCTAATTTAGAATAACCTTTCCTATTAAGAATAACATGTGATCATAGCGTTTAATATAATTAAATCCATGCGTCGCTCTAAGTGTGGTCGGCACAACATGTTATTCACTTCCATTCTCTTCTGTCATTCTTCAACTCTGGCGCTGCTCCTTTTATATGCATGTCAGACTTCACATAATCCATCCATCTCATTTTCAGCCACATTTTAATAACATATCCATCCACAAGCGTAATGAAAATATTATATTGCTACAATCCTTGATAAAAATTTAAAAAATTATCTCTGATTATAACAAAATAATATTTTTATTAGTTTTGTATTATGGACCTACTTATTATATACTTACGTATTTGTATTACATTATACATGATAACATGAAGGTGGATGGATATAATTTATAGAATTAGGCGTTACTTTGCGGAGATCCATAATACAAATTATTAATCAAATTACTATGTATAGCAAAATAATTTTAGTATTACTTTTGGCTTATATAAGCTGTGATACACCGTTTGATGACGGCGTGCAACTCTTTCAAGGGGGTCACGAGTTCAAAATCAATGAGTTTTTATATTACAAACTTATGTTTCTAAATGATAATTGCAATTTATCACACGCTTTTCGGTGAAAGCAAACATCGTAAGAAAACCTGCATATCTCTAGATAATTCTAGGCATGTGTGTAACTTACCGATCCGCATTGGAAAAGCGTGGTAGGTCTCAGCTCCAATTTTTCTTTCCTAAAACGGAGACTAGAGGTCTATCCAGCAGTGGAACAGTAACAAGCCGTTACTTTACTTGTATTTTAACTTAAACGGTGTGGTCTACCTCAATGGGTACTTTTCGGTCCTTTGAAATGAAGTATGCATGAAAGTGACAGAAAAGCAATAATCACTACCAACTTATTTTTTGTTGAATGACATCATAGAGAAACACGTACTCTTATCATGCTGTTCACAATCAGACGTTATCAGCGACGACTTGATATCTCCTTTAACGATTTGATAAGAAGACAAGTGCTTACTTTCAGCGAAGTAGATATCGATTGTAAAAAATATGTAACGCTAATTTGAACCTTGTTACTATCATAATAAGAATGTCAAAAGTTAGTAAAGATAGTAATATTGATTTCAGTACGTAAATAGGCCAGTGCAAGTGTTTAATTCTTTGCTTTGATTATTTTGTATTTGAATTCAAACATTAAAAATAATACTTCAAACACTTAGTATTAAAGAGAACTAATTAAAAAAAAGTTGTTTGTGACAAATTTCAATAAAGCGTAGCATAACATCAGCGAAACTCGTAAGCGTTAAGAGAACTATAACTTGGAAGAGCAAGAAAACATAAATATACTAAAAAATAAAAATTGTATAAAATGTTGTTTGTATGAACATCGGTGCGGTGTTAAAAAAATTAGCACATTATCTACAGCTCAAGTATTACATCTATCCTATCGGACGAGAAAGCGGGACCAAAAATCAAATACTAAACGTTAAAAAAAACGTAGGGTTTTAACGTTATTGTAAGCCACTAGCCCAAAGACTTCAATAAAGCAAATACTATTTAACGCTAACGACGTCCATTGTATTTCTTTGTCCGTCTAAGGGTTACTTATTTGTTGATACTTGATATTTGTGTACAAAAGCGCGTATTATACGACTTGAATGCCCACAGGCAGTCTCTATTCGTAGGCTTTTTTATATTAGTCAAATTACTAACTCCAAAAATAGATTAATGTTATATATAAAAATAAATGTTCGTCTATATGCCCATTATTGAATCCGAAGCAGCTGGACAGTCTTTAATGATACTTTCAGACAAACTTTAAATTGATCCAGCAGATGATCCTGTAAATTTTTGTGGAAATCGGAGATATATTTTTTTTACCTGTAATTCATACTATTGGAATGGATAAGTAGATACAAAGAGTACTGAAAATATTTTGTTACTATATTCCGCGATCAGGACTTAGACTCCAAGACAAAGTCGCAAGGAGCTTGTCGTGGAGTCAAACTAATAACGATGCTTCCGATACAAGGCGAAACGATTGTTGATATTGTGGCGGTGAATGTGTGCAGTGCTTGTATATTGTTGTATTATTGGTGAGTTTTTACAAATTCTGCATGTATCAGGTATTAGAACGTATAGTAGTACACTCTACATTTATGATTACAGACGAATTCTATCTTTTATCACCAATTATAGCTGAATAATATTTTCATTATCTTTTGTATTATGGATCTCCACAAAGTAAAGCCTAATCTTTAATATTTAAATGAGTTAATCTTGTATATACAGTCAGGAGCAAAACTGAGTCAATGTAGTGACTTCGACTATAATACCAAATATATTAATTATTACCAAACTCATTTCGAATGCTGCATATTTTTATGTAAAACTACAACTTATCAAGTACACAATCCGTATAGAAATTTCGGGTATTTATAGTTTTATAGCTATAGTAAAATTATCCTCGACTGACTCACTTTTGCACCACTTGTGAAACACATTCAATTCAGGATTTCAATATTTCGTCCAGATACCCGTCGCCTTTTTTAAGACAATTAATCTGTTCCTAGGACTTTTGACAAGTTTTTGACAACAGTCAGGTTAAATTTTGTACCACTGTTCTTGAACTAAGTCGCGTAAATCGTCAAAGTTCGATGGTAGTGCTTCATATTCACTCAGAAGTTTGCTTTTAAGGTATGAGCACAGATTTTCAACAGTTTTTCATGGAGTTAACATCTGGACTTAATAGGACTTAGAAATGGCCAAGGCAAGACCTTAAAACATTTAATTAAATTTTATTTAAGTTGCTTGTCGAGCGAACCTTTTCGCTATTTTTGACGTGTATTCGTCGGATCGTTCCCGTGTAGAAATATTACGTCATTTTCAGGATATGGCATATTTTCGACAGCTTCAGACATGTGTTCTCAGAATTCTCCAATAATCCAATCTCTCCATTCATATTCCCTTCAATTCAAATTAATTAAATATGAATTGGTCCAATGCCGTAAGCTTTTATGCAACCCCACGATTTAATATTACTACCACCATGTTTTACAGTTGGTATGAAATCTTTTCCTTTCTTGTCAAATTCCATCGACGACCGTCTGTGCTGTATCTGTAATTTTAGTCTCATCTGATTATATGACTCTCATCCAATCATCTAAGTCCAGTTTAAGTGTTGTTTCATAAATTGTTTTCTTACTTTGACATTTTTCTACTAGGAAGCGGCTTTTTTTTCTCTCAACAGCTCGGAAATTTGCATTGTGTAAGGCTCGACGAACACTACACTTGCTAATCACTGTACCGGTATCATGCTTCAACATTTTTATTGCTTCGGAAGCTAAAGATGCTTGAACAGACGCTAAATAGAGGACCACTTTTCTCAGAACTCTTACGGATAACTTTTTTGATCGACTACCGACATTATTGTGCAAAGAGAATTATTATTATTTTTAATTCTTAAAACTGTTAATTGACTAATGTTTCACTATTGAGCGATAAATCTTGTGGGTTTCATTATTTCAAATAAATTTTGGATCGATTTTATGATATTCGTTGAAATCGCTTTCATGATTCTGTTGGAAAGTCTTATAAATAAAAAAAAGGCTGCAACTGTTCATGATGGGCGTTAGTAAGCCTTTGATAAAAGTATTTAAACCAAACAAAGCGAAACTGTTTACTTAGATTACGTCTAACTATTATAAAAATGTGAATATACTGATCTATAGTACACTCTTTCAACGCGGACCAAAAGTGAGTCAGTCGGTGGAAATTATTTCACAGCTTAAAACTATAAAAACCCAAAATTTCTGATGCAGATCGTGTACTTAATAAGCTGTAGTTTTTCATAAAAAGGTGCAAAATTCTAAATGAGATTGGTAATAATTAATATATTTGGTATTATAGTCGAAGTCACTACATTGACTCAGTTTTGCTCCTGACTGTATATATTTTTTTGGAATCTCGGCAACGGCTCCAACGATTTTCCTGAAATTCAGCATATAGAGGGTTTTGGGGGAGAAAAATCGATCTAGCTAGGTTTTATTTGAAAAAAAAATCCCGTATGCCAGTTTTTTTAAAAATTAACATTTAAATTTAATATAAAACAATATTTTTTTGCCATAAATTGTCCAGTCAACGTAGCATATTTGGGGAACGGGCGGTTTCGGGAAATGAAAATACCTAGGATCGAGCCCCATCTAGTCAATTTTTTATTTTTTTTATTTTACAATAAATTACCGAGCAAGCCTCGGTCATTCAGGTACTTCTATTAATAGATAAATAACATTTTATTAGTCCATGCCATTTAGGTTTAAAATTCGTATAGCGCAAAAAAGTTCATCGTCTCCGTTGTCATGATAATACGACTAGCAAAAAACCAGACCCCGTTCTTCTAGTTTCCATTTTGTAACCGCAAATGGACAGAAATTACTCTTTCATTATTACCCACTTTTCTCGTCATGCCGGCGTGTTCAACCTACTATCCAAACTAGGTCAGAGAGTTTCCATCGCCGGCATTCGTGACAACGCAGTGGATGCAGAAATTTTTTTATAAGCTTCTGCAATGCAGAAAGTATTGCCAATCGAAACGCAGCAATTGTTCTTCTAAAATAATTATTTTACTTACATGCCACTATTAAAACGCCGTGCAGTGTGGTATCCGGCTGAGTAGAATAGACCACCCTCATTTCTTAAGGTGGTGTCGAAAAAGGCAATTAAGGTAAGTAGAACAGCCGTGTAGTTATCCGAATGACTAGAATAGACCACCCTCATTTCTTACCAAGGTACTAACGCGACTAAGGTAAATAAACCCGCCGTGTGATATCCGGTTGAGTAGAATGGATCACTCTCTTTCTTACTGAAGTGTCGTAAAATACGAACAAATAAGTTGACGTCAGGCAGGCGGCCAGTCGTAAAATACGTAGCCAAATTATATGACAACATGTTCATAACATGTTGTACCGACCCCACTTAGAGTGGGATAAGAGCAGGAGGATTTTGCAACTATTAAAACGCCACGATGTTTGGGAACAAATTTAAGTTCATAAAATAAACATCGCTTATTAGCATACTAGATATCTGAACAGAAAACCATACAGAAAGCCGTATTGAGGTATACGAAAGTTAATTTTAAAGATAAAAACAGAATATAAACTATTTATTTAAAATTGTGATAAGTATATAGATTTCTAAAAATTATCGACGTAAGGTATCAAAATGTTATTATATCTTTTGCTATCATTCTCTATCTGTAGATCCTTAAGCAATTAGGCGATTGGCAAAATAGGCGATCATTCACAAATAACATCGATAAAACAGCCCTACTCCCAACAGAGGCAGAAACAAGTATTGTATTCATGCAATGCCGGAAATCAAGGTCCAATTGCTGCCGTTTCACTTGGCCGAAACAAAACCTCCAGCCGCTATACAAATTATAATCTCTCGAGCGTAAAATAAAGGAAAAATATTATAAAACAATTATTCTTTACGAGATGATCGGTTATGAGTCAGCGCTGCTTCAAATTGGTATACAATTGCTGTTATTGCGATCGGACTTTCATTTAACGCAGAACGAGGGAAAGTCGAACACCGCTAGTATTAAGTTTAACATTTGAAATATTCTTTGTCAGATAAACTTAACGAGGCAACATAAATTCGCAGTAGCTCCAGTAAACTAACTTGACAATGATTTTATAGCAAGAACAGGTACGCTTTATCAACTATTATTACTGAGCGAACACAAAAAACAACACGCACTGACACAGAAACCAGTTTTGTCAAGACCGTTCAAACAAGACCTTCAATAACCGTGGCTTCCCAGAAAACATAAACGACACACGCTTCGGAAATGAGTCAATCTACCGAACCCAATATCGAGAGAGCCTACGAAATACAAAGGAAAATAAAACAACAGATGCCAAATATTAAAGATGGCAGATACCTAGCGAATCGACTGCGAAAAATTGATGGTAAAAAAATTGTCGACAATAGCAGAGACACGACAAAAACCTCCAATACTCCACCGATCAAGGTAAGTGACCTTTCCACGGCGCTAAATCTTAGCAAAACCACTATTACACAGTCACTGTAGATCCACAAGTTATTAACTGAATCGGCGAAGCGCGACGCAACGGTACCGAGTGGTGCACAGGTAAAAACACTTTTTGTTCACATCCAAACTGACATCCTTAGCACATACTGCACATGTTCACAAACAATGAATTTTATAAATCACAAACACTGGAAGTCTATAGGGTTACAACGAATACAAGTTAAAATGGAAACGACACGTGCGTTTCCCGCGACGTGCTTGAAGAGACTGAGGTTGGCTGCGCCCGCGCCGCTACGCTCACCCGGTTATCAGCCTTCGAGGGGAGCGGGGGCTAGAAAGAAAAGTGTTCACGTGACGTGTAGATAAGCAGAAAATACATTTGACAATATTTACCGCTTCTGTTAGTGTTTCCCTCATTTACTTTACTTATATACAACAAGATTTAGAAAAGTAAATGCAGTGAGACATTTGGATCGTGGTAATATGCGTTAATGGAAACTATGTAAAAAAATTTGTAATGATACATTTTTGAATGGGATAATTTAGCTTTCAGCTTACATTAAATTATTATACCTAATTGTGGACCAATTAGCACCATATCGAGGCAAACAAATAATACAATTGAATCAAATAGATTTATTGTGATAGTTATTTAAGATGTTGCATTAGTTAAGTATGCTTGAAATCGTCTCGTTTCAATAACCCTTATCATTACATAAACACGATTACATATTCACAATAATCTATGAAAGAAGTTAAAAATCAATATATAAACTAACACCTGATATGAATAGTTCATCTTTGATTAACGTTAACCCTACTCAAATAGTTCATCTTCAATGAGTTGTAAAAGTTCCTTTAAATTTTTACTTAAAGCTTTTGCTTAATAACTCCTTGAGAAGCTTATTTTTCTTTAATTCTTTTTTATATAAACATAGAACATGTTACTTTATTCTTCGAATAGGGCGATATACCACTGTTAATAGTTTTAATGTAAACTGTTTCTTAGTGGGAAAGAAATGTTTTCAAAGAATGTATTTTTGTCGAATAAAGTATTTCCTCCTCGTTGCATCGTTCTCCTCAGTGCTGAGGGTCGTGACCTTTTCAACGGATCACTTTTCATGAATAATTGATCTCCAAGTCTTGCAATTCAGTATTTCAATAAAGTATTCCAGTGTTTAGTTATCCAATAAATTTTTATTTTGCGGCCTTATCCGATTTTGACTCTGCAACTCCTTACTTTCGTGCCGCTAAAATATACAATAATTTGCCGTATGCTCATACCTTCTTCAACGGGCTATCTAGAAGGCTCGTAGAGCGTACCGGGGACCCGAGAGCTGGTAGCTATCTTGGCCAGCGAAGTTTGGCCATACAAAGGGGTAAAGCTGCCAGTATTTTAGGAACTTTACATTGCAATGGAATCAATAGTTTTGATTTAGTGTAAATATATATATATATTTATTTTTATTTTTTGTTCTTTTATTATGCAGTGTGGTATCCGGCGGAATAGAATAGGACCACCCTCATTTCTTACCGAGGTGTCGTAAAAGGCGACTAAGGTAAGTTGACCCGCCGTGTGGTGTCCGGCGGAGTAGAATAGACCACCCTCATTTCTTACCGAGGTTTCGTAAAATACGACTAAGGTAAGTTGACGTCAGGCAGGCGGCCGGTCGTAAAATACGTAGCTAAATCATGTGACAACATGTTTATAACATGTTGTGCCGACCCCACTTAGAGTGGGTTAAGGTCAGGAAGATAATGACTCTTTTATTATTATTTAGTAAATTTTAGTTTAAGTATTTTTTAAATGCTTGTTTTTGTAAAATAGTTTAATTTAGTAAACAGTTTATATATTATACATTATACAGTATTAAGTTAACTAAAAAAAAAAGTTAAGTTATTAAGTTTATTAAGTTTACTATCAAAGATTAAAAAATACATATGACACTATTAAAAATTACATGTCATAAATTGCTTCTACATAAAAGTTTTAAAACCTTAATAATCTCAGACTTATTTCATCTAGCGATCAACAGAGTGATCAACAGTTGGATATTAAAATTCATGGTATTTAACATACAAGTCTTGTAGTATTGAGATAACGATCTTTCACGCTCCCATTTGTGTATCAGGTGTCGACACACCTGTTATTCAAATATTTTAGCGTCCAAATATGGGAACAGATGCCGCTGCTTATATTTTTATACCAAATTATACCATTAGAGTACTTTGGCTTATCTTTGTATACTAAAAAATAAGTTAATACAGTTTTATAGTTACACAAGTTAAATTAGGCACGTTAAAAAGATCTGATAACCCAGCGGTGACACCGTGCGACTCTTTCGAGGAGGTAACGGGTTCAAAACCCGGGCACCCATCAGTTTTTACAAAAACTTAAGTACCTACAAAATGCGATAATGCGCAAAATGAAATAGTGATATGGGTGATCGCGGATTACAGCGAAATACTTATATTATTACTTTTGTATTATGGATCTCCGCAAAGTAATTACTTAAGTACCTAATTGATAATTGCAATTTATCATACGCTTTTTGGTGAAGGAAAACATCGTGAGGAAACCTGCATATCTCGAATAAGTACGCCTTAAGGGTAACGGACTTGCGATCGAGAGGTTGTGGGTTCGAATCCCGGCAATTATCGACGTGAACCCACTCCAAACACCCACTCCACAAGCACAAGACTCAGGTAAGTTTACCCACCGTGTTGTATCCGGTTTAGTAGAATAGACCAGCCTCTTTCTTACCGAGGTGTCGTAAAATACGAGGTAAGTTGATATCAGGCAGGCGGCCGGTCATAAAATACGTAGCCAAATCATGTGAGTACATGTTTGTAACATGTTGTGCCGACCCCATTTAGAGTTTGATAAGGACAGGAGGAATATACATACATACACAATCAATATTTAATAATTTTAACATAGTTCTATCACGTTAAAGTCATGAATTTAATATGTCGGTTCTATACCCACGGGCATTCCCGTACGGCTCGCTTTTTGCGATGAAATTCTGTTACACTTATTTAATATAAATTCCAATTTCACAAAAACATTCTTGGCCGAAACATTTCTGCTCGCTGTAAGCCTTCAGCTTCTGTTACTTTTATTACACTAGCTCGAACCACGACTCCGTTCACGTTAACTTAAAGAATTTATAGAATTTAGTGTTACTTTGCCTAGGTCCATAATACAAAAGTAATTAAATTATTTTGCTATAATACGCGATAAAGGAAAAATATATGTTATTGTTGTCGCCATTGACTTCCGCTTTGTATTTTATAGCAACAGTCATGAAACAAGAGTATCGCGCTCTTTTGATTAAAATGGTGGCAACACTGTAACGTGTTGTTTCCGGTTGAGTCTCCCTATTGATAAAACATTTCAGTTACATTCAGTCTTAGTTCGTCATTCAAGAAAAGTGCATCTCGGAACAGGAATTGTGGTATTCCTATTATATCGTGTTATTGTTTATAGTGTGCGTTAACATTATGCTAAATGTAGAGTGTACTAGACGGTCCCATACCTAATCATTTTATTTATTTTATTTTGTAAGACCATTAACGACAAATACATCATACACATTAAATAAAACTCATTATTAATATAGATAGTTTTTAGGTAAATGTATCGTCAATTACAGATGGTGACGACATGAGCATTACAGTTGACAAAGTATAAACAGAAAAAAACATAAAGGAAAAACTAAATCATATAACTCTAAGATCATAGAGCTTTTAATACTTGAGTAGTGGAGCCATCATCATCATCTTCCTGCAATTATCCCACTCTAAGTTGGGTCGGCAAACATGTTATCACATGATTTGGCTAGTTATTTTACGAAATTCTTCATGTATCAAGTATGAGAACGAATAGTACACTCTACATTTAGCATTACATATATCTTCTTTTTATTAAGCTGTGATGGTCTAGCGGTGCGACCGTGTGAATCTCTAGAGACGATCATGGGTTCAAACCCGGGCAGACACCAATGAGTTTTTCTATTAAAACTTATGTGTCTAATTGATAATTGCAATTTATCACACGCTTTTCGGTGAAGGAAAACATCGTGAGGAAACCTGCATATATCTAGAGAATTCCGGGGATATGTGTAACCAATCCGCATTGGAGCAGCGTGGTAGGTCTTAGCTCCAACCCTTCTCTCCAAAAATGGAGAGAGGAGGCCTATGCCCAGCAGTGGGATAGTAACAGGCCGTTACTTACTTACTTACTTACTATATCTTCTTTTATCGCGGATTATAGCAAAATAATATTCTCATTAGTTATGTATTATGGATCTCCGCAAAGTAACGTCTAATTATATAAAGTGCCAGGTTTACCTAGCCTTGCTCGGTAATACAATAAAAAAAAAAAAAAACACTTAAAAAAAAAAGTAAACAATAATAGAATAGGTGGCACTCGATCTTAGGTATTTTTTTATTTCTCGCGACTACCCGTTCCCCGAATAAGCTACGCTGACTTGACAGTTAATGGCAAAAATTCAATTCAATATAAATTTTAGTATTTTTTAATGATCAAAAACAGGGGTAAAAATATTTTTTTAAAAATAAAACCTAGCTAGATCGATTTTTCCCCCCAAAACCCTCTACATGCTGAATTTCAGGAAGGAAAAAGATTATAACTTATTACAAGAATTTAATTCTTAATCTGTTAACAAGTCCCTCAATCTAAAAGATATATTACTTGAATAAACAACACCCAAGTACTTAAATATGACGCAATATAGACCTAAAACAACTACGTGCAATAGAGGTATTTAACTGTTTAGTGGTTCCTCCTGCCCTTATCCCACTCTAAGTGAGGTCGGCACAACATGTTATAAAAATGTTGTAATATGATTTGGCTGCGTTTTTACAACCGGCCGCCTGCCTGACGTCAACTTACCTTAATCGTATTTTACGAAACCTCGGTAAGAAGGAGGGTGGTCTATTCTACTAAACCGGATACCACACGGTGGGTCGACTTACCTTAGTCGCCTTTTACGACACCTCGGTAAGAAATGATGGTGGTACTATTCCACTTAGCCGGATACCACACGGCTAGGTATTTAACTGTTTAGTATCATTAAAATATAACTGAATACCATAAAGCAAGGACGGTTGTTCCACACCTTAAAAGTAAATGTTAATACATATTATCGTTATCTTATTTTATACAACAAGTATACGTAGTTTGTACTTTTACAAGAAATGAGTCATAAAGTTTGCACCGCCTTGATTCGAGCGATTTTGTTCCATTCAGTGTTTTCCAACCTTTTTTGTGTCGTGTCCCATTATTTTGCCCGACAGTCACATAATTTTGTATACTCGAGTTTTAATAATATACAATAGCATTATTTACTTAAGAAACCTAAATAATGGAGAAAACAGAATTTGCTATATTGTTAAATTTGGCACCGAAATCTAGCATCACTACATATTATAAAACAAAGTCCATATTTCCGTATGTACGCATAAAACTTTAAAACTGCGCAACCGATTTTGATGCGGTTTTTTTTAATAGATAGAGTGATTCCAGAGGAAGGTTTGTACGTATAATAACATTCAATACGAAGTAGAGAAATACTGTAATTTTTGAGGTTTCTGTAAATAATTACATTTTTTTCCGCTTACATTGCAAACGCAGCCTAAACCCTACGAGATTTATCAAAATGATGTACTAAGTATTTGTACACCATGAAAAGGTCTACAGAAAAGTCCGCGATGGTATATATCTATCTCTTATGGATAACCCACAATAGCAGTTTTTTTCATTTACTTTTTACGAAAAATGATGCCTTATGTTCAAAGCAATTTTTATACAATACAGCATTAATCCTTATCCAATTGAGTACCTTAAATAAATTGTTGATTTAATATAGATCAATATTGCCGTTTACAGCATGTAATTTAAGTGAACATTTTCGGAGATATTACAGATTTAAAATGCCGTGAGGACGCCGCGCTTCGCCCTATAACACTTCGACTTTAACAGCGATGTCGCTCTTTTAAGAGTTTGTTTAAAGACATTCTGTAATTAATTGTAAAAATATAATACATAGGGAAATGTAAAAGTAAATAAGTAAAAATGTACTATACGAATTTAGATATTCCAAAGATAGCAGGAAATCTTCTTGGTATAGGGAAAGGAAATTGTTTTTCTCCAAATTTAAAACTACTGGATCGATTTTAATCATTTTTTTTACACTGACTGACATGGGATATATATTTTATACCCGTGCGAAGCAGGGGCAGGCCGCTAGTTACATATAAATGAATGAAATTCGCCCGGAATTCGATGATATTATCGAATTAATCCATTTAAGAATTATATTGTTAATGTAGCACATTATAAAAAACATTAAAGTTTAAAAACTAAAAATAAATACTAATATTATAAATACGAAAGTCTATGTCTCTTACGCTTCACGGCACCAGTATTGATAAAAATTGGCACAATTAGAACTTATACACCATATTAACATATAGAATAAAAAAAAATCCTATGTTTCTTTTGGGAATAGGGTCTAAAAACACATATTGCATTATTCAGGGTACTTAAAACTTATTATTATAGCTAATATATGTTGGCGCGAATTAATTCGCTTGGATTACTAATTGTTGTACTAGTTTATAATAAATATTATTTATTATACACTTGTCCATTTTACATATTGTTAACTGGCCTGGATATTATTAGCTCTGAGCTTTGCACAATTGTAAAGAACATTCAGTCCAGTGTGGCTTTAGATTTCCAACGTCCTCTGCAGTGGCCTATTTTCCGTTGTGGTAATCCGTCCTACTTTCGCTCTTCTAGACACGACAGTGAATATTAAATGACATCTATTATACGTGAGGTTTTCATGTAAATTTCCACTTAACTTTCTCGGACTGTTCCTCCCGAGACAAATGAAATGCGTAAAAGGCAAAATACACTGATTGTAGGCACGGTAACATAGATTATAAACAATGGCCCGTGGCAGTGACTTACAACTACAGGCTATATCTCTGTGGGTCACGGATTCAATTCCCGACGAGGGCCAATATTTTTAATATAAAATTTGTCGGTTTTTTGAGTCTGGGTATATTTATTACATATATTTATTACTGGTTTTTTGTCAGTCATAACACAATTATTAAGTTTATAGGGACATGTGTATGATTGTCCCAAATATTTATTTATATACACATGGAAGTTTTTTTCACTTTAATTTGTTATACAATAAAAATATTCCCGTAATAAAAAATTAGCCAAGTTTGCAAAATTTCTATCAAAACTTTTAAGGCGTTTATTTGTCAAAGCCTCCAAAAACACATACACACATAAATATTCACCTTTTGTATAAGTAGAATAGAAATAGAATTGTTGTTTTTGAAAAGAACTTTTATGTACTTTACTTGAACTTTTTTGTAATGATATATTTTAAAAGTTAAGTATTTTTTCAATCCCTTTTCTGCCACTATTTAAAACTAAATATTCCAAACTTATTTACTAAAACTTTAACCCGATTCGAATTCAATACCTACACTATTTTAATTCTAGTCACATTAAAAATTAGGCCCTATGTTGCACGTTACAAGACGTAGTTTAGTCAATCCATATCATAATATGCATTTAAAATACACAATGGGCTTTACAATTAAGCGATCGCCGACCCAGTTGCATACTTAATTAGCGGAATAGGACTTCAATAAATATAATTGACGGGTTGTAATTCTAAAGGGTGTAAGTGTTAATTTTTTTCAAGGCAATTGCATCCATTTGGATATTATTAGGTTTGGCACATTTGTATTTTTATCATAATTCTAGCTGACGGTACAGATGTTGTCATGTCCTATTTAAGTACGAGAATTTTGTTAAATTTCCGTTTAACTTAAAATATATTTAGTTGGACACAAGGAGGAAATTTAGCCCTTAAGTTCTCATACCTGATAAAAGCAGAATATTTAAAAACTCATGCACTACCCGCCACTGATAACACAACAATACAGAATAACTGCACACCACCACCACAATCTCAAAAATTGTTTCGCCCCGCAACTGAGGCATCATCAGTAGATAGATTCCAAGACAAAATCGCAAATGAGTATTTACGAATTCTGCATGTATCAGGTATGAGAACGAATAGTACACTCTACATTTAGCATTACATATATTTTCTTTTATCGCGGATTATAGCAAAATAATATTATCATTAATTTTGTAATATGGACCTCCGCAAAGTAACGCCTAATTCTATAAATTATTTGACGAAATTTAGTGAGTAAAATTAAATTGAATTTATATAGTTAATTTAAATTGAAGAACAACACCATATGTTGAATACTTACTCAATGTAAAAATGAAATTAATGTAAAAATGAAATTAATGGAAATTGTGGAACCGTTACTGACATCTATCGAAAACCTTTAGAACTTCAAAGTAAATTATAGCCTTTAAGCATAAAAAACTTTAAATTCGCTAGTAGTAAGAGTATTAACCGAAATAAAAACTATATCCTATCCTTTAACAACAATAAGAGAGTGGACGGGACTTAGATACTTTACTGTAGATACTTTGAAATAAAAAGGATGGCACACGATCGGAAAAGTTTTCTCCAGCTGACCTCCAAACTTCATCCTGAAGATGGCACAAGATGATGATGATGATCCTTTAACATCGACAGAAATAACTGCCTAGAACATTTGATTGAAATCGGTTAAGTAGTTTGAAAGAAGACCAAAGAAAACACAATTTTAACAAAAAATACAAACCTAACACCAAAGAGGTGTGACTGGTATGTTGATGACATAGTTAGTAGGTAATGATATTAGGGTATGAGAATTTTAAACAAGCTAAGGTGGGGCATGGCACAAAAAAGGTTGGGAAACACTGTGCCTAAACCAACCAGGGAAGCAACCGATTGAAACAAATATATCGTTCATTGTTGTTTATTTTTTTATGTTTGGTTTTTACAGAACATGTTTCACATGAAAAGCACGTGGACTATTGTTAATTTCGGCACAAAAAGTTGCAAGGCAACATTATATACGCGCGTTCGAGATAGGTCACTGAACCCGCCGGTGTGGGCAGGATACGCAAGAACTAGATCCGGAGACCTGTTCCTCCGCGAAATAAGCGCCGTAAAAGGATCAACCGTGACCCCACTTTAAGCGGAAGCCTAAGAGCCTGTGACACAAGTTATTGATAAAGTGTCGGATAGATACATGTCTTTAAAAGGAGTCTAAGGGCCTGTTTCACAAATTACTAATAAACTGTCAGTTAGCCTATTCGGAATATGTCTGACACATATTTCGGACTTTTGCGGTTCTCAGATAGGCTTATTCAGCACTGAAAGTCCCTAATAAGTTAACAGGTAGATATTGTGATTTCGGATGCGGGGCGAAACAGGCGGGGGTGCTTGTGTATTGTAGTGGCGGTGGTGGAGGTATGTGCATGTGTTTTTACGAATCCTGCATGTATCAGGTATGAAAACGGATAATCAACTCTACATTTAGTATCACATATATTTTCTATTTACTTAATCGCGGATCATAGGAAAATAATTGTATTATTACTTTTGGATTCCAGAGAAATTAAAAAAAAAAACTCGAATTTCGTCTAATAGAATACTTAGATAATCTCAATTATTTCATAACATTTGCACCGCTGATGAATCCGCAAGCTGCAAAGGACTGACAAGACTCTGACTATCGTCTAATGTCTATCGTCTATGGTATGACATTCAAATCAGCTATTTAGATTACTCACTAATTAAAGAAGGTCAGTGGTATTTATTTATATGTCGATTAGAAACTTTTTCACTTTTCTTACGAACCAAAAACTATTTTTATTAATTTTAAAAAATAACATTTTTATGACTATGTTGACCCTTACGTATCGTTTTATCATTCAAATTTTAAACAATATCTATATAAATAAGACATGTAAGATAATAAATACCATGCCGCAAAAAAAGAAATTTATAAAAAAAACTTCAATCCATATGCCTCGAAAGTGCAAAATTATACAATAACATATATTCAGAAAGCACTGGTTCATTATATATAGCTTTATAGGTACATAAGCAATGTCTAAAAACAATTAATCCAATTTTCATTTTATAACTTAGTAGCGCCATCTAGCTACAAATAGTGGAACTAATAACTAGTTGATACGTCGTTACATTTTTAGTGACCACCAAGACCGAATAAACACAACTCTAAAACTATTTGAAACTACTTTACTGCTGATGATTCTCTCTCTTTTCCCGTTCGTTGTCAAGTATGCGCATGGTTAAATTTGAATCTAAATATATTTCTGGTTCCAATAAAGCAATCCGTTTACACAGCCGTATACGAGTTTCTATAAAAATCTAGACTTCGCTATTCACCGCTAGATGGCGCACACGGTACCCAACAGCATACTTGTATAAATTGTTAGTATTAGGATCACGTAAAGCGAATATTACAAAAGTTTTATACGGAACTTTTAAAATAATAAAAGTACCAGTTATAAAATCGTAAAATTCAGATAAATCTCACGCAGAAGATGGCAAAACTTTAGCTATTTTCAGTAACAACAAAAAAATATACGACACTCGAGTTAGCTTTGTCTTGAATAGAAACAAGCGTGATAATCGACACTTTAGAAAATACAATATTATTCGTGCATTGATAATAGATAGAACAAATGTTCCAAATAACGTATGTATCGATATATATTCAATTTAAATCGAAACACGGCTGCAATAAAATCGAATTAATGATGAAAATTATAACATGCAACGTGTTAAAGAAACAATGGGGTATAGAATACGGTAAAATTTGAATTTCAGTCGAAAGGGAAAGGTTATCACGATAAAGTAGTGGGTAATCGTGAGAAGAGGCAGGCCGAGAAAATTCGATGATGTCCTGTATCCTGATTTGGAGTCTTCGACCTGGGTTCCCTGAAACGTTTACAGGGATTCCACTACCGATCTGTGTCTAAACGGTTTTACGTAAAAATAATTTTCTCTTGATTTAATAAATAATTTAAAATAAATAAATAAATAAGACACAAATCTTTTTTTATTCGAATTTTTTAATCGACTGGTCCGTTGGCGCAGCGGGCAGTGGCCCTGCCTGCAGTACCACGGGTCGTGGGTTCGATTCCCGCCGAGGGCCAACATTTTCTATAAACCTAAAAACAATTTATTGGTTCTTTGAGCCTAGGTGTGTATTTGTATATAAGTATGTATATAAAATTATATTTATATTTACCAGTTGTCTGTCACCTATAACTCAAATATTAAGTTACTTACTTTGGGGACGAGCGACCGTGTGTGTGTATTTATTAATAATAATATTAATAAAATGTATTTAAAAAAATAACATCTGATTCGCTACCTTATTACTATATTTATTGACGTATTTAAATATTTCTATTAAAATTGAATAAATATTTGAGTACAAAAAACTTTGGCAACTATTCTATTTAATAGGTTCAAGAGGAGAAACATGAGGTTCCTCCTACACGAAAACTATAGGCTTAAAGGGTTTTTACAAATATAAAACCTCTGTTGTAGATTAAAGTCACCATATCATCGCATTGAAGTTTATGATAGTGAAGAGTCAAATTCACATTATAAATTCACAAACCGACACATAGAATCAAGAACAATGGACAGTGTTATCTCTAGGCGGACGCGCACTAGTCATCCGAAATTTCAACTTCCCATACCATTTACGATAATATATAACGTAAGACATACAAACGAAAAACGAACATTTTCTACAATGAAATACAAACGTAAGCAGATTAGAATTTTTGAGCTCAAAACCTATCAAGATAAATACAATGATTTTTGAGATAACATTGTAAAAATAGAATAGATAAAGCGCGAACGAAGCACGGAAGCCTATTTATTTATCTAATAGCTTGGATTTTAGAAACAAAGAAATAAGGGTTGTCGCAAATTCTTTTATTATTGCAACTCTTTAATATTTTATAGCGTAGATTATTTTAATGTTTACTAATTCATTATCTTCATTCGTTCTCCTAACCTTATACCACTCTAAGTGGGGTTGGCACAACATCTAGTGATTTGGCTCATTATTTTTAAATATTTTTTTACTGGTCTATTCTACTCAGTCAAATACCACACGGTAGGTCAACTTACCTTAGCCTCCTTTTACGGCACTTAGTTAAGAAATGAGGGTAGTATATATACTACCCAGCTGGACACACTTGTCAAAAATAATAATTTAAGTCGTAACTATTGTCGATAAATAATGTAGCTTTCATTTTATTAAAAATTCAGTTCTCGTCAAAATAAAAGACAACATCCATAAGTTATAGAATTAGGCGTTACTTTATGGAACTCCATAATATTATTTTACTTTATTCACGATAAATATTTATCGCGGATTATATCAAAATAATATGTTCCTTACTTTCTTTTACAACATTCATAGGAAGCAGGCCTTATCATAAAGGAATTACCCGCGTACTCTCAGAGTTGTTTATTTTTGTTGTTCATTTCACTTTCCTTTGCCGTGTATGCTGAATAGAATAGTACCATCCCCCCCCTTCTTACTGAGGTGTCGTAAAAGGCGACTAAGGTAAGACGACCCGCCGTGTGGTATCCGGCTGAGTAGAATTGACCAACCTCATTTCTTACCGAGGTGTTTTAAAGGCAACTAAGGTAAGTTCACCAACCGTGTGGTATCCGGTTTAGTAGAATAGACCACCCTCTTTTTTACCGAGATATCGTAAAATACGACTAAGGTAAGTTGACGTTAGGCAGGCGGCCGGTCGTAAAAACCCAGCCAAATCATGTGACAGTACGTTAATAACATGTTGTGCCGACCCCACTTAGAGTGGGATAAGGGCAGGTGGATGATGACTTTCTTTTACAACATTCATAGAAAGCAGGCATTATACAAGGCAATAAAGGAATACCGCGTACTCTGAGTTGTTTATTTTTGTTGTTCGTTTCACTTCCTTAAAACTGTCATCGAGTTGTTGACAACCCTTGAGGACTTACCAACCCACTGAATGCGTAGTCTATTTTTATACTGACCGAGACTTTCTAATCCATTGTGTTTCGCAAACAGTTTTTGCGGCTGGTTAATATCGAAAACGAAGTTGATAACACAATTTAAAGTAATGACATATTGTCATCATTCTCCTGTCCTTATCTCACTCGTAAGTGTTATAAACATGGTATATGATTTGGCTAGGTATTTTTAAAATTTATAGAATTAGGCGGTACTTTGCGGGGATGGATAATACATCTTTAATACTTAAATGAGTTAATCTTGTAAGTATATATATATATATATTTTCGGAAACGACTCCAACGATTTTTCTAAAATTCAGCATGTAGAGGGTTTTGGGGGAGAAAAATCTAGCTAGGTTTTATTAAAAAAATTTATCCCTGTTTTTGGTCATTAAAAAATAATAAAATTTATAGTGAATTGAATTTTTGCCATAAACTGTCAAGTCAGCGTAGCTTATTCGGAGAACGGGTGCCCGCGAGATATGAAAATACCCGGATCGAGCCCCAACCTACCCTATTATTTTTTTTGAAGTCTCTTTTTTTATTTTGTAAAAAATTACCGAGCAAGGCACGGGCAACCAGGTACTAAGTTATATATATCCTCCTGCTCTTATCCCACTGTAAGTGGGGTCGGCACAACAACGGCGTTGTAACATGATTTAGCTGCGTTTTTACGACCGGCCGCTTGCCTGACGTCAACTTACCTTAGTCATATTTTACGAAAGCTCGGAAAGAAGGAGGGTGGTCTATTCTACTAAACCGGATGCCACAGAGTGGCTCAACTTACCTTAGTCGCCTTTTACGACACCTCGCTAAGAAATGAGGGTGGTCTATCCTACTCACCTGGATACCACACGGCGGGTCAACTTAACTTAGTCGCCTTTTACGACACCTCGGTAAGAAGGAGGGTGGTCTATTCTACTAAACCGGATACCACAGAGTGGCTCAACTTACCTTAGTCGCCTTTTACGACACCTCGCTAAGAAATGAGGTTGGTACTATCCTACTCACCTGGATACCACACGGCGGGTCGACTTACCTTAGTCGCATTTTACGACACCTCGGTAAGAAATGAGGTTGGTACTATTCTACTTAGCCGGATACCACACGGCTACAGGTACTGAGTTATTATTTTGCTATAATAATATCCTAGTTTGAAACAAGCGTACGTTGTACTAGAATCTCATGTGAATTATACTAACTACATAGCCTTTAGTCATGCAATTACATCGACTGCATACACAATACTTCCGAACTGCATATTAGCAATGATTCAGTAAGTATGCTTACGTCCTAAGACGGAACGTGTTAACCTTCAAGTTGTATAATAGTTGTTATTATAATGTTATAATATACCAACGCATTTTAAGGTTCTGTAGACAAATTGCAAAATTTGAATCCTTATAATTTCATCATCTATACAACCATAAAACATATGAAATTGTATAATAGAAATATACAAAAAAAAAGAAAATAGAATATGGAAACAAATTGTTCAACGTTAGAGTTTGCAAAAAATAATAATTTCAAGAATCAAAAAATTTGTCATTTGTCATACATCTTTAATACTTAATTGAGATAATTATATATATATATATATACACATACATATATATACATAAATACATATATATACACACACACACACACACACATATATATATATATACATACACACACACACACACATATATCGTTTAATCGTTTTATTCCTAATTTCAGGCATTGAAAAACTGCTCAAAAATAAATGTAATACAAATATTATTTTTGCTATTATTTGTGAAATTGTAACAGCTGAGTGGGAAACGATTGGACTAGACAAGTCAGAATAGTCGGAATCAAGGCTCTAATATAACAAGCTCTTTTTTTATATCTCTTAAAAAATTACCCAGGTACCGTAAATTAACAGTTCTAAAATGATTACATATCTATACTAATATTATAAATATGAAAGTATGTCTGTAACGCTTTCACAGCTAATCCGCTGAAGCAATATTGCTAAAATTTGGCACATATGACGCTTTTGTACCGGGCCAACACACCGATTAAAAATATTACCGTTTTTCCTTTAGAAATAAATAAAGCCGTTACTTGAATGTCATAAAAGCGTTTGCAATATAAAGTTATTGTATTATCTTTAATATTTAAATGAGTTAATCTTTTATATATATATATATATATATATATATATATATATATATATATATATATATATATATATATATATATTCCGAATCTCGGAAACGGCTCCAACGATTTTCCTGAAATTCAACATGTAGGAGGTTTTGGGGGAGAAAAATTGGTCTAGCTAGGTTTTATGTAAAAAAAATATTGTTTTATCCCTGTTTTTGGGCATTAAAAAACACTAACATTTATATTGAATTGAATTTTCGCCATTAACTGTAGCTTATTCCGGTAACGGGCAGACTCGAGAAATGTGAGTGCCAAGGATCGATCCCAACTAAATAATTGTTTTTTTTAAGTTTTTTTTTTGTAAAAAAATTCCGAGCCAAGCTCGGTCACCCAGATATTGTGATTAATTTAAGATATATTTTATTATATTCTTAATTGTCCAACATTGTCAATTATAACGGAACCCTTACTGTGCATTGTCCAACACGTGCTTAGGTGTTTTTTTTAGATAATTATGTTAATTATTACGTATCTAAAACTAGTTTCATGCTAAATTCTCCCACACTCAACAAGAACCAAAAGAACGTTCTTACAATTACTTATAGGCAAACAAATTTATATAAAACAATTATATCTTTAATATTAATAGTTATATTTTTACGTTAGGCATTATAAATTTATTCCAATCATCATCTTCCTGCCCTTATCCCACTCTAAGCGGGGTCGGCACAACATGTTATAAACATGCTGTCACATGATTTGGCTGCGTTTTTACGACCGGCCGCCTGCCTGACGTCAACTTACCTCAGTCGTATTTTACGACACCTCGGTAAGAAAGAGGGTGGTCTATTCTACTAAACCGGATACCACACGGTGGGTCAAATTACCATAGTCGCCTTTTACGACACCTCGGTAAGAAATGAGGGTGGTCTATTCTACTCAGCCGAATACCACACGGCGGGTCGACTTACCTTAGTCGCCTTTTACGACACCTCGGTAAGAAAAGAGGGTGGTACTATTCTATTCAGCCGGATACCACACGGCGTAGGTGTTTTTTTTTTTTTTTTAGATAATTATGTTAATTATTACGTATCTAAAACTAGTTTCATGCTAGATTCTCCTACACTCAACAAGAACCAAAAGAACGTTCTTACAATTACTTATAAGCAAACAAATTTATATAAACAATTATGTCTTTAATTTTAATAGTTATATTTTTACGTTAGGCATTATAAAATGTATATTTTTCTATTTGTGCCATCGAAAAATAAAATTTCTATAGCAAAAATCTGATTATTATATAAAAAAAAAGTAAAGCAGCGGCGTGTTATTATCCCACTGCTGGGAATAGGCCTCTTCTCTCCGTTATAAGAGAGAAGGATTGGAGCTAAGACCTACCACGCTGCTCCAATGCGGATTGGTAGGTTACACATATCTCCAGAATTCGCTAGAGATATGCAGGTTTCCTCACAATGTTTTCCTTCACCGAAAAGCGTGTGATAAATTGCAATTATCAATTAGACACATAAGTTTTAATAGAAAAACTCATTGGTGTCTGCCCGGGTTTGAACCCATGATCGTCTTTAGAGATTCACACGGTCGCACCGCTAGGCCGTCACAGCTTATTATTAATTATATAGTTGCGCTATAATCCTGATTAAAAATTAATAGAAATATTAAATAATTTTGTTTTGTATCACGGATTATAGCTAAATATTTTGATATTACTTTTGTATTATCGATCATCGCAAAGTAAGCCCAATTCTTTTTTTTTATGTATTGTGTTTAAATAGTGTAAGTGGATCATGTCCATTCTAGTTAAATAAATAATAAATAATTATAAATAATAATAAATTCTACATATTCCGCCGTGTGGTATCCGGCTGAATAGAATAGTACCACCCTAATTTCTAAAAGGCGACTAAGGTAAGTCGACCCACCGTGTGGTATCCGGTTTAGTAGAATAGACCACCCTCTTTCTTACCGAGGTGTAAAATACGACAGAGGTAAATTAAAGTCAGGCAAGCGGCCGGTCGTAAAAACGCAGTCAAATCATGTGACAGCATGTTTGTAACATGTTGTGCCGACCCCACTTAGAGTTGGATAAGGGGCAGGAAGATGATGAATAAATTATACATATTATTTAAAACATTTTGATTTAAATCTATTGTCTCTCCAGTCAAACCCAGTATATAATGATATCCTATCACCTTGTAACACGATGCCTATATCACGTCAGGTAAATCTGTATTGCGAGCGCGTACATCGACGTTACGCTATACATACCTTATCACATAACCTGATAAGAGCATTATTGTTATCTCCATGAACTTGAAACTTACTCTCACAGTTTCCATATTTACATCGAGCTGAGGCACGCTACTTTGTTGCATGTTTATATTGAACAACTTATTTTTGATTTTTTTCGAATTGAATAATGCTGTTAGCCATAATGGCTTTGACAGCGTCACCGGAAGGACGGGCGAGCGCAGAAGCTTCGTCGGATAAAATTGGTTAGAACTCGGCATTGACGCCCTCGCAACTCTCTGGGAGCGTCGCCTTAAGGGTGTCTTCTGCGAGATCGAACCTCGGCTTAATGCATTTTGGAAAACTGTATCTAACAATTGCTGGGACCGTGTACCACTCTGTAGATGTTCCACTCTTCTCTTTTATGGTTAAGGGGGGGCAACTCGACACGAGTTTAAGCCTTTCGCTCTGGGCCATTGAAGTGCAATGCTAGATTTTGGTGCCAAATTTAACAAAAAAAAAGCAATTTTTATTTATGTTCCTTAAGTGGACAATTCTATTTTTTATATTAATATTTATGTATGTTACATAGGGGGGTAAAATAATTTTTAACGTGGGGCATGTACCAAAAAAGTTTGGGAAAAACTGCTCTAGATGGTTATCGGTGTCGGGTAGTGCATGAGTTCTTACGAATTCTGCATGTATCAAGTATGAGAACGAATAGTACACTCAACATTTAGCATTACATATATTTTCTTTTATCGCGGATTATAGCAAAATAATATTCTCATTGATTTTGGATTAAAAATAACATACAGAATAAAAAAATGCAGTTCCTCTTTAGGGAATAAAGACATATTGTTTTATTGAGGGTGCTTAAACACATACTAGTAAATTGGCGCGAACAAATTGGCGGTTACCAATACTATACATATACGATGAATTTTTTACCCGCGTGCCATATGCCTACAACCCACAATATGCAAAGTATGTGAACAATTTTCATCAACAACAAAAAACATCACACCAAAGCAATAACATTGCGAAAAAACACGAATCCGCGCGCGAATAGTTGAGGTACGCAAGGACGAGCTAAAAATACCGCAGCGCAAAAAGGCAGGCCGGATATAAATACCCGGCTGATATTATTAAACTCCGCATTGATTACTGTACTAGCTTCTGAACGTGACTACGCTTGTATTGCAACATCGAGATAAAAAGTAGACTCTCGGTCCGGTGCTCCGTTCGAACGTATAAGAAGAATAAATCAAATCAAATAAGCACTTTCAAGCACTTTCGAATCGACAAGGATCAATATGATTAATGAAGCTACAACTGGTTCGGAATTTTCCTCTTACCGAGAAAAACCAGAAAGAAACTCTGCGGTCAATCTTTTAATCATTTTTAATTTAACATTATTAAACAGCAGTCTTGAATGAAGCTGAAGAGTAATTAAATTTTATCATCCAAATAATCTTCAGTTTTGTAATATGCTTTACGTAAAAGCATATTTCTTACACTTAATTTATACCTTTCTGTAGACTGGTATAGTATTTATTTGGGGATTTTAATTGTAGAAGCGAAACAACTAATCACACTGTTTCATCCATAATGTATAAGTTGTTAAGATCCAAGATACAGCATCATCATCGGCGAAGACGAGGTCCTAATTCTCTGACGTCGGTTGGACGTGGCTTCTCGTCATACTCTCAACGCCATGATGACGTGATGACTAATCCAGTCACACTATAAGTCCTTCACGTCACTCTAAGCCGTGGTCCAGCCTCAGAGAAGGCACCCTTAGAACGACGTTCCCCGACGCTAGTCGAGCTTCTGCGCTCTACTCCTCGCATTTTGCAACCTCGTACTATGGTTTTGTAGTATGGAGTTCCGCAAAGTGACGCCTGCTTCAATAAATTATACAAAGTTTAAATTAAATTTCAGCGCAATATGGGTCAAAATTTAGTTCAAAGTAATTTACATACAAACAGGCATAACTAATATAATGCGTGTAAACAAACATCGTGCAGCAATCATATAGAGATGCAAAAACATCTCAACACTGAACGCCAACAAACAGAATCCGAAAGTGTATTTGTAAATATTTAGAAACGTTTCCCGGCGAAGACAAGTTTAGAGCGTGTTTTGACGTAAACTGGAGAAGCCGGGGATCGAGGTGTTTGTTATGTTTACCTGATACGAAATAATACTAACCGTCGAAACTGAGTACATTAGATTATCGCACTATAGAGGATATAGGGATAGAGATGAATTTACACAGCTGACTGCCAACCTTCGCTAGTCGGAGAGGCACTCCAAGAAGAAGAATCGCACTATAAGAGTATAGGGGGTGTTTTAAAACAAAGTCTACAAAAGCTGTCCGTCTGTATGTAATCTATTGCTCAATATCCACTGAACGGATTTTCGTATGGTTTCTACCTTCAGATAATTAATTGAGAACTGTTTAGGTTAAGAATAAATTACGGTTTCATGTAAATTGAAATTGGAAAACCTCTGTGACACTGATTGCCTTCCTCCAGCCCTTTTGTCAGGCCCCGGCTCAGAAGCGATCTGACAGCATCACGGTAACTAGAGTCTGCAGAAGCTCTACAGGCTTCGACCAAAGTATATCCTTCTGGTAGACTGTAGCTAAAAGCGACCTCGGGGAATGACGGCGACTAGAATCTGCAGAAGCTCTACTGGCTTCAACCTAAGTATGTCCTTCTGTAAGACTGCGGCTTAAAGCGACCTCGTGGAATGACGGCGACTAGACTGTGCAGAAGCTCTATGGCGTCAACCTAAATACGCTCTTCTGTGAGGCCACAGATCAAAGCGACTAAGAAGCAAGACTGCGACCAGAATCTGCAGAAGCTCTACTGGCGTCAATCTTAGTATGTCCTGGTGTCAAGTCACAGCTCAAAGCGACCTGGTGGCAAGTCTACTACCAGAATCTGCAGAAGCTCTATTGGCGTCAACCTAAATATGCCCTTTTATCAGGCCACTGCTGGCATAACTATGGAACAGACATCACATTATCATGAGCGAGATTGGAAGCTGATCGATTGACGACGTCAGAAAAAATTGTGTGACTCTGTGTGCTCGTGCGTCTAAGTTAGTGTCATAGTATACTTGTATGTTTGTATTGCCAACTTATTTGATCAACAGTCATATAGAACGTCCGTGGAAGTATACAAAAACACACTCGTCAAATTAAATACCTTTAAATACACACTAGAAAACCCCCCGAAGCCGTAATAGGCGAAGCACTATATACAGAACTATTCTATTGCACGAGCGTTCTCACGTATGCGGCGAGTGTAGTTTTATTTTTAAACGTAGGTACTTTTTAACTTCCCGAGAGCATAGCATCAATGTTTATTCCACGTGCATTTAGATACGAAGCGATGGGAATTTGCATCGGGCTAGCTTATGTTTATTGTACGAGTAACAAAAATATTACCTACACTTCTCATGAGGATGTATGGAGACTCGTTTCGATCTATTTCTATAATTTTTAGGGAGCTAGTGCATGTTGACTTTACAAAAATTCATGCGAATATCAAATAATGGAATGAATGTGAAATTCTGTCTTTTTATCTGCCTATCTGTCTGTTGTAACCATTCGGGCCACATCAAAAAGGATCGAAAACAGACAGTAAATATTCAATAACTGTTTTTAAGCGTGGCTGCTCCTCATAATATCTGCTCGGTGGTAGATTAGATTCATTTTGATAGATGTACTTAGTAGACAAACAACCCTAAAAATGTCGCAAGCGATCGCTGTATATAAACGTCACACAATCGTGAAAATACCTTGAAGCGACCTATATACCACAGTAGACGTTCATTTATTGTAGAGTGACCTCGTTTCGATAGACCCAGTGTTAGTAGACCTCCACTAAGTAAACAGGCGACCTCAAAACGGTCACAAGGGACCCATACGTCTAAACAACACTAGAATATCGCATGGGGATCCCTTAAGATATTCAGCAATAGTTAATTAAAACAGCTGTATTTTAATTATTTATTTCAGTTCTTCTTTGTAGGGCATCTTAAGATCATAATCATATCTATCATATACATATATCATCAAAAATTATATCTAAAGATTTAAGCTCCAGATAAAAAAGGTTTCCAGTAATGTATACGAATTGTTCGTTATTTCAAACATAAAGTCGATGATAATAGAAAAAGGCTATTCTTCTAATATCCTTTATTTAAATGATCGCAGGTTTAAATACAATTTGTTTAAATTAGCAGCTGCAAGTTGTTGACTCTCTAGCGGTTGTCAAAAAGTAGTGTCCGTTTTATTTTTCGTGATTTTAAATTTGAAAGGTCCATAGACTATTGTCAACTAATTAGGCGCCGTCCGCACTAGGCGCAAACTTGAATCAATTTCCGCACTAATATTATAAATGTTAAAATTTGTCTATTGCTTTCATAACTAAGTAATTAGAAAACATTGGTGAAATTTGTTATAATTTACGCTTTTACGGACTAATATAATGGTTTAAGAAATTCCCGTTTATCTCAACAAGAATCACTACCATAAGACATATTTGAAGGTATTTTAACCCTTAAAAATTCGTTTGAATGAAGTTACGGTTATAACTATATGACTCAATACATACATAACAAAAACCTTGCGTCTAACAATAAAATTCCCACCATTAACTATATGGAATTAGCAGATATGACAGCCGACAATATGATTTATCTCGCATTCTTCCGCGAACAAAACAATGTCCTTACACGGTTCGACACAAACCTAAAAAGTTTTTATGGCTAAATGAATCAACGGTACATATTTCTGCGCTTAATCAATATACCGTACGTGACAAAGATTATTTCATTGCATATACTATAATTCATGATAATAATAATTGCGAAAGTATTATATTATTCCTTCTTTATTTTTACAAAATCCACAGCTCTGAATCTAATAATTTACAAAGTATTAATTAACTTTGTAAATACAGCTTATAACGAATTTTGTATGTGTTTGTGTAAGTGTGTTGCGTGTGTATGCTATGCGTGGAAATATATATAATATTGTAGACAGCAACATTTTTAATCAGCGTTTTAATTTATTATTGCTAGCAACACTTCATAATTACCTCTCATCTAGAGTATATAAGTGGTCAGGTCAAGAACAGAGGTCTCTTTTACGATCGGTACTTGCGTGCAAAAGCTCTGTTATTTAATGTGTTCACGTCGGCCATCTTGTTTGTTTGGTTACAAATGTATTAATTTTGTTCTCTTTTTATAAATCCTACTTTGGATCCTAACAATATAATAATATAAAACTAAAATTCTATGAATATTGTAAGAATTATATTTTGAAAAGAGTAACCGTCGAGTTTCTAGCTGGCTCTTCTTCGTTCAGACAATTATGTAGAGTTGATGATTCAAAGCATTTTTTAACAAGTTTACTTGAATGAAGGATATTTTGAATTTGATACTGAAATGTGTAAAAAGAACCTGCTCCGAGATTTAGTCGAGATGTACTACAGAATTGTAGATCTTCAAAAATACCACAAAAAGTCCGCGACAACATGTCTTTATCTTTTATGGTTAACTCATTATAATATGTTAAAATTTTCAAATTTTGAGTACAGTAATATTTTAATAGTACACTAACGGTTAAATTCCCGGCTTTTCAACGCGAGCGAAACCGCTGGCACAGCTAATATGTCATTGAATCATAAATCTCCAACTCTGATAGCGAGGAATAGAGATAGAAAGAGAAGAGAGAAAAGTACTGGCAAACACGCCAGTACTATAAAATAAAATGCTTAACTTTTAAATCCCTTTTCCTCTTACATTAGAAACTATTTAAACGTTTCGAATTTATTTCCAGTTGAAGTTAAAAGTGAATTGAACGCCGACTAACAGTGCTTCCTCGATATTTAGTGCTTATAAAATAAATCCAACAGTAGGGTTGGCGATTTATATGCAAAGTATTAAAATTTCAAAGACACGAAATTGATAACCAGTTTTTTATTCATATAGTTTAACTTTATTATACATCTATAATTAATTTAATTCAATTAGGGTCATTGCACTCAAGGTTTTTATAGATCTCAACGTACCTCTCTGTAAAGAAAGGGATCCTACACTAATATTACAAATCTATACTAATATATAAAGCTGAAGAGTTTGTTTGATTGTTTGAACGCGCAAATTTCAGGAACTGTGAATTAACTAGGAAGGATTTGAAGAATTCTTTGAGTCTAATCCATTTATACAGGAAGGCTATAGGGTATAAAACATCACGCTGAGACGAATAGAAAAGAAGTAGCAATAAAAAATATTGCGAAAACGGTAAAATTTAAAGCTTTTCTTGAGTGCGCTAAGTAAACGGTGAAATTTTTATTCAAAAATCATGTATTACAAAATTGTTCACCTCTAAAAATTCTAAATAAAGGTCCGCGACAGCATATGTCTAGCTTTTAAGGTTAAACCACTTTTACCATTTTTATGGTTATCAAAATAATATATTACGGTTTTAATCTTTACACGCGGGCGGAGCCGCTGACGATAGCTAGTGCAAAAATAAATAGGTATTATATATGATTTTTATATTTTCGTCTCGGTGCCAGCCCTGTTCTCGTCAGAGTCGCTCTATTAGTCACACTATCACTTTTGCACGTCGGCGTCCATTGGCCGAATTTCATAATGCATCAAGCGTGCGCGGCCGAAAGTGGGCCGAAAAATCATCATTTGATATGTTTCTTATGTATTCGAACTGTGCTAACGACCAAACCGCACGTACTAGTGCAAATTTTGATTGATAATTGTGTCATTATAAACGATCATTGCCGATAAACGGAAATGTGTCGTTTTTTTTATAAAATTGTGAAACCGAAATGGTCATTCGATCCGAGAACTTACTGTAGCTTGCTGATATCTACGAATTAAATTCTAAAATATGCTGACCAATTGCAATTTTATAAATCAAATTTGCCTTAACAAACACCAAAGGGTATTTAATCGGAAGTTACCAGTGATTTTAAATAAGAACCTATTTAAGTTAATATATTATCACGTTTTAAGTTGTCTTTTTTTCCGAACTGACTATATGCTGTTAGCTCTATACCGGCTTTTAAATTATCACCGGGCGGGACGGGCGAGCGCAAAGACATTGTCGAGGTTACGAAATTTTGGAGAATAGAGCTCAGAAACTGTACTAGCTATGGGAAACGTCGTACTGAGGGTGCCTTCTGTGAGGCCGTAGCACGGCTTAGGTGTAGTGGAGAGCTGGTATTATAACAGAGACGATGGGAGTGTAACGAGAACCCAAAACCGCCTGACGTTAGAAAACTGAGACCTCATCTTCAATATTATATAGTCTGATGCAGAGTCTAGTACAAGAACGACAATATTGTTTAAAAAAAAATTATGAAAAAAAACTTCGTCAACATTATCTCAGTTAAGTAACACTAACGGTTAACTATCCAGGCTTTTACTATAACACATTTGCAATAGATATCTAATCAATGATTATATCGCCATAAGTAAATCGTCGAAATCTCGAAAGTATAGCAATGTTCGTTAGGAAAATATCAGAATCTCTCATTTACAGCAAAGCTATTCGCTCAGGAGACGTGACGAAATCCCTCAACAAAAGGTTATCAAAAATTACATCACACGCCCAAACACGCAATATTAGGCGACGCTGTTTTTTAAAGTTATACGTAACTGGTCGAGTCTTAAGAGCTTTTTTTGTAACCAAGCTGCGAACCAGTCACAGGTGATAAGCAATAATAATCTAGATTAGAGATATGCGCATTTGCATACATACAGTATATAATTGAAGGTATTTTAACATTTAAGTTGACTTAAACGTTACAAACGTTACAGTTTGTTAATTTATTAAAGTTTGTTAATTTACCTAGGTCAAAAAAGTTTTGTAAATGTAAATTGTAATAAAGCGTAGTGCCTACAATAATCGTTAGTGTGATAAGAGATCCATAATTTGGAAGAGCAAAAAACACAAGTTTTTTTAAATTGTTCATAGTGCAGTGTCGTAGATGGCACTGTAATAAGGATTACAATGTATCTACCTATATCTCTATGTTTAATATTTATTTTTCGGAATCTCGGAAACGGCTACAACGATTTTCCTGAAACTCAGCATGTAGGTCGTTTCAGGGGATAAAAATCGATCTAGCTAGGTTTTATATAAAAAAAATTTGTTTTATCCGTTTTTGGGCAATAAAAAATACTAAAATTTATATTGAATACAAAACACTATTTTTGCCATAAACTGTCAAGACAGCGTAGCTTATTCGGGGAACGGGCAGTCTCGCGAAATGTAAATACCTAGGATCAATGTCCAACTACTTAATTATTTTTTTTTAACTTTCTTTTTTTTATTTTGTAAAAAATTATCGAGCAAGTCTCGGTCAACCAGGTACTATCAAGCCTATCTGAATTTGGTCGATCTAAATAACAGAACAAGCGTTCACTATATGTTTTGATTCTGTCTTAGATTATTTTACTTCTAGTGAAAAACTATTACACTGAACAGATATTACAATCAAAATAAAGACACGTGTCAACATATACTTCAGTATTTGCGAAAACCGAAATCATTACGAATTCGTTCGATAAGAAAACATAGTTATTTTTACACAAGTTACATAAAACTTATCAGTAAAATACGTGTGTATAACAGAGAACAAATAATATAATTACGTGAGCAAATATTAATTAGAAAATACTCATTACTTATCGTTTGTTTCCATAAACGATATTAAAATTAATAGACTACAAATAAATAAGCCAAGCGGACTTATTAGAGTTGTGTATTGATTACATATCATAAAAAAAATACGTTAAATCTTAATTAAGATATTTTATCATTAAAGAGTAGTAAAGAATATGCCGTTAAGGACTAATCTCGTTAAAATAAGTATATTAACAAGTCGAGTTAAAAAAAATAACTCAGTGTCACGTCCTTACTGTTAACCGTTGAAGTGGAACCAATCCCTCGTCTGGAAACAATCCTGGCAGCAGTATCATGCTATGCTTATCATACACATGCATTGCCACTGATCCAGTGATCAGTATGTAAAATTTTACCTCAATCAGACACCGGGAAGTAGGTCAAATTTAACTTCCAAGATTCCACCTTCACATACATGAATAAAAGCTTTTGAAAATATTTTAAAAAATCATATTAGAAGGTAGAAATAGATTTTCTTTTTACGTTTTAAACAATATATACAATTCACTTTACAGACTTAAGACTTTTTATAAACGCTTATAATGATAAACAAAGGCTAAATGAGCTACTTACCAATTGACACTAATTTTTTTCCCAAAAAATTCATACAGTATAATACTGCCTCTGCGAATTTAATAAGTTTTAAAACTAAGGAACGAAACTCATTAAAAGTTTGACTCATTTAAAATCACGCGACACAATAAATTAATATTCGTGGGAGAATTAAACTTGACCTTTCGACTAAGGGCCTTGTGAATTGTTAACGCGCACTAACTGCGATTGCTTATATTCAAATCCTACCTTATCTCTGTGTGAATGCCGATGATGTGCTACCGGGGGCGGATGTTGCGGCGGCGGCGGCGCCTGGCTCTGCCCCGTGACAACCATGGGGAGGCCGTCAACTATGGTCACCATAACTCGCTTGTCGGCGCTGCGACGGCGTTCTGCTGAATTCCGACGTCGCCTCTGCTCGTCAGCCACTGGTTTCGAAAACACAGTCCTCCGGTCAAAGGAGGATCTCGGGTCCGGTTGGTTCTCGGCCGCCCTGGTTGCTGGCGTGTGGCTCTTCGACCGCTTCAGCAACCTCATCACGTGGGATTTCAACGCATCCGGCTTGCTGACCGGAGGCGGTTCGGCTTTGTGTTTGTACGACTGCGAGTGCGCATGGTGGCGCTGCACGGACACCGCGTGACCCATCCCTGGTGGAACTACGTTGGAGAGACTCTTGACTGCGTATGCAGCATCTACTTTGTTCCCGGCCACGCACGAAACCTCGTACATTCCGACTCCTCGCGCTCCCTTAGCCCCCTTGTACCGCGAATCACTTACACTGCCATTTTTAATACAAATTCCGTGAAACACTGCAATCCGTATCTCACTTACCGCATTGTTATTGAACACTTATTCCTTAGAATCGACCAGGCTGCTTACATTTGCTTACTACGATGATTAAATATGTCGGACCGGTTAAGGAAAAATACTATAAAACGTGAGTTAACAGTTAATAAGATAAACAACTGGGATTCATTACTCATCAACAGCACCAATTACAAACAATACTACAGAGATGAAAAGCAAAGTTAGTAACTGTGTTCATTAGACGCACGTTCGACGCGTACGGGTGCCGGCGTCGCACTGATATAGCGGAGGCATTCATGAACCTAATGTAACAATCGCTCAATGATACTCGTGTGATAAGAGCGGAGATACACAGACGTCAGTGTGCGGACGGGCGAGGCCTATCCTAATCCGCAAAAGGTCAATGTTTTTATCATTCATAATATACTAGACGAGGACGTGAATTTTTTAGACATATAGTAAGCTCGAAGCATATTCACAATAGTGATAGTATGTGATACTACTAGCTAAGCTTCGCAGTTACATCCGCGACACAAAGTTTGGTTTGTATTTATAAACGCTTGAAAAATCTGCGTTTTTTTAAACTTTGTTAAATAATATTGATATCGCATTGTTTTTTCAATAATTTTTAAGTGTCTTACGCAGAAAATTTTAAACAATTTTATGAGTTACTTCAATAATACTTATTGACGATAGTTGATTACTAACGGGTAACTCGTAAATAATAAATTAAATTAGGGTAAATTGATTAAAAAATATTATTGGAATCAAATGATGCTTTGCTTTGCGATCTTTTCATAAAGTCTACCATCGATTCTGTACCAGAAGAAGCAGTATTAATAACCCAACATATATTTTCATTTACCAAGGATTATAGCAAAATTAATATTGACACTGCAAAAAGTAGATTCTATAATCAGTTCAAAGGTATAACAGTACGGAGGATATATATAAGCAGACGGGCGAGGCCTGAACCTAATCCGCAAAAGGTCAATGTTTCAGTGAAGTCATACCAATTGATGTAATTGGAGATAACGAGGCACAACTTCTGGCCCGTGGTGACGTATTTCGTATTAATCACTTAAAGCTGTGGATCCGGCCACAAATTTGGTTGAGTAACTACAGTTCGTATACAAATTTAAAACAGGTTTTTGGACTTATATGTTAAGTACTCGTATGTACGTCAAATTAGGGACGTTGCACACAGAAGCGTGGACTGTTGTCACGTGATAGGTTGATAATAGATGGCGCTTTTCAATGTCATCTTATTCCTTTAGAATTAACAGAATTTCTATAGCCAATATATGACGAATCGCTCATATTACAGTTAAAAGAATATATCCATACTAATCTTATGAGTGCGAAAGTATATCTGTTTATTACGCCCCGAAAGTGTTCCCTGCTTTTACAAACCTATCTATTGCTTTTACAAACCTGATAATATCTCCGAAGGGGATATTTGTTAGGTCATCAACTTCAATTTCATGTTTACCTAGTATCTCCCATCTTCCCAGCGAATACATAGGGAACTCAGCCATAAAAACGGCCGTTACTTTACACCGCTAAAATTGTCAAAGACAAAGTCGCTGAAACAACTGGCCAGCTTTAAATATCTATTGTAGTAAAAAGTAATGGTAAGGGGAACTTTTATGAACAAAATTTTGAGATTAGCAAGTTCTTGAAGCTTTACAAAAGGTAAATACAATAAGAAAATTTATCAGCCGCCCTTTAAAATGTCGCTGAAACGTTTAATATTCACCTTGCGCCCAAAGAACACAATGGGCAACCGCACCGTATTATCTAAATCGTTACGCACGGAGGAATTTTAAGTGAATTCCTGGCTTTACCTTTCCCTTGGAATTTCCTTTTGTGGATGCGATAACTTTGAAATAGCGCAAATTCGTCATAAAACTATTGTTTGCACTTGTTAACGGTTTCATTGATGAGCCAGATTCATAGTTTTGAGTTGCACTTTATCGTTTATCGAATCGTCAAAACAAAAAACTTACATAGGCAAATCTGGCCATTGCTTGTTTTGGTAAAATACACACACGGTCGTCCCTCCCAAAACTCAACTGCAAATGTATTAAAGGCACTTTATTTATACTAATATATAAAGCTAAAGAGTTTGTTTGTTTGATTGTTTGAATGCTCTAATCTCAGAAACTACTGGACTCATTTGAAAAAGGAAAGTCCATTAATAGAGTAAGGCTATAGACTATATAACATCACGCTAAGATGAAAAATATTGCGAAAACGGCAAAGTTTAAAGCGTTATGTAAACGGTGAAAGTTATTGAAAAGTCTCTTATAATTAACTCACGAACAGCTTCAATGTTCAAAATTTCATTTCGGGAAAAAAATTGTAGCACACTGATTTCCACGCGGGCGAAACTGCTGGCACATCTAATTTTTATAATATATAAAAATGTGTCTCTGTATGTCCTTTATAGACTCCGAAATGGCTTGACCGATTATAATGAAAGTTTTAGACAACCTGTAGAATGACCCGGATGATCTTCTAAAGTTTGGTCGCGATGTTTTTTAAACTGACTTGTATTTCGAGGGGAATATGAAACCAGACTGAGCCACATCGACGCGTGGCTGGACAGCTAGTTTTTAATAAATGTGAAATAAGATGACTGTTAAAAGGTTTTTAGGTTGTATTATTGAAGCTATACAAATAAACCTTTTATCCTATCGCCACGCAATTCGCCAGGTGGGCAACAGTTACAATTCTTGGGTGGGGTTTATAAACAAAACCGATTTACGAGCACCGGTCGAACAGCTGCATGTAGCGTAAAAACAATACGGGTACGAGTACGTCTTGTATAGTAGACACTTACGTAATTATAATTAGAGTTTACTACCTGTAGAGTGCCTTAAGAATCTATATTCGTACCTATAAGGCTCACAGCATCTTCCACTATACAGCGTTCGTTTGCAAAAACGTCGACTAAGGTCAAAGAAATTACCCAGGTGACATTAATTTATTATAATATTAATAAATTATAATATATTATAAGAAAGAGGAAAAGTCCGGGTAAAGAGGTACCCCTGACCTCGAACCCCGTAGCGCAATCAGTTACGGCTGATCGCAGTATGGATATTTTATGAAGGGCGAAATTAATGCAACCTTCATGTTTTATCTCATATAATTATACGAATAGGGGAGCCAAAGGCAGGCAAAAATATTGTTTAAAGTTAAAAGGTCGATGGAAAAGGACATGAACCGAAATCGTAAATAGATATCTAATGGAATCCTCATCCTTTAGATTCACACAATACATTGAGTTTGTATTCACAACTCATCTTTATATCAATTTGTGCTTCGTTTATACGACACTAGTAACTTGCTTGTGTTTACTTAGACGGATCTTATTGAATTGTTTTTAATCATATTTCATATATGTAGCACCGAACAATAACCATAGTTTTCAAAAGAAAGTGTATTGATAATTATTACGATTATAAAGAAAAAAAATGTAATAAACAGCATAGTAAAAGAGCAACTTGGTACCTTATACGAGTTTGGGTTAAATTTAAATTAGTTATTTAAAATACTTAATTAAAATTATTTTATTATTCGTTTACAAAATCAATGAACATATTATTTTGCTATAATGTGATAAATTTGTTATAGCGACTTATAGCAAAATAATATTTTCATTACTTTTGTATTATGGACCTCCGCAAAGTAATCCGTAGTTCTATAAATTAATTTTTCGTGTATATGACTAGCCTGAAACAATATTAATAAGTTCCTAATAATAAGTTAAGTGTAAATTATTAAGTAAGTTTGTATTTAGCTCAAGCTAATATTATATAATATCAGCTTTTATCCGCAACCTCGTTCGCGTGGACTTCTGTCGCGAGATAGGTTGATAATAGACGGCGCTTTTCAATGTCATCCTATTCCTATAGAATTAACAGGATTTCTATAGCCTATACATTACTTCGGTGTATAACGAATAATTGTGCCAAATTTCATCGATATTAATTAAACGGATTCACCGTCTCGCAAACTTTCGCATTTATAATATTGTAGGATAAAATAATAACAGAACTGGAACAAAGAATGTAAACAAAATCAATAATCTCCTTCCTTCTTCTTTTCCTTTTAGACAACTATAGCTATGGTCTACCACTCTGAGATATGCCTTTCACACCTATACTACAAGTCATTTCACCTAAGCAAGTACTTGAGGATACATACAGTATCAAACGAGGCATGGGGCTTTTCTATTTTACTCGGACATTTCAAGATCACTGGCATAGTATGAGATAACGTCTGCTATTTTCCGCTGCTCGGATTCCATTTCAAGACCACCGTTTCGGAAATAAGGGACCCATGTCAACATTTGATGACAATTTCATGTGTCTATGGGAATCTATGACAGTTATTGACGTGTCGTTTACTCTGACCTATTGTGTGTGAAGTGTTGGCTAAAATAAGTATTTCCTCATCTTTAGGATCGTAGTTACTTCCCTTTTAATAAAAAATAAATAAAAAATGCGTATTAAGGTTATAGAACTAGACAACAAAGATGGATGTTTTGATATACGAATATCAATATTCGCAGAGAAAGACAGGAAGTTGAAGAGTATGTAAAACTTTTAATATGGCGATTTATCATGTTTTCACTCAAAAATATTGTTTTTATGGAATCTAATTTTGTTTTTCAGTACAAAATGGAATTGAATAAGCTGTTCTCAAAAAAAATAAACGGGTTCTTTTTTTATTTTTCACGTTATCCCGGTGTATAAGCTTTAATTGTGCCAAATTTGATCAATATAAGTCACGCCGTGTGGTATCCGGCTAAATAGAATAGTACCACCCTCTTTTCTTACCGAGGTGTCGTAAAAGGCGACTAAGGCAAGTCGACCCGCCGTGTGGTATCCGGCTGAGTAAAATAGACCACCCTCATTCCTTACCGAGGTGTCGTAAAAGGCGATTAAGGTAAGTTGACCCACCGTGTGGTATCCGGTTTAATAGAATAGACCACCCTCCTTACCGAGGTGTCGTAAAATACGACAGAGGTAAGTTGACGTCAGGCAGGCGGCCGGTCGTAAAAACGCAGCCAAATCATGTGACAGCATGTTTATAACATGTTGCGTCGACCCCACTTAGAGTGGGATAAGGGCAGGAGGATATATATTGATCAATATAAGTCGAGCGGATTAACCATGATAGTATAACAGACAGATAGACTTTAGCATTTATATTATCAGATGAATCTGCGCGTAATAACATCGAAGTGGAAAAAGTAAATATGAATAAAGCACAATTATATTATGATAGAACTATATATGTCGCTGTTCGACCATCTTGGCTTCTTCAATATAGTAATCCTTTAAATCAGGATATTTGCATATGCAAACATTGCCCAATCGATAGTCGAAGACAAACAAAATTTCGGTACCATATAGTATAAGGGTTGGAACAAAGCTTATAACTAGTAATATTCGGACCCGATAGTGTTTGTTAAGGACATGCTGGCCTCAACAAACGTTGCTGAAGGGATGAAAATACTTGTCAAAGCTTCCAGACGATAGACAAATATTTGCAACTAGAGCGTACGAAGGGGATAAGTCGTTAAATGTCTTTATCCTAATAATGTTTGAGCAAATTTATTATATACTGTCTGTATGTGAAGAGATCTGTGCTAATACAGACATTGTCACTCTACACCTACAGTTAAATTATCTCAATACCAAAAATTACATTGATCCGTTTCCCAATTCGGACGCGAAAGAAAAACAAACAAATTGTCATATGTATAAAACTTTCTTCGTTCTTCTCACTTCTTCAGGACTTCAATTACTGAGAGAAAAAGCTTAAGATTTTGCAAAGCATGAAGTTTATGCGTTAAGTAAGGTACTTCCAGTGAATCCGAACGAATTAGAGATAATCCTTAAGTCGTTCAGATGGGCCGAAACTTTACAATCCGGTTTCAAGAACATAATATACAGGTAAAATAAATAACTTAATTCGAATTTAATACAACATCTGTTGGATAAAGTACCTAACGACCATTCCTTTAATATACTTCACATTTACGATAAGGGCCTCAGACTTAATATTTTTGAGCAACTTGAGATAATAAAATATAACAATGGCAACCTAATTAACGAACAAGTAAACGTCTCCAACTTCAGTTTACTAAACGTGTTTGGAGGCAAAATAAATGGTGGGGGTTGAACTATTTGTATATAAGATTGCTTGCTTAGACAGTGCGGCGCATTACGATTTCGTCGTGAAGCCTATCCTACTGATGATTCTTCGGTTATGAGGCGAAACGATCGAAGACATTGTCGTAGTGAGTGTGGTGTGTTGTTAGTGGCGGCGTGATACGTGTTGTGACTGGTCCTGCATGTATAAGTTATGTGAACGTTGCCTGCTTCCTACACTTGGCATTACATAGATTCTGTTAACAAATGCGGATTATAACATAATAATTCTATAGTAACTTCTGTAACTATTGAATTCTGCAAAGTACCGCCTACTTCTATAATTTTCCTGCCCTTATCCCACTCTGCGTGGGGTCGGCACATCATGTTATAAACATGTTGTGCCGACATGGTTTGGCTGCGTTCTTACGACCGGCCGCCTGCCTGACATCAACTTATCCTAGTCGTATTTTAAAACACCTCGGTAAGAGAGGGGGTGGTCTATTCTACTAAATCGGATACCACACGGTGGGTCAACTTACCCTAGTCGCCTTTTACGACACCTCGGTAAGAAATGAGGTTGGTCAATTCTACTCAGCCGGATACCACACGACGGGTCGAGTTATCTTAGTCGCCTTTTACGACACCTCAGTAAGAAAAGAGGGTGGTACTGTTCTACTCCCCCGGATACCACACGGCGTAAAAGTAATAACAAAATTATTCTGCTATAATCCGCAATTGTCACGATTTTTGCACGCCTACTTCTATAAATTATTTGGAAATCCTTGACTTTGACAAAATAATCATCGTCTCATGAAGATTAGGATTCGACATTACAGCGGAACGGTTGCGCTAGTGGTGATGCCTCATAAAACCCAATTTACGACAACCGCTGTACCCGATGGTCTTTCCTAACGGCAACATCTGAGAAATCAATTAGCAGCCTTAGTACAAACTTACGTATTTCCGACTAATAGTTTTGAAACTTCTATATAAATTTCGTACCCTATTTCATCCGTTCAGGGGATTAATTTCACCGACGCTTTCCCTTAAAATTAATCTAGGATCTAAGATTTTTGTTACATCTAATGTATGTCATAATATGGAATTTGAAATTTTCACACCTTATACACTGTCTTTTCTTTTATTTGTTTAATAATCCTAATGTGAATGCTATAAATAAAAAGCTAGTAAGAAAAGCTAATCATAAATATGAATTTTAGTTATTTTCTGCTTTTTCCAAAATCTGATTTTTTAATTAATGTATATAAACCGGCTATACTCACGTCTTACTCAATCGGGTGAGCACGACTAGTTTCAAGCCCATACGGGGCTCTTATTCATGAGTTCTTTACGCGGCGTTATCGCGGCGGGAACATCCCAACATGAGTTCCCGCCTTGAATGATGATTCCTTGATGGGCTTGAAACTAGTCGGGCTCATCCGATAAAACAACACGTGAATATAGCCCGTTTATATACATTAATTATGAATACCACTCATGATAGTTTAAATTAAAAAATATGACTTTTTATCTTATAAACAAAGTTCTTTAGCTGTTATTCCAATTCGAAAATTTTCAACCTTATACCACACAGTAGGTCAACCTAACCTTAGTCGCCTTTAACGACACCTTGGTAAGAAATGAGGGTGGTCTATTCTACTCAACCGGATACCACACGGCGGGTCAACTTGCCTTAGTCACTTTAAACGACCCTTGGTAAGAAATGAGGACGGTCTATGTATATGTCTGTATATGTATTTACATGTATATGTTTGTGTGTGTGTGTGTGTATATTTTCGGGGGGATCGACCTAGCTAGGTTTTATTAAAAAAAAATCGTTTTATCCCTGTTTTTGGGAATAAAAAAAAAACAATAATTTGAATGGAATATATAAAAAACTATTTTTGCCGAAAACTGTCAAGTCATTGTAGCTTATTCGAGGTTGTCTATAGAAATGAAAATATGTAAGTTCGAGCCCCACCTACACAATTTTTTTTTTTTTAAGTTTTTTTTTTAATAAATTACCGAGCAAGGTTCGGTCAACCGTGTACTAAAATACAATTCTTCTTACATTGAAAACAAAAACACAAAATAAGCAAGATATATCCTATTACAGAGAAGTAATTGTAAATAGATCAGCCGATGATGCGGTTGAACAGCTGCGATACCAAAGTTCATTTACATATAATTATAAAACACCTGAGATCTGAGTCGACGCTATGAGCGTTCCTGACTGATTGTACAAACATTTATCTAAACCAGCTTTACTCAAAGTGTGTTCCGCGGAACCCTAGGGATCCGCGATACCTCTGTAGGGGTTCCACAAGAATTTAGAAAAAAAAATCAAATTACCTCTCTCTGGTCGAACGTTTTGACTCCGCGGCCGCGCGTACGTATATCTATTTATTTATTTGTATTTGTATAAACATGTGTTACAACAGCTGGTGTATTAGTTAGATTTTTTCATTTTTAATGTCTTCTATTATTCAATACTTACTACTCATGTACAAGTTTGAGAACCACTGATCTAAACGATACTCTCGAAACTAGAGTGAAACGAAATTCAGCATTTGCTTACATAGGGATTTCAATCGAAAATAAATTTATTATGTGTAGGAAGATATTTTTTTTTAGTTAATCGTTTAAAAATTATTTTAAAATTGTTAACCAAAGTCTCCATTCATTTGCGTCATTTTTATTGTAAAATGACTATTTTGTATTGTGAAAAACAGGATTTGTTTTGCGTCATTTTTATTGTAAATTGACTATTTTGTATTGTGAAAAACAGGATTTGTTTTAAGTCTTTATACGCTTTAATTGTACCAAATCTTATCAATATTTCTTTAGAAGATTAATCCTTAAATCAAATGTAATGATAGACGTTCGTCATTCTCCTGCCTTTATCCCAATCTAAGTAGGTAAAACGCCCTCTTCATTCTCACAAATGAGACACGTTAGTATTCGAACAATAGCGCGATAGAGGAAACATAAGATCTGGCATCAGGCCAAGAATAATCGAATATAATTTTATTGAACGAGTCACTTTACCTTTATATCCTCTAAAGCAGGGGTGTCAAACTCTCGGCACGCAGGCCACAGCATATCTTTAATATTTAACCGAGTTAATTTTGTATGTACATCACTACATATTATAAAACAAAGTGGCATTGTTAGTCCATATATCCCTATGTACGCATAAAACTTTAAAACTACGCAACAGATTTTGATGCGGTTTTTTTTAATAGATAGAGTGATTCAAGAAGAAGGTTTGTACATAACGTAATAACATTCAATACGGAGTAAAAAAATACTGTAATTTTTGAGGTTTCTGTAAATAATTACATTTTTTTCCGCTTACATTGCAAACTATACTAAACCCTACGAGATTTAACAAAATGATGTACTAAGTACTTTTACACCTTGAAAAGGTCTACAGAAAAGTCCGCGATGGTATATTTACTTTTTACGAAAAATAATGCCTTATTTTTGAAGTAATTTTTGTACAATACAGCATTAATCCTTATCCAATTAAGTACCTTAAATAAATTGTTGATTTAATATAGATCAATATGGCCGTTTACAGCATGTAATTTAAGTGAACATTTTCAGAGATATTACAGATTTAAAATGTCGTGAGGACGCCGCGCTTCGCCCTATAGCACTTCGAATCTACCAGCTATATGTCGCTTTTTCAAGAGTTTGTTTAAAGACAGTCTGTAATTAATTGTAAAAATAAAATACATAGGGAAAATGTAAAAGTAAATAAATGTTCTGTATGAATTTAGATATTCCAAAGATAGCAGGAAATCTTCTTGGTATAGGGAAAGGAAATTGTTTTTCTCCAAATTTAACGCTTGCGGGCCACGGGCAGTAATGAATAAATCAAAACTACTGGATCGATTTTAATCAATTTTTTTACACTGACTGACATGGGATATATATTTTATACCCGTGCGAAGCAGGGGCAGGCCGCTAGTATATATATATATATATATATATATATATATATATATATATATATACAGTCAGGAGCAAAACTGAGTCAATGTACTGACTTTGACTATAACATCGAATATATTAATTATTACCAAACTCATTTTGAATACTGCATATTTTTATGTAAAACTACAACTTATCAAGCACACGATACGCACAAAAATTTCGGGTATTTATAGTGTTATAGCTATAGTAAAATTATCCTCGACTGACTCACTTTTGCACCACTTGTGAAACACATTCAATTCGGGACTTCAATATTTCGTCTAAAGACCGGTCGCCTATTTCAAGTCAGTTAATCTGTTCTTGGGACTTTTGACAAGTTTTTGACAACAGCCAGGTGAAATTTTGTATCACTGTTCTTGAACCAGGTTGCGTAAATCGTTGAAGTTCGATGGTGAAGCTTCATATTCACTGAAAAGTTTGCTTTTCAGATGTGAGCACAGATTTTCAACGGATTTTCATTGGGTTAACATCCGGACTTAATAGGACTTTAAGATGGCCATGGCAAAATCTTAAAACATTTAATTAAATTTAATTTAAGTTGCTTGTCGAGCGAACCTTTCACTATTTGTGACGTGTGTTCGTCGGATCGTTCCTGTGTTGAAATATTTCTTCATTTTCAGGACATCGCATATTTTCAACAGCTTCAAACAGATGTGTTCTCAGAAATCTCCAGTACATCTCTCCACTCATATTCCCTTCAATTCAAATTATTTAAATATGAATTGGTCCAACGCCGTAAGCTGTTATGCAACCTCACGATTTAATATTACCACCACCATGTTTTACAGTTTGTATATAATCTTTTCCTTTCTTGTCCTATTCCATGGACGACCATCTGTACTGTATCTGTAATTTTAGTCTCATCTGACTATATGACTCTCATCCAATTATATAAGTCCAGTTTAAGTGTTGTTTCATAAATTGTTTTCTTAGTTTGACATTTTTCTACTAGGAAGCGGCTTTTTTTCTCTCAACAGCTCGGAAATTGGCATCGTGCAAGGCTCGACGAACAGTACACCTCCTAATCACTTTGCCTATATAGTTCTTCAACATTTTTATTGCTTCGGAAGCTAAATATGCTCGAACAGACTCAAAATAGAGGACCACTTTTCTCACATCTCTCACGGATAACTTTTTTGATCGACTACCGACATTATTGTGCACAGGGTATTATTATTTTTTTTAATTCTTGAAACTGTTGATTGACTAATATTTCACTATTGAGCGATAAATCTTGTGGATTTCTTTATTTCAAATAAGTTTTTGATCGATTTTATACTATTCGTTGAAATCGCTTTCATGATTCTGTTAAATAGTCTTACAAATAAAAAAAAGGCTTCAACCGTTCATGATGGGCATCAATACGACTTTGATAAAAGTCTTTGAACCAGACAAAGCAAAACTGTTTATTTACATTAACTCTAACAATTAAAAAAAAATGTGAATATACTGACATACAGTAGACGTTTTGGACGCGGTGCAAAAGTGAGTCAGCCGGTGGAAATTATTTCATAGCTCAAAACTATAAATATTAAAAATTTCTAATGCGGATCGTGTACTTAATAAGCTGTGGTTTTTCATAAAAATATGCAAAATTGAAAATGAGAGTGGTAATAATTAAAATATTCGAAGTTATAGTAAAAGTCAGTACATTGACTCAGTTTTGCTCCTGACTGTATATATATATATATATATATATATATATATATATATATATATATATATATTCGTAATCTCGGAAACGACTCCAACGATTTTCCTGAAATTCAGCATGTAGGGGGAGAAAAATCGATCTAGATAAGTTTTATTTTTAAAAAAATGACTGTTTTCGGGCTCTAATTTTTTTTTTTATATTTACGTTGAATACAATCACAATTTTTCACTGTTCAAACGTAAACTCATGGTAGTTCATTTGGGGAAAGGGCGGTCTAAAGAGGTGAAAATACCTAGGATCGAGCCCCACCTGCCCTATAATTTTTTCATTGAAAAAAAATATATATTTTATTTTTTTTACATCATTTTAAAAATCGCCAAGCAAGGCTCGGTCACCCAGGTACTAAAATTATTATATAGTTTATTTATAAACTACACGAAAGGAAACTGTATTAATAACGCTCACGCAGGGTCAATTTTGATAAAAAGTCTCGACCAATAAAATTTCTCCTAAAATAGGAAAGGTAGTATCAGAGAATAGATGTCAATATGTTTACTACCATGTACAAGTCAAAAAAAAAAATTTTCTATGAACATTTGCAGTGATATTCTATGATTTTCTTGCGGCGTACCTAAAGCTAAGCTTCGTTTATTTGCCTCAAGTTAGCTTGTGTTTGTCACCCCTGCTCTAAAGCATATCTATAATGGTCCACTATTACCAAGCAGCAAAGGCGAAATTAGATTGTTTTCCTCATGCAATAAACAGACATGAATAAATGCACAGCCGTACAAGCACAATTAGCTATAAATTAAATTATAGCAAGCGCTTATATATTGCAGTGTAGTTATTGTATTGTCTAATTTTATTGAGTACTGTAATTAGACATTTTAAAAGGCCATCCAAATTTGAGAAGAGGAAATTTTTAAAATAAATAAAATAAAAAGGCTAAAATAAAGTATTAAAGAAATGCGTTCGCATTAACACCATGGTCTATTTTAGGCGTGCTCAACCTTTTAACGGCTAGGCCAATCGGACTATACGAAAATCTATGGTGGGCCACTGCAGCATTATTTACAGGATTTTAGCTGTGTAATTGAATTAGAATATGAATAATTTATATAGTATTGACAAAATATAAAAAAAACAATGTGGTAGTTCTAAGCTCCAAAAGGAGGGAGAAGGCCTATGTTCAGAAGTGGGATAGTAATACGCCGTCCCTTTTACTATACTAAAATAATAGTTGTGTTGTGTCTAAAGTCTATTATTCCTACATATTGAGAATATTCTACGATTTATAGGCGGGAGATTCAAAATTCGAGCGTAGGGTTGAGCAGGCCTGGTCTATTTCATAGCTTAACTCAGATACTTATTAAATTTATGAAATGGATAAAAAATTACAAAGTATTAGATACAAAATTATAAACAAATCCAAAAAACTTATGTTTGTTTTGATAGAAGGAAAAAAGATGCTGCCACAATTCAAAATACTCTACTCGTGACGCACTCCGACCACAATGCAGTCATTTCGTTAAACTAACGAGCCAAACATTAACGTGAATATACCTGAAGGACTATACTAAGGACACATTAAATAGACAGTGCATAAAAGGTATGGCTACAATGGCAACTATTCTAGAGCTATAAAAAAGTCAAGTCTCCTTTACAGAGAAGGACCTAGGGAACACAGGTACCCAAACTTTTTACCCAACGTTTAACACATTCATTTTTTAAACTTCGAATTTCATAAGACGTTAACACCTTTTACAACATTACCGGACGATACGTACGAGCGTATACATAGCGGAAAGTTTACACATAGTCCTATTGGTGTTTTCTGTGCAGCCGAACCACAACTTAGTGTAATAGAACCAAATAACACTATAACATTCGCTTCATTTTCAACGTTTCCATCATACAAATCTACGCTGTGTGCAATCATTTATACATACCTAACTTTAATGCATATCTATAAAATAGCTAACTTTAATGCATATCTATAAAGTTTAAAGAGAAAAAAATTATATGTAGGTAAGATTTATCTTGCTGACGAGGGTCTAGACGTGATGCGTCCAGTATTCCTGTGCCCTCGCCACCAAGCAGCAAGGTGGAACACCATTAGGTTTTAGCCGGTAAGAATCCGGCATAACTGCTTTCGCCCCCCAGCGATTAGTAGTATCCATGAAGGGTTTCCTCGTGTTAAAAAAAAGGCAAGATTTATCTTAAATTATGCATGCTCGTTCTATAATTTTACATCGGTTCTCATGAGGTCAAACAAAACTATAATTTTGTGAGAACATATTTAATATACTGTTTAAGTACATATTTCGGATATATTTATATATCAATTGTGAGCCAGGTTAAGATCTCATCGATGTAATATACCAGTTGTTTACAGTAGCAACTAATCATGTACTTTTATCGCATAAAAAGGATAACCCTTTTCTTCTATGTTATTTACAATTTTACCACTTACAAAAATATCTAACACTCATATTTTATCTTTTGATATACTCGTATTTCCTGTACAGCATTTACCAATATAATTTTGAATATTCAATTATATTTCCATCAAATCTTAGTTCGATATTATTCGTTTTATATTCTGGAATATCAGTGTCAAAGTGAGGTGTGAGCGCTAACTTTGAGAATCTGTGCAGTAACAGTAATGAATGAAGGCAGACGCGTAATGACGCTACGATAGCCCTGCCTACTGGCCCGGAGCCAAACCCACTATCGTTATTGTCTGAATGTTGCAAAGACTTAATATAAATAAACATTTTTGCAGTTTGTTTCCTAATCAGTAAATCCTAGTAATCGTAAATTGTAAAATCGCAGCGGACATAAAATTACCTAATATTATAAGCGAATGCTCGCATTTATCAAAAGTTACTTTAGATAAATGCGATTTTAGATTGATTGTAGACTTTAGATTGTAAATAATAATAAATATTTGTCTACGCCGTGTGTTATCCGGCTGAATAGAATAGACCAACCTCATTTCTTACCGAGGTGTCGTAAAAGGAGACTAAGGTAAGTCGACCTGCCGTGTGGTATCCGGCTGAGTAGAATAGACCAACCTCATTTCTTACCGAGGTATCGTAAAAGGCGACTAAGGTAAGTCGACCCGCCATTTGGTATCCGGCTGAGTAGAATAGACCAACCTCATTTCTTATCGAGGTGTCGTAAAATACGACTGAGGTAAGTTGACGCCAGACAGGTGGCCGGTCATAAAAACGCAGCCAAATCATGTGACAGCATGTTTATAACATGTTGTGCCGACCCCACTTAGAGTGGGATAAGGGCAGGAAGATGATGAATAAATATTTCTCTGTGAATTACATGGTACTTCTAATATCCTTTTATTTTTGTAACTAATAGCATCCATTTTTAGTATATATTTTTTTTAATTTGTATACTTAACATTTATTTCTTGTTTATGCTGCACACGCTACTCATTAAAATTTACTCTCCTATCAGTTTCTCAAGACAAAAATGTTTGTCCAATGGTTCTTCATGTGAGTTACGATTGGTAGACAGGACAGTATGTGCAATGAACAGTCGTAATTACTAAAATTAAGCAATCAAAGCTATTCCGATACGTCAATACGTAACAGCACGTTATATTTCACTCGTGAACGGTGAGAATTAAAAGTGCAGTGAAATGCCAAGGTTAAAACTTAAATGGCTTTCGAAGCCAACCAATAAAACAACGCTCATTAACACAAGCCGCAAATTTTCAAACTTCATGCTGCATAACCTACTTAAACTTATCGAAATTGAGTAGCGTTTACGAAGTCTTTAAAGCCATGGAAAAAGGAAAATAGCGGCTTTTTACTATTCCACTAAAGGAGCCAGTCACTTGCGCATTTCATCGGGCAGCAGAGCGTAACTAATGGAAGCAGCTAGTAGTCAAAGGTATATGAAGTCACGATCCTCAGCACTGAAGGAAGGGAAGGGAAGAAGACAATTCCAATGCTGAGCTAAAGCCTCCACTCTTTTTAGATTTCGACTTAAATCTACTAAACCGTTGAAATGCAGAAGCGGATATGCAAATGTCATTACGATTTAGTCTCTCAGATGAATGCATTAAAACAAAGGACCCTGAAGTGCATATTGCATTTTTTTTATAAATTCACAAAAGTATTAGAGAAATTTTTTTACGACGATCCCAAAACCCCATTCTTAAGAGCGTGAATGTAAATTGTAGCAGTAAATACCTCGATATCAAGTCTGCTAATAACGAATATAAAGGGTAATTGAGTCATAGTTGTGAATGTGCCACTTGCAAATTAGTCTTATAATACAATAAGTCGTTGACATTGACGAAAATAAAAAACAGAAAATATACCTACAAATGCAAATTTGTTTGCAGTACAATGCAGTTGTATGCAAAATTTAGAACAAATACATTAAACCGTTGGAGCGATAAAGCGTTACAAAAACACAAACTTTCGCCTTCATAATATAAAAACGAATGACACCAGCACATAACAGACAAAATTGTGAATAGTTTGTTAGTTTGAATAGTTTGTGAAAAGAAAAACTCAAATTAAAAAAGCCTTTAACAAAATTTCATATCCGTTAACCGTTGAGGAGTTCTCGTCAGCAGCCAATCCTGGCAGCATCAGCAGGTCAAGCTTATCATTAACAAGTATTGTTATCGAGGCTGCACCATTTTATAAAATTTCATGTCCCTACAATTAACCATTGAGGTGTTCTCTCGTCTGGAGACAATTCTGGCAACACCAGGTCATGTTTATCATAAACTTGCATTATCATTGGGATTGGACTGGAAATTTCAGCTCATAAATTTGACCTACTTCCCGAAAAGACTCAAATTTAAGTTACAAGATTCCACCTCCACATTCATACACGGCAAGTTAAATAAAAGCTTTTAAAGAGGAATGACACCAAAAAAAAATACAGAGAAAACAGTGAATAGTCAGAGAATAATAGCACAGTATCAATGCATCAGCGGCTCACAAGAGTACGCCCTGTGACACGTAATCGGACGTGCGGCACAATTCTGTTAACGCTCTGCTTCCCAACTATGTCGTTGAGCAAAGGCGGGCTTTAGGTCTCAATCAAACAAATATAACGCGCACATACAAAAATATTTGAGGAATCATTCAACGGCAATCACACTCCCATATCCACAGAGCTGAACTGTCAAATCAATCACGAGAAATCATAAATAAACAATCGAAATTATAACGATGACAAAGTTCGTCAGTACATATCAGATCATGACCTAATAATTCTCGAAAATTTTCTTTGAAACTCAAATAAAATTTATTCACAGAAATGGATCTGAAATATAAATAAACTTTCTAACGCATCTGCCAATTATTACTTTTATATACCTTACTCATATATTGAAACAGGTTTTAAACCAGCTAACTTTTTGTACGCTTTCAAACTTCTCGCCTTTAGAAAAACTCACTTCACAACTACTTAAAAATTTGTTAATCGCTAACGAAGTCATTTCAAAGCAATTAAGCTTTATTTCTTTGGATTCTTAGCATATTTTACGATTTAAGAAGTCAAGTTAAAAGTAGGACATTCTCCAAGTCCAAAAGTAATTCTATCGGATAAAATGTAAATCCAATTAATTAATATCATCTGGATAAAATGTTGGGACAATTTCTTGTAGCCAAACGCTTTCTTGGCACCACAGTAAGAAATAACAAAAACAATTATAAATTTATTGCTACCGAAATAGTAATAGACATTCTGGCTATCTATTAAGAAGTGAATCGTCTAATATTTATGTTAATCAATTCAAGATTACCTGCTGAAAATTAAATATTTCAATATAATACACAATGATTTCTGAAAGCAATGCAGCCAAAGCAATCTCCAGTACTTCAACGTCATTACGTCGTAAAAACATAAACTTTTTGTAGCTCACTGTTCCATCTTCACGCTCGAATTGCGTCCTTTCCTTGGCCACGATATCTCGAGTCAGTGCCGATAACGAATTTTAAGCGTCGAACGCGGGATTTTTACACAACAAACAATGGCCAAGGCATCACGTGGTACATTATCTATGTCATCATCATTAATGTTTATTAAAATGCTAGGGCCTCCTTCTCGGCTATTTGTGCCTCAATTTTACAATGTCAATGTTGATTCATTTAATTGAAACTAAGAAATACTTCAGACCCGACCACAACTGTTTTCACACAATAGACAACGACCTAGACATCACGTTCTACCTTTAGTTTGCTTTTGTCATAACTTTTATTATTAACTGTTTGTTTATTTCAACAAAGCGATTTCCTTATTATTTCCTTTCTGAATTCTTTAACTATATCAAGCGCACATAGTCAATATTTTAGAAATAATACATTATATATATTAACTGCCCTTTTGCAACAACAAAGCCTTTATGAGATATTTATTTTATCATTTAATTAGTGACGTATCTTTTTTAAAGTAGCGTTCTTTTGGAGAAAAGGATCTCTCAAGATATTTTCAAGATTTTTTCACTATATCGTATATAGCACATGACGCATTGTTAAATATTTATGAAGCTCATAAAAAATACTGTAATGTAATGTGTATATAACTATATATAAAAAAAACATAGGTGACCGAGATTGGACCGAAATAACCAAAAAAAAAAACGAATACTTATAATCTTCTACAATATATCTCATAAACGATCTAAAAATTACAGAAACAATATTACGACAATTACATATAGATATAAACCTCCAATATTGTTAATTCATTCCACTCCGAAGGTGGAATCGACTTTAATTGAAAAACAGTAATAAAACACGCGATCCGACAATCTTGTTCAAGTAGTTATTACGTAATTTCTATAAAGCAAGAACAGGTGAATTAACATAAAATTATGGTAAAAATAAATAAGTTAAACTTGTCTTGGATGGTTTAATTGAAATAAAATTTAGTATAATTTTTTTAATGAATTTTTAAGTTACCCTAATTTAGCCCAGCGTTGACAAAGTGCGACACTTTTGAGGTGGTCACGGAATCAAACCCCGGGAAGGAACCAATTACTTTAAATAGACGCAATTTATCACACGCTTTTCGGTGAAGGAAAACATTGTATATCTCTAGAGAATTCTAGGGATATGTGTTAACAACCAATACTCATTGAAGCAGCGTGGTAGGTCTTAGCTCCAATCCCTCTCTTTAAAAACGGAGAGATAAGGCCTATACATACAAGTTTAACTCATTTAAATATTAAAGATACATCACGAGATGTGACGTACACCTTAGTCTCCTATTACTCGTGCGTTAACATTTTATATGATATTTTTTATAATAGATTACATAACTCTAATCGGTACAACAAGATAAATCCTAAGAGAGTAATTGTCATAGTGGGCGTTATACAACGTCCCACGAGCATCTATATTCTAGAATTCTAGACATCTGGGCTAAGGACATACGTACTTCGACTATTTGAGGAGACTGATTGGACGATGAATAAATTGCCAATTCAAATTTATTTCCATTTCAAATTAAATTACTTAAAATAAATGTTAATGTTACTTAAAGAATTCTGTCTGATTGCGAAAAAGTACCCAACGAAAAATTCAATGTTTATTTAGGATGATGTTGAATAATGAAACTGAAATGTATTCTCATTTTAAGAAATCTAAGAAATATAATATAATATAGCACATAGTGTCGCAAAGCTAAAGTAGCGACTTGCGAAGCACGTAATACCAAGAACCGAAACGTTGCAGGGATTCTAATGTGTTAGGCTGGCGATCCTACACTAAATAATAGAACTTTGGTAGTTTTTTTTTTATCAGGAAAACCCATTATAGGTCGTCACCACCCGACGGGGACGAGTGGCGGGTATGTCGGACTCGCACCGACTAAAAACCTGACAGTGCTCCACCACGCTACTGGTGGCGAGGATAGTCCCGTTGTACACATTGTCCCCATCCCCGCCAGCAGCGGCTCTGTATCCCGGAGAGCGCCACCTCAGGGTCGGGGCCTCTCTAAACAATGGCCCTTCCCTCCGCTAATCGATGCATTGAGAGCACCAGATACATTGACCACCTCGGGGACCTACTTTGGTTATACCCCAACTTTGGTAGTTCCCCAATACTAGAAAGATTAGCACCCTCAAAAGATTGTAAGGAGGCTATGAATCTAATCGGCACAAACTCACGTGGTGTGACAATCCATTAATATAATGTATGCCTAACAATAAATGTCCTTAGGAATTTCATAAACCTAAATTTACGAATTGAAATATCTCATTCTGAGTAGAAGATATCACTTCAGTTCAAACAGCACACTGCGTATGAGTCTAGCAAGTGCTCTATTGTGATCAGTCATTGCCATTTGCTTTCTATTGCGCTAAATTGCATAATCAAACGCCAATTTAGTATTAACTGTTATTGCTGTCAATCGTGTTACCAACTTTGGTAATATTTCTAAATTTTATAATATAATCCATACTTATTAGGACAAACAAAGTCCCCAAAGCTGTCTGTCTGTATGTGATCGATTTTCTCAATTACTACATAACATATTTTTAAACGGTTTACTAAGAGATACAGTATAAAAAACTCGTAGCTGGGAGTTTAACTCGAATGCGCCTTGTAAACCTAAAGTAAGCTAAAGTAAAGTACTAGAGAATTGTAGATCTATAAAAATACTACAAAAATTCCGTGATAGCATCTATCTCTTGTGGTTAACTCACAATAAATACTTTCATGTCAAAATTTCAATTAAACTGATTTCCCCGCGGGCGAAGCCGCAGCTGCAGCTCACAATGCAAGCTCAAACAGCAATGTAAATCTTTAAGTTTGAATTGAAAAATTACCCGATTCCCCTTCTCGCTTCTTCCGTATCGTCATCGTTAAGACTTATCTGAAAAATTTCCGACCGTAAATTCAACATAAAACATCATTTGTTTCTGTGTCACTGCGTACAAAAGATAAGAAATGTACAATTTAGACGGTGGTTAACGCGAAAAATTGACACCAGGGGGACCTAAAGAGCGGACGTGTTTGTTGGTCATGTTGCTTAATTTGAATTTATTGATCCTGCCCTCGTCACATCACACCATAAATTGGCCGCCGAGATAAGTCCCTGTGTTTTGGACATCAGCCACATATTTGAGTAATAATTGTATCAGACAAATGAATTTGTGAAATCGGTTAAACGTTTAATTCAAATTTAAAATATTCTTTATTAAAGTAGACTGTTTTCAGCACAATTGAATCGTCAATGTTTTTTTTAAAGAAGTTACCACTGATTCGTAAGTTTGCTCCTACCGAGAAGAACCAGCAAGAAACTCGGCGAATAATTTCAACTAAAAATAATTACAATTTGATTGATGGTCACAAGTTAGTCGTTGCAGCTTGGTGCGTAGCTGTCTGCATTAAAGATATGCTACTATCACTCAATTGTATAGTAAGCTTTATGTAGCAGCATCGTTTTAAGATAACCTCTAGACTTGTGTAAAGGCAAATCTAGATAATGTTGAGGAATTTTTTTATAAAAACGTGTACCGAGACCGATAAATTAATTTCGGACATTTTGGCGGCGCAAACTAAGGCGTAATTAGTTTATGTCTGTTTCTAGTATGTATGTCATACCTATCACTATTTTTACCATACAAGTTAATATTTTTGTTCGCATAAAATAAATAAATAAATGAATAGTATATTAATAGTTATTTTGTCTTCCTGGTGCGAGTCGTGACTACCAATTGTATTAAGGTATTAATAACGCGCTACTGAAGTCGTATAAATAGTAAACACGATTGACACTTTGGTGGGTACTTTGTCACAATTTACCTACATAAGCAAAATTCTAAACGATGTAAAAACTATTGATTGCAAATAGTTATTTAATATTAACTTAACATTACAGTACCTGGTTGACCGAGCCTTGCTCGATAATTTTAATATTCAATATAAATGTTAGTATTTTTTAATGTTTAAAAACAGGGATAAAACGATTTTTTTACATAAAACCTAGTTAGATTGATTCTTCTCCCCCAATTTTTATCGGACGCTCGCTGGAGTTAGGTCCCCGAGGCGGTCGATGCATCTGGTGCTCCCGATGCATCGATTAGCGGAGGGAGGGGCCACTATTAGAGAGGCCCCGACCCAGAGGTGGCGCACTCTGGGATTTAGGGTTGCTGCTGACGGGGATGGGGGCAATGTTTACAGGTACCCTGTCCCCGCCACCAGCAGCGTGGTGGAGCACTGTCATGTTTTTAGTCGGTGCGAGTCCGACATACCCGCAGCTCGTTCCCGTCGGGCGGTGATAACCCATAATGGGTTTTCCTTACATAAAAAAAAAAGATTTTTCTCCCCCAAAACACCCTACATGCTGAATTTTAGGAAAATCGTTGGAGCTGTTTTCGAGCTTCCGAAAATATATAAACATACAACATACAACTGATTAACTCATTTAAATATTAAAGATAAAGCATACGTAAATGCAATTAAAACTGTTAAATGTTAAGTGAAACAAGAATACCAAGGTGAACAATCAAATAAATCAAAACTTTTAAAGAAAACCTAAAATAAAACCATATTTATCATAAAAATCTAGATAATTAAGATTAATATTTTAATATATGATTATCAAAATATTAATTTTGCTTCCTTTAACACCAATATCTAAAAGTATACAAACTAAGCTGCTTAGTGTAATAATGGAAAAAGTGGTGGAAGGTGGAAGAAATGTAGACATAGCTGTAAATAACAACCCTTGGTGTACAGGGAGCGGGCCAATTTACGATTCCTACCTTCATGGTTTATGATCGGTACGAAATATGGGAAACATTCCACATGTTTTAAGGGTGAAAATATTATCCTTAAAGCTTAATATCTTAGAACCTTTAGAAAAAGCTTTTAGATTGAAAAGGTGTATCACATTAAGATTGCTGTATAATAAGTACGAGCAGTGACCCAACTGATTAAAAAGAACTTTTGATAACTTTTTTAATGATTTTGATTTTCAGTATTTACAGTCTTAAAACTTTATAATCTCTACAAGTAATTTACATCACTGTTATATATATAGAAAATACAATCATTTTCCTCGAAAACGTTAAAAGCTTTGAATGTGCAAATCATTTTTTTTGCATATTTTTCGCGTTTGCATTTCATTGTTCAGAAAATTATTTCGATGTTCGTTCCTTACGTCAGCGATTTACATTTTTATAACGAATCCGAGTGGGCAGCGAAAATTATTTTTTCAATATGAAAATAAAATTTATTTTTCAGCAAACAAATTATTTTAAAACATTGACTTGTGTACTCGGGCTAAAAGAATTCTAAAGAGAGAAATGTAATATAAATATACAAAGGATAAGTTTTGAGCTAATATGTCGATTAAACATTACAAAAAATGAAAAACACCGGACTCATTTGTATGACACTACAGACTGAAGATTTAACAAACAAGAGAACTTTAAATGTCAAGCATTGACACTGTTTGACTCTTTCGAGAGGTCGAATATGGAGAATATAGGAGTGCGAATATTTGTTTTTTTTAAATATTTTTTTATACAAACCTTTTCCTGACAATAAAGATCACAAAAGAAAGATGTAGCCAATTGGTCCTTTGGAAGTTACACGCGTAAAAACATTTCGGTGATAATTTTTATTCACACAGATTTAATAAATAAATAAATATATATGACACTTGCATACACGGTAGTCAATCCCTAAAGTAACTTAAAACTTGTGTTTTGGATGACAGACAACTGGTAAATATACTACTTATATAATTATAAATAAATACTTCAATATAAATATACATCCAGGCTCGAAGAACCAACAAATTAGTCAGAGAAAATGTTGGCACTCGGCGGGAATCGGACCCACGGCCCGCGTAGCTGAAGGCAGATTTCCTACCCACTGCGCCAACGGGCCAGTCAAATGTAATAATATAAATATAAGTAATGTTTTCTTTTACAATACATTTTTTACAATGAGGAATGTACCTAAGTAGTTTTTAATATTATTAAATTTACGATTGACAAATAGTGTTGCATGAATTGAACTTAAAGAAAGAAGGCTATAGATATTTGCGTTGACAAAAGAGTAGTAAACTTTCTAACACCCGGACACATAGTAGAAAGCCTTGTTCAAAGCAAACGTACGTGCTATAACAGACTTTTCAGTGGTGAATAAGACTTGGAAACTTATTCGAGTGTCCTCGTCCCGTTTTTGTTATAGCGGAAGACCTTACAAGCGACATTTCCACTCGACCGATCGCAAAACTACCTATTTGACTAATCAAAATTCTATCAATTACAAAGCGTAACCACTTAGTAAATATCCCGTATTACTTATATTAATTATCCATTGTAATAGCTCAGTTAAATTTATTTAGTAAATAGAAACGAATAAATGTAAAAACTCTCTAAAGTCTTTTGACGTAAGTCGAAAACTTGCAATCTACCTCTGTAAGTACAGATTTGACTTGACACATCGTAATTAAAGACTTCCATAAGTTTATTATAGGTGGTGGTTTTGAATGCTATCCTATTCCTGTTGAATTAAGAGGATTTCTATAGTCTATATGTTACCCCGGTGTATAAGGAACAATTGGGCAAAATTTCATCGATATTGGTTTAGCGAATTGACCGTGAAAACGCATCAGACAGTCAGACTTTCACCTTTATAATATTAGTAGGGATATATTGTCTGTCAGTTACCCTTTCACAGCTAAGCCGCTAGAGCAATATTGAAGAAATAAAATAAAAAAGAAGCTTATATACCGGGACGACAAATAAGATTAAAAAAAAATCTGGGACGGGGATCAAAATACATATTGCATTATCGAAAGTACATGAACACTGAATTTGGCGCGAATGAAGTCGTGGTTTAACTAGTTACATATGTATGTATATTCTATATATATTATAAAACAAAAGCCTGTCTGTCCGTATGCGAACGATTCTCTCAAAATTTACTATACTATTTGTTATACGAGTTGAGTTGAGTTTATTAGTACATTAAATTTCCCAAAGGGCCGGGATGTATGCCGGAAAAACTTTGCTAAACACCGATTTCCACGCAGGCAAAGACTCAATCACAGCAAGTTACACAATAAATATCTTCAAAGAGATGAATACTCATGCACAAGACGTTCCTCTCAAACACTCTAGTCACAAAGTCCTTGGCTGCTGAGCCAATCTAATGACCAGCCGTGACTTCAACGACATAATGACATTCTGAGGTAATTACAACCATCCGCCAGTTTAGAGTACCAGACAGGTAACTGTAATCTGATGCTAATTGTTAGATAAATTATTGTTAGTCTGTGCCGGATGTCACTTGGGTAAACGGTTATCCAACCCACGTGACATCCGTCAGAGAATTGTAAGACGATAAAACATCATTTTGACGGGAGCTAGCGCCATCTTTTTGAATCGAGCAACGGGCTTGGTATTATAATATGTAACCGTGCTGCTGTGTTTAAGAATATAAGGTAAAAAAGGTAATCGGAGTTTTATTTGTAGCACATCTTGAACAGTTATACTTATATAATGATAAAAAAATAGCCTCAGCGAATTCATTGAAAACGTCGTAACTTAGTGGTAGTTTAAAGTGAATATTTAATTTAAAAAAATAATGCAAAAATATCTACCGACAATATGAATTTATTTGAATCATCATCTTCCTGCCCTTATTCCACTCTAAGTGGGGTCGGCACTACTAGTTATAAATATGACACATGATTTGGCTATTCACGTTAGTCAAATTCTACGAGACCTCGGTAAGAAAGAGGGTGCTGTATTCCACTCAGCCGGATACCACACGGCATTCTTCTACTTAATAATATATCACCAAATAATCTTGATAATACCATGCATAATACTTTAACAGCCAATTTACAGTTATTTGGCTTCTCTATAATAAGAAGCCGTAGAATCACATCGTAGGAAGTATATGACGATAAACTACTCGTATATTACAAAAGTTATGATAATATATAATCAAAAAATAATCAAATTATTACGGACCTAAAAATTTCATTAAAATATGTTCAGCGGATTCGAAGTGTATAAGGGACTTATGTTAGGGCTATTCAGATATTCAATTGCGCATTATGTGGCCAAGATATTGGAGACTACGAGTTTTAACTGTTTTTAAGATCTCTGTGACTTTGTCTAATCTCTGAAGTATAGTATATTTTTAGTCGGTAAACCCCCATTTCAAACGCTTCTAGCTTTTTGCTCATTAATTCTGTGAGTGTCCAAGTTTCGGCTCCATACAACACAGAGAAAACGTAACGTAACATACCTATTTACATGCTCATTACTATCTTGAACAAGGTCGAGCAGTAGCTATATCCAGGCGTTCTTATCATCTTTGCAATTCTCAACAGTATATGTAGGCTTTCTATATCAGCGTCCCTTTAACAGGTATTTTTAAACTGCTGTTTTACCATATTTAAATATACAAAAACATACTCGTAGATTACGTTACTCAAGACGTCAGTAGAGACAAAAAGGCCCCGCCTAACCCCTTGACTATACACGAGCACGTTGCAAGCGTCCTTGGGCCACATAAGACGGCCTAGCCGACAGCATTCGTGACTTCCACGGCATAATGATGGGCTGTGCCAATCGCTACTCGATTATTTATGGTGACGGCTACGTAACTGAATGTGAACTTCGAAAGGCAGGTTATTTAAATTGTATCAAGAAAAACTACATTAAGAGGTATTGGAATAACATTTTTGTGGAATAAAAAATTGGGCTTATAGCAAACCCATAATGGGCAAATGTTAGAGTAGGTGATCTAAAAGGGGATGCGGGGTTGAAATTCCAGTATTTCAACTAACTATGACTTATCTAAAATATTTTTTTAATTACTTCCTATTTTAAATCCGATTATTAATTTAAGAGGCCAGATGAAATCTTCCTATTTAGATCTTTAGACAACGGATATGTGTAACCACCTTCCAATATCCTAACTGAAGCAGTATGGTAAAAAAATTAAGGTCTCTCTAGGTACCAATGAAAACTCTTTTATTGACCTATAAGAATTAACTTCAGTGACTTAAGTAGCTTTAAAAAAACTTAAAAAAGGACTAGGTGTGTACCCCGATAAAGGTAAAGTCCCTTCTGACTACTATGAGTAAAGGTTAGACGATAGGCACCTAGTAGTAGATTAAAATCGAAGAGTTTACAAGAGTAAATTAATAAAAAACTCTTTTGTTCTCTTTAGGGTTCTAGAATTTACCGAAGTAGAACCTACCTGTATGAAAAATTTCGTATAAGTTTTGGTATTATAGCAGTATAAACGAACACAATCATGACTTTTATTTAATATTAGTAAACAGTAGGATTGTCATAGAAGCTAAAGTACGAGCGACGATACATCGTCGCTTCATAACATTGTAGATTTTATTCAGAATCATTAAACAAATTACAAAGAAAGTAAACCAATTTCTAGAAACTACGTTTCCCGTCTCATTTGTTAGGATTTTAATATTTCAACCATTTCTCAGCTGATTGCGTTAGCCCCAATTAGTACTACAAAAACTAAGCAAAACAAATACTAAGATGAATTTGTGGCTTGGATTATAATGCTTTTTACGCTTTTCGCCGTCCCTTTAAATATTTGACAGGGCTTAATTTGAAGGCTTTAGGGTGTGCACATTCGCTTGGATGATCAAAGCTTCAAGGATTATGGTAGCGGAGCACAAAATGTTTTATACATTAAGTTGCTCAGGTTCTATACGCATAGTTTTGGATTAACTAAGTAGGTTTGTTTAGTCATGTCAAATGATTACAGATATAAAGCCTGGGGGTGACTTTAGGAAATAAGGCACCAGATAAATAAATAAATATATTGGACACACAAAGTCGTTAGCCCCTGAAGTAACTTCATACTTATGTTATGAGTGACAGACAACTGGAAATTACACTTCTTATATAATTTTAAATATTTAATTATATACATATATACACCCAGAATCAAAGAACCAACAAATTGTTTTAAGTAAATGATGACCCTTGGGGAGAATCGAACCGGCGAACCACTGGGCTTTAAGCAGGGTTACTGCCACCTGCGCCAACAAGCCCGTCCACCAATAGACAGAATACCTCATAAAGATCACAAGGACGAGCAGGATGTTAGCAACGTAAGATTTTACAGCTTAAAAATCCACCACAGAGATGTATGTTCAGTTATAGATATCTATTAATTGACACACAAGAATGTCAGTGTTGTGTGTTGGATATTTCAAGGACGAATACGTATAGTATGTTCTAGAATAATTCTTCTCCTTCTTCTGGAGTATAGGCTATGCAGAACATCGAGGCCCAGTATCACTTAGACCATCGCTGATTTATTGTAATCGCAACTGCTTACAGTTCGCAACCAATGTTTCATGTAACCATTTACCATGGACTAGGTGTCCATGGTAAATGGTTGAAACGACATTTAAAATTAATAAGCCAGAAAAAATTACTCAGTTAATCACCTTGACTATAACCTAGTCTGCAAGACTATAATGTGAACCGTGTTATAAATGGTAACATAAAAAATATGTAAAACGAAAACTCGTTTGATTTGACCATGCGACCGTTTTAGTGACCTTGCGAGATCGCAAATGATATCAAAAGACTTTTAATGTAAATTTAGTTAAGTTATCTCGTTATTATTCAATGGCAATATCTGATTAGTATTGATGGTATATAACAACGTAAACCAATTTACTTGTATTCTTTATTTTGTATAGAGATTTAGTGTATCAAAATTCAAATGGACTTTGGGCAGTGAAAATGACGGAAAGAAGAATACATCCAAATGAGATGAGAATGTTAAGGTGGATGGTTTTACAAATCTACACAATGATTAAATAAGTGGAGGTCTGAAAGTTGCGCCTATTATAGAAAAGACAAAAAGTGCAAGATTAAGATAGTATTGATATATAATAAGGGCTAAAACTCATGTGACCAAACGAGTGTTGAATATGAATGGGAATAGATATAACTAGAGGGAGGCGGAAAAAGAGATGTTTGGATTGTGTGAAGCAATAATACAACAAAAGCAACATGCACATAAAAGAGAAAATTGAAGAGAAAAGCATGTTGAGCCGATCACACTTGGTGGGATTGGGCAGGAGAACGATGAAATTTAAACAGACAATAGTTTTGGATTTGAAGTCCCTAGCACCATCAGCATTTACTTATAGGACTGTCGCAAGAATATAGCTCCAGATTGCAAAATAAATACACAAGACTAGGAAATTGCAGAAGTTTCTGGCAACATCGCAGTAAATATTGTTCCTTACACCAAGCCTTAGTTTAGAGCAACACACAATAGACAACCTGCATATGACTGTGACAATACAATATTTTAGCCTATAATCATAAGCATTTTCAAAATCAAACAAGTATAAAGACATCAATAATAAAATCTTAATACAATGGTCTAAATAAGTTTAATTGCAAAGTAAAATTTTAGATATTCAAAATGATTTTTCTACGGAATAATTCGATTAGGAAATGCATTTTACAGTACCATAGTGCATTTCATAGTATTACAAGTATGACCTTTAAACTTTAATAACAAACAAGCGTACTCGATCCAAAACTGGTACGCATGTATTAATACATATGACATTTAAACATATATCCAGACCGCGCGTTGTAACCACGTGTTAAAAATTATTCTTACAAATCCTCATTTATAGAAGTAGGAGTTATTTCGCGGAATTCGATATTACAGAAGTATTGTTAGAATCATTTTGCTATAATGTACGTTTTTAAACAAACGCGGATTATAGCAAAAAATTATACTAATCCTACTTACTAATGGAATTCTTATCTTATCGACTAATCAATAATTGTAGAGTCGCGACTTAACGCAATTTACTGAAGTTGGAATAAAAAGAATAAGAAGTAATCTTATAATTCACTTTAGGTAAAGGAAAATTTAACTATAAAAATAATTAATATGACGACTAATGTAATGTATTTAAATGTGACTACAAAATAAAGATTATTTTATACTCTATTTTTTAAGGAAAAATTAAATTTTGTATACCTAAATATACTAATTTTATATTTTATAATCGCATAGCAAATAAAACAATTTGCTTTGGTACTTTTTTTGCTAATTTTTTAAAACGGATCTCTATGGCTTTACATGAATAAAAAAAAAGTGTTAACAAAAACAGAAGATAATCTGTATTTCAAAGGTCTCATTTCAAGTCCATTTGGTACGTTTAAGCAAGTAGCCCTAAAGGCACGGCAGGTCATCATCTCAACGGTATTGCAAAGTCTGAGACTCGACACGAAAACGGTGTGTCGTTCACAAAAGATTATCATAGCTATTCATCACAACACTAGAAGTCTATAGCCTGCAAAACTGGAATAAATTAAACAAGGAACTAAAGTTTTGAAATAAAGAAAACATGAATAATTCTTCTTCGAATTATTTAGTGAGAACATTTACGTCTTCTACACATAAGGGGGAATTTTGTAAGTTACGCATAGTATAGAAAAGACGAGTGCAAGATTAAGATGGTATGGACATAGAGGGATGAAAATTATGTCACCAAACTAGAGTTAAATATGAATGGATATATTAGAAGAGAGAGGTCTAAAAAGAGATGGTTGGGTTGTGTGAAGTATGACATGCTTATAAAAGGAGTAGCGCTAGAGTAGAGGAGAGTATGGAAGCGAAAACCATGTTGTGCTGACCACACTTGGTAAATAAGGGCAACAGTATGATGAGTCTAAGCTACCACTTTTAGAGAGACCCCGACCCAGAAGTGGCGAACTCTGGGGTTCTGGGGAACTGATGCTGGCGGGGATGAGACCAATGTCCAACGGTACTCTGTCTCGGCCACAAGCAGCATGGTGGAGCACTCTGTTAGTAGGTGCGAGTCCGACATACAGACTCATAAGGGGATTTTCCTTATTATTAAAGGAGTAGATATGATGCTTATTTTCTACACAATATTATTACTTTGTTTGTCCTTCACTTCCATTCTTAACATACATGTCTCATTCAATAAGACCTTGTCAGCCTTTGAAAAGGTCAAACGTCAGTGTCCGCATAGAATCATCATAACGATAAATAGTTATGTGTGATATATTGATTTAATGCGCAAGAACCTGTTAGGCGTCACAATTCCTTACGTCCGCTTCGATAAGTAAAAGTTTGATACTCAGTTAAATATCGAATATATTTTATGAATTTAAATATATTTCGTGTTTCGTGTTTTTCGCTTTAATCACGTTTTATCTCTATCGGGTGAGCCCGACTAGTTTCAAGCCCATACGGTGTTCTTATTCATGAGCTCTTAATGAGGAACTCATGTGTTTCCACCGCGATAACGCTTCATTAATATTTTATTGCTTTATTAGTTCATTCAAATTCAAATTACTCTTTATTTACACTAACTCGTAAACAAGTGTTTTGGAAACTACTAGTTCGAAAGATTGCTTCTGCCAAGTCTTAAGAGCTGGTAAAAATCTTAGCATATCATTTCTTACCGAGGTGTCGTTAAAGGCGACTAAAGTAAGTTGACCCACCGTGTGGTATCCGGTTAAGTAGAATAGACCACCCTTTTTCTTACCGAGGTGACATAAAATACGACTAAGGTAAGTTGACGTTAGGCAGGCGGCCGGTCGTAAAATACGTAGCAAAATCATGTGACAACATGTTTATAACATGTTGTGCCGACCCCGCTTAGAGTGGGATAAGGGCAGGAGAAATATATAAGGGTTTTCAAATCTACTGGTCCGAAAAATTGCTCCTACCAAGAAGAATCAGTAAAAATCTCGGCAGTTGCTGTATCAAAATATAATTTTTAAAATCACTTGCATATCGTCAAGTAAAATAAAGTCAAATCTTGTGCAAATGAAGAGTAACTAAATCCACGCATTTTAATCCTTTATGTAAATTTCAATAACACAGTAGGTTTTCTGTATCAGCTTATGATGGTTATTTAAATTTATTAATAGTTTAACCTGTAAGTTACTTTGTCAATAAACCAGCACCAGTAATGCGGTAGACTTAAATAGAAGATCACAATGTCTATTAAAGTGACAAGTTGTAGTGACAAAGAGTTTCGTTAAATACATGAAATACAAAAAGGTAGGACTCTACGTATCTTTTATGAACTAAGTGACATTTCTACTTCAACTTAGTAATAAATTATATCGTCAGGGGTACAACAAAGAGAAGAGAAAAAAGCAAGTATTGCAGAACAAATTATTATAGCATCTGCGTCATCTACCTAAGAATAATGTATTTCCACAAACACCATTAGTAACGGATTGTCCGCTATGATTCATTAGAAAATGAAAGGAAAAACAATAGCACCAATATACAAAACATGTGCTAGTGTAAGAACTGAGTGATTTATTAACTAGTCTAGAATGACTACTATGATATTCATGTTCATACTTATATAAAAGCTGTGATAGCCGAGTGGTAAAACTATGCGGTATAAAAATAAGTTTATCTGTAAAAACTTGTGTCTAATTGATAATTGCAATTTATCGCAGGGTTTTCGGTGAAAGAAAATATTGTGAGGAAACCTGAGAGAATTGTTTAACGTATAAATCCGCATTGGAGCAGCGTGGTGGGTCTAAGGTCCAACCATTCTCTCCAAAAATGGAGAGAATCCATTTTATTTATATTTTGTAGAAAATGAATGGGACTTAGTTCTAATAATAACAATAATGACATTAAATTAAATGATATATGAACTCACAATTACAATCCGCATTTAAGTTTATTAAAAATTCCAAATTATCCTTCTTAAGAGAGAGTTTCTACTTTTTTAGTCTATTACTTAATATCTTACTATATCTTCGAGTAATCGTCTATGTCGACTATCTCGAGTATACCTCAAAATACATTGAAGTTGTTGAGAGGTGCTGAGTACTGACCTATGGGAGCCGTGACAGTTTCTTTTAAATTTTCTATATACTTTTTATTGTTTAGCGTATTTGTCTCTTGTTTTATTTTAATTCTTGTTTCTCTTGTTTCTCATTGTAATATTAATTTTAAAATTGTTATTGTTAAGTTGTAGAGTAATAAAACTTGCTTTTTATGCATATTGTAGCTACCTTAATGAGCTGCACATTTAACGAACGATATTAATATGTTTATAGTTTTATAATTTATTTAAATGTAGTAGCTACTGGTGGTCCTTAAATAAATAAAAAAAATAAACGTCGCATATAAAAATTAGTTTCCAATTGATTAAATTATAATATTATTAAAACAAATCAAATGATCGTTGAATACATCTCATTCGCTGCCCATAATCTCTGCCCAGCAGTTAGGATAGTGGAATGTCACTTCACTTTTTTCATCACCACAGTAAAAAAGTTAAGAGGAGTTTTGATTCACTTTAACAAGTAAGCTTATCGCGACGAACGCGTCCTAATCGATCGGGCACAGATAGGTTCAACGACCGATAGACTGCAATGTGTAAACATATTTCAGAAACCGACTAAGATAGCGCTCAACTTAACATAATGACCTATTCTATGGCAAATACAGTACTATTATTGGAGAGATATTCGTTGATAAATTAATCTATCTATCTATCTAACACCTTACATATACACAAATACATAATCTACATTTCGGAAATGGCTCCAACGATTCCCACGAAATTAAGTATGTTGGGGGCAAAGCAACGTAGCTAGGTTTTATTTAAAAAAAAAAAAAAATTATCTCCGTTTTCAGGCAATAAAAACTAAATATAAAGAATATATAATTAAAATATGAGGGTTAATTTCGATGTCATTTGTAAACTTGTAACTAACAGCCAAGTTAGGTAATCGTGAGATGCAAAAAATTTTAAAATCCCAGTTCGGATCAGAATTTCAATTTCTTTTATTTCAAGTTTTGTTTTATCAACTTTGCCTTTTATCAACACATCCTATTCGTACTACTTAGTAAAAAAGCAAAAGTAAATAAATAAAAGTAAAAATTAAAGGTTAAAATGTCGTAATGTCTTGCGTCCTAGCTAATAAGTATTTAGAATTCCCCTCAGAGTCTGTCGCACAATTCCAAACATTAACTTTTTATTTCAAAGTCGACTTTATATTTTAAATCCATTTGGGTCAAATTGAAAGCTTTTCCAGACTTACTTGTTCAGATGTCGAGAGATTTAAATGCACTTAAAGGACGCTGTGTAACTCAAAAATGCCGTCAGCTAGAATACGAGTTTGTGTCAACATTGTACGAAATTAGTGTTCAAGTAAATAACAATTTCGGAAACTGCAATGTTTTATATGTAGCTTGTGCTAACTTCTTTTATTATAAAAAAATAAAATTTACTTTCACGCATAATTCGGTTTTAATCGTCTATAAATGTATATAAAACATTTTAAGGATCCCACTTCTGATATCATGTTAAACACGCACAGATACACGAACGACTCGAGACGAACAGATAATATTGAATTCAAATATCAAAAGCCTAAACGGTAATAGATTTCTGTGAACAATTCGTGAAATCGCTAAAATAAAGAACATATACAAACTGAGAAGAGCTCATTTTAAAAGCAATGTCAAATTTTGCATATATTTGTGTAAGATTTTCACTTATTCCCAGCGATCTATCCTATAAATGTAGTCCGGTACCAAAGTTTTAATTATTCCAAATGACGAGAATTTATCCAGACTGACAAGAGTTTCACATTTATAATATTAGTCTGGGTGTAACTTTTCAATACATTAAATAGAGAAGATGGCTTTACCGGGATTCAGTGGAAAAAAAACCACCCCGCAATCCTTATAAGCTATGTCGCGTGCAGATAAGATTGTATAAAGTAGAATCCACACGACAGCGACTTTCATCGCCGGCGGTTCGCTGGCGACTGGAAAATTGGCTTGTGTATTGGCTACAATCACATCCGATCGCTGCAATTCTATAAATTCGCCGGTCGCCAGCGATATCCCTGCTTTGTGGACGTAGAACACATGACACGCAGCGACTTAACGTCAATTTCCGGAAAAAAAATGGCGAACTTTCGTTATTATTCATATGAGTTAAAAGAGAAATTTACTAAACTTAACAGAAATTTACTGACATTAAAAAGAAAGTTGCCTTTCTAAAGACATTACAAATAACGAAGCTCTACAACTGGAAAATTTAATCGAAAAGTGAGATCCATTCACATCTACTACAAAATGTGCAATGAACGCTCGCGATGTAGACCCAAAGCTAAAAGTCGCTGCCGAGTCGTCGGCGATCAAAATTGCTGCGTGTGGAACCGGCATAAGAGTTAACGGGGTTTGTGGAATCAAAGTCAAATGAGGATAATTAGTCTCGAGATCGAAGAAGACTCAAAGCTCCAGTAAGTTCATGACCACGCTGGATGCAAATCGAACCTAATATTTTAATAAGATTATTTAATCAGATCTTATTAGACCTACCACAACTAAAGTCAGTGTATAAGTAAAAGACAAAAACCGAGAGTGACACGTGTAATTGGTCTAAACGACGCTAATTTTGCACCGGCATTTTATGACGCACGTACAATTTATGAATAGACGTGGACATTTTGGTCAAGTATATTAGGATCTTGAGTAATAACTTCTACAGGACATAGCTGTTGGTGTTTATTTACAAACGCCGTTTCTCAGCCCACTTTACTGTTTCTTAAACTGTAAACATTTGAGTAATGAAAGTGGCTATATATAAAACTCACTACGTGCTATTATTAGGTGACAGAGATTACAGACAGATCATTAATTTGTTTCAAAGATATAGAAAAATGAAAAAAAAGCATAAAAGGGCTGGTAATAACAGGGGTTTGATCTCAGGTATTTCCACTTCTTTAGTCCGCCCGCTACCCAGTGAGCTATTACAACATAAAAAATAACAGCTAAAATATCGTTTATATACTATTCAGCCCAGGAATGAAAAGATTTTTTTAAAAATGAAACGTAACTAGATCGGTCTAAATGCTGAATTTCATGAAAATTGAGATCTCTTGAGATGTTACCTTTCATAACGGATAAGGCTCGAGATAAGGCGCAGGCTTAGAACGATCATCCTAACATTTCCCTAAGGATATTGGACAAAGCATTTCCTTATCGGAATGGAAAAGGAAGGCAAACAAATAGCAATACAAACAGTGTAAATAGTAGAAACAGAATACAGAGAGACAAGGGTAGAATTTATTGGATATGTCTATATTAGACGTGTTGATGTTAGGTTAATGGGAATTTACGGTATATTGGAAGGTGAAAGAATTTTTGGACAGTCGAGTCATGGAAGAGACCGAATTTTTTTTGGTATACTCAAATAATTCATCTGACAATTTTATTAAAAAAAAGCGTAATGATTACGACTCATCATGACCATCGACGACGTGGTAACGGAAAATTATTCAAAATTTCGATATGTTCTATAAACAAATGTATTAAACTTATGTGACTAATTGATAGTTCTAATCTATTACACGCTCTTGCTCTTTGGTAAACAAAACATCGTGAGGGAACCTGCATATGCTATTGGTTTCTGGGGATACTCGTATGTGCAACCTACCGATACGCATTAGAGCAGCGTGGTAGCTGTCGGCTCCAATCCTTCTCTCCAAAAGCGGAAAGAGGAGGCCTATGCCCACTTTACTTTTTTTTTACTACAAACAACTCCAATACATCTTGAAAATTAGCTAGTTTTTTCAAGTTAGCATTATTGAATTAATTAAATAGTAGTTAAACATAAATCTGAAATTAAGTATGTCCATAATACTTAACATACAAGATTTAAGAATTTCTATGCCTTAAGAACCTCTATTTAAATATTTTTTCATTTAAATGCTTCATTCGATATACGAAAATACGAAATACATTTTAGATGTTAGATATTTATATCATCCTTTACCTTAGCCTTAAGAGGTGGAAACTTTCAATGCCAATTTAAGCTTTTCTTTATTAAGTAAATTTTCCTTAAATATTTAACCCATCAACTGATTTATTCGAGACAAATTTATCTGTTTGAAACAGGCGAAAATACGATACCATCCAATTAAAATAGTCTTAAATAAAGAGCTTGTAATTTCAAAGAAGTGGCGGGTAACTTAAATTAAAAGGAAGAAAATTAAAGGGTCTTTTAAAAGGTCAAAGGGTATTTACATTATTGTGATGTACATTTTTGCTTGCTTTATAATACTTTTACTTTTCTCCTTTAGAAGACATCTGCGTGCGAAACAGTGAAACGTGATCGAAATTCCGTTGACAAAAAAATACATCGAACGCAGAGAAAGTTGTTGTGACACTGCCTCATATAGACTTGCAAGTTTTGCGGAGATCTAATAAAGATAAGATGTAAATTATGGTGATACAGATTTTACTCATATAATTAAATTAAAATAATATGGTACCTACTTTAAATTAATTTCTTAAAATACATAAATATATGAGACACTTACCACTAACGGGCGTTCGTCCCAAAAGTAACTTAATACATGTGTTATGGGTAACAGACAACTGGTGAATATATACATATAAATAATTTTTAAATTTAAATACAAATATACACCCAAGCTCGAAGAACCCACAAATTGTTAAAAGAAAATGTTGCCCTTGGGCAGGAATCGAATCCGCGACTCGCGGAGCTTAAGGTAGGATCACTACCCACTGCGGCAACAGGCCAGGCAGCTTTATGCCAAATAGATAATAATTTTTTTTTAGAATATAGAAAAATATATATGAAAAATCATAAATGATCAAACGTAAAACCAATTTTCAGTCTAAAATATAATTTTTGAGCTACAACTTTTACTAAGTCACAAGAACAGGAGCTTTCTACCATCGAAGAACTTCGCCTTATGTGTATCTCAGGTAATATTGGAAGAATTACTTGTATCAAGTTTAGTAACATGCCATCGGAAAATATGTGAGTCATAGCAGCTATGCAACGGGTTGAAAATTCCAAAAAAAAAAACAAAGGCAAAGACGTCCATCTGAGGGACATACATAGACAAAAAACATGAAACCCTTCGAACGTCCTTTAATACGATTTTATAATTCAAATGCAATTAACCGGTTACAATTTATTCAATCCGTTACCTACAGGATACGAGCACGCGTTAGATTAATATATGGTAATAACATTAAATCAACATAATGTTGTGTAACAAAATGAAGGTCGTGTCCATACATTTTCAATAGCACTAATTAATCTAGAGTCTCTTGTACACAGTACGAGGCTGTACGAGGTCTTTAAACAAACTTCGCTTGTCATGGAAATCTACATACTGAATTGAAATCTCATGATATCCTTATTAATCTGTTTACAACATAATAATTCCACTAATTTAATAGGGTAATAAAAAGTGTTTTAAGTACTGTCTAAATCATATCAAATCACTGACCACGCAAGGAAATCTTTAAATTTTGCCGTTTTCGTAATATTTTTAATTGCTGTTCCTCTTCTATTCATCTTAGCGCGTTGTTGTATAGTCTATACTAGCGGCCTGCCCCTGCTTCGCACGGGTATAAAATATATATCCCATGTCAGTCAGTGTAAAAAAAAATGATTAAAATCGATCCAGTAGTCTTGATTTATTCATTACTGCCCGTGGCCCTCAAGCGTTAAATTTGAAGAAAAACAATTTCCTCTCCCTATACCAAGACGATTTCCTGCTATCTAAGGAATATCTAAACTCATATAGTACATTTTTACTTATTTACTTTTACATTTTCCCTATGTATTTTATTTTTACAATTAATTACAGAATGTCTTTAAACAAACTCTTGAAAGAGGGACAAAGCTGCTAAAGTCGAAGTGTTATAGGGCGAAGCGCGGCGTCCTCACGGCATTTTAAATCTGTAATATCTCCGAAAATGTTTACTTAAATTACATGCTGTAAACGGCCATATAGATCTATATTAAATCAACTATTTATTTAAGGTACTCAATTGGATAAGGATTAATGCTGTATTGTATAAAAATTGCTTCAAAAATAAGGCATTATTTTTCGTAAAAAGTAAATGACAAAAAATGCTATAGGGGGTTATCCATAAGAGATAGACATATACCATCGCGGACTTTTCTGTAGACCTTTTCAAGATGTACAAATACTTAGTACATTATTTTGATAAATCTCGTAGGGTTTAGCCTGCGTTTGCAATGTAAGCGGAAAAAAATGTAATTATTTACAGAAACCTCAAAAATTACAGTATTTCTCTACTCTGTATTGAATGTTATTATACGTACAAACCATCCTCTGGAATCACTCTATCTATTAAAAAAAACCGCATCAAAATCTGTTGCGTAGTTTTAAAGTTTTATGCGTACATAGGGATATAGGGACTTTGTTTTATAATATGTAGTGATAGTTATTCCTCGGTAAATGTACTATCTTACACTCGAACTAACTAAAGAATATAACTCACTATAGAATTTTTTAAATCAGTTCAGTAGTTCCTGAGATTAGCGTGTTCAAACAATCAATCAATCATTCAAACAAACTCTTCAGCTTTATATATTAGTATAAATATAGGATATAGACTACTAACAGAATGGATATAGATTGCAGTATTTATAAATAGATTCTGGTATAGCATGTATATAATTTCGTAGTTTAGTATGTATTTAATATTTATTTTCGTTCTCTCTATCCCAATATATCTTGAAAAAAAAAAGGCAGCAAAGATTAAATTTTCGTAGACATAGTAGTCAGTCCAACTTCGACAAATCGCCTGCTCTAATAAGTATAAGTTAAGATAAGTCTGTCTGTCGGTCTGTTACGCTTCCATGGCTAATCAGCTGGAGAAATATTTCATGAATTTGGTACTACTTTAGTACCAAAAAAAATCCTTATTTCGAGGGAAGATTATAGTATTATATTAGTAGTAGATTATAGTACATAACTTAAGATACTTTAAACAAATAAGTTGACGTGAACGAAATCGCAAGTACAGCATGTATACAATATTTAAATACATTAAGTTGACAACGTTAGCAATAAGTAATTTAATACGTGATACGTGGTCTGCTGGTAATATAACTCACAAGTCACAATAATAGTTGAGCGTCAAGACTCATTACAATCTCGAATTAATCAGGGTTGCCAATATTCAAATTCAATTCAAATTCAAAATATTCTTTATTCAAATAAACTTGTCAACAAGTGCTTTTGAATCGTCAACTCTACTGCTGGTTCGGAAAGCTGTTCCTACCGAGAAGAGCCAGCAAAAAACTCGGCGGTTGCTCTTTTAAAAATATAATTCTTAATATTATTTACATGAAGTCGTCACTGTCTTGTGCAGGTTCAAAGAGAGCTATATCCACACATTCTTATCTTCCAAATAATCTTCAAGAGTATAGTAGGCTTTCTGTATCAGCCTCTTTTTAACAGTGTTTTTAAACTGATGCAATGGCAAAGCTGAAATTGATTGCGGAATTTTATTATAGAATCTTATACCAACACCCACAAACGAATTACGTACTTTTGCAAGGCGCAAAGCAGGAGCCGCAAGCTTATTTCGGTTCCTGCTTTGTCTATTGTAATATGTATATCATTCATCTCTATTATTGAAATCTTTCTAGCTGACCAGCCGTGTGGTATCCGGTTGAGTAAAATAGACCTCTTTCTTATTGAGGTGTCGTAAAAGACGATAAAAGTAAGTTGATGTCAGGAAGGCGGCCTGTAGTAAAATACTAAGCTGGATCATGTGAAAAGACGTTAATAACATGCTATGCCGACCCCACTTAAGAGTGGAATAAGGGCAGAAGAATGATGATTTATGTATTTTCCACTATAATTCGTTTAATTTTGCTTGATATTATTTATTTATTTTTACAAAATCCACAGCTCTTAATCTCTTAAACTTACAAAGTATTAAATTAACAGTACATACAGCCAATAACGGATTTTAAATTTATTAACATATTACTTATTATAATTAGGACGCCAGAGAAGTATGTGATGTGTATGTATGTGTCTGTGTGTGTGTTGCGTGTGTATGTGTATGTTATGCGTGAAATATATATAATATAATAATATAAAATTAAATATGTAATCTTTATTCTATTATGTTTATTTCAAAAAATACTTTATAGATATAATTTAATTAATGTACTATGAATTCTGCATTATATCGAGAATTTTTTTCCTAAAACACTCCTTGGAGTTATTAAATATATCATTACTATTCTCTTTTTCATCGTCTTCATACTTAGCAACTACTTGATACAAATATTATTTTATCAAACATCAACAAAGTATATTTGCCTGCAGCTACTAAATGGTGTAAATCAGGAAGACGTTATATTGATAGTTTAAGAGCTATCACAATCAGCTTCCATCAAGCATATCCAATGCTTACAGTTTTTGATTGGACATCATAGAAATACGAATTCGTTATTATACAATCCGGATGGGTTTAAATTTGGTTGCTATGATGATACTTTAATAAATAACAGGTCTGAACCCAATGGAGTTCGATATTTATTCATTTATTTGCATTTAAATATGTGACATATTTGCCCGGTTACGGCGTTGCAAAATATTGTTCACACGTCTAATATTATACAAAAATTTAATTTTATCATGTCAATGTTTATATAATACATATGGTATTCTTACATTTGCTTCACAGTAAATTATAAGTAATTTAATTTTTGTATATAAAAATATAAAGAATTATAAAACAATAGGCGATGTATATAATAGACAAAGTAGGAACTGAAATAAGCTTGCGCGGCCCCTGCTTTGCGCTCTGAAAAAGTACGTAAGTCGTTTGTGGGTTTGGGTATAAGATTCTATAATAAAATTCCACAATCAATTTTAACTTTGCTTATACAGCAGTTTAAAAACACTATTAAGGAGAGGCTGATACAGAAAGCCTATTTATTATACTGTTGAGGATTATTCAGACGATAAAAATGCGTGGATATAAGTATTGTTCGACCCTGTACAAGATAGAAATAATTAAATGTAACTAGCATAAAGAATTGTATTTTTTAAAAAGTGCAACCGCCGAGTTTCTTGCTGGCTCTTCTCAGTAGGAACAGTTTTCCGAACCAGCAGTAGAGTTGACGATTCAAAAGCACTTGTTTACAAGTTTATTTGAATAAAGAATATTTTGAATTTGAATTGGATATGCATTGGATATTTTTAAAGTACACACACAATTACTAATAATCTTGTAAGTCGAAAATGAAACATTCCATCCTCGGACTGTCAACTTAGTTTCATTTTTAGTTTGTAATTTTTCTACAAATAAAATGTCCTATATCATTTTAGTCCTGAATTAAGTACTTACTATGGAACAAAAGTATAGAATAGGTTACATGTTTACGATTCCAAAAAGTTAATTAGTTTTTAACTTTTACTAGCATATTTTACAATCTCTGTGTAAAAAAATACTTGAATTGTTTGAATACAAATTACAATTCTTATTTAAAAATTAAGGATCAAGGTTGTAAATGTAATATTGTTATATACCTATAGGTAATTATATATTCTAATTTTTTTTTATTCTCTTTATAATTGTGGGAACCCTGTTCTCAATGGAGACATCATAAGATAAATCTGTAACACTATACGTGTTTACATACAAGCTGACGTGTAAGATAATTTGCGTTGCCTTGAGAATGAAAAATAATATACATTTGTGTTTACTAATAGTTTTGCGTAACGGCGATAAGTTGGTCTGAAGTAAGAAATTTTATTACCTAATTTAGGTACTGAAATATTTTAATACTAATTAATATCAATCGGATGTTTCGCAAATGTCAATTATCGAAAGTAAAAAGTAGCGGCCTATTACTTTCTATTACTATTATTGTTAGAGAATATGAACAAATCAACTTTTAAGAAAATCGCTTTTTATTTATTAAAGAAACATATAAAGGAATAATATCATTATAATAATATATTATATATAGTAAGCTGTGATAGCCCAGCGGTAACACCGTGCGCCTCTTTCGAGAAGGTCTAGGGTTAAAACCCCGGGCAGTCACCAATTAGTTTTCTATTAAAAAACTTATGTGTCTGATTGATACAATGTATCACACGCTTTTCGGTGAAGGAAAACATCGTGAGGAAATCTGCCTGGATTCTGCCTTATTCTGAATCGTTCCCTCATTCCTGAAGATCGTGACCCTTTTTAAAATTATCAACTGTCCTTTTTCAGATGTTGTGATCGTCAGCTCTGTGTAGTGCAGTACTGATGGGTATATCCGATATTTGATCTGACCATCGTTTCGGACTCCGACCTCTGGGTCTCTTACCTTCTACTTTCCCTGTGACCATCAGTCGTTATAAATTGTCGCTAGACCTACGAGCAATGTGGCCAAAGTATCGCAGGATCTTCTGCAAACAGACACTAGAGAGTCGCTGTGTTTTCTCCATTTTTAGTTCTTTTAGAACGGAAACATTAGTGCGCCGGGCTGTCTAGGGGATTCTCAATAACCAACGCCAACACTACATCTTGAAGGCATCTACCCTTTTCCTATCGGATCATAATGAAGCATTAGGTACAAGGTCTAGTATTTGTAAGCTATACAGAGCGACATAGTCGGGCACGATTAAGCTCTTAAATAAAGATTTAAAAAAAAACTTCAATAAATAATTTCGAAGTTACACTGGGATGTTCTAGTACAATGATGACGAGTACGTACCAAGTTCTTGGTATTCAACATAGCGTCGCGATGCGCCTTATCGCATCACGTTCAGAATACGTAACGAGATACAATGCCGGCAACCTCCTTATGGTTATCGGGCCATAAGCGACACTTACGCTTCTATACCGAGTTAAGACTGCTTAACGATTATGGATTACTAGCAATCGCCAGCGGCTCCGCCCGCGTGGAAAGATTAAAACCGTAATATAGACATTTGATAACCATAAAAACCAGAAATAAGTGTGGTCTATTCCAATGCTTCTTAATCTGTGGGTCGCGACCCCCAGGGGGGTCGCGAGACTACTGAATGCAAAAGGCGTTGCAAAGATCTGATACTTTTCAATCATTATTGATACAACTACATGGCTGCAGCTGTCCTTTAAAGAACTTTTCTAACAAAAATTTATTGATATTTTTCCTCCTAAGTTCCTTCATTACCCCTTTTCATTAAATTTAATTAAATAGATTAATAGATTATATGGAGGGAGGGGGTCGTTTAAAATTTCCTAAGCTTGAAGGGAGTCGCTCCCTTTCGTTACAGATTAAAAAGCCATATCACATTTATATTTAACCATTAATGGTAATAAAAAAACCTTTTTTTTAAAACCCTCATCTCGCACAGAGGCCAACTTTGAAAAGCGTAAGCCTTGACCTACCGTGACCTAATATTTAGACTTTAACACTTCAATCATCATTACGAGATGCAAAAAGGCTTTACAAACCTACGTAGGTTTCATAAACATCACGCCGTGTGGTATCCGGCTGAATAGAATAGACCACCCTCATTTATTATCGAGGTGTCGTAAAAGGCGACTAAGGTAAGTTGACCCACCGTGTCGTATCCGGTTGAGTAAAATAGAACTCCCTCTTTCTTACCGAGGTGTCGTAAAATACGACTAAGGTAAGTTGACGTCAGGTAGGCGGCCGGTCGTAAAAAACGTAGCCAAATCATGTGACATGTTTGTAACATGTTGTGCCGATCCCACTTAGTGTGGGATAAGGGCAGGAGGATGTATGTATGTACGTAGGTTTCATAAACATCATTTCAATTTCACGGACGAAGTCAATCAATAACCGTTGAAGAGTGTGGAGTGTCTCTACGTAAACAAATCATAAACGAGGAAATTCGTAACGAAAATTTTACTTCCACAAACATGTAGATACTTATCTTGGTAAACGCAATGTAAATTTCAAAGGAGTGCAAATATATAATAATGCAAAAATCATTAATAATATTTAAAAACATAGGTATATTAAATAACTAAGGTAAAATAAATTTTCATATTCTTCTACCAATGTCAAATAATAGAGGGTAGTTTTTTATTTTTGAATGTTTTGTTATGTTATATTGCCGAACAAAACGAATGTATGTAAATATGATTTTCACAGTAAGTGATGTACAAATTCTTTGAGAAAATAAATTCTCTAACAGCGCTGGTAACTAACCCTTCCCCCTCCATAAGTGAATAGTACAATCGAAAATTAAATATTGGGTCAATATATGGAAAAAATCCAGTTTTTACATCAGTAATAGGAAATAAACAAAAAATACATAATTGTGGGTACTTTAACTGTGGTACTTTATATTATGTCCCAAATAAAAATGATAAATAGTGAATTTCATAATATTGAAAAGTTGCACTTATAAATGTCAAAGAAATATATTTTAATGCAACTATATCGATTATAAATAGTACATAATATTAATTAATATAGCTTGTGAATGGCGCGTTATAATTGATACAGTACGCACGAACAAAACGATACTTATGAATTTATTAACAGAAAAACGAATAAATCATTAATCGATATATCTTACATTACTGTTACACCGAAACCGGTCCGACCACGTAACTATATGCAATACAAACCAGGTGGAAACACAAACACTTTGCAAACAATCCGTCACAGCACACCCTCAAGAGCAGTCTTATAAAAGACTGTAAGAGAGAAACAACACTGAACATACACTACGAATCAAACCGGCGGATCGAATCAAACGGTAAATCGAATCAAAAAGTAAAATCGAATCATAAATCCCAATGTACAGATTCGATATTCGAATTATAAATATGTAAGCACGTGTTCGATATTTGAATTTTGCAAGGATCGTCCGACGAACGTGCAGCGCCCCGACACCACAAAGTGCGACTGCCGTTTTGCCGGCGCGCGTTCGTTCAAGCGTACACCCAAATCCAACATCGGAGATGCCACGCCCAGTATGTTTTGATTCCTTTACGTTGAGAAATACCCTTATTCCGGGATTCGATTCGCAGCCTCTGCTAAATGGATAATTGGTTTAGGATTAATTCCGTTATGTCGGTCTGCAATTTCCGTGGGTTTAATTTGTTCAAATTCGATTTGTTGAATCCGATTTTCCCTCACTCAAACCTTACTCAAATAACAATTGTTTATATTTGCGCAATTGTTTTTAATTAATGACACACTTTCGAAATAAACAACACATATTGCTCCATGATAGTCTAAGTTTCCTGCCAAGTTATTACACGTTTATAGGTAAAATAACTTGGTAAGAATTTATAGAATAATACTTTGCGGAGATCCAATAATACAAAAGTAATAATAAAATTATTTTGCTATAATCTGCGGAGTAAATAGATAGTTTGCGATTTTGTCGTGGAGCCTATCTCCTGACAATGAAGAGATTGTTGAGATTGTGGTGGTGAATGTGTGTAGTGCTTGTGTTATTGGGGGCGGGTAGTGCATGAGTTTTTACAAATTCTGCTTGTATCAGGTATGAGAACGGATACTACACACTAAAATTAGCATTACATATATTTTCTTTTATCCCGGTTTATAACAAAATAATATATTCATCACTTTTTGTATTACGGACCTCCGCAAAGTGACGTCTATTTCTATAAATTATTATCTTGGATTATTTCCCGCGTGTGGTATCTGCCTGATCAGAAGAGACAACCCCCATTTCTTACCGAAGTGTCGTAAAAGGCATCTAAAGTAAGTTGACTTTAGGCAAGCGTCCGGTCGTAAAATACGTGGCCAAATCATGTGACAACATGTTTATAACATGTTGTGCCAACCTCACTTAGAGTGTGGTAAGGGCAAGAGAAAAATGATTATTTTGGATTATTTCAAAGTGAAGCACTCAAAGTTAAAACAGGTAGATACAATACGTAACTTAAATTAAGTATTGGAATAAAGGGTAAGTTACAAAACGAAATAAAAAAATAAAAATTTGCCGCAAGACCAATACAAATGCAAAATTTACTTTATCCAATTAAATTTTAAAATTCTACTGCTGGTTTCATAAGCTGTTCCTACTGAGAAGAGTCAGCGAGAAACTCGGCAGTTGCTCTTATTTAAATAATTCTTATAACTAGTTATAGTTAGTCATTACTATCTTGTACAGAGAAGAGTCGAAGAGTATTTATATCATCTATTTAATCCTCAACAGGAAGTAGGCTTTCGGTATCAGCCTCATTTTAACAGTGTTTTTAAACTGCTGTAATGGCAAAGCTAAAATTGATTGCGGAATTTTATTATAGAATCTTATACCCAAACCCACAAACTTGCGTACTTTTGTAAGGCGCAAAGCAGGAGCCGCAAGCTAATGTCGATTATGACACTTTCTAAATTACTTAAAACATACTGTGAAGCAAAACACTTATTACTACAGGAGAAAAGTAAAAAAAAATATATAGGAAACGATATAAAAACATTTATCACGCTACCGCCATGAAACGAAGTATTCCCTCCGTAAATAGACGAAACAAACAAACCGGCAGCAAATCAAAGTGGATTCCATATAATTCACAGCCTAAACAAGACTACGTGTGGAATGTAAACAAATACTGAGCTTATATCAGATAGCATTCGACAAAGCGTGAGCGCGAGGTGCTTTGAAACTGATCATCTTATATACTAAAAGAAATATAACCCCAAGTATCCACCCATATTACAAATTCAAATTTCTTTATTCAAATAAACTTGTAAACAGGTGCTTTTGAATCGTCAACTCTACTGCTGGTTCAGAAAGCTGTTCCTACCGAGAAGAGCTAGCAAGAAACTCGGCAGTTGCTCTTTTCAACATAATACTTATATAACTAGTTACATTAAGTCATTACCATCTTATACAGAGTCGGACAGTAGCTATATCCACACATTATTAACATCTAAATAATCCTCAACAGCATAGTAGGCTTTCTGTATCAGCCGCTCTTTAATAGTATTTTTAAACTGCTGTAATAGCAAAGCTAAAATTGATTGAGGAATTTTATTATAGAATCTTATACCTAAACCCACAAACGAATTTTGTACATTTGCAAGGCGCAAAGCAGGAGCCGCAAGCTTATGTCGATTCCTGCTTTGTCTATTGTATACATCACCTAGCGTTCTATAATTCTTTATATTTTTATGTACAAAAATTAAATAAAAATTTCTTACCGAGGTGTCGCAAAAGGCGACTGAGATAAGTTCGACCCGCCGTGTGGTATCCGGTTGGGTAGAATAGACCACCCTCATTTCTTACCGAGGTGTAGTAAAAGCCGACTAAGGTTAAATGACGTCAGGTAGGCGGTGATGACTATGATGTATTCGAAGTAGAAGACCAAATAACTTAATATACCAAAGTAATGATATTATTCATCATTCTCCAGCCCTTGTCCCACTCCAAGTGGGGTCAGCACAACATGTTAAAACATTTTGTGACATATCTTGGCTAGTTATTTTACGACGTGAACTAACCCTTTCGCCTAGTCGCCTTTTACGACAACTCGGTACGGAATGACGGTGGTCCATTCTACTCAGCCGGATACATACCGCGGATCAATTTATTACAGTGCTATTAATTGACCTTTATTTTCCAGTCCATTCATGAGATAAATTACTAACGTAATTCATGTTTCCGTGTAAATATTGCGAATAATTATAGCCGAAACATGAAAAAAATATATGTAAACAAATGTAATTCACATCGTACGCGAAATAAAACCGCAATAAAGAACTCGCGTAAACATATTCCTTCCTTTACGTAGTAAAAAAAGCAAAAACAGATACCCCCTCATAAATAATGTAAGTGGTAACTTGACGGACGGACCGTGTGTTATGAGCGAGAATTTAAATTACTCTTTCCGAAAGCTTAGAGCGATTAAAATGGCTTCCGCAGCGCGGCGTTTCATACCCGTGGCAGGATTTATTGTTTATAACTTACTAAATAGTACCCGCGACTTCGTTCGCGTCAACTTTAGTTTTTTAAAATACTCTCAATTGCGTACTATGCACCTTTAATTGTATCGTATTTGTTAGTCCGGTATATAAGCTGTACTAAATTTCATCAATATTGGTATTGCTCCAGAGGATTAGCTGAGAAAGTAAGTAAGTAGCGGCCCGTTACTATCCCACTGCTGGGCATAGGCCTCTTCTCTCCGTTTTTTTTTTTTTTTTGGAGAGAAGGATTGGAGTTAAGACCTACCACGCTGCTCCAATGCGGATTGGTAGGTTACACACATCCCCAGAATTCTCTAGAGTTATGCAGGTTTCCTCACGATGTTTTCCTTCACCGAAAAGCGTGTGATAAATTGCTATCAATTATCAATTAGACACATAAGTTTTACTAGAAAACTCATTGGTGCCTGCCCGGGGTTTGAACCCTAGACCTACTCGAAAGAGGCGCACGGTGATACCGCTGGGCTACCACAGCTTAGCTGAGAAAGCTACTTATATAATGTTCAATACATACTTAAATACATATATACACTCAGGCTCGAAGTCGTTGCCCTCGGCGGGAATGCAACCCGTGACCCGCGACACTGAAGGCAGAGTCACTAAAAACTGCGCCAGCGAGCCAGTCAAGTCAATATTAGAATGGATATCTTTGTCTGTGCGGTTTGTTTTTGGACAGATAATTCCAGACCTCGCAGAAAGCGGTTCCAGACCTCGAAGTAGAGCGGTTAAAAGTTTAAAAAAAAGGGAATGCAGGTGTTTTTGGTGTAGAAATTTTGATTTCAAAAAGAGATTTAACATATGAGGAGGCAGTTACAGGGCAAGACGTCTTCTTGGAAAAATTGGAGCTTCACACTGCGTGGGATGTTCAGCATATTATTAATATCCTTTGAAATAAGCTGGCAATAGCCACAACGTAAGACCATGATAGCGATATGAAAAAAAAAATAGTTTTTTAAAATAATCGATTATTTAAAAAAAACGATTTTTTAAAAATCGATTATTATAGGTTCCCCTTTTTATTTTTTACTCTTTTTCTTGTTTTTTAAGATTAGATATGCATTGTAGGATGAAACCAATTTAGCCAAACTACACATTTTAATCCAATTTCACAAACAGCGCATCTGATATTGTTTCTTGGTAGTTGTCCACTTTAATTAGCCTTTATTGTAATTAATTATTAATATTAAAAAAGGCAACTTTTGAAAGAGATTTTTAAAAACTTCGTAACAAAATAATCGATTTTTTTACAATCGATTTATTTTTAAGGGAAAAAAATTGATTATTATTAATCGATTTTTTCTACTCCATGTCACATCCCTAGACCATAAACGATGTAACACTTTTATCTGTAAAGCCCCGGCCAGACATTAACGAGTTTTTAATTAAAGGTTCCGTACCTAATTATTATCAAATTCCTTGTCTAGAAAAATCTATTGAATAAATGTAGAATATTTTCATTCGTGAAACAAAAGATTTTATTTGAAATTGTTTTCTTGGTCGCATTCGCAGAACTAACTAACCCCTAGTACCTGAGAAGCACTTGACGAAGAAAAGAGCACAAAAAGAAATACAAATGTACTCCAATCAGGGAGTTACGCTAACAAAGCGCTCTTTGGACTTTCCTTTTAAAGGAAAATTTATGGAAAATAATGATTAATGGAATATCGAGTAGATCTGAACGACTCCTTTATCATTTTTTCAGAAAGGTCACAACCATTAACTATTCTCTGTCAGACAACTTTTAAGAGTTATGGAAAAATTTGAACAGCTTTTATCCGATGAACTAATTAATTAGTTTATTTTCTTGTGAATTTATAAAGCCAAATATTAAATAATTTTATTAATTACCGCGAGTAATATACAAGGGTCACTTACGGTTTAAGTAACAATTAACTTTGTATAACCTGATTAAAGGTCCGCTATCTTTAATATTTTTAAGAGTTTTCAGAATCTCGGAAAATCTCTCAGAAAATTAGCATGTAGGGGATTTGGGGGAGAAAAAATCGATCTGGCTAGGTTTAAAAAAATATTGTTTTATCCCTGTTTTTTGAGCATTAAAAAGCACTTAACATTTATATTGAATTGTATTTTCGCCATGAACTGTCAAGTCAGCTTATTAGGGGAACGGGCAGCCTCGAGAAATTTAAAAACCTAGGATCGATCCCAACTAAATTATTATTTTTTCTTTTTTATTAGATTTTTTTTTTTTTTAAATTACCGAGCAAGGCTCGGTCATCCAGATATTAATGAATAATTCATTAAATAAGTTATGTCGCCACCGTTGCAAAAAAAAACTATGATCGCATTTGACTGACCCGTTCGCGCCGGCGACAGCGACCCTACCTTCCGCTCCGGGGTCACGAATTCGATTCCCGCCGATGGCTAACATTTTCTAAACATAAGTTCTTCAATCTAATTATATATTTAAACATTTGCTTTTTACTTAAAACTACTTTTTACCCTTTGTCAGTCAATCATAACACAAGTATTAAGTTACTTACCACTACTACGACAGTGTGTTTCAGTGTGCCATATATTTAAATAATGATAATATAAGAGAATATGCTTATACATAAATACACAAATACAAGTACATAAAGAATACTTTATACACCCAAGCGCAACACGTCAGTAACACCGGAGCCGCAGGTGAGAGTGGCCGTGTAAGGGCATATTATTAGTGCGTTTTTCAGCCTGTGCTACACACAATAAATTAAAAAATATATTGATTGAATAATCCAATTCTAAAATTGATTGATAAACAAAAAATACCACTCATACCCAGTATCGGGCGTCGAACCGATCTATTGGCGAGGGTACACTAATTGAACCGAGTTCTATTCACGCCGGCGGCAACGCACTACCGCAATTTTGTTTGTTTAACATTCGAAAATTATGCTGGAATCATTAATGAAATGACTCATATCGTGAAGAAAAAGTTCACTGATATTTTTTTATTCATTGCTTGTTACCGACTGCGGTCTAAACTGATGGAAGAAGACTATCTTATAATACCGTCACATTAATGCGTGCCGTCCGTACCGTCACATGATTGCGTGTAGTGCTTTTTTGAGACATACTCCTCCCCCCCCCCCGGAATCTCTCCTCTCCTCCCATGTAAAAGATTTATATAGAGAAAACAGCAGTATGCAGTGTAATATTTAACGGATAAACCCTCACAGTATTACCGCTTCATTTTCTAATTCTTGAAACCACTAGTATTAAGTGTCAATTTATTAATAACGAGGTATATATGGGTACCTAACTTAATTCGCACCAACATTAGTATTAAAATCCCTTCAATTATATACTAAGTGTTTCCTGTTTCCTAAGGAAACAAGATGTTTTTAATCCTTTAAGTTAATCCGGTTTATAAGCTTACATCGTACAAATTCAAATTTCATCAACATTGCTCCAACGGATTTGCCGTGAAAGTAAACAGACTGAGACAGATTTTGGCATTAATCATATTAAATTCGATTCACTAGGGGAGAACGTGACGCAAAACGCCTTTCAAAGTTTAAATGTTTAAAGCCTTTTTTATTGATTACAGAGATATTTGCGGAATGGTGAACAAAGGTTCAGTCTAAGATGGAAGCTCGCAAACATGACAGGGGTAGACACCTTTACGGTTTCTATACAGCATCGCACTAAATCGTTAACCAGAAATAAGGGGTGAATAAAGAAAATTAAACTACCCTGAGCGTCTGTATGTTACCCTAATAGCCTATCTTTACGGCATACTCTCTAGAGACTACAATCTTATAGTTGGAGCAAATCACTACGGTCATAAAATCGCAACACAAAGCTGCGATTTTATTACAAAAGAAAACGAGATTATTTTAACTACTGTGTTCTGATTTTCCGGGCAAAACACTAGTTACTATTTAACATTAACAAATATCTGACTTTTGAAGTGAGAAACTTCTTTAGCGGTGTTGTGCACTTTTTGTGATGGGCAAAAAATGTTAAACTCTCGTCAGACAATTTTAGATCGTAACCCGATCGAAAATTAGCAAGACTGAGGAAGAGTAGACCGCCGGCGCGGCACAGGAGAGGAGCATCTCCTTCTTTTTCTACCGCGCAGCGAAAACGTATGCCTGTGCCTGTTTCGCTAAAACGGCGCAGAGCCCTTGCGCGAATTGGATAGAATTGTAATAGTTCTGAAGCGTTTTTTTTATGTAATATAAATTGTCATATTTGTGTAGGATATCGCAATAAATAAATATTGTATTTTACCACATAAATGATAGTACTTTTATACGAAAAATTAAAGAAATTCGTGAAAAATATATATGCTAATTAATCCACAACGCACCACTAAAATTCACAACGTTAATATTCAAGTTTTTACTTCTGCCAGAACTCCCAGAGTACAACCCGTTGTCTTTTAGTGAACGTCATCTCTCTCCTTACTTAAATGTTCCACTATTATTTGTATAATACCTTTAACCTTAAATCTACACCTTGGGGAATATCTGACAATCAGCAAATAAGTCTTATGTCAGTTACTAATCATTGTTTACAGTGCTCATTCATGATCTTCTGGCTAATTATCTTTCTCTCATTACAATGATCAATGGAAGTATTTGATCTTATTACATCATTAATTATTTTATTAGGTATAATTATATAAATGTATATACATGACCTTCTTGAGTTCATAATGAGACATTAACAAAGTTGTTTATATTAAAGGTATTAAATATAGATATCGCAACAAAATATGTAAGCCGGGACTTTAAACAAATCCTTAAAAATAATATACAATTGGTCCTTCGAGCCGGACCAGCGACCTATGCTTTCGATAGTGCAGTTCGAATATATTGTTACGATAAAGCTTAATTTTCACTAGAAACTTCTTCAATGAAACAAATGTCGTTTTGACTCGTTCATGTACGCTACAATGACAACAATATTATAGATGTTATAAATACGCCGTGTGCTATCCGGCTGAATAGAATAGTACCACCCTCATTTTTTACCGAGGTATCGTAAAAGGCGACTATGGTAAGTGGATCCGCCGTGTGGTATCCGGCTGAGTAGAAAAGACCAACCTTATTTCTTACCGAGGTGTCGTAAAATACGACTAAGGTAACTTAATGTCAGGTAGGCGGCCCGTTGTAAAATACGTAGCCAAATCATGTGACAATATGTTTGTAACATGTTGTGCCGATCCCACTTAGAGTTATAGACGTTATAAATGTTATATCAAATTAATTAGATGGTATATTAAATTCTCCTTGGTTCATTTCCAACATATTACAATATTGCTTGCGGCCAACGCCAAGTCTATCTCGATTTCACCAAGAATAGCGTCCGATCCATACATCCTCAATCGACTACGGTTAGTGGATAATTGGGACTGTCCGGCGACTGGCCTTGACAGTCCTAGTTACTGACGATCTAGAGTACTTTCCGAACATGCTGAAATATGAAGGCTATAAAAGATACACAAGATCACAAATAATAATAAAATAAAGGAAGATACAGGAATATTCTGCAATCCATATTAGAATTGTCTACAGAAAGGTTTAACTATAGTGTAATGAAATATGTTTATACGTAAACCATATTACATAATCGGAGATGATTTGAATGATACAAATGAAATTTCAATTCTAATCAAATCCAATTTTCAAAATTGGATTTGGACATTCTTTCAGCTTCATACAAGACTGTGGTTTAATAACGTATATTGAATTCAAAGATTGACGGCCGACGTGCTTGATCTGGCCTCTCACTAAGAGCAACATTCTCGTCTACTGGTAGCTTCATTCATCATATCTGTCCTTGATGATTCAAAAGTGCTTGAAAAGGCTTATTGAAGTTTTTGCAAATCCTGCATTTATGAGCTAATTTAAGACATTTAGCATTATAAATATTTTCTATTTGCTTTACGACGGATTACAGCAGAATAAATTGATTTTTACTTTTGCATTACATATAAGTCAAAAGCAAAATTTCCAACGTTGAGAACTTTTCAAATTTTCAAATTTCAATAAACATTTCAAACATAAAATCTAATACTTGTCATTATTGATAAATTGCTATCATACCAGTACATTTTATTATATAGTACGTATAATAAGCAGGAATTTTTCGCCTAGCTATTAAAATAACTGATACAAAATAGATAAAATCATTAATATACAATCTAGGAATGGAATCTAAATAATCGGCTATCAGATAGACGGAAACCAGACATTTCGCAACTGCTGTATATTGAAATTCCGACCGCAAGCTATGATTCAAATAAGAATTCGTCTGAATGCACCGACAACTATGAATAAGTATTGAACGTGATCAGAATAAAGCACAAATACTTTTAATACCAGACGAAACTAATTTCGCAAGATTTGAGATAGTTTTGTTTACGGTAAGACTTTAAAAGACTTGATCGTAGTATCCTTTAATACTATAAAATTTGTAGATCGTATTGTAATAAATATAATTTCCGCCGTGGGGCATCCGGATGAGTAGTATAGGCCACCCTCATTTCTTACTGAGATATCGTAAAAGGCGACTAAGGTAACTTACCGAGGTAAGGCGAGGTGAGGTACGGGCCGGTCCGCCCGGTGACGCTGTAAAAGCCGTTAGGGCTAACAGCATATTGTCAAATCGAAAAAAAAAAAAAATACGGGCCGGTCGAATAACTAGCCAAATCATGTAACATGTTTAAAATATGTGGCAACACTACTTAGTGTGATAACGGCAGGAGAATGATAAATGATGATGATATATGATTTCATTAACCTATGAAATAAAAATAGTATTAATAGCCGTAAATAACAAACATTATTTAGTATCTTCCTTTCTTTTAGTATAATATCGTGGGTGAAAAAGTGTAAGTAGTTATAGGGTCTGAAGTATTAAAAAATACTCATACTAAAAATCACTCTAAAATTACGTTAATGGAAAACGCAATAAATTCTCATAAAATCAACCCAATTTTTATTTTTGATTTAAAAAAGCTCCATTTTATGCTCCATTGCGTAAATGGATAAATGATGCGTTGTCTCAACAAACATAGTGAAATGTACAAATCTTAGTAAATAATGAATGTTAAAAGAACGCGGCGTGCCTTGGAAAGACTAATAGTAATCAGCAACGCTGCAAATAAAGGTAAAAGACAACGAGGCCGCTCATCAATTAGGTATTCCAACTGCACCAGACCTCTCCAAATTTTATGAGATACCAACAATGGCCACTAATAGGAGTTGGTGGAAACAAGTGAAACACTCGAGGATTAAATCTTGCCAAGACCACGATCTTTAGTAATGAAGAAACGACTTGAGAAAGAGAGAATAAGAATACTCGAATTAAATATTTATCTATAAGATATCCGATAGGAGTAAGGAAATTTCCAGCGTTCGGTAAGTAAATACGTTTATCAGTACAACAAATAGGATGCGTAATATTATCGCAGCCACCGTCCGTGGACGCATCTTGATTAAAGGTTACGATCTCGATAAACTTTTTCCTGTTGGGTTTGCAGTAACATAAGATATGAGAGGAAACTTCCAAATCGTTTGTTTGGCTTTGCACCAAAACATTATGTAATGATGTTTAATTTAATTACTTTGTATTCATCCTAAATCCTTTAAAAATATCTAATTTAGCATTTGCATAAACGTATAAGTGGAATTTTGTAGGGTTTGTATTGCATTGGTTGTTTCATATTACGTACATGGCTAAAATGTTTTTCCAGGTTTTACATCTAAGTACTTCTCAAGGAAGTCTCTGATGTTTGTATTACAATTTTACTATAGTTGTTTTGCTGTAGTAATAATGTCAATTTTATGCTGCTGCTTTTCAAACGATTAACTTTTTTGAATCTGTCAATGTAATGGTCTTCCGATAAGGTCTTGTATAATATAGGATATCCAACTTCCGTCAAATATTGGAACTCAGTGCCCAATCGTTACTAACAGCTTCACAACTCGTTGAGTCTATTTCTTTATTTGTTCTATTTGGGTAAGTCACATTCTTCCATTTACCACCCCCTTTCTAATTTGATCACGTTATGGCTTTGACTTTGTTCTGACAATGACTATAACTTTATACTTTCTTTTTTTAAGATCGTTCAACAAATGTTAGTTTATTTTGTCGAATTGTTATATAATGATATCTGAAAGTCTTGTATCATTTTATTTAAGTGTCCTAATATATCTGTTGCAGTTATATCGTTGCTACTTAATCTTGATATTCGAGCAGCAGCTAATTTTGTCTAGTTGAGTTAAATTTAAGTTTCCTTTAATAACAACCGGTCAGCTGAATTTCGACGTAACGTAACACTAAAAGCCAGCTTATTCAAATGGTAGGATATCTTAATTTATATCTACTATACTAAAATTTATCTCTAATATACAAAAATTTAATTGGTGAATGATAAGCGCCTGACTATTAACTATTATGGTATCTATAAAATAAAACTTTGAAACCCAATACATAATTGCAAAAAGGAAAGAATAGAAGCATAATTAGTAAATTTCTGCCTTATTTCCTTAAATCATTTTGTATTTTCGGAATCAAAAGATTAACTGTTTTATTTAAAAATTACATTTTATTATTGTACTTTCGACAATTCGGTTATTTATCTACTTACAGATATGTCTGTGGGCATTTAATGGGATAAAATAAATTTAGTAATTATTTAATTAATTCCGTGTAACAAACTAATATTGTAATATTGTGACTAAGAATAATGTGATTTTCTATATTAGTTATCATAATAAATTTAAAACTATATTATAGCATATTTTTGTAAGATTATTTAATATGTAATGTTGTTGAAGATCCGAATAAATAAATGAATACTATATTTGACGTTAAGTCAGGTAGCCTTTTACTACGGCTACATCTTTTAAATGTTTGAAATCAAATAAACTATTTTAAAACTAGTGTAATATTAATTATACTTTTTAATTAAAAATAAACAAAAAAAATGCGGCTAATTTTAGCAAGTACCCAACAATATGTAATCAGTATTGCCAATAAAATAAATCATTCATCCAGGATCCAGTTGGACTGGAAGATCCGCACTCCCGTCGGGTTCAATTAAAATGCCAAGTCGGTGAACTCCTGATGAGATCAATTCAGGTTTCGTCTATGGTTTTTTTGACGCGTCTTCATTGTTTTGTATAGCAATATTAAGTCACTCTAAATTCAATATGAGTCTTTCACAGAACAAAGTTGTTTTATACTTTCCAGAGGGCGATATTACTCCATGATTGAGTTTTTTCTTATTTATATATTTCTCTTCACCATTCGTTAGTTTACAAATACAATAATTAAGATTAGTTAATAAAATTAAAAAGTATCCAAATAATAATACGTAATATTGAACTTTGCCATATTCAAATATGGCCGAGCGCTGTATGAAAGCGGACGCCGGGTCTATGTCGGGACAACGCTAAGTTGAAGAAAAAGTAATTAATAAAGGGGTTAATTGATTAATGGGATCGTCAGCAAATATTAATCGGGACGTTTCCATTGTCAATCATGCTGTGTGGTGCTCTCTATGTGAATATGTCACCTTGACACGATCGCAGAGACTCCCGCGCAATCATCCAATTGTCACACCGGACAAGATGGCCGCCAGCGCCCGGTTGACAGCTTCGTTCGGTAATTGGCAAATGCCATTTAATTTATACATAACATAAAACTGTTTACTAGCAGAACATACATTGACTATAGCATCAAAAACACGTTAAACTATTTACAAAAATTTAGTATTAGTACGAATATGTGCAATTTGAGAATAAGTGCAGAGAGATTTACCTTACCTTATCTGTAGCGTATAATATTTATAAGAAAAAAAAGAGTGACCGCCGAGTTTCTTGCTGGTTGTTCTCGGTGAGAGCGATCTTTCCAAACCAGTCGTAGCTTCATTGTAATATGACGATTCAAAAGCGCTAGTAAAAGCACATTTGAATAAAGAATTATTTGAATTTGAATTTACATGCGATGAGTCTACTTGTACGTTAGCCTCGGAAAAATGATCAAAATAGTTGGAGCTTATTAATCTCGTTTTGTCAGAACCCAATCATCTCAGAAATGCTCCCATCATATTACGGTTGATAGTAGTACATTATACGTTTACTTCATTACTATTTACTATACCCACTAATTTAACAATAGCTAGGCTTAGTTTGGTTGCTAGACGTGAAATTGATGTGTAATTCAGACATTAATGTGTATTAGAACTGTGTTGAACAAATTAATTATTTCTATTTCTAATTTTAATTTATCTTAAATATAATTCTCATCCATATGACACACCTTATGGATAGCTTAATTTTTTATTCCAATTTTATGAATATGATGAAATTTGTACACTTCAAGTCACAGCAGTATCCGAATGTGTTGCCAAAATATATCAATTTATCTTGTCTACATTATTCTTGATAACAAATCGCGCCTTACATAGACACAGAGTATATTATCGACTAAGCAAGACTGTATTTATGTATTGAGCATAATAAAAAAAACAAAAGAACTGTATCATTGAAAACATTACTATGTCAACTAACAAGATAGTATTGGAACCTGCAAACACGGCTATCGCTGTTTCAATATGCCTACATATTATTTAAGTATAGACTAAAGGTAAATCAATAGATTAAAAAATTCCGTTGGAATCAAAACAAGCAACGCCATCTGTTAAGCAGTAGCGGAACCGCCAAGCGAAGCCACGTAGCGGAGAGTTGCTGCACTTTTTAGGGATTTTTACTGTCATGAATCATAAGCTGTCGCCCTGGTCGCATTTTGTTTACGCATAACATTGTATTGTCAGTTAAACAATAAATAAAAAGCATGGAAAGAAAAGCATGTTTCTGACTTACTATTTAAAAATATACTAAATTGATTATCACTCATTACACCTTACACTACGACGCACTCATAAAAAACTTAAAAGCAAGATTTTAAAAAGGTTCATCGAATTTATTGAGGTTGTATTATAAGTAAAAGTAATAATTGTGTTGATATCAGTTAACTGATTTATTTTTAATTAAGTTTGTAAATGTAAAAAGTATGTCCACCAATACACTCTTGAGTTTAAAATATCGTAAGTGATATTCATTGACTATGTATAGAAACCGGCTGTACTCATCTACAGGTTAGCCCGATTAGTTCTGAAATCCATTTGGAGCACTTATTCATGAACTCAGATCTCCGTGATAACGCCGCATAAAGATCTCAATCGGGTCAACTCGATAAAATAGGATGTGAGTATAGCTGGTTTCTATACATGTAAAATAAATGTTGGTTGTACATAAAAATCTTCACAATCTTTCTAATATATAAAATTGCTTGAAATACTTAAATAACGTAAATCATTAAATATGTCGCTTACAAGGCTAATGAGCTATACCAATATGGGTGAAATTTGGTATATTTAAGGCTTGTTTTCTTAGGTAACATATAAGATATAATTTCTCATATTTGTTGTCGCCATTGACTTCCACTTTGTATTTTATAGCAACACAGTCCTGAAACAAGAGTATCGCGCCCTTTTTGATTAAAATGGTGACAACACTGTGACGTGTTGTTTCCGGTTGAGTCTTCCTATTGATAAAACGTTTCAGTGACATTCAGTCTTTGTTCGTCATTCAAGAGAAGTGCATCTCGGAACGGGAATTGTGGTATTCCTATTATATCGTGTTATTGTATATAGTGTGCGCTAACATATTTCTTTCAAGATTAGGGGAAAAACACGTATCGAGTTTTGACGGTACTTAACTGCTTAAGTTAGCTTAGTTAAGTTACAGTGGTTATCAGAAAGTGTTGTAAAACAAATATTTTATATATCATCATTCTCCTGCCGTTATTCCACGATAAGTAGGGTCGGCGCAACATGTTTTGACTAGCCGCGTATATCTAGTAAATAAATATATATAAGTGCATACAGATAGAATTTCGCACTTAGACTGGACTAGCTTTTACTCGCAACTACGTTTGCATGGACTGTTGTCGCATAATAGGTCGATAATAGATGCCTCTTTTTAATGTCATCTTATTATTGTATAATTAACAGGATTTCTATAGCCTATAATCTTACTCCGGTGTATAAGGAATAATTGTGCCAAAATACATCGATATTGGTTCAGAGGATTCGACGTGAAAGAGTAACATACATCCATACTTGACCGGCCCGTTGGCGTAGTGGGTAGTGACCCTGCCTTCAGCTCCACGGGTCGCGGGTTCGATTCCCGCCGAGGGCCATCATTTTCTATAAGTGAATTTGTTGGTCTTCGAGCCTGGGTGTATATTTGTATATAAGTATGTATTTAAAAAATATATAAGTATATATTCACCAGTTGTCTGTCCATAACACAAGTATTAAGTTACTTACTTTGGGGACGGACGACCGTGTGTGTAAGTGTCCCATATATTTATTTATTTATACTCGCAAACTTTCGCATTTATAGTATTAGCAGGATAGGATAGTATAGGATTCATCACCTCTATATAGCTATATAAGTAACGGCCTGTTACTATCCCACTGCTGGGCATAGGCCTCCTCTCTCCATTTTTGGAGAGAAGGGTTGGAGCTAAGACCTACCACGCTGCTCCAATGCGGATTGGTAGGTTACACTTATCCCCAGAATTATCTAGAGATATGCAGGTTTCCTCACGATGTTTTCCTTCACCGAAAAGCGTGTGATATATTGCAATTATCAATTAGACACATAAGTTTTACTAGAAAACTCATTGGTGCCTGCCCGGGGTTTGAACCCTAGACCTCCTCGAAAGAGGCGCACGGTGATACCGCTGGGCTAATAGCCTATATCTTACCCCGGTGTATAAGGAATAATTATGCCAAAATTCATCGATATTGGTTCAGAGGATTCGACGTAAGTAACATACATCCATACTCACAAACTTTCGCATTTATAGTATTAGCAGAATAGGATAGTATAGGATTCATCACCTCTATATAGACTATAGGCTATATAGACGTCAATATTGACTAGACACGATATCATGTATCGGGAGGTGAATGATCTCTTCACTCGTGACGTCATCAGGTGTCAGACGTAACAGCGAACGCGTTATCAGCATATGCGATCGCGTGCGCATGCTTTGCATTGGACTGTGAAATTTGATATAGTGACGAGGCTCTATTGTCCCATTTAGACTGGCCTTTTTGTTGTCAGCGACATGTTCACGGTTGGCTACAACATGTTTTGATTATAAAAGTAATTTGTAAAGTAACGGCCTGTTACTATCTCAGTGTTGAGCATAGGCCTCCTCTCTTCTCTCTTTATAGGAGAGAAGGGTTGGAGCTAAGACCTACCACGCTGCTCCAATGCGGATTGGTAGGTTACACATATCCTCAGAATTCTCTAGAGATGTGCAGGTTTCTGCACGATGTTTTCTTACACCAAAAAGCGTGCATAATTTGCAAATATCAATTAGTCACATAAGTTTAAATAGAAAACTCCTAATGAGTTTTCTGTTTGCCCGAGGTTTGAACTCGTGACTGCATCGGAAGAGTCGCACGGTCTTACCGCTGGGCTATCACAGCTTTGTATTTGATTTCAAGGTACTTATTAAATTGCTACGTTTAAAATATATAGAATGTAGAATAAACCACCCTCATTTCTTACAGAGTTGTCGTAAAAGGCGACTTAGGTAAGTTGACCCGCCGTGTAGTATCCGGCTGAATAGAATAGATCACGCTCATTTCTTATCGAGGTATCGTAAAAGGTAAATTAACGACAAGCATGCAGCCGGTCGAAAAATAACCCCACTTAGAGTGGGTTAAGGTCAGGAGAATAATGTTATTGTGTATGTGTTGTTGGTGATGTTATCTTGTAATACGTGCGGTAAGTAATCTTGCATATATAAGGTATGAGAGCGGCTTTCGCTTCCTATGTAATGCTAAGTGCATTACATAGATTTCCTTAACAAACGCGGACTATAGCAAAATAATTCTACCATTACTTTTGTCAGTAAAAATAATAAAAATACTTAAACGCAGAACCTCTAGCTTGCGAGGAAATAAATAACGCCACTACGCCATAAACGTCAAAATCTTTATTACTCCTTGTATGAATACAGGTTATTTCTCTAAACTAATGAATATTTTTTATTTCCTGTCAATATTATCTTAACTCAAAGCTCATTTATGTCTCGTGAGAGGATAGTGAAAGTATCATAAAATCCATTAAGCAGGTTTGCCACTCGTCCTATTAAACACGTATAAAAAAAAACGAACATCCGGTATTTATTTCTAATTAACACTTAATTAATCAATAAAATTTATGACAGCCGTATATGAAGGTAGGTGATAAACATTGAACGTTGATTTATTTAATTTAATGTTGTAAAAGTACTGTAAGCCGTGTTGTATCCGGCTGAATAGAATAGACCACCGTCATATTTTTACCGAGATGTCTTTTTTTTACCGAGATACTATATCAGTGTTGAGCATAGGCCTCCTTTCTTCTCTCTTTATAGGAGAGAAGGGTTGGAGCTAAGACCTACCACGCTGCTCCAATGCGGATTGGTAGGTTACACATATCTCCAGAATTCTCTAGAGATGTACAGGTTTCTGCACGATGTTTTCTTACACCAAAAGCGTGCATAATTTGCAAATATCAATTAGACACATAAGTTTAAATAGAAAACTCATTAGTGTTTGCCCGAGGTTTGAACTCGTGACTCCATCGCAAATCGCACGGTCTTGCCGCTGGGCTATCACAGCTTTGTATTTGATTTCAAGGTACTTATTAACTTGCTACGTTTAAAATATATAGAAAATAGAATAGACAATTCCCATTTCATTCCGAGGTGTCGTAAAATGCGACTAAGGTAAATTGACCCGCCGTATGGTATCCAGTTGAGTAGAATAGATCACCTTCATTTCTTACGAAGTGTCGTAAAAAGGGACTAAGTTAAGTTGACCCGCCGTGTGATATCCAGCTGAGTAGAATAGACCACCCTAATTTCTTACCGAGGTGTCGTAAAAGTCGACTAAGGTAAGTCGACCCGCCGTGTAGCATCCGGCTAAGTAGAATAGACCACCCTCATTTCTTATTGAGGTATCGTAAAAGGGAAATAAGGTAAGTTGAGCCAGCATTTGATATTCTGCTTAATGAGTTGTCGTAAAATACGACTAAGGTAAGCTGACATCAAGCAAGCATTTGGTCGTACAATACATAGCCAAATCATGTGATACCATGTTTATAACATGTTATACCGACCCCACTTAAAGGTGGGATAAGGGCAGGAGAATCATGAAGCTTTAATTATGCTATGTCATTATGCCAATACCAATCATATTTTGGTCCAGCGGATTAACCGTGAAATCCTAACAGGCAGACAGACCTAGATTTTTGCTTTTATAATAATAGTATAAATAAATAACTATATAGGACACTTACACACACGGTCGTCCGTCCCCAAAGTAAGTAATTTGTGTAACTTAATACTTGTGTTATGGTAGACAGACAACTGGTTAATATATACTAATATAATTTTTAAATACATACTTAAATACAAATATACACACAGGCTCAAAGACCAACAAATTCATTTATAGAAAATGTTGGCCATCGGCGGGAATCGAACCCGCGACCCGCGGAGAAGGCAGGGTCACTATCCACTGCTTCAACGGGTCACTCGATTGGCCAGTATGGCTTTATAAGCTAAATATAATTTCACTTTCCTCATGGAATGTGTCTCTGTTTAGATTATATCGCTATTGCTCGACATATTATTTGACGCGTTACTTTCATTACGTACGAGAACAGGAAACGTCATGTAAAACTTTATAGAAGTTATTACCGAACCGGGACATTGGCATTTCGCTATTCGTATTGCATTTACATTTATTTATACACTAGCAATCGCTCCGCCCGCGTGGATAGATTAAAACCGTAATATAGTCTTTAGATAACCATAAAAATGGTTAAAGTGGGTTAACCTTAAAAGCTAGACATATGCTGTCGCGGACTTTTACTTAGAGCTTTTAGAGGGGAACAATTTTGTGATACATGATTTTCGAATAACCATTACCGTTTACTCAGCGCACGCAAGGAAAGCTTTAAATTTTGCCGTTTTCGTGCTATTTTTTATATCTGCTCCTCTCCTTTTCATCTGTGTGTAATGCTTCATAGCCTATAGGCTTCCTCAATAAATGTACTATCTTACACTGAAAGAATTTTTCAAATCGGTCTAATAGTTCCAGAGATTAGCGCGTTCAATCAATCAAACAGACAAACTCTTCAGCTTAATATATTAGTTTAGATTACTATCTTTCTACAAACAATTTTTTTAAAAATTGGGAGCCAAATATGCTTGTTTAGTAAACGTTTAGTTTTATTTTGTGTATTACTTATTTAATGTAACTAAATACGAATAATGGCTTGCATCTCTTTGGAAATTTTGAGTAAGTTTTATTTTTATTTGGAAATATTATTCCGCCTTCCGTAGATATTTGTGCCAGGAGCCAAAGAGCCACATACGGCTCTGGAGCCGCACTTTGCCGACTACTTATATATAGACACGGTGGCATTCATTGTATAAGTAGATTGAACAATCGGAGTAGGTCCTAGAGGCGGTCGATGTATCTGGTGCTCTATATGTATCGGTATGCGGAGGGGGTCACTACTAAGTGTTTATAGAGCTGGAGGGGATGGGACTACGTGTATAACTTTACCCTGTTACTGCCATCAGTAGCGTGGTGGAACACTATTGGTGGACCTATGCACCCGCCCCCCTTTCTCAACGGACGGATTTTTGTAATTAAAAAAATGTTCCCGATCCCTGAACTAAACCAAAAGACAATTCAAACAATAAGACGGCGTGCGCGGGCGCCGGCGCGGTGACGTCACTGCGGAAGCTCTGTCCGCGTATAGAGGTGACTAACCGGCTAGTGTCCAACCAGTACATTACAGCCTTATCGATAATATAAACAGATATACTTGCAGTTCTATCCCAAAAACGCATAATGCGATTTAATTTTGAAGTGTCAAAATAATTAATCTTTGAATATAATAAATCACAGAACAATTAATGTTAGGCACGATGCTGCTCAAACGATATTAAAACAAAGGTCTATATCTATATCTACGCGGCTTAAAAGAGACACGTGACTTATCTAATAAAGCATAAACTAACTCTAACCACGATAAAGCATCTAATAGCTGCATCGAGTCTACGTTCAGAAGACTTTCTTCCATATGGTAGTCTATGTTTCTTATAGTAACTATCCCAGTCATTCGCACTCCGTTACTAAACAATTAAAGCAATCCCAAATGCCCCAAAAGTTTTTCACTTCTTAAATATGCAGCAAGGTATGATAAACCATTTTAAATGAACAAACAGAACCCCACTATTACGTAAAGTAGAAACGTTTTAAACTAAAACCTACGTTGAATGTAGCGGACAAATTTTGTACATATCTAAAGTACCTAAACCACAAAACATAGGATTTAAAATTGTAATCAAGCACTTTAAACCCTAGATAAGGATTAATCCCCCACAGAAGATGTTAATCGCCCTCTCGTACTGGGGAAGAAATTACGTAGGGATGCCATCCGACCGGATTTCCCGGGTTTTGTTACAAGTTTTAACCTCAGATCAAAAAAGCAAGATACAAGGGACAAAAAGTTACGGATTTTATCAAATTTTTATTTTTTAAATATGCAAAACCTATTTTGTATTCTTATTTCTATACGGAAACTTAGTTAAACTTATTTTAATGTTATTAAGTGACTGATGACTTTTGGCGCATCATTACAGGCAACACTTCGGTATTAAATAAAGTTAATAAAGTTGATTGATACTATTTACAAAAGTAATAATAAAATTATTTTGCTATAATCTGCAATGATGTAAAATAGAAAATATATATAATGCTAAATATAGAGTGGACAATCCGTTTTCATACCTGATACATGCAGGATTCGTAAAAACACATCGACAAACCTCCACCACAATACACAACAATCGTTTCACCCCGCAACCGAAGCATCATCAGGAGATAGACTCCACGCAAAATCGCAAAGCTACTACTATTTATTAATTTTCCAATAATCACATTTAAAATTGATGGCTCACCTATGATCTCATTAAACATTTGTTGATTAAAAATGGCACGTTGATACAAAAAAAAAATTCAACTTCCCTGTTGAAGCGGATCAAGAATTACTCGCTGAAGGAAATCAACGTAAAGAAACGTGTAATCTCTGGACAATTCAAAGTAAACATCTAACGTGCTTATTCACTTTGGAATAGCTTGGGTCAAAAAAATCCTTCTCTCCGGAAAAAGGAGATATATTTGCTGAGATCGACAATTGCAATTTATCACACGCTTCTCGGTGAAGGATAACATCGTTAGGAAACCTGCATAACTCTGAAGAAGTTCGGGGATATATATAACATACCAATACGTATTGGAGCAGTGTGGAAGTTAAGCTTCAACCCGTCTGTCTCCAATGAAGAAGAGAGGTCTATGCCCAGCATCCTCCTGCCCTTATCCCACTGTAAGTGGGTTGGGCAGAACATGTTATGAACATATTGTCACATGGTTAGGTATTTTACGACCGCCGGCCTGACATTAACTTTGTCAGGCTTTGCAGAGCCTCAATGAGAAATAACGATGCTATTCTACTCAGCTGGATACCACACGGCGGCTCAACTTACCTTAGTCATCCTTTACGACACTTCGTTAAGAAATGAGGGTCTATTCTTCTCAGCCGGATACCACACAGCTTACTTATTACTTCATCATTTGTATATTTATCAACCAGGCAACGAGGAAGCTTAATAATTTAACGCTGATGTTCCGTCAACGTCCGCGTCAACAAAACAAAAGGACCATCACCAACGTGTTTATATCTGGCAGCCCTAAGCATATGCATATTTATAACGGCGGAAGACCGATGACATTGGTTACGTCCATAGCCGTGCGAGCTGCATACGAGTTGGCATGGTGCCATGTGTTAAAACGTTTTTACAGAAAAACGGGCGAACCGAACAATGTAAATATGGGAGCTATCTTCTTAAGCAGATCTTGGAAAGCGATAGAATTTTCAAAAGAGTTTCTATCACTAATTTATCATTGAGTTTCAAATTCATTTACGGTTTGTATTTTGTTCAAATCTGTAGTTTCTTTGATTAATAGAACGCGTTAATCTCAGGAACTGCTGGACCGAATTGAAAAATTCTGACTTTAAGAGTTCATTTATCGAGGAAGGCTATTATAGAATATATAACATTATATTATTATATGTTATAGAAATTATAACATACGCTTAGATGAATAGGTGAGGAGCAGCAGTAAAATATATTGCGAAAACGGCAAAATTTAAAGCTTTCCTTGCATGCGGTAAGTAAACGGTGAAAGTTATTCAAAAATCTCTTGTAGTTAAATCACGATAACTACTTTAATGTTCAAAATTTAAATTCGGGAAAAAAATTGTGACACACTGACCCATGTGGGCGAAGCTGCTGGCACAGCTAGTATTCGCATAAGGGGCCGTTCAAGTATTACCTAAGCAGATATATTGTAATTATTTACCCCCATCCCCCCTGTCAGCAAAAGTAAGCAAAGCTATTACCCCCCTCCCCCCATGCTTACGTAAAAATTTGTCAATCAATGTATTGTTTTTATAAATATTATAATTATAACGTTATAATTATTATTTTAAAAATAAGAAAAAAGATTTAGGATATAGATTATATCTTAATATTTAAATGAGTTAATCTTGTATATATATATGTATATATATTTTCCGAATCTCGGAAACGGCTCCAACGATTTTCCTGAAATTCAGCATGTAGGATGTTTTGGGGGAGAAAAATTGATCTAGCTAGGTTTTATGTAAAAAAAAATTGTTTTATCCCTATTTTTGGGCATTAAAAAACACTAACATTTATATTGAATTGAATTTTCGCCATTAACTGTCAAGTCGACGTAGCTTATTCGGTTAGCGGGCAGCCTCGAGAAATGTGAGTGCGAAGGATCGATCCCAACTAAATAATTGTTATTTTCTTTTTTTTTAAGTTTTTTTTTGTAAAAAATTACCAAGCGAAGCTCGGTCACACAGATATTGTTACTGATACGCTATTCAACATAGAGTAAAGGACGAAAATATTATATCTTACTGACATAACAATTTTAAATTTTTGGTATACAGTCTTAAGTCCATGAAACCAATTTTTTTAATGAGTTTCTTTTTAAGCAAAGACAATGTGAGGGTTGCCATTCATGTAAAAAAGAAAATAACTACCGATGAAGTAAATATGATCTACACTCCCCTACCCCCCCTGTCATCCAAAATCCAAAGCAAAGCAAATTCCCCCCGTCCCCCCATAGTACTCACGTAATACTTGAACGGTCCCTAATAGTAAAATAAAAACTTGGTCGCAGCTTGCACACAAAAAAGTTCAAATCAAACAGAGATACGACTACAATTCGCTTTTATTGCACGCCGCGGCCAATGTACGGTATCAAGATGCTGTGAGTCATTCGGTCAAGTTCACGCCCTCGTCACCGTGTTGTGGGCGTATTTTAGTGATTTGATGATGCTTCATGAACCGTTCGGGATGGGATGCGCATCGTTTAGACTCAATGTTATTTGCACTTCACTGTCTCGCCATGCGAATTAGCGTGATTGTGATTACAGCGCGTCTAACATTGTACAATTAAGACAGGCAATGTAAAATGTTACGATCGTTCCAGTGGCAGGCGAGATTGGCAATGTAAATATACGGGAATAAAAACAAAAGTAATGGTTATATTATTTCGCTGTGTGTTATCCGGCTGAATAATTCAAATTCAAAATATTCTTTATTTAAATAAACTTGTAAACAAGTGCTTTTGAATCGTCAACTCTTCTGCTGGTTTAGAAAACTGTTCCTAACGATAAGAGCCAGCAAGAAACTCGGCGGTTGCTCTTTTAAAAATATAATTCTTAATACTATTTACATTAAGTCATTACTGTCTTGTATAGGTTCAAAGAGATCTATATCCACACATTCTTATCTTCTAAGTAATCTTCAGTAGGCTTTCTGTATCAGCCTCTTTTTAACAGTGTTTTTAAACGGGGTTTTTGATGGGGCAAAGCAGAAATATAGACTAGACCACCTTCATTTCTTTCCGAGGTGTCGTAAAAGTCGACTACGGTAAGTTAGTTCGCCGTGTGGCATTCGGCTGAATAGAAATACGCTGGTTTTCAGTGGCGAGAAATGTTACTTAAATCTAATGACCTCAGAGAACTGATGGTATGACTCATACCTTGGAAACTGGGGGGATCATTTGTGATGGGATCACTTGGGATGCTACTGTATAAAAAAGCAGCAATGGTATTCAGGGGATCTCTACTGTGGCGGAAGCGGCCGCAACCAGCGCAGAACATGCCAAGAGGCGCAAATGTGAAAACATAGAAGTTTCATTTTGTGCCATTTGGTGTATATACCTTAGATATATGGGCCCTATGAAAGAATTTGTTTTTAAGTTTTTTTTTAGCGGAACATAAGAAATTTTTTTTAAATTTTCGTCTGTTATTTTAATATATCCATGATGATCTAACTATTCGTCTGGGCTTAGCGAACACGAAGCGCAGTTAGTTATCATATAAAAGCCTCAAGTTTTTCTCTAGCATCAATTTTTCAGGTCAATCAAATAATTCGATACATACATCGAAACGAGTCCATACAACCAAAAGTACACAATAAAGTGTATGGCGTATTATGTGTAAATCAAAACAAAAAGAGATCTAGATAAAATAGTCGACGTGACCGCAAAACGCAACCGCGTTATATAAAGTAGTTCTATGGTCGCAATACAAACCTTGCACAAGAGCAATTATAAATGTCTCGAGCTGAAAAATATGAACGACGCGGAAACGTAAATAGCACCGTTGGGTAATGATGCGCTAATAATGCAAAATAATTATCAACTTAACTGCCTTCAACGGCATGCCTTCGACCTTCGATTGTTAGGTTTTGCAAGGCACAAGGATGGGCAGGCCAGCTGGAACGCATTGACGACATTAGAACTGCCAAAACCATTTCTAAGTGCACCATGTAACAAAAAGTCGAAGAGGAACTTAGATGCATGAGCAAAGTGGAAAATTTGATCGCGTAATTTTATTATAGCATCCTATACCCAAACCCACAAACGACTTACGTACTTTTGCAAGGGGTAAAGCACAAGCCGCAAGCTTATGTTGGTTCCTATTTCGTCTATTATATACATCGCCAATCTTTTTAATAATTATGTATAATACTTAAAGACAAAAATTAAATTGCTAAAAAAAAATTAAATTAAATATACGGCTATAGAACTACATCTTTACTTCGCATCTATACTACCTACCACCAACAGATTTTCAATCATCGATATTGTATTTTAAAAAGATATAAGATCTATTTCTCTAAAGAAACTAAAATATATTTTAGCGGACGTCTAAAAACTAGCTAGAAAATTTTGTAACGACACGGTAATCAATTTTCTTTGAGCAACAGCGAGATAGGTTTTAGTTTAAAATTGTAGCAAACTTCTTTATAACTTTCATAATTACTTTTAGATTGAGAACTATATAAGTTACACTAAGTTTGTTGAGTTGTCGCTTAACTCTTAAGTTCCAAGAGTGGTCCAGGAGGACCCGAAGGGTCCACGGGGAACTCAACAGGGTGTTTGCGTTGGGTGACATGAATGGGGGCTTACAATTCTAAAGCGGGTGTCCACGATAATTTGTCTTCTTTCAATATGGGTCCATTATTATTATTTTTTAATTAAGTTACCAGCAAAAAAACAGGAAAAATTTAATAGAAAAAAAATCTTAAAAATCTGAGTGCAATGTGGTATCCTGTTGAGTAGAAAAGACCATCTTCATTTTCTTACTGAGGTGTCGTAAAAGGTGACCAAGGTGTTCCGACGCCTGGCAGGTGGCCGTTCGTAAAATACCTAAGCAAATCATGTTACAACATGTTTATAAAATGTAGTGCCGTCCCCATTTAGAGTGGGATAAGGGCAGGAGGATGATGATATTGAAATTAGATTAGTTAAAACTGATTGTTTGCTTGCGCTGTGAGTCGATGTCTAAAAAATATAGTTGTACAGAACCACTTTTTTTGATTGGCCAACTTTACTTTTTTGACATTTACTGACAGCACAATCAGCTAATAGATTAACCAAACAATTCCCATTTTTATTTTAGAAAACTATTAATTCGTTGTTGGAACTCAGCCACAACGATATCCATTCATTTTAATTTCACATTTTTTGTCGAGTTTTGGGAATATAGTAGAAATGTAATGTATAGGGGGTTAACCGGAACCAGCTAAATATTGAAAGCGGTCTATGAGAAAAAAGTCTGGAAAATTCAGGTTTATTTAATTATGAATAAAGACTGATTCTAGTAGTCTTACCTATCCCATTTATCAAGTTATTTTATAGTCAACAGATAGCCTCAAAGACAAATTGCCTACGCTGTCATGGATTGATTTTACATTATAGACGACAGCAAAATAACGCGTGCCTCCATAAACTGTAATAACATTAATTAAAAGTACGCCATTTCCCTTTATCGTCGACGCTGTCAGGCTTCCCAATTAATTTTCATATCATACTCGTATGGCAACATCGAACGAGTGGCGGCATATATTAATTAACAAAACGAGCTGAAATCTATACAGCTACCAGCTAATTTCAGTGAATTTTTACTGTATAATTATTATTTTTTTTTTTTTACTTTTAAAAGGCTAGCGCCTGGCTACGATCTCGCCTGACGGAAAGATGCAGCCGAAGGTGGACCGCGCTTGCCAATGAAGTGCCTATTCACTCTTTTTTTGAAGGTATTCAAATCGTAGGAATCGGGGAAGATCGATGCAGGAAGGGAATTCCACACCTTGGCTGTACGCATGAGGAAAGATGAGCTGAACCGACTTGTGCGAATTTTTGGAATGTTTATTGCATAGCGGTGCAGCCCATCGCGGCGATTTTGTATTTGACAACTAACTTAACTGTTTTTTAATGTTAAATCAACCTTTCGCCTACGTCGACGTCATGTATGGATGAGTATGGATGAGATGATGTATGGATGAGAAATGATAATGGGGAAAAAAAGAAACGCAAAAAACACGAAAGTCTGACATAACTATATATTATATCGTGGACAGGAGTAAATGCTTTTTGTATTAGCCTCCTAGTTTTTAAACTCATGTATGGTTCTACGAGTATCTATGTGTTATTTGTTTTAACTTTAGAAATTGAAACTCAAAGTCAAACTGAAAGTTCCTACTGCCGAGAAGATCCAGCGAGAAATCTTATCCTTAAGTTAACTATTTTTCTAGTCTCTATTTTCTTAATCCGTGACCTACGTGACATAACCTTGGTTAGTTATCAAATCTTAATATGATTAAGCGGGACTCAATGAACGTTGAGAAAGCGTAACGACCAAGGCCTTATCAACATGCGTGTGTACATTATAGGGTTGCCACTTGTAAGATTTACTTTAACTCATTCTCTGAATAATAAGCTTATTTTCTTGCTTTAGTTCATCAATATTGCAATTATAAACATGTTGTCACATGATTTGGCTACGTATTTTACGAACGGCCGCCTGCCTGACGTCAACTTACCTTAGTCGTATTTTACGATACCTCGATAAGAAAGAGGATGGTCTATTCTTCTCACCCGGATACCACACGGTAGGTCATCTTACCTTAGTCGCCTTTTACGACACCTCGATAAGAAATGAGGGTGGTCTATTCTACTCAACCGGATACCACACGGCAAGTCGACTTACCTTAGTCGCTCTTTTACGACACCTCGGCAAGAAATGAAGGTGGTCTATTCTACTCAGACGGATTTCAAACGCTTGAGTCACAAGACCGATACACAAAAACTCAAAATTGATTTAGTTTGTTTTGACAACCCTACCCTGTGTCATATCGCATTACATTTGGCATGTCGACTTCCAGCTGCTACTGTCCGATTACGACATATTAAAATTGTGGGTAACATACTCGTTAACCGTACAATTATGGGTTGACTTTATCCCGCTACTTTGTCCGTTGTTCGAGTCGTTTATCTTAAAATCTCTATATAAAAAAATCAAAATATTCTTTATTCAAATAAACTTGTAAAAAAGTGCTTTCCAATTGTCAACTTTACTGCTGGTTCGGAAAGCTGTTCCTACCGAGAAGAGCCAGCAAGAACCTCGGCAATATATAAAAAAGAATCTCTATTCCCCTTGATCATCACATGACGCGTGAACGAATGACCCAATTTCGCCAATCCTTTTTATTTTGTGTTAATTATTGTCATAAAAACATTCTTGTCGAGAAAATAATTAAAAAAATAACTTTCGTCTATAATCTACATTTCTGTGTTACTTTTAAGACTTGTTTACTACCTCTTCGCCACGTGTAGTATCGTGTGGAGCTAGTTAATAATGAATTAGGTATTACTTTGCGGAGTAAATAAATCCAAAAAATTTTGAATTATTTTGCTATAGTCCGTGATTGATTCAATATGTTTTGTTTTTTATCTATTAATAACTTCGATATTTAAGCTGCGGAACAAAACCGGTTAAATCTATCAACATTGTTTAGCTAGTTGCATCTAGAATTTTTAAAATTTTCCATCAAAAACCAGTTCTATAAAAGAAAAAATGTCTTTCAAAAATGTGTTTTCTAACGAAATCCTTAATAAAGATATATAGATTTTGTTGTGTGAAATTGTTTTCGGTCTGTCCTTCTCTCGAACGAAACAACGAATTGATGTGTGTTTAAGTATGCAAAAAGATGAGAGTATAGACAGTGCCATAATAGAGTAAAATAAAATAAAATTTATTTTCCCATTACAATAAGTACCTAGGTAAATTTTAAAATGATGTTAAAAAAAAATTAAATTGAAAAGAAAAATAAACAAATTATAGGGCAGGTGGGGCTCGATCCTAGAATTTTCACTTCTCTAGACCGCCCGTTCCCCAAATGAACTACCATGACTTTACGTTTGACAGCGAAAAATTGTGATTGTATTCAAAGTAAATTAAAAAAAAATTTAGAATCCGGAAAACAGGAATAAAACGTTTTTTTTAAATAAAACTTATCTAGATCGATTTTTCTCCCCCAAAACAGGATGTAGGGGCTACATGCTGAATTTAAGGAACATCGTTGGAGTTCTTTCCGAGATTCCAAATATATATATACATATATATACATACAAGATTAACTCATTAAATATTAAAGAAAATAAACCAAAAAATATCCAAAATTTTTAAATTGTCATAGCGTCACAGGCACGAGACTTTTTACCAGATAAGTGTATGCCGTCAGAATGTTCGAGTAATGAACATATTCCCCCGCATAAGTTCGCGTCTGCTGCTGACAAATTCGCACCAACTTTAGGTAGCAGATGTCTCTTACCGAAATTTCTAATCTAAATTTCAAGCCACCAAAATTAATACACGAACAAGTATGTTAAGATAAAACGTATCGAGCTTTCGTAATCAAATATTCGTCTTTTTTTCTGCAACCGATATAAGAAAGAAAGAAATACGATTTATCCCGGGTCTTGGGCATTAAAAAATACTTAAATTTATATTGAATTGAATTTTTGGCAGTAGTTATTGGGGAAACGGGTGGTCGCGAGAAATGGAAATATCTAGGATCATCTAGGATCGAGCCCCACCTGCCTTATTATTTTTTCTTTTTTTTTGGTCTCTTTTTTTTATTTTGTAAAAAATTACCGAGCTAGGCTCGGTCACCCAGATATTAGTAAATAACATGATCTAAAAATAAATGTAAAAATTCGTTCACCACCCTCAATCACCTCGACGTTCAAAGGGTCAATTTGCCGCGCAGAACGTCGCAGGTATCATAAGAAATATTATAAATCACAAGGTTCTGTTCGCTTTATAAAGATTCCTCAGTCACCCAGCTCCCTACGACATACGGATAAATCATAAAACGTATGATTTAGAAAGTGTCCCCATACATCTTTAACGTGGGCCACGTCAAACATACCAGTATGGAGCGGACGTCAACTCTCTACCCCCTAAATGGCCACCACAGAACAGGACGGGCCGTTTTTGCAATAATTCAGTACAATACGAGAGTTGGTTATATACAACCGTTAGTTTCAATATTGACGTGAGTAATTTGTTCGGTTTTTGTACCATTGTTGAACATACCGACCTACTACGAAAAATTTCCCAAGCTTTTTACAATTGAAAAATATATTATAGGATCGTCAATTGCATTTCCTTATTTTTTTTTAATTCTAGTAAACAAATGAACGGCTTTAGGGCTAAACTATGCAGCTCAAAAATTTGCACACGAGGAAACATAAATAGTAAAAGTAAATAAAAAATGATGGCATAAAAGTATAAATAAAACTGTTTCATTTTTTTCAAATTAATTATCTGTATTAGACTAATGGCTACTAATGATTATTTAAAACAATTATTTTCTAATCTGTGACTTAAATGCCGATAGAGGAGATTTGCGGATAAAAAAGCTGCCATATGAAAAAAAAAGAAAAAAAGGCGCTTCTTTAGTCCTCTTGGTCCCAACTGAGCTATTATTACTTTACAAATGACCGCGTAATTAACCTTTATTTTCTAAGAATATTGTAGCAGTTTTTCAGTGCCTGAGAACAGGGATAAAACAAATTTTTTTTAAATGAAACCTAGCTATATCAATTTGTCGCCCCCAAAACCCCATACATATTAAATTCCATGAAAATCGTTGAACACACACACAAGATTAGCTCATTTCAAGATATATAGATTTGAAGAACAGAACGGACGTAGAAGATAAGGCAATGTTTGCTTGTCTCAAATTAATATTGGCATTAGCATGAGCAGAATCAACCATTTAATACAAAGTGTCATAATAGATAGACGCCCACATTTCAGTTATTAAATTACTAATCACAAATTATTTGCTAATCACAATCTCACTAAATTCAATTGAATCGACACAAGGTCTAAGCGTGAGTTGTAAATGTGCGAAATATTCGGCCGAAATCACGTATTCGTGTATAGAGAATTACATTAAAAAATAATGGATTTTGCTTTACATTAAATATTTGGGAGTCACGAGTGCTATTACGCAATTCAACTAAAACTTTAAAAAATGCTTTATTTTGAGTATTAGTGACTCTAAAACACACAGTACAATATGGTTCTAATATTCGGAACCGGAAATAGCTAAATTGAATTAGGTTCATTTGGTAGTTTTGTAGCGTATATATGCGAAATAGGTCAATTGTTATCCGGTTGAGTAGAATAAGAATAGACCACCCTCATTTCTTATCGAGGTGTCGTAAAAGGCGACTAAGGTAAGTTGACCCACCGTGTGGTATCCGGTTTAGTAAAATACACCACCCTCTTTATAACCGAGGTGTCGTTAAATACGACTAGGGTAAGTTGACGTCAGGCAGGCGGCCGGTCTTAAAAACTCAGCCAAATCATGTGACAGCATGTTGTCCGGCCCACTTAGAGTGGGATAAAGTGATGTAAAATATTCAACAGTAAAGTAAACTAAATATAAGGTATTGAGAATTCATCAACATGACAATATGGTGATATCATACTGTAACTGACCACACCTCATTAAAGCCTTCGACGTCTATGACCTTGCGAATTATGAATGAAGTATATTTGATGAGAAATTAATAAAATATTGAATGCCAGGTTTTGTATATATAGATTCTGGAAAGAGTTAGCGTTTTTGTATTCATACTTTGGCACATTCGGAAGAAATCATAATAAAAGCACGCACGTCAACAAAGTTGGATCATAAATGTCAAAAGTTTTGGAAGTTTACATTAGCTTTTTTTTATAAACATATAAACTCAAGAAATTTACTCGAAAGCTATTATAACAAACATTTAAATTAATTTAATAAAAATGTTAAATGTAATGTTGTAACGCCGTGTGGTATCCGGCTGAATAGAATAGTACCACCCTCTTTTCTTACCGAGGTGTCGTAAAAGGCGACTAAGGTAAGTCGACCCGCCGTGTGGTATCCGGCTGAGTAGAATAGACCAACCTCATTTCTTACCGAGGTGTCGTACAAGGCGACTAAGGTAAGTTGACCCACCGTGTGGTATCCGGTTTAGTAGAATAGACCACCCTCTTTCTTACCGAGGTGTCGTAAAATACGACAGAGGTAAGTTGACGTCAGGCAGGCGGCCGGTCGTAAAAACGCAGCCAAATCATGTGACAGCATGTTTATAACATGTTGTGCCGACCCCACTTAGAGTGGGATAAGGGCAGGAGGATGGATGGTTAAATGTAATGTTGTGCTAACTGCACTCAGAGTGGGATAAAGTCGAAGTATGTCGTGTCGATGAAAATTTTGTGACGAGGCTAAATTTTAACTTCTATATTTATTTTCTACATAAATGAATGTTATTTTGGTCACATGATTTTCATCCATGGATGGATGTATGGCTAGGAGGGGGAGACCAAAAAAAAAGATGGATGGATTGTGTGAAAAATGATATGCATGTTAAAGGAGTGGCACCAGTTGACGAATGATAGAGGAGAATGGAAGAGGAATTATTGTGCCGACCCCACTTGGAGTGGGATAAGGGTAAGAGAATGATGATAAATGAATGTTATTTCTATTTAAGCACGATAAGCATACTATATTCATCTTAAGGGATCACGTAATCCCCCAGCAATACTTTATCAACATCATTTCAATGGTACAGCTGTAAGAACGTATCAAATAATATCACGATGACGTGCAATTTGTCTTCATCTACAATATTGAATTTGGATTAGGCCCACGCATGAAATTCGAGATCTAACGTTGCGTAACACGATGGTCTTTATAAGTAAACACTCAAACCCGAGCTTTATTTTATTAACCGCCGACAGAGACGAAATATGCTATCAGTATTTCTTTCATATGCGTATTTGTTCGTCTGCGACATCATAGTTTTCAAACGAATGAACCGATTCAAGTGTGGTTTCTTTTAATCGAAAGCATTGTTGATAGATTTGGCTAGGTCTTAAACTTACGTTTCGTGTAAATAAAATTGGTCATTTCCAAGATATTTATCTCCCATCAGAAAAGCCGTTAGCACTAATGGCTTTGACAGCGTCATCGGAAGGTGAGCAAAGAAGCTTCGCCGCGTAAAATTGGTGAGAGCGAGTGCATTGACGCACTCGCAACAGGGAACGTTCTCTTAAGGGTGTTTCCTGCGAGAACGAACCTCGGCTTAAAGTGACGTGTTTTGGGAGGACTATATCTGACCATTGACTTTGAAGAAGTCTGAATCACGACGGCCGCGGCAGATGGCTACGGCTGCTTGACACAAGCATCTTACTTATAAAAACCATCAAGAAAGTCAACGCTCAACCTTTTAAATATTTTTAATTTACATAATTATGCTATGAGTTTTAAATATGAATGTGGATGGACGTATGACTAGTGGGAGGTATTGATGGAAATGGCATGCATGTTAAAGGAGTGGCACCAGAGTTGACGAATGATAGAGGAGAATAGAAGAAGATGACATATTGTGCCGACCCCACTTAAAATGGGATAAGGGTAAGAGAATGATGATGAAAATTACGCTACAGTCTTGTACGAAGCTGGAAGGATTTTGAAGTCCAAGCAGTATTATCATGTATATAATCTTCATTTATGTAAGCAAGCTTTATGTATAAGCAAATTCCTGTATAATGCAGAGTAAAATGACAGCCCAAACAATAACAACCCACTAAAGGAAATTTTTATTTTTTTTAGTACTTTAACCGGCTAGGAAAGATGTCCATTCTTCTCCATTCGTATCTCAAGATAGGACAGTGTAAAAGGACATTCAAAGGTAATTGGAGCATTAAAGATCTTGATTTAATTTGCTGCTGTACCGCGGGGCCAAAAGTTACGTCACGTCCGCCGATCGATCGGTCAACCGGTCGGGTGCACTTGCATAAGTACAGGTTCGATGTCAACTCCATAATCGGACTTGTTCGGCGGCATTTGCATCGTTCGCTTACTCATATATTTTCTATGCATTGCGATAATTGGCCGATTCCAGTCAACTTATTTAACACAGGTTCATCTTAAAAGAAAACAATGTAATCCACTAATCTAATCAAATGACGTAAACGCTTGAAAATAACAAATTTCATTAATAGTTCATTGATTTTAAATTGGTGTTAAATTAGTTTGGTGTGTAGAGACTTGTTTTATATATCGGTGTCTATATTTTAGATAGATATACAAACGCCAAAATTATAATTCGGAATTACTAATACTCGGAATATCTTATAACCCTTCTGTCGCGTCTTAAGTCATGTCTTATCCCACTTCACATACAACTCCTTCCCGCAACCGTAGGGCTCCACCACGTAGGGGTCTACCAATGCTGCGTTTTCCTGAGCGGGGTCTCCATTGGGGGAATCGGAAGTGCGTAGAACCGATGGTCTTTGGGGTCTTAAGGTGTTGGAATGGCGAAAAACAACATAGTTGATAGTAATTTAAATATAGTATGACATAAAAGCAATTTTTTTTAAAGTCTATCAACGACAAATACATCATTCACATTAAATAATAACATTATTAATATAAACCGGTTTTTAGTTAAATGCATCCTCAATCACAGATGGCGTCGACGTGAGTATTACAGTTGACAAAGCATAAAAGAATAATGGTATAAAAGAATAGAAAGTAAAATGAAAAAAATTATATAAAGCTAAGAAATTCAATTAAACTATTTTACTATTAATTCCCTGGAGCAAGAACAAAGGCATATTAAATCAATACGTCCAAATCTATTCCCTTGGAGCGTGTAATCCAGCTATATACATTGGTACGACGGTCACGTCCAAACGTACAAACTCCACTGGTCATCCAGAGCAGCTCGATCCCCTAGAGATTCTTATAGTTTTCCTATCTATTGAACATCTGAAGAACCTATTAAATTCTATCGGCTTTTTGTACAATACTATGTTAATCATCGTTTACCTAAAAAAAATGCAACGAAAAACCTATACATCACTACATAGTATAAAACAAAGTCACATTGTTTGTCCATATATCCCTATGTATGCTTATTTCTTTAAAACTATGTAACAGATTTTGATGCGGTTTTTTTTAATAGATAACATGTTTGTATTGTCTAATAATGATTGTAATAATGAATGTTATATATGAAGACATTCTGTAATTAATTTTAAAAATAAAATACATAGGGAAAAATGTAAAAATACATATGTAGTATATGAATTTAGATATTAGATATAGCAGGAAAATATTCTTGGTATAGGGAGAGGGGAATTGTTTGTCTCCAAATTTAACGCGTGTGGGCCACGGGCAGTAATGAATAAATCAAAACTACTAGATCTATTTTAATCATTATTTTCACTGAGTGACAAACTATTTATTTTATATAGCCCGTGCGAAGCAGGGGCAGGCCGCTAGTATTATAATAAAACAAAGTCCCCCAAAGCTGTCTGTCTATATGTGATCCATTTTCTCAAAACCCACTGAACAGATTTTAGTATGGCTTTTACAAAAATATACTGTAATTCTTGTGGAAGGTTTAAGTTAATTAGTATATTCTCCTGGACGGCTAGACCGATTTTAATGGTACATATACTGGAAGATAGAGCTTTTTGAACATACTCAATTATATTTCAGCTAGTTTACTATATAAGAGTATTAATGTAATTCACAATATTAGGCGTTTCTTTGCGTGATTAAAAAATATCGCTCATGGGCTATAATAATGGCAAAACTCAAAAAACATGTGTTCAGGACTAATGTATGTGTAAATATTCAAATACACATTCTTTTCAGCAGAAATACCTGCAGACCTTATATTTCAATATTATATCGTTGAAGCAAACTAAATCTTTTTTAAAAGCTTTTATTCAACTACGCAATGTATGTGAAGGTGGAATCTTGCAAGCTAAATTTGACCCACTTCCCGGTGTCCGATTGGGCTCAAATTTTACATACGGTCCAGTCCCAATGACAATGCATGTTTATGATAAGCATGAACTGATGCTGCCAGGGTTGGCTTCAGACAAAGAAACTTCTGAAGCTCTTTTAAAAGCCTTTTTAACTTGACCTTTTAATGAATTTTCTATAGCAATGAATCTTTCAACGTATTTATCTCAAAAATGATTTTTTCCGTTGTCCCACTATTGCAGCCCATGAGCGATATATAATGAATTATTTTATTCATTCCCATGAAGAGCTCATGAATAAGGGCTTCGTATGGGTCTGAAACTAGTCGGGCTCGCCAGATAGAATATGATGCCTTACTTTCCCTAAATGCCCTAACTGTGAAATGATTTACCAGTATCAATCCGCAAATCTCTTACTCTTAAAGTTACAGACTTGAAAATATTTATGTTAAGTAATTATATATTAGTAGCATCTATTTATTTTACCAAAATTAATTAATAGATTAGATACTTAAATTTATATAAACTTTTTTTTCTTCTCTATATGAACCGTACTCTCTTTCTTCTTCAATTCTTGTCCTTTTCCTTCTATTACTCATAGCTCGACTGAAAGGGTTCCTTTTTAGGTATTAGTCTGCCTTTATGCATGTGCTTTTTTACTTTTTCTTTGTCTTTTCTAAATATATGTATAAAAAGAAATAAATAAAATAAAAAATTGTCGGTTTCTATATATTATCTAAGGAAAACACTCACGACAGTTTAAATATAAAAAAAGGTGATAATAATTTGTTTTTAAAACGTAAAACAGATGAATAGTATTCAAATTAGCATGAAAAATATCGTGACAAGCGTAACATACGGTCACTACTGGCAATTATAAACAGATATATGTAGCTCTGAGCCTACGCAGTTTCCCAGTTCACGACGAAAATATATCCCTGCAGTGACATAACGAACGGTGGCAGATTTGGAAAGTGCATTTCGCTTCAGCCGGCTAAATAGATCAACGCAGACTCCTAAACGCTCGCGGGTTTTTTTGGAACGTTAATATTTTTATGGGCTAATAATATAATAAATTTAAATGGCCCGTTGGCGCAGTGGTTAGTGATCCTGCCTTCAGCTTCGTGGGTCGCGGGTTCGATTCCCACCGAGGGCCAACATTTTCTATAAATGAATTTGTTGGCCTTTGAGCCTGGGTGTATATTTGTATTTAAGTATGTATTTAAAAATTATATAAGTATATATTCACCAGTTGTCTGTCTACCATAACACAAGTGTTGAGTTACTTACTTTGGTGATGGACGACTGTGTGTGTGTGTGTCCCATATATTTATTTATTTATTATATTTAAATTGCGTTATTTACGCTGAATCATCATCATCATTTATCTCTTATCATAGCTTATCCCACTCAAAGTGGGGTCGGCACAACATGTTATTACATGATTTCTACGTATTTTACGACCGGCCGCCTGCCTGGTGTAACACTTACCGTAGTCGTATGTTACGACACCTCGGTAAGAAATGAGCATTATTATTACGGTTATTTACGCTGAACCATGCAAATTTTATTTGTGATAGTTTTTCATTTACGTAACATCTGAAATTGTTTATACTGCATTATTATAATGCTTAATTTGCTGAATATTAAAATAGGCCTACAAAGTTATTACAAAATGTTAATATGTATTTATTCGAGACTGTTTTCAAAGCTGTAAAAGCCGTGCGGTATCTGGCTGATTAGAATAGATCACCCTCATTTATTACCGAAGTGTCGTAAAAGGCAAATAAGGTAAGTTGACCCACCTTCTTAATATATAACAATGAATGTTTGTCTGTACTTCCTTTATAGACTTCGATACGGCTGGACCGTATTAATGAAATTTTCAGACAAACTTTAAAATAATCCAGCGGAAAATCTTGTAAATTTTGGTGGGGGTCGGAGCATTTTTTAAACTGTCAATGACGGTTTGTTACTACAGTAATCTTTAGTCAAGTCATCTTCAATCAGTAGTCTAAAATCTATACTAATATATAAAGTTGAAGGGTTTGTTTGACTGTTTGAACGCGCTAATCTCAGGACCGATTTAAAAAAATCTTTCAGTGTAAGATAGTCCATTTATCGAGGAAGGCTATATAACATCACGCTAAGACGAATAAGAAAGGAGCAAAAATAAAAAAATAGTACGAAAACGGCAAAATTTAAAGCTTTCCTTGCGTACCCTGAGTTAACGATGAGTAAATGATAGTTATTCAAAAATCATATATTACAAAATTGTTCCCCTCTAAAATTTCTAAATAAATGTTAATCGGCGGTAACCGAACCCACGGCCCGCGGTGCTGAAGGTACACTGCCACCTTAGCCAACGAGCCAGTGGACGGCATTATTTAATTGTCACAAAAAGTGAACAAGGAAACAAGTATTGTTAATTGAACTGTTGTAAAAATGATGACGTCATTGTTGTAAATCGCTTCTAACTCATATGCACAGTTTAATGTTACAGGAAAACCGATGTACAAACTGATTAAACAAAAAACATTATATTAGAACCCTATACGGCGCTGCTTAAATTTATTCATTTTTTTCAGAAATTTTCTTCAAAGGTTGTGAAAGTCAAATGTCTTATAGGCGATTCATCTCAGCATGATGTTATATAGCCTATAGCCTTCCTCGATAAATGGACTACCTTACACTCAAGAGCTGTGGTAGCCCAGCGGTAACACCGTGCGACTCTTTCGAGGAGGTCACGGGTTCAAACCGGGCAGACACCAATGAGTTTTTCTGTTAAAACTTATGTGTCTTATTGATAATTGCAATATATCACACGCTTTTCGGTGCAGGAAAACATCGTGAGGAAACCTGCATATCTGGAGATATGTGTAACCTACCAATCCGCACTGGAGCAGCGTGGTAGGTCTTAGCTCCAAACCTTCTCTCCGGAAACGGAGAGGAGAGGCCTATTCTCCGCAGTGGGATAGTAACAGGCTTACTACTTACACTCAAAGAATTTTTCAAATCGGTCCAGTAGTTTCTGAGATTAGGGCGTTCAAACAAACAAAACTCTTCAGCTTAATATATTAAGTATAGATATTAAACCTTTTATTAAAACTATATAAGTTGACCCGTCGACTGGTATCCGGCTAAGTAGAATAGACCAACCTCGTTTCTTACCGCGGTGCCGTAGAAGGTGACTAAGGTAAGTTGACGTCAGGAAGGCCGGTCGTAAAGTACGTAACGAAATAATGTGACATGTTTATAACATGTTGTGCCGACCCCATTTACAATGGAATAAGGGCAGGAGGATGTCATCATCATCCTCCTGCCCTTTCTTAAAATTATATTTTTTGATCTCAAATTTAAGTTTACATTCGTTATATTTTTTACACCGTGTGGTATCCGGCTGAACAGAATAGTACCACCCTTATTTCTTACCGAATTGTCGTAAAAGGCAACTGAGGTAAGTTGACCGACCATGTGGTATCCGGTTAAGTGGAATAGACCACCATCTTTCTTACCGAGGTATCGTAAAATACGACTAAAATAAGTTGATATCAGGCTGGCGGCCGGTCGTAAAATACGTAGCAAATCATGTGACAACATGTTGTGCTGACCCCACTTGAGAGTGGGATAAGGGCAGAAAGATGATGTGATATTAATATTCGTTATATTTTTGGATAAAACTAAAAATCCGTCACTCACATACAAATCACGTTATAATATCAAATCTGTTAAATTATTTTAACAATAACACTCAATACGCAGTAAATAGTAATAATATAGGTACCTCATTAGATTATTTAACGACCTTTATTTGGATATGGATGTAAAATCGGGTATTTGCAACGTAAATATAAAATGTTGCCTCACCAAATTAATTGTCCTCAATTAAGAGAATTACGTATTAAGCGACGTTATCGAACTGAATACAGTGTGCGTAGTGCGAGTGTTTAGGAGCTTTTATTTAACTCGTAATGTATTTATTTATTTGTATATCACACTAGCAATCGCCAGCGGCTCCGCCCGCATGGAAGGATTAAAACCGTAATATAGCCTTTTAATAACCATAAAAGTGGTTATAGGGAGTTAACCTTAAATAGTAATTATATAAAAATATTAATCAATATTATCCAATATTATTGCTTTTAGACAGTATACAAAAATCGTCCTTATATAATTACATGTACCTGTTATAATAAAAAAAACACATACACAACATAAAAACAATATCCTGTATTGCAGAACGATACATTTCACATACATTGAAAGCTTCAACATAGCGTAAATAAAATTGATTCCTCTGTCATATAAATAAAAACCTGGTTGATTATATTTATTTAAGAAGTAATTTAGGTAAATTACGAATGCTAGTGTTTAATACCAGTAACTCTGTATGGAATTTGCCTTAACACTAGTAATTATTAAAAAAATATCACCATAAAATTTAACACTGGACTCGTAAGAAGACTTAAAAGGACAAAACCTTTTGAGTTAGTTTAATATAGTGATAGTGTAATGTAGTGCTAGTGCTACTTGAAAGAACACAAGAACAAAGTGTCTCACATACCAAGAAAGACTAAGATAAGTCACTGGACCTATTCTTAGATATAAGTTAATTTATAAGTTTAGGTAATCTTTAAGTTGCTTATTAGCCTCTTGGCTAGATCGCAACATCAATAAAGTACTTCCTTTTGGTTGTTCTTTATAATAGCAAAAAAAAAAAAAAAATTTAAGTACGTGGGTGACCGAGACTTGCTTGGTAATTTTTAAAATGATGTAAAAAAAATCGAAAAGAAAAATTAAAAAAATAATAGGGCAGGCGGGGCTCGATCCTAGGTATTTTTACCTCTCTAGACCGCCCGTTCCCCAAATGAACTTCTACGACTTTACGTTTGACAGCGAAAAATCGTGATTGTATTCAAAGTAAATTTCAAAAAAATTTTAGAGCCCGAAATCAGGGATAAAACGACATTTTTTTAAATAAAACTTATCCAGAGCGATTTTTCTCCCAAAACCCAAAACCCTCTACATGCTGAATTTCAGTAAAATCGTTGGAGCCGTTTCCGAGATTCCGAAAAAATATATATACATACAAGATTAACTCATTTAAATATTAAAGATTTAAGAAGTAATTTAAGTAAATTTCAAATGGGAGTGTTTAATACCAGTGAGTTGTAACTCTGTATGGTATTTTCATTCATTGCCGTTACACTAGTAATAATTAAAAAAAAAACGGTTTTACGGGCAAAGATTTTACGTGACAACGGTGTTTTAAATGTGATGGATTGGAGTGGGAGAGAGACGCAAGGCATTCGCCAGTCCGGCGGGCCTCTCTTTCGTTCGGTGACTCATCGTAACAGACGTGAGCGGGCGTTACACTTTTTCATGAGTGACTCTAAGCCGCAACCTAATTTAAGACGTTGTCACGTCAAAATATCACCATAATGCAATTCATATTAAAATTTAATATATTACTCGATATACACACTTCATTTCTTCAAAAGCTAAGCCTTTTTTTTGCAGAACATTACAAATTCCACGCGACATCCATCAATCTTGTGTCTCCCAAGACATTGCTTACGCTCCTGCACATTCTGGTTTTAGAATTAGCTTCTACCCGCGAATTTGTTCGCACAAAATTATATGCCGCTCTTCAGTTCTAGAAGTATTATCATGCCAAAAAATACTCGCAAGCCAAACAAATATACTCTCATGAAATTCTATTCCTAAATCTTAGTCGGGCCCTAATATATTCTATGTCAAGGCATACGAAATTTATATTATACTAGTAATATCTCGCGGTTTCACCCGCGCACCTACAAATCTCATGGCAGTGCAAAGTCTAAAGTCTATAGATTTATTTTTGTTAACATAAAAATTTTATTTCTTATTTAATTACACTAATATTCATAATCTATTGAATAAATAGATTTTTATGACTATTTTTTTCAAATAACTAATTAATTAATTTTTTTACCCCTTATTACATTTTTATAACAGATCCCTTTTTTTTTGATAATGTAATATAGCCTATGTTGCTCAGTAAATATGCAGCTTTCCAATGGTAAGAATTTTTGAAATCGGTCCGGTAGTTTTTATGTGAAAACATTACAAACATAAATATAAATTTTTCCTCTTTATAATATTGGTATAGATTAGGTGTGCTTGCTTACGAATTTGCCCGCGTGTACCTATTTGATTGAAACTTTAACATAAAAAACTAGACTTTTTTTGTAGTATTTTTGTAGATCTACAATTCTCTAGTACATTACTTTAGTATATCTGTATTGATTTACGCTTCGCACGTAACTAAAGCTCCCAACAGGCGACTTTTTTTTACAATTGCGCGATCTCTTGAACACAATTAACATAAAACCGTGATAGATTATTAACCTAAGTCTTCCGGAAGAATTGGAGCTAAGACCTACCACGGTGCTCCAACGCGGATTGGTAGATTACACATATTCCAAGAATTCTCTAGAGATGCTTATGATAATATCTGTAAAAAGTAGTAAAGTAACTGCCTGTCAAAATTCCACTACTGGGCATAGACCTCCTTCCTCTCTACATTTTTGGAAAGAAGGATTGGAGCTAAAGACCTACCACACTGTTGCAATGCAGATTGGCAGGTTACACACTAGAATTCTGTAGATATGCAGGTTTCCTCACGATGTTTTCCTTCATCAAAAAGCGTGTTATAAATTGGAATTATGAATAAGACACATAAGTAATAGAAAAACTCATTGGTGCCGAAGGTTTGAATTGTGTCGCTCTCGAGAACACAAGGTCTTACCGCTGAGCTATCACAGCTTCTTGTATTTATGTATACCTACTCGCTTTACCCTATTAATAATCAATAAACTTCAATCAAATGTCTCTGCACCGTCTGATACAGTCACGTGCAATCAATCGAGATTCGAGTAATAATAGAAAAACTTATACTGAAAAACTATTCTATGATACAAGAAAAATGTTGTTAATGTATAGAAATCTGCTATACTTACGTCTTATTCTTTCGGGTTAGCCCGACATCCGAGGCACTTATTCGTTAGCTCTTTAAACGACGTTATCGCGGATGGTTTCGAAACTAGTCGGGCTAACCCGATATAATAAGACGTGAGTAAAGCCGGTTTCTATACATTAACTACAAAAACATGATAATTTAAAAAAGAAAAATTTATTTGCTTTTTCTACTCATAACTGGCGACAAATATCAGTGAAGAGTAACAGAAAATACTAGTAATGTTTCGGTTTGTATATACATATATGAAAAAGTCTGTAATCATTAACAGATATATAAAAAATACCGACCCCACTTAGAGTGAAATAAGGGCAGGAGGATGTATGAATTTATATGATTATGTTTATGATTAATATAGTTGTAATACAATACTCATAAAAGCCTACCTAAGTTCTGAGCCTTTGTAAAAATCATAGCTAATAACCATTAGCAAACATTGTTCAAAGCCTGTTTATTTATATAATTCATTTATTGAACTGCATAGTAAACACAGATAGAATTTAAAGGGCCATAAATATCCATTACTGAGGTTAAAGTAATTATCTATGTTTGAATCAGGCTATTGTGCAGCATAATATTAATATTATGTAAGAATAAAATTAACTTAATATAGTAGTTTCAACAACACAATTATTTGGTACAAAAAAATCTGGTCATTTTACTATTGTAAATGAACCTTTCTATATTAGATGTAAAAAACAAATGAGAATATTATTTTGCTATAATCCGCGATAAAAGAAAATATATGTAATGCTAAATGTAGAGTGTAGAATTCGTTCTCATAACTGATACATGCAGAATTCGTAAGAACTCATGTACTAACCGACACCGACACAAGCACTGCACACATTCACCACCACAATCTCAACAATTGTTTCGCCCTGTAACCGAAGCATCGTCAGGAGATAGATTGAGATAGATCGTGGAGTGGAGCGATGGAGCGATTTTGCTTTGTGATTTTGTAATCGATAATATTCTCATTAGTTTTGTATTATGGAGCTCCGCAAAGTAGCGCCTAATTCTATAAATTATATTTGATGTCACAATAAAGGAAGCTCATAAAACAAGCAACACAACAAACATTATATAATAAATTAAAATTGTGATTATCAATAAATTTAATAAAAAGAATTGAATTAAAAATTAGAGGTAGGTGTCCTATTATTTACTATTTATATTTATTATTTAAATTTATTTTGCATTAAAATGAATGGAACTATTCTGAAACTATTTCAATTTCCTTATAAAAGCTTATAATATTATAGCTGTACTTTGACATATTTAAAAAAAATATTGCGAATATAAAAAGTATGGTCTTAGTTTAACTATTAAAATAAATAAATTAAGAAATTAAATAACATCATACACAATATATTTAAAGCTTGTTACATTATTGAATAAGGCAAGGTAATAAGCCTTATTTATAGCATAGGCTATATTTTATATATTTATTTATGTACCATAAAAAGTTGGAAAAAACATTATTAGTAAAAAAAAGTGTACAAAGGTCAACTCATCCCTATGACAGAGATATCTGCCAGCTAACCTACGAAGTGAGACAACTTAGGTTAGCTTTAGATTAACTTGTAAGTATAAATCTACAAGCTGAGATGAAAGTGTGACAGCATAACTACAAATTACCTAGTTAAAGCCAAATAAACACTTGTTGGTTTGGTATAACAAGGTTTGCGATGCTATTTTCAACTGGATAATGAATTTGATAGTTTAGGTTGCATGCAAGAGTGAACACTTTCTAAGTTATCTGAACTGCAGAATTGCTAAGTATTTATAGAAATTTTTATAAGAAAGTTTTGTTTATTGTGTTTGGGGTAATGTTGATATTAAATGAAAGATATATTCTTATAAACAATATATAATGCAAGATTTAAGTTCATTGATAAAATTTAAATAAAATTGAATTAAATTAGAATATAACATTTTTTTGTGACCAATTGTTTTTGTATAAACTTCTATATAAATATATACAAATTACAGTTGTTTATTATTATTAAATCTACCTTATTAAAAAAAACAAATGTATTGCTCATACAATACAATACAGTGATATTTTGTAAGTTGAATGCCAAGATTTATCTGTAACTATTTTTTTACACTAAACTGTCAACTAGCCAATGGACACATAATTTCTATTTTTTATTTATTTAACTCCATATTCACTAAATAAATAAAAGCATTTTCTGCAGAGTTATTCACTGTTAATACAGATTTCTATGCACTTAAAGCTACAATATTTTATTTTTAAATATATTGTAAAATTGTATTTTGCATTAATAAATATTGTATAGTAACCAATCATCAAATTATTAATAATTAAAAGAATAATATTATGTAATTATTTTTTGTATTATTTATTTGTCTAGCAAGCAAAGAAAATAGCATTGATCAATTAAATTACACAAAAAATATAATAATTACATAGTAATGAAATCTGAAGCAAATAAGTTTATAAATAACAATGGTTAATAAAAAATAATTATACAAAATACTTATCATAAATGTAATAATAATAATAATAATGTGCTAAATTATATTTTATCATATAAAGCATAAATTACAAATTTAATTTTGTGATTTATAAGTTGTTTTTATAATTAAATTTGAATACATATAATTTAGATGGCTTAAACCTTTAACTAATAAAGATGGCTTTAGATAATAAGTTAAATATTATGTAACAAAATATATATGTATATTTTATTTAAACATTTTTCAATGTTTATGATTATTATGGCACATTATTCTATCAAAGATTACAGTTATTTTAACTGTTATTTAGAATGAAGCTGTAAATGATATATAACTTCTTCACACAGTAAACTTTTAAATGAAATATCAATGTGCTATGGACTATTTAATTAGTATTCTTGTTTATTTACATTTATAAAATGGATTATACATTTACAAAAAAACCTTATTATTAAATAATCAAAATAAATTATATGAAATTACTTAAATTTATTATTTTTCATTAAGCAATCATGCTTCATTTAAAAATGTTTTGTTAGTGTTATATTTTAAAATCTAAATTTCTTATTAGAAAATTTTTGGTATATCATATATGCCACTACATTAATTTTAGTACCAATTTACGACTACAATATGGTAGACTATTATCAGAAATAATGTATGGTAATTTCTTTTTTATAAAGACACAAGTACAAGACAGGTGGTGCCTTGTTGATTAACATTATAGCAATATCAGTTAATTTCAAATTGTGTTTTTCAATTAAAGTATATTTATCTAATTGAATTCATACTAAAACATGGATTTTTGTTGTCAAAGATTTGAACTCTGGAGTAGTGTGGCAAATAGCACCCTATACAGAGCAACCAGGTTTTTTATTATGACAGAGGAATCTTAGGGGTTGGTGCACTTACCTTGAAGGGGCGGGGGCGTGGCTGAGGAGGCGCCGCGACGGTCGTCGTCGCTGGGGCCGGCGACGCCGTCACGTGGTCCGCCGGCAGGGCCTCCGGGACCGTCTGCAGCGTAGGCCGCATTGTTGTAGACATCTTCCCCTCGACACCAAAATACTATACACCTCGCTAACCGCCCCTCACCGCTCGCATCCTCTGCGCCCGATCGCTGCGCCCACCGCACCGGCCCAGCACCCTCGAAGCCTCAACACTTAGAAAAACTACGCCCAGCTAACCGCATTTTCGCCCGTAAAAATACATAGCGACTTTCGTATAGACACCGACGGCGGTTCCGACACGAGACCGATACCTATTTCACTTTCACGTATATGTTAACGATCGTCGAGATGGAAAACGGAAATAGACACGCAAAAAACTATTAGAAAGCTTACAGTATCTTCTCCTGTCACATAAACACTACTAAAGAATTCGGCGTTTCGCGTATACAATGACGTATGAATCGATTACTATAACGCGAACCACACGTATAAATATTATGAAATTGTACAGTGACTGAGGGTTCATCGATTTGACAATAAAATTAGTAAAGATATTCACTTAACTCCGCTAAAAGTCCGTATAATCTTGAATTCACTCTCAAGATGGCGGATTTTACCTACTCCTCGTAAATGGGCACAAGGCTGACACGAAAACATCAACCGTCTCTCTATCAATCCCTTTCTTTTGGTACAGTATAGAATGAGATAGTAGTATATGAGAAACTTCCACACAAATTTTATAAAACGTCGAGATACGTCACGTAAAACCTGCCAATGAAGCATGCGCAAAAGTAACAAATCAAAATAAAATTGAACGCACTTTTAGGATTTTTTCAATATTAAGAATTAATGTGTTATATAACGTTATTGAGCAAGTTTATTAAAATTTACAATAAATATTTAATGGAGAATTTAAAAAAAAATTACAGCCATTGCATAGTCCTTGTATATTTTATATATTAATATAAGTTAGATAGATTATTTAAAAAAAAATCGTTGAATATTATCATAATTTAATATTAAAACAATTATCTTATTCATTTTTCATTTCATGGCTTTCTCTTTTTTTTAATAATATGAAATATATTATATTCTGCAATTTGTGAGTTTTAGTAACACTTCTAAAAGCAGATACAGACGACCGAATATTATTTTGCCAAACTACGATCGCTGTTCGCTTTTAAAATGTATCCAAATTTTGTATCGCTAAGCTCGCAATATATCGTAATTAATTAAAAAAAATTGTTTGTTCTTTGTTTTTATTTTATTTTTATGATATGTAGTAACAATAGTCGTTGCAAGTAAAGAAAGTTGTTGAACTAAAGCAGTGAAAGAAAGAGTACACAAGTAGTACAAGAATAATAAAAGACATCGAGTGATTTTTTGAGTATTGAGTCAAAGTAATGACATTTTTATGCACATTTTTGTACGTGTAAGTCAATGTTTATTATTCGACAATTTTTTTAATTATTATGTGTAGATTGGAGTATTAATTGAGTTAGCTAATATAAACTTGTGGAAGGACATTGAATCGTTAAATTTGAATTATAGCCTTTGAAATTCTTGTAGGAAATATATTTTAATAAAATACATAAGTTAAACATTACTGTATTTTTTCAGTTGGTTTTATTTTTTGTTAATAGATACGTTACAGCTTGTCACAATGATATATCCTCCATTATATATTTAAGATATACGTTAATATGTTAAATGACTAAATTTCATGTCTATCAAACTAAAAAAAGTCATATATTTTTAACAAGAAACAGATATCCAGGTGCCGTTAGGTGAATCACTGATTTACTTACGTTATCTAGTAACGATAATTTTTTTGTCTGGCAATCAGTTATCGTCACAAACGCCATTAATTAAAAAATGGCTGCCTTGTTGTTGGCGATTGTGGGGCGCTTGTTTGGAAATTAATGTTTGTTTCTTTTAAAAATGTGTTTTGTTACCTATCTACGTATGATTTGGCGACGTTGTATACGCGAATAAGTCTATTTGGTGAGTGATTGTTTCTACAATATATATTTAAAGCAACAAATTGGTAACGTAATAACTTTGTAATGGCACAACATGAGGTTTCATTGTGCGAATTCACTGTCATGTTATTTCTTGGTACTAAAAATACGTTAATAAATACGTATAAAACACAACTGATATACGCTAAGTTAAAATTGTTTATTACTTTATATACAAAAGTGCCTTAACGATTGACCTTAGCACTTCGTTTGAGAACAATCAAAGAAGGTCTTTAAACGCACTACACCAAGTACTGCGTTTCAAGTCACTGCCACGAAACAGATATTTGTATCCAGGTTTTAGTTTTCGTGTCAAGATCTTTCCCACATTCACGGCTATCGGTATTTGTATATAAACAATAGTTAAGATATGAAAATACAGGTGAATGAACTTTAAAAGTACGTTTCCACAAATAGTCGGCTTCCGATTCACTGTTTTTCTTATTGTGTTTTTAATAATACCGTTTTGTTTTCTCACATTTTATATTTATGCAAATAATAGAATGCATTTTCGTATAAAAATTAAATAAAATACTCTTATGCATACATTTAGTTGAAATACAATGTTTGTAGTTCTTAACAAAGGTGTATCATGTACAGGTATTATGTATAGATAATCATCTAGGCCTCTTCTACATAATTTATATATACATATATATTTTAAACTAATTTTTGAATTATGAATATTTGGGACATCTGAATAACATTTTACAAACAATTTAGAACACCAATCTAAATTTGAAATACATATTATCCAAATTCATTTTGTTGAGCCAGATTTTTCATTAGATTATAACAAGAAACATTGCTGTCTCATAACATCTAAAAAAATGTAAGTTCACCTTTTTAAATATTAAACTGACTACAATGTCATGTGTTTTCTAAATTGTTGATCATTATAGTAGAACTAGGCTTCCCAAGTCAGTTGTGTTTTCAATACAGAATCAAATGGTTATTAGAAGCCCAATATCTAGGTGCAATTGGTGTTGTTTAAACTTTTGCCATTTCAGGACATTAGTGACTCAAAGAGATATGTCTTATTCTGATATGTTGTTGCATGTTTTGGTTAGCTCTTTCAGTACCAGCCATGTCAGGCAGGACATAAATTTACCTTAGTCTCCTTTTACAACACTGCAGTAAGAAATGAGTCTATTGTATTCAGCTAGATACCACACAGTGGGTCAACTTACCTTAGTCACCTTTTACGACTGCTTTAGTATAGCAAAATTTGTACAAATATCAATGACAAAACTATTTTTATTGAGTCAAAATATTCTTTATTTCTAATTGCTTTAAATATTATAAAGCATTTATAATTAGGAACTATCACACACTAACACCTAACTGTCAACAATGCTGTTATTAATTTTAGTCAATTATCAATTCAATCAGACATTCTTCCTGAAATAATAATAGATTTGTGTGTAAAATTTATTAATTAAAAAATAACTGGTTTTAAGATACAATTTAACTTTTATAATCATACAAATGCAATTTTTGTCTTTGAAGGATATCTTGCTTTTTTACTGCATTATGGAAGAAGTAGCATATTAAAAGTACTTTAAATAACAAATAAAAGATTTTCTTTATTATACATATTAATAAAACAATTTATTTACTATTTCTAAATACTTTGATACTCTTGTCTTTGATACTCAATTCCATATGTATATGCACCTAATAAGTTTCATTTATGAACTTTTTTCTTACACAAAGATTTATTAAGGTTACATATTTACACTAAAGGACAATATTGTTTTTCCTTAACTGTGATGAGGATATACAATTTTCCTCATAAATAAGCAAAAGGAAAATTCAGATGCAAGATCCTTCACAGTTACAGATAGTCAAACATGAAAGAGTAGATTTTTCTAGTCACATTGTATTTCTGATAAGAATTAAAATTATTTTTTTATATTCTTAATTTTTTATTCATCTTCTTAATTATTAAAGTTTCTTATTAATTATTAAAATGTCATTGTTTTGTTTTCTAGTGAAAGTGTAAAAGTTCAAGGGTTAGCAATTTCGGTTATCCTTTTATGTTCTGTGACTGTGTTAAGGTTGTTTTTGGCCTGTATTGATAAGTTGAAATTAACTATAGTTCTCTATTACATAGTATAATATAAAAAAAATGCAAACCAGTATTTTATTTAAGTATTTATTAAATAATGATTTATGCAAAATCAATCATTTATTTAATAATATTGTCTTGTTTATGCAGCATAAATTATAAGTGGTTATATTATTGTAAAAAGGTATTAGTAAAATTCATTCATTTGTGTTGAGCTGTAGCAGTAAGGAAATAAATTGGGGGAGCATTTTATTGCAAGTGCCAGCCTACGTACCAGTTAATTATATGATTCAGGTAAGTCTGTTCCATTTTAAAGGAAACAATCATATATATTGATACAATTAGTACACATATCATGTGATAGCCCAGCGGTGACATAGTGTGACACTTTCAAGGTCACAGGTTCAACTCTGGGCAGACAAAGAGATTTTCTATTAAAACTTATGTGTCTAATTGATAATAGCAATTAATCACACGCTTTTTGATGGACGACATTGTCAAAAGAAACCTGCATATTTCTAGAGAATTCTAGGGATATGTGTAACCTGCCAATCCACATTGCAGCAGTGTGGTAGGTCTTTAGCTCCAATCTTTCTTTCCAATGTAGAGAGGAGGCCTATGCCCAGCCGTGGAATATTAACAGGCAGTTACTTTACTACTTTTTACGGATATTATCATAAGCTTATGCTCTGATTTTCTTTCCGACGTAAACTATTTTCACAAAACTATTATAATAGACTATATCGGTGAAGAAAGATTGATTTAATCAGGTCTGTAGTATACTTCTTTTCCAATCGATGGACGTCCACTTCTGGACAAAGGTCTCTTTAAGGGACACACACACACACGCCACAATCTTGTACCGTTTGGATCTAGTGGCTCCCCGCGATTAGTATTAGTGCCCACTTAGTAATTTCTTCACTTGCTTATACTGTCTCAACTAAACTTTTTACAAGCACTTTTGAATCGTAAGGGATCAATTAGATTTAATGAAGCTGCAACTGGTTAAGCTGTGATAGCCCAGCGGTATACCACCGCGCGACTCCTTAGAGGAGGTCGCCGTTTCAAATCCAGGGCAGACACCAATGAGTTTCTATTAAAAACTTATGTGTCTAATTGATTATTGCAATTTATCATACGCTTTTCGGTGAAGGAAAACATCGCGAGGAAACCTACATATCTCTAGAGAATTCTGGGGATATGTGTAATCCTTCTCTCCAAAAAACGGACAGATAAGGCCTATGCCCAGCAGTGGGATAGTAACAAACCGTTTCTTTACAACTGGTTTAGAATTTTGCCCTTACCGAGAAGAACCAGCGAGAAACTCGGTGGACCAACTTTCAAACATTTTAAATGTGCATTGCTTAACCATAGTCTTGTTTGAAGCTGATAAAATTATTACATTCCAGCAATATGCAGCTATTAAAGCCATTATTCCATTAAATTATATTGTCACAACTTTCTTTAATAACTTGGTATCAATATGATGTAATGAGAGTTAATATAGAATAAGATTTTACACCCAAATATTTACTTGGAACACTACTTACTAGCTTTGGTTTAAGTTTTCATTACTATGAAATCTATTTTAAGTCAGTTTTTAATAGAATTTATTTGCTTTATTACAGACAAGCTCACCAGCAGTCGCTCCAAAAGCAATTAAGCTAAATAAATGTATAGAAACCCACCACCAGTAGAATAGAAGTAGAGTTTAAGTACTTTTCCATAGTTATCAATCGGACAAGATGTGGCCGGCGTCGCAGTACTCCCATACGAACCACAATGCCCAGAACGCTGCAAAGACCAATGAACATCAGAACCAGCAGAATTTGAAGACGCTGGGGATGACCTCTGCCATATCTACGGCAGGTTAGTACAACTTTTTTGCATAGAAACGTATCATAACTGCGTTTTCTACAGTATTTTTCACGGAGAGTGTTCCATTGAACTACATGACCTGATTCATGCCACTAAATTCCATAACCGCACTGTAAGTCACAGGTTAAATATCATCCTTACCATCTGGATGCGTGGCGATTCACTACAATGAGCTTTTCATATAATTAAATTCCGTGCACCATTTAATAGAACGACGTAAGTACCTTCAAAAAGCCTATTTTCCACCTTTGGAACCACGACGCAAAGTGAGGTATTGGTGTATTGAAGATTGTTCGCGCTTGGATGAAAGATAGCTTCTGCGAGCTCGTCATCTTGCAAAAGGAGGCGGCAGAACGGATCCGGAAGTCGAGACCTTGGATCCAATCCGCCGCAGGCGAGCCGGGAGAACTCGCTAGAGACCATTGCGTGCGCGCCTTAACGGGTAACTTCCAGGAGTTTCGAACGGGGTTCGGACCGGGAATCGGACGCCCACCTTACAAGGTTCCCAAGGCGGTCGATGCATCTGGTGCTCCCGATGCATAGTCCAAAGGAGGGAGGGGCCACTTTTAGGGAGGCCTTGACCCAGAGGTGGCGCACTCTGGGGTACAGGTTGCTGCTGGCGGGGATAGGGGGAAATGTGTACAACGGTACTCTGTCCCCGCCACCAGCAGCGCGGTGGAGTACTGTCAGGTTTTTAGTCAGTGCCAGTCCGATATACCCGCTGCTCGTCCCAGTCGGGCGGTGATGACCCATAATGGGTTTTCCAAACATAAAAAAAATGATAGCTACTCAGTTTTACTGAGACTATCTCTTAAATACTGCATTCTTAATTAAGATCTATAATTTTTGCCAACAGGTCCAAAACCAATAGATATAGAAAAGACGAATGAACTCAAGGAAGCACTTGTACCTTTCGGTGTATTCGAATCGGAAGCGGAAATGCATCATCGTATGGAAGTGCTCGGTTCGTTGCATAGGCTCGTTCGCCAGTGGATCAGAGATGAATCTCTCAGGAAAAACATGCCGTTGAGCGTGGCGGAGACTGTCGGCGGGAACATTTACACGTTCGGATCTTACAGACTCGGGGTGAGGGGATATTTTGGTTATCTATACTTATAAAACAAAGTCCCCCAAAATCTGTCTGTCTGTATGTGATACATTTTTTTTTAATTCTACTTAACCGATTTTTATACAGTACTTATTAAAAGATAGTGCAATTTCTCCGGAAGGTTTAGGTTAATAGTACATTACGTTTTAATCTAAATTGTGCTAAATAGTCTATTCTACTCAGCCGGATACCACACGGCGGGTCGACTTAACTTATTCTTCTTACTTCTACTTACTTCTTAATGAGGGTGGTCTCCTCTACTCAGCCGGATACCACACGGCATAGATAATTTAATATTGTATATATTGTATAATTGTACCATTTTATACGGTGTGGACCTTAGCTTGTATACAACTTGCCCTGTATGTATGTGAATATGGAATCTTGCAAGTTAAATTTGACCCACTTTCCGGTGTCCGATTGATCTGAAATTTAACATACTGGTGTAGTCCCAATGAAAATGCATGTTCATGATAAGAATGATCTAATGCTGCTAACACTATTGGCTCCATGCTGTTTACAATTTTTTTTACTTGAATTGTCTTTTATTCAACTGCTTTATCTCAGGTACACCATCGAGGTGCTGATATTGATGCACTTTGCGTTGCGCCGCGTCACATTAACCGTTGTGACTATTTCGCATCTTTCTACGAATTATTGAAGACGCAGCCGCAGGTATGTACATAGGAAACTACAGAGAAACTGTTTTAAATCAGATTTGGTCTTTGATTGTAGAAACTGCGTCATTCATCAAATCAAATCTTATATATAAACGTCTCGTGTCACAATGTTGGTTACGATACTCCTTCGAAACGAATTGACTGATTTTTAATGAAATTTTATATCCAAATTCAGTAGATCTGATAATTGGCTACTATGTATTTTTAATAGACTTTATAAGTGATATGGGTTGACCATCCCAAACATTTTTTAAAAATGTTTTTGGCCAATTTTTATTTCATCCTCTTCGGTGATTTAAGCTTATCCACCCCAAATATTTTATTTTTAATTTTTTTGGTTAATTTTTTTCATAGACCTAAATGGTAAAAGTAATCCAAACCTAATTTTTTATTTATTTATTATTATTTTTTTAAATGTACACTAGAAATTCCCTAAAAATAATTTATATGGCAAAACAACGTTTGCCCGGTCCGCTAATAAATAAACATATTGGACGATTACACACAGTCATCCGTCCCCAAATTAAGTAACAACAAAAATTTAAAAAACAACGTCAAAGTCAAGTTGACAAAGTCAAAAATTGTTTATGGCACGTCTATGACCTCATTAAACATTGGTTTTTAATAAGTGGCACGTTATTATACATATAGAATCGCCATCCCTGCACTTGTTCTACATACAGTGCAAACTTTATATAACGACCCTCAAGGGACTGTGCATATTTTGACGTTATAGAGAGTTGTCGTTAAATGGAGAGAGAGAAATCTGTATTAGAAAAAAAAGTTTATTTCAGACTAGTGCTAGTAATTACATAAAAAACAATTCTTATTCGATCGCTGTTGCGTATACTCTTTTGCTGCACCAGTAATTTAGTTGTATTTTTTAAAATATTTTATTCATACCTTGCTATATTGGTGACAAAGAATGTACTTTTCCAATAATTTAACTGCATTTAGATGCAAGTCCAATTTGTAAACAAAAACACGGATTTCTTAGAAAGTTCGGTATGTTTTACGGGCTAGGATAATAAAGCAACAAAATAAGGTACACAGCTGCGAAGTTTTTACTAATTTTGGCAACTTAAAAAGTACTTAACGAGTATATTATTAAATTGCTGTCGTTATTGAGTGTGGGTGTAATGCTATATAGAGTGTATCATTGTATGGGAAACAAGCTAAACCAACCAAAGCCAAGTTATATCGACGCTTTAGGGAGTTTCTCGTTAAATCGAGTGACGTTATATGGAGTTTACACTGTAAATAACCTTTATTACTGTAACATTGTTGTTAAAGGTGAAGGACTTGCGTGCAGTCGAAGACGCGTTCGTACCAGTAATTAAGATGAACTTTGACGGAATTGAAATTGACCTGCTGTTCGCCAGACTAGCCCTGAAGGAAATACCAGGTAAGGAAGACCAGAAGTTCAGATAGTCTACCAAAAAGCGCCGCTGTAAGCTGAGATAAGGGTGTCTCGCAGGACACCCTTATCTTATTTTATATTCGAAAGTCTGCCTGTCGTTGTTTGACTATTTTCAAACAATCAACTATACCTAAAAAACTTTAACTCTATAAAAACTACCCACAAAGTAAATAATTGGCGATACTAAATTAAAACTTGATATCATAAATATTTTACATTTGTTTGCATAAATAACCGTCTAGAATATATATTTTTTTTATCTTCATTCACACACACCGCTGTCCGTCCCCAAAGTAACCTAATACTTTTGTGATGGTTGAGAGACAACTGTTAAATAATACACGTATAATTTGAAATACATACTTAATTACAAATATATACCCAGACTCGAAAAACAAACAAATTGTTTATAGAAAAAGTTGACCCTTGGCGGAAATCGAAAACGCGACCCGTGGAGCTGAAGGACCAACTGACCAAAATTTAGTAGAAACGCATTGAAAAAAATTAAATTCATATAAATTATAATTCGGTTTCTAGTGCAAGGTCAATAATTAAATCCAAATATTCTCGTCACTTACATAATCGATTGTTTAATTAACTCGATGTGTAATCGTTATAATTGTTATTTGAAGTTATGTAATGGTAAATATCATATTGATCAAAGTAACACGTTCTTACTGTCCCACTGTTGGGCAAAGATGACCTTTAGGAGTCCAGCGTCCGAAAATTGACAACTGATATCGCATTTCCATATTATGCGAAAGAAAAATGAACACAGGAATATTTATTGACTAAGTTTGATGATTGTATGTATGTATAATACGTATGTATATAATTTATAGAATTAGGCGTTACTTTGCGGAGGTCCATAATACAAAAGTAATGAGAATATTATTTTGCTATAATCCGCGATAAAAGAAAATATATGTAATGCTAAATGTAGAGTGTACTATTCGTTCTCATACCTGATACATGCAGAATTTGTAAGAACTCATGCACTACCCGACACCGATGGCACAACAATACACAGGAGATAGGAGATAGACTCCACGACAGGCTTTTAGGGCTTTGCGATTTTGTCGTGGAGTCTATCTCCTGACGATGCTTCGGTTACGGTGTGAAACAATTGTTGAGATTGTGGTGGTGAATGTGTGCAGTGCTTGTGTATTGTTGTGCCATCGGTGTCGGGTAGTGCATGAGTTCTTACAAATTCTGCATGTATCAGGTATGAGAACGAATAGTACACTCTACATTTAGCATTACATATATTTTCTACTATCGCGGATTATAGCAAAATAATATTCTCATTACTTTACGTATGTATATGTTGCGACAACCTAGCGGTGAGACAATTCGACTTTTTCGCGAGGTTGCGGGTTCAAACCTTGGGCAGGCACTAATTAGTTTATGGTAAAACTGTCTCTAACTTTGTGTCTAATTAATAATTGCAATTTATCACACGCTATTCGGTGAAGGAACACATCACGAGGAAACCTGCATATCTCTAGAGAATTCCAGGGATATGCGTAACCAACTAATCCGCATTGGAGCAGTTTGGTAGGTCTTAGCTCCAATCCATTTCTACAAAAACGGAGAGGAGGCCTGTGCACAGTGGGATGGTATATTATTGTCCCACTGCTGGGCAAAGATGACCTTTTCGAACATTAAGCTTATACCCACGACACTGCCGCAATGCGTATTAACAGATTGTAGGGATGCAACCACATTCACCCACAGTCATCCCAGTAATATACGTACATACATAAAAAAAAGTAAAGTTACGGCCTGTTACCATCCCACTGTGCTTACGCCTACATAAGCCTCCTCTCCGTTTTTGGAGAGAAGGATTGGAGCTAAGACCTACCACGCTGCTCCAATGCGGATTGGTATCCTACACATATCCCTAGAAGATGCCCCATTATCTTCAGTTGTTTTCCTATTAATTAGACTCAGATAAATTCATTGGTGCCTGCTCGGGATTCGAACCTGTAGCCTCTCGAAAGAGTCACATTGTGTATCACAAGTTGGGCTATCGCAGCATATACATACATACAATCATTCAAAATTACTCAATACATACATATCCCTGTGTTCATTTTTCTTTCGTGTTATATGGAAATGCGATATCGGTTGTCAATTTTCTGCCACTGGACTACTAATGTACTATGAATAACCAGAGATAATTTATTGTTGGAAATTTTGGGTCATCTAAAAGTCTTCTTCTTCTTCTTCAACCGATGGACGTCCACTGCTGGACATAGGTCTCTTCATGGGATCTCCAGAACACACAATTTTGTGCCTCTTCTAAAAGTGCATCTAAAAGTTTTAGTCTCTAAACTGTTCCAGATTCGTTCGATCTTCGTGACGACATGCTGCTAAAAAACCTGGACCAGAAGTGCGTTCGGTCCCTTAACGGGTGTAGAGTGACAGACGAGATACTACGTCTCGTGCCAAACATTAACAATTTCAGGCTCACGTTGCGAGCCATCAAACTTTGGGCCAAGCGTGAGTAACATTACCTTCATAATTCAAACATTATGTTTCCTAATACTAAATTGTATTACACATTGTTATGTTATGTATTTCACGCTGGCGCAGTCAGTAGGATCATAACTTAATGTAATTTTATTGTGATGTAATGATAATTTCAATTTATTCACAGACAGGACTTTTTTTCCATGTATATTTTGATATTGTAACATTATTTTAATTATGACTCAATTATACTGTATTAAATATCAATTATAATATAAATATATTATTATAGTATTTTTTCAATATGTTACATGAGGGGGTTAGAATCAAACCTGGCTATATCCAAAATAATTAAAATTGATTAAAATGAAAATATTGTTTTGTGTTTAATTCTTGGAGTTTCGACAAATAAAAAATATTAAACAGATTTTATCACTGTGAATTTAAGTAATATCAATCTTTACGTTTCCTGCAAACTGTAATAGCTGAATTTGATTGTGACTTTAGGATTTAGCTATTTTTGATTCTGATCCCCTCATATCCGCTTATAAATATGGCAGCATAATACATTTAAACTAAGTTAGATCCATTAAATTACCATAACGAATATGTACTCTCTTGGCGAGCTTTCGTTATAAATATATCAAAAATAAATCTATTTGTTGAAAAATTATTGAAAATTTTAAATAAATCCTTATCATCAAAATCATTGAAATTGGTGCAGTCGGTAGGATATTTTAGAATTTGAAAAATGGTACATTTGAATAGTAATCTTTAGTATTTGTTCTTCAGGTCACGGTATATACTCTAATACTTTGGGCTACCTTGGAGGTGTTTCGTGGGCTATGCTGGTTGCCCGGACTTGTCAGCTGTATCCTAACGCCCTGCCCGCCACTTTAGTCCACAAGTTCTTTTTGGTCTTCAGCCAGTGGAAGTGGCCGCAGCCAGTGCTTCTGAAGCAACCGGATTCTGTCAACCTCAATTTCCCAGTTTGGGACCCTAGAGTGAGTGATATACTTTTCATAACATAATTAATTTTCATCGACTGGTCCGTTGGCACCGTGGGAAGTGACCCTGCCTTCAGTTTCGCGGGTCGCGGGTTCGATTCCCGCCAAGGGCCAATATTTTCTATAAATGAATTTGGGCATATTAATGGGGTATAAATGGTACTCCAATTACCATATTGTACTCCTACTTCTGCTTAATTTCTGTGTAGTTAATATGGGTATGGTGAGATATCTTTTTATCATTGTTAATGATAAAAGTATACCTCACTGACATTTTGAGGTAACATTTTCTATAAATGAATTTGTTGGTCTTTGAGCCTGGGTGTATATTTGTATTTAAAAATATATAAGTATATATTCACCAGTTGTCTGTCCATAACACAAGTATTAAGTTACTTACTTTGGGGACGGACGACCGTGTGTGTGTAAGTTGACCTGCAGTGTGGCATCCGGCTGACTAAAATATACTCATTTATTATCGAGGTGAAAAAAGGCGACTAATATAAGTTGACGTCAAACAGGCGTCCGGTAAAATACCTATCCAAATCAAATCACAACATGCTTAGAACATCTTCCATTTTCCTCTATCATTCGTTCACTCTGGCGCTTCTCCTTTTGTATGAATATCATTCATCACATAATTCATCCATCTGTATTTTCGGCCGCCATATTTGCATTTCCCCATCCCACTCAGAGTGGGATAAGGGATGATAGTTACATTTTTCACAGTATATTTTAAGCAATTTAATTCACAGTATATTTTAAGCAATTTAATTTATGTACATAAAAATATAAAGAATTATAAAACGATAGGTGATGTATACAATAGACAAAGCAGGAACCGACATAAGCTTGCGGCTCCTGCTTTACGCCTTGCAAAAGTGCGTAACTCGTTTGTGGGTTTTGGTATAAGATTCTATAATAAAATTCCGCAATCAATTTCAGCACTGCCATTGCAGCAGTTTAAAACACTGTTAAAAACAGGCTTATACAGAAAGCCTACTATACTCTTGAAGATTATTTAGAAGATAAGAATGTGTGGATATAGCTCTCTTTGAACCTGTACAAGACAGTAACGACATAATGTAAATAGTATTAAGAATTATATTTTTAAAAGAGCAACCGCCGAGTTTCTTGCTGGCTCTTCTCGGTAGGAACAGCTTTCCGAACCAGCAGTAGAGTTGACGATTCAAAAGCACTTGTTTACAAGTTTATTTGAATAAAGAATATTTTGAATTTGAATTTGAATTTTCAAGGTCATCATCTAAAATACGTGATATACTGATTTCCAGGTTAATATCTCGGATCGTTTCCATTTGATGCCGATCATCACACCAGCCTACCCTCAGCAAAACTCCACATTCAATGTGTCGACGTCAACTAGGACTGTTATTATGGAAGAATTTAGACTCGGTGAGTTTTTGTGATGGACCTTATTTTTATGGGCATATATTTAACATACCTATTAGAAGGCATTTAACATTATAGCCTTTATGAATTACTAAATAAAGCTCTGATAGCCGAATGGTGAGACAGTATGCGTCTAAAGGGGGTCACCATTTCGAACCTTGGTCAGACACCAATGATTTTTTTTGAAATATAAAAAAATAAGGCGCCGATGAAATGTGGTATTTGAACCCGGGTTTTGAACATTTTCGGTCCGCCCGTTACCCATACGTTTGACAGCTAAAAAATCCTTTCCTTGAAAGCAACATTATACTATTCTACATTATACCATAGTTTTAATGCCCAACAAACAGGGATAAAATTATTATTTTTTTTTAAATAAAACCTAGCTATCTCGATTTTTCTCCCTTTAAAACCCCCTACATTCCGAGTTTCCGAGATTCAGAAAATATATTTATATATATACATACATACAAGATTAACACATTAAATTTATTTAGTAATATAAAGTAAAAAGTAATGTAACTGCCTGGGCAGAAAAGGGTCAACCGCTTACCTTTACGGGATCGGGACTCAATTCTGGATACTCTGGACACTTTCAAAATAGTTTTTAGTCACAAATCACAAGGTTTTCAAAATTGCTGTTTCTGCGCGTATGTTGCGTTTCGCTAGTTGCAAGCGGTGTGAAGAGGGGTAGGCGGGGAAGGAGGGGGAACAAGGGATAATGGCCGGTGGTTGCCATTGACCAATCAAATCTGAACCTTGAGCCGCGAGATCTGATACTTTGACTTAACACTGCCTTTTATTATGCCACTGCTGGGCATAGGCCTCCTGTGTCCTTTTTTTTAAAAAGAGTAAGGTTAGAGCTGAGACTTACCACGCTGCTCCAATCATGTGAATTGGTAGGTAACACATATCCCAGGAATTCTCCAGAGATACACAGCCTTCCTATCAATGATTATAGTCTGATAAATTGTAAATATAAATAAGGCTCATAAGTTTTAATACAAAAATTCATTGGTTGCCCGGGTTTTGGGTGACCCCCTAGGGCCTAGAGAGTCACACGCCTTCTATACATGTAAATAAAAATAAGCCTTTATGGCTAACATGTAATAAGTACCTGGGTGACCGAGTATTGTCGGTAATTTTTTTAAATCAAGAAAAAAGCGATTAAAAATTTAAAAAAAAAATCTGGGATCTATCCTAGTATTCTGAATTCAAGACCATCCATTATACAATTGAGCTATAATATGACTTTGCAATTGACAGAGAAATTATCTTTTGCTTTCTCATAAAATCATGGCAATTTTTCGGTACCCGAAAACAGGGATAAAATAACGTTCTCTTAATAAAACTTAGCTAGATCAATTTTTCCCCCCAAAACCCTCATAATGCGGAATTTTATGAAAATCGTTGGACCCATTTCCAAGATTTAAAAAAATATGTATACAAGATTAGGGCCTGTTTCACGAGTTACTGATAAAGTTTCGGATAGTTAACCGACAAATAAACTAAGTAGCAGATAAATGTCTCTAAGTAGAGACTTTAAAAAGTGAAAATGTTAAAAAAAATGGCGGCCATTTTGAAACAGGTATTTGCTACCAGATTACAAAATAAGAGCCATATGATCTACCTGTTAACTTATTACGGACTTTAAGTGAATAAGCCTATCAGAAACCTGAGAAACGCAAGATATGTGTCAGATATGTCCGTAATAAGCTAACTGACAGTTTATCCGTAACTTGTGAAACAGGCCCTTACTCATTTAAATATCAAAGATATTGTATATATACTTTTGCCTTCCTGACTTCTATTTTTAATACTTTATTTACTTCCTTATTCAGTCGGCAACCGGTGTTACTTCTTCCATAGCTTGTCTTTTGACTATACATTATGTATGATTCGTTAAAATACAGGTATTTTTATTTTTATTTTATTTTATTTTATTTGACAAGCCAACAACATTTATACATAAAGGTAATTAAACATAAAAGAAACACTTATACAATAAGACACATAGCATAAACATCATAACAGGCGTGTACAATTAATTTACAAACAAATATGAAAAATAATAAAGCAGTTTAACACCAAACACAACAAACCAAAAATAAAAATAAAATTAATAATACTAATAAGAAAAAAAAAAAAAAAAAAAAAAAAAAAAAAAAAAAAAAAAAAGAAAAACTTATCAATTATTACAAATCAATACCACGAAAAAAAGCTGTGATGGCCTAGCGGTGCGACCGTGTAATTCTCTAGAGACGATCATGGGTTCAAACCCGGGCAGACACCAATGAGTTTTTCTATTAAAACTTATGTGTCTAATTGATAATTGCAATTTATCACACGCTTTTCGGTGAAGGAAAACATCGTGAGGAAACCTGCATATCTCTAGAGAATTCTGGGTATATGTGTAACCTACCAATCCGCATTGGAGCAGCGTGGTAGGTCTTAGCTCCAATCCTTCTCTATTATAACGGAGAGAAGAGGCCTATTCCCAGCAGTGGGATAATAACAGGCCGCTACTTTACTTTTTTTTTACCACGATTTCATCGTAAAGCAAATTCGCTAAAAAGTGGAGTCTATCTTCTGATGATGCTTAGATTGTGGGCCAAAAGTCTAGATATTCTTGAGGAATGTTACAAAAAGGTGTACATATTTGACTAACTTGATACTTGATGAACAGGTTTGGACATAACGGACGAGATAATGTTGGGCAAGTCAGGGTGGGAGCGGTTGTTCGAGGCCCCGCACTTCTTCTCTCGCTACAAGCATTTCATAGTGCTGCTGGCGTCGTCCGCGCGGGCGCTCGACCAGCTGCAGTGGTGCGGCCTCATCGAGAGCAAGATAAGACATCTTATCAGTAAGTCACTTCATTAATCCAGTTTATAGTTAACTTGGTAACAAACTAGGGTCTACTTACCAAAATACTACATAGGTTTTATACTTAACTAAAGTTAAACATGTCAAATAACAAGGTTATTTTTTTTAATATGCGCCATGACACACATTTTAAAGCATTTCTACAAAAAGACAAATATTTAAATATACTATAATACTGCATTATCACACAGTGGCTTTATAAAAGATTGATATTGTGTTACATCAGATAATCTAATGTAATTACTATTGCCAGAATAGCATGTTAATTTTGTTTAATTAGTTTTAATATGCATCTGATGAATATATTTTATTAAATCAAATGTCTATGCTTTTAGTATCAAAAGCATAATCTTTATGAATTTCCACAATCCAGCGTGTTTTTTAAACTTATCTATAAATTGAGTCACACTAATATTTCATCTGTAATTTCACACATCCTGTGATAGAGAAATTCTATACTGACTGGACTGGTTCAAATTGACAGGCACGTTGTCGCGGTTGGCAGTGACCCTGCCTTTAGCTCCGCGATTCCAACATTTTCTATAAATAATTTGTTGGTTATTCGAGCCTGGGTGTATATTTGTGTTTAAGTATGTGTATAAAATAATATATGTATATATTTACAAGTTGTCTGTCACATAACACAAATATTTAGATGGAAAACCATGTATGGCTCCCATATATTCATTTACTTATTTATATGAATGAAATAATAAATATTTTTATAATCCTTTGCTACTGATGTTGTTGATAGATTTCTTTCATTTACTAACATAATCTATGCTAATATTACAAAGAGGAAAATTATTTATGTATGTTGGTAATGTCTTCACACAAAAATTACTGGACCGATTTGGAAAATTCTTTTATCATTGGCAAGCTGCATCTTTACTAAGCAACATAGGCTATATTACATTCAACATAGGGATCCGTTATAAAAATGTAATAAGGTGTAAAAAAAAATTACGCGGGTGAAACCGCGGGATATTACTAGTAAACAGATAAATGAGTTAATTGTGTTTATGCAAGTGTGCTAATTACCGTTTACGTTTCCAGCGACGCTAGAAAGGAATCCCCATATAACGATAGCTCACGTGAACCCCGAGTGCTACAACTCGGTCCCGCTCAACACCAACAACGGGCAGCCGCTAGCGTTGCCGCCCGGTGAGTCAGTACTGACCGATAATGCATCTATTGTAAATTATGTTTGTGTTTTACACAAGCACACACAGACACATATATACATACATATACACTAAAACACGCACGCACTAATATACCTACACTAACAAGCACGCACGCACTCGCGCTCGCACGCGCACACGCACTCGCATACACACGTTTCATTCACATTCATAATAGTTCACTTTAAAAATTCTACTTAATTATTAATATAAAATAACTTTGTCAAATAGAAATATGTATTATTTATTAAATTCTCGATTTTTTTCTGTGTAAAAGTATAGCAATAATCAATTATTAATTAATCGATTTTTTCACTCGCAAATCACAACCCTATGCGTTAACCCAGTTTATAAGCTTAAATTGACAAAATCTCATATATATTGCTTTGTTGAAGCAATAGCATCGGCCAGAATAAAACTGGTGCAGAACACCCCGATATCAAGTATCTCGCGCTTATATAATAGCTGCACAATGGACGCATTATTACCGGATATTGGCTGCGATAGATATCATTTATGAAAAATGTACTAAAATTTTCCATTCAGAGTTGTAATATAATACAATTACTTCACCCTCTCTCCATACATGCCTGCTACTCACACTAATATATATTAATTACATGCATACTTCATAAACACAACTCATAAATACACAGAGAGGTACTCCTTACAGACATGCTAATTATTATTATTTTTATTTTTCTTATAGCAAATAGTAACTAAGTCACATGTCTTCGGTGTTTGTCGCTGTATACCGAGATACAGTTTTAACTAGTTCGGTTACAGATGGGCATATATTAAGTTAAGCCCTATTTGTCATATGTAAGAAAATAAATAAAAAAAATTAAAAATATTCGAGCCTTAATGTTGTTCCTTTTTATGTTTTCATTATTCTCCTCTGTTTTTTTTTATGTTTTTAATTGTAACATTGTAACTAAGTAATGTCATCTCCTATAATTGATAGTATATATTTAATTTAAAACTATATAAGATATTTGTTACATTGTTTAATATCTAATGCTGTTGGAGATCTGAATAAATAATTAAAACGGTCTTGCATAGGGCCTTCAAATATATCACACCAGTCGTGGAAGCATAACAGATAGAGTACCTGGGACTTTATTTGCGTCAGCTTAAAATGCTGTTAAACAGCATTTTAAGTTGCACCTAATTTCATCAGTTTCGTACAGCAGACCAGCTATGTAAGCATTACTGACAGACTGACAATTTTCTTAAAATCAAATAATTTATAGAATTAGGCGTTACTTTGCGGAGATCCATAATACAAAAGTAATAATAAAATTATTTTGCTATAATCCGCGATGAAGTAAAATAGAAAATATATATAATGCTAAATGTAGAGTGGACAATCGGTTATCATATTTGCGATTTTGGTCGTGGAGTCTATCTGCTGATGATGCTTCGATTGCGGGGCGAAACGATTGTTGAGTTTGTGATAGTGAACGTATGTAGTGCTTGTGTATTATAGTGGCGGTGGTGGAGGTTTGTCCATGTGTTTCTACGAATCCTGCATGTATCAGGTATGGTGACCGATTGTCCACTCTACATTTAGCATTATATGTATTTTCTATTTTACTTCTTCGCGGATTATAGCAAAATAATTTTATTTTTACTTTTGTTTCTTAAAATCTTCGATAAAAATCGATCACATTTTCATAAATAAGTACAAAATTTGTACTTTTTTTTAATTACAGTTTTTAATTACTTATATTTAATTACAGTACACAACTAATTATTTTTAATAACAGTTGAAATATAAAATACAGTATACATTACTGATTGTTTTAATAAAAGTATTTCATTGCAGGTGTGCCTGTATCTCCGGAGAGTGCTGCAAATGAGATCAACAAAAATGACAAAGTGAGTTCTTTGATACATAATTGTGCTATTATAGCTTAAACTCATTAGCAGTCCTGATATCTCACTACTAGTCCTGATATCTCACTACTAGACATAGGTGACCAATCTTTGTTCAGTTTAGAAGATATAATAAGGAGAATTGTTATCCCGGTAAAATAAATGATTGCGCCAAATTTCATCGATATTGGTTTAGCGGATTCGCCATGAAACAGTAACAACCATACATCCATACTCACAAACATTCGCATTTATAATATTAGTAGGATATCGTTTTGGCTAAAGTAACGCATTAACGTCTTTTAGAGAGAATCTGTTATATGAGTGGCCCGTTGGCGCAGTGGGTAGTGACCCTGCCTTCAGCTCCGCGGGTTGCGCATTCGACTCCCGCCGAGGGCCAACATATTCTATAAATGAACTTGTTATTCACCAGTTGTCTGTCTACCATAACACAAGTATTAAGTTACTTACTTTAGGGACGGACGACCGTGTGTGTAAGTGTCCCATATATTTATATATTTATAGATGCGGGTACAACTAGTATAACACCTTTACAATGTAATTCCAGGGTGAGGTGATAGCGAACGTGTGCTCTATGTGGTTCATCGGGCTCGTGTTCGACAAGACCAACGTGAACATCGACCTCACGTACGACATCTCGTCCTTCACCAAGGCGGTGCACTACCAGGCAGAGAACACCAGCATGCTGCGAGAGGGGATGACTATTGAGGTATTTATTTATTTATTTTTACTAAATCCAAAGTTCTTAAATTATTAACTTACAAACAATTTATAGAATTAGGCGTTACTTTGCGGAGGTCCATAATACAAAAGTAATGAGAATATTATTTTGCTATAATCCGCGATAAAAGAAAATATGTGTAATGCTAAATGTAGAGTGTACTAATCGTTCTCATACCTGATACATGCAGAATTTGTAAGAACTCATGCACTACCCGACACAACCAAGAAATAAATTGTATATATAACATACAATTTATTTCCTCTATGTAATACTTTATTTTATTAATTACGTGACTCTTTCACTATAATCCAGTAATCCGAACATTTCAATAATCCGGCATCCTCCGGTTTTTAATAGTGCCGGATAAGTGAAATTATACTGTATATTGTGTGAAATTCAGCATGTAGGGGTCTTTGGGGGGATAAATAGATCTAGCTTGTTTCCATTTAACAAATATGTCGTTTTATAACTGTTTTCGGGCATAGAAAAAATGCTAAAATGATTTGCAAATGATATTTTAGCTGTCAGACTTCATGCTATGATAGCCCAATGGGTAAGGGACGGACCAAAAAACTTCAAAACCCGTGATCAAGTTCCACATGTCTAGGCGCTTTCATGTTTTCTATATTTTTTAAATTGTATATTTTATATCTATCCGACTGAGTAGAATAGACCACTCTTAGTTCTTACCGAGGTGTCGTAAAAGGCAACTAAGGTAAGTTGACCTACCCCGTGTGGGTTTAGTACACGGTTATCCGGGTACTAAACCCAAGGGTATCCGGTTTAGTAAAACGGACCATCCTCTTTCTTACCGAGGTGTCGTAAAATACGACTGAGGTAAGTTGACGTCAGGCAGGCGGCCGGTCGTAAAATACGTAGCCTTAACATGTTTGTAACATGTTGTGTCAACCCCACTTAGTGTGGGATAAGGGCAGGAGGAAGAGATACCGTTTGAAAAATTACCGAGCAAGAGTCGCCCATTGATGATTAAAGTGATGATTTTTTTTAAGGCGCGTCACGTCAGACGCAAGCAACTCCACCAATACCTATCGCCGTCGCTATTCAAGAGGGAGCGCACTGTTTCCGGTATGAAACGCAAGCACGACACCACACCGACCGCGCCCACCGCGCACCCGACACCATTGAAGAAGATCAAAAGGTTATCGGAGAGCAGCGTAAGTATAAACAATATTGAATTATGTATGGGAATTTGAAAAATGCCGGGTGTCATATGGGACTCGAACCCGGTTTGACCTTTTTTCGTTTCATGCGTCACCCATTGGGCACAGCATTACGTTTGACAGCTAAAATATCATTTGCAAATCATTTTAGCATTTTTTCAATGGCCGAAAATAGGGATAAAGACATTTTTTTTTAAATGAAACCTAGCTAGTGGTAGAGTCACGTTTCCAACATGTGTTGGTTTACCGAATGGGCAGACTCGACCGGTTTCATACCACCCTCACACAGAAAACCAGCGTGAAGGAGCGGCTTGCCGCTGCGTTTCGCATAGGTGAGTGTTGAGCACCGGAGCCCCCCCCCTTCCCTCCCCAAATATGACAACGGTTCGAAAAAGAGTTTTAATACCCCAGGAGGGTACCGACTCTGACGGAGTTGGAGAATCCCTCCCTGAGCAATCTCGCTCGGGCTGCCCGTCGTATTCTGGGGCGGGTAACGAAACGTTTAATGTCAATGGCAGACAAGGAAATAATACGACAGCATCCCGTCCTACTCTCAATGTGGACTTCTGTAACATCCGTGGACTACATTCCAACTTAAATGCTGTCCACTACCATCTCGAGACATCTCGGCCAGCCTTGTTATTCTTAACAGAAACGCAAATTTCACGCCCAAGTGACACAGCCTATTTACACTTCCCAGGCTACAAACTCAAACATAACTTTGTGCCTCATGCCGGGGTTGCTGTGTTCGTAAGGGATGATATATGCTTTCACCACCTTGGCAATTTTGAAGGTCGGAACTTGTCTACCATCTGGGGGCGCGTGGCTTGTGACGATCATGCCAGAGTTTATGCGTGCCTCTACAGGTCCCATAGTGGTAATGCGGAATCGGATAGGCTTATGGAACACTTACAAGCGGCTATTGACGATATACTTTCACAGACTCCCTCTGCTGAGATCGTAGTTCTTGGTGATTTTAATGCCCACCATGCTGAATGGCTTGGCTTCTCGGATACCACAGACCATGCGGGAAGAGTTGCTTTTGACTTTGCAATTGCGAATGGTCTATCCCAATTAGTTAAGGAGCCAACGCGAATTCCAGACATGGATGGTCAAGATCCGTCTTTATTGGATCTCTTCCTGACCACACATCCCCAAAATTACCAGGTCTCGGTCGATGCTCCTCTAGGCTCTTCTGACCATTGCCTAGTAAGGTGTGTAGTGCCTATCGCACGTCGTTGTCGCAGAACACCCGCGACACGACGTGTTTGGCATTACAAGTCAGCAGATTGGGATGGTATGCGTTCCTTTTATGCGTCCTATCCATGGAGGCAGGTTTGTTTCTCCGTGAGTGAACCTAATTCTTGTGGTGCATCTGTCGCCGAAGTGGTGATGCAAGGTATGGATAATTATATACCTAGCTCCGTAATTCCAATCGGTGGTAGATCGCAGCCATGGTTTAGTGAGTCTTGCAAGGCAGCAGCTGATAGCAAACGAGTGGCTTATCGGGCTTGGGCTGAAGCGATGGCTACAAGGAACCTGAACTCGACATTACTCAAGAGAAATTATAACCGCGCCTCCAGGTTCTTTAAGAGGGAAGTTGCCAGAGCGAAGTTTAAGTATATTGGCAAAATCGGCAAGAAGCTTGAGCAATACCCATCTGGAACGCGTCGGTTCTGGGCACTCTCCAAAGCGGCGCTTGGTAATTTTGACCAACCGTCACTTCCACCGTTGCGCACAGAGAACAACGCACTGGCTCATACAGCAAAGGAGAAAGCCGATCTTTTAGGGAATTTCTTTGCCTCTAACTCGACTATGGATGATCAAGGAAACCTACCGCCTACTATCCCGCGATGTCAGAGCTCAATGCCAGATATTAAGTTCAGCCAAAAAGCTGTTCGGCGAGCTCTGTGCTCCTTAGATATTCATAAGTCGAGTGGGCCAGACGGTATCTCTCCAATTGTGCTTCGAATGTGCGCTCCCGAGTTAACTCCTGTGCTAACGCGTCTATTTCGGCTCTCCTACTCACAAGGCATAGTCCCGAATATATGGAAGTCAGCCCTGATACATCCGATCCCTAAAAAAGGCGATGCTTCAGATCCGGCTAACTACAGGCCTATTGCTATTACCTCCCTTATCTCCAAAGTTATGGAGATGATTATAAACCGTCAGCTTCTGTCTTACCTTGAGGATCATGAGCTGATCAACGACCGTCAATACGGTTTTCGACACAGTCGATCAGCTGGTGATCTTCTGGTTTACCTGACTCACCGTTGGGCGGCGGCAATAGAAAGCAAGGGAGAAGGTCTCGCAGTTAGTCTGGATATGGCGAAAGCCTTCGATCGTGTATGGCATAGGGCACTTCTTTCGAAGCTAGCTTCCTATGGGCTCCCGGAAAGTCTGCGCTTTTGGATCTCCAGCTTTCTCACTGGACGTAGCATACGTGTCGTTGTCGATGGTTTCTGCTCGAATCTTAAGCCAGTGAATGCTGGGGTTCCCCAAGGTTGCGTGATATCCCCTACACTGTTTCTTCTGCATATCAATGACATGTTAGATGATCCTAACATTCACTGCTATGCAGATGACAGCACAGTGGATGCCACATACACCGGTAGCGCAAGCCTTTCTTGGGAAAAGGTCGATGAGTGCCGAATAAATCTTGTGTCTTCCGTTGAAACCACCTTACGGAAGATTTCCGACTGGGGTAAACTTAACTTAGTACAATTTAACCCCCAGAAGACACAAGTTTGCGCGTTAACCGCAAAAACATCACCATTTGTTGCGTCACCGTCTTTCGAGAATACTCTTTTAGGTCACTCGAGTAGTATCGAAATACTGGGTCTCGACATCTCCAATAGCTGCAAGTATCGCGATCACTTGGAAAGGAAGGCTAAGTTGGCCTCCAAAAAATTGGGTGTTATCAATAGAGCGAGACAGTACTTCAAGTCGTCCCATAGACTAGCGCTGTATAAAGCGCAAGTCCGGCCTCACATGGAGTACTGTTCTCATCTCTGGGCTGGTGCACCCCAGTACCAACTTAAGCCATTTGATCGCATACAGCGCAGAGCAGCTCGTATTATTGGGGACAAGGTGATTAGCAAACAGTTGGACTCGTTAGCGATGCGTAGAAACGTGTCATCACTGTGCGTTTTCTACCGCATCTTTCACGGAGAGTGTTCCATTGAACTACATGACCTGATTCCTGCCGCTAAATTCCACAACCGCACTGTACGTCACAGATTAAAATATCATCCTCACCATCTGGATGCGTGGCGATCCACCACAGTGCGGTTTTCTAATAATTTCTTTCCGCGCACCACCATTTTATGGAACGATCTCCCTTTAGCGGTGTTCCCGGATCGGTACGATATAAGTACCTTCAAAAAGCGTATTTTCCACCTTTTTAAAGGACAGCAACACACTCGCTCTGCGAGAGGTCGTGGGCGGCGGTGATCACTTGAGGTGCACCGCATGCTCGTTTGCTCTCCTATTCCATAAAAAAAAAAAAAAAAAAAAAAAAGCTAGATCGACTTTCCCCTCTCAAAACCCCCACATGCTGAATTTCATGAAAATCGTTGAAGCTGTTTCCGAGGTTCGGAAAAAATTTATATATATACATATATTAGCTATTTTAATATACTTATTTAATTATATCAGAATAGCTGTGATAGTTGAATGAAAAGACTGTGTGCCCCTCTCCAGGAGGTCATATTTTAGGACTACTTACTTTACTTTCTTTCAATCATATAACAATTTTGATGAAACACCCATTTACATAAACTACAATTTTAATGCTTTTTTCTTCAGCAGACGGACGAAGTCAGCATTCTATCATACAACGACGACTCAAACTCCTCCAATATGGTCGAAGTGAACTTGCAGAACGGGAACGCATCGAGCCACACACAGGAAACAGACAGAAACAAGCAGGCGACAGAGAAACAGCTGTCAACAGAGAAACAGTTGCCAGCAGAGAAACAGTTGGCCAAGACAACAGAACACACCCCGTCAACATCAAGCACTATAGCCTGTACGTAGCAGTACGAGGAATGGCGGCACAGGTTCATATATGGAACCAGTTACGTCAAGTCCAACCGTGTAAAACGCGCCTAAGACGTTTGTGTACAATACTGGCCAATAACTGGCCTTTAAGACCTCCTTTTGGAGAAACAAGTAAGACAAGTGTCTAGTGACAGTGATTAGTTAAGTGATAGTGATGTGAACATATTCAATTTAAGCCCTGACGTTACCTCGTTGGTATGATTTTAATAGACAATGTTATTGGAAGATTTTTGTGACTGGTAAGTCTGTAGTGTAATAATATCACTTTAGAAATTTCTCACGTCATAATTGATCTTTGAAAAGTAATAATAAAATTATTTTGCTACAATCCGCGATGAAGTAAAAAAAAATATATAATGCTAAATGTAGAGTGGACAATCCGTTATCATACCTAATACATGCAGGATTCGTAAAAACACATGCACGAACCTCCACCGCCACCACAATACACAAGCACTACATACGTTCACTATCACAAACTCAACAATCGTTTCGCTCCACTACCGAAGCATCATCAGGAGATAGACTCCACGACCAAAATCGCAAAGCCTTTGCGATTGTCCACTCTACATTTAGCATTACATATATATTCTATTTTACTTCATCTTGGATTATAGCAAAGTAATTTCAGTATTACTTTTGTATTATGGATATCTGCAAAGTAACACCTAATTCTATAAACATATATAAACAATTGATCTTTGTCATATAACATCAACATCGACAGAATGAAAGTGGCATTTTGTAGTCAAGTTAGCAAGTGTTTGCCATAGGTTTTTCCATCTTTTTTGTATGGTTATTATACAGACACAGTTTTGAGTTGTTAGTAAAAATATTTTATCTTTATTATTTGGATCTAAGGTGAGTTTGCTGTGTGGTATTTGTCTGAGTAGAATAGACCACTCTCTTTCTTACCAACGTGTCGTAAATGGAAAGTTGTCGTCAGGTAAGCGGTCTGTCTTAAAATACTTAGCCAAATTATGTAATAACATTTTTTTGCTGACCTCACTTAGAGTGGAATAAGGAAAGGAAAATGATGATTATAAAAAATGATGTAAAGGAAAATGATGATAAGTAAATAGTTATTTTTCAGCTATTATGTTGTGTGCATTGTATTGTTCTGTATAATATATTAGAATATTATCATCCCCTCTATTTATCATCATGCTCCTGTCTTTATCCCAGTATAAGTGGGGTTGGCACAACATGATACTAACGTTGTCACATGATTCAGATAGGTGTTTCACGAACGGCTGATGTTAAATTTCTTTATTCACCTTTTACAACACCTCAGTATGAAAGAGGGTGGTCTATTCTACTCAACCGGATACCACAAGGCGGATCCCCACTATTTGTATATAATTTTAATATTTTGTAAATTTGGATTATGCCACTTTTGTTCTGTCATAATGTTATATATATTTATAATCATTGCACATACTTTTGTAAGTTCAAATTTGAGCGTAGAGGTTTGTATGTAAAAAAATATAGGTACTTGAAGTTTTAAATATAACTAGTGTTCTGGCCATGTATTGCTGTGGCTGAGTCTGATATCGATTTCTACAATGCAAAACTGACATTGACAGTTTAAAAAAAATGCTATTATAAAGAAATAAAGGAATGGATGCACTGAGTAAAATAAAACACAACTTCTATCCTTGAACGCTAGTGGCCGACTGCCCAAAAAACTTTCTCCTTATCACTAACTAATAATATCCCGCAGTTTCACCCACGTAATTATTATTTTTTTACACCTTATTACATTTATATAACGGTTTGTAATATAGCCTATGTTGCTCAGTAAAGATGTAGCTTTCCAATGGTAAAAGAATTTTTAAATTGGTCCAGTAGTTTTTGTGTGAAAACATTACAAACATACATACAAATTTTTCCTCTTTATAATATTAGTATAGCAGATTACCCGTATACCAAAAAGTAAAGGTATTGCACCAATGACAAAGACTCAATAGAATGACTTATCAACATATAATTATAGAATCTAACACTATCACCAACAAATTTTACCGAATTTACAATAAGACAATCTAAAATGTCTGAAAATTACATTAAAATCAATCCAGTTTCGGAGTCTATAAGGAACATTCATACTTTCTCTATTATATATTAGGTTTACCGGAAAGTTCTGTCCACTTTTAACACAATAAAAATTTCATACTTTTAACAATAATTGTTGGAAAATGTAATTTCCATTATTATTTATGACCTCTTGCCAGTGTTGTGGCAATTTATAAATTCCATTTTTGAAGGTTTTGTCCTTAGAGGCATAAAACTCATGTAGTGCTTGACTAACATCTGCATCATTTTTGACACTTAACTCATATGTTATATATAAATTAATATATATCACATATTTCCATATTGCGATATATATTAATTTTAACGTGACGTCTTTATTTTAGTTATTATAAAAGTAACATATGTATACACACTGTGACAAACATAAACAGTCGTATACAGAGTGGTACCGACGATACGACATTAAATAACTTCACTGCTCTTGGAAGTATTACATTACTTTGGTATAGTTTAATGTATGTAAATATAGAATTTAAGACAAATATATATTCTAACAAACTAAATACGTTTAAATTCCGAAACACGCTCATTAATTAGGGTTCACTCACCTTGTAGTGCGCGCGTACGGCGCTCGGTGTAGATATGACGATCGCCGCAAAGATCAAACGAAGCGGTGAAATACAAAGGTCGCGGCGCTGTGACCGCAAGGCCAAGGCCAATGCCATTTTTACATTTTTGATACAGAGGAGTATAATATTGTTTATAGGGTTTATTTTAGGTATAGGGTATGGCATGCTACCATCGGTCATTGATCCATATACATCATGAAGTTTAATTTCAATATGAAAAATAATATCCTGCAGCTAAAGTACTTCATTGAATTAACTGAATTTTTTTATGTTGCTGCTAAGGTGCGTAGCTATCTAGGATGAAAATTAATGTCTTATCGTCGGTACCACTCTGTATGTCTCAAATAAATATGCACATACGTGTTGAAACTTCACGTTGCATTATCGGACAGAACTTTCCGGTAGACCTATTATATAGATTACCGGTTATGTTTGTGTGTTATGTTGTTTCTTTGCAGGTTTATTGGGATCGCAGCAGACAAGTGAGTTGGTTCAAACAATAGTTAGGAAATCTTATGGGCGTTGGCGAGGAAACTATTATGACTTCGCATTAGTTTAGATGAATGTTTATATTTTCATGATTAAATGAATATATTTCAGATAACTTTTAATATGAACGATTGAATTGTAAATTTTTCTAGTTACTCATCCATTGTTATATTTAGGTGCTCGCACATTCGGTAAAAATATTGCAAAAATTGTTCAATGTTTTACTAATTCACATATGTAGATTTATTAAATAAATAAATATATGGGACACTTACACACACTATCATCTGTCCCCAAAGTAAATAATCAATACTTGTGTTATATTAGACAGACAACTGGTGAATTTATACATATATAATTTTTAAGTACATACTTAAATACAAATATACACCCAGGCTCGAAGAACCAACAAATTGTTTATAGATAATGTTGGTCCTCGGCGGGAAACGAACCCGCGACCCGCGGCACTGAAGTCAGGATCACTACCCACTGCGCCAGTCACTATTAAATAACTAGCTAACTGGCTTCGTCCGCGTGGAAATCAATGTATTTAACTGAAATTTTAACCATGATACTAGTTATTGTGAGTTAATCATAAGATATATAGACATGCTGTCGAGGACTTTGTAGTAATTTTGTACATCTACAATTTTCTTTTTGTTTTTTTTTTACACCTGCGCGACCTCCTCAACACAATTTACGTAAAACCGTAATGCATTAGTAACCCAAACCATCCGGAAGTATGGCACTATCATTTAGTAAAAACAGTATATAAATCCATTCAGTGGATTTTGAGAAAAGATAGACAGACAGACAGACAGATAGAGTTTTCGGGACTTTATTTTATAATAAGTACAGATATACAATTAAAAAACTGATATTAAATTACAAGTGCACTTAACACTTTAATATTTGATACATGCAGGATTAGTACAACGAATCACACTTCAAACCACCACAGACACTATATTGGAAATGCACACATTCACTAATACAATCTCAACTGTTGTATCACTCTGTAAACTAAGCATCGTCAGACTCACATGACAAATTTTGTCTGTTCTTTTCAAATGAAATTTAACGTAACTGAAATTCAAGTGTGAAATAGTATACATATTTTAAAGTATGTTATAAAATAAAAAAATAAATAAAATGCAAATTCTTGTATGTGGAGCACCTTCAAAATCGAATAAGCCATCATTTAAAGACAAGAAATAAATAGATTTCTTGCAAACGCCTCTTTAGTACAAAGTGGAAGAAAATATTATCTGTGAATTGTCAATTGACCCCATGTCGTTTCGCATGTAATATCTTCCCATTATAAAATCGGCCATGGATATAGTGAATTTTTAACACTTTCTTCTACTTGTTGGTTTATTCACACTATTCCAAATTTTACGACTGGTAACATTATTGTTTGCACTATTTTTATTGGACAACATACATTTGTGTAACCTAAATATGATGACATATGACTGAGCTTATTCAGTAATTTTATAAAATAAAGAAAGCGCCGGTGACTTGACATCCTGGGGTTTGAAAGTTTTGGTCCGCCCGTTAACCATTAGGCTATCACGGCATTACTTTTGACATCTAAAATATCATTTGGATTCGATTCTACATTTAAGCATCTTTTCAATGGCCGAAAACAAGGATAAAAAGATTTTTTTTTTAAATTGATACCTAGCCAGATCGATTGTTCCCTCCCAAAGCCCCCTACATGCTGAATTTTATGGAAATCGTTGATAATCATTTGTGTAACTTAAATATGATAATATATAATTAGAACATATTAATATAAAGCTCAAGAGTCACACACCAAGATTTTAAATGGCTTGTCTTAATGATCGGCGATTACAAATGATTAAACGCGAGCACGATTGTGTAAAGGGCATACTCGACAATTATTTATAATCGCCTGAAAAGTAAAATAACGTAATGGCCTGTTACTATCCCACTGTATCACATAGGCCTCTCTGTTTTTTGGAGAGAAGGATTGGAGCTAAGACCTACCACGCTGCTCCAATGCAGATAAGTTACACATATCCCCAGTATTCTCTAGAGATATGCAGGTTTACTCACGATGTTTTCCTTTACCGAAAAGCGTGTGATAAATTTCAATTGTCAACTAGACACAAGTTTTGATAGAAAAACTCATTGGTGCACATCACATTTTTATAATACGCCTACAACCCGGCATATGTTAGCTTTTCAGACGCGCATTTAATGGAATGGCTGGGTGGTACGTATGTATAATCCGGTCAATCGTGTGGTCACTTTACCGATAAACGTGCCGATTATAGACGATCACGCGATCAAAGTTCATTGAGTGAAGAGCAGGCATAAGTATTTAACAAACAAAATGGCGGCCTTTTACTATGCAACTATTGGGCGAAGATCTTTTTGTAGAGAAGAGAGACCAATATAGCTAGTCTTATGCAGATTATCATATTACTCAAACCGCTTATGGGCTGCAACAGAAGCATAACCCAAAAAACATGTGTGTTTGATTTGGAGGTTTAAAATTAAAACCCGTTCTCTTCAGCAGCAATATTCGATCAATATTGGGCCGTACGTTTAAGCGAACTAAAACATTTAGCAATAAAATCATTAAACCCTCAAACTATCGCAAAACAAGATACTTTGAGTTGTGCCACTATTGCAGCGATATATCCCAGGAATTCTTCAAAGATATTCGTAATGTTTTCCATCGCTGTAAAACGCGTGACAAATAGTATATTTGATTAAGACACATAGGTTCCTTGAAAAACACAAGTGTCTGTATGCTAAATTAATTTTTAAGAAATATACAATTTTCTCTTAATGCCATTTGAAATATATCAATATATTGAGTATTAATTAGATTATCTTTATGTGTAGCTTGAATAATAGCTTATTATTCAAATACTTTAACTAGAAAAAATATGACTCATTCAGTATATTTTTTTACGTACAGGTGTTTATTATAAGATGTTTCCAATCATTCTTTATTCATTTTATAATTTCTTAGTTTAACTGCTCCAATAAGACAGTGCAAATATTTAATGTTCTCTTTAACTCGAATTACAGAACAAAATGTATGTGTGTTGGGATAATGAGAATAAATCTGTATTAAATTCTCTGTCGTGATTTCTTTTAAACCTTTTCAGTTTATAACGACTTAGCGTACTTAGCCCGGCTTCGCTGGACTTTAGAGAAGTTAATTAATCAAAGAAAATGCTCCAATTGACATCAAACTTACAGGATTATGCGCTGGGTTAACCTTAAAATTGAGTCACAATTTCGTTTAAATCGGTTCATCCGTTTCATAGTTTATAAGGAATATGCATACATGCTTTCTCTTTTATATACTTAGCTGCGTTCCGGGGTAAACTAAGGTTACCTAAGTTTGGTATATAGACCTAGTTAAAGGAGAGAATCTAGATATTTTTAGAATTTACCCGAATTAATAATAGCCTAGTTTTCAAAAGTTCAGTCAAAATCTGAAGGATATAAGGTTTGCCAGAAAAATTTAAAAAAGGAAACTTAAATCTATGCTTCGACTCGAATCATTATCGTATCGGATCCATAGATCGCTGGTTCAATCCGGCTCGAAGGACCAATTTGTATTGTACATTTTTTTAAATTAAAGAGTGGACTGAAAAGCGCAATGCTAGAACCACAACCACATAAGAAAGGTTAATTTGGTGAGAGTTGCAATCTGTTTTTTTTTTAAATCAGTTTCGTTCCAATGCAGAACCAAGGCCGAACAATGGCATGTAATAAGCTTCTGCTTCTGAATTGTTCCTACAGCTGAGTGGGTTATTGAGATACCCCTAAATTGGCCAAAAAACATTAACCGCTAGCCCGACCTCGCCTCCTTTTTCACCTTTCACATACACTATATTATGTGTGTATTGTCTTTAAAGTTTTTTTTTTTTTTTTTTTTTTCATTTTTTATAGACATCGTAATAAGAGTTGTAAAAAATAGATGTGTAAAAGGCGGATGTGTGTAAAAGATGGATGGATTGCGCCAAGTATTATATGCATATAAGAAGAGCAGCGCTAAAGTAGACGAACGATAGGAGCGAATGAAAATATGTTGTGCCGACCACATTTAGAGTGGGTAGGAGAATGATTATTTAGTGATGCGATTTTGATTTGGAATGATTATTTGTAGAGTGTATGTCCTTATTAACTTGCCGAATTTATTTTTAGTTTAGACCTACGTTTATCGTAATGTAGTAGGTAGATTTAACGCCAATATAGTGGTAGAGCAAATGAAAATATAAAAGTACTTGATTTTCATTTTAATTACGTCGCTTGTTGAGAGCCGACTTTTTTTTAATTTTGAGCGACTCTCATTTTATTTTACTGACCACTGCTGATAGCGTCTAGTTTACACTGTATTAGTTATCTGAGATTCTGTTTTCGATTTCCGGTTCAATTTATATTTTCGAAATTATAGTCCGCCTTTCCGCCAAACCACAGGCCAGCGTGCTGTATATAAAAACTTAGATTTGCGCGCTTCTATTTTCGGTTTAATCTTTACTTACCATTAGGTGAGATATAACCATAGAGTTATTGTAGAATACGGAAGCCATAGGCAGGTCTGTAAGTGACTGTCATAACAAATAATTAGACGGGAGATGTAACTCTTATAACTCATATTTGTCAAATCACACATAAATAGGCATAAATTATAGATACTTTAATTCAGATCATTTGCTTTGTCTTTATCGTTACGGCACATTTTAGGTTGGCTTTCCTGACTCCTCTAGAATACCTCTATGGATATAACAGTTACCAATATGTAAAAATGAAATAGACAATACCAAGAATTTATTATGGTTTCATCGACAAATATAGATTAATAGTTTATTGTTACTTGATTGAAGGTATAAAAGAAATCACGATATCTAGTTAATGTTAACAAAATATTCCACCTAGATAATAAGACTCAAATGTAGCTCTTGCTAAGAAACTTCTTGATATTTTGTAAGTTGTATATAAATAGGGAATTCATTATAATTATATATTAATAAATATATCTCAAAAAATTTGATTAAAAAAAATAAAATATATATATTAAACGGAAATTATTGTTGTTATTTAACCCATACCTACTTTGTTTTATGATAGAATAAATCTGTATTGTACAGGATTTCTCGATCAGTATTCAGTTAAATATGACTTACCTTGTGATTTATTCCGCTTATGGTGTATTGAAGAGGTTTGTGCATCATTTATACAGGTGGTACCGATGATATGATATTAAATGAATCCAGTGATCAACATACAAGATACCTTTGGCTTAATTCAATCTTCTTAAATATCGTTTAAAAAAATGTATATTCGAATAAAATAAATATTATTTAATTGAGATCTGACTAACAAATAATGGTTGAATGACCTGGCGCGACGCCTGTCCAAAGTACAGAATAAATAATATTAGTTTTATCTCCTTCGCACTTGCATGTAGTCTCTCGGTCAAGGTCAATGCATTACATACGACATGGAATGGGGGTACGGTCCATTCGCTCTTTTATATCATAAATCTTTTATTCGAAATGTAAAAATAATCCCTGTAGCTAAATTACTTCACTAAGTTAACTGAAATTGTTACATGTAGGCTTTTAAGGTATGTAGGTACCTGGAATTAAAATTAATGTCGGGTGTTCGGTACCAGTAAGTCAAGAAAAAATATATCATATATGTATTTAAATTCTTTATTATTGATATAAATCAATTTAATAAAGTGAAAAAAAGGTTTAAACTAAACGAATACAAAGATAAATTATTAAATAAACTTTTTTATTTATTTTCCGTTTATGACATTCTTCCACTAAATTCTGCAGTGACAACCTTCCAAGTATTTAGGTGATATCGGAAGCGTTTTTCTTGTCACTAAAACAAAAAAAAGATTGCATATTGAAATTTTAGAAATCGCATTTTTAACAGTACTGCATATGTCTAAACTAAATTTTATATGAAACGTTCTGTCCTAAATATATGCTTAACAAAGATTTCTTTTACTGGAGAGAATTTAGGGACTTTTCCCGATTTTGCCCCAATTGACAATATGCTAGACGTCGTAAATATGGCTCTAGTAGAAAATCAGCCGGTTCCGGAACCAGAAAATCCCGGTTTGGGTCCAGGTTCCACCAATTCGACATTTTCCCCTTTTATTTTCAAGTTGTACCTTCTGTGGGGAACACTTTTTTTTACAAATTTATCAACTCGTGTAATTCGTTTCTATATATTATAAAATAATGATAAACCTGAACAATACCCAGACATCAATGATAAAACTGAACAATTCCCACATATCAATGATAAAAATGAACAATACCCAGATATTAATGATAAAAATGAACAATACCCAGATATTAATGATAAAACTGAACAAAACAGAGATATCACTACATATTATAAAACAAAGTCCATATTTCCGTATGTACGCATAAAACTTTAAAACTACGCAACCGATTTTGATGCGGTTTTTTTTAATAGATAGAGTGATCCCAGAGGAAGGTTTGTACGTATAATAACATTCAATACGAAGTAGAGAAATACTGTAATTTTTGAGGTTTCTGTAAATAATTACATTTTTTTCCGCTTACATTGCAAACGCAGGCTAAACCCTACGAGATTTATCAAAATGATGTACTAAGTATTTGTACACCTTAAAAAGGTCTACAGAAAAGTCCGCGATGGTATATATCTATCTCTTATGGATAACCCACAATAGCAGTTTTTTTCATTTACTTTTTACGAAAAATGATGCCTTATGTTCAAAGCAATTTTTATACAATACAGCATTAATCCTTATCCAATTGAGTACCTTAAATAAATTGTTGATTTAATATAGATCAATATGGCCGTTTACAGCATGCAATTTAAGTGAACATTTTCGGAGATATTACAGATTTAAAATGCCGTGAGGACGCCGCGCTTCGCCCTATAGCACTTCGAATCTTTTAGAGTTTGTTTAAAGACATTCTGTAATTAATTGTAAAAATAAAATACATAGGTAAAATAAATAAGTAAAAATATACTATATGAGTTTAGAAATTCCAAAGATAGCAGGAAATCGTCTTGGTATTGGGAGAGGAAATTGTTTTTCTCCAAATTTAACGCTTGCGGGCCACGGGCAGTAATGAATAAATCAAAACTACTGGAACGATTTTAATCATTTTTTTTACACTGACTGACATGGGATATAAATTTTATACCCGTGCGAAGCAAGGGCAGGCCGCTAGTTAATGATAAAACTGAACTATACCCAAATATCGACGCAATAGATTATAATGTAATTTTTGATATGTGAACTATTACATGTACATAATTAAAATATTTATTTTTGAAAACGGTGACTGTCGAGTTTCTTTTCGGTAATCACTTTTCAAGCTGTGGTAGCCCAGCGGTTACACCGTGCGACTCTTACGAGGAGGTCAGGGGTTCAAACCCGGGCAGACACCAATGAGTTTTTCTGTTAAAACTTATGTGTCTTATTGATAATTGCAATTTATCACACGCTTTTCGGTGAAGGAAAATTGTGAGGAAACCTGCATATCTCTAGAGAATTCTGGAGATATGTGTAACCTACCAATCCGCACTGGAGCAGCGTGGTAGGTCTTAGCTCCAATCCTTCTCTCCAAAAACGGAGAGAAGAGGCCTATTCCCAGCAGTGGGAGAATAACAGGCCGCTAATTACTTTACTTTTAATCACTTTTCCGAACCGGTTGTAGCTTCATTGTAATTTGACGATTCAAAAGTGCCTGTAAAAGCCAATTTGAATAAAAAATATCAATTTATCAATGATAAAACTGAACAATACCCATTTTGTCGCCTGCTGCGCTGCGCCCTCGCTCTGCGCGGCCTTGAGTTCTAGAATTTCGTTCTGTATCGACACACTCAGCTCTTGTATGGGTACAGTCTCGGTTCTCCAGAACACATTTTGATGTTTACTGGTGCGATTACGACGTTTGTGCGCCTTTAAATGCACCTATAATAGAATACAAAACAACCAATGAGTTTTAAGAATTCGTCGTTTTAAATGACACTAAAATTTTGCTTATACATATTATTTGTATTAAAATGTTTTTGAGGTATTTTATTGTTTTGTTTGCTTTTCTTTTATGGCTCCTCTTTAGAATCAGCGACTACTATTACTTCTTATTTTATTTTACTTACTTTACTTACTTACTTTATTCTATTACTAATGATTAAGCACCTCGGCTGTACTTGCGAATCATTGTCTATGATCGCCTACAACCGGAGAATTGTCGGTTTTTCGGACGCGTATCAAAGGGACTCGCTGGGTGATATGTATGATCGTATGATAATACGGACGATCGTGTGGCCACTTGCACGACGATCGTGGTGGTTACAGACGATCACACGATCATCGCTGATAGTGAAGAACAATAATGTAGTAGATTTATAATAAAGAATAAAAAAGCTACAATAGTTGGACATACATTACATTTTTTTTTCTAAATAATAAATATATGGGACACTTACACACACGGTCGTCCGTCCCCAAAGTAACTTAATACTTGTTTTATGGTAGACAGACAACTGGTGAATATATACTTATATATTTTTAAATACATACTTAAATACAAATATACACCCAGGCTCGAAGACCAACAAATTCATTTATAGAAAATGTTGGCCCTCGGCGGGAATCGAACCCGCGACCCGCGGAGCTGAAGGCAGGGTCACTACCCACTGCGCCAACGGGCCAGTCATTACATTACATTTTTTTAAAGGATTGTAACATTTTGTTTGTTTAATTTTAATTAGATCATTACTTACTTTAATTAAATTAGCTTTTAGAAACAGATAAAATTAAAGACATGACGAAAAATGCACTAAATATAAAAAAATATTAAACTAAATTTAATATTTTAGGTTAGGTTGTTTTTGTTATTTTTTCATAAATGTTCAAATTATTACTGGCGGTGTAATGCTGACGAAGGACATTGTATATAGTGGTTTCTCACTTGCCCAGAAGCAAGAGCATTTTTGTCCGGGTTGGTCCTGGCTCGCTTAATTGCCTGCTTTTTCACGGCGGTCTATATTACGTGCTACAGTTATATCCTAACCTTTTTCGCGGCAGTCTATATTACGTGCTACAGTTATATCCTAACCTTTTTCGCGGCAGTCTATATTACGTGCTACAGTTATATCCTAACCTTTTTCGCGGCAGTCTATATTACGTGCTACAGTTATATCCTAACCTTTTTCGCGGCAGTCTATATTACGTGCTACAGTTATATCCTAACCTATTTTGCGGCAGTCTATATTATGTGCTACAGTTATATCCTTACCTTTTTCACGGCGGTCTATATTATGTGCTACAGTTATATCCTTACCTTTTTCACGGCGGTCTATATTATGTGCTACAGTTATATCCTTACCTTTTTCACGGCGGTCTATATTATGTGCTACAGTTATATCCTTACCTTTTTCGCGGCACTCTATATTATGTGCTACAGTTATATCCTTACCTTTTTCACGGCGGTCTATATTATGTGCTACAGTTATATCCTTACCTTTTTCGCGGCAGTCTATATTATGTGCTACAGTTATATCCTTACCTTTTTCACGGCGGTCTATATTATGTGCTACAGTTATATCCTTACCTTTTTCGCGGCACTCTATATTATGTGCTACAGTTATATCCTTACCTTTTTCACGGCGGTCTATATTATGTGCTACAGTTATATCCTTACCTTTTTCGCGGCACTCTATATTATGTGCTACAGTTATATCCTTACCTTTTTGATATGAGTATTGACCATGGAGCGGAGGTGGAAAAGCGCCGGACAGAGCGGGCAGCGGCGCGAGGGCGCAGTGTGAGCGCACACCGCGTGCTGATTACGACGGTTCAGGGATACGAAGCCGCGACCGCACACCTGATAGACAATGTAAGTAAGTAACGGCCTGTTACTATCCCACTGCTGGGCATAGGCCTCCTCTCTCCATTTTTGGAGAGAAGGGCTGGAGCTAAGATCTACCACGCTGCTCCAATGCGGATTGGTAGGTTACACATATCCCCGGAATTCTCTAGAGATATGCAGGTTTCCTCACGATGTTTTCCGTCACCGAAAAGCGTGTGATAAATTGCGATTATCAATTAGACACATAAGTTTTTAATAGAAAAACTCATTGGTGTCTGCCCGGGTTTGAACCCATGATCGTCTCTAGAGATTCACACGGTCGCACCGCTAGGCCATCACAGCTTATAGATATACAATGTAGTGGGTAGATATATGTTTATATCAATACATAGTACTATTAAACTTACTATTTACGTAGTATTACGTTAAATAGGTATTTTAAGGTAAAAAGTTTCAGATATCATAGAAATTTAATTCATTTAATCATATATAAAGATCGCTTTTAAATTTATTTAAGGTAAGTTGTTTAATTTTTTCGGGAATGATATTGTATATTTTTACATACATAGCAACACATATAGATTTTGGATATTAATTTACTTTGATATACAGAATCTTAAAAATACATACCTCACATACATAGGGCCTCTCGTTAGTGTGCAACCTTTCATGCCACATCAAAGCACGTTCATCCACAAAGTCTCTGTTACACTTAACACATGTATATTTCCTTTTTCTCTTCTTAGTTACCTCTGTTTTAGACTTCTCTTTCTCTTTTCTGTAATAAATGTCCAGATTATATAAATATTAATCACAAATATTACCGACATAAGCTTGCGGTTCCTGCTTTGCGCCTTGTAAAGATATTCAAATTCAAATTCAAAATATTCTTTATTCAAATAAACTTGTAAACAAGTGCTTTTGAATCGTCAACTCTACTGCTGGTTCGGAAAGCTGTTCCTACCGAGAAGAGCCAGCAAGAAACTCGGCGGTTGCTCTTTTAAAAATATAATTCTTAATACTATTTACATTAAGTCGTTACTGTCTTGTACAGGTTCAAAGAGAGCTATATCCACACAGTCTTATCTTCCAAATAATCCTCAAGAGTATAGTAGGCTTTCTGTATCAGCCTCTTTTTAACAGTGTTTTTAAACTGATGTAATGGCAAAGCTGAAATTGATTGCGGAATTTTATTATAGAATCTTATACCAAAACCCACAAACGAATTACGTACTTTTGCGCAGCGCAAAGCAGGAGCCGCAAGCTTATGTCGGTTCCTGCTTTGTCTATTGTATACATCACCTATCGTTTTATAATTCTTTATATTTTTATGTACATAAATTAGATTGCTTAAAATATACTGTGATAAGAAAAGAAATTCGTTTGTGGGTTTGAGTATAAGATTCTATAGTAAAATTCAATCAATTTTAGCTTTGCCATTGCCATACTGAAAGCCTACTAAACTCTAGAAGATTACTTAGAAGATAAGAATGTATGGATATAGCTCTCTTTGAACCTGTACAAGACAGTAACGACTAAATGTAAATAGTATTAAGAATTATATTTTAAAAAGAGCAACCGCCCAGTTTCTTGCTGGCTGTTTTCGGTAGAAACAGCTTTCCGAACCAGCACTAAAGTTGACGATTCAAAAGCACTTGTTTACAAGTTTATTTGAATAAAGAATATTTTAAATTTGAATTATTCATCATTCTCCTGCCCTTATCCAACTCTAAGTGGGGTCGACACAACACGTTATAAACATGTTATCACATGATTTAGCCGCGTATTTTATGACCGGCCTGCCTGACGTCATCTTACCTTAATCTTATTTTACGACACCTCGGTATTTAAAGAGGGTGATCTATTCTACTTAACCGGATACCACACCGAGAGTCAACTTACCTTAGTCGTATTTTACAACACCACGATAAGGAAGAGGGTGGTCTATTCTACTTAACCGAATGGCACACGGTGAGTCAACTTACCTTAGTCGCCTTTTACGACACCTCGGTAAGAAAAGAGGGTGGTACTATTCTATTCAGCCGGATACCACACGGCTATCAAATGGTTATCAAAATGGTTAGCAAAATTCTATATTACGGTTTTAATCTTTTCATGCGGGCGGAGCCACGTACGAAAGCTAGTACCTAATATTAAACTATAACTAGCTACTAATAAAGTAACTTTTTTAATATAAACAGCTGTTTCTATTTAAACTTTTGTTAACTTTCATGTTAACTTTATAAGTTTCAATAGCTTTTGAAAAGATAACACTAAAAAACATATATTAGACATAGTTTTAGAGAAATAATGCGAATTCCTAACCTTCATGTAACCTGCGTGGTTTTCGAAAGTGTGTTTATATATGTTTATATTATATCTCATTATATTGAATAAATTTAAAAAAAAAATTTGGCACCCCATCATGTGACAACATGTGCTGACCCCACTTAGACTGGGATAAGGACAGGAAAATGATACTGGTAAGTAAGTAACGGCCTGTTACTATCCCACTACTGGGCATAGGCCTCCTCTCTCCATTTTTGGAGAGAAGGATTGGAGCTAAGACCTACCACGCTGCTCCAATGCGGATTGGTAGGTTACACACATCCCCAGAATTCTCTAGAGATATGCAGGTTTCCTCACGATGTTTTCCTTCACCGAAAAGCGAGTGATAAATTGCAATTATCAATTAGACACATAAGTTTTAATAGAAAAACTCATTGGTGTCTGCCCGGGTTTGAACCCATGATCGTCTCTAGAGATTCACACGGTCGCACCGCTAGGCCATCACAGCTTACTGGTATGATACTGGTATATCCTAATAATAGATAAGTATTATCAACTTACGTGAGCTCATTATTTGTTTCATGCTTCTTAATATGCAACTCAAAGCTTATTTCCCCTTTATACATCCTACCACAATAATAACACGTGTATTTCTTCACATGTTTTTTCTCATGGTGATCGTTCAACTCCTCTACATTTCTAAACATCAGTCCGCAAACTTCACAAACATGGGCACCCTCTAGCTCGTTAATGGCCTTCATTTCCTCGTGCCATTTGAAGTGTGATATTATTGTTTCTCGGCTCTTGAACACCATGTTGCATATAGCACATGTGTGGATGCCGCTGTGTGTTTTTAAATGGAGGGCAAATTCCTGTTCGTCTTCTACAATTGCCTGGCATACCTGATAAAAATTTAAAACTTAGTTAAATTTACAGTAATTTAGCCATGTGGTATCCGGCTAAGTAGAATAGTACCACTCTCATTTCTTACCGAGGTGTCGTAAAAGGCGACTAAGGTAAGTTGACCCACCTTGTGGTATCCGGTTTAGTAGAATAGACCACCCTCCTTCTTATCGAGGTGTCGTAAAATAAGACTAGGATAAGTTGACGTCAGGCAGGCGGCCGTTCATAAAAACGAAGCCAAATCATGTTACAGCATGTTTATAACATGTTGTGCCGACCCCACTTAGAGTGGGATAAGGGCAGGAGGATATATATATTAAATATACAGTAACTGAGTGACTGACAAAATTTTTATTTATAAAAAAATATATATTAAAAAAATGATATTAAAAAAAATCAAATCCAATAATTTTTTTTTTATTTACTATTATCATACTTAACTACATATAAAAATAGTTTAACATAACAGAATAAAAAAAATCTAACAAATGTTAATGTAGAAAAATCATGTGGTAAAAAGGCACGGTTTAAGGCAACGCCTCAAACTGGTTTTCAGTGGCGACTGTTAACTAAAACTAACATTACGCCTCAAAGATAATGATACCTGGATTCGATCCTGGTATTCTGAATTTAAGACTGCCCATTACCCAAATAAGATATCAAGACTTTGAAATTGACAGTGCAATTAACCTCTCAGTTTTTTAGTGCCCAAGAACAGGGATTGTTAACGCAAGAATCCAGACATAAACGTCATTTCGACATCCGTCAAAAACGTCAATCGATCACTCATCGTTACAAAATTCGAAAATATACGTATACGCAACCAGCGAACTAAGTTTTAATCGAAGACTCAATTCATCCAGGGATAATACATTTTTTTTTAATAAACAGCTAAATAGATTTCCCCCATCCCAAACTCTAACCTCTCCAAGCTGAATTTTATGATAATCATTATAGTTTCACCGTTTCCAAAATTCAGAAAAATATATATACAAATAATTTCTAGAATTAGGCATTACTTTGCGGAGATCCATAATACAAAAGTAATAATAAAATTATTTTGCTATAATCCACGATGAAGTAAAATAGAAAATATATATAGCAACGACCAAAATCGATTTGGAGTCTATCTCCTGATGATGCTTCGGTTGCGGGGTGAAATGGTTGTTGAGTTTGTGATAGTGAATGTATATAGTGCTTGTGTATTGTGGTGGAGGTGGTAGAGGTTTGTGCATGTGTTTTTACGACTCCTGCATGTATCAGGTATGATAACCGATTGTCCACTCTACATTTAGCATTATATATATTTTCTATTTTACTTCATCGCGGATTATAGCAAAATAATTTTATTATTACTTTTATATATATACAAGATTATTTCATTTGAATATTAAGATCAAGATAATTACTATTTGGGCCTATATCTCTTAATATTTACGATAACATTTATTGCAGAAATTTTGGCTTTTACAGGGCATCAGAAAAGTATGGCATTGCATATAATTTTCAAAATAAATGCCAACACTGCGAGAATTCTATTCTAAAATGTTAACCTAAACCTTCCTTAAGAATTGTGCTATCTTTTGGTAAAAACCGTTCAAAATCTGTTCATTACATTTTCAGAAAGTCAATGACATACAGACAGCTTTCGGGGACTTTGTTTTATAATATGTATAGATGTCATATACCTTACATATAAAGAGATCGATTCCATGAGCTATCTTCATATGCTCTTTCAGTTTCCTAACAAATCTATATTGAACAGGACATTTACTGCACATCTTGTATTGCATTGGATTCCGTTTTCTTTTCTGTTTCTTTTTAACCTCCATTAAGGGCACTGGGTCAGATAGTTCATTCATATAAGTGTTGGCACTGTCCAGCAAGGCAAGACTACCATCTGGCTGCGGTTCATAAAACTCAGGGACACCACCATCACTCATGATTATAATCAAATCATCTTTCTCCATTTTAACTTCTTGAGGTTCGACTTTTCTTTTCACAGACTTTGAAATTTTCCCAATCATGTGAACATCACTTGTATGTATGCTTTTGAAGGGAAATTTATTTATATCAAAATCATAATTAGCTATATTTGGTAATACCACTGGTAAAGTTACATAGAGCGAATCAGATGTTAAATCATCTGCATTATATGAATTAATCTGTTTATCAATCTCATTTATATAAAAATTAATAACTTCATGGCTTCGGCGGGCCATTAGGTAGAACTTATAGGCCTGTGATGCAATAAAGAAACAGCTAGGACAGATTTTGAACTCTGCATTTTCCGATATCTGTAAAAATAAATTTAAAATTTTAATATCCCACTTCTGGCCAGAGATTTCATGGGATAGGCAACTAAATCTGACAACATTACTTAAATGGCAAGTATATAGTCAACATGGGAAATTTTGACAAGACATCTATTTACTTACCACAGCTTTACAGCGCTAAAATTCTAATATATGATTTTAATCTATATAAAAAGGTAAAACCCATTAAAAGCAAGTATTTATTATAACAATAATATATAGTATTTTAAGGGTAGAACACTAGAATTCTCATTGAATATCGAAATTACAGAATCGCTTTGAAAAGTATGATAAAAAGTTAAAGACTTAAAGCTTTTTATTATAGTATTACAATGAACGTGACCGTTTGAACTTTATTCTTGTACCTTGATATCGCAAACTTCCTCCAGAACATCTGCTATACAGTATTCCTTATCTTCTTTACAAATAGTTGTGTAAATATTCTCGTAAAAGTCTTTCAAAGGCAGAAGACAAATTTGGCAAATATTCAATCCCAAGGTCCCATTAACAATATGTTTTATGAGATTTTGTAAATTATATGAATTCGCCATCTTTTATGCAACCTGAAAATTATTTTTGTGAAAAACATCGTGTGAGAATACATATTGAATATGGGGTTATGTTACGTCGCAATACACCAATTTGAAAACATAAATTTACAGTTTATCATTGAATAAATTACCGATGCGTTCCGAGATGATTTTGCGCTTCATTCACTAAATACACGACGCCATTTTGTTTTTTTTCTGTAGTTCCTTCTATCTTTATTAAACGACAATGAAAAATATTTCAAATCCTATAAAATATCTAAATAATTATTTTTAAATTGTGAAAATATTAATGTTCAATAATGTATTACGAATTTTTATGACTAATTAATTCTCATTTTTTTTTTACGTAATTTTTCTGCATGTCAAATAAGATGCGCAAGTACGACTTTAACTACAACATGAATAAAACATTAAATATGAAAACTTAGCAAAAATACCTTTACTGTTTTCACCTATATAATTGTAAAATTAAGATACAATCATTAACAATACTTAAGTTATCTATAAGTATAATAGTAATATTTGAGGTTTGCGGCTCTTTGCATTATCTATGCAGTGAGCCATTGCAAAATGCAATAAAAAAAAGGAATTAAAAGTAGCTGTCAAAAGCAAAACTACTTTTTGAGTCGTAAAATGTTTACATCATAATTTATTTATTTTATGCTAATTTGTTTTGTCTGCGCTCTAGAAATTATTGTATATAAAATGTCCTGAAAACTGATCATATTTATAGCGTAAATTGTGATACCAGTTGTCGTGTTTCCGAAGTATTTAGTTGTACATTAGTAATTAACTAAGGCGCTTCGACATTGATTTGCTTTATATCAATGGATAATTGCTCTGCCTTGATAACAAAAACGGTAACTCCTGAATATTGTATGCAGAGGTTACTAATAAGAAAAAACCCACGAGTAAGTTTTTTGTTTATGTTCAGTTTTATCTGGTTCTTTAAACATATACGTATAGGAATTTCCTAGCCAAAACAAAAAGCTAAGACGAACCAGTTTTTAATAATATAAATGCAGCTTATAATTATATAAATGCAAAATGTTAAAGCATATTTGATTTGATACAAACTCCAATACAAACAAATATTATTATGTACTGTTAACAGACATTGGTTACATTCTAATTGGATTGATGGATATTGGATCTATTTAAAGGTCTTGTTTGGCAAATAATTTTATTATTGCCATGTTGAATGTGACAACAACATAATAATTATAAAATTTGAGTATTTTGGATAATAATTAATTTTATTTTAATGATTTATTTAATAGACATTTATTAAAAAAATAGTGAAAAAAATTTTCGTTGAGAAACCCATGGTGAAGAGCATAAACCAATGCATAAACTATACATATGTTGGTAATGATATTTTATGTTATTTATATTCTTAGTTTATGATATAAAAACTCATACTGTTTTTGAATAAAGAATATTTTAAGCTATCAACACTGGTTGCTTAAGAGTAATAAATCAAAATTTCGTGTATTTACTTATTAAAAATAAAATTAAATAAATTTGTTTTTATAGATATGATGAAAAAACATAGACCATAAGTGTTGGATTAAACACATCAACCAATATGGCTTCTGATAATTCATATGACATGAATAATGATGGTCTCACATTGAAAACAAACACAATAAAAGAAGAAATCACCACAAATATAACTTTAGATTTTGAACCAGTTTATGACTACCAGACAAATGCCAATGCTGAGGAAAATATAAAAGAAAGTAATCAGTTTAAAGTAAAAGAAGAATATATAACACCAAATGATGAAGCAGACGATGCAGTTACCGATACAGCTTCAGAAGCTGTTAGAGAGGCAGTATCTAATAAGTTAGTTTTGCATCTAGAAAGCATAACAGGACAATCAGTGTTTTCAAAGAATGCAGATATAAAAATGGAGAGACTGTATGATGTACCTGATGATTATCCAAGCATTGACGATGGGAGTATGGACAGTGATGAAGCTAGGGCATTGAATAATGTTGAAGCATGTTTGCAAGATGATATTGATATCAAAAATGAAAATTTTGAGGTAACTAATTTTATTTTCTGCATTGTGATTCCAGTATTATAATAATCAGTAATGATAAATATAGAAAAGATGAGAAGTGCAAGATATATATGGCAAAATATAATAAATGGTGGGGTTGAACTGATTAGTATATAACTATTTTGTCGTAGAGTCTATCTCCTGTTGATGCTTCGGGTCCAGGGAAAAACGATTGTTGAGTTTGTGATAGTGAACTTATGTAGTACTTGTGTATTGTGGTGGCGGTGATGGAGGTTTGTGCATGTGTTGTTATGAATCCTCCATGTATAATGTATGAAAACGGATTTCTATTTTACTTCATTGCGGATTATAGCAAAATAATTTTATTATTACTTATGATAGCTTGTTTGCTTCAATGAAAATTTCTATTTAATACTTCAAAATGTAGGTAATGTTCAATAAGAAATTGTGGTTTTATTCCATTATAAATGTGTATAATTCCCTTTTTTAAAATTATATGATAGCACTGGTGTCCCTTGATCTAGAAAGGTTAAACAACTAAAAATTAAAATTTTAATTCTGATTTTCTATATATAGAGCAATCCAAAAGAAGATATGCAAAAAGTTATTAAAGAAGAAATGGATCTGACAGTCACAGAAACTAATTTAATATCGAATAAGGTAATTAATACAACTTCTACTATTACTACTCCACACGCTGGTATAATTCAGTCAGAGACAACAAAGACTTTAGTTATGGAAATACACCCAATGAACCGAGGTGTAAAAGTCCCAATATCAAGAATGGCTAATCCAGAAGAAATACTACTGAATAATTATTGCAATGACGATGAAATTTCGTCGTACGAGAATTCTTTCCAGCTTAATTCAATTACAGGTAATGTATTGTCCCTTGAACAAGAAGCTTATGAATTATTAAAAGAAGGTCATTGTGAATTCAATACACAAAAACACAAATGCGAAAAGTGTCCAAAGACATATTCACAACTCCGAAGTTTGAAAGATCACATGAAAGTCCACCAAACAATAGAAAGGCGAGCAATGGGCATTATCAAAAGTAAGCAGACCAGAAAAGCTAACTTGGAAAGGCGGCTCTATGGTGAGCAGAAAAGAGAGAAAAAGAATATCGATACTGTTACTTTAAAGAAAAGAAAGGAAAGATCAGAGAGGGTAGAAAATCGCTCAAAAATAAAGGACGGAAAAGTTACAATTGTGAAAAAAGAAAAAGATGACAAAAAGTTAGATTTGAAAAAGGAAACTGAAGAGAAAATTGCCAATTTAAAAAAAGAGTTACAAGATCAAGATACGGTTGAGCAAAAAGAAGGACACAAATGCATTTGTGGAAAGATATTTAAAAGAAAGACTAGTCTCTTAGCGTGCCTTAGATCTCATGAGATATCTACAGATGCAAGTTCTTATTTTCCTTGTATTTCTTGCAATAAACAATTTAAAGACAAAGAAGAGCTAGCATCGCATCGAAAGCGACTTCATAGAAAACGTTTTCCATGCAAGTTCTGTCCAACAGATTATAATACGCGTAAAGAATTATTCAAACATCTACAAATACATCAAAAAGTTCAACTGATGGAGTATAAGGTGATATCGGAGGTAGTTATGGGAAAACAAAAGCTGCGATGTTTTATGTGTTCCAAAAGTTTTTCGGAATTGTCAGATCTAAAATCTCACGTTATGGAAGATCATAAGGAACCCTATGTTTGTCCTCATTGCAGTGGGACTTTCGCGAAAATAATTGACTTCTGCAATCATACTAAAGCCTTTCATCCGGAAGTGGAAGGACAATCTGTTTTAGATGTGCTCGAAGCATTTTCTAAATTAGTCAAAGCTTGGAAATGTGAAGACTGTAACGAGCAATTTCACGAGGCTGACAAATTTGCAATGCATCAAATCGAAAAACATAGTCCTGATGTTAAAGACAAAGATCAGTTTCAGTGCGAGGATTGTCGACGAGTATTTATCAGTCAAAAAGCCTTAACATCTCATAAAAGAATTCATCATAGCACAGGGAACATAGAGGAGACAGAACCTGTCGAAAAGGGTGTTATGTGTATCGAATGTCGGAAGATATGCAAAGACACGAATGCTCTAACTTCTCACATGCGATTACACTCTCTAGAAAGGAAATACCCTTGCAAATTCTGCGACTTCCGTTTCGCTACACCGGAAAAGAGGAAAGTTCATTCAGATGTGCACACTGGAGTAATGAAATACGTGTGCTTTATTTGCGAATACCAGTGCAGTTCTGAAAATAGATTGCAACAGCATAAAATTTCGGTAAAACACATCAATATGAAAGAGTATTTAGCAACAGGGCAACATTTAATAGAAAAAGAGGAATCTATATCGAAAAAGAGAGAGGGTAAACACGAAGAACGTGAAGTGAAAAAGAAAAGCAAAAAAGAGGAGCCAAGTTGTTCCAAAGAGAAAGTGGAAGTAACATGTGATATATGTGGTGATGTTTTTCCGTCTGAAAAGAAAATGGTTGAACATAAAAAGACACACCCTTTTATAGAGTTCCCTAATGAAGATACACCTACTAGAATATTCTTTAAATAGCCACTCTTGCCATTCGTTTTACACTATTTTTAAGTATACGGTGTTACACTTCATTATGTTACTGTCATATATTTATTAGCTAAACAAATTCTCAAATATATTTAGGTACCAATTCTTAATTATTTCTTAACACATACTCCAGTATAACTAATGTTTTGCCTTAAATAGCTAAATTTTTGCGTATAATTTGGACAAATAACTATACGAAATATTTCATATTATCACCAATAAACGGGGTGCTTTCAACACCAAATAGGATGGTAATATTGGACTATTTGTCGGTACTACTACTACTACTAAATGCGTTTCTTTGCAAAATTCATAGTCCTAAAACAAAATAACTTTATGATCACATTAATCGTTAGATAATAATCAACGACAATAAATAGAATCTTGTGTAGTGCTATTGCTGAATCAATATTTCTCGGTTAAAATATAAAGCAAGGGTAAATAGGGACCTAGGATTCTACAAAAATTAGATAATATATTAAGAATTGTTTTGCATAATGCGCTGGTTAAATTATGTCCTTTAGAGGACTGCAAGTAGTGTGAAATTTGTTTAGAGATTACAGCAAAATACCCAGTTTCATACACTTTTTACCTTATTTTACTGAGAATCGACTATGATTGAGATAGTTTCGAGTTATAACTTCCATGTTACAAACATGTCAAAAGATTTGGCTTCGTATTTTACGAACGGCCGCCTGCCTGACGTCAACATACCTTAGTCGTATTTTACGACACCTCGGTAAGAAAGAGGGTGGTCTATATTACTCAACCTGATACCACACGGTGGGTCAACTTGACTTAGTCGTCTTTTACGACACCTTGTTTAGAAATGAGGGTGGTCTATTCTATGGGTTCGGTCCTGATTAAATATTGTACTTAATAATTAAAATTTTGCTGGTTATCACGATATATTTGACTGATTAAAGAGACTGAATAGTAATAAATTGGCCTGCTCTTAACAGTTTCCGACTCCAACTTCAATAATTCAAATTTAAAATCTGTTTCGTTCAATTCGTCTCCGTTTAGTGCAGATAAAGTATAAACTGAAAAATATCGCTCAGTGTTGATATAGCCGCTTGTGTTTTAAAATATATATTTTCCTCTTTTAATTTTATATACAAAATTAATACTGAATCTCTTAGCATATTTTGTTATTTTTTGTGTAAATATATTTTGTTTTTTTATATGGTATTGTTACTGGTTATATTGTTTTGAGGTAAAATTAAACATTTGAGAAATTTTCTCTGTCTTTGATAAGAGTGTGTAGATTTTCTCAGCAAGCCGAATTGGTAATTAGTAACAAACCTTTGCAACTGGGCTCAAAATGACCCATACGGTTCCTTTCAGACTTTCCTAACTGATACAATATGCTTTGCTTTTTAATGTATTGACTGAAAGGTACTTTGTAGTTTCAATATAAATAGACTCTGTGGCGGATATTGCAAGGTCGTGAATGTCAAGTTTTTTACCACCTTTCCCAAGAATTGGAAGTTCTTAGATTCTTTATACAAGTCAATAATTTCGTGCAAATTATACATGAAATAGTTTTCGGGTTTTATTATTTAGGTATCTAAGATTTGAAATACGAATAAAGCAGATTTAGACCAGATTTTTCACACTTTCTAGATTATTCTTGCAACGGTTGTAGACTTTCAAAGATGGTGCAGTGAACAAGTATAAGAAAGAGCATTACCCGTAGATTGCCTTGCTTAATGAAGGATACGTTTTTTTATTTATTTACAGATTATATTACTTTAATTATATCATGATTTTTAGTCTCATAAACTCGAATATTTTATTTTTTATTTATATAAGCGCAACAAACAGTATAATCTATATATATAAAAGAAAGTTGGTCTTGGTTACACTGTTTATAACTCAAGAACGGATGAACCAATTCGGCTGAAAATTGGTGGAGAGGTTGCTTCGAACCAGGAGACGGACATAGGATACTTTTTATCCCGTTCGACCGCATTTATTTTATCCCGTCAAGTCACTATAAAACGTAGTATAACAAAAACGACTATGACATGGAATGATAAAACATAAATGACAGCTATACGTAATTTTGTCTTTGGTTAAGTATGGTACAAAATTTGACAATTATCAAAATAACAGCTAAACTTCACTACATAGTATAAAATGAGTCGCTTTCTCTGTCTGCGTCCCTATATCCCTATGTATGCTTTAATCTTTAAAACTACGCAACAAATTTTGATGGGGTTTTTTTAATAGATAGAGTGATTGAAGAGTAAGATTTATATGTATAATAACATTCAATATGGAGTAGAGAAATACTGTGATTTTCACTGAGTGACATAGGCTATAAGCTTTATACCCGTGCGAAGCTGGGGCGGGACTCCTAGTAATACATAAAAATTAAGGATATAAATAATACAAAAATTAGAAAAGTTTTGACAAATTACAAAACAACAGTATACTCGTAAGCCTTTAAGTATGTGTAACTTAAAAAAGAACCTATATCGATACTCCTTAATATCAAGTTAAGCCTCGTAATATACGTTCTTAAAAAAAAATTAAAGGGATTATTTGTTATATCAGGAAATATTGAAGCTCGACCGTGGAATTGGACCACAATTGATGGATTCGATTGTGGAATTTGTTTTTAATTTTATTTGAATCAAATGGGTATAAAAAGTATGGAAGAACATTTTATTCTTCGGGATTGTCAATAAGTAATTAACCACTGGGTGGTAAAAAAGTGATATTAGAAGAAAGTCCAGTCCACCTGGACTGGACTTTCGACTGGACTGACGACCTCAAAAAGGTCGCGGGGAGCCGCTGGATCCAAGCGGCACAAAATCGTGGATTGTGGCGATCCCTTAAGGAGACCTATGTTCAGCAGTGGACGTCCACCGGTTGAGAAAGAAGAAGAAGATTAGAAGAAAGAAGCGCAAAACCTTTAATATGGTAACGCCATCCCAACTATAACTTCTGTGAGGTTGAAACAAAAACTTAGGGTTATATTTTACGACCGGCCGCCTGCCTGACGTCAACTTACCTTAGTCGCCTTTTCGACACCTCAGTAAGAAAATAGGGTAGTCTATTCTACTCAGCCGGATACCACACGGCGAGTCAACTTACCTTAGTCGCCTTTTACCACACCTCGGTAAGAAATGAGGGTGATCTATTCTTCTACCCGGATACCACACGGCTTGCCCGGTATTAAGTATAACGATATTAAATGTGAAATAGTTATTTATATAAAACAAATGGAGTGTAACAATGTGCTTTATTGTTATAAGATAATTGGAAATGTTGGCTATAATTTTTAATGGTGATCCGCGTTAAAAGCTAGTCTGTTACGTACGGTTTAACCAACGGTTCATAAATTTACGTAAAAAGTAACTTAGATTATCCATCGGGTTTTTACTAGTTCTTCTCAGTAGAAGCAAACGTCTGAATCAGTGGTAACTTCTGTAAAAACATTGGACGATTCAAAAGTAGTAGTATAGTAGTAGTAGCGGCCTGCTACTATCCCACTTCTGAGAATAGGCCTCTTCCCTCCGTTTTTGGAGAGAAAAATTGGAGCTAAGACCTACCACGCTGCTCCAATGCGGATTGGTAGGTTACACACATCTCCAGGATTCCTTAGAGATATGCAGGTTTCTTCACGATTTTTTCCTTCACCGAAAAGTGTGTGATAAATTGCAATTATCAATTAGACACAGTTTTAACAGAAAAACTCATTGGTGTCTGCCCGGGTTTGAACCCGTGACGGTGTTACCACTGGGCTACTACAGCTTCAAAAGTACTGAAACTTAAATAAAGAACATTTTGAATTTACACTGATTGTCGAACGTGGGTAAGTAAATAAAATACTAACAATATCTAGTTAGAATTTTTTTATATTTTCCGCATCCCACATTCTTGACATGGAAAAGCTGTGATGGCCTAGCGGTGCGACCGTGTGAATCTCTAGAGACGATCATGGGTTCAAACCCGGGCAAACACCAATGAGTTTTTCTATTAAAACTTATGTGTCTAATTGATAATTGCAATTTATCACACGCTTTTCGGTAAAGGAAAACTTCGTGAGGACCTGCATATCTCTAGAGAATTCTGGGGATGTGTGTAACCTACCAATCCGCATTGGAGCAGCGTGGTAGGTCTTAGCTCCAATCCTTTTCTCCAATAACGGAGAGAAGATGCCTATGCCCAGCAGTGGGATAGTAACAGGTCGCTACTTACTTTTACTTTTTACTTACATTCTTGACGAAGGTATTTACATAATTTATTCGACCGTTTGTTGAACCGTGCGATAGTAATTCAAATATTAGGTTATTCAAATTGTTAAATACCAGTGCCTGTTATTAGATAAGTTATTTACAGCAGTTTTAGGTGAAAGTGTAGCTATACAAAGTAATATATAAGATAAATAAAAAGGCATATTAAATATTGATATCGTATTTTTATTTTTACCGCATCAAGACAATGAATTATAAATCTTTAAATAATAGAATAATGGTTTTGAAAAAGACCGTTAATTCGCTATATTTTCCTATGGTGTTCGTTTTAAAAACAAATCGCATGCGTAGTATTAAAGCGACCTTATTAAAAATTCAGCTATTTGAGTCAGATACATTGTAACCCTAATTCATTACGGTAACGAATTATTTAAAAAACTATTGTTTTGTTTCTCTACCAAGTTATGGGTCTCTTTAATACTCACCGAGTTCTGAAGACGCCACGCTAAGCTTTATTGCATTTTTCATATAACAACTTTTTTTAATTAGGTCACTTTAATACTAAGCGTGTGAAATATTTTCTTTCAAATCTGATAAAACATGTATCGACTTGTTAAAACATGTAACTAACAAGTTCCACTATTTAGCTAAAATAGAGTGACAATGAACCATATACCTAGTTATTGATAGTAGAACACTAGACAAATAAAATTGATATTTTTTAAAACCAATAAAAATACTATTCATATTTAAAAACCGGCTATATCGCACAAGTTATACGTTTAAAATTAATTGTTATGATTTTCTTAAAAACATCATAAAACATTCACATTTACTTCTAAACCCGATTTATCAAGAACAAAAATGGTGTCAATATAATATATGTTAAAAATTTGTGTCTAAAAAGACAAGACAAGTGTATGAGAAATATGAAAAATTACCTTTTTATCACATTACATTAATTATTAAAAATATTTCGTCGTAAATAATTTTAATAATTAATGAAATGTTTACCGTTATTTATGTTGTTCAAACCCGATATTAAGATGTGTAAACCCGATATTTTAACAACCCTAATATATGCTCCGTAAATCCGAACATAAGATATAAGCACAGTCTGCATCGCAGGGCTTAATTTAAAGATATATTAATTACATATATGAAATTAATATATCTTTAAATATCTGCACATGCTATATTTAAAATTAATAACAGTGTAACAACGCCGCCGTGTCGCTATTGCAAGCAAGCAAGCCATGACGTCACATCTTGCCACAGCCTTTCGCGCCATTTTGACGTGGGAGATGTGACAGCCGCTGTCATTAGCAGCTAGCCCGCGGATAGCGAATGAGAGTTTGCTTTGATTTCATTTTAGCATTTTTTATGAAAAGAATAAAACTGATTTAGAATACTTCTTTTATTAATATAAATAGTTTAGTTACAACAGTTAAAAAATTACTGCGATGACCTCTAAACTGTACAGGAGTTTCCGCTGGGTTAATGTTATATTTGTCAGAACTTTTCATTAATATGTGTCAAGCCGTAACATAAAAACATTTATTTTTCTTTTATACATATAGATTGATTTAGAACGTAGACGTCATTTCGAAAAAAGGTATTTACCAACATATACACCCGATATTAGGACGTGTAAACCCGACATTTACGACTTTCAAACCCGGTTTTTACGATATCTAAACATAATATTAGATATTAATAAATCTCACATCACAAGAATATAGCCGATTTTTATACAGATACACCAAATTATGTAAATAAAAAAAAGGTATTTAATTCTCAATTGCATATTTAAAATGTACAATTTCTCTGTATTTACATAAAATTAAATTATTCATTATAAGAAAAAGTATAATTTTTTAATAATAGTATTCCAAACCATATATACTTATTTTTCTCTTAAAAATTCTAAATGATTTAGTGGTATATGAGGATGTACTGAAAAATATTCTAGCATTAATTTTACCTTACAATTCAATACAAAATGACATCACCTTGTTAATTCATACAAAGCAAAGGTAAATTTATATTTTCAACAAATAGATGTCCACTATTGGCCATAGGTACACGATAATAAAGACAAGAGTTAATTGGTTCTTTAAATAACGCCATACTATTACTTTAATTTTAAATCAAAATTACGTGAAATTTTGAGTACACTATGCATTTACCTCAGACAGTAAATTTCATTGCAAATTCTTTATTTGTTTCTTTGGATATTATTAAAAAAGTAGGATTTAAGCAAACAAAAACTTGCTTATTTTCTATTTGAAGCTTGGAGTGTCACAAGATGGATTTCCTTTCCATTTTTCTACGTAGGAATTTTATTTTTATTTAATGAAATGTCTATAATTATGTCTATTATTGTTTACTTACACTATCCGTCGAGTATGTCTGTCTGTCAAAATACTTATTTATTAAACGACAAAGCTAGTATAGGGTTAATAATGTTCAGAAATAGTCTAGGAGCTCGTGAATGTAACAAAAACGTTGAGTATACATATACATAAAATAAAAGCTTAATTGTATTTCTTTTATTTTATTTATATATACAATAAAATCAGTTTTATTGGATATTTTTAATTTTCGGCGTGATTAAATTACTTACAATTGCGCGTTATTATACAATTTTAAAATAAGTAATTTTATTTCACATTAATGTAATCTGTGTTCAAAGAGTTTTATTACAAGCAAGAGACTTCGTTAAAATCTAATAAATAATATTATTAGAATAATTAACATGTCAAAATATTTAAATATGAATAATTAAAATAATGTGCGCAATTTTGAAAAGCCTCAATATGCAATAAATTTCAATAAAATTCTACTGTATACACTATGCATGTGAAATTCCTACCGATTCCTAGACTACATTCATTCAAGCCTAGGCGCATACTATCCCTGTTATATAACTTTTAGTCATGAATATGCAAAAAAGCAATGACGCAATGATTTACCAGCATTGCCAAAATATCTTAAACACAAAATTCTACTTCCAAGCAACAGGTTGTGGTCGAAATTTACACTAAGTTCTGAGCCTTGAATGAATTGAGAGCCTTGTTAAAGCAAAATATTATTCCAAATGAATTATTAATCCAAAATTATTGCAGATAGTCGTTAACTTGTTAAAATACTACGCTATTTGATAACAATACGCCACCAACCAGTCACCCAGTGTATACTAGTCGGTCGTCGCTACCAGTCACCCATCCCTACCAGTCATCTAATCGCTAACAGTCACCCAGTCGCTACCAATCAACCATATACTCATCCATACTATCAACGAGTCGCTACCAGTCACCCAGGCGCTTCCATTCAGCCATTGTTACTTACCACCCAGCCGCTTCCATTCAGCAAGTTGCTTACAGACACCCAGCCACTACCACTCAGTCAGTTGTTACATGCCACCCAATCGCTAACAGTCACCCAGTCGATACCAGTCACCTAACCGCTACCAGCCAGTCAGTGTTACTGGCCACCCAGTCACCCAGTGGATACCAGTCACCCAGTCGCTAACAGTCACCCAGTTGATACCAGTCACTCAGACGCTACCAGTCAGCCAGTGTTACTGGCCACCCAGTTGATACCAGTCACCCAGCCGCTAACAGTCACCCAGTCGCTAACAGTCACCCAGTCGCTAAAATTCACAGAGTCGATACCACTCACCCAGTCGCTACAGCAATCATTTTTATTAGTTATTCGTAGTTCTACAATGAGTCTTGATGAGTCCATTTCCACAATGTCGTCTCAACACGCCTATATTTCTAACGAATTTGCAGGAATAATATATAACAATACGGATCTAAAAACCAAGCTTTTATTTCATTTTATAGCTATTTATAGTCCCAAATTTTAACTAATGAATGGTGTATTAAGAAAAAACATATTAGAGGTTACTTAAAAGGTTTTATATTAATTAACTAGATAAAATGTACATATTTAATAAATAAATTCTATTCTCCATGGTTTAGCCATAGAGGCACCCGGCTTACGTATAACTAGGGCTTGGTTGCCCTTATGGTAGATCATGTGGAGGGCGGTCTCCTCACCGTCTTGTTCCATCTTGGCGTATTTGGGAGCGTTCTTGACGCTAACTATCACGATACGCTCCACCCACGAACGTGTCGGGTAGTTAGCGTCTTTGTTGATGAAACTGAAAAAGAAATTATACTGTATTGTTACAACATGTTTTAAACGTGTAGTATACGTGATATCGTAAAAGGCGATTAAGGTAAGTTGACCAACCGTGTGGTATTCAGTTGAGTAGAATAGACCACCCTCTTTCTTACCGAGGTGTCGTAAAATACGACAAAGGTAAGTCGACCCGCTGTGTGGTATCCCGTTGAGTAGAATAGACCACCCTCATTCACCTCTTACCAAGGTGTCGTAAAACACGACTAAGGTAAGTTGATGTCAGGCAGGCGAACTTTTTTGTCCGTGCGTTACCATTAGGCTATCACAGCTTTGCATTTGACAGTTTAAAACTTTAAAACAACCCCCCCACTTTGCTTTTGGTCACGTGATTACAGTGTTGCCAATATACAAAATCTAAAGAAAATTATATTTGAGTATTACCTTCCCTGACATATCATTTAATTACAGAATAAAAGAAAAATAAAAAGCAGGACCATTTCATTTGACAGCATAAAACTTAAAAACAAGCCACTTTGCCATTGGTCACGTGATTACAGTGTTGCCAATATACAAAATCTAAAGAAAATTATATTTGAGTATTGTCATCACCGACATATCGTTTGATTACAGAATAAAAGAAAATAAAAAGAAGGACCATTTCATTTGACAGCATAAAACTTAAAAACAAGCCACTTTGCCATTGGTCACGTGATTACAGTGTTGCTAATGTAACAAAATGTAAAGAAAATGATATTTGAGTATTACCTTCCCCGACATATTTAATTACAGAATAAAAATAAATAAAAAAGAAGCACCCCTACCTGTAAGTGATGGATCCCGGCTCGTAGTCGAATCTACCGTAGATATACTTCTTGGTCCGGTACTCGTAGGTCTCGCCGTCGTCGATGTAGATAGTGCCGTGCGCGGTGTTCTGTGCATAAAAGACATAGAAGTTTCAAATACATTACATAGTAGTTTCAAATACACTACATAGTAGCTTCAAATACACTACATAATAGTTTCAAATACACTACATAGTAGTTTGAAATACACTACATAGTAGCTTCAAATACACTACATAGTAGCTTCAAATACACTACATAGTAGTTTCAAATACACTACATAGTAGTTTCAAATACACTACATAGTAGTTTCAAATACACTACATAGTAGTTTCAAATACACTACATAGTAGTTTCAAATACACTGCATAGTAGTTTCAAATACACTACATAGTAGCTTCAAATACACTACATAGTAGTTTCAAATACACTGCATAGTAGTTTCAAATACACTGCATAGTAGTTTCAAATACACTGCATAGTAGTTTCAAATACTCTACATAGTAGTTTCAAATACACTACGTAGTAGTTGCAAATACACAACATAGTAGTTTCAAATACACTGCATAGTAGTTTCAAATACAGTACCCTGGGTGACCGGGCATTGACGTAATAAAAAAAAAATAAAAAAGGCACCGATGATATGTGGGATTCGAACCCGGGTTGTAAATATTTTCGATCAACACGTTACCCATCGCCCATCGCAACATTACAGTTTGACAGCTAAAAATTAATGCCCAATAACAGAGATAAAACGAAATGTTTTTGAAAATAAAACATAGCTAAATCGAGTTTTCTCCCTCAAAACCCCAAACTCAAAAAAAACATGTTGACTTTCAGGAACATCGTTGGAGCCGTTTCCGAGGTTCAGAAATATATATATATACTAGATCAACTGATTTAAATATTAAAGACTAGTCTTTTACGACACCTCAGTAAAAAATGAGGGTGGTCTATTCCGTGTATGTTGGTCCCTGGCTAACTAAACTAAACTCGACCAGTTCGTGTATAGCCGTTCTTATAGTTAAAAAAAAACTTACATTAGCGTCTAAAGCCACTAGCAGAGTGTAGGGGTCGTTGGCCATAAGTGCTGACGAGCGTCGGATGCGTTCCTTGCGCGGTACGATCGTACCGCCGCGCTGGTACACTGGGATCTGTTGGTACGAAAATTAAAAAAAATAAAACTCTACAAGACAGTTATAATAAATAATAAAATAATAATAAATATATGGGACACTTACACACACGGTCGTCCGTCTCCAAAGTAAGTAACATAATACTTGTGTTATGGTAGACAGACAATTGGTGAATATATACTTATATAAGTTTTAAATACATACTTAAATACAAATATACACCCAGGCTCGAAGACCAACAAATTCATTTATAGAAAATGTTGGGCCTCGGCGGGAATTGAACCCGCGACGTGCGGCGCTGAAGGCAGTGTCACTACCCACTGCGCCAACGGGCCAGTCGAGTTATAAATAAATAAAGTATGGTATATATACTAAAATATAAAGCTGAAGAGTTTATTTATTTATGTACCATAAAAAATGTTGGAAAAAAACATTATTGGTAAAAAAAGTGTACAAAGGTCAACTTATCCCTATGACAGAGATCTCTGCCAGCTAACCTACGAAGTGAGACAATTTATATTAAAGAAAAAGTCGGTACGCAAATATCAAACATTATGAATTAGAATTACCTACTAATAATTTCCTAATTTAACAATAAAAATAAAATAAATATATAATATATTTATATATAAATAAATATATATACATACACACTATATATAATACAAAGTATAATATATAAATGTCAACAATTACATTATGTTTATTTGTCTGAACGCGCTAATCTCAGAAACTACTAAACCGATTTAAAAAATTCTTTGAGTTTACGATAATCCATTTGTCGAGGCTGTAGGCTATATAACATAACGCTAAGATGAATAAATAATAAGCATCAATAAAAAATAGTACTTAAAAGGCAAAATTTTATGCTTTCCTTCCGTGCGCTGAATAAACAGTAATAGTTATTCAAAAAATCATGTACTACAAAATTGTTCCCCTCTAGAAGTTCCAAATAAAAATCCGCAATAGCGTATGTCTATCTTTTAAGGTTAAACCACTTTAACTTTACCAATAAATAATAACAGATGCGCTGTTTGTGAAATTCTATTGTGTCATATGTATTGTTTAAGTACATTGGTTTCATCCAACAATGTATATATTATCTTAAAACACAAAAAAAGAGTGAAAAAGAAAAGAGAATGATTAAATTATAATTATCAATTTAAAAAAACGATTATTTAAAAATAATAATCGATTATCACTACATATTATAAAACAAAGTCCATATTTCCGTATGTACGCATAAAACTTTAAAACTACGCAACCGATTTTGATGCGGTTTTTTTTTAATAGATAGAGTGATTCCAGAGGAAGGTTTGTACGTATAATAACATTCAATACGAAGTAGAGAAATACTGTAATTTTTGAGGTTTCTGTAAATAATTACATTTTTTTCCGCTTACATTGCAAACGCAGGCTAAACCCTACGAGATTTATCAAAATGATGTACTAAGAATTTGTAAACCTCAAAAAGGTCTACAGAAAAGTCCGCGATGGTATATATCTATCTCTTATGGATAACCCACAATAGCAGTTTTTTTCATTTACTTTTTACGAAAAATGATGCCTTATGTTCAAAGCAATTTTTATACAATACAGCATTAATCCTTATCCAATTGAGTACCTTAAATAAATTGTTGGTTTAATATAGATCAATATGGCCGTTTACAGCATGCAATTTAAGTGAACATTTTCGGAGATATTACAGATTTAAAATGCCGTGAGGATGCCGCGCTTCACCCTATAGCACTTCGAATCTTTTAGAGTTTGTTTAAAGACATTCTGTAATTAATTGTAAAAATACAATACATAGGTAAAATGTAAAAGTTAATAAGTAAAAATGTACTATATGAGTTTAGATATTCCAAAGATAGCAGGAAATAGTCTTGGTATAGGGAGAGGAAATTGTTTTTCTCCAAATTTAACGCTTGCGGGCCACGGGCAGTAATGAATAAATCAAAACTACTGGATCGATTTTAATCATTTTTTTTACACTGACTGACATGGGATATATATTTTATACCCGTGCGAAGCAGGGGCAGGCCGCTAGTTTTAAATAAAGCGATTATTTTTTTCACAACCCTAACTCCAAGTCACATCCTTACCTTAGACATAGTGACTTCTAAGTCGATATAGCCATTGGCAGGTGTGGGCGCGTACGTGTCCAGGTCATACCAGAGAGTGTTGGACGCCTTCCCTGGGAGGTACACCTTGACGCTATTGACACCCTGCTCGAGGACAGGACGAACTAGGATCTTATTGCCTGCCGTACAACGAGAGCTTCATTAGAACTTAACAAGACTTAAATAGAACTTAGTAAGACTTGATTTAAACTTAACAAGACTTATTTAGAACTTAATAAGACTTAATTAGAGCTTAATAGGACTTAAATAGAACTTAATAAGATTTAGTTAGAACTTAATAAGACTTAATTAGAACTTAACAAGACTTAATTAGAACTTAACAAGACTTAATTAGAACTTAACAAGATTCAATAAGAATTAACAAGACATGATTAAAATTTAACAAGACTTAAATAGAACTTAATAAGACTTAATTAGAACTCAACAAGATTTTATTAGAACTTGATAAGACTTATTCAGAACTTAATAAGTCTCAATCAGATTATAATAAGACTTAATTAAACCTCAATTAAAACTTAGCAAGAATAAGAACTTAACAAGATTTAATTAGAACTCAACATAACTTAATTAGAACTCAACAAGACTTAATTAGAACTTAACAAGACTTGATAAGAACTGAATAAGACTTCATTAGAACTTAATAAGACTTAGAACATAACAAGATTTCTTTTTCTCCGAAAGTAGCGGCTATACCTGAAACCATAGTTTCACTTTGTCCAATTTTAATCAATTGTCATCGCCACTGAGTACAGTTCGCTGCCAAAGTGAATATCCTCCAAGAATTTCAAGATCTTCTTAGCAGTGAGACAGACAGGTATAATATTAGTATAGATAAGGGTGTTTGTATCTTTCTTACCTAACAAATACTGGTTATCGATAGTGAAAGTCTCTTCCTCGTTGGGAAACTCCTGGAATAGAGGACGGGTGACTGGGAGCCCGTCAATCATATGCTCGTAGAACAGGGTGTACCTATGGGATAGAGGAAATTTGTTATACCAGTGTATTTCCTTATACAATAAAGTTATGTTTTTTTTTTTAAATAAATATACGGGACACTTACACATACGGTCATCCGTCCCCAAAGCAAGTAACTTTATACTTGTGTTATGGGTAACAGACAACTGGTGAATATATACTTATATATTTTTTAAATACATACTTAAATACGAATATATACCCAGGCTCAAAGACCAACAAATTCATTTAAAGAAAATGTTGGCCCTCGGCAGGAATCGAACCCGCAACCCGTGGAGCCGAAGGCAGGGTCACTACCCACTGCGCCAACGAGCCAGTCGTGGGTATTGTAAACGGATAATGTAAGAGGTCGCTGCTATCGTGCAATAACCAGTGTAGCTGATGGACAGCGAACTCGCCGCGGCTCCCTGTCATCGAGCGTCCTACGAACACACCCGAGTGCCGGCTTAATGCGCAATAATAAATGAAGGTTGCGATGGCAACGGAATAACAAGCCATCTTGTGTGATGTGACATTTATTTTTGGGAGATCTATTAATTACGAGTGCAGTAATACAAGTTGAATCATAGTTCAAGGTTTAATTTACACTCACTTCTGGATCTTCTTTAACAGTATATATATCTATATTAATATTTAAAAGAGACAAAAGAGTTTGTTTGATTGAACGCGCAAATTTTTTTTTTTTTTTTTTAATTCTTTCAATTTGAGATAGTCCATTTATTGAATAAGGCTATAGGCTAAGTTAATATAAAGCTTAATTGAATAAGATGAATAGGAGAGGAGCAAAAAAAACCAACGAAAATTGCAAAAATTAAAGCTGAGTCAACGGTAATAGTTATTCAAAAATCATGTATTACCAAGTTGTTCTCCTCTAAAAGCTCTAAATATAAGGTATAGCATTAACCCTAAAAGCAAAAGTGTAGCTTTTAAAGTTAACCCACTTTAACCATTTTTATGGTTATCAAAATACTATATTACGGTTTTAATATTTCCATTTGGGCGGAGACGCTGGCTATTGTTAGTATATATACACACATACAAGATTAACTAATTTAAATATTAAAGATGGCTGACCAGAAGTCCAGCAGCGTGTATCTCCGGCGAACAGCGTCCTTGATCCCCGCTGTGGTCACTGCGTCATACAACCACGGCTCACGGCGTTTGGTCTCGATGTGGGAGTGCGCCCGGAAGAACGCCTGGTATGCGCCCGCCTAAAGCAAAGTATTTACTGTATTATTTAACTGTATTTTTTGTATTTTTTAACTGTATTTTAAGTATTTTTGTATTTTTTAACTGTATTTTAAGTATTTTTGTATTTTTTAACTGTATTTTAAGTATTTTTGTATTTTTTAACTGTATTTTAAGTATTTTTTAACTGTATTTTAAGTATTTTTGTATTTTTAACTGTATTTTAAGTATTTTATTTAAGTACTGTCCCAGTAGGTGGCAGTGACTCGCTCCGTGGGCCGTTTTTTCGATCTAGTTTCAGCATTGGGTTAAAATTAAGTTCACAGTGGCCGACCTCATACCGACCGACCGTCATTAGGTGGTTTCAAATAAGAAAATTTTGATACATTTAGCAGCTTATTATAAGCTGTGATAGCCCAGCGGTGCGATCGTGTGAATCTCTAGAGACGATCATGGGTTCAAATCCGGGCAGACACCAATGAGTTTTTTTATTAAAACTCATGTGTCTAATTGATTATTGCAATTTATTATACGATTTTCGGTGCATAAAAACATCGTGAGGAAACCTGCATATCTCTAGAGAATCCTAACTACCAATCCGCATTGGAGCAGCGTGGTAGGTCTTAGCTCCAATCCTTCTCTCCAAAAACGGAGAGAGGAGGCCTATGCTCAGCAGTGGAATAGTAACAGGCCGTTACTTTACTTTTAGGCGCTAGGATAAGTCATATAGATCTGCCTAGATGGCGCCACTAACAAACTTTACATCTCAAGTCGCTACATACCTGATACCAGCGCGTCATCAGCTCAGCTTCTGGGTACTTGAAGAACCCACCGACGTCCGAGCCGCAGAAGCTGATGCCGGAGATGGCGAGGGACAAGCACATCGGCACCGAGGCCTGCAGGAAGCCCCACTCGGCCGCGTTGTCTCCGGTCCACACCGCCGCGTAACTGAATGAGTTCATTTACAATATACAATTATATTCTGTAGGTTTAGGTACTTAACTAACCAATTAAACAAATTCAATATGCTATTCTGGCAATAGTAATTATCGCGAAACGCGCACGCAAGCTGGCAAGCACGCAATATGAAAAAAAAAATTGCCAAAAGGCCGATCACACTTTTCGTAACGCATTACTTCCCAAGTCAAGCGTGCGTACCACCTGCTTACTCCCTAATTCAAGCGTGCGTACCGTCAGCTTACTCCACAAATCAAGCGTTAACAGCTTACTCCCCAAATCAAGCGTGCGTACTGTCACCTTATTCCCCAAATCAAGCGTGCGTACCATCAACTTACTCCCCAAATCAAGCATGCGTACCACGTGCTTACTCCCTAAATCAAGCGTGCGTACTGTCAGCTTATTCCCCAAATCAAGTGTGCATACCACCAACATACTCACTAAATCAAGCATGCTTACTAACAGCTTACTCCCCAAATCAAGCGTGCGTACTGTCAGCTTACTCCCTAATTCAAGCGTGATATTGGTTATTTAATCAGAAATGTGTAACATACTGACCGTTGCGTGCCCGAGAAGGTGGCCCTGGTGAGTATGAACGGCCTGTACTTGCTGTCGGCTCGCTCCAGAATGCCCTGGTGGGTGGCCTTGATGTACCACTGCCCGTGCTCGTTGTGAATGTGCCTGTACGTAACATACGATTTTTTTAAATTCTCATTTAAAAAGCTGAGTCACTTATGTGACTATGTTGTTTCTGTAGGTCTACTTAAAACTGAACTAACAACACTTATTGTTCCGTAGAAATAGGACAAACTACTTTTTTTTGTTTGTATTTCTTTTAATTTTTAATATGCAATATATAAAGTGTAGCTCCCTACGCTTGACAAGTGCCATCTAGCGCGCGATCTCAGTTGCCTCCGATCTCTCGAGTGAAGTACTTCTTGGCGGACGCGTACGTCACTACATATTATAAAACAAAGTCCCTATATCCCTATGTACGCATAAAACTTTAAAACTACGCAACAGATTTTGATGCGGTTTTTTTTAATAGATAGAGTGATTCCAGAGGATGGTTTGTACGTATAATAACATTCAATACGGAGTAGAAAAATACTGTAATTTTTGAGGTTTCTATAAATAATTACATTTTTTTCTGCTTACATTGCAAACGCAGTCTAAACCCTACGAGATTTATCAAAATAATGTACTAAGTATTTGTACATCTTGAAAAGGTCTACAGAAAAGTCCGCGATGGTATATGTCTATCTCTTATGGATAAACCACTATAGCATTTTTTGTCATTTACTTTTTACGAAAAATAATGCCTTATTTTTGAAGCAATTTTTATACAACACAGCATTAATCCTTATTCAATTAAGTACCTTAAATAAATAGTTCATTTAATATAGATCAATATGGCCGTTTACAGCATGTAATTTAAGTGAACATTTTCGGAGATATTACAGATTTAAAATGCCGTGAGGACGCCGCGCTTCGCCCTATAACACTTCGACTTTAGCAGCGATGTCGCTCTTTCAAGAGTTTGTTTAAAGACATTCTGTAATTAATTGTAAAAATAAAATATATAGGGAAAATATAAAAGTAAATAAGTATAAATGTACTATATGAATTTAGATATTCCAAAGATAGCAGGAAATCTTCTTGGTATAGGGAAAGTAAATTGTTTTTCTCCAAATTTAACGCATGCGGGCCACGGGCAGTAATGAATAAATCAAAACTACTGGATCGATTTTAATCATTTTTTTTACACTGACTGACATGGGATATATATTTTATACCCGTGCGAAGCAGGGGCAGGCCTATTAAAACAATATTCAATAATTCAACACAGCACAAAGCTTAAAATCACCAAATGCCTATGGACATAAACATATAATAAAGGGCATCCCCGATGAAGATTAAGCTGGAATAAAGGTGAGTTACACTTTATCTTCCTTCAATAGTTTCGTTATTCCATTTCCCATACACTTATCCTAACATTTTTTTTAACTTAAATTAATTCTATGTTTTTACTACTTACGGATTTAAGACTTTTCTGTGCAACTCTACTGATATATTATTTTATGGTAGGTCAGGTACAGTACCGAGTTATAATTGTTCTCTTTACTTGACAATTTTTCGTATAAATTATTATTCTTACACATTACTTTTATTTTTGACAATTGTTTATCAATATTTATTATATTACACTGAGCTTCAAGGAACATTTTTCACACTGTTTATGTGGTTTTTCCTAATATATACAACTATATATGTGCAGAAAATACTATTAGGTACTATTTTTTTTATTGGCTAATTTTATTATGTCAATGCAATATTTTATAATGGATGCCGTGTGAAATCCGGCTGAGTAGAATAGACCACCCTCAGTTCTTATCGAGGTGTCGTAAAAGGCGACTAAGGTAAGTTGACCCACCGTGTGTTATCCGGTTTAGTAGAATAGATCACCCTCTTTCTTGCCGAGGTGTCGTAAAATACGACAGAGGTAAGTTGACGTCAGGCAGGCGGCCGTTCGTAAAAACGCAGCCAAATCATGTGACAGCATGTTGTGCCGACCCCACTTAGAGTGGGATAAGGGCAGGAAGATGATGACTATGGATGCATTAACTACAAATAACTACAAATCGCTTATAAGTGAATAAAAAATCAGTTACCTATGTTCCCAGTATGACGCTAGGCCCTCATGCCCTTCTTGAGGCTGTTTCCAATGGCGGCAGTCCTTTGGCATCGTTATTTCCGGACCGTTGAAAACCTGGACAATAAAGCATTAAATAAATAAAATGAATATATAAATATATGGGACACTTACACACACGGTCGTCCGTCCCCAAAGAAAGTAACTTAATACTTGTGTTATGGACAGACAACTGGTGAATATATACTGATATATTTTTTAAATACATACTTAAATACAAATACACACCAAGGCTTAAAGACAAACAAATTCATTTATAAAATATGTTGGCCCTCGGCGGGAATCGAACCCGCAACCCGCGGAGCTGAATGCAGGATCACTACCCACTGCGTCAACGGGCCAGTCTTTTAAGTTCATTTATTTTTTAGGCGTCACTTTGGGACAACATTCCATAACTCAAAAGTAATAATAATATTCATTCTCCTGCCCTTAACCCACTGTGAGGTCGGCACAACATGTTATTAACATGCCATATTGACCTGCCTTGATGCCTGCTTAACGTCAACTTACCTTAGTCGTCTTTTACGATACCTCGGTAAGAAAGAGGGTGGTCTATTCTCCTCAGTCGGATAACATATGGTGGATCAACTTACCTTAATCGCCTTTTAAGATACCTGAGTAAGAAAGACGATGGTCTATTATACTTAACCGGATACCACACGACGGGTAACCTTACTTAGTGGCCTTTTACGACACCTCGATAAGAAAAGTGGGTGGTCTATTCTACTCAGCCGGATACCATGATCGACCTATCTTAGTCGCAATTAACGACACCTCGGTAAGAAAGAGGGTGGTATTGTCTACTCCAGGGCTTCTTAAACTGTGGGTCGCGACCCCCAGGGGGGTCGCGAGACTATTGAAAGGGGCGTCGCAAAGATCTGATACTTTTCAATCATTATTGATACAACTACAAAATTAGTAATTAAAATTAGTATACACAGTACGTACAAATATAATTACAAATAAAAATCATACAAAATACTATTGTAGTTTTATTATAACTATTTTTTGAAAAATATTTATATGGAGGAGGGGGTCGTTTAAAATTTCCTAAGCTTGAAGGGGGTCGCTATATAAAAAATGTTACGCTATTTACGCTATATACGCTATTTTTTTTATATTAAAAAAAAAACGTTTATTCGTTCGGTTAGTTAATATATATGCTTACACTAGGCTCGTTCATGTCATTCCATATATGTACATCCTTGGACGTCCCGGGAAAGTTCTCGAAGCGGTACCTCTCCACGTAGTACTTCACAACCTCTGGGTTGAAGAAATCGAGGTACGACGACGAACCGGGCCAGCACCAACCTGTAATTATATTATTATTAATAATAGCTGACTGCCGAGTTAATTCTTAGAAAAGAATATATTTATTAAGAATGTTTAAAATAAATGATATAAACCATATCGTTTGATTGTATAAATTAAAATACTTAATACAGCTGTTTTTATTTAAATTATATTATAAACTAAAATAATAAAGGTATCAATAGCCATTGAAAAATAAATTAATAACCAATACTTATAAGACTTTTTTTTACACAAATATTGCGGATTCCATAAAGATGAAGGTCTTTCGAAAGGTGTGTTTATTATAATGCCACAGAAATACAACATATATGGATGTGTGTGTGGGGAGAGGGGGTGTGGGGGGGGTATGGGTGTCTGAAACGTATGATCATTTGACACATTAATACTCATATATACTTTTTTGTTTATGTTAGTCTCTGGCCAGAACGCCGCGTGGTATCCGGCTGAATAGAACAGTACCACCCTCATTTCTTACTGAGGTGTCGTAAAAGGCGACTAAGGTAAGTCAACCCGCCGTGTGGTATCCGGCTGAGTAGAATAGACCAACCTCATTTCTTACCGAGGTGCCGTAAAAGGCAACTAATAAGTCAGGCAAGCAGGCGGCCGGTCGTAAAAACGCAGCCAAATCACGTGACAGCATGTTTATAATATTTTGTGCCGACCCCACTTAGAGTGGGATAAGGGCAGGAAGATGATGTTAGTCTATGGCCAGATTGAGAGTAGATTATTATTATTAGTCTATAATCATACTCAATTTGTAATATAATCATTATTGAATATAATCATTAATCAATTTCGGTCGCCTTTCATTTATTAGTTATTATAAATCGATACTTTATTCGCTTTCCAGCAATATTTCCAAAACATACCCTCATAATCGTTTCCATCTTTGTTCTTGACATAGTAGCCGCGCTCGGTGGCGTCCTCGTGCAAGAAGTAGCCGGCCTCCCGCTTGAAGTGCGGGTCTATGATCACGACCAGCTTGCGGCCCTGCAGGTTGTATATAGTTGTAATCATAGAATTAAAAATATTCTTACTGTTGGTAGGGTAAAGTGCCCAATTATTGACACTTTTAGAACGAGCGTATAAAAAGAAATAAATATAAGCGTTCCACAGTGTTTCCAAATAACGATAAATTTTGGTAAATATAGACAACTATTTTAAGATGTTGCCAGTAAAATCAAATTCTAACTAGGATATTATTTGTTATTGAAATTATGATATTTATCGAAATGCAATGGTTTACCCAAATATTGACACAGAATTCCCTATTATCGGAAATTCAAATTCCAGTTTATTGACAACCTTCAGTTTTCATTAATATTCAAAAATACTGATGAAAACTAAGTAATGCACGCAGGTACATTATTTATGTATTAAAAGAAACGATTACATACCTAAAACAATTTAATTTTTAAGAAAACGATAAATTATTACTTAATTAATTATGTGCACTTTTTCATTTAATTGTTTAGTCGCCATATTATTTTCATTGCTAATTAATGATGCCAAAGTAAGAAATTATGATATTATCTAATAAAATTGGTACAAATGGAACTATTTAGTGTTGTTATTTTCTTATTTTTGGAAGAAAATTGCTAGGGTGTCAATTAATTGGATAGGTGTCAAGAATAGGTTAGCTTACCCTAAAAATATTTTTAATTTTAAAATCTTAAAAAAAAATGTATATATATTTTCGGAATCTTGGAAACGTCTCCAACGATTTCCCATTCATGAAATTCAACATTCATTTTGGGGGAGAAATATCGATCTAGCTAAGTTTTATTAAAAAAAAAAAAGTTTTATCCCTGTTTTTGGGCATTAAAAAAACCCTAAAACTTACATTGAACACTAATTTGCCTTAAAATGTCAAGTCAGCGTAGCTTATTGGGGGAACGAGCGGTCTAGAGAATAAAAATCCATAGCTTCGAGCCCCACCTACCCAATTATTATTTTTTTTAAGTTTCTTTTTTTATTTTGTAAAAAATTACCGAGCAACCAGGTACTATTTTTAATTCGATATAAACATCGATTCGATACAAGCATGAATTACACTGTCAACACTTTTTACCACTATGTTAAGGGCTCATTTTCACTGGTCGATAACTCGGTCGTTATACACATACGGGGAGTCCCCGAATACAGAATAACGACTAGTGAAAATGCGCCATCGATATCTCAGTCGATATACCGCATGCGGGTATTTCCCGCACAAGGCCTAACGACCAATGAAATTCATTGGTCGATGTAAAGCAAACGCGGTGCGGGGATTCAGTTTGCCAATGGTGTCAGATACGTCAAAAACAGATAAAATTGCTACACATAAAATTAATTTTTGATCCATAGCTTGCACGTCCATTTAGCACCACTCTAAAATATACTTCATACATACGCGCTGAAGAAAATGAAACATCCAGCATGCGGGCATCATCGACTAATGTAAACGGTTACTGCATGCGGGTCCTATGGCATGCTTAAACTTAAATCTCCCGTACCCCGTATTCGGGTTTCATCGAATAATGAAAATGGTTTCCGCATGCGGTTCCTATGGCATGCGTAAACAAAAATCTATCGCACGTCGAATGCGGGCTGTAACGACCAATGAAAATGAGCCCTAAGTGTCTGGCATTTTCTGACGTGATTTTTAATATTCTAAAGGCCAAAACATCACACTTTATAATTTTTGAATTTAAACTGTCGTGAATGTTATTCATAATTAATGTATAGAAACCGGCTATGCTCCGAAGACGCGCGAACCGAGCTGCTGCCGTCCCTCTCGAGTCGCGCCCTGCGAGCTGCTACACGCATTTCCCGCCGCGTAAAGAGCTCATGAATCAGAGCCCCGTATGGACTTGAAACTAATCGGGCTCATCCGATAACTCGTGAGTATAGCCGGTTTCTATACATTAATTACTTATAACTTGATAAAGTAAAGCGTTTATCTCCCAAAGCCACGATAAACCAAAACTTCACCATGGGAGTATGCACTGACAAACTTTCAGCTTTTATTAAATTACGAACGTCTGGGGTTGACGGGCTCTTAGTCCATTTATGAGAATGAGCGCCTTAAGAGCATTTATGAGAATAGCTTGTAATTAATCGCTTAATAAACGTTATTTATTATCGTAGTATATATTAGTTTATTTCGTATATTTAAAATTTTTGTCATAAACTATTTATGCAGTGTGTTGTAGTAAGTAAATAATTTATATCTATTTCTTTGTGTGCCGCCAAATTTTGAAATCGTTAAATATGTACCGCAACAAAAAAAAGGTTAAAAATCACTGCGCTACGTCATTGCATTTAGCCACAAAATAGTTTAAGTTCGAAAATAGTCAAATATGATTTCCAAAGTTGAGAAATGCTTAGGTCTACGTACCTTAGCCGTGAGGTTGGCGACCATTTCCCCGGGATGGCGGAATCGTTCCGGATCCCATGTGAAGTATCTGGAATATTACAATTATATTTTTATCGAAATTAATTTCATAATCATCCTCCTGCCCTTATCCCACTCTAAGTGGGGTGGGCACATGTTACAAACATGTTGTCACGTGATTTGGCTACTTATTTTGCGACCGGCCGCCTGCCTGACATCAACTTACCTTAGTCGTATTTTAGGACAGCTCGGTAAGAAATGTGGGTGGTCTATTCTACTCAGCTGGATACCACACGGCTAACAATTTTTTTATACTTAAATAATATAAATAAAGAGAGCCACAATATGGTGGCACCGCTAACGTCACATCCGTTACCTTTTTGCGGTACGGAACCAATATTATTTATTATAGCTATCCATTTTAATTAAGTGATTAATCTTATCAATTTATAATATTAAAAAAGGCAACTTTTCATATAGTCAGACAAAAATCGGATATTATTAATCGATTGTTGTTATACGAAATAATCGATTTTTTAAAATTGATTTATCTTTGAGGCAATTAAATTGATTATTTATTATTATCTTGCTGAGTAGAATAGACCACCCTCATTTCTTACCGAGGTGTCGTAAAAGGCGACTAAGGTAAGTTGACGTCAGGCAGGCGGCCGGTCGTAAAAACGCAGCCAAATCATGTGACGGCATGTTTATAATATGTTGTGCCGACCCCACTTATAGTGAGATACCGAAGGATGATGAAAATCGATTATTTATTAATCGATTTTCTCTACTCCAAGCCACATCCCTATCTGGACCCTGTCAAGTAGCTCACTTCTTCCTGTCGGTGTACTCGATGTCCAGCCACAGCGCGTCGGCCGGTATGTCGTGCTCGTCGAAGCCCTCGTCCACGGCGCGCACGTCCGCCTCGTCCATGTAGTTCCAGCGCGACTGGTGGTACGCCAGGGAGAATCTCTGCAACACGGACAAAACCAAGGTTTATAACATGTTTTATTGCTTTTTAATGTTGTCTTGTTCGCAATAGACAGCCAGCGCCATCTATTGTCAATTCTACAAACTAGCAACTGAATACAAAAGGAATAATAAAATTATTTTGCTATAATCCGCGATGAAGTAAAATAGAAAATATATATAATGCTAAATGTGGAGTGGACAATCGGTTATCATACCTGATACATGCAGGATTCGTAAAAACACATGCACAAACCTCCACCACCGCCACCACAATATACAAGCACTATATACGTTCACTATCACAAACTCACTCTGCGATCACATCACTTTGCGATTTTGGTCGTGGAGTCTACCTCCTGATGATGCTTCGGTTGCGGGGCGAAACGATTGTTGAGATTGTGATAGTGAACGTATATAGTGCTTGTGTATCGTGGTGGCGGTGGTGGAGGTTTGTGCATGTGTTTTTACGAATCCTGCATGTATCAGGTATGATAACTGATTGTCCACTCTACATTTAGCATTATATATATTTTCTATTTTCCTTCATCGCGGATTATAGCAAAATAATTTTATTATTACTTTTGTATTATGGATCTCCGCAAAGTAACGCCTAATTCTATAAATTATTTAGCAACTGAATGTATAATCTGTGCCGTTTTGTCAATATTTCTCAAAAAAATCTTCGTAAACTTGAATACAATATAGACGAAAAATAACTGAAGAAGAAAGCAATAAACACATCCAGAAAACGAAAATCACATTCTATATGGTGGTGAACAATAGGAAATTACCAAACCCTATTAAAATCGGAATCAGTATTTTATTGCTTATTAATGGACTTATTCGACCTATATTGGAATACTGCGGCTTGGGATCCTCACATAAAGTTTATACAAATGAAATCGAAAAATCCAAAACAAATTTTTAAAACATTTAAAATATAGATATGGAGCACGCAATATAATCACTCCACTTTCACTAGAAAATCGTCGCAACATTAGAGACCAGTTACTACACTTTAAAATATTAAATAATCATTTCGACTCTCCAGTGCTTTTAAGCCACATTTACTTTAGATGTCAAAGATTGAGTGCCAGAAACCGTTCGCTGTTACATACCCCTCTGTGCAGGACTAATTTTGGTGGCAACAATTTTATTCCACGAGCGAGCTTACAATAAGAAATATAACCAAACAGATCGGCGTTTTTGGGCTTGTTTTTGGAATTACCACACGGTGTCGCTAAATCGCGAATAATAGCAAAATAATTATACTATTACTTTTGTATTATGTATTAATGTAAATTATTTTATTATATATTAAATTTTTTTTTTTTCGGAATCTCGGAAACGGCTCAAACGATTTTCCTGAAATTCAAATTCAAATTCAAATTCAAAATATTCTTTATTCAAATAAACTTGTAAACAAGTGCTTTTGATCCGTCAACTCTACTGCTGGTTCGGAAAGCTGTTCCTACCGAGAAGAGCCAGCAAGAAACTCGGCGGTTGCTCTTTTAAAAAAAAATATAATTCTTAATATTATTTACATTAAGTCGTTACTGTCTTGTACAGGTTCAAAGCGAGCTATATCCACACATTCTTATCTTCCAAATAATCCTCAAGAGTATAGTAGGCTTTCTGTATCAGCCTCTTTTTAACAGTGTTCTTAAACTGCTGTAATGGCAAAGCTGAAATTGATTGCGGAATTTTATTATAGAATCTTATACCAAAACCCACAAACGAATTACGTACTTTTGCGCAGCGCAAAGCAGGAGCCGCAAGCTTATGTCGGTTCCTGCTTTGTCTATTGTATACATCACCTATCGTTTTATAATTCTTTATATTTTTCAGCATGCGGCTAATCGATCTAGCTGTTTTATTTTAAAAAAATCGTTTTATCCCTGTTTTTGGGCAATAAAAAATATTGAAATTTATATTGAATTGAATTTTTGCCATAAACTATCAAGTCAGCGTAGCTTATTCGGGGTTATACGGGTGGTCTCGAGAAATGTAAATACTTAGGATCGATCCCAACTACCTAATTATTTTTTTCTTTTTCTCTTTAAGTTTCGTTTTTTTTATTTTGAAAAAAAATTAGCGAGCAAGACCCGGTCAACCAGTTACGAGTTGAATTATAGTTTAGGGTTTCATTATTTATTATATTGTTCAACATAACTTTAAATCAGTTTATTTTTGTAAATAAAATAAGTTTATTTTTTATTTGACTGGCTCGTTGGAGCAGTGGGTAGTGACCCTGCCTTCGGCTCCACGGGTCGCGGGTTCGATTCCCGCCGAGGACCAACATTTTCTTTAAAATGAATTTGTCGGTCTTTGAGTCTGGGTGTATATTTGTATTTAAGTATGTATTTAAAAAATATATAAGTATATATTCACCAGTTGCCTGTCACCCATAACACAAGTATTAAGTTACTTTGGGGACGGACGACCGTGTGTGTAAGTGTCCCATATATATTTATTTATATTTATTTATTTATTTTAGGTTGTCATACGAAGAGTTTCTTTCCTGCGCGTTTGTATGTTTATATATTTCATATTTATTTTTCTTTTATTTAATATTAATTAATATGTATTTTAACTTGTATGTGTTTTCTATTTGTTCTTTAAGTTTTCTTTTCTGTGAAGACCTTTTTAAATAAATAAATAAATATATGGGACACTTACACACACGGTCGTCCGTCCCCAAAGTAAGTAACTTAATACTTGTGTTATGGACAGACAACTGGTGAATATATACTTATATATTTTTTAAATACATACTTAAATACAAATATACACCCAGACTCGAAGGCCAACAAATTCTATTATAGAAAATGTTGGCCCTCGGCGGGAATCGAACCCGCGACCCATGGCAGGGTTACTACCCACTACACCAACAGGCCAGTCATTTTTTTTAATGTTTTTAGTTTATGTTATTGTTTTGTTCCTCTTATATTTATGTATTGTATAACTGTTTGTGTTCTTAATAAATTAATTAATTAATTCTCAGTTCTGGTCCTTCTCTAACAGTACGTTTTAGTTATAAAAAGCTTTCGTTCATATTAAAATGAGTAAGTACTACATACTGGTGGCAAAGGAGCAGATCCGGTCAGGGCCGTGTACTGCCGGAACACGTCGGCCGGCTTGTCGCCCAACAGTACGAACATGTCCACGACACCGGACTCGCTGATAAACCTGCAACATCACTACATAGTATAAAACAAAGTCGCATTCTTTGTTTGTCCCTATATCCCTATGTATGCTTAAATCATTTATAGAATTAGGCGTTACTTTGCGGAGATCCATAATACAAAAGTAATAATAAAAAATTTATTTTGCTATAATCCGCGAAAAAGTAAAATAGAAAATTTATATAATGCTAAATGTAAGTGGACAATCGGTTATCATACCTGATACATGCAGGATTCGTAAAAACACATGCACAAACCTACACCACCGCGAACACAATACACAAGCACTAAATATGTTCACTATCACAAACTCAACAATCTCTCTCCTGTCTATCTCCTGAGTCTATCTCCTGGAGATCTCCTGGAGTCTATCTCCTGATGATGCTTCGGTTGCGGGGCGAAACGATTGTTGAGTTTGTGATAGTGAACGTATATAGTGCTTGTGTATCGTGGTGGCGGTGGTGAAGGTTTGTGCATGTGTTTTTACGAATCCTGCATGTATCAGGTATGATAACCGATTGTCCACTCTACATTTAGCATTATATATATTTTCTATTTTACTTTTTCGCGGATTATAGCAAAATAATTTTTTTATTATTACTTTTGTATGCTTAAATCTTTAAAACTACGCAACAGATATTGATGTGATTTTTTTTTAATAGATAGTGATTCAAGAAGATGATTCATGGCTTTTGGGCGTGCGTGCGTGTGTGTGTGTATGTTTAAGAAGAGAAATATGAAGATAGGAGGAATGAGCGGAAAGAGTAGGTAGGTAGACATAACACAAGTATTGAGTTACTTAGGAGACGGACAACAGTGTGTTAAGTGTCCCATATATTATTATTATTATGTCCGGTTAATCGTACCTGGCATCGATGCGTTTTTTCTGTCCACCGGTGACGAAGTTGACCAGCGAGGAGACCACGTTTCCCTCATTGTAGTTCACTATGTCCACCCACGTTTCGGCAGAGTTGTGCCAGAACACACCCGCCGACCGCTTCGAGCTGGAGGTTAGAGCAAGGGGTTTATTTATTTATTTATTAGGACATCCAGTAGTTGCTACATATAAAACTTACGTATAATAAAAATAGACACAAAAAATAAATTAATATGTACAACTTATGAAGGTGTCACGGCATGCACAAAAATTTTAAACAATTTAAATAAAAACATTTACATAAAGATTATAAACAAACAGTTTAAAGTTAACTAGCGGCCTGCCCATGCTTCGCACGGGTATAAAATATATATTCCATGTCACTCAGTGTAAAAAAATGATAAAAATCGATCCAGTAGTTTTGATTTATTCATTACTGCCCGTGGCCCGCAAGCGTTAAATTTGGAGAAAAACAATTTCCTCTCCCTATACCAAAACGATTTCCTGCTATCTTTGGAATATCTAAACTCATATAGTACATTTTTACTTATTTACTTTTACATTTTACCTATGTATTTTATTTTTACAATTAATTACAGAATGTCTTTAAACAAACTCTTAAAAGATTCGAAGTGCTATAGGGTGAAGCGCGGCGTCCTCACGGCATTTTAAATCTGTAATATCTCCGAAAATGTTCACTTAAATTACATACTGTAAACGGCCATATTGACCTATATTAAATCAACAATTTATTTAAGGTACTTAATTGGATAAGGATTAATGCTGTATTGTATAAAAATTGCTTCAAAAATAAGGCATTATTTTTCGTAAAAAGTAAATGACAAAAAGTGCTTTTGTGGGTTATCCATAAGAGATAGACATATACCATCGCGGACTTTTCTGTAGACCTTTTCAAGGCGTACAAATACTTAGTACATCATTTTGATAAATCTCGTAGGGTTTAGCCTGCGTTTGCAATGTAAGCGGTCAAAAATGTAATTATTTACAGAAACCTCAAAAATTACAGTATTTCTCTACTCCGTATTGAATGTTATTATACGTACAAACCTTCCTTTTGAATCACTCTATCTATTAAAAAAAACCGCATCAAAATCGGTTGTGTAGTTTTAAAGTTTTATGCGTACATACGGAAATATGGACTTTGTTTTATAATATGTAGTGATAGTGATAGGTAAAAAAAACAATTACATTTTCTGTAAACGAAACACATAAAGATATTATATTATTATTAATTGCATCTAAACTAAACATGACTCGACATTCAATCGTTAATCACTATTGTTTTTTTTTGGCTGTTACCATAAGAAACACGTGAATTTCGTATACTAACGAGAGTTACTTTGAAAACAAAAATTACTTTTTTTGACCCCTCCCACCCTACTGTCACTCTGTCGCACTTTCTGTTACCCCTTCTAAAAATATTACGTCACAAAAACTAAGAGCACGTGAATATAATAAATTTTATTACTAACATCCATTCTCAAACGAAAGTGCGGCAAACTCTAAACATACTTACTGTAGCATCATATCATATATATATATCATATAGGTATCATATCAAATTCGATATATATCATAGACATACGAGAGGTCACAAAAAGCTGCTTGAAGTTATTTTGATGATAAAAAAAGCCTGGATTTTAAAATCCCTTCAGCTTCATACAAGACTGCGTTTTAATAATGTAAAATTGAAAATGTTAAAAGATTGACCGCCGAGTTTCTTTCTGGTTCATCTCGGTAAGAGCAACATTCCGAACCAGTTGTAGCTTTATTAATCATATTGATCCTTTACTATTAGAAATTACAATTAGAAATTATTTATTTGCTCAACACCGTTTTGGTAATCACTATTTAACAAAAGCTTATTATCTAGATTACATTCTAAAGGTCACCACTAGCAACCAAACTAAGCCTAGCTTGTATTCTTGGTTACTAGTGCCTTCCATTGTCATACATAGTTAAAACGTGTATAAACAAAACATAAAATAATGTTAACTCATATTGTGTACGCGTATGTGTGTGCAAGAATGTTGTGTATGTATGTGGATGTGAGTGTGTGTGTGAGTGAGTGTTAATGTATGTATGTGGATGTGAGTGTGTGTGTGAGTGAGTGTTAATGTATGTATGTGGATGTGAGTGTGTGTGTGAGTGAGTGTTAATGTATGTATGTGGATGTGAGTGTGTGTGTGAGTGAGTGTTAATGTATGTATGTGGATGTGAGTGTGTGTGTGAGTGAGTGTTAATGTATGTATGTGGATGTGAGTGTGTGTGTGAGTGAGTGTTAATGTATGTATGTGGATGTGAGTGTGTGTGTGAGTGAGTGTTAATGTATGTATGTGGATGTGAGTGTGTGTGTGAGTGAGTGTTAATGTATGTATGTGGATGTGAGTGTGTGTGTGAGTGAGTGTTAATGTATGTATGTGGATGTGAGTGTGTGTGTGAGTGAGTGTTAATGTATGTATGTGGATGTGAGTGTGTGTGTGAGTGAGTGTTAATGTATGTATGTGGATGTGAGTGTGTGTGTGAGTGAGTGTTAATGTATGTATGTGGATGTGAGTGTGTGTGTGAGTGAGTGTTAATGTATGTATGTGGATGTGAGTGTGTGTGTGAGTGTTAATGTATGTATGTGGATGTGAGTGTGTGTGTGAGTGAGTGTTAATGTATGTATGTGGATGTGAGTGTGTGTGTGAGTGAGTGTTAATGTATGTATGTGGATGTGAGTGTGTGTGTGAGTGAGTGTTAATGTATGTATGTGGATGTGAGTGTGTGTGTGAGTGTTAATGTATGTATGTGGATGTGAGTGTGTGTGTGAGTGAGTGTTAATGTATGTATGTGGATGTGAGTGTGTGTGTGAGTGAGTGTTAATGTATGTATGTGGATGTGAGTGTGTGTGTGAGTGAGTGTTAATGTATGTATGTGGATGTGAGTGTGTGTGTGAGTGAGTGTTAATGTATGTATGTGGATGTGAGTGTGTGTGTGAGTGAGTGTTAATGTATGTATGTGGATGTGAGTGTGTGTGTGAGTGAGTGTTAATGTATGTATGTGGATGTGAGTGTGTGTGTGAGTGAGTGTTAATGTATGTATGTGGATGTGAGTGTGTGTGTGAGTGAGTGTTAATGTATGTATGTGGATGTGAGTGTGTGTGTGAGTGTTAATGTATGTATGTGGATGTGAGTGTGTGTGTGAGTGAGTGTTAATGTATGTATGTGGATGTGAGTGTGTGTGTGAGTGAGTGTTAATGTATGTATGTGGATGTGAGTGTGTGTGTGAGTGAGTGTTAATGTATGTATGTGGATGTGAGTGTGTGTGTGAGTGAGTGTTAATGTATGTATGTGGATGTGAGTGTGTGTGTGAGTGAGTGTTAATGTATGTATGTGGATGTGAGTGTGTGTGTGAGTGAGTGTTAATGTATGTATGTGGATGTGAGTGTGTGTGTGAGTGAGTGTTAATGTATGTATGTGGATGTGAGTGTGTGTGTGAGTGTTAATGTATGTATGTGGATGTGAGTGTGTGTGTGAGTGAGTGTTAATGTATGTATGTGGATGTGAGTGTGTGTGTGAGTGAGTGTTAATGTATGTATGTGGATGTGAGTGTGTGTGTGAGTGAGTGTTAATGTATGTATGTGGATGTGAGTGTGTGTGTGAGTGAGTGTTAATGTATGTATGTGGATGTGAGTGTGTGTGTGAGTGTTAATGTATGTATGTGGATGTGAGTGTGTGTGTGAGTGAGTGTTAATGTATGTATGTGGATGTGAGTGTGTGTGTGAGTGAGTGTTAATGTATGTATGTGGATGTGAGTGTGTGTGTGAGTGAGTGTTAATGTATGTATGTGGATGTGAGTGTGTGTGTGAGTGAGTGTTAATGTATGTATGTGGATGTGAGTGTGTGTGTGAGTGAGTGTTAATGTATGTATGTGGATGTGAGTGTGTGTGTGAGTGAGTGTTAATGTATGTATGTGGATGTGAGTGTGTGTGTGAGTGAGTGTTAATGTATGTATGTGGATGTGAGTGTGTGTGTGAGTGAGTGTTAATGTATGTATGTGGATGTGAGTGTGTGTGTGAGTGAGTGTTAATGTATGTATGTGGATGTGAGTGTGTGTGTGAGTGAGTGTTAATGTATGTATGTGGATGTGAGTGTGTGTGTGAGTGAGTGTTAATGTATGTATGTGGATGTGAGTGTGTGTGTGAGTGAGTGTTAATGTATGTATGTGGATGTGAGTGTGTGTGTGAGTGAGTGTTAATGTATGTATGTGGATGTGAGTGTGTGTGTGAGTGAGTGTTAATGTATGTATGTGGATGTGAGTGTGTGTGTGAGTGAGTGTTTGTGGTATCTATCCTATGTATGTGGTATTCAAGAGTGCTTGAAAGAGCTTATTTGATTAAAGATTATTATGATTTGATTTGAAACAGATGGACAATAAATCCCTTACCTATGTGAGTACAAGACTGGTACAGCGCCGTATATAGCCATACGGCTATCCAACTCGTATTCAAACACGTCCAAGTTGTATAGGCGATAGGGCTCGCCCGACGTCGTGGTCTTGAGGTACAAGTTGTCCGTATGCTCCGGGATACCTGCAGAAGTAAATAACAGCCTGTTACTATCCCACTGCTGAGAATAGGCCTCTTCTCTCCGTTTTTGGAGAGAAGGATTGGAGCTAAGACCTACCATGCTGCTCCAATGCGGATTGGTAGGTTACACATATCCCTAGGATTCTCTAGAGATATCCAGGTTTCCTCCCAATGTTTTCCTTCACCGAAAAGCGTGTGATAAATTTCAATTATCAATTAGACACATAGGTTTTACTAGAAAACTCATTGGTGGCTGCCCGGGGTTTGAACCCTAGACCTCCTCAAAAGAGGCGCACGGTGATACCGCTGGGCTACCACAGCTTGTTTACCTGCGGAAATGGGTCATATAAGATCTCTGATCATCATCGGTTGATTTATAATACCGCCGAGTTTCTTGCTGGCTCTTCTCGGTAGGAACAGCTTTCCGAACCAGCAGTAGAGTTGACGATTCAAAAGCACTTGTTTACAAGTTTATTTGAATAAAAAAAAATTTAATTTGAATATAAAAAGTAAAATAATGACTAGCCCGTTGGCGTATATTTTAAAATACAATTTATTTCACTAATTATAATTTCACATACAATCTATACTAATACGCCGTGTGGTATCCGGCTGAATAGAATAGTGCCACCCTCATTTCTTACCGAGGTGTCGTAAAAGGCGACTAAGGTAAGTTGACCCACCGTCTGGTATCCGGTTTAGTGGAATAGACCACCCTCTTTCTTACCGAGGTTAAAATACGACTAAGGTAAGTTGACGTCAGGCAGGCGGCCGGTCGTAGAAACGCAGCCAAATCATATGACCCTGTGCGACTCCACTTAGAATGGGATAAGGGCAGGAGAATGAATGATACAATTTATACTAATGTATATAGCTGAAGAGTTTGTGTGTATGATTGTTTCTATTCGCTAATCTCAGGACCGTTATGAAAAATTATTTCAGTGTAAGATCGTCCATTTATCGAGGAAGGCTATAGGCTATATAACATCACTGAGAAAACAAGCATTGTAATGTCAAATTATATGTATTTCGACTGGCCAGTTGGCGCAGTGGGTAGTGACCCTGGCTCCAGCGCCGCAGGTCGCGGGTTCCATTCCCGCCAAAGGCCAAACATTTTCTATAAATTAATTTGTTCGTCTTCGAGTCTGGGTGTATATTTGTATTTAAGTATGTATTTAAAATTATATAAGTATATAAAGCTAAAGAGGGATTTGTTTTAAAACTACATACATACCGTAGATTTGAGTTGCTTCGGGGAATGTAACATCAAGCGACACACCCTCGTTACCACGCGGTTTGCTGTCATGGTGCCCCTTGAAGTTCTCACCCCAAGTGCCTTCTTCCTCCTGAAACAATAATAAAATAATAGTAAATGGGTGATTGAAAATCGTTGGAGCCGTTTCCGAGATTGAAAATGATTAGAGTATTAATTTTACAATAAGTAAATATAAGACCGCACAGCATCCAAACTATTTAAGTCTTCTAAATTTGCGCAATTTGAGGAACAAAGAAGAAAATTCGTGGGTTCTTCGAGTCAGGGTGTATTTATGTACTGTAACACAACGTACTAGGAATAAGTGATTCCGAACTCTAAACTAGATGGCGCCACTTGTCGTTTGCTCCGCGCTATAGAAGTGTCGTGTCGTCGGGTCATCGTATTATAGTACTTATTTAAAATTATATTTCGCACGCTTAGTAGTATTAAAGTGACCGAATTCAAGAGTAGGCTTAATTGAATTAAATAAATAAATAAATAAATAAATATATGGGACACTTATACACACGGTCGTCAGACCCCAAAGTAAGTAACTTAATACTTGTGTTATGGTAGACAGACAACTGGTGAATATATACTTATATAATTTTTAAATACATACTTAAATACAAATATACACCCAGGCTCAAAGACCAACAAATTCATTTATAGAAAATGTTGGCCCTCGGCGGGAATCGAACCCGCGACCCGTGGAGCTAAAGGCAGGGTCACTACCCACTGCGCCAACGGGCCAGTCATTAGTTACATTGTAATACTTATTTCAATGTTATATATGACATCACGCTATGAACTATATAAAAAAACTAGTGTTTCCTTGCTCTTGTAAGTTATGAGTCTCATAAACACGTGTCTTGTAGGCGCTACGCTAAGGTTTATTGCAATTTGTCACAAAACAACTTTGTTTAATTAGGTCGCTTTAATACTAAACGTGCGATATTTATTTTTGGGATGGTATGCAGCACAGTTCATACTATTGCCAAATGCCAAATTAATGGCCAAATGTGTGCTAAATAGGGTGTCATTCATTTTTTAATTGAAAAAATCAGGGTGGTCTGACCTCGCCGAAGCTTTTTAATCTGTACGTAAATCAGCTGATCGGGGAGCTCAGTGAAGCCGGTGTTGGATGTTCAATAGATGGCACACCCATAAATAACATTAGCTATGCCGACGACATGGTTTTACTGAGTCCCTCAGTTAGAGGTTTAAGAAAGCTGCTCGAAATTTGTGAAAGGTATGCGGAGGCCAATGGACTTAAATATAACTCCAACAAGAGTGAATTTCTTGTTTTCAGGGGACATAACAAACCGAACAACTATATTCCTAATATACAGCTGTGCGGATTTCCCCTGAACCAAGTTAAGGAATTTAAGTACCTCGGCCACGTAGTAACGGACACACTGGAGGATGACAGGGGCTTGGAAAGGGAGCGCAGGGCGCTGTCAGTTCGCGGCAACATGCTGGCCCGCAGATTTGCACGTTGTACAGTTGGGGTTAGGCTAACATTGTTTAGAGCATATTGCCAATCCTTCTACACGTGCGGTCTGTGGACAGACTATACACGACGAGCTTACAGCGACTTACGCGTCCAGTACAATAATGTCTTGAGGGCGGTGTTGAAGAGGCCCCGATACTGTAGTGCATCGGCTATGTTTGCGGAAGTTCGCGTAGATGATTTTTACGCGATCTTGCGCAAGCGTACTGCTTCACTGATGTACAGGCTCGCGAACACTGCCAACACCCTCCTCAAAATCCTCCATTTTGTTGCAAGTTTGACGACCCCCTTCTGAGCCACTGGAATGGTGCTCATGTAAAATCAAACTAGTGCTTTTAGTTTGTGTGTTTTCTTAATGTTTTTTGTAATTCAAATTGTTTGAAATTTAATATTACTAACATAGTTTTAAGAAATATTTTACTAACATTATTATGGATCATGTATCTGATATTAAATATTTAAAAAAAAAAAAAAAAAAAAAAAAAAAAAAAAAAAAAAAAAAAAAAAAAAAAAAAAAAAAAAAAAAAAAAAAAAAAAAAAAAAAAAAAAAATTGTATATAAATAAATTTATTTACATGTCGCCTGTCTCCAAAGCAAAAGTTTTAAATAATTTACTTTGGGAACGGACAACAATGTATTATTGTTTCATATATATATTTAACACGAGACGCCGTGTGGTATCCGGAAGAATAGAATAGACCACCCTCATTTCTTACCGAGGTGTCGAAAAAGGCGACTAAGGTAAGTTGACCCACCGTGTGGTATCGGGCTGAGTAGAATAGACCACCCTCATTTCTTACCGAGGTGTCGTAAAAGGCGACTAAGGTAAGTTCACCCACCGTGTGGTATCCGGTTGAGTAAAATACACCACGTTCTTTCTTACCGAGGTGTCGTAAAACACGACTAAGGTAAATTGACGTCAGGCCGGTCGTGAAATACGTAGCCAAATCATGTGACAACGTGTTTGTAACATTTTTTTAAACAGAAAAAAAACCCCTTATGGGTACCGCCGCCCGACGGGGATAGGCGGCGGTTATGTCGGACTCGCACCGACTAAAACGACCTGTGTGCTCAACCACGCTGCCGATGGCAATGACAGGGTATAATTGTACATATTGCCCCCCATCCCCGCCGCAGCTCTGATCCCAGAGAACAAACACCTTCCCCGGGTAGGGGCCCCTCGAAAGAGAAGCCCCCCTCCGCTAACCGTGCATCGGGAGCACCAGATGCACCGACCGCTTCGTGGACCTGTAAGCCAGACGTCCGATATACCCCGTCCGGAACGTCCGAAGGTCCCCTGACAGGGCGGCAGACGATGGGCTTAGGCAAGTCGCTATCAACGTGTTTGTAACATGTGCCGACCCCACTTAGAGTGGGATATTTTAGAGGGCAGGAGGATGATATATATTTAACACAAATATTGTTATATATTGTTATATATTGTTATATATTTAACACAAATATAATATCTTAAATTGGCTCAAACCATTCTTAGTTCACAACCTAAGCGGTTAAGGTTAAACACGTTTAGAGCGATAACCCTGTGACAAATGGACTGAACCGCTGACCTCACGTACGCGATAAATTAAATGTACAATACAATTAAGAATCATTAACCTTATGTATCGCTTGTTTTATTCGATCTTTTAGTATAAACCAAACATATTTCTTAGCGTTTATATGAAAATCGGGCCGTTCATAAATTACGTTGGCATACAAGGGAGGGGGGAGTTGTCCTACTGCGCGTGACAAGATATGACGGGGGACGTCGGGAGTGACGGGGGGAATGGGGGGCGTCGGGAGTGATGGGGGAAATGGGAGGCGTCGGGAGTGACGGGGAGAATAGGGGGCGTCGGGAGTGACGGGGGGAATGGGGGGCGTCATAATACAAAGTTATTAATTTTGTTTAGTAAATATTAAATATGTAGTTTTCGACGTTTACAGTTTAATTATAAGTACCTGGTTGATCTTGCTCGGTAATTTTTACAAAAAAAAGAAACTTATAAAAGAAAACTGTAGGTAGTTGGGGAGCGATCCTAGGTATTTACATTTCTCGAGACCGCCCATTCCCCCGAATAAGCTACGCTGACTTGATGGTTTATAGCAAAAATAGTGTTTTATATTCAATATAAATTTTAATATTTTTTAATACCCAAAAACAGGGATAAAACTATTTTTTTTACATAAAACCTAGCTAGATCGATTTTTCTTCCCCAAACCCCACATTATTATCACACATGCCTCAGGTTGAGGCATCTGTAACAAACTATTCGCGACGCACGCCTCGCAATTTAGCGATTTGAAAAATAATCGATTATATTTTCAACATAATCGATTTTTAATAATCGATTATATTTTCAAAATAATCAATTTTTATAAATCAATTATTTGTTCATCAAAAATCGATTATTTTAGGTATCCCTTTCCCTTTTTTATTTTTTTCTTGCTTTTTAAGATTAGATATGCATTGTTGGATAAAACCAATTTAGCCAAACTACACATTTTAATCCAATTTTACAAACAGAGCATCTGATATTATTTCTTGGTAGTTCTCCACTTTAACGAACCTTTATTGAAATTAATTATTGATATTAAAAGACAACTTTTGAAATAGATTTAAATCGATTATTCTTAAAGGGAAAAAATCGATTATTTATTAATCGTTTTTTTCTACTCCAAGTCACATCCATAATCTATACCCTCCGCATTGTCTGTACGCGGCCTTAAGTTAGATCGTTACTGAAATCGATTATTTCGTAACAAAATAATCGTTTTTTATTTTTAATCGATTATTCTTAAAGGGATAAAAATCGATTATTTATTAATCGATTTTTCTACTCCAAGTCACATCCCTACCTCGCATGGTCTGTACGCGGCCTTAAGTTAGGTCGTCTGACCCAATTTAAAACCCAGTGTCGTGGAATGAACTTTAACGTTTATCTTGTTACGTGACTGATAAAGATGCGACGATAATATCAAGTTGTTTACTATTACGTGTAACTTGATAAACGTAGGATTTTGTTACCACGTGTATATCAGTGAATGAATCAGTTTTTTTATAAAAGTAATGTAAATGTAAAGTAGCGGCCTGTTACTATCCCACTGCTGGGCATAGGCCTCCTCTCTCCATTTTTGGAGAGAAGGGTTGGAGGTAAAACCTACCACGCTGCTCCAATGATGGTAGGTTACACATCTCCAGAATTCTCTAGAGATATGTAGGTTTCCTAACGATATTTTCCTTCACCGAAAAACGTGTGATAAATTGCAATTATCAATTAGAAACATACGTTTTTAATTGAAAAACTCATTGGTCTACTCGAGGTTTGAACCTGCGACTCCCAAGGACAGAGTCGCACGGTGGCCACCACTAAGCTATCACAGCAAAAAGTAATGTATATATGAATTTAGATATTCCAAAGATAGCACGAAATCTTCATGGTATAGGGAAAGGGGAATTGTTTTACTCCAAATTTAACGCGTGCGGGCCACGGGCAGTAATGAATGAATCAAAACTACTGGATCGATTTTAATAATTTTTTTCACTGAGTCATCATCCTCCTGTACTTATCCCACTCTAAGTGGGGTCCGGCACAACATGTTATAAACATGCTGTGACATGATTTGGCTGCGTTTTTACGACCGACTGCCTGCCTGACGTCAACTTACTTTAGTCGTATTTTACGACCCCTAGGTAAGAAAGAGGGTGGTCTATTTTACTAAACCGGATAGCACACGGTGGTTCAACTTACCTTAGTCGCCTTTTACGACACCTCGGTAAGAAATGAGGGTGGTACTATTCTATTCAACCGGATACTACACGGCGGGTCGACTTACCTTAGTCGCCTTTTACGACACCTCGGTAAGAAATGAGGGTGGTACTATTCTACACAGCCGAATACCACACGGCGGGTCGACTTACCTTAGTCGCCTTTTACGACACCTCGGTAAGAAATGAGGGTGGTACTATTCTACACAGCCGAATACCACACGGCGGGTCGACTTACCTTAGTCGCCTTTTACGACACCTCGGTAAGAAATGAGGGTGGTACTATTCTACACAGCCGAATACCACACGGCGGGTCGACTTACCTTAGTCGCCTTTTACGACACCTCGGTAAGAATTAAGGATGGTACTATTCTATTCAACCGGATACCACACGGCGTTATTTTTTTTTTTCACTGAGTGACATTGGATATACTTTTTACCCGTGCGAAGCCGGAGCGGACCTCTAGTTATATATAAAGCTAGAAAAGAGAAAGAAAAAGTAAAAAAAGCACATGTATAAAAGCTTTTATAATCTTCTCAAATAATACTTACAACTTCCACGACGTTGCCCTGATCATCATCATCGCTGATCTTCTCCCTCTTTACTTTCAGCGGCTCCACCAGGAGCTGCGAGTTCTCGTTGAGGATCACCACTCTCTCTCCATTCTTGTCAAGAAACTCGAACTTCAACGGTTCAGCTGTTACCACCACCTTGTGGCCTTGGTTGTTCACGAGAGTCAGGACTCCATTGTCGTTCGAGATGAGTTTTAATCTGAAAAAGAAGAGATTAAATAATGTAACGAATTAGGCGTTACTTGGCAAAGGCCCATAATAATATAAAAGTAACGGCATCTTAATTTCTCACTGTTGTTTCACACAGTTTTAGTCATAGCATTATGTCTTATAGAATATTGTTATGGGGTAAATGCGCAGACATTGAAAAAGGGTCATGTTATAATTGTAATGCCATACATGGCATTTACAATTCAAGTCCGCGTGATTCTTAAAAAATAGTATTTTTCTTTTTAAATCAAAAAAATATAGTACTTTTAATAAATTCAGGAAAAAAATAGTACACATCTATTTCCAATCATTATTTATTCATGATTATTTATTATTACTTTTCGCTGGACAATGAAAAAGAAGTTAGAGTTTCTAACTAACTAAGCCTCGTAAATACATGAATGAGTTTCGTTCAAACATTCCCTATGCAGTGCTGCGGGTGCGTTCCATTCCCAGTTGATTCAAAAAAATCGCGACAATTGAATTAGCGATAAAAAATATAGTATTTTTCGTCCTATATTATTTTTCTATAATATATAGTACAATTGACTAAAATATTTTCGACTAGTCTCATTAAATTGCTCAAAGAGAAGTACAAATACCGGATGAAAATGCGCAAATACAATTTTAATCCCCGCGACGTGCAATGCTTTGAACTTTTGAGAAGCAGATGCTACAAGCTTCAACACATTTGTTATAAAGTGTACATTCAACGATTGGAAATATCATTGAAATCCAATCCAAAGTATTTCTGGTCGTTTGTGAAAAAAAAAAGAAAAGATAATAGTACTTATCCAGCTGAGATGGTTTTTAACGGAGTTAGATCAACTCATACGTCTGACATATGCAGTTTCTTTGCTACACATTTTTCTTCGAGCGTCAATGTTAAACAGCCTACGCCTAACGACAAGTCTTCTCAACGCTTACAAAGAAATGATAGCGCATCAGATGGCCTTTGCTCAATTCATTTGACAGAGAGGAATGTATTCAAAGCCTTGAGAAGCCTGGACTCTAATAAAGGAGCCGGTTCTGACCAAATACCATCCATCTTTATTAAAAAATGCGCCGCTGCCTTAGGGAAACCTCTTACTATGATATTTAATGAATCTCTTAATAGCGGGAGTTTCCCTAAAATTTGGAAAGAAGCTTTAATTGTTCCGTTATTCAAAGGTGAAGATAGAAGTCTTGTAAAAAATTACAGACCCATATCTATTCTTTGCATTCTAGCGAAGGTCTTTGAAAAACTGCTATGTCCAATCCTTTCAGCTCATTCCCAAAAATTTGTCTCGCCTTCCCAGCATGGCTTCATTAAAGCTAGGTCGACTGCCACTAATTTGACAACTTTTATAGAAGATTTGTCCAAGACTGTAGACGCTCACGGCATAGTGGATGTAATATACACGGACTTTTCAAAGGCCTTTGACCGTGTTGATCATGGTCAGTTGTTAACGAAACTAGAGTCAATTGGTATATCTGGATCATTGCTAGAATGGTGTAAATCTTATTTATGTTCTCGAACATCTAAAGTTGTTATTAGTGGCCATCAGTCTGAGACATTTTCATGCGCGTCTGGAGTACCACAGGGGTCACATTTGGGGCCATTATTTTTTAACATTTTTATAAATGATGTTGACCTATGCTTCCGGTATTCTAAGGGACTCTTATTTGCCGATGACCTTAAAATCTATAAAAGTATTAACTGCTCAAAGGATGCGGAACTTTTACAGACTGACCTGCAAAGATTAGTGGACTGGTGTAAAACGAACGGAATACTTTTAAATACAGATAAGTGTCGTTACATTCAATTTACCAGAGCGCATAATCCCATATCGAATTCTTATTCACTTGAGGGTAAGAAATTACTTAAGGTTGATCAAATCCGTGATCTTGGCATAACTTTGGATAGCCATCTAAAATTTAATTTTCACATTGACCATGTAGTAACCAAAGCCTTCAAAGCTCTTGGTTTTTTGTTGCGCAATTGCAAAGAATTTAAAAATCCTAAAACAAAAATTGTACTGTACAATGCATTAGCGCGACCATCTTTGGAATACTGCAGTGTAGCATGGAATCCTCATTACAACATTTATATAAACCGCCTAGAGTCGGTTCAGAAAAAATTCCTGTGGCACTTGGCTTATAGTTGTAACCTCGCAAAAAAATATAAGAGCTATGGAAAAAGATTGGAATACTTTGAAGTAGATACTCTGGAAAACCGCCGACATGTAACTGATTGCATCTTTCTCTTTAAACTACTGAGGGGAGCCATCGACTGTTCTTCCCTTCTGAGCCTAATAAGAATTTCTGTTCCTGGTCGATTTCCTCGTGGTGTCACTAAAAAAGTTTTTGCAGAAAATAAAGCCAGAACAAATCTGGGTCAGCACTCTCCAATTAACAGACTGGTCCGCTCTTATAACCGTACTCTAAAAGATTCTCCCGCCGACATTTTCGCAGATCCCATACACATGTTTAAAAAATCTATATCCAACATTTACAGCAGATATTCTCCCCGATAATAATTTTCTTAACTTAATTAGATCTTATTCCTTAACACTTGTATATATGTATGTATTATATGTATTATGTATGTGTGTATATGTTTATGTATAACATATAAACTAATCACAATGTACCTTAATTGTTATTATAGTCTACAATAGAATTAGAAAACTAAATTTGAATGTCCTTGTATTGAATTTCTTAGCTTTATATGATTTGGTCTTTCCTTTATGTTTTTTTTTATTGTTATACTTTGTCAACTGTAATGCTCATGTCGTCACCATCTGTAATTGACGATACATTTAGCTAAAAACTGTCTATATTAATAATGTGTATATTTAATGTGTATGATGTATTTGTCGTTGATGGTCTTACAAAAATAAATAAATAAATAAATAGTACGATACTATATAATATAGTACGGGTGGCAACCCTACTTCTGTACTATGTAATTCCGCAAAATAATGCCTGCTTCTATAAATTATTTATAGTGAGGTCTGATAAAAACGATTTCCATAAAGGAAATACAAGTTTAACTAAATAAATTATCACCAATACAAAACTTTATGTAAACAGTTTATTGAGTGTACATATTTAGTTGTACTGCAAGGCTTTATGGCCAATTATACCGTTAGACAAATGTACTCTACCATTTGCAAGTCAATATAATTTATAAGAACGTAATAAAGAATATAAATGTACTGTAAATTCAAATTTTCAAATTCATAATATTCTTTATTCAAGTAAACTTGTAAACAAGTGCTTTTGAATTGTCAACTCTACTGCTGGTTCGGAAAGCTGTTCCTACCGACAAGAGCCAGCAAGAAACTCGGCGGTTGCTCCTTTAAATATAATTCTTATAACTAGTAACATTTAGTCATTGCTATGTTGTATAGGTGGGCTAGAACTATTACAGAATGGGTACCACGGTATCATATTAAAAGAAAAAGAGGTCCACAGCTTAAAAGATGGGCTGACGACATCCGCGGAATTGCTAGCGCTATGTGAATGAAAACGGCGAGAGACAGGGACGAGTGGAAGAGGTTGGAGGAGGCCTATGTGTCTAGGACACACTGATGTGCGACTTACCAAAAATCATAGATTTATATTGTACAGAGTAACATTAATCAGTAATAAAGGCTTATTATTATTATTATGTTGTACAGGATCGAAGAGTTATTTCCACACATTCCTATCATATATAATCAACAGTTCTTATAATAGTTGTTTTAAATTACTGTAATGGCAAAATTTATTGTGGTTTTTTTTATTAAATCTTATACCCAAACCCAAAAGACTTAAGTACTTTTGTGTGGCCCAAAACAGGAGGCGCAATCTTGTCGGTTTATATTTTGTCTATTATATACATCTCCAATTTTATATAATTTTGTATATTTTTAAGATTCACTTATTAAAATATTAATTAAAAAAAAAAAATATTGCGCATATATTGTAAAAATCAAAATTTTTCAGCCGAGAACTCCGAATTAAGTTTATAAAAACCTGTATCTCAGAGTACTCGCCCTCTTCCAGATATTATAATAAATTAAACGCAAGTGAACAGACAAATTTTATTGCAAAAATAAAAGAATTAAAACAAAAAAGCACTTACCCATCTCCCTTAGGCTCACCATCAAGGGCTATCTGTGTTCTATACCGAGGGTACAAAGGTTCGGCTTCATCTATTTCCACTCGGAATGTACCATCTAATAGCGCTGACAACCTCAATGCATACCGCCACTGTAAACAAAGTAAGTCAGATCCTATTTTACACTATTGTACCCATTCTAAGTAACGTCCATACTCATATAATATTAAGCACCATTGACGGAGCCTTGGTCGGTAATTTTGTACAAAATAGAAAAAGGTGCTTCAAAAATATAAATAAAAATTTTTAGGGTAGATGGGGCCCGGTCCTAGGTATTTTCATTTCGCGCGACCACCCGTTTCTCGAATAAGCTACGGTAGCTTGACATTGACTGGCCGTTGGAGCAGTGGGTTGTGACCCTGCCTTCAGCTCTTCGGGTTGCGGGTTCGATTCCCGCCGAGGGCCAACATTTTCTATAAATGAATTTGTTGGTCTTTGAGCCTGGGTGTATATTTTTATTTAAGTATGTATTTAAAAAATATATAAGTATATATTCACTAGTTGTCTGTCACCCATAACACAAGTATTAAGTTACTTACTCTGGGGACGGACGACCGTGTGTGTAAGTGTCCCATATATTTATTATATTATTATTATTATTTCACGGAGAAAATTGTGTTGTATATATTCAATAAATTAAAAGTAAACTTTTGTTTTTTTAATGCCCAAAAACAGAGATAAAACTATTTTTTTTAAAAATAAAACCTAGCCATTTTTCTTCCCCAAAACTCCTGCCATCATCATCTTCCTGCCCTTATCCCACTCTAAGTGGGGTTGGCACAACATGTTATAAACAAATTGTCACATGTTTTAGCTACGTATTTAACGATCGGCCGCCTGCCTGACATCAACTTATATTAATCGCCTTTTACGACACCTCGGTAAGAAACGAGGGTGGTACTATTGTATTCAGCCGGCTACCACACAGCGTTTTAACACAAAAATTTATTTAACTTTAATTGTAAAATTAGTTGACAAATTAATGAAGGTCTTAAATAACAATAGTTAAAATTCAGATAAATATTGAAGGAAAACAATTCATTATAATTAGATATAATATTAAGGTTAATGGGATTTTAATTAATAGTGATAATCTATGCATAAAGACAATTAAACAAATTTGTACAAAAGTAATGAAAGAATTATTTTAGTATTTAATTTTTCAACAAATGCAGATTATAGCAAAGTCATTTTTGTACTAAGGAATTCCACAAAGAAATATATACTACTAGCGGCCTGCCCCTGCTTCACACGGGTATAAAATATATATCCCATGTCACTCAGTGTAAAAAAAATGATTAAAATCGATCCAGTAGTTTTGAATTGTCCGCAAGTAAAATATATATCCCATGTCACTCAGTGAAAAATTTTTATTAAAATCGATCCAGTAGTTTTGATTTATTCATTACTGCCCGTGGCCCGTAAGCGTTAAATTTGGAGAAAAACAATTTCCTCTCCCTATACCAAGAAGATTTCTTGCTATCTTTGGAATATCTAAATTCATATAGTACATTATTAGTTATTTACTTTTACATTTCCCTATGTATTTTATTTTTACAATTAATTACAGAATATCTTTAAACAAACTCTTGAAAGAGCGACATCGCTGCTAAAGTTGAAGTGTTATAAGGCGAAGCGCAGCATTTTAAATCTGTAATATCTCCGAAAATGTTCACTTAAATTACATGCTGTAAACGGCCATATTGATCTATATTAAATCAACAATTTATTTAAGGTACTTAATTGGATAAGGATTAATGCTGTATTGTATAAGAATTGCTTCAAAAATAAGGCATTATTTTTCGTAAAAAGTAAATGACAAAAAGTGCTATTGTCTGTTATCCATAAGAGATAGACATACACCATTGCTGACTTTTCTGTAGACCTTTTTAAGATGTACAAATGCTTAGTACATCATTTTGATAAATCTCGTAGGGTTTAGCCAGCGTTTGCAATGTAAGCGAAAAAAAATGTAATTATTTACAGAAACCTCAAAAATTACAGTATTTCCCTACTCCATATTGAATGTTATTATACATACAAACCTTCCTCTTGAATCACTTGATCTATTTAAAAAAATCGCATCAAAATCTGTTGAGTAGTTTTAAAGTTTTATGCATACATAGGGATATATGGACAAACAAAGAATGCCACTTTGTTTTATATGCAGTGAATATTAAGTACTATAAATTATTTAAACAACTTTGCTTTAAATTAACGATATTATAGAAAATAGTTCAGTAAATAATTAATGAGAAGTTTATTTATTTATTTATTTCTTTTTACACATATATTTAGAAAAGAGAAAGAAAAATAAAAAAAGCACATGAATAAAGGCAGACTTATCCCTAAAAGGGATCTCTTCCAGTCAACCTTTGAGTAATAGAAGGAAAAGGACAAGAATTGAAGAAGAAAGAGAGTACAGGTCATATAGAGAAAAAGAAAAGTTTATATAAATTTAACTATTTAATCTATTAATTAATTATGATAAAATAAATAGATGAAAAGATGCTACTAATATATAATTACTAAGATAAATATTACAGACTATAAAAGTCTGTAACTTAAATACCGAAAGGGACTCTTTCCCATATTTGCGGATGGATACTGGTAAATCATTCAGCAGTATTTCACATTTCATGTAACACCATGTAAGCTAAATGATCTCGAGTGAGTCAGTGAGAAGCATTTAGGGAAAGCAAGATCTAAAGTATTTATAGATCTTAATACAATCTACTGTTAATACTTGAATCAAAAATGTTTTTAATTTCTGTACATCTTTACCAGGTGTTTTGATAATGAGCAATATATAATTAACAATAATATTTTATAGAATTAGGTGTTTCTTTACACCTTCCCACAAAAAAAAATTAATGATAATATTGTTTTTCTATACTCTGTGATGAGACTAATTGCAGATAATGATATTACAGCTTTCTGAACCAACCATTTTTTTTAGAAACATGTATATACAAAGAATTGGCAATAGCTATAAGCTCAAAAAAAACTCACCAAAATATTCCTTTTCCCTCCATCAACATCAACGGTAACCACTTCGGCGGAGAGCACATTACCATGAATAAAAACACTGTCCAAATTTAACGAATACTGAGATTTATCTGGCTTAAATGGTCGCAGACGCTTACAAAATCCTGATTGATCACAAGTCTTGAAATTGTTTCTATCTACAGCCCAACTAAGCCCTACCAGGCCGACCAGAAGAAGACCTAAAGCCTTCATCCTACAACAGAACAAAGAAACATCAATAATCACACAAAGAAACAGAATTTTATTCATTAACAAAGACCGGTACGTAAAGGTACAACAGCGTGATATTTATGTTCATACCTGACCGCAATTGATATATTGTTATTGGAAAATGTTTTCAGATGAAAGAAAAATATTTGTTTTAGATGAACATCACTATTATCCCACGAAAAGCCTTTAAAATCCTATAAAAAGCACACCTGCGTTACGTGGAGAAATTTCGCTCGACGATTTTTGTCACAGACTAGATTACATAAAATCACAGATAAATAACTTCAAAATACAATAATAAACTTACATAGAATAAGGATTTAATAAGACAGAAAGCTTAGAAAAGAAGAAAGTATAGTGAAAAAAACGAATATTATCGTTTTCAATTTTTTGATATCTTGATGGCATACAAGTAACTCTCAATAATTTTTATGTTGTCGTATAGGTCATAGATTATTAACTATAAAATAGATGGTTGAGATTCATACATTGGCGCGAGCCTATTTTCGGTGGTATGGGGGGTGCAGAGTAGCACTATAGCTACTTACATTCTCATTCGTAAAAAAACTATCTGCCTCTCACCCGTTTCATTCTTAAAAACGGATTTAGTCTCAGCTCTGACTCTTTCTCACATATGGAGTAGTAATATATATAACGTATGACGTAAAATCGTAGTAAAATTAGTGATGTACTTGGTGCGCTAAAACCGTAACTAGTGATGTCAAAGTTTTATCGATTCGCATTTTACTCTTACCGATTATTTGGATAACCGGTTTTCCTGTAACATATTAATAATGATTTTTAGATTTTAATAAAACAAAATATTTAAGGAAATTCTTTAATAGACTTTTACTGTAATAAAAAAATTTATATTCAACAGCCGTTTTACATTTCTATGTGCATGCTTCTTAAAAAAAAAAGTTTTTTCCTAAACACGCTAAAAGTGCAACTTCAAAAATGATTACTATTTTTAAATAGGAAACAGAATCGGCGATCATGTATCTTGAAAATATAGGAATTGTAATTTAAATTATTATATATTATTATTAAATATAATTAATTATAAGTATTCACTCGAAAACAAATTTACAAGATTAGTATTTGAAACAATAGATGCTTTCGTTTTTACCGTTTTAGTATTTAGGAAAAAACATTATACTTAAAAGGAGTATACTTGATGGTAAATTATAAATATTAGTCTTTTTTAGATATATTGGTAGTATTTTTATAGAATATTAGTGGTTTTTATCTCTAAGTATAATATTTTCCATCAAACCAGTTAACACTTCGGATTTATACATATAAAATAAGAATTAAATTGTGAAATTTTGCCATAATTAATGTGCCAATTGATACCAAGCTTTTCGATGAAAGAAAACATCATGAGGAACTATACTCCATGGGTTAAGTATTTAACTAAATGTAAACATGTCAAAACAGGTAGTTTATAGTAGGCATTATCTGCCTACTATAAAGTACCTTTTTTATTACAACACATTATACTAACATTTAATATAATTTTTAATTCTTTTAAAGAATTTAAAATTATTGATAGTATTCGCACCACTTTATTATGGCGTGATTGCTATCAATAATTTTTACAAACTTTGAAACAATAAATAAGAATTATAAAGTTTTTAAAGAAAACGATGGATAATATTAAATACACTAAATTACTACACATTTAAGTATCACAGAGTGAAGCTCGTAGAATATTGATATTATGTTGCGTTGGTTAATCCAATTACCATTTTAGGTAGTTTACTTGGCTAATTTGTATCTGCTGAATTTTATTAAATTATATATTGCTGTTTTGCTATACTAAAGGTATAAATATTTAATTTTAGAAAATACCAATCAATTTATGAAAATTACATTTATAAATATTAGAGATATTCTTTTGACAACTGCAGTTGAATCCCAATTTTTTCATTTGTTAATAATATTATTGTTATGACATATTTGTCACTCCTGAATCACATGGTTTTGTTTGTTTACATCTTGTTATGTTTCTATACTTATGGAGTATATATAGTAAAATAATAAAAATTTTAAATCAATTTTTAAATGTTAATAATAGTAATATTAGTTAGTTACTTTTGCCTCATGTATCATAGTTCTATAACTTTACTTGCGATAAAAATTTCCATTTCCATTATCGTTTTCCAAGTATCTGCAGTACTGTGAATTCTCCTTAATTGATACACCGTTGTCTAACTCGCATTATGATTACGATTATGCAAAAAACTTTTAAAAAATCATATTTATGATTAATGCAAGTTAACCAGGAATTATAGTTTTTTAAGTTATATACATTTTTGACTAATTAACACTTTACATGCCATATAATGCCATTCCAAAGATATAAGTTTTTGTGATGGATAATATAATTTTAACTAGATCAAATCTTTCAGTTTTATTAGACAATAGCGTAATTATAAAAATTTCACAATTTAAATAATCCTGTTTTGAAAATATATTACTCCCAGGATTGCTCAGGTTTTTAGTTTTGCTACACAAGTAAAAACACGTGTTTTGAATAGGAATAAACGGTGTTAATGTTAAAATACACAATTTTTAGCAGCAATACAGGCAGAACTCATAATTCATTATAAGCCCGTCGTTTAAGCAAACTAGCAATTAAACTAGCAACTAAGCAATTGTTATTCATTTTCCTTAGTAATGAAAATTTTAAACCCATTCATCGCAAAATATGAGTTTTTGAGTTGTACCGCTATTGCTGCACATGACCGATATATCAATATACTGAACCGGTAATATGATATGGCTTGGGTCTGGAAAATATTTCTGATGGAATACAAGGTACTATAACTATCAAACAATAATATTAACTAATAATGTTTTAAACAATGAAACCAAATTATGATCCGTTCTAGTGTGCTAGAGCCCCCTTATCCACGGATTTGAGAAAAAATCCATTGGATCCTAGTTAAGAAGTTTCAAACTTCATAATGTTTGTCAATTATACTAATATGAATACTATTTTGAAGACACAACCTTCTCTTGAGTCTCTAGCATTGAAGCGGACTTTTACAGCCTAATTCCAAAATTTCGAATGGTTCAGGCGGCAAAATAAATTGTTAGTGAATAAAAGCATTCGCGCTGTGAAAATGTTATTACTAATGTCAATAAAGGAGGCTAAATAATTATGATTCGACTGAAGCTCTTCATATATGTTCATCTGCATCATCGGGCTCGTGGACAGTTCCCGGCGGAAGAGTTCGCAGCATATTTAACCTGTAATAAATAAGTAATTCTTAAATAATGTACAGGTAGAACATTAGTTTGCAAAGGTAGTCTTACAGACAATCTTGGCATTGATATCCCCTGAGTAGAATAGACCACCCTCATTTCTTACCTAGGTGTCGCGAAAACCGATTAAGGTAAGTTGACGTCGGGCAGGCGGCCGGTCGTAAGATACCAAATCATGTGATAACATGTTTAAAACATGGTGTGCCTACCCCATTTAGAGTGGGATAAGGGTAGGAGAATGATGCATTGACAAATAACAGAGATTTTAAATTTTAAAAATATATTTTTAGCTTCTACTGGTCTTAAATAGTGTCTGGAAAATATTTTTTACAGTTATATTTTAAGTATAGAATAGGGACTATAATTATAAATAATATTTATTTTTTAATAATAAAATATAAGGGGTATCTGTGACAATCTTTGTGTTATGTTAAATATCTTTGATTTTGTACTGTTAGCAGTACCAGGCTAAAAATATTATGCTTTCCAAATACTGAATTGTATGTGACAATTAAGAAGCATATGTGACAAAGTTCCAATGATCATCACTAATATGTCTTTTAAGCTATTCTTATATCACACACTTTTTTGCATCACTATAATAGAGGAAAAATTGTACCAAACATTTTTTGTTATATCTCAAACGGATTAGGCAGTTAGCCCATTAGACATATAAGCTTCAGTTTTAATAGAAAGTGAAATGGACAGACTGACATACTTTACATCAAATATTTACTTGCCTTCATCTAGTCAAATCAATTGACCTAATCATGTGCTTCATCCCATAAAGCATCAACAGCATATAGCCCTTAGACGTCATCCCAATGAGTACTCTCTTTGGCTATGACCAGGTTCATCTGAAAATTATTGCAAAAACATTTTAATAAATATGGAACAAGCTGTGATAGCTCAGCGGTGAGGCCGTTCGACTCTGTAAAGACGATCATGGGTTTATACCCCGCGCAGGCACATGTCTAATTGACAATTGCAATTTATGACACGCTTTTCGGTGAAGGAAAATATGGTAAGGAAATCCGCATACTTCTAGCGAATTCTAGGGATATGCGTAACCTACCAATCCGCATTGGAGCAACACGATGGTAGGTCTTTGCTACAATACTTCTCTCCAAAAAACGGATAGAGGAAGCTTATGGTTCCCACTGCTGGGGTGGATAACAGGCCGTTACTTTAAACATACACATGCCAATTTTTGTGTTTACAAACAAAAATGATTTATATTTGAAACATTTTAACTCACTTGAAGAATATCAGCCATTGTATCAGATATTAATGAATTCATTGCAACAACAGTAGCAGTGCCTTGACCAGACACAGTTACTCAGACAAAAAATCTAGTTGAAATGTGCATAACTAAATGGGATAGTATGTTAAAGTATCTTGAACAAATAACTTTCTGTTAAATAATTAAAGTATGTCTGTAATCCATATTGTCTGTCGCAGAAAGAATAAAAACTATTCAGAAATAACCACCTAAAACATAGAATATAACTGATATTGGGTATGACATATGATATACAACACTTCAATAAAGCATACACAATAAATATTACTATAGAAGGAAAAGTTTTATTTTTATTATTTTAGTTTTATTTTTACTTATATTTTAAAATTGAATGAATGGAACGCACCCGCAGCCCTGCATAGGGAATGTAGGAACGAAACTCATTCATGTATTTACGGGGCTTAGTTAGTTAGTAGCTCTAACTCCGTGTCATTATCCAGCGAAAAGTAATAAAAAATAATCATGGAAAAATAAATAATGATAGAAAATAGATGTGTCCTATTTTTTTTCCTGAATTTCCTAAAAGTACTATATTTTTTTGATTTAAAAAGAAAAATAGTATTTTTCTTCAAAAAAAAGGTGGCAACCCTAATCGCGCCCTTTTTGATTAAATAGGGGCAACACTGTGCCGTTATTGTTTCCGGTGGAGTCTTACTATATATACCGATAAAACGTTTCAGTGACATTCAGTCCTTGTTCGTCATTCAAGAGAAGTGCATCTCGGAACGGGAATTGTGGTATTCCTATTATATCGTGTTATTGTATATAGTGTGCGTTAACAAGAAGTTTATGGAATTGTCTAATTTTAATTAAAAATCATTTGTTGGTTTATATATTTTTGCGTAAGTAAAAAGTGATTACAGTTATATATTACGTATAACGAACGTTTCAGGTGAGTCAGTACGTTTCAATTTTCTTCGTATTAAATAGTGCAAAAGTATAGTTTTTTGTTATTAAGTTTTGGATAACTACTCACATTTTATCCGAGAATGTTTGTTGAAATTCAAACATTTGAGTTGTTGAGTTTGTGATAGTGAATGTATATAGTGCTTGTGTATGGTGGTGGCGGTGGTGGAGGTTTGTGCATGTGTTTTTTACGAATCCTGCATGTATCAGGTATGATAACCAATTGTCCACTCTACATTTAGCATTATATACATTTTCTATTTTACTTCATCGCCGATTATAGCAAAATAATTTTATTATTACTTTTGCATAATTACTCTGTTTAAATCATAGCTTAGGTAAATATAGACATTGTAATCTTTAATATTTAATGACTAGCAGCGTCTGACTGCCCTCCTGTAAAAGCTGCAGGGCTTTTTCTTCTCATTTAACAGTATGGTTGAGGTGGACACTGCAGTGTTCTTTCTTCCCATACTGTGTAGGCTTACATCTGTGGCTGAAATTACGGGAATCTAACTTAGCTTCATAAATTCAGACTTCACTTGAGTATTAGTTACCTCAAATGCATTTTCTCAAATTACAGAGGTCCTGGTGGTTGACGCTACTGTTCGGCCTGGCGCTGTTCGAGCGCTCGAGGCGACGGCGGAGCGACAGCAGCTGCGGCATAGCCGGACGGGCCGGCCTGGGGTGAGGGGCGGCGGCACGTCTCCATTGGCAGCAGCGAGGCCAGACCAGCGTAGCTCGTGGAGTCACGAGGCCAGCTGTCGGACTGCCCTCCTGTAAAATTAATCCATTAATTTCATTCAATCCATTAATTTTTACATTTTTTTTTTGTAATGGTAATGTGTTGCGGTTGGCAAAGAGCCGGTATTTGGCACCTGCAATACATGTAAAACCTTAATTCTTTTCCCAGTCGCTTTTGGCTACTGATGTTTGAGTGCACGCTTACATCTGTGGCTGAAATTACGGGAATCTAACTTAGCTTCATAAATTCAGACTTCACTTGAGTATTAGTTACCTCAAATGCATTTTCTCAAATTACAGAGGTCCTGGTGGTTGACGCTACTGTTCGGCCTGGCGCTGTTCGAGCGCTCGAGGCGACGGCGGAGCGACAGCAGCTGCGGCATAGCCGGACGGGCCGGCCTGGGGTGAGGGGCGGCGGCACGTCTCCATTGGCAGCAGCGAGGCCAGACCAGCGTAGCTCGTGGAGTCACGAGGCCAGCTGTCGGACTGCCCTCCTGTAAAATTAATCCATTAATTTCATTCAATCCATTAATTTTTACATTTTTTTTTTGTAATGGTTATGTGTTGCGGTTGGCAAAGAGCCGGTATTTGGCACCTGTAATACATGTAAAACCTTAATTCTTTTCCCAGTCGCTTTTGGCTACTGATGTTTGAGTGCACGCTTACATCTGTGGCTGAAATTACGGGAATCTAACTTAGCTTCATAAATTCAGACTTCACTTGAGTATTAGTTACCTCAAATGCATTTTCTCAAATTACAGAGGTCCTGGTGGTTGACGCTACTGTTCGGCCTGGCGCTGTTCGAGCGCTCGAGGCGACGGCGAAGCGACAGCAGCTGCGGCATAGCCGGACGGGCCGGCCTGGGGTGAGGGGCGGCGGCACGTCTCCATTGGCGGCAGCGAGGCCAGACCAGCGTAGCTCGTGGAGTCACGAGGCCAGCTGTCGGACTGCCCTCCTGTAAAATTAATCCATTAATTTCATTCAATCCATTAATTTTTACATTTTTTTTTGTAATGGTTATGTGTTGCGGTTGGCAAAGAGCCGGTATTTGGCACCTGCAATACATGTTAAACCTTAATTCTTTTCCCAGTCGCTTTTGGCTACTGATGTTTGAGTGCACGCTTACATCTGTGGCTGAAATTACGGGAATCTAACTTAGCTTCATAAATTCAGACTTCACTTGAGTATTAGTTACCTCAAATGCATTTTCTCAAATTACAGAGGTCCTGGTGGTTGACGCTACTGTTCGGCCTGGCGCTGTTCGAGCGCTCGAGGCGACGGCGGAGCGACAGCAGCTGCGGCATAGCCGGACGGGCCGGCCTGGGGTGAGGGGCGGCGGCACGTCTCCATTGGCGGCAGCGAGGCCAGACCAGCGTAGCTCGTGGAGTCACGAGGCCAGCTGTCGGACTGCCCTCCTGTAAAATTAATCCATTAATTTCATTCAATCCATTAATTTTTACATTTTTTTTTGTAATGGTTATGTGTTGCGGTTGGCAAAGAGCCGGTATTTGGCACCTGCAATACATGTAAAACCTTAATTCTTTTCCCAGTCGCTTTTGGCTACTGATGTTTGAGTGCACGCTTACATCTGTGGCTGAAATTACGGGAATCTAACTTAGCTTCATAAATTCAGACTTCACTTGAGTATTAGTTACCTCAAATGCATTTTCTCAAATTACAGAGGTCCTGGTGGTTGACGCTACTGTTCGGCCTGGCGCTGTTCGAGCGGTCGAGGCGACGGCGGAGCGACAGCAGCTGCGGCATAGCCGGACGGGCCGGCCTGGGGTGAGGGGCGGCGGCACGTCTCCATTGGCGGCAGCGAGGCCAGACCAGCGTAGCTCGTGGAGTCACGAGGCCAGCTGTCGGACTGCCCTCCTGTAAAATTAATCCATTAATTTCATTCAATCCATTAATTTTTACATTTTTTTTTGTAATGGTTATGTGTTGCGGTTGGCAAAGAGCCGGTATTTGGCACCTGCAATACATGTAAAACCTTAATTCTTTTCCCAGTCGCTTTTGGCTACTGATGTTTGAGTGCACGCTTACATCTGTGGCTGAAATTACGGGAATCTAACTTAGCTTCATAAATTCAGACTTCACTTGAGTATTAGTTACCTCAAATGCATTTTCTCAAATTACAGAGGTCCTGGTGGTTGACGCTACTGTTCGGCCTGGCGCTGTTCGAGCGCTCGAGGCGACGGCGGAGCGACAGCAGCTGCGGCATAGCCGGACGGGCCGGCCTGGGGTGAGGGGCGGCGGCACGTCTCCATTGGCGGCAGCGAGGCCAGCTGTCGGACTGCCCTCCTGTAAAATTAATCCATTAATTTCATTCAATCCATTAATTTTTACATTTTTTTTTTGTAATGGTTATGTGTTGCGGTTGGCAAAGAGCCGGTATTTGGCACCTGCAATACATGTAAAACCTTAATTCTTTTCCCAGTCGCTTTTGGCTACTGATGTTTGAGTGCACGCTTACATCTGTGGCTGAAATTACGGGAATCTAACTTAGCTTCATAAATTCAGACTTCACTTGAGTATTAGTTACCTCAAATGCATTTTCTCAAATTACAGAGGTCCTGGTGGTTGACGCTACTGTTCGGCCTGACGCTGTTCGAGCGCTCGAGGCGACGGCGGAGCGACAGCAGCTGCGGCATAGCCGGACGGGCCGGCCTGGGGTGAGGGGCGGCGGCACGTCTCCATTGGCAGCAGCGAGGCCAGACCAGCGTAGCTCGTGGAGTCACGAGGCCAGCTGTCGGACTGCCCTCCTGTAAAATTAATCCATTAATTTTATTCAATCCATTAATTTTTACATTTTTTTTTGTAATGGTTATGTGTTGCGGTTGGCAAAGAGCCGGTATTTGGCACCTGCAATACATGTAAAACCTTAATTCTTTTCCCAGTCGCTTTTGGCTACTGATGTTTGAGTGCACGCTTACGTCTGTGGCTGAAATTACGGGAATCTAACTTAGCTTCATAAATTCAGACTTCACTTGAGTATTAGTTACCTCAAATGCATTTTCTCAAATTACAGAGGTCCTGGTGGTTGACGCTACTGTTCGGCCTGGCGCTGTTCGAGCGCTCGAGGCGACGGCGGAGCGACAGCAGCTGCGGCATAGCCGGACGGGCCGGCCTGGGGTGAGGGGCGGCGGCACGTCTCCATTGGCGGCAGCGAGGCCAGCTGTCGGACTGCCCTCCTGTAAAATTAATCCATTAATTTCATTCAATCCATTAATTTTTACATTTTTTTTTTGTAATGGTTATGTGTTGCGGTTGGCAAAGAGCCGGTATTTGGCACCTGCAATACATGTAAAACCTTAATTCTTTTCCCAGTCGCTTTTGGCTACTGATGTTTGAGTGCACGCTTACATCTGTGGCTGAAATTACGGGAATCTAACTTAGCTTCATAAATTCAGGCTTCACTTGAGTATTAGTTACCTTCCTTTAGTTGCACTTAGTCTAGTGCTATTCCATCTCTGAAAATAATTTTAAAAAATTAAAAAAATTAAAAATTGTTACTATTCAAATAGAACTGTGTCATTATGCATTGATTTGTTAAGAAAGAGTAAATGGGTTCACTTTCAAAAAAATTGCTTTTTATTATTGCTTTTTATTATTTAGTATGAAGGAGAAATATTGTTTGTTATTTAATTTCTGTTAGATATAAACAGTTGCACATTTTAAGTGATTTATAAATTACATAAATATTTACTTTCAGTTTTATAGAGCAGTCTTTTAATATTGCTGTTATTCTTTCATTCATTACACATACTATTATATCTTTTATTAGCACTGTAAATGTAAAGATATCTCAAATCATAACTATAAATAACATCATTTTTAAAGTTCTAATATAATACAATGAAGTATACAACTTCAATTAAAAAGTACTTCTAAAAAAATATTAAGTAGACCATTTAAGTTATGTCCAAATTATTCATAACTAAGATAGATACACACTTATGATCAATTAGAACAACTTCTAAAAAACTTTCACTTTAATGTTCCATTATTAATCATTTATTGCACTACAAGACACTAGAAGCTATATAAAATCGCAAGACATATCCTTAATATAATATTCTCATTTTAAGAAATATCTCAACAGCTACTGGTGAAATAAGACTTGATACATTTAATTTGCTTCTAGTGATATTTGTTTCAAGAATTTTGCTAACTAAATTAAAACAAAATTATACATTTTAGTAAAAATTAAAGTACTAGAACTTTACAACGGGAAATTTAAAAATTTAATACACCGCCTATTCATTGATAAAATCAACTTGTTATATGATAGACAGTCAAAATGAGAATGAGTGCGTAAAAATATGTATTAAGGAGTGGAGCGAGATGCAGCTGAGACTATTTTCATACGATTCATTCATAAATACGTACATGTGCAAGAGGGATGCGAGATAACATGTGTTGGCGCCTGTAGTAAAACCGCCCTGGTCAACTTAATCTGAAAAACAAAAAAAGTTTATAAGTCAAACGTATTAGCTGTTCTTTTGACATAATGAATGTCCAAATATTTATAAATGATATTGCTAGGTACATATATTTTACAAACTTATTATTTTTGATTAAAACTGTAAAATAAATAAATACTAGTTATACATAACGCTATTATAATATCACGAACAAATTTATAACACCTCTATTATCATAGATTACTAACTATAAAATCTATTATATTAAGTTACTTGTCTGAGTTTGTAATCGGATTGTAAATTTATTATTCAAAACTTTTTATTTATGATATGTAAATACAATTTTATTTAAAAATAAAATAATGATGCTGTTTGGCCATAGCCTTGTAGAGGCTTATACGACTAAAAGGTTTATTTCGAGCACTACACGAATTGTAATCAAAGAAAGTTTACCAACAACCGCATACAAGCCTGAAGTTGTGGAGAAGAACAAATATGATAAATGGGTAAAGAAAGGACTATTCACGGCGGATATGAATAATGACAAACCATCCTTTAGTCTTGTGTTACCACCACCAAATGTAACGGGAAAACTTCATTTAGGTGTGTTTTGAAGTTGTAGACCGATGTGCCATTTATCACACGCTTTTCGGTGAAGACAAACATCGTGAGGAAACCTGGTCAAGCTTCTTGCTTTTACAAGGAGTATTACTTAATCAGTAGTAACCAATACAATTTATTTATTATCATTAATTAAGTAATTATACAAGTATTTCCTTAATTAAACTGTGTCGCTCCTGGCTATGTGTTAAAGTTTAGTTTTAGTTAACAACTGTGTATTGTGGAGAGTGCAATAATAAATAAAATAAAATAAATATATGGGACACTTACACACACGGTCATCAGTCCCCAAACTAAGTAACTTAATACTTATATGGGTGACAGACAACTGGTGCATATATATTTTTTAAATACATACTTAAATACAAATATACACCCAGGCTCCAACAAATTCTTTTAATAGAAAATGTTGGCCCTCAACGGGAATCGAACCCGCGACCGGCGGAGCTGAAGGCACGGTCACTACTGCTCCAACAGGCCAGTCACGTCACAACAGGCGAGTCAAATAAACATTCTTTCTTTCTTTCTTTTAGTAGTAGAGTTGATGTTAAAGAGGATATATTTGAATACATTTCAGGTCATGCTTTATCAAGTACAATACAAGATGTGATAGTCAGAAGGAAAAAATCATTGGGACTCAATGTTCTATGGATTCCTGGTACAGACCATGCTGGCATAGCAACCCAGGTAATTTTTATATAAACAAATGGGTCACATCGCAATAAGTTACCATTGTATAAGATTCACCGTTTCTGTAGAGTTGCATCCACTGTAGTACTTGGAAACTAAAGTTACTAAGCAATTGTATTATTGAAAGAAGAATGTTTATTATGCTGCTACTGGCACATTTGCCAAAATTAAATCATCCTCATTAAGTCAAAGGATAAGTTTAGAACCATCATGAAAGGGTACTAAGGGATATGCAGCTCTTAAAAATTGTTCTACAATCATATAGTTTGCCAAAAGTTTTTTCTTATGTAAAGTTAAACTCATAATTTGTTTATTTAGAAATTGATAATGATAAAAATTAGCACTGTCTGCCTACAGATGAATTTACAAACCCTTTAGAAAGACAATATATATTTCATTATCGCTTTATAACAATAATTTCAATTATGATACCAAATTTTAGGGTGTTGTAGAGAAATACTTGAAAACAACACAAAACATCAATCGTCACACTATAGGTCGGGAAAAATTTATCAACGAAGTGTGGAAATGGAAAGAGAAACATGGCAACACAATAAGCCAGCAACTAAAAGTATTAGGCAATTCATTAGACTGGTCAAGGGAATTATTTACCATGGACAAAAACCACACACATGCTGTTAACACTGCATTCATAAAATTATTTAAAAAAGGATTGATTTATAGAAAAAAAGCTCTAGTCAATTGGTGTAATGCATTAAAGTCGACAGTATCTGATATTGAAATCGAAAATGTGACTTTAAATGGACCCACAGATATAATGTTGCCAGGTTATAAGAAACCTGTGAAATTTGGGTTAATATATTGTTTTGCGTATAAAATATTTGATAGTGATGAAGAGATACTTGTATCAACCACAATGCCAGAGACTATGTTAGGCGACACTGCTATTGCTGTTCATCCTGATGATAACAGGTAATGACAACAATATGTATATTATATTTCAGGTTTTAAAGTTATATACTCTTATTAAGAGATGGAAGTAGACTTTATTAAATGTTATATATTATAAAAGAGAGTATAGTCTCGTATGTTTTATATATTATTCTTATTCTATAGTCATTCAATGGACAAAAGAGATGATGAATGCAAATGGGATGATAATTAAGTTAAGTGGAATAATAAATATTGTTGAATGATTTGAAATTGCAAAAACCAGACTTTCTAATCCTAGATGCTATGATTATTTTAGCCATTAAATTGAGAATTTATGCAATTTAACATTTCGGTGTTACAGCTTTAAAAACTTAATTGCTTTAGAGAATAATGTCGACTTGATGTCTATGTTTTTCCACTAAATGCTGACTAAGTAAATTTTAAATTATGCCTTTCAGATATAAACATCTCAGAGGAAAAAAAGCTTGTCATCCATTCCAGAATACTAGGATACCTATTATATTTGATGATATGGTGGATATGCAATTTGGCACTGGAGCTGTAAAAATAACACCTGCCCATAGCAAAGTTGATAATAAAATCGCAAAACATCACCGCTTGTCACTATTGCAAGTTATAAATGAAAAAGGTCTGATACAGAATGCTGGAAAATTTAATAATATGAAAAAATATGATTGTAGAGAGAGAATAATTAAAGAATTAAACGATTTAGATCTTCTCAAATCAATAACACCCCATCAAATGAGTTTACCTACTTGTAGTCGAACTGGTGACGTTATTGAATATCTGCCAAAAGAACAATGGTTTTTATCATGTAGTGAACTCAATGAAAGAGCAGCACAAGTTGTTAAAGAGAAACAGCTGAAAATAGAACCAGAAAACTTTGTTAAGAACTGGTTCGATTGGACTAACGACGATAGAGACTGGTGTATATCTAGGCAGCTATGGTGGGGACACCAAATCCCAGCATACAAATGCAGTGCGCATAATAACTGCGTTTGGATAGCTGCTACGGATGAGAGATTCGCAAAAGCTGAAGCATCAAAATATCTTAGAACATTACCTGAAGATATCATAACAGAAAGAAACACAGATGTTCTCGATACTTGGTTCTCATCAGGCATATATCCATTCGCAAGCTTAGGTTGGCCTGAAAGCCATTACAACGATACCTATAAAAAGTTTTACCCATTGAGTTTAATGGTCACAGGTCATGATATTCTTGGATTCTGGGTGCACAGAATGGTGATATTGGCTCTAGAATTGACTAACCAACTGCCTTTTCATAATGTTTTGTTGCACGGAATAATATGCGATAGCAAAGGTGCGAAAATGTCTAAGAGCAAAGGCAATGTTATAGATCCAATAGATGTTATAAACGGTATAACTATGGCTGGTTTGAGAGAAAAAGCTGAAGTTATGCATAAAGATGGAATATTGAGCAAGGATGAAGTAAATAAGGCTGTTTTGTATCACAAATCTAACTTCTCAAATTCAAACGGTATACCTGAATGTGGAGTAGACGCATTGAGATTTACATTGTTATCCCAAGATGTTAAATCACATTTCGTTAATTTCGACGTATATCAGTGCCACGCGAATAAGTTATTTTGTAACAAAATATGGCAAAGTATCAAATACATGCAATTGTCTTACGCTAAACTGAGAAATACTGATATAGAAATATCGTTAACGGATCTAACTTATTTCGACAGATGGATTTTGAGTAGATTATCCTGTATGGTTGAAAAAGTGAATGAATCTATGGACTCATATGAATTTCATTTGGCGACAAAATCCTTGAGATATTTGTTGTATAATGAATTTTGTGATGTTTATTTGGAAGCTACTAAACCTGGGTTTGATTCTGAAGATTGCAAAGTTGGATATGCTCACGCGCACACTCTTTCAGCAGTTTTGAATACAGCTTTACGTTGTCTAGCTCCATTCATGGTATATTTAACAGATGAAGTTATTCCAAAAATACCCGCATTAGAATCTAACATTATACATAATTTCAAAGATTGTGGTAATAATTACTATGATTTCCCTAGAAGTGAAGATTTCAGAATATGGAAAAACGATGATTTGGAAAACAAAGTAAATAAATTACTTAACGTAATATATCTAATAAGGGAGGTGAAAGGTTTTTACAATATATCAAACAAATTTCATCCTTCAGTGTATATAAAAAGTACAGACAAATCATTGATGGCAGATATAGAAAACAATATGAAAATAGTATTGAATTTATCTAGAACTGAAAATATTCTATTTAATGAAGATTTAAGTAAAAAGTATGTAAATGCTGTATTGGACAAAGATACTGAAATAAGCGTAGAGATTATTAGCGATGATATTCAAAATACAATTTTGTCTGCGAGAGAGAAATTAAAAAAGAAAATAGACAAGCTCGAAGAAAGCGTAATGAAGTTAGAAAATAAAATGTCAAGCGGACAATATATGAAGTCGGTGCCGGAATGGTTGCAAATGTTGGACAAAGAAAAAATTAATATAAAGAAAGAGGAATTAAACAAATTGCAAAGACTGATTTAGTTTAAATATAAAGATTCAAAAGTAATAATAAAATAATTTTCTATAATCCGCGATGAAGTAAAATAGAAAATATATATAATGCTAAATGTAGAGTGGACGATCCTTTTTCATACCTGATACATTCGTAAAACTCATGCACAAACTTCCACGAACGTCACCACAATATACAAGCACTACACACATACACTATCACAAACTCAACAATCGTTTCGCACCGCAACCTAAGCATCATAAGGAGATAGACTGCACGACATGTATCAGGTATGAAAACGGATTGTCCACTTTACATTTAGCATTACATATATTTTCTATTTTACTTCATCGCGGATTACAGCAAAATAATTTTATTATTATTTTTGTATGGATCTCCGCAAAGTAACGCCTAATTCGAAAAATTATTAATAAAGATTCAATATGTAATTTTAAAATTGCAACTAAATTAATTACGCAGCCATATTAATATTAAAGTTATGTTGAAATTCTTTAAATTGTTTTCTTTTTACTAAATATGATTACGTATATAGCTGTATATAATATGAACACTTGAAGTAAATAAGGCACTAAGTACCCAAAAATGAAAATTCGAACTAAGTATGCAATTTGGTTCTAAAAGGCTTTTAGAACCAAATTGCATACTTATTCGAATTTTCATTTTTGGGTACTTAGTGCCATATTTACTTCAAGTGTTCATATGTATAACTTTAAAAAAAAAATTCGCTACTTTTTATTTACAGCAAACATGTACAAGTTATATCTATCTTAAATTACTTACACGCTAGGACTATACAAATCATGCCCAAGTGGAATGGTCCCAAGAATGCTGGCAGCGTTTCCGCGCTGAATCGCTAAGCTGATTCTTTGTGCGAAAAACGAGCCAGCTCTCTTGTCACCTGAAGAGGCAATCAACTGAGGTGTTAAAACGGATAAAAAAAATTTACACTTTGACTCCATGGCCCTAGGGTCTCAACTGCAAACGGCACAAATATATCTCTCGAAAATTAAAACCACAAGATTTTCCGTATGAAAATACGTTAAAACATGACTCTATCGCGAATTGACAGACAGACTGGTATAGTTTATTTATTTATTTATTTATTTATTAAAATAGGAAGCCAACGGTGTACGGGGTATACAATATAACATTTAAATTTTTAACATTTCTTCAATTTTAGTATTGCTACCCCGTACATCACACTTATAGGCTAACTCAACATGTTATTATAAAAAATTAAGAACAGTGCTTAAAAAGGTAAATTTGGAAAGAAAAGAAAATAACTTAATTATTACATAAATGAAACATACAAAATACTACTAACTACTAAAAAAAAAACAAAAATTTATATAATTTTAGAATTTTAAAATTGAACCTGTCTTTACTTATTATGAAAATATTTTTTTATCTTGAATTTAAATTTATTGCCAGAGTCCCTAAATATATCAATATTAGCTTCTTTAAAAACGCTATTGTACAATTTAACACTCCTATACATAGGAGATGCCGTGCCTATATTTGTTTTACAGAATCTAGCTTTAAATGTTTGTTTATTTTTAACTTGAGGTCTTGCATTACATCTTGGTACTGACAGTGAAACCTTTGCTAATAATTTTGGACAGTCTATATCTCCATTAATTAATTTATGTAAGAAAAAAAGATCAATCATTTGTCTACGATTAGATAGTGAAAGAGTATTGTAGGCATTCAAAAAATCTTTATATCTTTCAGTATCATTTAACTTATCCTTATAACCTAAAAAACGTAAGAACTTTTTCTGGATCCTCTCTATTCTGTCTTTGTGGGTTTGGTAATATGGATTCCAAACAATAGAACAGTATTCTAGCTTGTTTCGTATCAAAGTATTAAATAAAACGAGCCTAGTAGATGATTTTTTAAATTCTCTTGTAGTCCTAATAATAAAACCTAAAGTTTTTAAAGATCTTCTAATTAAGTCATCTATGTGGGGTATAAAGGTTAGCTTATGATCTAATATGACACCAAGGTCGTTAATTTCCTTAACCCTCGCCAATAGAATGCCGTTTATGGTATATAAAAATTCAATGTTAAATACTTTTCTGCTGAATGTGATACTATAACACTTTTGATGGTTTAATTTTAAATTATTATTATCACACCATACTGATAGTCTATCTAAATCCTGTTGTATAAGTAATGGATCGTTAACATTGTTTATTTTCTTATATAATTTAAGGTCATCGGCATAAAGTTCAAAATTACAATATTGAAAACAGTTTTTAATGTCATTGATAAATATTCCAAATAAAAGTGGTCCAAGATTGGAGCCTTGTGGCACTCCAGATGTTGCCACAAAGGTGTCTGATTGATACCCACCAATAACTACCTTTAATTCTCGATTTCCCAAATATGAGGTTAGCCAAAAAATAATATTTCCACAAACACCATAATACTTCAGTTTCTCTAACAAAATAGTATGATCAACTACGTCAAATGCTTTGGCGAAATCAGTGTAAATACAATCCATTTGACCATTATCATCCAGCGTTTCTGATAGATTATCAACAAAAAGAGCCAAATTTGACATAGTTGACCTCTTTTTCATGAAACCATGCTGATTTTCTATCACTGACATTTTCATGTGATATGTCAGTTTTTTACATATTAAGGATTCGAATATTTTTGAAAATATAGACAATATACATATAGGTCTGTATCTTGTTATGTCTCTTTTGTCACCGCTTTTAAATACTGGTACGACTCTGCCTTTTTTCCACATTTTTGGGAATTCTCCTTTACCTAAGGATTTCATATATATTAATACTAACGGTTTAGCTAGTGAAACCGCACAATTTTTTGCAAAAATTGGTGGTATATCATCTGGCCCTGTACTCTTATGTACAGCGAGGGATTTAAGATGTTTTAGTACTTCCTCTTCCGTTATACAGATACTTGCCAGTTGTGAGCTACAAGGAGTATCACTACTTATTTTTACTGGTAATTTTGACGAATTATGTAAAGTGTACATATTCGAGAAATGCTTAGCAAATTGATCACAGATATCTTTACCCATAGAATATATTCTATTATCTAGAATCATTACAGCAGGATAATCGCATTTATTGCTACGCTTTTGTTTTAAATATGAGTGGAAAAATTTAGGATTTATTCTAACGTTATTTTCAATATTGTCAATATAAATTTTATAGTCTGTAATAATAAGAGCTTCACATCTTTCGCGAAGTAACTGGAATTCAATCTTATCAAGCGGATTCCGATATTTTTTATATAATATTCTGTACCTATTTTTCTCTGCTAATCTTTTAATCAAGTTTCGCGAGTACCAGGCGGGGTACTGAGTCTTATTTTTTACCAGTTTTTTTGAAACGCATTTCCCTATTACTTTCCGCAACTCTGAGTAAAATATCTCCGTCATATGATTAACGTCGTTACAATCATCGAATAACTCTTCCCATACCAATTCCGAGAGAGTTTCATTGATTTTATTATAATCGGCACCTTTAAAATCATATTTAGAAAAAGTTTTAGATGTCAGCAATTCATCTTGAAAAATGGCCTTCTAAATGATTTGTAGCGGTGGATGGTATTTGTCTATTGGACAAGCATAAAATCTACTGTCATCTACTGTAATATTATCGGAATTGCTAAATACTAGATCTAAAGTTTTCCCATAGCTATTAGAAATGCCATTGTACTGGCACAAATTCGTCAATGCCATAAAGTCATTTATAAGTACACCGACTGGGTTTAGATTGTTAGAAATATTTTTTTTAATGCTATTAGTGTCGCTCTCCCATTGGATGGCCGGTACGTTAAAATCTCCCACTAAAATAGTCGATACCTGATTAGTAATCACTTTTTCAATGTTTTGCGTAAAACTTTCTAGAACTTCATATTTTAATGGTGGTGGAATATAAACAGCACATAAAGAGATGGTTGTTGCGCCTAATAAAATGTTAACCCATAGGTCCTCATGATGTGATTCCCATGAAGTTTCTCTGAAACATTTATATTTTTTGGAAACAGCAATTAAAACACCTCCACCATCTAATTTACTAGAATCAGTCGACTCACGATCCCGACGAAATACACAATACCGATCATCAATGAATTCATTGTTTAAAACACCACTACGAAGCCAAGTCTCGGTAAAAACTAAAATGTCATAATCTGTATTAAGTATAGCTAGATATATATCATTTGTTTTAGATCTTATGCCCCTTACATTTTGATAAAATATTTTTAAAGATTTTAACATCAAGTAAGTATAAAAAATTTAAACTTAGAAATAAAGAATTAAAAATTAAACTTAAAAACAATGAAGTAATATTTATCCTAGAGTTTTTAAAAAGTCTTTAGATTTAACAAGTAAAACATCACTTGATACCGTCTTTCGTAGGTAGATGTTACCGTTACGCGACCAAACAAAACGGTATTGATTCTCTTTAGCAAAAATCCGTGCAGCGGCGTAAATATCTTTTGCTGTAGAAGTTAAGTGTTCCGAAATGTACACTGGCTTCTTTTCACCTGATATTCCTAGATGTGATGTGTTTAACTTGTCGTCCTTATTAGTTTTATTATAGTTTATCACACCCGCTAAAAATTGATCTCGCAAAAGTGGAGAGCTAAACTTAACCAGAACCGATCTAGGTCTTGCAGAATCTTTATTTATTTTCGCAATTCTTGTACACTTGGCTATACTTCTCTCTTCTATCGGAACGTTTATAACTCTACTAATTTGCTCAACTGTCCTGACCAAATTTTCACTTCTGAATTCTGGAACACAGTGAAGCTCTATATTATTGGCTCTGGACTCTTTTTCAAGTATCTTAATTGTATTATTGTGAGCGCTTAAAACTTCTTGAAGACTTTTATTATCGCTTTTTAAGGTTATAATTTCTTTCCTTGCCTCTTCCAGCTCCTCCTTTATGATATCAAATTGCGTCGATAAAAATTCTATCGATGTTTTAATGCTTTGTAAACCATTCAATTCTTCGCGAATCTTCTTTAATTCAACACTAATTGTTTGGGAAATTACTTCCCTTATTTCTTTTCTAATCGTCGTTAGCCAATCATTACTAGTATCGGGTATTTCATCAGGTGCATGTAATGTCGATGGTAGTGCACCTTCCAAATTATTGTGGCACGTTGGACAGATCCATTGGCCTCGGCTCACAACAGATTTATTGCCGGATGATATAACACAATCAAAATGATATTGTGATTGACATTTAATACATTTTAGTCTTTTTTGAGTAACTAGGACATTAATTTTACAAACACAACATTCATTTGTCATTTTAAATAGACAATAAAAAAAAAATACAAAAAAAAAAAAAAGTTTTTTTTTTTTTTATATCCGTGACTCGAACTATGTGACCCGTAGTAATGCGTTATCGTGTACTCCTCTAGACCAACGCAATGATGACCGACGAAGTGAAAATATTAATAGGGTTCTTATAATTGTGAAGTTATGTATGTTGTTTTGTTAGAATGATGACTTGAGGGTAATTGAAATTTTAGGAATTTCACATTAACATTTTAAAACAGTTTTTTACACATTTATGTACGACATTTTACACAATTGTTACGTTTAACACATTGTTTATACTGCACTCCCCACAGTGATAACTTTTACGTTTAATAATAAACGTTTTAAATACCACAAAACTATTTATTTTTACTAAGTAAGCACTGAACGTTTGACGTTTTTTGACACCGGCATCACCGTTAGTGATGCAATATACCATTTTCAAAGATGGTTCATATAACAAACTAACAATCGCCACAGGCTCCGCCCGCGTGGTAAGATTTAAACCATAATATAGACTTGATAACCATAAAAATGGTTAAAGTGGGTTAACATTAAAAGCTAGACATGCTGTCGCGGAGTTTTATTTAGAACTTTTAGAGGTGAACAATTTTGTAATACACGATTTTTAAATAACGTATCACCGTTTACGCAGCGCACGCAACGAAAGCTTTAAATTTTGCCGTTTTCGTACTATTCTTTATTGCCCTTCTCCAATTTATCTTAGCGTGATGTTAATATATAACCCTAATTCTCCTTCCTCGATAAATGGACTCAAAAACTTCTAAAAAATCCTATACTGAATTTTTTTTTCAAATCGGTCCAGTAGTTCCTGAGATTAGCACGTTCAAACAAATTCTTCAGCTTTATATATTAGTATACATCAGGGCTTCTTAAACTGTGGATCGTGACCTCCAGGGGGGTCGCGAGACTACTGAAAGGGGCGTCGCAAATCTGATACTTTTCAATCATTATTGATACAACTACATTTTATGAAACAAGTGGCAATGCTAAACTGTTATTTACATTGTAAAATAGTGCGATATTACATCTACATCTATGGTTAATATATATTTCATTATATGGAGGAGGGGGTCGTTTAAAATTTCCTAAGCTTGGAGGGGGTCGCTATATAAAAAAAGTTTAAGAAGCCCTGGTATAGATAACCGGTTTTTATAAGTATTTAATTGTGTAAATAAAAAGCGTTGTAAAAAACAAAAAATAAATTTATTTCTTTTTACTAATAAACTAAAAATGTACCCATTTTTTTATCGATAGGTATTTAACGCTATACAAATTTGTTTTCACACATTCGCTTATCAACATCACTTAAAATAGAAAAATATAAATTACTTCGGTATATAAAAAAAGTAAAGTAACGGCCTGTTTCTATCCCACAGCTGGGCACAGTCCTCCTCTCTCCGTTTTTGGAGAGAAGGTTTGGAGCTAAGACCTACCACGCTGCTCCAATGCGGATTGGTAGGTTACACATATCCCTAGAATTCTCTAGAGATATGCAGGTTTCCTCGCGATGTTTTCCTTCACCGAAATGCGTGTGATTGTTTGCAATTATCAATTAGACACATAAGTTTTAATAGAAAAACTCATAGCAATACAATAATTATGGGTTTATATTCGATTCAAAAGTAATAATAAAATTAAATTAATCGCAAAGCTTTGCGATTTTGTCGTGGAGTCTATCTCCCGATGATGCTTCGGTTGCGGGGCGAAACTATTGTTGATAGTGATAGTGAACGTGTGTAGTGCTTGTGTATTGTGGTTGCGGTGGTGGAGGTTTGTGCATGTGTTTTTACAAATCCTACATGTATCAGGTATGAAAACGGATTGTCCACTCTACATTTAGCATTATATATATTCATCGCGGATTATAGCAAAATAATTTTATTATTACTTTTGTATTATGGATCTCCGCAAAGTAACGCCTAATTCTATAAATTATATTCGGTTATTGTCATATTAGAAGACAAGCCGTTAAGAAAATCAAGCAAAAATAGGTTGTAAAACTAAGAATAATCTATATACAAACAAAATATTCCAATCTCTTACTATTTCAAAAATAATGATAAAATATTGTTCATGGGTTGCAATAATGGCACAACTCAAAAAACATGTTTTGGATTAGGTATGTGTAAATATTAAAATACACATTTCTCATCAGTAATACCGGTAGAACTTATTTAGCATATATTTAGCTTAGGTAGCATTTTTAATGCATTTTTTGCACAAAGCACGATTTTTTGAGTTGTGCCACTATTACAGCCAATGAGCGACAATATTTACACAATATACATCGGAATTTGTGTCCACACTTACTATATACATAGTTATAATTTAATTTACTTATATAGTTGATGTTTTTGCTGTTTCTTTTAAATGGTTTTAGAGATTCTCACAGGCAATAGGCCGTTACTAATTCTTCGGATTTAAGAAGTAAAAAAAATAAATATTCTAAAAATAACTTTCTAAGACCTTCATACTAAAAATCCCACTACACGTTAAATTTCATGAAAATCGTTGGTGCCGTTTACGAAATTCAGATTATATATACAAGATAAACTCATTTCAAGATTAAGATAATTTGTCCAAAAAGTTTAACAAACAATCAATTGTAACTAATTATAAAAACATATAAACCAATTTAACTGTTATATAATTTTTGGTCCGATAATTTTTACAAACAATTATATTGTTCTAAATAAAACTATGTATATAATTTTTTTTAAACTTTTACAATCAAATTGTTGTATAAATTACTAAACAAACAAGAAAATTTTTACTAAATTCAGTTAATTTTTAAAAAACAAATTTAAAATTTCCATAATTTATAAAATTGTTTGAAACTATTATTTTCTAATTTGATAAACAATTGATATCTGGCTGAGTAGAAGACCCTCATTTCTTACTGAGGTGTCGTAAAAGGCGACTTAGGTTTATTGACAGACAGGCGGCCGGTCGTAAAATAACTAGCCAAATCAAACATGTTTAAAACGTGTCGTGCCGACCCTACTTAAAGCGGGATAAGGGCAGGAGAAAGAAAAGAATTTTGATAAACAATTGATATTAACAATTTTAAACTAATAATCACCAAATGTCTAGGATACGCCTTAACTCTTATAAAATGTATTACAACGTACTAAAAATTATAAACTAAGAAATTATCAACGGAAATATATTAACATCTATTTTATATCTAATCATAACATATTATACACATAATATATAAACAGTAAACGATGTTTAACTGCATTATCTAGCTTATATACAAAAAAGAATGTTCCTACACAAAATCTGATAAGCAAGTAAAAAAATTTATTCGGGTCATATCGGTGTAAAACTGATTTTATATTAAGTTCCACGTTTCGGAAGATTTATATCTGACGTGCTTACGAATGAAAACTAACGCCAACAAGAAAATGGCCCTATCCGAGGAATAATTTTACATGTTCTATGTTTATTATGACTTTTGTAACTAAACTATTTATATTAATAAAAGAAGTATTCTATATCAGTTTTATTGTTTTCATAAGAAATGCAAAAAATATAATTAAAGCAAACTCTCATTTGCTATTCGCGGGCTAGGCGCTAATGACAGCGGCTGTCACATCTCCCACGTCAAAAATGGCGCGAAAGGCTGTGGCGAAATGTGACGTCATGGCTTGCTTGCTTGCTTGCAATAGCGACAAGGCGGCGTTGTTACACTTTATTGACGGTTGGGGCGCAATATAAAATCTGCCACAAAAAGTAAATAGTGAAAGTTTACGGATCAAAAATGGAAAAAATATATATGATAGGTTTAATTTAAATTATACCTTATATGTAATTATTTACTGTAATCATTTAAGAATTTAATTTTTTCATTAAATTTGGCACCTAAATCTAACACTGCATTTAAATTGGGCCGGAGCGAAATTGTTAAACTCGTGTCAAGTCCAATTTAAACAAAACTGGCCCCTGTGGGACGTCGGAAAACGTCACACGTTGTGAAACATCGCTCTAGATTCCAAAATTTACAATTACGACGAGATGTATCAGAATCCATTACACAATAAATAAAACAATCCCATTAAAATATAAAACGTTATTTACACGTGGAAATTAATGTTGTGGCATCAGAGAATCTCATTAGCCAAACATTTCATTAATTTTTATTCACTACAAATTACCTATCTAAAATTTTACCTACTGTACGCGATAATTCCCGTAATTCAATAGCATCTCATGCTTGTGTGAATTATCTAATATTTAAACCCCGTTATTACTCAATAAATTAATTTATTTGTGCGTTTCTTTTCGCAATATGTTACAGTCTATTAATGCAACATATCTACCTCTTCCGCCCCAGACAAGCAGAGCGCAGGCGACTCGCTCAAGACCATCGCGTGCCGCCCTAACGGGGACCTTCCGAAGGGGGTTTATCAGACGCTCACCTGATAAGGTCTCCGAGGCGGTCAATCCATCGTCTAGCGGAGGAAGGGGCCACATTTAGAGAGGCCCCTACCCAGAGACGCACTTTGGGGTTCAGAGTTGCTACTGGCGGGGATGGGGACAATGTGTACAGCGGCACCCTGTCCCCGCCACCAGCAGCGTGGTGGAGCACTCAAGTTGTTATAGTCGATGCGAATCTGACATAACCTTCAATTATCCCCGTCAGGCGGCGATACCCATAAGTGGTTTTTTTCCTACTTTAAATTAAAATGAAAGGCAAAGCAACAATATAACTTGCCGAAGTCGTACACAAGAACAGACTGTATAAATTCCACAAATATTTCAGTTTTCTTCACATTTATCTACATTTTAAACTATATATCTATTAAAAGCAGTGGCGTAGCTATCGAAGGGCTAGATGGGGCAGTGCCCGTGGCTCCCAAGCCAAGGGGAGGGGGGGAGATCAACTAAACTATTAACCCCTCCCACCCATAGTACGTTAAATCCGTAAAATGGAGAATACGGAACAAATAGTTTTGAATAGTTTAATCGGAGGCCCTAGCTTCTTTTTGCCCCAGGTCATTACTTAGCTACGCTACTGACAAAACATAGACTTTTACTAGAAAATTAGTTAAACATAATAAAATCCTTTAATAAATAAAAGCTTTTAACATAATTTAATTTCCCTACTGTTAACCGTTGCCTCGTCTGAAGCCAATCCTGGCAACATCAGGTCATGCTTATCATAAACATGCATTGTCATCGGGACTGGACCGATATGTAAAATATCACCTCAATCGGACACCAGCAAGTTGGTTAAGTTTAACTTGCAAGACTTCACATACATACACGGGTATGAAAACCAGTGTTGGGGGCTACCTCAACAAATACTGAGTGGTGTTCTCTTTTGCAACGTCACATTTCTCTGCATAGGTAGAATATTAAATTTTATATTGTCTGTTCTATAAGTTCATGTTCATGTAGGGTAAGTGTGACAGTTAAAAAGTTATTGATTTGATTTGCAAGTTAAATAAAAGCTTTTTAAAAATGCATGGTCTCTAAAATCTTAAGTTTGTTTGGAAGTTGTAGCTTTAGTAAGTTTGGAATCTTTTCTGAGCTTCCCGATTCTGGCAGTAAAATATTATGTGATGAAAATTTTTAGAAGAGACCAAAAATGGAAGAGACATTGAACTAAATTAATTAACTCATTTTAGAATAAACAGAACTAGGATGAAACATATTTTCGCATATTAAAAGGTTTAAATTAACAAAAAAAAATCTACTAACTCCTTAATTTTTAACCATATTACTTCTTTGGTATTTTACATTTTGCTTTATATTTAACTATTTTTTTCTTTTTCGTTGGAACACCATAATACGCCTTCTGTATTATCATGGAGCGTGTAATGATATCTGGAAAAAAAATAATACCTTTAGTCATGTGCAGTTTTTTTATTTGTTTTTTTTTGTCATGTGCAGTTTCTTTATTTATTTTTAATCCATAAATGATAATAGATAGTACGCCGTGTGGTATCCGGCTGAATAGAATAGTACCACCCTCATTTCTTACCGAGGTGTCGTAAAAGGCGATGAAGTTAAGTCGACCCGCTGTGTGGTACCCGGCTGAGTAGAATAGTCCACCCTCTTTCTTACCGAGGTGTCGTAAAATACGACAGCGGTAAGTTGACGTCAGGCAGGCGGCCGGTCGTAAAATACATAGCCAAATCATGTGACATGTTTATAACACGTTGTGCCGAACCCACTAAGAGTAGGATAAGGGCAGGAGGATGAAAATCATAAAATATTATAAAGAAATTGTATGTGAAATAGGGATGTGAAAAATAATCGATTTTTGATGAATAAAAACGATTATTAAAAATCGATTATTTTAATTATCCTCTATTTCTTTTTTATTGTTTTTTAAGATTAGATATTCATTGTTGGATGAAACCAATGTAGCCAAACTACATATTTTAATCGAATTTGATAAGCCTTTATTGTAATTAATTATTAATATTAAAAAAGGCAACTATTCAATTGTCAGAAAAAATGATTTTTAAAAAAATCAATCATTTCGTATCAAAATATTCGATTTTTTAAATTACGTAAAGGGGAAAAAACCGATTATTTATTAATCGATTTTTTTCTATTCCACGTCACATCCCTAATGTGAAATTGTAATTTTTCGATAATTATGTAATTATGAAGACTCCGGCTGTACCGTAAGGAGAACCGCCACCTATCAACCCTTTAAGACCGCGGTCTTGCTTTCGCCGTTTGGGGCCATTACACCAGTTGGTCTTGGGGAACTCGGAAGTGCCTGCTATTTCGTTCCGCCAGTACTTTCGTAGCTCGGCTGCATCATTTCGTAGCGAGCCCCTCACTGCGCCTTCAGCTACAAAGACTTTGCATATTTAATTCACATCATCTTCCTGCCCTTATCCCACTCTACTGGGGTCGGCACAACATGTTATATACACGATGTCATATGATTTGGCTGCGTTTTTACGACTGGCTGCCTGCCGGACGTCAACTTACCTTAGTCGTATTTTACGACACTTCGGTAAGAAAGAGCGTGGTCTATTCTACTAAACCGGATACCACACGGTGGGTCAACTTACCTTAATCGCCTTTTACGATACCTCGGTAAGAAATGAAGTTGGTCAATTCTACTCAGCCGGATACCACACGGCGGGTCGACTTACCTTAGTCGCCTTTTACGACACCCCGGTAAGAAATGAGGGTGGTACTATTCTATTCAGCCGGATACCACACGACGTTTGCATATTTCATTCGTATTCATATAACATTAAATTCAAATTGCACTTTTATTCAAGTAAACTTGTAAACAAGGGCTTTTGAATCGTGCACTCTACAGCTGTTTCTAAATAGCTTCTACCGAGAAGACAGCAAACTTGTCGGTTGTAGTTCTTTTAAAAGTATAAATCTTATAATCATCATCCTCCTGCCCTTATCCCATTCTATGAGGGGTCGGCATATGCTACAAACATGTTATCACATGATTTGGCTACATATTCTACCGGCTTCCTGACGTCAATTTACCTTAGTCGTATTTTACACTGCGGTAAGAAAGAGGTAGGTCTATTCTACTCAACCGGTTATCACACGGAGGGTCAATTAACTTAGATGCCTATTACGACATCTGGGTAAGAAATGAGGTTGGTCTATTATCTTATGTTGTATTACAGAAAATTACAGAGCCTACCTGGGTTGAGAACCCGACAAAGCCTTGACAAGAGCATGTTCTTAACATTAAGCCACTAGTTTTTTAAAAAACTAGTCGAGCTAACCCGATTGAGTAAGACGTGAGAATAGCCGGGTCTATACAAACTATTAAGCTACTTTTTCATTATTTATGTATTCAATGCAATCTGTTCTTTATTTAATAAAAATTCAGCAAAATGTTGTAAGATTCTAACGTCTTGGATTCTAACGAGAGATCAGTCCAGTGACTTGTACTCTTTTAGCAGCTGTGTACAGAACAATACTGTTAGCTCAAATGGTCGAAAGGGGATTTTCTTTTCAGTCTCTGGAATGATGAATCGGTACTCATCAGATTAGCAGCTAGTGCATTTGGATGACAGTCCAATCTATTTTTGTATAATAGCATTGAGTTTTTAATATCTTCTTTGACAGTTCTAATTTTAAGTTCACTTTAAGAAGAATAGACCAACCTCATTTCTTACCGAGGTGTCGTAAAAGGCGACTAAGGTAAGTCGACCCGCCGTGTGGTGTCCGGTTTAGTAGAATAGACCACCCTCCTTTTTACCGAGGTGTCGTAAAATACGACTGAGGTAAGTTGACGTCAGGCAGGCGGCCAGTCGTAAAAACGCAGCTAAATCATGTGACAGCATATTTATAACATGCTGTGCCGGCCCCACTTAGAGTGGGATAAGGGCAGGAAGATAATGGTGTAGCAAGTGATTTGATATGTACCATTTGTGCCCCTATTAGTAAGCTACTAGATAATAATTTATAGTTATCAAGAGATACTAACTTTTACTAAGTCGTAGCTTTTTCTCCTCGTCCTCGTGCGACTTAACATGCTTGACCAAACTGTACAACTCATTAAACCTTTCTGAACACTTTGCACACGCATACATCAAGTCCTTCTCTTCAGTTTCATTCTCATCGCTTTGATGTAAGTTCGGAATAATCTTTTCTGAATGTCTTATAACACCACCGGGTAATATTTCTAATGTTGGCCAACTGTCCTGATTGACATTCGCATTATTAATCTGTAAAAAATATTAAGTACATTTACAGAATTTATGTTGTAAGATTATATTATTTTAAGCTAATAACATCATATTAATAAAATTTTGAACTTTATTAATTTAATGCAAATAGATATACACTTCAAATGTTTTTAATAAAACATTCACTTTATGAATAGATTAATTTAATTCCTTTTGGTTCAACATCTTTTTTCCAACAATATTTGGAAAATCTTTCAAATAGGATCGAATCTGTTACAACCTGACAAGACTATTCTATTAAAAAAGCACTTACTAGCACCTGCGTTATCTTTAACCCTCAATAAATTATTAAGTTTTCCACTAAGAGAAATTAAAAGTAGCTGGAATTTAATACCTCTTTTGACTCTTGATCTAGTGTCTTATCAACAAACTCTTCAACCTCCTCCGGCGCAATGGACACCATACTACCAATATTAGAGTCCTCATCATTTAACACACAACTGTAATCGTGGTCAGTTATTGTATTAATAACACATGGCGACATGTTCAAAACATCGTATATATTAGAGTTTCTGTCCGGCTGAACATCTTCCATTCTAACAAGAGTAACATTTTCAAGATCTTCATTGCCCTCTAACGCACTTGTTGCGGACATTTCAATGTGTGTCAACACACAAGTAACACAACTTTTGTTATTATAATCCCAAGTTAACACTAAACCTATAATAGATTCCCATAAGTGTAAATTTATCACTGTATAATAATTACATATAAAGAATTAAACTTGAGTTCAACGCAATATGAGCAAGGTTACATTATTTAAAAAGATAATTCCATTTAGAATTATCAAAATCTGTATGTATTTAGCAACGCATTGGCAAATCTGTGGAATGTCAATGTGACAACGTCAAATTTAAAAAGAATTCCATTTCGAATTACAAAAAGCGTTCAGAAATAAATAAGAAAGGACAAGCACATATATATACTGTCAGCCAAAAAATCCTATTAATTTTATTATGGGTATATTTCTGAGTGCGTGCGAACTTGTATTCTTTTATGCTCTAATAGCTTAATAGATTTGTATGAAATTTTGTATAATTAGCCTGAAATTATACATAAGCTACAAAAGTAATAATAAAATTATTTTGCTATAACCCGTGACAAAGTAAATGTGTAAGTGGCGAGTGGACTATGTATCCGTTTTCATACCCGATACGTGCACAACCCTCCATCACCGCCACCACAATACACAATCACTACACACGTTCGCTATCACAAACTTAACAATCATTTCGCTGAACTGAAGCATCATCAGGAGTTAGGCGATCCACAACAAAATCGTAATATGAATTCTGAGCGCTCGATCGTATTAGTGTATAATCTATGCGCTTCTTTTCTTTTTTAGTACAAGATTAATGGCATGTACAGATAATGAGGGATATTTTATCCCTCTCATTTTTATGTTATTATGTCCCATTTTTACAGTACTCATACTTAAATATATATGCCCTGATCCCACTTATAGTGGGAACAAGGCAGGAGAATAATGACAAAATCATGTATTTAACAACCTGACATCTCTAAATCAACTAAAAGAAAACAAATACAAAATGAGAAACTTTAATAACCATGTTACATAAATTTTTGTATACATCCCATATTACAGAACCTTTACAAAACATTTGATTTTATAAATGGTAGGTTAGAACTATACTAATAATAATTAGCCTCATGTACAGGAAAGTACATTTGCATCAGTGTTTCATAAATTTCCACATCAATAGGCATGAAAGTGCAGAAGATGATCCTTTCTACATCAGCTTTACTTTCAAGAAATTTCCGAGCTGATCTCAATGCAATATGAGCAGCCAGTCGATTGGGAAATCCATATACACCTGTGGAGATGCATGGAAATGCAATGGATTTTAAATTATATTGGGCGGCATATTTGAGACTGTTTTCATAGCATGATTGGAGATTAGGTGCTGAGCCATTTTGGGGTCCAACTGTGTGAATGACATCTGAAATATAAAATTAATTTATAGAATCAGGCTTTACTTTGCGGAGGTCCATAATACAAAAGTAATAAGAATATAATTTTGCTATAATCCACGATAAAAGAAAATATATGTAATGCTAAATGTAGAGCTAGTTTGCTGTACCTACTCCAGAAAAATAAATAAATAAATCATCTTTCTCTGTTCCTTATCCTACTCTCATCTTGGATTGGCACAACATGTTTTTTTCTTCAATTTAGTCCTATCATTTGTTAACTTTGTGCTACTTCTTTTACCAATAAATAAAAAAAATATATAAATAAAAAGATATGGCATGAAATAGACAATTCATTTCTCCATTTACAGAACTTCTAAATAATTTATAGAATTAGGCATTACTTTGCGGAGATCCATAATAAAATTATTTTGCTATAATCCGCGATGAAGTAAAGAATAGAAAATAGAACCAAAAGTAAAAAATAAGTAAAAAATAGAACCAAAATTGTAAAGCTTTGCGATTTTGGTTGTGGAGGTTTGTGCATTTGTTTTTACGAATCTTGCATGTATCAGGTATGATAACCGATTGTCCACTCTACATTTAGCATTATATATATTTTCTATTTTACTTCATCATGGATAATAGCAAAATAATTTTACCATTTTTTTAGAACTTCAAAATTTAAATTCTGATTTGCTGTATGTAGCAGGACAAAAGATGTATTGAAGATCTGTGATATAGTATTTGTGGTGTACTACAAGTACAATATTATTATATATTATTATAATGCATTGTGTTCTACCAAAGTGATTCAGTAGTGATAAAAAATAGTAATAAAATACTAGGTAATAAAAAACTTACAACTTGCAGGTAGATTGTAACCTCCAGTAATTTTGGCCTCACCGGTTGGGCAACCACCAAGGGTATCACATTCTTGCTGCAATTAGTGAAAATACCAAGTACATATTTGTTATGAAAATATTCATTAAAAGTAAATATCTGTAACATTCTTCATTGTGAATCGTATAACTAAAAATATCATACTGTAGATTTTTATGTAAATATATTAAATAAATAAATTGAAATTGTAATCCGCCATGTGGTATCCGGCTGTATAGAATAGTACCACCCTCATTTCTTACTTAGGTGTCGTAAAAGGCGACTAAGGTAAGTTGACCCACCATGTGGTATACGGTTTAGTAGAATAGACCACCCTCTTTCTTACCGAGGTGTCGTAAAATACGACAGAGGTAAGTTGACGTCAGGCAGGCGGCCGGTCGTAAAAACGCAGCCAAATCATGTGACAACATGTTGTGCTGACCCCACTTAGAGTGGGATAAGGGCAGGAAGATGATGAAATTGAAATTGTAATATATACTTGTAAATACTTTTAATATTATTTACTTTGTCACTAACTGTTACAGGTGGGGGGTAATATTCCAGAAGTTACCACTGTTTGTAAAATAGTAATACAAATTTTAAAAAAAAATTTAAAAAAATTACCTAAATCGTTTCAAACATCGATTAACCGAACAATCTCCTATGTGTGAACTTCATCCTAAATGACATTGGAAAAGAAATGTGTGCCCATTTGGCATGCCTGAATGCCAAATTTCAAAAAATTTACCTATGTAAGTTAACTTAAGCCTTCAATGTTCAATGGATTGTATTAATACATTATAATCACAGAAATAATTATAAATAATCTGTCAATGTAAATTTTAGCCAAATTAATTACATGAATTTTTCATATAACATACTTTAATGTAATAAGTAATTTATATTAAAGAACTCGTGGATGCAATATTTTTGTGGAACATTTACAATAATTTTATTTTAAAAATATATAACTAATAAACACCAAACAGCCTAAAGTAGCGGCCTGTTACTAACCCACTGTTGGGCATAGGCCTCCTCTGTTTTTGGAGAGATGGATTGGAGCTTAAGACATATCACGCTGCTCCAATGCATAATTCTATGCATTGGAGCTATTCTATGCATTCTACTTCTAGAGAATTCTAGGTTATACATATACCTAGAATTCTCTAGAGACATATAGGTTTCCTCATGATGTTTTCCTTCACCGAAAAGCATGTGATAAATTGCAATTATCAATCAGAAACATAAGTTTTAATAGTAACTACATTGGTGTTTGCATGGGGGTTTGAACCCAGGAGTCTCACAAGAGTCGCACGGTCCAAACAGCCTATTTATCTATTTTTAACACAATATTAATTTACTTGTAGTAAAGGTCCTGCTGCTCTATGAATAGCACCATCAACTCCTGCACCTGCCTTTAATATAGAATTTGCAGCGTTCACAATGGCATCCACCTAAAAATATTTTTTTCCAATTTAGTACACTTATCTGGCATGTTGATAGATCAACACATCCAATAATCTGGCAGAAGAAAAAGGCATATTTGCCAAAGATATTATAATTCTTCGCAACATACAAAAAAAGGTTTTTAAGCAAGTACTGCAAGGACGCAACAATTTAATGCTACAAAGAACTAACTTTATAATAACAATATTTATAATAATAATAATAAATAATAATAAATATATGGGACACTTACACACACGGTCGTCCCTCCCCAAAGTAAGTAACTTAATACTTGTGTTATGGTAGAAAGACAACTGGTGAATATATACTTATATATTTTTTTAAATACATACTTAAATACAAATATACACCCAGGCTCAAAGACCAACTAATTCATTTATAGAAAATGTTAGACCTCGGCGGGAATCGAACCCGCGACCCGCGGAGCTGAAGGTAGGGTCACTACCCACTGCGCCAACGAGCCAGTCAAGTATTTATTACAAGTATGGAAAATTATAAACTACTTTATGTATTTAAAAGTATAAAAATACTTTCTGTAGTACATACTTGAAATACTCATCATCATCTTGCCCTTATCCCACTCTAAGTGGGGTCGGCACAACACGTTATGAACATATTGTCACATGATTGGGCTATTATACGACCACATTCCTGACATCAACTTACCTTAGTCGTATTTTACAGCTCGGTAAGAAAGTGGATGGTCTATTTTACTCAACCGGATACCACACGATGAGTCAACTTACCTTAATCGCCTTTTACACCACCTCGGTAAGAAATAAGGGTGGACTATTCTATTTATCCGGATACCACACGGCGGTGGTACTTGAAATACTATAAAAATATATATGCATTTCACCTCCAATTTAGTGATATCGCCTTTAAATATTGAAACTTTCTCAGATAGTTGTTTATTTTTCTCAGAATCAATTTTTGTCTTGCGAAATTCATTTATATCTTCACCGTTAGGCTTCTTAGCTTCAACGCTTTTGTTTTCCACGACGTATTTGAACCAAGGATCCACTTTGTTGAGGATAATATAATCACTGCATTTATATAATATTCTCTTCTCTTCTATTGGTAACGACAAAATACGATCCTTCTCTGATTTCCACTGTGCGCTCATTTTTAGAATTGAATATAAACAAATTTGTACAAAATTATGCGTAAGTTTAGGAATCTTATGAATAGTCTGACCAAACACCAATCGCATTGCCTAGTTTTATTAAAATTTGATTATTACTCTACCGACGTATATAATGTGCCTGACGATTTTACGAAATATTCGTTTATCGTTAACATTCAAAGTCATTCAAAGTTATTTGTCCGAACTCCGATATCATATCTGTTTGTTAAAGGTCAATGGTCATTTGAGGGATTTATATTTTAGTTATATAGTAGGCAATGATTTGAGATAAGAGTAAAAAATTATTAAAATAACGCAAATATGAATATGGTTAATGAAGCTTGATTTATAATTAAGCTTAAACGTTAGGTAATTATTTGACAAACCTCTTTTCTGAGGTCAATTCGTGCCGTCTACTTTAGTATATTATTGGAAAATATGAAATCTTCTACTATATAAAAATAAGTCGGGTTTTCCTTCCTGACGATATAACTCCAGAACGCACGAACCGATTTCCACGGTTTTGCATTCGTTGGAAAGGTCTCGGGCTCCGTGAGGTTTATAGCAACGAAAATCTAGGAAAAATTTCAATAGAAAAGCGGGAAAATCATTTTTTAAATACAGCGCCATATCAAAACTACTGGATCAATTTTAATCATTTTTTTACACTGACTGACATGGGATACATATTTTATACCCGTGCGAAGCAGGGGCAGGCCGCTAGTAAATATATAATTATGGTACCAATACCATATATAATTATTAATGTTTATAATATATCAATGACTTATACATCGTTCTTCTTCATCATCTTATACATATAAAAAAAATAGTAATCGTTTTCTAAGCTTTATTATAGATTTTGTTCTTTTGTAAAAGCGGTCCTTGTCAAACATAAGTTTTTAATGAAATTGTGGATTTCCAGATTTATTATAAATACATAAATTAAAAAACAATTAAAAAAATCTTTATAACACCTTTATAATAAATTACATATTATATTAAAATCGGTTAACACCCTATTAAATTATAAAACATATGTTAAATTATGAATATTTAAATAACACTGCGGAGTATAAAATATTACTTTTGTATTATGGTTCTTCGCAAAGTAAAGCCTGATTCTATAAATTACTTAATTGTTTAATATAAGGAACCGTATATAAACACCGGAATTATCAAACAAATACAATTATAATACTAACTTCTCCCCTATACGACCTATACCAGGGCGGCTTTACTACAGGCGCCAACACATGTTATCTCGCATCCCTCTTGCACATGTACGTATTTATGAATGAATCGTATGAAAATAGTCTCAGCTGCATCTCGCTCCACTCCTACATACATATTTTTACGCACTCATTCTCATTTTGACTGTCTATCATATAACAAGACAACAAGTTGATTTTATTAATGAATGGGCGGTGTATTAAATTTTTAAATTTCCCGTTGTAAAGTTCTAGTACTTTAATTTTTACTAAAATGTATAATTTTGTTTTAATTTAGTTAGCAAAACTCTTGAAACAAATATCACTAGAAGCAAATTAAATGTATCAAGTCTTATTTCACCAGTAGCTGTTGAGATATTTCTTAAAATGAGAAATATAACAACGAAGAAACGTGCAGTTATAAAACAATAAGAAGAGGATTTACTTAATCATTATATAAATGTAAGTGTTGAGTTTTAATGAATTTTGTGCATCTCAATAATAGTAAGAGCTTTCTTAAAATTTACATTCTCACATCTAAATATAATAACCTAACCTTGCATGGATAGCCTAAAACCTTTAACATGCAGTATAATTTTTATTTCATATTTGACTTAGTTATCGTTATATAAAAATTATGATATGTACATTAATTTCGATTGATGAATTAGCTATATTCATTATTATATTAAGGATATGTCTTGCGATTTTATATAGCTTCTAGTGTCTTGTAGTGCAATAAATGATTAATAATGGAACATTAAAGTGAAAGTTTTTTAGAAGTTGTTCTAATTGATCATAAGTGTGTATCTATCTTAGTTATGAATAATTTGGACATAACTTAAATGGTCTACTTAATATTTTTTTTTAGAAGTATTTTTTAATTGAAGTTGTATACTTCATTGTATTATATTAGAACTTTAAAAATGATTGTCAAGTTTTTTATAATGAGACTCCGATGAAAAGGGAGTAAATAGCAAAAGAGAGCAAGTTTATTCTGTATAAAGCAATATAGGGTATATTGCTTTATATAACACTATTGTTGATTTTTAATTAAAAAGCAAAAGCAAAATTTAAATTTATGATTGATTAAACGATTGATTGATTAATTGCAGATTCAAGAATCCTCAGATCCAAGATTAAGAGTAATTTTTTATTTTAATATGATAGTCACATGATGTTATTTATAGTTATGATTTGAGATATCTTTACATTTACAGTGCTAATAAAAGATATAATAGTATGTGTAAGGAATGAAAGAATAACAGCAATATTAAAAGACTGTTCTATAAAACTGAAAGTAAATATTTATGTAATTTATAAATCACTTAAAATGTGCAACTGTTTATATCTAACAGAAATTAAATAACAAACAATATTTCTCCTTCATACTTATGCAATAATAAAAAGCAATTTTTCTAAAAGTGAACCCATTTACTCTTTCTTAACAAATCAATGCATAATGACACAGACAACATTTTTTTTATATTATACAATAACTATTCATATAGATTCAAATACAACCTTGTTCATAAGAGGTTCTATTTGAATAGTAACAATTTTTAATTTTTTTAATTTTTTAAAATTATTTTCAGAGATGGAATAGCACTAGACTAAGTGCAACTAAAGGAAGGTAACTAATACTCAAGTGAAGCCTGAATTTATGAAGCTAAGTTAGATTCCCGTAATTTCAGCCATAGATGTAAGCGTGCACTCAAACATCAGTAGCCAAAAGCGACTGGGAAAAGAATTAAGGTTTTACATGTATTGCAGGTGCCAAATACCGGCTCTTTGCCAACCGCAACACATAACCATTACAAAAAAAAAATGTAAAAATTAATGGATTGAATGAAATTAATGGATTAATTTTACAGGAGGGCAGTCCGACAGCTGGCCTCGTGACTCCACGAGCTACGCTGGTCTGGCCTCGCTGCTGCCAATGGAGACGTGCCGCCGCCCCTCACCCCAGGCCGGCCCGTCCGGCTATGCCGCAGCTGCTGTCGCTCCGCCGTCGCCTCGAGCGCTCGAACAGCGCCAGGCCGAACAGTAGCGTCAACCACCAGGACCTCTGTAATTTGAGAAAATGCATTTGAGGTAACTAATACTCAAGTGAAGTCTGAATTTATGAAGCTAAGTTAGATTCCCGTAATTTCAGCCACAGATGTAAGCGTGCACTCAAACATCAGTAGCCAAAAGCGACTGGGAAAAGAATTAAGGTTTTACATGTATTGCAGGTGCCAAATACCGGCTCTTTGCCAACCGCAACACATAACCATTACAAAAAAAAAATGTAAAAATTAATGGATTGAATGAAATTAATGGATTAATTTTACAGGAGGGCAGTCCGACAGCTGGCCTCGTGACTCCACGAGCTACGCTGGTCTGGCCTCGCTGCCGCCAATGGAGACGTGCCGCCGCCCCTCACCCCAGGCCGGCCCGTCCGGCTATGCCGCAGCTGCTGTCGCTCCGCCGTCGCCTCGAGCGCTCGAACAGCGCCAGGCCGAACAGTAGCGTCAACCACCAGGACCTCTGTAATTTGAGAAAATGCATTTGAGGTAACTAATACTCAAGTGAAGTCTGAATTTATGAAGCTAAGTTAGATTCCCGTAATTTCAGCCACAGATGTAAGCGTGCACTCAAACATCAGTAGCCAAAAGCGACTGGGAAAAGAATTAAGGTTTTACATGTATTGCAGGTGCCAAATACCGGCTCTTTGCCAACCGCAACACATTACCATTACAAAAAAAAAATGTAAAAATTAATGGATTGAATGAAATTAATGGATTAATTTTACAGGAGGGCAGTCCGACAGCTGGCCTCGTGACTCCACGAGCTACGCTGGTTTGGCCTCGCTGCTGCCAATGGAGACGTGCCGCCGCCCCTCACCCCAGGCCGGCCCGTCCGGCTATGCCGCAGCTGCTGTCGCTCCGCCGTCGCCTCGAGCGCTCGAACAGCGCCAGGCCGAACAGTAGCGTCAACCACCAGGACCTCTGTAATTTGAGAAAATGCATTTGAGGTAACTAATACTCAAGTGAAGTCTGAATTTATGAAGCTAAGTTAGATTCCCGTAATTTCAGCCACAGATGTAAGCGTGCACTCAAACATCAGTAGCCAAAAGCGACTGGGAAAAGAATTAAGGTTTTACATGTATTGCAGGTGCCAAATACCGGCTCTTTGCCAACCGCAACACATAACCATTACAAAAAAAAAATGTAAAAATTAATGGATTGAATGAAATTAATGGATTAATTTTACAGGAGGGCAGTCCGACAGCTGGCCTCGTGACTCCACGAGCTACGCTGGTCTGGCCTCGCTGCTGCCAATGGAGACGTGCCGCCGCCCCTCACCCCAGGCCGGCCCGTCCGGCTATGCCGCAGCTGCTGTCGCTCCGCCGTCGCCTCGAGCGCTCGAACAGCGCCAGGCCGAACAGTAGTGTCAACCACCAGGACCTCTGTAATTTGAGAAAATGCATTTGAGGTAACTAATACTCAAGTGAAGTCTGAATTTATGAAGCTAAGTTAGATTCCCGTAATTTCAGCCACAGATGTAAGCGTGCACTCAAACATCAGTAGCCAAAAGCGACTGGGAAAAGAATTAAGGTTTTACATGTATTGCAGGTGCCAAATACCGGCTCTTTGCCAACCGCAACACATAACCATTACAAAAAAAAAATGTAAAAATTAATGGATTGAATGAAATTAATGGATTAATTTTACAGGAGGGCAGTCCGACAGCTGGCCTCGTGACTCCACGAGCTACGCTGGTCTGGCCTCGCTGCTGCCAATGGAGACGTGCCGCCGCCCCTCACCCCAGGCCGGCCCGTCCGGCTATGCCGCAGCTGCTGTCGCTCCACCGTCGCCTCGAGCGCTCGAACAGCGCCAGGCCGAACAGTAGCGTCAACCACCAGGACCTCTGTAATTTGAGAAAATGCATTTGAGGTAACTAATACTCAAGTGAAGTCTGAATTTATGAAGCTAAGTTAGATTCCCGTAATTTCAGCCACAGATGTAAGCGTGCACTCAAACATCAGTAGCCAAAAGCGACTGGGAAAAGAATTAAGGTTTTACATGTATTGCAGGTGCCAAATACCGGCTCTTTGCCAACCGCAACACATTACCATTACAAAAAAAAAATGTAAAAATTAATGGATTGAATGAAATTAATGGATTAATTTTACAGGAGGGCAGTCCGACAGCTGGCCTCGTGACTCCACGAGCTACGCTGGTCTGGCCTCGCTGCTGCCAATGGAGACGTGCCGCCGCCCCTCACCCCAGGCCAGCCCGTCCGGCTATGCCGCAGCTGCTGTCGCTCCGCCGTCGCCTTGAGCGCTCGAACAGCGCCAGGCCGAACAGTAGCGTCAACCACCAGGACCTCTGTAATTTGAGAAAATGCATTTGAGGTAATGCATTTGAGGTAACTAATACTCAAGTGAAGTCTGAATTTATGAAGCTAAGTTAGATTCCCGTAATTTCAGCCACAGATGTAAGCGTGCACTCAAACATCAGTAGCCAAAAGCGACTGGGAAAAGAATTAAGGTTTTACATGTATTGCAGGTGCCAAATACCGGCTCTTTGCCAACCGCAACACATAACCATTACAAAAAAAATTGTAAAAATTAATGGATTGAATGAAATTAATGGATTAATTTTACAGGAGGGCAGTCCGACAGCTGGCCTCGTGACTCCACGAGCTACGCTGGTCTGGCCTCGCTGCTGCCAATGGAGACGTGCCGCCGCCCCTCACCCCAGGCCGGCCCGTCCGGCTATGCCGCAGCTGCTGTCGCTCCGCCGTCGCCTCGAGCGCTCGAACAGCGCCAGGCCGAACAGTAGCGTCAACCACCAGGACCTCTGTAATTTGAGAAAATGCATTTGAGGTAACTAATACTCAAGTGAAGTCTGAATTTATGAAGCTAAGTTAGATTCCCGTAATTTCAGCCACAGATGTAAGCGTGCACTCAAACATCAGTAGCCAAAAGCGACTGGGAAAAGAATTAAGGTTTTACATGTATTGCAGGTGCCAAATACCGGCTCTTTGCCAACCGCAACACATAACCATTACAAAAAAAAAATGTAAAAATTAATGGATTGAATGAAATTAATGGATTAATTTTACAGGAGGGCAGTCCGACAGCTGGCCTCGTGACTCCACGAGCTACGCTGGTCTGGCCTCGCTGCTGCCAATGGAGACGTGCCGCCGCCCCTCACCCCAGGCCGGCCCGTCCGGCTATGCCGCAGCTGCTGTCGCTCCGCCGTCGCCTCGAGCGCTCGAACAGCGCCAGGCCGAACAGTAGCGTCAACCACCAGGACCTCTGTAATTTGAGAAAATGCATTTGAGGTAACTAATACTCAAGTGAAGTCTGAATTTATGAAGCTAAGTTAGATTCCCGTAATTTCAGCCACAGATGTAAGCGTGCACTCAAACATCAGTAGCCAAAAGCGACTGGGAAATGAATTAAGGTTTTACATGTATTGCAGGTGCCAAATACCGGCTCTTTGCCAACCGCAACACATTACCATTACAAAAAAAAAATGTAAAAATTAATGGATTGAATGAAATTAATGGATTAATTTTACAGGAGGGCAGTCCGACAGCTGGCCTCGTGACTCCACGAGCTACGCTGGTCTGGCCTCGCTGCCGCCAATGGAGACGTGCCGCCGCCCCTCACCCCAGGCCGGCCCGTCCGGCTATGCCGCAGCTGCTGTCGCTCCGCCGTCGCCTCGAGCGCTCGAACAGCGCCAGGCCGAACAGTAGCGTCAACCACCAGGACCTCTGTAATTTGAGAAAATGCATTTGAGGTAACTAATACTCAAGTGAAGTCTGAATTTATGAAGCTAAGTTAGATTCCCGTAATTTCAGCCACAGATGTAAGCGTGCACTCAAACATCAGTAGCCAAAAGCGACTGGGAAAAGAATTAAGGTTTTACATGTATTGCAGGTGCCAAATACCGGCTCTTTGCCAACCGCAACACATTACCATTACAAAAAAAAAATGTAAAAATTAATGACGTACGAATTACCAAAACTGCGCAATTTCAGAAATCAGTACGACACCTTTATAATGGCTAGCCCGTTAATAAAACGTCTTACAAAGTAGCGCGCTTTTGAAGCTAATGTTCGACGATACAGAAAACAAACATTACCAACAAAACGCCTACCCAGTATGGGAAGAAAGAACACTGCAGTGTCCACCTCAACCATACTGTTAAATGAGAAGAAAAAGCCCTGCAGCTTTTACAGGAGGGCAGTCAGACGCTGCTAGTCATTAAATATTAAAGATTACAATGTCTATATTTACCTAAGCTATGATTTAAACAGAGTAATTATGCAAAAGTAATAATAAAATTATATTGCTATAATCGGCGATGAAGTAAAATAGAAAATGTATATAATGCTAAATGTAGAGTGGACAATTGGTTATCATACCTGATACATGCAGGATTCGTAAAAAACACATGCACAAACCTCCACCACCGCCACCACCATACACAAGCACTATATACATTCACTATCACAAACTCAACAACTCAAATGTTTGAATTTCAACAAACATTCTCGGATAAAATGTGAGTAGTTATCCAAAACTTAATAACAAAAAAACTATACTTTTGCACTATTTAATACGAAGAAAATTGAAACGTACTGACTCACCTGAAACGTTCGTTATACGTAATATATAACTGTAATCACTTTTTACTTACGCAAAAATATATAAACCAACAAATGATATTTAATTAAAATTAGACAATTCCATAAACTTCTTGTTAACGCACACTATATACAATAACACGATATAATAGGAATACCACAATTCCCGTTCCGAGATGCACTTCTCTTGAATGACGAACAAGGACTGAATGTCACTGAAACGTTTTATCGGTATATATAGTAAGACTCCACCGGAAACAATAACGGCACAGTGTTGCCCCTATTTAATCAAAAAGGGCGCGATTAGGGTTGCCACCTTTTTTTTGAAGAAAAATACTATTTTTCTTTTTAAATCAAAAAAATATAGTACTTTTAGGAAATTCAGGAAAAAAAATAGGACACATCTATTTTCAATCATTATTTATTTTTCCATGATTATTTTTTATTACTTTTCGCTGGATAATGACACGGAGTTAGAGCTACTAACTAACTAAGCCCCGTAAATACATGAATGAGTTTCGTTCCTACATTCCCTATGCAGGGCTGCGGGTGCGTTCCATTCATTCAATTTTAAAATATAAGTAAAAATAAAACTAAAATAATAAAAATAAAACTTTTCCTTCTATAGTAATATTTATTGTGTATGCTTTATTGAAGTGTTGTATATCATATGTCATACCCAATATCAGTTATATTCTATGTTTTAGGTGGTTATTTCTGAATAGTTTTTATTCTTTCTGCGACAGACAATATGGATTACAGACATACTTTAATTATTTAACAGAAAGTTATTTGTTCAAGATACTTTAACATACTATCCCATTTAGTTATGCACATTTCAACTAGATTTTTTGTCTGAGTAACTGTGTCTGGTCAAGGCACTGCTACTGTTGTTGCAATGAATTCATTAATATCTGATACAATGGCTGATATTCTTCAAGTGAGTTAAAATGTTTCAAATATAAATCATTTTTGTTTGTAAACACAAAAATTGGCATGTGTATGTTTAAAGTGACGGCCTGTTATCCACCCCAGCAGTGGGAACCATAAGCTTCCTCTATCCGTTTTTTGGAGAGAAGTATTGTAGCAAAGACCTACCATCGTGTTGCTCCAATGCGGATTGGTAGGTTACGCATATCCCTAGAATTCGCTAGAAGTATGCGGATTTCCTTACCATATTTTCCTTCACCGAAAAGCGTGTCATAAATTGCAATTGTCAATTAGACATGTGCCTGCGCGGGGTATAAACCCATGATCGTCTTTACAGAGTCGAACGGCCTCACCGCTGAGCTATCACAGCTTGTTCCATATTTATTAAAATGTTTTTGCAATAATTTTCAGATGAACCTGGTCATAGCCAAAGAGAGTACTCATTGGGATGACGTCTAAGGGCTATATGCTGTTGATGCTTTATGGGATGAAGCACATGATTAGGTCAATTGATTTGACTAGATGAAGGCAAGTAAATATTTGATGTAAAGTATGTCAGTCTGTCCATTTCACTTTCTATTAAAACTGAAGCTTATATGTCTAATGGGCTAACTGCCTAATCCGTTTGAGATATAACAAAAAATGTTTGGTACAATTTTTCCTCTATTATAGTAATGCAAAAAAGTGTGTGATATAAGAATAGCTTAAAAGACATATTAGTGATGATCATTGGAACTTTGTCACATACAATACAGTATTTGGAAAGCATAATATTTTTAGCCTGGTACTGCTAACAGTACAAAATCAAAGATATTTAACATAACACAAAGATTGTCACAGATACCCCTTATATTTTATTATTAAAAAAACAAAATTTATAATTATAGTCTCTATTCTATACTTAAAATATAACTGTAGACAAAGTTATAGACACGAAAAAAATATTTTCCAGACACTATTTAAGACCAGTAGAAGCTAAAAATATATTTTTAAAATTTAAAATCTCTGTTATTTGTCAATGCATCATTCTCCTACCCTTATCCCACTCTAAATGGGGTAGGCACAACATGTTTTAAACATGTTATCACATGATTTGGTATCTTACGACCGGTCGCCTGCCCGACGTCAACTTACCTTAATCGGTTTTCGCGACACCTCGGTAAGAAATGAGGGTAGTCTATTCTACTCAGGGGATATCAATGCCAAGATTGTCTGTAAGACTACCTTTGCAAACTAATGTTCTATCTATACATTATTAAAGAATAACTTATTTATTACAGGTTAAATATGCTGCGAACTCTTCCGCCGGGAAGTGTCCACGAGCCCGATGATGCAGATGAACATATATGAAGAGCTTCAGTCGAATCATAATTATTTAGCCTCATTTATTGACATTAGTAATAACATTTTCACAGCGCGAATGCTTTTATTCACTAACAATTTATTTTGCCGCCTGAACCATTCGGAATTTTGGAATAAGGCTGTAAAAGTCCGCTTCAATGCTAGAGGACTCAAGAGAAGGTTGTGTCTTCAAAATAGTATTCATATTAGTATAATTGACAAACATTATGAAGTTGAAACTTCTTAACTAGGACCCAATGGATTTTTTCTCAAATCCGTGGATAAGGGGGCTCTAGCACACTAGAACGGATCATAATTTGGTTTCATTGTTTAAAACATGATTGGTTAATATTATTGTTTGATAGTTATAGTGCCTTGTATTCCATCAGAAATATTTTCCAGACCCAAGCCATATCATATTACCGGTTCAGTATATTGATATATCGGTCATGTGCAGCAATAGCGGTACAACTCAAAAACTTATATTTTGAGATGAATGGGTTTAAAATTTTCATTACTCAGGAAAATGAATAACAATTGCTTAGTTGCTAGTTTAATTGTTAGTTTGCTTAAACGACGGGCTTATAATGAATTATGAGTTCTGCCTGTATTGCTGCTAAAAATTGTGTATTTTAACATTAACACCATTTATTCCTATTCAAAACACGTGTTTTTACTTGTGTAGCAAAACTAAAAACCTGCGCAATCCTGGGAGTAATATATTTTCAAAACAGGATTATTTAAATTGTGAAATTTTTATAATTACGCTATTGTCTAATAAAACTGAAAGATTTGATCTAGTTAAAATTATATTATCCATCACAAAAACTTATATCTTTGGAATGGCATTATATGGCATGTAAAGTGTTAATTAGTCAAAAATGTATATAACTTAAAAAACTATAATTCCTGGTTAACTTGCATTAATCATAAATATGATTTGTTAAAAGTTTTTTGCATAATCGTAATCATAATGCGAGTTAGACAACGGTGTATCAATTAAGGAGAATTCACAGTACTGCAGATACTTGGAAAACGATAATGGAAATGGAAAATTTTATCGCAAGTAAAGTTATAGAACTATGATACATGAGGCAAAAGTAACTAACTAATATTACTATTATTAACATTTAAAAATTGATTCAAAATTTTTATTATTTTACTATATATACTCCATAAGTATAGAAACATAACAAGATGTAAACAAACAAAACCATGTGATTCAGGAGTGACAAATATGTCATAACAATAATATTATTAACAAATGAAAAAATTGGGATTCAACTGCAGTTGTCAAAAGAATATCTCTAATATTTATAAATGTAATTTTCATAAATTGATTGGTATTTTCTAAAATTAAATATTTATACCTTTAGTATAGCAAAACAGCAATATATAATTTAATAAAATTCAGCAGATACAAATTAGCCAAGTAAACTACCTAAAATGGTAATTGGATTAACCAACGCAACATAATATCAATATTCTACGAGCTTCACTCTGTGATACTTAAATGTGTAGTAATTTAGTGTATTTAATATTATCCATCGTTTTCTTTAAAAATTTTATAATTCTTATTTATTGTTTCAAAGTTTGTAAAAATTATTGATAGCAATCACGCCATAATAAAGTGGTGCGAATACTATCAATAATTTTAAATTCTTTAAAAGAATTAAAAATTATATTAAATGTTAGTACCATGTGTTGTAATAAAAAAGGTACTTTATAGTAGGCAGATAATGCCTACTATAAACTACCTGTTTTGACATGTTTACATTTAGTTAAATACTTAACCCATGGAGTATAGTTCCTCATGATGTTTTCTTTCATCGAAAAGCTTGGTATCAATTGGCACATTAATTATGGCAAAATTTCACAATTTAATTCTTACTTTATATGTATAAATCCGAAGTGTTAACTGGTTTGATGGAAAATATTATACTTAGAGATAAAAACCACTAATATTCTACAAAAACTACTACCAATATATCTAAAAAAGACTAATATTTATAATTTACCATCAAGTATACTCCTTTTAAGTATAATGTTTTTTCCTAAATACTAAAACGGTAAAAACGAAAGCATCTATTGTTTCAAATACTAATCTTGTAAATTTGTTTTCGAGTGAATACTTATAATTAATTATATTTAATAATAATATAATAATAATTTAAATTACAATTCCTATATTTTCAAGATACATGATCGCCGATTCTGTTTCCTATTTAAAAATAGTAATCATTTTTGAAGTTGCACTTTTAGCGTGTTTAGGAAAAAACTTTTTTTTTTAAGAAGCATGCACATAGAAATGTAAAACGGCTGTTGAATATAAATTTTTTTATTACAGTAAAAGTCTTTAATTAAAGAATTTCCTTAAATATTTTGTTTTATTAAAATCTAAAAATCATTATTAATATGTTACAGGAAAACCGGTTATCCAAATAATCAGTAAGAGTAAAATGCGAATCGATAAAACTTTGACATCACTAGTTACGGTTTTAGCGCACCAAGTACATCACTAATTTTACTACGATTTTACGTCATACGTTATATATATTACTACTCCATATGTGAGAAAGAGTCAGAGCTGAGACTAAATCCGTTTTTATGAATGAAACGGGTGAGAGGCAGATAGTTTTTTTATGAATGAGAATGTAAGTAGCTATAGTGCTACTCTGCACCCCCCCATACCACCGAAAATAGGCTCGCGCCAATGTATGAATCTCAACCATCTATTTTATAGTTAATAATCTATGAAGTTGACGTTTAGTATATAAATAAGAGGGTATTTACATTATTATTTTTTAAAAGTTACATATTTAAATTGCCGTAAAGTACAAATAACAATAGTAATATTTGATGTGTATTTAACTTCGTAGCGTGGATAATAATTTAAATGTGTACAACTTTTAAATGCACTTATTATCAGTCAACTTTGCTCCCCAGTTGAATGAAGCGTGCTTATCTCATAACAATCATATCAACGTCAATCTAACCCACAATCAGAGGTCCGTTTCCTTGACCGTGTATGATAAATAAACAATTTGAGATAAATGTTGTGCTTTGAATTAACATAATGGCGATACTTACTTATATAAATCCTTTTAATGTGTTCCGTGATTTTATTCGACTCCCCATCGAAGCGTTTCTCACTGAACAATATACTGGTTATAAGAAGAAAACTAACGAAAGTTTAACTAGTGTTAAAGAGCTTTTGTTTAGAGTGGGTATAGTATTAGTGTTCCTTTCGGCTATATTGTGGATATCAATTTTTATGTACATATTTTTCTACTATTCGTATATGCCGAATGTTACTCACGTGCGCCCTGTTCATCTACAGTTCAAGTAAGTATTAACTATAGATCCTCCTTTTTTTTTATGTCAGGAAAACCCATTATGGGTCGTCACCGCCCGACGGGGACGAGCGGCGGGTATGTCGGACTCTCACCGACTAAAAACCTGACAGTGCTCTACCTGCCTCCTATTTATTTATTTCTATTTTTACATATAGTTAGAAAGCAGAAAGAAAAACTAAAAAAAAGCACATGTATAAAGGCGAACTAATCCCTAAAAGGGATCTCTTCCAGTTAACCTTTGAGTAACAGAAGGAAAAGGACAAGAATTGAAGAAGAAAGAGAATACGGGCAATATAGAGAAAAAGAAAAAGTTTATATAAATTTAACTATTTAATCTATTAATTAATTTTGGTAAAATAAATAGATGAAAAGTATCCTCCTGCCCTTATCTCACTCTAAGTGGGGTCAGCGCAACATGTTATAAACATGCTGTAACATGATTTGGCTGCGTTTTTACGACCGGCCGCCTGCCTGACGTCAACTTACCTTTTATGACACCTTGGTAAGAAATGAGGGTGGTACTTTTCTATTTAGCCACACAGCTATTAAAAACAATAATCTTATATAATAAAATAAATTCTTCCTTATAGAAAATCAAGAATATTCGTAATAAAGTCTTTACTCATCATCATTCTCTTACCTTTATCCCACTCTAAGTGGGGTCTGCACAATATGTCTTCTTCTTCCATTCTCCTCTATCATTCATCGACTCTTGTGCCACTTCTTTAATTAAATGCATATAATTTTTCACACATCCATCTTTTTTTACCTCCTAGTCATACATCCATCCACATTCATATGTAAAACTCTAAACTTTAATAAAATCTTTACTATAATTTGCAATATAGTATATGAAAAATATATGTTATGCTAAATGCAGAATGTAGTATCTGTATTAATATAATTATGGGTGGAATAGTCCGGAATAGGAGCTGACCACCCGCCCTGCACCGACAGGCGTCCCCGAAATTAGATAGATCTGTATTAATGGTACATCAAGGATTTGATAAAATGTGTCAACTACAAACCATCACCAACAATACACAAGCTCAAAATCAAAATCATAAAGCAGAATTACAGAAAAATATCATTATTATTTTGGGCGTTAAAAATCTGCAAAGCAACCCATATTCTATAAATTCCTTATTATAGCTTATAAGTAAAAATTTACTGTCATCGGTATGTTACATCGTTCATCAGCATTTGTACTATTTAATTTATAGAATTAGGTGTTACTCTGCAGAGATCCATAATACAAAAGTATAGCAAAGTAATTTTATTATTACTTTGTATTTGTACTATTCTTAATATATAGCATTCTGCTGAAATATGGTACAACAATTACCTATTTAATTATTTATAGTGTTCCACTTGAAAATCAGCAATAAATATGTAAATAAGCATGTTTTGACCTCCAAATCTTTGATTATTGTTTTATAATTTGAAACTAGTTTGGTATTGTATTATATTTCTACTTGTTATATTTTCTCACTGCTTTATGTTATTTGGCTTAAAGAGCTGCAAATAACCATGTTTTGATCTATAATAAATTTGCCAAAATTTATCTAAGTATATCACTTTAATTAACCTATAAATATTGATCAAAATTGGAAGAATTACTATGTTTAGAAAATCTGTCAGGATTGCCATGTTTATAATGAACAACAAATAAAACTTCAAATTTCAGTATATCCAGTCCCAATCGCAGTTACAAGATATGATGAAAAATATTTAATGTATAGAACTAAAATATACTACGATACTATATAATATAGTATGGGTGGCAATGAAGTTGAGGATCTGACAAATATCTCCTTCAGGGATATTATCAGGTTCGGAAAAGCCACGGGTAGATTAGAGCAGGTGACACTGTCGGGACAGCAGTGAAACCCTTGTCCCAACATGGGGAAATGGGTGGAATAGTCCGGAATAGGAGCTGACCACCCGCCCTGCACCGACAGGCGTCCCCGAAATTAGATAGATAGATAGATGGGTGGCAACCCTAATCCATACTGACATTTATATAACTTTCGCATCTTATAATATTAATAATTGATTGTAGAGGATTGTAATTGATAGATGTTAAAACAAAATTTCGTTATTACTTTTACCTATTCACGATGGCGCAACAGATAGCCTGTGACAGAAGTCACGTGGGTGGGACATATACCAGCCCTAGTCACATCAGCTCGATCTCACAAAAGCCAAAATAACATACTATGTTAACATACATCTATATTTATTTATTTATTAGTTTGTATATGATATGTATTATAATATTATCACGCCGTGTTGTATCCGGCTGAATAGAATAGACCAAACTCATTTCTTACCGAGGTATCGTAAAAGGCGACTAAAGTAAGTTGACCCACCGTGTGGTATCCGGTTTAGGAGAATAGACCACCCTCCTTCTTAGGTGTCGTTATATACGACTAAGGCAAGTTGACTTCAGGCAGGCGGCCGGTCGTAAAAACGCAGCCTAATCATGTTACAACATGTTTATAACATGTTGTGGCGACCCCACTTAGAGTGGGATAAGGACAGGAGGATACTTTTCATCTATTTATTTTACCAAAATTAATTAATAGATTAAATAGTTAAATTTATATAAACTTTTTCTTTTTCTCTATATTACCCGTATTCTCTTTCTTCTTCAATTCTTGTCCTTTTCCTTCTGTTACTCAAAGGTTAACTGGAAGAGATCCCTTTTAGGGATTAGTTCGCCTTTATACATGTGCTTTTTTTTTAGTTTTTCTTTCTCCTTTCTAACTATATGTAAAAATAGAAATAAATAAATATAATATAATTGCAGATCATGCGATGAGAACATGGGAGTGTGTTCGTTTCCATCAGCGCATGTGCAGTTAACGAGGCAAAGTCACATGCTTATGAGCTCACAGCCTTACCGCATCAAGCTCATGTTGGAGGTTCCAGAATCACAAATCAATAAAGACATAGGTAACTGTGGCAATGGAGCTGAGAATGTTGATGTCACACTAATCGAGCCCGGTATTTTTGCTTTTTGACAACTTACAAGTGCAAAAGTAATGAGAATATTATTTTGCTATAATCCGCGCTTTATCGCAAAATAATATTCTCATTACTTTTGTATTATGAACCTCCGCAAAGTAACGCCTAATTCTATAAATAACTTACAAGTGAATAATCGATTGGAATTAGGTGTTAAACTGGCCCGTTGGCTCAATGGGTAGTGACTCTACCTTCAGCTCCACGTGTCGCGGGTTCGATTACCGCCGATGTCCAATATTTTCTATAAATGAATTTGTTGGTCTTCGAGTCTGGGTGTATATTTTGTATTTAAGTTTATATTTAAAAAATATATAAGTATGTATTCACCACTTGTCTATCACCCATAACACAAGTAATAAGTTACTTTGGGGATGGACGACTGTGTGTGTGTGAGTCCTAAAAAAAAGGTAATAAGCGAAGTTCTTCTGCGAAGCGAAGCGAAGAGTCTTCCTGTCCTTATCCCACTCCAAATGGGGCGGCACAACATGTTACAAACATGTTGTCACATGATTTGACTACGTATTTTACGACCGGCCGCCTGCCTAACGTCAACTTAGCAGTCGTATTTTAAAACACCTCGGTAAGACATGAGGGTAGTCTATTCTACTCAGCTGGATATCACACGGCGGAACTCTGGCAATGGAGAGGCCTGAGAAAGTTGATATCGCACTAATTGCGACTGGTATTTGCATTTTCAAAACTAACAAGTGAATAATCGATTGGATTTAGACGTTACTTTGCGGTATTCTGTTATACAGAAAAAAATTAACGTAGTGAACGTGTGTAGAGCTTGTGTATTGTGGTGGCGGTGGTGGAGGTTTGTGCATGTGTTTTTACGGTTACGGGGCGAAACCGTTGTTGAGATTGTGGTGGTGAATGTGTGCAGTGCTTGTGTATTGTTGTGTCATCGGTGTCGGGCAGTGCATGAATTCTTACAAATTCTGCATGTATCAGGTATGAGAATGAATAGTACACTCTACATTTAGCATTACATATATTTTGTTTTATCGTGGATTATAGCAAAATAATATTCTTATTACTTTTGTTTTAATAGTATGTGTGTATGTGTGTTTGTTGTGTGGAAGCCTTTATGGATGTTAATTTTCCAGGCATGTTTATGGTTTGTGCCCAGATGCGCGCTGCAGGCGGCGTGCTGGTTTCCTCCTCTTGTAGATCAGCTATGTTAAGGCACAGGTAATAACTGGCACGATGTTTATAAATTACTAGTAATATCCTGCGGTTTCACCCGCGTAATTTTTTTTTACACCTTATTACATTTTTATAACGGATCCCTATTTTTGAAAATGTAGGCTATGTTGCTCAGTAAATATGCAGCTTTCTAATGGTGAAAGAATTTTTGAAATCGGTCCAGTAGTTTTTGTGTGACAACATCACAAACATACATACAAATTTTTCATCTTATAATATTAGTATAAATTAGTATAGATCATCATTCTCCTGCCCTTATCCACTCTGTGGGGTCGGCACAACATGTTTTACACATGTTGCTACATGTTATGGCTAGTTATCCTCAGTAAGAAATGAACGTGGTCTATACTACTCAGCCGGATACCACACGGCGGGTCAACTTACCTTAGTCGCCTCTTACGAAACCTCAGTAAGAAATGAGGGTGGTACTATTCTATTCAGCCGGATACCACACGGCGTAATGATATTTTTCCTTTATACTTATGTTATATTTATTATAACCAATTTCCTCCAAAGTCAACCCATTTACTCTTTCTCAACAACTCAATGACACATAATGACTGCCACTATTTTTATTATATTCATCATCCTCCTGCCCTTATCCCACTCTAAGTGGGGTCGGCACAACATATTATAAACATGCTGTCAAATGATTTGGCTGCGTTTTTACGACCGGCCGCCTGCCTGACGTCAACTTACCTCCTTCGTATTTTACGACACCTCGGTAAGAAAGAGGGTGGTCTATTCTACTAAACCGGATACCACACGGTGGGTCAACTTACCTTAGTCGCCTTTTACGACACCTCGGTAAGAAATGAGGTTGGTCTATTCTACTCAGCCGGACACCACACGGCGGGTCCACTTACCTTAGTCGCCTTTTACGACACCTCGGTAAGAAATGAGGTTGGTCTATTCTATTCAGCCGGACACCACACGGTGGGTCCACTTACCTTAGTCGCCTTTTACGACACCTCAGTAAGAAATGAGGGTGGTACTATTCTATTCAGCCGGATACCACACGGCGTAATGATATTTTTCCTTTATACTTATGTTATAATAAAAACCAATTTCCTCAAAAGTCAACCCATTTACTCTTTCTCAACAACTCAATGACACATAATTAGTATTAGTAACGGCCTGTTACTATCCCACTGCTGGGCATAGGCCTCCTCTCTCCATTTTGGAGAGAAGGATTGGAGCTAAAATCTACCACGCTGCTCCAATGCGGATTGGTAGGTTACACATATCCCCAGAATTCTCTAGAGATATGTAGGTTTCCTCACGATGTTTTCCTTCACCGAAAAGCGTGTGATAAATTGCAATTGTCAATTAGACACATAAGTTTTACTAGAAAACTCATTGGTGCCTGCCCGGGGTTTGAACCCTAGACCTCCTCGAAAGAGGCGCACGGTGTTACCGCTGGGCTACCACAGCTTATGACACATAATGACTGCTACTATTTTATCATATTATCGACCATATATGAAGGAGGTTGTATTTGAAACATGTTGTAACATTTATTTATTTCGCCATTCAGATCAAAATTGCACCAAGTGATGCGTACATTAGCGTACGCACCGCTCCTGATATCGGGTTTAAATGAGGAGAAACAGTTCATACAAGTTGAACTGTTCAGTGATTTTGAGGATGATCAGGTAATTAATTGTCGTGAATAATTTTCGAATATGCTATGCTATTACAGCAGTTTAAAAACACTGTTAAAAAGAGGCTGATACAGAAAGTCTACTTGAGGATTACTTAGAAGATGTGTGGATATAGCTGTCTTTGAACCTGTACAAGACAGTAATTACTTAATGTAAATAGTATTAAGAATTATATTTTTAAAAGAGCAACCGCCGAGTTTCTTGCTGGCTCTTCTCGGTAGGAACAGCTTTCCGAACCAGCAGTAGAGTTGACGATTCAAAAGCACTTGTTTACAAGTTTATTTGAATAAAGAATATTTTGAATTTGAATATATTAGATGACCAAGTTTAAGTTCTATATTGTTTTAAAAGAATTTATGAAGGAAGTTGTATTGCTTGTGGATTCAAATAATTTATAGAATTAGGCGTTACTTTGCCGTGGTCCATAATACAAAAGCAATGAGAATATTATTTTGCTATAATCCGCGATAAATCTTTTCTTATAAATCTTTTCTTATAAATTAATAAATCTTTTATTGCGGATTATAGCAAAATAATATTCTCATTACTTTTGCTTGTGGATTCATAAAAGCTTACTCAGTTGGATATAAGCCCCCTCTCTCTGTATTCTGGAGAGAAGGGTTGGAGCTAAGACCTACCACGCTACTCCAATGCGAATGAGTATGTTACACATATCCCCAGAATTCTCTAGAGATATGCAGGTTTCACGATGTTTTCCTTCACCGAAAAGCGTATTGATAATTGCAAATTGCAATTATCAATTAGACACATAAGTTTAGGAAAACTCATTGGTGAATGAAAGAATCGTGTCGTGAAAAATGTCAAAGAATCGCAAAACACCGCTTGTGCGATTTTGTCGTGGAGTCTCCTGATGATGCTTCGGTTGCGGGGCGAAACGATTGTTGAGTTTATGATAGTGAACGTATATAGTGCTTGTGTATTGTGGTGGCGGTGGTGGAGGTTTGTGCATGTGTTTTTACAAATCCTGCATGTATCAGGTATGATAACCGATAAGAAATAAGAATGTGTGGATATAGCTCTCTTTGAACCTGTACAAGACAGTAACGACATAATGTAAATAATATTAAGAATTATATTTTTTTTAAAAGAGCAACCGCCCAGTTTCTTGCTGGCTCTTCTCGGTAGGAACAGCTTTCCGAACCAGCAGTAGAGTTGACGATTCAAAAGCACTTGTTTACAAGTTTACTTGAGTAAAGAATATTTTGAATTTGAATTTGATTGTCCACTCTACATTTAGCATTATATATATTTTCTATTTACTTCATCGCGGATTATAGAAAATTATTTTATTATTACTTTTGAATCTTTATATTTAAACTAAATCAGTCTTTGCAATTTGTTTAATTCCTCTTTCTTTATATTAATTTTTTCTTTGTCCAACATTTGCAACCATTCCGGCACCGACTTCATATATTGTCCGCTTGACATTTTATTTTCTAACTTCATTACCCTTTCGAGCTTGTCTATTTTCTTTTTTGGTTTATCTCTTGCAGACAAAATTGTATTTTGAATACAATCGCGGATTATAGCAAAATAATTTTATTATAACTTTTGTATTATTGATCTCCGCAAAGTAACGCCTAATTCTGTAAATCATTTAGACGCATAATTTTTCATAGAAAAACTCATTGGTGCCTGAACGTGTTTTTTTAATTATTGCTTTATTCAATGCTAATTTTCCATCACCCAGGATCGTCCAGTGACAGACGCGTACGTGGAGCTGCAATCTCGCTTTGTTCAAGTGTTTTCGTCAGAGCTCCAAATCGAGGCGCATTTCACCGGCCTCAGATACGCTATGTACTACTGGCCCAAGATATCAGCTCTCGTTGGTGAGATAAAAATTTTTAAATAAATATATGGGACATTTACACACGATCGTCCGTCCCCAAAGTAACATAACTTGTGTTATGGTGGACAGACAACTGTTAAATATACACATATAATTTTAAATATATACTTCAATACAAATATACACCCCGACTCAAAGACCAACAAATTCATTTATAGAAAACTAGCGGCCTGCCCCTGCTTCGCACGGGTATACAATATATATCCCATGTCAGTCAGTGTAAAAAAAATGATTAAATTCGATCCAGTAGTTTTGATTTATTCATTACTGCCCGTGACCCGCAAGCGTTAAATTTGGAGAAAAACAATTTCCTCTCCCTGTACCAAGACGATTTCCTGCTATCTTTGGAATATCTAAACTCATATAGTACATTTTTACTTATTTACTTTTACATTTTCCCAATGTATTTTATTTTTACAATTAATTACAGAATGTCTTTAAACAAACTCTTGAAAGAGCGAAATCGCTGCTAAAGTCGAAGTGTTGTATATGGACAAACAAAGAATGCGACTTTGTTTTATAATATGTAGTGATGTTGGCGCTGGGCGGGAATCGATCCCGCGACCCGCGGAGCTGAAGGCAGTACCTACTGCGCAAACTTACATACTTAGTCTGTCGTATAACAAAATGAGGTAGAAAGTGGGTCATGTGGTTTGAGTGTCTTTTTAAATACATACTTAAAATACAAATATACACCCCGACTCGAAGACCAACAAATTCATTTATATAAAATGTTGGCCCTCGGCGGGAATCGATCCCGCGACCCGCGGGGCTGAAGGCAGTACCTACTGCGCAAACGTACTTAGTCTGTCGTATAACAAAATGAAGTAGAAAGTGGGTCATGTGGTTTGAGTGTCTTCTTAAGAGGGGTTTCGGTTGAAAGAGTTCTCCAAATTCTAATTGAAATTATTTTATTGTTAGTAATTTACCCCATTTAGAGTGGGATAAGGGCAGGAGGATGATCTACATAAATTAAAAAACCCCAAAGACAATTTTGTATATATAGTTGTAAGCTGAGATAGCCCAGCGGTAATACCATGCGACTCTTTCGAGGGAATCACGAGTTCAAACTCCGTCAGGCACCAATGAGTTTTTCTATTAATCCTTGTGTCTAATTGATAATTGCAATTTATCACACGCTTTTCGGTGAAGGAAAACGTCGTGAAGAAACCTGCATATCTCTAGAGAATTATGGAGATATGTGTAACCTACCAATCCGCATTGGAGCAGCGTGGTAGGTCTCATCTCCAATTCTTCTCTCCAGAATTGGAGTGTGGAGGCCTATTCCCATCATTAGGATAGTAACAGACAGCTAATTTAGTTTTAAATATTTTTTAAAATAAAACCTTTATACGTTGTATTCCCAGATTTTGACCTTGACCCTTGAAACGAAAGAAACGGCGAGAGGAGGCCTATGCCCAGAAGTGGGATTGCAACAGGCCGTTACTTTTCTACTACTAGTATGTTTTTCTCTCTGTTCTCAGGTATATCCTCGAACCTGTTCGTCGTGTCGTTGCTCTTTATCCTGAGCTGGTATCACCTGCAGGACGGTCTACCGGAGTTCCTTAAGGTAAGATACTAATCATACTAATATGATGTAATAAGTGCGAAGGAGACAAAACCATAATAACATTATAGTTTTGTCTCCTTCGCACTTGTACCTAGCCTCACGGTCAAGGTTATGCATTACATACGAAATGGGGACGGTCATTCACCCTTCTATATCCTATCCTAGTTATATTATAAATCCGAAAGTTTATGAGTATCGATGTATGTTTGTTACTCTTTCACGGTGAATCCGCTGAACCAATATCGATGAAATTTGGCACAACTATTCCTTACTTAGCGGGCTTAGCCCGCGTGGAAAGATTAAAACGGTAATATAGTATTCTTGTTCAAAGAAACAAACAAACTCTTCAACTTTATTTATTAGTGTAGATTAACATTAAAGAGACAATCTTTCAAATAGTCAGAAGAAATCGATTTAAAAAAACGGTTAATTCTTATTAAAATAAATATATTTTTTTAATCTATTTATTTATTTAAAGTTAAAAATCGATTATTTATTAATCGATTTTTTCTACTCCATGTAACATCTCTAGGTACCACTATTAATTTTCTATTTTAATATTTTCAGAACAAACTGGGCATCGATGTGGCGTCTGCAGACGAAGACAAGAAGTTAATTTCCAAAGTTAAATTGGAACGGGAAGGTATTATTTACAATCTTTTGTTTCCACTAATTCGCCATTTTATTTCAAGATAAGCGTTGGGAAATATCGATACTAGTTAACCAGGCTAACATCATAATTTTCAACATCTTCAAGACACACACACACAAACATGCACGCGCGCACACACACGCACGCACGCACACACACACACAGAGAGAGAGAGAGAGAGACCAATACACACACTCACAAAAACTCATATAAGATTAAAATATTTTTTTCCCTTTTTTAATAGGAAAAAACAATTAACGATATTTTAACACTGAGTTCGATAACTAAAGAAATTAGTAAATATTATCTGTACAAATCTACTTTTAATTTATTCAATATATAAAACACTATTTTTGCCGTAATAAGTTAATTTATGTATAATAAGTTAATTTATGTATAATTATCTTTATATATTATAAATATATGTATGATATTAAATATATATTTAATTTTAGTATTTAAAATATATGTAAACTAAAGGTTAAATTTATTATTATTATAAAGTGTAGTTCTTTGTAGTAATTAAATTGTTGCGCACCAACCCGTACTTTAACCATGATCCTCGCATCAAAGGTTGTCTGGGAGAGATCGCTCCAAGCGATAAGACCGCCTTTGCACGCTTCTGTGTATTCATATGTTTTGTAAATTTATATCTTCTTTGTGTGTAATAAAGAATAAATAAAATAAAATAAATAAAATAAGTTACGCTGACCTGACATTTAGTCAGCGTAGCTTATTCGGGGAACGGGCGGTTGCGCGAAATGAAAATATCGAGTACTATACTATTAATTTTTTTTACGTTTCTTTTTTCTATTTTGTCAAAAATTACCGAGCAAGGCAATCAACCAGGTACATAAATAAAATAAATAGATATATTACACACACGGTCGTCCGTCCCCAAAGTAACTTAATACTTGTGTTATGGACAGACAACTGGTGAATATATACTTATATATTTTTTAAATACATACTTAAATACAATATACACCCAAGCTCAAAGACCAACAAATTCATTTATAGAAAATGTTGGCCCTCGGCGGGAATCGAATCCACGACCCGCGGAGCTGAAGGCAGTGTCACTACCTACTGCTCCAACGGGCTAGTCGTATTTATTTATAGTATTACATATTTGTAATTACTCTCTCTTCCAGACTCTTTCCCGTTCATAGAAGAAGAGTCGCTGTTAGAAGAATTCCACCGGTTAGAGAAGAAGAAAACATAGACTGATTATATTTAGTGTAAATGTATGCATAATATTGTAATGTGATAATAATGGAAACAATAAATTATTTTATCTATAATGGTTCTCATCCACTGCACAGAATTTATATAGTAATTTTTTAAATAATTTTTGTATACAGACATTTGTAAGTTTTCTTTTCTATTAGTACAGATAATATAAATAAATAAATAGATTTAAAAAATCATTTATTTTGATACGAATTATTCGATTTTTTTTAAATCGATTTTTTCTGACGTTTGAAAGGTTGACTTTTTAATGTTAATCTAAACTAATATATAAAGCTGAAGAGTTTGTTTGTTTGATTGGTTAAACGCGCTAATCTCGGGAACTACTGGACCGATTCTTTGAGTGTAAGAGAGTCTAGAGCGAGAGTCTTTGAGTCCATCTATCGAGGAAGGCTATAGGCATGTAAAATCACGCTAAGATAAATAGGAGAGGAGCAGCAATAAAAAATAGTACAAAAATTAATTTAATATAAATATTGCTATAAAGTTTGTTTAAGTCACAAATCATCATAGTCCCGCCCTTATCTCACTCTAAGTGTTATCGGCACAACATTGCTTTAAAGAGTTTGTTATATGATTCGGCTATGTATTCTATCACCGGCTGCCTACCTGTCGTCAACATACCCTAATCGCCTTTTACACTTTAAAAAATTAGGGTGATCTATTCTACTTAGTAGGAAACTACACGGCAGGTAAGTCACAAATAATTAACGTTTATTATTATTATTATATCAAGTAGTATTAGTATCAAGCACTGACGGCTAACCTTCGCTAGTCGGAGAGGCACAAGAAGAAGAAGATTATTATTATGTTATGGATTTGTAGCAAAATGATTACGTATTAATCTTCAAAATACATAAAAATGAATGTTTATCTGTTTGTCCTTTATTGACTCCGAAACGGCTTTACAGATTTTAATGAAATTTTCAGACAATCTGACAATACCTAGCGGATGGACCTGTAAAGTTTGATGGCGATCGGAGCAATACAATGCTCCGATCGCCATCAAAGTTTACAACAGTTACAACTGTCAAAAACAGTTTTTTATTATTACTGATATCTTGAAATTAAGTCAGAAAGCTTAGTGAACGTGTGTAGTGCTTGTGTAATGTGGTGGAGGTTTGCGCATGTGTTTTTACGAATACTGCATGTATTGGGTATAAAAACTGGTGATCCATTTTACATTTAGCATTATATATATTTGCTATTTACTTAATGGTCAATTATAGCAAAATAACTTTATTACTTTTGTTGTATTAGATCATAAAAGCTAACGTTGATTTCATTCAAGTAGTCTAAACGCTTAAATGAAAATACCATTTATATTGCTAATCCAAAACAAGTTTACTTTATTTATTATTTACAAGTTTTATATTTCAGTTTGTGTAGTGGACGAGTATCTTGATTTTTTTGTAAAATGGCATCAGTAGACTATGTTAGTCAGTTCATAATAGTACAAACTTATCTCATTATTTTGTTAGTTTTTAATTAGAATGTCTCTATTTAGAATTAATTTTAAATTATATATATTATAAAATTAATTTAATACTTTGCTACTTATATTTTAATATTTTGACTTAAAAAAGTACATCTTAAATTTTTTTTTAATTAGTTTTAGCCAATATATAAATTCAGCTTTGGTTTATTATTTTTTACTTTGTTATGTACATATCGGTGAAATCTATGTTTTGAAATATATTTATTATGAAATCTGTTTTGTCTCAATAATTTTTATCTAATCATGAATTATTTAAAGTGGTAAATAATAATATAAAAGTTTAATCAAATAAGCCCAGGGGGAGTTTCTTTATTATACTTGATTCTTGATTACGGAAAAAATATAATCTGACGATTTTAATGGGGTTACATATAGGTTAGCTACATATAGCTAAAACCATAAAGAAAGTGTGAAGCGTGCAGCTGCTGAGAACTGTATACTGTAAGCTTTAAAAGAAATGTATAAATGTTATGGAATATCATGAAACTATTACCATTTTGTACCATGGTTCCTCTAATCATCCAATGGGAAATCATCATGCCTCGCCTCAACAGCGATCTCTTAGTCATCGATTTTATTGAGAATTAATAACTTACATGAGCGATGTTTCGTATTTCAAATAAAAAATAAATATTAGTAATAACTTTATTTTCAATATTTTCCAAGTACCCGTTTATAAACCGCCATGAGCAATATATTACAACTATACAATACGTATATCTAATATTATATTTAAGCTGAACGCCCACAGGCCAATTTAGGATGCATTACTTTTAAATCCTTTCTACACAAGATATATAATAGCGAATACAATGTGATAGCCTAGTATTTAAAACTACGGCAAGATAATATTATGGTGTTATAATAATCGATTACAATTTATAATTAATTTTATAGAACGAAATTCCAGAATGTAATGCTTTCTTCTATTAATCATATATAAACATTCATTATGAAACAAGAGCATGAATACAAAAGTAATAATAAAAGTTATTTTGCTATAATCCGCGATGAAGTAAAATAGAAAAGCGATTGCGAAAGCTTTGCGATTTTGGTCGTGGAGTCTATCTCCTGATGATGCTGCGGTAGCGGGGCGAAACGATTGTTGAGTTTGTGATAGTGAATGTATATAGTGCTTGTGTATTGTGGTGGCGGTGGTGGAGGTTTGTGCATGTGTTTTTTACGAATCCTGCATGTATCAGGTATGATAACCGATTGTCCACTCTACATTTAGCATTATACATATATATTTTCTATTTTACTTCATCGCGGATTATAGCAAAATAATTTTTATTATTACTTTTCTATTATGGATCTCCGCAAAGTAACGCCTAATTCTATAAATTATTTAAAGAGCATGAATCCTTACGCCTTGACATCTTCACTTTTGATTATAGCATAGAACGTTATATCTTGACGTTTAACTTGATTTGCAAGAGTATCTTAGCACATTACGTCTGCTCTTCGCTAGAGGCGATCATCGTTGATCGTGTGTGTGTCGTGCACGTGTCTATACGATCGTTCGTAATCATACGGTACATGCGATCATATGAATAACCTGCGATTCCCTTTGATGCGTGTGCGATCGCAGACGATTTGCGAGTACAGCCGAATATGTCTTATGCACAATCGTGATCGCACTTAATCGTTTATAATCACCGTTGAGACTAACGTTTGAGATTTTACAAAAAAAAACGGTTGCCTGTAAAGTCGGTTTTACGGGCAAAGATTTTACGTGACAACGTCTTTTTAAATGTGATGGAGTGGAGTGGGAGAGAGACGCAAGGCATTCGCCAGTCCGGCGGGCCTCTCTTTCGTTCGGTGACTCATCGTAACAGACGTGAGCGGCGTTACACTTTTTCATGAGTGACTCCAAGCCGCAACCTAATTTAAGACGTTGTCACGTCAAAAGTTTAATGTAATATTCACTTCGGTTACCGTTTTTCAATTAATATAACATGAATCAAAATAAGATATAGCGGATGTGGTTTTCCAAACGCACCCGTGACATAAAAATCTACAATACAATTGGCAATCTACGATTGGTAAGTACTGTATTATAAAAAAATTTACGCTACTCCTGTAAACCCTTTAAGTCTAAATATATAAGGTAAAACAAAAAAGACTTTCATTGGCCTGAGGGCTCTGTTTAAGGTCATGTGAACGCTCAGCTTTACAGTTTTTTTACACATCGTATATTTTAAACCAGCATCCCAATATACGGGTTAAATAGGCCTGTATTTTAGCGATTATGATATGTTAATAATAATAAAACAATGAATGTATAGTTAATTACCAATAATCTTAAAGAAAAGCATGCTTTATACATTTAAATTACACTTTTTGTATTGAAAACTTCTATGGGCGCATTAATTTTAGGCACTGATAGATTTAGCCGTCACGCTCGGCTACGTAACGCTCATTCGGGTAAAGTCGGCTCGAGGATATTTATAAATTAGTTAAACTAATACACAGGGTGGCACTGACCATACAACGTTAATTTATATTTTAGGTACACACCTCAGCACTGTACATAAAAAACAGTTAATTAAGTGATGGATGATGCCACAGGAATTATATTAAGTGTTTTTTAAAATAAACACGATGTAGAGATCAATGACAGTACACGCTATTCGATCCTTGACCTAAAAAGTAAATACGGTATAACAGGTGTAAGGGAAACAATACTATAATGTTATTAAATAGTTTACAGTATTAAGCGTTATTTTGCGGATGTTCACTATACAAGAGTGATAAAAATATTATTTTGCTATAATCCGCGATAAAAGAAAATATATGTAATGCTAAATGTAGAGTGTACTATCCGGTCTCATACCCGATACATGCAGAATTTATAACAACTCATGCATTACCCACTACCAATAACACAACAATACACACGCACTGCACACATTCACAAACACAATCTCAACAATGGTTTCGTCCCGTAATTTAAGCATCACGACGACGAGCTTTGTGGAGTATATCTCATGACGAACGCTCCGCGCAAGGTCAGTCAACCATTACTAACAAAGCCAGAATCTCAATTAAATTATATTTATTTTGACCGCAAATACATTATTTTTAAACGATATTTAAGAAGATTGATATTATACCAAAGTTATCTTATACGTTTAAGTGGTCAATGGATTTATTTAATGCCATATTGCCATATACCACCCCTTGTATAGTGTAACATAAAATTGGAATAATTAAATTTATATACATTACTACAAGAGATTTACAATTTTAAATTGAAAATATTCGATATTTCATATACTATTGCTCGAGCGATATGTCAATAATGTTTTATATATTACAATTTTTTTAATTTGATTTTGGCAGTGAATAGATTTTAAGATCGTTAAAAAATTTCATTAAAAATGTTACATTCATTTAATTTCATAGTACTTTTAAGGGTTTTATTAATATTTTATTATTTATACATATCTAAAACTATCAAAAAAGAAATTGTAAATTTGATTATATATATTACAATAGATTATTTTTGTACAATAAAAAAATTTCTTACATAATATTTAGTAACTAATATATATTTAAGTATATTAATAAGAATTCTGTGATAAGGAAAAATACTTTTACAAATTTTATAACATATTTTTTGAAATATTAGTGAATACTTAAAGTAAAGAAGCATAAAAAGTAACAATAAAAGGAAAAAAGTAATTTTTCACAATTTTACATTAGAGTAAAAATATATAATTTTAAAACAAATATATGGCTATATAAAATAGATAAACAATATTTTAATTTGTGCTTTGTAATCACAAAATCAGATATATTTTCATTATAGATATTTTATATAAAGAAATATTTTAGCGTCATTTAAAAAAAAATTGATAATCCATTCCTACCATGTAAATCACGTGACGTCAATACTTTTAGTTTTACAGAAAAAAAATCACAAATATGTAATCCTATTGCGATTTATATATTTTTTAATTTGAACGACATTCTATACAATGTGGCTCTTCGGCAAGTGACCGCCCGAATATTTATAAAAAATTATCGATAAAAAACCTTAAATAAGTTTATTTAGAAAATAACGATTATTTTTTGGAAAAAAAATTTACATTTTTCTATTTTTTCTTGAAACATTTGGACATTTAATTAACGTTGTTAATATGCTTTTAGGAATATCAAACAGAATCATAATTGAGTCAATGACATAAAAGATATGACGGAAAATGCACAAACAATACTAAAAAAATTATATTTAAAAAAAATTATTAAAGTTAGTGCCCCTTTTAAGGTTTTTTATCGATAATTTTTCAAGCTGCAGTACTATTGGTCTTCAGTGTTGCTATCAGCGTCTTAGTGTTGCTAGTGATTTAACTCGCGGTTGTCGCGTACCTTGACAAATCTGGCAACACCATACCGACCGCCTGGAAGAATTGGGCGATCTATTAGCTTGTTAACGACACCGTTCGCATAGTGGAACAAGGATGGGAAAGGAAGGCGGGTAAATAGTATCGTACTATATTATTACATATGCATGTTAAAGGAGTGGCACCAGAGTTGACTAATGATAGAGGAGAACGGAAGAAGAAGACATATTGTGTCGACCCCACTTAGAGTGGGATAAGGGTAGGAGAATGATGATTATTACGACGGAATATTTAGGATCATGTAATAGACAAAGTAGAAAAGACATAAGCTTACGGCTCCGGCTTAGCGCTTTAGAAAAGTATGTAAGTAGTCAGTGAGTTTTATTATCACTTAAAATTGTAAGAAAAAGCAGGGGAGTGGAAATTGTAGCAAACTTATTAAGTAGCAAGCAAATTGTAGCTGTGGCGAGGTGGGGAGAGGAGAGGAAAGTACTAGCGTCTTTTGACGTAATTGTTGTGAAAAAAGAACAATTATTTTTAAGAAAATCGTTATTTAGGGGCCGTTCATAAAGTAGATCACGCTAAAATAAAATCTGTACACCCCCCCCCCCTATCTCTCACACTTTCTGATAAACCCCCCCCCAAATATTACGTCACAAAAACTAAGTGGAGGACCCCTTAATAAGATAAATTTCGAAAAAACTTTAAATAAATTCTCATTTTTACATTGAAAACATGTACATATACATACATATTTTATATTTTACATATATATTCTACATATTTTATATTTATTAAATACGAAATGAATTACTGTGTATCATGATAAACATTGAAAAAGAAAAATACTTGAAAGACTTTACAATATTTTAATGAACGGCGAACGTCACGATGCCGGAGAATTGACGATTCAAATGTACTTGTTTAAAAGTTTATTTGAAAGAAAATTTTGAATTTGAATTTGAAAATTGCGGGATATTACTAGTAATATCCCGCAGTGGTTACCCATCCGCTTTCGCCGGGACATGCAAATACTTTCTCTTCTGTACTGTGTGTTATTCCACCCAACGACACCCTCTTACTTGAAATCGAAATTCCATTTTATCAAAAGTACAAATAATTTAATAAGGTCCTTTCGGAAGTTTAACCTCGAGATGCCCTCACATAAGACATCGTTTTTTGGACGTTCTTTCAATATTAAAGCTATTACATTGTGGAATGCTCTACCGGTATCAATAAAGGAGGCAAAATCGTTAAGAAGCTTTAAGTTTAAATTAAAACAATATTACACCTCACTATCTGGCTAGGATTAAATGGTTATATATGTGTAATAAATATGGTTTATATATGTTTATAAATATATAGTAAATTTATTATACGTATGTATGTATATATGTATGTATGTAGATATATTTATGTATTAGAATTTGTATACGTTGCACCACCTACCTTATTACCCTAAATTTAATGTCTCTAGCCCAAAGGTTGCCGGGAAGAAATCGCTATTTAGCGATAAGGCCGCCTTATTGTATCTACATTAAGATAACATCGTTTTCTTTACAATGTATATTGTAATTTTATGTGGTGCAATAAAGAATGTTCTATCTATCTATCTATCTAATAATATGAATATACCTCATTGTCAGCTCTTTCGTCATCGCTCTGGTACTGCACGTCCAGCTCGGAGCTGTTGACGCTGTTCTCCCAATCCTCGGAGGACTCTACCGAAGACGAGTCCAGGTCAAAATCTGGGAATCGTTTAAAGGTTTTATTAAAAGTTAATGAGATTATAACTTACTTTTTTGAGAAAAGTTATACCTGTTGGCATAAGTTGGCATCTTCTATGGTATATAGAATTGAATACATTTATATATTCATTGTATATAATAGACAAAGTAGGAACCGACATAAGCTTGCGGCCCCTGCTTTGCGCCTTGAAAAAGTACGTAAGTCGTTTGTGGGTTTGGGTATAAGATTCTATAATAAAATTCCACAATCAATTTTAACTTTTAACAGCAGTTTAAAAACACTATTATGGAGAGGCTGATACAGAAAGCCTACTATACTGTTGAGGATTATTTAGACGATAAAAATGCGTCGATATAAATATTGTTCGACCCTGTACAAGATAGAAACATTAAATGTAACTAGCATTAAGAATTGTATTTTTTGAAAAGAGCAACCGCCGAGTTTCTCGCTGGCTCTTCTCGGTAGGAACAGCTTTCCGAACCAGTAGTAGAGTTGACGATTCAAAAGCACTTGGTTACAAGTTTATTTGAATAAAGAATATTTTGAATTTGAATTTGAATATAATTGGACAGAAAACAATGATCTAATTGTATATGATTATATACATCTATATAAAATCTTATATGATTATTGATTTGATTTTGATCAACAGTCTATCACCTATCGCCAATTCAGGGTGTCTAGCTGCTGGTACTGCGGGCAGGCGGAGTGCGGTCGCGTTGATAGCCAACGCCTGGGCAGCGTGACCTCTACTGCTGGAGGAAGGTGAGGCTAGCTCCTGAGGGACTCCAGCCGATGGCAACTCCTGGCCATAGCGCACCAGCGGATGTTCCTAGCGAAAAATATAATTAAAGTTAAAACATAAAGCTGGAACGTGAGACGGGTCAACTTACCTTAGTCACCTTTTACGAAACCTCGGTGTTGCGCTTATAATTCACAAGCAAAACCATCTAATGTTGTATAGTTTTAAATAACTAGTACGTAAGCTATGGATAAATAAAAATGTTAAGCGGAATAGGCATATAGGGGCCGTTCAAGTATTACTTAAGCAGATTTATTATAATTATTTACCCCCCCCCCATCCCCCCTGTCAGCAAAAGTAAGCAAAAATCCTACCCCCTCCCCCATGCTTATGTAAATATTTGTCAATCAATGTACTGATTTTTTTTACATATTATATATATAACGTTATAATAATAATTTGAAAAATAAAAAAAAAAGATTTAGGATAGAGTTTATATTTTACTGATACGGTATTGAACATAGAGTAAAGGACATAAATATTATATCTTATGTTATAACATACAATTTTAAATTTTTGGTACACATATTAAATTCAAATTAACAGTCTTCAGTCCATGAAGCCCGAATCCGTGATTCTAAGTTTTTTAATGTGACAATGTAAGGGTTGCCATTCATGTAAAAAAGTAAATAACTACCGATGACGTAATCATCACCTAGACTCCCCTACCCCCCTGTCATCCAAAATAACCAAAGCAAAGACCTCCACGTTTCCCCATAGTGCTCCCGTAATACTTGAACGGTCCCATACGAAATATAACGTACGTGACAATATATTTCCTGTTATTCGCTCTCCCCGTTAATATAAGGTATTTTTCTTTGTATTTACTATCACTTACTCTAACCTGTTATTAGCATATAGCCAATTAAATATACATTTGATATTCATTACGTCATATCATTGAACACCTTCGGTTACATTGCGTACCGTACACCCAGCAACGCAATACTCAGTAAGATATAAGGGTGGTCTATTCTACTCAGCCGGATACCACACGGCGGGTCAAACCTTAGTCGTCTTTTACGCATCTTGGTAAGAAATGAGAGTGGTCTACTCTACTCAGCTGGATACCACACAGCCGTTCAACTTACATTAGTTGCCTTTTACGACAACTTGACACACGGTGGTCTATTCTACTCCCAATTAAGTATAAAATAAAGTAAATTTCTTTTTTGGGACAAATAAATATTGTGCAATTTAAGCATTAAATTGCCCGAAAGTCATTACCTAGCAACACTTTACTAACGGTATTCTTTTACCGCACCCTTCCATTGAATAAATAAGGTTGAGCTCACCTGATCGAATATAGGTGAGTATAGCCGCTTTCTATACATTAACTGTAACCACTCACCTCATGAGGTAATTCACAGATAGGATTGTGCCTAAGATCAATCATTTCAAGTACAGGAGTAGTTGATGTGTCGAGGCCTTCAGGTAATCGGTGTATCTGGAAGCAGTTAATGATATGTTATTGCAACTGAGGTTTAAAACGCGCATTCTATACAAAAGTAATAATGAAATTATTTTTGCTACAAACGGTAAATAGAAAATATATATGATGCTAAGGGCCAGTTTCAACCGATAAATAACTAAGTAGCAGATAAATGTCTCTAAAAAGAGACTAAAAAGTGAAAAATAAAAAAAATAAAAAATGAGGTAATTTTTAAAGGCATTGCTTTCCAGCAGATAAACAAAATAACAGCCACATGATCTACCTGTTAACTTATTAGGGACTTTAGGTGCTGAATAAGCCTCTCAGAAACCTGAGAAATGCAAAATTCCGAGATATATGTCAGATATGTTCCGAATAAGCTAACTGACAGTTTATTGGTAACTTATGAAACAGGCCCTAAATGTAGAGTGGACTATCTGCTTTCAACTCTGATACATGCCATTTTGTCGTGGTCTCTATCCTCTGATAATAATTCGTTTGTGGGGCAAAATAATTGTTGAGTTTGTGATAGTGAATATATGTAGTGCTAATTTTATTATTACTTTTGAAAAAAAAATAATAATAAAATTATTTTGCTATAATCCGCGATGAAGTAAAATAGAAAATATATATAATGCTAAATGTAGACTTTGCGTAGGCTTTGCGATTTTGGTCGTGGAGTCTATCTGCTGATGATGCTTCGGTTGCGGGGCGAAACGATTGTTGAGTTTGTGATAGTGAATATATGTAGTGCTTGTATATTGTGGTGACGGTGGTGGAGGTCTTAACATGTGTTTTATAAGGTATTTACAGCATTTACCTCTCCCACAATATGAGTATTTTAAAGATCGATAGGTATTTTCTATAACAACAGATTCCACTTATAATTGCAATAAATGTATAAAATTGTAAAATTTTAAACAATGATAAGAAATTTCTTCTTATTATAGGACATACTATAATATATATAATGATAAGCCTATGCAAGTCAATATATAAGTCACATGCATATTTTACATGTATATCTTTGAATCCATACAAGCAAGAAAAAGTACTGACTAATAATAACCTGATTGTGATTCAACTGTAAAAACATAAGATCAGGGCATTTCAGGACTGAAAGTGGAAACTCTTTCAGTCTATTCTGCCGGAAGTTGCAGTGTACTAAGGACTCCAGGTTTTCCAGGCAATTTGGCAGGGTTTCTATATGGTTATACTCAAGGGTCAACCACCTGTTGAAAAAAGAAGTTAATCACTACATAGTATGAAACAAAGTAGCTTTCCTAGTCTGTCCCTATATACCTATGTATGCTTGAATCTTTAAAACTATGCAACAGATTTTGATGCAGTTTTTTTATTAGATAGAGTGATTGAAGAGAAAGGTTAATATGTATAATAACATTCAATACGGAGTAGACAAATACTATTTTGTCTTCTCCATATTGAATATATATATATATATATATATATATATAGAATATATATATATATATATATATATATATATATATATATATAAAATAGAATAGAATAGAATAGAAATATACTTTATTGTACACCATAATTCATACAAAAGAAAAACAGTTAGAACATGAAACATTTTTTATAAATATGATTAAGATATACAATGGGCGGCCTTATCGCTAAAGAGCGATTTCTTCCAGGCAACCCATGATTAAAGGACCAGGTAAAAATCACAAAAAGGGGGTGTACGTATACATATAAAAATATAAATGTAAAAAAAAAAAGTATACATATAAAAAATAAATAAAAAATAAGCTGTAAAAATAAATAAATAATATTGAGTACATATAGTCAGTAGAAGATACAAAAATATACAAAAATTTATTTATGCTATTTATGCTAACCCATTAAATAATGTCTTTTCAAATTTTCTTTAAATACGAAAAGAGACTGTGCATATCTTATAGAAAGCGGTAGTGAATTCCATAGCAGGACACCTTTTACAGAAAAAGAATTACCATAGAAACACGATGAATGCGTAGGTATTTTAAGGGTAAGTCTTTCACTTGGACGAAGTGAACGGTGAGAAGTCTCAAAACGAAATTGAAAACGCTCTTTAAGGTAAGAAGGTGTAGCGGGATTAAAAAGAATGCCATATAAGAGAGAAAGAATATGAGTATTCCTGCGAAGTAGGATTGGGAGCCACTTGATTTTATTGCGAAATTCAGAGATGTGGTCATACTTACGGAGTCCAAATATGAACCGAATACAGAAATTTTGAAGACGCTCAAGTGTATTCAATTGCTCCTCAGTAATATCGAGATAGCAAATGTCAGCGTAATCAAGAATCGGTAGGAGGAGTGTCTGTGCTAACGCAATTTTAGTAGCAACTGGAAGGAAATTGCGCAACCTACGGAGAGAGCTAGCAGCTGCAAAAATTTTCCTGCTCACCTCAGAGATTTGTGGTCCCCATGACAAATGTTGATCCATGATGATCCCTAAGTTTTTAACTTTGTCTTTATATGGAATGACAACACCGTTAAGAGACACAGGAGGTAGATCTGACATGGTAATTTTGGAGATTTGCTTCGAACTTCCAATAATTCTATATATATGTATATATTCCAATAATTCTATATATATATATTCTATATATACATATATATATATATATGTATTGAATATACTTATACTATTAAATTTTTGAAGTTTCTAATGTGATGTCGTTTTTGTCGTGATGACATTTTTTTTTTCACTTACATTGCAAATACAGGTTGATCTTTCAAAATAATGTACTTAGTATTTGTACACCTTGAAAAGGTCTACAGAAAACTCCTAAGGAGGGAAAGGATAGGAGCTAAGACCTACCACACTGCTCCAATGTGGATTGGAAGGTTACACATATCTCCAGAATTCTCTAGAGATATGCAGGTTTCCTCACAATGTTTTCCTTCACCGAAAAGCATGTGATAAATTGCAATTATCAATTAGACACATACGTTTTAACAGAAAACCTCAGTGGTGTCTGCCCGGGTTTGAACCCATGGGCTACCACAGCTTAGTTTAGCAGCTACACATTTAATACTAAATAAAAATTATTTAATTACTATAGTGTTATCTATAGCCGTACATTTTCTAATAAGAAAAAAAACAACCTTAACCTAGCAAACACGAAGCATTGTTTGGTAGATTTTTTACCACAATGAAAAAACTGTTATGACGGTTAAGGTTATTTTTTTATCTAGTACAATTTAGTATTTATAGAAGTATTTAATTTAATCTTATCCTGCTGTGTGGTATCCGGCTGAGTAGAATAGACCAACCTCATTTCTTACCAAGGTGTCGTAAAAGGTGACTGAAGTAAGTTGACCCACCGTGTGGTATCCGGTTAAGTAGAATAGACCACCCTCTTTCTTACCGAGGTGTCGAAAAATACGACAGGTACGTTGACGGCAGGTAGGCGGCCGATTGTAAAAACTCAACCAAATCATGTGACAGCATGTTTATAACATGTTGTCCCGACCCCACTTAGAGTGGGATAAGGGCAGGAATATGATGATGTAATTTAATTTTATATCTAACTTACCTCAACTTAGTTAATCTAGTCATTTCTTCTGGAATAGTTTTAAGTTCATTACCCCGCGCTCCAAACGTGTCTAATTTCGACAGATTTCCGATCTCCTTAGGTATTTCTCTTAATCCTATCCTGTTACACCAGAAAGCCTCTAGGTTTTCCAAATTGCCGATCTCTGGTATTAAAATTTGTAAAGGATTGTAACTAATATTTAAGTTGACGAGATTTTTTAAGTTACCTATTTCCGCGGGCAAAGCACTTATATTATTATAATCTAGAGTCAATGTGGTCAAGTTAAGTAACTGTGTTATCTGCACTGGGATATTAGTTATTTTATTTACATGTAAATAAAGATGCTCGACATCTAAACAAGTGTATAGGAGCGGTGGAATTTCTGTTATTTCGAAGGAATTTAAACTCAACCGAGACTTCTTTTTGGCGATGGCCTGTTCTATGACTGCCAGTATGTGGTTTTCACGGATGAACTTTAATATTGCACTCATTTTTCAACTATTCTTGGTAACATTGCTATTGAATTTGCGTTTGATGGAAAACTGAAGTGACATTGACAATCAGCTGATTTTTTTGACTAAGTTTTTAATGTTGCTATAATATTAAATCCATATTTCTACTATATAAACAAATAAATTTAAAATTAAACTTTTTAATGAATTTATTATAATGAAATTTCTACAATTCAAAAAGAATAAAAAACTAAATTATAACATTACCTTACAGTTACCAAATATAACTAAATATCCTTTACGTACAGAGAAACGTTAAATCAACTATTGATTTTTTGAAGAAGGCTATTGCATAAAAGTATATTTCATTCGAGACCACTTAAAAGCTCTTTATAATTTATTTCAATGTAATTAGTGTTACGGATACAAATGATTTTCAGTGTGATTAGTTAAATCGAAAATTAAGTTTTCCTCATAAAAACATTAAAATGTGTTGTAATATATATAAAATTTTATTTTATGTGTTTATTTTATATCAGTGCTTAATATCGGATTTAAATGGTAAGTAAGTAGGCGCCTATTATTATTTAAAATTAATGAGATATAAAATTTACTCGATCGTGGAATATGTTTTGGTGAGTAAAATCTTCATTACAGCGTTTCAACAAAATAAAACATCTCATCATATCCGACGAGCAAATATAGACGGCAACTTTTTTAAAAATCATAAAATTGGAAGCTATCGCTCAGTCAAGCAGTTTACATTTTATCGCAAGAATTATCCGAAACTTAAAGATCGAATGGACTATGATGTTAATACATATGATACGGACTATGGTGATTTAGTCTCTAACTTCACGTCTTCCATTTATGACGACAATTCACCACTTTATCCGAATCCGGAAATTGTAGCCAAGAACAATCAAGGTGGATGTTAATTTTTTAATTCTTTACCTGAAGTAGATTTTGTATAAGAACCAAAACTGTTAAATGAAATGGTAATCAGATGTAGACAAATATAATTTAAATTTCTTGCAAAAAATATTCTTATTTTTTGTTTTTAATGAATTAGTTATTATTGATTAATTATACTTAATATTTAATTAACTAATTTATTGATTCATAGTGTAATATATAAACCTTCATTGGTGACAATAAGGACGAGTATCCAGAGCGTTCTTAGTTGTTTTCTTTCTTTAATCTTTAAAAATGAATGTAATTAAAGATATATACTACTTTTCCATTTAATTAATATTGAATAGTGATTTTGATTTTATAAGACTTTATAAGATTTTATAAGTATTTAAGAAAAAGGTACCAAAAGCGATATTTTTATTTTAAAGCACAAATAACCAATTACAATGAAAATAAGATACCAGAGCAAGAAGAAGTTTCTGATGATTCATTTGCTGATGCAGATCTTAAAGAACATAATATTATTGATAGTGTCACTTATGTTTATGGATTCAACAATTGCCACGGTGTTAGAAAAGAGTGGATGGTTTTAGTAAGTGCAAAAAAACAGAATTTGTTTTTGTGATAAATACAAATAGCAATACTAATAATAATAAATTATATAACAATAAAATAACCATGATTTATAAATATTTATAAATTAAACAGACAGTAATAAATTATAATTTATCTTAGATTTAAATGCCATATTCAATGAATCAAGAAAATTCTCTTTAAAAACAGATATTCATCGCAAGTGGGCTTGCAATAGCATTGCCGGTATCCGCAATAATCTGGTTGATGTGGAGCAAATATACTTTGGAGTTCAGGCGCAATAGCAAACTATACCCAATTGTTATCAACCTTTGTTGCTGTCTTGTCGCTTGTACTTTAATATACATACAAGCTGTCGTGGTAAAATATTGTTTATATATATTTAATTTAAATTAATAACATATTTTTTGATAAAGGACCTGATTAATTGAATAAAACCTATCAAATGACTTCTAAATTATTAAATAGAATAACTTGCTTATTTCTACTTTCTAAGACTAAATTTTTTCCACATTTCCTAAAAGATATTATCTACCATCAAATATTAATTTAATGTGTAAATTTGTACTTCTTGTTACTGCTTACGTTAATAGCTCTTAACTTTTAAATTAATCCTTTACTTAAAAAATAATAATATGGTAATTTAAAGTTTGATTACTTTAACTGTTCATGCATATTTTTTTTAAACGAACAGGGTGCATCATCTCCATCACAATGTGAAAGTATCGCATTGGTTTTGCATTATACCCACATATCCTGTGCTATGTGGATTGTTTCACTAGCAGCAGCAGTTACTGAATATTGTGTTTGTGATATGATGATGTCAATAAAATATAACTACTTGCTGGCTTACGGAATACCAGGTATCGTTGTGATGGTGAGTATCGTTTTTCCTAAAGAACGTATCAGAAAAGCCCAATTTATTTATATAATACAAAAGTAATGAAAATATTACATTGCTATAAACCGCGATAAAATTATTTTTATTAGGCCATGACACTCAGCACCGATTTTTAGCCGCAGCTTAGGTCACAACACGGACGATAGAGTAGATAAAATACCACAATTACACAATTTATAAAGCAACACAAATAGTACTAAAAATAGGAAAAGAATGTTTTTCTTATAGTAACTATGAATGACTAAATAGCTTAAAAAATTATATGTTGTATATTGCTGTTATACGTATGTATGTATTTTTGTATCATATTACTTATATATTTACAGTTCAATTATGCACTATCAATGGAACATTATGAAACCAAACATTATTGTTGGATGTCTATAGAAAAAGGGATGGTTATTAGTTTCATGGTACCAGCCACAATTCTAATTATAATTAATACAGGAATTCTCATTGTTGGACTGCAAAGCGTAAACCGAAAACAATCTGAAATGCTGTCTGCTAAAATACAAGAATTAGTCGATCACCATATCGCGAATTGGCCTAAAACCGCTCCTGAGGTAGGAATTGTTACCGAAAGTTTGGAAAATCTGGATAACATGTACACTCCTACGTGCAGCCGTAAGAATACGGACAGTTCTGATACCCTGGAAAAAGAGTTTAATTATAATGATGAAGATTACATAAATATTGAAAACTCAAGCAATGACTTAACTATGGAAGGTGGCAAAGAGGTGATATCCTTATTGTACATTATTATGTTTAGTTATGATAATATGTTATTATTAACAATATATTTTTTATATCACATGCATACAATATATTTGTGAAAAAAATTATATGAACTATCATGCAAACCAACCAAAAAAAATTCTTACAATACATATTGTAAGAAATTTTTATTAACATTGTAAATGTTTATACAGTTTTATTTTATTCAGAAAAAAAAAATAAAAAAAAAACTGGTTGATTTAATTTTATTATATCGCTAAATTCTAGAAGCTAACGTTAGTATTGTAATTTACATCAATTTTTTATTTTTGATTTTTCTCGTAATTTACATAATACCAGTGTTGACCATTTATAATTTTCTACTACTCTAGTAGTTTTATTATATTTGTAGAACGATCAAATGAAAGCCATTGCTGACAAAGGTCTCCTCAATATGCTATTCACGGATAATCTATCATTGAAATGGACTTGGAACACGGAGAGCAATGATTTAAAGACATATCTCAACTTGTGCTTGATACTGGAACCATTTTTTGCGATAAACTGGGTAATGGGAGTGGTTGCTATCGAGAACGCGACTCATTGGTCTACGCCGACGATTTATCTCATACTGGTTGTATCAATGGTTAGTTTTTAAATATTTTAATATAAATCCCAACTAATTTGAATAATATCGATTACAAGATAGCTTTTATTTCACTCTATTTTTCTCGCACATTTATAAGAAAACTAAATTCAATTGCATGAGCTATTTAAATACACAAATTATAGTATTTTTACCTTTAAATTATATTGTTAGGTTTTTTAAACATCAAATTATAGCATTTAATTAAAAGAAGCACAAAAAACTGCTTAATAAAACGTTAAGAAAGTTGCCAGGTTCTTTCTTATTATTTGTTGTTTGTCTCTGTAACTTTATAAGCCGTTGTTGTATATTAACTTGATAGTAGGGATGTGACTTGGCCATGAAAAAGAAAAAGCATTTGCTTTCTTTTTTTCGATCTGGCCCGTTGGAGCAGTGGCTAGTGACCCTGCCTTCAGCGCCACGGGTCGCGGGTTCGATTCCCGCCGAGGGCAAACATTTTCTATAAATGAATTTGTTGGTCTTTGAGCCTGGGTGTATATTTGTATTTAACTATGTATTTAAAAAATATATAAGTATATATTCACCAGTTGTCTGTCAACCATAACACAAGTATTAAGTTACTTACTTTGGGGACGGATGACCGTGTGTGTAAGTGTCCCATATATTTATTTATTTATTTATCTTTTTGATGAGGTAACCTATATGTCTGTCTCACTTTTTTGCGCATTATATCTGAAGATTGGATTTAGTTGGATCAAATTGGATGTTGGAGAATTTGTAATTGATTGTCCTTTCCTTACATACAAAGTATATAAACACAGTATTAAAATACTTAGAAAGGTTACTTCTGTATCAATGAATGTTCGTCACACCGGAATGCCGCCAAAATGAATTAATTACCTCTTATTTTTTAATGTCCACTCAAGTTGAGACCATACAATATTGAGGCTAATACCAATACTTAAACTTTTTAATACACTAAACTCAATACAATATTTATCATTTTATTATAGAAATGTTAAAATTGCTTATAATTGTGAAGGTGTGCTAAAAATTTTGAAATAAATTAAAAACGCGCCATGAATATTTTTTCCACGCATATGTGATTAGTTAAAAATAAGAGTGAATCTCTCATAGTCCCTTTTATTATTCGTTGGGCGCTCGCACTCACAGCCTATTTCTCTTTTAGTCTATGAATTATAACTCTATGCTTAATAAACAATTACTTTTAATTTATCAAAAGTAATAATAAAATTATTTTGCTATAATCCGCGATTAAGTAAAATGGAAAATATATATAATTCTAAATGTAGAGTGGACAATCCGTTTTCATACCTGATACATGCAGGATTCGTAAAAACAAACACAAACACAAACCTCCACCACAATACACAAGCACTACACACATTCACTATCACAAACTCAACAATCGTTTCACCCTGGAACCAATGCATCATCAGGATATAGACTAGCAACTCAAACGCCACGACAAAATCGCAAAGCTTTTGCGATTTTGTCGTGGCCTATAGTGAACGTGTGTAGTGCTTGTGTATAGTGGTGGCGTTGGTGGAGGTTTATGCATGTGTTTTTACGAATCCTGCATGTATTAGGCATGTAAACGGATTGTCGTCTCTACATTTAGCATTATATATATTTCCTATTTTACTTCATCGCGTATTATAGCAAAATAATTTTATTATTACTTTTGCGCGTTGCGATCTCCGCGTTACTTTTAACGCCTACTTCTTTAAATTATTTTCATTTATCAGCAACTTTTTAATATCATTGCTTGCAGCACATCTACTTTGCGGCTACAATATGCACCACACTGCCGATCATCAGCAATAAGACTTCGTTGGCATGTTGCGAGGAAATCGTCACTGAACCCGCCATTATACGATCTAAGTATGATTTTTTTTATTTCAACTCAATAATAAGCACCTGGGTAACGGAGCTTTACTCGGTATTTTTTTTAAAGATATAAAAATTAAAAAAGATGCAATATGAAAAAAGGATTGTCATACTTGGGACTTCATCCAGGATATTTTCATTCCAGGAGTTATTAAAACTTAGAAAGTGACAGTGTAATTAGCCTTTGTTTTCTTATAATATTGTAGCACGTTTCAGTGCTAGTATTGAGTTATTCAGTATTGTTTAAAATTGCTTCGATAAGGCATTATTTTTCGTAAAAAGAAAATGACAAAAAAATGCTATTGTCGGTTATCCATAAGAGATAGACATATATCATCGCGGGGTTTTTTGTAGACCTTTTCAAGGTGTACAAATACTTAGTACATTATTTTGATAAATCTGGTAGTGTTCAGCCTGCGTTTGCCATGTAAGCGGGAAAAAATGTAATTATTTACGACATCACTTTAGAAACCTCAAAAATTACAGTATCTCTACTCTATATTGAATGTTACTATACATATAAACCTTCCTCTTGATTCACTCTATCTATTAAAAAAAAACTGCATCAAAATCTGTTGCGTAGTTTTAAAGATTTATGCGTACAGAGGGATATAGGGTCATAGGGACATGGGGACATACAGAAAGCGACTTTGTTTTAAGTATAAAACATACGACTACATAGTAATGTAGTGATAAGTTTGTAAATGGAAAAAAATGATTACGAAGATATATAAGCCGTAATGTTTCTGCTAGTTATTAGAGTAGTACTAATTAGGGATCTAGCCTCAAAATAGAAACGGAACTAGGTCAGTATTTAAATTATATTTGAATAAACCGAAAATTTTTCATAGAACTTGTTATTTAAAGAAGCATTGAGTTAAAAACTGTTATGTAGGTAATATTTAGATATGTACTATGTATAGATTTTATTTAATATAAAAAAAAGGATAAGTTCCGTAATTTTATTTATGTTTTTTTTAAAGAAAAAGTAACACAATTTAAATTAGTCTAACAGAGAAACTAGGGAGGGGCAATGATTACCATAGACACAATATAGTAATTAACGTAACTGTCATTGCACTAAATAAAAAAAATGTTATAGGACCACAGACAGCGTACCACTTCTGGACCCAGCTATTCAACAGGCGATCGTGACTCCCGCACCAGCTGATACCATAAGCACCATCAGTATTTAAGTTGAGAATGGTATATTCATGGGTTTTCATTAAAAAAAAAAGTATAAAACTGACCGCACACTACGTTTAGTTCTATACTCAAATGATTTACGAAAAGCGTCGTTTACTGCCATCCAATTGGATGATTTTAAGGCAGAGGTGAATACAGATTATAAAAACGAGACATCGTTATGGATTGGAAATTTTTCTTAGGTGATCTAAATCATAAAAGTTTACATAATATTAATATCTTTCCATGTTCCATTTATGAACTTTAAATATCGTTGTAGTCAAGTTCATTAAAAATATTTAAAATAAAATTGTTCTGAAGAGTTAATACAGTTTTAAATTCGTATTAGGATTTAGATGAATAAATTTTAAGAATTTTGGTGTTGAAATTAATCTGTTTATTGATACTCTTACTGATATTTACCGAATAATGAAATTGAATCTATGACTAGCTTTTGAAAATCAATTTAATAACGAATGTTTGAATGAGAAAAAAGGTGGAGGTTTAGAAGTGTTAACTTATGCTTATAAAAATTATAAATACTAAAAACGCTAATTGGCAACATTAATGAATTTTTTTTATTGTGCTGTTGTTTTAAGTATAAATAATAAAATAATTTTATGAATTACATATGTTTGATGGTATAAAAATATTTGCTATAATATATATATATATATATATATTATATATGTACTATATATGTACTATATATATATATTATATATGTTTTATATTGAATATAAAAACGGACTTGTAACATTTTAGAGTCTGTATAAAGAACAATATCTACTCTCAATTTTCAAACTAAAAATGGATTTACGATAAAATAAGTAACGGTTTATATTAGCTTACTTTTTTCCCAAAAAAAAATATGATTATTATAATCTTACAAAAGCGTAAAAAATATATATTAACAAAAATATTAGCTAGAACGGGACAGTTGAGTTAATCTGGAGTTAATAAATGGATCTTTTATCTAATTTAATTTAAAATTATTTAGGAATGTTAACATAGTAACTCTGTTCTTTTACTATATTATTAGTCAATATCGTTTTCTATATTATCCAATATTAAAGACGCCTTCATAATTACAAAAGAGTTTTTAAATTAGATTCGAGAAAGTCCTCTATTATCTATGAGATTTTATTATGTATATCAATGTAATGACGTATCTAATACGCGATATCGTTTAGAAATTAGGAAGAATATAAGGAATGAAATGGAATTGGGCGTGATTGTAAGGAAATGGGATTAATATTTGTAAAAATTTAGACTAATCTATTATTTATTAAATCCTTATTAGATATCAGCTCTTATTTATGTTATATGGCAACTGTGTGGAATTAGGAGAAAAGACTTAGATAAGTGAAGGCTGAATGTGTACTGGCGAAAGTGGTTTCGTACTCTATGCAGCCGATGACCTAGCTTTAAGAAATGGTGAAATTTAATAATCTTCCTAGATCTTTGGTGTTCTATAAAAAAGTTATTACTGGTGTTGTAGTAATTAGAAAATAATGTTACTGGTAATGAAAAAGGGTGCGTGTATTTATACGCGCGTGAGAAGTTATACTTCTTTGGCATCATTAAAAATAATAAATATTAATCAAAATAAATGAAAAAATTTAATGAAAACTTTTTGATATAAATGAAAAGTGAATATTAAAGTAAGAAAATGATAACATACATATAAATCGCACTTATATGCAACTTAAATACGTGTGTGAATGTAGACACTAGAAACATGTGGATAAATATGTACTATGAATATGAAAACTGAATAGAAGCGACGATGGTGCCAACTTGCGCGACTAATAGACAAAATAGAAATAGATTCTGTTTTGTTGAATGTTGGTAGCTTTTGTTTCAAGAGTCGAGACTGCAACAGCTGTAACTTTTGTGAGACGGATTTTTAAAATTTCACTCTCATATTTTTTTCATAACGCGCCTAAAGAAGTATAACTTCAAAAATATATAATTTTTTTTAATGTGTGGATATTACGAGATTATATTTACTGTGCAATGTACAGTCTTTTTTTTATTCTGTAATAATGACAATAGTTGTTCTAAGCAACAGTTTTAATTTTAATTTATTTGAGTTTCATCGAATTATGATTTAAAGAGACAAGTGTCCCAGAATGGATTATTCATTTTAAATTTTATTTTCTTGCTAGATACGGAAACTATTTCTATTTAGCATAATGGGATTACTATAGTGTCATTATTTTCTCAAAGCCAGAGATTTGCAATCTACTGCCAACCTTTAAAATTATGTTATATGTATATTTCTATCAGTTTTTTTTTTAATTTTCACAACACAAAATATTGAAACTCTTAAAGGGGTATTGCTTTATTATTACCAAAATTAAAACGCTATAGTACCCTAGGATTTATTGATATTTTTATTAAAGAATTTTATTACCGTAGACTAGTAACTAGCAGTATTAGGTCGATTAAATTGATTAGAGTTTCTATAAATGTTCTGGATTCTCTAAAAATTTATACTCTCGATTATCTTTAACTTATAATCGTGGCAAAGATCTTACTTTTGAGACGATTTGACGTTATGGCGATTTAAAAAAATTGAAAGTCGAAGAACGTTTTGTTTAAGTTTATTGTTCTCTTTATACTGTGAAAACATTTACGTTTCATTAAGATGCGTAATAATTTCCTTAATTCAAGTATTTAAAACAACATACTAATATGATTGAATTGGAAAATTATTTAAGAATTTTCTTAAAATATATATTGACTGGCCCGTTGGCGCAGGTGGTCACCCTGCCATTAACTCCGCAGGTTCGCGGATTCGATTCCCACCGACGTTTTCTTAAAACGTATTTATTGGTTTGCGAATTTGGGTGTATATATGAATTTATTTCAAAGTTTGTATGTATATATCTAGTTTTTTTTCCCCATATATGTAAAGTTACTTTAGGGATTGACGCCACGTATGTTTAATTCTCATTTTCTTATCTATCCTTACGAATGTATATTACCTACATACTTTTGTGTAAAATATAACCCATATTTATTGAAAATAAAGTAATGTATGTTATCATGAAGTTGGCAACCCTAATTGTAGCTAAATACACATGAAATGGCGTCTTGTCATATCGTCTCATCAGTGCGTTCTAGACCTTAGGAGCTTAAATTATTTTACCCTTCAATTTAGTAAGATATTTTGTATAACCCTAAACTAGTATGTACGGCGTATGTTCCTTAAACCGTTTTATTTAGAACTAAAAGCTATAAACTTTGTAATAAATTATGCATTGTTAGAGTTTATAATAAAAGTTTTCTTAAAATAGTTATTGCACATTTAAATGGGTATAAACACAAATCAGTTATGATTGATTTGATGGAATTAAAATCTCAACCTGTTGATCTATTTCAGAGCATAGAGGGTATAAAATAAATCCAAGAAATTTTAAACATTTTTAAATTTCAATTTTTAACTGAAGATTTTTGCTCGTAGAGCGTGTGCTAAAATAAGTTCAATAACATGTGCGAAAAATAGCGTGAACAACACAACAAGAAACTAAAAATCATAAAAATCCTCATTAAAAAAATAGATACGATTAGTCTTAGGCATTTATTTTCGAAAACAAAATTAATTTGTTTTTGTTATGTATTAACTTCAATAGCATATTATTATAAACTAGCAATAATCATTATTATCACCTTATATAATGGAAAATCCTTAATTAATTGTATAATTTTTTTTACTAAATTAAAATTAAAAAATTGAAATTTCTTGATGTGTGTCTTAATTTCTCGTCTAGTGATGTTCGTCTATATTTAAATTTGTCTATATTTCATTTTATTGATTGTATAATGTATTGTTACATTACCCGTTTAAATGTGCCCAAAATCTTAGTAGTAATGACTAAAAATATTTTAAACTATCGTTGTTAAAAATTAGTAGTCACAAAATTGTGATAGTTAGTTTGCTGTGATAGCGAAAGTGTTGCCACAGTTTTATTAAATGTTTTCATTACTTCACTGCGTTTTTTTATTTACCCCTTTTATACCTTTAAAAGTTAAGGCAATATTTTAGCTAGCTAGTTTTTAAAAATTCGTTACAATTATAATTGTTTGATAGTTTGCCAAAGCAATACAAAATTATTCTCCTATTCTTATTTAAACTAAGTGTGGTCAGCACAATGTTTCATCGTCCATTTTTTTACCATTCGTCAACTATAAGTGTTGCTCCTTTTATATATCTAGTTCCATGTTTCAAATACGACCTCTAAAATAGTTAGGTCAATAATATAAAAATATATAGTCACCATCAATGGGTAAGATGTTGAAAAATAAATTGGTTGACTTTTGACAAAATTGCTTATTTATTATCATAGTAAAGGAAGAATATCGTTGTTGTATGTTGTTGTAAACAAAAAAATCTTAAAAATACTTTACACAATCCAATTTAGTATATTATCTATGAATTTTTCTTTCGGACTTCTCAAGCATATCAACTTAATCTCACACTTCTCATCTTTTCTATAATAGGCACAACTTTCAGACTTCCACTAAATTTTCGTAATACTATGACAATAACTCAACGCCTCGAGGGTATTCAATAAAACCACCAATATTCACTTATATCGAGTGTATTTCTGGATAAATTGGTTACAAAATACTTATCAACCAGCCGCTAGGACCGCATTTACAAGCTATCTGCATTAGCACGTTGAATATCAAATTAAAATCGAGGCGATTTTTATTTTTACAATCTAAGTAATGTATAAAAAGCCGACCGGCGTACTGTAGTAAAAAAAAAAAACACGCACGAGCGTTTGAATTAATTTAGTTTGAGCTTACCTTACTCTTTAGTTATTTTATAGGAAAAATATATATAATAATTAGTATAATTTAAATTATTACATAAACATCCCTTATGCTACCCCGCGCAGTCGGTAATATAGTAATTCACTATATCTGTACAAAATGCCGACTATGACCGTACTCTTTATTCAAAGCCTAAAAGACAACTGATAGTGTAAAGAACCCATTTTTAATCTTTGAGAGCGCATAGAGACTCCTTTCAAGTATAAAAAACCTGTTTAGATTTTATCTATAGTCGCGCAAAAGGCTGAATTTAAAAATGGAACAAAGATTTTGGTAACAAATTTTAGTTTAATACCAGATAGGGAAATAGACAACGCCTTATTTTTATCAAACACCATTTTCTTTAAGATGTCTTGATTTTAACAAATTATTGCAAATAACTATCATACATACAGTGTAGAAATAGAAAAGTCTTAATACACAAACACTTTTTTTATTACTTATTTAATTAAGTATTAGATTTTATTTTTTCTTAACGTGTTATTATTATCTTGTTTATGGCCTGTACATCGCAAATTGGGCGCAAATCATTCTGCCAGTGTCACGTAGAATAAAGAATATTACAAACATAAATCAAATCATCACTCAATATTTATTTCCGGCCCCACCCGAATGTAATGTTACTACATTTTACCTTCGTAACATGTATATGAAATTATAATTAAAATTTCAATAATCAAGTATAGACGAGAAGACTTGAATCAATATTCTCAATGGTAATGATGGAAATGGTCTTTCGACTAAATGTAATTATTTGTCTATTGATAATTACATTCGATAAAAGCTTGATAATAATGCTTTTGTATATTCAGTGACTCCTAATTAATTAAGCAAAAACTTATTTCAAAATGGCCCTTTTAATGTTTTCCTATTTTTAAGATACTTAATGCTTAGATAAACAAACCATAGACTATGAAATTTATAGAGCTGAGTGACAGATACAAATTACTGATGGGTGATTTGATAATTCCAAATGTTTTCTTATTTATGAGATACTTAAGGCTTAGAATAAACAAATCATAGACTAAGAAATTTATAGAGCTGAGTGACAGATATAAAATAGCACTGATTCGGAATGATGATTCGATAATTCCAAATATAAATTCGACATGGTAAATGTAGATAGCCATGTTTAAAAGTATCATAGACATTTCTAGACCTAAATGCAGTAATAATTAGTGATGAAATGTATTTTTAATGCGATTTAACTAATTTTTATTATCTTTTTTTTTTAATTTTAGCCCTTGAACAGCACAGTCAGTCGGTTGCGCGACTACAGTTGTTACGTAGCACAGTAGTGGGGCATTATAATGCGTCTAAATGCTTTATTGGCGGTCGGTGGCGCGAAGCTTCTCTTCGACTGCCTCCTGCGACGCCTCCGAGAGGTCGGTCGCCTGGATGTACTTCTGGACGCCGACCAGCGACTTCTTCAACGCGTCGAAAGAGCTGAGGAGCGGAAAGAATTATTAAATTTCAGTAGAATATTATCATCATTCTCCTGCCCTTAAGCCACTCGTGAGATCGACACATCACATAACACGAATCTATTTTATTTTTATTTGGGAAACAAACAGTACAAATTGAACATAAATATAGTAAATTATTGTTAATTCACATACCAAAATTAGTTTCCACTTATTACTAATACACAAACAGTGAAAAAGTATATAAAGTGAGAAATACTAACTTAATATATAAAGCTGAAGAGTTTGTTTGTTTGTGTTGCGATTGATTATTTGGTAATAATCAATCACAACACAAACAAACAAACTCTAGATGTAAAATAGTCCATTTATTAAGGAAGTCTATAGGCTGTATAACATCACGCTAAGATGAATAGGAGAGGAGCAGCAATAAAAAATAGTATGAAAACGGCAAAATTTAAAGCTTTCATTGCGTGTGTTGAGTAAACGGTGATAGTTATTAAAAAATATTACAATAATAATAGAATAATTAATAATAATATAATTTTGTAGTTCTTAGGATTTAGTCAATCGTTGGGGTCGGGGTTTTAAAGTTAACCTGTTTATTGGACTTACCTAGAGTACAACATCTTCTTCTTAACCTTAGCGGTGTCCGGGCACCACGACATGAGGAAGAGCTTCTGTTTCTTACTGGCCTCCGACGTGCCCTGACACTGGTGTGTGTATTCAAAATCGAAAAGGCCATATCTGGAATAAACAATACGCGATATAGAAAGAGCTGGAGGATTACATAATAGACGAATATGTAATATACAGACAAGTTGTCAAGACAAGAGTATAAATATGAAAGAATAAATTGTAAAAGATATTAAAAAAGCTTGTATCCGCGACTTCGTTCGCATGGACTGTTGTCATGTGATAGGTCGATAATAGATGGCGCTTTTTAATGTCATCCTATTCCTGTAGAATTAACAGGATTTCTATACTCTATATGTTATTCCGGTGTATATGGAATAATTGAGCCAAATTTCTTTGATGTTGGTTCAGCGGACTCACCGTGAAAGAGTAACAAACATACATCTATAGTTACAAGCTTTCGCATTTATAATATTTACAGATGTAATAACATTTATAAAAAAAGAAATATATAAATAAAATGGTCATAAAACCTGTCGTATATAGATCAGAATGTTGGGCAAGGAAATGGACGGATGGAACAAGAGTACATGCAAACGAGATGGTGGATGTGTGGTGTGACAAGACTGGACACCTCTCTCCGTTTTTGGAGAGAAGGATTGGAGCTAAGACCTACCACGCTGCTATATTTTACCACGCTGTATTTTTCATTTCTCGCGATTACCCGTTGCCCGAATAAGCTACGCTGACTTGACAGTTAACGGCAAAAATTCAATTCAATGTAAACGTTAGTCCGCGATGAAGTGAAAATAGCACTTGTGTATAGTGCTTGTGTATCGTGGTGGAGGATTGTGCATGTGTTTTTACGAATCCTGCATGTATCAGGTATGATAACCGATTGTCCACTCTACATTTAGCATTATATATATTTTCTATTTTACTTCATCGCGGATTACAGCAAAATAATTTTATTATTACTTTTGTATTATGGATCTCCGCAAAGTAACGCCTAATTCTATAAATTATATAAACGTTAGTGTTTTTTAATGACCAAAAATAGGAATAAAACAATTGTTTTTTACTAAAACCTAGCTAGATCGAGTTTTCTCCCCTAAAACCCCTTACATGCTGTATTTCAGGAAAATCGTTGGAGCCGTTTCCGAGATTCCAAATACATATATACATACAAGATTAACTCATTTAAATATTAAAGATAACAAGTTCAATTCCATCCGACGAAAGTAAAAAACCAAATTATTTTTAAACAGAACTTTCGGTGACCTTTGCTGTACGGAGCGGTAGATATAATAAATTAATAGCTGCACCGCCCACATTGAGCGTCGAACGCGCGATCTTATCTCATTTTATATTGGAAGTCAGAAAAAGATTATATTCTGGCAACATTATTTGTATGTGGAATTTGTTAAGGATTGACTATACAGTGTTTTCCCTCGTCACACAGACTATATAGTGTTTCCCTCGTCAAAATAGACTGTCGAGTTTAATCCTTTCGCTCCGGGCCATTTAAATACAATGCTAGATTTCTGTACCAAATTTAATAAAAAAACCAAATTATTCTTTCTAAAATATAATTTAAGTTTTTAAGTGAACGATTAAATTTTTTAATTTTATTATTTATTTATATTACATAGGGTGCTATACCTACTATATGGCACGAAATTATTTTGAATAAGGCGTAGTATATAACCTCCACTGCAACGCTGTAGTGTGTACAAGCCTTAATTATTATTTTTGATTACATGCAATATATAACTGCGCTGTAACACAGTGGTTTGTATAAGGCTTAAATATTATTGTGTATAAGGTGCGGTACATACGTAGTGCAAAGCAATGTAATATCAATTCTTGTCCTTTTCCTTCTAATACTCAAAGGTTGACTGGAAGAGATCCCTTTTAGGGATAAGTCCGCCTTTATACATGTGTTTTTTGACTTTTCTTTCTCTTTTCTAAATATATGTATAAAAACAAACAAATAAATAAATGTCTAATAAGGCTTAAATATTATTTGGATAAGGCCTGGTTTATACCTGCACTGCAACGCAGTAGTTTGTATAAGGTTTAAATAGTATTTCGAATAAGGTGTGGTATATACCTGCACTGCAACGCAATAATTTGAATAAGGCTTAAATATTATTTTTGATAAGACGCAGTATATACTTGCACTGCAACGCAGTAGTTTGTATACGGCTTAAATATTATTTTGAATAAGACGTGGTATATATATATATACTTGCATTGCAATGCAATAGTTTGAAGAATGCTTAAATATTATTTTTGGATAAACGCGGTGTATACGGAGTGCAACGCAGTAGTGTGTATAAGGCTTAAATATTATTATTAATAAGGCGAGGTACATACCTGCACTCTCCGGTGCCGCCTTTCTGCAAGTCCTCAAGGAATTGGTCGTATTCGGCGTTACGCTCGCCGACGGTCTCGACGTCGATCTGCTTCTCGTCGCGGATGTAGAAAACCACGTAGCGGTGTTTCTTATCTTTTTTAATTTCCTCGTACGTCGTTTTGCACGCGTCCGACACTGTTACACCAGACGCCTGGGGACAAACGGATATATTTAAAAACAAATTTTCACAGGAAAAGTAACATCGCAGGGTGATTCTGGACCCAACCGGTACAGAAATCCTTAAGTTAATCGATGCCCAGCAGTGGACTTTTCTCGGTTAAAGGAAGACGGATTGCACCAAAGACCAGCGACCAAAGAAATATCTTACTTCCTACTAATATTATAAATGCGAAAGTTTGTGAGTTTAGATGTATGTTTGCTACTCTTTCACCGCGAATTCGCTGGACAAATATCGATGAAATTTGGCACAATTATTACTTATACACAGTGTTAATATATAGGCTATAGAAATCCTGTTAATTCTACAGGAAGAGGATGACATTGAAAAGCGCCATCTATTTATCAACCTATCCCGCGATAACAGTCCACGCGAACGAAGTTGCGGGTAAAGGCTAGTCTTTAATATAACCCAGTCAATATTCAACTACACTAAAGCTAAATTTCGTAATTATTTTACAAATCAACTTTATTTTAAAGAACTTGATTAAAATGGTTATTAAAGAAACCAATAAAACGATATAAAAGTATGGCAGTTCTAGAAATAGTTACTTAAAGGTTTATCGTAAATTTCTTCTATCGAGATTTGAAACTTGTTTAAATAAATATTTAACATCCTAAATTCTGGCAAGCATGTATGCAAATTCTATATCTTTACATAACTAACGTCTATTGACAAATTTATTTAAAGACTATACACACATATGCGACACCAGCGTATGATAGATTTAAAAGCAAAATAATGAGAACTATTTTTACTGTCGCTAATTCCTGCAGCGGTTAGTTGTAGGAAAATGCTTACAATTTCTCAATAAACTATTATCGCTTATAAGATAATCTAAACATATAAAGAATTTTTAATAGTATTAATTTGATTCAATTGCCCGTGAATAGAATTTTCAAAATACATTAAGTTAAATTTCAAATATAATCAAAAACACAAATTGTTTAAAAGGTTTGCCACAAAGAATATATTAATAGAAAAATTTACCTTCATTTTTGCTTAGATATCCTTTACACACGTACCGATGGTGAAGTTCGAGGAGACTATCTGATAACGCGTAAACACGTAGGGTATCGTTTCTTATCGTGTTTATCTTTTATTAGAAATACAAATGCTTTGCGAATTTCACATACAATATTACAATTTATAACCGATTTTATTTGCCAGTCTACTACATAAAGTACATAAACTTTCCAAAAGTTGTAATCTTTGAATATTACGAAGGAATACATGTGAAATTAAGTTCATAATAGCGTAGTGAATCGAAGGGGTATTAAAATAACAACCCAGCACCGAAAGGCGCAGTATCATTAGTCACCACCAAAAACCTTTTTGAACTGGTTTCTGGTCTAATTCTTGCTACCTAGCAGGAAGAGAAATTATGCGACAAAAGATCTGTCTGTAAGAAAGAAAGGTTCTGCTTAAAAGCCGGTATTTGACGTAAGGATTTATTAATGATTCATAATCTTGAATAGTGGAAAGTAAATCTGAAAGAAAACTGTCAGACAAACTAATACTAAATATACATGAGCGTGTTACTAATATAGGATGGCGTCATCAGTGTGCTTAATGCAAGTTTTTTTTAACTACTTGATCGCGTTAAAGTACTAAGCACACTGAAGATAGGAAAACCGATATACGAATACTAATGTAATATATAAAAACTAGATGACTAATGTTGCTAATCATTATATTGAATTTATTATTATACTGCCGGCTTAACGTGGAGTGCACATAGCAAGAAATGGCTAAATAGTTATATGACCTTCAAATATTCAATAATCCAATTAACAAGTTATGTTATTGCATAAACAACGTTACTGTTTGATATTCGCTCAAGCTGCAGAGATATCGCATATGTCTAAACACGCCTTTATGAACCACGCAAAGTCGGATGCTATATTATAAAACTATATATAAAATATAAGTTTTAAGAGAGAAAAAATGGATATTGTAGACCGATTTCGAGTAGGATCTCCGATAACAACTTGACATGATGTCACGTTTATGACATTTTCATTGTTTTGATATAACACGCCCTGATATCGGCCGAGATAACTCGTAACACCGGTCAACTTTAGTGGTGACTTTTTAATCTCTGATAATGAAATATTATTCTATCCTTATAGGCCATTCACTTGGTTTTTTTGTCGTTTAATATTTTAAAGAAAGTTTGTTGCATTTTGAAAATAAAGATACTTTATTTCTAATAGGTGTAATCTTGGATTAACTGACTCACTTAAGCCCACAGCACACTGACTTCTATTCTCTAAGCAGTACGTGTAAATATCTTATGTGCAGGACATCCCTTGTCAATAAATATATTTCTTGATGTCAAATAGTAACGAAAATCCTGTAAATGGGGAAAAACTTTCTGAACCGATATTTGTTAGTAATGAAGCATTATTTATGTTATATGTTGATAAATTTTCTTACCACTCGTTATGTTTAATGGTACTAGTAATGTTGTCGTTTTGAACGACAATTTAATTTAGGTCAACTTACCTTAGTCGCCTTTTGCGACAACTCGGTTAGAAATCAGGGTCTATTCTACTCAGCCGGCGGGTCAACTTACCTTGGTTTGCCTCTTACGACCCCCCGGTATTAAAATGTTATTTTTATGTATTTATAATTAATATCATAAAATTAACGGCGACGCATGCTAGGTAAGCTGGTCTTCATAAAACTCGACATGTGTTAATACAGCATTATTTTAAGGCTACGCCACACTGACATTCTATTTGTGAACAGCTAAGAGCTTCAAGTAGTCCGTCAAAATATATTCTGTAGTCGTAAATCGTCGGTCTGTCGCGTTCGTGTAATGAACAGTTGCCATTGCACATCTTGTATGCTATTTTAGTTACTAGCTCACATGGATTAGTGCTATTTGGTTTAATACTGAGTATAGATTTTAATTTATTACTAGCATTTACCAGCAACTTCACGTGGACTGTTGTCGCGCGATATATGGATAATAGATGGCGCTTTTCAATGTATTCTATTCCTGTGGAATTAACAGGATTTCTATAGCCTATACGTTACCGCGGTGTAATGGAGTTGCGGGTAAAAGCTAGTAATAAAATAAAACCTACACTGAGTGCTACAAAAAACAATGTACCTGGTTGACAGATGCTTGCTCGGTAATGTTTTACAAAAAAAAAAATAGGTAGTTGGGGATCAATCCTAGGTATTTACATTTCTCGAGACTGCCCGTTCCCCGAATAAACTACGTTGACTTGACAATTTAATGGCAAAAATAGTGTTTTGTATTAAATTTAAATGTTAATAATTTAACTACAGCCTAAAATGTGTCAATCGACAATAAAGAGAGAGTAAACGAGACTAATTGTCTCTCTTTTTTATATGTGATTGGACAAAGATAAATATACGAGTTTCACTTCGCTCCTTTATAGAGATACAGGTTATGTAAATTTTCTTATAAAAATATATTGAACATATAGATTTATTTCATGTTTTCTAAAGCACTATTTTTGGAAATTTACGACTATCTAGCACTTTTAGCTTGTCATTTAGCACCCACCGGTGGGTATCGAGTTGGCACCCCTGCTTATGAGGCCCATAGCGAGTCATTATTAAGACATTGCATCTCAAATCCAAACTACACTGTCTGAATTACAAAACAACGTGACACCCAATGTTTTCAAACAATGAGTCAGTCGTTTATCACAATCTTAATGCAGGTCAAGATAACTATGTGAACTTTAAGAGATGCTACTCGAGACAATATATAGTAATATTATAAATGCGTTTTTTTTTATTTGTTGAAAGGCAACCGCCATAGGCTACTTTTATCGGCGAAGTCGCCGGTCCCAGTGTTTTGATGTCTGTCGGCCATGGCTTCGCGCCACGATCCTGACGGTGGTATGACTGGTCACAGTCATACCACTACGCGTCGTCCTGGACTGTGGTCTGGCCTACTATTAGGAGGGGCCCTTAGGACGACGTTCTTCGACGCTAGTGTTGCAAGTTAGGACTAACAGAAAATGGTCAAGTTGAAAAAAGTACTACGGATTGTGGTTTTTAACAAAACTTACTTATTAAAATATTATTAACCTCATCTTCCTGCCTTTATTCCACTCTAAGTGGGGTCGGCACAACATGTTATAAACATGCTGTCACATGATTTGGCAGCGTTTTTACGACCGGCCACCTGCCTGACGTCAACTTACCTCAGTCGTATTTTACGACACCTCGGTAAGCAAGAGGACCACCCTCTATTCTACTAAACCGGATACCACACAGTGGGTCGACTTACCTTAGTCGCCTTTTACGACACCTCGGTAAGAAATGAGGGTGGTACTATTCTATTCAGCCGAATACCACACGGTGTTATATTATTAACTTAAATAATGTAAAAAAAATAATTTTTAGAATTAGACGTTACTTTGCGGAGATCTATAATACAAAATTAATAATAAAATTATTTTGCTATAATCCGCGATGAAATCATTCATATAGTATGTGATCCATTATCTCAAAATTTACTACTGCACGGATTTTTGTACCTTTTTTAAAAAAACAGTGCAATTCTTGAGGATTGTTTAAGTTAATAGTGAATTCTCCGCAACAGCTCAAACGATTTTGATGGGACTTTCGCTGAGGAGGTAGAGGTTTCGGAGCAACATATATAGCATAAAGATTTTATGAGGGACACTGATAAACACGCGTGTGAAGCCGTAGGTTCAGCTATAGTTTTTTAAATGAGCTTAGTTATAAGCATAAATTTCATACAAATGAGAGTCGCGTCGAACGTAAACCCACCCGCATGGCGGCGTATTAATAGATGCATCGGTCGTCTAAATGCAGACAAGAATTACAAACACGTGCTTGTCGAAATGTGTAGCTTTTGGTTTTACTGAGATCCGAATTTTTAAAAGTAAGTAGCGGTCTGTTACTATCCCGCTGCTGAGAATACGCTTCTTCTCTCCGTTTTTGGAGAGAAGGATTGGAGCTAAGACCTACAACGTTGCTCCAATACGGATTGGTAGGTTACATATCTCCAGAATTCTTTAGAGATATGCAGGTTTACTCACGATGTTATCCTTCACCGAAAAGCGTGTGATAAATTGCAATTATCAATTAGACACATAAGTTTTAATGGAACTTATTGGTGTCTGCCCGGGTTTGCACCGTGACCTTCTCGAAAGAGTCGCACGGTCACACCGCTGGGCTACCACAGGTTAATTTTGCAATGCTTTCATAAAAATTAAAATATGGTGAATTAAGTACCTAGAGAAACATAAAAAAAAATAATGGTGTAGTTAGGCTAGATCCTAGGTTTACATTTCTACATATCATACTAACATTTCTCGAAACCGCTCGTTCCCCGAATAAGCCACGCTGACTTGACATTTTAAGGCAAAAATAATGTTTTATATTCAATTTAAGTTTCAGTATTTTTTAATGCCCAAAAACAGGGATAAAACGTTTTTTTTTAAATAAAACCTAGCTAGATCGATAATTCTCCTCACAAACCCCCTTACATGCTGAATTTCAGGAAAATCGTTGGAGCCGTTTCTGAGATTCCTAGTATGTATATTATATATACATATATATACGAATAACTTATTTAAATATTAAAGAAAAGATTGCTAAAAATATGATCATGTAAAGGCCTTTTATCACCCTATTGCTAGGCACAGTATACTCCTCCTGTTAGAAAGGCTGGTTAACATACTCAAGAAATTCTCTAGAACCTACAGCAACGCGACGTTCCCATTTATTAAAATTTTAAAAAATAATGTCAGTCAACAACAAAAACAATGTCATATCCAATAAAACCTTACTTAAGCATTAAAAAAAAATTACATACAAAATGGAAAAGATAAAGTAGTTCAGCGTATACAACCAACTCACATCGCATCGAGCTTTTATGCATAGCAGTTGAAATCTCCGGTACGGAAAATGCAAAATGGATAGATGATATAAAAAAAAATATTTTAGAGTGACGTAATTTATGAACGGCCCCTTACTATATCTAAGAAAATTAAATAAGTATGTACACTAGACGCAGCTGTCGTAGACAAAGCAGAATCTTTGCATTGGAAACTTTTAAACGTAACAACTCATATTACAATTCTATTACAAGACTGTGTCAGCTGTGTCATGCAAGATATGGCGTATAAGGTAGACATTTTTGATTCACGACTTGCTATATTTGCGAGTTCCATTAAAAACTTAAAATTCAATGAACTTTTTGAAAATTTAAATTTTAAAATGAAATTGTTTTAATTACCACATTAGTGCTGTGCTTACACCTTAAGGGTTGCAATTAGATATTAAGTGTTAATTAGTATATATATATACTGTTGTTTGCCTAGTTAAAAAAAAAAAATTCTTTACATGAACAATAATACTTGTAACGTTTTCAATTGAGTAGGTATTCTCGTTGAAAATCCCCGATAACAATACGAAGATATCGCATTGTTTAAAGATTGTGTAAGTGATTAACAGAAACGCGATAATATACGTTATGATTAAAATATTTTAAATTCGAATCATTATTTTGTCCACATCATTAGCTTAGCACACGACCTAGATAGCAGCATCTAATAGTTTCATCTATCTATTGATATTATATATGTTTTATATATTATATTGATATATGATTGGCCTCTCTGATTTTTTTTAACCTTGCTGTTACAGAGCGAGAGCCCGTGGACCCCAGACCTTTCGTCATTTTGTAAAAGCTGAAAGTTTGTCAGTACATGCTCCCAACACATATAAGAACGATGGCAGATTATCAAATTTGGATCATAGTGGCTTTGGGAGATACGCGGTACTCTACTGTCGGATCGGAAAGCTGTTCCTACCGAAAAGACCCAGCAAGAATCTCGGCGGTTGACTTTCAAAATATAATTCTTATAATTAGTTACAAATGTAACTAATCATAACTAATCAAAGAGTACATTGTTGTTGATTACAAGTTCACTTGAATAAAGTATATATTTTAGTTCAAACTGCTGTAATGGTAAGGCTGAACTTAATTCTGGCATTTATTATAGAATTATATATGTACCAAAATCCAGAAATATTATAGTGTTGTTATAATCTTAGCTGTGATGGCCCAGCGGTAACACCGTTCGACTCTTTCGAGGAGGTCGCGGGTTCAAATCCGGGCAGACACCAATGAGTTTTTCTGTTAAAAACTTATTTGTCTAATTGATAATTTCAATTTATCACACGCTTTTCGGTGAAGGAAAACATCGTGAGATAACCTGCATATATCTAGAGAATTCTGGAGATATGTGTAACCTACCAATCCGCACTGGAGCAGCGTGGTAGGTCTTAGCTCCAAACCTTCTCTCCAAAAACGGAGAGAAGAGGTCTATTCTCAGCAGTGGGATAGTAACAGGCCGCTACTGACTTACTTACTATTATAAACTTTCCCAGTAGCTGCATATTCTCGAGTAATCGATAGTACTGCTCTGCGGATATATTACGTCATTACTTTGCTTGCAATATACTGTTAGGTAAATTAAAAGGCTAGCAGTTTTCTTAGATACTTTGTGTCTGTACAAATGTAATGAGAGAATAATTTTGCTATATTTCGCGTTTGTTAAGAGATTCTAGATAATTGCTCAGGTGTATGAATCGAAAACCTTCGCCAATGACTTCCGCTTTGTATTTTATAGCAACGCAGTCATGAAACAAGAGCATCGCGCCCTTTTTTTATTAAAATGGTGGCAGCACTGTGCCGTCGTTCCAGTGGAGTCTTCCTATTGACAAATCGTTTCAGTGACATTCAGTCTTTGTTCGTTATTCAAGAGCAGTGCATCTCGCAGCGGGAATAGTGGTATTCAATTATATCGTGTTATTGTAGAAAGTGTGCGCTATCAACTTATACATGTAGGATTAGTTACATACATAAGTATAACTACACACATTCACTACGACAATCACAACGATCGTTTCGGCCTGAAACCGAAGTATCATCAGGAGATAGGCTCCACAACAAAATCGTAAAAACCACCAAGGTTGTATGAATTATTTAGCTCTAATATGCGTTTGTTAAGAAATTTTATGTAATGCTCAGTGTACGAAGAAAAAAAAACCGTTCTCATACCTTATACATGCAGGATTAGTTACCGCACGTTTCACTAAACACAATCACCAACATCACACTACACACATTCACTACGGCGATCTCAACGATCGTATCGTCCTGCAACCGTAGCATCATCAGAAGAGGCTTTACGGCAAAATCGCAAAATGTACCAAAGTGATGATATAATTATTTTGCTATACAACATTCACAGCTTTCTTGTCACTAGACAATACAAACATGTTTAGAGGTTACTCTTGAAAGAGCGACATATAGTTGGCCATGTGAAAAACAAACGCGTCCGATCGCTTCTTAATTCGAAGTGCTACAGGACAAATCGGGCAATCGCGATGTCCCTGCGTTTTAAATCTGTAATATCTCCGAAAATGTCGAAGTGTCTCATAGAGACAGACAGAGAAAGCGACTTAGTTTTATACTATGTAGTGAAGTTATGCGGAATCCAAATAATATAAAATATACATTACAACGTTATAAAAATGTTTAGTTTGTACGAAATAAATCAATGTAAAGTAATTTTCTTCAGCAAGACGTGGGAAGCGCTTGTTGTCGTCATGAACCTATTATTAACTTGTAATATTTTACTATCTGTTTTGCAATGTACTTTTAACTAATTTTTATTTGAATAACTTGTCAGCTATGTTCATTAACTGTTTATAGAGTTCTTTACAGGAAAAAAGTGCATAAAGGAAAAAAATGTATTTATTTACGACAACACATACGGGTGTGGACATACGGCATACAATTGTGGGGTTCAGCAAGTCAATCAAATATAGAAATACTTCAACGCTTTCAGAACAATGCATTAAAAGTTATAAGCAATGCACCTTGGTTTATAAAAAACACTGAAGTACATAGCTATCTAGATACTCCTACTGTCAGGGAAGAAATCATAAGATCTTGTGATTTATATAAACTAAGGCTTGAATGCCACAAAAACAACTTAGCTCATATGCTACTGAACGTAGATGCCAACAAATACCGCCTGAAAAGGGCACGGTTAGCAAAAATATAAAAATAAATAAATTATAAAAGTTAATAAAAAGGAATATATATAAATATTCATTACTATAGAGGATTGCTTCATCACAGGATGAGCTCAATCCAAACGTCAAAATAATAGACATCTTAATTTTTTCTATCTAATCATAGTCTCGAGACTGATCTTAGATAGAAAAAAAAAGGGGAATCAAAAAAAAAAAAAAAATTACGACAACACATTAGAAACCTCAAAAAATTACAGTATTTCTCTCAGTATTGAATGTTATTATCACTATTTATTTTAAAAAAACCGCATCAAAATCTGTTTCGTAGTTTTAAAGATTTAAGCATACATAGGGATATATGGACATAGGGACAGACAGGGAAAGCGGCTTTGTTTTACATATGTAGTGATATAAATAGAAACTGTTTCTATTTATATAACCCGATACCGTTTCTCGATAACGGAATACATCCCTCGACGGGACGCGACGCCTTCCGGTCATGGTATCCCCGTAGGAAATCCTTGTCGCTTAAGAATTATTATTTCTCTTTGCTTTGGCACGTACTTTACATACCAGTTTAGAAATAAGTAATAATATAAACGTTTATTTTAATTACCGGAAAAAAACTACGGAAAGAAACGCAAATGCTAAAATCAATATTAAATCTTTAAGATTTAAATCGTTAATCTGGCGTATATACTATATATTTTTCTGAATTTTGGAATTTTTGGCTCCAACGATTTACATGATATTCAGCATGTAGATTGCCTGGAATCTATCTAGCTAGGTTGCATTTTAAAAAAATCATTTTGTGCTTGTTTTCGGGCACTATTAAAAAAATCCTAAAATTTGCATAGAATAGAAAAAAATTTTTTTGTAGTCAATTTAACAGTCATGGTAGCTCATTTGGAGAACGGACGGTCTAGAAAAGTGAAAAAACCTAGGATCGAGCCCCACCTGATCTATCATTTCTTTTCAAGTTTTATCTTTTTAATAGGCATTAAAATAAACTAAAAACACGTTTTCGAACTAAAAAGTAAAAAATAAAGAAAAATATTCGTATTTTAGAATTACTTTTTTTTCACTTTTTAGTTCAAAACCGTGTTGTTTTCGGTTTTTTTAGTGCGATTGATTATTTTTATCAACTTATTTATCTATTTTATTGTACTGTCACTGGTTCTTGATAAGTGTACAAAGTTTTAATTAAATCTGTCCTTAAAATTATTCCAAATTAATTTTAAAGGAATCGATTACAAATATAAATAAATATATATGGGACACTTACACACACGGTCGTCCGTCCCCATAGTAAGTAACTTAATACTATGGGTGACAGATAACTGGTGAATATATACTTATATATTTTTTAAATACATACTTAAATACAAATATACACCCATGCTCAAAGACCAACAAATTAATTTATAGAAAATGCTGGCCCTTGGCGGGAACGAACCCGCGACTCGCGGAGCTGAAGGCAGGGTCACTACCCACTGCGCCAACGGGCCAGTTAAAGTTTATTATGGGTTTATTACTCAATATTGATTTCAAAGGAATCTGTTACAAACGGTATATAAAGGCTGTAAAAAAAATAAGAAGGAAAGAATAAAGCCCTAAATTACACTTGACCCCTAAAAACACAGCATCCCTTTAAATAAGCCCTCGTTTATAATACCAGAGGGTGCGGGGCGAATGACCTCCGCCGCTGTGACGTCAGGTCAATGACTCAGATAATGAAATCGATTTGGCCGCGAAAAACGTCATTGACAAATTATGTTCGTGTAAACGCAAAGGTCAATTCTAGAATAATCCAATGCTGTGATTCTTTAAAACACTACCTAGATACCCTATTTACACTAGATAACAAGGCGAAGTTAGACAGAAGCGTATTTTTAACGGGGGCTATTTGCAGAGTTTAGTTATATATCACTGAGACACACCCAACTACAAAGGTCCTCCCCACACCTTTTCCTTTCCTCTTCACTACCCTACCCCTTCCTATACTTAGTAAGCACAACAGTGTATATATAATCCATCACAGGCGGGCAGGTGGTGAACCTATACAATAGCGTAGCCACTACCCTTTCCTAAGCTGAGTTTGGTCAGTGTTGGCGTTTCTCTACAGTGCTCATCCAAAATAGCCGTGAAGCACTTAAAATTGAAAAAAAAAAACCCAACTACATAACCGTACCAGGCGTGTATACGTTGATAAGTCGACTTACGTCCTCTTTGTTTTTTCATAATAGGCATTAGAATTGCCTAATTTATATGGTGGAAATTTCAGTATCATATCGAGGTATCGTTAAGGGCGATTAAGGTAAGGCCTGTGTGGAATAGACCACCCTCATTTCTAACCGCGGTGTCGTGAAAGGCGACTAAGGTAAGTTGACCCACAGTGTGGTATTTAGTTGAGAAGGACATATTACCCTCTTTCTTACCTAGATATCGCAAAATAAAACTAAGGTAAGTTTACGTCAGGCAGGCGGCCGGTCGTTAAATACGTAGCCAAAACATGTGACAACATGTTTATAACATGTAGTGCCGACCCCACTTGGAGTGAGATAAGAGCAGGAGGAGCCACTGAGCTCGTTCTTGAGCTCTTCTCCACAAAAATAGAGTCATTAACAGAGCCTGACTATCAAATCACGACATAAAGCTGTGATAAACCCAAATATATATTACCCTAAGTCTAAAAAAAGGGATATAAAAGGATCCTCACAAACATCCTCACAAGAGTTTAATTGTTTGAACATGCTAATCTCAAGAACTACTTGACTGATTTGAAAAATTCTTTGATAGTAAGATAGTTCATTTATCGAGGAAGGCTATAGGCTATATCACAACACGCTAAGATGAATAGGAGAGGAGCAGCAATAAAAAATATTGCGGAAACTGCAATATTTAAAGCTTTCCTTGCATGCACTAAGTAAACAGTGAAAGTTATTCAAAAATTATTACAAAAATGATTCCCCTCTAAAAGTTCTAAATAAAAGTCCACGACAGCATATGTCTAGCTTTTAAGGAGACTATATTAAAGTTTTACTCCTTCCTCGTGACTGCAGTCACTGGTGATTGATAGTCAAATATGAAAAAATATATATGGCATAAAAAAATGAAGCATTTAAATGTACTATTTTGTATTATTTATGCTTAGCTTTATAAAGCATTATATGGTTTTAAACAAAAGAACAGATTAACTGAAAATAAAAATATGAGATATTAAAATATTTGATAAAGAAACTGCAAGTAACGGATTACATACTAGCCCTTTAGTCAGTAGCTTGTTTTAAGCCCAAATATAAACAATATAGATTCTTATTAATTTATTATATGAATGAAGCTACAGGAAAACACTAACATATACAAAATAATACATTTAATGGCATTGAAAGTATACATTCAAGGTTTCATTATGAGATGGTAATATTATATCAGAACTATTTAGTTACAGGAAATTAAACGAATCATATGATATGCCTTCTATATAATACCTATTATTAAAAAAAAGTCTCCGAAAGCTGTGTGTGATCGATTTTCTCAAAACTCATTAAAATCACAAAGCTTTGCGATTTTGTCGTGAAGTCTATGTGACGATGCTTCGGTTACGGGGCGAAACAAATTTTGAGATTATGGTGGTGAGTGTGTGCAGTGCTTGTGTATTGTTGTGTTATTGGTGTTGGGTAGTGCATGAGTTCTTACAAATTCTGCATGTATCAGGTATGAGAATGAATAGTCCACTCTACATTTAGCATTATATATATTTTCTTTTATCACGGATTATAGCAAAATAATATTCTCATTATTTTTGAAATATGGACCTCCGCAAAGTAACGCCTAATTCTATAAATTACTGATAGTGCAATTTTGGGGAGAGTTTAGGTTAGAACATTATAGTTTTACATAAATTAACTGAAATACATATTTGTGACATACAGATTATGTACTGCATGCACATGATATAAGTGAATATTTTATTACAAACATATTTATAAGAAAAGTTTAGTTTCCAACATTGTTTCTTTGTAGTATAATAATTTTGAGTAGCCTACGTTCTTATTCAAGGTCTATGTCATGCGAAAATTTATCAAAATTGGTCCAGATTCATCATGAAAATGTTATGAAATTAAAAAATTGTTTATTTCCATTAAATCTTATGACTATAAAACAGGGGTTTGAGACCTTCTTGAAAATATACTGATTATACTTGTGTCGGAAGATCTCGCTCTTCCATAACACTAATTTTTGAGATAGTAGTTATGTTATAAACATTTTAATGTCATAAACACTTTCTCATTAAAATAGCTATAGATTATAATTGAATCATAATTAGGTGTCAAATATTGAACTTGATCAATGTAAACTATACACAGATAAAGTATAGCATATTGCAGTCTATAAAGCTGTAGATTGCCATATCCTAGATTGATATATGCTCAAATACTCCCTACCAAAAATCCAATCAAATCAGTGTTGCGTTTGGACATGAAAAGACAAATTATGGATTGTATAATTGTAAGGCTAAGTCTTCTGAAATGTCAACCTTATTTGCTTACCCATAATGTAGTATTTGGCTAAGTAGAATAGACCACCCTCATTTCTTACCAAGCGGTCGTAAAAGGCGACTGAGGAAAGTTGACCCACCGTGTGGTATCCAGTTGAGTAGAATAGACCACCCTCTTTCTTACCGAAGTGTCGTAAAATACGATTGGGGTAAGTGACGTCAGACAGGTGGCCGGTCGTAAAATACGCAGCCAAATCATGTGACAACATGTTTATTCCATGTTGTGCCAACCACACTTAGAGTGGGATTAGGGCAGGAGGATATATTTGCTTATCAAAACCTTTTACATTAACATGTTCAAACAGTTATACCTTCAATTATGCACTTAACATTTTTTCTCTATTTCAAGAACGAAAATAAGGTATTTTGTTATCCTAAATGTTAGCCAAGTACATACGCTAAATTTCGGAAATAAGCCGTGAAAGCGTAACAGATACTTTCCCATTTATAATATTACGGATAATATATAGTAACGAACAGAGAAAAGATAAATTATACCAATCAGTGATATAGCATGATTAGCATCATGTATGTATATGTCCTAATACGTCATACCGGCGACTTCGCTGTCACTTATGAGTAACCTGTAGTGAAAGTTTCTGCGTTAAAAACTGAGGTGAATCATCTTATCCCATGACTCATGGTGCCTCCTAATTAATTGAACGAACGACATATAAGGAAATACATAATTATACTAGAAGAATCGTATTGGATTGGATCATTGGTGATATATGAATTTTTATGTAACCTTGACATTGGTTTACTATTTTTATATATATTCAGGGTGAAAGGAGACGCCCATTCGATTCGCCCCCCAAAAATAGACTCGATATGGTTGTGACAGCAGACTAAACCATATATGGCGAAGTAGTAAAGCGACTGCGCGTAGCAAGCCGTGGGTTCGATGCCCTCACCGGCTGGCGATTGATAACCAATAAATCACGAAAATTCAACCACCAACATATATGTGCACTGCCGCACGTCATAAAAGGCGGTGTTTCCTAGCCTTTCACGTACGTGAAATCTAACACCATTATACACAAATGATGACCAAAAGATTGTTATAAACACTTATTAGTCGATAATAATCCCGCTCGGTACACAACACGTGGCATAAAATCACTGAACGGTGACAACTTATTCGATGAAAAGGCGTGCGAAGAAGGCAGAGTTGTGCATAAATGGCCGACAGCCGCGCCGGTCACCAATGGCCAATAATATATCATTTTGATGACCCCGAGCGCAGTTCAAATAAACAAAACACATCACAATCGCGAAACACTAAAATTTATTTTCATCACTTACCATTTTTTGATGTTATCCACGTATAAATTCCACCACTAACTTCACAGACTCCACGACAACGGCGACCGGAACGACACTGATTCGGACAGTTGGCTAAACGTAATTCTGTGTCAACCAATCAGCGCATGTGTCAAAATTATTAGATATAGTCAACACAATGTCTTTTTTGGTCGAAGTATATTTCGAAATTCACAACAATATTATGGAATGTTTCGTGATATCGTTAAATTATATAAAAAAATTATATTTTGTAAAAAATAAACGGCAAGCAATGCACGACAATATTAGTATTTATTAACAGTTGACACAGGATGACAACTTTTCAAAATACTAGTAGCTCCGTTGCAGTTCTGTATAACACTACAAAATTATTTACCGATCATTTTATTTAAAGGTGTTTCTGTTACCGCGAGATAAGATAAAATACACAAGTCTTTTCAGCGTACCGATAGGACTGTTTTCAACACTTCTTCACGTTTGATTACTACTAGTGTAGTGAGTCACTGATGACGATAATATATTAACCAATCAGCGTTGGATATTCAATAAATGTCCTTATATGGACTGGCGGAAACTGCCGTAAAATTCGATGGTTGTTCAAAATTAACGCGGGTAATTTTGCTTGACATTATTACGTATTTATTTACATAAACATTTTGTATTGTTAGGATTTATGTTAAGTTGTTTGTTTAAGATTGTAAGGTAGATTTAAGCCTGTATTATAAGTATAACAATGTATCTATTAAAAGAAAGTTTGTTATGTATAATAGAATACAGGTTATAAAGTTTTCTTAGCTTTTAACTTTGTTTAAATGTAGAAATCAGTTACTTAGATTTAATTGTTATGTAAAGTAAATTAAAAGAATTTATGGTGAGTTTTTATGTTATTATTCAGCGAAAATTTCTCTAAGAACTTTCCGATTTTTTTTTAAATGATAACTTTTGCGTCATTTCAAATCTGGCCCTATATTTATGTAAAGAAAAATAAATAATATAAAATAAGGAAAATATGCATGTATTGTACATAATTACACTTAAGATATATATCAGGTATTAATTATAGAGATAATATTGCTGTTTCAATAGATACTTACACTTATCGAGAGAGACTTTTGCACGACTAATATATTTGCTTGACGTGTGATGCCATCTAGGAGAGTTCTGCAGATTAAATATGGAACTAATTTTACACGAATTATAAATGAAATGAAAAGTGTTTATTTCTTCCTCAGTGAAACGAAGACATGCACTTTAATGTTACTTATTCTAAATTTCACGTGACATAAAACGGAACGGTAATATTAGATAAATAGTATTTTTTTATTCATATTAGGGTTGTTTAATTTAACGCCGTGTGGTATCCGGCTGAATAGAATAGTACCACCCTCTTTCTTACCGAGGTGTCGTAAAGAGCGACTAAGGTAGGTAAGTCGTCCGCCGTGTGGTATCCGGCTGAGTAGAATAGACCAACCTCATTTCTTACCGAGGTGTCGTAAAAAGCGACTAAGGTAAGTTGACGTCAGGCAGGCGGCCAGTCGTAAAACACAGCCAAATCATGTGACAGCATGTTTATAATATGTTGTGCCGACCCCGCTTAGAGTGGGATAAGGGCAAGAAGATGATTATAAGTATATGGACTTCTCAAAAAGAAAGTTAAACAATTTTATTGTAGGATAGTCGAGTTGAACGTTTTAAATGTATGAGTTATATAATTCATTCGCTCATAATGATAGCATGATATTTTTCAAATACAATTATATCATATAAAAATAATCTTTATTCGAATAAATTTTTTCAAGAACTTTTGAATCGTCTACTACAACTGGTTCAGAATGTTAATAATAATAATATATGGGACACTTACACACACTGTCGTCCGTCCCCAAAGTAAGTAACTTAATACTTGTGTTATGATAGACAGACAACTGGTGAATATATACTTATATATATTTTTAAATACATACTTAAATACAAATATACACCCAGGCTCAATGACCAACAAATTCATTTATGGATAATGTTGGCCCTCGGCGGGAATCGAACCCGCGACCCGCGGAGTCACTACCCACTGCTCCAACGGGCCAGTCAATGTTGCTTTTATCGAGGACTTAGTCCTCCGCCTACCAATCCACATTGGAACAGCGATGGGTCTAAGCTCCAACCATTCTCTCCAATAACGGACAGAATCCTATGCCCAAAAGTGGGTTTAATAATGTCAAATTGAAAATTTCTAAAAGATTAACCGCCGAGTTTCTTGCTGGTTCTTTTGGTAATAGCAACATTCCGAACCAGTTGTAGCTTCATTAGTCACTGATCCTTGAAGATTCAAAAGTGCTTGAAAGAGCTTATTTGAATAAAGATTGTTATGATTTGATTTAGGATAATAAGCCGTTAGTTTATACAATCCTGAACTCTGAAGTGTTGATACTTGATAAAGTAAAAAAAAAACATTGTGTAATATAATAACCAATCAGCGACGCGTATTCAAGATATTTCCATATATGGACTTGATTATTCAAATTGACGCGCGCGATTTTGTCATACACTTTTTTGTTGCTAATACTAGAGTAGGGATCTGATAAGCAGGACTATTGATAGTGACACAATAAATAATGAGAAGTAATTATTATATTCGTATGGTGGCTATTTATTGAAACTGCATTAAGATTTACTTTCTTTATTAACTTGTACATTAATTAACAGAACCATTCGGGACGACGTGCGAGGACAGAAGGGAGGACCAAAGACATGACAATAGACAAGACATAGATTGACAGATGACATTATGTGACAGTAATAACTCGAATACCTCCATGTTTGTCTAATCGCTACATAGTATAAAACAAAGTCGCTTTCTCTGTATGTCCCTATATCCCTATGTATGCTTAAATCTTTAAAACTAACCAACAGATTTTGATTTTTAATAGATAGTGGTTAAAGAGGAAGGTTTATATGTATAATAACATTCAATATGGAGTAGAGAAATACTGTAATTTTTAAGGTTTCTAATGTCATATCGTAAATAATTACATTTTTTTTTGCGTACATTGCAAACGCAGGCGAACCCTGCGAGATTTATCAACATAATGTACTAAGTATTTGTACACCTTGAAAAGATCTACAGAAAACTCCGCGATGGTATATGTCTATCTCTTATGGGTAACCCACAATAACATTTTTTGTCATTTACTTTTTATGAAAAATAATGCCTTATTTTCGAAGCAATTTTAAACAATACAGCATTAATCCTTATCCAATTAAGTTCCTTTAATATATTGTTGATTTAATATAGATCAATATGGCCGTTTATAACATGTAATTTAAATGAACATTTTCGAAGATATTACAGATTTAAAATGTGGGCGCATAGTGGTTGCGCGTCGAAGGCCGCGGTTCGTACTATTCATTTTTTTCACTGACTGACATAGGCTATACCTATATTTTATACCCGTGCGAAGCAGGGGCAGGCCGCTTGTCTCATATAAAAAAGGAGAAACAAATAGATCACCCTTATTTGATTTCTCTTTCTTCTTCTTTAAGTGCCTCTCCGACTAGTGGAGTTGGCAGTCAGCTTTGCTAATGCCTTTCTATTCGTGGGAGCGGTCTTTATTCCCATCCATTCCCGGATGTTTCGTAACCATTTCCTTATACTTTCTCTTTTATAGGGCACATTTTATGCTGGTTTCCTTACTCTAGTATTGTTTTTATTGCAGAATAGGCGAGCGCTTGACTGCAATCATGCCTGATGGTAAGCGATGATGCAGTCTAAGATGGATCGCGCTTGCCTAGAAGATGCCTGTGGAGGTTTGAGCATGTGTTTTTTATGACTCCTGCATGTATCAGGTATGGTAACCGATTGTCCACTCTACATTTAGCATTATATATATTTTCTATTTTACTTCATCGCGGATTATAGCAAAATAATTTTATTATTACTTTTGTCTTTGATACTAGTATAACTTAAGACTAAGTTTGATACTAGTATATCTTAAGACTTAGTTAATGAAACAATACATTTTCTATACGGGCAGCAAGTCTTTGATACTAGTTTAACTTAAGACTAAGTTAATGAACGTTTCTATACAGGCAGCAAGTCTTTGATACTAGTATAACTTAAGTTAATGAAACAATACATTTTCTATACGGGCAGCAAGTCTTTGATACTAGTTTAACTTAAGACTAAGTTAATGAACGTTTCTATACGGGCAGCAAGTCTTTGATACTAGTACAACTTAAGTTAATGAACGTTTCTATACGGGCAGCAAGTCTTTGATACTAGTATAACTTAAGTTAATGAAATAATAAATTTTCTATACGGGCAGCAAGTCTTTGATACGAGTATAACTTAAGTTAATGAAACAATACATTTTCTATACGGGCAGCAAGTCTTTGATACTAGTATAACTTAAGTTATGAAACAATACATTTTCTATATGGGCAGCAAGTCTTTGATACTAGTTTAACTTGAGACTAAGTTAATGAACGTTTCTATACGGGCAGCAAGTCTTTGATACTAGTATAACTTAAGACTAAGTTAATGAAACAATACATTTTGTACATATAATATCTTTATTTAGACTAAATTAATGAAACAATTTATTTCTATATATTTCTATAACTATTTATATTTATAACTATTTCTTAAGCATTACCAACATATTTATGATATCTTTTATACGCAGTGTACATATTCATCAACGTCGTCTGTCCAATAGATCCAGCTAAAGCTCTCCTCAAAAAGCCCATCGCGTGAACCGAATCGGTGATAGCTAAAAGAAGTACCACGGAATTTTCTATATGCTGTCGTACCATTTTCGGTGGTGGGTTTTTTTCTAAACACGTGCATATATCAGCAACCGCGTAAGCCGCTAGACGTGTCACGTGGACTCTACGCTTGCATATCGATTGTGTTAACCTGAAATATAACAGGTCAATAATTCTACAAGAATACAAGCTACGCTTAGTTTGGTTATAGCTAGATAATAATCTATATATAAGCTTTTGTTAAATGGTGTTTATTAAAACTATTGAGCAAAATAAATAATTTCTAATTAATGTATAGAACTAAGGTTAAGGTAAGTTGACCCGCCGTGTGTTATCCGGCTGAGTAGAATAGACCAACCTCATTTCTTATAGAGGTGTCGTAAAGGGCGACTAAGGTAAGTTGACCCACCGTGTGATATCCGGTTTAGTAGAATAGACCACCCTCTTTCTTACCGAGGTGTCGTGTAATACGACTGAAGTAAGTTGACCTCAGGCAGGCGGCCGGTCGTAAAAACGCACCACAGCATGTTTATAACATGTTGTGCCGACCCCACTTAGATTTGGATAAGGGCAGGAAGATGATGAATAATTAATGTATAGAAACTGGCTCAAATCTTATTCTATAAGCCCGACTAGCCGATAACGCCGTATAAAGAGCTCATGAATAAGATTCCCCTATAGACTTGAAATGAGTCGAGCTCATCCAAAAAAAAACCCCAGAGAGAAATCGACTATTTTAAGTAGCGACCTGTTACTATCCCACTGTTGAGAATAGACCTCTTCGGAGCTAAGACCTGCCACGCTGTTCCAATGCGGATTGGTAGGTTACACATATCTCTAGAATTTCCTAGAGATATGCAGGTTTCCTCACGATGTTTTCCTTCACCGAAAAGCGTGTGATAAATCAATCAAGCAATCATCAATTAGACACAAGTTTTTAACAGAAAAATTCATTGGTGTCTGCTCGGGTTTGAACCCGTGACCTCCTCGAAAGGGTCGCACGGTGTTACCACTGGGCTACCACAGCTTTTAGTAGGTATAACTAAGTAATGTGCTCGTAAGTTGAGCTAATGTGTAGTGTGGAAAATGCGTGTGGCTTGCCGAGTCAAAATAGTTGCCATTATTTCAAAGTGTAATTATTTCAAAAATTTAGTTTCTGTACAAATTCTAAATGAATCATTTGCTAACGTACTTTTCTGCCGCATGAGCCATTTCAGCGAGCTGGTGTTCCGCGTCTTTGTCAGATTCCTCTAGTACCGTACATCTCTCGCAAATATTTTGCACCAAAGCTTTGTAACACTCTATATAACAGGGCCATCTGTAAGAAATACATTGTCAAAAATTGTGTGGGCATAATTGAAATTTGTGTCTAATTGATATTTGCAATTTATCACACTCTTCAGTGAAGAAAGGTTTAAGTTAAGTATAAGACAAAAGTAATAATAAAATTATTTTGCTATAATCCGCGATGAAATAAAATAGAAAATATATATAATGCTAAATGTAGAGCGGAAAAACCGTTTTCATACATGCAGGATTCTTAAAAACACATGCACAAACCTCCACCACCACCATTCATCATGTTATAAACATATTGTAACATGTTTTGGCTACGTATTTTACGACCGGCCGCCTGCCTGACATCAACTTACCTTAGTCGTATTTTACGACACCTCGGTAAAAAGAGAGAGGGTGGTCTATTCTATGTAACTGGATACCACACGGCGGGTCGAGTTACCTTAATCAAGGTTACGACACTTCGGTAAGAAATGAGGGTGGTACTGTTCTACACAGCCGGTTACCACACGGCGGGTCGACTTACCTTAGTCGCCTTATACGACCCTCAGTAAGAAATGAGGGTGGTAATTTTCAGCCCACGATACCACACGGCGGATATAATAAATATATATATATATATATATATATATAAAATTAATTTGAAACTTAAAAATAATATATTTAATTTTTTTTTACCTGTCTTCCAATAATTCCTCCCTCGATAGTAGCAAATTATTCAATATGGCAACACAGCCGTCGTATATACATACAAATCCAAACCAGGAGATATCGCATAATTTTTCCAAATGCTTACGGCCAAGAACAAAGTGCATTAGATGATGCAAATCAAATATGGTGTCTAGGAATCTGTAGTCGAACTTTATCTGAAAGAATTTAGTAGCAGCCTGTTACTATCCCACTGCTGAGAATAGACCTCTTCTCTCCGTTTTTGGAGAGAAGGATTGGAGCTAAGACCTACCACACTGCTCCAATGATGGTAGGTTACACATATCTCCAGAATTCTCTAGAGATATGCAGGTTTCCTCACGATGTTTTCCTTCACCGAAAAGCTTGTGATAAATTGCAATTATCAATTAGACACGTAAGTTTTAACAGAAAAACTCATTGGTGTCTGCCCGGATTTGAACCCGCGATTCCTCGAAAGAGTCGAACGGTGTTACCGCTGGGCCGTCACAGCTTTTTTTTTAATAAGAATTTAGTATGTGAATTTAATTTTGAATTTAATTCACTGTCCTTTATTTCCCTATTTTTAATTTTAGACTGGTTGGCTGGAAGAGATTCCGATTCCGGAATAAGCCCGCTATTGCAAATTGTTGTTTTTTTTTATTTTTATTTAAATTAATGCAATAAAGAGAGAAGAAATGCAATAAAGTGATTACATCTATTTATTTTTAATTTCTTGATTTTTAAGTTTAGATAGGTTTATGCATTGTTGGATGAAACTAATTTAGCCAAACACATTTTAATATAATTTCACGAACACCGCATCTGATATTATTTCTTGTTAGTTGTCCACTTTAATTGGTCTTCATTGAAATTAATTATTAATATATTATTAATATATATTAATATTCATTAATATTATTGTAGCTGTGGTAGCCCAGCGGTAACACCGTGCACCTCTTTCGAGGAGGTCTAGGGCTCAAACCCGGGCAGGCATCAATGAGTTTTTTTAGTAAAACTTATGTGTCTATTTGAAAATTGCAATTTATCACACGCTTTTCGGTGAAGGAAAACATCGTGAGGAAACCTGCATATCTCTAGAGAATTCTGGGGATAGGTTACACATACCTACCAATCCGCATTGGAGCAGCGTGGTAGGTCTTAGCTCCAATCCTTCTCTCTAAAAACGGAGAGAGGTGACCTATGCCCAGCAGCGGGATAGTACCAGGCCGTTACTTAACCTTTATTAATATTAAAAAAGACAACTTTTGAAATAGAAAAAAATCGATTTTTAAAAATCGATTATTTCTAAACAAAATAATCGATTTTTTATTAATCGATTTTTTCTACTCTAAGTCACATCCCTACAGTGGGATAGTACCTGGCCGTTACTTAACCTTTATTAATATTAAAAAAGACAACATTTGAAATAGTCAGAAAAAAAATCTATTTTTAAGAAATCGATTATTTCCAAACAAAATAATCGATTTTTTATTAATCGATTTTTTCTACTCTGTACTGTAAACACTTGAATAAAGAATATTTTGAATTTGAATTACCTTTTTAGCAGTTAATATAGCATCGGAAACCATGTCCAAATCGCACCTCAGTAACTCACAAATAGAATCCTCCATAGTCACTCTTCTCACAGATTTATCAACTGTTTCCTCGTTTTCAGGATCTCTATCGAACACTTGGATACTATGACGTCTTATGTTCACTGTGAAAAAGTGTTGCTGCACCCAAAATTTTATATTTTTCGCTGTACGATAACATAATTTAGTGAGGGCAACACATTTAGTCTCGATTAAGTTCGCTTTAAGGCAATGTTGCCACATGAACTGTGTTACTTTGCGAGATGTCACCTGATAGTTTATTATCTCTGCGTTTTTTAATAAAATCGTTGGTTTCTGAAACATAAAATAGTTTTTGAGTGGCCCATTGCAGCAGTGACCCTGCCTTCAGTTCCGCGGGTCGCGGGTTCGATACCCGCCGAGGCCAACATTTTCTTTAAATGAATTTATTGGTCTTCGAGTCTGGGTGTATATTTGTAATTAAGTATGTATTTAAAAATTATATATGTATATATTCACCAGTTGTCTGTCCATAACACAAGTATTAAGTTACTTTGAGGACGGACGACTAGCCGTGTGGTTTCCGGCGAAGTAGAATAGTACCAACCTCATTTCTTACCGAGGTGTCGTTAGACGCGACTAAGGTAAGTTGACCCACCGTGTGGTATCTGGTTTCGTAGAATAGACCACCCTCATTCTTACCGAGGTGTCGTAAAATACGACTGAGGTAAATTGACGTCAGGCAGGCGGCCGGTCGTAAAAACAGCCAAATCATGTGACAGCATATTTATAACATGTTGTGCCGACCCCACTTAGAGTGGAATAAGGGCAGGAAGATCATGATGATGATATTTACTATTTTACTTCATCGCGGATTATAGCATAATAATTTTATCATTACTTTTGTATTATGGATCCCCGCAAAGTATCAACTAATTCTATAAATTATTTAATATAAAAACATTAAAAAATGGCCACCAAAAAAATATTAATAATAAAAAAAAACTCACCTTAAGTGTTCCCATATTCGATAGATCGTTAACGAAATGAGTCACGAAGCATTCAAGAGATGACAGCTCGGCCAAAAACCTCAAGGTCACCCCAATGTCATCCAAGAAAGTGTTGCCAACTCTACCCTTTTTACCCTCATTGTATACTAGTATCATTCTAGCTCTGATATTCCGCCATATTTTATGGAGCAACTCGTCCCTGTTTTCAAAAACTGGATGCGATTCGAGTTTTTTTATATACCGTAATGATACATTTAATAATTGTACTGATGATTCAATATGCCGGTGTTTTGAAAAGGGATTTTCTAGTGATGTTATCTGAAAAAAAAAACGGAAATATATAATAATATTTACCGGAAGAGGTTGAGGTCAGAGCATCTAATCAACGTAATGAGTCAACGTTCAGAACAAGTAATTTATTATATATTACAATTTCTTAATTTACTTTATTATTATTTATTTATTAAGAAAAAATTACAATTTGTTAATTTTAATTTTAGTGATCAATAGCCGATATTTATTTTGGACTTTATTTTTAGTTTTAATTTAATTTAAAATTCCTTTTGTGTTTGTTTTTAATCATCACTATGTTTTTTCTCATTAAACGATGAGATTTAAACGCCATTAGATGTAAACGAAGCTATCCGGCTGAATAGAATACCACCCTCTTTTCTTACCGAGGTGTTGTAAAAGGCGACTAAAGTAAATCGACCTGCCGTGTGGTATCCGGCTGAGTAGATTGACCACCCTCATTTCTTACCAAGGTGTCGTAAAAGGCGACTAAGGTAAGTTGACCCACCGTGTGGTGTCCAGTTTAGTAGAATAGACCCCCCTCTTTGTTACCGAGGTGTCTTAAAATATGACTAAGGTAAGTTGATGTCAGGTAGGCGGCCGGTCGTAAAATACGTAGCCAAATCATGTGACAACATGTTTACATGTTGTGCCGACCACTATTAGAACGGGATAAGGACAGGAGAGTGACGATGAAATAATAATTTACTTACAGCACTGTCTATGAAAAATTCCAATCCAGAATATAGACAATTCATATCATTAAAATCTTCATCATCAATAGACTCGCAGCATTTCAGAAGCGTCAATGTATACGCGTCCATTGCGTTTAGTGTTGCCACAATACTTTCAGGTATCTCCTCAACAACATCGGGGTTGCTAGAGTCATCCAAATTACCACTTTTTTTGGTAAAATCAATGTGCCTGAACGAATCAAGCATAGCTTTATTAAGCTTGTCCTGTAAATCAGCTAAAATGGATCTGTACGCGCTATTCGTTAGTGTTTTCTTGTGTTTTGTAATTAACGGTAATATTATACAGCTAATTTGAAACACTGGCTCTTTAAAATATTCTATGCTTGAAATAACGCCTTTGCTTTTGAAATTCCTCAAAAGGATATCAACGATTTCTTTAACGATTTTCGGATCGTTTTTCACTTTCTTAACGGCAGTTTCTAGAATATTCTTTATGATTTCCGTTTCGTTTGGCGTTTTGAATGTCAATTTCAACAAATCTAGGAATTGAGTGTTTTCAAAATCGAATATGAAATCGATCGGGAATAGTTTGTACAGATCTGGATGTCTTGTGCTCAATTCGTAAATACTATGCAGTATATGGTCGATGTTACGTTTCAATTTTTTAGGCTGGCAACATTTCTTTGATATCAACAGTAAAAAGATGGCCGCCAATTGAAACCTTTCATCTAGATACTGTATATGAAGATACTTCATAACATCTATAATTTCTTCTAGTATATCTTGATTTTTAACAGTGATTTCAGTAAAATATTCCTTTAAATCGACGTCTTTAACGAATACCGTTACATCGAAACTACTTTTGTTTAATGCTTTACTTAAAACATTAGCATTTTCGAGACATTCGCATATATTACTGAGTAATTTGAACACGATAGCTTGTAATAACTCTTTGTTGTTAAAAAGGGCTTCAGATTTAAATATTTTCACATTAGCATAATACGCGTAGCATTTCATGAAAGCCCTAGTGAGTAGTTTTATTTGAGTTTTGTTTATGTCTTTGAATAAGTTGCTTGTAATATAGTTATCGTTCAACAGTATTTGTGGGTATTCTATTATTTGCTTGATTAAATTTGTTTTTGTCTCCGATATTAATATAGGTAGACTATCATCTTCGCTATCGTCCGCTATTAATTCAATAGCGATTATTTTTGTTAGAAGTATTTCAAACTGAAAATTTGAATAGCAAAATAGTTAAATATACAAACTTCGCATTAAAGAGACCAAATTCAAAATTTGTCTTAGTTGAGTTAGTTACATTGTAATCATTATTTCAATGTCATTTATTATACCACGCTGTTTTCTTGCTCTTCTAAGTTATTTAATTTTAATTTTATTTATTTATTTTGCAATCAACAGCGTAACAGATATTATTTACTTAGGAAATTTCAAACAGTACAATATGGCCATAACTAGATTACAATAATTATGAATAGATTATTTACATTAACAGACATTTATAAGTCTCTTTAACAGTCACAATTTTTGTAGGCGCTACGTTACGCTTTATTGCTATTTGCCATAAAACAACTTTTTTTAATTCTGTCACTTTAATACTGATCGTGCGGTATAGAACACACACAGTCGTCCGTCGCCAAATTAAGAACCTAAATACTTGTGTAACTGGTAAATATATCCATGTATTATTTTAAATAAACACATACATATTTTACTAGATTAATTTTAATTCCAAGTACCATAGCAGCCTACATAGAAAACATCAGTTAATTTAGTGAAGTAATTTAACATAAAAGGGCGAATGACCGTACACCATTCCTTTTCGTATGTAATGTATGACCTTGACCGAGAGACTAAAGTGTGAAAGAGACATAATTAGATCCCAATTAAATTATATTTATTTTGTTCAAAAATACATCTTTTTTGAAACGATATTTAAGATCGAATTATTAGCCGTGTGGTATCCGACTAAGTAGAATAGTACCACCCTCATTTCTTACCGAGGTGTCGTAAAAGACGACTAAGGTAAGTTGACCCACCGTGTGGTATCTGGTTTAGTAGAATAGACTACCCTCATTTCTTACCGAGGTGTCGTAAAAGACGACTAAGGTAAGTTGACCCACCGTGTGGTATCTGGTTTAGTAGAATATACCACCCTCCTTCTTACCGAGGTGTCGTAAAGTACGACTAAGGTAAGTTGACGTCAGACAGGCGGCCGGTCGTAAAAACGCAGCGAAATCATGTTACAGCATGTTTATAACATTTTGTGCCGACCCCACTTAGAGTGGGTTAAGGGCAGGATATATTATATATATATATATATATATATATAATTTAAGATCGAATTATGTCAAACATATCTTATACTTTTAAGTAATCAATGGATTCATGTAATGGCGTATTTTTTGTACTTTTGATATTTATTTATGACTGTTTCTAAAAACTAAAGATATTCCAAGGCAACACAAAGTCCACAATGTTTATTAGTTAATTGATAAAAACAATAATAAAATAAAATAAACACTGACCCATAATATATTTGCTTCTTCCTCTTGCAATTTAAAAACGAACGCGATCCATTTGTCTTTGTTAAGAAACGGTATTAAGTTCTTGTCTATGATCTTCAGTTTGGTGTTGCTATATTTCAAATTTAATAATTTCAAGTGGGAAAAATTTGAGCACAGTTTCAAAAACGCTTCAACGAGTGGTGGGTTCTGAAATAGAAAAAATATATTATTTCGATAATTTATAGAATTAGGCGTTACTTTGCGGAGATCCATAATATAAAAGTAATAATAAAATTATTTTGCTATAATATTGCTAGAGGGAAAAATGGATATAGTATTGTCAACATCGTTATACAAAGTTCTTATATCAAAATATACAATACAACAGCTAAGCCGTGTGGTATCCGGCTGAGTTGGATAGACCACCCTCAATTTCTTACCAAAGTGTCCTAAAAGGCGACTAAGGTAAGTGCCGTGTGGTATCCGGCTGAGTAGAATAGACCACCCTCTTTTTTACCGCGGTGTCGTAAAAGGCGACTAAGGTAAGTCGACTCCCCGTGTGGTATCCGGCTAACTAGAATAGACCACCCTCTTTTTTACCGCGGTGTCGTAAAAGGCGACTAAGGCAAGTTGACACAACGTGTGGTATCCGGCTGAGTAGAATAGGCCACACTCTTTTTTACCGAGGCGTCGTTAAAGGCGACTAAGGTAAGTCGACTCACTGTGTGGTATCCGGCTAAGTAGAATAGGCCACACTCTTTTTTACCGAGGCGTCGTTAAAGGCGACTAAGGTAAGTCGACTCACTGTGTGGTATCCGGCTAAGTAGAATAGGCCACCCTCTTTTTTACCGCGGTGTCGTAAAAGACGACTAAGGCAAGTTGACACAACGTGTGGTATCCGGCTGAGTAGAATAGGCCACCCTCTTTTATTACCGAGGCGTCGTTAAAGGCGACTAAGGCAAGTTGACACAACGTGTGGTATCCGGCTGAGTAGAATAGGCCACCCTCTTTTATTACCGAGGCGTCGTTAAAGGCGACTAAGGCAAGTTGACACAACGTGTGGTATCCGGCTGAGTAGAATAGGCCACCCTCTTTTATTACCGAGGCGTCGTTAAAGGCGACTAAGGCAAGTTGACACAACGTGTGGTATCCGGCTGAGTAGAATAGGCCACCCTCTTTTATTACCGAGGCGTCGTTAAAGGCGACTAAGGCAAGTTGACACAACGTGTGGTATCCGGCTGAGTAGAATAGGCCACCCTCTTTTATTACCGAGGCGTCGTTAAAGGCGACTAAGGCAAGTTGACACAACGTGTGGTATCCGGCTGAGTAGAATAGGCCACCCTCTTTTATTACCGAGGCGTCGTTAAAGGCGACTAAGGCAAGTTGACACAACGTGTGGTATCCGGCTGAGTAGAATAGGCCACCCTCTTTTATTACCGAGGCGTCGTTAAAGGCGACTAAGGCAAGTTGACACAACGTGTGGTATCCGGCTGAGTAGAATAGGCCACCCTCTTTTATTACCGAGGCGTCGTTAAAGGCGACTAAGGCAAGTTGACACAACGTGTGGTATCCGGCTGAGTAGAATAGGCCACCCTCTTTTTTACCGAGGTGTCGTTAAAGGCGACTAAGGCAAGTTGACACAACGTGTGGTATCCGGCTGAGTAGAATAGGCCACCCTCTTTTTTACCGAGGCGTCGTTAAAGGCGACTAAGGCAAGTTGACACAACGTGTGGTATCCGGCTGAGTAGAATAGGCCACCCTCTTTTTTACCGAGGCGTCGTTAAAGGCGACTAAGGCAAGTTGACACAACGTGTGGTATCCGGCTGAGTAGAATAGGCCACCCTCTTTTTTACCGAGGCGTCGTTAAAGGTAAGTTGAACCACCGTGTGGTATCCGGTTAAGTAAAATATCTCTGGAACGGAGGTAAATATACAAAAAACTTACATAGTTCAACTTCAGAATGCATTCGCCAAATTTATTCAAACATTGGTGTTCGAAGTCCTGGAAAGTCGACCAGAATTCCTCCGCTATGTTTACAGGCACTGTGTGGTCGGCCATTTTGCTGTGATGGAAGAAACTCGACAAAATGGCGGACAGCGTCTCAGTGAGCGTAATAATTGAAGGACCTGAAACACCATAATATAACTAATATAGCGATAATGATGTTTATTTATTTATTTATTTATTTGGATCACCAACATAAGAAACAGTAACAATATTTATTATATACATTTCCCGTGACCTTAAATCTAACTGTTCTCACATTTACAGGTAACCACAGCATGCTATGTGTTACATAAGTAATCAAAATTTTATATTATTATTAATTTGTGTTAATTTTTTTATTTATTTATTTTTTCCTATTTTATAAATTATTATTATTATTTAATTTTATATTTATTACAATTTATTATGTATTTAAATTTTATTATTTATTATGGGCGAGGTAAGTCAACTTTTAAAAGTTTTAATTTAAAATTGACAAGATTATCAAGATATATTATTATGATGTGCAAAAACATAATCGTAACTAAGAAATCACAAAATAATTTACGTTTTTTATAATATTTAAGGACATATTTACTTTGTAGGTACAGTTTTTTTCTCAACTCCTTCTGACATCAAGATCAGAGACTTTTAAGACAATGTTTTTATATTCTATATTGTTTCCTAATTGCACCGCGACGTCAGCGTATTTCGAATGTCAACATTAGAAACAACTTGTTAGTCAATAAATAGTTAGTCAGTCTAAATAATAAATACGCAAACTTGTAAGATGTATCATAATAAAGTAAACGTTCATTACGCGAAATTTAAGGTACTTTTAGGTCGAGTTGGTGAAATTACGACAATAAATTCCATAAATTGCAAAATGGCGATTATTGGAAGCTCTTATCTAGATCTTATCGTTAAGAATTATAAAATTATAATTTCATAAATAAAATTTCGATCGAGCTAATATAAAAAAGTATGTACATACTGACAAATCCTTCTTCTAGCATCATCAGACAGTTTTCTTCAAAGTCCTTCTGTAAAGATATCAGTAAATCCTTGTTCTGTCGAAACAATAGCTCAGATGTTAACTTTCCATATGTTTCAATACAGTCTTGAGGGAAAATATCCTTTCCTGTAATGATTTTGGCTTTTATCTTCATATAATTATCTCCATTGTTAGCAACTTCGTTCAACTTCTGCTTTAACTCAAACTGTTCAACATTACCAGCTTCCAAGCTTACTTTTAGATGCGGTATCATGATTTTAATAAATTCCGTCCCCCGGCTCAGTTTAAATAACGTTGCAAGTAAAAAATTAACCATTTCAGTGTAACAATGCAGAAATTCTGTGTTATTTTTCTTCGCTATCATTATGTGTGGCAGAATTTGGTCCATCTTTTGTTCGACCAAACTCGGTTCTAATTTTATCGCAGCTCTGATTATGTTGAGTGTTGTTTTATCTAGTTTCCCCTCTAATTTCAATTGCCCCAACATCAGCGTTTGAAGGAAAGTCAGGAACGTCTTTTTAACTTCTACTTTTGTTATCTTTTCACCCAATATGTCTGTTAGATGGACCCTGATATCGATTTCGTTTATTAACAACGCGTCAATCATATGCAAGAATATGTTACGTTTGATCTTGTCGTTATGTTCTTCGAAGACGATCGGGGGCATTTTCATGACTGGTATCAAATAATTCTGTGGCATAATGAAAGTGTTTGATGCTATTATGTAAAATGCGAATATAATTTGGCTCTCATCACGGAAACAAGATACGAATACGTGTATGAAATTTGTGAGGAACCTGTGGTCCCCATCGATTCTATCAGTTGGGAAGGAAAAGAAGGAACGCATAATTCTCATGATAAGGCATATTTTGTCACCCTGCTGCAAAACTAGGTCGTGTATATTGTCTTCTTTGATCAAATGCCGGAAGAACTGAATGTAATGTTGCTTCCTAGTTGCAGGGTATAGAATACTCTGACATATATTGATAACAGCCTCGTGGCATTCAGTATCAAGGAAGCTGAATATCTGTTCCAAGTATTCACCTGAGACGAATTTTGATATGAATTCTAACTTTTTTTTAGATTCTTTATAATATTGTATGATTCTGTTGAACACTGCCTCAACGTTTTGTACGTTGTCAGCGACATCGTTTTGCATGCTTTTCAACAGTGTTGTTGTGATAAACATAAAGTTTTCTATCTGAAGACTCAGTTGGAAGGAGATTTTATTGCTTTCTAAAAATATTATGATGTTCATAATGTCGTCATCTTGTAGCATGTTAATATGAATATACTGTGCTACAACCTGAAATTGAATTGATATTTAAGGTAAGTGCACTAGTAATTGACCATGCACTATAGGTGTCCGTTTTGTATGAAATTTTTAATAATAATTTTGTTTGTTGTAGCTAATAAAAAATAAATTTGTAATTACCTGTTGCTATCTATTAACAAAAATTAATGTTGACAATAATATCTCATTATTAGAATGCCGTGTGATATCCGGCTTAGTTGAATAGTCTACCCTCATTTCTTACAGAGGTGCCGTAAAAAGGCGACTAAGGTAAGTTGACCCACCATGTGGTATCCGGCTGAGTAGAATGAATGAGTAGACTACCCTCATTTCTTACCGAGGTGTCGTACCATCTCTACTTTACGCTTTGTATTATGTATTAATACACTTAAAAGTAAGATAATGTCTACACATAGAAAGTAAAGCGACAATCATTAATATGATCATAATTCAATTTATACAGTGTTTAATTTGGTTCACCGTGGACAAGGATGGCTGACCTACTGTGATACAGTTGTTACTAGTACAGAGGTCAGCGCGATTCTACCTAAGACAACCAAAAATAGTTTACATGAATATGTCTATAATTTTAAGTATGTTGCCTGTTATCAAAAATAACTTGTGATAATAAAAATAAATAAAAAATCAAAAGTAATTAATAACTTACAGTTATATCTGTCTTATTTACCTTAATTAGCTTGTGCTTTAAATATTCATTTATAACATCATCCGCACTATTCAACCAGCCGATAATATCTCGCAGATCATTACTGCTAATTTTGTTTTCTTGCATTAGTTCATTGAGCCATTCAGCTATAACACGTTCTTTGGGTGCAGCGGGAAAGTGATGGGAACGGACAACATTCTTTGCTAATCGAAGACGTTTTGTAAGCGGTATCGTCTCATCAACGAGACGCCGCTTTAACTCTGCAAAAGTAAAGAAAAAATACAAACAGATTATATCATTATTAATAATTTACTCCGATTTGAGAAATACCATAACACAGAAAAATATTAAATTAAAATAAAATTAAATCTTATTTCATAAAAAACTTAAAAGTAATATAGAATTTATACCTACTTAGTTCCTAGAGCATAAATGTAAACAGATCTTATAATGTAATTTTTATTTCTTTATTCATCATCTTCCTGCCCTTATCCCACTCCAAGTGGGGTCGGCACAACATGTTATAAACATGTTGTCACATGATTTGGCTACGTTTTTACGAGCGGCCGCCTGCCTAACGTCAACTTACCTTAGTCATATTTGACGACCCCTCGGTAAGAAAGAGGGTGGTCTATTTTACTAAACCGGATACCACACGGCATTCAAATTACCTAAGTCGCCTTTTACGACCCCTCGGTAAGAAATGAGATTGGTCAATTCTACACAGCCGGATACCAACGGCTAGTCGACTTACCTTGGTCGCCTTTTACGACACCTCGGTAAGAATTGAGGGTGATACTATTCTATTCAGCCGGATACCACACGGCATAATTTTTAAATTAATTTGTTTATATTTTTTTTTATTAAATAATAAATAATATAAAAGATAAAAAAATTGCTTAATAAAAGGATAATAAAACAATGTGCTTCTTATTTGACTTGGAACAAACTAACTTTATTCCAACAAAAAGATAATAATTTAAATATAAACAACCGGGTCACATCGCGATAATCACGTTACCTTTGTATTCTGAGTCAGTTCGTGACTGACTGAGTCAGTTCGTGACCACGGTGGATGCAACTCTGCCGAAACGTCGAACCTTATACAAAGGTAACGTGATTATCGCGATGTGACCCGGTTGTTTATATTTAAATTAGTATGAATCGCGAAAGTTAAAAAAAAAAAAGATAATAAACACTATGTGACCTACATACTTAACTCTAGATGGCCCTAGGTGTAATACATATTATCTTTAATATTTAAATGAGTTAATCTTGTATGTATATATATATTTTCGGAATCTCGGAAACGGCTCCAACGATTTTCCTGAAATTCAGCATGAGGGGGTTTTGGGGGAGAAAAATCGATCTAGATTAGTTTTATTTTAAAAAAACATTGTTTTATCCCTGTTTTCAGGCACTAAATTTTTTTTTAATTTACGTTGAATACAATTACAATTTTTCACTGTCAAACGTAAAGTCATGGTGGTTCATTTGGCAAACAGGCGTTCTAGAGATGAAAATACCTAGGATCGAGCCCCACCAGCCTAATATTTTTAAATTTTTCTTTTCAATTTTTTTTAAATTTTTTTTTTTACATCATTTAAAAAATTACCAAGCAAGGCTCGGTTACTCAAGTACTATCAGAATACTAAGTTATTTTTTATTAATATTTGGCAAAAGCAACAGTTTGAGCCAGTGGTAGTTTTATTAATCACATTATAAATGATAGTTTTAATAACCATATCAGTTTTATCATAATTAGCTTTGCCATTACAGCAGTTTAAAAACACTACTAAAGAGAGGCTGATACAAAAGCCTACTATACTGTTGAGGATTATTCACATGATAAGAATGTGTGGATACAGTTACTGTCCGACCTGATAGTAATGAGTTAATGTAACTAGTTATAAGTATTATGTTGAAAAGAGCAACCACCGTGTTTCTTGCTGGCTCTTCTCAGTAGGAACAGCTTTCCGAACCAGCAGTAGAATTGACGATTCAAAGCACTTGTTCACAAGTTTATTTGAATAAAGAAAATTTTGAATTTTATTAATCCTTTATCCTAGATGATTAAAGTGCTTGATAAAGCTTATTTGATTAAATATTATTTAAATTTTAATTTTTGCGTTTTAACACGCCATTTTATTGTGCGACTAATAAATATGTTGTTTTTGAAATATATTTTGCCTTTTATTTTAATAAATTAAAAAATCTAAGCTTCAAGCTTCCTCTTAATATATTTTATATACTTTATACTGCTATACCAGTTTTTTACTATAAAATATTTTAATATTCAATATATTGAATCAAGTTAAAAGTAGTTACATGTAAACATAGGGGTTATGTGTAAATAATCGCACCTACCATTTAGCGGATTATAAGACATCCTGTAGTCGAATCACCTTATTCTATTTTAGTTTTTATTAATATACTACACACTTAAAATGCCATTACATTAATATTTAATATGACACAAAATCGATACATGCCGAATTGTTATGATTAGCGTTTTGATTATGCAGAATGCAGTTTGTTTTTTATACTGTCAAAGATTGAAAACCAGAATCTTTAATCAGATTGAGGATTTGAGACTTGATGAAAATTGCCATTCGTAAGGAGTCTTTTACTATGCTACTACTTTAATAGAAATATATATGTTAAAGACACATATAAATCACAAATATAAATGTTTTCCATTTTATAGCAATATGAAAACGCAATATTAATGTTGCCATATTAAAGTTTTTTGTAAAATTTTACTATAATATAACTAAAATTAGTAATATTAAATCTTGATGTATAAATATTCCGATATAATGTTTTCAGTTGATACAAATGAAATACTGGTGTGATGTTGAAAAGGATAATAATTGTTTAAAAGACAGACTGACGGAAAAATTAAGTCAAGCGATTTTGTGAAAAACGTTGCCTTATCCCTTTGAGATATTACCTACAAAGCAATGAATACGGAGATAATAGTAAGATGGAAAGTAGGAAGTACTAGGTTTAGGTTATTTCATTGTTCTTTAACAAAAATTGCCTAATGAATTGTCAATATCAATGAAATACTAAGGGTTTAGACAAAACTCAAAGGAACCTGGGTTTCTGAATCCACATGTGTTTAGTCTGGGTTTCCTAAAGGAAATTGACTTTTTCTAATTAAAAGACCATAGTTTCGTAGATAAATCATTCTCCTGCCTTATACCACTCTAAGTGGGGTAGGCACAACATGTTTTAAACATGTTGTTAGATGATTTGGCTGGGTATTTTCCGACCGGCCGCCTGCCTGACGTTAATGCCTTTAGTCGCCTTTTACGCCTCGGTAAGAAATGAGGGTGGTCTATAAAAAAAAATATACATATTTTTTATATTACGGAAATGCCTCATGATGTATCTTTTTCCATAATAAGTTTTCTTTTACTATAATATATATACACAATACATTGTTAATATCTAAAACCTTAGGTCTTCCTGAATATTTAGGTAAGAAGAAACGTATTCTAATTTATTTATTTATAGACGAGAGTAGTATTTTTAGATTCGCTCAGTGTTTTTAACGACCAATAAAACCTTGAAAATTTATATAGCGGTCCGGAACTAAAGCAAAAATGGTTTGAATGTTTAAAAATGATGTATCCATAAATAGCCATTGAAAGACTAAATGAGTTTCATTCATAAAAATTGATCGCCATTTTGAGATCACGAGAAAATTAAAGATGGCGTCGCATTCACAAGCCGACGCTGTAAAGTGGGCCAAGGAGAAAATTTGCGCATGTCCGAAAGGATTGATTTTGCCGGTGACGTCACAAAATGTCAGCCGCTCAACCAAATCGGACGGTATAAAAACTTAAAAAAACAAGGAACACCCCTAGTTTCGTCCAAATGGATCTCAGACATACTTACATTTTCTAATACTTAAACTTAAAATACAAAATTCGTTTACGAATTAACAATATTAATAGTGTAAAGCTTCTAAGGCGTTTGTTTAATTAAAATGCCCCTCCAAGTAGCAGTAATAAAAATTTCTTCAATGATAAATGCAAGCATGGGTTCCCCGATGAAGTTATTGTGTTTACGTGAGTAAAACCTTTTTATACTTTTGAAATATTTATTATCTGTACAATATAACACTTGTATTATAAGCTTTTACAAAATTTCGGTCGTAATCCCATAATATACATTATCCACCATAGAGTTTAACTGTTGGACAAAATAATCAAAAAATATATTATGAAATATACAAATTATTAAAATAATAATTGTATTTCGATTTTTAAATAATTATTTAAATTCTGAAACCAAGCTTTGCATTCATATAGGTAGTTTTTTTTACTTATTATTTATTAGCAATTAATAGTAATAAATTAAAGAAATATAATTTTATATTTTACCTATCTTTTTTTTAACATTTTCTGTTGGCATAAAGCGTTAGGTTATGTTACGTTTTTCTCTTTCGCTTGATGCGATTGGACGGGACAGTAGGAAGAGAAAAAACCGCATGGTTTCATTCAATTTAAGGTATTGTAGACCGGTTTGACGAATAAATTAGAGTTTGTTATTAAATTATAGTCTAATGAAATTACAAAATTATGGTTATTGTAAAGTATGTTTATGAAGTTAAATTATTTTATACTTGCTGATTTTTATATTGTAACGCCCATACACTTCTGTCTCTACAAAGGACTATTCGTTCGTAGAGAATCCTTTAAGAATAAAGTCTGCCTATATTGCTATATATTTAAAAGAAAGTGTGATCGAGATTTGTAATGCTGCTGTTAAGTGGGCTTATATGTGTGAACAAGTTCCTTACTTGTGTGATTTAACGTGTTTACGTTTTAGTTAATATTGCCTTTTGAAGATTTGCTTGAATGGACTATGGTGGTCGTATTGTTACAGGTTATAGTAATCTCTTAAGAAATATTATTGTTATAAATAATTCTGATTATAATTAATATCCGGGTGACCGAGCTTCGCTCGGGAATTTTTTACAAAAAAAAATTAAAAACAAAAAAAAAGAAAAAACAATTATTTAGTTGGGGATCGATCCTTGGCATTCAAATTTTTCGAGGCTGCCCGTTACCCGAAAAGGCTACGCCGACTTGACAGTTAATGGCGAAAATTCAATTCAATATAAATGTTAGTGTTTTTTAATGCCCAAAAACAGGGATAAAACAATATTTTTTTTACATAAAACCTAGCTAGATCAATTTTTCTCCCCCAAAACCTCCTACATGCTGAATTTCAGGAAAATCGTTGGAGCCGTTTCCGAGATTCGGAAAATATATATATATACAAGATTAACTCATTTAAATATTATAGATAAATAATCTAATTATGAATAATAGGTTGATAGTATAATATTTATTGTACATAGTAATAAAAAATACAACGCCATGTGTTATCCGGAAGATATAATAGAACACCGTCATTTCTTACCGAGCTGTCGTAAAAGGCGACTAAGGCGAGTAAGGCAAGGCAATTTAATCAAAAATAAATTTAAATTGAAATCAATTAGTAAATAAGGTGACTTTATCTAAAAACCAGTAATTTTTGTTAGCCTAGAGACTTGTTTAATAAAATAAATGGTAGAAAATGGTACTAACCACTAACCAGAGAGATTTTATTTTAAATTACCAATATATATCTCTCTCTATATAATATACACTTAAACATATACACAAATTATTTAATATTTATATAATATATAAATGAATAGTATATTTAATAAAACCTAAATTTTAAACTTAATAAATGATAATTTAAATATATATATATATATATATATATATATATATATATATATATATATATATATATATATATATATATATATATATATATATATATATATATATCTATCTATCTATCTATATATATATATACATATAACATACGCGTGGTAATACTATTTCCTGTAAACGATACAATAGAAAGCTAATATTTGATTCTGGCAACATTGGAAATGTAATATTAGAGCTCTAGTGTTCATGACATGGAATTGGAATGTTGCCAGTATTGTGCTTTTTGCCGGTTTTTATCCACTTCCTGTGCTACAACGCCCTTCCGGCCGTCTGTGTCTAGGACATGTCGAAAGGTTTTGGGGGTCACTCGAATCGATTAGACTTACAGTCTTAAGTCAAGGTTACGAAGATATTCAAACAATGCTACCTTCCATTAATAATTTACTAATGACTCCATTACTAATAAGAGATCCCCCGTTTTTGAAAAAGAAATACTTTTAACACTTTGAGCAACGCATATGGGTTTTCAAATGATTATTGTACGGCTCTACATTTTCTCATCTATACATCATCCTCCTGCCCTTATCCCACTATAAGTGGGGTCGGCACAACATGTTGCAAACATGTTGTCATATGATTTGGCTATGTATTTTACGACCGGCCGCCTGCCTGACGTCAACTTACCTTAGTCATATTTTACGACTCCTCGGTAAGAAAGAGGGTGGTCTATTTTACTCAACCGGATACCACACGGTGGGTCAACTTACCTTAGTCGCCTTTTACGACACCTCGGTAAGAAATGAGGTTGGTCTATTCTACTCAGCCGGATACCACACGGCGGTTCGACTTACCTTAGTCGCCTTTTACGACACCTCGGTAAGAAATGAGGGTGGTACTATTCTATTCAGCCGGATACCACACGGCGGTACATTTTCTCATCTATACATATAATAAAATCGTTGAGATGTCAAATATTTGTGCCTTTATTCCCGTTAATCTTAAAAACCACTGATCCGATTTAGATGCTGTTTTCAGTAATACGTAGTAGAAAGCCTAACTTAAGATATACGTTTTTTTTCAATCGGTCTGTAAATAAATAAAATATGTCAATTTTAAGTTGATTCGTATATAGGTACTTGCATTTTTCGTTATTCGCCATTCCCATTAGAGGATTTCGTCTAAACACGTTATAATATCATTCCTAAGTTACTGTTACTTATCCCACAGCTGGGTCTGTTACTATCCCACTGCTGGGCATAGACCTCGTATAAAATAAAATTCGATTAATGAAGTTCTGATTCATGTGTACAAAAAAAACCTAACGTGGAGCGACGCTATCAGTTCAAAAAGCTTGAATTTGGTACAAGCTTCGTTTGTGCATATTGTTAGAATGACGTGTATAAACGTTATGTTAATTAGCGTTTATCTTATCTGACGTGTAATAACGTTGCTCCGTCCAAAGTCTTAAGCAGAACCTTAACTAGGTCTTATTGTGAGGTAACTATAAGAGATAGAGATATGCTGTCTCGGACTTTTAAGTAGTATTAATATAGATCTACAATTCTCTAGTACATTACTTTAGTGTATCTCTACTGGTTTACGCGGTGTAAGTGAGTAAAGCTCGCAGCAGGTTAGTTTTTTTTAACCCGCACTATCTCTTCAACATAATTTACATAAAACTGTAATGTACTATTAACCTAAATCTTCCGGAGGTACCACTGTATATGAAAAGCAGTAGGGCATAAGCATGGAACTAATTAGAAAGTTCTTCTTCTTCTTCTTCATCAACCGATGGACGTCCACTGCTGGACATAGGTCTCTTCATGGGATCTCCACCATACACGATCTTGTGCCGCTTGGATCCAGCGACTCCCCGCTCGCACCGGGGGTGTAAGGGGGAGGCTCGTCCCAATCAGTCGCCTCAATTGTCAACCTCACTTGCACGCGGTGCACCCTGCGATTAACCAACGAGGCTCTGGCGACCGACCAATGGCGGTATAACCATTCATACAGCTGACCTAAATTCTACCAGACCGACAGTGGGCAGCAGCACTGTCGGTGCGACATGGTCAGCACTGCCATCACCAACCCGCAGGCCAAGCGTGGTGATTACTGGCAATACCTTCATGGCATTACAAACATTAGAAAGTTACCAACCAGTAAATAAATAAATATACGGGACACTTACACACGGTTGTCCGTCCCCAATATAACATAATACTTGTGTTATGGGTAAGAGACAATTAGTGAATATGTACATATATAATTTTAAAGTTGCTGGTAGACCGAGACTTGCTCGGTAAGTAAGTAGTAAGTAAAATCAATTACAAAATAAAAAAACCTTCAAAAAAAAAAGAAAAACTATTGGGTAGGTGAAGGTCGATCCTAGGTATTTTCCTTTCTCGAGATCACCCCTTGCCCTTGCCCAAATAAGCTACGCTGACTTAATTTACAGCAAAAAATGTGTTTTATGTTAAATTTAAATGTTAATAATTTTTTTATGCACAAAAACATGGATAAAACATTTTTTTTTATAATAAAACCTAGCTAGAACGATTTTTTTCCCGCATGTAGGGGGTACATGCTGAATTTCAGGAAAATCGTTGGAGCCATTTCAGATATTCCGATTATATATATACATACATAAGATTAACTAATTTAAATATTAAAGATACATACTAAACTACAAATATACACCCAGGCTCGAGGAACCAACAAATCATTTATAGAAAATGTTGGCCCTCGGCGGGAATCGAACCCGCGACCTGCGAAACCGAAGGCAGTGCGCCAACGAGCCAATCAAATAACAAAGCCAATATAACAAAGTTTTTCATTCTCCGATATCTGCTTAAAATCAATAGTCTGTGATATTTTTAAAGACTTGCTTTGGTTCGAATCTCCTACATTATAAATGTCTAAAGAAATCGATACAAATCGCCAACGAAACTTTCAAAGTTGTCATGCTATCTACGTTTTGTGCCGTATGGTATCCGGCTGAGTAGAATAGACCACCCTCATTTCTTACCAAGATAACGGAAAGGCGACTAAGGTAGGCATAAGAATTTTAAAGAGGCTAAACTTAGCCTCTTTAAAATTCTTATTGGGGCATGATAAAAAAAAAGGTTGGGCAGCATTGATTTAGTATGAACTAAATCAGTAAACTAAAACTAAACTGAACATCAGTTCAGTAAAATGGGGTTATAATAAACGTTAAAATGTAGCAGCCTGTAACCATCTCACTGTGCGACATAGGCTTCCTTTCACTATTTTATGGAAAGAAGGGTTGGAGCTAAGACCTACCACGCTGCTCCAATGCGGATTGGTAGGTTACACATATCCCCAAAATTCTCTAGAGATATGCAGGTTTCCTCACGTTATTTTCCTTAATGGAAAAGCGTGTAATAAATTGCAATTATCAATTAGACACGTTTTAATAAAAAAATTATTGATGTCTGATGATGATGTCCAAAATGCCATCTCATGATATCAATCAAATGATTTTTATCAGTACTGGATTAAAAAATTTCCACACTAGATGGCAAAAGGTCGTTAAAAACTAGGGTGATTATATTATTAGAAATAAAGACTTATTAAAATGTACCTATTATTTTGAATTTAATGTAACAAAGCGACATTACTTTCCGGTCCCCCTAATAGTATAGTATAGTAACAAGTTATTATGCTACTGCTGGGAATAATGATCTATCACGATCATGCGAATTGGTAGGTTACAAACATCACTAAAATTCTCTAGAAATATGCAGGTTTCCTCAAGATGATTTCCTTCATCGAAAAGCGTGTGATAAATTGCAATTATCAATTAGACATAAGTTTTAACAGCATTATTTGTGCCTGTAGGTTGCAAGTTATATCCGACATCAGAAGGGAAACGTTAGATATTAGATATCATTTCACGTTTTTCATCTCAATAAATCTGACCCACATTTACTGTTATCTAAAAGGTTTCAGACAGTAGAGGCAATTGTTTGCTGTGAAATTAGTGTTTTTGATTTGTGCTGTTGTATTTTCTCTACATTGTTTGAACAGAATAGACAATACCTCTTCGTAGTTATTAATGATTACGGTTTCAGATCAAGTCGTGATGCGTTACCTGAAAGCAAATGAGAGTGATCTATCTGTTTCTTTTTTTTATTTGTGATTAGATAAAGAAGTATATGAGTACCATCTTCAGTAGTACCAGCTTTAGAAAAAGAAATCGTCTTATCACTGTTTTTGGACATTAAAAAATAATTTATAGAATTAGGCGTTACTTTGCAGAGGTCCATAATACAAAAGTAATGGGAATATTATTTTGCTATAATCCGCGATAAAAGGAAATATATGTAATACTAAATGTAGAGTGTACTATTTGTTCTCATACCTGATACATGCAGAATTTGTAAGAACTCATGCATTACCCGACACTGATGGCACAACAATACACAAGCACTGCACACAATAACCACCACAATCTCAACAATTGTTTCGCCCCGTAACCGAAGCATCGTCAGAAGATAGACTCCACGACAAAATCGCAAAGCGAAGCATTACCCAAGCAAGCTGAGTTATATAGTAACGAGTTAAATGGTGGGGAGTCTAACTCCTTACTATATAACTCATCCTTTTATCGCGGATTATAGCAAAATAATATTCTCATTACAAAAATGCAAAAGCATTAAAAACTAAAATTTATATTGAATATAAAACACTATTTTTGCCATAAACTGTCAAGTCAGCTTATTCGGGGAACGGGCAATTTCGATAAATATAAATTAATACTTAAGATCGGGCCCCACCTACCTTATGAAGTTATTATTTATTGTTATTTTTTTAGTTATTAGTTATTGTTATTTTTTTGAAGTTTCTTTTTTATTTTGTAAATAATGACTGGCCCGTTGGCGTAGTGGGTAGTGACCGTGCCTTCAGCTCCGCGGGTCGCGGGTTTGATTCCCGCCGAGGGCCAACATTTTCTATAAATGAATTTGTTGGTCTTTGAGCCTGGGTGTATATTTGTATTTAAGTATGTATTTAAAAATATGTAAGTATATATTCACCAGTTGTCTGTCACCCATAACACAAGTATTAAGTTACTTACTTTGGGGACGGACGTCCGTGTGTGTAATTGTCCCATATATTTATATTTATAAAAACCACTAATATTCTATAAAACTATGTCCCATATATTTATATATATATATATTTAGTCCCATATATTTAAGGCTCACCAAGGTCAACGAAGTACTGACCGTTTTATAGGTCGCAATATAGATATAAAAAAATAGTGACGACATTTTGTACGCAAATATAAGGTAACGCGTGAGCGTATATGTTTTGTGACGGTATTAGTGATTACAAAGGGACCTAAAAAGTTAAAGTTCACGATTAAACGTAAATGTTACGCTAGGACGCCCTTTGTCGCAGAGTATATGAATATCAAAAGTAATAATAAAATAAGTCAAGGTAAAAAACTTTAAAAAAGCTGTGATGGCCTAGCGGTGCGACCGTGTGATTCTCTAGAGACGATCATGGGTTCAAAGAAGGGCAGAAAATGAGTGTTTCTATTAAAACTTATGTGTCTAATTGATAATTGCAATTTATCACACGCTTTTCGGTGAAGGAAAACATCGTGAGGAAACCTGCATATCTTTAGAAAATTCTAGGGATATGTGTAACCTACCAATCCGCATTGGAGCAGCGTGGTAGGTCTTAGCTCCAACCCTTCTCTCCAAAAATGGAGAGAGGAGGCCTATGCACAGCAGTGGGATAGTAACAGGCCGTTACTTACTTACTGTTAACTGTTGAGCACGTGTGAAATTTTACATACTGGTCAAGTCTATATGACAATGCATGTTTATAAGTATGATCTGCCAGGATTGGCTCCAGGCAAGACTCCTCAACGGTTAACAGTAGAGACGATTTTCGAAAGCTTCTATATTTTTTGTTTATATTGTTAACGATAAACAACGAAAACGAAAAAAAGGGTTTTTCATCCACAGATAATTTTAGGAAATGGCGAGGGAAATGGGAAAAACAACACTTTTATTCTTAAGAGATACAAGTTTACTAGATACATTTTCCTTCATTGAAAAGCGTATGATAAATTGGAAATATAAATCAGGCATATAGTTTTTAAACAAAAATCGATGGTGTCAGAGGTTTTATAATGTAAAGAAGACCTGAAGTTAATAATAAATTCAATAAATAAATCGAGCATAGTCAGGTTAGACCGCAGTCGAGCACTGAATCACAAAAAATAATATGAATCCAATATAGGAAATTCTCGTGTTACTGAAATTGGATGGTAGCAAGTGGTGCGCGATCGGTGAGTTAACTACAGCTCTATTTTTAGACGTATTGGTAAATATTGTTATAAACTTCAACTCTATAAATTCTGCTTGTTTTAACCAAGATAAGTTGTAACACGATCTAGACACTCGGATGATTAATAAACAAGTCAATCTTTACAGCTTCTTCTATCTTTATAAGACTCCAAGTGATGAAACGTTCTAGCCGCATTAGCGTCTGATAATTGTATGAGTCGAGTTTTGGAACAAGACTGGCTTAGCCATTGATAAAGTCTGCTAGTTTTTAACAAGACAAGTTATAACACTAATAAGTTACATTAATAAACAAGTCAATTTTTACAGCTTCTTCTACAAGACTCCAAGTGATGAAAAGATAAGCGTCTGATAACCGTATAAGTCGAGTTTTGCAACAACACTGGCTTAGTCATGACAAGCTCAGCCATTTATGTACTTTCACAAACGTGCCGCCACCTTTCTATTGGTAACGTGATTATCGTGTTGTCAGTAAAACCGGTATTAAAACTAAAGAGAAGATCTTAAACTAAAACTAAAGAGACGATCTGATAAATGTTTCTAGTTCCAGCTTGTTACACTTGTTCGGAGGCAAAATAAAATAAGGGGTGGGGTTGAACCGATTAGTATTTAACTAAGCTTTTGGTCGTGGAGTCTATCTCCTGATGATGCTTCGGAGTTGTGATAGTGAACGTATATAGTGCTTATGTATTGTGGTGGCGGTGGTGGAGGTTTGTGCATGTGTTTTTACGAAGCCTGCATGTATCAGGTATGATAACCGATTGTGCACTTACATTTAGCATTATATATATTTTCTATTTTACTTCTTCGCGGATTATAGCAAAATAATTTTATTATTACTTTTCTAAAGAGAAGATATTTGACTTCTTCTGTTCCCGACAACACTAACTCTAAGTGGGGTCGGCACAACGTGTTATAAATATGTTTTCACATGATTGGCCAATTTTTCCCAACCAGTCGTAGCTTCATTGTAATTCAACGATTCAAAAGTGCTTGTAAAAGCCAATTTCAATAGAGAATTATTTGCATTTCGCTACGGAATTTACGACCTACCGCCTGCCTGACGTCAACTTACCTTAGTCGTATTTTATGACACCTCGGTAAGAAAAACGGAGGTCTATTCTAATTAGCTGGATGCTACACGGCTATTCGTTAAGAATATAAATAAAAATATTTAAAAGCTTTTAAAAATTTAATGTTTCTACTGTTACCCGTTGTGGAGTTCCTTCGTCTGGAGTTACCTTAGTAGCCTTTTATTCCTAGGTAAGAAATGAAGGCGGTGTATTCTATTCAGCCGGATACCACAGGGCGATAAAAAAAAACTCATTCTATATAATGAAATTCTTATATTTGTTTGTATAAACAACCAATTGGACCAACGTTTTTCTTTAGGATAAAAACTTCGGCGTTGCGCCCAGAATGTTAACTAAAACCAAGTTGGCCTTCCTAATTAGTTCAGTTTGTTATTTACTTACTATATTCAAGGAATTCGGAATTAAGGCTTTGCGTTGATGTTGGAAAAGTATGTTATGTATTTTTATAAATAAATATATTGGCAATTACACACACGGTCGGTTATAAGTGACACGCCATGTGGTATCCAGCTGATTAGAATGCACCACCCTCATTTTTTACTGAGGTGTCGTAAAAAGCGACTAAGGTAAGTTGACCCACCTTGTAGTATCCGGTTAAGTAGAATAGACCACCCTCCTTACCGAGGTGTCGTAAAATACGACTGAGGTGAGTTGACGTCAGGCAGGCGGCCGGTCGTAAAAACGCAGCCAAATCATGTGACAGCATGTTTATAACATGTTGTGCCGACCCCACTTAGAGTGGGATAAGGGCAGAAGGATGATGATAGGATTTTGTTAAATCCAGATTCAAGTCTAGATCTGAGATTGTCCTCATTCGGTCACGTGACTGTTTTAGACCTAAGTGCTCTGACGTTTGAGCAATATTTTTCCACTCTTAATAAATGTAGTGTTGCGTATATATTGCTTCACCGATATCGATGTTTTTGAAAATCTGCAAAAATGCACTCTCGTAAATAATGTATAGTTAATGTATGGGTGACCGAGCCTTGATCGGTAATTTTTTACAAAATTACAAGAAATAAACTTCCAAAAAAAAATAGAAAAAAATTATTGGTTATGTGGGGCTCGGTCCTAGGTATTTTCATTTGTCGAGACCGCCCGTTCCCCGAATAAGCTACGTTGACTTGACAATTTGGGACAAAAATAGTGTTTAAATGTTGGTATTTTTGAAAACCCAAAAACAGGGATAAAACGATTTTTAAAAAAATAAAACCAAGCTTGATCGATTTTTCTACCTCAAAACACCCTACAAGCTGAATTTCACGAAAATTGTTGGAGCCGTTTCCGAGATTCCGAATATATGTATACACACAACATTAACTCGTTTAAATATTAAACATAGTTCCATTCTTCTTTATTTATTCTTTCTTTCGTTCTTGCCTTGGTAACGTCATATGAAGAGCTCATGAGTAACTGCTCCGGATGGGCTTGAAACTAGTCGGGCTTACCCGAAATATAAAACAGCATAAGGTATCAGGTGTTCCAATCAAGTATTATTTTGCGGATTTTATTTCTTCATTATCTTTGATGATGCACTTTTGATGTTTATATTTTTTTATTGCTTTTTTTATTATTATTTTATCATCCTAAATCTTGCAATGCAATTTATATCTTTAAATCGCACGCTTAGTTATTTATAGAAGTAGGCATTACTTATCGAAATTCTATAGTATGATAAAATTATTTCGCTATGATCCGCATATAAGCATCATCAGGAGAATAGGCTCCAAAACAATATCGTAATGCTGCTGCTTTACTTAAACATTTTAGCCGAATTATATTATATATTATCCAGTAGTTACTGGGATACTTACTTACTTAATATTACTAACAAACAAACTACTCAGCTTTATATATTAGTATAGATAATATTTCTTGGGAGTAATAATATATATAAAAACGCATTGTTTAAAATATTCGAACAATCATATTTTTAGATCTCTAAAGTGTCGCGAAGTTTACCAAACATCGACATCAGCTATTCGTCGTCGATATTTGCTATTTTGAGGGATACCGCCTACGCTGGCTAAAAACAACAGTTTTGAAGTGAATATCGATTCAGATATTCGTGGTTGGTGTGGGTGTATAGCCTATTTCCATATATTGAATAATTGAACCTAAAATGGCCTGGGAAACCTAAATTGGAGATTATATTTGCTTCAATTATGAAGCAAAAATATGTACATTAAGAAACTATTAAGTTTCTTATTGCACATATGTATGTCGTGTGGTATCCGGTTTAGTAGAATAGATCACCCTCATATCTAACTGAGGTGTCGTAAAAGGCGACTAAGCCAAGTTGACTAGCTGTGTGTTAACCGGCTAAGTAGCATAGACCACCCACATTTCTTACCGAGGTAAATTGACTCCGTGTGGTATCCGGGTAATTAGAATAAACCACCCTCATTCCTTACTGAGGAGTCTTAAATGGGACTAAGGTAAGTTGACTCGCTGTGTGGTTTCCGGCTGAGTAGATTAGATCACCCTCATTTTTTACCGAGGTGTCGTAAAAGGCGACTAAGGTAAGTGTCGTGTGGTATCCGGCTGAGTTGAATAAACTACCCTCATTTCTTTTAGAGGTGTCATAAAAGCGACTAAGGTAAATGCTATGATACAGTAGCAGTAAAACATAATGTATAATGTTAAAAAGAAACTATTTGTGTAGAGAATTATCGATAGTTTAACGGGCATCACTAAATAAATTACGAATGCACTGAGACCATTCTATTTGCAAGATTAAGTGTTAAGACATTTTTTCAACAGATCAGTCATATTTGCGAATTTTTCGTAGTGTTTTCATTAAAAATCGCTCAGAACTCTTAATTCAACTATACAGTTTTAGAATTTTGTGCACTAAGAACTAACGTATTTTCCTTAATCATTTGACCTAAGATTATTTGATGCACTTTGTGAATTGATTTATTGAGTGAGGAAAGTGTATTGTGAAAAGAAGTAACGAATTGTTGAAGCATACAATTGACCATTTCATTCTTCAATTCTATATGAATTGGCATTTAATAAAGTTTTTTTACATGCAGTTACACAATCATATTATAAAACGTTACGTCTTAGTCAAAGATGGTGAAGATTCAAAAGATTTTCTTACAATTTGAATATGAAAAACTATTTTTTCCTAATATAGTGATTTAAAATATATATTAGGACATAAAAATTGGTTTTGTTTTTGTTGTTATGACAGAATAAGTGAAATTATTTATAGAAGTAGTCGTTATTTTGCGGAATTATGTAATACAAAAGTTATGCTAGAATTTTTGTGTTATATTTCGAGTGGTTAAGAAAATCTATGTAATGCTAAGTGTGGGAAGCAAAACCGTTCTCATACCTTATACATGCAGGATTAGTTACCGCAAATAACACAAGACACCACCACCAACAACACCACACAAGCATTACACAGACTCACTACGACAATCTCAGCGATCTCATGACGATGCTTCGATTACGAGGCGAAACGATCGTTGAGATTGTAATTCGTGCAGTTACTAATTCCGCATGTATTAGGTATGACGGTTTTACTTCTACACTTAGCATTACATAGATTTTCTTAACCACGCGAATTATAACAAAAACAATTCTAGCACAACTTTTGTATTATGAAATTCCGCAAAGTAACGGCTACTTCTATGAATAATTTCGCTTATTTTGCCATAACAACAAAAACAAAATCAATTTTTATGTCCTAATATTTTAAATCACTATATTTAGGTTTTGCTTCTACGCTTAGCATTACATAGATTTAATAAACGCGGATTATAGCAAATTTTTCTATCACAACTTTTAGAATAAGTGAAAAATAAATATATATATTTAGTTTGAATTCAACTTTATAGAATAAGTGAAAAACAATTTTATGTTAAACAGTTTAAATTCGGACACACTTAAAAGTGTTTTGTGAACAGTTTACACGCGTGCAGTGCATAAATATGTTGGATTAACACGTATGCAGTGATTGTTTAAGTGTTGGATTAACACTAAATTTGTTTGAGTGCTAGTGAATCTCTTATTTTAGTCCCTCAGTCCGAAGTGTTATGTTAATTCTATGCGGTGTGTTTTGGCAGTGTTGGTGGTGTTTTCGGTGCAGAGTCTCCAGCTCGACAGCCAGGCTTCCACGAGATGGCCGAGGGTAACGAAGTACAGGAAAACTACGGTCATGCCGGCCGGATCAACGGTGAGCATTTGCAATATAATCTAATTTGTGTTACCAACTTTGACTGGCTCGTTGGTAACACAAACGACTTTGAGTGACCCCGTCTTCAGCTCCGCGAGCCAACATTTTCTAACAAAAATTTGTTGTTTCTTCGAGCCTGGGTGTATATCCCTAATATTTAAATAAGTTAATCTTGTATTTACGCCGTGTGGTATCCGGCTGAATAGAATAGTACCACCCTCTTTTCTCACCGAGGTTTCGTAAAAGGCGACTAAGGTAAGTTAACTGACCGTGTGATATCCGGTTGAGTAGAATAGATCACCCTCTTTCTTATCGAGGCGTCGTAAAATACGACAGGCAGGCGGCCGGTCGTAAAATACGTAGCCAAATTAAATGACAACATGTTTATAACATGTTGTGCCGACCCCACTGAGAGTGGGATAAGGGCAGGAAGATGGAAGGATGAGTTAATCTTGTATATATATATATATATATATATTATCGGAATCTCGGTAACGGCTCCAACGATTATCCTGAAATTCAGCATGTAGGGGGTTTTGGGGGAGCAAAATTGATCTAGATAAGTTTTATTTAAAAAAAATGTCGTTTTGTCCCTGTTTTCGGGCTCTAAAATTCTCTAGGTCTAGAGAGGTGAAAAAACCTAGGATTGAGCCCCACCTGCCCTATTATTTTTTCAATTTTTTACATCATTTAAAAAATTACCGAGCAAGTAATCAACGAGGTATTAAGTAATGGCCTGTTACTATCCCACTGCTGGGATTAGGCCTCTTCTCTCCGTTTTTGGAGAGAAGGATTGGAGCTAAGACCTACCACGCTGCTTCGATGTGGATTGGTAGGTTTCAAACAACGAGGTACTATAATCTAATTTGTGTTACCAACTATGACTGGCTCGTTGGCACAGTTGGTAGTGACCCGGTCTTCAGCTCCACGAGTCGTGGGTTCGATTCCCACCGAGGGCCAACATTTTCTAATAAATTTTTTTTGGTTCTTTGAGTCTGGGTGTATGTGTTAAAATTCAAAATATTCTTTATTTATATAAACTTGTAAACAACGGCATTTGAATCGTCAACTCTACTGCTGGCTCGGAAAGCTGTTCCTACCGAGCAGAGCCAGCAAGAACCTCGGCGGTTGCTCATACAATTCTTAATATTAGTTACATATAATCGTTTCTATCTTGTACAGGGTCGAACAATATCTATATTGTTATGTACGCGTCCATGTGTGCGTGGCTGCGCCCACCACGACACTTACCTTTGTTCAATAAAGCAGTGCGTTGACAACCATCTCGCGTGTTACTTGTGTCCCGCTCCTCGCGTATGTAACAGTGACGACGAGTTACCCACGTTATTAAAATATTAAAAGCAAAATGAGTCATCAATTCGGAATACTGAGTATATTCGACCATAACATACAAAGTTGGAAAACGTATAAAGGTCGTATTAGCCAATATTTCTTGGCCAATGACTTAAGCGAGCGGTCAGATCTTAATGGTAAAAGGAGAAAAGCGATCCTGCTCAGCGCACTCAGCGAGGGCACGTACAGCCTAGCAACGGACTTGGCGCTGCCTAAGACTGTCGAAGACGTGCCCTACGAAGACTTGTTGAAACTCCTAGATGATCATTTTACGCCTAAGCGAGTGGGATTTGGCGAGCGACACAATTTTTATTCGGCTACCCAACGAGTTTCCGAATCGCACTCGCAGTGGGCTGCGAGACTACGAGGGCTCACGGCACAGTGCGGGTTTTTAAACGTCGAAGAGGCGCTTCGGGATAAATTCCTAATGGGAATGCGCCCGGGATTCGAAAAAGAAAAACTTTACGCCCAAGAGCTAACGAGCCTGACGCTGGCAAAGGTCGTGGAGATGGCGGAGAACCTGTGCTGCGCGCGCGCTGCGGCCGCTTCGGCCAGCGCGCCCGCGCCTTCGCTGCCCGCCGCCGCGCTCGACCCGCCTGACGCGCAGTTGTACAAGATCACGAACAACGGAAGAAAAGAAAATTTAGGAAAAGTAAAGTGTAGTGTATGTGGGTTTACAAATCACAAGTCATCCGAGTGTAAATACAAAAATTATACGTGTAAAAAGTGTCACGAAAAAGGCCACTTGCGTAAAATGTGCAGGAAGGTGAACTACGTAGAGGTGGATGTCGGTGACGAGAGTGACGATGACGGTAAGATTTATTATATCCGGTCTTATAACGGTAAACCCATGGTGGAGACGATCAGAATTAATAATACCGAATTTAAGTTTGAGATTGATAGTGGCTCAGCGGTTACGGTAATTTCGGAAAGTTTCTACAAAATTAATTTTAAAAATGAACCGTTAGTAATAACGCGTAAACAACTGATGACGTATAATGGTAGGAGTATTATTTGTTTAGGTACAATCTGTTTGTCCGTGTGCTATGCGGGGCAATCGCATGTAATTGTATTTTATGTCGTTCGCGACGGTGGGCCGCCACTTCTTGGCAGGGATTTTATTTCCAAATTTAATTTACAGTTCGTGCCGATTAATTATTGTCAAGGAACAGATCTGTGCCTTAGGAACTTGCAACAACAGTACTCGGAATTATTTGCTGATAAGTTAGGTACATTTAACAAATATAAAATTAAATTATCATTGAAAGATAATGTCAAACCGGTTTTTTTTAAAGCACGACCCGTAGCATTCGCATTACGCGATAAAGTTGAGAAGGAAATCGATAGGTTGGTAGACTTAGGTATTCTAGAACCGGTGGAGTACTCTTCATATGCGTCACCCATTGTCCCGGTATTAAAACGTGATGGAACTGTTAGGCTGTGCGCCGACTATTCCGTTTCCATAAATAAGCAACTACTCGTCGAACAGTACCCTCTCCCGACTACTAGTGAGTTGTTTTCAAAGATTCACGGTGGTCAACAATTCAGTAAGCTCGATTTATCCATGGCATATAACCAATTTGTTCTAGACGATAATTCAAAAAACTTAACTTGCATTAATACTAGCCGTGGATTATATAGATTTAATCGTCTCGTGTTTGGGCTGTCGAGTGCGCCGGCTATATTCCAGCGGGCCATCGAGGGGGTGTTGGCGGGTATGGAAGGGGTTTTATGCTTATTAGACGATATATTAGTCACTGGGAAGGACAGGGATGAACATTTAAAAAGGTTGAATGCAGTGTTATCGCGTTTACAAGATGCAGGATTAACTTTAAGGAAAGATAAATGTTACTTCTTTCAAGATGAAGTAACATACCTGGGATATATTATTACCAAGGATGGCTTAAAGAAGGCGCCGGAAAAAACTAAAGCCATGGTAGATGCCCCCATACCTGCAAACGTTAGTCAACTACAATCTTTCTTAGGGCTTATTAATTACTATAGGAATTTCATACCGAACGCGTCTAGTATTCTTAGTCCCCTATATGATTTGTTAAAAAAAGGTTGTAGTTGGAATTGGACAGAGGTTCATAACAAGGCTTTCGAGACAATAAAAAAATTGATGACATCGAATTCCATCCTTGCTCATTTCGATCCACATGCTAAATTAATTTTAACCGTTGACGCCTCCCCCAGCGGGCTAGGAGCGATTCTATCGCAAGTAGGATCAGATGGCGTCGAGAGGCCCATATCGTATGCATCTCGTACATTAAATACGGCGGAGAAACGATATGCTCAGATTCAGAAGGAGGCCACTGCGATTGTTTATGGGGTACGGCGCTATCACCAATATTTATACGGGAGGTCCGAGCCGTTTATATTACGGACAGATCACAAGCCGTTGTTATCTATATTCGGCCCACATAAAGGGATACCCGAGATGTCAGCAAACAGATTGCAACGCTACGCTTTATTCCTAAGTAGTTATAACTATGCGATAGAATATATACGGAGTAATGATAACAGCGCCGACTATTTCTCCCGCGCGAGTTTAACCAAAGCTACGGCGGAGCCTCGGTGCGGCCAGGGCGCGTGCACTGAACGTTGCCAGTGCGAAGCGAGCTGCGATCGAGCTACGTACGTTTGTTTTGTTGTAGACGGCAGCATGCCGGTCACTTTAGATAAATTACGGCAGGAGACTATGAATGATGTTGTACTTAGGCGCGTTACAGATTTTATATTAAACGGATGGCCATCGAAAATTAGCGATTTACAGTTAAAACCATATTTCATGTGTAAATTACAATTATCATATGAAAATGGTTGCGTCATGAGAGGTCATAAGGTTGTCATACCCGAAAACTTATACGAATTGGTGTTAAAAGAGTTGCATACGTCCCATTTAGGTATTGTTAAAACCAAAGCTGAGGCCCGCTCGAGATTTTGGTTTCCTGGGATAGATCAAGCTATAGAAAGTATGATAGCTTCGTGTGAGGTCTGTATTCAACTACGCCAGTCCCCCCCGCGCGCGGCGATCGCTTGCTGGAAATTTCCCCGCCAACCGTTTTACAGAATACACATAGACTTTTTAGGTCCCATTAGAGGTTGTGTATATTTAGTCGTAGTCGATGCACATACAAAATGGGTAGAAGTCTATACAATGAACCATAACACTACATCATCAGCGGTAATAGAGAAACTTTGCGATTTTATGTCAAGATTTGGAGTTCCTCAAACAATAGTTAGTGATAACGGCACAGCTTTTTGTTCACAAGAATTTGAGATGTTTTGTGCGTCCAACGGGAGCACGCATCTAACTTCTCCGGTGTACCACGCGCCCAGCAACGGGCAGGCAGAAAGTTTTGTTAAGGTCATAAAAAAGGGATTAAAATCATGTGTTTTATCGAGCCATACAGTGAAGGGGGCGAGATTAAAATTACTTAAATATCTAATGGATTATCGTAACTCTGTTCACTCCACCACTGGGTTATCGCCCGCTCAAATGGTTTTCGGTCGTAAGTTGAGGTGTCGATTAGATTTAATTAACCCAAATCCATTAACACTTTCGTCACCGGCTGTAACCCGTCATGTAACGAATCAACAGTGTATGCAAACTGAACGCCAAATGAGCCCTAAGAATGCGATTTTTAAAATAAATGACACTGTTCTTTATAAACAATTCCATACTAAAACGAACTATACTTGGAGAAAGGGAATTATCGTAAAAAGAATAGGGAAAGTGTTATACATAATTAAAGACATTTATAATTTAAAGGAATTTAAAAGGCACGTAAATCAAATATTGCTATATAAGGGGCCACGTAACGATCGGGAAAATATACAAAGTAGAAAGTTACCTGAAACACTTACCTCACTCGCACCGCCGTTGCCATCGTCTTCGTCGCCACCGCCGTCGCCGTCGCCGTCACCACCGCCATCGCAGTCGCCACCATCATTGCCATCGCCACCACCGCAGTCGTCTCCGCCACCACCATTGTCACCGTCACCACCCCGGCATTCATCAAGCGACTTACCAATTGTGTCGCCTCAGTTGGATGACTCGACCCCGGGTATCGGTCGTGCTGCGCTCAACTCGGATCGTAGGCGAAGAATGGGAATATATATGCCCAACGATACGCCAATATCAGGAGAAGGCGAATGCGCGAGCGATTTGGAACAGACCAGTTCAGAGGACGAATGTCAGGAGTCTGTGAGCTGGCATGTACAGAATTCAGGAAGATCGTTACGTAGGCGTCTTTAAATATTAGAAAACTTAAGTACCTAATTTAGTATAAGAATAATTGTAATAGGGGAAGGGATGTTATGTACGCGTCCATGTGTGCGTGGCTGCGCCCACCACGACACTTACCTTTGTTCAATAAAGCAGTGCGTTGACAACCATCTCGCGTGTTACTTGTGTCCCGCTCCTCGCGTATGTAACATATATCCACGCATTCTTATCGTCTAAATAATCCTCAATAGTACAGTAGGCTTTCCGTATCAGCCTCTTTTTAATAGTGTTTTTAACTGCTGTAATGGCAAAGCTAAAATTGATTGCGGAATTTTATTATAGAATCTTATACCCAAATCCACAAACGACTTACGTACTTTTACACTTTCACTTCTTTTGGTTTGTCCTTATCAGGAGCCAGCTACAGAACGCAGTTTGATGACAGCGACATACCGTCTCTCTGGCGGTGGAGGGGAAACCTGTATCCTGTTAACTGTCGACGCCCTATTGGATATATCCTATGTCACGAAACTGAATGAGAGAGCTGTAAGTTATACTTGAAATGTAATTAAGAAACTTAAGTCTACGTGATTCCATGCCAGTAAAGTCTAAGGGGCCGTTTACATATACATCATCTTCCTGCCATCATCATCATATACATTATTGCTGCCTTATCCCACTCTAAGTGGGGTCGGCACAACATGTTATAAACATGCTGTCACATGATTGGGCTGCGTTTTTACGACCGGCCGACTGCCTGACATCAACTTACTTTAGTCTTATTTTACGACACCTTAAGAAAGAGACTGGTATATTCTACTTAGTCGGATACCACACGGTGTGTCAGCTTACCTTAGTCGCCTTTACGACACGTCGGTAAGAAATGAGAGTGGTCTATTCAACTCAACCGGATACCACACGGGGGTCGACTTACGTTAGTCTCCTTTTACGACACCGAGGTGATAAATAAGGTTGGTATCAGTATAGTGACGATAATCTGGTATAATATAAAATGTATCTTATATGTTTATAGCGATCCGGCAACGCGTCTGGTTTTAAGTTGCCCTCGAAATTGAAATTTAAAAAAAATATATTTTGATATCCACCAAACTTTACAATCGCTCGGTCAATGTAAAAGTTGTCTGAAAATGTCTTTAAAATCGCTCCAGCCGTTTTTGAGTCTACAAGTAACATAAATACTTTCTTTTTATGTATATGCAAATCAAATCAAATCAAATTAATCTTTATTTAAATAAGTTCTTTCAATAACTTTTGAATCGTCAAAGATCAATATGATTATTGAAGCTACAACTGCTTCGGAATGTTGCTCTTACCGAGAAGAACCAGAAAGAAACTTGGTGGTTATTCTTTTAAACTTTTTCAATTTAACATTATTAAACCGCAGTTATGTATGAAGCTGAAAGGATTTTCAAATCCAGGCTTTTTTATCATCCAAATAATCTTCAATTTTGTAATATGCTTTACGTATAAGTATAACTTTTACACTTAATTGAAACCTTCTGTAGACTGGTCGAGTGTGGGTTGCGGAATTTTATTGTATCTAGATAATCATTTCTTTTTTTTACTTATACGATCATATCATATTTCAGGACGCCAATACATTCGTTCCGAACAACGCCAATGTAGCCGGTGCGTGTAAAGAAAGCGATATGGAGACGCTTGTTTTGTCTTTTAAGGATTTTTCATTGGAATGGACGTTTGCCAAGGTGAGTAAATATATATATTCTTGTCCTTATCCCACTCTAAGTGGAGTCGGCACAACATGTTTTTCTCTTCCATTCTGTCCTATCATTCGTCAACTCAGGCGCCACTCCTTTTATATGCATGTCATACTTCAAACAATCCAACCATCTCTTTTTAGGCCTCCCTCTAGGCACATATCCACATTCAAATTTAACACTCGTTTGGTCACATGATTTTCATCCCTCCTCATTACATGTCCATACCATCTCAATCTTGCACTTCTCGTCTTTTCCATAATAGGCGCAACTTTCAGACTTCCCCTCATATTCTCGTTTCGTATTTTATCCAGTTTTGTCACACCACACATCCACCTTAACATTCTCATCTCATTTGCATGTACTCTTCTTTCATCCGTCTTTTTCATTGCCCAACATTCTGATCCATAAAATACGACAGGTCTTATGACCGCTTTATAAATTTTTCCCTTAACTTTAAGAGGCATTCGAGGGTCACATATTGTGCCTGAGACCTGCCGCCACTTCATCCATCCTGCATTCATGCTTTTACCCACATCTCGATTTATTTCACCGTCGTTTTGAAAAAGCGAACCAAGGTACCGAAAATCAGAGCAGTATGGCAAAATTTTTCCATCCAAACCGTTCGGGGAGAAATTAGAGGTCCCACTAAAATCGTAGTACATATGTTCAGTTTTAGTACGACTGATTTTTGGGAACTGGGTAGGGGAACGCCCTAGCGGAATCTCTACCTTTTTCACTTATCAACATGTTGTAAGGATTTGACAAATAATTTTATGACCGGCTGCCTACCTGACGGCAAGCCTCCTTGGGAATAAATTCGGCCTACATGATCCGGTAGGACAGCGGTGGACAGGACGTTAAGGTCATGTAATTAGTTAACTACGAAGTGTAAAGGTGTGTACAGATATCGCGAGGCGTGCGTTGCGAATGTTTCGTCTCGCATGCCTCGGACTGTGTGGACGTGTGTGCTCACAGTGAGCAGTTGAGTAATACGATAGTTGCGAAGTGGGAACTGGGAACAGCGTTGCCATCTTAGTGGGTTTTTCAAAAACTTTTCCAAATTTTTTTTTAAACATAAGTTCTTTGTTACATTTGCAAGTTGTTAATGTTTCCAGACACCCGGCGGCGAACGTTGGTACGTAGATAGTATCAGACTAACCTACAACTCCAGTGCTAGGATTTTGGAGCACGCGGCAAAACAAGGAAGAAAAGTGGCCTTAACTACTGGACCTAGAGCCTTACTGTTCCCAACACCAGTCGGAAAATCCTATGCTTGTCCCGATGAAACTATTGTCGATTTACTTGAGGAAGAACCAAGGTGAGTCAGTAGGAATATTAAAATTTATGTTCAAAATATTCTTTATTCAAGTAAACTTGTAAAGAAGTGCTTTTGAATCGTCGAAGCATCATCATGTTGAGATTGTGATAGTGAACGTGTGAAGTGCTGTTATGGTGGCGGTGGTGGAGGTTTATGCATGTGTTTGTACAATCCTGCATATATCACGTATGAAAACGGATTGTCCACTCTACATTTAGCATTATATCTTTTAGTTTTTACTTCATCGCAGATTATAGCAAATTAATTTTATTATTACTTTCGTATTATGGATGTCCGCAAGGTAACGCCTACTTCTATAAATTACTCTAACTGTATATATATATATATATACATAACAGTTTTTTGTATTACAGCAACCCAACTTTAGCTCATCGCGCCAAATTATATCTACGTCAAATGCGTCTACAAGCGTTTATGTTCAAACGCGATGGCGAATTTGGACCCCCATGGCATTGTTCCGATTCGAACCGAGCGCGTTCCGAAACTGCTCCCGTAGCCGTAGGAGCAGCACTAGCAATCGCCACTGCCACAACACTAGTCGCTTACGCCATCTGGCGTTATTTGAAAGTGAAAAAAGTTCAGTACGACACCATGGAATGAGGGGGTTAAATGCGTTCTAAACTAATTTATATAAATAACTGGCAGAACATTTAGTAATCATTCAAAAATCGTTTTTTTTTTAAATTTGATTGGTGATGTTTTCTTTTGTTTTCTCTGTGGTAATTACAGACTAATAGTAGAAACAGAAAATATAGATAAATTAATACATCGGCATTGCATATTTTTGTTCTTAAGTACGCTTATAAAAAAATATTGCAATTTTATTTGTTTTAACGGTTTTTGATTGAATGAGATTGACGATTGATTTACCTTTTCATAGACTTTTCAGTAACATCAATTATTATTTGAAAAAAAATAGAAAAAAAAGGTAATGTAATGCCAGTTCTAAATATTTATTTTTATGTAATCGAACATTATTTGTTAATTTTCTGAATTTGAACAATTTTTTTTAATTTAAGTAATATTAAACAAGACTTTTGTATGTATTTATATAACGGTTTATAAGTTAATTTATATCTCTCGGACGTAATTTTGAAAAGTTTAGAACGCATCTTTTATATAAAAAGTATAGACAAAAATTATCAATTTCAGCAATTACACTATGGTTTTAGAATGTTGTTGAATGTAGAATGTTTGGTATGCAATGTTGAAAATGAAATATAAAGTAATAATAGAGTTTGCTTCATTACCTATAAAGAGTAGAAGTCGGACTAATTTAAGTAAATTCAGTATAACTGACATAAATCATTTTTTTTTCGGAAATTTTTACTACATTTCGCTCATAGGCTGGAATAGTGGCATAACTCAAATAACAAATGTTTTGGATTAAAAATAGGGGTAAATGTTTAAACATTATTTTCAGCAACAATACCGGAAGAACTCATAATTCAATATAAGGCCGTTCCTTTAAACAAACTAAAGCATTTTGTATGCTTTTTCCTTAGCAATAAAAACTTTAAACCCATTTATATCAAAATAAGGTTTTTTAGTTGTCCCACTATTGCATCCCCTTGAGCGATTTGATTTGAGAATTTTTTTTTTTGTATTTAGCATAATTATTTAAAAATCATACATTATTTTAAATTTTTTATGTTTGTGAATAATTAATATCCAAAATAATAAAAAAGTAAAATGTATGTATTTATTTTTTAGTTAATTCAGGTATAATCGAGTGAAATTCGTTCGGAAACGTGCAATGGTAATGATAGTGTTGTATGATATGGCTGATATTGTATCGATGAATAGAAATTATTCGGAATTGTTAAACCTGTTTAAAAATCGGATAATCGGATAAAAAATGGCGCATTATAATCGAGCCAGTCGGTGTACGATAAATCGATTCCTTTCATCTACACAATATAATTGTTTAATAATGTTGTTAAAGGTTTAAAATTATGTAAAAAAATGTATTTAATCCCCAGTAATCCTGTAGGTTAGATTCACTTTTGTGCTGAATTATACACAAGTGTGATAATTTGGTAAATCGTAGTAATGTATAATGATTTTAAAATTATATGTTTACGGTTTATTAATATATTTCGCGTATATTTAATGGCAGTGATTTCAATGCCTGCTCTCCGCTATCGGCGATGATCGTTGATCGTCTGTAATCAGCACGATCATTGTGCAAGTGTCACACGATCGTCCGTATAATCATACGATACATGGGATCATACGTATCTGGCGTAGCTAGGAAATGTAAGGCCCTTGGGCAAAATAAACTAGAGCCCTTTATAAACTATTAAAAATATTTGTTTCGCATTGTTCCGGATTCGATGTACTCCAACGGAGAAGGGGCCCCTGGCTTAGAGGCCCCCCCGGACATTAGGGGCCTCGGAGCTCTGGCCAGCCCTTCTATAGCTACGCCATTGTACGTATCACCCATCGATTCTCTTTGATGCACGTCCAAGAACCGACACTTCTCGGGTTATAGGCATTCATAGGCGATCTTAGACAATGACATCTTAGATAGTGCTCATTTTTAATCGTTTATAATCGCCGAATATAAAGAGGAGCTATAACATTTTAAAAAGAAGGATATATACAAGCGAACTTATTTATTCTCCTCCCCTAATCCCACTCCAATTGGGGTCGGCACAACATATTTTCTCTTACATTCTTCAACTTTGGCATTACTCCTTTTAAATGCATGTCATACTTGACGCAATCCTGTCTATTTTTAGGCGTCCCTCTAGTTATATATCCATCCACATTCATATTTAATGGTTTGACCAACATGATTTTCTTCCTCCTTATTACATCCATACCATCTTAATCTTACACACTCTTGGCTTTTCTATAATGGGTGCAATTTTCATACTCATTTCGTATTTTATCCAATCTTGTCCCACCACACATCCTTAACATTCTCATCTCATTGGTATGCACTTTTCTTTCATACCTCTTTTTCATTACCCAACATTCTGATCCATGTAATACAGTACAAGAGATAAATTAATAAACCAAAATGTATAATTTTCTAAGTACACATTTATTAAAATCGTCGTTGACTAATCATAACATATCAGATGATAATAATATAATTTAATGGACAAGTATTTATGTGTAATTATATGGATATTTATACGTAGTTATATGAGTAATTAATATAATTTATTTTTAAATCGTTTGCGGTATAGCGGACATGAAGAAATTACGTGTACAAGCAATAAATACTTTTTATTGAAAGCCATCGTTGCGACGATCAAGGCAGAATTCGATGTTGTATTGTGCGCAAAACTTGGTACGTCTAGTGTGATATTTTATAGAATTAGGCGTTACTTTGCGGAGATCCATAATGCAAAAGTAACAATAATCAAAATAGAAAATATATGTAATGCTAAATGTGGAGTGTATCGTTTTCAAACTTGATAAATTCACAATTCATTAAAACAAATGCAGTAACAATAGTGGCGTAGCTATCGGATGGCTAGTCGGAGTAGTGCCCCGGGCCCCACTAGCTCAGGGGCCCATGACTCTGACTTAAAACTAGTAAAAATTCCTCCCACATCCGTTATATATTATAACTAGTAATATCCCGCGGTTTCAGCCGTATACATATCGATCTCATGGCAGTGGAAAGTCTATTAAGTCAGACTATAGACTTATTTTTGCTAACATAAAAGTTTTATTTCACTTAGGTTTCTTAGTTTTTACATTAATATTCATAATCTAATGAATGAAAAAGTAGGTATATTGGCATAACTATAGTTGTTGGATATATGGTATTGGATATATTAATATTTTCTATAATACTGTAGAAGATTTTTTTGTTCATATCATCAATAGTTTCCGCAGCGCACGCGGTGACAAGTCTTTATGATTAATTTTTATCACCTTATTACATTTTTATTACGGATCCCTATTTTTTTTGTGTGAAAACATTACAAACATACATATAAATTTTTACTCTTTATAATATTAGTATAGATTAAACCAGATTCCAGGAACGCAACTTTAATAGCAACAAACCGATCTAGTTTCATTGGGGCCCTAGTTTATTTTTTGCCCCAGGCCCCTCGGTTACCTAGTTACGCTATTGACTAAAAACCTTTACCAACACCATTATTCACAAGCACTAGATTTAGCATAGAGTTTGTGACAGTGAATATGTGCAGTGCTTGTGTATTGTGGTGGAGATTTGTAGTGCTTGGTTTTTACGGCTATGATCTGCATGTATCAGGTATGAAAGTGGATAGTACACTTTTCATTTAGCATTATATATTTTCTCTAACTAAATTGCGGTAAAATGAAATCATTATTACTTTTGTAGTGTGATATTAATACAGCTTTATAAATAGTTATTTAACGTTTATGAATAATAATTTGATATTTAATGGAATAGTTAGATTAGATTTTGCAATTATACGTTATTATTAAGGTTGTTCTGTAGAATCTTCATTCAGGGGTCGGTAACCTTTGAAAATTAAAGACCCTTAAGTGACAATTAATAAAAATTCTAGATTTGAAAGGGCCAATATATATTTTTAGAATGGTATAGTATTTAAATTATATATTGTATTTCTGATTTAGATCAAATGACTTAAGTTATATTCGTATGAAAATATAAACATATTTTTATTACAAAATATATTTTAGCATTTTTACATCAATGAGGCGATTTGTGAATTTTTTTTTATAATGTTTTTTTGGTAGGGAACTTCTAGTTCCGTAGCCGCAACTTGAAATCGCGAACCACAGGTTGCCGATCCCTGCCGTAGTCCTTTTAGCGTTATATATTTATTTATATAGAATTATCGATGTTGCGCTAATATGGAACCTGATATAAAAAAAATATAACCATTATTAATTTAATGACCATTACTGACTGACAAACATACTCAGTGGTGTTATAAGGGTGACATACTGCGAGTACAACAGATCAACTAAGGCACTAAACTAACATAAGCACTGGCTGTTTGTGTAATTTTCAGTGCGAAAACACTAGTATTCAGATCGATTTAATAAAAAAAGTTATTTAGCTACGTTTTGTGTGAAGGTTCAGAAAAAAAAAATATTCTAGCTTCTTAAATTATTATTTCACTCTATCCGAAGAATAAAGTTACATCCTCCATGTATAAGCATAGGAAATACGACTTTATTCTTCAGATAGGGCGAATTTGACGAAATTATTTATCAATACTCGATAAAATCTCTCATATATTTCTCATTTATTAATATATTTTCATAAAAAATATTGAAAATAATTGACACTATAATTACAAGCGCGGTTTACCTTTATTTCATCTTTTCCTTTCATCAGGGATAACCAGGCGCTTGCCTTATGACGTAAAAAAAATAATTAAATAAAATTAATAAATCATTTACATTATCTATGGTCATATAAAATAAGTATATATTTGTATACATTATGTTTGTGTATAATATATATATTTAACCATTTATGTTATGATATTCTTTCGCTTTGTACTACAGCGGATTATAGCCTTATATTTCCATCAGGTTAAATAATTGATTTTATTGAATAAAAAAGTAATTGAGGTGGTCTATGTATTACGTTAATGAATTAAAATACTTTATCCTATTGGATAAAGTATTTTATATTATAATAGTTTTTAGGAAGTCAAAGACATTATAGAGAGTGATAAGTTATGAATATAAGCATATGGCATGATTTTTTTTAAATGGCATATTTTAAAATAAGTGTCTCAATGATTTAGTTATATTATAAAATTGGCAATCGAGAGGCCAAAAGTTTACCTAACTGCAGCAAGATTGAATAGAAAATAATTTCTGCTGACGTTTACGATGTAATACTTATGTAATAATATATTTTGTCTATTGTCTATGCTAGGTCCTATTATATACTGCTTTTTTTAATATAAGAATTGAGGTTTTGAACAACATAACCAGAAACATTGCGATAAATAATGGGCTATAAATATGAGTGGTTGGACGTATGACTTGCTTTTTTACTTATAGATTACTTAAGAAAAAAAAATATCGATATGTGAATAAATCTTGCTTCTACAACACTAGCGTCCAAGTTTTGCTAGTTAAGATGCTGTAAGTTAACGCTTTCGTATGTCAAAGGCTTTCAATTTGTTTCGAATGTATGTAATACTCATCAATTACTATAACATATCGTTTAAGTATTAAATAAGTTGTGTAATGTTTCATGCTTTATGTGATCATTATGTATTGTAAGGTTATACATGATTTTTGAGTGATTCTTCTTAGCGCGCACTGTTGGTTTTACATTTAACCGATGATGTTATTTTTAGATTCAGTTTAGTAAGGAAGAAGAAATATTCCTTATAGTACACAAATACATAAAATAAAAATGCATAAAGAATAACAATATAAAATAACATTTATTTTCAGCCTTTATACAGTAGATTAATAAATCGAATCGAAGAGTCAAATTGTACAAATGGCGTCCTTATCGCTAAGTTAGCGACCTCTTCCAGGAAATTCTAATAATGCAAACAAGCATTAAATTCAAATATTATAAGCAAGCTCAAAGGTTAGGTTGAATAAAATTCCGTTTTCTCTTGTTAATTGATTGGGCTCAGTGTCAAAAATAGGCCTCACCATTAAAATGGTCGGTATCCATTTAAATCGATAAATTACACCATTAAAAAAGCGTATATTTCACTGGTATATTTCGGTCACTGGTATTTGGGGCTGTTGCACGGTTTATATATTACAATTAGTGTTTACATATTATTTTTTATGAGCGATAGGTTATTGTTTTACTACTATTTCATATATTCCTGGAAAGTAATTGTTAGTCAATGAGATCTTACTGGATCATAAGAAGGTTTTGCGTTTGGTTAACATCTTTATCCATAATACCGTGATGGCATATCCAAGATCTGGCACTAAAATCATCGTTGACTTGGGATTGTATTTAAAGTATTTAAAAAGGGGAATAATTAGTATTAGTTTCAGTTATCGTGTATAAATAACAAAATATCATCATTAAGTTAACGTTCTATTGACTTTATGATATTGAAATAACTTTATGGTATTAAAAGTTTTAGGCTTAATTTTAAATTTATTAGACCGCAGATACGAAAAAGTTTAATGTTTTTTGCGTTTGATATTATTTGTTTAAAATTTATTAGGGATCGGTCGTTTTTAAAATCGACAACGCGCGCTAACTTTAAGACGTTGACCTTAGCCTAAGTTAGTATTATAGTCCTTCATCTTCTAACTAGCTTTTGCTGTATATACGGCTATGGTTTTGCCGAGTGATAAAGCGTTGTTTCAAATATTTTTTATCTATGTACTTGGATTTTTCGAAACTTTTATGCGTATATCGTTTCTAGTCCAATTTTAGGAAAGTTGACAACCCAAAATAAACGAATAATATTTATAAATTCTATACTATAATTTTCACTGATTTTCTCTCATTTGCAACACCATGGCTGACGTGTCGTTCTAGAACCTTTACATACTCTACTTTTTAAATAGTATAAAAATTAACTGCAGAAGTTAAAAAGCTATATATTTTCTTACTTATGATGTCATTATTTTTAAACGCTGATCTATTTAATGTGCTTTAATATATTACATATAAAATATATTTTAAATTTTGTAATACTGCGATACTCAAACTGACTTGAATGGATGGTCTTTGGGATGTTCAGATTCAGTTAACCATCAATTTAATAGTTAAATCTATAAATATATAAAACAAAAGATTAATTGAGAAATTTAAAAATGTTAAATGTAATTTAGAATTTTTTGAAATATTTAAAGATTTATTTTGGATTCCGTGTTTTTTTTAATTTTTAACATATACATTTTTTAAATCATTTATTGCAAGCTTTTACGAGAAACGTTGGAAATATTAAGTTTTAATCACCGACGAATTGAAAATGTATTTTATTTATATAACACTACTATAAAAATAATTAATATTTAATCATCTGTAGCCGAGAGAATATAATGACATAGAAGGCATCTTAAGGACTTTATTATAGATAACAAATACATACATCAAGTAATTGATAGTTGTTCGTCTATTAATTGGATTAGAACGAATGATACCATGCTTTTTTTCATCTTTTGTAAATATATCTTGTGTCGTGCCACCTTAAATAAATCTCTCTTGCACTATTGTTTCAAATTTTCAATCTTATATAATTGTAATATTCGTTGTTTCGAGTATAATAAATTCTGAATATTTCTGAAAAGTTTTCTAGCTAGATGATATAAAGTTCTATTTTCCTAATATTTTGTATTGGACTCCCGTAGTTTTTTTCCTCAATAGTTCTGTAGTTACGTACATATCGGTGCATTTGTATTAAAAATTAATGTACTAAAAATATTATATGCCATACGATTTGTCTTCCAGTAAAATTGATCTTGTAACAATAGCGTAAAGTATTGTAGCTTATTATATACATAATTACGGTTATAAAGCGAGGTGCGTATGTTTGGTTTAATAATCGACTGAATATAATTAACGTAACGCGGTTTACAAATGTATTGACGTTGACTCATTTAAATAATAGATGGCGCCACATGTATTTTACGCCACACTGTCGTGTCGCTTTGATAAACGTATAACTAAGCTTCCATAAAGAATTGTTAGGTATCGGTTCCAATCCCAAGTTTTACAGTTGTAGTGCATCCTACTGGAAAATAAAAGCTTAGTGAATATGTAAAACGGGGCATCTTCCAGAACATCCTACTTTGGAATACTGGGATACCTATCTTTGTTGTATTATATTGTATTTTACTCCCCTTTTACGGTCGACTTATTGGCGCCCAAAATGGGACTAGACTTACATGACCTAAAACAATTTTAACAAACAAATATTGCTTTCTTAATATTATATTACGCATAATATATTGTTAACACTTTGAGAAAAGCAACGTTATTACACGTAAAATTTAATAACTTATTGGCAAAATAATATCTTTGTTTAAACAACGCGCATAAACGGTTGAAACTTGCTTACAACTCCTTGAGGCTTTCTCATTACGTCATATAACTTTAAACTATATCCCATATCGCCGCTACACGTTACTTATTTTGTACACATATATCAAAACAGAACGTCATTAATCGTAATGTATTTTGTGTGAGAAAATGTAGTGCCGTACAACAAATATTTGATAACTCATATACGCTCAAAGTGTTAATATTATATTATATTCCTTATAAAAATCAAGATAATAATTCAATATTCAACATTAATGTTTGCCGACTAACCTATAATTCTTCGATTATGAAATCTTACATGCCCGCCTAGTTTAAAGGTGGTGGGTGTTATGATATTTGAAGTGTTTTGTTACTAAAATGTGTGATTTCTACATGTAATATCAATATCTAAAGTATATGTATCGATATAGCAATAATACTACTTTGGACTTAGTTATTCATTTATTTGAGACAAGAAGACGCGTGTGTCTCGGGCGAAGCGTCGATGGCAAGAGAGGGCTCACGTCCGCTCCCGCGTCGATCGCCGCCGCCTCCCGCACCTTGCTGCCCTCTGCGTCCCGCACCTTGCTCCCCTCTGCGTCCCGCACTGTACCCCATCGCGTTTACGATAGTTCACGCAACGCATGAACAGTATGTATGTATTCTAATAATAATATAATCTTTAATATTTACATTTTCGGAATCTCGGAAACGGCTCAAACGATTTTCCTAAAATTCAGCATGCAGCACCAGGAGATTTTGGCAAAGAAAAATCAATTTAGCTAGGTTTTATTTAAAAAAAAATCGTTTTATCCCTTGTTTTTGGGCATTAAAAAATACTAAAATTTACTTTTAATTTATTGAATATATGAAACACTAATTTTGCCATTCAATGGCAAGTCAGCGTAGCTTATTCCGTGAACGTGTGTTCGCGAGAAATGAAAATACCTAGGATCGAGCCACCTACCATATTATTTTTTATAACTTTTTTTTATTTTGTTGGTTTTATTACCGAGCAAGGCTCGTTTAACGAGATACAATACAATCTTAGATACAATACGATCTTAAATACAATTAGAGCTTTTAATAATTTAAAGTTTTTAACAAAATTTCATGTCCATACCGTTAACCGTTGAGGAGTTCCCTCATTTGGAACCAATCTTGGCAGCAGATGCAATCATGTCATGTTTATCGTAAAAATGTATTTTCATTGAGACTGGAAGTAAAATTTCAGCTCAATCGGACACCGGGAAGTGGGTCAAATTAAACATGCAAGATTCCACCTTCACACACATACACAGCAAATTAATAAAAATCTTTAATAAATAATAACAGTCAATAGCAATCAGGGTTGTTACTCTGGTTTTTTGTCACCTTCCCTTATCAATAACAATTAAAAAAAAGGATCAAAATCGTTCCAGCCGTTTCGAACTCTATTAGAAACATACATGCATACTCTCTTTTATTCTCTATCATTCGCTTACTCCTTTAATGTGCATGTCATACTTGACACAATCCATTTCTTTTTCCTAACTCTAGTGATATATCGATCCACATTCATTCGTCTGGTTCGATTTTCATCCCTCCCCATTATTCAAATTCAAAATATCCTTTACTCAAGTAAACTTGTAAACAAGTGCTTTTGAATCGTCAACTCTAATGCTGGTTCGGAAAGCTGTTCCTAACGAGAAGATCCAGTAGGAAACTAGGTTGCTTTTCGAAATATTCTTATTACTAGTTACATTTAGGTATTACTTTCTTGTAATGAATTGAGTAGTAACTATAGTCACATATTATAGGTACATACCATCTTAATCTTGCATGCCACGTCTTTTCTATAATGGATATAAGTTTCAGACTTCCCGTTATCTGCTTTTCTAGAAGTATATTAAAAGAACGACTATTTATGCCTTTGAGAATCATCTCAGGTACAGAAATATAATAGACCATAAATTAAAAAGCTAGGATTGGTTGTCTCTAACTTATCAAGTATAATATATTTATACTTCATAAGCCAGAAACAACTTTTGGCTTCAACCTACATTATCTCAAGGGAATAAAAAAATAATTACAAATGTTTAAAAGATTGACCGCAGAGTTTCATTCTGGTTCTTCTCGGTAAGAGCAACATTCCGAACCAGTTGTAGCTTCATTAATCATATTGATCCTTGACGATTCAAAGTGCTTGAAAGAGCTTATTTCAATAAAGATTATTTTGATTTGATTTAATTGCATAAAACGATATATCGATACATTTGAAATGTAAACACCAATCGTTAATATTAGATATTAGTAACTAACACCATAGCATCCACCACTGATTATTATGTAAGTGAAATATCTCAAATTATTGTAATTTAGTGCGTTCATTTATTAAAATTGTCTTTATGAATAAATGACGTCAAAAATTATTGTTGTTTTTTTTTAAAAGCCTTCGCTATTATATTTACATCTGAATTTGTTGGATATTGCCAGCTTTCAATTATAATTTTACCTTTAATATTATAAAGTACTAGTTCAGTTTAGCTTTTTTTTAGCAGTGTGGTATTTATTTTTATTTATTTATTTATTTATGTACTACAAAAAGTTGGAAAAAACATTATTGGTAAAAAAAGTGTACAAAGATCAAATTATCCCTATGACAGAGGTCTCTGCCAGTTAACCTATGAAGTGAGACAATTTATATTTAAGAAAAAGTTGGTATGCAAATATCAAACATTATGAATTAGAATTACCTATACTACCTATAATATATCCGACTGAGTAGAATAGACTATCCTCATTTCTTACCGAAGTGTCGTAAAAGGCGACTAAGGTAAGTCACGCGCCGTGTGGTATCCGGTTTAATAGGATAGGCCACCCTCCATCTTACTGAGGTGCCGTAAAATTGGACTGATGTAAGTTGACGTCAGGCAGGCGGCCGGTCGTAAAATACCTAACTAAATCATGTGACATGTTTTGGCGACCCCACTTAGAATGAAAGAGAATTAATAATGATGGATATAATTGCTACTTTAAAAATATTTTCTTTATTATTTTTTTATGCGTGCAACACTGATTTTATACACTTGCTACCTCTTCACAGAAACATCCTATTTGTTAACCAACCCTTCAAATTTGTGCTAATAAATTTAATTGACTCCCCCGAGGAAAGCGGTGTGATATTTTATTACTTTATTACCATCATTTTTATTAATTGACTTGTTATGGACGAACCTTATGTTACCATCGGATTGTTGTTTAATTAATGGTTAGGTAAGCTTGTTAAAAGTAATAATAGATTTTTTTTGCTATAATCCGCGATGAAGTAAAATAGAAAATATATATAATGCTAAATGTAGAGTCGAGATGTAGAATCGCTTTGCGATTTTGTCGTGAAGTCTATCTCCTGATGATGCTTCGGTCGCAGGGCGAAATGATTGTTGAGTTTGTGATAATGAACGTATGTAGTGCTTGTGTATTGTGGTGGCGGTGATATAGGTCTGTGCATGTGTTTTTACGAATCCTTCATGTATCAGATACGAAAACGGATTGTCCATTCTACATTTAGCATTATATAGGTATATTTTCTATTTTACGTCATCGCGGATTATAGCAAAATAATTTTACTATTCATTTTGTATTATTGATCTCCGCAAAATAACGCCTAATTCTATAAATTAAAGTACTATTCTATGGCTAGTCAAAGGGGTCAATGTTATCTCTGCTTGGAAGAAAATAAATAAAAATACAGGAGAACTAGCTTTTAGCAAGAGGGCTGGCTCCTTTTTCGCACAAAGAATCAGCTTAGCGATTCAGCGCTGCCAGCATTCTTGGGACCATTCCACGTGGGCATGATTTGTATAGTCCTAGCGTGTAAGTAATTTAAGATATATATAACTTGTACATTTTTGCTGTAAATAAATAAAAAAAAATAAAAAAAAATATATATATATATATATATATATATATATATATATATATATATATATATATATATATATATATATATATAGCCTATATGTTATTCCGGTGTATAAGAAAGATACATTGATACTCACAAAATTTGTTATATGGATATATGTTTGATGCTTTTTCACGGCGAATCCGCTGAACCAATATCGATGAAATTTGGTATAATTATTCCTTATATACTGGGGTAATGTAAGTTATAGAAATCCTGTTAATTCTACAGGAATAGGATGACATTTATCAGCGCCATCTATCCACGTCAACGTAAACAAAAACGCAAAGTTGCGGGTAAAATTTCGCCATCCACGGCATCGCGCCACTCCACGCACGACCACCCGAGGGACGTTCCCTGCCTCGCGAGCTCCTGCGATCACCGTCACCGCGGCCCGACGCGAATGACGATGGTGACGATGAGGACGACGCGACGGGCGAAAGGGCGATACCATCGGATTTGACACCACTACCTGATTTGACACTACCACCTTCTTTGACACCACCACCGACGTTGATACCACCACCGGAGATGACACCACCCGAAAACGACATCGCGGTCTGGGAGCTAACATTCCCAGACCCCCCCGAACCAGAGATCCTGTAGGTCACCTAGGTGACCTGGCCTACAGCCCGAACACAGTCTAGGCTGCAAAGCCTGCGAGGACCGGCCCGGGCAAAGAGGTTCGCCTCGAGGCCCGTACCCCGCCTACCCCTCAAGGGTATGCGAGATGACCCCCTGCTGGTAAAATTTACTGATATAGAAATGGCATTGCAAGATTTAGGCTGATAAAATAATAGTAAAAATAAGCAATAAAATAAAATATAAACATAAAAAAAACATCATCAAAGATAATGAAGACATAAAATCCGCAAAATAACACTTGATTGGAACACCCTCTCAATTAATATAATAAGCTGCGAAGTTAGAGGGTGAAACCCAATAAAGGGCGAACATATGTTCGGGAGGGTTGTAATGGTAAATTAACTGGAAAATCTCACTCAATTATGTCAATTTTGATAGTGTTTGTTTACCTTGGAGCATCTATATTTATTGTAAAACTAAGTCCCCAAAAGCTGTCTGGCTGAACATGATCGATTTTCACAAAATATACTGAACGAATTTTTATACGGTTTTAAATAATATAAGTATTTATAAATTTTTATTTTTTAGTTATTATTTAGTTAGTTTTAATTTGTTTTAAGTTTCTTTTTATTAGGTAATGCTTGTCTTTTTAAAATAGTTAATTAGTAAATAGTACATAATATATATTATATAGTCTTACATTGAAAATATGACTTAAAATTTTTTTCGAAATTATTTTCATTAGCATTATTTTCGAAAGGTTTAGGTTAATAGTACATTACCATCATCTTCCTGCCCATATCCCACTCTAAGTGGGGTCGGCACAACATGTTATAAACATGTTGTCGCATGATTTGGCTGCGTTTTTACGACCGGCCGCCTGGCTGACGTCAACTTACCTCAGTCGTATTTTACGACACCTCGGTAAGAAAGAGGATGGTCTATTCTACTAAACCGGATACCACACGGTGGGTCAACTTACCTTAGTCGCCTTTTACGACACCTCGGTAAGAAATGAGGTTGGTCTATTCTACTCAGCCGGATAGGTTAATTACCGTTTATTGTAAATTGTGTTCAAGAGATCACGCGGTATTAAATAACTCGGTTGCTGGGAGCTTTAGTTACGTTAACCAGCAAAGACACACTTAACTAATGAACTAGAGAATTGTAGATCTACAAAAATACTACAAAAAAGTCCGCCATAGCATATCTCTATCTCTTATGGCTAACTCAAAAACACTTTTATGTTCAAGATTTCAAGTAAAAATACAGCGATATTTTTGTGGCAAACTGATTTCCACGCGGTCAAAGTCACTGGCACATCCAGACCTATCCTATATTATTTGTGAGTATGGATGTATGTTTGTTACTCTTTCACGACGAATCCGCTGAACGAATGTCTATGAAAATTTGGCACAATTATTCTTTATACACCGGGGTAACATATAGGCTATTGAAAGCATGTTAATTCCATAGGAATAGGATGACATTCAAAAGCGCCATCTATTAACAATCTTTCACGCGACAACAGGCCACGCAAACGAAGTGCAGTTCACAAGTTTATTTGAATAAAGAAAATTTTGAATTTGAATTTGAATTTGGAAACGGACGACCGTGTTCGTAAGTGTCCTATATATTTATTTATTTTGTATTATGGACGTTCGCAAAAAAATAATTATGAAATATCGGTAAATCCTTTATCCAGTAGCACATTTCCCCAAAAAGAACACCAATTAACCATGGGGTTAATGTTACAAGCGCGTGTCACAGCGTGACGCAGCGACAGATTTATTGGTACAAAAACTGCTCATCCGCTGGCCTGAGTACTCTCTTATTATTGGCGTACTAAAGAAACATATAGATACAACAGTAATTTATATAGTTATCTATACTAATACTAATATATTAAGCTGAAGAGTTTGTTTGTTTATTTGATTGATTGTTTAAACGCGCTAAGCTCAGGAACTGGACCGATTTGAAAAATTCTTTACAGTGTAAGATAGTCCATTTAGCGAGGAACGCTATAGACCAGGGCTTCTTAAAGTTTTTTATATAGCGCTCACCTTCAAGCTTAGGAAATTTTAAACGACCCCTTCTCCACATAATGAAATATATATTAACCGTAGATGTAGATGTAATATCGCACTATTTTACAATGTAAATAACAGTTTTGCATTGCCACTTTTTTCAAAAAATAGTTATAATAAAACTACAATAGTATTTTGTATGATTTTTATTTGTATTTATATTTGTACGTAGTTTGTATTTATATTTGTACGTACTAATTTTAAAATTTTATTTATAATTGTTGTAAACTAACCAATCATAAATTTAATAAAATCTATTTAATTAAATTTAATGAAAAGGGGTAATGAAGGAACTTAGGAGGAGGAATATCAATAAATCTTTGTTGGAAAAGTTCTTTAAAGGACAGCTGCAGCCATGTAGTTGTATCAATAATGATTGAAAAGTATCAGATCTTTGCGACGCCCCTTGCAGTAGTCGACCCACAGTTTAAGAAGCCCTGCTATAGACTATATAACAACACGCTAAGATAAATAGGAGAGGAGCTGCAATAAAAATAGTACGAAAACGGCACAATTTAAAGCTTTCCTTGCATGCGCTGAGTAAACGGTAATAGTTATCAAAAAATCATGTATTACAAAATTGTGACCCTCTAAAAGTCCTAAATAAAAGTCCACGGCAGCATATGTTTAGCTTTTAAGGTTGACCCACTTTAACCATTTTTATGGTTATCAAAAGACTATATTACGGTTTTAATCTTTTCGGGCGGAGCCGATGGCGATTGCTAGTATATTAGGTAAAATGATGTCATGTCCATAGATTTTTATAGTACATTATAAAGTTAAAATAGTAGCAATAACCAGTAATGAGGTGTCGTGTAACCTTAAAAATATGAAAAATGCCAAAGATTTATAAATGAGTAGCTAACATCACAAAAAGGTGTTAGGAAAGAATGTCTGCCAACATGTCGGTGTTTTTTTGACGGATTTTTGAAAGCGATTTGTCATGTTTTTGTCACATTAAAACTTTTCTGAATTTTTAGCATTTTTTTAAAATTTTTAATGTTTCTTGTCTATGGTGCGAGCCATTTTGCAGAATGGCAATATCTTTAATATTTAAGTGAGTTTATCTTGTTTGTATATATATATTTTCGGAATCTCGGTAACGAATTTTTCTGAAATTCATCATGTAGGGGGTTTTGGGGAGAAAAATCTATCTAGCTAGGTTTTATAAAAAAAAATCATTTGATCCCTGTTTTGGGGCATTAAAAAATCCTAAAATTTATATTGAATATAATTTTTGCCATTAACTGTCAAGTCAGCGTAGCTTATTCGGGGAACGGGTGGTCGCGAGAAATGAAAATACCTAGGATCGAGCCCCACCTTACTTTATTATTTTTTTTTCTTGTTTCTTTTTTTATTTTGAAAATAATTACCGAGCAAGGCTCGGTCACCTCAGATATTATCGGTAATACAAAATCGATTTTGTTTTGCGATTTTGTCGTGAAGTATACCTCCTGATGATGCTTCGGTTGCAGGGCGAAACGATTGTTGAGTTTGTGATTGTGAACGTGTGTAGTGCTTGTGTATTGTGGTGGAGGTTCGTGCATGTGTTTTACGAATCCTGCATGTATCAGATATGAAAACGGACAGTCCACTATACAATTAGCATTATATATAGGTATTTTCTATTTTACTTCATCGCGAATTATAGCAAAATAATTTTATTATTTGACGTGATTAATTCTAATTCTAATACAAACAATTCAATTTCTAATTCTAAATAGTATTGTGGTGACGGTGGTGGAGGTTTGTGCATGTGTTTTTACGAATCCTGCATGTATCAGATATGAAAACAGATAGTCCACTCTACATTTAGCATTATATATATTTTCTAATTTACTTCATCGCGAATTACAGCAAAATATATTTATTATCACTTTTGATGTGATTAATTCTAATTCCGAGAACTGACGACAAACAATTCAATTTCTAATTCTAAAAAGACAAATGAGACGTCCATTTTAAATATGAGTTTCATATTAACTAACAGAATTGTGTGACAGTTAAATTTCGCGGCCCAACGAACGTTTGAAGCGAAACACCGCGTGTATTGTTTCAAAGTATTCTTAGATATTCATTTAACTCTGATTATTGTAATATATCGCCTTGGGCTATTTAATTTTAGTTTTTTTTTTATGTTATTAAGACTTAAACTTCAACTTAGAGTGGATATTCATAGAGTTCAGTTCTTGATCATCATCCTCTTGCCCTTATCTGTCACTTTAAGACTAAGCGTCGAAGTGAAATATTTATAAAATACTAGCGGCCCGGCCTCGCGTTTCTGTGGCTTAGTCTGGTTTCAATTTCGCCTAAAAACAAAACCGTCCTTGAAGTTTTTAAAATAATGCTCCAATCGTCGCTAAACTACAGGATTATCCTGGGTAAAAGTAAAGTAAGTAGCGGCCTGTTACTATCCCACTGCTGAGAATAGGCCTCTTCTCTCCGTTTTTGGAGAGAAGGTTTGCAGCTAAGACCTACCACGCTGCTCCAATGCGGATTGGTAGGTTACACATATTTCCAGAATTCTCTAGAGATATGCAGGTTTCCTCACGATGTTTTCCTTTACCGAAAAGAGTTTGATAAATTGCAATTATCAATTAGACACATAAGTTTTTACAGAAAAACTTATAGGTGTCTGCCCGGGTTTGAACCCGTGACCTTCTCCGAAAGAGTCGCATGTTGTTACCGCTGGGCTACCTCAGCCTGTCCTATTTATTATATTAACCTGGGTAATTTAAAGAATTTCTGAAGAATTAGGTTTCTTCTTTACTTCAACAGACTTTTTTTAACTTACAAAAAATCTAAAAGGTTTATAACATCCTTAAGATGTTTGCACGTCAAACTAATGGCTGAAATCACATTATCAATACTTCATTATCTAAATGTAAACAAATTCCACGCTGGATTACACAAACATTCGCTAATCCCGGCGAAATTATCGCAACTTTTTTTTTATTAAAAAAACTTGAACGCAAATGTGTATTAATCCTTGGTTATTTCAAAAAGAACCTTATTTCAAAATCCTAGTATCCATTTGCCGTGATAGAAAAAAATATGTTGGCTGATGTCATCGCCTTTCGAAATTCAAAAGCATTCGAAATTCAAACTTGAGACGCTAAATATAAGTTTCAATTTTCTACTAGGTATTAGTACTAGGTATTTGTTTTTCAAATAAAATGAAGGAGCGTGATGTTAATCCGCAGTTACGAGGATCCGAACAAAGAACACAATAGTTTGGGAGCGAAATGAACAGCACTATTGTTGTTTGACACTACTTGTGTACGCAATCGAATTTTGACTGAACACACTTGGTCGAATGAGTGCGACAACATTGTAACTCGAAAAAACTCGCATGAAGCGTTAAAATTTGTCTTACCGTTACGCTTTCAGCGCTAATCCGATATTGATGGAATTTGGCACAATTATAGCTTATACAACATGTTATTTTATATCATAATACCAATTTAATTAATTAATAAGGATAATATTATTTTTAAATCCCTACGATTATTGAAAAATGCAATATTCGTTGGTTTCACATATTTTGCTTACTCTATGTGAAATGCTTACTGCTTAGACTTAAAATTTGAAATTGGATAAATTATCTATGTTAACCTGTTCGTATAAAGATTAATAAGATAATTCAATCTTTATTCTTATTATTTTAACTATTTAAATTTCATAGGAAATAAAAAATCTATTTTAAAAGGAACTGAATAATTCATTAATAAATAGAAGGGAAAGCTAATATAGTAAAATAAATAGGAATCTGTCCTACTTATTCAGATATTTTTTATGTGTTTAATACCAAGGAGAATTTATATATATTTTAAACATTACTTTGTGGAGGTCTATAATAAATAAAACATTATTTTTCTACGAGTATAAACCGCAATAAAATTATTGATAAAAGTATCACGATAAATATCACGGATTAGAGCAAAATAATGTCTTAATTACATTGTATGCAAAAATCTTTGTCATGAGGAATAAACGAAATATGTATTGTCAAAAACAGTTTTGGGAATTCTGCCTTGTATTGTTTGGATTGCCAAAACGATAATAGTAACAAGAAATAAAGAAAAAGAATCGAAGCTGCATCGTATGTCCTCTAAACCAACAATGGCGACCATTTTGTCGCACAATCTGGTTACAACAATACATATATTGCGCATTTAATCCCCTGCGGCTTGGATCCCGAGCAGTTTAACACAATATGCAATGTACTGACTATATCAAGGGTATTGGTACTTGACGTTAATAGTGTAAATTTTTTTTTATTCAGACAGAGATTAGATCGCGATATATAATTCTTTTATTTCACGTTTTAAAATTAATATGAGTAATAAATATTAATTTCGGCTGAAATATGCCCAAATTAATATTTGTCTATACTATACTAATACTATAAAGAGGAAATATTTGTATGTATGTCTGTAATGTTTTCACACAAAAACTACTGGACCGATTTCAAAAATTCTTCCACCATTGGAAAGTTGCATCTTTACTAAGCAACATAGGCTATATTACTCCTAGTGTGCTATAAGCCCTATTTTTTTTTAAATAAAGCACAATAGTTGAGTTTGTAATTCGAAGAGAAGAAGCTTATATCAATTTTTTTTCAAGCTGTAAAAGGCAATATCCTATGCCGTGTGGTATTCAGCTGAGTAGAATAGACAACCCTTATTTCCTACCGAAATTTTGTATTTTTTAAGACATCATTTTCTTGCGCTTGAATCTCTATGTGGGGTCGGCACAACATGTTATAAACTTGTTGTCACATGATTTGGCTACGTATATTAACCAGCCGCCTGCCTGACGCCAACTTACCATAGTCGTATTTTATGACACCTCGGTAAGAAAGAGGATGGTCTATTTTACTCAACCGGTTACCACACGGCGGGTCAATTTACCTTAGTCGCCTTTACACATAACGGTAAGAATAAGGGTGGTCTATTTTACTCAGCCGGTATCACACGGCGGGTCAACTTACCTTAGTCGCCTTTTACGACACCTCGGTAAGAAATGAGGGTTGTCTATTCTACTCACCCGGATATCACACAGCACAATTATCAATAGGTAACAAGTTTAAATTGAATCCTCATGTTTGTCCGGGGTTTGAACTCGTGACCACTTTAAAAGAGTACACGGTGTCACCGCTGGGCTATCACATCTTTTAACAACGCCAAAAACTAACAAGTAAGTAACGGCCTGTTACTATCCCACTGCTGGGCATAGGCCTCCTCTTTCCATTTTTGGAGAGAAGGGTTGGAGCTAAGACCTACCACGCTGCTCCAATGCGGATTGGTAGGTTACACATATCCCTAGGATTCTCTAGAGATATGCAGGTTTCCTCACGATGTTTTCCTTCACCGAAAAGCGTGTGATAAATTGCAATTATCAATTAGACACATAAGTTTTAATAGAAAAACTCATTGGTGTCTGCCCGGGTTTGAACCCATGATCGTCTCTAGAGATTCACACGGTCGCACCGCTAGGCCATCACAGTCCTAAAAAATAAAACTAACAAATTAAACTAAAAAACCAAATTCGGAATCCGTTTTTAGACATCCTTTGTAATCCAACACCTATATTGATCACACCTGACCGTAGCTGTTCTGCTATTGGATGAAAATTTAACGTGGGGTGAGAAAGAGGAATTTTCATTGGTTAGATAAAGTCAGGGGTGTAACCGGATTTATAGTATGATCTTGGAAATATGGCATGTGGTAGCCCAGCGGTAACACCGTGCGCCTCTTTCGAGGAGGTCTAGGGTTCAAGCCCCGGGCAGGCACCAATGAGTTTTCTATTAAAACTTATGTGTCTAATTGATAATTGCAATTTATCACACGCTTTTCGGTGAAGGAAAACATCGTGAGGAAACCTGCATATCTCTAGAGAATTCTGGGGATATGTGTAACCAATCCGCATTGGAGCAGCATGGTAGGTCTTAGCTCCAATCCTTCTCTCCAAAAAAAAAAAAGGGAGAGAAGAGGCCTATGCCCAGCAGTGGGATAGTAACAGGCCGTTACTTACTTTTTTTACTTACTTGGAAATATATCGAATCCATCTAAATAATAAGAAGGAAACCGGCAGCCTGCCCAACGTCAACTTAGCTTAGTCGCCTTTTACGACGTCTCGATATCAAATGAGGGTAATCTATTATATTCAGCCGGATAGCACACGGTCAACTTACCTTAGTCGCCTTTTACATCTCGGTAAGAAATGAGGGTGGACTATTATATTCAGCCGGATAACACATGGCGAAAATGTTTATTATAGATATTATACAAAAAAACTCCGATACAACGATACAGACACGGTGGGTCAACTTACCTTAGTCGCCTTTATATCTCGGTAAGAAATGAGGGTGGACTATTATATTCAGCCGGATAACACATGGCGAAAATGTTTATTATAGATATTATACAAAAAAACTCCGATACAACGATACAGACACGGTGGGTCAACTTACCTTAGTCGCCTTTATATCTCGGTAAGAAATGAGGGTGTACTATTATATTCAGCCGGATAGCACACGGTCAACTTACCTTAGTTGCCTTTTACTACGTCTCGATAGGAAATGAGAGTGTCTTTTCTACACAGCCGGATACCACACAGGGGCGACAGAAGATATAATTATATACAGATAAATATATGAATACTAGCTTTTACCCGCAACTTCTTTCGCGTGATAGGTTGCTAATAGTTGGCACTTTTCAATGTCAATGAAAAAAATAACTGGATAACCTTAAACGCTAGACATATACTATCGCGGACTTTTATTTAGAAATTTTAGAGGGGAACATGTAATACATGATTTTTGAATAACTATCACTGTTTACTCAGCGCACGCAAGGAAAGCTTTAAATTTTGCCGTTTCCGAAATATTTATTATTGCTGCTCTTCTCCTATTTATCTTAGCGTGATGTTAGCCTTTAGACTTCCTCGATAAATGGACTATCTTATACCGAAAGAATTTTTCAAATCGGTCCAGTAGTTCCTAAGATTAGCGCATTTAAACAATCGAACAAACAAACTCTTCAGCTTTATATATTAGTATAGATATATAGTATAGATATATGCTGTGGTAGCCCAGCGGTAACACCGTGTGACTCTTTCGAGGAGGTCACGGGTTCAAACCCGTGACACCAATGAGTTTTCTGTTAAAACTTATGTGTCTAATTGATAATTGCAATTTATCACACGCTTTTCGGTGAAGGAAAACATCGTGATGAAACCTGTATATCTCTAGAGAATTCTGGGGATATGTGTAACCTACCAATCCGCATTGGAGCAGCGTGGTAGGTCTTAGCTCCAAACCTTCTCTCCAAAAACGGAGAGAAGAGGCCTATTCTCAGCAGTGGGATAGTAACAGGCCGCTTCTTACTTACTTATAGATATATGACTATATCCGCCATCTCTTTCACTATATAAGCTCTCCGGTGTAAAATTTCGCAGTCCGTTTTATCTTTAAAGAGGTTTCAAGTTACCGGTGCTTATTAAAGCCGGTGATTTAGGGATGATGGCACCGTTTTAGGGATAAACGTAATTTGTTATTTGATTATTAACTCGTACACAAGTTTAAGTTGACGGAAAATCGATTTTTTATTTCTTATGTAAGGAAATCTTGCGTTCACATCTTGCAACTTGCAACTTTGTTTGTAAAATCTTTTAGTGAAAACCGCACCAATCAATTTTAGCTTTGCCATTACAACAGTTTAAAAACACTATTATAGAACGCAAAGCAGGAGCCGCAAGCTTATGTCGGTTCCCATTTTGTTTACATACATCGCCAATTTTATATAATTATAATTATAAAAAATATATGCACAAAAAAAAACTAAAAATATACTGTGAAACCAATCTAAGAATTTCCTTAAACTTTTCTCGTAAGGAATCACGCGGGTTTTAAATTTAAATTCCAAATATTCTTTATTCAAGTGGACTGTTTACAGTACTTTTGAATCGTTCAATGTTTTAAAGAAGCTACCACTGATTCAGAAGTTTGCTTCTACCAAGAAGAACCAGCAAGAAACTCGGCGGATAATCTTTTCAACAAAAATAGTTACAATTTGATTGGCTACAAGATAATCGTTGCAGCTGGATGCGTAGCTGACTGCAGTTAAAATATGCTATTACTCAAATAATCCTCAATAGTATAGTAAGCTTTATGTAGCAACATCGTTTTAAGTTCATTTCTAAACTTGTGTAAAGGCAAGTCTAGATAATGATGAGGAATTTTATTATAAAAACGTGTACCTAGACCGAAAAATTAATTTTCGGACCTTTTGGTGGCGTAACCTAGGCATCATTAGTTTATGTCTGTTTCTAGTATGTCTGTCATACCTATCACTATTTTTACTATACACTAAACAAATTTAATTGTAAATGCCACAATTCTTTCATAACGCCGTGCGATATCCGGCTAAATAGAATAGTAACACCCTCATTTCTTACATAGGTGTCGTAAAAGGCGACTAAGGTAAGTCGACCCGCCGTGTGGTATCCGGCTGAGTAGAATAGACCAGCCTTATTTCTTACCGAGGTGTTGTAAAAGGCGACTAAGGTAAGTCGACCCGCCATGTGGTATCCGGCTGAGTAGAATAGACCACCCTCATTTCTTACCGAGGTGTTGTAAAAGGCGACTAAGGTAAGTTGACTCACTGTTTGGTATCCGGTTAAATAGAATAGACCACCCTCTTTCTTATCGAGGTGTCGTAAAATACGACTAAGATTAGTTGACGTCAGGTAGGCGGCCGGTCGTGAAAACGCAGCTAAATCATGTGACATGTTTGTAACATGTTGTACCGACCCCCACTTAGAGTGGGATAAGGGCAGGAGGATGATTTAAGTACATTTAGCGTTCGCACCTTGCAAAATTAACTCATTTAAATATTAAAGATTAAAGATATTTTTATGCACAAAAATTAAGTCAAAAATTACTGTCAAGCCAATGTGAGAATTTTCTTAAACTTTTCTCGTAGGGAATTACGGGCTTTAATTGTAAATGCCACTATTCTTTCATAGTATAAAATCTAATTCCAATATTCTAAGCTACATTGATCCTATCTAGGTACCTACATCATCAAATTTCACCGATCTTTGCACTAACCGAGATAAAATTTGATAATAACACAGTGCGGTTTCTCCTTATGAACATTGTTTACACAAACTCTGTATGGATTGTTTATATCTACAATATAATACTGCGGGCGGTCTTTTTGACATTTGAAATCGCTTTGGGAGGTCACAGTGAATTGGCGCCGTAAATAATCATATAAAAATAATATTCAAATAAGCTTTTCAAGTACTTTTGTATCGTCAAGGATCAATATGATTAATGAAACTATAACTGCATCTAAGCGTGATGTTACATAATCTATAATCCTCCTCGATAAATGGACTACCTTACACTCAAATAATTTTTAAATCGGTCCAGTAGTTCTTGAGATTAGCGCGTTCAAATATACAAACAACTCTTCAGTTTTATGAACTGGCCCGTTGGAGCAGTGGGTAGTGACCCTGCCTTCAGCTCCGCGGGTCGCGGGTTCGATTCCCGCCGAGGGAAAACATTTTCTATAAATGAAATTGTTGGTCTTTGAGCCTGGCTGTACCTATATTTGTATTTAAGTATGTATTTAAAAATATATAAGTATATATTCACCAGTTGTCTGTCCATAACACAAGTATTAAGTTACTTACTTTGGGGACGGACGACCGTGTGTGTAAGTGTCCCATATATTTATTATATTATTATTATAACTGGTTCGGATTGTTGCTCTTACCAAGAAGAACCAGCAAGAAATTCGGTGGTAAATCTTTGAAACATTTTAAATTTAATTTAATAATGTATATTAAATCGTAGTCTTGTACGAAGCCCAAAGGATTTTCAAATTAACGCATTTTTATCATCCAAATATTCAAATACATCTATACTAATAATATAAAGCTGAAGTTTGTTTGTTTGTTACAATGCATTAATCTCAGAGACGACTATATCGATTTGAAAAATTCTTTCAGTGTCAGATAGGTCATTTATCGAAGGCTTAAGGCTATATAACATCACGCTAAGATGAATAGGAGAGGAGCAGCAATAAAAAATATCACGAAAACGGAAAAATTTAAAGCTTTCCTTGCGTGCGCTGAGTAAACGGTGACAGTTATTAAAAAATCATGTATTACAAAATTGTTCCCCTCTAAAAGTTCTAAATAAAAGTCCGCGACAGCATATGTCTAGCTTCTATGGTTAACCCACTCTATCCATTTTTATGGTTGTCAAAAGACTATGTTACGGTTCTAATCTTTCCACGCAGGCGGAGCCGCTGGCGATTGCTAGTGAATAAAAAATACAAAAAGTTATGTGCCTTACATGTTGCCTATTGTATGCCAAAATGTTACCAAATTTGATTGGACCATTGGCGCACGTGAGCCTTCAGCTCCTGGTCGCAGGTGCGATTCCCGCAAAGGGCAAACATTTTAAACATAAAACAATTTGTTGGTTCTTCGAGTTTGGTTGTATATATTATTTATTTTAGTATTTATTTAAGTTATTAGTACAGTTTATTAGTATTTTATAATAAATCTATACCTTTATGTGATAAATCACACACAAACATTTACGCACGGATGCACGCACGCACGCACTCACCTACACACGCACGCAAAACGTGAATCTTTATAGGAAATCACGCATTCAAACTGCTGTCAGGCACCAATGAGTTTTTCTATTAAAACTTATGTGTCTAATTAATAATTGTAATTGATCAGACGCTTTTCGGTGAAGGAAAATATCGCGAGGAAACCTGCATATCTCTAGAGAATTCTAGGGATATGTGTAACCTACCAATCCGCATTGGAGCAGCGTGGTAGGTCTTAGCTCCAATTCTTCTCTCCAAAAACAGGGAGAGAAGGCCCAGCAGTGGGATAATAACAGGCTACTTTTTGTGATAAATCAATAATGAAATAAAAAACAATCTTATCCATGAATATATAAATTAGATTCATTAACATAATTTAACATTGTAGAAATGATTTACTATATTTTTGCGTACACTTTTCTTTTAATCTAGGTCGCTTACACGACATAATATGGTTCATTCACACTTTCTTGTCATTTCCGCTTTTTTTGCAATTCATAATTTATCTTTTTTCATTCACAATGTATATTTGTTTTTGACATGATAAAATATCTGTTAGTGACAGCTATTATAAAAATTATATTAATCTATGGTTCCTTTTGTAAGCTCATAATTCTTAAAGTGTATTTAATATAGAATAATTTGTTAGGCCTTAAAGGACTCGATTCCAGGCCGTTAATAAACTAATATAAAACATAAAAATTGATTTTTTTTTTAATTATCTGTTTCTTGTGACACAGACAGAGTGATTTGCGTCCAATTTACGCTGTACAGGCCATAAAGCAAGATAATAATAATAATTAAAATTATCTGTAATAATCAAAGACTGTGTCTTATTGAACACTTTCAGGATTAATTATATTGATGAAATTTGGTATAATTAAAGTTATATATATCCGACTAACATATAGCACTTAAAAATCCCATTTTGTCTTTGGTTACAGGAAAAAATACATAGTACGAAGTCGCGGGTAGATAACGTACTCTATAAATTTTATAATATCATATCGCACGCGTACTATTAAAGTGACCTAAATCAAAAAAGTTTTGTAAAAAATTGCAATAAAGTTTAGCGTATCGCCTACAAAACTCTTGAGTTTTAAAGAGATTCATAAATTGAAAGAGCAATTTTTTTAATAGTTCATAGCGTGGTGTTTAGAAGGCAATAAAATAAAGATTACTATGTCTAACCCAATTAAGCCAAAGTACCAGGTTGACTGAGCTTTGCTCGGTAATTTTTAAAAAAAATTAATAAAAATAATAATTGGGACGCTAGGGCTCGAACCTAGGTAATTACATTTCTTGAAACCGCCCGTTCCTCGAATAAGCTACGCTAATTTGACATTTTATGACAAAAATATCGTCTTATATACAAATGTTAGTAAGTTTGTATTTTTTAATGCCCAAAAACAGGGAAGAACGATTTTTTTTCTAATAAATATAAATCGATTTTTCTCCTCCACAACCCCCTTAATGGTGAGTTTCAGGAAAATCGTTGGAGCCGTTTCCGAGATTCCGAGTATATATATTTATATATATATATACAAGATTAACTCATTTAAATATTAAAGATTTTAAATTAGGTCACTTTCATAGTAAGCGTGCACTTTCGTAATAAGCGTGCTATATATTAACATTATTATTTATTATATAGATTTTAACAAAATGCATAGGCAAGGATTTTATGAAAGATTACTTTAATAAAAACTCATAGGTAAAATTAATACTGAAATTCTGTTGATTAAAGAATTATAATAAGTTGAACAAACTGTAACTGGTAAACAAAACGATATTACATTTGTGTAAAGTTTTGACCGCGCAAAAAAAATAATATACCAGCTTTTTTTACGATTTCTAGTAAATCGTCAAGTGAGTTCACATGCGTCGCATATCAAAGGGATTTAGAAACAATTGTTTTGTTTGTGTATGCTTTTTTATTTGTACGGTATCCCGTTACAGTAATATATAGTGCGGCGTTTCCGCGAAAGCGTATCGGCGTTTTTTTCATAATTATCTATAATAAACATTTGTAAAGAACATTAAAATTGTATTTAATGTAATCATTGAAAGAATTTCTGTCCCGTAAATTAATGAGTAAATTATAGATCTATACTAATATATAAAATAAATATATGGGACACTTACACACACGGTCGTCCGTTTCCAAAGTAAGTAATTTAATACTTGTGTTATGGACAGACAACTGGTGAATATATACTTATATATTTTTTAAATACATACTTAAATACAAATATACACCCAGGCACAAAAACCAACAAATTCATTTATAGAAAATATTGGCCCTCGGAGGAAATCGAACCCGCGACCCGCGCAGCTGAAGGTCAGTTCAACGGGCTAGTTCATAAAGCTGAAGAGTTGTTTGTATGTTTGAACGCGCTAATCTCAGGAACTACTGGACCGATTAAAAAAAATATTTGACTGTAAGGTAGTCCATTTATCGAGGAGGGTTATAGATAATGTAACATTACGCTCAGATGCACAGGAGTCCTCTCCTGTGCAGCAATGAAAAATATTTCAAATATTTCTGACACATTGATTTCCACGTGGGCGAAGCTGCTGGCATAACCAGAGAGGAGCAGCAATGAAAAATATTTGCGAAAATTTCTGCCATTCCACATTCCACACAGCCAGTATTAGTATTTAATAAAAGTTTAAATAACTCTATGTAATTATTGAAAATGAATCTATAATTTTAATAACTTTTAAATCTATACTAATATATAAAGCTGAAGAGTTAGTTTCATTCTTTGAACGCGTTAATCTCAGGAACTACGGGATCGATTTGAAAATTTTTTCAGTGTAAGATAGTCCATTTATTGAGGAAGGCTATAGGCCTAACATCACGCCAAGATGAATAGGAGAAGAGTAGCAATAATAAATATTACGGTAAAAAAAATATTGCGAAAATTTAAAGCATTCCTTTGCTTTTTTTGCGTTCGTTAAGTAAACGGTGAAAGTTATTCAAAAATCTCTTATAATTAACTCACGATAACTACCATTATGTTCAAAATCATAATTAAATTCATAATGTTTGATATTTGCGTACCAACTTTTTCTTTAATATAAATTGTCTCACTTCGTAGGTTAGCTGGCAGAGATCTCTGTCATAGGGATAAGTTGACCTTTGTACACTTTTTTTACTAATAATGTTTTTACCAACATTTTTTTATGGTACATAAATAAATAATTTATAGAATTAGGCGTTACTTTGCGGAGGTCCATAATACAAAAGTAATGAGATAATTATTTTGCTATAATCCGCGATAAAAGAAAATATGTGTAATGCTAAATGTAGAGTGTACTATTCGTTCTCATACCTGATACATTATGAGATAGACTCCACGACAAAATCGTAAAGCTTTACGATTTTGTCGTGGAGTCTATCTCCTGACGATGCTTCGGTTACGGGGCGAAACAATTGTTGAGATTGTGGTGGTGAATGTTTGTGCTTGTGTATTGTTGTGCCATCGGTATCGGGTAATGCATCTGTTCTTACAAATTCTGCATGTATCAGGTATGAGAACGAATAGTACACTCTACATTTAGCATTACACATATTATCTTTTATCGCGGATTATAGCAAAATAATATTCTCATTACTTTTGTACATAAATAAATAAATACACTGATTTCCACGCGGGCGAAGCAAGGCACAGCAAGTTATAGATAAAAATTAGTCTGTATTCCTCTCACGGTAATATTGTTTGTTGCAAAAACTTATCAGTAGTCATTTTATAAAATTCTGCACAGTCTTCAATATGGTGCGACCATGAGATAACACGATGGATTCTCACGTATTTTAGCTTTGCCATTACATCAGTTCAAAAACACTGTTAAAAAGAGGCTGATACAGAAAGCCTACTATACTGTTGAGGATTACTTGGAAGATAAGAATGTGTGGATATAGCTCTTTTTGAACCTGTACAAGACAGTAATGACTAAATGTAACTAGTCATAAGAATTATATTTTTAAAAGAGCAACCGCCGTTTCTTGCTGGCTCTTCTCGGTAGGAACAGCTTTCCGAACCAGCAGTAGAGTTGACGAATCAAAAGCACTTGTTTACAAGTTTATTTGAATAAAGAATATTTTGAATTTGAATTTGTAAGGTTAACAATAAGATGCCATGAAATTTAGTTAAAAGCTTTTATAATGTAACTAATTTTCATCATTTTCCTGCCCTTATCCAACGATAAGTAAGGTCAGCACACCATGTTTAAACTTGTTGTTAAAAGATTTAGCTAGTTATTTTACGACTGGTCGCCTACATTACGTCAAGTAACCTCAGTTATGGTGGTCTATTCTACTCAACCGGATACCACATGGCAGGTCAACTTACCTTAGTCGTCTTTTACGATACCTCGGTAAGAAATGAAGGTGGTCTATTCTACTCAGCCGGATACCACACGGCGGGTCGACTTACTTTAGTCGCCTTTTACGACACCTCGGTAAGAAATGAGGGTGGTCTGGCATGATACATTTTCATGTAATGATAAAAATTGTTATTCAATACCCGTGTGGTATTTGGCTGTGTAGAATAGACCACCCTCATTTCTTATCAAGGTGTCGTAAAAGGCGACTAGGGTAAGTTGACCCACCGTGTGGTATCCGGCTGAGTAGAATAGACCACCCTCATTTCTTATCAAGGTGTTGTAAAAGGCGACTAAGGTAAGTTGACCCACCGTGTGGTATCCGGCTGAGTAGAATAGACCACCCTCATTTCTTATCAAGGTGTTGTAAAAGGCGACTAAGGTAAGTTGACCCACCGTGTGGTACTCATGGCTGAAGTCGGAGACTTGGTGAATAGGTTACGCCCCGGCAAGGTGGTCCTGGCCGGGGACCTCAACGCGAAATCCGCCGCGTGGGGTTCTCCGGTCACGGACGTCAGGGGGAGGTTCCTGGAGGGTTGGTTGGCCTCGGCTGGGATGGTTGTCATGAACCGGGGGACAGCTGACACATGCGTGCGGTGGAATGGCGGCTCCAAAGTCGACGTTACCTTTTGTCGATGCCGCCATGTCACCATGTGTCAGGAATTGGGAAGTAATGGTGGGTGTGGAAACACTCTCGGACCATCGATATATATGGTTCGAGGTGTCCGCACGCCATGCTCCCACTTCCCCCCGGTCGAGAAGAGATTACGGCCCTCGGTGGTCGGTCAGAAAAATGGACCCCGAGTTCCTTGTCGAGGCCGCAACCGTCCAGGCGTGGGCCGCTGGGCCCGTGGGTAGGGGGGTAGCCGCGGAGGTCGAGGACCTCCAGCGGCGGATGTCGCTCGTCTGTGATGCCAGCATGCCGAGGGTGCGTGGCACAGGGCCGGCACGCGGGGTGTACTGGTGGTCGGAGGAGCTGGCGCAGCTGCGCGAACAGTGCGTGTCCGTGCGCCGTCAGTACACTCGGTACAGGCGTCGTAGACGACGCGACGTCGAGGAGGAGAGGCGCCGTTACGAGGCTTATCGGGCTGTCCGCACCTCCTTGCGGATGGCGATCGCCGAGGCCAAGGACAGGGCTCACAAGGAGATGGCCGAAGAGCTCAATCGGAATCCGTGGGGGAGGCCGTACATAGCGGCACGGAAGAAACTTCGTGCCCGCGCTCCCCCCCTTACCGAGAGCCTTCGGCCGGATTTCGTTGAATCTGTTGTGGAAGCCCTGTTCCCGCAAGGAGCCGAGGTGGAGCCGCCTCATATGGCGCCTCTCGAGGAGGAGGATGGCACTGGGTCGGGTGCGCCGGGGGTGTCGGAGTGGGAGTTAGCCGGGGCGGTAAGTCGCATGAAGGCGAAAAACACTGCCCCCGGCCCCGACGGTATCCCTGGGCGCGCCTGGTCTCTTGCCCTGGGTCCGTTGGAGTCTGGACTCAGGGCGACGTTCAGTGCCTGCCTCGAGAAGGGCCTCTTTCCCCGTAGGTGGAAAACGGGGAGACTAGTCCTGCTCAGGAAGGAGGGAAGACCGGCCGATACACCCTCTGCGTATCGGCCCATTGTCTTGCTGGACGAAGCGGGGAAGCTGCTCGAACGCGTAATAGCTTCCCGCATAGTCCAGCACCTCCGGGAGGTAGGGCCTGACCTCAGTTGCCTCCAGTGCGGATTCCGCCAGGGCAAGTCCACCCTCGACTGTATCGAGGGTGTGAGGCTTCTGGCGGAGGAGGCAACAACCCGGCGCGAGGTCGTGTTGGCGGTGTCGTTAGACATCGCTAACGCATTCAACACCTTGCCCTGGGAAGTGATTAAGGAGGCCTTACGCTTCCACCGCATCCCCATGTACCTGCAGCGTGTGGTCAGTAACTATCTGGCTGACCGCGCTGTTAGGTACCCGACGGCTGGGGGTAGGTGGAAGGAGCGGAGGATGTCGTGCGGTGTTCCACAGGGGTCGGTTCTTGGCCCCCTCCTGTGGAACATCGGCTACGACTGGATATTGCGCGGGCAAATGCTTCCGGGGGTGCGACTATTCTGCTATGCACCCACCCACCGGGAAGCCCGAGGGCTGGCGACCGCGGCCACGGCTCATGTTGTGGCCCGGATTCGCCGGCTGGGACTGGGGGTGGCCTTGGAGAAATCCGAGGCCATTTGCTTCCACAGGTCTCGGATGGCGCCCCCAGTGGGCTCCCGGTTGGTGGTGGGCGGGACGTCCATCGAAATCTCGGGTACATTACAGTACCTGGGATTGCTCCTCGACAGCCGATGGACGTTTGAGGCCCACTTCCGGCGGCTCGCCCCTAAGTTAACGGCGACCGCCGGAGCCCTGAGCAGGCTCCTGCCGAATTTGGGAGGGCCTAATGCAGGCTGCCGGCGCCTGTACGCCGGGGTGGTTCGGTCGATGGCCCTGTACGGCGCCCCCGTATGGGCGGGGCGGCTGACCGCGAGATCCTTACCTCTGCTGCGCAGGGCGCAGAGGGTCATGGCGGTCAGACTTGTGCGGGGCTACCGGACCATCTCCGGCGAGGCGGCCTGCGCCTTGGCCGGGTCCCCTCCATGGGATCTCGAGGCCGAGGTGCTAGCTCAGGCCTACCGCCGTAGAGTCGAAGCCCGTTCATCGGGGGGAGACTTAGCGGCGGTAGAGGTGGATTGGCGGAGGGCAGCTCAGGAAGAGCTCCTCCGTCAATGGAGGCGGCGGCTTGAATCGCCCAGTGCAGGAGCCTGGACGATTTCGGCCATCCAGCCCATTCTCCAGGGCTGGGTCGCCAGGAGGCATGGGGTCCTCACCTTCCGCCTGACACAGGTGCTTTCCGGACATGGTTGTTTCGGGTGGTATCTGTGGAAGGTGGCCCAGCGCGAAGCGACTGGTGAGTGCCACGAGTGCGGCGCCGACTCTGACACGGCGCTGCACACGCTCGCAGACTGTCCAGCTTGGGCGGTTCAGCGGGCGGAACTCGTGGCACAGGTGGGGCACGATCTCTCCCTGCCCACTGTGGTTCGCGCCATGGTGGACAGGGAGCGATCGTGGGCAGCGATGGCCTCCTTCTGCGAGGATGTTATCTCGCGGAAGGAGGCGGCGGTGCGGATCCGGGAAGTCGAGTCCTTGGATCCAATCCGCCGCAGGCGAGCGGGGCGCAGACGACTCGCCGAAGTCCGTCGCATGCCACCCTAACGGGGACCTCCGAGCGATCCGAACGGGGCTTTATCGGACGCTCGCTGGAGTTAGGTCCCCGAGGCGTTCGATGCACCCGGTGCTCCCGATGCATCGTCCAGCGGAGGGAGGGGCCACTTTCAGAGAGGCCCCGACCCAGAGGTGGCGCACTCTGGGCTACAGAGTTGCTGCTGGCGGGGATGGGGGGCAATGTCTTCATGGGTACCCTATCCCCGCCACCAGCAGCGTAGTGGAGCACACAGGTTATTTTAGTCGGTGCGAGTCCGACATAACCGTCGCCTGTCCCCGTCGGGCGGCGGTACCCATAAGGGGTTTTTTCCTGTTTAAAAAAAAAAAAAAAAACCGTGTGGTACTCGGCTGAGTAGAATAGACCATCCTCATTTCTTACAGAGGTGTCGTACCGCGCTGTCTTAAAATACGTAGCCAAATCATGTGACAACATGTTGTGCTGAACCCCACTTAGAGGGGGATAAGGGCAGGAGAATGATGATGAAAATTATCATGCCAGTTGACTGGCCCGTTGGAACAGTGGGTAGTGACCCTGTCTTCAGTTCCGCAAGTCGCGGGTTCGATTCCCGCCGAGGGCCTACATTTTCTATAAATGAATTTGTTGGTCTTTGAGCCTGGGTGCATATTTGTATTTAAGTATGTATTTAAAAAATATATAAGTATATATTCACCAGTTATCTGTCACTCATAACACAAGTATTAAGTTACTTACTTTGGAGACAGACGACCGTGTGTGTAAGAGTCCCATATATTTTTTTTATTTATGCCAAAGACAGCAGGCATCACCTGTAAACGGCACTAGTTCATGCACTAATTGGTCATTTGTCGGCGAGCAATCTACACTGGAGTCGATTTCGCAGTACGACCGTTGTTGTGTTCTCACGACGTTATTTCTAAGTAAAAGTGTCCGATCGGATATACGACACTCTGTAATTGTACACAGGTTTGTTTATATGCGAAATTACGTAATTACAGATTATATTTTAACATCACCTAAACGAGTTGGAAACTGTGCGGTGGGTCTGAGATATATTCCCTTATACATATAGTAAGTAAGTAAGTAACGGCCTGTTACTATCCCACTGCTGGGCATAGGCCTCCTCTCTCCATTTTTGGAGAGAAGGATTGGAGCTAAGACCTACCACGCTGCTCCAATGCGGATTGGTAGGTTACACATATCCCTAGGATTCTCTAGAGATATGCAGGTTTCCTCACGATGTTTTCCTTCACCGAAAAGCGTGTGATAAATTGCAATTATCAATTAGACACATAAGTTTTAATAGAAAAACTCATTGGTGTCTGCCCGGGTTTGAAACCATGATCGTCTCTAGAGATTCACACGGTCGCACCGCTAGGCCATCACAGCATATGCGACCGTGTGAATCTCTATACATATAGAATTAGACGTTATTCTGCGGAATCCATAATACAAAAGTAATGATAGCATTATTTGTATATCCTCGATTAGATTAAATCTATGTAATACTAAAAATAGAGTGTATGGCTTGGAATGGAATTTTTTTGTGCATTATGATTATTTTTGTGTTAATATCGATATAGAAGACATAAACATACAACAACAACAACAAGACATTTATTCATTCGTGCAGGCAATATACAAAATTTATCTTATAGATAGACAGACACTTAAATCTATCTTATAATAATTCATTAAAATTTAAAACCACAACTATGCAGAAATGAATAGGCGTTCGACTCAGCATTAAAGCAGCGTGATGCAGCATTTGGCTATTTGGCGCTGCTTTTCAGTCGAAACCTTAGTGACGCTCCGAATAATTCCCCGAATAATCTAATTAAATAAACAATATTGCATGCAACTAAAGTTTAAATAAGATAAAACAAAAAAGAAAGTTACGAATAAAAAACAGGAAGTGTAGGTAAAGAAAAATTGAATGTAAAAATAAAAATAAAGATATATAAAATAAAAATAAAAAATTAAATGTAACTAAACTACGCTCAAGTATTTGAATTTTAGAGTAAAGAAATATAACATGTGATTACTTTTCAAGATCGCAACTCTAAAAACTTTTACGTGATTCTCCAACAATAAAACAAAAATTAATTAGTAATTTTGAAAATGTATTGTTCTTTGGTTCGTTGATAGGTTATATTTTATAGATTATGGTATTGAAAATGTGAGACGCAACATGCGTTGATACGTTAGCCTCGTCCCATATCAGGGAAACAGCGTCAAGACCTGGAGCTGCGGCGGAAATGGCTGAATCCGACAAACGGCGGAAGTATGCAACTCTCATCGAGAGCTATATATTTGTGCCGTTTGCAGTTGAGACCCAAGGGCCATGGAGTCAAAGGGCAATAATTTTTTTATCCGTTGTAACACCTCGGTTGATTGCCTCTTCTGGTGATAAGAGCTGACTCCGGTTTCGCACAAAGAATCAGCTTAGCGATTCAGCGCGGAAACGCTGCCAGCATAATTGGGACCAATTTTTTTTTTTTTTTTTAAATCTTTATTGCACAATTAACATAAAAGTACAAAAGGCGGACTTAACACTAAACAAAGCGTTCTCTACCAGTCAACCTTAGGGTCAAACGGAAAATTAAAATAGGTGCAGCAAGCAAACAAACAGAAGAAGAAAGTGGTAATAGGCATAAATATTTATGAGATGAAAATCGATAAACTATAGCGATGTGCCTAGGCAAATAAGAAATAAATAAATGGATAACAATAAACATAAGGTAATAAAAATAGATGGTATAATAAAATATTTAGCGGTTAAAGAAAAAATATATATATGTATATCATTAATTGTTACAGATTAGGTATTTTTTAACATTAGCTTTAAAAGTAAGACGACTGGAAGATTTTTTGACAGAATCAGGGAGATCATTCCACAGACGTACGGCTTGCGAAGTGAAAGAATCTGACAAAAAAGTGGTGCGATGATGAGGCGTGGAAAGCTTAAGGAGATAAAATGAGCGGAGATCACGATTACTTTTGGATGAAAGGAATTGGAAATCTGATTTAAGGTAATTAGGACAATCATTGTTGTGTAAAATCGAATACAGACAACAGAGAGCTCTAAGTTTTCTACGCTTACATATGCTAAGCCATTGCAGCTGAGAGCGGAAGTGAGAGATATGATCGTACTTGCGCAGATCAAAGATAAACCTAATACAATCATTAAGGAGGCGTTCTAATTTGTTTAAAAGATCAACGTTGAGGTCCAGATAGCAAACATCGCCATAATCCAAAATTGGAATTATTAATTTTTGGACTAAGATAATCTTGACTTTTCTTGGTAAGAAGTTTTTAAGTCGATAGAAAGATCGCAGAGTGCCACGTGCCTTACGGCAGACTTCATTGACTTGAGTGCTCCATTGCAAAGTGCTGTCAATATGTAATCCTAGGTTTTTAACGCTAGAACTGAAAGGAATAAGGGTTCCGTCATAGCTAATTGGAGCGGCATTATTCAGGTCGACTTTAGAAATAAGCCGGGAGCTGCCAATTGCGATAGCTTGACACTTACTAGGATTAACACTGATGCCGAATTGTTCAGACCACTTACGGATGTTTTCTAGGTCTTGATTTAGTAGGGAAATAGCTAAATCTAGGTCTGCTGTACTAGTATGCGTGTAAATTTGTAGATCATCGGCGTATAGATGATAGAAACACTGGAGATGTTCCGTTAGATGGTTAATAAAAATAGAAAACAGTAAGGGGGAAAGAATAGCACCTTGTGGGACGCCGGAGGATAAATTACGCCAATCAGAAGAGGTCCCTGCTTGGCGCACCATCTGTTGCCTACCTTGAAGATAAGCCGAAAACCAACTTAGAGCAGTAGAAGATAGTTTCATATGAGAAAGCATGGAAAGGAGGATGTCGTGGTCAACCGCGTTAAAGGCATTAGAAAAATCAATTAATACCAGTACAGTAATTTTTGAATTCTCCATTCCCTTTTTGATGTCATTTATGACTTTCAACAGTGCAGTTGTTGTGCTATGTCCTGGCCTAAATCCTGATTGAAAAGGGCTTAACAGATTTTGATGTAACAGAAACTTTGAGAACTGTCTATGTGCGCAGGCTTCTAATATTTTTGAAAGGAACGGCAAAACAGAGATAGGACGATAATGAGAGGGGAGAAGAGGATTGGAGATTTTCGGTAGAGGATAGACATAAGCCTTTCGCCACAATGAAGGGAATTGGCCGGTAGAAAATGAAAAATTGATAATGTGCAGTATGGGTGCAAGGATATGGTCAAGTAAGGTAATAACCATGAATCGGTTAATTCCATCACATCCAGTGGATTTTGAGGTGGTGGAACTAATTATGGAGTTGATATCGGCGTTCTTCATTGTAGAAAATTCAAATGAACTACTGATGAGTGAGGGGAGGTTATTAATTTTAGCGATTGTGGCGGCTTTAGTCGGAGGGTGGATAGGAAATGAGGCAGAAAAGTGGTCACTAATGCTACGTATGTCTACGAGAAGATGATCTTGTAAAGAGGAGACGCCAATGCCGTTCTGTTTTAAAAATTTTAGTATATCGGGGGAGTTGGCGGCGGATAAATTTTGTTCGAAGTAGTTGCGTTTCGCTATCCTTACGGCCCTATTGCATCGATTCCTAGCTACTCTGTATACCTCCCAATTTTGTTCGGACCGATTCCGTTTGTATTTTCTAAAGGCTTTATCACGTTTAGACATCGTTAGCCGAATATTGCGTGTAATCCAAGGTGCTGGGGGTCGTTTAATTTTTATTTTGCGAACAGGTGCATGTTTGTCAAAAATCGTTAAGATTTCTTTATTAAGTGCCTCAATTTTGTCATCGATATGGGTAGCTTCGTACAATGGATTCCAATTGATCTTGGAAGCGTCAGCAATCACATTCTGCGTATTAAGTTTACCGAAACATCGAGACTCGATTGTTAAAGTAGATTGTTTGACAGTGCGTAACTTATATGACATGTAGACAAGGTCATGACGTGAAAACCCTGGGGCGGGATATTGTCCATGTTGAGAAACGTAACTGGGTGCGGCTGTAATTATAACATCCAGCCAGGAGTCTTTATTATTTATGTTATGATGGGTCGCCGAAAGTGGTAAAATGTGGAGGTTAGCCGAGTCAAGCATAAGTCTTAAGTTTGAGGATTTGTTGTTTATAATGGCCATGTCAGTATTTAAATCACCCATGATTGTAAGATGTGAATACCTAGACCCAAATGATTCAAGGATGGGCTCCAACCCAGAGAGGTAGTGAATTGAGGGCGGGCAGTATATTACACCAAGGACCGATTTTATATTTCCTATAACAACCTCTAGAAATATGAATTCCGGTCCAGCTGAGTATGGTGAAGGTGACATGCACAATACAGAGAATTTTATGTGACTGCGTAAATATATTGCTACCCCCCCACCACCCTTTTCTGTGCGGTCATTACGTATCAGCACGAATCCTGGCAAAGCATATGTGGTGGAGGGAAGATTAGGCTTAAGCCAACTTTCAGATACCAGTATGGCGTGGACATTAGGTGTTGTAAAACCTTCTAGTAACTCATTATAGTGACTCGGTATGCTCTGAGCATTTATATGACATATGTTGAAATTTTTAGAGGCCTGTTGAAATGTATTAGAGATAAAATGTCCAAGAGTACAGTGAGAACTGCTATCATCATCGCAGGACAAGAAAGAGTCAGAATCATCAAATACTGAATGAAAAGAATCTGAATCTGACATATAAAATAAGTCAATCAGCTATGTATTTACACAAGAATAAGTAATAAAGATAATTATTGTATTAAAATTGGGAATGTATATATAAATAAATACTTAATTTTTTGTAGATAAATAAGTTTTTTTTTTAATTTTCCGCATCACCCACCAGTTAAATAAACATAACAGAAATGGTATTTATATCTTAATAAAACATAAAACTCAATACCAATATAGTAATAAAGTTCAAACAGTACAATAGTACTGATTAATCAGTTATAATTGCTGACTTCAGTAGTAAACAGTAGTAGGAAATAAAATACTTAACAAAATACTATAATAGATAATATTTTTAACTAATCACTAACAAACATTATATATTAAGGACAAATTTTCATTTTTTTAACTTATAGTATACTTATAAGAAAGTAAGTAAGGAAACTGTTTATTAACAAGATACATGTATTACTAGTTAGTAATGTAATTACTCTGTGCATACAATGTTTTGTTATTTTTAAAATTAATTCTATTAGGAATTGGCTATCTGTTTTATGAAGAATATATAAAAAAATGAAAATAATAACTAGGAAACCATTCCACGTGGGCATGATTTATAGTCCTAGCGTGTAAGTAATTTAAGATAGATATAAATAAAGTATTTAGAGCAAAATTGGATTTTCTAAAGTTAAACATTTTCACACATCAGTTGACTTGTTTTCATATTATTTTAAAAAGTAGTAACAGCCTCTTAGTATCCCACTGCTGGGTATAGGTCTCCTCTCTCCTTTTTTTTAGAGAAGGATTGGAGCTAAGACCTACCACGCTGCTCCAATACGGTTAGGTTACCATATCCCCAGAATTCTCTAAAGATATGCAGGTTTCCTGTTGTTTTCCTTAACGCATGTGATAAATGTTATTACACGTAAATTTAACGCTAATTTCCAAACGTTTATACATGTCGGCAAAAAATATGTCCTTTAAACAACGTGCATAAAAGACTGTAGCGTGTATTAATTCTTTCAAGCTGTATGTATGTATCCACAGAAGCACGTAAAACACACACAAAGCGTCTTCATCGATACTTACTTACTTACTAGGATAGTAACACGTTATTTTAGACACCTTCCCTAATGATATTATCATATACGATTGAGCAATTGATGGAGGAATTGTCAATGTGTGTATGCTGTTAGCCCTAACGGCTTTTACAGCGTCACCGGGCGGGACGGGCGAGCGCAGAAGCATCGTTGAGGTCAGTTAGCTTATAACTCTTTAGTACCTGGATGACCGATTGCTCTATAATTTTACTAAAAGATATAAAAAAATAAAAGAAAGAGCCGGTGACATGTGAGTCTTTAACCCGGGTATTTTCGCATATTTAATCCGCCTGTTTACCATCGCGCTATTACACCCTGACAAATGATAGGAAATAGGAAAATAGCTAGATCGATTATTCCTTCCCAAAACCCCCTACATGTTGATTTCATGAAAATCGTTGGAGCCGTTTTCGAAATTCCGAAAAATTTATATAGGTATACAAGATTATCACATTTTAATATTACAGATATTAAAGATAGAAAACTTGCGAACATTTACAGTAAACATTTAGCAATCTTAGTTTTTTACTTAACTGATATAAAAATTTGTAGACTTTTATACTCTACAAACTAATAACTAAAATAAGGCAATGGCACAAAAAGAAGTTCCTAACACACCTGGCCGTAAAAAGGCGGTCCACCAAAAAGGTCGAATAAAGGAAAATAAAAAAGGAAAATTATACCCAACACCCGGCATCCTACGCCCCGCCCCCATTCACCATCTCTTTCCCACCGCACCTCTCGCTCAAGTAGTTCGAAGTTTGAAATAATTTGTTATTTGATCCCATAACTTCATCGAGCGAGGATGTTTTATGGATTATTTCTGTGTAGTGAATGAAAACCTTATACCCGTGTTTGTGATTGTGTTTAAAATAGTGTAGTGTACTTAACGACACCATTTTTAACTAAGGTACATTTAATTTATTATTTCAAAATAAGCTTCTTATTACTGAATTTCAATATAAGCGAAATATCACAAAAAGAATTTTAAAATCAATAAGATATAAATTTCGCGATTCTTGGAAACTTCGTTAAGGACCGATAGACATCTAATATTGAACGTAAATCTTTTTGGTGTTTTTTTGGAATTTATGATTAAATGCGTTTTTTTTAGTATTGTCCGTTAGAGTATTTTATTTAAAAATTAACGTTAAATAGGGCATATATGTCAATATATACGCGAGATTTTTTATCCGTTAAAAAACCTATGGTCTAATTATTATCTTCCGCCGTGTGGTATCCGGCTGAATAGAATAGTACCACCCTCATTTCTTACCGAGGTGTCGTAAAAGGCGACTAAGGAAGTCGACCCGCCGTGTGGTATCCGGCTGAGTAGAATAGAGCAGCCTCATTTCTTACCGAGGTGTCGTAAAAGGGACTAAGATAAATTGACCCACCGTTTGGAATCCGGTTTAGTAGAATAGACCACCAACTTTCTTACCGAGGTGTTGTAAAATACGACAGAAGTAAGTTGACGTCAGGCAGGCAGCCGGTTGTAAAAACGCAGCCAAATCATGTGACAGCATGTTTGTAACATGCCGACCCCACTTAGAGTGGGATAAGGGCAGGAAGATGATGATGGTCTAATTATTATCGTATATAGAGAAAATACTATTAAAATTGTTTTACGGAAGGATTTCAGTTTTTATCAATACTTTAACCTTATAATAATATAAACCGACCTAATCTTGGAATTCCTTTTACGTTTTTCAATACAATTTGTCTACATTCTATAAGTGAGTTAAGTTCTGAATTAATTAAGATTTTGCTAATTAAATTAAACATTAAATGATTATATCTACCGCTTTCCTTAACAATTATGTTTTTTAAATAATACAAATGCGTGGAAAGCCCCTAAACCGGCAAAACATAAGCAAAATAAATGTAATGTAAGTTTATTGTAGGTTTTCTTACCGTTAGGTCAATATTCAATATTATCGGTAAATTTCAAACGCTCTTTTCAATTTTGAATTATTAGTATTCATCATCATCTTCCTGCCCTTATCCCACTCTAAGTGGGGTCGGCACAACATGTTATAATCATGCTGTCACATGATTTGGCTGCGTTTTTACGACCGGCCGCCTGCTTGACGTCAACTTACCTCAGTCGTATTTTACGAAACCTCGGTAAGAAAGAGGGTGGTCTATTCTACTAAACCGGATACCACACGGTGGATCAACTTACCTTAGCCGCCTTTTACGACACCTCGGTAAGAAATGAGGTTGGTCTATTAATTTATATTATAATTTATTTAAAAAGCTCATTCGAGCACTTCTAGATCAAGGATTAAGAATAACGATTAACCAATGTTTTTTTCTATCATTCGTCAACTCTGGTGCTACACTCTTTCAAAATCAAAATATTCTTTACTAGCAATTGCGGATCCGCCCGCTTGCTAAGATTAAAACAGTAATATAGTCTTTTGAAAACCATTAAAATGGTTAAAGTTGGTTAACCTTAAAAGCTAGATATATGCTGTCGCGGAGTTATAACTTTTAGATGGGAACAATTATGTAATACATGATTTTTGAATAACTATTACCGTTTACTCAGCGCACGCAAGGAAAGTTTTCAATTTTGCCGTTTTCGTACTATTTGTTTATTGCTGCTCCTTTCCTATTCATCTTAGCGTTATGTTATATAAAATGCCTAAAGCCTCAATAAAAGGACTATCTTACACTGAAAGAATTTTTCAAATCGGTCCAGTAGTTCCTGAGATTAGTGCGTTTGAATAATCAAACAAACAAACTCTTCAGCTTTATATATTAGCTGCTCCTTTCCTATTCATCTTAGCGTTATGTTATATAGCCTTCCTCAATAACAGGACTATCTTACACTGAAAGCATTTTTCAAATCGGTCCAGTAGTTCCTGAGATTAGTGCGTTTGAATAATCAAACAAACAAACTCTTCAGCTTTATATATTAGCTGCTCCTTTCCTATTCATCTTAGCGTTATGTTATATAGCCTTCATCAATAAAAGGACTATCTTACACTGAAAGCATTTTTCAAATCCAGTAGTTCTTGAGATAAGCGCGTTCGAACAATCAAAGAAACAAACTCTTCAGGTATATATCACTACATCACTACATATTATAAAACAAAGTCCCTATATCCCTATGTACGCATAAAACTTTAAAACTACGCAACAGATTTTGATGCGGTTTTTTTTAATAGATAGAGTGATTCCAGAGGAAGGTTTGTACGTATAATAACATTCAATACGGAGTAGAGAAATACTGTAATTTTCGAGGTTTCTGTAAATAATTACATTTTTTCCGCTTACATTGCAAACGCAGGCTAAACCCTACGAGATTTATCAAAATAATGTACAAGTATTTGTACACCTTGAAAAGGTCTACAGAAAAGTCCGCGATGGTATATGTCTATCTCTTATGGATAGCCCACTATAGCATTTTTTGTCATTTACTTTTTACGAAAAATAATGCCATATTTTTGAAGCAATTTTTATACAATACAGCATTAATCCTTATCCAATTAAGTACCTTAAATAAATAGTTGATTTAATATAGATCAATATGGCCGTTTACAGCATGTAATTTAAGTGAACATTTTCGGAGATATTACAGATTTAAAATGCCGTGAGGACGCCGCGCTTCGCCCTATAACACTTCGACTTTAGCAGCTACGTCCCTCTTTCAAGAGTTTGTTTAAAGACATTCTGTAATTAATTGTAAAAATAAGATACATAGGGAAAATGTAAAAGTAAAAATGTACTATATGAATTTAGATATTCCAAAGATAGCAGGAAATCTTCTTGGTATAGGAAAGGAAATTGTTTTTCTCCAAATTTAACGCGTGCGGGCCACGGGCAGTAATGAATAAATCAAAACTACTCGATCGATTTTAATCATTTTTTTTACACTGATATATATTTTATACCCGTGCGAAGCAGAGGCAGGCCGCTAGTATTACTATAGATTCGTGTAAACTTGTAAACAAACTCTACTGTTGGTTCGGAAAGCTGTCCCTACCGAGAAGAGCCAGTAAAAAACTCGGCGGTTGCTCATTTTAAAATATAAAAACTAATTACATTTAGTCATTGCTGTCTTGAACATGGTTGAAGAGTAGCTATATCCACGCATTCTTATCATCTATGTGATCCTCAACAGTATAGTAAACTTTCTATATTATCCTCTTTTAAACAGTGCTTTTAAACTGCTGTAATGGCGAATGTAAAATATGATATTCTTTTATATGCATATCATTCTATTCTATTAACGCCGTGTGGTATCCGGCTTAATAGAATAGTGCCACCTTCATTTCATACCGAGGTCGTAAAAGGCGATTAAGGTAAGTCGACTCGCCGTGTGACATCCGGTTGAGTAGAATACACCACCCTCATTTCTTACTGAGGTGTATTACAAGCGACTAAGGTAAGTTGACCTGCCGTGTGGTGTCCGGCTGAGTAGAATAGATCGCCCTCATTTCTTACCGAGATGTCGTAAAGACGATTAAGGTAAGTTGACCCACCGTATTGTATCCAGTTGAATAAAATAGACAACCCTCTTCTTAGCGAGTCGTTAAATACGACTAAGGCAAGTTGACGTCAGGCAGGCGGCCGGTCGTTGTTCTGTTGTTCTGCAAACTCCACTTGAGTGGGATAAGGGCAGAAGGATAGTATATAGTCGGAGTATGAATGACATACTGTTTCGTATACATAGTATATTTCGGAAAAAATTTAATTGTATTAATCTATACTACCTAATATATAAAGCTGAAGAGTTTGTTTGTTGATTGTTTGAACGCGCTAAGCTGAGTATAAGATAGTCCATTTATCTAAGAAGGTTATAGGCATATATAAAATCACGCTAAGATGAATAGGAGAGGAGCAGTAATACAAAATATTGCGAACACGGCGAAATTTAAAGCTTTCCTTGCGTGCGTTAAGTAAACGTTAAAAGTGATTAAAAAATAATGTATTACAAAATTGTTGCCCTCTATAAGTTCTAAATAAAAGTTCGCGAGAGTATAGGTCTAGCTTTTAAGGTAACGGTTTTAATCTTTCCACGTGGGTGTAGCCGCTGGCGATTGCTAGTGTATTTATAATACAAATATCCATATTCACACTATTATAAATACAAAAGTCCGTCTGTTACCATTTAACGAATAATTCGCTGAAGCAGTAGTTTCATATTATTGATTCTTAAATATATTTTAGACAATTTAATTTATGTACCCAAAAATATAAAGAATTATAAAACGATAGGTGATGTATACAATAGATAAAGCAGGAACCGACCTAAGCTTGCGGCTCCTGCTTTGCGCCTTGCAAAAGTACGAAAGTCGTAAGTGGGTCTGGGTATAAGATTCTATAATAAAATTCAGCAATCAATTTCAGCTTTACCGTTACAGCAGTTTAAAAACACTGTTAAAAAGAGGCTGATACAGAAGGCCTACTATACTCTTGAAGATTACTTAGAATATAAGAATGTGTGGATATAGCTTTCTTTGAACCTATACAAGACAGTAACGACTTAATGAAAATAGTATTAAGAATTATATTTTTAAAAGAGCAACCGCCGAGTTTCTTGCTGGCTCTTCTCGGTAGGAACAGCTTTCCGAACCAGCGGTAGAGTTGACGATTCAAAAGCACTTGTTTGCAAGTTTATTTGAATAAAGAATATTTTGAATTTGAATTTGAATTCATGTAGATAGAGATGTAACCTGGAGTGGAAGAAATCGATTGATAAATAATCGATTTTTCTCCCTAATAAATCGATTTATAAATAAGTCGATTATTTGACATTCGATTTTTTATATATTAAAAAATTACGTTTTTATTGTTTTTTCTGAACCAGCGTAGAGTTGACGATTCAAAAGCACTTGTTTGCAAATTTATTTGAATAAAGAATATTTTGAATTTTGAATTTCAATATATAATTGACAGAATTAGGCGTTACTTTGCGGATATCCGTAATAGAAAAGTAATAATGAAATTATTTTGCTATAATCCGCGATGAAGTAACTAGAAAATATATTAAATGCTTAATGTAGAGTGGACTTATCGTTTCCATACCTGATACATGCAGGATTCGCAAATAGAAAATTGCGATAAATTTTCTTAACAAACGAGGATTGTAGCAAAACTAGCTAATACCCGCAACTTTGTTCGCGTGGACTGTTGTTTCGTGATAGGTTGATAATAAATGGCGCTTTTCAATGTAATGCTATTCCTGTAGAATTAATAGGATTTCTATAGTCTATATGTTGCCCCGGTGTATAAGGAATAATTGTGCCAAATTTCATCGATATTGGTTCAGCGGATTCGCCGTGAAAGTGTAATAAACATACATCCATACACACAAATTTTAGCATTTATAGTATTAGTAGAATTATTCTATCATAACTTATGTACTATGGAATTTCGCAAAGTAACGCCTACTTCTATAAATTATTTGCGTACCGTCGTTTTGAAAAAGCGAACCAAAGCATTCCAAATCAGAGCAGACTGTTAAAATTTTACCCATTTCAAAATGTTTACCGGTACACCGGTAAGAAAGAGGGTGGTCTATTCTACTTACCGGATACCACACGCCAGGTAAACTTACCTTAGTCGCCTTCACGACACCTAGGTGGGAAATGAGGGGTGGTCTATTATAATCAGGCTGATACTACAAGGCGGGTCAAATTACCTTGGTCGCCTTTACGACACCGTTAGAAAATGAGGGGTAGTCTATTCTACTCAAACGGATACTACAAGGCGGGTCGACTTACCTTGGTCGCCTTTACGACACCTTGTTAGGAAAAGAGGGTGCTCTATTCTACTCACCCAGATACCATACTGGGGGTCAATTACCGTAGTCGCCTTTTACGACATCTCGATAAGAAATGAATGGTCTATTCTACTCAGCCGGATACCACACGGCAGGTCGACTTACCTTAGTCGCTTTCACGACACCTTGTTAAGAAATGAGGGTAGTCTATTCTACTAGGCCGGGTCCCAAACGTTGGGTCAACTTACCTTAGTCGCCTTTTACGACATCTCGATAAAAATGAATGGTCTATTCTACTCAGCCGGATACCATACGGCGGGTCCACTTACCTTAGTCGCTTTTACGACACGTCGGTAAGAAATGAGGTTGGTCTATTCTACTAGGCCGGATCCCACACGTTGGGTCAACTTACCTAAGTCGCCTTTTACGGGACGTCGGTAAGAAATGGTGGTCTATTATACTCAGCCGGATACCACACTATAAGATGTTGTGTAAAACCTATAAAGGGTCAAGCTCTTCCAGGTTTAAGTGAGCTAACAGTCAAGCGTAAGTAAGTAACGGCCTGTTACTATCCCACTGCTGGGCATAGGCCTCTTCTCTCCGTTATTGGAGAGAAGGATTCGAGCTAAGACCTACCACGCTGCTCCAATGCGGATTGGTAGGTTACACATATCCCCAGAATTCTCTAGAGATATGCAGGTTTCCTCACGATGTTTTCCTTCACCGAAAAGCGTGTGATAAATTGCAATTATCAATTAGACACATAAGTTTTTAATAGAAAAACTCATTGGTGTCTGCCCGGGTTTGAACCCATGATTGTCTCTAGAGATTCACACGGTCGCACCGCTAGGCCATCACAGCTTTAACAGTCAAGCGTAAACTTTTAACTAATAAAAAAAATGTGTCCAAAAAAAAAAAATGTAATATAACCCAGTTGCCATTAATAATGTTTTTTAAACTGTGTCCGGCACAGTTCGTGTCATAGGATGTTTTCACAACAATTCATATTTTTACGTTGCCGACGGTGAATTTCTTTTTAAATATCAATTGTTTTTGCGCATAGAGGATATTGGATATTAGGTTATATTATGTGTAAACTCTTTACGTGTGGTATCCGGCTGAATAGAATAGTACTTACCTCATTTCTTACCGATGTGTCGTAAAAGGAGAGTAAAGTAAGTTGACCAATCGTGTGGTATCCGGCTGAGTAGAATAAACCAGCCTTATTTCTTACCGAGGTGTCGTAAACGGCGACTAAGGTAAGTTAACGTCAAGCAGGCGGCCGTTAAAATACCTAGCCAAATCATGTTAACGCTTACTTGATTAAAGAATAATTACATTTTGAATACTGTCTCCTTTTGAGAGAAGCATTTGAGCTTTGTGAAGACGCTGTACCGATGAAAAAGTTAAATTTGAAAATATCATACATAGTAAACAAAGAAGACTTATATATTTATAGAAAACTTATAAACGCCGTCTTTTATTGTATTGTGATATATTAAATAAAATTATTTCTTTCAGGTTTTTATTAATACAGATTAAAGATGAAGTCGACTAACATGGAATCATGCTCCGACCGCCTAAGCCCATCGAGCGACTTAACGAGCGAGTCCGAAACATCCCTTCCGTCATTCACATACGAACAGCAAAATAATTTTTACCAACCGGAAATAAATGAGAAACAATATTATTCGTGCAAACAAAAATCACCAAGAAGTGACGACAGAAAGGAGGTTTACTTACAAGAGAGCAATAAGAACTCGTTCGAAAATTATCTGTGCCCGAGAAGCAAAAAATATTTGAACTTCGAACTAAAATTGCCGCCTATTAACGATACGAATTATTTTCCACAAATCGGAAACGAGGATCGCACGCGTTCATACTTTGGAGATATAACAAAAAGTTGCGTTCAAAACGAAAACAATCCGAACTTGGTAGAAATTGAAATAAACAATCAATTCGATAATGTGAATAATGATAGAGCGAGACAATTGTATTTTGCTGATAATGATGATAATATGCGGAGGTTTTTGAATTTTAATTCGGAACAAGTGTTGTGTGTGTGCGAGGCTTTATTGCAAAAGGGCGATATTGATAAGCTGACTGCGTTTTTATGGAGATTGCCAGAGAGTGAGTTGCTTCGAGGGAATGAAACATTGCTTAGGTATTTCGTTGAACGAATATATTCACTTGCCACTATATTCAAGCGTGACTATATTGGCGTAGTTGGTAGAAACCTTATCAGCTCCACGGGTCGCGGGTTCGATTCCCGCCGAGGGCCAACATTTTCTATAAATGAATTTGTTGGTCTTCGAATCTGGGTGTATATTTGTATTTAAGTATGTATTTAAAAAGTATATAGATATATATTCACCAGTTGTCTGTCTACCATAACACAAGTATTAAGTTACTTTGGGGACGGACGACCGTGTGTGTAAGTGTCCCATATATTTATTTAAAAAAAAAAACTAAAAAAAAAAATATATATCATAAAGAAAACAGTAATATTTATCGTTTAAAAGACTAAAGGTGAAATTTGACTTATTTATTTATTATTATTATATTTCTGGTTGTAATTATAGAATATCTTTTAGAATGTTATCTGTACTTATAAAACAAAGTCCTCAAAAGCTTTGTCTATATATGGTCAATTTTCTTAAAATTAACATAACGGATTTTTATACGGTTTTCATTGATTTATAGTGGTAGGTTTGGTGGTGATAGGTTTAAATTAGAAGTTCGGATCGGCTAAACCGATTTTGATGGGACTTCACTGGAAGGTAGAGGAGGTTGTAGAGCAAGACATAGGCTACTTTTGATTCTAAAATTCACGCGTCGGTTTTTACACGGGAAAAAATCCGTGGCACATTGATTTCCACTTAGGCGAAGCAAGTATAATAAAATTATTTATAGGGGAACAAAAACCATTTGATCAAAGAATAGAGTAGATTAGACATATAAGTACACTAGCTTTAACATTTTACTCTTACAACACCTCTGTATGAAATGAGGTTGGACTATTCTACTCGGCCGGATACCATACGGCGGAATACAAGTATGTATATACTAGCTTTTACCCGCAACTTCGTTCGCGTGGACTTTAGTCTTGGAATAAATCAGTAGCTTCTATCGTTCTCCAACCCTGCAAATTCCTGCATCGGTTGATGATTGATGGGGCTTTTCAATGTCATATTCCTGTAAAATTAACAGGATTTCTATAGCCTATATGTTACCCCGGTGTATAAGGAATAATTGTGACAAATTTCATCGATATTGTCGATATATTTCATCGCATTCGCCGTGAAAGAGTAACAAATATACATCCATACTTACAAACTTTCGCATTTATAATATGAGTATGATATAATCTGTGAAAACGGACCAAAAATAACCTATTCTTTAAACAGTTATAATTAAATTCTTTAGAGCACGCGCATTGGTGGCTTATCACCGTGGGATATATCAAGAATTGTACGCCATATTGGAGACCCATAAATTCTCCATGAACTTCCACAAAGAGTTGCAGAGTCTATGGATGGAGGCTCATTACAAAGAGGCCGAGAAAGTTAGAGGGAGACCGTTGGGTTTGTACTTTATATTAAAGTGATCTAAGAAGCGGCCTGTTGCTATCCCAATGCTGACAATAGGCCTCTTCTCTTCATTTTTTTGGAGAGAAGGATTGGAGCTAAGACCTACCACGCTGCTCCAATTGGTAGGTTACACATATCTCCAGAATTCTCTAGATATATTCAGGTTTCCTCACGATGTTTTCCTTCACCGAAAAGCGTGTGATAAATTGCAATTATCAATAAGGCACATAAGTTTTAACAGAAAAACTCATTGATGTCTACCCGGGTTTGAACCCGTGACCTCCTCGAAAGAGTCGCACGGTGTTACCGCTGGACCACGACAGCTTTTTGTACTTAGATTATTTGGAAGTAATTAAATAAACGTTGGACTCAGTAAAAATCATTTATAATCTTTGACTGGCCCACCGTGTGGTATCCGGCTGAGTAGAATAGACCACCCTTTTTCTTACCGAGGTGTTGTTTGTAAAGGGTGATTAAAGTAAGTTGACGTCAGGCCCCTCGTAACATACATAGAAAAATCACCTAGGAAAATATTTAAAACATGTTATGCCTTAAATATTCTCTCTTCCTCTCTGTATATTAAATTAAGGCTCTAATAACAAAATATTGGATAAATATAAAAGGATACATTGATATCTCTCATAGGTGCTGTAGATAAATATAGACTGAGAAAGAAGTACCCTTTACCTAAGACCATCTGGGACGGAGAAGAGACTGTATATTGCTTCAAGGAGAAAAGCAGAACAGCTCTAAGGGACTGTTATTATAGAAACAGGTTTGTTTATTTAATATTGAACGTTCTTCTTTTTATTAAACATCCGTTAAATCGATTCAAATTCCAAATATTCTTTAAAATAAACTTGTACTCGATCCCACTCGATCTCGACCCCACTTATAGTGGGCAGGAGAATGATGACTAATTTTTTTTTTCAAGCGGCTTATAGTGGAAAAGTTTTAAATATTAAATATTAAATTAGATTAATTTAAAATTTAATTAAAATAATTTATAGAATTAGGCGTTACTTTGCGGAGATCCATAATACAAAAGTAATAATAAAATTATTTTGCTATAATCCGCGAAGAAGTAAAATAGAAAATATGTATAATGCTAAATGTAAGTGGACAATCGGTTATCATACCTGATACATGCAGGATTCGTAAAATGATAATTTATACGAATATGATAAATTTTACTTTATTTTTTTATGTCCACTTACATTTAGCATTATATATATTTTCTATTTTACTTCTTCGCGGATTATAGCAAAATAATTTTATTATTACTTTTTTATTTAATTAAAACTCAGAATTTAGTATTTAGTTACAAAGCTAGAACTTCTACATACCACAGATTCACACGTTAATTTTTTACACTATAAAATAAAAAAACTCATATTAAATTCTTAATATTCTTTATTCAAGTAAATTGTAAACAAATGCTTTTGAATCGTCAATTCTACAGCTGGTTCGGAAAGCTTTTCCTACGAGAAGAGCCAGCAAGAAATAACGGTTGCTCTTTTAAAATATAACTCTTATTACTAGTTACATTAGTTATTACTGTCTTGTACAGGGTCTAAAAGTAGCTACATCTACGCATTTTTATCATCCAAGTATTCCTCAGTAGTAGGCTTTCTGTATTAGCCTTTTATGATTTCGTAGGTACCCAAATCCTGACGAAAAACGCGCTCTGGCTCAAAAAACGGGACTAACTCTCACTCAAGTGTCCAACTGGTTTAAGAACAGAAGACAAAGGGATCGGACACCTCAGCAGACGAGTAGACCGTGAGTATATATCTTTAATCTTGTATATCATTACCCTTATCCTACCCTAAGTAGGGTAATTTTTGTCATATGATTTGGCTACGTATTTGCGACCGGCCGCTCGCCTGACGTCAAGTTACCTTAGTCGTATTTTGCAACACCACAATAAGAAATGAGGGTGGTCTATTCTACTAAACCGGATACCACACGGTGGTTCTTTTCATTTTGAATTGATAGTATATATTATTTTAATAAGTTCTCTCGAGCACGTCTAAATTAAAGATTTAGATTAAGAATCAAAGATTAGAACTTATCTTAGCCGCCTTTTAAGACACCATGTTAAAAAATGAGGGTGGTCTATTCTACTTAGCCAGATACTAAACCGCAAGTCACCTGACCTTAGTAGCCTTAACGACACCTCTATATGAAATGAGTGAGGACTATTCTACTCAACCGGATAGCATACGGCGGAATACAAGTATGTATATACTAGCTTTTACCCGCAACTTCGTTCGCGTGAACTTTAGTCTTGGAATAAACCAGTAGCTTCTGTCATTCTCCAACCCTGCAAATATCTCCATCACAAAAATGAAATTGTTAATAATGACGCTTTAAATCATCAATTTTAGTCATCCTATTCCTATAAAATTAACAGAATCTCTATAGCCTATTTGTCAACCAGCGTATAAAGAATAATTTTGTTAAATTTCATCGATATTGGCTCAGCGGATTCGCCGTGAAAGAGTACAAACGTACATACTCACAAACTTTCGCATTTATAATATGAGTAGGATAGGATTAAAGTCATCATCATCTTCCTGCCCTTATCCCAGTCTAAGTGGGGTCGGCACAACATATTATAAACATGCTGTCACATGATTTGGCTGGGTTTTTTACGACCGGCCGCCTGCCTGACGCCAACTTACCGCTGTCATATTTTACGACACCTCGGTAAGAAAGAGGGTGGTCTATTCTACTTAACCGGATACCACACGGTGAGTCAACTTACCTTAGTCGCCTTTTACGACACCTCGGTAAGAAATGAGGGTGGTCTATTCTACTCAGCCGGATACCACACGGCGGGTCGACTTACCTTAGTCGCCTTTTACGACACCTCGGTAAGAAAAGAGGGTGGTACTATTCTATTCAGCCGGATACCACACGGCGTTAGGATAGGATTAAAGTATCAGTACTAATAGATCAAGTGACAAGTCATTGACACGAATGACTCGTACTAGATTTGATATATACATAGAGTTATTACACTAGTGTAGAGAAGTCAGCCTAAAATATACTATATTAAAATAAAGAGAAAGCAAATAAGGGTATATCTTTCTCTCTCTTTTTTCATATGCAATTAGATAAGGATGAAGTATACGATTTTCATCTTCCCTCTCATTATTAATTATTGTGACACTATCACTTACAGACGTACCTATAGCTCCTCTACTCTAGTATTAATCTTTAATCTTTAATATTTAAATGAGTTAATCTTGTATGTATATATTGTATATATGTAAAGATTTTCCTGAAATTCAGCATGTAGGAGTTTTCGGGGGAGAAAAATCGATCTAGTTAGGTTTTATGTAAAAAAAACGTTTTTCCCTGTTTTTGGGTATTAAAAAATCTAAAATTTACATATATTGAATTGAATTTTTGCCATAAACTGTCAAGTCAGCGTAGCTTAATCGTGGAACGGGCAGTCTCGAGAAATACCTAGGATTTATAGGTAGTATATAATAGGTAGTATATTATAGGTAGTATATAATAGGTAGTATATAATAGTTTATTTCGTATATTTAAAATTTTTGTCATAAACTATTTATGCAGTGTTTTGTAGTAAGTAAATAATTTTTATCATTTTCTTTCCGTGCCGCCAAATTTTGAAATCGTTAAATATGTGCCGCAATAAAAAAAAGGTTCAGAATCGCTGGTTTAAATAATAAAAATATACAAACAGTCAAATAAGTGACCTCGCAAGAACTGAAACAATACACCTCGTATAACAAAGCCTCACAGTTCTAGCAATCATAATATTTTGTTTATGGGTCTCTAAATTTCGGTGCCTAATCATAAGTGATCCTTTGGTAAATCGATGGTATTTAAAATAACAACGCACTTTAAATAAACCATAGAGTTGTATTGCGACTTCCGTTATTATAATGTATCGAAACTCTTCGCGTTAGGAGCATTTTTCGAAGCCGATCGATTCTAAATTACTTTTTTGGGTCTACTTTAACTCAGACTATAGTATAAAAATATAAATTATATCCACTGTAGAGTTATTAAGGGGCACGAGATTTTGGACCGCGCGCTACCATTGGGCCGTTTTGCACAGCTTTGGATTAGATACCAAAAACAGGGATAAAACGAGTTTTTTTTTTAAATAAAACCTAGCTAGATCAATTTCTCTCTCCCAAAACTCCTTACATACTGAATTTCAGGAAAATCGTTGAAGCCGTTATATATTTTTTTTCTGAATCTCGGAAACGGCTCCAACGGTTTTCATGACAGCATGGGGGGAAAAATCGACACCTCGGTAAGAAATGAGAGTGGTCTATTCTAGTCAGCCGGATACCACACGGCGGGTCGACTGAGGTAATTTCTTACTAGAAATGTGGGTGGTACTATTCTATTCAGCCGGATACCACACGACGTTTTTGAGATATGGAGGTATTTATTTAAAATAAATTTAGCACATAACACATAGTAGGTAACGCTATTTCGGTTTGTAACCCTGGGTAGATGATGAATAAAATTTCTGCGAACTACGCATCAATAAATTGCTTGTTGAAGCTTTTCGAATTTTGGGCCGCGACCCTCATTATGGGCCATTAATCAAAACGACAAAGGTCCATCCCGGTCACATGTGCACTGGCTATTGTTTTATATATTTTTTTGTATCGTTTGCGACGGCTAAACGATTTAATGCATATCCGAATGTTATTCTAAGGACCTGTTTCACAAGTTACTGATAAAGTGTCGGATAGTTAACCGACAAAAAACTAAGTAACAGATAAATGTCTCTAGAAAGAAACTCTAAAAAGTGAAAAATAAATAAAATAAATATATGGGACACTTACACACACGGTCGTTCGTCACCAAAGTAAAACTTAATACTTGTGTTATGGTAGACAGACAACTGGTGAATACATACTTAAATACAAATATACACCCAGGCTTAAAGACCAACAAATTCATTTATAGAAAATGTTGGCCCTCGGCGGGCAATCGAACCCGCAGAGATGAAAGCAGGGTCACTACCCACTACTCCAACGCGCCAGTTAAAATTTAAAAAGAAATCGCGGCCATTTTAAAATAGGTATTTGCTATACAGCAGATAAACAAAATAACACACATTATCTACCTGTTAACGTATTAGGGAGTTTAAGTGCTGAATAAGCCTATCAGAAACCTGAGAAACGCAAAATGCCGAGATATGTGTCAGATATGTTCCGAATAAGCTAACTGACAGTTTATTGGTAACTTGTGAAACAGGCCCTAAGTGTTAGTTATGTTTTACGGCTTACTGGAGCTTTCTTAGTAGTGTGATTGCTTTGTGACTTCCGGGTTTGATTCTCGGGGTATTGAAATTTTATAAATTACTAGCAATCGCCAGCGGCTCCGCCCGCGTGAAAAGATTAAAACTGTAATATAGTCTTTTGATAACCATAAAAATGGTTAAAGTACGCCGTGTGGTATCCGGCTGAATAGAATAGTACCACCCTCATTTCTTACCGAGGTGTCGTAAAAGGCGACTAAGGTAAGTAGACCCGCCGTGTGATATCCGGCTGAGTTGAATAGACCAACCTCATTTCATACCGAGGTGTCGTAAAAGGCGACTAATGTAAGTTGACCCACCGTGTGGTATCCGGTTGAGTTGAATGGACCAACCTCATTTCTTACCGAGGTGTCGTAAAAGGCGACTAAGGTAAGTTGACTCGCCGTGTGGTATCCGGTTAAGTAGAATAGACCACCCTCTTTCTTATCGAGGTGTGGTAAAATACAAGTGAGGTAAGTTGACGTCAGGCAGGCGGCCGGTCGTAAAATACGTAGCCAAATCATGTTACACCATGTTTATAACATGTTGTGCCGACCCCACTTAGGGTGGGATAAGGGCAGGAAGATGATGAATACCGCAAAACTAATTTGTAATCCCACCTTTTTCAAGCGACAAAACTTTTTGCTCGATTTAATAAATGCATTGTGACCTTACGTCGTTTTGTAAAAAAACAAAGGCCCATGGCGGCCATTGCTATACAATGGCGGTGGTCGATAATAAAAACCGAAAATCTCGAACTGGTTTCCCATTGGTGAATTCATAAAGGTATTAACCCGATGTGTGTTATATTTTATAGAGTTGCCCTTTATTTCGATATATCGGGATTGTTTAAGTTTTCTATTCCGACAATAACAGTAATATCCTGTTATATAATAAGCAACCAATGATTTTTGTAATAAAAAATTGGGTGTCTAATTTATATTTTCAATTTACTTAACTAAATGTAAACATGTCAAAAAAGGTTCTTTTAGTAGACATATTACAAAATATTATTATTATTTATTTCTTTCAAAGTATTTAAATTATTGATACTATTTACGCCATTTAATTATAGCGTGGTTGATATTAATAATTACAAAACGTTCTTTAACGAGCTCGCTAGAAGGCTCGTAGAGCGTACCCGGGACCCGAGAGCTGGCAGCTACCTTGGCCAACGAATAAGTTTGGCCATACAAAGGGGCAACGCTGCCAGTATTTTAGGAACTCTACCCCATTGCAATGGAATGGATGGTTTTGATTTAGTGTAAATATATATATTTATTAATTTTAATTTTTATTCTTTTTATTATTTAATTAGTTTTAATTTGTATTTTTTAAAATGCTTGTTTTTGTAGAATAGTTTAGTCAATGAAAAATGCAAATAAATAAATTTTAGTAATATAATTACAAAAAGTGAAAAAATATTGTGTTGCAATTTGACTACTTTTAAAAACTCAAACATACAGACAGATATTTTAAGACGATGGAAATATATATATATATATATATATATATATATATATATATATATATATATATATATATATATATATATATATATATATATATGTCGGAGAAGTGAAGATAATAATAGACTTGTTTAACTGCCGGACAGATGGCGTTACATCTGTTATCATTTGGGATACTTTAGCCGAATCATGGAGTCAGTAGTCAAGGTTGTCTAATAGCTGTCGCTTGTGATTGTGATATTTGACGCATATGTAAAATGCATGGTAAGGTGGCGCTGGTAACAAAGCGACATGACAGATTGGACATCTGAGACTCGATGGCGCCGGGTGTGCGCACTGATTCTACGACTTGAAATATAGAGAACGCCGAAGTCGCTTACAATAAAAACCCATCTAAATCCCCGACATATATATATATATATGTATATATGTATAATAAAAAAATCCTACCTCCTACTAATTATATTTAATAATATTCATCATCATCTTGCATTTATCCCACTCTAAGTGGGGTCGGCACAATGTGTTATGAGCATGTTGTCACATGATTTGGCTATGTATTTTACGACTGGCCGCCTGCCTGACATCATTTACATTAGTCGTATTTTACGACACCTCGGTAAGAAAGAGGGTAGTCTATTCTATTCAGCCGGATACCACACGGGGAGTCCACTGACCTTATTATAAATGCGACAGTTTGTGAGAATGTTTGTTACTCTTTCACGGCGAATCCGCTGAACCAATATCGGTAAAATTTGGCAATTATTTTTTATACACTGCGGTAACAAATAGGCTATAGAAATCCTGTTAATTCTACAGGAATAGGATGACATTGAAAAGCGCCATCTATTATCAACCTATCACGCTACAGCAGTCCACGCGAACGAAGTTGCGGGTAAAAGCTATTATCTAAATAAAATTTCCTCTTTCAGAGAAATGTTGGTGCCTGCTCAATATGTCGGCTCTCAAACCGGATTGTCCCAGTCTTTCATTCCAAATGCGTATTATAAAATACAGGACGCCGCACATTATTTACACGGGAATCAACCTTGAGTTTGTGTTGCCATACTATATTTAAATTTACTATTTTAGTAGTTTTTGTTATACTTTAGAAAGATAATTTTTTTTATAAAAAAAATATACTAGGATCTTTTAAGACCTGTTATTGTACATATATATAATACAGTTATAGTTCTTTATAACGATTTACTATTTGATTCTATAAACAAAGCTTAATTGTTGTTATTTAATTTTTATTATTGTCTGTCACTTGTCTCTAATCTACAGATGAAAAATAAATAAACATAGTTATTATACTAGAACAGGGATGCTTAAAATGTGCCATATTACATTAAAGAGAAAAAAATGAGGTTGATCTATCTCTCTCTTCTTTATGTGTGACTAGTATTATCCCGCGGTTTCACCGGTTAAATATATCTTCAATAGTTTTCGCAGCGCATGCGATGACAGATTTTTATGACTACGGATCCCTATTTTATTTAATGTAATATAGCCTATGTTGCTCAGTAAAAAAAAAGGAAGTTGCAGCTTTCCAATGGTGAAAAAGAATTTTTGAAATCAGTCCAGTAGTTTTTGTGTGAAAACATTACAAACATACATACAATTTTTTTTTCTTTATAATATTAGTATAGATTAGACAAAGATGAAGAATAGGAGTTTCTTCCCTCTTATTATTTATTGTGACCCTTTCACTTACAAGTCTGCCCAATGGCTTTAGTATAATATTCTATGTAAATGAAGACAGAAGTCTAAGATGGAATCGCGTTTGAAAAATCGAAATCGAAAAAAAATGACTTTGTCTATACCGTCAAACGATTTTAATTTTGTATCGTTTTTGTTACTTTTATTTTTTTTAGTTTAAGTCTTCATCTAAAAAAGGAAAATTCGTTTCTCTATGGATAATATGTCATTTCAACTAAAGTTCTAAACCATTAACGGGGATTGTGTTGCCATTTACATTTTAAATGAAGAAGGCTTCAAAAAAATTATAAGCAGTCTTAGTTTTTAGAAATAAACAATTTACTTAGTATCAGATTATATGTAAGTAAATAAAACTACCAAAACCATATACCAAATTCAATTATCAAAATATATTTGTATTATTAATAAAAAAAAGCAGCCAAATAGTTATTAAATAGGTTAATTTCAATATTAATCGAAATATAAATAAGAATTAAAGAATTGAAAAATCTATCAGCCATTAAATATCTAAAAAGATTTTATTATGATTCTTTGAAATTATGCGAGTTTTAATATTTATGTATAAAATGTGGGTTTTAGATAAATAAGTCTAAGTTTTTAAGAGGCTAAATTTACGGTCAAAGATATTTCATATCACTGTAAATATTTAAGATAGTGGTGCTGTTAAGTTAACGATTATTGTATTCTAGTCTACAGATGCATTAAATATTATATTATAAATATTCTTTTATTTTCGTGGTACACCAAACATACTAATGGCCACTTTAAATATGATATTTGTCAAATAACAACTTTTAAAATTTCATAATGCTGTTACATGTTTCAAATACAATCTCCTTCAAATAGTATAATAATATAGTAAAACATTTTCGATGTCAATATGTGACAAGTTGTTAAGAAAAAATAAATTGGTTGACTTTTGAGAAAATTACTTCTTATTTATTGCATAAGTGTAAAGAAAAAATATTGTTGTTATTATACATTTTTTGTCATCTGAAACGTTTTTAGATATACCAGAAAGAGCCTATATAATGCCTAGAATAATAATTATTCGTCGGTCATTGACAACGTTAAATAGTGCTGCGAGTTTCAAAAGACTAGATTTTAAGCTGTTAAAAGATGATTGAGATCATAGATTACTAACTATAAAATATACTGCGTCCATCATATTATCAGTCTTTTGACAGCTCACGCTCATTAAGTTTTGTATTGCTTACGTACAAATATCATACAAATAATATTTGTACTTTATGGATGGGTACCGCCCACTTAGTGATGTCACACATAATGGTTACTACGATTATGCCACAGATTAAAAATAATCGGTAGAAATCGATGTTACGAGTATTAAAAGACATTTAATAACATTATATAAAGTTTTACTTTCTTCTTAGTTAATACATGAATACAAATAAAACAATCAGGATATTTTAATTTATTTTATTAGCACGAGTCGTCGGAATGATAATCAACACTAAACTCCTCCGATGAGGAGTCTTCAGTAGCAGTTATTATTAGCTCTTGTGTAGATAATATATTATCAAACGCAATATCACGTTCCCAATCAGAGAATATTACTCTTTTAGTTCTTTCCACCACACTTGCCCAGTTCTCGGCCGTTACGTGGGTGCAAGCATTTTTTAGCAATTGCAACATTTTATTCGCTGTGAATGGGGGGCTTGTATTGCATCTCGCAGCATGCCCTTTTACTTGTGCCCATATAAGTTCTATTGCGTTGTACTGGCAGTGGTATGGAGGAATCCGAAGAACAGTATGGCCATATTCTGCTGCCATTTCATTGATTACATAGCGTTTTGCTCTCTTTTTGGTTTTTAATATTTTTATTAATTCAACTTTTAACATTGAGTCGTCCACATTTTCTCCATTGTCCCGAAGCCAATTAATTATTTCATGCTTTTTATTAGCCTGTGTTGGCATTTTGTCAATTTGACGGGAGTGGTAGGGCGCATTATCAATAAAAATTATTGATGGTTCTTCCAATGAAATGAGCATTTTTTTGAACCACTCTTCATACACATTTGCATTCATCTCTTCGTGGTAGTCATTTGATTTCTTTGATTTAAATGCCAACAGTGCGTCTTGTACAAATCCTTTTGCTGTACCTGCATGGCAAATGATTAGGCGCTCACCTTTTCCCATTGGTACTGAGGAAGTGGAATCAGCAGTATCATCAGTCCAGAAACGAGATAGTGTGTGGTTAGCGTTGAGCCATGTTTCATCCGTGAAAACAATATTTGCCCAATCTTGTATTTTCTTTGCCTCTCTTAAAAAATCACAACGTGCTATAGCTATATCTGTGCGTTCCATTAATAATTTTCTTTTATTTAACTTTTTATATGAAAAGCCAATTGTGTTCAAAACTTTGACCAAAGAAGATTTTTCACCATGAAATAGACCACTTCTTTTCAAAGAAACAATAAGTTTTCTCAAAGTTGGAATTTCTTTTCTCAAGTAGTAATCATATACATGACGACGAATAGCGTCAGCGTCAAAGTCATCAACAGCTGTCACCTTATGAGCCCGGCGCTTTCTTTTTGGTGTAGATGGTTTGTTTTGCTCCAAGCCGCTCCTGCCGTAGGCATCAGTAGTGATTTTAGTCACAGTTGATAGACTGATCCCCAACGCGGCTGCAACACGGTTTCGGACTTGCGTGATAGGTATAAGAGGTCCGCCATTTTGATTTTCTTGCTCAAAATACTCATGAAGTTTTAACACTAACTGTCTCGATTGTGCTTTCAACACACGTCCTTTGGCATTTTCACGATCAATTAATATAAGTTTCACAAAAGTTTTTCCGAGGAATAAAGCTACTTAACTCAAGGTGTAACAGATGCGAGAGAACACTCAGCGAACGTAAATGCGTGTGACTATCACGGGCGTTTCGTTGAGAGTGACAGATCACGTCAAAATGGCGGCCGAGCGGAAGGTCTGTTGATGTTGCCAGTTGATGTATAATATATTTTTTATGATTATAATAAATACACACGGATTAACATTTATTTTCAAAAAACTAAGGCAATATTAAATCAAAATGTTGATTTCTATATCTGTTATTAGTTTACGTAGGTTATCATTAATCGAATTACTTAGGTACGTAATTCGATTAATGATAGTAGGAACTATAATCGGAATGGTATCGCATACGAGAATCTTTAGGACATCACTAAATATGTAAATCGTCAATCTGTCAAAAGATGGTTAATATAATGGACAGTGTATAGATGGTTGAGATTCATACATTGGCGCGAGCCTATTTTCGGTGGTATGGGGGGTGCAAAGTAGCACTATAGCTACTTACATTCTCATTCATAAAAAACTATCTGCCTCTCACCCGTTTCATTCATAAAAACGGATTTAGTCTCAGCTCTGACTCTTTCTCACATATGGAGTAGTAATATATATAACGTATGACGTAAAATCGTAGTAAAATTAGTGATGTACTTGGTGCGCTAAAACCGTAACTAGTGATGTCAAAGTTTTATCGATTCGCATTTTACTCTTACCGATTATTTGGATAACCGGTTTTCCTGTAACATATTAATAATGATTTTTAGATTATAATAAAACAAAATATTTAAGGAAATTCTTTAATAGACTTTTACTGTAATAAAAAAATTTATATTCAACAGCCGTTTTACATTTCTATGTGCATGCTTCTTAAAAAAAAAAGTTTTTTCCTAAACACGCTAAAAGTGCAACTTCAAAAATGATTACTATTTTTAAATAGGAAACAGAATCGGCGATCATGTATCTTGAAAATATAGGAATTGTAATTTAAATTATTATATATTATTATTAAATATAATTAATTATAAGTATTCACTCGAAAACAAATTTACAAGATTAGTATTTGAAACAATAGATGCTTTCGTTTTTACCGTTTTAGTATTTAGGAAAAAACATTATACTTAAAAGGAGTATACTTGATGGTAAATTATAAATATTAGTCTTTTTTAGTGGTTTTTATCTCTAAGTATAATATTTTCCATCAAACCAGTTAACACTTCGGATTTATACATATAAAGTAAGAATTAAATTGTGAAATTTTGCCATAATTAATGTGCCAATTGATACCAAGCTTTTCGATGAAAGAAAACATCATGAGGAACTATACTCCATGGTTTAAGTATTTAACTAAATGTAAACATGTCAAAACAGGTAGTTTATAGTAGGCATTATCTGCCTACTATAAAGTACCTTTTTTATTACAACACATTATACTAACATTTAATATAATTTTTAATTCTTTTAAAGAATTTAAAATTATTGATAGTATTCGCACCACTTTATTATGGCGTGATTGCTATCAATAATTTTTACAAACTTTGAAACAATAAATAAGAATTATAAATTTTTTAAAGAAAACGATGGATAATATTAAATACACTAAATTACTACACATTTAAGTATCACAGAGTGAAGCTCGTAGAATATTGATATTATGTTGCGTTGGTTAATCCAATTACCATTTTAGGTAGTTTACTTGGCTAATTTGTATCTGCTGAATTTTATTAAATTATATGTATATTGCTGTTTTGCTATACTAAAGGTATAAATATTTAATTTTAGAAAATACCAATCAATTTATGAAAATTACATTTATAAATATTAGAGATATTCTTTTGACAACTGCAGTTGAATCCCAATTTTTTCATTTGTTAATAATATTATTGTTATGACATATTTGGTCAGGTTGTAACTATAAACTTTGTTCTGGAAACTTGTCTTTGACCTAAATATTTCGATTATAAACTTTGTTCTGGAAACTTGTCCGTGACATAAATCATAGATTATTAACTATAAAATAGATGGTTGAGATTCATACATTGGCGCGAGCCTATTTTCGGTGGTATGGGGGGTGCAGAGTAGCACTATAGCTACTTACATTCTCATTCATAAAAAACTATCTGCCTCTCACCCGTTTCATTCATAAAAACGGATTTAGTCTCAGCTCTGACTCTTTCTCACATATGGAGTAGTAATATATATAACGTATGACGTAAAATCGTAGTAAAATTAGTGATGTACTTGGTGCGCTAAAACCGTAACTAGTGATGTCAAAGTTTTATCGATTCGCATTTTACTCTTACCGATTATTTGGATAACCGGTTTTCCTGTAACATATTAATAATGATTTTTAGATTTTAATAAAACAAAATATTTAAGGAAATTCTTTAATAGACTTTTACTGTAATAAAAAAATTTATATTCAACAGCCGTTTTACATTTCTATGTGCATGCTTCTTAAAAAAAAAAGTTTTTTCCTAAACACGCTAAAAGTGCAACTTCAAAAATGATTACTATTTTTAAATAGGAAACAGAATCGACGATCATGTATCTTGAAAATATAGGAATTGTAATTTAAATTATTATATATTATTATTAAATATAATTAATTATAAGTATTCACTCGAAAACAAATTTACAAGATTAGTATTTGAAACAATAGATGCTTTCGTTTTTACCGTTTTAGTATCTAGGAAAAAACATTATACTTAAAAGGAGTATACTTGATGGTAAATTATAAATATTAGTCTTTTTTAGATATATTGGTAGTATTTTTATAGAATATTAGTGGTTTTTATCTCTAAGTATAATATTTTCCATCAAACCAGTTAACACTTCGGATTTATACATATAAAATAAGAATTAAATTGTGAAATTTTGCCATAATTAATGTGCCAATTGATACCAAGCTTTTCGATGAAAGAAAACATCATGAGGAACTATACTCCATGGGTTAAGTATTTAACTAAATGTAAACATGTCAAAACAGGTAGTTTATAGTAGGCATTATCTGCCTACTATAAAGTACCTTTTTTATTACAACACATTATACTAACATTTAATATAATTTTTAATTCTTTTAAAGAATTTAAAATTATTGATAGTATTCGCACCACTTTATTATGGCGTGATTGCTATCAATAATTTTTACAAACTTTGAAACAATAAATAAGAATTATAAAATTTTTAAAGAAAACGATGGATAATATTAAATACACTAAATTACTACACATTTAAGTATCACAGAGTGAAGCTCGTAGAATATTGATATTATGTTGCGTTGGTTAATCCAATTACCATTTTAGGTAGTTTACTTGGCTAATTTGTATCTGCTGAATTTTATTAAATTATATATTGCTGTTTTGCTATACTAAAGGTATAAATATTTAATTTTAGAAAATACCAATCAATTTATGAAAATTACATTTATAAATATTAGAGATATTCTTTTGACAACTGCAGTTGAATCCCAATTTTTTCATTTGTTAATAATATTATTGTTATGACATATTTGTCACTCCTGAATCACATGGTTTTGTTTGTTTACATCTTGTTATGTTTCTATACTTATGAAGTATATATAGTAAAATAATAAAAATTTTAAATCAATTTTTAAATGTTAATAATAGTAATATTAGTTAGTTACTTTTGCCTCATGTATCATAGTTCTATAACTTTACTTGCGATAAAAATTTCCATTTCCATTATCGTTTTCCAAGTATCTGCAGTACTGTGAATTCTCCTTAATTGATACACCGTTGTCTAACTCGCATTATGATTACGATTATGCAAAAAACTTTTAACAAATCATATTTATGATTAATGCAAGTTAACCAGGAATTATAGTTTTTTAAGTTATATACATTTTTGACTAATTAACACTTTACATGCCATATAATGCCATTCCAAAGATATAAGTTTTTGTGATGGATAATATAATTTTAACTAGATCAAATCTTTCAGTTTTATTAGACAATAGCGTAATTATAAAAATTTCACAATTTAAATAATCCTGTTTTGAAAATATATTACTCCCAGGATTGCGCAGGTTTTTAGTTTTGCTACACAAGTAAAAACACGTGTTTTGAATAGGAATAAATGGTGTTAATGTTAAAATACACAATTTTTAGCAGCAATACAGGCAGAACTCATAATTCATTATAAGCCCGTCGTTTAAGCAAACTAACAATTAAACTAGCAACTAAGCAATTGTTATTCATTTTCCTGAGTAATGAAAATTTTAAACCCATTCATCTCAAAATATAAGTTTTTGAGTTGTACCGCTATTGCTGCACATGACCGATATATCAATATACTGAACCGGTAATATGATATGGCTTGGGTCTGGAAAATATTTCTGATGGAATACAAGGTACTATAACTATCAAACAATAATATTAACCAATCATGTTTTAAACAATGAAACCAAATTATGATCCGTTCCAGTGTGCTAGAGCCCCCTTATCCACGGATTTGAGAAAAAATCCATTGGGTCCTAGTTAAGAAGTTTCAAACTTCATAATGTTTGTCAATTATACTAATATGAATACTATTTTGAAGACACAACCTTCTCTTGAGTCCTCTAGCATTGAAGCGGACTTTTACAGCCTTATTCCAAAATTCCGAATGGTTCAGGCGGCAAAATAAATTGTTAGTGAATAAAAGCATTCGCGCTGTGAAAATGTTATTACTAATGTCAATAAATGAGGCTAAATAATTATGATTCGACTGAAGCTCTTCATATATGTTCATCTGCATCATCGGGCTCGTGGACACTTCCCGGCGGAAGAGTTCGCAGCATATTTAACCTGTAATAAATAAGTTATTCTTTAATAATGTATAGATAGAACATTAGTTTGCAAAGGTAGTCTTACAGACAATCTTGGCATTGATATCCCCTGAGTAGAATAGACCACCCTCATTTCTTACCGAGGTGTCGCGAAAACCGATTAAGGTAAGTTGACGTCGGGCAGGCGACCGGTCGTAAGATACCAAATCATGTGATAACATGTTTAAAACATGTTGTACCTACCCCATTTAGAGTGGGATAAGGGTAGGAGAATGATGCATTGACAAATAACAGAGATTTAAAATTTTAAAAATATATTTTTAGCTTCTACTGGTCTTAAATAGTGTCTGGAAAATATTTTTTTCGTGTCTATAACTTTGTCTACAGTTATATTTTAAGTATAGAATAGAGACTATAATTATAAATTTTGTTTTTTTAATAATAAAATATAAGGGGTATCTGTGACAATCTTTGTGTTATGTTGAATATCTTTGATTTTGTACTGTTAGCAGTACCAGGCTAAAAATATTATGCTTTCCAAATACTGTATTGTATGTGACAAAGTTCCAATGATCATCACTAATATGTCTTTTAAGCTATTCTTATATCACACACTTTTTTGCATCACTATAATAGAGGAAAAGTTGTACCAAACATTTTTTGTTATATCTCAAACGGATTAGGCAGTTAGCCCATTAGACATTTAAGCTTCAGTTTTAATAGAAAGTTGTTACGGGTTCTTATAATGAAACACTGTTTTTATCTATTTACTTCTTGTATTGCTCCTATGTAAACTATGAAGTAGCTAAACTTAGTCTATTTGGACGCCAGGAGAATTTTTATATTGTGGGAATCCTGCCAAAACCCAATCCGCGGCTACTCGTTTCCTCAGGGTTTTAGAACGAGGTATAAAAAGGGCATTCCCATAGGCTATAACAATGAAACGCCGACATTAAATCACTATTAATAACACTATATATAAGAAACAAAGTTACATAAATCTTGTGCAACTTACCCCTTTTGGAGTTTATTATAATATCACTTATTTATAGTAATATCAATAGCACTAAATGCTAACAAAGACCACTATTAATTTCGACTATGGCACATAAAACAAAATGTACCGTATTACGTTCTGTCTCCTTGGACAGCTGATCGGAAATGACTCCGACCTACCATGACCTACCTTATATAAATTAAACAAAAAGAAAAAACTAAAATCTAAAACGAAGTTGGGATTCGAACTCGCGCCGGCGGTTGACAACGCCTAGTATAAGTCATCTACATCGTTACCGCTGCACCACGGTCGCCGCGTTCGTTTTGATCAAATTATCTAATAAGTAATGAGACTTTAAAATCGTCGACATCATACTAATTCATAATATTCCCCTAACCCAGCAAAGAAAGAAAAAAATATATTTATACAAAGCTGTACATATATATTTTTTTATTTCTTTTATGTATCAGTCCATAGCGATTTTAAATCTTTTGCATGCCATATACCAATCGGTTTACCATAGGCATTATTTAACTTAAATACGTTATCCGACAACTTCTTTATAATTACAGCCTTTTCAAATTTCGGTGCTAATTTAGCCATAAATTTTATTCCTGCTTTAGATAAAAATTTGGTTCTTCTCCATACTACATCTCCTTCTTTAAAGTGAGCTTTACGACGTCTTTCATTATAAAATTTAAGACTTCTTTCATGTGCAACTTTTAGTTTCTGCTCTACTCCTTTATATATATCTGTGCGTGACTTTAAGTTTGATAAGTACTCTTTCGTATCCACACTTATTGGTAGGCTATAAGTTAAATCTTGTGAGCATCCAGATTGCGTCGGCAGTTGTGCGCGAAAAGACGTTTCCCGTCCGAAAAATAAAAATGAGGGGGTGTATTCCGTACTCTCATGAACCGATGTCCGAATGGCATGAGCAAATTCTTGTAAATGTATATCCCACTCATTATGCTTTTTTGAATTTATATAAGAAGCTATCATAGTACCAACAACTCTATTCACGCGTTCTGTGGGATTGCTCTGAGGGTGATAGTTAGGAGTATACCAAATTTTAATATCGTATTTCTTTGCAAGTTCCTTAAACAGATGAGATTCGAATTGTTTACCATTATCACAGATTATGGCTGTAACCTTACCAAAAAGCAAAAACTGTTTCTCTATTATTTCACAAATTTTGTCGGCTTTTCCTGTTCTTAAGGGAAATAATAATGTAAATTTGCTAAATAAGCAGGTTATAACTAAAAGCATTGTATTACAATTTTTACTTTTTGGAAAAGGACCCATTAAGTCCATTGCTATCACTTGCCAAGGCCCAGTTACAGTTCTATGTGAACCCATTTGACCTAAAGGTAATTTTTGTGATACCTTGACTTTAGCACAAGTTTCACATTTCCCTATGTATTGCCTTACTTCCCGTAGCATATCCGGCCAGAAGTAATGTTGTTTAATTCGGAATAATGTCTTACGTACACCCAAATGCCCAGCTCTAGTGTCATCATGACAGTGTTTTAATACACTAGCTCTCAACGATTCCGGAATAACTAACTTCCAGTCGTTCACTTTATCAGGATATTGCTTTAAACAAATCTTTTTATATAGTAGACCCTCTCTAACCTGCCAGTCGTTACAAACATGCTGATCGTTTTCTAAATTGGCTACTTTACTTTTATACCACTCATCCTTATGCTTATCCGATATGATAATTTTATTCCCATCTGTGCCTGTAAGTACGCTAACCGATCTAGACAGCGCATCCGGAACTACATTACTTCTACCAGGTCTATGAATTATATCAAAACTAAATTGTTGTAACTTCATAGCCCAACGCCCTAATCTGCCGTGCGGATCCTTCATGCTATTTAGCATTCTAAGCGCGCTATGATCAGTAACCACTGTAAAATGAGTACCTTCTATATAAGGTCTAAATTTTTCAATAGCGTAAACTATACTTAGAAGTTCCCTTTCAGATGTCGAGTACACTTGTTCACGATTGTTAAGCTTCCTGCTTAAGTAAGATATGGGTTGTTCGACATCATCAATTTTCTGACAAAGTACCGCGCCGATTCCTTTACTGCTGGCATCGCATTGGATGATGAAAGGCTTACTAAAATCTGGACAGGAAATTACAGGAGTTGAAGTAAGCAATGTTTTCAAATTCAAAAACGCTTTATCTGCCTGTTCTGTCCAGATAAATTTTTTATTTTTCTTTCCTTTTGTCAAGTCATGAAGTGGAGCAGCTATAAGTGAAAAATTTTTTACAAATCTCCTATACCAACTAGCAATTCCTATGAACCTTTTTAACTCGGTGATACTTTTGGGTTTAGGGAAATTCATAATAGCCGCAACCTTTTCCGGATCTGTGCGCAGTCCATCCTTATCAATAACGTAGCCCAAAAAACGTAAGCTAGATCTCGCGAATCTACATTTATCCACATTTATTGTTAAACCGGCTTCTCTAAGAATATTCATTACTCGCATCAAAATTTCTAAATGTTCTTCAAATGTTTCAGAACAAATCACGATATCATCAAGATAAGTCCACACTTTTCCTTCTAGAGAATAAAATAAAATATCCATCAACCGTTGTTGAGATTGTGATGCATTTACTAAACCAAAAGGCATAACTTTAAAATGAAAGAGTCCCCTTCCTGGTATCGCGAATGCTGTCTTTTCTTTGCTAGATTCCTCAAGTTCAATTTGCCAAAATGCTGATTTTAAATCAATCGTGCTAAGGAATTTTGCATTGCGTAAATTATCTACAATATAAGAAACCTTTGGTAATGGATAAGTATCTCTTTTTGTTACTTTATTAAGTTGACGACTGTCTAAACAGAGCCTGTTAGTACCATCAGCTTTTTTAACAATTACAACAGGAGAACACCAGGGACTGTGAGAAGGTTCAACTACGTCTTTTTCCAACATCTCATCTAACTGGCATTCAATTTCTTTCTTGATAACCGGAGAGTAGCTATATTGTTTTTGATATATTGGTTTATTATTTCCCGTATCTATTATATGTTTAATAATTTTTGTTCTACCTAAACCTATACCTATATATTCGCGTATTTTTTCAACAACTCTCCCCAGTGCCATTTTTTGAATGTCATCTAGATCTTCTTTAGATGTTAAGTACGTTATTTTGTCTTCAATGGAGTTAACTATTGGCATTTCTTCTAACGGTACCCTTTTGAATTGCAATGAAATTCCAAAAATGTCGAAAAAATCTTTACCTAGTATTAATTGTTGTGATAAAGTAGGCATTAGAAGCATAGTTACGTAGTGAAACTGGCCATTAAATTCTACCGGGACATCAAAACCTTCCCTTACAGAATGACTAACGCCATCCGCAGTGGCGATGTACATGGGCTTCATCTTTTGTGTCTTAACCCCCAGATGTTTTAAAATGTTCGCAAAATCGCTGTTTATTACTGTACAAGTTGCACCAGAATCTAACAACCCGTTACAGGTATAATTAAGAATATTTAACTGAATATATGGCCTGTTATCATTTTCTTTCTTAAATGTTAGAGATGCTAGTGTATCCACAGTCATAAATTTGCGAATGAAGTCCAGCCAGTCCTGCCACTCTTTATTAGCCTTAGAGGAGAGGTTTAGTTGACAGGTTTCGAACCTTCCTCTTTGGCGTTTCCCTTACAGGTACAATCTTTTACAGTTATACCGAAACGACCACAACGATAACAAAATAACCGCTGTTTTGGTATGGTGCATGATCTGAATAAATGACCAGTTTCACGGCAATTCCAGCATCTCATGCTATTTTTACTAATAGTGTTGTTTATTTGGCTGACGACGTTTGTAATCGTTGAAGAATCTGAGTTCGATCTGTAAGCTAAGTCTGGTTCCAATGAGTTCACTATCATTTTTGGCTCTTGAAATTTGTCGCAGTTAATCTTAGTTCTTTCTACAATACGCATCACGTTTATGAGATCCGAAATGGTACTAAATGAGTCCCTACATATGGCCCTCTGATAATATGGCTGCAAATTTTTAATTATAATAAATAGTTTTTCTGATTCCGAAATTTTGCTGGGTAATCTGTTAAACATATTTTGCATCACCGCTATGAAAATAAGTACCGACTCATTTTTACCCTGTGTTCTCGTTTTTGCCTCAGTCAGCAATTCTTCCTGATAGTAAGGCGACTGGAATGTCCGCTTAAGCAAAATTACCAAATCATTCCAATTACATAAGAACTCTCTATTTGCACGGAACCAAATTAAAGCATCCCCTTTAAAGAAATCAATAGCATGACACCATAAGTCATGTTCGGTCGCATTCCTAGCCTCCCTAAGTTCCTCTACTCGTTCAATGAATGCATTGACACTGAATTTATTATCTCCGTAAAAGTGAACACCCCATTGACTTATTGGTATGAGCTTACGCACTGGTCGATTCTCCTCAAAACTAGTGGAATTCAAAAATCTAGAATTAGGTCTATCACAATGGAAATCCGGAATTTCAAAATCATCTCGCGCAAAACTTACCCTTTTATGTCCTAAATTTTGTTTTGACGCTCCACCCTCCTCTGATACTTCTTGCATTACATTCGAAGTCGATGCCACTGGCTTTGTCTTAGAAATGTCCTCATCTAGAAGATCTAAAATTTTCTTACTATCTTCTCCTAAAGTATTATGCAAAGCTTCCTTCATTTCCGGGGTTATTTCCTCTCCATCCTGCATATCATCCTTACCTTCCAATTCTTCCAATATAAATACTGCTTTATCTAACAGAATATTGCGCCTATCTCTCTCCCCTTCGTCTACTTGAACCGATATTTTTAACCTGTTGACTATATGACATAGACGTGAAACTAGTCGTTTGTATAGTTGTCTATCTGGTTTTTCTTGCAACTCCGAAACATAACGCATAATATTATTTATTTTTTCAGAACACGTGTCTAATTCTATACTAGGATTATCAATAGAGAACTGCGGCGGTTTGATTTCATAAGACACAACCATTGAACTTTCAGCTTCTATCATTTTTTTTAAAATCAACTTTAATGCTGAGACTAGGCCTGGCTGTGTATAGCCCCGACACGCAAGTTCGAATTCAACTTCATCTTTTAACAAAAAATGAGGATCCATATTTTCAGTGTTAAATTACTGAGTACAATTTAAATATAATATAACATAAACATTATGGTACGAAAAACCTCATTAAGTTATTGTTACTGTATGACATAAATTTTAAATACAAATTTTCATATATTCTATATATTATATATATATTTTATATATTCTTTTTAAAACGAAATTTTTACCCCAGAAAATACATATAAGCAAGAAAAAAATTTTTTTTACATATTATTTTAAACCAATTCAGCGAGAAAAAAAATTGTATATTAAAAGCTAAACAAATTATTATAATGATGCTTAAGAACTAATTCGTATACTCAGTTATTACTTCTAACACTCATCGAAAGTTATTTAGTACAAACGTAAAAGAATTAATAAAGCTTAAATAAAAAATACAAAATTCGAGCATATACAAAACAATAACAAATTACTTTATTAGACAGAATAACTTTTCAATATAGTTATAAAGTCAAGTGCGTACTTAAGTAATTTCTACTATAATAATATAGATTTACAAAACAACGTTCTTAATCATGGTACACAACAATAAGCAACATAATGCGCGTCAATAACAATGCATAAGATTGGTAGGTAGTTTATGCATAAATTTTAATACGATGCTATGTATTCGTATCAACGCCAATGTTTATTACAATAAAATTAAGATTTTACGTTGGGCGCCATTTGTTACGGGTTCTTATAATGAAACACTGTTTTTATCTATTTACTTCTTGTATTGCTCCTATGTAAACTATGAAGTAGCTAAACTTAGTCTATTTGGACGCCAGGAGAATTTTTATATTGTGGGAATCCTGCCAAAACCCAATCCGCGGCTACTCGTTTCCTCAGGGTTTTAGAACGAGGTATAAAAAGGGCATTCCCATAGGCTATAACAATGAAACGCCGACATTAAATCACTATTAATAACACTATATATAAGAAACAAAGTTACATAAATCTTGTGCAACTTACCCCTTTTGGAGTTTATTATAATATCACTTATTTATAGTAATATCAATAGCACTAAATGCTAACAAAGACCACTATTAATTTCGACTATGGCACATAAAACAAAATGTACCGTATTACGTTCTGTCTCCTTGGACAGCTGATCGGAAATGACTCCGACCTACCATGACCTACCTTATATAAATTAAACAAAAAGAAAAAACTAAAATCTAAAACGAAGTTGGGATTCGAACTCGCGCCGGCGGTTGACAACGCCTAGTATAAGTCATCTACATCGTTACCGCTGCACCACGGTCGCCGCGTTCGTTTTGATCAAATTATCTAATAAGTAATGAGACTTTAAAATCGTCGACATCATACTAATTCATAATAAAGTGAAATGGACAGACTGACATACTTTACATCAAATATTTACTTGCCTTCATCTAGTCAAATCAATTGACCTAATCATGTGCTTCATCCCATAAAGCATCAACAGCATATAGCCCTTAGACGTCATCCCAATGAGTACTCTCTTTGGCTATGACCAGGTTCATCTGAAAATTATTGCAAAAACATTTTAATAAATATGGAACAAGCTGTGATAGCTCAGCGGTGAGGCCGTTCGACTCTGTAAAGACGATCATGGGTTTATACCCCGCGCAGGCACATGTCTAATTGACAATTGCAATTTATGATACGCTTTTCGGTGAAGGAAAATATGGTAAGGAAATCCGCATACTTCTAGCGAATTCTAGGGATATGCGTAACCTACCAATCCGCATTGGAGCAACGCGATGGTAGGTCTTTGCTACAATACTTCTCTCCAAAAAACGGATAGAGGAAGCTTATGGTTCCCACTGCTGGGGTGGATAACAGGCCGTTACTTTAAACATACACATGCCAATTTTTGTGTTTACAAACAAAAATGATTTATATTTGAAACATTTTAACTCACTTGAAGAATATCAGCCATTGTATCAGATATTAATGAATTCATTGCAACAACAGTAGCAGTGCCTTGACCAGACACAGTTACTCAGACAAAAAATCTAGTTGAAATGTGCATAACTAAATGGGATAGTATGTTAAAGTATCTTGAACAAATAACTTTCTGTTAAATAATTAAAGTATGTCTGTAATCCATATTGTCTGTCGCAGAAAGAATAAAAACTATTCAGAAATAACCACCTAAAACATAGAATATAACTGATATTGGGTATGACATATGATATACAACACTTCAATAAAGCATACACAATAAATATTACTATAGAAGGAAAAGTTTTATTTTTATTATTTTAGTTTTATTTTTACTTATATTTTAAAATTGAATGAATGGAACGCACCCGCAGCCCTGCATAGGGAATGTAGGAACGAAACTCATTCATGTATTTACGGGGCTTAGTTAGTTAGTAGCTCTAACTCCGTGTCATTATCCAGCGAAAAGTAATAAAAAATAATCATGGAAAAATAAATAATGATTGAAAATAGATGTGTCCTATTTTTTTTCCTGAATTTCCTAAAAGTACTATATTTTTTTGATTTAAAAAGAAAAATAGTATTTTTCTTCAAAAAAAAGGTGGCAACCCTAATCGCGCCCTTTTTGATTAAATAGGGGCAACACTGTGCCGTTATTGGAGTGGTGGTGGAGTCTTCCTATTGATAAAACGTTTCAGTGACATTCAGTCCTTGTTCGTCATTCAAGAGAAGTGCATCTCGGAACGGGAATTGTGGTATTCCTATTATATCGTGTTATTGTATATAGTGTGCGTTAACAAGAAGTTTATGGAATTGTCTAATTTTAATTAAAAATCATTTGTTGGTTTATATATTTTTGCGTAAGTAAAAAGTGATTACAGTTATATATTACGTATAACGAACGTTTCAGGTGAGTCAGTACGTTTCAATTTTCTTCGTATTAAATAGTGCAAAAGTATAGTTTTTTTGTTATTAAGTTTTGGATAACTACTCACATTTTATCCGAGAATGTTTGTTGAAATTCAAACATTCGAGTTGTTGAGTTTGTGATAGTGAATGTATATAGTGCTTGTGTATGGTGGTGGCGGTGGTGGAGGTTTGTGCATGTGTTTTTTACGAATCCTGCATGTATCAGGTATGATAACCAATTGTCCACTCTACATTTAGCATTATATACATTTTCTATTTTACTTCATCGCCGATTATAGCAAAATAATTTTATTATTACTTTTGCATAATTACTCTGTTTAAATCATAGCTTAGGTAAATATAGACATTGTAATCTTTAATATTTAATGACTAGCAGCGTCTGACTGCCCTCCTGTAAAAGCTGCAGGGCTTTTTCTTCTCATTTAACAGTATGGTTGAGGTGGACACTGCAGTGTTCTTTCTTCCCATACTGTGTAGGCGTTTTGTTGGTAATGTTTGTTTTCTGTATCGTCGAACATTAGCTTCAAAAGCGCGCTACTTTGTAAGACGTTTTATTAACGGGCTAGCCATTATAAAGGTGTCGTACTGATTTCTGAAATTGCGCAGTTTTGGTAATTCGTACGTCATTAATTTTTACATTTTTTTTTTGTAATGGTTATGTGTTGCGGTTGGCAAAGAGCCGGTATATGGCACCTGCAATACATGTAAAACCTTAATTCTTTTCCCAGTCGCTTTTGGCTACTGATGTTTGAGTGCACGCTTACATCTGTGGCTGAAATTACGGGAATCTAACTTAGCTTCATAAATTCAGACTTCACTTGAGTATTAGTTACCTCAAATGCATTTTCTCAAATTACAGAGGTCCTGGTGGTTGACGCTACTGTTCGGCCTGGCGCTGTTCGAGCGCTCGAGGCGACGGCGGAGCGACAGCAGCTGCGGCATAGCCGGACGGGCCGGCCTGGGGTGAGGGGCGGCGGCACGTCTCCATTGGCAGCAGCGAGGCCAGACCAGCGTAGCTCGTGGAGTCACGAGGCCAGCTGTCGGACTGCCCTCTTGTAAAATTAATCCATTAATTTCATTCAATCCATTAATTTTTACATTTTTTTTTTGTAATGGTAATGTGTTGCGGTTGGCAAAGAGCCGGTATTTGGCACCTGCAATACATGTAAAACCTTAATTCTTTTCCCAGTCACTTTTGGCTACTGATGTTTGAGTGCACGCTTACATCTGTGGCTGAAATTACGGGAATCTAACTTAGCTTCATAAATTCAGACTTCACTTGAGTATTAGTTACCTCAAATGCATTTTCTCAAATTACAGAGGTCCTGGTGGTTGACGCTACTGTTCGGCCTGGCGCTGTTCGAGCGCTCGAGGCGACGGCGGAGCGACAGCAGCTGCGGCATAGCCGGACGGGCCGGCCTGGGGTGAGGGGCGGCGGCACGTCTCCATTGGCAGCAGCGAGGCCAGACCAGCGTAGCTCGTGGAGTCACGAGGCCAGCTGTCGGACTGCCCTCCTGTAAAATTAATCCATTAATTTCATTCAATCCATTAATTTTTACATTTTTTTTTTGTAATGGTAATGTGTTGCGGTTGGCAAAGAGCCGGTATTTGGCACCTGCAATACATGCAAAACCTTAATTCTTTTCCCAGTCGCTTTTGGCTACTGATGTTTGAGTGCACGCTTACATCTGTGGCTGAAATTACGGGAATCTAACTTAGCTTCATAAATTCAGACTTCACTTGAGTATTAGTTACCTCAAATGCATTTTCTCAAATTACAGAGGTCCTGGTGGTTGACGCTACTGTTCGGCCTGGCGCTGTTCGAGCGCTCGAGGCGACGGCGGAGCGACAGCAGCTGCGGCATAGCCGGACGGGCCGGCCTGGGGTGAGGGGCGGCGGCACGTCTCCATTGGCAGCAGCGAGGCCAGACCAGCGTAGCTCGTGGAGTCACGAGGCCAGCTGTCGGACTGCCCTCCTGTAAAATTAATCCATTAATTTCATTCAATCCATTAATTTTTACATTTTTTTTTTTGTAATGGTTATGTGTTGCGGTTGGCAAAGAGCCGGTATTTGGCACCTGCAATACATGGAAAACCTTAATTCTTTTCCCAGTCGCTTTTGGCTACTGATGTTTGAGTGCACGCTTACATCTGTGGCTGAAATTACGGGAATCTAACTTAGCTTCATAAATTCAGACTTCACTTGAGTATTAGTTACCTCAAATGCATTTTCTCAAATTACAGAGGTCCTGGTGGTTGACGCTACTGTTCGGCCTGGCGCTGTTCGAGCGCTCGAGGCGACGGCGGAGCGACAGCAGCTGCGGCATAGCCGGACGGGCCGGCCTGGGGTGAGGGGCGGCGGCACGTCTCCATTGGCAGCAGCGAGGCCAGACCAGCGTAGCTCGTGGAGTCACGAGGCCAGCTGTCGGACTGCCCTCCTGTAAAATTAATCCATTAATTTCATTCAATCCATTAATTTTTACATTTTTTTTTTGTAATGGTAATGTGTTGCGGTTGGCAAAGAGCCGGTATTTGGCACCTGCAATACATGTAAAACCTTAATTCTTTTCCCAGTCGCTTTTGGCTACTGATGTTTGAGTGCACGCTTACATCTGTGGCTGAAATTACGGGAATCTAACTTAGCTTCATAAATTCAGACTTCACTTGAGTATTAGTTACCTCAAATGCATTTTCTCAAATTACAGAGGTCCTGGTGGTTGACGCTACTGTTCGGCCTGGCGCTGTTCGAGCGCTCGAGGCGACGGCGGAGCGACAGCAGCTGCGGCATAGCCGGACGGGCCGGCCTGGGGTGAGGGGCGGCGGCACGTCTCCATTGGCAGCAGCGAGGCCAGACCAGCGTAGCTCGTGGAGTCACGAGGCCAGCTGTCGGACTGCTCTCCTGTAAAATTAATCCATTAATTTAATTCAATCCATTAATTTTTACATTTTTTTTTTGTAATGGTAATGTGTTGCGGTTGGCAAAGAGCCGGTATTTGGCACCTGCAATACATGTAAAACCTTAATTCCTTTCCCAGTCGCTTTTGGCTACTGATGTTTGAGTGCACGCTTACATCTGTGGCTAAAATTACGGGAATCTAACTTAGCTTCATAAATTCAGACTTCACTTTAGTATTAGTAACCTCAAATGCATTTTCTCAAATTACAGAGGTCCTGGTGGTTGACGCTACTGTTCGGCCTGGCGCTGTTCGAGCGCTCGAGGCGACGGCGGAACGACAGCAGCTGCGGCATAGCCGGACGGGCCGGCCTGGGGTGAGGGGCGGCGGCACGTCTCCATTGGCGGCAGCGAGGCCAGACCAGCGTAGCTCGTGGAGTCACGAGGCCAGCTGTCGGACTGCCCTCCTGTAAAATTAATCCATTAATTTCATTCAATCCATTAATTTTTACATTTTTTTTTTTGTAATGGTTATGTGTTGCGGTTGGCAAAGAGCCGGTATTTGGCACCTGCAATACATGGAAAACCTTAATTCTTTTCCCAGTCGCTTTTGGCTACTGATGTTTGAGTGCACGCTTACATCTGTGGCTGAAATTACGGGAATCTAACTTAGCTTCATAAATTCAGACTTCACTTGAGTATTAGTTACCTCAAATGCATTTTCTCAAATTACAGAGGTCCTGGTGGTTGACGCTACTGTTCGGCCTGGCGCTGTTCGAGCGCTCGAGGCGACGGCGGAGCGACAGCAGCTGCGGCATAGCCGGACGGGCCGGCCTGGGGTGAGGGGCGGCAGCACGTCTCCATTGGCAGCAGCGAGGCCAGACCAGCGTAGCTCGTGGAGTCACGAGGCCAGCTGTCGGACTGCCCTCCTGTAAAATTAATCCATTAATTTCATTCAATCCATTAATTTTTACATTTTTTTTTTTGTAATGGTTATGTGTTGCGGTTGGCAAAGAGCCGGTATTTGGCACCTGCAATACATGTAAAACCTTAATTCTTTTCCCAGTCGCTTTTGGCTACTGATGTTTGAGTGCACGCTTACATCTGTGGCTGAAATTACGGGAATCTAACTTAGCTTCATAAATTCAGACTTCACTTGAGTATTAGTTACCTCAAATGCATTTTCTCAAATTACAGAGGTCCTGGTGGTTGACGCTACTGTTCGGCCTGGCGCTGTTCGAGCGCTCGAGGCGACGGCGGAGCGACAGCAGCTGCGGCATAGCCGGACGGGCCGGCCTGGGGTGAGGGGCGGCGGCACGTCTCCATTGGCAGCAGCGAGGCCAGACCAGCGTAGCTCGTGGAGTCACGAGACCAGCTGTCGGACTGCCCTCCTGTAAAATTAATCCATTAATTTCATTCAATCCATTAATTTTTACATTTTTTTTTTGTAATGGTAATGTGTTGCGGTTGGCAAAGAGCCGGTATTTGGCACCTGCAATACATGTAAAACCTTAATTCTTTTCCCAGTCGCTTTTGGCTACTGATGTTTGAGTGCACGCTTACATCTGTGGCTGAAATTACGGGAATCTAACTTAGCTTCATAAATTCAGACTTCACTTGAGTATTAGTTACCTCAAATGCATTTTCTCAAATTACAGAGGTCCTGGTGGTTGACGCTACTGTTCGGCCTGGCGCTGTTCGAGCGCTCGAGGCGACGGCGGAGCGACAGCAGCTGCGGCATAGCCGGACGGGCCGGCCTGGGGTGAGGGGCGGCGGCACGTCTCCATTGGCAGCAGCGAGGCCAGACCAGCGTAGCTCGTGGAGTCACGAGGCCAGCTGTCGGACTGCTCTCCTGTAAAATTAATCCATTAATTTAATTCAATCCATTAATTTTTACATTTTTTTTTTGTAATGGTAATGTGTTGCGGTTGGCAAAGAGCCGGTATTTGGCACCTGCAATACATGTAAAACCTTAATTCCTTTCCCAGTCGCTTTTGGCTACTGATGTTTGAGTGCACGCTTACATCTGTGGCTAAAATTACGGGAATCTAACTTAGCTTCATAAATTCAGACTTCACTTTAGTATTAGTAACCTCAAATGCATTTTCTCAAATTACAGAGGTCCTGGTGGTTGACGCTACTGTTCGGCCTGGCGCTGTTCGAGCGCTCGAGGCGACGGCGGAACGACAGCAGCTGCGGCATAGCCGGACGGGCCGGCCTGGGGTGAGGGGCGGCGGCACGTCTCCATTGGCAGCAGCGAGGCCAGACCAGCGTAGCTCGTGGAGTCACGAGGCCAGCTGTCGGACTGCCCTCCTGTAAAATTAATCCATTAATTTCATTCAATCCATTAATTTTTACATTTTTTTTTTGTAATGGTAATGTGTTGCGGTTGGCAAAGAGCCGGTATTTGGCACCTGCAATACATGTAAAACCTTAATTCTTTTCCCAGTCGCTTTTGGCTACTGATGTTTGAGTGCACGCTTACATCTGTGGCTGAAATTACGGGAATCTAACTTAGCTTCATAAATTCAGACTTCACTTGAGTATTAGTTACCTCAAATGCATTTTCTCAAATTACAGAGGTCCTGGTGGTTGACGCTACTGTTCGGCCTGGCGCTGTTCGAGCGCTCGAGGCGACGGCGGAGCGACAGCAGCTGCGGCATAGCCGGACGGGCCGGCCTGGGGTGAGGGGCGGCGGCACGTCTCCATTGGCAGCAGCGAGGCCAGACCAGCGTAGCTCGTGGAGTCACGAGGCCAGCTGTCGGACTGCCCTCCTGTAAAATTAATCCATTAATTTCATTCAATCCATTAATTTTTACATTTTTTTTTTGTAATGGTAATGTGTTGCGGTTGGCAAAGAGCCGGTATTTGGCACCTGCAATACATGCAAAACCTTAATTCTTTTCCCAGTCGCTTTTGGCTACTGATGTTTGAGTGCACGCTTACATCTGTGGCTGAAATTACGGGAATCTAACTTAGCTTCATAAATTCAGACTTCACTTGAGTATTAGTTACCTCAAATGCATTTTCTCAAATTACAGAGGTCCTGGTGGTTGACGCTACTGTTCGGCCTGGCGCTGTTCGAGCGCTCGAGGCGACGGCGGAGCGACAGCAGCTGCGGCATAGCCGGACGGGCCGGCCTGGGGTGAGGGGCGGCGGCACGTCTCCATTGGCAGCAGCGAGGCCAGACCAGCGTAGCTCGTGGAGTCACGAGGCCAGCTGTCGGACTGCCCTCCTGTAAAATTAATCCATTAATTTCATTCAATCCATTAATTTTTACATTTTTTTTTTGTAATGGTTATGTGTTGCGGTTGGCAAAGAGCCGGTATTTGGCACCTGCAATACATGGAAAACCTTAATTCTTTTCCCAGTCGCTTTTGGCTACTGATGTTTGAGTGCACGCTTACATCTGTGGCTGAAATTACGGGAATCTAACTTAGCTTCATAAATTCAGACTTCACTTGAGTATTAGTTACCTCAAATGCATTTTCTCAAATTACAGAGGTCCTGGTGGTTGACGCTACTGTTCGGCCTGGCGCTGTTCGAGCGCTCGAGGCGACGGCGGAGCGACAGCAGCTGCGGCATAGCCGGACGGGCCGGCCTGGGGTGAGGGGCGGCGGCACGTCTCCATTGGCAGCAGCGAGGCCAGACCAGCGTAGCTCGTGGAGTCACGAGGCCAGCTGTCGGACTGCCCTCCTGTAAAATTAATCCATTAATTTCATTCAATCCATTAATTTTTACATTTTTTTTTTGTAATGGTAATGTGTTGCGGTTGGCAAAGAGCCGGTATTTGGCACCTGCAATACATGTAAAACCTTAATTCTTTTCCCAGTCGCTTTTGGCTACTGATGTTTGAGTGCACGCTTACATCTGTGGCTGAAATTACGGGAATCTAACTTAGCTTCATAAATTCAGACTTCACTTGAGTATTAGTTACCTCAAATGCATTTTCTCAAATTACAGAGGTCCTGGTGGTTGACGCTACTGTTCGGCCTGGCGCTGTTCGAGCGCTCGAGGCGACGGCGGAGCGACAGCAGCTGCGGCATAGCCGGACGGGCCGGCCTGGGGTGAGGGGCGGCGGCACGTCTCCATTGGCAGCAGCGAGGCCAGACCAGCGTAGCTCGTGGAGTCACGAGGCCAGCTGTCGGACTGCTCTCCTGTAAAATTAATCCATTAATTTAATTCAATCCATTAATTTTTACATTTTTTTTTTGTAATGGTAATGTGTTGCGGTTGGCAAAGAGCCGGTATTTGGCACCTGCAATACATGTAAAACCTTAATTCCTTTCCCAGTCGCTTTTGGCTACTGATGTTTGAGTGCACGCTTACATCTGTGGCTAAAATTACGGGAATCTAACTTAGCTTCATAAATTCAGACTTCACTTTAGTATTAGTAACCTCAAATGCATTTTCTCAAATTACAGAGGTCCTGGTGGTTGACGCTACTGTTCGGCCTGGCGCTGTTCGAGCGCTCGAGGCGACGGCGGAACGACAGCAGCTGCGGCATAGCCGGACGGGCCGGCCTGGGGTGAGGGGCGGCGGCACGTCTCCATTGGCGGCAGCGAGGCCAGACCAGCGTAGCTCGTGGAGTCACGAGGCCAGCTGTCGGACTGCCCTCCTGTAAAATTAATCCATTAATTTCATTCAATCCATTAATTTTTACATTTTTTTTTTTGTAATGGTTATGTGTTGCGGTTGGCAAAGAGCCGGTATTTGGCACCTGCAATACATGGAAAACCTTAATTCTTTTCCCAGTCGCTTTTGGCTACTGATGTTTGAGTGCACGCTTACATCTGTGGCTGAAATTACGGGAATCTAACTTAGCTTCATAAATTCAGACTTCACTTGAGTATTAGTTACCTCAAATGCATTTTCTCAAATTACAGAGGTCCTGGTGGTTGACGCTACTGTTCGGCCTGGCGCTGTTCGAGCGCTCGAGGCGACGGCGGAGCGACAGCAGCTGCGGCATAGCCGGACGGGCCGGCCTGGGGTGAGGGGCGGCAGCACGTCTCCATTGGCAGCAGCGAGGCCAGACCAGCGTAGCTCGTGGAGTCACGAGGCCAGCTGTCGGACTGCCCTCCTGTAAAATTAATCCATTAATTTCATTCAATCCATTAATTTTTACATTTTTTTTTTTGTAATGGTTATGTGTTGCGGTTGGCAAAGAGCCGGTATTTGGCACCTGCAATACATGTAAAACCTTAATTCTTTTCCCAGTCGCTTTTGGCTACTGATGTTTGAGTGCACGCTTACATCTGTGGCTGAAATTACGGGAATCTAACTTAGCTTCATAAATTCAGACTTCACTTGAGTATTAGTTACCTCAAATGCATTTTCTCAAATTACAGAGGTCCTGGTGGTTGACGCTACTGTTCGGCCTGGCGCTGTTCGAGCGCTCGAGGCGACGGCGGAGCGACAGCAGCTGCGGCATAGCCGGACGGGCCGGCCTGGGGTGAGGGGCGGCGGCACGTCTCCATTGGCAGCAGCGAGGCCAGACCAGCGTAGCTCGTGGAGTCACGAGACCAGCTGTCGGACTGCCCTCCTGTAAAATTAATCCATTAATTTCATTCAATCCATTAATTTTTACATTTTTTTTTTGTAATGGTAATGTGTTGCGGTTGGCAAAGAGCCGGTATTTGGCACCTGCAATACATGTAAAACCTTAATTCTTTTCCCAGTCGCTTTTGGCTACTGATGTTTGAGTGCACGCTTACATCTGTGGCTGAAATTACGGGAATCTAACTTAGCTTCATAAATTCAGACTTCACTTGAGTATTAGTTACCTCAAATGCATTTTCTCAAATTACAGAGGTCCTGGTGGTTGACGCTACTGTTCGGCCTGGCGCTGTTCGAGCGCTCGAGGCGACGGCGGAGCGACAGCAGCTGCGGCATAGCCGGACGGGCCGGCCTGGGGTGAGGGGCGGCGGCACGTCTCCATTGGCAGCAGCGAGGCCAGACCAGCGTAGCTCGTGGAGTCACGAGGCCAGCTGTCGGACTGCTCTCCTGTAAAATTAATCCATTAATTTAATTCAATCCATTAATTTTTACATTTTTTTTTTGTAATGGTAATGTGTTGCGGTTGGCAAAGAGCCGGTATTTGGCACCTGCAATACATGTAAAACCTTAATTCCTTTCCCAGTCGCTTTTGGCTACTGATGTTTGAGTGCACGCTTACATCTGTGGCTAAAATTACGGGAATCTAACTTAGCTTCATAAATTCAGACTTCACTTTAGTATTAGTAACCTCAAATGCATTTTCTCAAATTACAGAGGTCCTGGTGGTTGACGCTACTGTTCGGCCTGGCGCTGTTCGAGCGCTCGAGGCGACGGCGGAACGACAGCAGCTGCGGCATAGCCGGACGGGCCGGCCTGGGGTGAGGGGCGGCGGCACGTCTCCATTGGCAGCAGCGAGGCCAGACCAGCGTAGCTCGTGGAGTCACGAGGCCAGCTGTCGGACTGCCCTCCTGTAAAATTAATCCATTAATTTCATTCAATCCATTAATTTTTACATTTTTTTTTTGTAATGGTAATGTGTTGCGGTTGGCAAAGAGCCGGTATTTGGCACCTGCAATACATGTAAAACCTTAATTCTTTTCCCAGTCGCTTTTGGCTACTGATGTTTGAGTGCACGCTTACATCTGTGGCTGAAATTACGGGAATCTAACTTAGCTTCATAAATTCAGACTTCACTTGAGTATTAGTTACCTCAAATGCATTTTCTCAAATTACAGAGGTCCTGGTGGTTGACGCTACTGTTCGGCCTGGCGCTGTTCGAGCGCTCGAGGCGACGGCGGAGCGACAGCAGCTGCGGCATAGCCGGACGGGCCGGCCTGGGGTGAGGGGCGGCGGCACGTCTCCATTGGCAGCAGCGAGGCCAGACCAGCGTAGCTCGTGGAGTCACGAGGCCAGCTGTCGGACTGCCCTCCTGTAAAATTAATCCATTAATTTCATTCAATCCATTAATTTTTACATTTTTTTTTTGTAATGGTAATGTGTTGCGGTTGGCAAAGAGCCGGTATTTGGCACCTGCAATACATGCAAAACCTTAATTCTTTTCCCAGTCGCTTTTGGCTACTGATGTTTGAGTGCACGCTTACATCTGTGGCTGAAATTACGGGAATCTAACTTAGCTTCATAAATTCAGACTTCACTTGAGTATTAGTTACCTCAAATGCATTTTCTCAAATTACAGAGGTCCTGGTGGTTGACGCTACTGTTCGGCCTGGCGCTGTTCGAGCGCTCGAGGCGACGGCGGAGCGACAGCAGCTGCGGCATAGCCGGACGGGCCGGCCTGGGGTGAGGGGCGGCGGCACGTCTCCATTGGCAGCAGCGAGGCCAGACCAGCGTAGCTCGTGGAGTCACGAGGCCAGCTGTCGGACTGCCCTCCTGTAAAATTAATCCATTAATTTCATTCAATCCATTAATTTTTACATTTTTTTTTTGTAATGGTTATGTGTTGCGGTTGGCAAAGAGCCGGTATTTGGCACCTGCAATACATGGAAAACCTTAATTCTTTTCCCAGTCGCTTTTGGCTACTGATGTTTGAGTGCACGCTTACATCTGTGGCTGAAATTACGGGAATCTAACTTAGCTTCATAAATTCAGACTTCACTTGAGTATTAGTTACCTCAAATGCATTTTCTCAAATTACAGAGGTCCTGGTGGTTGACGCTACTGTTCGGCCTGGCGCTGTTCGAGCGCTCGAGGCGACGGCGGAGCGACAGCAGCTGCGGCATAGCCGGACGGGCCGGCCTGGGGTGAGGGGCGGCGGCACGTCTCCATTGGCAGCAGCGAGGCCAGACCAGCGTAGCTCGTGGAGTCACGAGGCCAGCTGTCGGACTGCCCTCCTGTAAAATTAATCCATTAATTTCATTCAATCCATTAATTTTTACATTTTTTTTTTGTAATGGTTATGTGTTGCGGTTGGCAAAGAGCCGGTATTTGGCACCTGCAATACATGTAAAACCTTAATTCTTTTCCCAGTCGCTTTTGGCTACTGATGTTTGAGTGCACGCTTACATCTGTGGCTGAAATTACGGGAATCTAACTTAGCTTCATAAATTCAGACTTCACTTGAGTATTAGTTACCTCAAATGCATTTTCTCAAATTACAGAGGTCCTGGTGGTTGACGCTACTGTTCGGCCTGGCGCTGTTCGAGCGCTCGAGGCGACGGCGGAGCGACAGCAGCTGCGGCATAGCCGGACGGGCCGGCCTGGGGTGAGGGGCGGCGGCACGTCTCCATTGGCAGCAGCGAGGCCAGACCAGCGTAGCTCGTGGAGTCACGAGACCAGCTGTCGGACTGCCCTCCTGTAAAATTAATCCATTAATTTCATTCAATCCATTAATTTTTACATTTTTTTTTTGTAATGGTAATGTGTTGCGGTTGGCAAAGAGCCGGTATTTGGCACCTGCAATACATGTAAAACCTTAATTCTTTTCCCAGTCGCTTTTGGCTACTGATGTTTGAGTGCACGCTTACATCTGTGGCTGAAATTACGGGAATCTAACTTAGCTTCATAAATTCAGACTTCACTTGAGTATTAGTTACCTCAAATGCATTTTCTCAAATTACAGAGGTCCTGGTGGTTGACGCTACTGTTCGGCCTGGCGCTGTTCGAGCGCTCGAGGCGACGGCGGAGCGACAGCAGCTGCGGCATAGCCGGACGGGCCGGCCTGGGGTGAGGGGCGGCGGCACGTCTCCATTGGCAGCAGCGAGGCCAGACCAGCGTAGCTCGTGGAGTCACGAGGCCAGCTGTCGGACTGCTCTCCTGTAAAATTAATCCATTAATTTAATTCAATCCATTAATTTTTACATTTTTTTTTTGTAATGGTAATGTGTTGCGGTTGGCAAAGAGCCGGTATTTGGCACCTGCAATACATGTAAAACCTTAATTCCTTTCCCAGTCGCTTTTGGCTACTGATGTTTGAGTGCACGCTTACATCTGTGGCTAAAATTACGGGAATCTAACTTAGCTTCATAAATTCAGACTTCACTTTAGTATTAGTAACCTCAAATGCATTTTCTCAAATTACAGAGGTCCTGGTGGTTGACGCTACTGTTCGGCCTGGCGCTGTTCGAGCGCTCGAGGCGACGGCGGAACGACAGCAGCTGCGGCATAGCCGGACGGGCCGGCCTGGGGTGAGGGGCGGCGGCACGTCTCCATTGGCGGCAGCGAGGCCAGACCAGCGTAGCTCGTGGAGTCACGAGGCCAGCTGTCGGACTGCCCTCCTGTAAAATTAATCCATTAATTTCATTCAATCCATTAATTTTTACATTTTTTTTTTGTAATGGTTATGTGTTGCGGTTGGCAAAGAGCCGGTATTTGGCACCTGCAATACATGGAAAACCTTAATTCTTTTCCCAGTCGCTTTTGGCTACTGATGTTTGAGTGCACGCTTACATCTGTGGCTGAAATTACGGGAATCTAACTTAGCTTCATAAATTCAGACTTCACTTGAGTATTAGTTACCTCAAATGCATTTTCTCAAATTACAGAGGTCCTGGTGGTTGACGCTACTGTTCGGCCTGGCGCTGTTCGAGCGCTCGAGGCGACGGCGGAGCGACAGCAGCTGCGGCATAGCCGGACGGGCCGGCCTGGGGTGAGGGGCGGCAGCACGTCTCCATTGGCAGCAGCGAGGCCAGACCAGCGTAGCTCGTGGAGTCACGAGGCCAGCTGTCGGACTGCCCTCCTGTAAAATTAATCCATTAATTTCATTCAATCCATTAATTTTTACATTTTTTTTGTAATGGTTATGTGTTGCGGTTGGCAAAGAGCCGGTATTTGGCACCTGCAATACATGTAAAACCTTAATTCTTTTCCCAGTCGCTTTTGGCTACTGATGTTTGAGTGCACGCTTACATCTGTGGCTGAAATTACGGGAATCTAACTTAGCTTCATAAATTCAGACTTCACTTGAGTATTAGTTACCTCAAATGCATTTTCTCAAATTACAGAGGTCCTGGTGGTTGACGCTACTGTTCGGCCTGGCGCTGTTCGAGCGCTCGAGGCGACGGCGGAGCGACAGCAGCTGCGGCATAGCCGGACGGGCCGGCCTGGGGTGAGGGGCGGCGGCACGTCTCCATTGGCAGCAGCGAGGCCAGACCAGCGTAGCTCGTGGAGTCACGAGACCAGCTGTCGGACTGCCCTCCTGTAAAATTAATCCATTAATTTCATTCAATCCATTAATTTTTACATTTTTTTTTTGTAATGGTAATGTGTTGCGGTTGGCAAAGAGCCGGTATTTGGCACCTGCAATACATGTAAAACCTTAATTCTTTTCCCAGTCGCTTTTGGCTACTGATGTTTGAGTGCACGCTTACATCTGTGGCTGAAATTACGGGAATCTAACTTAGCTTCATAAATTCAGACTTCACTTGAGTATTAGTTACCTCAAATGCATTTTCTCAAATTACAGAGGTCCTGGTGGTTGACGCTACTGTTCGGCCTGGCGCTGTTCGAGCGCTCGAGGCGACGGCGGAGCGACAGCAGCTGCGGCATAGCCGGACGGGCCGGCCTGGGGTGAGGGGCGGCGGCACGTCTCCATTGGCAGCAGCGAGGCCAGACCAGCGTAGCTCGTGGAGTCACGAGGCCAGCTGTCGGACTGCTCTCCTGTAAAATTAATCCATTAATTTAATTCAATCCATTAATTTTTACATTTTTTTTTTGTAATGGTAATGTGTTGCGGTTGGCAAAGAGCCGGTATTTGGCACCTGCAATACATGTAAAACCTTAATTCCTTTCCCAGTCGCTTTTGGCTACTGATGTTTGAGTGCACGCTTACATCTGTGGCTAAAATTACGGGAATCTAACTTAGCTTCATAAATTCAGACTTCACTTTAGTATTAGTAACCTCAAATGCATTTTCTCAAATTACAGAGGTCCTGGTGGTTGACGCTACTGTTCGGCCTGGCGCTGTTCGAGCGCTCGAGGCGACGGCGGAACGACAGCAGCTGCGGCATAGCCGGACGGGCCGGCCTGGGGTGAGGGGCGGCGGCACGTCTCCATTGGCAGCAGCGAGGCCAGACCAGCGTAGCTCGTGGAGTCACGAGGCCAGCTGTCGGACTGCCCTCCTGTAAAATTAATCCATTAATTTCATTCAATCCATTAATTTTTACATTTTTTTTTTGTAATGGTAATGTGTTGCGGTTGGCAAAGAGCCGGTATTTGGCACCTGCAATACATGTAAAACCTTAATTCTTTTCCCAGTCGCTTTTGGCTACTGATGTTTGAGTGCACGCTTACATCTGTGGCTGAAATTACGGGAATCTAACTTAGCTTCATAAATTCAGACTTCACTTGAGTATTAGTTACCTCAAATGCATTTTCTCAAATTACAGAGGTCCTGGTGGTTGACGCTACTGTTCGGCCTGGCGCTGTTCGAGCGCTCGAGGCGACGGCGGAGCGACAGCAGCTGCGGCATAGCCGGACGGGCCGGCCTGGGGTGAGGGGCGGCGGCACGTCTCCATTGGCAGCAGCGAGGCCAGACCAGCGTAGCTCGTGGAGTCACGAGGCCAGCTGTCGGACTGCCCTCCTGTAAAATTAATCCATTAATTTCATTCAATCCATTAATTTTTACATTTTTTTTTTTGTAATGGTTATGTGTTGCGGTTGGCAAAGAGCCGGTATTTGGCACCTGCAATACATGTAAAACCTTAATTCTTTTCCCAGTCGCTTTTGGCTACTGATGTTTGAGTGCACGCTTACATCTGTGGCTGAAATTACGGGAATCTAACTTAGCTTCATAAATTCAGACTTCACTTGAGTATTAGTTACCTCAAATGCATTTTCTCAAATTACAGAGGTCCTGGTGGTTGACGCTACTGTTCGGCCTGGCGCTGTTCGAGCGCTCGAGGCGACGGCGGAGCGACAGCAGCTGCGGCATAGCCGGACGGGCCGGCCTGGGGTGAGGGGCGGCGGCACGTCTCCATTGGCAGCAGCGAGGCCAGACCAGCGTAGCTCGTGGAGTCACGAGACCAGCTGTCGGACTGCCCTCCTGTAAAATTAATCCATTAATTTCATTCAATCCATTAATTTTTACATTTTTTTTTTGTAATGGTAATGTGTTGCGGTTGGCAAAGAGCCGGTATTTGGCACCTGCAATACATGTAAAACCTTAATTCTTTTCCCAGTCGCTTTTGGCTACTGATGTTTGAGTGCACGCTTACATCTGTGGCTGAAATTACGGGAATCTAACTTAGCTTCATAAATTCAGACTTCACTTGAGTATTAGTTACCTCAAATGCATTTTCTCAAATTACAGAGGTCCTGGTGGTTGACGCTACTGTTCGGCCTGGCGCTGTTCGAGCGCTCGAGGCGACGGCGGAGCGACAGCAGCTGCGGCATAGCCGGACGGGCCGGCCTGGGGTGAGGGGCGGCGGCACGTCTCCATTGGCAGCAGCGAGGCCAGACCAGCGTAGCTCGTGGAGTCACGAGGCCAGCTGTCGGACTGCTCTCCTGTAAAATTAATCCATTAATTTAATTCAATCCATTAATTTTTACATTTTTTTTTTGTAATGGTAATGTGTTGCGGTTGGCAAAGAGCCGGTATTTGGCACCTGCAATACATGTAAAACCTTAGTTCCTTTCCCAGTCGCTTTTGGCTACTGATGTTTGAGTGCACGCTTACATCTGTGGCTAAAATTACGGGAATCTAACTTAGCTTCATAAATTCAGACTTCACTTTAGTATTAGTAACCTCAAATGCATTTTCTCAAATTACAGAGGTCCTGGTGGTTGACGCTACTGTTCGGCCTGGCGCTGTTCGAGCGCTCGAGGCGACGGCGGAACGACAGCAGCTGCGGCATAGCCGGACGGGCCGGCCTGGGGTGAGGGGCGGCGGCACGTCTCCATTGGCAGCAGCGAGGCCAGACCAGCGTAGCTCGTGGAGTCACGAGGCCAGCTGTCGGACTGCCCTCCTGTAAAATTAATCCATTAATTTCATTCAATCCATTAATTTTTACATTTTTTTTTTGTAATGGTAATGTGTTGCGGTTGGCAAAGAGCCGGTATTTGGCACCTGCAATACATGTAAAACCTTAATTCTTTTCCCAGTCGCTTTTGGCTACTGATGTTTGAGTGCACGCTTACATCTGTGGCTGAAATTACGGGAATCTAACTTAGCTTCATAAATTCAGACTTCACTTGAGTATTAGTTACCTCAAATGCATTTTCTCAAATTACAGAGGTCCTGGTGGTTGACGCTACTGTTCGGCCTGGCGCTGTTCGAGCGCTCGAGGCGACGGCGGAGCGACAGCAGCTGCGGCATAGCCGGACGGGCCGGCCTGGGGTGAGGGGCGGCGGCACGTCTCCATTGGCAGCAGCGAGGCCAGACCAGCGTAGCTCGTGGAGTCACGAGGCCAGCTGTCGGACTGCCCTCCTGTAAAATTAATCCATTAATTTCATTCAATCCATTAATTTTTACATTTTTTTTTGTAATGGTAATGTGTTGCGGTTGGCAAAGAGCCGGTATTTGGCACCTGCAATACATGTAAAACTTTAATTCTTTTCCCAGTCGCTTTTGGCTACTGATGTTTGAGTGCACGCTTACATCTGTGGCTGAAATTACGGGAATCTAACTTAGCTTTATAAATTCAGACTTCACTTGAGTATTAGTTGCCTCAAATGTTTTTTATCAAATTACAGAGGTCCTGGTGGTTGACGCTACTGTTCCGCCTGGCGCTGTTCGAGCGCTCGAGGCGACGGCGGAGCGACAGCAGCTGCGGCATAGCCGGACGGGCCAGCCTGGGGTGAGGGGCGGCGGCACGTCTCCATTGGCAGCAGCGAGGCCAGACCAGCGTAGCTCGTGGAGTCACGAGGCCAGCTGTCGGACTGCCCTCCTGTAAAATTAATCCATTAATTTCATTCAATCCATTAATTTTTACATTTTTTTTGTAATGGTTATGTGTTGCGGTTGGCAAAGAGCCGGTATTTGGCACCTGCAATACATGTAAAACCTTAATTCTTTTCCCAGTCGCTTTTGGCTACTGATGTTTGAGTGCACGCTTACATCTGTGGCTGAAATTACGGGAATCTAACTTAGCTTCATAAATTCAGACTTCACTTGAGTATTAGTTACCTCAAATGCATTTTCTCAAATTACAGAGGTCCTGGTGGTTGACGCTACTGTTCGGCCTGGCGCTGTTCGAGCGCTCGAGGCGACGGCGGAGCGACAGCAGCTGCGGCATAGCCGGACGGGCCGGTCTGGGGTGAGGGGCGGCGGCACGTCTCCATTGGCGGCAGCGAGGCCAGACCAGCGTAGCTCGTGGAGTCACGAGGCCAGCTGTCGGACTGCCCTCCTGTAAAATTAATCCATTAATTTCATTCAATCCATTAATTTTTACATTTTTTTTTGTAATGGTAATGTGTTGCGGTTGGCAAAGAGCCGGTATTTGGCACCTGCAATACATGTAAAACCTTAATTCTTTTCCCAGTCGCTTTTGGCTACTGATGTTTGAGTGCACGCTTACATCTGTGGCTGAAATTACGGGAATCTAACTTAGCTTCATAAATTCAGGCTTCACTTGAGTATTAGTTACCTTCCTTTAGTTGCACTTAGTCTAGTGCTATTCCATCTCTGAAAATAATTTTAAAAAATTAAAAAAATTAAAAATTGTTACTATTCAAATAGAACCTCTTATGAACAAGGTTGTATTTGAATCTATATGAATAGTTGTTCTATAATATAAAAAAAATGTTGTCTGTGTCATTATGCATTGATTTGTTAAGAAAGAGTAAATGGGTTCACTTTTAGAAAAATTGCTTTTTATTATTGCATAAGTATGAAGGAGAAATATTGTTTGTTATTTAATTTCTGTTAGATATAAACAGTTGCACATTTTAAGTGATTTATAAATTACATAAATATTTACTTTCAGTTTTATAGAACAGTCTTTTAATATTGCTGTTATTCTTTCATTCATTACACATACTATTTTATCTTTTATTAGCACTGTAAATGTAAAGATATCTCAAATCATAACTATAAATAACATCATGTGACAATCATATTAAAATAAAAAATTACTCTTAATCTTGTATCTGAGGATTCTTGAATCTGCAATTAATCAATCAATCGTTTAATCAATCGTAAATTTAAATTTTGCTTTTGCTTTTTAATTAAAAATCAACAATAGTGTTATATAAAGCAATATACCCTATATTGCTTTATACAGAATAAACTTGCTCTCTTTTGCTATTTACTCCCTTTTCATCGGAGTCTCATTATAAAAAACTTGACAATCATTTTTAAAGTTCTAATATAATACAATGAAGTATACAACTTCAATTAAAAAATACTTCTAAAAAAAAATATTAAGTAGACCATTTAAGTTATGTCCAAATTATTCATAACTAAGATAGATACACACTTATGATCAATTAGAACAACTTCTAAAAAACTTTCACTTTAATGTTCCATTATTAATCATTTATTGCACTACAAGACACTAGAAGCTATATAAAATCGCAAGACATATCCTTAATAAAATAATGAATATAGCTAATTCATCAATCGAAATTAATGTACATATCATAATTTTTATATAACGATAACTAAGTCAAATATGAAATAAAAATTATACTGCATGTTAAAGGTTTTAGGCTATCCATGCAAGGTTAGGTTATTATATTTAGATGTGAGAATGTAAATTTTAAGAAAGCTCTTACTATTATTGAGATGCACAAAATTCATTAAAACTCAACACTTACATTTATATAATGATTAAGTAAATCCTCTTCTTATTGTTTTATAACTGCACGTTTCTTCGTTGTTATATTTCTCATTTTAAGAAATATCTCAACAGCTACTGGTGAAATAAGACTTGATACATTTAATTTGCTTCTAGTGATATTTGTTTCAAGAATTTTGCTAACTAAATTAAAACAAAATTATACATTTTAGTAAAAATTAAAGTACTAGAACTTTACAACGGGAAATTTAAAAATTTAATACACCGCCTATTCATTGATAAAATCAACTTGTTATATGATAGACAGTCAAAATGAGAATGAGTGCGTAAAAATATGTATGTAGGAGTGGAGCGAGATGCAGCTGAGACTATTTTCATACGATTCATTCATAAATACGTACATGTGCAAGAGGGATGCGAGATAACATGTGTTGGCGCCTGTAGTAAAACCGCCCTGATGTAGATAGCGATGTAACTTGGAGTGGAAGAAATCGATTGAGAAATAATCGATTTTTCTCCCTCCAAAATAAATCGATTTATAAATAAGTCGATTATTTGACATTCGATTTTTTATATATTAAAAAAATTACATTTTTATTGTAATACACGGAGTGGACAACTATCAATAAAACATTACAGATGCGCTGTTTGTGAAATTCATTAAAATGTGTTATTTGGCTATACTGGATTCATCCAACAAATCATATTTTATCTTAAGACAAGAAATAAGAGGGTTAAAAAGATAATAAACACGATTTATAATGTTTTAATGTTTTTTTTAAATTGTGTAATGCTAATGAAATATTGTGATAAAATTATCGATTATTTTAACATTGTTCATTTTTACATCCCTAAATAATGATGACAGTGACAAGTGCTTACTTTAGGGAAGAGTGAAGACATTGACAATTGACAGTTACGTCATTTGTGAAGTTCTTTGTTTGAAAATTTATTATAAAAAAAATAAATAATTTTAATGATGATATTAGAAGCTATAGAATACATTTCTAGTGTTTACTAAACAGTTTAATGATTTTTAAAGAACAATTAATATCTGTCAAATAAAATTTCTGAAACACATGCTTTAATATCACAAAGTTATTGCGTATTGTTTTACGATGAGTGACACGAAGTCTTTCGTTAATTTTTCTTGCCAGCGATGTCTACAGCCTCTTAAGCTAGATGAGTCTTTAAACAACCTAGGAGAGCATACAATAGCCGATTTAACTCTTCAAATACGTCGAAACAATGAAGTTGATCTTGATATCCAGTCGTCTAGCTTAGAACATTATGTTCCACCTTTCCGTATGTCAGAATCAGGGAACGGCGCAAATGGGTTTATGGTTATCTCAGATGGGTGGGAAACAACATCACTTGGCCATCAACTTCACGTTAAGGCGACCTTATTTGATCTACTATCGAATAACTCTGATGTAGACCATCCACTCTGTGATGAATGCACAGATACTCTGTTGGAATTAATGGATAATCAATTGAGGCTTACTGAAGCCGAGTGGAAGGATTACACAGACTATTTAAAAAAGCTTGAGGATGATAAGGAAGATTTGAATTTGGAAGGCTTAGAGAAAGAACTTGATGACTGGAAGCAAGAACAGAATTGGCTATTACAAGAGTTATCCGCTTTGCAGAAAGACGAAAAGGCTATGAAAGAGGAGATTGCTGTCCAAGAAAAGGAGAAGGAGAGATTGGAAATTGAACAGGATATTTATTGGAAGGAATACACAAGGTATCGGAAGGATTTGATGACAACCGAAGATCAGATGAAATTCTATGAATGCCAGCTGTCATACACCCAGGCGCAGTTAGAGAAACTTAAAAAGACTAATATATTTAAAGCTACTTTCCACATATCGGATTCCGGTCAGTTTGGAATTATAAATAACTTTAGGCTTGGCCGGTTGCCTACAGCGCCTGTTGATTGGTCTGAAATCAATGCAGCTTGGGGACAAACGGTTTTACTTCTTTCATCATTAGCAAGGAAGATTAATTTCCGTTTTCAACGATACAGACTAGTTCCATACGGCAACCACTCTTACATAGAAATATTAGAAGACCAAAAAGTATTGCCGTTGTATGGATCATCAGGATTTCGATTTTTATGGGACACCAAATTTGATGCAGCGATGGTCGCTTTTCTAGACTGTCTCCAACAGTTTAAGGAGCAGGTAGAAAAGGGCAACACAGGTTTCTGTCTGCCGTATAGAATAGATACTGATAAATGGAAAATTGAAGACACAGCATCGCCACCTCACGCTTATTCAATCAAAATCCAGTTTAATTCTGAAGAACAATGGACTAAAGCTTTAAAATATATGTTAACTAATCTAAAATGGGCCTTAACATGGATTTCGTCTCAGTTTAGTGAGGATAAAGTAGAGGGCTAGGTTTAACTAGTGATTTCTGTGATATATTTTATTGTTACATGTATATTTCTATATTATTTGCCAATAGTGTGAATAAAACCTATCATTAGCGAAATGTTTTCTCCCTTATTCATACAACATTAAAAATATGTTATTCCTATATAATTATAATTTGTTGTCGTTAATAAATTATTTTTGTAATCATTTGTTTTTTCTTTAATGCACACACATAAATTCAAATTGAAATTCAAAATATTCTTTATTCAAATATACTGTTTTCAGTAGTTTTGAATTGTCTAATGTTTTTAAAGCTATCACTGTTACTCCTGCCGTAAAGAACCAGCAAGAAACTTTGTGTATAATCTTATTCTAATCTATAATTTTTTCAAACAATTGATTGACGAATAAATGGGAAAAATAACTTTTAATTTTTGAGTTTAAAACAGTTTTTTTTACATTTAATTAAACTTAGAAATGTACGAGATTTAAACTTGTTATTTGTATAAACTGTACACGGTAGTGCCATATTTTGTTTTATTTTTCACTACAGCGCCATCTCTTCGAACATTTAATAACCGCGGTGAAAAACGTGGTTTACGTTACAGTTCAAATTGTATCTGAAGGTGGCGTTTAATTATACCTAAAATGCACTTTATAAATAAATTTTATGTATTTATTTTACGAGAATTGTTACTTCCTGAACTGTAAGTGTAAAAGGAAAGGAATATAAGGAATTTAAGTATAAAAGATATTTAAATTTACATTAAATTTCATAACAGTGCGCTAAAGGAATATTACTGGAACATCGACATATCGACATTACTCGCTAGAGCTAAAAATTGAATAAGCTTATCAGGTTTATTCATTATTATTTAAAATAAGTGTAATTTCTAAGCGTTTGAAAGAAAAAAAAAATATAACTGCAAACTTCGAATAACTACTGCAACGTGATTATTATTATAATTTATTTAATATATGCTACATTTGCGAGCATTGCATTGCGATAGTATAAAACTGTGTGTATGTGCAGTCAAAATTATCATAGTATATTTTAACATTTATGAAGGCATGCAAAATAAATTGCCTAACTTTTTATAGAACAAATACTTTTTTTTCCATTTTGTTTTCTGTTCCCGTTTCGCCATTATTGAGCTATTAGCATAAAGCTGTTTGCGTTGTGACCATTGCTTTCACATTGATAAAAAATGGTTTAAACAGATATGGAATAAAAAGTAAGTATAATAGGAAATCGTTTACTCAATTTCAACGGAAGTGAGTCTTGGAATAACAAAAGAGTCAACTCATTTAAATGCATTACGATAGAGCGCCTCCTTTCATTTCATTTTACATTTCCTTATTACTTTGTAATAGAAAATAGAACAAGAGTTCTTGTAATTGAATTTTATTAATTTACCGACAAATATTAAATTTATAGAACTAGGCATTATATATTTATTTATTCATTTATTTGTTGCCTAGATTGTGTAAACATTTAGATGTTAGATTACTTGCTTGCATTACTGGCAGAGATCCATAATGTAAAAGTAATAATATAATTATTTCATAAAAGTGGCGTTAGCAGAATGTTTAGAGTAACCGACTTGCGATCGAGAGGTCGTGGGTTCTAATCCCAGCTATTATATTACCGACGTGACCCAATCCTAACAAAAACATTTAGACAAAAGTAATAATTAAATTATTTTGCTGTAATTCCCGAAGAAATCGCGAAGATTCTTCGCGGATTATAGCAAAATAATTTTATTATTACTTGTATAATGGATCTCCGCAAAGTAACGCCTAATTCTATAAATTATTTAAAAACATTTAGCTTAGTTGGAGAGGGTACACGAGTTTAGTTTAGTAATCTTAAAAAAAAGAAAAAAAAACAATATAAAAAATAGCGATTGGTCTCCATAAGTATTAATAGAAAAACTCATTGGTGCCTGCCTGCCCGGGGTTTAAACTCGTGACCTCTTGAAAGAGTCGCAGGGTCTCTGCGCTGGGCTATAACAGCTTTATCGTAATGATAATACCAACGATTGTATGGACACTAGGGATGAGATATGGAGTAGACAAAATCGATTAATAAATAATCGTTTATTTTCCTTTAAAATAAATCGATTTAAAAAAACGATTATTTAAAAAAATCGATTAGGGACCGTGTGGGGGGACGGGGATCTTTGCTTTGCTTATTTTGGATGACATGGGGGGGTAGGGGAGTCTAGATAATGATTAAGTCATCGTTAATTATTTACTTTTTTACACGAATAGCAACCCTCACATTGTCTTTGCTTAAAAAGAAACGCATTCAAAAACTTAGAATCATGGATTCGGGTTTAATGGACTGAAGACTGTTAATTTGAGTTTAATATGTTTACTAAGCTGTGATGGCCTAGCGGTGCGACCGTGTGAATCTCTAGAGACGATCATGGGTTCAAACCCGGGCAGACACCAATGAGTTTTTCTAATAAAACTTATGTGTCTAATTGATAATTGCAATTTATCACACGCTTTTCGGTGAAGGAAAACATCGTGAGGAAACCTGCATATCTCTAGAGAATCGTAGGGATATGTGTAACCTACCAATCCACATTGGAGCAGCGTGGTAGGTCTTAGCTCCAATCCTTCTCTCCAAAAATGGAGAGAGGAGGCCTATGCCCAGCAGTGGGATAGTAACAGGCCGTTACTTTTTTTTTATGTTTACTAAAATTTTTAAATCGTTTATGTTAGTGAGATATAATATTTATGTCCTTTACTCTATGTTGGATACTGTATTAGTAAAATATAATCAACATCCTAAGTCTTTTATCTTATTTTTCAAATTATAACGTTGTAATTCATCTTCATCCTCCTGCCCTTATGCCACTCGTAAGTGGGGTCGGAACAACATGTTATAAACATGCTGTCATATAACGTTATAATTATATTTAAAAAAACAATACGCCGTGTGGTATCCGGCGGAATAGAATAGTACCACCCTCATTTCTTACCGAGGTGTCGTAAAAGGCGACTAAGGTAAGTCGACCCGCCGTGTGGTATCCAGCTGAGTAGAATAGACGAACCTCAATTCTTACCGAGGTGTCGTAAAAGGCGACTAAGGTAAGCTGACCCACAGTGTGGTATCCGGTTTAGTAGAAAAGACCACCCTCTTTCTTACCGAGGTGTCGTAAAATACGACTAAGGTAAGTTGATGTCAGGCAGGCGACCGGTCGTAAAATACGTAGCCAAATCATATGACAACATGTTTATAACATGTTGTGCCGACCCCACTTAGAGTGTGATAAGGACAGGAAGATGATGATTAAAAAAAAACAATACATTCATTGAGAAATGTTTACGTAAGCATGGGGGAGGGGTTCAGAGCTTTGCTTACTTTTGCTGACAAGGGGGGGGGGGGGGTGTAAATAATTATAAAAACTTAAACTTTAATTATTATAAATATCGATTATTTTTTTCGCAACACTAATGGACACAAGCACGATGGTCGTGCCAATTTCAGACGATCACACGACCAATGATAGTGAAGACCAGGATAACATTTTACATTACATTTTAAGTATACCTTATTAAACAGATTCAAAGTAAAACGTTTTAGAAAATCTGCCTTCAAATAGATGTAGAAGCCAATTAGGTCTTACAAAGTTGTAACGCAATTTGCCTTTTCTCAGTTTTCAGCGGGAACGAGGCTAAATAACAAAACACTCATTTAAATGCATTGACTGTAGAAGTGGAGGACATTTTGTTTCACAACATATTTCCCTAGTACATTGTAGTTTAATACATGACTCCACCCTATAAGATGAAGGGAATCAATCATCCTCCTGCCCTTATCCCACTCTAAGTGGGGTCGACACATCATGTTATAAACATGCTGTCACATGATTTGGCTACGTTTTTACGACCGACCGCTTGCCTGACGTCAACTTACCTTAGTCGAATTTTACGACACCTCGGTAAGAAAGAGGGTGGTTTATTTTACTGAACCGGATAGGGTAGGGCGGGGCTAGTTGAGCATAGGGGTAAGTTGGGCAATCAAAATATCTCCGAAACTATACACCGGACGCTAGCACGTCAAATGTAAGAAATGCGGGGTCGCGAAAGGGGAACAGATCACGAGACCGCTAGTGTCGAATTGACGATCGAGTAAGGCACACGAGCGCTTTGTTTATTTTGCAAACAAAAAGTAAGAAAAACGTGTCTGTGTATATTTCTTCTGTACAGGTCAAATGTTATTCATTTTCAATCAGGTAAGTGTTAAAGTTTTATTAATTTCATGTATTTTTGATATCCATTATAAATTTTGTTTAAACAAATACAGTTTTTTCATTACCTCATTTTAAATTCAAATACTGGGGTTGGGGTATGTTGAGTAACTGCTGCTCTTACTACTTACCGTGATTTGAAATGATAGTGACTTATATTTTTCTTTCGTTTTAGAATGCGTACGTTTAAAAGGAAAACTTCAAGAGGTATGTACTCAATTCAACAGTTAAATGATGCTGCTAATGCTGTCAAGGAAGGAAAAAGTGCGAATGCTGCCGCCAAGGAATTTGGCATCAAGCGAATGACTTTGACCAGATTTATCAAGAAATCGGAGTCTGAACGAGTTGTTCCTTCAATGGGTTATGCAACACCAAAGCAGATATTTTCTCCCGAGTTAGAAGATTCTTTAAAAAACATACGGAAAAGTACGAGTAATAAAGAAATCGAACAATTAGATTCACAACAGGCATTCTCCCTAGAAAATGTTCGGCCATACCCAAAGGCAGCTCCAAGAAAGATAAGTACAAGTATTCGAAGAAAGAGAAAAGCTGCAATTCTCATAGATACACCCGAGAAAAATGCGTTGCAAGAAGAACAAAAAAAATCTAGAAAAAAATGTGTTGCGTTTTAGTTGATTCTAATTTTATTCTTAATATCTCGAAGAATATTATTTTGTTTTTTTTTTATAACTTAGATATTAATAAAGTGACAGTTGATTATCAAATACAATTTTTATTTAATGTCTAGAAACCTTAATTAGAGTAGAATCTCTAACTGCTCAATTTGCCCCATATCCTTGCTCAACTTACCTCACCTATGGGGTAAGTTGAGCATACTTTACTATTTTCGTTTTAACAGCTGTAACTTTTGAACTTGATTTGTCAGAAATAAATTACTATGGACTTTTCTGTAGAAGAATAAATAAGTAATCCATCGGTATACCACACAAGCTATTGAGACTTATTTATGAAGAGTTATAATCACTCGAGTAAAAAATTGCTCAACTAACCCCGCCCTACCCTACCACACGGTGAATCCATTTACCTTAGTTGCCTCTTACGACACCTCGGTAAGAAATGAGGTTGATCGATTCTACTCAGCCGGATACCACACGGCGGGTCGACTTTTTTTGCTGAGGTGTCGTAAAAGGCGACTCCCCAAGCCAAGACAAGCCCTTGTTTACTAACCTTTTTTTGCTTTTTATATATTATATAAATAAAAAAAAATACCGCCATGTCTCGTTCAAATAAGTACTTTTCTAATAAGCCGCTAGTTGTAATAGCAAAGGGCATTTGTATTGACAATTCGGAAAAAGGACAAAAATACGAATAATAATAAATAAAAACGCCCACAACAAAGTAAACCAATTTATTGCTAAAATCATTTATTATAGCGTTCTGACAATATGATAAATTATCGCCGCGAGATGTGATTTATTAAGCTTCTTATACCTGTTTGTCATCGCTCGTAATAATCAGCTACGGACAGATTCAAAGAATAATTCTAACAGTTATTTTTGGCACTACTAACTTTCTGTTTAAACTTAACATTTTTATAAGGGCAGCTGAAGTACTTTCTAATTTTGCTTGATAGGTTTTTTCAAAACAGGGTCCTAGATAGGTTGCCACCCGTACTATATTATATAGTATCGTACTATATTTTAGTCAATTGTACTATATATTATAGAAAAACAATATAGGACGAAAAATACTATATTTTAATCGCTAATTTAATTGTCGCGCTTTTTTGAATCAACTGTGAATGGAACGCACCCGCAGCGCTGCATAGGGAATGTTTGAACGAAACTCATTCATGTATTTACGGGGCTTAGTTAGTTAGTAACTCTAACTCCTTTGTCAATGTCCAGCGAAAAGTAATAATAAATAATCTTGGAAAATAAATAATGATTGAAAATAGAAGTGTACTATTTTTTTCCTGAATTTCCTAAATATTTTTTTGATTTAAAAAGAAAAATACTATTTTTCTTCAAAAAAAAAGGTGGCAACCTTAACTTGGAGCTTCTAACTTAGCGACTCCAACCTCGCATTTAGCAAGAGAAAATTGTTTTGCCCCTGTAGGCAAAAGTCTGTCTGTCTATATATATCCTCCTGCCCCTATCCCACTCTAAGTGGGGTCGGCACAACATGTTATAAACATGCTGTAACATGATTTAGCTGCGTTTTTACGATCGGCCTGCCTGACGTCAACTTACCTTAGTCATATTTTACGACACCTCGGTAAGAAGGAGGGTGGTCTATTTTACTAAGCCTGTCTGTCTATATGTGATCGATTTTCTCGAAATCTACTGAATAGATTTAAATACAGTTTTTGTTAAAAGGTAGTGCGATTTTCCTAAAGATTTAGGTTAATATTACATTACGGTTTTACGTAAATTGTGCCATTTTGGTATTTACAAATTTTAATTCTTTCTTATTATTCGGCAATTTATTAATTTTTTTTATATCTATACTTATAAAGCTGCAGCTTTAAGCACAGCTAGTAAAAAAAAAATATTTTTTTCGGTCCGTGCTAGAGTGGACGATAAAAAATTGTAAAATCCTATTTGATTTAATTTTAAGTTTGTTGCAATTTAAAAGTCATGTCTGTTATATACAAATTACATATTGTTCTCCATCATTTATTATTAATTTACCATTACAATTTTTAATTACCAATTTAGTAGGATTTGTTTCGCATCTTTTATCTGTTAGTCTGAAAATGATTTTTACATCGACACTGTTTACAAGTTTTGTGTTAAATGTTTTTTCCCAGAAATATTCAGATTTTATAAATAGAGATGAATTAGAGGTAAGAATGTGTAAATAAATATATGGAATAATAATACGCGGTCGTCCGTCCCCAAAGTAAGTAACTTAATTGTGTTTATGGGTGACAGACAACTGGTAAATATATACATATAATATTACTAATTAAATTAAAATTAAACATAAATAATTACTTAAATAAATATACGCCGTGTGGTAACCGGCTGAATAGAATAGTACCACCCTCATTTCTTACTGAGGTGTCGTAGAAGGCGACTAAGGTAAGTCGACCCTCCGTGTGGTATCCGGCTGAGTAGAATTGACCAACTTCATGTCATACCGAGGTGTCGTAAAAGGCGACTACGGTAAGTTGACCCATCATGTGATACCCGGTTTAGTAAAATAGGCCACACCCTTTCTTCAGCCAAATCATGTGACAGCATGTTTATAAAATGGTTTGCCAACCCCACTTAAGAGTGGGGTAAGGGCAGGAGGATGATGAATTACTTAAACAAATATAAAGAGTACGTTATTAAATTAATCCACTGATCACACGTTTAAGATTTTTGATATAATTCAATCTTCTTAAATACCCTTTAAGAAAACAGGATGAACATAAACAGGATATACAAAAACACAATAGTTCTGTCTACTTCGCACGTACGTATGTACTACATATGTAGTCTCTCGGTCAAGGTCAATACATCACATACGAAATGAAATAGAATGGGGAACGCTCATTCACCCTTCTATATCACGTATATTTTATTCAAAACGTAAAATAATTGCCGTGGCTAAATTACTTCACTAAGGGCCTGTTTCACAAGTTACTGATAAAGTGTCGGATAGTTAACCGACAAATATACTAATAGATAAATGTCTCTAAAAAGAAAAATTAAAATAAAATCGCGGCCATTTTGAAATAGGTATTTGCTATCCAGCAGATAAACAAAATAACGACCACATGATCTACCTGTTAACTTATTAGGGACTTTAAGTGCTGAATAAGCCTATCAGAAACCTGAGAAACACAAAATTCCGAGATATGTGTCAGACATGTTTTGAAAAGCTAACTGACAGTTTATTGGTAACTTGTGAAACATGCTCTTAATTTAATTTTTTTTTTATGTAGGCTGCCAAGATGTGCAAGTACCTGAATTTAAAATATATATCTTATTGTCGGTACCTGTATACACCTAGACTTGAAGAACCAACAAATTGTTTCTCTAAATAGTCATTATTTTATTGATAATAAACATTTAGCTCCAATCCTTCTCTCCAAAAACGGTGAGAAGAGGCCTATGCCCAGCTGTGGGATTGTAACAGGCCGCTACTTACTTACTTTACTTAAACATTTAGGATGGTTTCTGGTTTCAGAACATCGGTAGGACGGATCCGAGAGCATATCTTAAGGCATACGAAAAGCAATTCAATATAAGGGTACGTTTTATTTATATAAAGAAAAATTATTTAATATTACTAAGTTCGTAGATCGTCAATAACTTTTAGATTTGACATTCCTTTATAAACTATTCAAAAAACAAAATTGACTGTCCACTTTTATTATAATCCTTAAATATTCTGAGCAGGTTGCCTCGCAAACCTCTTGGCTTGTAATACCCGCCGCGCTCAAGAACTAACCTTAGGCATTTCTCTGCATTAAAGGTTATCAAGAGAATATAATGCAATTTGCGAATCTATCATTTGCGATACATTTATCAAGATAAAAAAATATATGCTTAAGCTCCAGATATTGGAGCCTTAGTGTTACATTTAGTTTATTTTAGTTAATTTTTGACCTTACATAGAATGATTTGCACCTAAAGGCAGTGCATTTAATGCCTTTTGTGGCGTATTTAGTTTAATCTAATCTTTTAATGTAACTGCCACTGGTTGTTACGAATAAATAAAACAAAATTATTAAAATAAATAAATATAAAACCACGTTCACGATTTTAGCTTACAGAATTATAGACTTTGAAAAAAGTATAATAAAGGAGGTTGATACAGAAAGCCTATTATACTGTTGAGGATTATCTACATAGACGATAAGAATGTGAGGATGTAGCTACCCTTAAATCTTATGCGAGATTATTATAAATCAAAATCCCTCAAAAACTGTCTGTCTGTATGTGATCGATTTTCAAAATGTACTGAACGGATTTTTGTACAGTTTTATCATAAATAATCGTTTTTTTTCTGAGTATTTGTAATGTTGCCTTTTTTAATAGTAATAATTAATTACAATAAATTAATTAAAGTGGACAACTACCAAGAAATGATAATAGATGTGCTGTTTGTGAAATTCGAACAAAATATAACGTTTGTTATGCGGTTAAAACCTAGTGCGAGATAAGATAAAAACAGAGAGGAGGCTTATGCCCAGTAGTGCGATGGGAAGGTAGGTATTTTCTACCTGTATTCATTCATTCTCCTGTCCTTATCCCACTCTAAGTGGAGTCGGCACAACGTGTTATAAGCATGTTATCACATGATTTGGCTATGTATTTTACAACCGGCCGCCTGTCTGACGTCAACCTATCTTAGTCGTATTTGACGACATTTCTCACGGCGGGTCAACCTAACTTAGTCGCCTTTTACGACACCTCGGTAAGAAATGAAGGTGGTCTATTCTACTCAGCCGGACACCACACGGCGGGTCGATTTACCTTACTCACCTTTTACGACACCTCGGTAGTAAATGAGGGTGGTCTATTCTACTATTATTCTACTATGTACTATTCTAAAGATTTATGGTAACCCAAAAAAAAAATGTTCACCGAGAGTGAAACCGCGGGACGTATTTAAAATGATAAACCCAAGAGACCTCTCGAACGTGTAATATCAGGGAGGATTATATCGTAGAGGTTAAGAAATGACGATAAGGTCTGTAAACCCCGTTATATTTTGTAATATTACAAAATAAGGCTTTTAAAATGGCAAGCACAGAGAACGGGGATTTCGTAATTTCCAAACGCCATTTTTGGTATTACATTTTGTACGTTTTCCTTATTAAAGTAGAAATGAAAATACCTTTTGGAATAATTTTAGGGCGGGCGTAGATTAAGATTGTAGGCTTCTGTGATTTGACATCTAATTCCTGGATTACAGGTTATAAGAATTGAAAGAAGAATATATTTAATATTTTAATGAGTTAATCTTGTATGTATATATATGTATATATATATATATATATATATATATATATATATATATATATATATATATATATATATATATATATATATATATATATATATATATATATATATATATATATATATATATATATTACAAATATCGGAAACGGCTCTAACGATTTTCCTGAAAATCAGCATGTAGGGGGCTTTGGGAGATAAAAATCGATCTAGCTAGGTTTTATTTAAAAGAAATCGTTTAATCCATGTTTTTGGGCATAAAAGAAATACTAAAATTTACATTGAATACAAAACACTATTTTTGCTGTAAATTGTCAAGTCAGCGTTGCTTATTCGGGGAATGGACTGTCTAGAGAAATGAAGATACCTAGGATCGAGCCCCACCTACCCAATTTTGTTTTTTTTTGAAGTTTCTTTATTTTGTATTTTTATGTTGCAAAAAATTACTGAGCAAGTCGGTCACCCTGGCACTATTAAATAATAAAACAAATCAATATAAAAGTTGCACTTATCTGGTAAATTTTCCAAAAAAATATTTACATGCTTTAGTTAGATTTCAAGTTGTCGATATATTGTAATCTCTGAATAAAAAACTGTTTATTTATTTAAATACGCGAGGAACCGAAATAACTTACTTCCTAAGTAATTAAGTAATTAAGTATGAATATGTGCACTAATTTTACTAAATACATAGTAAATTTATGTATAGCATCATTTTTCTCCTGTCCTTAACCCACTCTGTGGGGTCGGCACAACATGTAACCATGTTGTGATGTGATTTGGCTATGTATTTTACGACCGGCCGCCTGCCTGATGTCAACTTACCTTAGTCGCTTTTTACATCTCGGTAAGAAATGAGAGTCGTTTATTCTACTCAGCCGGATACCACACGGCGGGTTAACTAACCTCAGTCGCCTTTTACGATACCCCGCTAAGAAATGAGGGTGGTCTTTTCTACTCATTCGGTTATACGGTATCACTAAATATTTTTATTAATTTTTTAGTTCTTTTTTTAGAAACAACGTCCAAGGGATAATTATGACACTAACCCTATGGTGAGTAATTGTACGTTATAATTATGCTCATTATCAATTATCAACATGTTATTATTTTAAACTACTACGGCGTAAAGACATCCTTTATGCTTTTTACTGAAAAGGTTTAGAGCTAACTTCATTATTCATCATTCTCCTGCCCTTTATGCTTTGCCAATATTTTATTCATGTTTAGAAGCAGGCATTACTTTACGGAATTCCATAATACAGAGAACAATATATATATATATATGTTCGCGCTTAATGCGTGCCTTTGATAGCTGCAGTTGGTGAGCATAGGTAGGATAGGCAGACAACCGGCAATTTCTTCACCCCGAATAATCAAGGAGTACTGACCTTTGACTTAGAGGCTTCTTCTTAAGTTATGGCGTTCACGCCGCTCCGGCCGGAGTATACCCACAAAAAACTTAATCCACCTATATTCGTGGAATCACCAATTAAATTGTTCCGTAATATAGTTTATACACACAAACACCGAATTATCCTTTTTATTTCGTATATATTAATACGATAATCCACCGAACACCGATATTTATTGCAATTCACTGAGAGGCCCGTGCACCGTGTTGCGCGGCCGACCGATCTTCTTTTTGTGTGACATTAATTTCTCACCTACCTACACCTCAGGTGCAGTAAGCCCCGAACATCATATATATATATATATATATATATATATATATATATATATATATAATATTTTGCTGTTATCCGCGCTTGTTAAGAGAATCTATGTAATGTTAAGTGTATGAAGCAGGCAGCATTCACATACATTATGCATGCATACAAGTCATCAGACGTATCAGAACACGCTGTCACCACCAACACTCCACACAAGCACTACACACACTCACTACCTCAATCTTCACGAACGTTTCGCCCTGAATCCGGAGCATTATCAGGAGGAAAGGAGCCGTGTTCGTGCGTCTTTAATACGGATAACGGCAAAATAATTCTATTGTAACTTCATATTTGATACGTCTTTCTTTACAGAATTACATAGGAGGAATATATCGTCCAGGACATCCTTCAGTAAGTCATTTGTAATATATGTTTTATAGCTTACTAGAGGAAACCGCAACTTCGTCAAATTCAAAATATTCAAAAGTAATAATAAAACTATTTTGCTATAATCCGCGATGAAGTAAAATAGAAAATATATATAATGCTAAATGTAGAGTGGACAATCGGTTATCATACCTGATACATGCAGGAGTCGTAAAAAACACATGCACAAACCTCCACCACCGCCACCGTGATACACAAGCACTATATACGTTCACTATCACAAACTCAACAATCGTTTCGCCCCGCAACCGAAGCATCGTCAGGAGATAGACTCCACGACCAAAATCGCAAAGCTTTGCGTGTTTTTTACGAATCCTGCATGTATCAGGTATGATAACCGATTGTCCACTCTACATTTAGCATTATATATATTTTCTATTTTACTTCATCGCGGATTATAGCAAAATAATTTTATTATTACTTTTGTATTATGGATCTCCGCAAAGTAACGCCTAATTCTATAAATTATTCAAAATATTCTTTATTCAAGTAAACTTGTAAACAGGTGCTTTTGAATCGTCAAATCTACTGCTGGTCCGGAAAGCTGTTCCTATCGAGAAGAGCAAGCAAGAAACTTAGACGGCGTACACGTTATTACTTCATCATCCTCCTGCCCGTATCCCACAAGTGGGGTCGTCACATGTTACAAACATGTTGTCATATGATTTGGCTACGTATTTTACGACCGGCCGCCTGCCTGACGTCAACTTACCTTAGTCGTATTTTACGACTCCTCGGTAAGAAAAAGAGTGGTCTATTTTACTCAACCGGATACCACACGGTGGGTCAACTTAGTCGCTTTTTAAAATACCTGGGTAAGAAATGAGGTTGGCCTTTTCTACTCATCCGGAAACCACACGGCTGCCTACGCGTTATTACTTATTACTCTGAAGTATTTTGTTCATCAGAACCTCATCAATTCGTTGGTGGAAGTGGTAGGCATTTGGCAAATACAAAGAGTTGTTAATATTTAAGCGGGGGGAAAATATCAAAGGTTCAAAGGTTGTTATATAACTTAACTTGTTACCCTGTAGTAATGACATCAAATCTAAAAAGAATCTCTTCATTTCTGGTGTGATTACTCGTGTACCCTTCAAAAGTACTTTACGCTAATATTCCAAATTCTGTTACAAAATTTTATCAGCATCCAATAAGATAATAATCTCATGATCTTCATCTCGGGAGACTTTAATAATATTATAGGGATAATTGAATTTTTTTGATATTGATAAGACCTTGGCCTTGCTTGATTATTATCATAGAGTTATTATACTAGAGTTATTATACTCCACCAACGCCACCACAATACACACGCACTACACACGTTCACTATCACAAACACAAGAATAATTTCACGACAAAATCGCAAAGTTTGTGATTTGCTTGCAAAGAAAAGATTGTGATATAGAACGTGAAAAAAATATATATGATTAAAATAAAATTTCGACGGTTTCGAATCAAGTCCTTTAAGTCCCAAAATACTTTCTGTTTTTAAGTAACAAATAAACCACTAATATAAATATTATTTATTATTAAAAAAAAAGGTATTTTAATTTTCTGGTTTATAATGCTTGCAATTAACTAGAAACGATATTTTTGTAGTATAAAGGTTCAGATTAACAAAAAAGAAAAATGCGAATTATGTCAAAAAATCGATTGAAGAATTTTGAAAGTATTGGATATTGAAAATTCCCCCCAAAAAGTTTGACAGCATTGTCATAATGTAATAGAAAATAAAAAAAATTAACTTTACTTTAGCGAAATCTACCAATGAAAGCATAACGGATAGAAAGACTTTTGCATTATTAGTATGGAGGCTTAACTTTGTATGTAGCTAATTTATTTGTTTTATTTTGTTTTTTTATCATAGGAAATGAAGTACGATTCTTCGGTAAGTTTTATTTATATATGTTCTATTAAGTAATCTATAGAATTAAACGTCAGATCCACGATCTATTCTAATTATTAAATGTATAGTCGCTATTTCTAACTATAAAAAGTAAAACTCATCCTCATCCTCCTGCCCTTATTCCACTCTAAGTGGGGCCGGCACAACATGTTATAAACATGTTGTCACATGATTTCTTAAGGATATTTTTACTGCATAGGAACTGTTCAAAAAAACTGTGACAGCAGCAGTTGATTAGCCTAGGTTGATAATTGAAATTTGTGTAATGCATTTCGGTGAATGTGAAAATTGTGAGGAAACTTGCATATCTCTAGAGAATTAGGGATATGTGTAACCTACCAATCCGCATTGGAGAAGCGTGGTAGGTTAAGACCTACCACGCTTCTCCAATGAAGCTAAGGCTCCAATACTTATTTTAAACAACGGATAGAAGAGGACTATGCCTAGAAGTGGGATAGTAACATGCCGTTACTTTTATAACATTTATTCTTGTCATAGGAAAAAACAACTGACAGCAATTTCAACAGAAAAGCATTATATGACGAAGTGGAGGAATTGGTAAGTTAAACTATGTGAAAGCTTCTTCTGCGGGTATATCTTTATTTGCTGGTATTTTTCTCCCGTTTTATATTATCTTATAGATAATTTCCGGGACAAATATCGCGGATTATCGCTGATTATAGCAAAATAATATTCTCATTACTTTTGTATTTTCTTATAGCTCAAGTCTTAGTTTATTAAAAGCTTTTATTTAAGTTACTTTGTATGTATGTTTGTATGTGAGGGAGGAATCTGTCAAGTTAAATTTGACCTGTTTCCCGGTGTTCGATTTAGCTTTTTACAGAATGATGCAGTCCTGGTAACAATGCATGTTTACGATAAGCATACCAAGATTGGCTCCAGACATGGGAACTTTTGAACGGTTTAAATTCGGGACATGAAATTTTGTTAAAAGTTTTTATAGGACCTTTTTTAAAAATTAACTTGTTAAATGGTAATTGCTGATTCTCTCTATTAAAGCCTTTCCAAATTGGTAAAGTATTTCTCCCTGCTGTGGAGAGAAGTAGTATTTAGACATACTGTACTCCTGGAAGATGAAAAGTCACAGCTACTCATTAATCTACGAACTTCTATTATGCCTACTTTAACTGCCTGTTGCTAATGCTAATGAAAAGCTATAAATTTAATTATATTGTTATGTGTCATATATTTTTTGTTATATCGATGGTTAAATGCAATTAGGACCACCTAGTTTTACAAAGTGAAACTAACTAGGTTTCTGTTGATCTATAAATAAAAATATAAGAAATAATTAATAATATATTATATAAGAAATAACGCCGTGTGGTATCCGGCTGAATAGAATAGTACCACCCTCATTTCTTACCGAGGTGTCGTAAAAGGCAACTAAGGTAAGTTGACCCACCGTGTGGTATCCGGTTGAGTAAAATAGACCACCCTCTTTCTTAACGAGGAGTCGTAAAATACGACTAAGGTAAGTTGACGTCAGGCAGGCGGCCGGTCGTTAAATACGTAACCAAATCATATGACAACATGTTTGTAACATGTTGTGCCGACCCCGCTTAGAGTGGGATAAGGGCAGGAGGATGATGATGATATTATATAAGAAATAATTAATACCTATAATACTAAGTAAACACAGCTTTTAGAAGTTTCCTTTTGCAAATTTTGTATAAATATTTTAGGAAGACAGAATTCAAAGGGCCAATAAAGTGAGTACCAATTTAAGATTATTTGGATTATATAATTGCCTGGATTTGAAAATCCTTTCTACTTCATACAAGACTACGATTTAATAATATAAAATTTAAAATGTTTAAACGATTGACCGCCGAGTTTCTTGGTGGTTCTTTTTGGTAAGAGCAACATTCCGAGCCAGTAGTAGCTCCATTAATCATATTAATCCTCCATTAATCATTCAAAAGTGCTTGAAAGAGCTTACTTGAATAAGGAATATTATGACTTGATTTGAGAGCAATATATACAGCCAGTAGACGTTCGCTAATCGTTCGTCACTTTATTAGCAGGGTAGAAAGAGGTTGATATTTAAGGAAATGACTGAGACGATACGCCACAAGCTAAACGGACCACTTTAAGAAGGTCGCTGGGGTTTAAAGCGGTACAAGATCGTGTTATGAGAAAATCCCTTGAAGATAGCTATATATCACACAGTGCGACGTACATATATCCACTTCTTTGAAAAACAACAAGAACGAAGAAGCCGGATTATAAAATACATCTCTGAAAAGCCTACAATAATTTTTGGAACATAAGGGAATTTTAACATTTAATTTACGTTCTACGTTCTAGACTTCAGGGCATAATCTATAGTCGTATTCTAATCACATCATTATAGACCAACCGCTTAACTCGGACCTCGCCCGCCTGGAAGTCTGAGTTAAATAGGTAGCCTATAGGTGTCAGTCGTATTGAAACGAAGTTCATATAAGTAATAACCATAACTGCGCTATTCAAAGCTTCTACTATCTTACGCAATTACGATCCCAATTCCCATTTTTTAAGAGATTAAGAAACAACATAAGTCATTTGGGTATTTGATATATAGATGAATACTTGTTGTATATTTACAGTGGGATGAATTTAGAGAATATGCTACGCAGCTTCGGGTATGATTTTATTTATTAGCTATACATTTAATTGTTAACTGAACATAAATTCCTCTGGGTTTATCATCTAGTTCAGTTCTAAGTTGCAATATCATAATCTTGTAAGTGAAATATTCTATGCGGAATGTTAGAGCAAATACAATAATGGTGTCAGGATCCATCCTTGAAGGACTCCATCGTCAAAGGCCACCGAATCGACCAAGTGCCATCCATACAATATTTCAAGGTGCTCTTGGTTATATAGTCTAGTATGAGGAGTGCAAGTAATTTGGATCATATTGACTGGGGCAGCTATGGTTTAATCTTGCGTGATAGACCGTATCAAACGCTTTAGACTCATCAAATTATATGGATTAATTTACTATCGAATTATTGACGGCGGAACATTCTGTATATTTATTGTACTAGTTTTCAAGGGACGTAGATAATAATTATTCATTGTTTTTTACAGGAAGCCGGAGCAAACAATCCTAACTATAATGTTAGTATGATTATAAGTTTCAGACGTCACAGAGTTAGGAGAATAATATTATATTTCTATACTTTTTTCAATTAAAAATGCGATTTCTATTTCAGTGGCAGGACGATATGCGTAAAGTTCTTGTAATTATTATTTTTTCCAATTAACACATAATCTTTAATATTTAAATGACTTAATCTTGTATATATATATTTTCCGAATCTCGGAAACGGCTTCAACGATTTTTAATAATCTTCGTAGGTTTATTTAAAAAAAGTCGTTTTATCCCTGTTTTCAGGCACTGAATAAGTGCTAAAATTTACGTTGAATATAAAAGATTTTTTTTAATATTTTTCAATATTTTTTTATACCTTTTAAAAAATTACTCGATCACCCAGGTTACATCACATTTAAGGAACTTGGTAACTAAGACTCATTAGAAATACAATCATTCGGTATCATAGTAGTATGGTCAACGATGATTAGAAAGCAATATGTCGGAAAATAAATTAAATAAAATCTCTCAAGAGTAAATCTGTTGACAGTTACTTGCTGATGCTATATTAAAATAGGTTTAAATCTTAATCATATAGCTTTTATTACATCTTTTGCTATAATATTTAAGCGTATGATTTGATTAACATTACTTATGAATATATATATTTTTTTATGTTTGGCCTAGGCTTGGTCAAGAACACTGGACAAGGTAAAATTAGCCGCCCAAAATTAATTTTCATATTTAATATTTTCAATCTTTTTTGTTAAATCAAAAGGTACTTTATAATTTGCAGCCAAAGGCTGTAGTGCAAAAAACATATTCGGTTAGTAAATTTCATGTTATAATTATTATGAACAAACATTTATAAAGGTTTTAGGTGATCTACTTTGTAATTAATTAATGGGTCGCCAATTTCGAAGGCCGAGAATAAGTATAATCATTTATTTTTGACGATGATTTACGACTAAGTGATGTATATAGAATTGTTCCATATTTAATGGAGGGTTTCGCCGTGTGGTATTCGGCTGAGTAGAATAGACAAAACTTTATTTTTTACCGAGGTATCGTAGAAGGCGACTAAGGTAACTTGCTCTCATTTAGAATGGGACAAGGCCAGGAGAATGAATGATGATTTAATAGGGGTTTATAAAAAACGCCCACGCTGGTCATGTTTTACGGTTCGTTATGTGTTTTATGATATTTAACATTTTTAATTTATAGAATTATCAACCCAGGAATCTTCCCAAGCCAAGTGCAGGAGTAAGTAATTGTAAAATAATTATTTTTGAAATTGTATATTTATGCGATATCGAATCGACATCGCACAATCGATCAATCGACACAAACAATTGGGTAAGATAAATAACTTTGAATTAAAATTAATTTTAATGATATTTTACAAACTTAAAATATATATACACAGGTATTTTACTAAAACCAATTTATTAACAAATATTTCTATAGCTTATGGGTTTTCAAATATCCGGTTGACTAGAATAGACCACCCTCATTTCTTACCGAGGTGTCGTAAAAGGCGACTTAGGTAAGTCGACTCGTCGTGTTGTTCCGGTTGAGTAGACCACGTTAATTTCTTACCGAGGTGTCTTAAAGGCGACTAAGGTAAGTTGCCGTCAGGACGTTGAGGAATCTTGTTATGAAAACATGTAACGATTGTGTATTTCGGCAGTTGGCTGGATATTGGGGCGAAGATGAAATCAAACAGGTGAGAACTAAGTTTAATCTAGTTTTAATTTATGATTTACATTAATATGAAGAGAATAATAAATTATTATACGTTTATTGATATTATACATTAATTGATAATTGCAATTTATCACACGCTTTTCGGTGAAGGAAAACTTCGTGAAGAAACCTGCATATTTCTAGAGAATTCTCGACATATGTGTAACCTACCAATCCGCATTGGAGCAGCGTGGTAGGTCTTAGCTCCAACCCTTCTCTCCAAAAACGGATAGAAGAGGCCTATTCCCAGCAGTGGGAGAGTAAAAGGTCGCTACTTACTTTACTTATACATTTATTGGCTTGCAGCAGGAGGATGATGGTAATACATGCCATATGAATTTAAAACTTCTTATTTTCAGGCAAATCCAAAGCAATACAAACTTCCTAAGCCAGGCTCAAACGTTCCTCGAATCGTATGTATCATTGTAAATAAATAAATATAAGGGACACTTGCACACACGGTCGCCCGTCCCCAAAGTAACTTAATACTTGTGTTATGGGTGACAGACAACTGGTAAATATATATATATATAATTTTAAATATGTATATTGATGATAATATATTGGCATTAATTATATTTGGCGGTAAGAAAATTACTTTTTGAGTTGTAAGTAAATCTAAGAAATGTAGAAATAAAATAAAAACCGTAAAAAAAGTTTGCATGGCTTTTCAGTGCAATTTAGGAAAGGGATCTATTCTTCCTATTGCTTCAACTATTCGCAATCATTTTACGAGTATTTTATTCTGATCAGTAATATTTCGCAGCTATTTTTATATTCGTCATATAAAATTTAAATAAGCCAATTGTTTAATTCATTAGTCAACTATAATGATTATATTATATGTGTGGATTTTACTATTCTTTGAGTTTGCACAAAATAGCAGAGGTAAAAATGTGGTTAGCTATAAGATTTTTGTACATCAGAGTAATAGACAAATTTCTTGCTGGATTACCTTAAAAACAATTATCGAGGTAGAGTTGTTGATTCGAAAAGTACTTTTTTACAAGTTTATTTGAATTCAATATATTTTGAACATGAAATTCAATTCTTGTATATTATTTTTATATAAAATAAAATAAAATAAATATATGGGACACTTACACACACGGTCGTCCGTCTCCATAGTAAGTAACTTAATACTTGTGTTATGGGTGGCAGACAACTGGTGTATATATACTTATATATTTTTTAAATACATACTTAAATGCAAATATACACCCAGGCTCAAAGGCCAACAAATTCATTTATAGAAAATGTTGGCCCTCAGCGGGAATCGAACCCGCGACCCGCGCAGCTGAAGGCAGGGTCACTACCCACTGCGCCAACGGGCCAGCCAAATGGTTTTACACTTTCATAAAGCATTTTCTTTTTAACAGCTAACAGCGCAGCAATATATGAAAATGGCACTTCGGAAGCTTGAGGTAGCTTTATTGCAATACTATATAGGTATAGGTAAAAGATGTGCTTTTTGTTTCTCTTTCCCTATTCCTTTGAACTAAGTGGAGATTACTGAAGAGATTTTGTAAATAATTCTCTCTTACAAACCTTCAGTTCGTCACCAGTTTAGTACCCGGCTGAGTAGAATAGATCACCCTCATTTCTTACCGAGGTGTTGTAAAAGGCGACTAAGGTAAGTTGACGTCAGATAGGTGGCCGGTCATAAAATACGAATGTAGCCAAACATGTTTATAACATGTTGTGCCGACTCCACTTAGAGTGGGATAAGGGCAGGATGATGAGTTGAGATGAGATATAAAACACTTCACTAAAATATTCACCATATAAATAAAGCAAGCAGGGTGTATATTTATATTTAAGTATGTATTTAAAAAATATATAAGTATATATTCACCAGTTGTCTGTCCATAACACAAGTATTAAGTTACTTACTTTGGGGACGGACGACCGTGTGTGTAAGTGTCCCATATATTTATTTATTTATAATCCTCATGTCTATCATGATTGAACATAAAAGGAAAAGCTGTGATTAATAACACAGTGCGACTCTTTCGAGGATGTCACGGGTTCAAACTCCGGACAGGCACCAATGATTTTTTCTATTAAACTTATGTGTCTAATTAATAGTTGAAATTTATCACACGCTTTACGGTAAAGGAAAACTGCATATCTCTATAAATTCTAGGAATATCTGTAATATACCAATCCGCATTGGAGCAGTGTGGTAGGTCCCAGCTTTCATTCTCTACAAAAATAGGAGAGAGGAGGCCTATGCCTAGCAGTGGGACAGTAACAGACCGTTACTTTAATTTTGTATATATAAAAGGACGTAAGTCGACTTATTAACATATTTAAGCCTGGTACGGAATTTTAAGTATATTCCCATAGTTGGTGGATTATACAGTTTTTTATGAAATGTAATTATTATTCTAGGATGTAGATAAAATGGATACAAAAATATATCCCATGAACCCTCAAGACCTGGTGAGAAACGTATCTCAAGTGGTGAGTATCAATATAGTAAGTAAAGTAAGTAACGGCCTGTTAATATCCCACTGCTGGGAATAGACCTCCTCTCTCCATTTTTGGAGAGAAGGGTTGGAGCTAAGGCCTACCACGCTGCTCCAATGCGGATTGGTAGGTTACACATATCCCTAGGATTCTCTAGAGATATGCAGGTTTCCTCACGATGTTTTCCTTCACCGAAAAGCGTGTGATAAATAGCAATTATCAATTAGACACATAAGTTTTAATAGAAAAACTCATTGGTGTCTGCCCGGGTTTGAACCCATGATTGTCTCTAGAGATTCACACGGTTGCACCGCTAGGCCATCACAGCTTTTGTATCAATATATGCAAGTCTTTATTCTTTGAATTAAATTTTCATGTGTTATAGAGTGCGAAAATCGAAACTAGCTATTTCTTAATTATTTGTTGTGCTGTTTAGGTGCCTTTTACTTTACCTCCATTGTCGACGACATTGGTAAGAATGAATATTAATGTAGTATCTATTTCTAGATTTAATCTATAGTCATCTCAACTGATACATTGGTTTAACACGACTAATTCCGACACTTAACATAATCTAGACGACAGGACATGTGTGAACGTCACATCAACTTTGATAGAAAGCTGGTTAGTGGACTGTACATACAGTCCACTAACCAGCTTTCTATCAAAGTGAATGATATGCAGATCTTTGCCCAAATCAGTGAGTAATAAAAACCACACCAACCTTGCTATCCACATTCGCCCCGAATGGACGGAGACTTGTTGCCAGACGCACGGCGCACCAGTTGGAAGTGGACTTGGCGCAGCACTCTTCACTCATTAGGCACTAAAGAACTATTTGGGAATGCACGCACTTCACAAGGACAATAACGTATCGTCCGTAGAACGTTCTCGAGGCAAGTCTTATGTTAAAGATCACACACCTCACTGAGACGGCAACGTCGTCTGTAGAACGTCCGAAAGGCAAGTGGGCGTCTACGCACCATTTGAATGCGATGGTAGACGAACAAAAATTGATGCAGTAATGTTTTGTATTACTACCCACCAATATAATAAGCAAAAATCGAACAGGCCATCTAATAGTTTACTCTTTACTAAGTCTAAGTAATAAAGAATCTACGTTTAGTACGAAAGTAACTTAAATAACTATTGAACAAGTTATAGTTTAAGTCTTAACCCCAATTCTGCCATTAAACAAGTACAGAAATGTTATTTGCCTATTTTGATATGTACTTAACTTACTTAAATGACATAAATTAAATTTTCAGTCACCAATATGGACTACACAAAATATAATCTACAATTTCTTACCTAAAGAGGTAAGTATGGTATTTGGTGAATTTGCTAAAATGCCATATTTTAGCAAATCAAATAAAATAAGAAAAACATTTTAGACGCAACCATTGCAATCTGATCTAAATCTTAAACTGTATTTGGCTTTTTGATTGTACTAGCAGTTTGACGATAGAATAGAGATAGAGGTAGCAATATTAAGTTATATCCTAAGATTCTTGTAATAACGGTTGCCGAAGCAACCGATTTTATGAAAGGGTATTAACATTTTACATTACATATGTGGTTAGATTAGATTGGTATCAAGGTGCGATGGCCTCTTTCAGCGGGGATGTTATCTCGCGGAAGGAGGCGGCGGAGCGGATCCGGGAAGTCGAGTCCTTGGATCCGCTCTACCGGAGGCGACTCACTCATGACCATTGCATCCCACCCTGAAAGGACGTTTGGGCGTTCCGAACTGGGAATCGTACGCCCAATTGGAGTAGGCCCTTGAGGCGGTCAATGCATCTGGTGCTCCCGTTGCATCGATTTGCAGAGGGAGGGGCCACTGTTTAGAGAAGCCCCGACCTAAAGATGGCGCACTTCTGCTGGCGGGGACGGGGGCATTGAGCACAACGGTACCCTGCCCTTGCCACCAGTAGCGTGGTAGAGCACTGTCAGGTTTTTAGTCGGTGAGAGTCCAACATACTGCCTTTCGTCCTCGTCGAGCGGTGATGACCCATAACGGGGTTTCCTGAAAAAAATTGGTATCAAGTATTTCGAATTCACTTAATCAGATAACTTGAGAAATATTAAGACACAATACTGTTTTAATAGTAAAGTTGATAACCTTACTTAATTCTTAGTTAGGATAGGTTGGTTAAAGGAAAGATTAAGAAATTTAATTAATTGATGACTGTTGTTCGTAGGATGACTTTGGGGCCCCGATTCGTTGGGTGTCATTGAACTCGGTAAGCACTTTTGCAAGCATTGAATGCTTCTGTCCTGTTTCTGATTTTCAAATTAAAATCGAATAATTTATCTTTAATATTTAAATGAGTTAATCTTGTATATATGTATAAATATCTTCTGAATCTCGGAAACGGCTAGGAGGTTTTGAGGGGGAAAATCGATCTAGCTAGATTTCATTAAATAAGTCTTTTTATCCCTGTTTTCGGGCACGGACAAAATGTAGAATAGAATACAAATGTTATTTTAGCTGTCAATTATAAAGATGCTCAGCGGATAATGGGCGGACTAAAGAAGTGATAATACCCCACCTGTACAATTATTTTTTTCAAGTTTCATCTTTTTATTTCAAAGTCTATATTATTTTTAAAAAATTTACCGAGCCTGGGTAGTTGTTATTCAATTCAATTCAAAATATTCTGTATTCAAATAAACTTGTAAACAAGTGCTTTTGAATCGTCAACTCTACTGCTCGTTCGGAAAGCTGTTCCTACCGAGAAGAGCCAGAAAGAAACTCGGCGGTTGCTCTTTTAAAAATATAATTCTTAATACTATTTACATTATGTCGTTACTGTCTTGTACAGGCTCAAAGAGAGCTATATCCACACATTCTTATCTTCTAAATAATCTTCAAGAGTATTGTAGGCTTTCTGTATCAGCCTCTTTTTAACAGTGTTTTTAAACTGCTGTAATGGCAAAGCTGAAATTTTATTATAGAATCTTATACCAAAACCCACACTAATGCTAAGATACCTGTATTAAAACTAATGCTAAGATACCTGTAAACTTTTTGTTTTAGAACGATACGAGAGATGGGCTAGCGAAAATTACGGTAAGTCTTAATGTAATTTTTTTGTCATAGTATATACTTATTATAAAAGAAAGTCCCAAAAAGCTGTCTATATCGATTTTCTCAAATTTACTAAACGGAGTATGGTTCTTACTAAAAGATACTAGCAATACTTCCGGAATTTTTTGGTTATAGTACAAGAGCTTTGTACACCAGCGACTTTGTTCGCGTGCTTTGAAAAATTCTTTCAGTGTAAGATAGTCCATTTATCGAAGAAGATATATATAAGATCACGCTAAGATGAATAGGAGAGGAGCAGCAATAAAAATTATTGCAAAAATTGCAAAATTTAAAGCTAATGGCTAACGGTGAAAGTTTGGTTGATTTTGATAATATTGTTTTAGGATCAAAAGACTGGCAGAAATCGGCAGTATCTCATTAACGTATGTAATTTTAAACATTTAGCTCATTTTTGTGTTAATGTGTAGCATTCAAAAACACTATAATTAGTAAACAAAGGTTAATTACGCTGTCATCTGTAAAGTTATAATAGCTTAGTTGGTTATGTATGGACTAAAAAAGTTAATATACCCCCAGATAAAACTATCCCTTAGTTTTTTTTTATTTTCATATTGCATCTTTTTTTTTATATCTTCTAAAAAGTTTATGGTCATTTATTTTTCAGGGCAGTGTTTTGGTTCCCGTCATAGATTATAGTGTTGAACGTTTGGGTTTAACTGTGAGTATTTTTTAGTTAATTTTAACATACCCAAATAAAGTTACTTGATTTTAATTTATAGAATTAGGCGTTACTTTGCGGAGAGTCATAATACGAAAGTAATAATAAAATTATTTTGCTATAATTCGCGATGAAGTAAAATAGAAAATATATATAATGCTAAATGTAGAGTGGACAATTTAAATCGTAAAGCTTTACGATTTTGTCGTGGAGTCTATCTGCTATATCGTAAAGCTTTACGATTTTGTCGTGGAGTCTATCTTCTGACGATGCTTCGGTTACGGGGCGAAACAATTGTTGAGATTGTGGTGGTGAATGTGTGCAGTGCTTGTGTATTGTTGTGCCATCGGTGTCGGGTAGTGCATGAGTTCTTACAAATTCTGCATGTATCAGGTATGAGAACGAATAGTACACTCTACATTTAGCACAGAATACCACTATTCCTGTGGTAGCCCAGCGGTAACACCGTGCGCCTCTTTCGAGGGGGTCTAGGGTTCAAACCCCGGGCAGGCACCAATAAAGTTTTCTAGTAAAACTTATGTGTCTAATTGATAATTACAATTTATCACACGCTTTTCGGTGAAGGAAAACATCGTGAGGAAACCTGCATACCTCTAGAGAATTCTGGGGATATGTGTAACCTACCAATCCGCATTGGAGCAGCGTGGTAGGTCTTAGCTCCAAATCCTTTTCTCCAAAAAAAAAAACGGAGAGAAGAGGCCTATGCCCAGCAGTGGGATAGTAACAGGCCGTTACCACGCACATACCACTATTCCCGCTCCGAGATGCTCGTCTCTTGAATGACGAACAAAGATTGAATGTAACTGAAACGTTTTATCAATAGGAAGACTCCACCGGAAACAACAACGGCACAGTGTTGGTACCATTTTAATCAAAAAGTGCTCAATACTCTTGTCTCATTACTGTGTTCCTATAAAATAGAAAGCGGAAGTCATTGGCGACAACACTCCGCCAAATTTCAGTTCTTTTGGTATCCTAATTTTTGGAAAACCTCTTCTAACTTGTTCCAGACGACAACGGCACCAGTTCTTACAACAGATCTTACAGCGTTACGCACAGTCGTTACCAGCATTGATTTGAAGACTGTAGACGAAACAGACTGGCTTGCGTTCGAGACGGCGATGGGAGGACGCGACCAGGCGAATGAGGTAAACTTTAAAGATATACCACGACTACCGGAAAGTGTTGTATCGGTAAATCCAATACGATATGAACTGATGACGTTAAAAACGTCTTGGAGAGCTGCTGGATTCATGGAAACAAGATAGTGTAGTGTGGATCCCTTAGAGATATATCGCCCTATCCGAAGTAAAAAGTCACATTTCCTATGCTTATACAGGGGACCAGACGAATAAGGTAAACTTTAAAGATATACCACGACTACCGGAAAGCGTAGTATCGGTAAAACGCCTATGACATGAACTGATGACCATAAAAACGTCTCGGGAAGCTGCTGGATTCAAGGAAACAAGATAGTGTAGTGTGGATCCCTCAGATATATCGCCTTATCCGAAGTAAAAAGTCACATTTCCTATGCTTATACATGGGACATGTATAAGCATAGGAAATGTGACGCCGTGTGGTATCCGGCTGAATAGAATAGTACCACCCTCAATTCTTACCTGCTTGACGTTAATTTACCTTGGTCTTATTTTACGACACCTCAGTAAGAAATGAGGTTGGTCTATTGTATTAAACCGGATATCACACACTGGGTCAACTTACCTTAGTCGCCTTTTACGACACCTGTTAAGAAATGAGGGTGATCTATTCTACTCAGCTGGATACCGGCATTTAAAATTTAATTTCTGTTTGTTATTCTAAATACGCTATTTTATTCAAGTGGATACCACGCGGTGGTTCAATTTACCTTAGCCGCCTTTTACACCTCGGTAAGAAATGAGGGTGGTCTATTCTAGCTGGATACTACACGGCATTATAAAACTTTGTGTACGTGTTATAATACGTGTGTATAACGTTTTTGTCTATCAAACGACAGAAGAGATGAATTGTGAATTTTAATTCAAAGGTAGGGTGACTTGCTTAAATATGAGGTAATATAAACTGAAACTCGCAATGACAAGGGATGTCGCTCACTATAGAACATTGCGGTATTTAATCTTGAAGTTTCACTCGCTTAATTGCGAGGAAACTGTCACATTTTATGGCTACTGGGGTTATTAAACCATCCTTTGGGTTAGGGATATGGGGATAAGCAAAGAAACGTATACGCTGCAGTGATATACAGAACAGACGTTATGAAATAATTATTAGGATCTGATTGACTGAGCTTTGCTTGGTAATAAATTATATAACAAATTTAAAAAAAGCATCTTAAAAATAATAATTAGGTAGTTGGGGATCGATCCTAGGTATTTACATTTCTAGAGACTGGCCGTTCTCCGAATAAGCTACGCTGACTTGACAGTTTATGGTAATAAGTGTTTTATATTCACTATAAATTTTAGTATTTTTTAATACCCAAAAACAGGGATAAAACGATTTTTTTTACAAAAGACCTGGATAGATCAATTTTTTTTCAGAAAGAATTTCAGGAAAATCGTTGGAGCCTTTTCTGAGAATATATTTATGTATATACATACGAGATTAACTCATTTAAATATTAAAGACTAGCAAATCGCTAGCCGCTCCACCCGCGTGAAAAGATTAAAACCGTTATATAGTCTTTTGATAACCATAAAAATGGTTAGAGTTGATTAACCTTAAAAGCTAGACATATGACTTTTAGAGGGGAACAATTTTGTAATATATAACGCCGTGTGGTATCCGGCTGAATAGAATAGTACCACCCTCACTTCTTACCGAGGTGTCGTAAAAGGCGACTAAGGTAAGTCGACCCGCCGTGTGGTATCCGGCTGAGTAGAATAGACCAACCTCATTTCTTACCGAGGTGTCATAAAATACGACTAAGATAAGTTGACGTCAGGCAGGCGGCCGGTTGTAAAATACGTAGCCAAATCATGTGACAACATGTATATACCATGTTGTGCCGACCCCACTAAGAGTGGGATAAGGGCAGGAGGATGATGAATTTTGTGATACATAATTTTTTAATAACTATTACCGTTTACTCAGCACACGCAAAGAAAGCTTTATATATTGCCGTTTTCTTACTATTTTTATTGCTGCTCCTTTCCTATTCATCTTAGCGTTAAGTTTTATAAAAGGACTATCTTACACTGACAGAATTTTTCAAATCGGTCCCGAGTAGTTAAGTTCCTGAGATTAGCGCGTTCAAACAATCAATCAAACAAACTCTTGCTTTATATATTAGTATAGATAGGTAAAACGCCGGGGACTAGGGGCTGTGGCTTAGTGTGTATATCCATGAAGGTATATGCCAGTAATCACCACGCTTGGCACGCGGGTTGGTGATCGCTGTGCTGACCATTTCGCACCGACAACGCTGCTGCCCGCTGTCGGTCTATAACATTTGGGTCACCAAGGGAATGGTTATACCGCCATTAGCAGGTCGCCTCGTCGGTTTATATGCAGGGTGCACCACGAGCAGGTGAGGTTGGCAATTGAGGAAGCTGATTGGGGCTAGCTTTCCCCTTACACCCCGCGGCACAAGATCGTGTGGCGTGGAAGTCCATGGCAGAGACCTACGTCCAACAGTGGACAGCTATTGGTTGAAGAGAGAGGTAAAACGCAGAAGATAATAGTTGAAATTTAGGCTGACCTACTAAGCCATTGTTCGGTATTAACTGAACAAAACAGCTCACTTTGTGGGCATTGACATATTAGCTCATTACTGCGGCACATTTCTGCGGGAAGGTGGTGTAATCGTGACGTTTCATTTCCTTTATTAGAGGGAAGAAAGCGACTATCGCCTTTTATTGTTAGGTATCGTTTGCGTCATTTAACAATGTCGGTACAGGCTTTTCTCTTTTTTTACATAAAACCTAGATAGATCGATTTTCCTTCCCCAAAAACCCCTACATGCTGAATTTCAGGAAAATCGTTGGAGCCGTTTACGAGATTCCGAATGTATATACATATATAGTATATATATATATATCATCTTCCTGCCCTTATCCCACTCTAAGTGGGGTCGGCACAACATGTCATAAACATGTTGTCACATGATTTGGCTACGTATTTTACGACCGGCCGCCTGCCTGACGTCAATTACCTTAGTCGTATTTTACGAAACCTCGATAAGAAAGAGGGTGGTCTATTCTACTTAAACGGATACCAGACGGTGAGTCAACTTACCTTAGTCGCCGTTTAAGGCACTTTAGGCCATTCTAGGTGTTATAAAAAGTAAGGGAAGTTGAGCCGCCGCGCCGTGTAGTATCCAGTTGAGTAGAATAGACCACCCTCATTTCTTAACGAGGTGTTATAAAAAGTGAGTAAGGTAAGTTGACCCACTGCGCCGTGTGGTATCCAGTTGAGTAGAATAGAACACTCTCATTTTTTATCGAGTAAAAAGTGACTAAGGTGAGATGACGTCAGGCAAAATGACCAGCCAAAATATGAAACAATATGTTTATAACATGTTGTGCCGACCCCACTCAGACTGGGAAAAGAGCAGGAGCATGATGATTTATTGTCAAAATTTTTCATTTTTCAGTGCACCGGAGATGGTTGCCAATCAAGAGTAAGTAAGACATTAGTATCTGGGTAACCTAGCCTTGCACGGTAATTTTTGAAAAAAGATACAAAAAAATGCAATAAAAAAATTAAAAAAAAACCCGGATGTGGGAATCGAACCTAGGTTCCGAACGCTTACGGCCCGCACGTTACCATTACGCTGTCATATATTTGCATCTGACAGCTCAAAGTATGAGTTGCTATCTATTCCTATTTTCGTAGATTTTTTAGTGCCCAAAAACAGGGGACGAATTTCACAAACAGCGCATCTGTTATAATTTCTTAGTAGCTGTCCACTTAAAGGTAGCGGCCTGCTACTCTCCCACTGCTGGGAATAGGCCTCCTCTCTCCGTGTTTGGAGAGAAGGATTGGAGCTAAGACCTACCACGCTGCTCCAATGCGGATTGGTAAGTTACACATATCCCCAGAATTCTCTAGAGATATGCATATAAAATAATTTAATCTATACATGTAATAAATTCGTTGAGATGTCAAATCTCTGTATGTTTGTTCCCGCTAATCTTGGAAACCGCTAATTCGATTTAGACGCTGTTTTTACTAATATGAAGTAGAAAGCCTCACTGAACATATAGGGTATGTTTTATTATAATTGGTCAATAAAATAAAAAAGATACGACTCCGAAACGGCTGGACCAATTTTAATGAAATTTTCAGACCATCTTTAAAATGACAGTAAATGATACTGTAATTATGTGGCGATCTGAGTATTTTTTTTTGTAACTGTAATCTTTAAATTAAGCACGGCGAAGCGGGCTGGACATACTAGTTATTAATATTTACGCTTTAATCCGCAATTATAGCGTAAATAATTGTAATGCTAAATGTAGAGTTTACTCTCCGTTTTCATACTTCATCCATGCAGAATTCGTAACGTATGTTCTACTCACCACCACTATCGAATTACGCAAGTGATGCACACATTCACTACCGCAATCTATTTATTTATTTATGTGTAAAAAAAAACGATCGCAACGATAGTTACACTCCATAACCGCCACATATTTACAAAGCTATTCCTAATACTCCTACATGTATAAATTTTAAATGTAACTAGTTATAAGAATTACATTTTGAAAAAAGCAACCGCCGAGTTTTTTACCGACTCTTCTCGGTACGAACAGCTTTCCGAACCAGCAGTAGAGTTGACGATCCAAAAGCACTTGTTTACAAGTTTATTTTAATAAAGAATATTTTGAATTTGAATTTAATATGGGTTTGTTTATTTTACAGTGTAAAAAATTAGCGTGTGAATCTGTGGTACGTAGATGTTCTAGCTTTATAACTAAATACTAGGTAAATTCTAAGTTTTAAATATTAAATTAATCTAATTTATATTTTAATATTTAACTGGTGCCCACTCTAAGTGGGGTCGCCACATGTTTTAAACATGTTGTTATTAACCTTCCTAGTTATTTTACGACGCCGGCTACCGCTAATTACTTGAAGAACTGCTTGGTCTTCTAACAAAACAGACCTTATAGCATTGGTACGATTAGTGGCGATGCCGCAGTTCAAACAATTCATTGTTTACACAAATTATTCAAAACTATCGTTGAGAAAAATCGAATTTGGAATAATAAACCAAAAAAAAATGTATTCAGTACATTATTATTATTATCTTGCTTTATGACCTGTACAGCGCAAATTCAGTACATATTGTGATATTTTTTCATTTGACAGAATTTATGATCGTTGGCCATACATACAACCAAAGAAAAAATATTTTATAGTTTATATTTTTAATTATAGTTTCTCAACATCATTGTTAAATCAGAAAAGCAATTATTGTTAATAAAAAGATGTTTTTATATTTCAAGACACCTATTCTAAATTACTGTGTTCACAATTTTTTTTTAAGTAATGTTTGTATTTTTTTTCTTATTTACACTAAAAACTTTAGAATCTAGCGCTGTATAAGTATAAAGTATTTAAAAAGTTAAAAGTAACAAGCTGACATTTATGATACGTTCCGTTTCAGGAATTAACGTATATATTTTAATACTATTATATATTAAATAAGATGCCGATAATATATAATATATTAATACTATTAAATAAGTTTTCTAGCAAATTCCCATTGAAAGTTTATAATATTTTTAGTTATATTTAGTTAGAATAAATTAATAATTTTTTGATGTATCTGGGATTTCTGTAATATTTAGGGTCATTTTTCAAAATCTCCAGATAAAACCATGCTTTTTTTAAATATATTTTACCCTTACTAGTATTAGGCTATTATAATAATAGAATGCATAGTGCAGCGTTCTCAACATTCAAAACTACGCACTATAATAAAAAGTTAACGTTACCTTTTGTTTATTCAGATTCTGAATTTTTTTCTAGCAGTATTTATCGATTTAATAATATTTATTTGTTACAGTGTAATGGAGATACTTGCGCTACCGGGGTAACTGAACACAATTTTACTAATAATTTAGTTTATAGATTTTTAATAATTTAGTTTAGAGAGTTTTAGTTTTTAATTTAGTTTAGGCGTTACTTTGCGGAGAACGGACATTAGACATTTAGCATTACATATATTTTCTTTTATCGCGGATTATAGCAAAATAATATTTTCATTACTTTTCTAGTTATTATTTCTTGTCCTGTAAAATAGTTAATAATGTTAACAAGTTCATTTGCAAACTTATATAATGTATTGTTCCAGTATTATCATACGAATTTTGAAAATTCGTTACTGGCTATAGGATTCACTAAATCGTATTTGCTTAAAAACTTGTCTCAAGAGCATATGGTTTTAACTTTTTTTTGTTATGTTACTTATCTAACATAAAAAAATGTATGATCGCTGAAACTGTATTTTATTATAACACCACTACTTTATAATTTTTGTTTTTCAGTGTGTAGGTAGTTCCTGTAACACTTTTGTAAGTCTACATTTTTTGGTATTAATATATATATACAGAAGTTGTATCTAGGATTTTCTTTTTAACTTTTTCTCTTGAATGTTAAGTACCTGGTTGATCGATCCTTTTTCAGTAATTTTTTACAAAATAAAAAAATAAAAAAATTACTGGGTAGGTGGGGCTCGATCCTAGGTATTTTCATTTCTTTTATATTAAATTTAAATGTTAATAATTTTTTTATACCCAAAAACAGGAATAAAACAATTTGTCTTAAATAAAACAGAGTTGACCAATAATAGGAGAGGTTAGAAGTGAAAAATACGATAAACCCACTTTAATAAGAGCAGGAAAAAGATAATATCCTATTTTGTTTCAGTGTAGAGGACCCGGTTGTTTGGCAATGGTGAGTTAATTATTATTAAACGCTTTTATACAACTTGCAATGTATGTAAAGGTGAAATCTTGCAAGTTAAATTTGACCTACTTGCCGGAGTCAGTTTGAGCTGATACATACTGGTCCAGTCCCGATGGCAATGCGTGTTTATGATAAGCATGACCTGATGCTGTCAGTATTGGCTCCAGACGAGGGAACTCCTTTATCGGCTAACAGTAGGGACATAAAATTTTGTTAAAAGTTTTTATTTATTAAAAACTTTTATTATGTTTAACTTATTAAGCGTTTATTTGACTTGTCTTGTATGTATGTGAAGGTGGAATCTTGTAAGTTAAATTTGACCTACTTGCCGGAGTCTGGTTGAGCTGAAATTGTACATACTGATCCAGTCCCGATGACAATGCGTGTTTATGATAAGCATGACGTGATGCTGTTAGGATTGGCTCCAGAGGAGGAAACTCCTCAACAGTTAACAGTAGGTACATGAAACGCTGTTAAAAGTTTTTTTTTAAATTAATGAATGAAAAAAAAAATATTCTGCTTAATGTGCTCGCGTAGAAAGTTCTAGATATATTAATATAATAACTTTTGGATTTGGTCCGCTCAGAAATTTTTGCGTTTCTTATAATAACTAAATGGCAAATAAGTTAAAGTTACGAATGTTGACTTTTGATATTAGAACTGTGCCTGCAACTCCGGGGGTTGCGGGTTCGAATTTTGTTGAGAGAATATTTCCAAAAAAAAATTGTTGATTCTTCGAAGGTGTATTTATAAATTTATTATGTATTGACAAGTTGTCTGTCATAACACACAAGTATTAAGTTACATACTTTGGCGGACGGACAGCCATATCTCACGCTTAGTAATAAACTGACCGAATTCAAAATTAGGCTTAATTGTGTTAGATACATTGTAATACTTATTTCAATGCAATATATGACATGATGCTACGAACTATTGGAAAAGCTAGTATTTCTTGTGTTTTAAGTTATGGGTCTCGGCTTATTTTTGGCACTATATATTACGAGTATATTGCAATTAGCCAAAAAAACCTGAATTAGGTCAGTTTAATACTAAGCAGTGCAATAAAATTGTGAGCTACAATTTTTTTTTCTGCTAAATAAAGTTCTTCTCATTGTAAAATATAACATTACAGTGTATTGGATCAAGTTGTACTGCGAAGGTTTGTATTTTTTAAAATTTGGGATGCGTTTCTTTTTAATTTAGCGATTTAGGATAGCGATCGTCAAAGCTTTTTTACAAATGCGACTAAAGCTCCGAAGCTCTAATAGCGTGTGGGAACTTCAAATGAGCCTCAATTTTCCATCTGTGTATTGATATATTCGAATTTCAAATTCATAACCCGTTTTGACTGGCCCGTTGGAGCAGTGGGTAGTGACCCTGCCTTCAACTCCGCGGGTCGCGGGTTCGATTCCCGCCGAGGGCCAACATTTTCTATAAATCAATTTGTTGGTCTTTGAGCCTGGGTGTATATTTGTATTTAAGTATGTATTTAAAAAATATATAAGTATATATTCACCACCAAGTTACTTTGGGGACAGACGACCGTGTGTGTAAGTGTCCCATATATTTATATTTATATTTATATTTATAATATTCTTTATTCAAATTAACTTTTAAATAAGTGCTTTTGAATCGTCAACTCTACTGCTGTTTAGAAAATTACCCTACCAAAAAGAGTACCTAGCTCTTCTTACGGTTTGCCCCTTTTTGAATAGTTATTTAAAATTGCTGTATTATTGGTATATTAATAATGACCCCGTGTGGTATCCGGCTGAATAGAATAGTACCACCCTCATTTCTTACTGAGGTGTAGTAAAAGAGGACTAAGGTAAGTCGAACCGCCGTGTGGTATCCGGCTGAGTAGAATTGACCAACCACATTTCTTACCGAGGTGTCGTAAAAGGCGACTAAGGTAAGTCGACCCGCCGTGTGGTATCCGGCTGAGTAGAATTGACCAACCACATTTCTTACCGAGGTGTCGTAAAAGGCGACTAAGCTAAGTTGACCCACCTTGTGGTATCCGGTTTAGTAAAATAGACCACCCTCTTTCTTACCGAGGTGTCGTAAAATACGACTGAGGTAAGTTGGCGTCAGGTAGGCAGCTGGTCGTAAAAACGCAGCCAAATCATGTGACAGCATGTTTATAACATGTTGTGCCGACCCCACTTAGAGAGGGATAAGGGCAGGAGGATGAAGATTGGTATATTAATAATGAAAACATTTTTACAGTGTGAGGGTCTATCTTGTGAATCGAGGGTAAGAAACAAATAAAGTTTATAATAGGTAATAATAGTTTTATAATTGTAATTCGCGCAAGTGGAAATCAGAGTAACAAATATGTATTTTAGTCAATTTACATAAAGATGTGATATAATATTAATTTGAACCATTCTCAAGAATTGCGCTATCTTTTAGTAAAAACTGTACAAAAATCTTTTCAATATATTACGAGAAAAACGATAGCGTACAGACAGCTTTTGGGGACTTTGTTTTATAATATCATCATTTTTCTGCCCTTATCCCACTCTAAGTGTAGTCGGCACACCATATTTTGAACATGTTTTGTCTAGTTATTTTACGACCGGCCGCCTGCCGTCAACTTTCCTTAGTTACCTTTCTTGAAACCCCGGTAAGAAATAAGGGTGGTCTATTCTACTCAGCCGGATATCACACTGCAAGTTAAATTACCACTCTATCGCAGTCAATCTATATTCATATTTGTACAAATGTCTGTCTATCTATATGTTTATTTATTTTTCAAGGAAAACAAACAGTACATATTCAAATTCAAAATATTCTTTATTCAAATAAACTTGTAAACAAGTGCTTTTGAATCGTCAACTCTACTGCTGGTTCGGAAAGCTGTTCCTACCGAGAAGAGCCAGCAAGAAACTCGGCGGTTGCTCTTTTTAAAAAAAATATAATTCTTAATATTATTTACATTAAGTCGTTAGTGTCTTGTACAGGTTCAAAGAGAGCTATATCCACACATTCTTATCTTCCAAATAATCCTCAAGAGTATAGTAGGTTTTCTGTATCAGCCTCTTTTTAACAGTGTTTTTAAACTGCTGTAATGGCAGTGCTGAAATTGATTGCGGAATTTTATTATAGAATCTTATACCAAAACCCACAAACGAGTTACGCACTTTTGCAAGGCGCAAAGCAGGAACCGCAAGCTTATGTCGGTTCCTGCTTTGTCTATTGTATACATCACCTATCGTTTTATAGCAAGACTTATATATGTAACTAGCAATCGCCAGTGGCTCCGCCCGCGTTGAAAGATTAACACCGTAATACAATATTTTGATAACCATAAAAATGGGTAGAGTGGGTTTACCTTAAAAGCTGGACATATGCTGTCGCGGACTTTTATTTAGAACTTTTAGAGGGGAACAATTTTGTAATACGTGATTTTTGAATAACTATTACCGTTTACTCAGCGCACGCAAGGAATGCTTTTAATTGCCGTTTTCATACTATTTTTTATTGTTGCTCCTCTCTTATTCATCTTATCGTGATGTTATAGCCTATAGCCTTCCTCGATAAATGGACTATCTTACACTGAAATAATTTTTCAAATCGGTCCAGTATTTCCTGAGATTAGTGCGTTGAAACAATCAATCTAACAAACAAACTCTTCAGCTTTATATATTAGTATAGATGTACTTAATATTCCTTACATTTTTTCCGAAAAAAATTCTATTATTCCTTTTATAGTACTAAAAGTATTACTTTAATATTATAATAAATTTATCAGGAGTCTGGGTAACGTATTTATGAGATGTTTCTGGTGTAAAGGAGATTGAATTTTCATATATTTTCTCTGTTTCAGTGTCGGGGAAATGGCTGCGAGGCTACCGTATGTATTATTTATATGAGGAAAAGTATGGTGACTCGATTATTTGGTTTTCATAAGAAAATAAACATAAAACGCCGTGTGACATCCGGCTGAGTAGAATTTATTTTTACACCTCGGTAAGAAATGAGGGTGGTATTATTTCTTACCGAGGTGTCGTAAAAGGCGACTAAGGTAAGTTGACCCTGCGTATGGTATCCGGTTGAGTAGAATAGACCAGCCTCTTTCTTGCCGAATTGTCGTAAAATACGAGGAAGGTAAGTTGACGTCAAGCAGGCGGCCGGTCATAAAATCCGTAGGTAGCCAAATCATGTGACAACACGTTTATATCATGTGCCGACCCCACTTAAAGTGGAATAAGGGCAGGAAGATGATATGGTAGGGGTATTACAGGGTACAACGTTTCATCCATCCATTAGCCTATCGCAGTCCAGTGCTGGACATAGGCCCTATGTCTGCGCCAGACATCCCGGTTCTACAACGTTTAACCCCATATAATTTTCTGACGCGCTTTAGTAACACGGAAAATCCCCGCTTGGGCTCCCCTCCATTATATTACCAATTTCAGTGCCGTACGTTTTCCTGTCGATACGTGATCAACGGAAAAACCCACTTCGGAGGAGGGTCTTGGACAGATCATTATCCGCAGTACGACGGCGTCAACAACAGATATCGGAATTACTGATTTACACAGAACTAGTATTAACTTTGTGCGCGTCAACTTTAATAATATACTTTCTATTATGATCAACGTGTTTTTTTTTTATTCCTGAAGGAAAATTAGAAATTATTTTATTGTACACCGCAAAATTGCTAATCGCTGTCTCAATTTATATTTGCTAGCAACACTTTATAGTTACCTCTTATCCAGGGGCACAAAAGTGATAAGGCCATTAATTCTCATTTGCGATCGGTTCTCGCGTGCGAAAGCTTTGTTGGTTGATCTATTCACGTCATTTCTTTTTGTGTTTATGGCTACGAATATGTAAATTTTGTTATTTTTTATAAATCCTACTTTGGATCCTAAAACTATCATATCATTTGGTTCTCATCTATCAGCTACGGATTGAATTGGAGTAGAAAAAATCGATTGAAAAAAAAAACGATTAATTCGTATAAAATAATCGATTAATAATAATCGATGTTTTTCTGACTATTTTAAAAGTTGCCTTTTTAATATTAATAATTAATTACCGAGAAGGAATGGAGTTAAGACCTACCACGCTGCTCCAATGCGGATTGGTAGGTTACACATAACTCCAGAATTCTCTAGAGATATGCAGGTTTTCTCAAGATGTTTTCCTTCACCGAAAAGCGAGTGATAAATTGCAATTATCAATTAGACACATAAGTTTTAACAGAAAAACTCATTGATGTCTCTGTCCGGGTTTGAACCCGTAACCTTCTCGAAAGAGTCGCACGGTGTTACCGCTGGGCTACCACAGCTTAAAGTGGATAACTACCACTACAGACATACAGACACGCTGTTTGTGTAATTCCATTGAAATGTGTTGTTTGGCTACATTAATTTCATCCAACAATGCATATGTTATCTTAAAAAAAAGAAAATAAGAGAAAAAGACAAAGAGGATAACTAAATTAATCGATTTTTGATATAAAAAAAACGATTATTAAAAATCGGTTTTTTCCACATCCCTACTATCAGCTGATAAGGCCTAACAATAGTACCAGTATTTCAAAGCCATAGTTGTGTATGACTCCTTTCTGGAGGTCTATTTTCCCTATACTTTTCCTTATCTTTAATTATGCTTTGTTTTCATCTTTAAAGCGGAACGTCCCATTGGTGTTATTTATGTAGATACGTATGATTAAAATGGAAAATGGTGTAAAATATAAATTCTATTTTACACCATTTTCGTTTATGTCTAACAATATTTGAGGACTCGCAAGATTTTAACTCACAAAAAGTGTCACGGAAGACGAATTACCTTTGAGATAGGGTGACCAATATTCTTGCAATCAAAAATAAACGTATCCAGAATAAGTTTGAATAAATTAAGAGAGTGGACGAGACTTAGATACTTCACTACATATTATAAAACAAAGTCGCATTCTTTGTCCATATATCCCTATGTACGCATAAAACTTTAAAACTACGCAACAGATTTTGATGCGGTTTTTTTAATAGATAGAGTGATTCCAGAGGAAGTTTTGTACGTATAATAACATTCAATACGGAGTAGAGAAATACTGTAATTTTTGAGATTTCTGTAAATAATTACATTTTTTTCCGCTTATATTACTAACGCAGGCTAAACCCTACGAGATTTATCAAAATGATGTACTAAGTATTTGTACACCTTGAAAAGGTCTACAGAAAAGTCCGCGATGGTATATGTCTATCTCTTATGGATAACCCACTATAGCATTTTTTGTCATTAACTTTTTACGAAAATAATGCCATATTTTTGAAGCAATTTTTATACTATACAGCATTAATCCTTATCCATTTAAGTACCTTAAATAAATTGTTGATTTAATATAGATCAATATGGCCGTTTACAGCATGTAATTTAAGTGAACATTTTTGGAGATATTACAGATTTAAAATGCCGTGAGGACGCCGCGCTTCGCCCTATAACACTTCGATTTTAGCAGCGATGTCGTTCTTTCAAGAGTTTGTTTAAAGACATTCTGTAATTAATTGTAAAAATAAAATACATAGGGAAAAATGTAAAAATAAATACGCAAATATGTACTATATGAATTTAGATATTCAAAGATAGCAGGAAATCTTCTTGGAATAGGGAGAGGGAAATTGTTTTTCTCCAAATTTAACTCTTGCGGGCCACGGGCAGTAATGAATAAATCAAAACTACTGGATCGATTTTAATAAATTTTTTTCACTGAGTGACATGGGCTGTATATTTTATACCCGTGCGAAGCAGGGGCAGGCCGCTAGTATGAAATAAAAAAGATGGCACCAGATGATAATGAGAATAAGTTTTCATGATTTCTCCCTACTCTCTAACTCTTTCTAAGTTTTCCCAACCCATACATGGATATGGTTGTGTATATATATATTGTATTTTCATATCACAATGTTAACGTCACATACGTGCTCACACGTCGTCATAGAGGACTAGCCGCGAAAATAATCTTCATAATATAAAATCAGGCATTTAGGAATTTAATTCCAGGAGCTTTGACGATACAAATAGTTTCATGAGTAAACATTATAAAGGTGTCAATGTGAAACAGTTTGCTGGTGCATATTCTAATTTATTTTTGAATGCGTATTCTAAGGTTTATAATTAACTAGCAATCGCCAGCGGCTCAGCCCGCGTGGAAAGATTAAAACCATAAAAATGGTTAAAGTAGTTTAACCTTAAAAGCTAGACATATGCTGTAGCAGACTTTTATTTAGAGGGAAACAATTTTGGAATACATGATTTTCGAATAACTATCACCGTTTACTCAGCGCACGTAATAGTAATAGCGCAGCTTCAAATTTTGCCGTTTTCGTACTATTTTTAATTGCTCCTCCTCTCCTATACATCTTATCTTAGTTATATAGCCTGTCTCAATAAATGGACTATCTTACACTGTAAGAATTTTTCAAATCGGTCCAGGAGTTCCCGAGATTAACGCGTTCAAACAATCTAAGAAACAAACAAACTTACCAGCTTTATATATTAGTATAGATTATTTTGTATTTTTGTTTATTTCAAATGAAATAAAATAATTGGATTTTTGCTAATTTTTTATGTAAAAAGCGGCAGATTAATGGGATGAAATTTTTAATTTGTGCAGAAGTATTGAGTGCTTGCTTTTAGTAGTAAGACCGCCTTTGCACAACATATGCTTCTTTAGTTAAGTTTCTTTTTTGTACCTTGTGTTACGTAATGTTTAACAATTATAACAACTGTGTAACAATTATTTGTAAGAATTTGTAACTAAACTACTTGTATTAATAAAAGAAGTATTCTAAATCAGTTTTATTCTTTTCATAAAAAATTCTAAAATGAAGTCAAAGCAAATCTCATTCGCTATTCGCGGGCTAGCTGCTAATGACAGCGGCTGTCACATTTCCCTCGTCAAAATGGCGCGAAAGGCTGTGGCAAGATGTGACGTCATGGCTTGCTCGCTTGCAATAGCGACAAGGCGACGTTACAAATTAATTAAATCGAGACTTTCCGGATACAAATAGAAACACAGTCAACATACTATTCGGGTCACATGCTGTCGTAACTTGAGGAAAACTGGCGACATCGTTAATCATAAGACATGTTCTTGCGAAGGTATGGTTTTTGATATATTACTAAGTCTTGGAAAAGCAGTATATCTCGCCAGAATACACCATAAAAGAGATATAATGGAAATGTTTTTTGTCGATTTGTATTCGATATCGGATATGCTGTAAGTTCGAATGGCGAATTATAGCGACATCGGAGCAATTTTTTTAAACTGTTAAGTTCTTTATCGAGGGGAATTCGAAACTAAGCGTTTCGTTCGTAACGCCAATCCTTATGGCGCTGTAACAGTGGTCACTCGATGTCGCTGTTGCAGCGTCATAGGCGTTACGCCAAAGCGATTGAGTAGGTTAAAAAAATTCGCACTAAGCACACAGAATGAGTCACAGCAACGCGTGTTCGGACAGCTAGTTACTAAATAAATATAAATTCAATACACAGTTATCATCTTCTTTTTGTAATTAATAAAGAAAAATTAATGATACTAATAACTTAACCACCTAGTAAATAAGCAAAAAAACAAACAAAATACACGAATTTGAGGGGACTGGCCGATTTTCAGCATATCATATGATACATATTAGACATGTTAAGCCGTGTGGTATCCGGTTGAATAGAATAGTACCACCCTCTTTTTTACCGAGGTGTCGTAAAAGGCGACTAAGGTAAGACGACCCGCCGTGTGGTATCCGGCTGAGTAGAATAGACCACTCTCATTTCTTACCGAGGTGTCGTAAAAGGCGAGTAAGATAAGTTGACTCTCCGTGTGGTATCCGGTTAAGTAGAATAGACCACCCTCTCTTTCTAATCGAGGTGTCGTAAAATACGACTATGGTAAGTTGACGTCAGGCAGGCGGCCGGTCGTTAAAACGCAGCCAAATCATGTGACAGCATGTTTGTAACATATTGAGCAGACCCCGCTTAGAGTGAGATAAGGGCAGGAGGATGATAACTTAAATACAAATATACACATATACACAGATACAATATGGTGAAGTCTAGGGACTTAAATAAATAAATAAATATATGGGACACTTACACACACGGTCGTCCGTCCCCAAAGTAAGTAACTTAATACTTATGTTATGGTAGACAGATAACTTGTGAATATATACTTATATATTTTTTAAAACATACTTAAATACACCCAGGCTCAAAGACCAACAAATTCATTTTATAGAAAATGATTCGAAGCCGCGACCCGCGGAGCTGAAGGCAGGGTCACTACCCACTGCTCCAACGGACCAGTCAAACTTAATATAAAACTAAACTCTATCCAAAAGCTGTTTATCTGTATGTGATCGAATATCTTAAAATCTGCTCAACGGATCTTTGTATGGTTTTTACTTAAAGATAGCGTAATTCTTCGGAAGGTTTAGATCGAGCGCGGTTGTAAAAAATCCAACTAGTCAAAAATATATATCCTTTTGCCCTTATCCCACTCTAAGTAGGGTCGGCACAACATGTTAAAAACATGTCGTAACATGATTTGGCTGCGTTTTTACGACGGGCCGCCTGCGTGACGTCAACTTAACTTAGTCGTATTTTACGACACCTCGGTAAGAAGGAGGGTGGTCTGTTCTACTCAGCCGGATACCACACGGCGGGTCAACTTACCTTAGTCGTCTTTTACGACACCTCGGCAAGAAATGAGGCTGGTCTATTCTACTCAGTCGGATACCACATGGCGGGTCGACTTACCTTAGTCGTCCATTACGACACCTCGGTAAGAAATGATTGTGGTCTGTTCTACTCAGCCGGATACCACACGGCGGGTCGACTTACCTTAGTCGCCCTTTACGACACCTCGGTAAGAAATGAGGGTGATACTATTCTACTTAGCCGGATACCACACGGTGGGTCAACTTACCTTTGTCGCCTTTTACGACACCTCGGCAAGAAATGAGGGTGATACTATTCTACTTACCCGGTTACCACACGGCTAGGACTTAATATAAAACTATCCTATTCAAAAACTGTCTATGTATGTATGTGATCGAATATCTTAAAATCTGCTCAACGGATCTTTGTACGGTTTTTACTAAAATATAGTGTTATTCTTCCGGAAGGTTTAGATCGAGCGTGGTTGTAAAAATACAGCTAGTAAAAAATAAAACAAATTATTTTGTTTGAGTAGTTTAGTGTATTTATTTTATTATTTAGTCCATAACTTCAGCTTCGAACTCCACATTTAGCAGGGATAGAGACGTTACTTTTTCGTTTCGCTTTTTGGAGTTATGTCTATCGTATTTGCAATTATAGCCGTTGCACTGCGGAAAAATGTTACATTAAGATAAATCTGCACTAACTTCTTCAATTTTTAAGATAAATAATAAGTAACATGGGAAATTACACACACGGTCGTCCGATCCCAAAGTAATTTAATACTTCTGTTATGGGTGACATACGCCGTGTGGTATCCGGCTGAGTAGAATAGATCAACCAAATTTCTTACCGAGGTGTCGTAAAAGGCGACTAAGGTAAGTCGACCCGCCGTGTAGTATTTGGCTGAGTAGAATAGACCAACCTCTTTTCTTACCGAGGTGTCGTAAAAGGCGACTAAGGTAAGTTGACGTCAGACAGGCGGCCGGTCGTAAAAACGCAGCCAAATCATGTGACAGCATGTTTATAACATGTTGCCGACCCCACTTAGAGTGGGATAAGGGCAGTAAGATGATGTTATGGGTGACATAGATTTGGTAAATATATACATACATAGTTTTAAATACATACTTAAATACAAATGTACAAGAACCAACATATTGTGTATATTTGGGGCGAGAATCGATCCTGCACCCACGGAGCTGATAGCACAGTCACTGTCGCCTGCGCCAAAGAGCCAGTCAAATTAAAAAAAAATCTATTTTTGCATTTTCGTATTGCTATTATTTTGACTGACCCTGTTCTATTATTGGCGGCGTGGTGTGCGACAGGGAGATGTCATCTCCCCGAAGCTGTTTACCGCTGCATTGGAGGATGTCTTTAAGCTTTTGGATTGGAACGGATACGGCATCAACATTAACGGCGAGTACATCACTCACCTTCGATTTGCCGACGACATAGTCGTTATGGCAGAGTCCCTGGAGGATCTTAACACAATGCTCGACGACCTCAACAGAGTATCTCAACAGGTGGGCCTAAAAATGAACATGAGCAAGACGAAAGTTATGTCAAACTCACATGTTCCGCTCCACCCGATCATCGTTGAGAACTCTGCACTCGAAATTGTTGACGAATATATATACCTGGGACATACGGTCCGGCTTGGTAGGTCCAATTTCGAGAAAGAGGTCAGTTGCCGAATCCAACTCGGATGGGCAGCGTTTGGGAAGCTACGCGAGATCTTTTCGTCCAATATTCCTCAGTGTCTGAAGACTAAAGTCTTCGAACAGTGCGTGTTGCCAGTGATGACCTATGGCTCTGAATCTTGGTCGCTGACTATGGGCCTCATAAGAAAGCTCAGAGTCGCTCAGAGGGCGATGGAGCGAGCTATGCTCGGAGTTTCTCTACGTGATCAAATCAGAAATGAGGAGATCCGTAGAAGAACCAGAGTCACCGACGTAGCTCAGCGTGTCGCAAGGCTGAAGTGGCGATGGGCGGGGCACATAGTGCGGAGAACCGATGGGCGTTGGGGTCTCAAGGTGCTGGAATGGCGACCCCGCACCGGAAAACGCAGTGTCGGCAGACCCCCCACGAGATGGACTGACGGTCTCAAAAAGGTCGCGGGGAGCCGCTGTGTGGTGGAGATCCCATGAAGAGACCTATGTCCAGCAGTGGACGTCCATCGGTTGATGAAGAAGAAGAAGAAGAAGTTCTATTATTCTACTACTATTCTGACTGCCTTCAGCTCTGCAGGTCGCGGGTTCCATTCCCGCCGAAGGAAAACACTTTCTTAAAAAAAAAACAATTTGTTCAGTTTTCAAGTCTGCGTATAAATTTGTATTTAAGTATGTATTTAAAATTATATATTTATGTATTTATATTTACATTATTTATATTAACCAGTTGTTTGTCAACCATAACGCAAGTATTAACTTACTTTGGGGACGGACGTCCGTGTGTGTAAATGTCCAATATTTATTTCTTTATTTGGATGGATGTATGGCTAGGGGGAGGCCGAAAAAAGATGGATGAATTGTGTGAAAAATGATATGCATGTTAAAGGAGTGGAGTGGAGTTGACGAATGATAGAGGAGAATGGAAGAAGAAGACATATTGTGCCGACCCCACTTAGAGTGGGACGAGGGTGAATGATGATGATTTATTTTTTTATTTGTAGTCGTAATTGTCACTTGACTCTGATTAAAAAACAAGAAAAATTGTTTCTTACATTTGCATTACAGTCCGGACCTAAGCACTGTAATGTAGATACATTTTCACATATTATATAACAGTACCTGGTTACGTTAAGTAGAATAGTACCACCCTAATTTCTTACCGAGGTGTCGTAAAAGGCGACTAAGATATTTTCATTTCTACTTTAATAAGGAAAACGTACAAAATGTAATACCAAATGGCGTTTGGAAATTACGAAATCCCCGTTCTCTGTGCTTGCCATTTTAAAAGCCTTATTTTGTAATATTACAAAATATAACGGGGTTTACAGACCTTACCGTCATTTCTTAACCTCTACGATATAATCCTCCTTGATATTACACGTTCGAGAGAGGCCTCTTGGGTTTATCATTTTAAATACGTCCCGCGGTTTCACTCTCGGTGAACAAATTTTTTTTTTGGTTACCATGGGTTGGGTTGGGTTTTTGGGTTGGTTTTGGGTTGGTTTTTTGGGTTTTTGGGTTGGGTTTGGGTTGGTTGAATCTTTAAGTACAGATCGAAAATGACATCCGGCTAAATAGAATAGACCACCCTCATTTCTTACCGAGGTGTCGTAAAAGGCGACTAAGGTAAATCAACCCGCCGTGTGGTGTCCGAATGAGTAGAACAGACCACTCTCATTTCTTACCGTGGTGTCGTAAAAGACAAGTAAGGTAAGTTGACCCACCGTGTCGTATTCGTTTGAGTAGAATAGGCCACCCTCATTTCTTACCGAGGTGTCGTAAAAGGCGACTAAGGTAAATCAACCCGCCGTGTGGTGTCCGAATGAGTAGAACAGACCACTCTCATTTCTTACCGTGGTGTCGTAAAAGACAAGTAAGGTAAGTTGACCCACCGTGTCGTATTCGTTTGAGTAGAATAGGCCACCCTCATTTCTTACCGAGGTGTCGTAAAAGGCGACTAAGGTAAGTCGACCCGCCGTGTGGTATCCGGCTGAGTAGAATAGACCAGCCTCATTTCTTACCGAGGTGTCTTAAAAGGAGACTAAGGTAAGTTGACCCACCGTGTGGTATCCGGTTTAGTAGAATAGACCACCCTCCTTCATACTGAGGTGTCGTAAAATACGACTAAGGTTAGTTGACGTCAGGCAGGCCAAATCATGTTACAACATGTTTATAACATGTTGTGCCGACCCCACATAAGAGTGGGATAAGAGCTTGGTTGATCGAGCCTTGCTCGGAATATTTTTTACAAACTAAAAAAAGAAACTTAAAAAAAATAATAATTACGTAGTTAGGGATCGATCGTATTTACATTTCTCGAGACTGTCCGTTCCCCGAATAAGCTACGCTGACTTGACAGTTTTAGAAAAAAATCAATCCAATATAAATTTTAGTATTTTTTAATGCCCAAAAACAGAGATAAAACGAATTTTTTACAAAATTTCAAAAATATATTTAAATATAAATAAATATAAGATTAACGTTAAATCAAAGAAAGTAGAAATATAAATCGTTTATAATATGATTGGAAGTATGGCCCGATGCCGTCAATATAACAAAGTTTCTAACAGCTTTTGAAACTTATGGGAAAAACTATTACGATGATCGAAAAACTTATAATAATAAAAAAAGTAAGAATGGAAAATTATAGCAAAGTTATATATAAGTTTAAGATAAAGTGATGATATAAAAATAACTAATTAATACTCACTTTAGCCATACACACTTCTCCCTCGCACTGTAATTAAAAAAAAATATTAATTTATTTCCGCCCATATCCGGCTGAGTGGAATAACCACCACCCATTGTTTTTGTCACGTTTTGAGGTACCTGGGTGAAAGAGACTTGTTGGGTAATTTTTTTTAAAAACATAAAAAAAAATTAAAAAAAAATCAAAAATAGGAAGTGGGGCTCGAACGTTACCTAGGGTTATTCACCTCTGTATACCGCCCGTTCCCCACATGAGCTGTCATGACTTGATATTTTTTAGCGAAAATTATCTTTAAATTCAACATAAATTTTAGCATTTTCCCGAAGACGCGATTTTTTAAAATAAAACCTAGCCAGATCAATTTTTCTCCCCCGAAACTCCCTACGTACTGAATTTCAGGAAAATCGTTCCAAGATTCCGAAAATAAACTTATATACATACAAGATTAACTCATTTAAATATTAAAAAAAAATTGTTGAAATCTTACAGAAGCTGTGCAGTTTTGCCCATAGCACTGAAAAATTGAAATTAAAACTAAATTAATACATAACGGCTAATTCTATACATTATTTAAAAGACATTAAGAAATTTTACTGTTTTTGTTTTTTTTTATTTTAATATTTGTTTTTATACCTTCACTTGACAGACGTCGCCTTCACACTGAAAAAGAATATTAAAAAATAACTATAGAATAACAAAAGTCATAAATTTATTATCTATGTTAAAAATAAATGCAGACTTTTAAATAAGTAAAGTTAATTAATTAAAGCAATAAGTTTCAAATTTCATTACAAATCATTAGAGTTTCAATATGAATAAACTAAAATTTTGAACACTTTATATTTATAAATAGAAAAGTCTGGTAAAACAAACCGCTGGATTGAAGAAATTTGAATTTAGAATTTTAAAACGACCCAAAGAATTATCAGTTGAAGACATTGACCAATAATATACTTTTGTTTTTGTTATGACAGGGGTAAGTTGATGTCAGGCAGGCGGCCGGTCGTAAAATACGTAGCCAAATTATGTGGCAACATGTTTATAACATGTTGTGTCAACCCCACTTAGAGTGCGATAAGGGCAGGAAGATGATGATGATGAAATTGTTAATAAATTAAAAGTATTTGCAATTTAATCCCCGTATCGACCTGATTTTTGTGATGGAGATATTTGCAGGGTTGGTGAGTGACAGAAGCTACCGTTTATTCCAAGATTCAACGGTCAAATTATTTATAGAATTAGGCGTTACTTTGCGGAGATCCATAATACAAAAGTAATAACAAAATTATATTGCTATAATCCGCAATGAATCCGCGTTCATCGCGGATTATAGCAAAATAATTTTATTATTACTTTTGCTCAACGGTCAACTTGAACGAAGTCGCGGGTAAAAGCTAGGTATTAAACCATTTCCACTATGTACCGTAGCAACCGAATTGTCTCCTTTTGCCTGAAAGCAACAAACGTTTAGAAATTAAAAAAAAAACAAATATATATAAACGTAATGAAATAAAAATCAGTAACAGCTTATACTGGTTGGCTGGAAGAGATTCCGATTCCATAATAAGCCCACCATTGCAAATTATGTTTTTTTTTATTTGAACTAATGCAATAAAGAGATCACAAACAAACAATTATGCTATATCACAAGGCAAAAGAAATCGTGACTTTTGGTTGACTATGGCTTATATTGTCCTTCTTGGCTGACGTCAAATCCGTTACATATTGGCAGTACAGAAAGAGAAACGCGCCATGGCTTTGGCTGGCAGTTATGGCTAGCTATAACGTGGCTGACGTTGCAACAACAATTACAGTAATCGAGCCTGGGTGTATATTTGTATTTAAGTATGTATTAAAAAATTATATAAGTATATATTCACCAGTTGTCTCTCACCCATAACACAAGTATTAAGTTACTTTGGGAACGGACGACCGTGTGTGTAAGTGTCCCATATATATATTATTTTTGTCCATAAATATGTGTATTTTTTCTCTGTGTGGTCTAAAGAAGACAGATTGATGTATTTATAAAATATTATTTTAAACAAACACAATGATTGCAATGAAAAATGTAAAAAGTTTACTCACATCCGCAGAACACGTACCGCCTTCGCACTGAACATAACAAATTAGAGATATTTTTTAAATTTAAACTACCTATCGTGATTAGTATTCATAGTAAATGTATGGAACCGGCTATACTCAAGTCATATTTTATCGGGTTAGCCCGACTAGTTACTAGTCTAGTAACTAGTCGGGCTAACCCGATATAATAAATCTATAATATATAAATCTATAAAGTTAATCTGCTTACTCATGTTTACTATTTTATACTATTTAAATGAGTTATGTATTTTTCAGAACTTTGAAAATGGCGCGAACGATTTCCATGAAATTCAAAAATGTATGGGGTTTTTGCGTTCTAATCGATCTAGCTAGGTTTCATTTAAAAAAAGTCGTTTTAGCCCTGTTTTCGTGCATTGAAAAAATGCTGAAATTTATATTGAATACAAAATCCTATTTTTGCTGTCAGCTGTAAAGTCGTGGTAGCTCATTTGGGGAACAGTCAGTCTAGAGAAGTGAAAATACCTAGGAACGAGCCCCACCTGACCCCTCTCACCCTCACCCTCATAGACTACCCTCATTTCTTACCGAGGTGTTGTAAAAGGCGACTAAGGTAAGTTGACCTGCCGTGTGGTATCCAGCTCAGTAGAGTAGACCACCCTCTTTTTTTACCGAGGTGTCGTAAAATACGACTAAGGTAAATTGACGTCAGGCAGGCGGCCTGTCGTAAAATACGTAGACAAATCATTTGACAACATGGTTATAATATGTTGTGTCGACTTCACTTGGAGTGGGATAAAGGCAGCAGGATGATGACATAAAATCCCTACTTTATTAAATAGGTACATATAAAAATGTGAAAGTCTGCCTTTTATGCTATAATTGCTAATCCGACCAATATTGGTAATTTGTCAGAATTAAAGCGTAAACATCAGCGTAGCATAGAATAAAAAAAAACAATTTTATTTCGGGCACAGGGAAAAATATGTTGAGGGTACTTAAACGCTTAAGTTTGCATCAAAGATTCGCTGATACCACTAGAAATATATAATATTAATACTTACGTGCGAGATAGCTTTTGTTCCAATTGCCTGTAAAAAAGTTTTGAGAAACATTAATGTAATTGTTTCAAAATGTATGGAATTTAAAAAGTTATTACGCAAATATTATTACACCAATATCTCAGCTTGAGTAGTGGTTATGTTCTAAAAAGTGAATAATATTTAAAAAAACGAAACGAAAAAAAAAATTCTAACACAAACATGTAAATATCGAAGATAGATTCCAGGGTTACGAAAATACTACTATTTAAAAAGAAAATCGAAAGTAAACATAAAAAAATAATATTACTCTGCTAATAAATAAATTGGAAAAATATTTACCTTTTTGTGACAAGACACAAGTAAAAATGTATTATTCTATTTTTAAAAAAGCACAATACACAACATTAAAATATGTAATTGAAATTCTAAAACAAAACAAAGTTAAAATAAATCTGCATTTAAATTGCGTTGATTCCCGAGTTTTGATGTAATGGCGCAATTAGAAACAAAAGTGTTGCCAACTTATAGAAAAGAAAATGAAAATAAAGACTCGAACCTAAAATAACGCATAGTGAAAATTAGTACTAATTAGTAAAACGCGAAACGAAACGACGCAAAGCGAAATATCGGTGTAGTTTCAGCCATTTATGGACGTTGTTTATAGGAAGACATTTTTACCGACGTGTACAAACTTTGTATCAATAAGTGTTTATGTGACGTGTAATAACGTTTCTCTGTTCAAAGTATTAAGTTTCTTCCAAATATAATTGTGACTTACGTCAGACGAACATGTCCCGCCACTGCACTAAACAGATTAAACATAAATTTTGTTAAAGTAGAAATTAAGGTTGTTTTTCGGGCAACATTTTCCACCGAGGGTAATGGGGGCTTGCTGCACCTGAATAATTAATAATAATAATAATTTATTTAAATTTAAAGACATTACATCCATTGTGTTAGTAGATAATAAAAATAAAATATATGAACTTGTAGACTATTTATTTACTTATTTACGTACTATAAAAAATGTTAGACGTAGTCTGTTCATCATTGATGCTGCTCTTTGCCTCAAGATTGCATAAAAATCATATCGTAATAATGTCACAGACTAAAAAAAGATCGGTCGGCCGCGCGGTAAAACGCTGAAACGGCGCTTGGAGTGAATTATATTAAATATCAGTGTCCGTGTTAATATTATATGCAAAATATAAAGGATAATTCGGTGGTGTACATAAACAATATAAAAGAACAATTAAATTGGTGATTCCACGAATATTAGTGGATTTAGTTTAGTGATTATACTTCGGCCGGAGCGGCCTGGACGCCATTATCTACGAAGAAGCCTCCAAGTTAAAGGTCAGTGTCCTTGAACGTTGCCAGTATTCTTGGGCATGATTTGTATAATCCTAGCGTGTAAGTAATTTAAGATAGATATAATTTGCACATTTTTGTTTTAAAAAAAATATCTCAATATTATGACTAGAGGTAACTAGTTACAAGAATTATCTTCTGAAAAGACCAACCGCCGAGTTTCTTGCTGGCTCTTCTCGGTAGGAACAGCTTTCCGAACCAACAGTAGAGTTGACGATTCAAAAGCATTTGTTCACCAGTTTACTTGAATAAAGAATATTTTGAATTGAATTATACTCACACTCGAATTACATTGTTTGCCTTGACACTGTGAAAATCATAAGTAAATTTAAGATTCTTTACTTATATATTTAATATCCCACTGCTGGGTTTGCTTAAATCTAGCTACTTATTTTATGACCGGCCGCCTGCCTGACGTCAACTTACTTTAGACGCCTTTTACGACACCACGGTAAAATGAAGGTGGAATATGCTACTTAGCCGGATACAACACGGGTTCGGGTATAAAATTCTGTAATAAAATTCTGCAATCAATTTTAATTTTGCCATTACAGCAGCTTAAAAAAACTGTTAAAAAGAGGCTGATACAGAAAGCCTACTATACTGTTGAAGATTACTTAGATGATAAGAATGTGTGGATATCGGCTCACTTCGAAACTGTACAAGACATTAATAACTAAATTTAACCAGTATTAAGATATATATTTTTAAAAGAGCAACCTCTGAGTTTCTTGCTGGCCCTTCTCAGTAGGAACTGCTTTCCGAACCAGCAGTAGAGTTGACGATTCAAAAGCACTTGTTTACAAGTTTATTAGAAAAAATAATATTTTAAATTTGAATTTTAAATATTTATACAATGTAAACAGACATGAAAGCTCAAATACTTACCGATGTAACACAAATTCCACCCGAACACTGCCACAGAATAACATCAGAGAATGAACATAAACAAGTTAAGTGTAAAAGAAGAAGAAAAACGCGAGGTTCAAATACTTAACACTAGCTCGGTTTAACCTCAGGAACAGAACTCCCTCAGACATGTTGCAACATGACTTAGACACGTGGGTATTTAATAATCGTACTATGACGACACGATCCAACAGCGTAACAGTATAATAACCGTTCTAGTTAAACTTTACAGCAAGACTTATCCGCTATGGCAAGCTCGGCTATTTTATAGGCAATTATTAAGTCCCTCCTTTGCTTGGCTACGTGATTACCGCGTTTTTAGTATTAAATAACTAAAGAGATGACATTTGACTATTTCCATTTCTAACAATTTTAAAACGGCGCCACAATCGCTGGCGCCTTAATAATTATGTCAAAAGAGTATCTTATTTAAAGATGCAATGGGTCTATACTATAGCACTTGATATGAATATTGATTATAATTTAATATACATCACTAGATGTGACGCATTCCTTAGTCTCCTATTAATCGTGCGGTAACATAATTTACAAATGCTTTAAAAAAAAACTTTTAACAAAATTGCATGTCCCTACTGTTAACCGTAGCTGTGGTAGCCCAGCGGTATCACCGTGCGCCTCTTTCAAGAAGGTCTAGGGTTCACACCCCGGGCAGTTGAGTGAGCACCAATGAGTTTTCTAGTAAAACTTATGTGTCTAATTGATAATTGCAATTTATCACACGCTTTTCGGTGAAGGAAAACATCGTGAGGAAACCTGCATATCTCTAGAAAATTCTGGGGATATGTGTAACCTACCAATCCGCATTGGAGCAGCGTGGTAGGTCTTAGCTCCAATCCTTCTCTCCAAAAAAAAAACGGAGAGAAGAGGCCTATGCCCAGCAGTGGGATAGTAACAGGCCGTTACTTACTTACTTACTTACTGTTAACCGTTGAGGAGTTTCCTCGTCTGGAGCCAATGTTGGCAGCATCAGGTCATGTTTATCATAAACCTGCATTGTCATCAGAACTGGACTAGTATGTAAAATTTCAGTTCAATCGGACACCGGGAAGTAGGTCGAAATTAACTTGCAATATTCCACCCTTACTTACATTGCAAGTTAAATAAAAGCTTGTAAACCTGATTTGTTTTGTTGCTAATGTTAAACGGGATCTTTTATCCTACATTAGCATAATATGTTAGCTTCTTAATAACAAATTACATCTAAATAGTACAAGCTGATTAGCCGTGGAAGTGTAATAGACGCACAAACGGATCTTCGCATTTATAATATTAGTTCGATATATTGTGAAGTTGATTAGTTATAAGTTTTCTACTTACGTTTGATTTGCACTCGTCCCCGTAACACTTAAAAATATTAATATAAGTAATAATATAATTAAGTTATAATATTAAAAAATAATAAGTAATAATGATTAATGATTAAACGCCGTGTGGTATCCGGTTGAATAGAATAGTACCACCCTCAATTCTTACCGAGGTGTCGTAAAAGGCGACTAAGGTAAGTTGACCCACCGTGTGGTATCCGGTTTAGTAAAATAGACCACCCTCTTTCTTACCGAGGGGTCGTAAAATACGACTGAGGTAAGTTGACGTCAGGCAGGCGCCCGGTCGTAAAAACGCAGCCAAATCATGTGACAGCATGTTTATAACATGTTGTGCCGACCCCACTTAGAGTGAGATAAGGGCAGGAGGATGATGAATAAGTAATAATGATTAAGTAATAATAGAAAAAAGTGTGCAACGTGCTGTAATAAGACATAATAAGCAATAATAAGCTGTGATAGCCCAGCGGTGAGATCGTGCGACTCTCGAAAGACCATCACGGGTTGAAACCTGGGCAGACACTAATGAGTTTTCAATTAAAACTTATGTCTAATTGACACTTGCAATTTATTACACGCTTTCGATGAAGCTAAACATCGTGAGGAAACCTGCATATCTCCAAAGAATTCGGAGGATACGTGTAACCTACCAATCCGCATTGGAGCAGCGTGGTAGGTTTTAGCTCCAATCCTTCTCTCCAAAAACGGAGAGAAGAACCCTATGCCCAGCAGTAGGATAGTAACAGGCCGTTACTTTTAATAGTAAAAAACAGCAAGATAAATTATTAACGAGAAGTAAACAGTAAACAGCAAGATAAATAATTAACGGCAAGGTATGATATTTTTTATGTTTTAAACATGTTGTTACATGTGTCTAGTTATATGTATTTCGACCAGCCGCCTACCTCACGTCAACTTCTCGAGACAGACTCTATGAATTACATTTTATTGATTAGTACCTGGTTGACCGAGTCTTGTTCGGTAATTTTTTTTTAATAAAAAAAAATAAACTTCAGAAAAAAGAAAAAATAATTATGCAGTTGGGGATCGATCCTAGGTATTTACATTTCTCGAGTCTGCCCGTTCCCCGAATAAGCTACGCTGACTTGACAGTTTGTGGCAAAAATATTGTTTTATATTCAATAAAAATTTTAGTATTTTTTAATGCCCAAAACAGGGATAAACGATTTTTTTTTTAAATAAAACCTAGCTAGATTGATTTTTCTCTCCCAAAACCCCTCCATGCTGGAATATCAGGAAAATCGTTGGAGCCGCGTCCGAGATTCCGAAAATAAATAAATAAATATATATACACACATATATACAAATATTTTCAATATAAACAACCGGGTCACATCGCGATGATCACGTTACCTTTGTATAAGGTTCGACGTTATATTTAAATTAGTATGAATCGCGAAAGTTTAAAATCTACTAAATATTTTCAATTATAATATTTTCATTTAGTTTAGTAAATAGTATATACCTAAAGAAGTATATATTTTATGGTATTAAGTTTACTTTCAAAATTAAATGAATACACATTACACTTACATTCGAATGACAGACTCCACCTGTACACTGCACGTAAAAATACCTTATTATTATTAATTAATTATTACATTATTACAAACACTAAGTATTAAGAGCTATCAGTTTCAAACAATTTCTTATCACCAGTATTAAAATTCTTAGTCATCATCATCCTCCTGCCCTTATCCCACTCTAAGTGGGGTCGGCACAACATATTATAAACATGCTGTCAAATGATTTGGCTGCGTTTTTACGACCGGCCGCCTGCCTGACGTCAACTTACCTCTGTCGTATTTTACGACACCTCGGTAAGAAAGAGGGTAGTCTATTCTACTAAACCGGATACCACACAGTGGGTCAACTTACCTTAGTCGCCTTTTACGACACCTCGGTAAGAAATGAGGTTGGTCTATTCTACTCAGCCGGATACCACACGGCGGGTCGACTTACCTTAGTCGCCTTTTACGACACCTCAAATTCTTAGTATGGCTAGTAAAAATATTTACTTATAAACTTTTATTAATGTTTAAACTCTCTGAAATATCTGAAGAATTTGTGGAAAACAAAGTTCTAACTAACCTAACAGGGGAACAGTAACAGTATACCATTACTGTTAATAGAATGTTACGTATAGCCGTGTGGTATCCAGCTGAGCAGAATAGACCACCGTCTTTCTTACCAAGGTATAGTAAAAGGCGACTACGGTAATTTGAATCACAATGTGGTATCCAGCTGAGTAGAATATACCACCTTTTCCTTGGTAAGAAAGAGTTCTTACCAAAGTATCGTAAAAGGCGACAAAGTTAAGTTGACGTCAGGCAGGCGGCCGTCGTAAAATACTTACACATAACATGTTGTGCCGACCCTGCTTAGAGTGAGATAAGGGCAGGAATGATGATAGTATTACAAACGAGGGTTCGTGGACTTGGATTAAAATACCTGGTAAATCGTTAAAAAAGCTTTATTCAGCTTTTCAATACAAACTTAATACTTACAATCACTGCATTAAGTTGTTCAAAGCCGAGATCATTATTTCACTTTTACTTTCGGTACTTAATTCATTCTCAATCGCTATTCACAAACTGAATCGCCGAGGCGAGCTCCGACCGCTTATATAGTGAACTAACAGTTCGAGAATGTTCTACTTCTCGATTACTCACGCGTCGTTTGTTCGTTCGGCAGGGATACGGAACACGATTCGTAAACAACGTGAATTAGCATAAATCCAGACAATTAGCATCAAACGATTTTAAATTATAATACATATGTATTAAAAAATCTTTTTGCATAGGTAAAGTCAGTGGTTTCCCGGGATTTCAATCTGCGCATTCTATTCACTAAGAATAAGAGACTCTTAGCAAAACTTTGTTTCAATTAGGGGCCATAACGTTGTATTTAACAGTGTAGTAATATTTACACGAAAAGTTTCAACATCTTATGTCAAAAAATATAACGTGAAACAAAAGTTAACGAAATTATATCTGACAATAGTCAAGTAAGAAATTGTGTCCATGTCTAAGAGAATCATATAAAATGACGAAACTTTGCAATAGTTATTTACCCAAGAGATAACTCTTGAAACATATTGTGCTTACCTCGGATAGACATTTTTTTTCGTTACACTGGAAAATATAATACAATTATTTTTTTCTACTTTATTAGGAATCATGTAATGCCTTGAGCGAGATCCGCTGTTGATTTTATAAAAGCGCGCGTTAGTTTTAATTATGCTTTATCTTCAAGATATTCATTTCAATTATTATTATAGTATACAGCATCAACACTTTTAGAAGCGCTTATAGGTTTCAAATGTCAAATCAAATCAAAATTATCTTTATTCAAATAAGTTCTTTCAAGCACTTTTGAATCGTCAAGGATCAATATGATTAATCAAGCTACAACTGGTTCGGAATGTTGCTCTTACCGAGAAGAACCAGAAAGAAACTCGGCGGTCAATCTTTTAAAAATTTTCAATTTTACATTATTAAACCGCAGTCTTGTATAAAGCTGAAAGAATTTTCAAATCGAGGCGTTTTTACCATCCAAATAATCTTCAATGTTGTAATATGCTTTACGTATAAGCATATCTCTTACACTTAATTTAAACCTTTCTGTAGACTGGTTTAGTATGGATTGCGTAATTTTATTGTAGAAGCAAATACCGAGGCCATCGAATGAGTTGCTAACTCTACTGAGTCGCGACACAGGTATCACAAGCTTTTTGTGACCTCCCGTATGTCTATGTTTGTTGTACGGCACTACAATTTCTCATCCAAAATATGACGAAGCTTGAAGGAATAAGCTTGTTTAAAGAAATAATATCCGGGTGACCGAGCTTCGCTCGGTAATTTTTTACAAAAAAAAAACTTTAAAAAAAGAAAAAAAAACAATTATTTAGTTGGGATCGATCCTTGGCACTCACATTTCTCGAGGCTGCCCGCTAACCGAATAAGCTACGTCGACTTGACAGTTAATGGCGAAAATTCAATTCAATATAAATGTTAGTGTTTTGTAATGCCCAAAAATAGGGATAAAACAATTTTTTTTTACATAAAACCTAGCCTAGCTAATTTTTCTCCCCCAAAACCTCCTACATGCTGAATTTCAGGAAAATCGTTGGAGCCGTTTTCGAGATTCGGAAAATATATATATATATACAAGATTAACTCATTTAAATATTAAGATATATTTATTGCCGAAGTGATTGTGTCAATAAGTATTAATCAAATTTAACGTTGATAACGTTATATTTTATTAACGAAGTGTTAAATACAAAAAATTGTGCAAATAATTACCAGTGACTTGCATTTAGAGCCGTCGCACTAAAAAAAAGAATGACAAATCATTTCGTAACATATTATAGCTTCTTGCTTAAGCCGTGTCATATCCGCCTGAGTAGAATAGACCACCCTCATTTCTTACCGAGGTGTCGTAAAAGATGACTAAGGTAAATTGACCTTTCGTGAGGTACCAAGGTGTCGTAAAAGGCGACTAAAGTAAGTTGATAAACCGTGTGGTATCCGGCTAAGTAAAATAGACCACCCTCATTTCTTACCGAGGTGTCGTAAAAATGACTAAGGTAAATTGACCCGTCGTGTAGTATCCGGTTGAGCAGAATAGACCACCCTATTTCTTACCGAGGTGTCGTAAAATACGGCTGAGTAAGTTGACATCATGTAGGCGGCATCATGTAGGTTGACATCATGTAAAATACGTAGCCAAATCATGTGACTATATGTTTATAACATGTTGTGCTGTTCCCACTTAGAGTGGGATGAGGTCAGAAGGATGATGATTACATAAAATATTTGAATATTATGCGATAAAATTGTGTAATATAAGAAGAAAGTGTTTAAATTGAAAAAGTAACTGTATTTATAATTTACATCGGTTAATACTATTTTTATTGAGAAAGTCAATAAAAATAGTAGTGAAAAGTAAAGTAATCAAAGTAATGAAATCAATTGTAAGTAGCATGAATTAGAAAAGGAACCGCTGGTTGCTAGGTTACGGCTATTATTAAGAAAATTCGGTAAAAATTTAAAATAAACCTTATGTAAACGGATAGAACAAGAGGTCGCTGCTATCGTGCGTATTAGGAGTGCACCTGATGGATAACGAACTCACCGCGACGCCATAAAGTAACTATAAATTTCTTGCTACGGAGCGTCCTACGAACACAGCCGATGGCGTGCTTGGCGTAATACAAGTTGAATTATAGGGTTAATACTCACTTCCAGACCTTCTTTAACATTACATAAACTACAGGTGTAACACAACGTACTAGGAACACGTGATTCCGCACTCAAAACTAGATGGCGCCACTCGTTGTTTGCTCCGCGCTATAGAAGTGCTTTCGTAGGAATATAAGAAGTCCCCATACATAATGTTATTAGATCGACATCGCTATCAGTTCCTAAGCTACTACAGTGCATCCTACTATAACACTAGGTTTAAGCGCAAGTGAAACTGTGTATCCTCCGGCACATACATACTCAGATTGATGCGAAGGACCCGTCGTCTGTCCGCGATTACTCTATGCATAAGTGACGATTAAACTCGTACTTGTCACCTGTACGTATTCTTTTCCCCATCTGTCGGGTCATCTTATACAAGCTAAATAACTACTATCAAGCTAAGCTTTTAATGATTTTAGCTGCAACTATGCTCCAAATAAAATGGTATAGTAGAATGTAACAAAGAGAATAGTTTAATTTATTTTATTTGTGTCGCGGATTCCGAGCACTGGTATTCGTTTAATGGAATTTGTTTTGTGCATTGTAGTTTTTTTGCATTAATGTACTGACGTTTTTCACTACATTTATCTGGAATTTCGCAAGGCTTTTTGAAGCAGTTTAGAAAATAAATACATTATTTATTAATCTATTTTTAAATAATCTATAGAATTAGGTGTTGCTTTGCGGAGATTTACAATACAAAAGTAATTATAATAATTTTGCTAAGATCCGCGATAAGAAAATATATATAATGATAAAGTACCTTCTGATCCAGCCTTGCTTGGTAATTTTTTTTAAAGATATAAAAAAAATTAAAACAAGTCTCTAGACCGCCCGTTCCTCAAATGATTTACCGTGATTTTACATTTGACAGCGAAAATTGTCTTTTGTATTCAACGTAAATTTTAGCATTTTCCCGAAAACAAGGATAAAAGGATCTTTTTTTAAATAAAACCTAGCTAGATCGATTTATACCTAGCTAGATCGATAGACCCAAAACCACATGCTGAATTTCAGAAAAATCGTTGGAGCAGTTTCCGAGATTCAGAAAATATACATACATACAAGGTTAACTCATTTAAATATTAAAGATGTAGAGTGGACTGTATATCTAAATTTAGCATACAAATCACAAAAAATAAGCATTTATTTTTAATGAAATCTTTTGAAAAAACAAAATGTATACTTATTAAATTAAATTAGGGTACCAGGTGGGATTTTGCCCAGAAAATTGTCTTGCCTTTTTGAACTGCGAGGCTTATTTGTTCAAAATACGACCCGGCCTTATGGACTAAGAGCCCGTGAACGCCAGACCTTCGTCATTTTATAAAAGCTGAAAGTTTGTCAGCGCATACTCCCAATACAAGTAAGAACGATGGTACATTATGACAGTTAGATCATCATGGCTTTGGGAGATAAACAGTAGTCAAGGAGTGTGAAATACCGATCTAATTACGTCATATTATAAATTGTGATTTTTTGGTAAAACCTTTAAAATAGAACAGGCATCGTGGCTACCCCTTACCAGACACCCTTAATGTTTACGAAATTATAATTCTATTTATGACATAGTATAAAAGCTGATTTCAATATATATTACTTGGATAATAATAAGATGATGCTTCTTTACTAGCCAGACATTCTTGATAGCTCCAACCCCTGCCAGACCAGCATGTAGGATAGCTATAGGAGCCAGCGTGAGGTACACATCAATCTCCCTCATCTCACTGCTCTAACCCATGATGGGTTTAAATTTAGGCAGACACAAATGATTTTTTTCTATTAAAACATGTGTTTAATTATTATTTGCAATGTGTCACACGCTTTTCGGCGAAGAAAAACATTGTGAGGTAACCTGCATATTTGTAGACAATTCTGGGGGGATGTGTAACCTACCAAGCCGCATTGGAGCAGCGTGATAGTTCTTAGCTCCAGCTTATGCCCAACAGTGGGATAGTAACAGACCGTTACTTAAGATGCGAGCGAGATGGAGAGTAAGGTTGTTATTTACTGTGCAGTTTGTGTCTATACTGCGATCGTTCTTACCTGTGTTGGGAGCATGTACTGACAAACTTTCAGCTTTTATAAAACGACGAAGGTCTGGAGTTCGCGGGCTCTCGGTCTATTAGGGCCATTAGTGAAATCAACGTGCCGCGTCGCCGTTTCTTTGTGAACGCGAGCTTTGTACATAAATTAATTATGTTGCGATAATAAACAGTGTCTTAGGAATTTTAGATATAAACACTAACTATATCAACTATAATTTATAGTATTAAAATAAACTAGCAATCGCCAGCGGCTCCATCGGCGTGGAAACTATAAAAATGGTTCAAGAGGGTAATCCTTAAAAGCTAGATATATGCTGTCGCGTACTTTTATTTATAACTTTTAGAGGGAACAATTTTGTAATATATGATTTTTTAATAAATATCACCGTTTACTCAGCGCACGCAAGGAAAGCTTTAAATTTTGCCGTTTTGGTACTATTTATTATTGCTGCTCCTCTCCTATTCATATTAGCGTGATATTGTATAGCCTATAGCCTTCCTCGATAATTGGACTATTTTGCATTGAAAGCATTTTTCAAATCGGTGCAGAAGTTCCCGAGATTAGCGTGTTCAAACAATCAAACAAACAAATTCTGCAGCTTTATATATTAGTATAGCTGTGATGGCCTAGCGGTGCGACCGTGTGAATCTCTAGAGACGATCATAGGTTCAAACCCGGGCAGACACCAATGAGTTTTTCTATTAAAACTTATGTGTCTAATTGATAATTGCAATTTATCACACGCTTTTCGGTGAAGGAAAACATCGTGAGGAAACCTGCATATCTCTAGAGAATTCTGGAGATATGTGTAACCTACCAATCCGCATTGGAGCAGCGTGGTAGGTCTTAGCTCCAATCCTTCTCTCCAATAACGGAGAGAAGAGGCCTATGCCCAGCAGTGGGATAGTAACAGGCCGCTGCTTATATATTAGTATAGAAGTCTAGATAAGTATCTTGGTGACCGAGCCTCGATCAGTATTTTTTTAAAGATTAAAAAAAATGCTATTAAAAAAAAAGAGAGAAAGGTGCGTTGACATGGTGGGTTTGATCCCGGGTGTTTAACTGATATAGTCCGTCCGTATCTCATTGAGCTATCACAATTTTAGAATTGTCAGCAAATTTAAGCTTGTTTCCATTTCTATTTTAGCAGTTTTTTTATTGGTCGAAAACAGGGATAAAACGTTTTTTTTAAATGATTTATAGAAGCAGGCGTTAGTTTGCGGAATTCCATAATAAAGAATCACAATAAAATAATTTTATAAAATAATTTTAAAATAATTTTAATAAATAATTTCATTGACATTTTTTTTAATGAAACCTAGCTAGATCAATTTACGACCTCGAAACCCTCTACTTAAACTCCCTCTGCTCAAAACTTATAATAAGTTTAATGAAAATCGTTGGAGCCGTTTCCAAATAACAGAAAAATATGTATAGTTATATACAAGATTAACTCATTTAAATATTAAAGATATTCACACAGACTAGAAGAACAAATAAAATGTTTATAGAAAGGCGGAAACCGAACCAGCGACCACAAGAGCTGAAGGCAGGGTCACTGCCAACTACGCGAAAGGCCACTAAATGAGGCGTTACTTTGTGGAGATCGATAATACAAAAGTCAGAATAATATTATTTTGCTTCCGCAATAAAAGAAAATTGTACTAACAAAGGCTTTTGATAGTTCTCCTCTTGTCTGAAAAATAGGTATATTTATATTTGTCGGTATAAAACGAACTTTTGCTTTTTTTATTTCAGAAGAAAAACGAGATTTTATTATGCTTTATAGCCCGTTCAATAGTACTAAACTTTATCGAAATTCTTCCAGCAGTTTGCTGTGAAAACGTAACCTCCAGACAGACAGACTTTCGCATTTATGATATTAGTATGAATAATATTTTTTTAATGAAAATGATATCATAATAAATTTTAAAAAATTCCGCCGTGTGGTATCCGGCTGAGTAGAATAGACCACCCTGATTTCTTACCGAGGTGTCGTAAAAGACGACTAAGGTAAGTCGACCCGCCGTGTGGTATCCGGCTGAGTAGAATAGACCACCCTCATTTGTTACCAAGGTGTCGTAAAAGACGACTAAGGTAAGTCGACCCGCCGTGTGGTATCCGGCTGAGTAGAATAGGCCACCCTCATTTCTTACCGAGGTGTCGTAAAAGGTGACCAAGGTAAGTTGACCCACCGTGTGGTATCCGGTTTAGTAGATAGACCAGAGTATAGATTCAGAGTAGAATTGACCACCCTCTTTCTTACCGAGGTGGCGTAAAATACGACTGAGGTAAGTTGAAGTCAGGCAGGCGGCCGGTCGTAAAAACGCAGCCAAATCATGTGACAGCATGTTTATAACATGTTGTGCCGACCCCACTTAGAGTGGGATAAGGGCAGAAAGATGAATAAATATTTTAAAATTGTTATAATTGCTTCAATCCGCCGTGTGCTATCCGGCTTAGTAAAATAGACCACCCTCATTTATTACCGAGGTGTCGTAATTAGCAACTAAAATAAATTAACCCGCCGTGTGGTATCCGGCTGAGGAGAATAGACCATTCTCATTTCACACCGAGGTATCGTAATAAGCAACTAAGATAAATTGACCCGCCGTGTGGTATCCGGCTGAGTAGAATAGACCACCCTCTTTCTTACCGAGGTGGCGTAAAATACGACTGAGGTAAGTTGACGTCTGGCGAGCGGCCGGTCTTAATATACGTAGCCAAATCATGTGACAACATGTTTATATTATTTATGTGCCGATACCACTTAGAGTGGAATAAGGGCAAAAGGATGATGCTTTATTTACTAGTAAGTTCAATGTAAAATTTCAACGTGATCTCACTTCTGAAGATACCGTCTTACACAAACTAAACTGAGAATTTAAAATAAAATGTTCTTGAACAAAGTTATTTTGATCCCTCTTATAATACAGCCTGTCCTTACCAGAGCACTGCAAAATGCACTGTAACACTGAAAAAAAGGTTAAAGATTTAAGTTTATTAAAAAAAAGAGTACCTTGTAGATTATACTTATATAAGTATATATACTTATATTTAGTTGTTACTATTTTAAGAAATAAGAAATAAGAAATGTTTATTAACTGAAACTGAATTATCATCTTAATTAAAGTTACAATGTTTATATTTACCTTAACTATGATTTAAAAAACAAGTAATTGTGGTCTCCACAGTAGGTCTAGCCTGTATCGTAGAGGCCAGCTAAAACTAGTTTCCAGATTACGTTAAATATGTTCTATTGTTTACTTATCTGCGTACATTTGCCAACCCGTGTATAATTATACATAAGATCCTCTCTGTCAAAGGGTTGTCTGGAAGAGATCACAACAGTGTGGTAAGACTGCCCTTTGCACATTCAAATGTATCTGTTATCTATGTCTTCTTTTCACTTTGTATTTTTGTTTGTGTATTAAAGTTATTCTTCTTCTTCTTCTTCTTCTTGTTGTTGACCGAGTCTTGCTTGGTAATTTTTTACAAAATAAAAAAAAGAAAGTTAGATTTCATCTCTCCTCATTATATAGGTATCCTTCTTTTTCTTCTTCTTTGTCAACCGATGGACATCCATCGCTGGACATAGGTCTCTTCATGGGATCTCCACCATACACGATCGTGTGCCGCTTGGACCCAGCGGCTCCTCATGACCTTTTTGAGGTCGTCATCAAATGGGGGTCTACCGACACTACGTTTTCCAGTGCGGGGTCGCTATTCCAACACCTTCAGACCCCAACGTCCATCGGTTCTACGCACTATGTGCGTAGTATACGTGTAAAACCTTCGTGTACATATAGTACCTTAATGACATTATATGTCCATACTATCTTAATCTTTTACTCGTCTTTACTATAATGGGCGCAACGTTTTGACTTCTCCTTATATACTCATTTCGTATTTTATCCTCTCTTGTTACAAGTGTTGTCTTGTAAATTAAAATAAAAATATATTGAAAATATACTTACACTCGCTTGTCCTTGATATCCTAAGCACTAGATAGCACCAAGATTATTTATTTAATACTTTTTATACAAAAAAACATATAAATAATTTCCAAAGTTAGTCATGCATCATCCTTCTGCCTTTATCCTACTCTATGTGGGTTCGGCAGAACATGTTATTAGATAATTTAGCTACGTATTTTACGATCGGCCACCTGCCTGACGCCAACTTAGTTTAGTCGTATTTGACAATACCTCAGATGCTACTCAACCGGATACCACATGGCAGGTCGGCTTACCTTAGTTAACTTATACGACACCTCGGTAAGAAAAAGGGTGGTCTATTCAAATAAGCTGGACACCATACGGTGGGTCAACTTACCTTAGTCGCCTTTTACTACACCTCGGTAAGAAATGAGGGTGGTCTATTCTACTCAGCACGATACCACACGGCGGGTCAACTTGCCTTAGTCGCCTTTTACGACACCTCAGTAAGAAAAAGGGTGGTCTATTCCACTCAGTCGGATACCAAACGGCGGGTCAACTTATCTTAGTCGCCTTTTACGACACCTGATAAGAAATGAGGGTGGTCTATTCTACTCAGCCGGATACAACACGGCGGGTCAACTTACCTTAGTCGCCTTTTACGACATCTCGATAAGAAATGAGGGTGGTCTAATCTACTCAGCCGGATACCACACGGCATAGCAATCTGTCTATGTGTGATCGATTCTTGAGGAACTTTTAGGTTAATTACCTACATTATATTACAATATCCGCGGGTTCCGAATTTGCGCGGGAAAAACTTTGTGACCCAACGTTTACTACGCGGTTGAAGACTTGAGCACAACTAGTTAAAAGTAACTGCTAAATTATTTTTTTTTAGAAAACTTACTTCTGCTTTACAGTACAATTGATGGCACTGAAAGATTTATAATTATTTAAATTTATACAATTTAAATACTTCAATCATAATCTTGTATAAAAGTAATAATAAAATTATTTTGCTATAATCCGCGATGAAGTAAAATAGAAAATATATATAATGCTAAATGTAGAGTGGACAATGCGTTCATACCTGATACATGCAGGATTCGTAAAAACACATGCACAAACCACCACCACAATAAACACACTACACACATTCACTATCACTCACTCAACAATCGTTTCGCCCCGCAACCAAAGCATCATCACAAAGATAGACTCCACGACAATATCGCAAAGCGAAGCATCACCAAGCAAGCGTAGTTATATAGTAATTGGTTCAACAACCACCAATTATTTTGCCTTTGTGTAAAAAGCTTGATCGTTAAAGAAGCTGCCATACTTTCAATGATTTCAAGTTGCTCTAAAATATTAAGTCTGTGTCTTTTGTCATAGGGGTGCAGAATTTCAAAACAATGCAAACAGACATTCACTATCTCAAACTCAACAATTGTAACAACTACCAATTTGCTTTGTGATTTTCTCGTGAACATTGCCTACTTCTTACACATAGCTTTATATTGATTCTCTTAACAAATCCGCAATCCATACTAGACCAGTCTACAGAAAGGTTTAAATTAAGTATAAGAGATATGCTTATACGATTATTTGAATGATAAAAAAGCCTGGATTTGAAAATCCTTTCAGCCTCATACAAGACTGCGGTATAATAAAGTAAAATTGAAAATGTTTAAAAGATTGACCACCGAGTTTCATTCTGGTTCTTCTCGATTAGCAACATTCCGATCCAGTTGTAGCTTCATTAATCATACTGATCCTTGACTATCCAAAAGTGCTTGAACGAGCTTATTTGAATAACGATTATTTTGATTTTATTTGAAAAGCGGATTATAGCAAAATAATTCTTTCACAACTTTTATATCCTGACTTACCACATCTATACAGTTCTTAGATTGATGTCCGTGGTCACTATGGTTGTGATAATGTGCTGTAAAATAAAAAAAATAGTGGAGTAGTTTGTGACGCCGTGTGGTATCCGGCTGAATAGAATAGTACCACCCTCATTTCTTACCGAGGTGTCGTAAAGGGCGACTAAGCTAAGTCGACCCGCCGTGTGGTATACGGCTGAGTAGAATAGACCAATCTCATTTCTTACCGAGTTGTCGTAAAAGGCGACTAACGTAAGTTGACCCACCGTGTGGTATCCGGTTGAGCAAAATAAACCACCCTCTTTCTTACCGAGGTATCGTAAAATACGACTAAGGTAAATTAACGTTAGGCAGCCGGCCGGTCGTAAAATACGTAGTCAAATCATATGACAATTTTAAAACAATTTTAGTTTTGCCATTACAGGAGTTTAAAAACACTGTTAAAAAGAGGCTGATACAGAAAGCCTGTTGAGGATTACTTAGAATAATAAAAATATGTAGATATAGCTACTCTTCGACCCTGTACAAGACGGTAATGACTAAATGTAACTAGTAATAAGAATTATATTTTAAAAATAGCAATTCAAAAGCACTTGTTTACAAGTTTATTTGAATAAATTTGATTGATTTTTGATACTAAAACTAGAGCAAGCTATCCGTGATGTTTAAATCTAGCTAATGCTTATTTCATAATGCATCAAAAAAGCTTATCTCAATCATTTTGTTAGTAATAACCTAATAATATTTACTTGTTTAGCCTTTTGTTTATTCTTAACTAGCATACCCAGTCCGTTTAGTTGGGCTTAATTTAAAGATATCAGAAATGAAAATTCATTGCTAGTTAAAAAAATCTCTGATCACCCCCAAACCTTACAGGATCATACGATGCGTCCTTGTAAAGATTATCTGAAAGTTTCCTTAAAAATGGTCCAGCCGTTTTGAAGTCTATCAAGTACATACATACATATATTTTTATATTTTAGATTTATATATTGAAGTACGTATAAATAGTAGATATAGAATAATAAAAGATTACTTACAAACAGTTAAATGTCTTGGATTATCTTCGAAGAGAAACTAAAAATAAGTTTTTAATTAACTATCTATACATATTACAAAACAATCTAACTATACTTCTTAACCGATAGAGATACACGAAAGTAATACATTAATAAATTGTAGATCTACAAAAATACTAAAAAAGTCTGCAGCAGCATGTCTCAATCTCAGGCGGTTAACTTACAATAACTACTTTTATGATCAAAATTTCATCTATAGGTAAATGTACTGTTAAAGAAGGTCCAGAAGTGCATATTAATAAAACCCTGAACTATAATTCAACTTGTATTGTCGCAATCGTAATTAATACCATATCTCAAAGCAAACACCACATCACATAAGATGGCTTGTTATTTCGTTGCCATCGCAACCTCCATTTTTTATTGCGCATTGAGCCGGCACTCGGGTATGTTCGTAGGACGCTCGATGACAGGGAGCCGCGGCGAGTTCGCTATCCATCAGCTACACCGGTAATACGCACGATAGCAGCGACCTCTTGAATATCCGTTTACAATACAATTATTATAAAACTAAGTCCCCAAAAGCTGTCATAATGTGATCAATTTTCTTAAAATCTAAAAATAATGTAAAGTTTTTACTAAAATGTAGTGAAATTATTCCGAAAGATTTAGATTGATAGTGCATAAGGTTTTATGAAGAGGTCGCGCAGTTGTAAAAAAGCTCGTCTTTTGGGAGCTTTATCACTTGCGCCGCGTAATCCAACCGAGATACACTAAAATAATGTACTAGAGAATTGTAGATCTACAAAAATACTACAAAAAAGTTTCCATAAGTATGTCTCTATCACTTATGGTTAATTCACAATTAACGACTTCTATGTTCACATTTTTCAATCTATATATACAGAGTGTCTTTATTAGGAGTTTCACTGGAAGATACAGAACATTGTGGATCAACTTATAGGTTAATTTTACACCAATTTCCAAGCCACACGGGCACAACTAGAAAAGATTAAAAATTTCTTATTTCTATTTCATATTAAACATTTATAAAGGATCTGTAAACGAACAACAAAAAATTGTTGTGCTTAAAAATTTCGCTCATTAAATTTCAATTCAATTGTTCTTTCAATTAACGAGGCATTTGGAAAATGTTTTATCAAGAAAACAAGCCTTTTATCGTTAATTAGGGAAAATAATGACGTGTTCATTAGTTTGAATAACAATTCTTTAGAAACAAAGCATTTTAATTAGGCATTTAGGGATAAAGGAAAAGAATATTTGAAGGTACTTTAAGGAAAATCAAACAAAACTAGAAAAAAGGTACTTGAGTAACTTCAAAAAATACATCATCATCTTCCTGCCCTTATCCCACTCTAAGTGGGGTCGGCACAACATGTTATAAACATGCTGTCACATGATTTGGCTGCGTTTTTACGACCGGCCGCCTGCCTGACGTCAACTTACCTCAGTCGTATTTTACGACACCTCGGTAAGAAAGAGGGTGGTCTATTCTACTAAACCGGATACCACACGGTGGGTCAACTTACCTTAGTCGCCTTTTACGACACCTCGGTAAGAAATGAGGGTGGTACTATTCTATTCAGCCGGATACCACAAGGCTGACTTCAAAAAATACAGTAGTAATTTTTCTTGTAAATCGTAGGGCTGGGATAAGTATCTTTCTACAAAAGTAATAATAAACTTAATTTGCTATAATCCGCGATAAAGTAAATAGAAAATTATATATTTTCGATTTACTTAATCGCGGATAATGCTTAATGTAAAATGGACGTGTTGTGCCGCCTCCACTTAGAGTGGGATATGGGCATGAATTAATTTACATCTTAGCTAAAGTTTCAATTTGAATTTGAATATCATTTGATAATTATATAAACATACGGTTCACATCGTGTTATAATCGATTACCTTCGTATAAGGTTCAACGTTTCGGCAGAGTTGCATCCACCGTGGTCACGAACTGACTGGAGCGCCGCGGCGTCGTCGTTCCCGAGTACTACAGTCATTATTTTGTTCATCTACCCTCACTTGAACCGCACAATCCATGTAAGTCTGTTGCACACCACACTGATATTATCCGCACGCGATATAGCTTGCAACGATTTCTTTCGCGAGTTATATTTATTGATCACTGGATTCCAAGTCGTTGACAATCTGAAGCCCTCTTCTCTGTTGAATGTGTGATGCTTTTTGATCTCAACAGCTTCACGCGCCACTCTTGCATAATAGTGGGCATCAGTTGACAGGACTTTGGGATTATAACGCGATGTGACCCGTATGTTTATATAATAATCAGTATGAATTGCGAAAGTTTAAAATCTGAATATCATTTGTTATCGAGTACCTACATTTTCTTTATGTATTGTGAAACTTACCGAATTTCCACGCTGTACAAAAATGATTAACAAAAGAAAATTCCATTTAGTCGATATCATTTTGATTACTGAAACGTATTTATGCGGCTTCAAATTAATTCTGACACCATGCCTAATGAAATTCGACATCCGTTGATAAGATATGCGAAAATTCATACTATAAATGTGAAAGTCTGTCTTCACGTTTCCAGTCAGTCACGTTTCCACTGCTAATCCACTAAACTAATATATATGTATATCCTCCTGCCCTTATCCCACTCTTAAGTGGGGTCGGCACAACATGTTATAAACATACTGTCACATGATTTGGCTGCATTTTTACGGCCGCCAGCCGTCTGCCTGATGTTAACTTACCTTAGTATTTTACGACACCTCGGTAAGAAATGAGGGTGATCTATTCTACTCAGCCGGATACCACACGGCGGGTCGACTTACCTTAGTCACGTCTTACGACACCTCGGTAAGAAATGAGGGTGGTACTATTCTACTTAGCCGGATACCACACGGCTATAATCCACTAAACTAATATTGATTAAATTTTCTTTAAGATTACAGGATTTATAGAATTAGGCGTTACTTTGCGGAGATCCATAATACAAAAGTAATAATAAAATTATTTTGCTCTAATCCGCGATGATCGCGCGAAAATCGAATATATATATAATGCTAAATGTAGAGTCGACAATCCGTTTTAATACCTGATACATGCAGGATTCGTAAAAACACATGCACAAACCTCTACCACCGCCACCACAACACACAAGCACTACATGCGTTTACTATCACAAACTCAACAATCGTTTCGCCCGGCAACTGATTGTATTTTTACGAATGCATGTATCATATGAAAACGGATTGTCCACTCTACATTTATCATTACATATATTTTCTACTTAACTTAATCGCGGATTATAGCAAAATAATTTTGTTATTACTTTTATAAGATTACAGGGCTAAGTACCTGGTTGACCGAACCTTGCTTGACAATTTTTTACGCAATAATAAAAAAAAGAAATTTAAAAAAAAAGAAAAAAATTATGTACTTGGGGATCGATGCTAAGTATTTACATTTCTCGAGACTGTCCGTTCCCCGATAAAGCCACACTGGCTTGACAGTTTATGACAAAAATTCAATTCAATATAAATTTTAGTATTTTTTAATGCCCAAAAAAAGGGATAAAACGATTTTTTTTGTACATTTACTACCTAGCTAGATCGATTTTTCTCCCCCAAAACCCCCTACATGGTGAATTTCAGAAAAATCGTTGGAGCCGTCTTACAGATTCCGAAAATATACATTATGTAGCTTCTGTTAATAATCGGCGATTATATAATTGTTAGGAACAATGAAATTGTTCCCAACTTCCAATTTTCCAAATTCCAAGTATTTACAATTTTTATTTACAAAACTTTTGGCCATTTGCCAAACAGCTCACTAAGTTTCCCGAAACCGTCCATCGAAATTAAGTGTTTTGTACGTAGTGTCCGGATGCAGCGTTAAGAAGGGTTTTTAATCTATCAACACACTTTACCGGCGGAGGAAAGTAACTCTGAGGGAAATTGAGCCGTTACCTGGAAATGCAATTTACAAGGTACGATTTTAAGTCGTTACGACTTTGTTGGCGAAACATCAAACCTTAATATAAGGTAATTCGATTTTATCGCTGTGTGACCTGTATCTTTAATATTTAAATGAGTTAATCTTGTATGTACATATATATATTTCGGAATCTCGGAAACGGATCCAACGATTTTCCTGAAATTCTGCATGTAGGGGTTTTGGGGGAGAAAAATCGATATAGCTAGGTTTTATGTAAAAAAATTCGTTTTATCCCTGTTTTTGGGAATTACAAAATACTAACATTTATATTGAATATAAAACACTATTTTTGCCATAAACTGTCAAGTCATGTAGCTTATTCGGGGAACGGGCAGCCTCGAGAATGTAAATACCTAGGATCGATCCCCAACTACCTAATTATTATTATTTTTTTTTGTAAAAAATTACCAAGCAAGGCTCGGCCCACCGGGTACTATTTATATAATTGAAAATAATTTTGATTTACTATTATTAAAGAGTCTATGCCTTTTAATGTCTTATGTATATAGTAATGTACATATTAATAAACCGCATGCACTAAAAACCGGCTCCACCAACACAGCAATACACTACTGCATTCTTCTGCCCTTATACCACTCTTAAGTGTTGTCACATGATTTGGCTATGTATTTTACGGCCGCCTACTTGACGTCAGCTTACATTATCGTATTTTAGGACACCTCGGTAAGAAATGAGGGTGATCTTTTCTATTCAGCCGGATACCACACGTCGGGTCGACTTACCTTAGTCGCCTTTTACAATACCTCGGTAAGAAATGAGGGTGATCTATTCTATTTTGCCGGATACTACACCGCTTACAGAAATACACTACTGTGATATAGTTCATCAATCAATCATCGGTGCGTGGTCGGTCACTAGTGCGTCACTATCCCTGCCATACGGCTCGTAAGTGTGACAGAGAGCTCAACAGAGGGCGTCTCATTTCTACAATCTATTACCATGCGGGCAGCGAATTCTTGATATAAGTGTAACCTATATATAATTACAAAATTTTGATGTTTAGAAATTGGTTGCTAGATATGGTCGCATAGTGTAATATTCCTTCAGTTCTATGTACAAGGGATACAGCCTTAAATGTACGCGGAAAACAAAATGTCCGTAACCGCACCTGTGTTCAGTGATTTACTGAGACCTGTATCTATCTGTGACATAGTTTTATAGATGTTTTATAACAGCCTAATGGACGAGTATGTACTTTTTATAGACTTCATAAAAAAGCATCGAAATAGTGACGCACTAGATCGACGCACGATTAGTAATCGAGTGAAGCGTCTTTATATTCAAATTCAAATTCAAATTCAAAATATTCTTTATTCAAATAAACTTGTAAACAAGTGCTTTTGAATCGTAAACTCTACTGCTGGTTCGGAAAGCTGTTCCTACCAAGAAGAGCCAGCAAGAAACTCGGCGGTTGCTCTTTTAAAAATATAATTCTTAATACTATTTACATCATGTCGTTACTGTCTTGTACAGGTTCAAAGAGAGCTATATCTATATATGTGTGGGTGTGTAGTAATGGAGTTCAGCTTAGAATTAGGTGTAAATATGAGTATTGTGGAAGCGTGTGGAGGTTAAATTATAAAGTATGACCGTGCGTGTATGCGCAATTGCCTTATTTGAAGTCGGTTAGAATTGGGTGTCAAATTTTTGTATTACAAACAAGAGCCATAGGTGATATTTACAAATTAACACCGCGTGATTCACTGCGAGAGGAAGTTTGGGGAAATAGGTATTCTTACATTGCTTCATATTATATTTTAAGCATTGTACATAAAAATATAAAGAATTATAAAACGATAGGTGATGAGTATAATAGACAAGTAGGAACCGAGTGGAGGTTTGTGCATGTGTTTTTATGAATCCTGCATGTATCAGGTATGAAAACGAATTGTCCACTCTACATTTAGCATTATATATATTTTCTATTTTACTTCATCGCGAATTATAGCAAAATAATTTATATTATTACTTCTGTAGACAGACTTGGCGTGTGGTATCCGGCTGAAGAGAATAGTACCACCCTCATTTCTTACCGAGGTGTCGTAAAAGGCGACTAAGGTAAGTCGACCCGCCCTGTGGTATCCGGCTGAGTAGAATAGACTACCCTCATTTCTTACCGAGGTGTCGTACATTTTGTGCTGACCCCACTTAGAGTGGGATAAGGGCAGGAGGATGATGAAGATGATTTTGTAGACAGGCTGTCTCACAGCTGGGCTATCACAGCTAAATCAAAATTTCCATACTGCAGCTTTATATGATTATATGAAAATCAATTCTTACATTAAAAAAACAATACAATGGCAATGAAAATTTTCACAAAATAACAACCATTGTAATATGTCCGAAAGTAGAGTAATAAAAGCGCCATCGGAACGTAAGTGCTAGTAAAATTTGTCAAAAACATCGTGACCCTTGTCACATTGCTTCGACAGGAATACTCGGGATAGACTCAAATTACGAACTTTCTGCTCTAACAGCCTCAATAAACGTTAAGGGTTCACCTATAACGAGGGATATTGTATAATGTACTGGCAAAACCAAGTCCTCAAGCTTAAGTTAAAAATATCAGTAGTACGAAAAAAATGTTTAGGTCTCCACCAAACTTAGTACAAAAGTTAAAGAAAAATGTTTAGATCTGCACTAAACTTAGTACAAAAGTTAAAGAAAAATGTTTAGATCTGCACCAAACTTAGTGCAAAAGTTAAAGAAAAATGTTTAGATCTCCACCAAACTGAACAGGATATAGATTGTAAAAAAACAGCCCTCTTCGCCGGGCTTAAGTTAAAAATATTAGTAGTAAAAAAGCTGTCAATGGCAGTTAAAAAAATATTTAGATCTCACCAAACTTAACAAGACACAGATTGTAAAAAACAGCCGTCTTCACCGAGCTTAAGTTAAAAATATTAGTAGTAAAAAAAACTGTCATTGGCAGTTCCAAAAAAGTATTTAGATCTCCACAAAACTTTAACAGGTTGTAAAAAATCTATGAAGGGAATAAGTTCTTGGTTTAAATTGGGTTCTGATTAATTTGTTAATAACAAGTTTTAATGTTAAACCTTATTGTAATGTCATTTTTGTTTATTTTATGAAATTAATTTGATTTTCCAATACTGTAATAAGAGTTCACTATCATCATCCCCCTACGCTTATCCCACTCTAAGTGGGATCGGTACGACATGTTATACACATGTTGTCACATATAATGTATTTTATGACCGACCGCCTGCCTGAAGTCAACTTACCTTAGTCGACTTTTACGATATATCGGTAAGAAAAGAGAGTGGACTATTCTACTCAATCGTATACCACACGGCGGGCTTAAGTAAAAGGTATCAGTAGTAAGAAAATGTCATTGACACTTGCTCCAATCGAAACCAAAATTTACAGTATTATCTCTTTCTTGGGTTAGAAATTCAAGTTTTTGATGGGAAAAACTACTTTCCCCATGTGCGATGTATGTCATCTAATCGATGACATACATCATTGGCTGATGGAATGTTCCCGATTTGACTCGGCTAGGAATTCTATTTTAAATTCAGTGAGCTTGAATAAATTGCAAGTTGGTGCCTTCCCTAGTATATTGTCAAAACCTGATTTGGAGGAAGCATGCAATTTGTTCAAGCTCTTTTTGATAAGCTCCTTACAATAGTGTGATTAGTCTAGTTTTAGGGTATAATAGGGCTGACATACACATGTAGTGTAAAAGCCCTTTAATCACAGATTTAAAAAAAAATCTCTTGGGTTGAACTAAAGATTTTGTCATACGCAATCCTTTTTTTCCATATCATATTTATTCGCTTGTCCATTTCTCGAAACTCGCAACAATTAATATGGATTATACAACCACCTTAAAAGAACAATTCATTTAAATGTGCTTAAGCAATTTCATGACTCGTTAAATTGACGTAAGATGTACCGCTGTTAAATTTTTATTAAATGTCAAACGGTCATAAGGCCTGTCGTATTGTATGGATATGTATGCTGGACAATGAAAAAGACTGATAATAGTACATGCAAATGAGATGAGAATGTTAAGGTGGATGTTAAGGTGATGTTAAGGAAGTCTGAAAGTTGCGTCCATAATAGAAAAGACAAAAAGCTAGTGTGGACATATAAAGGAGAAAAATGATGTGAAGAAACGAGTGTTAAATATGAATAAAGGTAGATATATGACAAGAGGGATGTAGACCAAGAGATAGTTGAATTGTGTGAAGTATGACATGCATATAAAGGGAGCAGCGCCAGAGTTGACCAATGATAGGAGAAAATGGAAGAGAAAATTATATAGTGCGGAGCCAAAGTAGACTGGGATAAAAGCAGGAGAATGAGATAAAAGTTACCTGGAATCATTTTAGATAGATTTTAATAAATATCTTCTTCTTCCTCAACCTCTAATGGGTCTCTTTAAGGGATCTCCGTACCACATGATTTTGTGCCGCTTGGATCCAGTGGATTCACACTACCTTAAAGAGGTTGTTAGTCCACCTTATAGGGAATCTACCGACGCCGCTTTTCCAGTGTGGGGTCGCCATTCCAACACCTTGAGACCCTAATGGCCATCGGTTTTCCGCACTATGTGCCCTACCGGCACTTAACGTGCTTTTGTTCTTCTATGGATCTCGTTATACGATTTTAGCTTTACATTTCGTAATCTAACTTGAATTCCCTAACCGGTGGACGTTAAACTTTACACAAAGCCAAGCCTTCTGAAACAAAAGAACATTTTATTACATCGTAAACTCTAAAGAGATAATTTCGCCCATAACCCTAAATGGGTCAGAAATATTATGAAGTTATGTGTTTCCCCCCAGTTTTGCTACCGTATCAATTTGTATGGAGCTATATTTGTTTTTTTACAACCATTTCATTGTTTTTATACTTTTTCTGTTGATTCCAAATTGTGACCAGCTGTGTACTGGATCGTAAATCTTACCTTATTTTTATGTATAATTGGGAGGGGAAAATGTGCGCACGTGGCAGGTTATAGTGTTATTTTGGGGATTACTTTTTTCATTCAGTTTTATATTGTACCTAGACAAATAATAATTGAGTAGTAAAATGGTTTGTAAATTGCAAATTTTCTGAATTTCGGAAACGGCTCCAACGATTTAACGATTAGCGGGCGAGAAATAGATCTAGCTAGGTTTCATTTTTGAAAAATGTTTTTGGTCCCTGTTATCAGGCACTGAAAAACTATTACATAATTATGTAACATTAGCAAATAATATGTGACCATATTTTTTGTTAACGTTAGAATTTCCCGTTCTTACGTTTAATACACGAATAGAAATCTGAATAGAGAATTTATGTCGACATGTGTGAATAGGAGCGCTCTGGCTTTTCACGCCCGACAATCTTTTGTGTGAATTCATTGCGATAAAGTTCGTGTTACAACAAACAACGATAACTTTTGTTTTTATAACAACAAACAACAATACAAATACAAACAATTGTCATGGTAATAGTAAAGTATAATGGTAAATAAATTAATAGATTGAATAATTAAATTCTATATTACCCGTATTTTCTTTCTTCTTCACTTTTTGGCCTTTTTCTTCTATTACTCAAAGGTTGACTGGAAGAGATCCCTTTTAGGATTAAGTCCGCCTTTATACATGTGCTTTTTTACTTTTTCTTCTCTTTTCTAAATAAATATATATGAAAAGAAATAAATAAATAAAAGTAACGTGCTGGACATAGACCTCCTCCTTCCTTTTCGAGCTATAATAGTAAGCTATGCATGGATAAGATGTAAGAAAAAGTAACATAATGGCCTGTTACAATCCCACTGCTGGGCATAGGCCTCCTCTTACCGTTTCTGGAGAGAAGGATCGGAGCTATGACCTACCACGCGGCTCCAATGCGGATTGGTAGGTTACACATATCTCCAGAATTCAGTAGAGATATGCAGGTTTCCTCACGATGTTTTCCTTCATCGAAAGGCGTGTGATAAATTGCAGTTATCAATTAGACCCATAAGTTTTTACAGAAAAACTCATTGGTGTCCTCGTGACCTCCTCGAAAGAGTCGCACGGTGTTACCGCTGGGCTATCACAGCTACAAATTATTACAATTAAAAGTTTTATCGCAGAAGCATTGTCTTCAACGAAAGGTAAAGATACCAGTTATGGCTAAAAATAACTTGAAAAGATAAGTATATCTATGCTAATAAATCTGCACGGATTCGGTGACGAATGTACGGTTTACGACTTCATCTTAAATTTAGTACCATCAAATTTATTTTATTGCTCTTCATAAAATTATTTATAGAATTAGGCGTTACTTTGCGGAGATTCGTAATACAAAAGTAATAATAGAATTATTTTGCTATTATCTGCGATAAAATAAAATATTAAAAGTATGATGTAAACAAATATTATATAAAATGATAAAGTAATAATAATAAAAGTAAAGTAGAATATATATATATATATATATATATATATATATATATATATATATATATATATATATATATATATATATATATATATATATATATATATATATATATATATATATATATATATATATATATATATATCTATATAACTAGGCACCAGCTGCGTCAAAAGATTAAAACCGTAATATAGTATTTTGATAACCATAAAAATGATTAATGAGGTTAACCTTAAAAGCTAGACATATGCTGTCGCGGACTTTTACTTAGAACTTTTAGAGGGGAACAATTTTGTAATACATGATTTTTGAATAACTTTCACCGTTTACTTAGCGCACGCAAGGAAAGCTTCAAATTTTACCGATTTCGTACTATTTTTTATTACTGCTCCTCTCCTATTCATCTTAGCGTGATGTTATATAATCTATAGCCTTCCTCGATAAATGGACTATCTTAGAATTTTTCAAATTGGTCCAGTTCCTGAGATTCTCAGCCAGGTACTAAAATTAAAATAATGAAATTAACAGACTTTTATTGGAATTTTTTAAATGGAGACGGTCCCAGCAGTGGCATTACAAGCCGTTACTTTACCTACAATCCAATACGCCGTGTGGTATCCGGCTGAATCGAATAGTACCACCCTCATTTCTTACTGAGGTGTCGTAGAAGGCGACTAAGGTAAGTCGACCCGCCGTGTGGTATCCGGCTGAGTAGAATTGACCAACCTCATTTCTACCGAGGTGTCGTAAAAGGCGACTAAGGTAAGTTGACTCACCGTGTGGTAACCGGTTTAGTAAAACAGACCACCCTCTTTCTGACCGAGGTGTCGTAAAATACGACTAAGGTAAGTTGACGTCAGGCAGGCGGCCGGTCGTAAAAACGCAGCCAAATCATGTGACAGCATGTTTATAGCATGTTGTGCCGACCCCACTTAGAGTGGGATAAGGGCAGGAGGATGATGACTTTACCTACAATCCAATATGGGCTAGAACGTTAATTTGCAATGTCAAGATAATAACAGCTTTCAATTACTATCTCCCACCACACCCATGTTATTACAGCAGTAAAGCCGCGGGCGGTCTCTATAGGTCGTCATGGTACAATACACTCCGGCTCATAAATAGGGATGTCAATTGGAGTGAAAAAAGTCGATTATTAAATAATCGATTCATTTTCCTTTAAAAAAAAATCGATTATTGATAATCGATTTTTTCGATATGAATTATCTATACTAATATATAAAGCTAATATATCATATAAAGCTAAAGAGTTTGTTTGTTAGATTGTTTGATTGATTGATGGTTTGAACGTGCTAATCTCAGGAACTACTGAACCGATTTGAAAAATTCTTTCTATGTTAGATAGTCCATTTATCGTGTAAGGCTATATATATTTGTATATATAGGCTATATAACATCACGCTAAGATGAATACGAGAGGAGCAGCAATAAAAAATATTACGAAAACGGCAAAATTCAAAGCTTTACTTGCGTGCGCTGAGTAAACGGTGATAGCTATTCGAAAATCATGTATTACTATTATTATTTATAAATAAATATATAAATAAACAAAATAAAATAAAATTGTAATATAGGTATATCTTATCTGTTATGTACTTGTGCAAAGTTTCATCAACATTGGTCCAGCAGATTAGTCGTAATAGCGTGACACACAGACAGATAGACACATTTTTGCATTTGTATATTAATATGTATTCAGTACCAGTCAAGTGAGCTATCAGTGAGACCGTGTGATTCTTTTAAGGGCGTCACGAGTTTAAACCTCGGACAAGCACCAATGAGTTTACTTACTTATGTACCTAATTGATAATTGCAATTTATCACACGCTTTTCGGTGAAGGAAAACATCATGAGGAAACCTGCATATCTCTAGAGAATTCTGGGGATATGTGTAACCTACCAATCCGCATTGGAGCAGCGTGGTAGGACTTAGCTCCAACCCTTCTCTCCAAAAGCGGAGAGAGGAATATGCCCAGCAGTGCGATAATAACACGCCGTTACTTTACTTTATTTTACCAGTCAATTGCGCATCTATGGTTTTATTACAAGAAACGTAACTCAAAACCTAAAAGCTTTGATGGTCGTTGATTGTGACAAAATTAGCTCCGATACTTCTCTCCAAAAGCGGAGAGAGGAATATGCCCAGCAGTGCGATATTGACAGGCCGTTACATTACTATACTTTACTAGTCAATTGCGCATCTATGGTTTTATTACAAGAAACGTAACTCAATAGACCTAAAAGCTTTGATGAACGTTGATTGTGATAAAAGTAATTCAATTCTCTCTCAAGAACGTGTAGATTCCGCGAACAATGGCAAATGGAAACAAATAACCGAGTGCAAGGTTTCCAAGTGAAAAATAGATGTACTTGTGGGGAAAATTGTGTCGCGCTACCAGACTAGAACAAAGGGAATACCGACTGAAAAAGTTATATTCGTAACAAAAGAAAACAAAGCCTATTGAACAAGTTGATATGAAAAGAACATATTTTTTATCTGTACAGTAGCAACAGTAAAAAACATGGGTAGTACAATATCTATACTAATATATAAAGCTGAAGAGTTTGTTTAACGCGTTAATCTCAAGAACTACTGGACTGATTTGAAAAATTCTTTAGTGTAAGATAGTCCTCATATATAGGCTATAGGCTATATAACATAACACGCTAAGATGTGTAACGTAACAACGACTATTTATTTATTTTTATACTTATTTAAACCTATATATGTATATTTTTTCATTTAAATAATAGTTAAACGCGCGGGTTGTGTGACTCATGCATAGTCATACGATGCGGGCCCTCCTCCCGCACGTCGCCTCTTGACTAGCCCTAGGTGTGGCGCGGGCGCATTAGCCCGTTAGCCCGGCCATTTCATTTTCAAAGAAAAGAAAGATTAAATACTCGGAATGGATCTTGACGAGCGATCGGTGACGTAGCTATCAGGGGGCTAGACGGGGAGGTGTCCCGAGGCCCTCTAACTTTGGGGGCCCCGAAGGCTTTGAATTGGCTAACAGTTTTGGAATTACTCAAGCAGACTAAATGAGACAGACTAGGCTAGACTTTAATAATAGTTATTTGATGAACAGATAAATTTCCAACAAATCTCGAACGTCATTGGTAGCTTTATCTTTTAACTAGAGACTAGACTAACTAACTAACTACTACTAACTAACTAGAGAACGAAGAATGTGGATTAGAACGAATCTAAAGTACGTCGAATTTGGAACGCGGCAAATATAGAACAATGGATTGCAACTAGTTTGGTTGGGGGCCTAGTTTTGTTTCCCTCCAGGACCAGATGTAGGAAATATATATTTTCATTCATATTTTCTAGTTCTTTAATCCTTCCTTGTACATTTGAAAGCAATTCAAAACTAAAATTTCATAAATCGGTTCATCTCTTATCGAGTTTTAGTGAGGCTTAAGGAACATCATTCCATTTTTATGTATGTAGATATAATGAAAATAAATAGTGATAAATAAATTATATTATTTTGCTATAAGCATTATGTGGCGTAGGGCTACAAATAAATTCACAAGCAAAACCATAGCTCACATGTTGTATATAGGAAATATATTGTACGTGACAATATATTTAGTGTATTTCGATCCATTAACATCAACTTTAATAACGTCAACATTATTTTTTTATTTTTGAACTATCATGAGTGTGTTTCATAATTAATGCATAGAAGCCGGCTATATTATTCTTAAGTCACAATCATTCGATAAAATAAGACGTGAGTAAAGCCAGTTTCTATACATTAATTATCAATTTTTAATCGAGTTTTTATCGATCTAAAAATGACATCTAGTTACGCAAGTTTTCATTTCCACCCGTAATTTTTATTATGGCAACGTTTAAATTATATTTTTAAAAATTAAATTAAATAAAACACACTCTTGCTCCTAGTATAACAAAATTAACACCATTCGGGCGTATCCAACACAACTCGATTGCCCTAAATCTAGTCTCACCCCAATTCCATTATTGACCAAAGATACTATCAGTGACTGCGTAAATAATTTACAAGCTAATTCACTTTTGTACGACACGTCAGTTTGGATTAGTCCATCACGCGGTATTAAGCATAAGCAAATTAGAACTTTTTACTAAATTGAACAGTGAAAGCCTTATAGGGCGCGTCACCAATAAACCAATATTCACCAATAAACGAGCAATACCTAGTAAAAGCTTTACTAGGTATTGCTCGTTTATTGGTGAACTCCTTTGAGTTTTCAATTAAAATTGCGTGCATGACTGAGTACACGGCGCCGTGTCTCTTTTTTTTAATACAGGAAAAACCCCTTATGGGTACTGCCGCCCGACGGGGACAGGCGGCGGTTATATCGGACTCGCACCGACTAAAACGACCTGTGTGCTCCACCACGCTGCCGATGGCAAGGACAGGGTATCAT